>CM057453.1:1400445000-1402945000 GCA_016271365.2 Neoceratodus forsteri
ATCTAGAGGAGCTTGGTCTTCAGGATGCGAGGCAACATGGGTTCACGGGGGGACATCATGTCAAACTAATCTGATTGACTTCTTTGACTGTGTCACTAAGACAGTAGACAGGGGCCAAGCGGTAGACATCCTCTATCTTGATTTCAGCAAGGCCTTTGACTCTGTGGCCCACAAAAGCTTGATCAGGAAGTTGGGGAAAAGATGGCCGGATGGGTGGAAAACTGGCTGAGGGACAGAACCCAGAGGGTGGCTGTGGGGCATACCTCTCAACTGTCCCTGATTTTCAGGGACGTCCCTGATTTTGGCTCAGAATTTTCCTCTGTCCCTCATAAAATCTGCGTTTTTGTGACAGAATAGTGGGAATTAAAATCACAAAACAATGTCAAACATTAAAGTTATAGACTTGTTCTTCTTCAGAAAATGCATCTTAACACACATCCCTTTATTCTATCAGCTTTCTGAGTGAATAGTATACATTTTTAAGATGTGTCCCTGATTTTGGGTCTTGTCCCTGATTTTTTTAAGCCTTGTCCCTGATTCATGAGGCAAGAGGTTGAGAGGTATGCTGTGGGGGGGGGGGGAGAGAGTTATCTGGCACTAGAGAGGTAACAGGGTCCCACAGGGCTCTGTACTGGGGCCAGTGTTGTTCAATATCTGGCAGTATAGGCTAGAGGTTAGAGTAACGAGCTGTGAACGAGCTTGGTACATCCAGCAGACCAGACCTTGGTTTGATTCCCTCAGCCTCTACTTGCATACTGTGCGACTCTGAGCAAGTCACTTAACCGCCCAGTGCTCCCAGGTCACCCCTGAAAACAGGCACTTGTGCCTAGTGGGCCTTACCTGGTTACCAAAGATTAAAATACAAAAAAAATCAATAAATAAAAATAAAATAAAAAGTGCAAAATGTGCCTATTCACAGATGACACTAACCTCTGCAGGAGAGTGGACACAGCTAAAGGGATACAGAACCTACAGAAAGATCTGGAAAAGCTGGAGAGCTGGTCCAGGATCTGGCAGTTTGGTTTCAATGTCAACAAATGCAGAGTTATGCATATTGGAGTGAAGAATGCCAGGACAGAGTACTACTTGGGTGGAGTCCGAGTATCTGCATCAGAAGAGGAGAAGGACCTGGGAGTGATGATCACCAGTGACCTGAAGCACTCCACGCAGTGCAAGAAAGCAGCAGCAGCAAAGGCAAACAAGATGCTGGGATGCATATCTAGGGGAATCAGTAGTAGGAGAGAGGAGGTTATACTGCCCTTGTACAGGTCACTGGTAAGGCCGCATCTAGAGTATGGTGTTCGGTACTGGTGCCTACACCTCAAAAAGGACATTAACCTGCTGGAGAAGGTCCAGAGGAGGGCTACAAAGTTGACAGTGGGTCAGCAGGGTAGGGCATACGAGGAGAGGTTGAGGATGTGACGTGGACAGCCAGTTCTGAGTGCTGTATGATTTTTTGTAAAATAAAAAAAAGTGTGCTATGAACTGTCGCCCATGAGAAATGCTGAAACAGCATGTGAGATCACACACACAGGTTTTAGATACAAGGTGTTACGTGGAAGGCCAGAAGCTAATTACAGAGTAGAACAGGCCTTGATCAAAGATCTCCTATTTTTTAAGTTACTTATAGCTGTAGTTGCTAGGAGGGAAATCCTAAAGTTTTATAACGTTTCAAGAGGAGGAAACCAGGTTTAGTAAACTGGTGCAAAATCATAAATGCTGATGTCTGTGTGAAAGGGGAAACAGGTTTAGTATCCTGGTGCGAAATCATAAAGATGCTTTCATGTACTGGAAGGGGGAAGCTTATTATAAGATCAAAGAAATGTCATTTGGAGAACATGAGTCATGCTGAGGTTGCAGAATTTAATACTTGGAAGAGACATCCTGTTTTTATATAGATGTATTTTTTTTTTATATATTCTGACAGGGAGGAGCTAGGTGACCTCATGCAAATAGGTGGGGGAAAACCAGCTTTTAAAACATTATTCTGTTTTTACTTCAGACACTTCTATCTAGACTCTGACAAAGAAACATCTTTGGAGCACTTTAAGCAGGTATTTAGAGAGAGAGAGAGAGAGAGAGACAAATATAATTACTGTAGTAGGAATTGCACTGTTTAAAACCTTGTTCTTTTAAAAGATTTGTATGTCTTGTGTGATATAATAGTTCTGTATTTTATGTTTTACATATTTTCATCTATTTTAGTAAAACTCTTTTTAGAGCATACTTGGTCTGTCTTTGAATTTCTTTCATTTGCAAGAAAGGTATATATGGTTATAGCTGACACTAGGCATAAGCTTGAATGGTGATACTAAACTGGAAAGTGAAGCGTTTACAATCTGAGGTCTTTATAAAAGTTTTTAAGGGTTCATTTCTGTACACCTGGTTAGGTGCCCGTAGGAAAAGATATCCGCCCCCGAAGACAGAATTATCTGAGCCTGTGCATTGGGCACGCTAACAAGAGGTTCACAGTTTGAATCACTCCAAGACTTGAGACCAGAGGTTGATTCAACCCACAAAACCAGACAAGAGGGTTACTTTGTTCTGTTAAACTGTTCACAAGACTGCGCTCGGAGGCTGGCACTTTGGTAGTAGAGGGCTGACCTGCTGAGCGGGTTTGTTACAGACTGGTGGGCAGCAGTGACATAATTTTGGTACCACAAGCTTTTATTGTACTGTGTCAGCTTGAGACCATAAGCTCACTTGCAAAGAAAGAAAAAGGCAGAGTTTTATTTTAAAAAGGAAACAGAACTATACCACTTGGCATACAGTCAAGTTCCTACCCGTTTTATTTTTTTTTCCTAAAGTTCAAGTGAGAGTAGCCGTAGTTAGGGAAGAAGATGGCTTCCGACTACAGCAGGCAACCTGTAGATTACTTAAAGCAGTTGTGCGTGGACAGAGTAGTCCCGTTCGAGGTGACAGCCAAAAAGCAGCACCTCATAGATGCTCTGATGGTAGTAGATACCCAGAGCAGCAAGTCATGGACCGTGACTGGAAAGGACCAAACCTTGAGTGTGGCAGGGCTAGCGGCCAGTGCAGTGTCCAGACCCGATGAGGAGGGCAACAGGGCCACAGCAGCAGGGGAAGGTCACCAGTATCCTGAATCCAGAGGTACTCAGGCTGCAACCTGAGTTGCGCGGGATGGAGCTGGAGTTACAGGAGAAGAGAGAGCAGGAACAACAAGAGGCAAAGCGAGAACAGAGACACAGACCGTGAGGAGCGTGAGTGCCAGCGAGCTACAGAGGAGAAGAGAGAACAAGAATGCTGAGACGCAGACTGTGAGGAGCAGGAGCGCCAGAGGCATTATGAACTGGAGAAGATATGACTCCGACCAGCGGCACCAGAGCAGGTAAGTGGCTTGGGTTTAACTGGGACTGCAGGACTGGGTTACAAATTGAACTCCAGATTAATAGCCGAATTTAAAGAGGGGGAGGATATAGATGCCTTTTTAAATTCTTTTGAAAAAGTTTGTATTCAGACTAAAATTCCTAGGGAGTCCTGGAGCTTCCAGCTATCCCCGCTCCTTACAGGGAAAGCTCGGGATGCATTGGGTCAAATGAACAATGAGGACAGTAATAATTACAGCAAACTAAAAGCTGCACTGTTAAAAAAAGTTTGTATTAACTGCTGAATCATACAGAGCTAAATTTTGTAAACACAGGAGAAGCCCTGATATGAGCTATGAGGAGCTAGACACGAAACGCTGTCAGTTTTTAAAACATTGGTGAGAAGGAACTGAGGCAAACTCTGTTGAAAAAATTGAAACTGTGATTTTATTATAACAGTTTTATTGGGCTTGCCCAGCAGAGCTAAAAACCTGGCTAGAGGACCGCAATCCCAAAACAGTACAAGAGGCTGCTGAACTCTCGGACCGCTATGCCAAGAGCAAACCTGCTCTGAGAGCAAATGGGGTTGGTGTTGCAGCGCAGAAAGGGAAAAGTGTGCCTTCAGGGCAGCTAAAACCCTCACTGCCTCCACCGAAACCAGTTAGCCCCAGGTTTCAGAGAAAAGATTTATCTGAGAGAAGAAATGAATGTTGGTTGTGTAAAGAAACTGGGCATATTGCCAGACAGTGCCCCAAAAAGGTGAGCAATACACAGCAGGGTGCTAGAAAAGAAGTAGGTTGTTTGTGTGTCCCTGGAAGCATGCCAGTGAACATGAGTGAACACATGCACCCAGTCATGGTGAATGGCGTACAGACGCAGGGGTTAAGGGACACGGGCATCCCTGACCTTGGTAAAGGGGAATCTGGTACAACCTGGTCAGCTTATACACAATAAATACGTCACTGTACAGGACTTTGTGGGTGGGGAGAAAACATTGCCCCTTGCTAGTGTTCTCTTAGATGGGGGTGAAACAGGGGGAACTGTGCAACAGGTAGCTGTAGCCCAAACCTTAGCAGTGGATGTGATCCTGGGTAACAATCTCAAACAGGAGATGGTGTGTGCAGTTAAAAGTAGCCAAGCGGCAAGGGAAAATTGTAGTTCCCTGAGCCCCACAGAAGCCATTGTGGAAACCACTGAGAGGCTGGTTCCCCAGTCTATGTCTCCTGATATGGAAATTAATGAAGAGAGGGTAGAAATTTCCCCAATAGCAAGTAACCACACAGCTAAAGAGGGCTACTCCAAAGAGGGAGGTAGGGGTGACCCATTGTCAGAGGGTTGGGATTGACAGTGATCCTGAGTGCCCTGATGCTAGTGCTAGGGACCGTAGTTTAGCGATTGAAGGGGACCTGTCCCATGCCTTGGGACTATGTGAGGGGTTTGCAGCTGCTCAGAGGAGTGACCCTAGTTTAGAGAAGCTGAGGGCTTGGGCAGACTCTGACGGAGCACAGGGAGGTGACGGCAGACATAAGGTTTATTGGGAAAATGGACTTATGTATACTCAGGCAGTACAGACAGAGGGAGGGATGGATGCTAGGCAGGCAGCTTGTCGTTCCACAGGGGTATCGTGAGCAGTTGCTCAAAACTGCACATGATATTCCTTTGTCTAGTCATCTGGGAATCGCGTGCACT
The DNA here is from genome assembly GCA_016271365.2 of Neoceratodus forsteri. Classification (NCBI taxonomy): domain Eukaryota; kingdom Metazoa; phylum Chordata; order Ceratodontiformes; family Ceratodontidae; genus Neoceratodus; species Neoceratodus forsteri. Next base: position 1,400,450,016 of record CM057453.1, read on the forward strand.
ACACAGCGGTTAGCCCAGAATTTCTACTGGCCTAACTTCACCCAGCAGGTGAAGGAGTATTGCAGGTCTTGTCACCGGTGCCAAGAAATAGGGAAGGCGGGCAAGAAAACCCAAGCCACCCTGATTCTCTTGCCCATAGTGGAGAAGCAATTCCAGAGGGTGGGGATGGATATTGCGGGGCCTTTAAATACCCCCAGCTCCTCAGGGAAGAGATTCATCCTGACTGTGGTGGATTATGCCACCCGGTACCCAGAGGCAGTCGCCCTATCCTCACTGAGGACAGACAAAGTGGCAGATGTCTTACTTGGGATTTTCTTCCGTGTTGGGTTTCCGCAGGAGGTAATCACTGATCGAGGGGGGTTCCTTCATGTCAGACCTGATAAAATGTCTATGGGAGAAGTGTGGGGTGGTGCAGAGATGCACAGCACCGTATCACCCACAAGCCAATGGGCTTGTGGAAAGATTCAATTGTACCCTAAAGTCAATGCTTAGGGCGTTTGCTGAACAGCATGGGAGGGACTGGGAGAAATACCTTCCCCACCTGTTTGCATACAGGGAAGTTTTAGCAGACTTTGTCCCCTTGTTTAGCGCCAAGCCTAGACTAACCCCCTTAGCGATGCATGATGTGGAGACAGGGACACAGACGCCCATACGGCGGACAGCATATCGGGTGTCAGAGGCTGTCCAAAAGGACATTAGGAGGGAAGTGGAGGAGATGCTGGATTTAAGGTTAATTCAGAGATCCCACAGTCCCTGGGCCTCACCCATAGTCCTTGTGCCCAAACCAGATGGCTCTACTCGTTTCTGTGTGGACTACTGTGGACTGAATGCAGACACGAAGTCAGACGCCCACCCGATGCCCCAAACGGACAAACTCCTGGACAAGTTGGGAGGGGCACCTACCTTACAATGACTGACCTGACCAAGGGGTATTGACAGGTAGAGCTGACAGACAGAGCCAGGGAGAGGTCAGCCTTCATCACTCCGATGGGCTTATTTGAGTTTAAAGTATTGCCTTTTGGAATGAAGAACACCCCAGCAACTTTCCAAAGGTTGGTGAACCAGGTGTTAAATGGTGCTAAGAAGTATGCCGTGGCATACCTGGATGACACTGCCATCTTTAGTACCAGCTGGGAGGAACACCTATCCCACCTTAGGGAAGCGCTGGGCAGGATACAGAGGGCCTGGCTCACTGTCAAAGCCGGAACGTGCCAGGTGGCCATGGGAGAAGTGGCATACCTCAGACATGTGGTAGGCCAGGAACAGCTCCGTCCTAACCAAATAAAGATAGAGGTAATCCAGGCGTGGCCCAGACCAGAAACACAGAAGCAGGTCAGGAGTTTTCTAGGGACAGCAGGGTACTACAGAAAATTTGTACCCAATTACAGTGCCCTGGCTGCTCCCCTATCTGACCTGACAAAGAAAAAGATGCCAAAGAAAATTACCTGAGGCCCAGCCTGTGAGGAAGCCTTTACCAGATTAAAGGAGGCACTGTGCAGTGCTCCAGTTTTGACAAGTCCTGACTATAGCAAAACCTTTATAATTCAGACTGACGCCTCAGACGTGGGTATTGGGGCAGTACTGAGTCAATCATCCAGCCAAGGGACAGATCACTCAGTAGTATACCTGAGTAGGAAGTTACTTCCCAGGGAGCAAGCATACTCTACAGTAGAAAAGGAGTGTCTTGCCATAGTGTGGGCCCTCAAGAAATTAGAGCCATACTTATATGGGCAGCATTTTGTGGTGCAGACTGACCACAACCCCCTGGTTTGGCTGACACAGATGGGAAAGGACAATGGTAGATTGCTAAGATGGAGTCTTGCTTTACAAGGGTATGATATGACAATTGTACATAGAGCTGGAGCCAGGAACAAGAACTCAGATGGCCTGTCTCGTCTCTTTGAGGAGTGAACTTATTTGGGAAGCTCATCCAATAAAGGGGATACAGCCCCCAAATTCAGTCTAGGTGGGGAGGATTGTGACATGGACAGCCAGTTCTGAGTGCTGTATGATTTTTTTGTAAAATAAAAAAAAAATGTGTTATGAACTGTCTCCCATGAGAAATGCTGAAACAGCATGTGAGATCACACACACAAAGGTTTTAAATACAAGGTGTTACGTGGAAGGCCAGAAGCTAATTACAGAGTAGAACAGGCCTTGATCAAGGATCTCCTATTTTCAAGTTAATTATAGCTGTAGTTGCTAGGAGGGAAATCCTAAAGTTTTATAACGTTTCAACAGGAGGAAACCAGGTTTAGTAAACTGATGCAAAATCATAAATGCTGATGTCTGTGTGAAAGGGGAAACCAGGTTTAGTATCCTGGTGTGAAATCATAAAGATGCTTTCATGTCCTGGAAGGGGGAAGCTTATCATAAAATCAAAGAAATGTCATTTGAAGAACATGAGTCATGCTGAGGTTGCAGAATTTAATACCTGGAAAAGACGTCCTGTTTTTATATAGATATATTTTTTTTATATATTCTGACAGGGAGGAGCTAGGTGACCTCATGCAAATAGGTGGGGGAAACCAGCTTTTAAAACATTATTCTGTTTTTCCTTTAGACACTTCTATCTAGATTATGACAAACAAACATCTTTAGAGCACTTTAAGCAGGTATTTAGAGAGAGAGAGACAAATCTAATCACTGTAGTAGGAATTGCACTGTTTAAAACCTTGTTCTTTTAAAAGATTTGTATGTAGTGTGATATAAAAGTTCTCTGTTTTTTGTTTTACATATTTTCATCTATTTTAGTAAAACTCTTTTTAGAGCATACTTGGTCTGTCTTTGAATTTCTTTCATGTGGAAGAAAAGTATATATGGTTATAGCTGATACTAGGCATAAGCTTGACTGGTGATACTAAACTGGAAAGAGAAGCGTTTACAATCTGAGGTCTTCATAAAAGTTTTAAGGGTTCATTTCTGTACAGCTGGTTAGGTACCCGTAGGCAAAGATATCTGGCCCCCCTGAAGACAGAATTATCTGAGCCTGTGCATTGGGTACGCTAGCAAGAGATTCATAGTTTGAATCCCTCCAAGACTTGAGACCAAATGTTGATTCGAACCCACAAAAACAGACAAGAGGGTTACCTTGTTCTGTTAAACTGTTCACAAGACTACGCTCGGAGGTTAGCACTTTGGGAGTAGAGGGCTGACCTGCTAAATCGGTTTGTGACAGACGGCACTGAACATGTACTCCCTGGAAGACAGGAGAGAGAGGTGACATGATTGGGACCTTCAAGTACTTGAAAGGGATGAATAAGGCTGATAAGGAGGGTCTCTTTAAGCTGAGTGGCAACCAAAATACTAGGGGGTACAGTCTTAAGCTGGAGGGCGGAAGGTTTAGGAGGAAGGGCAAGAAGCACTTCTTCACTGAGAGGGTGGTGGACACTTGGAATGCACTGCCAGAAGAAGTAATCTCATTGAAGACAGTGGGCAGCTTTAAGACAGGCTGGGGTAGGCATAGGGGAAAGTAAGGATCATGGGTAGGGAGGAGTGGGGAGGGAGGGCACGGACATTAGCTCAAGCTGTGGACCCTGCAATACGAGCAAACTTGATAGACCAAATGGCCTTCTTCTGCTGGCTTGTTCGTATGTATGTTCATATATGTGGAGCTCCTTCTTTATATTATTGATTTATCAAGCATTTCCTCGTTGGAATAGCTACAGTTAAGGGTGACATCTACTTTTCAGTTATACTATTAACATGGTACTCCAATCTTATTTCTGCATGGAGTGGATCTTACACTGTTGTAAGAGCTCAAACTATGGGACCCATACGAACAGGTTACTCACCTGTAACAGTAGTTCTAGGAGTGGTATATGTTGTTCATCCACACTGTCTGGCATTGTTCCTTCCCCTTTAAATCTTGCTGGAAGTCTTCAAGCTGGCTCCTCCCACCCACCGGGTAGTAAATACCTAAAGCTCCGCCCCATGACACCAGATCTAGCCGCTGGAAAGCTGGGTTGTGCGCCTAAAGCCAGGGAGGTAAGTGGGTGAGGGATGAACAACATATACCACTCCTAGAACTACTGTTACAGATAAGTAACCTGTTCTTCTAGGAGCGTGGATATGTTGTTCATCCACACTGTCTGGCAGACTCCAAGCAGTTCTCCGGGAGGAGGGAGGCAAGGTGCACACCCCATACTTAGGGAACAGAGATTGGAGAACAGAGGCCCCAAAACTAGCTTCCCGGCGTGACTCTAGGTTGATGTGGTAATGGGTGATAAAGGTGTTTGCTGACTTCCAGGTAGCGGCCCAACAGATTTCCTGGATAGGGATGTCCCTGGAAGCAGCCACCGAAACAGCAGTATGGCGGGTAGAATGAGCCCTTATCCCTTTGGGAGGCTCCTTACCCGCCAATTCATAGCACAGACCTCCCGGAATTTCTGCCGTCCTCTCCTTATAGTAGGAGAGAGCACGCCTGAGGTCCAGAGTATGGAGCCTGTACTCGGCATCCGAGGTGTAGTTAGGGTAGTATACCGGCAGAGTCAACACCTGGTTGAGGTGAAACTCTGACACCACCTTCGGAAGGAATTTCGGGTTGGGGCGCAGGACAACTTTGTCCCTGTGAAAGACCAGATGGGGGAGTCCACTGAAAGCGCCTGGAGCTCCCCGTCCTTCTGGCTGGACGTGACAGCCACCAAGAAGGCCGCCTTCCACGACAATGGGCGCGAAGCGCAGACTTGTGCATGGGTTCGAATGGCTTGCCCATGAGCTTTGCCAAAACCAGCAAAAGATCCCACGGAGGTGGAGGTTCATGCACCGGAGGGGATATTTGATCCAGACCTTTGAAAAAGCACCCGATCATCTTTTCCTGAGCCAACGTCGGCTGACCGACCCACGCCCGGTAAGCCGATATGGCTGCTAGGTGCACCCTGAGGGTCGATGACCAAAGACCCCCTTTGGAGAGGGACCAAAGGTAGTCCAGAATGTTAGCCACGGAGCAGGATAAGGGGTCCAGGCCTTTGCCCTGACACCAAATGTAAAATCTCTTCCATTTGAAGGCATAACATTTCCTGGTCGAATCTTTTCGAGATGCCTCAACCACGGTGTAGACATCTTCGGAAAGACCGAAAGCCTGGAACTCTAGCCGCTCAGGAACCAGGCTGTGAGGTGCAGGGATCGAAGGTCTGGATGAAGGACCTTCCCTTGGTTCATTGATATCAGGTCCGGGCGTGTACACAGCTGCTCCGGGGCCCTGCAGCTGAGGCTGAGGAGATCTGGATAACAGAACTGGTGTGGCCAATCTGGGGCTACCAGGATCACCCTCGCCTTGTCCCTCCTCACCTTGAGTAACACTTTGTGGATCAAGGGAAATGGGGGAAAGGTGTAAAAGAGGCCTGGGGTCCACGGCCTCGAGAAGGCATCCCCCTGCAGCGAACCCTGCTGAGGGGGGCCGGCATGGTACAGCCTCAGCTTGGTGTTCTCCCTGGAGGCAAACAGGTCCACCAACGGTTTGCTCCAATGAGAGAACAGGTGGTAAGCTACCTCTGGATGGAGAGACCACTTGTGGGATGTCTGGCCTAAGCGGCTGAGAGCATCCGCCAGTTGGTTCTCGACTCCTGCCACATGGATGGCTAGGAAATCCGCCTCCAGCCGGCTGACGAGGGTCCAGATCCGGAGCGCCTCCTTGCATAGCAGACGGGAGTGCGTGCCGCCCTGTTTGTTGAGGTAGTACATGGTCGTGGTATTGTCCGTCTGGACTTGAACCACTTGACCCCGGAGCTGAGGAGCGAAAGCTGACAGAGCCAGTCTGACTGCCCTGAGCTCCAGCAGGTTGATGTGGCATCGGGACTCCTCGGGGTCCAGAGGCCGTGGGCCCTGTAGTCCCCCATGTGGGCTCCCCAGCCCATGAGAGAGGCATCGGTCGTAAGGACGACCGTCGGCTCGGGCGGACAAACGGGATTCCTTCCTGCAGATGACTCGGGACGGTCCACCATTGGAGAGCGTCCCACATCCTCTGGGTGACTGTGATCAGCTGGTCGAAAAGACCCTGATGCTGAGACCACTGGGCGGCCAGCTCCCACTGAAGGGGGCGCATGTGCAGTCTGGCCCAGCGGACCACCGAAGTGCACACCGCCATGTAACCCAGGAGGCACAGAAAGTCCCGGGCAGGGCGCGAGTGCCCAACCAGAAATGATTGGGCAAAGGAGGAGAGAACCTCCGCCCTGTCCGCCGGGAGTCGAGCTCTGGCTTGACGAGAAATCGAGCTCTGCCCCATGAAGCTCATCACCTGAGAATGTACTGAGTTCCATTTGGCCTCGTTGATCAGAAGGCCCAAGTGTGAGCAGGTTGGAGGGTCAGGTCCTGGACTCTCCACCTCCTGAAGGGAGGAACCGCCAGAGCCAGTCGTCTGGTAGGGGTAAATACGAACCCCCTGACGCCGCAGATGGGCTGCCATCACTGCGATACATTTGGTGAAGACCCTTGGGGCCGATGACAGGCCGAACGGCATGGCTCTGAACTCGTACAGGGTCCCTTCGACCCTGAAGTGGAGGAACCGCTGATGGGACGGACGGATAGGGACGTGGAAAAAAGCGTCCTGAAGATCCAGAGTGCAGAACCACATGTTTTGCTCCAGAGATGGTATGATCTGGTTCAGAGTTACCATCCGAAAGGTGCGAGACCTGAGATACAGATTCAGGTTGTGCAGATCTAGAATGGGGCGCCAATCTCGTCTGCTTGGGCACCAGGAAATACCTGGAGACAAAGCCTGGGTCTGAAGGAGGATCCGGCACTCGGGCCACCGCCTCTCTGAGGAGGAGTAGTGCAATGTCGTCCCGAAGGGCAGACTGGGCGACTGAGATCCTTTCCTCTCGTGGGGCACGGGCTCGGCTGGGAGGGAACTGCTCCAATTCTAGGGGCAGACCCTGCCCGACCACTTCTAGAACCCACCTGTCCGAAGTGATACCAGACCAGGCGGAAAGGAAATGGCGGAGCCGGCCCCCCACGGGAGAACCCAGAGCTGGTGTGACGGGTACGGAGGAGGCCACCCCGGCCCGTCACTGGGCAGGCTTAGAGGAGGAGGAGGAGGAGAAGGAGGAGGCACCTGGACCAGCGCCCCGGCCTCCTTTGCGGGGCTGCTGGGGACCTTGCCTAGGCCTAGGGCGCCAAGCCTGAGCCTGCTGCTGTTGCTGAGCCCCCTTGAAGGGTGGTTGTCTGACCGCAGGGGAAGAATGGCGAAAGGGCTTCTTCCTGCGCTTCTGCTGGTTCTTACTTGAAGAACTTTTAGCAGAGGTGGCATCTAAGGTAGCATTAGACTGTTCGATGCGCGCTGCAGATGACCTGCCACTTCTGGCCCGAAGAGGTCGGTGCCAAGGAAGGGCACATCAGCTAGCTTGTGCTGAGTATCCACGGGAAAGGAGGATAACCTCAGCCAAGCCCTGCGGCGAGTGGATACCACTGCAGCCAGTGAACGGGCACAGGAATCACCCATGTCCAGTGCAGTCTGGAGCTGTTGTTTAGCAACAGCCCTGCCCTGGTCCCTGACCTGCTTGACCGTGGTCTGCATGTCAGCTGGGAGGTGAGGAAGAACTTCGTCCCAGCAACCCCAAAAGGGCGTGAGAGAAGTGTGCCATAATCACTGCTGAGCTTGCCTGACGAAGGCCCAAGGAAGATGCTGCATAGACCTTCCGGGCCGAGTGGTCCATAAGTTTGGACTCCTTGTCCGGAGGGCGGTCAGTATCCACCGAGCTGCCTGTCCGCCTGAAAACTGAGGCAGTCACCAGGCTTTCTGCCGAGGGGGTGCTCAGTAAACCCCGCCAAGGACCCTGTGGGCACCGCGTACTTGCGTGCCATGCGGGCAGATGGAACTGGGCAGGAGGCAGGACGCTGCCAGAGTTCCAGAGCCGGGCCAATTATGGCTTCGGCGACTGGAAAGGCCTCTGTAGGGGTATCCCCCCTCTTAAGAATATCCGTAAGGGGATATTCTGCCTTCTTCTGAATAGGCTGCAGGGGCATTCCCGTGGACTCAGAAATGAGCCGGAGGATGCCCTGGAAGGAGGAAGGCCCTTCTTCCATGCCTTGACACCGATAGCTCATTGTGAGAATGAAGGCCTGTATTATCTGAATCGGAGGAGTCCAGATACAAAGGCTGTCCACCTAAATCTCCCCGATACTTCTAGGGCAATCAGGGTGACTGTAATCGACAGTCTGTGAGGAAGACCCGAGATGTCGGTCCTCCTTGAGGGGACCCCTCCAAGGGGTAGCTTTGGTAGAGGCTCCACCAATACTGGTGGGAGCTTGTAACGTCTGCTGAGGGCGAATCGAGCCCCCAAAGGACCGTGTCAAGGAATCGGGTGTCGGAGTAGGTCAAGAGGCTGAGGCCAAGTGATAGCCGGACCCCTGAGGAGTCGGCTTCTGGCCTGCTAGCAGGAGTTGCTGCCATATAAGATCCTCACAGCGTCGACGGATCTTCCGTCGAAGCCTCTCCTCGTCCAAGGAGGATGAGGAACGGTGGCTGCGCCTCTTCCGGGAGTGTTTGTGTCCTTTCTTGGGTCGATCGACCGAAGAGGACTTACTCCTCGATCGAGACCGACTGTGTCTGTTTTGTCGATCAGGAGAAACCGGACTTGGCGAAAACCGAGGATCCGGGTCCTGTCCCTCGATCGGGAGGTCCGCGGGATGGGTCTCCTCGTTGGGGAAGGAGAGAATAGGCGTTCTCTCCAAAGAATCATCGACAGGTGTCGGTGACAACAGCTTAATAGGGTCGAGAGAAATCTCGGCCGGTTCAGCCGTCTCCTCGACTTCTGTGCCTGGTCCAGACGGAAGGTCTGAAAAACCGGCAGCCGAGGAGGCAATCCCGACCGTAGTCGAGACCTCGGACTGCTCCCGATCCCAGGAGCGTCTTCTTCGACTCGAAGAAGAAGGTTTTGGATCCTTTTTTCTACAATGGGTGAGTGCGAGGCCTGAGGGCGCCACCCTTGGTAGGAGAGACTGGCACAAACCGAAAGGATCCTGAGAAAGTGGAGCCCAAGTTGGGCGGCCGAAGAAGTCTCGGCTGGCGGGCTTGGCTGACTTTCACTCTCGGCCGCCACTTGCTCGAGCTGCTTGGCGGATCCCGCAGCCACGGAAAACCGCCCCACCTGGCCTCCTTAGATTTTACCGTGGATTGGCGGTCCGTCTCCCAGCTTCAGGCGCTCTGATGATAATCCAAAACGGTTGGATGGAAGGAACTAAATGGTACATTGCGAGGTATCATGGACAGTTCCGAGGCAGTAAACGCACGAGAGGTGGGGGTCGGTGCGCGACATTTTCTGTCTGCAAGGACACCGACGAAACCCGGGGGATGACTTGTCATCCATGTCCGAATCTGAGTCGTGAAACTCTTACAAGTTTCAAAGCGAGAAGATGCGGTGAAAACCGTCGAAATGAATCCAGGGCCTCAAACGCTGCAGAAAAGCACGAGGGAACCTGTATCTTCCAGTGGAAAGGAAGATCTGGTGTCATGTCGCGGAGCCGAGGTATTTACCACCCGGGTGGGTGGGAGGAGCCAGCTTGAAGACTTCCGGCAAGATTTAAAGGGGAAGGAACAATGCCAGACAGTGTGGATGAACAACATATCCACGCTCCTAGAATTGAAGTTTCCAGTTTGAGTGCCACCTCAAACTCAGCTCCAGTCCGATGGCTTAAGAACTACTGCCCTCTCCCTCCAAGCATCCAGTCATTGGTACAAGTAAAAGCACACGATTAACTGTACAAGTTTCAGAAGAAAAATCCACTGAAGAACAAGCCTCAAAGAAGGAGAGGAGGGAGGAAGGGAGCAGGTAGTGCAAGCCAAGTGCAAAAAAGCCCAGAGGGTTCAAACAATTCAGACTGAAAAGAGCAAAAGCAGAAAAAGACTGTGTCTCAGTTGCCAAAATATTGCTGATGGAGTTTCCCCTTCAGCTTATGTGCTAGATGCATGCTAATAAATAATGGTGTGCATGGGGGATGCCCTTGAGTTCACATTCCTACTGGATCTGTGTGGAAATTACACTCTATGAAATATGGGTCCTGTCTTCAAACAGGTCCCGTAACTTCCAGTTATAACGTGGTGGCAGTGAGACGTGAGCTATGGGGCCACACTTTACAGTTATTCCTGCTCAATAAATCCAAAACTGTACTTGGGCTAAAAAAAAGTGTCTTTGGCTGCAGTAGAGTTTGACAGCACACCTGTATACAAACTGGTTATCTAGGGATACTGTTACAATACTGCTCTGAATACAGAAAGCACAATGTAAAAATAGTATCACTGGGGACTTCCGGTGATGTCACGAGGTGGATAATGGCTTAACTCTGGTTGCTCCAATAACCGCGGGCAATAAAGAGATAAAATATACCTCATTACTTTGGATTTGAAATATAAACTCTCCTTCAGTACTGCTCAGATATAGCTTTGAGTTGCTCTAGAAATAAACTGACTCACTCTGCAAAGTGAAGAGCTATCATGGAAGAGGATGAAATCCTGGGCCTAACAGACAGTCATCGACCAGGATCCCCAGTATCAAGTATGTATGGCTTGGAAGAGGGAGCCGTCTCGACAGAATGAGGACTGGTGCTCACTAAGTTAGATGGCACCATTTAGGCAATACAAAGAGGGGACTATTCAATAGCTTACATTAGGGCAGACCTGAAAGCGATAGAGAAAAGAAGAACAGCAACTACAGAATAGGCTTTAGGCTCGGTGACAGATACAGTGGGTCACCATAACAGAGCCCTTTTATTTTTGCTCAATTGGGAAAGAGATCTCCAAGCCAAAATCGATGATCAAGAAAATAGGGCTTATAGAAACAATTTTCGAATTCACAGGGTTCCGGAGGACATGGAAAAAACATTTGCCACTACGGAGGACTTTGTACTCAATTTACTCTGCTCAGTTTTAAAAATACCAGAAGATGCATCTCTAACAATCGAACGAGCGCATCAATCACTACTGCAAAAACCCACCAATCAAACAGCCAGGCCACGCTTGATCATAGTGCAGATGCTAGAATTTCAGAAATACCAGCTGATCTTAAAACAAGCGTGGCAAACAAAAGACTTGAATACTGATGACAAAAGGATTTATTCTGATCAGTACTTCTCAGACCTGTTAAACGAGAAACGGAGGAGAGTCCGGGAATTAATCAAGCAGGCAAAGGAGAAAAACACTAAAATTCAACTGAATTACCCAGCCCTGCTCCGAGTTCACACTGAAGCAGGCCCCCAAACATTTGATTCTTTCAGAGAAGCGGCCCCAACTCTGAGAAAATTAGGTCTCAGCTGTCTGGAATTTAGAATGGAAACCCTGGAACACAACCTTGCTCTAACAGCCTGGCACTGTGCTGGAAAAGCAAAGAAAAATGGAAATACACTCGGCTTCCGGCCTCAGTATCTAAACACAGACCTAAAACAACTTCTGGGAGAGGAACTGTGGAATATTGTTAATTCTACTGCCTCGGAAGACATCAGATCAGTGGGAACCTTGAAGTGAACTATGCAGGAGGTATCGTTAGAAAACTTTTACTTTATGTAACAGCCTGTACCTGCTTCATCCGAACTGGTAATATTAAATATACTGCTCCATCTTTAAATAGGATAGAATAAATGTTATGTTTTGGCATGTCTTTACCCTTCCCTCAGGATGTCCACCTCCAGTCAGTATATGGGAACATGGCTACTGGATGCAGCGCTTCCCGCTGCGGTTGAAAAATATGGAGGGAGCTCCTTTTTCATAATGCTGGCAAGAAGAATCTACTAATCTACCTCGCACGATGGACCACCCCACTGCCTCCCCTCACCCACCGCCCATCCCCCTGCCCCCTGAACACTGTAATCGATGGTCCCTCTCTTCACTAGCTATACCTGCCCTCATCTCACTCCCCATCCCCTGCACTACCGCCCTGAGATCATGGCATCTCCGCAAGCATCTTTTCCACAACCACAGGCCTTCCCTACGTCTTATTACCCTACTCCTCATGCTCTCCGGGAATGTCCACCCTAACCCTGGGCCGGGCATCACTACAATACCACCACCCCACCCTGGTGATGGTCTCCGCATTGCATTTATGAATATATGCAGTCTCCCTAAGAAAACCGCAGCACTCCAAAGCTGGGTAGCACAGCACACACCCGACATTCTTATGATAGTAGAAACCTGGCTCTCCCAATCTACCCCAGACTCAGCTGTCTCCCTCCCTGGTTTTACTCTGTTCAGGGCAGATCGGGTGGATAAGCGTGGAGGTGGTTGTGCCATCTACCCGTGCAACTCCATCCTAGGTCATGCTTTACCAACCCCTGAGCTTCGCCACGGGGCACAAGCCATCACCCTGAAAAATTACTCCGCACCCCGGCCATGGCCCGCTTTACCTGACTACCACTTACATACCCCCCACGAAGAAAACATAGCTATCCACTCCCTCACAGACTATCTGTCCGCATTGCCACACAAGGCTGAACAGCTTATCCTAGGAGACCCTAACACCAACTGGCTCAGCCCCACCTCAGGAAACATTAAGGACGACTTCGCGGCCCATGACCTATCACAATTGGTCACCTAGCCCACTAGACTCAACCAAGCTAGGGGGACCAGCTCCCTCATAGACGTAGTACTCTCTAACTGACCACACAAAATAAAGTCTGTTAACGTCCTAGAAGACTCCCTCAGTGACCACTCTCCTGTTCTACGTTTTTGGTCCTCCCCCACACTCAGTCCTGAGTATAATACCACCCCCCGTCGCCGTTTCCACCCTAGGGGCCTTGACAATCTTAAGCGGCACCTTGCCCAGCTCAACTGGTCCCCAATCACCCTTGCAATAGACATAGATACTGCCTTAGCCTACCTCACCAGTGCCTTCAAGACCTGTGACATATTTGCCCCCATCACCAAATCTCATCCAAGGAGGCAGAGTGCTGCCTGGATTTCCCCCGCATTGATCCAGCAACTAAAACATAGGGACAACTTATGGCACACTGCGGTTGAGTACAGCAGGACAGAGGATAGGCAAGCCTATAAAACAGCCCGTAACCAGTGCACCTGGGCCATTAAAGAAGCAAAAGTCAGCTACCACCAAACAGCCCTAACCTCATCCTGGGGCTCTGCCTGAGCCTTTTGGAATAACATAAAAGAACTTAATGGGAATACTCGCCCCCCCCCCACAGATCGTTATCAATGGCACTGTTAGTACGGACCAAACATGCATTGCAGACTGCCTAAACACAACTTTCTCTGACCTAAGTGCGGTTCTTCCTGCCCATTTCTTTGACCCTATCCTCCCATCCAACCACCCTACTGCCTCTCGGCCCCCTTTCCACTTCAGGACCATCTCACCCCGCGACACCAAACCTTTTCTCTTAAAAGCTCTCTCCTCCTACAACCTGAGCGGTGACCCCCTTGACTCCAGGATACTCCGCCTCACACTGGACGTCATGTTAGCCCCCCTCACAGATCTCCTCAACCGATCCCTATGCCTTGGCCAATTCCCAAGTGCATGGAAACAGGATGAAATCACCCCCATCCATAAGACCAGAGACCCAACATTACCAAACAACTACAGGCCCATCTCCATCCCCCCACCAAAGCCCTGAGAAGATAGTATCCATGCAACTCATGGACTACCTATCTAAATACAACATACTATGCCCAGAGCAACATGGTTTCTGCCCGGGTCACAGCACCTCCACAGCCCTTTTGGAGTTCTCCCACCAAATACACACTGCACTTGATGCTGGGAAAATTGCTGGTGCAGTATTCATCAACCTATCTAAGGACTTTGATACTGTGTGTCACCCACTAATGCTAGACTCCCTTAGCCAACTGGGATTCTCACCAGGCCCTCTGAATTGGTTCTCAAGCTACCTCCAGAATAGATCCCAAAGGGTCAAATTGAATGGGACCCTGTCAACAAACCTACCAGTGCAGCTCCGGGGTCCCCAAGGCTCCATCCTTGGACCTACCCTTTTCAGCCTCTTCTAAACACCCTCCCTAGCTCCTGCATGACATGCAAAATGCTTCTTATCGCTGTCCTGTCCTCATCGCCTCACACACCGACCCACTCTCGCTCCAAAGCACCCTGCAACGCACCTTCAGCCAAGCAGAAAAATGGTTCCTCAACCACTGTCTAGTCCTAAACCTGAAAAAACTGAAATCTATACTTTTTGCACACGCCAAAATAACTCCAGTGATACTCCCCTTCACATCACCCCCAGCACACTCCACCCCCTTGAACAGGTATCAACCTACAAGTATCTGGCAATCACATTCGACTCTGCATTTACCTTCCACACCCATCTTAATGCTCTGTCATCGGCCATGAACGCCTGGAATGGTCTCCCCTATCGCCACAAAGACTGCCTTCCTGAGTTCGCCCTAAAACTTGCCATCACCTCGTCCATTTGCAGCTGCCGACCCTACTGCCCTCACTAAAGTCGAGACCTCTATCAACAAAGCCTGCAGGCTCTTGACCGGTGGCCATAGCAGAACCCATATATGCCTACTCTATTCTGCCGCTAACATACTCACCTTTGATGAACGGCTGCAATATCACACCTGCTTACTGGCAAAAAAGGCTCTATCTGGGCTATGCCCTCCTGGGGTCACTACACCCTTGCAACAGGCCTGCTGCCCGGCACTCACCCATAATGCCACTAAAGCCACCTTCCAGGTACCTAGAGCCAGGACCTCACTCTGCCAAAGATCCTTTCACCATAGAGTACCTGCCTAGTATAACTCACTCCCTGCGCACATCACAAATATCCCCAGAATTGGCCTGTTCAAAATAGCCCTACACAAATACCTTGTTGATAATCGGAGCTGTACTTGTCCCCAATAGTACCTCTCAGAGTACCCCTGAACATCCCAGCTTACTAAGCACTGGTCTCTGTCACAGGGTATGAATAAGCCTTGTATAGTTAGTGCCTCTTGTGTTTGCTTTATTGTTTTACACCTTGTATCTCACCAATGTCTCACCTCACATTTTGTTTGTCCACCCCCCCCCCGAGGTACCTTTGTAAATGAGTCTCTGACTCAAAGGTTGTAAATCTGATTGTATGAAATAAATAAAAATAAATAAAGACCCCGAGCTGAAGTCATTCTAAAGGACAGATGCACCTAGACTGTGCTCAAACTGTTGGTGTGAGATCTCTCTGGGGACTGATGTAACCGCAAACTGCAAGAAGGTAATATGAAGCACATGGACTTCTGACATTGAGCTTGGCTTTTGTGGAGCCAATGGCCTCGTCGAAGGGGAACTTTGCTCACAGATTTGTGATCACAGAAACATAGAAGTTGATGACAGATAAGGACCGCAAGGCCCATCCAGTCTGCCCATTTCTTTTTCTACCTTGTAAATGTGCCATCAGCCTTTGCTCTGTCAGTGGCCTATCTATTCATACTCATCTGTATTGCTCCCTTATGCCTATCCCATGCCTGTTTGAAGCCCTGCACTGTATTCATAGCCACCACCTCTTGTGGTAAGCCATTCCATGCATCCACCACCCTTTCTGTGAAAAAGAATTTCCTCACATTCCCCCTTAATCGGCTCCCTCTAATCTCATGCTGTGTCCTCTTGTCCTGCTATTTTTCTTATATTTAAACATGTTAGACTCTTTCACCATGTTAATGCCCTTAAGGTGTTTGAATGTCTTGATCATATCACCTCTCTCCCTCCTTTGCTCTAGGGTATGCATATTGAGCTCTGTTAATCTGTCCTCATATGTCTTCTGATGCAGTCCCTGCACCATTTTGGTTGCCCTTCTCTGGATCCCCACGGGAAGATTGATCCTGCAGTACTGACAACGCGGTGGTTATGGGCTGACTATACCTGGTCAGGCCTCGTACACGTTGATATGAACAAGAAAGTACTGCTGGCTAACTGTGTTCTATACCTATACATATAGCCCCTTTTCTCATTTCATGTGTGTGTTTTTTTCTCTTTCTCCCTAGCTGGGGATATAGGTAACCCTGTTGCATGAACATAAATAAAAGGAACTATCACTGAATCGGGGATGGATAACAATAGGAGAAGGACAGAATTTATACGCCTCAGAGAGGATTCTTTAGGATGTACATTTATTTTATGGGAATCATTCATGCAATACCTTGCATGGGGGGGGGATGATAAGATTACCTCCATTCAGGGAAGTTTAAGGGAAAGCATCAGAGAGGATTAAAAGGGAGGGAAGAGGATACAAGTAGCAGAGATATGACACTGGAGGGAGGAGGCAAGGTTATAGTAATGAATGTAGACTGATGAAAGTAAAGGGTATATTTAGGAGTTAGTAGAAATAGAGTACGGAGAAGAGAGGGAAGGTGATTCGGGGAGTGGGATGTCCAGGAGTAAAATATTCATGGAAAAATATGGAACGCGTTTTGAGGGGGGGAAGTTGATAGAGCCAAGGGGATGGGTGGGATACCAGTAGGATGAGGCAGAAGGAATAAATATGAGGTAAAAAATGTAGAACCAGATGAAGGATTATAGTTTTGCCCATGGCCCCTGGAATTAGGGCTCGCAAACACAGGTTACTCACCTGTAACAGTAGTTCTAAGAGTGGTATATGTTGTTCATCCACACTGGTTGGCATGTCCATTTCCCCTTTAAATCTCACCAGAAGGTCTCAAAGCTGGCTCCTCCTACCCACCCGGGTGGTATAACCCTTGGCTCCGTCCCATGACGCCAGATTTTTGCCCGCTGGAAGCTCAGGTTGTGTGTGGAAGCCGGGGAGGCCAGGTGGGCTCATGTGAATGAACATATACCACTCCTAGAAATGGAAATTACATACCTACCGCAATTCTTGATCTTCCCGGACGAAGTCTCCACCACTCATTCACACTGATGGGAGTACGCCGGAGGTGCTAGGACCCAGCGGAAGCAAACTTTTTTCAGGAGGGCCGGCGCCGAGATGGGACCTCAAGGAAGCGGCACCGTGAGTCAGGCGCGTGCTGTATAGACTATCTTGGGGTCGACTCTCCAACCGCCTCAGTACCCCCCAAAAGAGGTGCAGCATAACTAACCTAGAGAGGACTAACCTAAAAAAAAAACAGATTACCCATGTAAGAAGGGTCAACAATAAAGTCTTCACAGCTCAGCCACTGAGGGAGTGAAGACCAGAAACAGAGAAGTGAGCTCGGGGGATGGTGGGTGGGCGTGTGAATGAGTAGTTGAGATTTTGTCCAAGAAGATCAAGAATTACGGTAGGTACGTAAGAACAGGTTACTCACCTGTAACAGTAGTTCTAGGAGTGGTATATGTTGTCATCCACACTCTCTGGCATGTCCCTTTCCCCTTTAAACTTGCCGGAAGTCTTCAAGCCGGCTCCGCCCACCCACCCAGGTGGTAAATACCTTGGCTCAGCCCCATGACGCCAGATCTTAGCCCGCTGGAAGCAAGGTTGTGCGCCGTAAGCCGGGGAGGTCGGGTGAGTGCGTGTGGATGAACAACATATACCACTCCTAGAACTACTGTTACAGGTGAGTAGCCTGTTCTTCTAGGAGAGTGGATATGTGTTCATCCACACTCTCTGGAAGACTCCAAGCAGTTCTCCGGGAGGAGGGAGGCAAGGCGCACACCCCCTACTTAGGAAATAAAGACTGGAGAACCGAGGCCCCAAAACCAGCATCCCAGCATGACTCAAGGTCGATGTGGTAGTGGGTAATGAAGGTGTTTGCTGACTTCCAGGTAGCAGCCCGACAGATTTCCTGGATAGGGATGTCCCTGGAAGCAGCCACCGATGCAGCAGTATGGCGGGTAGAATAAGCTCTTATCCTTCTGGGAGGCTCCTTGCCCTACAACTCGTAGCACAGAACTATGCATGATGTAATCCATCTCGCAATGGTCCGTTTGGCTGCAGGTCTGCCAAAAGCGGCTTCAGCGTAGGTGACAAACAGCTGGCGAACCTCTCCCCGAATTTCCGCCGTCCTCTCCTTATAATAGGAGAGAACACGTCTGCGGTCCAGAAGTATGGAGCCAGTACTCGGTGTCCGAGGTGTAGTTAGGGTAGTATACCGGCAGAGTCAACACCTGGTTAAGGTGAAACTCTGAAACCACCTTCGGAAGGAACTGCAGGTGGGGGTGCAGGACAACTTTATCCCTTTGGAAGACCAGATACGGGGAGTCCAGTGAAAGCGTCTGGAGTTCCTCTGTCCTTCTAGCTGATGTGACAGCCACCAGGAAGGCCGTCTTCCACGACAAGTGTGAGAGCTCACACTTGTGCATGGGTTCGAATGGCTTGCCCATGAGCTTTGCCAAAACCAGCAAGAGATTCCACGGAGGTGGAGGTTCACACACTGGAGGGGATATGTGATCCAGGCCTTTGAAGAAGTGCCCGACCACTATCTCCTGAGCCAAAGTCGGCTGACCGGCCCGCACCCGGTAAGCAGAAATGGCTGCCAGATTCACCCTAAAGGTCGATGACTGTAGACCCCCTTGGAGAGAGACTAAAGGTAGTCTAGAATGTTAGCCACAGAGCAGGATAAGGGGATCCAGACTCTTATCCTGACACCAAATGGAAAACCTTTTCCATCTGAAGGCATAACATTTCCTGGTCGATTCCTTACGAGATGCCTCCACCACGGTGTAGACATCCTCGGAAAGACCCGGAGCCTGGAACTCTAGCCGCTCAGGTACCAGGCTGTGAGATGCAGGGATTGAAGGTCAGGATGGAATACCTTCCCCTGGTTCAATATCATCAGGTCCGGGCATGTAGGCCTGCAGCTGAGGTTGAGGAGATCTGGGTACCAGAACTGGCGCAGCGAATCTGGGGCTACCAGGATCACCATCGCCTTGTCACTCCTCACCTGGACTAACACCTTGTGGATCAAGGCAAATGGAGGAAAGGCGTAGAGGAGGCCTGCGGTCCACGACCTCGAGAAGGCATCCCTCTGCAACGAGCCCTGCTGAGGGGGGCGGGCACGGTACAGTCTTAGCTTGGTGTTTTCCCTGGAGGCAAACAGATCCACCAACGGTTTGCCCCAATGGGAGAATAGACTATAAGCTACCTCTGGATGGAGTGACCACTCGTGGGATGTCTGGCCTATGCGGCTGAGAGCATCTGCCAGTTGGTTCAAGACTCCTGCCACATGGATGGGTAGGAGATCTGCCTCCAACTGACTTACGAAGGTCCAGATGCGGAGCGCCTCCTTGCACAGCAGATGGGAGTGTGTGCCGCCCTGTTTGTTGAGGCAGTACATGGTCGTGGTATTGTCCGTCTGGACTTGAACCATTTGACCCCAGAGCTGAAGAGCGAAAGCCAGTTTGACTGCTCTGAGCTCCAACAGGTTGATGTGGCATCGGGATTCCTCGGGGGTCCAGAACCCGTGGGCCCTGCTGTCCCCCATGTGGGCTCCTCAGCCCATGAGTGAGGCAACGGTCGTCAGGACGACCGTTGGCTCTGGGAGGACAAACGGGATACCTTCCTGCAACCATTCTGGGGCGGTCCACCACTGGAGAGCGTCCCACATCTGCTGGGTTACAGTGATCAGCTGGTCGAACTAACCATGGCATGGAGTCCACTGGGTGGCCAGCTCCCACTAGAGGGGGCGCATGTGTCATCTGGCCCAATGGACCACTGAGGTGCATGCCGCCATGTAACCCAGAAAGCGCAGAAAGTCCCGGGCAGGGTGCAAGTGCCCAACCAGAAATGATCGGGCAAAGGAGGAAAGAACCTCCGCCCTGTTCACTGGGAGCCGAGCTCTAGCTTGATGAGAGTCGAGCTCTGCCCCGATGAAGCCCATCACCTGAGAGGGCACGAGTTTCGACTTGGCCTCGTTGATCAAGAGGCCGAGCTAGGAGCAGATTCGGAGGGCCAGATCCCTGGAACTCTCCACCTCCTGAAGGGAGGAACCTGTCAAGAGCCAGTGGTCGAGATAAGGGTATATCCAAACTTCTCGACGTCGAAGATGGGCCGCCACCACTGCAATGCACTTGGTGAAGACCCGAGGGGCCGACAACAGGCCAAACAGTATGGCTCGGAACTCGTACATGGTCTCCTCGACCCTGAAGTGGAGGAACCGCTGGTGGGATGGACAGATTGTGACATGAAAGAACGCATCTTGTAGATCCAGTGAACAGAACCACATGTTTCGCTCCAGGGATGGTATGATCTGGTTCAGAGTTACCACCCGGAAGGTGTGAGACCAGAGATATTGATTCAGGTAGTGGAGATCTAGGATGGGGCGCCAACACCCACGTCTGCTTGGGCACCAGGAAGTACCTAGACACGAAGCCTGAGTCTGTAGGAGGATCCGGCACTGGAGCTACCGCCTCCTTGCGGAGGACTTGAGCGATGTCGTCTCGAAGGGCTGACTGAGTGCGAGCTGAGATCCTTTCCTCCCGAGGGACACGGACTCGGCTGGGAGGGTACTGCTCGAATTCCAGAGGCAGTCCCTGGCTGACCACTTCCAGAACCCAACTCTCCGAAGTGATACCGGACCAGGCAGAAAGAAAGTGGCAGAGTCGGCCCCCCACGGGAGGACCCAGAGCTGTCGTAACGGGTGTAGGGGTGGTAACCCCCGACCCTTCACCGAGCAGGCTTAGAGGAGGAGGAGGAGGCTCCTGGACCAGCACCTCGGACTCCTTTACGGGGCTGTTGGGGACCCTGCTTGGGCCTGGGGCGCCAAGCTTGAGCCTGCCACTGCTGGCCTCCTTGAAAGGAGGGCTGTCTAACTGCAGGGGAAGAGTGCCAAAAAAAGGCTTCTTCTTGCGCTTCTGCTGGTTCTTGCCTGAAGAACCCTTCGCAGAGGTAGCATCCAAGGTGGCATTGGACTGCTCTATGCGCTGGAGGTGACCAGCCACTCCTGGACTGAAGAGGTCGGTGCCTAGGAAGGGCACGTCAGCTAACTTGTGCTGAGTATCCACCGGAAAGGAGGATAACCTCAGTCAGGTCCTGCGGCGAGTGGCCACTGCGGCTGCTAAGGAGCGGGCACAGGAATCTCCAATGTCCAGGGCCATCTGGAGCTGCTGTTTTGCAACAGCACGGCCCTGGTCACGGACTTGCTTCACAGCGGTCTGCATGTCCGCTGGGAGATGAAGGAGGACTTCATCTAATGACCCTAAGAGGACATGGGAGAAGTGTGCCATGATAACAGCCAAACTGGCCTGACGAAGGCCTAAGGAGGAGGTCGCATAGACTTTCCAGGCAGAATATTCCATACTCTTGGACTCCTTGTCTGGGGGACGGTCAGTGTCAGTTGAGCTACCAGTGCGTCTGAACACAGAAGCAGTCACAAGGCTTTCGGCCGAGGGATGCTCTGTAAACCCCGCCAGGGACCCCATGGGTACTGTATACTTGAGGGCCATGCGGGCAGACGGAGCTGGACAGGAGGAAGGACGCTGACAGAGCTCAAGAGCCGGGCCACTGGAAAGGCCTCCGTTGGGGTATCCCCCCTTTTGAGGATATCCGTAAGGGGGTATTCCGCCTTCTTTTGGATAGACTCCAAGGGCATTCCGGTTGATTCAGAAATCAGGTGGAGGATGCCCTGAAAAGAGGAAGGACCTTCCTCCAAACCTGCCACTGATGACTCGTCATCCCCCGGATGCGAGTGCAAACCAGTGGCATCCGAGTCCGAAGAGTTGGGATATAACGGTCTCCCGCCTATGTCTCCCTCGATGTGCCAAGGGCGATCAGGGACAACAGTGATGGACAGACGACAGGGCAGTCCGGTGTCTGTCCGGTCCACTTTCAAGGGAGCTCCTCCCTGAGGCTGCTTAGGCAGTGGCTCCACCAAAATCGATGGGGAGAATGTAATAGGCCGTGCCGGAATACGGGCCGGCCCCGCGGGTGAGGAGACCGAAGCCTTCAGATCCAGATGGGTTGGCGTCGGCCTGGGAGGGGGGAGCCAAGTAATGGCTGGTGCTGCCAGCGGAACCGGCCTTTGACCGGTCAGAATCAGCTGTTGTCCCATGAGAGCCTCATAACATCGGAGTTTCCGTCGAAGTCTCTCCTCGTCTGAGGAGGATGAGGATCGATGGCGATGCCTCTTTCTGGAGTGTTTGTGACCTTTCTTCGGTTTTTCGACTGAAGAGGTCCTGGTCCTCGATCGAGACCGACGGGGTCGGCTGGTTCGATCGGGGGACGCTGGAGTCGGGGAAAACCGAGGCTCTGGAACGGTTTCCTCGATGAGGTTACCTGAAGGTACAGTCACCTCGTCAGGAAAAGAAAGAACCGGGGTCCTTTCTAAGGAATCATCGACAGGAGTCGGCGATAAGGGCTCGATGGGATCGACCGGAATCTTGCCGCTTCGGCCGTTTCCTCGATCTCGGTGCCTTGGCCCGATGGAAGATCGTAAACGGGTGACGGATGCGATCTCGAAGTCGGGTCGAGCGTGTGTTTCTGGATTTGGACTTCTCTCGGTCCCAGGAGCGTCTTCTTCAGGAGGAAGAAGACTTGGGGTCCTCGTCCCTCTTCCGAGGGTGGAAGGAGTGCAAGCCCGAGGGTGCCTCACCCCTGGTGGGGAGAGACTGGCACAACTCCTGAAAGGAGCCTGTAAAAGTCGAGCCAAGGTTGAAGGGAACGATGAAGCTTCAACCGATAGAAGCTTGAGCCGCTTACTCCTCGAAAGCCTTCATCTGTTCCAATTGTTCGGCGGATCCCGCGGCCACAGAAACCGCCCACCTCGCCTCTTTGGATTTCACTGGCGGGTTCCTTTTCTCTGGTCTCCCCAGTTGAAGGCGCGCCTTGTGGTTGTCCAGAACGTTGGGATGGAAGGCCAAACAAATTGTACACGACGTGGTGTCATGTCCGATGCCGAGGCAGTACACGCATGCTAGGTGGGGATCGGTGCACGACATTTTCTGGCCCCAGGGACACTGGCGAAATCCGGGGGAAGATTTGTCCTCCATATCCAAATTGGAATTGCGAACTCTAATGAGTTTGATAGCAAGCTGCGGTTAAACCGACGTTTTGAAACCAGCGCCTACGGTACAGAAGTAGCACGAGGGACCTGTATCTTCCAGCGGAAAGGAAGATCTGGAGTCATGAGGCGGAGCCGAGGTATTTACCACCTGGGTGGGTGGGAGGAGCCAGCTTGAAGACTTCCGGCAAGTTTAAAGGGGAAAGGGACATGCCAGAGAGTGTGGATGAACAACATATCCACGTTCCTATAACTTTCATATCTTCCTGGACATAAAGTCTCCACCACTCATTCACACTGATGGGAGAGTACCGAGCTAAATAATTCCCCAGACGGGCGGCAGGAGAGAAAGGAGCTCACTTTCTTAGGACAGAAGTCTGTTAAGAATTGTCCTGCCAAATGACTGATGTCGTCTGGCATGGACGTCCAAGGCATAGTGCTTAACAAACGTATGTATGGAGCTCCAGGTAGCCACATTGCAAATATCTGCAATGGGGACATTACGGATTTCCGTCACAGAGGATGCGACTGCTCTGGTAGAGTGAGCGTACACTCTGTCTTCCAGCTTGACCTGTGCCATAGAACAGCAGTGGCGAAGGCATGCCACCAGCCACGCTGAAATGCACCTGATAGCAACAGGCTGACCCGGCCAGGTTGCGCCGAAGGAAACAAACAGTTGTTGAGCCTTGCGAATTTCCTTTGTTCTAGTGGATAGAACCGCAATGCTCTTTTTACATCCAGGGAATGAAGGGTACATTCCCCTTCATTCTGAAACTTTGCAAAGTAGGAAGGACTAAAGGTTGATTCAGATGGAACTCTGAGACCACCTTTGGCAAGAACTTAGGACGAGTCCTAAGAACTACTTTGTCCTTGTGAAATGCAGTATATGGGGGTCTGTGACCAAGGCATGTATTTTAGAAACCCTACGACCAGAAGTAATGGCCACCAGGAAGGCCGCTTTCCAAGTGAGGAATTTCAACTCTCAAGTACCTAGAGGCTTGAAAGGTTTATGAGTGAGCATGTCTGGCACAAGGTTAATGTCCTAGGTTGTAACGGGACGTCTAATAGGAGGTCTAGTATACAGAATCCCTTTAAGAAATATCTTCACGACGGACAGCTGAGCCAGCGACATGAAAAGTACCGGCTCACAATATGCCGAAATGGCACGAAGATGAACTTTGACTGTGGAGTATTGTTTGAGAGGTCTGAGAGATACTGCAGGACTTTATTCGATGGGCAGGAAAAAGGATTCCAAGAGGATTTTGCACACCAGATGGAGAAACGCTTCCATTTAGCTGTGTAGGTCTTTCAGGTGGCTGGTTTTCGCGCAGCCAAGAGAATATCTGAAACTCTACGAAAAACATTAAACCTATTCACCTCTATCTCCTCAGGAGCCAAGCGTGAAAGTGAAGTGACCTCAGGTTGGGATGGACCACAGGACCCTGGGTCAGAAGGGGAAGCGGTTTTGGGGAGGTTTCCGATAGCCTGTTAATTAGGGGGAACCAGATTTGATGAGGCCAGAACGCGGCAATGAGAATCATCCCCCCAGTCTCCAGTTTGAGCAGTACCTCTGAATTAGGGAAGAAGAGGAAATGTGTATAAGCGCTTTGTCAGCCGGTCCTGCCGCACAGCGGTTGGATTTCCGCCATGACACTCAGTGACCCGGTTCGCAACGAGCCCGGGAGCTGGAGGTCGGCCGAGGGGAGGACTTGAGCGCCCCAAGGATGGCTCGTCCTCTCCGGGGGGAAGGAGGTACCAGAGCTCGGCACTTGTCTGACCCCAGGTGGAGACCTGAGGTACAACAAGCCCGATGCTCCAACAGAGGGGGCGACGTGCCAGACGTCGGCGCTTCAGCGCCCTGACATCCGGGGACCTGACACGTCGAGAGAACATCAGGAAAAAAAACTTGCAGCCTCCCGGTAGACGGAGCACCAGGCCCCAACCCTCAATGCCCCTACCTGCCCGGAGACAGCGTGCCTATGAAACACAGAGAAACGTTGGGGTGTACGGCCTCCCACCCCGTAGCCGGCTGGGGGGTAAACCATGGCTCCATGGGGCACGGACTGCACGGCCACCAGGTAGGTGAGCTGAGGCTGATAAGGTCGCAGGTGTCTCCCAAAGAGGGGAGAGCTGCGGGGTGGATAAAGAGAAGGTACAAAAAAAAAAAGAAAGCGCTTTGTCCACCACAGCCTGAATGCATCCTGACAAAAAATGCCAGATCCTGGATTTCTGGAGCAGAAGAGAGGCAGTTTTGCGTTGAGTGGGGATGCAAAAAGGTCCAGGTCTGGAGTTCTTCACTCTTTGAAGAGTGACGGAACGATGGTTGAGTCGCGAGACCACTCGTGAGGATCTGCCTACATTTCTGCTGAGACAGTCTGCCAGATCATTTTGTACTCCTGGTAGGTAAACTGCCCCAATCACAGCCTTGTGCTCCAGGTACCATTCCCACACTCTCATTGCTTCCTTGCATAATGGGTAAGAGTGTGCACCACCCTGTTTGTTGATGTAGTATATCACTGCCTTGTTGTCCGTTTGAAAGAAAATGTTCTTGTGACAGAGTATGTTCTTCAAAGCTTGGACTGCATAGAGGATGTCTCTCATTTCCAGGATGTTTATATGAAGTTGAGACTCGTCTCGAGTCCACATACCCTGGGTGTGGAGATCCCGGCAGTGAGCTCCCTAACCCATCAGACACACATCCATGGTAATGGAGATCTGATGATCCAAAGGGGGGAAGGGATATCCTTCCAGAAGTTTGTCCTCCTGAGACCACCAGGTGAGTGACCTCTTCAGAGGTTCTGTCACCTTGATGAAAAAGGACTGAGGGTGACTGGTTGGGGACCACCGAGTACTGACCATCCACTGAGAGGTTTTCATGAGAAGATGAGCCAACGGTACAGTGAACACCGAGGATGCCATGAGGCCCAGCATCCGTTGCATCGAGAAAGCTCGAACCGAGCTGTGTTCTCTGTTGAATCGGGCCATCTGTAAGATATCGCTCCTTCTGTCCTCTGGAAGAAAAGCTTTCGCACAGGAAGTGTGCAGAAGAGTTCTTATGAAGAGGAGCTTCTGGGAGGGCTGCAACTGTGACTTCTTGAGGTTCAGCAGGACACCCATGGACGTGAGGAAGTCTGAGGTCGTGGCCATGGCCTCCAGAGTCTCTTGCCTGGAAGGACTTCTTAGAAGCCAGTCGTCCACATACAGGAATACTTGGATTCTGTTTTTCCTTAGATGCGCTGGGAGAACTGCACAATACTTTGTAAAAACTCGAGGTGCCGAGGACAGCCCAAAGGGCAGGACTCTGAATTGATAAGTGTTGACCCAACGCCATGAACCTTAGGTATTTGTGGTGATTTGGGTGTATGGGAATGTGCTGGTAGGCGTCCTTCATGTCCAGGAAGGCTAGCCAATTGTATTGATAAATCAATGGCAGCAGGGTACCGAGTGATGTCATCTTGAATGTTTCCTTGTGTAGGAATTTCTTTAACTTTCTG
This sequence comes from Neoceratodus forsteri, assembly GCA_016271365.2. Lineage (NCBI taxonomy): Eukaryota > Metazoa > Chordata > Ceratodontiformes > Ceratodontidae > Neoceratodus > Neoceratodus forsteri. Next base: position 1,400,476,317 of record CM057453.1, read on the forward strand.
AGATCCAGAATGGGGCGCATGCTGCCAGTTTTCTTTGGGACCAGAAAGTAATGGGAGTAGAGACTTGTGTTTCGTTGATTCAGCAGAACTACTTCTACTGCCCTGTTGTTCAGAAGGCCTTGTACCTCGGAAGCAAGAAGGTCTGACTGTGCCGAAGACCGCCTGGGCTGTCGTTTGGGAGGATGATCCGGAGGGGTTTCTGACAGATTGAGAGAGTACTCCTTGCAGATTATCTTGAGGACCCATTTGTCTGATGTTACAGATTTTCACTGGTCGTAGAACCGAGTCAGACGTCCTCCCACTGTCGAAGAAGAGTTCCCCCTTGGGCAGTTGAGGTGGGACCTTGGCCAGAAACTCAGAAGGTGGCACTGGGCGCTTTTGGGCCTTGTGCGTTTTGCTGCATTTTCTTTTGCAGCTGAGGGTTCTGGTTTCTGTTAAAACCTCCTCTGCCCTTACCCCGCAAGGACTGACGGTTGTGAAACTGACACTTGTTCCCACCTCCTCGAAAGGGAGTGGGCGTAGGTCTGGCTGTCTTAATGGGAGACCTAGTGTTCCGTGCGGCCTCTAGTGCTTGTTCCACCTGAGGCCCAAACAGATACATGCTGTCGAAAGGTAAGGCCATGACTTGCTGTTGGGCGTCATTAGTGAAGCCCGAAGTACGCAGCCAAGAGTGGTGACGGGTGCAAATGCCAGCCACTGCCGCCGGGGAAGCGGTATCGAAAGCGTCCATTGCAGCTTTAACTTATTAGTTATTGGACTCGATACCCCTAGTTATGGTCTGAAGTAGCTTTGAGTTACCCTCCGATTTGGGCAGAGCTTCTACCATTGCTTTGAGTGAATGCCAAAGAACATACTCATATTGTGAAAAATAGCCCTGGTAGCAGGCAATACGCATCCCCAGAGTTGAGGCAGCAAAGACTCTCTTACCCAAGGTGTCTATCTTGCAAGACTCTTTGTTTATAGGACGGGCAGTAGATTCCTGAGGGAGGACAACCTTATCATTCTCTGCCAGGACCACAATGGCATCAGCAAATGCTTGAGAGGCCAAAAAGGGGCGATCCTTGGGAGGGGCATATTTCATATCTATGGACTTGGCCACAGAGGGAATAAGCGTCGGACTTTTCCACACCATCTGGAAAAGAGTCTCAAAAGAGGGCTGTACCGGAGGGGTTAAATCCATAGGGATTTCCGGAACATGCAGATACTGCAGGCGCAGAAGCTTCCCAGGATCTATTTCCGTGGACTGGAGAGAAACAGTAGAATTTAAATTCTTGAGCAGAGACTTAAAGGAAAGGTCCTCAACAATAGGCTCTGCAGGAGGACTGATCCCTGCCCCCAAGGCAGAATCGGCATCAAAATCATCACCCAGCCGAAGATCTGGATCAGGCTCAAAATCATCTCCTGACAGTCCAGAGGGGACTGTATGGACAGGACAGTAGTGAAAACCAGGAGGAAGAATAGGAGGAGAAAGAATTGGAGTCGAAAACCTCTGGGAACCATGCGGCACTGTACATGCCCCCAGCGCCGTGGAGGAAAATGGCGCAGAGAACGACAATGCCGACACAGAAAATGGCACTAGGTGCAGATGTCAACCAGTAGCAGTGCTGACAGGTCAGACGATGACGGCGCAGACACCACCCGGCGACTCGAAAAGGTTCTCGGTACTGGGGAAGCCGGCACCAATGGCGATGGCACCATACCAGAAGTCTGAAAACTACGACTGGAAGGCAAAGGAAGAAAACTGGCAGGAGATAAAGGCATTGGTGTGGACCCCTGCGGCGCAGCCATGTGAGGGGGACAGACACCTGAGTGCGGATTCGATGGCACCGAAGAAGGCACAGCGTGACTTGGAAGTCCTAACCGACGCACCTGTCGATCCGAAATCGACAGACGCAAAGGCCCCGGCGACGGACTGGTTAGGCTCAGGGAGTCGAGACAACCTCTGAGCCCACTGCTCCATAAGAGCGGCCCAATGGTGAAACTGCTCATAGGAAGCCCCTCTAATAGGCGGAGAGGGGCTCTGGTGCCGAAGAAGCTGGCTACCAGAGACAGAAACCGTCGATTTCGCAAGAGGCAGAAACTGGCTCCTGATCCTAATAATCAACCGTCTATGCGCAGACATACCAGAGGGTGACCTCGAGTGATGCCATTTCTTCTTCGACCGGTGGGCCGAAGAAGGACTCAAGGCCGAATGGTGTCACGAACGAGATTGTTTCTTTTTATGCATTCGGGACTGCCCATCTCCCCCGAGCACTGACTGTCCGTTAGTCAGACCCTCCGAGAGGGCGGTGGACCAGACCCAGCCTGGCTGACTGAACAGCCATTCGAAGTCTCCCTACCGTCACCTGCCCCGCTCATGGTTGACTCCGACAATGGAGGGCTGAAGACTTCTTCTTGAACATGTAAGTAGTATATTAAAATGTAATCAGTACTATTTGTTATAAGATACAAAATAATAAAAGTGAAAATTAGGCTGCTAGTTTGAAGTTTGACTCCCGGCGGGCAAGCGACGTCGTCACTGAAGCATACTCGACGGCAGGGAAAAAAGGAACTGAGGTGGCTGGAGGGTCGATGCCGAGATAGTCTAACCGCACGCGCCTGGCTCGCGGTGCCGCTTCCTCGTGGCCCCATCTTGGCGCCGGCCCTCCTGAAAAAAATTTGCTCCCGCCAGGTCCTAGCACCTCCGGTGTACTCCCATCAGTGTGAATGACTGGTGGAGACTTTATGTCCAAGAAGATCTACTGTTACAGATGTGTAACCTGTGTTTCTAGGGATGTGGATATGTTGTTCTATCTACACTGGTCGGCAGACTCCAAGCAGTTCTCCGGGAGGCAAGGCTCACACCCACTACTTGAGAAAAAGAGATTGGAGAACTGAAGCCCCAAAACCAGCATCCCGGCGTGACTCAAGGTTGATGTGGTAGTGGGTGACGAAGGTATTTGCTGATTTTCAGGTAGCAGCCCTGCAGATTTCCTGGATAGGGATGACCCTGAATGCAGCCACCGACGCAGTGGTATGGCGGGTGGAATGAGCTCTTATCCCTCTGGGAGGCTCCTTGCTCGCCAACCTGTAGCAGAGATCAATGCAGGATGTAATCCATTTGCCAATCATCTGCTTTGCTGCAGGTCTTCCAGGTGCGGCTTCGGCGCAGGTGAAACAGCTGGTGAACCTCTCCCTGATTTTCTGCCGTTCTCTCCTTGTAATAGGAGAGAGCTCAACTAAGGTCCAAAGTATGGAGCCTGTACTTGGCCTCCGAGGTGTAACTGGAGTAAGTACACCGGCAGAGTCAACACCTGGTTAAAGTGAAACTCCGACACCACCTTCGGAAGGAATTTCGGGTGGGGGCAAAGGACAATCTTGTCCCTGTGGAAGACCTAGTAAGGAGACTCCAGTGAAAGTGCTTGGAGCTCCCCAGTCCTTCTGGCTGACGTGATAGCCCCCAGGAAGGTGGTCTTCCATGACAAGTGTGACATCTCACACTTGTGCATTGGTTGGAATGGCTTGCCCATGACTTATGCCCAAACCAGCAGTAAATCCCACTGAGGTGGAGGTTCATGCACCAGAGAGGATACGTGATCGAGGCCTTTGAAGAAGCGCCAGACCACCGTCTCCTGTGCCACCGTCTGCTGACGCGCCCGGTAAGCAGAATTGGCTGCCAGGTGCACCTTAAGGGTCGTAGACCAAAGATCCCCTTGGACAGAGACCAAAGGTAGTCTAAAATGCTCGCCAATGGACAGGACAGAGGTTCCAGGCCCTTGCCCTGACACCAAATGGAAAACCTTTTCCATTTTAAGGCACAGCACCTTCTGGTTGACTCCTTCCTGGATGCTTCCACTACTGTGAGTACATCCTCAGGGAGACCCAGAGCCTGGAACTCTAGCCACTCAGGAACCAGGTTGTCAGATGCAGGGATTGAAGGTCCGGATAAATACCTTCCCCTGATTGACTGATATCAGGTCAAGTTGTGCTGGAAGACGCCTCGGGAGCCTGTTGCTGAGGCTGAGGAGATCTGGATACCAGAACTGATGGGGCCAGTCTGGGATTACCAGGATCACCTGTACCTTGTCCCTCCTCACCTTGAGAAGCACCCTGTGGATCAAGGGAAATGGAGGGAAAGCGTAGAAGAGACCTGAGGTTCATGGCCTCGCGAAAGCATCTCCCTGCAGCGAGCCCTGCTGAGGGGTGGGCATAAAACAGCCTCAGCTTGGTGTTTTCCCGGGAGGCAAACAGATCTACCAGCGGTTTGCCCCTGTTGGGAGAACAGGCTGGGAGCCACCTCTAGATGGATAGACCACTCGCGGGATGTCTCGCCTATGCGGCTGAGAGCACCCGCCAGTTGATTTGAGGCTCCTGCCACATGTATGGCTAGGAGCTCTGCCTCCAGTCAGCTCATGGGGGTCCAGATGTGGAGCGCTTCCCTGCACAGCAGCCGGGAGTGCGTGCTGCCCTGTCTGTTGAGGTAGTACATGGTTATGGTATGATCCATCTGGACTTGAAACACTTGACCACGAAGGAGCCGAGTGAATGCTGACAACGCCAGTCTGACCGCTCTGTGCTCCAGCAGGTTGATATGGTATCGGGATTCCTCAGTGGTCCAGAATCTGTGGGTTCTGTGGTTCCCCATGTGGACTCCCCAGCCCATGAGAGAGGCATCCGTCGTGAGGACACCGTCAGCTCGGGGCGGACAAATGGGATCCCTTCCTGCATATGATCCAGGACGGTCCATCACTGGAGGGCATCCCACATCTTCTGGGTCACAGTGATCGACTGGTTTATATGACCATGTCGCTGAGTCCACTGGGCGGCCAGTTCTCATTTATGGGGGCGCATATGCCACTGGGCCCAGCGGACCATGGTGGTGCAGGCTGCCATGTACCCTAGAAGGCATGGAAAGTCCTGGGCAGGGCGCAAGTGCCCAACCAGAAATGATTTGACAAAGGAGGAAAGAACTTCCGCCCTGTCCACTGGGAGCCGGACTCTGGCTCAGCAGGAGTCAAGCGCTGCACTGATGAAGCGTAACACCTGCTAAGGCACGAGCTCCGACTTGGCCTTGTTGATCAGTAGACCAAGCTGAGCGCAGGTTTGGAGGGCCAGGTCCCTGGACTTCTCCGCCTCTTGCTGGGTGGAACCCGCTAACAGTCAATCATCGAGGCAGGGATAGATTCTGACCCCTTGACGCCTGAGGTGGGCTGCCACCACTGCAATGCATTTGGTGAAGACCCGTGGGGCCAATGACTGGCCGAATGGCATGGCTCGGAACCCGTAAAGGGTTCCCTCTGCTCAGAAGCAGAGGAACCACAGATGAGACGGATGGATTGGGACATGGAAAAACATGTCCTGGAGATCCAGTGAGCAGAACCACATGTTCTACTCCAGGAATGGTATGATCTGACACAGAGTTACCATCCTGAAGGTGCGTTGTCTGAGAAACTGGTTCAGGTTGTGCGGATCTAGACTGGGGAGCCAGAACCCTGTCTGCTCCGGGACCAGGAAGTACCTGGAAATGAACACTGGGTTGAATGGGAGATTTGTCACTCAGGCCACTACCTCCTTGAGAAGGAGTTGGGCTATGTCATCTCTCAGAGCCAACCGAGTGTGGACTGATGCCCTTTCTTCCCATGGGGCATGGGCCCGGCTGGGAGGGTACTACTCGAATTCCAGAGGCAGACTCTAGCCGACCACTTCTAGAACCCACCTGTCCGTGGTAACAGTGGACTAGGCGGAAAGAAAGTGGCAGAGCCAGCCCCCCACAGGAGGACCCAGAGCTGGTGTGACGGGAATAGGGGTGGCAGTCCCTATCCCATCACTGCATAGGCTTGAAGGAAGAGGGTCCAGAATGGAAATTGCCTGAACCCCGACCTCCCTGTCAGTGGGCCGCTGGAGGCCCGGACTTGGGCCGAGGGCACCAAGCCTGTGCCTGCTTTTGTTGCCCACCCTGGAAGAAGGGCTGCTTGGCCGCAGGAGCAGAGTGCCGAAATGGACTTTTCTTCTGCTTCTTAGCACCTTGAGCGTCTTTCTGAGCAGAAGTAGCCGAGTCCAAGTTGGCACTGGACTGCTCGATCCATTGTAGGTGATCGTCCACAACTGGGACGAAGAGATCAGTGCCCAGGAATGGAATATCTGTAAGCTTGTGCTGGGTATCCTCCGTAAAGGTGAAGAGCCTCAACCAAGCGCTGCCGCACATGGCAACTGCGGCTGCCACCGAACGGTCGCATGAGTCCCTGAGATCCAGGGCCGTCTGGAATTGTTGTTTGGCAACAGCTCAACCCTGGTCCTGGACCTGCTTGACCGTAGTCTGGAGCTCCACAGGGAAGTGAGGGAGAACCTCATCCAAAGATGCCAGAAGGGCATGGGAGAAATGCACCATGATGACGGCCGAACTTGCCTGACGGAGGCCTAGCAAAGAGGCAACATAGACCTTCCTGGCAGAGTGGTGCAATTCTTTGGATTCCTTGTCCGGAGGTCTATCCGTATCTGCTGAGCTGCCTATGCGTCTAAACACGGACGCGGTCACCAGACCCTCCGCAGAGGGATGTTCCATGAACCCCAAGAGGGACTCAATGGGCACCATGTACTTGCGGGCCATCTGGGCAGACAGTGTGGGGCAGGAAGCAGGGTGCTGCCAAAGTTCCAGAGCCAGACCAGCAATGGCCTTGGCCACTGGGAAGGCTTCCGTTGGAGTGTCCCCTCTCTTAAGGATGTCCGTAAGAGGGTACTCCACCTGTTTCTGGACAGGCTCCAGTAGCATATCCATAGATTCAGAGATCAGGTGAAGAATCCCCAAGAATGACAAAGGACCTTCCTCTGTCGAAGAGACTGCCCACCGACTCGTCTACCGGACAAGAGTGTAGGTCGGAGTCATCAGAATCTGAAGTATCCAGATAAATCGGACAGCCACTGAGGTTCCTCTGTACACGCCTGGGGCGGTCAAGCATGAGGGTGACCGATAACCAAGGCCCCTAGAATTCTGCGGCCGCAAAAGTTTGTGCAGAAAGGAAAATTACGTACCTACCGTAATTCTTGATCTTCTTGGACGAGTCTCCACCACTCATTCACACTAGTGGGATTAGGGCCGGAGGCACTAGGACCCATCGGGAGCAAACTTTTTTGCTGGAGGGTCGGTGCAGAGATGGCGCCACTGAGACGGCGCCACAGAGCCGCGGCTCGAGCGTAACGCCCTTCTCGGCGCCAACCCTCCAACCGCCTTCAGTACCTTTTTACCAAGGAGGTGCAGCGAACTAACGAAGAGTAACTGTATGATTAAAACACGGACATAAGATAGTCCGTACGTACTCTGTAAGAAGGGTCAGTAAAGAAGTCCTCACAGCCTAAAGATTTGAGGAGGAAGACCAACACAGCGGTGAGCTCGGGATGGAGAGGGCGTAGGATGAGTGGTGGAGACTGTCCAAGAAGATCAAGAATTACGGTAGGCACGTAATTTTCCTATCTTCCTGACCTAAGTCTCCACCACTCATTCACACTAGTGGGAGAGTACCTGTTGATAATCCCCAAAAGGGCGTGCAGGAGAGCCAGAGCTCACATGTCTCAGGTAGAAGCCCATTAAGGATGGTTCTGCCGAACGCGAATGTCGCCTGGCATGAACATCCAGTGCATAGTGCTGAACGAAGGTATGCACTGAGCTCCAGGTGGGGCGCGCAGATATCTGCAATTGGAACATTGCGACTTCCGCCAGGATGTCATGATCGCTCTAGTAGAGTGAGCGACACTCTACCTTCTAATTTAACCTGAGCCATGGAGTAGCAATGTCGAAGGCATGCCACTAACCATGAGGAGATGCATCTGATAGCACAGGTTGACCCAGCCGGTATCGCTGAAAGAAACAAAGAGTTGTTGAGTCTTATGAACATCCTTGGTTCTGTCCAAATAGAACCGCAAGGCTCTCTTAACATCCAAGGAATGAAGAGCTGCTCCTCTCATTTTGGAAATTAGCTAAGCAAGGGAAGTACCAGAGGTTGGTTTAGATGGAATTCTGACACAACCTTGGGAAGAAATTTTGGATGAGTACTGAGAACTACTTTGTCTTTATGGAAGACAGTATACGGAGGGTCTGTAACCAGGGCATGTATCTCAGAGACTCGATGGCTGAGGTAATGGCCCCCAGGAAGGCAGTCTTCCAGGTAAGAAATTTTAGCTCACAGGTAGCTAGGGGTTCGAAGGCTCGAGTGAGCATGTCCAGCACCAGGTTAATGTCCCAGGCTGCAACTGACGCTTAACAGGGGTCTGGTATGAAGAATCCCTTAAGAAATCTCTTCACCATAGGTAACTGAGCCAGAGTCAGGGATGAAACCAGCTCATGGAACGCTGAGATGGCACTAAGGTGAACTTTAACTGTGGAGCACCAAGACCTGAGTTAGATAGGTCCAAAAGATACTCCAGAACCTTGTCAGGAGGACAGGAAAAGGGGTTCCAAGAGGACTTTGCACACTAGAGAGAAAAACGCCCATTTGGATGCGATGTTTTCCGTGGTGGAGTTGGCTCCCGAGCAGCCAGAAGGATGCTCGAGACTTCACGGGAGACGTTGAACCGATCACTTCTATCTCTTCAGGAGCCAAGCATGAAGGTGAAGTGATTTCAGGTTGGGATGGACCAACGAACCCTGGGTCAAGAGATTGACTTGCAAGGAAGTGGACTTGTGCTCCAAGCACCACTCCATACCCTCATTGCTTCCTGCAAAGGGGATAAGAGTGAGCACCGCCTTGCTTGTTGATGTAATACATCACAGCTTTGCTGTCCGCTTGAAGGAGAATGTTCTTGTGACAAAGGACATCCTTCAGAGCTTGATCGATAGAGGACCGCCTCACCTCCAAGACATTTATGTGGAGATGAGATTCGAACGGAGTCCATACACCTTGGAGTGTGGAGGGAGAGACAGTGAGCTCCCATCCCATTAGCGATGCGCCTGTGGTGATGGAGATCTGATGGTCCGAAGAGCAAAGGGAACCCTTGAGGAGATTGTTTCTTGAGACCACCAGGTGAGAGACCTTCAAAGGGGTTGCGCCACCTTGATGGGATAAGACTGGGGTGAGAGGTCGGAGACCACTGAGTGAGAGCATCCATTGGGTGGTTCTCATGTGCAACCGGCCAGGGTACAGTGAACACCGAGGACGCCATGAGACTCCAACATGCGCTGCATCGAGAGCTGTAACCGATTGGTTCTCTCGATGTAACGGCCATCCGGCGATGTCGAAGTCTTCTGTCCTCTGGAAGGAAAGCCTTCACGAAGAGGTGACTAGAAGCGCCCCTAAGAAAAGGAGCTCTGGGAGGGCTGCAGTTGGGATTTTTTCAGATTCAGCAGAGCTCCCATGGACGTGAGAAGACGAGAAGTCGCTTGCACGGCTTCCAAAGTCCCTTGGCTGGACGGGCTTGCTAGAAGCCAATCGTCCATGTAGGGAAAGACTGGAGTCCGCTTTTCTGAGATGCGCCATGGGAACTGCACAACACTTTGTAAAAAACTGGCGCCGGAGGATAGCCAAAAGGCAGGACTTGAACGGATAATGCTGACCCAAAGCTACAAACCTGAGGAACTTGCGGTGGGTCGGGTGGACGGGATATGCTGGTACGCATCCTGCATATCCAGAGAGGCCAGCCAGTCGCCCTGATGCAGCAAGGGTAACAGGGCACGAGGGAAATCATTTTGAATTTCTCCTGGGGAGGAATTTGTTCAGCTTGAGGTCTAGAATGGGCGATCCCCCAGTTTTCTTTTGGAACCAGAAAGAAATGGGAGTAGAACTCTGTGTTCCGAAATGCGGGGCACCAGTTCTATTGCCCTGTTGTTCAGAAGGCCCTCGATCTCGGCGGTGAGGAGGTCTGATTGAGAAGTCGACAACCTGGGTTGTCGCCTGGGAGGACAATTTGGGGGAAATTGGAGAGTAACCTCGCGAATTATCCAAAGGACCCATTTGTCTGAAGTTATGGACTTCACCTGTGTAGAAGTACATCAGACGACTCTCCCACTCGAGGAGAAAGTTCCATCTCGGCAGTGTGGATGGAACTTGGGCCAACAACTCATAAGGTGGCGCTGGGTGCTTTAGGCCCCCGCGCTTTCCAAGGCCTTCTTCTGAGGTTGGGCAGGTTGGCTTTGCGGAAGCTTCCCTGCTTCTGCCTCAAAGGACTGATGACTAAGAACTGACGCCTTGTTCGCATGCCCGCGAGAGGGGGGCAGGCGGAGGTTCTGGCCAATTTAATGGCCGATCTAGTCTTTTGGGAGGCTTCTAAGGCTTGCTCCACCTGAGGGTCCGAAAAGATAGGTGCCATCAGGCAGCGCCATTACCTGCTGCTGAGCATCATTCGTGAAGTCTCAAGAACGCAGCCAGGAATGGCGCGAGTACAAATCCCTGCAGCAGTTGAACGAGAAGCAGTGTCGAAAGCGCCCATGGCGGCTTTGACTTGTTGGTTATTGATTCAATACCTCTAGTAACGGTCAATAGAAGCTCTGACTTGGGAGTCCGAATCTGGAAGAGCTTCAACCATTCTTTTCATAGAGTGCCACAGGATATACTCATACTGAGAAAAATAGCCTTGATAACTGGCAATACGATACTTAGAGTGAGGCAGCAAAGACTCTCTACCTAATGTATCAATCTTACGAGACTTTTGTTAATAGGTCGAGCTGAAGTAGTTTGAGGAAGAACCACCTTGTCATTCTCTCGCCAGGACTACAATAGATCCGCAAATGCTTGGGATGCCAAAATAGGACGATCCTTGGAGCTGAATACTTTATCAATGGATTTAGCCACTGAAGGATTAAGAGAGGATTATTCCATACCATTTGAGACAGCGCCTCAAGGAAGGCTGGATCGGAGGAGTCAAACTGAGGGATCTCCGCATGAAGGTACTGGAGTCTTAATATCTTCCCAGGATCGATGTCTGTAGTCTGAGAGAAAGAGTGATCTCAGGTTCTTCAACAGAGACTTAAAGGACAGGTCCCCACTCACAGGCTCTGTAGCAAAGAAAGATCCTGTTTCTCCACTTCATCACCCAACCCAAGGTCTGGGTCAGGCTCAACATCATCTCCTGATGGTCCAGAAAGGACTGTTTGGACAGGAAAGGAATGAAAATTAGGAGAGGAGGAAATATCAGAAAACAAGGAGAGTCCCCGAGGACCCCGGCGCGAGACGGCAAAGCGGGGCAAGACGGCACCAAGGAGGCACACGGCGCCAGAGGCACGCATGCTCGCAAGCGGCACCGCAAACTGCAGGCGGCGCCAGATACGGCGCCACCGGCGCCGACGGCGCCACACGGGCGCCGCTGAAGCCGACGGCGCCGCCGAAGCCGACGGCGCCGCAGCCGACGGCGCCACATGGCGCCGCCAAAGCCGACGGTGCCGCTAGATCCAACGGGCGCCGGACGGCTCGCAAGACCCACCGCACCAAAACGGGCGCCAACAAGCCAACAGACCCGCAGAAGGCGCCGAAAAGCCCCAGGAACCTGGAAAGCAAGAGGAGGAAACAAAACCAGGAGATAAGGGCATCGGTGGCCCCCGCGCGCCGCAGCCATGTGAGGGGAAACACCTACACAGAGTCGCAGGCACCGAAGAAGGTGCCTGCCGCACTAGGAAGGTCCAACCGCCTACCTGATCGCCGGAGGGGCCAGAGGGCTCGGGCAACCGAGCCAGGCAGAAGAACCAACCTCCGAGCCCATCACTCCACAAGAGCGCCCACTGATGAAACTGCTCATCTGGAGCTCCTACCTATAGGCGGGAGGGGCTCCGGCGTCGAGGACGACGACACAGAAGTTGGCGACCAAGAAGGAGACCGCAACTAGCAATGATAACCGACTGTCGACGTGCAGACATACCAGAGGGCTACTCGAGAGATGCCTTCTTTGACCTGTGGGTCAAGAAGAGCTCGAGGCTGAACGGCCGCGAAAGCAACCGCTTATTTTTATGCCTGACGGGGACCGCCATCCCCGGCATCGGACTGACCGCTGTCGGAACCCCCTGAGTTTCTTGAGAAGGAGGTTGACCGACCCAGCCCGCTGACTGAACAGCTTTCACACTGAGTCTCCCTACCGTCACCTGACCTGCTCATGGTTGACTCCGTCCAGTAGGCCGAGACTTCTTCAAGCTAAGTTAAATTTAAGATATTAGAAAAATTTTCAAATAGAATAAAATTAAGCGATACTACTATCGTGATAAATGTTACAAAAACAAACTGAAAACTAAGCGCTAGTTTGAAGTTTGACTCGACAGACGAGCGACGTCAGAGTACTGAAGCGCACTCGACGGGCGGAAAAGGAACTGAGGCGGTTGGAGGGTCGGGCCGAGAAGGTCAGCATCGCCGAGTCAGCAGCTCATGGCGCCTGGTCTCGCGGGCGCCATCTCTCGCTACCGACCCTCCAGCAAAAGTTTGTTCCGATGGGTCCTAGTGCCTCCGGCCCTAATCCCACTAGTGTGAATGAGTGGTGGAGACTTAGGTCCAGGAAGATCTTGCAATCTACCGCAGAATTCACTCTTCTTGTTGATTTTTTATTAATATTTCTGTTTTTCCATAGACTCTGGTTCCCTTCCCCTCTTTTTATATCCTAAAACCCCTATATGCTCAGAATGTTATGTTATCATTGCTATAACATCATACATTAGCTAATGAAATGGCTGCAATCTGCAACAGAAATGAATAGTCACTTATCTACCACAGCTCCCACTGCCAGGGACGGTGGCACAGTACATCAGGCATGGTGATATTTTCTCAACCTGCACTACAGCCTAATACAGTTTTCAGTCTTACGTTATTGCACTAGGGCCAACTTAAACAAAACCTTGCCAATAGCACGGACCTGTTAAGTCCATACCTCACTTTGTACAGACCTATTTGTGCCTTTAAGGTATAGAAATGCCATCTGAAATGAATAACTGGTAAAATTAATTTAACTGTCATTTTTAAGAAAAATAAAGTAATTATGCCCAGAAAAGTGGAATATAATAATGTATAGACCTGTTGAAAGAAAAGACCTGTTAAATAAATAATTGCACTGTACACATTTTCGCCAGGGTTATTGATTACATATTGTCATTGGTTGATAGAATCACCTAAAAGTTATGGAGAAATGTTGTGTGCAGGGAAAGCTGTTGGGCCAGAGGGTAGAATGCTGTGTTTCCGTGCCGGCAACTCAGGTTCAGAGATTAGCTCTGGGAGCTGGCTGGGCAGCACAAGGATTGGTGGAACACATCATTGCTTGGAGCCTGGGAAGGTATGGTGCAGTGTTCTGTCACATGGGGGACATATTGTGCTGGTCTGGAGAGCTCTATCTCACAATTGGTTCACATGCATGTCATGGCCTGATGGTGTTACACAGTGTGTCAGGGAAAGCAGGTTGACATCAAAAATTAGTTTTGCAATAACTCCTCTATTCCATTTTTAATGGGACCTGTATGAATGAGGATGCAATTTCATGGAAATTAAAAATATATATATTTATATATACACACACACACACACACACACACAGTATCTCTGTCTCTCTCACCACACACACATTTGTATGTATGTTACAGATTGCATATAAACATATAAGTGATACACAGTGGGAACCTCATGAGTGGTGTAGAAAGCACATACAAATATATAAGTGATAAGACAGTGGAAACCTCATTAGTGGGATAGATAGCATGCATATAGAAATACCTTATTTATCACATAAGATCCCCTCTGCATGTCATTTATTTAACAGGCTAGGACCTTAAGGGAGAGACATTTGTTTTGCTTTTTAGGCATAAAATTATTTTTATAATTCTGTTATTTTTTGAACTAATGTTACTGTGCTTTCCACCATCCTGATTGCTATAACCTCTGCCATGAAAGTGAAGTCAGGATGACAAGCTGTTACTGTGATGTGGCAGTTTGTTAGTGCCGCAGAACTTCCGCAGAAATTACAAACCACCGCCGCAGAAGTTCTGCGGCAAATGGTAGTCTTGCCGCAGAACTTGGTCCCACTGTGCTGCAGAAAAGTAGGGGCCCTGCCGATAACCCGCGAGGAAGACCTGGAACAGTCCGAGATTCTTTCGAAGGAGCCCCTCCCAAAGGCTGTTTAGGCTGCAGCTCCACCACGATTCGTGGAGAGGTCAATTTTGGCCTAACTGGGGCGAGTTTCACCGGCTTCCTTGGGTAGGGGAACTGTTTTAATCGGTTCTAATGGAGTCGGCTTCGGCCTAGAAGGCAAGAGCAAAGTAATGGCCAGTGTGGAAACTGTGGCTGGTTTCTGACTGGACAAAATCAGCTGTTGCCACATAAGGTCTTCTTAGCGTCAATGGAGTTTCCGCCGAAGCCTTCCCTCATCTGAGGAGGATGAAGATGAATGGTGGTGACGCCTTTTCTTGGAGCGTTATGAGCCTTCTTCAGCCTAACGGTTGAGGGGGTCAGAGACCTCAACCTCGATCGTCGGGGTGGCCGACTGGGTCACTCGGGAGACACTGGGGGAACCAGCGATTTTGCCTGATCTGGGACAGACTCCTCGATGGGATTGCCAGCAGGCTGGGTCTCCATCGGGGAAAGGCAGGACCAGTGTACTGGTAAGAGAGTTGTTGGCCTCGACAAGCAACAACAGATCAACAGGGTCAAGAGTAATCTCGACCGTGTCATTGATCGAGATTTCGACTGGCTGACCAGACGGCAGGGCCGAGAACCAGCGGCCGAAGATGCACTTTCGACTGAGGTCGAGACTGGAGATCCCTGGGACTGAGACTGCTCTCGATCCCAAGAATGTCTTCGCTGAGACGAAGAATCTCTCAGTTCCTTGTTCTTTTTATGGGACTGGGAGACATGCGAGCCTGACAGTCCCTCGCCCTTGGTGGGGAGAGACTGGCTCATCTCCCGAAAGGAGCCCGAGAATGAGGAGCGCAGATTGAGTGGAACAAAAATCACCAAGAGGAACACTCCACGGCCTGCGCCGCCTCTTCCTCAAAGGCCTGCATTTGTTCCAGCTGCTTGGCAGATCTAACATCGGCAGAGACTGCCCACCAGGCCTCCTTTGATTTGACCAGCAGATTCCGTTTCTCCGGCATACCAAGTTTTAGACGTGCGAGATGATAATCAAAAACATTAGGGTGGAAAGCGAGACATATCTCGCAGGCCTGTGTGTCATGGCAGACACCGAGGCAGTAGATGCATGCGGCGTGCAGGTCTGTGCGCGGCATCTTCTGTCTGCTCTGGCACCGACGGAATCTGGGAAAACATTTCTCTTCCATTACAGTCGAGACAGCAAATTTGCCACTGCTAACCCTATCGAGTTTAATCTTCAGAATATCTGAAGTATGAGAAGCCAGGGCCTACAGAACGTGGGAGCGGTAAGGAGGCAACCTGAATCTTTGGGCAGAAAGGAAGATCTGGTGTCATGGGGCAGAGCCGAGGGTTATACCACCCGGGGTTGGAGGAGCCAGCTTTGAGACCTTCTGGCAAGATTTAAAGGGGAAAGGGACATGCCAACCAGTGTGGATAGAACATATCCACGTCCCTAGAAAGAGGAGGTTTTACTTAGTTATTGGGCCGGCTCATCGGCGCAGCAGTTGGATTTCCGCTTGCGACACCGGCGACCCGGGAATGGATTTGGGTTGCTGGAGGGCCAGCCTGGGGAGAATGACTTGAGTGTCCCACGACAGCTCGCCTTCTCTGGGGGAGGAAGGGGGCCAAATGCCCGCATCTGCCTGACCTCGAGCAGAGGCCCGAGGTACAGAAAGCCCTGTTCTGGGGCTGGCTGGCGAGATGCATGGTGGACGTCGCTGCGTAGCATCTTGACTTCAGGGTGCACACCACGCGAAGGGAGGAAACCGGAGGATAACAGCCTTCCATCACCGGGAAGACGGGGCAACAGGAGTGTGATCTCGATGTGCCACCACTCACCCAGACCACCTTGCTCGACAAAAACAAGTGTATGGGGTGTACTGGCCCCACCTCGTTTCCCGCCCAGGGGGGCATAACCGCGGTTACATGGGGCGCAAGGTCAGTCGCGGGTTGGGTGGTTGGCAGAGGGATGACTCCCAAATGCCCCCGAAGGTTCGAAGATGGAGGGCACGTAGGAGGGAAAACATAGGAAGTAAAAAAAAAATAAAAAAAAAGCTTAGTTATTGGTTTTCTCTTTTATTTTTTACCACTTCTGACAGCCCTACTGACTGGATTTGTTCTGGCCATAGGCCCGGGACAGATGCTGACTTGTGAACACCACAAGTCAGGCTTGCAAGCAACTGCAGGCAGTGTATCATTTGCTGCCACACCCCTGTTTGGGTAGGGGACCAATGATGAGGTACCTTGGAAGCATAAAAACGTATCCCTTTATTGTTGCAGCATGTATCTGACTAGAAATAAGGTTGCACCTGTTGTACATTGGTTGCCTTTTATGTTCATTGTGGCCTTTCACATTAACGGAACCAAATGGCGTCTTTTGAACACCCCAGGCAACTCTCCTAAGAGGGGCACAGGAATGAAGCCTTCAACACAGGTATCAGTACCCAAAGGTATAGGGGTTAGCCACTGCTTTCACAATGGGTTCTATTAGAATAACAACCCTGAATGTTCAGGGTATATATATTTGCCTGCAAAGCACACAAAAATCCTGACCTACCTTACAAGATTACAAATGGACATATGTTTTTTACAAGAAACAGACTCTCCGAAGGGGAGCATTTGAAATTGCGCAGGCAATGGGTGGGAAGAAAAAAATTACTCACCATAGTAATGTTGTTTCTTCTAATGGAGTCTTGCTGTATTCTCACTATATGCAGTTAGCCCCAGCACTTGAACTGTTCCAGAGAGGAAAGGGTTAACTCTATGTAAAGGCATAGAATGTTGAGCTCGAGCTCGGTTTTCAAACCTCTGTCCCGGGTACTCCTGAGTGTAACCGTCGGATTCTTACGGGCACTAAACTAACTGACTAACAACCCAGAAATTGTTTTAAATATTTTCTGCCAAAAGGTAATAAACATAAATTTTGGGTCCAAAGACTCAAGTCGAGACCCCCAAAACAGAATTCTAGTAGGTAATAAAGTATATAACAATAAAATATATAACAACAACAAACCTCATTCAAAGAGAGGCAACAAAGTACGCCCCTGAGGTGCAGCACTGCACCTGCTCACCCACATCCCAGAACAACTAGGTTCCAGGAGGGGAGGCAGGGAGGGAGGTCAGAATACAGTAAGACTCCATTAGAAGAAACAACATTACTATGGTGAGTAATTTTTTCTTCAAACAACATGAAGTCTTGCTGTATTCTGACTATATGCAGACTACCAAGCAGTACCCCCAAGGAGGAGGGATCTACATAACCTATTTTGGGAACAGACTCTGCAGTACTGCTGTGCCAAACCTAGCATCACTTCTTGACTGGATGTCGAGGGAGTAATGCTTGGTAAATGTGTGAACAGTCTTCCAGGTGGTTGCTTAACAGATTTCCACTATGGGTATATCCCTGGCAGCTGCTATCGAAGCAGCTGTGCCTCTGGTGGAGTGAGCCCTCAGGCCTGATGGAGGCTCCTGCCCCAATTTTGAATAGCAGAACTGTATACAAGAGACAATCCATCCAGCAACAGTTCTCTTAGTGGCAGGTTTACCCTTTACCCACCTCCCCATAAGTAAGAAACAGCTGGGAGTAATCGTTTCTATGGAGTTTAGTGGATTTTATGTAGTAACTCAGAACCCTCTTTACATCAAGACTGTGTAATCTCTCTCCAGAGGAGGATTGATCAGTAAAAAATACAGGCAGTGTCATAGATTGGTTCAGATGAAAATCTGATACCACTTTGGGAAGGAATTTCCTATTTGTGCAGAGGACCACCTTATCCCTGTGAAATGAAATGAAATCAGGTTCCACTGATAAGGCCTGTAGCTCACTGATTCTCCTGGCAGAGGTGACAGCAACCAGGAACATAGTTTTCCAAGTCAGGTATTTGAGCTCAGCTGAGCAAAGTGGTTTGAAGAGGGGCTGCATCAGCTGTGCAATACAGATATTCAGATCCCATAGGGGAGCAGGATCCCTGAAGGGAGGGTTGATATGGATCAAACCTTTGAAAAATGTCTTGAAAACTGGGTGGGATGCTAGAGAATAGACTTTCCCAGCCGAAATAAAAGCAGAAATAGATGCCAAATGCACCTTAAGAGTGGTAGGCCAAAGGCCTAAGCTATTAAGGTGCATTAAATAATCCAAAGCAGTGGCAATGTCAGTTGAATCCGGCTGAATGTGCCTCTGGGAGCACCAGAACCCAAACATCTTCCATTTAGAACTATAGGTTTTTCTAGTGGAAGGCTTTCTACTAGCCTTAAGGATATCCAGAGCTGATTGAGAGAGAGGTGCAGACCTGCATATTCTAGCTCTTCAAGAGCCAGGCATTGAGCTTGAGTGAGAGAAAGTTGGGGTACAGAATCCTCCCCTGAGAAGAGGTGAGGAGGTTGAACTGCCTGGGAAGGCACAGAGGTTTTGTCACTGATGGTGACAATAGTAGAGGATACCAAGGTTGTCTGGCCCAGTCCGGGGCTACTAGAATCACTGTGCAAGGTTGGGATCTGATCTTGACCAGAACTCTGAATATCAGAGGAAAGGGAGGAAAACCATAGAGAAACCTGTTAGTCAAATCCAACAGAAGGGCATCTAGAGGAACAGACCCCAGGAGAGGGGGTCTGCAGCAAAACAGAGGGAGCTGATGGTTGTCCATGGCTGCAAAGAGATCTATCTCTGGAGTGCCCCATCTCTTGAAAATGATCTGAAGAATGAGAGGATTTAGGGCCCATTCGTGGTGACGTCTGGAAATCCTGCTGAGAGCATCTGCAAGTACACTGTCCTTCCCTGGGAGATGCACAGCAATCAGGGAAACCTGCAGGGAATAAGCTAGTGACCATATTTTCATGGCCTCGGTGCACAAGGCCGAGGACCGAGTGCCCCTATGCTTGTTGATGTACCACATGGTTGTGGTTTTGTCTGTCCTGATCTGCACCACTTTCCCCTGAATTAAGTTAGAGAATGTCTGAAGTGCCAGAAAGACAGCCCTGAGTTCGAGGAGGTTTATGTGTATAAGAGACTCCGGATGAGACCAAGTTCCCTGAGCAGTATGCTGATCCAGGTGGGCTCCCCATCCCAGCAGGGAAGCGTCTGTAGTGAGAATCACTGTGGGAACCTGACTGAGGAAGGGAACCCCTTGCCTCAAGTTGTCCTCTTCCAGCCACCACTGGAGGGTCTGAACCAAAGTTAGAGACACTGGAACCAACTTGGAGAGGGGATCTTTTCTCCGAGACCAAAAGGCTTTTAGATGAGGCACATTTATAAGGTAGAAAAAGAAATAGGTAGACTGGATGGGCCTTGCGGTCCTTATCTGCCGTCAACTTCTATGTTTCTATGAAATTGAATATCTCTTATTTGAAACCTTGGCCCTTGCACTACTGCAATGCAGGCTGCCATGTGGCCTAGCAACTGCAAGAAGTGTCTGGCTGGCCGAGGCACAAGTGGACGAAAAGAGAAAGCCAGAGTGATGAGGGATTGGACCCTTAAGAGAGGAAGAAAGGCCTTGGCCTGAACAGTGTCCAGCTCCACTCCTATAAATGTGAGAAGCTGGATTGGTTCCAGAACAGACTTTTCCAGATTTAGAATGAATCCTAGGGAGTCTAGAAGGTTTTGAGTGACCCCTAGAGCTGACCTGACTTGGTCTGGGGACTGGCCTACTATGAGCCAATCATCCAGATAGGGGAACAGTAAGATGCCTTGTTTCCTGAGGAAGGTCACCACTACTGCTAGACACTTGCTGAATACCCTTGGAGCAGATCTTAGACCGAAAGGCATTGCTCTGAACTGATAATGGCCTGAGGGCAGTTCGAATCTGAGGTACTTCCTGTGGGACTGCCTGATAGTATGTGGAAATAGGCATCCTTGAGATCCAGGGAGGCTAGCCAGTCCCCTGGTTTCAGAGAGGGAAGAATTAATCCTAGAGTCACCATCTTGAACTTTGGCTTAAAGGTATGTTTGTTTAGGTATCGTAGATCTAGGATGGGTCGCCACGCCCCTGTCTTTTATAGGGTAAGGAAGTACCTGGAGTACAATCCCTTTCCCCTGTGAATGAAAGGTACCTTTTCCACTACTTGCAGAAGCAGTAGAGATGAGACCTCTGTCTCCAAAGCCTGTTTTTCCTCTGGAGAGGAAGGACAAAAAGCCTTTTCTCTCAGCCTTGGGAACCTGCTGAAGCTGAGAGCAAGGCCCTGGCTCACTACTTCCAAAACCAACTTGTCTGAAGTGACAGACTTCCAGGCCTGGAAAAAGTGATCCAGTCTGCCCCCTACAGGGATTGGGGAGGCGACCCTGACTGACCCATAAGGGTGTCTGTTTGGCAGGGGGCTTAGACTGAGAGGAGGATGCAGCCCTTGTCAACCCCTTCTGCCTCTTCCCCTAAAGAACCCCCTCTGCTGAAAAGAGGAGGAGGCCTGGGCCTGGTAAAAAGGCATTTGAAAAGGCCTGCCCCTGCCAGCCCCTTGGCAAAGGCCTCTCCACACTCAGTGCAGTGCTGAAACCCAGTGGGCCTGGTTTTCTTTTTGGGTTTCTCAGACATGCCTCAAAAGAACCAGGTTACCAGCATTCAAGCCAGGCAACTAACAAAACCTATCGGTTCTAACCGTGTCACGGGTCAGTTGAAAAAAATCCAAAATTTGTTGTTTTTTTCAGGAACCGATAGGTACCAGAAACCACAGACAAGATTTTTTTTTTTTTTACAACTCAAAACTTAACTAGACAAATTACTTTAGTTCCCAACTGGACCGACCGGGAAGAAACCGAACAGAAAAACAATTTCTTCACAAGAAAACACTCTATTACCTATTAATACACTTACTGTACCGGGACAGAGATGTGAACACCAAAAATAAAGTAACGGTTTGGAAAAAACGACCGATTTTTACTGTGACCTAACCGAAATGAAGGAGAGGATCTCCGGAGTGACTTCTCAGTTAGGCGGAGTAAAGAATCTGACAGTTACACTCAGGAATACCTGGGACAGAGGTCTGAAAACCGAGCTCGAGCTCAATGTTCTATGCCTTTGCATAGAGTTAACAGTTTCCTCTCCAGAGCAGTTCAAGTGCTGGGGCTAACTGCATATAGTCAGAATACAGCAAGACTTCATGTTGTTTGAAGGGTGGTTTCAGCCTCACATCCATCGGGCAATAGAGCGGGGATAGCCATACTGCTGCGAAGGGAGATGCCCCTGGAGATTTTGAGGAAGAATATTGGAGGATGGCAGATTGGTTATCTTCGGCACCTGGCACCATTTTCAAATAAAAAATACACTGGTGCATATACAGTAGATTAACACAAACACAGACACGCCAACATTTTTTGAAAAGGTTTTTCTTGGATAGCCAGTTTGAAGGAGGGAATGATTAGAATAGGGGGTGATTTTAACTGTGTAATAAACCTGTCCTGGGACCGATCCTCACAATCTGTTATGACCAATAGATTGATGAGCAAAGCCGTAAGCGCGGGAATAAAGGAACTCGCAGTGGTGGATGTATGGAGAGAGTTTAACCACCAAGCCCGAGATTACACATTCTGTTCCAACCTCCATGGTTCATACTCAAGAATAGATTATTTTTTGGGAAGTGAACTAGACCTCTACAAAATTAAACATTGTCAGATACACTCAAGGGTCTTATCAGACCATTCAGCAGCAACCCTAGAACTTCAACTTGGAGACTGGAGTAAAACCACTTTTTGGAAAATGAATACCTCACTCCTAACTATAAAACAATTCAAAGTTACGATCAAGGAAGCAATTAAAGATTATCAAAATACCAGTCAATCTGCGAAAGTAGAACCTAGATGGAAGTGGGATGCCTTAAAAGCTGTCCTCAAGGGAACAATCATTTCATACGCGTCCAGGCTTAAGAAACAAAGGACAGAGAAACAAAACAAGTTAGAACCAAAAGTGAAGGAGTTAGAACAGGCAAGAATGGCAACAGGCTCGCAAGGAGCTATGGGATATGCAAACTGAGGGTAAATTAAGATATTTAAACCAAAAATATTATGAGCAGGGCAATAGGGCAAGGAGGCTCTTAGTTCTGTTTTTATTGTTTTTAATTCTGAATACTGATTGTAAAGATATGTTGTAATAATAGGAAAGGATAGGAAGTTTATTTATGTAGCGCTCCTTCCCAAAGGCTTGGAGCGCTTGACAATAATAAAAATATATGAGGCAGAGACCAACAGTTCTATCTATCCCACCCTCAACAATAAACAATATTCCAATAAAAGATATAGATAATTGATAGAAGCATAATTTCAAATACAAGATACTAGTTAGTAGTGTAATAAATTCATATATTAACAGGCGATAATAGTTATTATCAAATCAGATTAAACGCCCACTCAAAGAGCAACCTCTTTAGGCCCCTTAAAGCCTTCCACTGAGGGTGCCTCCCACAGATGTCGAGGTAAAGTGTTCCACAAGGTCAGCACGGCAATCGAGATCAATCATAATGCTTACCCATTATGATTGACCAATAAAACTTAAATTGAATTCTGCTTGCATAAAGCTCAGGTGGAATGCTATGTCAAGCAGATTTCAGAGGATCAGGTGAACACAGAGCAAGCTGGGTTCACTCCCAAAGCTATTACAGAGGCATTTAAACAATATTATACTGCCTTGTACAGCTCAGAGGAACGGACAACCACTTCCCTAGAAAGATCCCGGGAATTCTTAACAGACATTTAACTGCCTCGATTTGTGTGTGTGGGGGGGGTGAAAAACAAATGCTAGACTCACCTATCACACAGATAGAAATAGAGCATGTTATTCAAGACATGCATACAAGCAAATCACCCAGCCTAGATGGCTTCAACGTGGAGTTTTATCAGGCCTTTCGCCAACAGCTAGCCCCCTTACCGGCCCAAGTACTTAATGGTCAGGATGAGCAAAAGCTCTCCTCCAGTAGTGGCAAACGGCCTTTATAATGAGATCCCAAAGCCAGACAACCCCCCAATAAATGTAGCTCCTACCAACCCATATCATTATTAAATGTAGATTCAAATATTTTCACAAAGTTTTGGCCACTACGGTAAATAAAATTCTGCAAAATTTGAGACATTCAGACCGGACGAGGTTCATACCAAATCAGCATTTATCGGATAACATTAGAAGATGTTTAATGATTCATCAATTAAGAGGAAAGGGACCAACAAACAGCAATTGCTACTGACGCAGAAAAGGCGTTAGACTTCCTCAACTGGAATTCCTCTTCATGGTTCTGGAAACATGAATTTGGGAATCAATTCCTTACTTGGTTGAGGGCATTATGTCAGGTGCCTACAGCCAGGGTAAAGGCCAATGGAACGGTGTCCGACCCTTTTACTCTGTAGAGAAGGACAAGGCAGAGATGCCTTCTGTCACCTATACTTTTTGCCCTCAATACAGAGCCCCTGGCAGAAAAAGTACAATCTCACCCGGATTTAGAGGGTATTAGGATAAGGGGAGAAGGAAATTGAATATCATTGTACGCAGACGATACAATGTTGTATCTCAGAATCCCTATCACTACATTCCCTGTTTTACATACTATTTTACAATACTACGGTCAAATCTCAAGCTTTAAAATAAATGAAGATGAAACAGAGGCCATCATGGTCAGTGGGAGTCTTTCCATGGAACTCAAGCGGATCATTTGAACAACAAGAAAAACACAGCACCAACCACTTCCAAATAATTCTGTATTGTGTAGAACAAAAAATCGCATCACAATGCAGTAACGCCAAGCAAGAACATAACAGCCAACACAAAGAAAACGTCCGACTGTTTCGCGCAAAACAGCGCCTCCTCAGGGACACATACACAACATAGTAACCACCACATAATAAAGAAATCATTTAAAGTGACATTGCACCCAATTAATAAAACGTGATTAAAATGTAATCAAAATGACGGCTCCTTTACATTTAGTAACTTTTTATTTTCGGGTGTTGGAGGTTCGAATCCATTCATTGCCCCTGAAACAGTTTCATCAGTGACAGCGGATGCTATGCAACAGTTGGTGGATTCTACGGAGTGTGAACCAGTGGCAAGTATTTTTACAGCCTATCATGAATTAGAAAAGCTGATCTTGAAAGCACGTAGAATTTTTTGGAATCTGACTAGCCTTGAGGCTTATGTTTCGGTAAACCGAGTCCCGAGGGGTCTCCGTGTTATCAAATGGCCAGGCTATGGTATGGAGCGATCTGAATTTAAGGAGGACTGGAAACAACAATTGCAACTTGCCTCTATGATGTTACAAGAGTGTTTGATACGAGACTATAAAGCTCAAAAGGCAGCTATTGAGCCACTTGTTAAACAGAAAGAGTCTGCTTTTATGGATATGGCAGTGAAGTGGAGTTTAAAGATTTAGAACTGAAGTTAAAGACTGCCAATTTAAACAAGATGTTCGACTCAAAGCTATTAAAATGAAAAATTTGAGCGGATAGACTTGATTATGCATTAAATCGTGTTTTTCCTGAAGGGTGCTGAAAATACAGGAAGAAATAAACGAGGCTTCAGAGAAATAAAATGGATGCAAATAAGTCTAAATCTATATTGTAAACACTAGCAACATTGAGAGTAGTTTCTTCTCCACTTCTGAATCATCTGATGACCCTTGGAGGAATTCAGCAGCGGGGCAGCAGCCAACCGCTACGTGTCAGAGAGGTTGGTCAGATTTGAACTCGAGTAATTAACCTGTGAGGGGCAGAAGGAGGAGATTCAAGAATAAAACTACCGGGGCAAGAGACAAGGTTTTCCACAGAAGAACATACAGAAGAGCAGAGGAGGTCGCTGTCACGAATGTAATTAATTTGTCAGAGGTTCAACTTACATTGGCTCAAATCTCTGTATTGGAGAAGGGACTGAAGTTTGTTCCTACATGTAATGTTTCTCGTTTTGATGCTTTCCTTGATTTGAAGAAATTTACCCGCAAATTAAGTTTAAAATCTTTTTTTAATAGACAGCGGGGTTCTAATACGGCCTTAACATCATCGGACTGTGACAGTGTTTCGACTGCTTCTTTTGAAGAAGATGGATGTTTGTTACACTTTAAAGGTCCTTCTAATTTTAATCCACCTCCATCTGCAGCTATTCTGACTTTTGAAACAGCGTGCCTGAATGAAATTAATGTTTTGTTTGATGAATGGAAACCCATTGGTTATAATAATCTTACCAGGGATGAAAAAATAGCGTTAAATGAATTAGAAACTAATACCTCAATTATC
Organism: Neoceratodus forsteri; assembly: GCA_016271365.2. Classification (NCBI taxonomy): domain Eukaryota; kingdom Metazoa; phylum Chordata; order Ceratodontiformes; family Ceratodontidae; genus Neoceratodus; species Neoceratodus forsteri. Next base: position 1,400,501,526 of record CM057453.1, read on the forward strand.
ATCAAAACAGCTGACAAAGGGGGTGCTGTGGTAGTTATGAACACCAAGGATTATCTTTATGAGGTACATCGTCAGCTAGATAATGAGGCATTTTACACTATTTTAGATAGGATCCGACATTAGACTTTCAAAAGGCTATAGATGCTGTTCTATTAACTGCATTTGAATCAGGCATCCTTACTAAGGATTCACTTGATTTTCTGACTGTTAGCACCCAGTGAGACCAACTTTTGTTTTACCAAAATACATAAAAGCTTGCAGTGCCCACCAGGGAGACCTATAGTATCTGGTATTGGCTCTTTAATTGAACCTTTGTCCAAATATGGATGCATATATACGTGATTTGGTTTTATGTTGCCTTCATATTTGAGGGACACTACGCAAGTTCTTGGTCTCCTGGGTGACATGCAGTTAGAATCACAGTGGTTATTGGTTTCTTAGATATAGAGGCTTGTATACTAACATACCACACCAGGGGCTACAGGCTTTACGTTATTGGTTGACAAACAAACAACATTGGGTATGGAACAGACCAACTTTTGATTAAATTGTCTGAGTTTGTTTTAACAAAGAACATCTTTATATTTCAGGGAAATTTTACCATCAGATCAAGGGAACCGCGATGGGTGCCACTTTTGCACCGAATTATGCCAATTTATATTTAGGCTACTGGGAACAGGAATGTATTTTTGATCGCAACAGAAACTGTTTCTATGATAAGATAGATTTTTGGAGACGTTACATTGACGATATATTGATGGTGTGGCGAGGTACATTATCTGAATTGGAGGCATTCATTATGTATTTGCATTCAACAAAGGCTGATAGGGAGCAGGTGTTTTTCCTGGATTTAGAAATTACAAAACTACAGGATGGCACACTATGTACCTCTATTTATCGTAAACCCACAGATAGAAATACCCTTTTACATGCCTCGAGCTGTCATCCTCGCCACACCATCAATAATATTCCTAAATCTCAGTTTATGAGGGTCAAGCGTAACTGCAGTGATATGGTGGATTTTGAAGTAAATTTACGTGATATGACAGCTAGATTTGCTCAAAGAGGTTATGCACAGGGAGAGTTAGAAGCTGGAATGGACCTAGTAAGAGAGATGCCTAGGGAACATTTGTTACAGTATCGGGTACATGAACAAGTTAAACGTCAGGGTGAGGCACCACTAACTTTTGTTACTACTTTTGGCCAAAATGTTGCCCATTAGGAACATTGTTAATAAAAACTGGTCAATACTTCAAACGGATTCAGCATTGAAGGAGACGATTGGTATCTACCCTAAATTCGTTTTAAAAGGGAAGAAATATTTCGGATAGTTTAGTACATTCTTATCAGCCGGTGCTAGTTGAGAAAACTGGATGGTTGCCACCACAACGGTGGATTTTTTCGTGGACACTGCAAATTTTGCAGTGTTATGCAACAAATAAAAACTTTTTCAACGATCAATATTAATAGATCCTATGATGTTAGCGTTTATCAACTGTTCATCTGTGGAGTCATTTATTTGGCTACATGTAGATGTGGTGCATTTTATGTAGGAAAGACTTCACGAGTCTTCAGACAGAGAGTGTGTGAACATTTGAGCTACATTCTGCTGCCAAAATATAAAGAATGCTTTATTACAACACATACAGCAGGGTTCTGGTTTGGTTGCACATTGTTTTCATTTTGTGCAATAGAAAGGGTTCTAATTGGACCCGCGGGGGAGATTTGGATGTGAAGATCCTACGGAGGGAAGCATATTGGATTTATACCTTGGATGCCTTGCAATACTCAGGTTTAAATGATTCATTTGATTTAGGTCCCTTTTTAAGGTGAACTTATGTTTTATGGTATTTGCCCCTGTTAAATTTCTGTTTAAGGAATTTTTCTTATGAATTGAGGGGGCGTATGTATGTGATCTAGCCAGAATCCTGCTATTTTGTTATTTAATTTGCTATGGATAAATGAACTGTGACCAGTATTTTTATAATGTTTCTTGGGCTAAATATGATAATTTATTTACATTTTTATATTATTGTATATTTAGATTGGTATATTGAACCGTCCCAACTCCTGAATGTTTTTCTTTTCTTTTTGATTACATTTTAATCACGTTTTATTAATTGGGTGCAATGTCACTTTAAATGATTTCTTTATTATGTGGTGGTTACTATGTTGTGTATGTGTCCCTGAGGGAGGCTTGTTTTTGGCGCGAAACCGGTCGGACGTCTTCTTTGTGTTGGGAGCTGTTATGTTCTTGCTTGGCGTTACTGCATTGTGATGCGATTTTTTGTTCTACACAATACAGAATTATTTGGAAGTGGTTGGTGCTGTGTTTTTCTTGTTGTTCAGTTGTTCTATACACTGGCACAACCAAAATTTGGAGCCGCTCTCTTTCGATGCTACTCAAGCGGATCATCCCATTTAAATGGGCGACAACACAAATTAAGATACTTAGGGGTCCACATCCTGATCGATATGAAAAAACTATATCAAATCAATTATGGTAGGCTAATAAATGAGATCCTGATCTTAAAAGGTGGGATATACTTCCCTTATCAATGTCCGGGAGGGTGGATACTATTAGGATGAATGTCCTACCTAGATTTCTGTTTTTGTTTCAGACCCTCCCATTAAATATTCCTAGGGCAGAATGGAATAAGATCAATAAAGCCCTGCACTGGTTTGTTTGGGGTGGCAGGAAAGCCAGGATAAAATGGTCAGATCTTCAAAGATCAAAGAATCAAGGAGGGATAGGACTATCGAATCTAAAACTATACTACCAAATGTCACAATTGGTACCCAGGATAGCTTATATAAAGCAAGACTCAGACAATGTATGGATAAACCAAGAACGTGTGACTAATCTTGGCATATACAACCTATGACCATTTTGGGAAGAGGTAGGGTGAAGATTTGGTCAGATGGTGGGGCTACAAGAAACTCCAGGCTTTGAACATTTGATACTAGGCAAAATGCCTAGAGGGAGATGATCGAACTGTCAAAAATCCTTTATAGGGGAACTACTGGCAGCAGCCAGTAAAGCCATTACAAGGAAGTGGCTGCTACCCGACCTCCACCCCCACCCCGATACAGGACTGGGTAAAAATCATTAAAGGGATCTACAATGTAGAAAAACTTGCAGCAGATTTGTGTTTGCAGACGGACAAATTTAAGGGAGCTTGGTTTCCATTTATGAAATACATAGAAGAGGTGGAGGGTACCTCAGTACTCTCACAATGGGCTCAAGGGTACTAACTGCATATCCAATGAAAGTAGCCGCTCGGGCTGACAATTTTCTTTACTACCAAGGAACACACCTGTTAAAGCTGCACACTGCATATTCAGAAGATGCCATGGTTACATAGAGCTGAAATTTAGTTAAAGAAAAGGCCACACACAAGTTTTATTCAGTTATTTATTCACTGTTATTGTTATGGTTATCAACAATTATTTTAACTATAACAGAGTTAATTTCCCTTAGGATGAGAAAATTAAAGATATCCTACCTAGCTGAAGGGACTTTTATAATAAGTAAGGAATCAAATAGCAGGGTTATATTTTCATAATTGGGATATGGTAGTGTATGAAACGGAATACATTAATTATACTGTAAGGCATGAGTTATTATGGAGTAACTTGCACATTTACGTTGACATGGGCATGGCCCTGTCAGTAAAGAAGTTAAAAAAAAAAAAATAGTATCACTTTCGAGTGTAACCATCAGACATCTAATATGAGCCTTCTTGTTTTCTCTTCCAACTTTCATATTTTTGTCAGGGTTCACGACTGTGCAACAGTTCTAACTGAAATAAGACAGTTGCTCCACAGAAAAGGCATATGTTTGTATCAGACTGACCAACCAGCAAAATGTACACCACCAAAAGAATCAGCAGAAAGGTTTCAGATTAATTGTACCCATGCAACTGTACAGGTGTGCTACTCACCACAGTCAGATTCTGCTCTTGAAACATCGAGTAGGTGACTCGAACAGTATCAAGCAAAGTAGGGCATTCTGGGCTTTTCACTGCAAGGAGTTTCTGGGTGATGCTATGTCCTGAATTGGATGGTTTCTGTATGATGCTAGGTCCTGAACTGGATGGTTTCTGTGTGGTGCTAGGTCCGGAACTGGATGGTTTCTGTGTGGTGCAAGGTCCTGAACTGGAAAACTTATCCGACTAAAGTAGGGGAACAAAAAAACAAAACAAAACAAAAAAAAAAAGAAACAGACATTAAGAAAATAAATTTACACTGGTAAACCTGGCCAATATTTTCTCTGCGCTGATTCAAGCAGCACTGCTTTGTCACTGTGTAAATGCTATTCTTCAACTGGATGCTGTACTCCCTAATCTAGATATAGAGTGATATGCTTCAAATCTCGCAGTGATGAGCTCTGTAGAACATAAAAGCAACCCAAATGAAAGAAAAAACAGTTACTTAATAACTTACTGTAAAGTGCAGTTACGTAAGAACTTACCATAACAGTAGATCTTCGAGAACAGCTCTTGCAGCAGGTTACACCATTAGGACTGAGGCCGGTAGGCGTCAGGACCCCACGGAAATCTTCTAGCTAGCAGTCTTCAGCGGGGACCGCCTCCGACGTCGGTCCCAACCCCGACGTCAGACGTAGTACATAAGGAGGCGGTCCCGCCAGAATCCCCAGTTCTCCCGCCGGAGACTTCTGGCCGCTGGATGACATCAGAAGTGGAGACCGAGGATCCACCATCAGAAAAAGAAAGAGCAGCAGCTCCTGCCGAAGTCTGGTTAGGCCATACCTCCTCCAAGGGGAATGGTGGGCAGGAAGGTACCTGCTGCAAGAGCTGTTCTCGAAGATCTACTGTTACGGTAAGTTCTTACGTAACTGTACTATTTTACTTCGAGATACAGCTCTTGCAACAGGTTACACCATTAGGACTGATTCCCAAACAACAGCGCCTGTAAGCATTCTGGGAAAAGGCATAACGGAAAGATCTTGAGAAAATCCTGACTCTAGGACAGGAGACCCTGTAGAACGGCAAGGCTGAAACCGGCGCTCCGCCGTGAGGCAATGTCCAGGCTGTAATGCCTAATGAAGGTGTGTACTGAGCTCCAAGTAGCTGCAGCACAAATGGCTGAGGTGGAGACGCCTCAGAGCTGCGGAGGAAGCAGCCACCCCCTAGTTGAGTGGCCCACTGCCCGGAAGGGGCTTCTGTTTGTTGTTGTAGCAATGAAATGCACTGGACAAGCCAGCGTGAAAGGGTCTGTTTTGAGACTGGTTGGCCCAACATCCTCTCAGCCGAAGGATATAAACAGCTGTTCGACCCCGTGCTGTTAGTCCTGGTCAAGTAGTATCTTAAGAAGGTGAACATCTAGGGTGTGAAGCAATGCCTCTCCTCTATTAGTGTACTTGGGAAAGTACACAGGCAGATCGATGTCCTGGTTAAGAGTAAGGGCAGAGACCACCTTAGGCAGGGAGTTAGGATTCGTCCTCAAAGACACTCTGTCCTGGTGGAAAATTAAATAAGGTTCCTTACACATGAGAGCGTGTAGCTCAGAAATTCTCCTTGCTGACGTAACAGCAACTAAAAATAATGTTTTCCACGACAGAAAACGCAGCTCGCAATCTGCGGCAGGTTCAAAAGAGGACAGCGTGAGCTGCTCCAGGACAAAGAGTAGGTCCCAAGGAGGGACGGGATCCTTGATGGGTGGCCTAAGGTGTAACACCCCCCTCAGGAAGTCCCGAGAGGCATCGAGTTGTGCCACTGTGCGTTGACCTATCGGGTAGTGGTAGGCCGAAATCGCACAGAGGTGAACCTTAATCGAGGAGTAGGCAAGGCCTGAGTGAAAAAGGGAAAGCAGGTATTCCAGAACTGATTTCTCTGGGCATTCTAAAGGGGAGAGGCCACGTGCCTGAGACCACAGGCAAAATCGGCGCCATTTCATGGCGTACGTCGCATGCGTTGCTGGCTTTCTGGCAGCACAAAGAACTTCTGCCACCTCTTGCAAGACCCCGTGTCGCATAATGGCTATGTCTCGAGGAGCCAAACATGCAGGTTCAGTGAGCGTAAGTCCGGATGGACTAACGAACCCCCCCTCTTGAGACAGCAGGTGGGAGCTGAAGGGCAACGGGAGTGGAGGTTCCTGGGACAATTGCATCAGCATGGGGAACCAGATCTGTCTGGGCCAGAAAGGCGCTACCAGGATCATTGTTGCGTGCTCCCTGCGCAGTTTGAGAAGAACTCTCTGGATCAACGGGAAGGAGGGAAAGCGAGAGGAATCTGTCCTCCAGGAGAGGGACAATGGCCTCACCAGAAAACACCAGGTCCTGGATCTAGCGAGCAAAAATTGGGCAGGTTATGCTTGGATGGGGAAGCAACAAGTCCAACTCTGAGTGCCCATCAAGAAACAGACCCTCTGCTACCTCCTCAAGAAGTTCCCACTCATGGACCCTGGCCTGGGAATGACTCAGGCCATCTGCGATTGTGTTGTCCACTCCGGGAACATGAACTGCAATCAGGCTCGCGCCATGTTGGATTACCCAATCCCACATTCTCATAGCTTCCCTACAAAGGGGGTAAGAGTGTGCGCCTCCTTGTTTGTTGAGGTAATACATCACCGCCGTATTGTCTGTTTGAAGCAGAAGAGTACTCGGTGGGATTTCTGACTGGAAGGCCTGCAGGGCATAAAGGACTGCCCTCATCTCCAGAATGTTGATATGGAGGTGAGCTTCCTGAGGGGTCCAAGTTCCCTGGGACCTCACCCCGTCCAGGTGTGCTCCCCACCCCAGCCCTGAGGCATCTGTGGAGAGGATTACCTCCAGGGACGGCGCTGCAAACGGAACACCCACAGAGAGTGTCCCTGGATCTAACCACCATTGCCAGTCCCGAATCACGGCCTTCGTAATTCTGACCGGCTGCTGCATGTGGTCTTGCCTTTGGTCCCATTGCATTTTTAGCATCCACTGGGTCACCCGCATGTGGAGCCTTGTCATAGGGACGATTGGAATGGCCGCAGCCATGTGTCCGAGCAGGCGAAGGACCAGTCTGGCGGGGACAGTCGTCTTCGCTGAGAGGTCCCTGATGAGGGACCTGATGCGTTCCGCTCTTTCCTCGGGAAGAAAGGCTTTCCCTTGGACGGTGTCCAGAACTGCGCCTATGAACTGCAGTTTCTGGGACGGTACCAGGAGAGACTTCTCGTAGTTGATAAGAATGCCCAGCAACTGAAAAAGAGCTTGGGTGTTCTGGATAGCCAACAAATAAAAATTACGTACCTATCGTAATTATGATCTTTCTGTGTATCTTCACCATTCATCACAGATGGGTACTGGCCTGAGACAGGATTCTCGGAGCCTTTTTTTTTTTTTTTAAAAAGGATAGGCGGAGCCGACGCAGCATCGGGCGGCCGCCCCTCGAGGCCGCCGATCCAGACGTGGCGCCGAGGATTAGCCGTTAGGTTGCCGACCGCCTGCCTACCAGTTCTGAGTCGCCGGAGAGGTAAGAGGAAGGCATGGAGGGTGGGACAAGAGAGTCCAAGGGACAGAAAAAGGAAGAGAAAACTAAACTAAAAGGAGAAATAATGACTGAGAGGACAGCATAGAAGAATTAAGATTAGGGATTGGGGCCCCAATCTCTGAAACGGAAGAAGGGAGGAAGGGGGAAGAAAATTTAGAGAGAGGAGAGGTAACAAGGATCCAAGACCTTGTCCGTCACCAGACTGCATAGGAACTGCAAGGAGTAGCAAAGCTTTCTTGCCAGAATTCAAGGCACAGAATAACTGGCAATACCCCAAAAGCAGAGTCGGCTATTCTGGAAAAGGACAGGGTACAGGGACTTAGTACTCTATCTGTAAAGATATTTGGTGAAAAAAGGGAAAATTTTTTTTTTAAAACAGTTAGAGGGATAACAGAAGGAGGGCAACCATCAGCTCCCACCCCGTAGGGGTGGAGATATGTAGTAGAGAAGGAGTGTCACTGAGCTAAATTCCTTAGGAAGAAACTACCCCCTGTGTGTCCCAACTTTACCCCGCCAAGAAGAGGGGTAGACACAGAGGGAGGAGGACCCAGAGACTGAGGCCCCAGGGGGATGGCAGGGATTAGATGAATGGTGAAGATACACAGAAAGATCATAATTACGGTAGGTATGTAATTTTTATATCTTATCTGTGTCAATCTTCACCATTCATCACAGATGGGTGAGTACCAAGCCCCCCAAGGGGTTGATTCATTGCACCCTAAGGGACAGAGTCCCTTAGCCCTCAGTGGGTGACACACTAGGGGGGGGAACCTTCTGGGCCTGATGAGGCCCGAGAGTGGGGAGAGCGAGACGGGGTCCCCCGGGGGGAAGGAAGTTGCCCCGACAAATGTCGTCTCACCCTACGGGAAAAGAGATAGGTTCCCTGGTGAGCGGAGCAAATCACCCTACGCCGGGCCAAAGGTGACAACTGGGAAAGGCGAAGCCACGCCGATCTCCTGGTGCAGATCGCTGTCCCTACGACCCTGGTAGCTACCTCATTGGCGTCGTAAGATGCCCTTGCTTGGTGCCTTGCTAGCTCCAGGCCGCGTGCAGAGAGCGCAATGGCTTGCCTGGTTTGCTCCGAGTCAGGCAAAGCAGCTAGGATCTGACCTAGCGCGGACCACAAGAACCTGTTGTAGGCTGCATAGTGGGCCTGATGAGCAGAGATGGAGAGAAGCAACCATGCCAAGTAGAAGGTCCTCCTCCCCCAGAAGTCAAAATCCAAGGAGTCTTGATCTGGGGGCTGGTCACGGTGGAGGGCGCAAAGCCCGTCAGGGGTGCCCAGGTGCGTCAATCCGGACTGCGGAGGAGGCATAGAACCTGGAGACTCCGGGGGAGCGCAATACCTCTGGCTGAGGTCCCTAGGGGCAGGAACTCCAGAGAAGGGGCCTCTCGCCAGAAACGCATGGACGCCTCCCGAAAGGGAGCAGGCCAGGGTGGCACCACAAGGGTGGCCGCTCCGAAATTGCCTAGAAAGGCGTGCGCCGCATGCTCAGGATTGCTCACAGACAGGGGAGAAAGGTGAAGGTCCTCCATCATCCTCACGAGGAAACGCTGATACTCAGAGAGATCAGCGGCAGGAGAGATATGGACAGATGGTTCCTCTCCCCCAGAAGAGGGAGATGCGGAGCTGGAGGTCACCATGCGTTCCGAGGGTGGCTGCACAGGGGGAGGTTGAAAACCTGGCTGTCCATGGCCCTAACATAGGCAGGGAACCGAGCAGCCACCGCTCTGAACTGCTCCCAGGTGAGAGGGCCACTAGGACCAAGAATGCCTGGGAGCGCTGGAGAATGTGGCAGAGGGATAAGGGCAGAGCCGAGAGAAGAAGTCGGCTGACCTCTGCCAGGGCTAGGGAGCGGACCATGGACACCCGAGGAGGGTGTCCCGGAAGACTCCACAGCCGACAGCTGTACAACCACATTGGTACTGCCAAGGCTGCGCCAGAAGAATCCTCCCAGTGAGGCGACTAGGCCGTGAGTAGATCCAGAAGGATGGTCCCCTGCCTCCAAAGAATGGAACCCCTCAAGAACCGGAAGGGGAAGGGCGGAAGTCCCGACACAAGCTTGCCCAGGGCTGGGGTGGACCCCAGAGAACCGGCGCGCCGACCCCGCACCCCGACCCCTCAGGAGTCCGAGGGGTCCTGGTCCCTGAGAGGGCCAGCCTAGGTAGCTGGCAGCTCTGGGCTGCCCCCGAAGGGGAGACCCAGAAAGCAGCACCCTCCCCTCCTGTAGGCTTCCCGATGGGCCCCAAAGTTGGGCGATCGAGACACACTACCGGAGGGGGTACCACCGCGGAGGGGTCGAGGAACCCCCCAAGGCCAGGTTGCATGGCAATGGTGGCACGCACCATAGCCTGCTGGTCAGTGCCACTGACCCTAACTTTGGGAAGAACCTGACGCTCCTCAGAAGGGGCTGGCTGTGACCGTCCGTCGAGACCACAGGCTCGCCTCCTGCAGACAACCCCGGGCGGGTGGACTGCCCGTCGCGACCCGAGCCCGACCCGACTCGGAAGAGGTAGAGTCTGAGGCCCTAAGCCAAACGGTAGGAGGGCGAGGAAGGCGACCTTACCAAAGGGCCTGCGGAGTCAGAGCAGTGGCCGAGGCGGCACCTGCAGCCCACAGCCCTCGCAAGCGGGCTGACAGAAGGCGCCAGGGCAGCTCGCCAAAAGTCCAGAGTCAGCCAGCCGCTGGCGCCATCAAGTCCACTGGCACCGGGCGGTACCAGGGACAGAGACGGCGCCGACGGCAGCTCCAGCAACGCCTTGGCGCCACCACACCGCCAGGCCCCTCGGCGCCGTGAGCCACCGAGGATCAAGCGGGCGCCGACGGCTCCAAAGGCGGACTCCAGCGCCGAACACGACACCGCGCAGGCTCTCGGCGGGCGCAAGCGGCTAGAGAGCACCAACGCGCAGAGGACGCACCGACTGATGACGCAGAAGGCCCCACAGCGCTGCGGCTCAACCTCGCGCCGAGGGTGAGACATGGTGAAAGGCGACGCGGTCAATTCAGGTCACGGGTGCCGGCAGTGGCCCACGGCACCGAGAGACGAGTCGCCGCCGATCGCCAGCGCGACAGGGCCCACGGCACCGCTACGCACCAGGCGCCCCAACAGCACCGAGCGACGGGCGCCGACTCCGGCCTTCCGGCCGCTGAGCGTTACACCAGCGGAGCCTTCACCCCGGCGGGGCGTATTGTCAGAGCGGCGCCTCCCCGCCTCCAAGGGGGGGAAGCAGGACGGGCCTCCTGTGCCGCTGGAAGAGCCTCGCCAAGGCTAGGGCTAGTAGCCGAGGCTCCTCCTCCTCGGTCCGCATAGAACCGGAAGGGACCCGAGGAAAGGCCGAGAGAGCGGCTGGCCCAACGAAAGCGAATCTTCCCCGAAAGTCGGCGGAGCTCGCCCCACTTTAAACGCGTGCTGTTCGAGGACGCGGCGGTCCATGGAGAAGCAGGCGTCGCACGAATCCATGTCGTGAAGCGGGCCAAGACACGCGAGACACCGGTCATGCTGGTCGGTAATGGAATACTTGCGCTGCATCGGCACCGACGATAGGGGCCGAACCTTGGAAAACTTCTGCCTCCGACCGAGACATGACCTACGGGAAAAACACCAAAACAGACTCGACGTTGCAAACTTTTTAAATAAAAAGGAAAGATCTTACCGGCGACGTCGCGTGGAGGCAGAACCCAGAACTAGCAGGTAACCGACGGACTGTCGAACGAACGAAAGGTGAAGGCCTAAAAATTTCTGCAAGAGTTTTTCTTCAGTTGGCTTCCCACGAGGCGACCTCGACGGCGGGAGACGAAGAACTGGTAGGCAGGCGGAGTCGACGCAGCCTAACGGCTAATCCTCGAGCGCCACGTGAGTACGCCGGCCCGAGGCGGCGCGCTGATGCTGCGTCGTCTCGGGCCATCCTTTAAAAAAAAAAAAAAAAAAGGCTCCCATGGGTCCTGATCTCTCGGCCAGTACCCATCTGTGATGAATGGTGAAGACTGACACAGATAAGATCACGCCTTCTGAGGCGCCATGAGAAGCCAGTCATCCAGGTATGGGAACACGTAGTGGCCCTGTCTCCTTAGAGACGCTGCCACGAATGCCATACACTTGGTAAAGACCCTGGGGGCCGATGACAGTCCGAAAGGAAGAGCCCGGAACTGAAAGTGGTGGCCGAGAAACTCGAAGCGCAGAAACCTCCTGTGCGCTTGAGCTGCAGGGATGTGCAGGTAGGCATCCTGCATGTCCAGAGACGCTAGAAAGGCGTCCTTTCTCAGCATGGGAATGAGCCCTTGGAGGGTCACCATTCGAAAACGTTTGCAGGCGACCGACATGTTGAGGTCGCTGAGGTCCAATATTGGACGGAGGTCCCCTGTTTTCTTTGGAACCAGAGAGAAGTGGGAATAGTAGCCAGTTACTCTCTGGTTCTCCAGGACGTACTCCACTGCTCCTTTTTACGGAGCGCGAGTACTTCTTGCCTGATGAGTGATCTGTGCTGACCCGAGTAACGGGAGAGCAGAGGAGGTCTTGTGGGTGGCTTGTCCACGAATTCTATAAAGTGGCCTTGTTTGACCAATTGAAGAACCCACCTGTCAGTGGTTATAGACTGCCACCCTGGCAGGTGGTTCGCAATACGACCCCTGACCTTGGTGTCCCGTTGATCCTGAGGGGCGGGGGCCGGGAAGGAGTCATGCTGTGGCGACTGAGGTTCCTGCAGGCTGGGCCGACTTGGCAGGGCGTTGGCCTCGGTCTGCGGACAACTTCCCCTGGGCTCTTCTGGAGAAGGGGCCCCTCTATTGCAGACCGGTGCGGGACTGCTGTCTCTGCATCCGGCCTCGAAAACAGCTCTGGTTCCTACGAAAGGAGCCGAGCTTGGGTCTGTACATGGCTTGGACAGACCGCACCGCCTTCCCGGCCTCTTGGAGTTTGGTGAGAACCTTCTCCGAGGACTCACCAAAAAGAACTTCTCCATGGAACGAGGTATCCAGAATGTTTTTCTGGACGTCCGGGGTTAATCCGGAGACACGGAGCCAGTAGTGTCTCCGGAGGTATAAGCCTGAGGCTGCCGCTCTGGCCGAGGAGTCCGCGGAATCATATGCGGCTCACAGCACCTGGGTTCCCACGTCCGAACCCGTGCGGAGGAGCTGCAGCAACTCCTCCTTCTGCTCACCTTCTGGCATATTTTCTGCCAGATCCAGTCCCTGTTCCCACAAGGCATTCTGAAACTGGACCATGTGGGTTAGATAGTTGAGGGACCTAATGGCGCAGGTAGCGGCTGCGTACGTGCGCCTGCCCATAGCGTCCAGTTGCTTGGACTTGGGTCCCGTGGCAGGGTGCTCAAATGTTGCGCCTCTGGGACCGGTCATGTGGAGGCTGTGATGACCAGAGAATCGCCAGAGGATGGGATGCCAAGTACTGGTCCTCCCTAGGGCCTTGTACAGGCGGTCAGCCTTCTTCGGCATCGCCGTGAGCGAGTGTGGACGTTTCCACGTTGCCTTGGTGACTTCCATGAAGGTGTCCACCAAGGGTGGCACCACCACAGGCTTTGGGTCCTTTTGCCGAAGATAACGGGCAAGGCGTAGCCTCTCGGGGTCAAGTTCTTCTGCGTCCCAGCCCATGTTCTCATGGATATGCCTCATAATCTCTGAGAACGATGGGTCATCCGGAGGAGACCTTGGGAGTTCATGTGGGTCCGGAGAGGGGACGCTGATGGGAGAAGGGGATCTGGATCCGTCTGAGAAGTCCGATCCCGAGTCCTCCATCGAAGGCGAGTGGCGGCATCTTCTGGGTCTCTTGGGGCCGGGTGACCCTGAAGAAGATCTGGACGGAGGTCTCCTCTTGTCTGGTCTGCCCCTAGGAGGTTCCGCAGGCTCCTGGGGGGAAGGTACTCGGCCTGCTGCCCCGGATGGGATGGGGGGCGCTGGGGCCGGTGGAGTCACGGGTGGAGGAGGAGGAGGAGGAGGTGTGGGAACCACGTCCTTCTTTATGGTATCCCACCAATAGGTGAATAACTCCTTAACCTCTGAAATGCTGAGGCCCGACGACGGGCCAGGCGCCGATGGTCGGTCGTCGGGTTCCAGCGTCGGCTCCCCAGGGGTCTCTGGTTCTGGGAAGGGCTCCCTGGGGGGTTCGACAGGACCGGGTTCGCCCGTCTGGTCTTCAGGCTGAGTCAGCTCCTCCTCCGTAAGCGCCTCCTGGCCAACGTCGGTAGGTGGCGTAGGTGTTCTCCTCTCTACTGGAACGGGCGTCGGTCCCCTGGCCGGCGTCCGAGGTGGAGAAGGCCTGACCGGCGACGGGCATCTGGCAGTTGTCAGGTCCCGGGACCGATGATGCTTAGCCGATGTCGGGTTGGCCGATGTCGAGTCAGACATCCTTTTGAGCGAAGTCAGCTCCTTGGTCTTCCACTGGGGTGGAGAGTAAAGAGACCGACCGAGCGTCGGGGTCCGGGTGGCGGGAGCCGGACTTGTGGTGGCGGTCCCCTGACCTCGGCGAGGCCTTGGAAGCAGAAGAAGAAGGCCTGGAGGTCTTAACAGGCTGTAGAGAAGAGGAACCCGAAGATGACGTCACCGCGACCGGGGGAGGCTGAGAGCGGGCCCGGGAAGGGGAGCGGTTGGACCGGGAGCCAGAGCTATGGGAGTCGGAAGCCCTAGAAGGGGATTTTGATCTCACCCTCTCCCTGTGCTTTTCAAGGTGTCGCCGGGCTTTCTCAGACGATTCCCCCTTTGAGGCAGAATCCATGGCCTTCACTTTCTCTTCAAGAAGGTACGCTTGAAGGGCCTTCTGGTGACAGATCCGGGTCTGGCTATTAAATCCCTGACAGAAGGAACAGGCCCGGGTGTCGTGGTCCGGACCTAGGCACCGCACGCAGGCCGAATGCGGATCTTTAAAGGGAATTTGCTTCCCACAGGCGCACTTTGATTGAGGCCTTCCACGGAGATTGGAGAGGACATCAGATGGCAGACGTTCGATGTGAAAAAAGGTTTCCAAGTTGGAAAAAGAACTTTTCCAGGCGTCGTGCGCTAGAAACGAATCGGCGTCGAGACATGCAAGTCGACGGTGGGAAAGAACTGGGGATTCTGGCGGGACCTCCTCCTTATGTACTACGCCTGACGTCGGGGGCCGGACCGATGTCGGAGGCGGTTCCCGTTGAAGACTGCTAGCTAGAAGATTTCCGTGGGGTCCTGACGCCTACCGGCCTCAGTCCTAATGGTGTAACCTGCTGCAAGAGCTGTATCTCGAAGTAAGATCGGTAGATCGTTGAGGAAATCGCTGTCATCAGGTCATGGCACGGGGCCATAATGTCGCAAGACATTATGCCGCATGCATATAGCGCGCTACCAATACAGCACGATTTCTTGCATGCGACATAAGTCTTTTTTTTATTGATAGCTATTAAGTGTACAACATATTGACCTGTTAGGTCAGGTCACACCTATGGAACTTAGCCGTCACGCACTAGGATCCCACAGAAGATTTTCTGCAGCAGTCTAGTAAGGGATGCCCACACCAGCATCAGGCTCCGACATCGCATCCCTATGTAAGTGTGGGTAGCCCCACCCCCTCCTCAGTTCCTTCCCTAGCCGGAAGCCATAGGACACAGGAGTCCCACCAGGGAACCGAGGGGGGAGAAAGAGAGAGAGAGAAGGTGCCCAGCTAACAGAAAGGCTGGAGCAATCAGGCAGTCCAGCTGGAGACAGAGAGAGAGAGAGAGAGAAAAAAAAGGGGGAGGGACAGCATGACCTGATGACAGAGCTCCTCTTGAAGACCTACTGTTATGGTAAGTTCTTACGTAACTGTTCTGTCTTTTCAGAGACAGCTCTGTCATCAGGTCACCCCAATGGAATGAGTCCCAAGCAGTGTTCAGCACAAGACAGTCTGGGTGGCAGGAGGCCAGAGGCCTAAGAAAGAAGGCCCTGAAGCACAGCCAGACCAAAGCCTGCCCTTCTTCTGGAGGAAATGTCCAGACTGTAGTGTTTGGTGAAAGTGTGGACAGTACTCCAAGTGGCAGCAGCACAACTTTCCGCAGCTGACACATTCCTGAAACAGACAACAGAAGTGGCCATGCCTCTGGTTGAATGGGCACGAACCACACCAGTAAGTTCTTCACCATACTTCCTACAGCAAAAAATAATTCAGTTGGCCAACCATTTAGACAAGCACTGTTTAGATACTGGAGCACCCTTTCTGCTAGGGGTGAAAAAAAACAAAAAAACAGGATTTTCTGCAGTTCTTAGTACGGTGTACATGGTACCTGAGGATTCTATGCACATCCAAAGTATGGAACAATGCTTTCCCTGGGTTGGCATGCTCTGGAAAATAAACTGGCAGGTGGATGGAATGAATCAGAGTAAACTCAGACACCATCTTAGGAAGAAAGGATTAGTGCACAAGACACAGATCCTGTCTTTGTGAAAAATCAAATAAGGCTGCTCACACATGAGAGCCTGTAGATCTGACCCTCTTCAAGCAGAAGTAATAGCAATTAAAAAATAACTCTTTCCACAACACAAAGCACATAGCTTGCAAGACACAGCTGGCTCAAAAGGAAGCAGGGTCAGCTTCTCAAGCACAAAACTGAGGTCCCAAGCCAGAACCGGATTTTGGATAGGAGGCTTCAAGTATAGAGTGCCTCTCAGACAAGTATGGGCCACATCCAATTGGGCAACCACACAGCCATCAATAGGCACATAAAAGGCTGAAATAGCAGACAGGTGCACCTTAATAAATGAATACTGGAGTCCTGCATCCAAGAAGGACAAGAATTACTCTAGAACTTGGTTGACTGGACAGGTGAAAGGCAGCGGACCATATAGCAAAGCACTTCCACTTCATCGAGTAAGTGGCCCTGGTGGAAGGTTTCCTGGCAGCCACCAGGACATAAACCACCTTCTGAGACACTCCAAAGTGGGCAATGGCTACGTCCTCAGGAGCCATGCATGCAGTGAAGGGACTTGAGATCCGGATGGACCAGGGTCCCCTGAGCCTGTGTCTGTGGGTCCCTGCAAAGAGGCAGAGGAGCTGGAGGTTCCACAGCCAACTGTTGCAATCATGGAACCCATATCTGAGGAGGCCAGAATGGGGCCAGTAGAATTAGGGTGGCACCCTTCATCTGTAGCTTGATGATCACCCTCTGAATCAGAGGAAAGGGTGAGGAGGCATAAAGAAACCTCCCTTTCCAGAAGAGGGATAACGAGTCTCACCAGAAAACTCCAGGCCCTGGCTCTAGCGAGCAGAAAGGCAGCAGTTTTGCGTTGAGTGGAGATGCAAAACGGTCCACTTCTGGATGATCCCACCTGTCAAACAGGTCTTCTACAACTGAGGTCAACATTTCCCAATGGTGTATTCTAGGCTGTGACCAGCTGAGGCTGTTCTCCAAGGCATTTTGGGTGCCTGGCACATAGACGGCTAACAGGTCTAGACTGTGATCTACAGCCCAGTACCAGACCCTCATTGCCTCCTGGCACAGGGGATAGGTATGGGTCCCCCCTTGCTTGCAGATGTAACAGACCACACTGAGGTTGTCCGACTGAACCAACAGTGGGCCTGGAGAGAGAGAGAGATGGTTCTGGAAAGCCTGTAAGGGATACAGAACTGCCAACATCTCTAGAATGTTTATGTGGAGGCGAGTCTCCCACTGGGACCATATCCCCTGGGTCTGATAAGGGTCTAGGTGTGCTCCCAACCCAGACCTGAGGCATCAATGATGAGGATTTGGTGAGGGGTTGGGATAAGAAAGGGGAACCCTTTTAAGAGATTGTTTGGGTCCATCTACCACTGAAACACCTTGCGCACTGGGGAGGAGACAAGGACCAGCTGATCCAGATTGTCTGAGTGTTGATCCCACTAGACCCTGAGGGTTCACTGTGGGATCCTCATGTGTAACCTGGCCAAAGGCACCATCAAAATGGCCGCAGCCATTAAGCATAACAACTGCAAGAACTCCCCGGCTGGGACATATTGGCATTGAGCCACTGCCTGGGCCTGAGCTATGAGGCAGTCTGCCCTGTCCTGTAGTAGGAAGACGTTTTCCTGAGCAGAGTCCAGAACCACCCCATGTACTGCAACCAGTGGGACGGGGTCAGCACAGACTTGGGCAAAGTGACATTGATGCGCAAGGACTGGAACAACTGCAGGGTGCGTTCTCGAGTCGGCAACAAAAGTTCCCTGGACAGTAACCAGTCATCCAAATATGGGAACACATAAAGGCCTTCGATCCGGAAGGCTGCTGCCACAGCTGCTAAGCACTTGGTAAACACCCTTGACACAGAGGACAAGCCAAGGGAAACACCCTGAACTGGCAGTGCTCCCCCTGGAAGAGGAACTGCAGATACTGCCCGCAAGGGGGGGACCATGATATGCAGATAGGCATCCTGCATGTCAAGGGAGCACAGCCGTTTGCCCTGCTTCAGCAGGGGAAGGAGGCCATTTAGGGTTACCATCTGGAAATGAAAATTACGTACGTACCGTAATTGTTGATCTTCTAGGAATATCTTCACCATTTATTCACACTAATGGGTCCAGGCCGGAGGCACTAGGACCCCGCGGGAGTCAAAACTGTCGAGGGAGCCGGCGCCAAGGCATGCGGTGCGCATACATGGTGCCACAAGAGTGGCTTGAGGCACTAGGCTCATCTTGGTACCAGCCCCAAACTGCCGCAGTTCTTTTTTTTGTCAAGGAGGTGCAGTATAACCTAACTACTGGGCATGCATATGCTAAGAGCATAAGGAGCCCTGAAGACCTGTGTAAGGCAGGTTAGTATGAGTGTAACATAGTGTCTTCACAGTCCAATGCCCATCTTTAAAAAAGGTTCCCACTCAAAAACTGAAAATTATCGACCTATCAGCCTTACATCTATACCATGTAAACTAATAGAAAAAATCATTAAACACAAAATTGAAAATGAAATGTTAACACTAAATATAAACGATACATATCAACATGGTTTCAAACAAGGTTTTTCATGTGTTACAAACCTTATCTCTTTTTATGAATACATTAACTACCATCTGGATGGCAACATACCTACGGACATCATTTTACTGGACTATAGCAAGGCATTTGATAAAGTTTCCCATTCACTACTAATCAACAAACTTATTAACATAGGACTTTCACCCATACTGACTTCATGGATTAATCAATAGCTGGACAAGAGAACTCAGAGGGTTAGGGTTAATAACGCAATGTCCAGGGTAAGAGGGGTGACCAGTGGAGTCCCCCAAGGCCCGGTGCTTGGGCCAGTCCTTTTCAATCTATTTATCGGTGACACGCACATATCCTCCAACAACAAAATGGTCAAATTCGCTGATGATACAAAACTTGGGGGAAAAGCCATAAAACAAAATACAAATTCTGGACTACAAACTGATTTATCATTGGTAGAACAGTGGGCATGTGCAAATGAGATGTACTTTAACGTTACTAAATGCGCAGTACTACATTTGGGAAAAAATAACCCACTACACACACATTATTTAAACAACACTGCCATTAGAACTTCAACAGCAGAAAAAGACTTAGGAATTCTGGTCAATAATAAACTATCCTCAACTTCCCACTGTACTAAAATAGCAAACCAAGCAAATGCCATTCTCCGTAGGACAAGTAAAACATTTGTGTCCAGAACAGAACAATGTCTCCTACCCCTTTATAGATCTCATGTCAGGCCACTCTAAAACTATGGCTCCCCCTTCTGGAGTCCCTACTTGATCTCAGACATAAATATTCAGCATAAAGCCACAAAGCTCATACCACACTTATCAAAACTTAACTACACCACCAGATTAGCAAGAACAGGTCTACACACACTAGCCCAAAGAAGACTCAGGAGGGACTTGCTACTACTGTTCAAAATATTAGGCAATTAAGAAAAGATGCAAACCTGTGGCATTAAATTTTCTACTAGAAAAACAGTGGCTAGACTACATAATAGACAACTAGAGATTATGAGGGCCAAAACCAACAAAAGAATAAATTACTTCACCATAAAGACACCTAGAATTTGGAATAGGCTGCCACAGGAAATGGTTGACTCTCCAAACATCTTGTCATTTAAAAACAAATTAGACAAATGGTTAACCGAGCAGGGACCCATTGAATGATCCATAAATATGGAGGACAATCGTGATGGGCAATCCGCCTTCTTTTGTCCAATAATACCAAAGTACCAAAGGGAGAAGACCAATAAGATGTTGGAGTGAGCTCAAGGGATGGCAGGGTGGGCATGTGAATAACCTACTGGGTCAGTTCGCCGTATGCAAGACAACGTATGCTAAAACCGCACAACGCAGACAGCGCGGGTGGGAAGAAAAAATTACTCACCATAGTAATGTTGTTTCTTCTAATGGAGTCTTGCTGTATTCTGACATAATGCAGTTAGCCCCAGCACTTGAATTGCCCCGGAGAGGAAAGAGTTAACTCTATGTAAAAGTATAGAACGTTGAGCTCGAGCTTGGTTTTCAAACCTCTGTCTGTGGTACTTCCCAGTGTAACCGTCAGATTCTTACGAGCAATTAACTGAGTATAAACTATAGAAATTGTTCAATCTGTAAACCAAATGGCAACAATTGGGGCCCAAATGACTCAAGTCGAGAACCCAAGAAGAAAGGTAGTGACAATACTAAATATATGTATAACACTAGAAAAAAGAAGCCATAAAACAACTAACCCACCCTAAAGAGGGAGGGTACGAGGTATACCCCTGAGGTGCAACACTGTACCTGCCAGCCCACTTCTCAAAAACTAGGTTGAGGGGAGGCGGGGGTCAGAATACAGCAAGACTCCATTAGAAGAAACAACATTACTATGGTGAGTAATTTTTTTTCTTCAAACAACATGAATTCTTTCTGTATTCTGACATAAGGCAGACTACCAAGCAGTTCCCTATGGAGGGGGGAGTGCAGAACCTACTTTGGGAATAAGCTCTGCAGTATTGCTGTGCTAAACCTAGCATCACTCCTAGCCTGGATATCCAGAGAGTAATGCTTGGTGAATGTATGGATTGTTTTCCAGGTGGCTGCTTTACAGATCGCTAACAAAGGTATATCTCTGGCTGCAGCCAGAGTAGCAGCTGTACCCCTAGTCGAGTAAGGCCTCAGGCCTGGGGGGAGGGGCTTTATCCAATTTGTCATAGCAGAATTGTATACAAGAGACAATCCACCTGGCAATAGTTTTTTTAGTGGCAGGCTTACCTTTCCCCACCTCACCACAAGTGAGAAACAATTGAAGACAGTCATTTCTGCGTGCCTTAATCCAAACTGTGTAACCTCTTTCCCCTGAAGAAGAATGGTCAGTGAAAAACACAGGAAGAGACATTGATTGGTTCAGATGAAAATCTAATACCACTTTGGGCAAAAACCTCCTGTTGGTTCTTAGAATCACTTTATCCCTATGGAAGGATATGAAGTCAGGTTCAACTGACAAGGCCTGTAATTCACTAATCCGCCTGGCAGAAGTAATAGCTACCAGAAACACAGTTTTCCAGGTCAAGTACTTCATCTCGGCCGAGGCCATAGATTCAAAGGGGGGATGCAAAAGCTGTGCAATGCAGACACTGAGATCCAAAGCAGGAGTCGGTTCTCTAAAGGGAGGGTTAATATGAACCAGACCTTTGAAAAACTTACTGAAAACATGATGAGAAGCCAGAGAAGAGCCCTTCCCTGCTGAAAGAAATGCAGAAACAGCTGCTAGGTGAACCTTCAGAGTTGCAGGCCTAAGGCCTAGACAATAAAGGTGAACCAGATAATCTAAGGCTGTGGAGATGCCCGCAGAATCAGGCACAATGCCTTTCTGAGAACACCAAATGCTAAACCTCTTACATTTGGACTTATAAGTTTTTCTAGTAGAAGGTTTCCTAGAAACCTTCAAAATATCCAGAACTCCCTGAGAAAGATGCAGGCCTGCATATTCTAACTCTTCAAGAGCCAGGCTTTGAGGTTGAGAGACTGGAGATTGGGATACCAGATCCTCCCCTGGGAAGAGGACAGAAGATTGCATCTCCTGGGAAGAGACAGGGGACAGGACAATGTCAAGGACAGCAGCAGAGGATACCAAGGTCGTCTGGCCCAATCTGGAGCCACTAGTATCACTGTGCAGGGTTGAGTTCTGATTTTGATCAGGACTCTGAACAGCAGAGAGAAGGGAGGGCAGGCACAGAGAAATCTGTCCTTCCAATCCAAGATAAGAGCATCCTGAGGCACAGTCCCCAGGAGTGGAGGTCTGCAACAGAACAGAAGAAGCTGATGATTGTCCGGTGCTGCAGAGATCTTTCTATGGAGTGCCCCACCTGGTGAAGATGACTTGCAGGATGAGAGGGTCCAGGGACCATTCATGATGTCCCTGGGAGATTCTGTTCAGAGCATCTGCCAGTACATTGTCCTTTCCTGGAAGGTGAACTGCTACTAGGGAAGTCTGAAGAGAATAGGCCAGAGACCACAGTTTCATGGCTTCTGTGCACAAGGCCATGGACTGAGTGCTTCCATGCTTGTTGATGTACCACATTGTGGTCGTGTTGTCTGTTCTGACTTGGACCACCTTGCCCTTGACTGATTCTGAGAAGCTCTGAAGGGCTAGGAACACTGCCCTGAGTTCCAGGAGGCTGATATGAAGGAGAGACTCCTGTGTGTACCAGACCCCTTGAGCTGTCAGGGCTCCCATGTGGGCTCCCTAACCTAGGAGAGAAGCGTCCACAGTTAGAACTTCTGAGGGGGCTTGAGAAAGAAATGGAACTCCTTGTCTGAGGTTGTCCTGGTCTAGCCACCACTGGAGAGCTTGGACCAGAGTCTGTGTCACTGGAATCAGTTTGGTGAGGGAATCCTTTTTCTGTGACCAAAAAGCCTTAGGTGGAACTGAATGTCCCTCATCTGAATCTGGCTCCCTGTACCACTGCAGTGGAAGCTGCCATGTGGCCCAGGAGTTGGAGGAACTATCTTGCTGGATGAGAGACCTGAGATCGAAAAGATGAAGCAAGATCTACTAGGGCCTTTACCCTTGCCAGAGGGAGGAAAGCTTTTGCTTGGGTAGTGTCCAGTTCTATTCCTATGAAAGTAAGAAGTTGTACTGGTTCGAGGACAAACTTTAGAAGATTGAGAAGAAACTCCAGGGAACTGAGCAAGTGCTGGGTGGTTTGCAGAGCTGACCTGACCTGGTATGATGACACCTACAATTAGCCAGTCGTCCAGATATGGGAAAATGGTGATGCCCTGTCTTCTGAGGTAAGCCACCACTACTGCAAGGCACTTTCTGAACACCCTTGGAGCTGATGTTAGGCTGAATGGCATGGCCGTGAATTGGTAATGGCCTGAAGGCAACTTGAACCTGAAGTATTTTCTGTGGGAGCACCTGATAAGGATATGGAAGTAGGTATCCTTGAGGTCCAGGGATGCTAGCCAATCCCCTGGCCTTACAGAGGGAAGGATTATTCCCAGAGTTACCATTTTGAATTTGGGTTTTGAAATGTGTTTGTTCAAATACCTTAGGTCTAGGATGGGTCGCCACTCCCCTGTTTTCTCTGGGGTAAGAAAGTACTTGGAATACAGTCCTTTTCCCCTGTGCTGAGTAGGAACCTTCTCTACAGCTCTGAGAGCTACAAGAGAGGAAACCTCTGCCTCTAGGGCAAGGGTTTCTGACAGTGATGCAGGTGGAAAAACCTGGCCCCATTTTGGGAACTTATTGAAGCCGAAGGCCAGTCCCTGGCTTACTACTTCCAGGACCCACTTGTCTGAGGTCACAGACTTCCAGGCCTGAAAGTAGTAAACCAGCCTGCCTCCTACTGGGATTGAGGAGCTGATCCGGGCTGACACATCAGGGTGTCTGCTTGGCAGGAGCCTTAGACTGGGAGGAGGGAGCAGCCCTGCTCATCCCCCTCCTACCCCTTCCTCGGAAAAAAAAACCCTCTGTGGGAAGGGAGTGGAGGCCTGGGCTTGGTAAAAAGGTCTGTGAAAGGGCCTGCCCCTAGACTGCTGCTTTTGTGGAGTAGCTTGCCTTTCCTTGGCCTGTGCACTCCTGTAAGTGGTCATGTATTCATCCATTTTCTTAATGTAAGCTTCTGTCTGCTCCCAAGAGAGTTACCCACTACAGGAAAATCCATAGCTTTGGTCTGGGTATACTGTGAAAGGCTAGTACATCTGAGTCAAGCATGCCTTCTGAGAGACACAGATGTAGCCATGACTCTTGATGCCACATAACTGGAGTCCACAGCAGCGTGAAATTGTACTTCAGATGCCTCAATTCCATCTGCAGCCACCTCCTCCAGCTCCTTGACTAGCTGGGGGGAGGCCTGTTTAGCCAGTTCCAGAATAGTATCCCATCTAGACTTCTGGTACCTGGCTGTGTAGGCCATGTAGTTTGGCTGCCCGAGTCCCAAAGAGGTTGCCAAATATTGTTTTTTGGCCATGGCATCAACTTTCCTGGAGTACTTGTCTGGGGGGTGTGAAGCCAAAGGAATGTTAGCACTGTCACAGGCTGCAGTCTGCACTACCCCAACATGGCTGCTATGATTATAAAGGAACTCCATACCTGTGCCTGATAACATATACCTCCTGTCCATTCTTTTGTCCACAGGAGGTAATGAATTAGGGGTTTGTAAAATGTTTTGTGCCCGTTTCCCCAAGGACTTGTGAAGAGGAATAGACAACCTTTCGGACTCTGGGATGTCCATCATTTCCATGAAATCAGGCTCTTCTTCCTCCTCAACAGCTTCAACCAAAGGGAGCTGGAGGGTTTCAGCCACCTTCTTGTAGAACAAGAAGTGTGAAGGGGACTCAGAAAGCCTGGGAGTGGAGACATTTGAAGGCCTGTCTGGAGAGATGTCCGGTTCAATGGGCACATCCAGACCCCCCTGGTCATCATCTTCATCATCGGGATAGTCTTCGTCCCCCTCCCACTTCTCATAGTAAGCATCTGGATTGTAATCTGAAGGAGACGGATTCGACCGCTTAACCGCGGTACCGGTTTGATGGAACCAGGCTGGGCGATTGAACAATGCTAATCGCTGGCTATTTCTGCCCAAGGGTTGGAGTATGCGGTCCTGGATCCGAACAGGCAGACTTGTTTCCTTTTTGACGGAACCGGCTCTTCAGAGTCAGCTCTCCTTTTGCCCGAGGTATCGCCTAGGTCAGCAGGCACCTCCTCAGGTTCGTCTGCAACCGAACCGGGCTGGCCATCCGGATCTACGGACTTCTGGGCCTCCCTTTCCTTCAGCCTACTCAATCTTTTTTCTAGAGTGGATTTAGGAAAGTTTTTACAGATTTGGCAGTCTGACTTGATGTGGTCAAACCCCAGACAATAAACACAGATGAGGTGGGGGTCGGCCTTGGCAAAGACCTCTCCACACTCAGTACAGTGTTGAAACCCAGTGGGACTGGTTTTCTTCTTGGGTTTCTCAGACATGGCTATCCTACCAGATTACCCTATAGCAGCCTTTAAGCCAGGTAATGAAACACCAATCGGTTACAAACCATGTCACAAGTTTTGAAGAAGAACCAGAAAAGCCCTGGTTCTTTTAGAACCGATCGGTACCAGAACACCACTCTAATCCCAGAAATTAGTAAGATGAAAACAAAAGATGTAACAAGATCGGTTCCAAACTGAGCCGACTGAAAAGAAACCGAGGAAAAGAACAATTTCCAGACTTTTTTAGAAATAAAACACATGCCGGCCCATCAGTGCAGTGGTAGCGCTACCGCTCACGAAGCTGGCGACCCGGGTTCGGGAACGAGCCTGGGGAGCTGGAGGGCTGGCTGGGGGGAGAAGGCTGAGCGTCCGTGGACTGCTCACCTTCTCTGGGGGTGGGGAGGACAAGGTTCAGTGCTTGACTGAGCAAGTGCTTGGCCATTCCAGGAGAGTCGGACAGGAAAAACAGGGAAAAACACCTCCTTCGCTCTGGGTAGATGGAGCGCCAGCACAGACCTCAATGGTCCCGTCTGTCCCAAGCGGTGGCCCCGAAGTGCCGTTAGTTTGGGTGCTAGGGCCCCACCTTGTCCCTGCCTGGGGGGAAATCCAAGGTTACATGGGGGGACCGCCGCGGGGCTCCAGGTACGGAAGGAACCGGGGCAGATGCCAGGTGTTCCCGAAGAAGCGGAGTGCAGGTGGCAGGGGAAGGCGGAAAAATAGAAAGTACAAAAAAAAAAAGAAAGAAATAAAACACAGTCACTACCTATACCATATACAGAGGCTGGAATCCAAAATAACAAAGATATACAGTTTAAAACCGAACGCTTTTACTTTACTGAACCGAGCAGAGGAAATCTCCGGAGCGACTTCACTGTTAGGCGGAGTAAAGAATCTGACGGTTACACTGGAAAGTACCACAGACAGAGGTTTGAAAACCGAGCTCAAGCTCAACGTCTCTATGCTTCTGCACAGAGTTAACTCTCTCTCTGGAAGAGTTCAAGCACTGGGGCTAACTGCATTATATCAGAATACAGCAAGACTTCATGTTGTTGAATAGCTGACAATGTGCAAAACCACCAAATACTGTAGTCTACACATGGTTGTGCACCCTGTCATTGTTCCCAGCACAGGATAATTTTTTACTGGGAGGAGGGTCTGCTGAGCAGCTGCCATGGCTCGACAGGATGAGCCACAGGCAGCAATGGAGGTGGGTGCGTCTGTGGATCAGGTATCGAATCCCAGTCCCAGATGCATGGAATTTTGACTTAGTGTATAACCCCCACCGGAGTTGATTATTTTATTTTTTGGGGGTTAGGCACAGCCCCATATCGGGGTGCGGAGGCAGAGCACCCCAAAACATTTGTAAAGGTGTGGAAATACAGATGGACACAAACACAAGATTTCTGGTGCAACCCATTTTTTCCAAGTGGGAAGTTTATTTTGTAATCATAAACAACAGCTTTGCACCATAGAAAGCAAAAATAATACAATCAAAACTATTCAAAAGAAAAGACATGTAAATACTTTTCACAATTTTCTCCTTAGTGCAGCACAGGACTCTCCTAGTCCTTCACCTACGCTCAGTCAGAAGACACTGACCCTATCTAACATCTGTCTGCTCAGGCAGTACTATTTATACCCGCCTACCTGAGTCAGGTGACCAGGCATCATCATGGCCCTTCATTTAATTAAATAAAAGGCTAAAAGGACTTAGTTACCCTTCTAGAATGAGGAGTAGCTTTAGATAATAGAAGGGATTTTCCCCTTTTTAAAGGTGGAAAACTTTCCACTGGGACTTAAGTGATAGACAGCTTACTATAAAAAGGGGCCACTGTTCCTCTATACATGATATTTCATTATTTCCCCTGCTTCAGGCATCGTTCACCATCTTTCAGGTCATAACAGGTACACTCATGCTCCACCTCCCTGACGGGATGGGTGAGATGGGCCAGTGGTGCACCACCGCAGAGGGTTGTGGGGGTCCCACCTCAACTGGCATGCGCAGGCCCTCACTTTCATTGCGCTGTGGGGTTTCGTGCCACCATTAGACTCGCGCACCTGTTACACAGAGATATGCCACTGGCAATATATCACGCTGTATTGACAGCGCGGTATATTGTTGAGGCAGAATGTCTTGCGACATTATGACCCAGTGCCTGTAAATAAATGAAGATATTCCTACCATTTACACTAATGATCAGAGTACCAAGCTGAGACAGAACCCCTGGGGAAGGGTGGTAGGACTGAAGAGCTCACTTAGGAGTGAAGTCCATTTAGGACAGTCCTGCCAACGGCATAACGCCTGGCAGTGACATGTAGGGTATAGTGCCCAACTAAAATGTGCACTGTGACCCCAGTTATAGCTTTGCAAAGCATCACCTGACAGACACAGAACAAATCTCTGCTAGGGACGTGACAACTGCAATGGCGAAGTTGGCATGTACTAAATCTTTCAACCTGACCTAGCGATGTCCTAGCAGAGGTGAGATAGCTCACAATCCAGGCAAAGTGCAGCAGGCTGACTCTTTCAACTGAAAGCAAAGGAGACCAAAACCTGTTTGAAATCCTAGATCTGTGCAGGTGAGACGTGAGGACCCCCCCCACCACCAACGCTCAGATAATGGGGAGAGAGTGCTCTCTGACATTGTGGAAGCTGACAATAGGTGGACAATAGAGTGGCAGATCCTGAGAGAACTCTGAAACCACTTAGGAAGGATTCTATGGAGCGTGGAGCACTACCTTTTCCTGTGGGAAACAATTTAAGGGTAATCTGAGATGATTTCAGACAATCTGCAAGCAGAAAAGATTGCCACTAGAGGTTGCAGTCTAAGTAGAACGTAGCTCACAAGACATCAGTGGCTCAAAGAGCTTGTGATGAGCATGTCCAGCACAAGGATTATATCAAGGCAACTACCAGCTTCCAGGGAGGGGTCTTGCATGTAAAAATGCACTGAGTATTGAAGGGATGGATGGAAGACCCTGAGACAACTTGTCCAACCTGAAGGAAGGATTCTCTGTTGGCTGAGCGAAAGCCTGATTAACAGAGAAGCACATCTGCCAAGGCACAAGGCACAATCAAATGTGTTTGGCTGAGCGTTCCAATTACTGTGAAGCAGACAAAAGTGCATAATTGGCCTGGAGTAGGATCTTCTGCCCTGGCCCTCCTCCACACTCTCATAGCTTCTCTGGAAACAATGGAAGACAGTGCTCTGAGTTGTTCATTCAAGAAATCAGGGTAGACTGCCATCCATTCGGGAAAAAAAATGTTTTGTAGCTGTTGAGATCCAGCAGGGTTGGCAGACTAAGACTACTCAAAACAGTTTTCACGGGCTTGCCCGGTGGCACGGAGAGTTGAAGCGCTGGAAGCCACACCATGCCACACCGTGACCCGAAGTTCGGGAATAAGCTCAGGTGCCCAGCAGGGAAGGGAAGGAAGGGAAGAGGATTGAGCGCCTGATGGACTGCGGGCAGTAGAGACCCCAGGAGACTGGATGTACTACTTGTACCTGGAGCAGTGTAGGGAGGAGTGCGGGCGGACACTTACTATCCTCCGTGCCGGCATCACTGCACGTCCGCACTCCTAGTGGGGAACCGCTCACATAGAAAATCCCCAGCCTTGAGGATAGGCGAAGGCACCGCCAGTGTCCCAGCCACACTCCTGCCATTGGGCTCGCTATCCAGGCCCCCCCACCGACTCTAGCCCAGCTCATTAGATTCTAGATAGAGTGCCGGGGCTTAGGCGGCCCCACCTTAGGGGATTCAGAGCCAGGGGGATTTGCAGGGCTGGGTTGGCCATGGTAGCGAGCTTCAGACTGATAGGTAGAGCCGTGGACGAGAGGGGTTGTTGGAGAGAGTTCCTCGGTACCAGTGCATAAAGAAAGTCCACAAAAAATAAATTAAATAAAAAAAAAAAAGCTGTCTAAGCTATTGAAGTGGGGGACGGCAATCTGGCAAACGGGTTCCAGACACCTTGTGATTGAAACCCTGGCAGTGGGCTACCCCATAGGAAGGCCTCCAAAGAGAGAACTGCCCAGGGTTTCAGATAATTTCTCAGGTATACTGTGAGAGTGCAGGGACAGTACCTAAAAGCTTGCATATCCAAGGGTCTAACCAATCCTGGATAATAAAAGAACTGGTGACTGCTTGGAAAAGACCTGTACATGGCAGTCAACAGAGTCCAACTCTTTCTCATTTTTTTTTTTAAACCCTGTGCCGAGGCAAGCCGAGCCCAAAGGGACAGAAGGAACTCTGCCCTTGGAGCCAGAAAGCACACGAGCAGGTCCTGAGACACACCAGGAGAACTTGGGGTCTGAGAGTCCAGGAAGAAGTCATAAATGCCAGCCTTAGCAGAGATGAGGAGGGGGTAGAGTTATTTTCCACGAAATCTCCCCAAGGAGTCTCCCCTAAACAGAGATCATCTGGCGTCAACTAAGTGCAACAAGGAACACAATAGAGGGTGCCGGAGTCGGCACCAGGGAAATGCAGACCTGACTCAGATCTGACACCCAACCGGGCCCAAAGCCAGCCCCAGTGTCAGACACAACGCTGACCCTGGCACCTAGCATGGCGCTTAACGCTGGCATCGAGCATGGCACCAGCCACAGCACCGGACATGGTGCCAACTCAACAGCAGGGCCCCCTACTCCACATACTAGAAGCATCAGACTTACACCAAGGCAGGAGAGAGTCTGGCACCAGGAAAACCAAGAGCCGAACCAGTACTAGGACTAGGGCTAGGAAGACACCAAAACAGGCCAGAAGGCTGAACCTGGCACCAATGCCAGCCGAAGCACCAACAACCCTGGCAGACCCGAGGTGACCAGAGCGGTACCTGGCCAGTCCTACAAAAAGACATAAGGTAGGGGAGTGTCCAGCGGGACAGGAGTTGCGGCACGGTCATCGGCAAGGGCAGAGGGCTGTTGCCAAAGCCAAATACTCTATCTGACTTAGAGGGCCTCACAGCGGATTTAGTGTCACCAACCAACAAGGGCCAGGGACCAGACCCACCGCAGCAACACCTCAGCCTGACACTACACTCATTGCTCCAAGAGCTGCCCAGGAAGACTGCCCACTGGGACCCCCCTAGGGACAGAGGGGGACTTCAGGCCCAGGTCTCAGTGCCCTGGTGCTCAAGGCTCCGGCAATGAGGAACATGCCATGACCCCAGGAACAGAGTGTCTCAGGAAACTTCACAGAGGGCAAACTTAAGAGGCCGTGGTGGTGCCAAGGTCCCAACTGGAATTGAAAACAGGCCTGTTCCTTCAGAATTGCCCTTCCCCTGAGCACAGGACTACCCATGATCAGAACCCTTCCCCTCACAGGAAAGTGGACCGGACACGGCCGCCGCTGCTGGAGCAGCCTGCCAACCATGGCATTAGGCCAACAAAGCACCAGCCTGAAAAGGCCCAGGCAAAACATTGCACAGAGCCAAACATAGCCGCCAAGCCAACTGGCCAAAGACGGCACTGAGCCAAACATGGTGCCAGGCCAAACGCTGTCGAACCAACATGGCGCAAGTTCAACACTGCGCCGAAGCAAACAAGGCACTGGGCCAAACAAGATGCCAGCTAAACACGGCACAAGCCAAATGCCTGAAGCTCCTACAGATCCTATAGATTCTGTCATCATGAGACTCGGAAGGGCTGAGAAAACTAACAGAAACATTTTATAAAATCACTAAACTGATAGAAAACAATAAATTCTAGCTTTAAACAACTATCGAACTGAAGCGCCATCATATTCCCGAGGGAGTGTAATGCCGTCACTGAAGTGCACTTGCGGCAGGAAAAGGAACTTGGCAGTTGGGGGCTGGCGCCAAGTAAGCCTACTGCTGTGTGCCACTCTCGCGGTGCCGTGCATGCGCGCCACCTGCCTTGGCACCGGCCCCCTTGAAAGTTCCGTCTCCCGTGGGATCCTAGTGCCTCTGGCCTGGAACCATTAGTGTGAATAAATGGTGAAGATATATTCCTGGAAGATCTTTTTGTACTGAATGAAAAGATTCAGCTCCCTGAGGTCTAGAATGGGACTAAAGTCTCCAGTTCTTTTGGGAACCAGGAAGAACCGGGTAGAACCCCATTTTTGCCGCCTTTGCACTGCTTCTATGGCCTTTACAGCAAGGTGAACACCTCCTCCCAAAGAACTGCCGTGGTGGTCCAAGGATAAGAAGTGGGAACCGGGAACTATCTGGAGGCTGTTTCAGAAGTTCTAGAGCATGGCCTTGTTTAATTATCCTCAGGATCCAAGCGCCTGTGGTAATGGTTCTCCACTGGGGCAGATGGAGGGGGAACGGACAACAGACCACCACCTCCTGGCTTGGAATAAGAGGAGAGGGGTCTAGCAGGGAGACAGACAGAGGCAAAACCAGCAGCTAGGACCACCCCTTCTACTCTGGAGTGCTTGGCTGAGGAAACAGTGGTGGAGGAGGGGGCAGGCAAGACAAAGCTGGCCCTGCATTTGTCCTGGAGCTTAGTTCCCCGAGTCAGACTTGTGAGAGACCTTTGAAAGGAGGACCTTGGTCTGCTCCTGGCTTGGTATGATAAAGGGAGTGGAGAGACCTAAAAGACCTGTCAGATGCCTGCAGGTAATTAATAACATGGGATCCCACTGTAAATGAGCTTTGGCTAAATTGAGCTATCCTTTTCTGACATTTATCTGAATAAAACTTTACTACTACTATAATGTCCTGCCCATCAGGACCAAAATGTTTATGACCACATAAGGGGCATTCTAGCTGTAGCCTCAGACTCTAAGCCAGGAGTGCTTTCTACAGCAAATGCCAGTGGCAGCTGCCTGGCCGAGCATCAGCCATATCATAGGTGGCTCTGAGGAGATGCTTACTGACATCTTCCAAGGCCTGGAGAATTTTGAGAAGCTTTTGTCTCTGAGAACTGTCAGAAAGAGCCTGTGCAGCAGCCTTGACCTTCTTCTGAAGGGTAATATGGTACTTGATGAAATAAGCCAAGTAGTTAGCAACTCTAAGGCCCAAAGTGGTTGAGCAAAAGACCCCTGCTACAGAGGTCAATCATCTGAAATTCCTGTTTTTTTGGGGAAGGTGCTTGGGATCTGCCGTGAGTGGCCTTGATTACCACTGAGTCAGTTTCTGGCTGGGCTGGGTTAAAAGGCAGCCCCAAAGGTGCCTGATGAAGCTTGTCAGCCTTTCTGGGTATGGCAGGTACCAGGTTGGGCCTACGCCAGGCAGCACTGGCAGCATCATTCAATGCTGGAAGCAGAGGAGGAATACCTCTGGATGGAGATTCTGGGATCTGCAGGAAATCCACCAGGTTCCTCCTGGTGACATCCTCTTCCTCATTCTGGAACTCCATAGCAGAGGAGAGCTGTTTCATAATGTTAAACAAAAAAGGGATCTCCAGAGGGGGACCTTGGAGTGTGTTTGACAGAGTCCTCACTCCTGGAGGAGACAGCAGACCTTTCAGAGGAGTCGACTTTAATGTCTTCCTCCTCATCCTCCCCGTCAGGGATGATGAGATCAGGGCAATATTCCTCCTCTTCACTGGCCTGTTCTGAAGCAGGGACCTACGGCTATCTAGAGGGTGCGGGGCAAACAGGTTGAACTGGTGCTGACACAGAAGCAGCGCCCAAGGGTAACAAAGGCCCAGGCCGTAGAACAAACTGCTGTATGAGAGCTGAGGTTATGGAAGAAAGAACAGCATTAAGGTCAACGGCAGGATAAGGAAGCATCATTGATACAGGTATCGACGGTGAGGGTGAAGAGCCCAGACCTGACGAACTGCCGCTAGCCGTAGTAGAGGTGGTGGGGCCCAGCAACTATGGACCTTGCAATTCAAGAGGTCTCGACAAAGGGTTGATGACATGGAGGCCAATGGCCCCTCCACAGCCCTGAGAAGGCTGGGAGAACTCTTCTCAGTGAGGGGCCTGACAGGAGCCAAAGCCTGAATGGAGTGAGGTCGAGCTGAGGCGCTGGATGGAGTGATCTTAGGAGAAGAGGAGGAACCAACAGGGAGTAGAACAAGTGACACCACTGACTACCCTTTAACAAATCATGGAAGGATGGTGTGGTAGTGGAGGACTGAGAAGGGCAGACATAATTCCCCTTCACAAAAGTGGGAGCAAGACAGAGGCAGGAAACTACAGACCTGTTAGTTTGACCTCAGTGGTAGGGAAAATGATGGAATCACTTCTAAAGGAAATAACTGTCGAGTTCCTAGAGGTCAGTGGGGCACAGGACCCAAAGCAGCATGGATTCACAGCAGGAAGGTCATGATAGACGAATCTAATAGATTTCTTTGACTGGGTGACCAATGTAGTAGACCAGGGAGGGGCTGTGGACATGGCCTACCTAGACTTTAGCAAGGCATTTGACACAGTCCCACACAAAAGATTAATATACAAGTTAGCTAGCCTTGGAGTGTGTCCCAAAGTGGTAGCCTGGGTAAAACTTTGGCTGGACAACAGGATACAGAGAGTAATAGTAAACAAAGTTCACCTGAAGAAAGGGGCATTAATAGTGGGGTACTGCAGGGTTCAGTACTGGGACCAGTCCTCTTTAATGTCTTTATAAGTGACATTGCAGAGGGACTAGAAAGAAAAGTATGTCTCTTTGCAGACAACACAAAAATCTGCAACAGGGTTGCTACAGAAGGTGGGGTGGAAAGGATGCAAAGGGACATGGCAAGGTTGGAGGAATGGTCAAATGTATGGCAGCTTAGATTCAATGCTAAGAAGTGCAAAGTAATGTACCTGGGAAACAAAAACCCAGGGGAAGAGTACACAATGTGGGGTGAGATAATAACAACAACAAAAATGGAAAAGGACCTGGGGGTAGTCATATCAGATGACCTTAAGGTGGGCAAGCAATGTGAGAAGGCAGAAAGGAGGGCTGGTGGGATACTGGGATGCATACGGAGAGGCATCACCGGTAGAAAACAGGAAGTTGTTATCCCTCTGTACAGACAGTTGGTGAGACCCATCTGAATTACTACGTCCAGTTCTGGGACTCCATCTCTGCAAGGACATAGACAGGATAGAGGCTGTCCAGAGGAGGGCAACTAAAATGGTGCAGGGTCTGCACCAGAAGACATATGAAGAGAGGTTAAAGAAGCTTACTATGTATACACTCGAGGAGAAGAGGGAGAGGGGGGACATGACAGAAACTTTCAAGTACATCAAGGGAATCAGCAAAGTCCAAGAGGGTAGCATCTTTCAGAAAAAGAGATGTGCAAGAAATGAAAATTACATATATACCATAATTCTTGATCTTCTCTTATATCTTCACCATTCATTACTACTTGGGTAGTGCTGGAGGCGCGCACCCACTAACGGAGATGATTTTTTTTTTTTGACTCGCTCCAAGCGCTACCATCGGAGCGACGCAGCTCGTCATACGCGCGAGGCCTGTTATGTCGCAGACTCCTCCATCTCAGTTCTGGTAGCCGGAGAGGCAAGAAAAAGGGTAAAGGTAAAAAAGGGGAGAGTGAGGCAAGAGAGCCGAGGGATAGAAAAAGGAAAGGATATAAACTGAAGAAGGAATAAGCTGGTAGAGGACAGATGGAAGGAGGAGAATACCTACTCTAAGGGACCGCAGGGCCTCCCATCTGGGGCGGCTCTAAGGGAGAAACAGATAAAGAGAAAAGGAAGAAGAAAGAAGGGATGTTGAGAGGGGAGAACACTGCCCATAGATATATTGGTTGAGAGAGTCATAAGCTCGGAACCAAAAACCAAGGGAGCAAGAATCCCTCTTAATAGGAGTGAGAAAAGGTTTGACTGAACTGCTTGTATAGATTGGACACAAAGGGCAGGTTCTCTATAATCTCATCATCCCAACCCCTACACTCTAGCTGAGAGCTTACAGACTGCCGGACAGAAAACTGTTCCGGAAAGAGAGCGCCAAACTATGAGGAGGGGTAAGCCCCTTAGCACCTTGTTAAGTGCTAACACCAAAGTGTGTGGGTAGTGGTTATTCCCTACAAAGGGCAGCTTTGTATGAAGGATAGAGTGGGAACTCAATCGGACTCCCTGAAGGCAAGGCAAGGGCAGCAGTTCAAGGTTAAGAAGTGCAGAAGCACCAACCAGAAGAAGCTGACAATTAAATAATGCCCGCCGGGGGAACCTTAATTTTGAGGCCGAGCCAAGAGGGATGATCTCTTCGCTGTGAGCTGAACACTGTGGCTAAGGAGCCCAGAGGTCACCCCTAGAGGCAGTCAGAAGAGCTCCCTCAGGATAGGAGAAAAGTCCTACTCATTCCCCTTTACCTTGAGGAAAAAGATCCGTCAAGAAGGACGGAAACCAGAGATAGTTTTTTTTTTTTTGGCATAAAGGCCAAAGGAAGTAGAGGAACGAGAAGGGAGGGAGATGCGCAGTAGGAGGCCACTGAGGAAGGTGGGTGGGTATCAGTAATGAATGGTGAAGATACAAGAGAAGATCAAGAATTACAGTAGGTACGTCATTTTCTATCTTCCCTTGTCAATCTTCACTATCATTACTGCTTGGGTGGTACTAAGCTCCCCCAAGGGGGAGAGAAGAAACCCTGAGGGAGCAAGACCCCAGCCTCCTGTTGGTGGGAAACAGAAGGGAAGACCCTGGGCTAATCAAGTGAGAAGCCTATGGTGGAGGAGAGCTAGGAGGTGTCTCCCGAGGACGGGAGACTGAGGAAGCCCTGCAGAAGTCTCCTAGCTCTGGAGGAAAGAGGCGGTCCCCGGAAAGTGGAAGATCACCCTACGCCGGGCCATGGATGACAACCAGGAGAGATGCAGTCATGCCGTCCGCCTAGTGCAGATCGCTGTCCCTCGACCCTGGAAGCTACCTCATTGGCATCGTGAGATGCGCTGGCAGTGCTTGCTGCTCAGGCCACGTGCAGAGAGTGCAATGGCTTGTCTGGTTTCCTCTGTGTCAGGTATCGAGGCTAGGAGCTGACCTAGCCTGGGCCACAGGAACCTGTCATAGGTAGCTAGTAGGCCTGATGAGCAGATGTGGAGAGAAGCAACCGTGCGAGTAGAAAGTCCTCCTACCCCAGAAGTCAAAATCCATGGAGTCTGCATCTGGGGCCGGTCCTGATGAAAGGAATGAAGCCCATTGGGAGTATCGAGTTGTGTCCATCCTGAGTTAGGATGAGGCAGACTACCTGGAGACTCGGGTGGGTGGGGGATACCTCTGGTGGAGATCCCTAGGGGCTGGGACTCTGGAAAAGGGGAATGTCTCATACAATCTTGTTTATAGAATAAGACCTATACATAATGTTTCTCACATCCATAACTATGTGGTAATGTCTATTGCTAAACTGTTATCAGTTGTACATAACTTCGTATAACCTAGCTCCGCAAGGAGATCTTAGAAATTCTGGAGATTATGTACATTCTTCAGGAGAGTGGTGAGAAACCCATGTCACTTGTGATTTTCTCTGTCATATGCTTGGCGTAAGTATTATAATAAACAATTATTATCTCTCCTGCTTGTGTACAATGTTTCTTGGCTAACACCGAAGACATACAAGAATCTGTATTATTATTATTATTTACTCTAGAACTGGCATCTAGATAACAAGTGGTGGAAACTTTATGTCCAGGAAGATCTAACACATATGCCAAGATTTTGTCCAGTGGACATCAGAATGGGTCCAAAAGATTGGCACACCATTCAGAGAACTCGCTTCACTTGGCTGTATATGTCTTCTGGGTAGAAGGCTTTGAGCAGCCAGGAGGATCTCCGAGACCCTCTTGGAGTCACTAACTGCCCACCTCTATCTCTTCAGGAGCCAAGCATGAAGATGATGGGAGTGCAGGTTGGGATGGACAAGGGACCCTGTGTCAGTAGGTCCATCCGCAGAGGTACCACTTCAGAGAGACCAAAGATAACCTGCTGATCAATGGAAACCAGATTTGCGTGGCCAGGACAGGGCAATCAGAATAAAATTTCCTGTAGGCCTATAGTCTGAGCAGCACGCCTGAACTAGTGGAAGAGGAGGAAAATGTAGCAAAGCAATTTGTCCACAGCAGTCTGAATGCATCCTGACAAAAACACCAGGACCTGGATTTTTGAGCAGAAGTGAGGCAGTTTTGCAGTGAGTGGAATTCAAAAATGTCTAAGTCTGAGTTCCTCAGTCGCTGAAGAGCGACTGTACGACATTGGTGCTAATGACCACTGTGAGTTATCTGCTTCTGTTTGACTGAGTTGGTCTGCCAGCTTGTTCTGCTCTCCCAGGTAGACCACCAGGATTAGAGCATTCTGCTCTAGGCACCACTCCCATACCCTCATTGCTTCCCTGCAAAGCTGGTAGGAGAGTGCCCCACCCTGCTTGTTGATGTAGTACATCACTGACTTATTGTCCATCTGCAGAAGGATCACCTTCAATCAATCAAGTTTTATTTAATATAGCGCACTTCTCATTTTGATTCAGTGTGCTTTACAGTAAAAGCAACATTTAAAATAATAGTAAAACAAGATGTAGAACAATACGTAAACGTATTTAATTATACCATAAAGCTTGTTCAAATAAAAAAGATTTCAGCTCCCTTTTAAAAATTTCAGTAGACTGACTTTCACACACCGGGCGAGGAGGAATTCCAGAGAACTGGTGCTGCAAAGATAAAGTACATACTCCTGAAGATTTTAAACAAATCTTAAGTATCTCCACAAAATCCTCATTACTGGAGCGTAGGGGCAAATGGGATGGTAAGGAATCAGGAGGTCTTGCAGGTAACCGGTTCCTGGCCATGCAGAGCTTTAAAGGTCAGCACACCAACCTTGAAGGCAATCCACCACCTAACTGGCAGCCAGTGCAGAGAGCGCAGCACTGGTATAATATGACACAATCTTGGCAGACTGGTCAACAACCTGGCTGCTGCATTCTGCACCAGCTGCAAGCGGCACAGAGCCATCTCTGCCAGACCCAGGTACAGGACATTGCAGTAGTTCAAACGCGAGGTCACAAAGGCATGAACCAATGCTGGGCAGATCTCCTGGTGGAATCAGGTGTTTCACCCTAGAGATATTTCTAAGATGGAATATTGAAGTCTTGACCATGGCTGACACCTTGGATTTCAGTGTCAGCACGCAGTCAAGAACTACTCCAAGATTTCTCACCCGATCAGAAATAAGCTGCTGGGAATCCCTGAGCCTTAGCCCTGAGACTTGACCAGCTTGCTCTTTGACCACCTGGTAACCAGATTCCAGCATTAGCACCTCTGTCTTGTCTAGATTCAGCTTCAACCAGTTTGCCCTCATCCAGTTCTGAATCTCCTAACCTTGTGACTGACCAAATCTACTAAGGCACAGCGTGCATAGAGGACTGCTCTCATTTCCAGAACACTGATGTGGAGATGAGACTCCATCTGAGTACATACTCCCTGGATGTGATGTTCTTGACAGTGAGCTCCCCACCCCAGGAGAGACGCATCCATGGTGAGAGTTATCTGAGACTCTCGTGGAGCAAAAGGGAGACCTTGAAAAAGGATGTCCTCCTGTGTTCACCACGCTAGAGACTAACATAGCGGTTCTGACACTTTGATGAGGTATGATGAAGGATGCGCAGTTGGCGACCACTGAGTACTGAGCAACCACTGAGTGGCCCTCATGTGTAGCCGTACCAGAGGTACTGTGAAGACTGAAGCGTCCATGAGACCGTACACCGAGTTGTTCATTATGTAAGCAAAAAGACATGACAGGGTGTGTGTGAACAGATATTACCGATGGAGGGCGATAAGGCACGAGGCCACCGCCGAGTGTCTTCAGCCTTGGAAGTGCGGTAAAATCTGAAAAGTGCGGTAAAATTTTTTTTTTAGAAAAGCAACTACTACTGCCAGGCACTTTGTGAAAACCCTTGGGGCTGAGGTTAGGCCAAAGGGCATTGCTCTGAACTGATAGTTGCCTGAGGGCAACTCAAACCTGAGGTACTTTCTGTGGGAGCACCTGATGGGAATGTGAAAGTAGGCATCTTTGAAGCCCAGGGAGGCTAACCAGTCCCCTGGCCTTAGAGAGGGAAGGATTATTCCCAGAGTTACCGTCTTAAACTTTGGTTTTAAAAGATGTTTGTTTAGATATCTTAGGGTCTGGATGGGTCGCCACTCCCTGTCTTTTTGGGGTCAGGAAGTACCTGGAGTACAGTCCTTTGCCCCAGTGTAGAGATAGGTACTCTCTATAGCTCTTAAGGCTAGAAAGAAGAAACCTCTGCCTCTAGGGCAAGGGTTTCAAAAGATTTGCAGGTGGAAAAGATCTGGCTCTCATCTTTGGGAATTTTCTGAAGCTGAGAACCAGTCCCTGGCTTACTACTTCCAGGAACCACTTGTCTGATGTAACAGACATCCAATCCTGGACAAAGTAAGCCAGCCTGCCCCCTACTGGAATAGGAAAGTCAACCCGGGCAGGCCCATCAGGGTGTCTGCTTGGCAGGGGCCTTAGGCTGAGGAGTGGATGCAGCCCTGCTCATCCCCCTTCTGCCTCTCCCTCTGAAGAACCCCCCCTGCGAAAAGGAAGAAGAGGCCTGTGCTTGGTAAAAGGGCCTTTGAAAAGGCCTGCCCCTAGACTGCTGCCTTTGAGGAGTTGCCTGCCTCTCCTTGGCCTGAGCATTCCTATAAGTGGTCCTGTATTCATCCATTTTCTTCATATAATTCTCTGTCTGCTCCCCAAACAGAGAATTACCCACTACAGGAAAATCCATGGCCTTAGCCTGGGTGTCCTGTGAGAGGCTAGTACATCTGAGCCAAGCCATTCTCCGAAGAGTCACAGATGTAGCCATGACTCTTGATGACACATCATTAGAGTCCACAGCAGCATGAAACTGAACTTTAGATGCCTCAATCACATCTGCAGCCACTGCCTCCAGCTCCTTGGCTAGCTGGGGAGGCCTGTTTAGCCAGTGCCAGTACAGTGTCCCACCTGGACTTCTGATACCTAGAGCTGTATAGGCCATATAATTACCTGTCTGAGTCCCAGGGAAGATGCCATGTACAGCTTTTTTGCCATGGTATCAACCTTCCTAGAGTCTTTGTCTGGGGGGTGTGAAGCCAAGGGAATGCTTGCCTTATCACAGGCAGTAGCCTGCACAACCCCAACATGGCTGCACTGGTGATATAAAAGAAAAAATTACTCACCTTAGTAATGTTGTTTCTTCTAATGGAGTCTTGCTGTATTCTAACCTCCCCCTGCCTCCCTCTCAGAACCTGGGTTTTGGGATGTGGGTGGGCAGGTGCAGTGTTGACACCTTAGAGGTGCCCCACCCTCTTCTCATCCCTTTGGTTTGGGTGTGTGGGTGTTGTGTTTTGTTTTATTTTTGGTTTCTGACTTGAGTCTTTGCTTTGGGACCAAAAAATCTTTATTATTTTAGTAGCCAGTTGGCTAGTGTAAATTTACAGTTTCCACACAGGGCATGAGTGAGTTTAGCTCAGAAGATCTGACTGTTTAATTTCAAACAGCAGCAGACAGAGTCTCAACCGAGCTCGAGCTCAGCATTCCATGCCTGGCATGGAAAGTTAACTCTTTCATCTCTGGGGCAGTTCGAAGGTTGGACCTCACTGCAATGTGTCAGAATACACCAAGAAGTCTTGCTGTATTCTGACATATTGCAGACTACCAAGCAGTACCTCCATGGAGGAGGGGCAGAACCTACTTAGGAAATAGGCTCTGAAGCACTGCTGTGCCAAACCTAACATCACTCCTAGCCTGGATGTCCAGGGAGTAATGTTTGGTAAAAGTGTGTACTGTTCTCCAGGTGGCTGCTTGACAAATCTCTAAGATAGAAATATCTCTGGCCGCAGCCAGGGAAGCAGCTGTACCTCTGGTAGAGTGAGCCCTCAGGCCTGAGGGTGGGATCCTACCTAGTTTTTCATAGCAAAATTGAATGCAAGAGACAATCCACCTGCAACAGATCTCTTAGTGGCAGGTTTTCCCTTACCAACCTCACCGTAAGTGAGGAACAGTTGGAGGGAGTCAAACCTGTGACATTTGGTACGCTCTATGTAGTAACTAAGGGCCCTTTTCACCTCCAAACTGTGCAGCCTCCTCTCCCCAGAGGAGGAATGGTCAGTGAAGAAAACGGAAGGGACATAGACTGGTTAAGGTGGAAATCTGAAACCACCTTAGGCAAAAACTTCCTATTAGTCCTGAGGACCACCTTATCTCTATGGAAAGAGATAAAATCAGGCTTCACTGACAGGGCCTGTAACTCACTTATGCGTCTGGCAGAAGTGATAGCCACCAAGAAAACAGTTTTCCAAGTCAAGTACTTAAGCTCTGCTGAGGGCAAAGGCTCAAAAGGGGGTTGCATAAGCTGAGCAATGCAAACATTAAGGTCCCAAGCAGGGGCAGGGTCCCTGAAAGGAGGATTGGTATGAAACAATCCCTTGAAAAATTTAGAAAATACAGCATGAGCTGAAAGGGAAGAGTGTTTGCCTGCTGAAAGGAAGGCAGAGACAGCTGCCAGATGCACTTTTAGTGTAGCTGGTCTGAGTCCCAAGCTATTAAGATGAACCATGTAGTCAAGGACTGTGGGAAGGCTAGCAGACTCTGGAGAAATGTGCTTGCCAGAGCACCATATAGAAAATCTTTTCCACTTAGAGTTGTATGTGTTTCTGGTGGAAGGTTTACGAGAAGCCTTCAAGATATCCAGAACACCTTGAGAGAGGTGTAACTCAGCAAACTCTAATTCTTCAAGAACCAGGCCTTGAGATTGAGAGATTTGAGATTCGGATACCAAACCCTCCCCTGAGAGCATGTTAACAGGTTGTAATTCCTGGGAAGAGACAGGGGAAGGTGGACTGCTAAGGACAGCAAGAGAGGGCACCAGGGCTGCCTGGCCCAGTCTGGAGCAATCAGAATCACCTTGCAGGGTTGAGACCTGATTTTGACCAACACCTTGAACAGGAGGGAGAGGGAGAGGGAAGGGGGGAAAGCATACGGAAACTTCCCCTCCCAATTGAGAACTAGGGCATCCAGGGGGACTGAACCCAACACTGGGGGCCTGCAGCAATAGAGAGGGAGTTGGTGATTGTCTGGGGCTGCAAAAAGATCTATCTGTGGAGTGCCCCATCTGGAGAAAATCACCTTCAGAACTAGGGAATCCAGGGACCATTCGTGATGGCCTTGAGATATCCTGCTGAGAGCATCTGCCAGGACATTGTCCTTGCCTGGGAGGTGTACTGCTGTAAGAGAGGTGTTCAGGGAATAGGCCAGGGACCATAACTTCATTGCCTCTGTGCACAAGGCCGTAGACAGAGTGCCCCCTTGCTTGTTGATATACCACATTGTGGTGGTATTGTCTGTCCTGATCTGAACTACTTTGTTCTGAACAGACTTGGAAAAAGCTTGAAGTGCTAGAAACACTGCTCTGAGTTCTAATAGATTAATGTGAAGCAGAGATTCCTGAGGAGAACACAACCCTTGGGTGGTCAGGTCCCCCTTGTGGGCTCCCCAGCCCAAGAGGGAGGCATCTGTAGTAAGGATTAGAGAATGAGACTGAGTGACAAAAGGAACTCCCTGTCTTAGATTGTCCTGATCCTGCCACCACTGTAATGCCTGGATCAGGGTTTGAGTCACTGGAATCAGTTTGGTCAGAGGGTCCTTTTTCTGAGACCAAAAGGCTCTCAAGTGGAACTGAATGTCCCTCATCTGAAATCTTGCTCCCTGCGCCACTGCAATAGAAGCAGCCATGTGTCCCAGGAGCTGCAGAAAATGCCTTGCTGGTCGAGACACCTGGAGGCTGAATGAAGAGGCCAGTGAAATAAGGGTCCTTGCCCTGTCTAAGGGAAGGAAGGCTCTTGCCCTTACTGTATCTAGCTCTGCGAATATGAAGGTGAGGAGCTGTACAGGCTCTAGAACTGACTTTGAAAGATTCAGAAGGAAACCTAGAGAAGTGAGCAGTTGCTGAGTTATCTGTAGGTGTAACTTGACTTGGTCTGGAGACTGACCTACTATGAGCCAGTCGTCCAGGTATGGAAAGATGGAGATCCTTTTTCTTCTTAAGAAGGCAACTACTAGTGCCAGGCATTTTGTGAACACCCTTGGAGCAGAGGTTAGGCCGAAGGGCATTGCTCTGAATTGGTAATGGCCTGAGGGCAGCTTGAACCTGAGGTATTTTCGGTGGGAGTTTCTGATGAGAATATGGAAATAGGCATCCTTGAGGTCCAGGGAGACTAGCCAGTCCCCTGGCCTTAGAGAGGGTAGAATCATTCCCAGAGTCACCATTTTGAACTTGGCTTTAAAAGGTGTGCTTGTTTAAATATCTGAGGTCCAGGATGGGCCGCCATTCTCCTGTCTTTTTGGGGGTTAGGAAGTACCTGGAGTACAATCCTTTTCCTTTGTGTAGGGGTGGAACCCTCTCTATGGCTCTCAGAGCAAAGAGGGAAGAGACCTCTGCCTCTAGGGCCAGTGCCTCTGAGGAATTTGCAGGTGGAAAGGATCTGGTTCTCATCTTTGGAAATTTTTTGAAGCTGAGAACCAGTCCCTGGCTTACTACTTCCAGGACCCATTTGTCTGATGTTAAAGACATCCAGTCCTGGACAAAGTAAGCCAGCCTGCCCCCTGCAGGTGGTGGAGAATCGGCCCTGGCAATCCCATCAGGGTGCCTGCTTGGCAGGGGCTTTAGGCTGAGGGATGGAAGCAGGCTTGCTTGTACCCTGTCTGCCTCTCCCTCTGAAGAACCCCTCTGAGCATAAGCAGAAGAGGAGGCTCTGGGTTTGGTAGAGGCCCATGAAAAGGCCCTGCCCTGCCCCTGAGTTATCTCTGGGAGTGGGCTTGCCTTCCCTTGGCCTGAGCACTCCTATAGGTGGTCCTGTATTCATCCATTTTTAATTACCTACAACAGGAAAATCCATGGCCTTAGTCTGGGTATCCTGAGACAGGCTAGTACATCTGAGCCAAGCCATCCTACGAAGGGCCACTGATGTAGCCATGACCCTAGATGAAACATCATTGGAGTCCACTGCAGCATGGAATTGCACCTTTGATGCCTCAATACCATCCGCAGCCACCTGCTCCAGCTCCTTGGCAAGCTGCCCAGGGACCTGTTTAGCTAAAGCCATTACAGTGTCCCATCTAGATTTCTGATATCTAGCTGTATAGGCCATATAATTAGCCTGCCTGAGTCCCAAGGATGCTGCCATGTACTGCTTTTTTGCCATGGCATCAATCCTCCTGGAGTCCTTATCTGGGGGGTGTGAAGCCAAGGGTATATTTGCCTTATCACAGGCAGCAGCCTGCACTACCCC
This sequence comes from Neoceratodus forsteri, assembly GCA_016271365.2. Lineage (NCBI taxonomy): Eukaryota > Metazoa > Chordata > Ceratodontiformes > Ceratodontidae > Neoceratodus > Neoceratodus forsteri. The sequence continues at coordinate 1,400,545,563 of CM057453.1, forward strand.
AACATGGCTGCATTGCTGGGTAAGGAACTCCGTATCTGAGCCTGAGAGAGTATACCTCTTGTCCATTCTCTTGTCCACAGGAGGTATAGAATTAGGAGTCTTTAAAATTTTCATTGTCTGTTTCCCAAAGGACTTATGAAGGGGAATAGACAGCCTCCTGGACTCTGGGATATCCATCATTTCAACATAGTCAGGCTCTCCTGGTCGTCCAAGCTTCTTCCATAGGAAGCTGCAGAGTTTCAGCCACTTTTATAGAACATAAAATGGGAAGGGGACCTAGAAAGCCTTGGAGGAGAAACCCTAAAGGTCTGTCTGGGGAGATGTCCGTCAATAGGCACATCCAGACTTTCAGAATCACCATCACTATCCTCATACTCTCCTTCCTCCTCCTCCCGGTTCATAGAAATCTTCTAAATTATAATCTGGAACCGGGGGAACCGACCGAACCGAGCCCTTCCGATAGTGCCGGTTCGGTCGGAACCAGGGTTAGCGAGTGAACAATCCTTATCGCTTTGGCTATTTCATCAGCGGTCGGAGAAAGAATTTGTGGATCCGCACCGGCTGATTTATCCATTCTTTTTCCTTTAACCGGAACCAGCTTCTTGGAGTCGGTTTTCCTTCTGCCCGAAGAAGTTTCGCCCTGGTCAGAGGGTACTCCTTCTGGTTCGGTTGGAACTGAACCGGGCTGGCCATCCGGGTCAGCGGACTTCTTGGCCTCTCTTTCCCTGAGCCTACCAACTCTCTTTTCCAGGGTAGCTGCAGGAAAATTCCTGCAAATCTGGCAGTCTGAATCGAGGTGGTCAAACCCCAGACAATAAACACAGGTGGTGTGGGGATCAGCCTTAGCAAAGACTTCCCCACACACACTACAGTGTTGCAACCCAGTGGGCCCGGTTTTTCTTTTGGGTTTCTCAGACATGGCCAGTCCTAACAACAACTTACCGTTTTTTCGGCAATCCGCCAGGCAAGACACCCTTATCAGTTCCTGACCGTGTTACGGGTCGTGGAAAAAACCGTAATGAATCCGCTTTTTTTTAGAACCGATAAGGACCTGTTACCACACTCTAAAAGTAGAATAAACTTTTTTAAATAACCTGATCAGTTCAAACCGAACTGATCCCACGCTATAAGTTCCACACAGAAGAACAAGGAAAATAACCTATCTAGTACTCACGATACCACAAACAGAGTCTGAACCGACAGGTAATGATTAAATTCGGTCGAAAACCGAGAAAAACAGTACTTTAACCGACAACTTGAACCGAGCAAAGGAGAAATCTCCGGAGCGACTGTTCAGTGAGGCGGAGTAAAGAATCTGATGGTTTAATTTCAAACAGCAGCAGACAGAGTTTCAACCGAGCTCGAGCTCAGCGTTCCATGCCTGGCATGGAAAGTTAACTCTTTCATCTCCGGGGCAGTTCGAAGGTTGGACCTCACTGCAATATGTCAGAATACAGCAAGATTTCATGTTGTTTGAAACTCCGTTTCCGAGCCTGAGAGTATATACCTCTTGTCCATTCTTCTGTCCACAGGAGGTACAGAATTGGGAGACTTCACAATTTTTTGTGTCTGTTTCCCAAAAGATTTGTGAAGGGAAATAGACAGTCTCCTGGACTCTGGGATGTCCATCATTTCTACATAATCAGGCTCCTCCTGATCCTCCATTGCCTCTTCCATAGGAAGCTGGAGGGTCTCAGCCACCTTTCTGTAGAACATAAAGTGGGATGGGGACTCAGAAAGCCTAGGAGGGGATACACCTGAAGGTCTGTCTGGGGAGATGTCCAGTTCCACAGGCACATCTAGACTTTCACCATCACCATCATCATCTTCAAACTCCCTTCCTCCTCAAACTCCGGTTCATAAAATTCTTCCAAAGTATAATCGTGAACCGGGGGAACCGACCGAACCGAGCCCCTGCCAAAAGGTGCCGGATCAGACGGAACCCGGATGAAGCGATTCCACAATCTGAATTGCTCTATTTCTTCGGTTGTCAGAACATGGACTCCTGGATCCGAACCGGATGATTTTTCTTTGCGCTTTTTTAGTCGGAACCGACCCCTCGGGATTGGCTCTCCTTTTGCCCGAAGAAGTACTGCCCTGGTCAGAGGGCACTCCCTCTGGTTCGGTCAGAACCGAACCGGCTGGCCATCTAGGTCAGCGGACTTCTCTGCCTCCTTTTCCCTCAGTCTACCTAATCTCCTTTTTAGGGTAGATTTGGGAAAATTTTTTGCAAATTTGGTAGTCAGAATTGGGGTGGTCAAACCCCAGACAAACACAGGTGGTGTGGGGATCGGCCTTAGCAAAGACCTCCCCAAACTCACTGCAGTGTTGAAACCCAGTGGGCCCGTTCTTTTTTCTTGGGTTTCTCAGACATGGCCAACCTAACCAAATTCATCCTTTTTTCGGCAACCGCCAGGTAAGACTCCCTTATCGGTTCCTAACCGTGTCACGGGTCTTGGAAAAAAACGTTTCAAAACATGTTTCTTTTTAGAACCGATAAGAACCGGTAACCACACACTAAAGTTAGACAAGAATTAAACAAAATGATCGGTTCGGCCGAACCGATCCACACTTTTTACAAGTTCCACACAGAAACACAGTACAAAACCTATCTAGTACTCACGGTACCACAGACAGAGACTGAACCGACTATGCGGGAAACTTCTTCAGTTAGAAACCTATGAAAAAACTACACTTAAACCGACTTTCAAACCGAGCTGCAGGAGAAATCTCCGGAGCGACTGTTCAGTGAGGAAGAGTAAAGAATCTGATTGTTAGCGTTCAAAGGGAAACAGTTACATCAACTGAGCTCGAGCTCAGCATTCTATGCTCTGCATAGAAATGTTAACTCTTTGTTCTCCGGGGCAGTTTAAAGGCTGGGGCTAACTGCACATGTCAGAATACAGCAAGACATCAAGTTGTATGAAGGGGACATGTGAAGAGGAGGACCCTGTAAAAGCATCTATCTTAAATAGATACTTTTGCTCAGTACTTACTGACGAGAAGGTAGGGCAGGGCCCACAGCTCAGCACCATGGACACAGGGGGGAGGGAGGTGAGCACTACCCCCGTCACAAAAGAAAGGGTCCTACAAGAGCTCACTAAGCTCAGGGTGGACAAGGCAACGGGACCTGATGGCATACATCCCAGGGTACTTAAGGAGCTAAGGGTGGAACTAGCAGAGCCATTAGTAGAACTGTTTAGTGAGTTTTTCAGCACAGGAGAGGTTCCAGAAGACTGGAGAAGGGCTCATGTGATCCCGCTCCACAAGAGTGGTAGCAGGGAGGAGGCAGGGAACTACAGACCAGTCAGTCTTACCTCAGTAGTGGGAAAGATTATGGAGGCACTCCTTAAGGAAAGGATAGAGCAACACCTGGAATCCATAGGGGCACAGGATCCAAGATAGCATGGGTTTATAAAAGGAAGGTCCTGTCAAACTAATCTCATAGATTTCTTTGACTGGGTAACCAGAGTGGTGGACCAAGGGGGAGCAGTTGATGTCGTCTACCTTGACTTCAACAAAGCTTTCAACACTGTTCCAAATAGAAGATTGATAAATAAGCTGGGTAGGCTCGGGATGGGTCAGAAGTTGGTCAACTGGGTGGCAAACTGGTTGATAGGCAGAAAACAGAGAGTGGTGGTAAATGGTATACAGTCAGAAGAGATGCAAGTCACAAGTGGGGTACCTCAGGGATCATTCCTGGGGCCAGTCCTCTTCAATATCTTCATTAGTGACATTGCAGATGGACTAGAAGGTAAGCCTTGTCTGTTTGCAGATGACACCAAGATCTGCAACAGAGTAGATTATCCAGATGGGGTGGGCAGAATGAGAAGAGATCTGGATAAACCAGCAAAATGGTCAGAAGAGTGGCAACTGGATTTAATGCAAAGAAGTGCAAGATCATGCACATAGGGAAGAGAAACCTGAAGCCACCTATAGGCTGGGAGGGAGTTGTTGGCAGTCACAAAGGAAGAAAGAGACTGGCATCATCATCACCGATGACCTGAAATCATCCAAGCAGATCTCTAAAGCAGTAGGTAAGGCTAGGGGATGTTAGGGTGTATTAGTAGGGGTATCACAAGTCGTACGAGGGAGGTAGTAATCCCTCTTTACAAGACGCTGGTTAGGCCCCATCTGGAGTACTGCAGGCCACACCTTCACAAGGACATTAACCAAACTGAGGCAGTCAAGAGAAGGGCAACCAAAATGGTGCAGGGACTGCATCAAAAGACATATGAGGACAGACTAATGGAGTTCAATATGTATACCCTTGAGCAAAGGAGGAAGAGAGGTGATACGATTGAAACATTCAAACACCTTAAGGGCATTAACAAGATGAAAGAGTCTAACATGTTTAAATATAAGAAAAATAGCAGGACAAGAGGACACAGCATGAGATTAGAAGGAGGCCCTCACCATCCTCGAAAGGAATCGCTGATATTCAGTGAAATCAGCATCGGAAGAGAGATGAGCAGGGGGTTCCTCCCCCTCAGAGGAGGGAGATGAGGATGATGGAGAGCTGGAATGCTCAGAGGACTCCTGCGGCGGTGGGGTGAGTAGAAAGACCCGCTCATGCATACATCTAACGTATGAGGGGAAGGCCACTGCAGAACCTCTGAACTGCTCCCAGGATAACGGACCCGTGGGGACCGACATGGCCTGGGAGCGGGGGTGGTGGAGGCAGAGATGGGAGAGGAGCACCTACAAGGAGGCAATTGATCTCTGCCAGGGCTCTGGAATCCGGGGAACGGAGCCCGAGCTGGCGGGGTCCCGGACAACAAACCAGGCCGCAAGACAGAACCCTGAGGAAGCGGAGCCTGGAAGAGCCCAGGGGGAGAACCTCCCCTGCGACGAAGTCGGGACTGCATGGATCCAGAAGGGCAGCCCACAACAACGCCACCGGAGGGCACCCTAGAGCCCCGGAGGGAAGGGCAGGGTTCAGCGCTACTGCTCCTGGCCACCCCCCCTGAGGTGGCCAGAGAAGACCGAGGTCCTATCCCCCTGCCCCTGCAACCCCTCGGACTCCGAGAGAGCCCTCCTCCTCGACCGCAGCTCCCACCCCCCAGAGGGAGCAACAGCACCAGGAGGGTTGCTGTCGTCCCCCTCGAGGGGGAGCCTCCCCTTAGTCACCCCCACGCCTCCCCCTGGGACTCAAGGCCACCCCAGCCGGAGAGCCCTCAGGGAGGACGAAGGGGACAGAGGGAGGGGGCCCGCCGCGCCACCCTGGTACCCTCGGCCACAGGAGACCCAGACCGAAGAGTGGGTGCCAGGATGGGTCCATGTCTGAATCGCCGGCCTCGAGGAGGAGGCGAGACCAGCAGGACCTCAATACTGGCTACCCCGGGGTCCTTGAGGCAACGGCGCAGCGACGGCACCGTACCAGAGGCGCGCCGCCTGACCACCGAACATCAGCAACAGCCAGGCTCCGTCCCAGCTCCCCGCCGTGCACCAGCGGGCCAACGGCACCGGCTTCCGGGCGCCGGAAACCGAGCCGGCACCGCTGAGGAGGAGAAAACTCAGGCTCACGGCGCCGCCAACGGCGTCGGGAGCCAAAGCGGTGCCGCCAGCGGTGCCGTCCTGATCACCGGTGCCCCGAACTGCACCAGGATCCAAAACAGCGCCGCGAACGGCACCGCCTCGATCACTGGCACCGGATCCGAACTGTGCCGCCGATCACCGGCACCACGAACGCGCCGGATCCGGGCGGTGGTGAAAGGCGCGCCGAGGGTCCGCCGTGTCCGCCCAGAAATCATGGGCCTCGACACTGGGGGAGCCTGCACCTCCGAGGAGGTGACTGCCGAGACGGTGTCGACGTCGCGGCCCCGGAGGGGACCGCTACGCTCCCCCGACACCGTGGAAGGAGCTTCCTCTTCGGCAAGATAAGATGAGGAAGCCCCCTCCTCCGCGGACCGTATAGGCCCGGGAGGGGACCCGGGGGAAGGGCCTAAAGACCTTACCTGGGAGTCCCGTGAACGACGCCGTCCCCCGAAAGTCGGCGGGGCCTTGCCGAGCTTGAACGCGCGGACTTCGAGGACACGAGGGTCCATGGAGAAGCAGGCGTTGCACGAATCCATGTCATGGTCGGGTCCCAGGCATCAAGACACACGCCATGCCGGTCCGAGACGGAGAAATGCCAGCCACAGGAGCACCGACGACCGGCGGCCCGTTTAGAAAACGCCCGCCTCCAGAACCGGACATAACGCAAACAATTAAGGGAAAACAGTAGGAAAACACCCAACGCCGTACAGATAGAAAAAAGAACAGTCTTACCGTGGTATGGCATCGAAAAGCAATCAAAGAGGAGTCGGCCGGGCTATTGCGAGACTTATAACGTAACTCTCCACGTAGCAGGTGCTGCCTCGACGGGCGGGAGAAACAGAACTGAGTTGGAGGAGGAGTCAGGCATTAACGTCGCCTCTCACGATGACGCAAGGCCGGTCTCGAGGGCGGCGCCTGCTAGAGCTAGCTTTAAAAAAAAAAAAAAAAAGTTTGCGGGCGGGTATGCCAGCCCGCTTACACTCAGGAAGTAATGAATGGTGAAGATTGACAAGGAAGATCTTACGATTTCTACGCAGAGCCACCCGTCTCTGTGAAAATCAAACAAGGCTCCACACACATCATGGCCTGGAGCTTGGAAATCTTCTCGAGTAGAAGTAATGGCAACCAAAAGAGAGCTTTCTGTGAAAGATAGCACATGTCACAACTCACGGCTGGTTCAAATGGAGAGAGTGCAGTTTTTTCCGTGATGAAGTTCAGATCCCAGGGAGGAGCAGGGTTCCTAACTGGGGGTTTCAGATGAAGGATCCCTTTAGGAATGTTTTGGATACCTCTAACTGAGCCAAAGTTTTGCCATCCACTGGGATGTGGTAGGCAGAAATGGCAGACAAGTGGACCTTTAAGGTCGAGTAACTAAGCCCGAGGTCAGAGAGGTGTAGCAGATACTCTAGGACCTGCAGAACAGGGCATGAGAAGGGGTACCACTCCTTAGACATGGCCCAGACGGAAAACCTCTTCCATTTCATAGCATAAGTGGATCTGGTGGATGGCTTTCTGGCCTCCACTAGTACTTGAGTCACTCTGGAGAACACTCCAAAGTGAGCTGCTGCTATGTCAGTAAGTGCCAAGCAGGTAGGTGAAGGGACCGGAGGCCTGTATGGACCAGGGTGCCCTGTTCCTGAGTCAGATGATCTTGGCAGATGGGCAGGGGAATCACGGGTTCCACTGTCAGTTGTTGAAGCAGAGCGTAACCAAATTTGGCGAGGCCAGTAGGGAGTGATCAGGATCATGTCTGCTCCCTCCACCTGCAGCTTTAGTAGTACCATCTGTAGTAATGGAAAGAGAAGGAAAGCTGCATAAGAACCTCCCTGTCCAGCAGAGCTACAGTGAGTCTCACCAGAAAACACCATGCCCTGGAGCAAGCCAGCAAAAGGTTGGTAGTTTTGAGCTGGATAGGGATGCTAACAGATCAAATCTGGTCAACCCCAATGAGTGAATATTCTGTCTACCACTGATTGTCTCAGTTCATACTCATGGGCTCTGGCTATCGTGTGGCTGAGGCTGTCGGATAGGATGTTCTGAACTCCGGTACATGCACTGCCATGAGGTGAAGGCTGTTGAACAGCCCAGGACCATTCATGCATCGCTTTGTGACATAGTGGATATGAGCACGCTCTTTGTTCAGTTACAAGACAACACACATGTTGTCCGCTCTGGACCAGGAGCGCCCCGGGTTTGATGAGGTGCTGAAGGCCTGAAGGGCATAGAGCACAGCACTCATCTCCAATATGTTGATATGGAGGAAGTTCCCTCTGTGACCAGGTTCCCTGAGTCTTGTGAACTCCCAAGTGGGCTCCCCAGCCTAGTCCTGAAGCATCCGCTGTTAGGTCTAAGGGAAGAGGGGACTGAAAAGGAACGCCTGTGGAGGTTGTCCAGGTTCTGCCACCATAGTAGGCCCTGAGCCACTGGGTTGGAGACTAGATCATGCGATCCAGGTCGCCTGACCTCTGATCCCACTGTACTCTTGAGAGTAGACTGTGTGACCCACATATGGAGTCTAGCCAAATGTACAGTCAGGATGGCAGCTGTCATGAGACCTAGCAGGCGAGGGACCGACCTCGCAGAGGTCCGCCTCGGAGAAGCTACCAGGAGTGCTTGTCTTTGTACAGTCTCTGCTCTGTCTGGCAGGAGGAAGGCTCTATCGTGGACCATATCCAACACTGTCCCAATAAACTGCAGGCATTATGATGGGATAAGGTGGGATTTGGGAAGACTGGCAGTAATGCCCACCTGCTGGAAAAGGTCCAGGGTCGTGGATAAGGATGTTAGTAGACTGTCCCTCGACGGCGCCGAAAGGAGCCAGTCGTCGAGGTAAGGGAAAACATGGATGCCCTGCCTGCGTAACGATGCAGCTACCACCGCTAGGCACTTCATAAACACCCTGGGTGCTGAGGACAGGCCAAAAGGGAGAGCTTTGAACTGGAAATGTTCTCCCTGAAAAGAGAATCTGAGGAAACAGTGTTGAGACAGAAATGGGGATATGTAGGTATGCATCCTGCATATCCAGAGCACAGAGCCAATATCCCTGATGTAGCAAGGGAAGAAGACCTGGGAGGGACAGCATGCGGAACCTTTTGTATTCTACATAGAGGTTCAGACTACTCAGGTCTAAGATTGGTCTGAGATCACCCATCTTTTTGGGTACTAGGAAGAAGTGGGAATAGTATCCTCTGCCCGTCTGACTCTTGAGGGACGGGTTCTATGGCTGCTTTTGCAGCAGAGACTCAATTTTATCTCTGACCAAGGGATGTGTCCCACAGGGTAATAAGACGGACCTGGAGGATTTTCTGGCAGTCTCTCTAAAACTCGATTGTGTGCCCTTGGGCTACAGGCTGAAGCACCCACAGTCTCCTGTGACTGCCTCCCTACCGGCAGATGGTTTGCAAACCTGCCTCCTACCAGTTCCCCTTGATCTTGCTTTCGGGTGGGAGGGCCTGCACGAGTCAAGAGGCTGTGGGGAGGGTGGTGGGTGCAGCTCCAGAGGCTCTGTGAGACTTGGCCGGGGGAGCCGTACCTGCCGACGGGGCCCGACGTTTGTTTTGATGTCGGGGCTGCTGTTGCCTTTGTTGTCGCCTACGAAATAGCTGCTTAGGCTTGTGAGGGGGCTTGTACATAAACTGGATAGAGCGCAACACTTTGCCCTCGTCTTGTAGGTCAGTAATGATGTCCTTGACATCTCCGCCAAACAAGACAGGACCCCGGAAGGGGGCGTCTTGAATGGCCGATTGGACCTCTAGTGCCAGGCCAGAGATCCTCAGCCATGTGTGCCTTCGTTAGCTTACGGCAGTTGCTGTACCTCTTGCAGAGCCATCTATCATGTCCTAGGCAGCCCTCAGGGTGTGACGGCTAGTGGATCTAGCCAATCTAACCATACTGGCCATGTCCTCCTTCAGCTCAGAGTCCAGTAGTTTCTCCAGTCTGGACTCTAGCTGTCCCAGAATGGATTTCTGGTAAACCACCATATCAGCAACATAGCTAAGTGCTCTATTGGCTAAAGTACAGGAAGAATAAGAACAGGTTACTCACCTGTAACAGAGTTCTAGGAGTGAATATGTTTTCATTCACACTCATTGGCATTGTCCCTTTCCTCTTTAAATGTGCCGGAAGTCTTCAAGCTGGCTCCTCCCACCCATCTGGGTAGAATATACCTCAGCTCCGCCCCATGATGCCAGATCTTAGCCCGCTGGAAGCCAGGTTGTGTGCGTCCGCAGCCGGGGAGGTCGGTGGGTCCATGTGGATGAACAACATACACCACTCCTAGAACTACTGTTACAGGTGAGTAACCTGTTCTTCTAGGAGCATGGATATGTTGTTCATTCACACTCATTGGCAGACTCCTAGCAGTTCTCCGGGAGGATTGAGGCAAGGCACACACCCCCTACTTAGGGAACTGAGGTCCCAAAACCAGCATCCCGGCGTGACTCAAGGTTGATGTGGTAGTGGGTAATGAAGGTGTTTGCTGACTTCCAGGTAGCAGCTCAACAGATTTCCTGGATAGGGATGTCCCTGGAAGCAGTCACCAATGCTGCAGTATGGCAGGTAGAATGAGCTCTTATCCCTCTGGGAGGCTCCTTGCCCGCCAACTCATAGCACAGACCTATGCATGATGTAATCCATCTTGCAATGGTCTGTTTGGCTGCAGGTCTGCCAGAAGCGACTTCAGCGTAGGCGACAAACAGCTGGTGAACCTCTCCGCGAATTTCCGCCGTCCTCTCCTTATAATAGGAGAGAACACGCCTCAGGTCCAAAGTATGGAGCCTGTACTCAGCGCCCGAGGTCTAATTAGGGTAGTATACCGGCAAAGTCAACACCTGGTTAAGGGTGAAACTCTGACACCACCTTCAGAAGGAATTTCGAGTGGGGCGCGAGGACAACTTTGTCCCTGTGAAAGACCAGATAAGGAGTCCACCGAAGTGCCTGGAGCTCCCTGTCCTTCTTGCTGACGTGATAGCCACCAGGAAGGCCGTCTTCACGACAAGTGTGACAGCTCACACTTGTGCATGGGTTGGAATATTGCCCATGAGCTTTGCCAAACCAGCAGCAGATCCCACGGAGGTGGAGGTTCACGACCGAGGGGATATGTGATCCAGGCCTTTGAAAACACCTGACCACTGTCTCCTGTGCCAATGTCAGCTGACCGGCCCGCACCCGGTAAGCAGAAATGGCTGCCAGGTGCAACCTAAGGGTCGATGACCATAGACCCCCTTTGGAGAGAGACCAAAGGTAGCCGTGAATGTTAGCCGCAGAGCAGGATAAGGGGTCCAGACCCTTACCCTGGCACCAAATGGAAAACCTTTTCCATTTAAAGGTATAACATTTCCTGGTCGATTCCTTTCTGGATGCCTCCACCATGGTGTAGACATCTTCGGAAAGACCCAAAGCCTGGAACTCTAGCCGCTCAGGTACCAGGCTGTGAGGTGCAGGGATTGAAGGTCCGGAGGGAAAACCTTCCCCTGATTTAGTGATATCAGGTCTGCGTGTGTACAAAGCCGCTCCGGGGGCCTGCAGCTGAGGCTGAGGAGATCTGGATACCAGAACTGGTGCGACTAGTCTGGGGCTACCAGAATCACCTTTGCCTTGTCCCTCCTCACCTTGAGTAACACCTTATGGATCAAGGGAAATGGAGGGAAGGCGTAGAGGAGGCCTGGGGTCCATGGCCTCGAGAAGGCATCCCCCTGCAGCGAGCCCTGCTGAGGGGGGCGGCATGATACAGTCTCAGCTTGATGTTCTCCCTGGAGGCAACAGGTCCACCATTGGTTTGCCCCAATGGGAGAACAAGCTGTAAGCTACCTCTAAATGGAGAGACCACTATGGATGTCTGGCCTATGCGCTGAGAGCATCCGCCAGCAGGTTCGAGGCTCCTGCCACATGGATGGCTAGAGATCCGCCTCCAAGCAGCTTCTGAGGGTCCAGATGCAGAGTGCATCCTTGCACAACAAACAGGAGTGCGTGCCGCCTTGTTTGTTGAGGTAGTACATGGTCATGGTATTGTCCATCTGGACCTGAACCACTTGACCCCGGAGCTGAGAGCGAAAGCTGACAGTGCCAGTCTGACTGCTCTGAGCTCCAACAGGTTGACGTGGCATCGGGACTCCTCGGGGGTCCTGTTATCTCCCTTGTGGGCTCCCCAGCCCATGAGAGAGGCATCGGTCGTGAGGACGACCGTCGGCTTGGGGCGGACAAACGGGATCCCTTCCTGCAACCGGTCTGGGGTGGTCCACCATTTGAGAGCATCCCACATCATCTGGGTTACAGTGATCAGCTGGTCGAAATGACTGTGACGCTGAGTCCACTGGGCGGTCAGCTCACATTGGAGGGGGCGCATGTGCAACCGGGCCCAACGGACCACTGAGGTGCACGCCGTCATGTAACCCAGAAGGCGAGAAAGTCCCGGTAGGCACAGGAGCCCAACAAGAAATGATTGGGCAAAGGAGAGAACCTCCGCTTTTGTACGCCGAGCCACCTCTGGCTTGACAAGAGTCGAGCTTCTGCTCGATGAAGCCCATCACCTGGGAAGGCATGGGTTCTGACTTGGCTTCGTTGATCAGGAGGCTGATCTGGGAGCAGGTCTGGAGGGCCAGATCCCTGGACCTCTCCACCTCCTGTTGGGTGGAACCTGCCAGGAGCCAATCGTCAAGGTAGGGGTAGATTCTGACCCACCGACGCCGGAGATGGGCTGCCACCACTGCAATGCATTTGGTGAAGATCTGTGGGGCCGATGACAGGCCGAACGGCATGGCTTGGAACTCGTACAGGGTCCCCTTGACCCTGAAGCGGAGGAACCGCTGATGGGACGGATGGATTGGGATGTGAAAGAACGCGTCCAGCAGAGCCAGAGAACAGAACCACATGTTTCGCTCCAAGGATGGTATGATCTGGGACAGAGTGACCATCCGAAAGGTGCGAGGCCTGAGAAACTGATTCAGGTCATGGAGATCTAGAATGGGGCGCCAACCCCCCCGTCCGTTTGGGCACCAGGAAGTACCTGGAGACAAAGCCCGGGTCTGCTGAAGTATCCGCCACGGGAGCTACCGCCCCTTGTGAGGAGTTGAGCTAGGTCGCCCTCAAGAGCCGACTGGGTGCATGCGAACCGCTTCTCCCGAGGGGCTTGGCTTGGCTGGGAGGGTATTGCTTGAACTCTAGAGGCAGTCCCCGACCGACCACTTCGAGAACCCACCTGTCCGAAGTGATAGCGGAACAGGCGGAAAGAAAATGGTGGAGCCGACCCCCCACGGGAGGGCCCAGAGCTGGCGTGACGGAGATATGGGTGGCAACCCCCATCCCATCACTGAGCAGGTTTAGAGTAGGAGGAGGCTCCAGGACCTGAGCCTCGGCCCCCTTTTCGGGCCCGTTGGGATCCAGGCTTGGGGCGGGGGTGCCAAGCTTCAGCCTGCTGCTGATGTTGATGTTGCTGTCTTCCTTGATAGGAGGGCTGCTGGACCACAGGGGAAGAGTGCTGAAAAGACTTCTTCTTCTTCTGCTGGTTCTTGCCCGAAGAACCCTTGGCAGAAGTGGCATCCAAGGTGGCAATGGACTGCTCTATGCACCATAGGTGACTGGCCACTCCTGGGCCGAACAAGTTGGTCCCAAGAAAAGGCACATCAGCAAGCTTATGCTGAGTATCCACCGGAAAGGAGGAAAGCCTCAGCCAAGCCCTGCAGCGAGAGGCCCCTACGGCGGTCATCAAGTGGGCACAAGAATCTCCGATGTCCAGGGCCATCTGGAGCTGCTGTTTGGCAACAGCACGACCCTGGTCATGGATCTGTTTGATCGTGGTCTGCATGTCTGTGGGGAGATGAGGGAGGACTTCGTCTAATGACCCAAGAAGGGCATGAGAGAAGTGTGCCATGATGACAGCTGAGCTGGCCTGACGAAGGCCAAAGGAGGAAGCTGCATAGACCTTCCATGCGGAGTGGTCCATATTTTGGACTCTTTGTCCGGAGGCTGGTCAGTGTCGGCCGAACCATCAGTACGCCTGAACACAGAGGCAGTCACCAGGCTCTTGGCCGAAGGGTGCTCTGTGAACCGTGCAAGGGACCCCATGGGCACTGCATACTTGCGGGCCATGCAGGCAGACGGTGCTGGGCATGAGGCAGGGCGCTGCCAAAGTTCGAGGACCGGGCCAACGATGGCTTCGGCCACAGGAAAGGCCTCCGTTGGGGTATTCCCTCTCTTTAGGATATCTGTGAGAGGGTACTCTGTCTTTTTCTGGATTGGCTCCAGGGGCATTCCAGTGGATTCGGAAATGAGATGGAAAATCCCTTGGAAGGAGGAAGGGCCCGCCTCCATCCCTGTGCCAACGGACGACTCATCATCCCTAGGATGAGAGTGGAGTCCGGTGACATCCAAGTCCGAGGAGTCGGGGTACAACGGCCTGCCACCTAAATCACCCTCGATCCACCGAGGGCGGTCCGGGGTGACTGTGACCGACAGGTGTTGGGGAAGTCCGGCATCCTGTTGGTCCTCTTTCGAGGAAGCCCCTCCCACAGGCTGTTTTGGCGGCGGTTCCACGAATCGGGTAGAGAGACCGTAATAGGTCAAACTGGGGACGGAATGGCCCTCACAGGCGGAGAAACTGAGGTTTCGGTTCCGAGGAGTCAAGCCGCCTGGGAGGCGAGAGCCAAGTAATGGCCGGGTGGGCGGCGGAGCCGCTTTGCCAGGTCAGAATCAGCTGTTGCCACATAAGGTCCTCATAGTGCCGACGGTTTCGCTAGAGATTCTCCTCACCCGAGGAGAGGATGAGGACGACCTGTGGCGCTGCCTCTTCTTAGAGCGCTTTATGGCTCTTCCTCAGTCGCTCAGCCGAGGGGTTTTGGACCCCGACCGAGATCGGGCAGGCTGACTGCGTCGATCGGGAGACACCGGGGAAATCAGTGAAACCCGAGGTCCGGAACCAGATCTTAATGGGGACGCCAGCTGGCTGGGTCTCCTCATCAGGAAACTTCCAGGTCATCTGGCCAGACGGAGGGTACATGTCCTGCGTTAACGAGGCGATCTCGACTGGAGGCTCGAGACCGATGCCCTGGGACTGAGACGCTCTCGGTCTCAAGATCGCTTCATCGAGATGAAGACGAAGCAGGTTCTTTTTCCCCCTCTTCCAAGAGCGGGAGGAGTGCGAGCCCATGGGCGCCTCACCCCGGGCGGGGAGAAACTGGCACAACTTCTTAAACGAACCTGTAAAGGTGGAACCTAGGTTCAGTGGGACGAAGAAGCTTTGATTAGCCGAAGCGCGAGCGGCTTCTTCCTCGAACGCCTGCATGCATTCCAGCTGCTTGGCAGAGCCCACAGCCGCGGAAACCGCCCACCTAGACTCCTTGGATTTCACCAGAGGGTTCCTTTTCTCCGGTCTCCCCAGTTTCAGGCATGCCATGCGGTCGTCCAGGATGTTGGGATGGAAGGCCAAGCAGTAACTGCAGGACGAGGTGTCATGACCGACACCTAGGCAGTAGAATACACGTGGATGGGGATCGGGCATGACATCTTTGGTCAATAAGGTCACCGCGAAATCCCGGGAAGATTTCTCCTCCATGATCGAAGACGCAAATGCGTGATCGTTAACTCAAACGAGTTTTAATTTCGGTAAAACCAAAGATTTGAAAGCCAGGGTCTATGAAATACGAGAGCACAAGGGAGGCAACCTGTATCTTCCAGCGGAAAGGAAGATCTGGCATCATGGGGTGGAGCCAAGGTATATACCACCTGGGTGGGTGGGAGGAGCCAGCTTGAAGACTTCTAGTAGATTTAAAGAGGAAAGGGACAATGCCAAAGAGTGTGGATGAATAACATATCCACGCGCCTAGAACATCTATTCCCAAATTGATCTAGCACCTTCAGCTCCTTGTCAGGAGGTGAAATGCTGAGGTGTTTTGGTTTGGCCGACGGTCATGGGCGGCGCTGATGACTACAGAATCCACCTTTAGGATGGGTGCTGAGATTATCCTTACCATTCGGTGTCTGGTACAGCCTGTCAGCTTTTCTGGCTACAGTGGCCAGAGAGGCAGGCTGCTTCCATATCGTGGTGGCCAAATCTTCATGAGGGCCTATCCACGGAGGGATAAGAGTCGGGGACTGGTCTGATAGTTCCAGATGCTCCACAAGCCTCTGGTACTGAGGATCTTGCTCCTCTGTTCTCCAATCATAAGACACTTGAATTGTCCTGAGGAGTTCCATAAGGGAAGGATCCTTGGGAGGAGACTTGGGAGAGTCCTTCGGTTTTGGCTCCTCCAGGATAGGGAATTCGTAATCCGATACCGAATGAGCTGAGTCAGAGTCAGACTCTGATGTCGGGGTTTCGTCATGTGTATGAAGTCTAGGAAGCGGTATGTCCACGTTTATCGAGAGGTCCACGGGTCTAAAGAGGTCTATGGGTTGCTCTGGTTGAGGCAGAGTTTCCAGGGATCTGCCTGACGCCGATGGTCAAGAGTCTGTAGGCACTGGGATCTGTACGCCGCTCTGTGGTGACCGACGTTGGGGTGGCTACAGCCTGATGTTTCTCCAGTTCTGATGTAAGCTGGGACTTGGCTTCTTCCCAACAAGATCGCAGCATCGCCTGCAGGTCCCACTTGAGGCTGGGGGTGGAGGCTGTGGAGGTTGATGAAAACTTGTCCATACCCAGGTATTGATAACTCAGCACCTGGTATTGAGGCAAGGTATCCCAACGTGTACAGCCCCGCTTAATGATAGTGAGGACAACCCGGCTGGTACCAGGAGCCAGGAATCCTGGTGACGGATATCCTGAAGAGTAGTGTGGTGTCGGGTAGCTTAGTGGAGGACTCGAGAGGCTCAGCGAAAAGGCCCTGCTGGACCTGGCTGAAGGCCCAACAGCAGTGCCAGTGGGACTGGACGTGGGCCAAACAGCATAATAGGAATACCCAAAAGGAGGTCTGGTGTCGGACCAGCTGGCTGTTGGTCTGACGGTGGCCTATAGGGACCCAAAGGAACCTGTGGGACATCAGGGGTAGAGACGGGCCCGAAGGCTTGTCAGGTGTAGGGCGATCTGGTGTCGGCAGTGGGACGGTGCCGAAAAGGGGTTGCTCTCCCCCCCTCCGGATCCCGGTGCACAGGGGAAGCCGAAGGGAGCACCTCAAGAGGTGGAGGGGAGAATCCCAAGGAGGGAACCCTCTGGGGAAGGCTGCGGCCCAGGCAGCAGCTGGTCCAGATTCTCGACATCAGGCCTGCTGTCAGGGCCTGCCAGAGGATCCAGGGCTTGGTGTATGCCAGGGGGTTCAACGTGCCACTTGTCAGCCGCGGCTGTGTGGTCGTCGGGGCCGATGATCGACTTACCGGCCTTGCCACTCGCTGTAAACCCCGTAATCTTGAAGGGTCTCTGGTTTTCTGGAGACTCCCATTGGAACAGAAACCGGCTCTGGCAGGGGTGCCCACGGCTGCTCCGTGGCGGCAGAGGCAGTCTTGGCTGGAGGAGCACTCCCCGGGGGGGGGAGGTGTCCCTCCGTGTCTGAAGGAGAGACCCATGGATGGGAAGGAGACCGATCCCGGTCCTGATGTCTCTCTTTGTCCTTTTTGTTGCGATGGCCCTCCGGTGAAGAGGACAAGCTCCTGAGTTTCTGCAGCTCCCTCTCCATGGAGGCCATTTTCTGCTTCAGAATGTGGGCTTCCAGGACCTGTTGACAGCATTTCCATGTGGCCTTGTTGAAGCTCTGGCAGGCTTCACAGTCCTTGGTCTTGAGCTCTGGGCCCAGGCAGAATAGGCAGAGGGAATGGCCGTCTTTGTGAGGGAGCTGTGATCCACAGGAGTCGCACTTGTTTTTATGTGAATCTGAAGGCGTCAGAGATGACATACATGAGTTGTATAAACTAACAATGTAAGAAATAAAGAAATAAACTAGTACAAAATGGCAGTCAAAAGAAGCAGCGTTCTCCACGTGGTCCGACGTGCACAGGTCGACGGCGGGAAAGAACTGGAGGGTGGGCATGGGGACCGCTGATAAATATAACATCATGCTGATGTCAGTCATGTGCTGACTCTCTACTGTTATTTTATCTTATACTATTTATAATATATGTAATCTGAGACTGTAGTTTTATTGTTTGTGAAGCGCCTTGACACTTGAAAGGCGCCATATAAATAAAATTGATTGACTGATGTGATGTCAGGTGGGCGGTTCCCCGCCAGACACGGCTAGCTAAAGTTTTCTGTGTGGTCCTGGAGGCTTAGTCCTAATGGTTAGTACCTATTGCAAGAGCCCTCTTAAAGTAAGATCTGAAGACTTGTCCTCCAGACTGTAAAAGTTTCATTGTCTCTGCCCTCTGACAGGATGAGGTCGGGATCAGATGTGTCCTTTCTAAATCCCCTCGGAATGAGAATGAAGGTGTGGATCGTAAAGTCCCTCCCAAGCCTTGGATAGGGAAAAAGGCAACAACAGCACCGAAAGAGGAGCTGGTGCTGTCATCAGATGGCACAGAGCCGGGCGCCGGCACTAAAGGGAGACGCCCAGCACTGGGAAATTACCTTCCCTCCCCTTTCCTCCATCCTTTCTACCTAACTCTTCCTCGCCTGTCTCTGCTCTCTGGCAGGAGTTCTCAGCATCCTGAAGAGGCCTAGTCTTGCAGTCCTCTTTCTCCCTACCTCCTCTACTATCTCTACCTAACTTGTCCTTGCCTACTCCTGCCCTTATTCTAAGTCCTCGCCTCATTCCATCACCGGCAGCGATCTCCGCACTCTGAATGGGCCAGTTCCAGGCATGACTCGTCCTTCCCTACACTATCCCTTACCCCCACCTCCCTCCTGCCCCTTTCTACCCCCTCACTTAAACAAAGGAATTAATTCACTTGAGCTAACAACTTGCACTTTTTGTTCTGTCTGAGGTGCTCCCAGATTGCACTAGCCCTGTGTTAACTTGCCCCCTCCAACTGATTTTTGCTGACTTTGCTCTGGTAATGTCCCCCCATCGTTATCCTCTCCTTCCCAGCTGGTTTCCCTGGCCTACCCCCTACCCTCCTTGATGTCTCCTCACTGCACCTCATTCATTCAATAACTGCTAAAGTATCTGCCTCTTAACTGTGATCCATCCATGTAAGGATTTGGCTCCAAGGTTACATTACATTTCTTTACTTTGATCCTCAGATATGCCACTTGTGTTTAAATACATATTCCACAGGTATGATGTATTTAACTGTATGTTATGTCACAAATGCGATTGTATGATTTATATATTTTTTTAACTGTATGTCTTGTTACAAATGTGATTAAATGTTTAATTACTCGGTATGTTAAAATGGTAAATCGATGTCTAATTCTTCATCCAGCTGTACCGGGTCGCGACCGGAAACACGCACTTGTTGTTCACAATGTGCCTTCCTGGTGAAACATTTCAATAAATAAATAAATTAAACTAAAGAACATGGCACTGAACGCCAAACGAACACCCAGGACAGACAAGGCCAGAGTCAGGCCTGAACGCGGTGCCGGAGCAGGCCTCAGAATGCCTAAGTCCAGAGCCAGGCCCGAACCAAACTCCCAGGAACCAGCCAGCTCAGAAGAGACCAGAGATGGTACCAGTGCAGTTTCCTGCGAGGAAACAGAGCAAGGGAGAGCAGCATGTGGAACCGGCATCCCCGTCAAGGGAAGGGGATCCGTTGGTGGAGGCAGGCACTCTGCTGGACCTGAACTCTTCCATAGCAGTCTCAAGGAACCTAGGTCCGAACACCCCGGCACCAGGCAAGGGAAGATGAGCCAGACGCTGTACCCATTACTCTATAAGAGCTGCCTAGTGATGAAACTGCCTCCCCCCAGAAACCCCACTAACGGACGACAAAGAAGGGCTCCGGGTCAGAGTCCTCGAATGACCGCAACCAGATGGCAGTGCCGATGGAGTCGGGAAAGCCCTCTGGTTCGCGTCTCAAAAGGTCTCTTGGCTGACATACCAGAGGGCTTAATTTGAGCAGTACCGCTTTTCCTTCTGGAGGAAGAGGAAGAACCTGAGGCCGAAGTGGTGCAGGTCCCCAAC
This sequence comes from Neoceratodus forsteri, assembly GCA_016271365.2. Lineage (NCBI taxonomy): Eukaryota > Metazoa > Chordata > Ceratodontiformes > Ceratodontidae > Neoceratodus > Neoceratodus forsteri. The sequence continues at coordinate 1,400,565,086 of CM057453.1, forward strand.
TTGAATGAGAATGGGCCCGCTTCTTTTCTGTTTACGGAGGATTGTCCTCCTCCCAAACACCACTGATCATGGCTGGATGCCACCTACATAGAGGGGGCGGATTGGACTCAGTCCAGCTGTCAGAGAAGCCTTCTAAAGGAGACTACCTACTGTCACCATCACCATCCATGTTTGACTCGGTTGCTTGGTAGGGGTGAAGAAACTGAAGAGTTGTATTTGTTTTGCTTTTTTAAACAAAAGGAAATATTAAACCCTAAGTAAATATTGAATGAACTAAACGCTGTTGTCGATAGATATGAAGATCTGACCTCAGCGGCGAGCGACATCATCACTGAAGCGCACTCGATGGCGGGAAAAAGGAACTGAGGCAGTTAGGAGGTCGACATCGAGATAGCTTATAATAAGTGCGAGCCAGTCTTCGAGCCACGCACGCAAGCAAACTTACCTCTGCGCTAGCCCTCCTGAAGATTTCTGCTCAGCAGGGTCACAGTGCTTCCTACTTGAAACCCAACAGTGTGAATAAATGGTGAAGACTACGTCCAGGAAGATCAATGCATTTTACAGAAGGTATGCAATCATAAAATATGGGTTTTCAACTAGAAATAATATGATGCAAAAAGTGTTGACAGTGTCCCTTTAAACACAAATATAATAGCCCCATATGCTTTTGCACATATTTATATGTCCATATCTTCACCTGCAACAACGTCAGTCTATATATCTGATGGATTGCCAAATAAACCAGTTATAATCTCTCTTAAGTGAGAAGAAAAAAAAAGATCTGATCATGGGGGTGGGGCAGCATGCAAGAGATGGAGGCTGTCGTGTAGTTTGAAAACAACTGGATGGCTCCTAATTCTGTCTCCTTGAGCTAGAATGATGCTGAGTATGTGACTATGGCTACACCTTCACTTTAAAAAAGGGGACAGGAATTGATTACTTATGTGCAGCAGTTTGAAATGTTTGTATTTTCATAAATTATATTCATACCTCCAAAGGATTCCAATTTAACTGTGCCAGAATAAAAGTTGAAGTTGTCGGTTGTGTTTTTCATTGTTTTCTTTGTATGGACAACATTCTGTGCAGTTCCTTTCATGGAACCAAGAATTTGGAATTTTGACTATGTCACTTCATGGTTTCAGAACCGTGGGCATTGTACTGATAAGTTCATGCTTATTATGGGTAAGGCATATGAGGAGAGGTTGAGGGCACTGAACATGTACTCCCTGGAAGACAGGAGAGAGGGGACATGATTGGGACTTTCAATTACTTGAAAGGGATAAATAAGGTTGATAAGGAGAATCTCTTTAAGCTGAGTGGAAACCATAACACGAGGGGGTAGTCTTAAGCTGGACGGTGGGAGGTTTAGGAGGGAGGTCAGGAAGCACTTCTTCACAGAGAGGGTGGTGGACACTTGGAATGCGCTGCCGGAAGAGGTCATCTCGTTGAAGACAGTGGGCAGCTTTAAGAGAGGCTGGGATAGGGATAGGCATGGGGGAAGATAAAGATCATGGGTAGGAGGATAGGAGGAGTGGGAGGGAGGGCAGGGACAGTAGCCTCAAGCTGTGGACCCTGCAATATGAGTAAACTTGATAGACCAAATGGCCTTCTCCTGCTGGCTTCTTCGTATGCTCACATTTCTGAAACCACGAAGTGACATAGTCAAAACTCCAAATTCTTGGGTCCATGAAAGGAACTACACAGAATGTTGTCCATACAAAGAAAACAATACAAAACATAACTGACAGTTTCTGCTTTTAGTCTGGCACAGTTAAATTGGGATCCTTTAGAGGTATGAATATAATTTATGAAAATAAAGACATTGCAAACAGCTGCACATAAGTAATCAATTCCTGCCCCCTTTGAAAAACACAGAAGAAAATATAAAAGTATAGAAATTGTGAAATTGTGAAATGTGGTGGCGTGGCCTTGCTACTGATGGGGAAACCGAGACGGCGCCGGCTCCCGCCCTGGTGCTGGAGACGCCGCCAGGACCAGAACCAGAAACCTCCAGACTACCAGTCTCGATGCTGCCGAGAGCCCCGACACCGCAAGCAGCATCAGGGACGTCGACGGCACCGAGGACAGGCCCGACGCCGACATCACCCTCCAAGGGACCGAGAGCGACACCGGGTGACGGTGCCGGTCCAGTCTCAAGGGACCCAGAACATGACACTGAGGGAGCCTCTGCTACCGAAGTAGTGGCTGCCAAGACGGTGCTTCCCGACTGACCCCCAAGAGGGTCAGCCTGGGCCTCCTGCACCATGGAAGAAACCCCCGCCGAGGCAAGGCTAGAAGAGGCAGGGGTTCCCTCCTTCGCGGGCCGTATAGGACCAGGAGGGGACCCAGAGGAAGGGCCGAGAGTCCTGACCTTTGGCTTGTTGACTGCAAATTCGTCCCCCGAAAGTCGGCGACACACGTCCGACTTTCCACGCGTGGATCTCAACGACACGGCGGTCGATGGAGAAACAAATATCACAGTTATCTATATCAGGTCTGGAGCTGAAGCATGAGAGGCAACGGTCATGCTGGTCCGTTACAGAGTAAACGCGGCCACAGGGGCACCGACGCATGGGAGGCCGCCCCGCTTTCGATGCCTTCTTGCCCTTTGGACGAGACATGACCAGATGAGAAAGAAAACAAAACACAGTACTCAACGCCGCTTTATAAAAAGGAAAGATCTTACCGGGTTGTAGAAGCGACGTCGAGCAGATGAGCAGAACCGAGGCAAATACAAGATAAAGATGGCATTGTGCTCGTGCAATTCCGACGCAAGTAAACATACAATTATACAAAGCAGCCAGAAATGATTGCACTCGAAAAATACGGAATGCTAAACGCAGCTACTACAAAGAGGCTCTGACCAACTCTTGGGGCCAGGGGAAAAAATTCTGGAACAACATGAAAGAACTCACAGGCAAGGATCCTAAAGCACCACCCACTATGCTCAACCTTCATGGCACTCTTACACTGACCTAGGTACCATCACCAGCACTTTTAATAATGCATTTACAAACCTGGACAGTGTCCTTCCACCAGATTTTTTGACGACCTCCTCCAGCTCCTCCCAAGTTACCCCCAACTAGAACGTACAACCCCAAAGTTTTTTTAAGGAGGTCCCACCACAAGTAGCTAGAAAATACATTCAAAAGGCCATCGGCAAACAAGGGTACAGTGGTGACTCCTTGACCTGAAACTGCTGGCACAAGTCCTCAATGAAATCTTAGAACCACTTACAAAGATCTTCAATCTCTTGCTTAGATTGGGCCATTTCCCCTCTCTCTGGAAGAAAGCCACAGTCACACCGGTTCACAAAAGTGGGGATAGGACACTCCACACCAATTACAGACCTATCTCACTCCTCCCCCCACTATCTAAAGCGCTGGAGCGAATAGTGTCAGACCAACTAGTTGAATTCCTGGATAAGTACAATGTACAGTGCCCAGAGCAGCATGGCTTCAGAAAAGGGCACAGCACCACCACTGCACTACTGGAATTTACAACCTTCATCCATGCCACGCTTGACAAAGGGAATTGTGGAGGGGCAGTATTTATAGACCTTACCAAGGTATTCGACACAGTTAACCACCCCCTACTGCTCAAGCAACTGTCCTCCATTGGGATCTCCAGCGATGCCCTTCCATGGTTCACCAGCTACAGTACCTTGATAATCGGATCCAGCGTGTAAGGATTGCAGGGATCTCTTCGGATGAGAAACCGGTCCGCTTCTGAGTCCCCCAGAGGTCTATTCTGGGCCCTCTACTCTTCTCCCTCTTCATCAACAATCTCCCCAGTGCCTGCCACCAAAAAATATTACTATACGCAGACGATGCAGTCCTGTTTTCCAGCCACCATGACATTACAGTCCTTGAATCCCAGCTGCAGCTCGACTTCAAGCACATCGAAGACTGGTTCAATTCTCATAAACTTGTCCTGAACCACAGTAAGACTAAAGCCATGTCCTTCTGTAACCGACGAGCAGGCACAACTCTGTCCTCACCATCAAGAACCACGCTGGGAACCCACTGAACATGTCAAGGAGTTCAAGTACCTTAGTATTACCCTGATAGTACTCTCTCCTACACCGCGATATTGACACTGTTGCCAGGACCGCCAATATACGGACTGGACTACTACACAAACACAAGCACTGTATGCCCGCGGATGCCCTTAAACTAGCCATCTACAGCTCTGTCACCTCTATCATTGACTACGGCCTTGCCATCTATGGCTCTGCCTCAACAAGTGCCTCTGCAGGATCTCAGTTTCTTCAACAAAGCTTATAGACTACTAACGGGTGCAGCCCAACAAACTCACACCTGTGACCTCTATACACAGGCCAGCTGGCTACCCTACTCAGCAGAATACAATACCAGACCTGCTTACTTACCAAAAAGATTCTCCTCGGTCTCATGCCACCTGGTGTTAGCTCACCCTTACTACCTACAGTGGCACTCAACAAACACATGGTGCCCAATCTCTAACCTTTCAGGTTCCTAGATGTCGATTCCATGGGTCAGCTGTCCTTATCTATAGAGCCGCTTAATGGTTCAATTCTCAATAAAGAAGCACTTTCCTCTACTACACTTGGACCCTTCAAAAGGAATCTCAAACTTACCTCACCTCTACCACTCAATGTGACTGCTTCTCTGAACAGAGATCTCTAACACCTCCCAGCTCACTCATGTCTCACAGCCCGCCTCTTTCCCAGTCTCATTCCCTCTGGCACCGGCCTTCCTTGTGACTCCTTTCCTGCTTTGCATCTCCACTGGTACAAGACATTTTCCACCACCACTGGACAGTGGCCCATTAGCCTGCCAACTTCCTCTCCCGTGCCGCACGCCTGTAATACTAACTGCTTATGGTGCCTCTATCGCTTATTGTTACCACAGCTAGCTGCCTACTCAAGCTGCTCATAATATGAATATTATCTCAAAGTATGTTATAACTGAGTATCTTTATTTTTCTTTTAGTTGTTTTAGTTGTTTATTGTGCATTCTTTTACTACCTCTGTATGTATGTTGACCCTCATCCTTTGACGTGGAACCTTTGTAAACGAGCAGTTTCTGCTCAAAGGTATTTGTAATCCGAGAATTTAATAAAATAAAATAAATAAATTATGGACTAGGCCACAAAAACACTTCAGTCTCGCATGAAGGGGGCAGAGTCGATGACGGCTAACTGCCAACCCTCGAGCGCCACGTGGAACGTCAGCCTCGAGGGCGGCACCGGCCCTGCGTCGGCTCCGCCCATGACAAAAAAAAGTCTCCCACGGGGTCCTGGCTCCGGTGAGCTATACCCAATAGTGATGAATGGTGAAGATTGACACAGATAAGATCTGGAGATACTGATCCAACTTTCCTAGATGTTTTACAGGCAGTCCCTGTGAGTTAACAGGGACAGTCCAGGTGGACTAAAAAGTGGACACTCTTGATCATAAGCCTGAAGGATTGAATCAGCAGGTGACTTTGTTAGAGACTTCTCTGGACATGGTTAGGGAGACCTAGCCCAGGTGGCCACATCAACAAATAAACAGCTACAGTCAGAGCGGGGTTTTACAAGAAAATAAAATCCCTCTGCCTCCGACTTGAAAATTTGGAAAATTCTGCTAGACAAGCCAATCTTCATTTATTAGGTCTCCCTGAAGAGACAGAAGGTACCACACCGATCCTTACCTCGAGAAGCTTTTGGCTGAATATTTGGGCTGGAACCGAAGGCTCCATTCATAAAACTTACCGCGATAACTCCACAGAAACGCCGATCCAGCTTAACTGACCCTGTACTTTGATGTTGGTTACCAGGGGAGTACATATTAGAGATCAAATTCTTTCTCCGGATAAGCAAAAAGGTCCTGCTGCAACTGACAAATGGGACCCGGGTTTACTTGTTTCCAGATCTCAGCAACTCTATGTGGCAACGCAGGAAAACTTTTGATGCTGTTTGAGCGGGTCTGAAGGAACTCGGGATCCCCCATACCCTCCAGTTACTGGCCAAACTTTGTCTCTCTTACACAGGCAAGATATATGTCTTTAATGATCCTACAGAAGCGGGTAAGAGACTGGACAAAACTAAAGAGGATTTTTCTAAGTCGTCTGTTCTCCCGGAGGTGGAGGTAGCCGAGGATGGTTGAGTAGCTGAATATATCTTTGGGATTATTAATTACCTGAGTTTCTACTGATGTTTACCCTGGTTAATGTTTCTTTTTGATTGTACCTTGTTATGTGATTTTAATACTGTTACGCCAGACATCTTAAAGCTGTTATTCAGTTATTAGTATTACTTATGTTGTGTATCGGGTAATATAAGGCCTCAAAAGCAGTGACGCAGTTCTCAGAGGAGCTGGCAAAATATACAGGGTGTGGGATTTATTGTCTAAACATTGGTGGGAACCTGCTTAAATGTCTTGTTGAGATATTTTCTGTTTGTTCCAGTCCTCCTCACCTCACTTAAATGTCTTGAGATTTTTTTTTTGGTTCCAGTCCTCCTCATCCCAACCCCAAGTCCTGCTTGCCTGCCCCTTCATGCCCAGGTTTACCCCATGGGAGGGCAGCCAGGCAGGCACCCTCCCAAGGTATACGGGTCTCAGAACTCTGGCTTGCCCCAGGGCAGGGCCATGGAAGTGGGACCCCTCTCATGGACATTAATTGCAGCAGGAGCATCATGTATGGGATGGATTTTTTTTGTATACTGAAGGACCCTGGGGGTGGGGACATGCAATGGCGCCAGTGTCTGCCCCACCCCTTTCAGTATGGCACCAGCAGCCGCGTGCCCCAGCTCCTCCGCCAGAGGTCTGCAATGTGCCAGACACTCTATCCCCACCCCCAGAGAAGGAGAGCAGTCCTCGATACTAATCCTTCTCCCCCCAACTGGCCCTCCGACAACCGAGTCTGTCTCTGAACCTGGGGTGTTAACGCTGCAAGCGGACGCCTTGCCACTGCACCGGCGGGCTGGCCGATGCCTTGTTGAGATTTATTTTACTATACAGTTTCCTTGTATCTTTTTGCCTGTTCATTGATCGGGGCTCTGAATATATGCAATTCTGCATCTTCCCCAGCTCCTGTTAACTCCTAAGCCAGGAAGGCTGCTTGCTCAGACAACACTGTTTTTTATGGACTACTTAACACTCTCAATGAGCTCATGGACCACAGAGCCACAGTGTGGCTGGTGGAGTATACAAACTCCTGGACATTATCAGCAACTTTCATTAGTATTTTGTCAATGGTTATGGTGCTTATTGGCCTTCCTCTATTGGTAGTGAATATTATTATAATTTTAGAGATATACCTGAATATGGGTGACAGGAAAAGATTCCTCTTGTTATATTACTTTATTATATTGCTTTCTATGCCTTGGAACCAGGAACTTAAATGCATTTATTTATTGGCTTTTGGTAACCGGATAAGTGCACTAGGCAATGGTCCTGCCTATTTTCAGGCACGACCCGGGAGAGTACAACAAAGAGAATACAATGATGACATCAGGACAATTCAGTAACAATAAAAATAGGTACAGTCACTTACAATCTGGGTGGACATTCATAATATAAATAATAAACAGTACAATATATACAATCACAATAGCTAGACACAACAAGATAGATAATACCTAGACCTCTACAATTATAGGAGAAATAGGAGGGACTCCAGTTAATTGCAGTTGCAGTTACCTAGTGCACAGAGGTGGGAGAACAGCGAACGCTTGAAGGAGAGGTGGGAGGGAGAGTGTTTAACGGGGGGAAGTTCCAGAATTTAGGAGCAAAATAGGAGAAGGCTTGTTCCTCCATTTTTGTAGTGCAAGGCCGAACTGATAGCATGGGGACGGATGAGGACCTGAGCGAGCGGATGCAGGAGACCGGGGTAAGCATGTCTCCTAGGGAGGCTGGACTGCGTGGTCTGGTGAGGGAGTCAACAAAGCACCCTAGGGAGTAAGAACGGAGGTCTTTGGGAGACAGCCAGTTTATGCCAGAGTAGAGCAGGCAGTGATGAGTAAGTCAAGGAGCTGATAAGGCAAACCTACAGATATTGTTGTAAGATGTGTCCCACTTGCTGAGCACACTAGTATTGGCTCGGAAGAGAATTGGGAGGGCATAAAGGAGTTGAGGGAGAAGCAGGCCTCTAGGCTACTGCTATCCTAGCAGAGGGGGTGAGTGAGTGGCGTACATGACAGGCTGCGCCAATTCTGGCATTGACAGACCAACACACCTCAATGACATGCAAGGAAAAATCAAGAGCAGGATCAAGCGTAACCCTGAGGTATTTGAAAGTCCCGGTATTAGTGACAGCATTACCTTCCCGACAGTGGACAAGGAGCTCAGGGGATTCAGAGAGCACTTTTTTAGATGATCCGAACAGCATGGCCTGAGTCTTACCTATGTTAAGGATTTGCTGGTTAGCTGAGAGCCAGGATTGAAGGGACTGAAAGCCTTGTGAGAGGTTTAGGTTAATGCCGCAATAGACCTGGCAGAATGGTAAAGCACTAGATCATCGGCATACATGAGTAGGCTGCTGTGAAGGGAAGGACTATGAATATCATTTAGGAGAGGAGAAGAGAAGAGAAGAGAAGAGGACCAAGTATAGAACCCTGAGGAACACCACAGGTAACAGGGATAGGCAAGGAGAGAACCTTACAGTAGGAAACGACCCAGAGCGGTTGTCCAGGTAAAGTACAGTTACGTAAGAACTTACCGAATAGCAGATCTTCAAGAACAGCTCTTGCAGCAGGTTACACCATTAGGACTGAAGCTGCAGGTGCCAGGACCCCACTTGAAATTTTCTAGCTAGCAGTATTCAGCGGCGACTGCCCCCTGACCCCGCCAGGCATCATATATAAAGGATCGGTGCCCCAGAACTCTCGGTTCTCCCGCTAGAGACTCCCGCCGCTAGATGACATCAGAAGCGGAGACTGAGGATCCACCATCAAAAGGTATTCAGAGCGTGTTAGAACCTGGACTGGTCACCCAGCTGTACTCTCCAGCTAGATATCATGCCCCATAAATTTCAAAACCCTCTAGTGTAGTGACAGGACTTTATAAATGATAATTTAAATATAAATTGACAGTATTACTGTCAAACAAAAACTCTAGTCGAGGACCATCAAGGAATTAAGACCATGTAGCCTGATATGTACTGATGTCAATATACACTGAGAATGTAACAACTTGATGTACCACAAGTGTCTAAGGAATCTGAAAAGAGATAAAAATGTAATTTCTCTCCTCCTCTTCACACAAACAATACACCCTACCCCACCCCACATCACCATAATGTGGGGGGCGGGGGATACCTAGCTTTAAAGAGATGCTCTCTCTCTCTCTCACACACACACACACACACACACACGCGCGCACGCGCACACTCTCTCTCCCCTAGTGAACCTTTATTCACATCAGTCACTGCAATTGTTCCCCAAAGGAATTCAACTTGTCATGAAATCCTAAGTAAAAGGGTCATGTATCCTAATACCTACAGAGCAAAATGCAGACATTATTTAACCATATTACTATCTGCATAGTAACATTTCCAAGGATTCTGGATAGAACTACAACCGAAATAAAACTGCCACCCTCCCCAGGATAAGGTAACCAGAAGTAAATATAAAGTATGTGTGTAAGACCAGAGGTCTAACATACCTTATTTCCACAGATTACTACAATATTAGCCTAATGTAAAAGATCTGTCCAGGACCCCATGCAAATGAGATCTCGCACCCCAATATGTACAGAGTTAAAAAAATATGTGACAGTCTATGACAATACTCCTGTATGTACAGTAACAGGCTAGGTAATCTGAATATGGTGCAATGGAATCAACCCCACTCCCGGGCAAATATAAAAAGTAAGGAGGAATTAATATTCATTATGTGTGTGAAGTAAGAATAGTAACACACTGTAACTCCATGTATCTAAATAGAGGCCTACCTCAATGTAACAGCAAGCCCTGCACCTGTTATATCACGTACCTCACAACACATACCCACACACATACATACACACACGCACCCACATCCCACACATGCTGAAGTCCCATAATATGCCAGTCTGAAGAAGAAGAGGTGTGGGTGTCAGTTTCTGTAGTGTCCCATGAAACCCAGATCAACATTCATCCCATCTGCTACCATACTGAGATGTAAAATAAGTTTAATCTCAAAAGCTCTGCCTCTGTGTGTGTGTTTCTAGATTTCCTTTTAAGACCATTACTGACATATCTGAGATTGAGTGGTCAGGCTGGGAGAAGTGGTGCCCCACTGGTTTTTCAGTCTTCTCTGCTGTAATATTATGTCTGTGTGAGTTCATCCTAGTGCGGAGCTGTTGGCTTGTCTCTACAACATAACCTGTTTGTGGACATCTCTTGCACTGAATGAAATAAACAACATGTCGTGACGTGCATGTATAACTCCCATGCACCAAGAATTGTCTGTTTTGTGATGTAACCACACAGTCCGAGGTGGAAATGAGCTCACAAGTCTTACAGGGCATTGATAGCAGGGTCGTAGCCATTGTGTGACATGGTATTCTGTTCCGTGAAAGTTTGCTCCTAATAATTAGGCTGGCTACATTTGGTGGTTGTTTAAAAGACAGTAGTGGGAGTTCCTTAAAAATACAATTAAGGGTTTCATCCTCACTACATATTGGGTGGAGGTCTTTAATAATCTTACATAGACGTTCAAGGTCTGGATGATATGTGACTACTAAGGGTATTCTGTCTGTAGTTGTCTTTTCTTTATGTAACCCCTAGATGGCGCTATCCCAGGGGCTACTACCCCTGCCTGATTTGCCACTAACAGGTTGAGGGGCCTGGATCCAATGGCGGGTGCCTCCACCCAGAGGTCAGGGTTTGCAATAGTTAAACTTACTTGGTCACAGCCCTCTGGGACACTGCAACCCCCCTTTCTTCCCACTAGTGGCCCACACAATATATCAGAATTACCTTCACAGTATACACTTACCCCCAGGGCTGGTTCAGGCACTGGGACCTCCTGTAAAATAAGATACAGTGCAACAATCACAGTACAGTACTTTAACATAGACAAACACCTCAGGCAGTATAACTTTGCTGAAACAAGCAGCTCGGATTTATTTAGGGGGAATATAACAAGGACAGGGGGAAATCAGGTTAATTAGCTTATCACTTTACTCATCTACCTATGGCTCTGTGCACAGGCCTATCCCTACCAGTTACTGTCCCTGGGTACCCAAGCCCTAGTGGCTAGTCCAAACCTGCAGCAGCTGGTAGGGGCCCTTCCCACAGAGAAGAGAAAAATTAGTTTAAACAGTCAGCAGTACAGTGATTCCATTTGGATTCAATGTGGCAATTCAACAGGGAGCTAATTCCTGAATTAGCACGACCTCCAAACAAGATAGGGTCCTTCAATGTCAGCAGGGCTACTCTGAGCTCCACGAGACTCCTCACACATTTATATGGCAAACTGCAACAGGCAAAAGTCCTTTAATGGCAGCAGGATTCACTTGAGCTAACCAAGCCTCCTCACATTTTTATATGGTGAACAGTAACAGGCAAAAGTCCTTTAATGGCAGCAGGATTCACTTGAGGTACACAAGCCTCTTCACATTTATATGGTAAAACAGAAAGTACTATACCAGGCAGGCTACTTCTCTATCCCGATCGCAATTACTGCACAATACCCGGAGAACACACAGCAGATTCAGTTCCTGACAGACCGAGTGCACCAGCAATTTCTCCAGTCTTCTACAGGGTGAGCCTGGTTTCTACTCTTCAGATATCCTTGATTCTCTTCACAGGACGGATTCAGTCCTAACAAGCAGTTACACAAGCTGCAGACCAGAACTCTGGGCCTTACACACGCTTCCCGACTAAAACTGCACACTGAAAAAGCACAGGGCTCCTTCCTTCTTCACTGCCAGAGCTCAACTGAAACTCCAACAGACAAAACCGGTACTTCCTTTGAGTTCCTCCCAGTTTTGACTGGATTGGCTGTCGCTCACAATAGACTGCTCCTGTTGGTCCAAAAGGCGTCAAGTCTAAACTACATCTCCCAGAGTCACTGTCCATACAATCCTCTTGTGGCTGGCTCAGATTATGAGTCCAAGTTCTGATTCGGCCCAAGGCACCATTTTAGAGCTAGCTTACCCCACACTGATTGGTCCAGTTCAGCAGTTCAAAACCAGAATGGAGAACTAGGCAGAAACAGTTCTGACTGCAAAGAAAGCAGGTTAGACAAACTGTAATTTCATTATTACTCTAAATGATTTCTGGCAAACAGTTACATCCCTCAGATAGGTTCCCTTTGCACTCCTAGTGACTGCCAAAATGGAGTGAATTGGCAGCAGCTCGAGTGGTACTCAATCAAAGAAACACACAGTCCCCCATACAAACTAATTATGTCTGCAAGCAGACAGCTCTTAAAGAGACAGTACCAGAGGTTCTAAAAACACTCACTGATAAATGGCTTAAACGCCAAACACCATTCAGGCTTGGAGCATTCAAGCAAGCTCCTGGAAAACTTTTGGGAACCCCCATTTGCAGGAGGGTTACATTTATATTGAAGTAGTTGTTGTCTTGGTACTTGCGTTGCCTATTCTGTTATCCTGTCAATTTCCCTGGAAGAGTGTCCCTGCTCAATAAAGGTGTTTTTCAACATAGTCAAATGTGTATCTCTGTCATCCTCATTTGAATAAATACGGTGACATCGGAGTGCTTGACTGTACATGACAGATTTTTTGGGGTGATTACTTTTCTTGTGCAGGTATCTCTGTCTGTCTGTTGGCTTCCTGTAAATACATGTATGTAAGGTTCCATCCTTAATGGTGACTGTGGTGTCCAGAAAGTTAACCTTGGTGGTAGAATACTCCGGGTAAGCTTTTATGGCAGGGTGGAGATTATTAAGTTTGTGATGAAAATCTTTATGCATCTGTGCCCTCTGTCCAGATGATAAACAAATCATCAATGTAACGGAAATAAGCTAGTGGTTTGTGGGGACACTGTATTAAAAATCCTCCTCCAAGTCAGCCATAAAGAGGTTAGCATACTGTGGAGCCATTTTGGTGCCATTGCTGTTCCTATAGTTTGAACATAATGTTTACCATTGAAGTTGAAGGTTATGTGTCAAAATGAATTCCATAAGTTCCCCCACCACTTCAGGGTTGATGTATTGTTCCGTCCTTTCTCATGTATGTTTTTAAAATACATTTGAATGTTATTGCTGGCATGGACAGGTATATGTATAACTAAAACAGCGAAACTTTCTTTGCCCAGTAGATGGTGCTACACCTATATGCATTCCCCTCACCTCTGTGTCCTATTTTCTTTAACATATTTTTGTTTCCTCCATTGGGCTGTTGGTGGATATACCACCCTGTCTGACCACCCTGGCTGTGGACCAGCATGTGGCTTCGGCTGGGGGATTTACATAGTTTCTCTTGTCCCCCCCAAGAACGCGAGCATGAAGGTGTTGTGACTCCAGGCTGGTGAAGTACCTGCATGCCTCAGCCAAGTGTCTGATGCATGCCCCCTCCCTCCCTACACCGCTGTCATTGCACTGCCATTTGTGCATCCACAGGTGACAATATCAGAGCAGTGTGACAACGCCGCTATCCCAGAGGAGAGCATCCCAAGATGCTCAATACTTTCCCAGGCTGCCCCTGATGACCCAGGCTCCCGAACCCAAGTCGCTTGCGTAGTGACTGGTAGCACTACCACTGCACCAATGGTCCAGTACGTCTTACTTTCACTGTCTCTCAGTGAGTAGTCCACTTGTTTCCTGTCTCCTTACTCAACACTTTTACATCCTCCCCACCCTCATACGAACATACAAAGCAGTCAGCAGAAGAAGAAGGCCATTTGGTCCAGGGGTCGATTTTAACATTGTTTTACTAGCCCAAAACCTAGTGCAAATTGACCAGGGCAAGTGCAGCTAACCCTCTACTTGTCCGTCTTGACTAGTGCAGTTTTTTCATTGCTGTTAATGAAGTTAAAGTCTCTACTTTAGCAGGTTCTACTCCTCATGCTAACCCCTCTCAATGTTCCAGACAGCCTGGTGTGATTAACAGCTCATTAAGAGCTGCAATTATCTAGCAGTTGTAGCGTTGTCTCTGTGGCACAATCGGGTAGTGCATTGGATTCTTAAGCGAAAAGTTGGTGGTTCAAGGCCACATAAGAACACTTTTGTATAAGGAAACACAGAAGGAGCAGGACAGAGAGCTGTACCAGTTAAGGCAGAAGGAAGCAGGGAGGGAAGTCAGAATAGCAAAGGCCCAAACTGAGGAAAAGATAGCCAACTCAGTTAAGAAGGGGGATAAAACCTTTTATAGGTACATCAGCAGCATAGAAAGACAAAGGAGGGATAGTGAGGCTGAATAGAATGAACGTGGGTGGAGTAGGGAGACAGTGAAAGCAGGATACTGAACGAATATTTCTGCTCAGTATTCACAAAAGAGGAGGGGGAAGTGCCTAATCCAATTAACAGAAGCACTCTTGATAGGGGGTCGATCCCAGTCGTTTCACAGAAGAAAGGGTTCTGCAAGAACTCCTAAAACTGAACGTGGACAAAGCAATGGGGCCTGATGGAATTCACCCCAGAATTAAGAATTAAGGGGGGATCTAGTGAAACCACTGGCTACTCTTTTTAATAAATCATGGGAGGATGGTGTGGTACCTGAGGACTGGAGGAAGGCAGATGTGATTCCCCTTCACAAAAGTGGGACCAAGACAGAGGCAGGAAACTACAGACCTGTCAGTTTGACCTCTGTGGTAGGGAAAGTGATGGAGTCACTTCTGAAGGAAAGAACAGTTGAGTACCTAGAGGCCAGTGGGGCACAGGACCCAAGGCAGCATGGGTTCACAGCGGGAAGGTCATGTCAGACGAATCTAATAGATTTCTTTGACAGGGTGACCAAAGTAGTAGACCAGGGAGGGGCTGTGGACATGGCCTACCTAGACTTTAGCAAGGCATTTAACACAGTCCCACACAAAAGATTAATAGTCAAATTAACCAGCCTGGGAGTGGGTCCCAGAGTGGTAGCCTGGGTAAAACATCGGCTGGACAACAGGACACAGAAGGTAACTGTAAATGGAGTCCACTCTGAAGAAAGAGGGGTTACTAGTGGGGTATCGCAGGGTTCAGTATTGGGTCCAGTCCTTTTTAATGTCTTCATAAGTGACATTGCAGAGGGACTGGAAGGAAAAGTATGCCTCTTTGCAGATGAGACAAAGATCTGCAACAGGGTTGATAAACAAGGAGGCGTGGAAAAGATGAGAAGGGACTTGGAAAGGTTGGAGGAATGGTCAGAAGTATGGCAGCTAGGATTCAATGCAAAGAAGTGCAAAATAATGCACCTGGGAAACAAGAACCTAGGGAAAGAATACACAATATTTGGGGAGTAGTAACAACAACAAAAAGGAAAGGGACCTGGGGTAGTCATATCAGATGACCTTAAGGTTAGCAAGCAATTTGAGAAGGCAGTAGGGAGGGCTGGGGGTATACTGGGATGCATAGGAGAGGCATCAGCAGCAGAAAACAGGAAGTTGTTATCTCTCTGTACTGACAGTTGGTGAGACCTCATCTGGAGCACTGCGTCCAGTTCTGGAGACCCCATCTCCGCAAGGACATAGACAGGATAGAGGCAGTCCAGAGAAGGGCAACTAAACTGCTGCAGGGTCTGCAAGAGAAGCCGATGAGGAGAGACTAAAGGAGCTTAATATGTATACCCTTGAGGAAAGAAGGAAAGGGGGACATGATAGAAACTTTTAAGTACCTCAGTGGAATCAACAAAGTCCAAGAGGGTAGCATCTTTCAGAAAAAGAGATGTGCAAGAACAAGGGGACACAATTTAAAGATGGGGGAGGGGGCGGTTCAGGGGCAATGTGAGGAAGTATTATTTCACAGAGAGGGTAGTGGATACATGGAACAGCCTTCCTGAGGAGGTTGTGGGGTCTAAAACTGTGGGAGAATTCAAGAATGCATGGGACAGACATAAGGCAATTCTTGTGGGGGGTAGGAAGAAATAGGCTGTTGGTTAACTAGGATCTGCGGCCTATCCTGTAGGTAGGGAAAACGGGCAGACTAGATGGGCCAAGCGGTCCTTATCTGCCGTCAAAGTCTATGTTTCTATAGTTGAAGAGGAGCTTCCCACAAAAAATATTATCACCCCACTATTAGGACATTCAGCTAGTGTCCAGGGTGTGGTCAAAGGTAGAGTGCTGTTATGTCACCAGCTAAGTTTTCTGATTGTGTCTATCTGACAATTTGTCCCACATTATTAAGACCAGTGCCCCTCATTTTCCCTACATTTTGAGTGCTTGTATCCAACATTTCCGTGACAAAATACAGAGTCTGCCCTGCAGGTGGTGAGTTTTATCTCAGCCTCATTATAGCTGCTCCTGCTCCCCTCCAAATCTCTAAGCTCTATACTTTCCCTGGGCACCACTGCAGACCAGACTCTGAAATGACCATCCCCAGATCCATAGCTGCCATTACTGGCAACTGTAGGGGGTCCCCAACCCTTTAAAATGGACCATGCTAGCCCAAACCATCCATACATAGTCTGAAAGTTTAAAATTGGCATCACTGGGGTGCATCGATCATTCTATATAGAAAAAGAGATCGTATAGCATCATGCCTGTGTACTGTTTCCTTTGGGCGACTGAAAGGACAATGTTTAAAAAAATTGTTATTGCTAGGGCAGAACATGTTACAATCAATTCTTTTAAAAATAAAAATGTCAAAGTTTTCTGTTTCCCAAGCCGCTTAGGTTTGTGTGGCCCCCTTCCCAAATAATTCCTAGACGTGTTCCAGGCTCACTTGACACTGTAAGAAAACTTCCAGAAGTGCAGGTCTCCGGTAGATTTTTATGGTGGGGGCTCAGCGTGTCTCTCTGCCTGACTCTGTTCATTGCCATGGGTGGTAGTGACAGAGTGGTGAGGTGCATAATAACATCAGCTCTGTGTGTGCAGAGGTAGGACTGCCTGCTTGAACATTTGCTGTTGTGGTATCCTCTAGCTCGGGAGGGGAGGGCAGAAAGAGGAAGAGAGAGAAGCCATGGTACAAAAATAATGGTGGGCACACTGTGTGGATGGCACTGTTTTTTTTTTTCTGGAACAGGAAGCAATGTGAGAGCAGGATAAATGTGCAATAATCGGAGCATTGCCTGGCTTGCATTCTTTTCCTGTATAGGTGATCAAAATTACCATTATTATTGTGGGCTAGTGCAATCACTCATGGGCTAGTGCAGTTTGGAATCAACTTGTCCTGCTGGCTAGTGCAAAAAAAAAGTTAAGGTTGATGTGACAGGGTAGACTAGTATCCTGTCCCATTTGTTTTGGAGAAAGTATTTAAATACAACGATCTGTCATTTTCTGTCTTGTGTCTGGTTGTGCAACCAAATTTTCCTGTGAGACCTCGGACTTGATCAACGCCAACAGTCTCGCAATCCTTTGCCTCTTACTGTGTCTCAGTTCTCTCTTGCTGTCTTTCTTCCTTACATATCTATATCTGCTAAAATAAAATATATAAGAATCAATGTGTGGAAATGTTGCTGATATTGGGATCACTTTTGCTTAGAAAATTGTGTTACTGTTGAAATGTATATATTTATAATTTGAGATAACTGTAAAAAGCTAGAGGTTACTTGGGTGCAAATGTCTGAGCCTTTTGCAGTTGCTGTGGGGACCTCACGAAGTTCTCAATGTTCTAGCAGCTCCTGAAATTTACAAAGAAATGGAAATTAGGTACCTACCATAATTCTTGATCTTCTTGGACGAAGTCTCCACCACTCATTCACACTAATGGGAGCACGCTGGAGGCGCTAGGACCCAGTGGTAGCAAACTTTTCAGGAGGGCCGGTGCCTGAGATGCAGCTGTGAGGAAGCGGCATCACGAGCCCCGGCGTGTATGGTAATGACTATCTCGGCGTTGACCCTCCAACCCGCCTCAGTACGTTTTTTCCTCACCGAGGAGGTGAAGCATAACTAACCTAGAAGGACTAACCTAAAAATCAGACATAAGATAGTCCGAATGACCCGTGTGAGAAGGGCCAACAATAAAGTCTTCACAGCTCAGCCTAGGGAGTAAACAGAGAAGTGAACTCGGGGGATGGTGGGTGGGCATGTGAATGAGTGGTGGAGACTTCGTCCAAGAAGATCAAGAATTACGGTAGGTACGTAATTTCCATATCTTCCTGCACATAAAGTCTCCACTACTCATTCACACTAATGGGAGAGTATCGAACTAAAATAATCCCCCGAGACGGGCGGCAGGAGATAGAGAGCTCACATGCTTGGACAGAAGTCCGTTAAGAATGGTCCTGCCAAACGATAGATGTCGTCTGGCATGGACATCCAAGGCGTAGTGTTTAACGAAAGTATGCATGGAGCTCCAGGTAGCCGCATTGCAAATATCTGCAATGGGCACGTTACGGATTTCTGCCAGAGATGCCGCAACTGCTCTGGTAGAGTGAGCATACACGCTGCCTTCCAGCTTGACCTATGCCATAGAATAGCAGTGGCAAAGGCATGCCACCAGCCACGCTGAAATGCATCTGATAGCAACAGGTTGACTCAGCTGGGTCTCGCTGAAGGAAACAAACAGTTGTTGAGCCCTGCAAATTTCTTTTGTTCTATCCAGATAGAACCGTAATGCTCTCTTAACATCCAGTGAATGAAGGGTACGCCCCTTCATTCTGGAAGTTCGCAAAGTAGGTAGGAAGGTCTAAAGGTTGGTTTAGATGGAATTCTGAAACAACCTTAGGGATAAACTTAGATGAGTCCCAAGAACCACCTTTGTCCTTGTGAAAACCAGTGTATGGGGGGTCTGTGACCAGTGCGTGTATTTCGGAAACCCACGGGCTGGAAGTAATGGCCACCAGGAAGGCTGCTTTCCAAGTGAGGAACTTCAACCCGCAAGTAGCTAGAGGCCTCGAAGGTTTACGAGTGAGCATGTCTAGCACAAGGTTAATGTCCCAGGCTGCAACTAATAGGAGCTCTAGTATGCAGAATACCTCTAAGAAACCTCTTCACCATGGGCAACTGAGCCAGCGACATGGAAAGTACCAGCTCACGATATGCTGAAATGGCACAAAGATGAACTTTAACTGTGGAGTACTGCAGACCTGTGTTTGAGAGGTCTAAGAGATACTCCAAGACTTTATTCGGTTGACAGGAAAAAGGGTTCCAAGAGAATTTCACACACCAGAGAGAGAAATGCTTCCATTTAGCTGTGTAGGTTTTTCTAATGGCCAGCTTACATGCAGCCAAAAGAATATCTAAACTTTACGAGAAACATTGAACCCTATTCACCTCTATCTCTTCAGGAGCCAAGCGCAAGATGAAGCACCACAGGACCCTGGGTCAGAAGGTTCATCTGAAGGGAAGTGTCTTTGGGGGTTCTGATAGTCTGTTGAGTAGCGGAACCATATCTGCCGAGGTCAGAAGGGGCAATGAGAATCATTCTGCCCCTGAAACCCAATTTGAGTAGTACCTCTGAATTAGGGGAAGAGGAGGAAAAGCGTAAAGAAAGTGTTTTGTCCACTGCAGCCTGAATGCATCCTGACAAAAAATGCTAGGTCCTGGGGGGGGGGCGCTGTTGAGCAGCCAACTGGCAAGACGCATTGGACATCAGCTCTGCACATGTTGAGATTTTAAAAAGGTATAAAACTACTTCCAAGACAAGAACTTGTAAAAACAATAACAGTAAAAGAAAGTTTAAACCTTCCGGTGTCAGGAGATATCGGAAGTTACGATAGGCAGCAACCAGAAAGCAGGCGGGAGTGTGGGGAAAAATACTCCAGTGAATGCGGAGCAGGCCGCTGCAATTCCAGTGACAATGACTGGATTGGAGCCCCCCCTGGAGAGCTCTGCAAGCCTCCATGCAGGCCATCGACCTGAAGGTCGAATCTATTCTCCAGTGCTTTGTGGAACAAGACGCAAAGCTGGAATCCATTGCCCAGACTGCAGGTTCGGCTGAAAAAGCAGCCATTCAAGCGTTAGCTGTTGCATCTAAGCTAACTCAAGAGAACTCTCAATTAAGGTACAGGCTCGAGGCATTAGAAAACTCGCACCAGGCCTCGCGTGTTCGTATCATTGGGTTACCGGAAGGGAATGAAGATGCAGACCCGTTAAGTTTCTTACAGTCCTGGCTTCCAGAAGTGCTACACCTATCTAAAGAGTTCATCCCAGATCAACTAACTAAAGCCTTCTGAATTACCCCTCAAGCAGCAGGACCACGAGGTGAGGCTCCTAGGGTGGTGCTTCTTATCACTACTAGCCCCAGCATAAGGGACATCCTATTACAGGTTGCGAGATCAGCGGAGGGTCTCTCGTACAACGGAGCAACAGTTCATCTTTTTCCAGACTTGTCTTTTGCTATGCGCACTAGAAGGAAAGAATTTGATGTGGTGCGCGCTAGGCTCAGGGGCCTGGGGGTTACTCACTCCTTGCTGATGCCGGCGCAACTCCGCATCTACTATGGAGGCCATACTTTTCAATACAACGATCCTGTGGAAGCAGGGGAAAAAAGTTGAGGCCATAGCTCGACAGTTCCAGATGTCTGAGATGCAGCCAGCTTCAGTATTAGATGAAGAAACCTGAATTTTGGAAGTTCTGCTACTGGGACTTTCCTTAAAGTTTGGCTCTAAGTATTTCATTTATTTCTGGGTTCAATAACCATACAAGGGCCTGTATGAAGGGAGAGGATATTTTATGGGAGGTTCTCACATGGTTCATTAATATATCGAATGTTCCTGTTTGGAAATGAATATACAGGGTAGAGAGTATGTACCAGTGCTCATTATGTTTGGATTATTTTCATTATTTGGATTAGGGACACATTAACACTGGATGCTGAGTTATAACTTCTCCTTTATTTTCATAGAACATTTTGGACTTGTCCTCCTAAAGCCATAGTTGACTGCAGCTAATTGAATTTACCCATTTCAAATTATAACATTTTATGTCCCCCCATTAGCTACCACAAGTCTGTTTAGGCTAACTATTCTGATTACATTGGTTGTATATGTAAATGTAGTTATGATGCCTTTCAGGATAATGTACTATATGTCATTGTTTTTTTCCAAATGCAATAAACATAAAGTTAAAAAAAAAAATGCTAGGTCCTGGATTTCTGGAGCAGAAGAAAGGCAGATTTGCATTGAGTGGGGATGCAAAAAGGTTCAGGTCTGGAGTTCCCCACTCTATGAAGAGTGACTGAACGATGGTTAAGTTGAGCCACCACTCGTGAGGATCCACCTCTGTTCTGCTGAGACGGTCTGCCAGCTCGTTTTGTACTCCTGGCAGGTAAACCACCTGAATCAGAGCCTTGTGCTCCAGGCACCATTCCCACACTCTCATTGCTTCTCTGCATAATGGGTAAGAGTGTGCACTGCCCTGTTTGTTGATGTAGTACATCACTGCCTTGTTGTCCATTTGAAGGAGAATGTTCTTGTGACATAGCATGTCCTTCTAAGCTTGGACTACATAGAAGACGGCTCTCATTTCCAGGACGTTTATGTGAAGTTGAGACTCATCCTGAGTCCACGTACCCTGGGTGTGGAGATCCTGGAAGGGGGCCCCCCAACCCATCAGGGACGCGTTCGAGGTAATGGAGATCTGATGATCCAGAGGGGCAAAGGGATATCCTCCAGAAGGTTGTCCTCCTGGGACCACCAGGTGAGCAACGCCTTCAGAGCTTCAGTCATCACCTTGATGAGAAAAGACTGACGGTGAGTGGTTGGGGACCACTGAGCATCCACTGAGAGGTTCTCATGTGAAGATGCGAGCCAAGGGTACAGTGAACACCGAGGGTGCTGTGAGGCCCAGCATCCACTGCATCGAGATAGCTTGAACCGAGCTGTGTTCTCTGATGTATCTGGCCATCTGTAAGATATCGCTCTTTCTGTCCTCTTGAAGAAAAGCCTTCGCACAGGAGGTGTCCAGAAGAGTTCCTATGAAGAGGAAATTCTGGGAGGTCTACAACTGTGACTTGTTGAGGTTTAGCAGGATTCCCATGGACGTGAGGAAGTCTGAGGCCGTGGCTATGGCCTCCAGAGTCTCTTGCCTGGAGGGACTTGCTAGGAACCAGTCATCCAGATATGGGAACACTTGTAATCCAATTTTCCTGAGGTGCACCGCGAGAATTGCAAAACACTTTGTAAAAACTCGAGGCGCCAACGATAGCTCAAAGGGCAGGACTCTGAACTGATAGTGTTGACCCAATGCCACGAACCTTAGGTATTTGTGGTGCTTTGGGTGTATGAGGATGTGTTGGTAGGCACCCTGCATGTCCAGGGAGGCTAGCCAATCATGTAGATGAATCAAAGGTAGTAGGGTACCGAGTGATATCTTCAACTTTTCCTTGTGTAGGAACTTGTTTAACTTTCTGAGATCCAGAATGGAGCGCATGCCGACGGTTTTCTTTGGGACCAGAAAGTAATGTGAGTAGAAACCTGTGTTTCACTGATCCAGCAGGACTACTGCTACTGCCCTGTTGTTCAGAAGGCATTGTACCTCGAAAGTAAGAAGGTCTGATTGTATCGCTGATGGCCTGGGCTGTCGTTTGGGAGGATGATCGAGAGGGGTTTCCGAAAGATTAAGAGAGTACCCCTCGCGGATTATTCTGAGGACCCATTTTTCTGATGTTATAGATTTCCACTGGTTGTAGAAGTGAGTCAGACATCCTCCCACTGTTGGGAAGGTGTGCCCCTCAGGCAGCTGAGGTGGGACCTGGGCCGGAAACTCAGAAGGTGGCACTGGGCGCTTTGGGGCCTTGTGCCTTCTGCTGCACTTTCTTTTGTGGCTGAGGGTTCTGGTTTCTGTTAAAACCTCCTCTGCCTTTGCCCCGAAAGGACTGACGGTTGTGAAACTAGTGCTTGTTTCCACCTCGCTGGGAAGGGACGGGCGTAGGCCTGGCTGTCTTAATGGCAGACCTTGTCTTCCGTGTGGCCTCTACTGCTTGCTCCACCTGAGGTCCGAGTAGATACATACCATCGAAAGGTAAGGCCATGACTTACTGCTGGGCGTCATTCGTGAAGCCCGAAGTACGCAGCCAGGAGTGGCGATGGGTGTAGATGCCAGCCGCTGCTGCCCGGGAAGCGGCATCAAAGGTGTCCACTGCAGCTTTAACCTGTTGGTTATTGGACTCAATACCCCTAGTTATGGTTTGAAGTAGCTCTGAGTTAACTTCTGATTCGGGCAGAGCTTCTACCATTGCTCTGAGCGAATGCCAAAGAACATACTCATATTGAGAAAAATAGCCCTGGTAGCTGGCAATGTGCATGCCCAGGGTTGAGATAGCAAAGACTTTCTTACCTAAGGTGTCTATCTTGCAAGATTCTTAGTTTATAGGCCGGGTTGTAGATTCCTGAGGTAGGACAGCCTTATTCTCTGCCAGGACCACGATGGCATCAGCAAAGGCTTGTGAGGCCAAAACGGAGCGATCCTTGGAGGGGCATACTTCCTATCTAAGGACTTGGCACGGAAGGAATAAGAGCCTGATTCTTCCACAACATCTGTGAAAGGGTCTCAAAAGAAGGCTGTACTGGAGGGGTTAAATCCAAAGGGATCTCTGGGACATGAAGATATTGGAGACGCTAAAGTTTCCCAGGACCAATTTCTGTGGTCTGGGGAGAAAGAGTAGAATTCAAATTATTCAGCAGAGACTTAAAAGGAAAGGTCCTCAACAACAAGCTCTGCAGGAGGATTGATCCCTGCTCCCAGGACAGTGTCAGCATCAACGTCATCACCCAAGCGAAGATCTGGGTCAGCCTCAAAATCATCTCCTGACAGTCCAAGGGGGACTGTGTAGACAGGAAAGGAGTGCAAATCAGGAGGAAGAAAAGAAGAAGAAAGAATCGGAGTCGAAAACCCCTAAAGACCGAACAACGTGACACTCATCCCCGGCGCTGTTGAGAAAAATGGCACCGAGAACAAAGAAGGGGCCGCCATCGGAAACGGGACAGAGCCCCTGGCGCCGCCAATAGAGTCCGTGGCGCTGCAGATGTCGCTGATCAAGCCAACGGCGCCGACAGAGCCCCCCAGCGTCGGACAAGTCGGCAATGCAGACAAAGACAGCGTCACAGGAGTCTAAAAACTGCGACTGGAGGTAAAAGAAGGAAAAATGGCAGGAGATAGAGGCATCGGTGTAGACCCCTGCACCTCAGCCATGTGAGGGGGATAAACACCAGAGTGTGGAGTCGACGGCACCAAAGAAGGTGTTGCGCGACTAGGAAGGCCCAACCGCCTCACCTGCTCATTCGAAACCGAACTGCCCGAAGGTCCCGGTGTCACACTGGTCAGCTTGGGCAACTGGACCAATCTCCCAGCCCACTGCTCCATAAGAGCAGCCCACAGGTGAAACTGCTCATTGGAAGCTCCTCCAATAGGCAGGGAGGATCTCCGGTGTCGAGGAGGTCAGCCACCAGAGACAGAAACTGGCGACTCTGACAAGAGGTGGAAACCGGCGCCTGGCCCAAATAACCGACCGTCTATGCGCAGACGTACCAGAGGGCAACCTCGAGTGATGCCGTTTCTTCTTCAACCTATGTGTTGAAGAAGAAGAACTCGAGGCCAAATGGTGTTGAGAATGGGACCATTTACTTTTATGCTTTTGGGGGGACCACCCATCCCCCGAGCATTGGACCGTCCGTTGTCAGATCCCCCCCCCCCCCCCCCCCCCCCGGGGAGGGCGGCAGACCGGACCTGGCCCACCTGACTGAACAGCTTTCATATGAAGTTTCCTAGCGTCACCTGACCCGCTCATGGACGATTCCGTCAATGGAGAGCTGAAGACTTCTCTTGTACAAGTTAGAATTAATAATTATAACCGGTACTGATTCGAGATAATCTACAAAACAATAAATTGAACTAAGCTGCTAGTGAAGTTTAACTCCCGGCAGGCTAGCGTCATCGTCACTGATGCACACTCAACAATGGGAAAAAAGAAACTGAGGCGGTTGGAGCGTCGATGCTGAGATAGTCATTACTGCACATGCCGGGGCTCGCAGTGCCGCTTCCTCGCGGTTTCATCTCAGGTGCCGGCCATCCTGAAAAGTTTGCTCCTGCTGGGTCCTAGCATCTCCAGCGTACTTCCATTAGTGTGAATGAGTGGTGGAGACTTTATGTCCAGGAAGATCAGGATGCTTGCAAAGGATGGGGGTTAAAAAGAGTTACAAAAACAGCTAAGCTGAGCTGCAAGGGAGATTTTTTTTATAAGAGATTTTATTTTGCTTCTGTATATAGTTATTCTGAACAGGTTTATTTTATTTTATGTTACTGCAACTACAAATAAACACTTTTGTGGAATTTTACAACTGCTCCTGGCTTTCTCTATGCTTTCTGACCTGTGCCTTGACGACAGATGGTGTAATAAGTGGGATTTAAGCCGTGCATACCCTAAAACTGGAGATTTGTTCATGGGTACTTGACCTAGTACCAGGGAAGCACAGAGGAAGGTATAGATTCTGCAGCTGAAGTCCAGTCTGAGATTGTACAGCCAGCACAAGTCATGGGAAAAGAACAGGCAGTGACAGAAGCAGAAAGCCTGATGGACTTTTTGAAATGGTGGGCTATACAACAAAAAGAGACTGAGACGCAGAGAGAAAAAGAAATTTAACAGTTAGAAGCGATGAGGAGAGAAGAGTTCAGTGACAGAAGCAACAGATGAGAGAAGAGATGAATCGACAGGAGCAGTGATGGCTGGATGCCTTACAAGCTATCGAAGGCAGAGGATCCGGCACAGATCTAAACGAGCAACAAAATGCAAGCAACCTAAAGGCCATTAAACTTACTAAGCTGTGTCCCTCAGATGATACTGAAGCACACCTGACAACCTTTGAAAGAGTTGCCACAGCCTGCCAGTGGCCAAAGCAGCAATGGACAATCAGACTGACACCTTACCTGACAGGGAAAGCCCAGCTTGCCTACAGCAGCATGGACACTGCATAGTCAGAAAATACAGGTTACTCACCTGTAACAGGAGTTCTAGGAATGGTATATGTTGTTCATCCACACTCATTGGCAGGTATCCTTGCCGCTTTAAATCTTGCCGGAAGGTCTTCAAGCTTGCTCCTCCCACCCACCCGGGTGGTATAACTCTCGGCTCCACCATGACGCCAGATCTGGCCCGCTGGAAGCTCAGGGTGTGCGCCGAAGCCGGGAGGTCGGAGGAATGGTAGGGATGAACAACATACCATTCCTAGAACTCCTGTTACAGGTGAGTAACCTGTATTCTAGGGACATGGATATGTTGTTCATCCACACTCATTGGCAGACTCCTAGCAGTTCCTCCGGGAGGAGGGAGGCAAGACGACACCCCAATACTTACTTGGGAAAGAGAGACTGGAGAACCGAGGCCCCAAAACCAGCATCCCGGCGTGACTCAAGGTCGATGTGGTAATGGGTAATGAAGGTGTTTGCTGACTTCCAGGTAGCAGCCCTGCAGATTTCCTGGATAGGGACGTCCCTGGAAGCAGCCACTGCTGCAGCAGTATGGCGGTAGAATGAGCTCTTATCCTCTGGGAGGCTCCATGCCCGCCAACTTATAGCAGAGATCTATGCAGGAGGTTACCCACCTGCTTATCGTCCGCTTGGCTGCAGATCTGCCAGATGCGGCTTCAGCGTAGGTGACAAACAGCTGGCGAACCTTCTCCTCGATTTCTTCAGCCGTGGCGCCCTTTATAATAAGCGAAAGCCTCTTCTAGGGTCCAGAGTATTGGAGCCTATATTCGCCTCCGAGGTGTGATTGGGGTAGAACACCGGCAGAGTCAGCACCTGGCTAAGGTGAAACTCCACACCACCTTCGGAAGGAATTTCGGTGGGGCAGGACAACCTTGTCCTTGTGGAAGACCAGGTAAGGAGACCGATGGAAAGCGCCTGGAGCCTCCCATCCTTCTGGCTGACGTGATAGCCACCAAGAAGGCGGCCTTCCACGACAGGTGAGAGAGAGCACACCTGCATAGGTTCAATGGCTTGCCCATGAGCTTTGCCAGTACCAGCAGTAGATCCCACGGAGGTGGGGTTCCCGCACTGAGGGGAAATGTGATCAAGGCCTTTGAAAAGCGCCAGACCACCTTCTCCTGCGCCATCGACCGCTTCCCGGCCCGCGCCTGCAAGCAGAGCGGCTGCCAGGTGCACCTTTAGGGTCGCCGACCTAAGCCCTCGACTAGAAAGGGACCATAAATAGTCCAAGATGCTTGCCAAGGAACAGGAGGAAGGGTCCAAGCCCTTGCTCTGACACCAAATGGAAAACCTTTTCCATTTGAAGGCATAGCATTTTCTGGTCGACTCCTTACGGGACGCCTCAACTACATTGAGGACCTCGTCGAAAGACCCAAGGCCTGGAACTCTAGCCGCCAGGAACCAGGCCGCAGGTGCAGGGATTGAAGGTCCGATGGAACACCTTCCCTGATTGACTGAGAGCAGGTCCGGCGAGCTGGAAGCTGCCGCGGAGTCCTGGAGCTGAGACTGAGGAGTCTGGTACCAGAACTGGCGAGGCCAGTCTGGGCTATCAGAATCACCCGCGCCTTGTCCCTCCTCGCCTTGAGAAGCACCTTGTGATCAAGGGAAATGGGGAATGGCGAAAAGAGGCTCGGGGTCCACTGCCTCGAGAAGGCATCCCCTGTAGCGAGCCCTGCTGAGGGGGGGCATGGAACAGACTCAGCTTTGTGCTCTCCTGAGGCAAACAGGTCCACCTGAGGTGTGCCCAATGGGAGAACAGATGCTGTACTACCTCCGCAGGAGAGACCACTAGTGGGATGCAGCCCTATCCGGCTCAGGGCATCGGCCAGGGTGTTGGAGGCTCCTGCCACGTGAATGGCTAGGAGATCCGCCTCCAGGCTGCGCAGCGAGTGACCAAATGCGGAGAGCTTCCTTGCATAGAAGCATGGAGCGCGTCCCGCCCTGGCGGTTTAGATAGTACATGGTCGTGGTATTGTCCGTCTGGACTCGGACCACTTGACCCCGGAGGAACGGAGCAAAGGCGGTGAGAGCTAGGCGGACCGCTCGGAGCTCCAGCAGGTTGATGTGGCATCGGGACTCCCGCGGGGACCAGAGGCCATGAGCCCGGTGTTCCCCCAGATGGGCACCCCAACCCATCAGAGAGGCATCGGTCGATAGAGAGACCGTCGGCTCGGGGCGGACGAACGGGATGCCCTCCTGCAAATGATCTGGAACGGTCCACCACTGGAGAGCGTTCCACATCCCCTGTGTCACCGGCTGCAAGCTGGTCCAAAGGATCGCAGCGCCAGACCACTGGCTGGCCAGTCCCCACTGAAGGGGACGATGTTCCAGCGGGCCCAACGGACCACGCTGGTGCAGGCCGCCATGAGACCCAGGAGGCGAGGAAGTCCCGGTAGGGCGCAATTGCTCAACCAGAAATGATCGGGCAAAGGAGGAAAGAACCGGCCCTGTCCGCCGAGTCGCGCTCTGGCTCGAAGACAGTCGAGCTGCGCCGATGAATAGAATCACCTGCTTCGCTCGAGTTCCGACTTGGCCTCTGATAAGGAGGCCCAGTTGAGAGCAGACCTGGAGGGCCAGATCTCTGACCACTCCGCCTCCTTCCTGGAGGGAGCTGCTATCAGCCAGTCGCCCAGGTAAGGGTACACCCGACCCTCGGCGCCGAGAGGAATGCTGTCACCACTGCCATGCATTTGGTGAAGACCCTGGGAGCTGGAGACAAGTCAAGGGCATGGCTTGAACTCAAGAGGGATCCTTCCGCCGAAGCGAAGGAATCTCTGGTGAGACGGACGATAGGGACGTGAAAAACGCTGCCCTGCAAGTCCAGAGAGCAGAACCACACCGCTGCTCCAAGGATGGTATTATCTGAGCCAGAGTGACCATCCTGAAGGTTCGAGACCTAGGGAACTTGTTTAGGTCGTAGGTCGAGAATGGGGCGCCAGCCCCCGTCTGCTTGAACCAGGAAATACCTGGACACAAACCCTGGGTCTGAAGGAGGGTCCACCACCTCTCTTATCACCTCCTTCTGGAGAAGGAGAGCTCGTCGGCTCGACGAGCCGCCAGTGAGGCTGGGGATCCCGGCCCCGAGGCGACGGCTCTGAAGGGTGGTGCCTGCTCGATCCAGAGGCAGACCTCTTCCACCACCTCCAAGACCCACCTGTCCGTGGTAGCAGGACCAGGCGGAACGGAAGTGCCGGAGCCGCCTCTCACGGGGACCCAGGGGTAAGGTGACGGAATGGGGCGACACCCTCAGCCCTGCCACTGGGCAGGCTTGGAGGAGGACCGCCGAGGGACCTCCTGGGCCTTTTCCTCCCTGCCTCCTGTTAGAGGAAGCCGGTTGGGTTTGGGATGCCAAGGCGAGCCTGCTGGCCCTGACGCTGCTGGGCCGGGCCGCCAGGGCACAGAAGGACCCAAGGGCTTAGGCTGTGGTTTGGCGGCCTTGTCCTTCTGAGCGGAAGAGACCGAGTCCAAGGTAGCATTGGACTTCTCGATCCTCTGCAGGTGACCTTCCACCCCAGGGTCGAAGAGGTCAGTCCCCAAAAAGGGAACATCCGCCAACTTGTGCTGGGTATCCGAAGTAAAGGTGGATATCCTCAGCCAAGCTCGCCGACGCATAGCCACTGCGGCCGCCACCGATCTGGCACATGAGTCCCCTATATCCAAAGCAGTCTGGAGCTGCTGTTTGGCCACTGCCCTGCCCTGGTCCCGCACCTGCTTAACCGTAGTCTGCAGATCGGCGGGAAGATGAGGGATGACCTCATCCAGGGAGCCCAACAGGGCATGAGAAAAATGCTATGAGGACGGCCGAACTGGCCTGACGGCCGAGAGAGGACGAGCATAGACTTTTCGCCAGACATAGTCCAATTTCTTGGACCCTTGTCAGGAGGTTTGTCCATCCCTGGGCGCACGGCGCTACCGGAAAACGCTGTCGGTAACCAACCCCCAGCAGAGGGTGTTCCAAAACCGGACAAGGAACCGGTAGGACCGATACTTCCTGGCCATCCTGGCCAAGGCGAGGGCAGGAAGCAGGGCGCTGCCAAAGCTCCAGTGCCGACCCACTATGGCCTCGCCACCGGAAAGGCCTCCGCCGGAGAATCCTCGGTCCAGAATCTCCGAGGGGATACCTGGGTCTGCTTGGAACGGGTTCGAGCTCCATCCCGTGGACTCCGAGATGAGCCGAAGCAGTCCTAGGAAGGACGACGGGCTATCGCCCATTGACTGACCTCCTGAAGACTCAAGTCCAGTCGCTTGGAGAAAAAGGAGGAATCATCTTCGACTCGAAGAGTCCTCAAGAGCTGCCTCTGGCCTGAGCCACCCTTCACCTGCCGAGGTCGGTCGGGAGTGAGGGTAACTGACAGCCGATGGGTAGACCCTTAGCCGACCGAGAATCCTTGGTCGGAGCCCCAGTTGGTGGCTGTGGAGGCGGAGGTTCCACCGGAATCGGTGGAGCAGCTGGTTTTGGCCGAACAACCGGCCTGGGTATAGGCTCCTCGGATAAGTCGAGGGGTTGTGTCGGCCGCTCCGGTGACAGCCACTTAATGGCCGGGGAAGGCGACGGGGTCGGCTTACTCCCGGCCAGGAGGAGCTGTTGCAACATAAGGTCCTCGTACCGTCGACGTACTTCACGCCGAAGCCTCCTCGCTCGAGGGAGGAGGCGAGCGGCGACGCCGCCACTGCTGGTGCCGAGACCGAGACCGCCATGACGGTGGGATCGCTGACCGAAGAGGTCCGGAGATCGAGACCGAGAGTCCCGAATTTCCGAGGTCGGTGCGGGAGGTGTCGCCAGAACCGGCACTCTTCGCTCGGATGGTCCATCCGAGGGCTCCGGAACCGGAGGCACAGGCGAGCCCACGGGATCCTCAACTCTCCCGGGGAACCGGGAGAGGGAATTCGCTGCTAAAGGCGACAGCTCATCAACGGGTCGAGAAAATCTCGACTTCATCGATGGGAGTCTCGTCAACTGACCTGACGGGACACCGTGAGGCCAGTGGTTGAAGCCGAGCGGTCGATCAAGCCGACGGATCGACGCACCCGGGAGAGGGACCTTTCCCGCCTCCCAAGAGCGCGACGGAGGGACTTACCTCTGTCCTCTTTTGGGCCGAGAATAAGGTCCCGCAGACGAGGCCCTTCTCCTTTAGTGGAGAGGGACAGACAAAGCTCCTTAAAGGAAGCCGCAAGAAGAGCCCAGAGAGAGCGGATAAATGCCGCGTCGAGGAAGATACGCTCACGCCGCCTCTTCGAGGGCGACTCATCCGCCGAGCTGATCCGCCGAGCCCGCCGCTGACACCGCCAACCGGCCTCCTTGACTTCACCGTGGAAACGCTCGGACGGCCCAGTTGCAATCGGCAGCACGGTCTTCGAGGGACGAGGCCGAAAGATGAGCACAGGTCGCAAGCTCGCGGGTCGTGCTCAAGGCCTAAGCAGTAGACACACGTGGAGTGTGGATCCGTTCAGACATCTTTCGCCGCATGGGCATCTCCGAAACCGGAGTCGATTTGTCCATCGCAGCCGCGAGGGATCAAGACTGAAGTCTTTTCGCAAAATTTATTTTTAAATCCGCAAACAGAGAAATAGGAACCAGTCTCAAACGCAGAGCGTTAAGGAGGGAACCTGAGCTTCCAAGCGGTAAGGAAGATCTGGCGTCATGGGGCGGAGCCGAAAGTTATACCACCCGGGTGGGTGGGAGGAGCAAGCTTGAAGACCTTCCGGCAAGATTTAAAGCGGCAAGGATACCTGCCAATGAGTGTGGATGAACAACATATCCATGTCCCTAGAAACTATGACCTGGTGAAAGGTGAAATCCTGAAAAGGTACGACATCTCCAGAGAGACCTACAGGCAGAGATTTCGATCTCTGAGGTACAACTCAGTCAACAATCCTCGAGAAGCCTTCACCCGACTCAGAGAACTCCTTATGAAATGGATCCAACCATAGAGCAAAACAGTCCCACAGGTCATCGACACATTTGCCATGGAGCAATTCATCAACATCTTGCCTACAGATGTGCAGCTGTGGGTGAAAGAACACCAACCAAAGAATGGGGAAAAAGCTGTTTCTTTGGCTGCGGACTACCAAATGGCCAGACAGACGCCACAGGAGTGAGGTAACAGCCAACCAACGGTAAGAAACTCTTTTTCCCATTTAAATTCCAAGCCTGTTAAGAACTCTGGAGGGAAGGGGTAACAAATCTGTGGCAAAAGACGTTATCTGCTAGAACTGTAATAAGCCAGCCCATTTTGCAAGAAACTGTAGTAATAAAGAGAGTGGTACTGGAGCAGATTTGTCCTTGGCAAACTGGGGCAAGTACCTAACAGATGTGAAAGTGGGGAATAAGACTGTAATGGGGACACTTCTCCTTTCAGGGATTTTGATTCGGACTTGTTTGAGCACAGCTCCAAGATCCAGAAATCCAGGAAAGAAAGACAAAGCCTGAAGAAATTGTGGCAACAAATGACTGATGGACATGAAGGGTTAAAATATGAAAATGCTGAAACTAAATTGATAACTGATTGTCATTTTCTTTCAGAGCAAGCTAGTGATGTTTCTCTTCAGGATGCTCTCAAGGGGTGCTAGCTACACATTCGAGCAGATTTGATAGACCTCTAAGCCTTTATCTGCTGGCAAATTTCGTATGTTTGTAGGATTATTTCAAGCAGCTAGGGGTAAAACCAAAACAGGGTGGACCAATGTTTAAAATATGTAATGGATTACTGTACAGAGTTTGGGTTAAACCTCAGACACAGGAACAGACAGAAATGGAAATTACGTACCTACCGTAATTCTTGATCTTCTTGGACGAATCTCCACCACTCATTCACACTAATGGGAATAGCACTGGAGGCACTAGGACCCAGCGGGAGCAAACTTTTTTGCTGGAGGGTCGGCGCCAGAGGTGGAGCCGCAGGAGCGGCACATGCAGCCTCCGCTGCAGCGGTAATGACTATCTCAGCTGGCCGACCTTCCAACCGCCTCCAGCACTTTTTTTCCGAGAGGTGCAGCATAACTAACTAGAAGGATAGCCTAACCAAAAACAGGACATAAGATAGTCCGGAAGACCCGATAAGAAGGGTCAAAAAGAAGTCTTCACAGCCTAAAGATTGAGGGAGTGAAGACCAACAACAGAGGTGAGCTCGGGGATGGAGGGGACGTGTGAATGAGTGGTGGAGACTCGTCCAAGAAGATCGAGAATTACGGTAGGTACGTAATTTCCATATCTTCCTGGACATAAGTCCCCACCACTCATTCACATTAATGGGAGAGTACCGAGCTAATAATCCCCAGAGAGGGCGGCAGGAGAGACCAAGAGTTCACAGCTTTAGGACAGAAGTCCACTAAGGATGGTTCTGCCAAAGGAAAAATGTCATCTGGCATGGACATCCAGGGCATAGTGTTTAACGAAAGTATGCACTGAGCTCCAGGTAGCCGCATTGCAAATATCTGCAATGGGTACATTGCGGATTTCCGCCAGAGATGCCGCGACCGCCCAGGTAGAGTGAGCGTACACTCTGCCCTCCAGCTTAACCTGCGCCACAGAATAACAGTGGCGAAGGCATGCCACTAGCCATGCTGAGATACATCTGATTGCGACAGGTTGACCCAGCCGGGTCTCGCTGAAGGAAACAAACAGTTGTTGAGCTTTACGAAAGTCTTTTGTTCTATCTAGATAGAAACACAAAGCTCTCTTGACGTCCAAGGAATGAAGAGAACTTTCTCCTTCATTTTGGAAGTCCGCAAAGGAAGAGGGTAGGACCAAAGGTTCGTTTAGATGGAATTCCAAAACAACCTTAGGAAGAAATTTAGGATGGATTCTAAGGACTACTTTGTCTTAATGGAACACAGCATATGGAGGGTCTGTGACCAAGGCATGTATCTCAGAGACCCTACGGGCTGAGGTAATGGCCACCAGGAAGGCCGTTTTCCAGTTCAGAAATTTTAGCTCACAGGTAGCCAGAGACTCAAAAGGTTTCCGAGTGAGCATGTCTAGCACAAGATTAATGTCCCAGGCTGCGACTGGACGTCTTATAGGAGGTCTGGTATGCAGAATTCCCTTAAGAAACCTTTAACTACAGGTAACTGAGCCAGTGACAAGGAAAGTACCGCTCATGATAAGCTGAAATGGCACAAAGGTGAACTTTGACTGTAGAGTACTGCAGACCTGAATTTGAGAGGTCTAAGAGGTACTCCAAAATTTTATCTGGTGGGCAGGAAAAGAGATTTAAAGAGGATTTTGCACACCAGAGCGAAAAACGCTTCCATTTGGCTGTGTAAGTTTTTCCTAGTGGCTGGCTCACAAGCCAGAAAAACATCTGAAACCCTCAGGAGACATTGAACTCTTCACTTCTATCTCTTCAGGAGCCAAGCGTGAAGGTGAAGCGACCTCAGGTTGGGATGAACAACAGGCCCCTGAGTTAAGAGGTTCGTCTGAAGGGGAAGTGGTTTCGACGGAGCTGCCCACATACTGCTGAGTAGTGGAAACCACATCTGTCGAGTCCAGAAGGGAGCAGTGAGGATCATTTTGTCCCCTTGGGAATCGAACTTGAGAAGTACCCTCTGAATTAGAGGAAGAGGCGGAAAGGCGTATAGAAAGCGTTCTGTCCTCTGCAGCCTGAACGCATCCTGACAGAAAATGCCAGGCCCTGGATTTCTGGAGCAGAAGAGAGGCAGTTTTGTGTTGAGTGGGGATGCAAAAAGGTCCAGGTCTGGAGTTCCCCACTCTGCGAATATTGACTGAACTACGGTTGAGTCGAGAGACCATTCGTGAGGATCTGTCTCTGTTCTGCTGAGGCGATCTGACAGTTCGTTCTGCATTCCTGGCACGTAGACCGCTTGAATTAGAGACTTGTGCTGCAAGCACCATTCCCACACTCTCATCGCTTCTCTGCATAAGGGTTAAGAGTGAGCACTGCCCTGTTTGTTGATGTAATACATCACTGCTTTGTTGTCCATTTGAAGGAGAATGTTCTTGTGACAGAGAATGTCCTTCAAAGCTTAGACCGCATAAAGGATGGCTCTTATTTCTAAGACATTTATGCGAAGCTGGGACTCGACCTGAGTCCATGTACCTTGAGAGTGGAGAGCCTGACAGTGAGCTCCCCACCCCATCATTATCTGTGGTAATGGAAATCTGATGATCCAGAGGAGCAAAGGGATACCCTTCTAGGAGATTGTTCTCCTGCGACCGCCAGGTGAGCGAATCTTTAGAGGTTCCGCACCTTGATGAGAAAGGATCATGGGTGAGTGGTCGGGGACCACTGGGTACTGGAGCATCCACTGAGAAGTTCTCATGTGAAGGCGAGCTAGGGTACAGTGAACACCGAGGATGCCATGAGACCTAGCATCCGCGTGCATCGAGAGAGCTGGAACCAAGTTGCTCTCCCCGATGTGACGGGCCATCTGAAGGATATCGCCTCCTGTCCTCTGGTAGAAAAGCTTTCAGACAGGAGGTGTCCAGAAGAGTTCTATAAAAGGAGCCTCTGGGAGGGCTGCAGCTGTTTTTGGAGGTTTAGCAGGACTCCCATGGACGTGAGAAAGCGTGAAGCCGTGGCTACAGCGTCCAGAGTTCCCTGCCTGGAAGGACTTGCCAGAAGGCAATCGTCCAGATAAGGGAACACCTGTATTCCGATCTTTCTGAGATGCGCTGAGAGAACTGCACAACACTTTGTAAAAACTTGTGGCACCGAGGATAGCCCAAAGGGCAGGACTCTGAACTGATAATGCTGTCCCAGAGCCACAAACCTTAGGAATCTGTGATGCTTTGGGTGAATAGAAATGTGCTGGTAAGCATCCTGCTTGGGAAGCAGTATAGCGCAGTGGTTTAAGGCTCTGAGCTGCAAATCTGGTGACGTCCAGCAGACCAGACCTGGGTTTGAATCCCACAGCTTCCACTTGCATACTGTGTGACCCTGAGCAAGTCACTTAACTTCCCTGCACTCCCAGGTCGCTCCTGTTAAAAAACTTCCAGCTTAGTGTGCTACTCCTGGTTAAACAACTAAATAAAATGCCTAGGGAGGCTAAACAGTCGTGTTGATGAAGCAAAGGTAACAGGGTTCCTAGTGAGATCATTCTGAATTTCTCCTTGGGCAGAAATTTGTTTAGTTTTCTGAGGTCCAAAATGGGGCGCATGCCCCCGGTTTTCTTTGGAACCAGAAAGTAATGGGAGTAGAACCCTGTGTTCCGTTGATGCAGCAGAACTACCGCTACTGCCCTGTTGTTCAGAAGGCCCTGTATCTCGGCGGCGAGAAGGTCTGACTGAAGGGTTGACAGCTTGGGCTGTCGTTTGGGAGGACGATCCGGAGGGGTCTCCACAAGATTGAGTGAATACCCCTCATGGATTATCCGGATGACCCATTTGTCTGAGGTTATGGACTTCCATTGATTGCAGAAGTGCGTCAGATGACCTCCCACCGCTGAGGAAGAGTCCACCTCAGGCAGCTGAGGTGGGACTGGGGCCAACAACTCAGAAGGCGGTGCTGGGCGCTTTGGGTCCTTGCGCCTTCTGTTGCGTTTTCTTTTGAGGCTGGGGGGCTTGGTTTTTATGAAAACTTCCTCTGCCTTTGCCTCGAAAGGACTGACGGTTATGGAACTGGAGTTTATTAACACCCCGAGAGGGGATAGGAGGAGGTCGAGCCAACTTAATGGCTGACCTAGTCTTTTGTGTAGCTTCAGAGCCTGTTCTACTTGAGGGTCAAGAGATACACACCATCAAAGGCAACGCCATTACCTGCTGCTGTGCGCCATTCGTGAAAAGCTGAAGGCGCGAGCCAGGAATGATGATGGGTACAATGCCGGCGCGCCGAAGTGGTATCGAAAGCATCCATAACCGCTTAATCTGCTGGTTGTTGGATTCGATACCCTGGTAATGGTTTGAAGTAGCTCTGACTTTGTGTCCGATTCCGTAGAGCTTCAAACCATTTGTTTGAGTGAGTGCCAAAGGATATACTCATATTGAGAGAAATAGCCTTGGTAGCTGGCAATACGCATACCCAGGGTGGAAGCAGCAAAGACTCTCTTACCTAAAGTGTCTATCTTTCGAGATTCTTTGTTAATAGGTCGGGCTGTAGTAGTCTGGGGAAGGACAACCTTATCATTCTCTGCCAAAACTACAATAGGATCTGCAAAGGCTTGGAATGCCAAAATGGGTCGATCCTTTGGGGCTGGGTATTTCCTGTCTATGGATTTAGCCACCGAAGGAATGAGAGCAGGATTATTCCATACCATTTGAGACAGCGTCTCAAAGGAGGACTGTACCGGAGGAGGCAAATCCGTAGGGATCGCCGGATCATGGAGGTACTGGAGTCTTAGCAATTTCCCAGGATCGATGTCTGTAGTTTGGAGAGAAAGAGTGGAAATCAAGTTTTTCAGCAGAGACTTAAAAGACAGGTCCTCGACCACAGGCTCTGCAGCAGGAATAGATCCTGTTCCTTCCACTTCATCACCCAGCCTAAGGTCTGGGTCAGGCTCAATGTCATCTCCTGACAGTCCACGAGGGACTGCATGGACAGGAAATGAGTGAAAATCAGAGGGAAATGAGGAAGGAAAAGGGTTAAAGGAGGAGTCCTGAAAGGTGGACGATGCCCTAAGAACCCCCGGCGCCGCAGAAATGCACGGCGCCGAGGAACCACACAGCGCCGACAAGGAGCATGGTGCCGAGGAACCACACGGTGCCAAGGAACCACATGGCGCTGACAAGGCGCACGGCACTGAAGAACCACACGGCGCCGACAAACCGCATGGCGCCGAGGGGCCGGATGGCACCGCGACGCCACGCGGTGCAGATGAAGCGCACGGCAGGGAGGATGTGCACGCCCAAGTAACTCAACAGCGCTTGAGGACGGTATGCGAGACGATCGCGTCAAGACGGCGCTGAAGGTGCATCAACGCCAAGGGTGCTGAAAACATCCCAAGACCAAAACAGCATTTGAGGAGAAGGGAGGAAGAAGAGCAGGAGATAGAGGCATCGGTGGCCCCGCGCCACAGCCATATGGGAGGGGGACACCTAAGCGCGAAGTCAATGGCACCGAGATGGTGCCCCGCGACCAGGGAGGCTCAACCGCCCTACCTGGTCTCCCAAGAAGCCCGAAGGCCCCTGAGTGACCGGGCCAGGCAGCTGGACCAACCTCCGAGCCCACTGCTCCATAAGAGCAGCCCACTGATGAAACTGCTCATCTGAAAACCTACCAGAGGGCGGGGTAGGGCTCGATGTCAAGACGCCGGCTACCAGAAACAGAAGCTGGTGACCAAGGAGGAGACCGCAACTAGCTCCAATAACTGACCGCTCACGCCAGAGACATATCAGAGGGCGACTGAGGCCGAACGGTGCTGAGAATGCGACCGTTTATTTTTTATGTTTTCGAGGGGACCGCCCACCGGACATTGGACTGACCGCTGTCAGACCCTCCGGAGAAGGCGGCGGACCAGACCCAGCCCGGCTGACTGAACAGTTTACATGAAGTCTCCCTACCGTCACCTGACCCGCTTCATGGTCCACCAGCAAAGTAGGCTGAGACTTCTTACTAAATAAGAATAAATTAAGTGATACTTATTCAAGATATTACTACAAAACAACAAAACTGAAAACTATGCTGCTAGTTTGAAGTTTGACTCCCGGCGGGCGAGCGACGTCGTCACTGAAGCGCACTCGAGGGCGGGAAAAAAGGAACTGAGGCGGTTGGAGGGTCGATGCCGAGATAGTCATTACTGCACGAGCAGAGGCTCGCGGTGCCGCTCCTCACGGCTCCACCTCTGGTGCCGACCCTCCAGCAAAAAGTTTGCTCCCACTGGGTCCTAGTGCCTCCGGCACTATTCCCATTAGTGTGAATGAGTGGTGGAGACTTATGTCCAGGAAGATCAATTGGTTATACCACAGAAGTATAGAACAGAATTGTCACAGATAGCACATGATAGTCCTATGGCTGGTCACTTAGGGAGGGATCACACCCTTGCCAGATTTCTGTATAGATTTTATTGGCCGGGAATTCATGAAAATGTTGCTACCTATTGTAATTCCTGTGCTCAGTATCAGAAAGTAGCCCCAGTCACTAGAAAAGACAAGGTGCCCCTACTCTTGATAGATGTGCCTTTTGAGAGAATTGCAATGGATGTGGTTGGTCCTTTAGACAAGAGTAAAAAGGGTAATAGATTTATCCTGGTAGAATGGGACTATGCTACTCGATACCCAAAAGCAGTTCCAATGCGTACTGTTATAGCCCCAAAAGTTGCAGCAGAGCTTGCCAAAATTTTCAGCAGAGTGGGCATACCTAAAGAAATTGTTACTGATCAGGGTAGTAATTTTGGTGCTGCCTTGCTTAAGAAGCTGTACAGACTACTAGATATCTCTGCCATGAGAACCTCCCACTATCACCCTCAGACAGACAGTCTTGTTGAGTGTTTTAACCAAAACCTAAAACGCATGTTAAAATGGTTTGTAAAAGGGGAAGGGAAAGATTGGAACCAATACTTGCCTTGCCTACTTTTTGCTTACAGAGAAGTGCCACAGGCATCAACAAGGTTTTTACCATTTGAAATGCTGTAGGGTTGGCAGCCAAGAGGGTCACTGGATAGAATAAAAGAAATGTGGGAAGATAACCCCACTCAGAAACAATCTACAACATCTTATATGTGTGCCCTAAGAAAGAAACTGGCAAAACATGTTGAAATTGCCCATAGTAATCAGGAAGAGGCTCAAAACCAGCAGAAGGTATATTATGACCATGGAGTAAAAGAAAAAGTTTTCGAGCCAGGTGAAAAGGTTTTACTACTGTTACCCACAACAGAAAATAAGTTGTTAATGAAGTGGCAAGGGCCATATAAGGTTCTTAGACGTACTGGCACTGTTAACTATGAGATTGAGACCCCTGACAAGAAAAATCCTACTAAGATATACCATGCTAACTTCAAGAATGGGTTAAAAAATGCCAAAAGCTGCTTTGCTAGTTTTACCAGAAACTGATAAGGAAGATATTGATGTAGCTTGTGACAGACTGGAAAAAACTGTAAATGCTGATGGTGTAAGGGTGAATGCTTCCTTAAACTCAGAACAAACTGCAGAAATTCGTAATGTGCTAAAGACATTTAATACTGTTTTTACCATGATACCAGGCTGAGCAAAAGGGGTTGAGCATGTAATTGTGACAACGAATGCTCTTCCTATTAGACAAAAGTCATACAGGTTGCCAGAGCGGTTAAAAGCCGATGTGGTTAAGGAAATACAAAAAATGAAAGAACTGGGTATCATAGAGGAGTCGAGTACTTGGTCATCTCCCATGGTAATTGTAAATCAAAAAGAAGGGGGTGTTAGAATCTGCCTTGATTTCAGAAAACTTAATCAAGTGTCAGATTTTGACAGTCACCCTATGCCCAGAATAATGATTTGGTGGACAGACTGGGGAGTGCAAAGTATATCAGTACCCTCGATCTCACCAAGGGTTACTGGCAAATACCTTTAGCTAAAGAATCCAGAGATAAAACTGCATTTGCCACCCCCTATAGGATTCTATCAGTTCACCACCATGCCCTTTGGTTTACATGGTGCATCAGCTACATTTCAGCGGTACATGGATGTGATCTTATCCCCTCACACTAGTTATTGTGCTGCATGCCTGGATGATGTCATTGTGTACAGTCCAGACTGGAAAAGTCACATGGAACACCTACGAGCAGTTACCCAGGCTATCAGAAATGCAGGTCTGACTATTAATCCTACCAAATGTGCATTGGGCATGCAGGAAACCAGATATTTGGGCTATGTGTTGGGAAATGGAGAAGTCAAACCACAGATTTCTAAAATAGAAGCTGTAGCTAACAGCCCTGTACCTAAAACAAATAAACATGTCGGGTCATTTTTAGGTATGGCTGGTTATTATCTGAGATTTGTTCCCAACTTTGCCAAATTAGCTACTCCCCTCACTGAACTCACAAAGAAATGATACCCCAATAATGTGAAATGGACCCCAGAGTGTGATGAAGTTTTCAAGCCATAAAGGCTGCATTATGTTCAGCACCTGTTTTAAGAAGCCCAGACTTTGAGAAACCATTTCTGCTACAAACAGATGCATCCGAGGTAGGCCTAGGTGCAGTCCTAAGCCAAAATATAGATGGGAAAGAAATGAAAATTATGTACCTACCGTAATTCTTGATCTTCTCTTGTATCTTCACCATTCATTACTGTTGGGTGACAGCCGGAGGCGCGCACCCGCCACGGGAGTTTTTTTTTGAGGAGTCAGTGTCGACGCTGCTGCCCCCTGGAGTGACACTCTGCGTAGAGTGCGAGGGGTGGCCATTAGGCGCTGCAGACTCCTCCTCCATCATCCCAGTTCTTTTAGCCGCAGAGGCAAAATAAGGATTAGAAGAGAGAGTGAGACAAGAGAGCCGAGGGATAGAAAAAAGGAAAGGATATAAACTGAAAAAGGAATAAGCAGATAGAGGACAGAAAGAAGAGGAAGAAAACTGCCTACCCTAAGAGACCGAAGGGCCTCACTTCTGGGGCGGCTCTAAGGGAGGAACAGATAGGGAGGAGAAAGAAGAAGAAGAAGGGGAAAAAGAGAGAAAAAGAGGAGGGGAGGCTAGGAGGGGAGAATTCTGCCGTTGGTAAATTGGCTTAGGGTTATAAGCTCAGAACCATAAACAAGGGAGCAAGGATCCCATTTTGAAATTTCAAGGAGAAGGTCAACTGAACCTCTCGCGCAGAATGGACACCAAAGGCAGATTCCCTAAACCTCCCGCCTTCCCCAATTTTCTAGACTCCAGCTGGCAGCTCTCCAACTATTAAGAGGGAAAATCTGTTCCATACGAGAGCTGCCAACTAGGAAGGAAAAGAAGCCCCCTAGCACCTTGTTAAGTGATAACACAGTATCATGTGCAAGAGGGAGGGGGGTCTACAGGGGACACCTCTATATGACACAGAGAGAGAGGGAACTCAATCGGACTCCCTAGAGGCAAAGCAGGAAAAACACCTCTTATGGAAAGAAGCGCCAGACAGCACCAACCAGTAGAGGCTGAATAAAGACCAGGGCCTGCTAGAAGGGGCCTGGGAAAGAGAAGGCGAGCCACTTAAGGAACTATCTTTTTACTCATGAATTTAAAACATGGCTGGGAAAAAGCCAAGAACTGCCCAGTAAGGGTAGTCAGAAAAGTTCCTCAGGACAGATAAACCTTAGCCTGCCCTCCTATTCTGAGAGGGGATTTTTTTTTTGGCTTAACGCCAAAAGAGAAGGGGAGGAATGAGCAGGAGGGGAGACGCCTAAAGAAGGAGGCCCTTGAGGGGATGTGGGAAGGATTCAGTAATGAATGGTAAAGATACAAGAGAAGATCAAGAATGACGGTAGGTACGTAATTTTCATATCTTCCCTTGTCAATCTTCATCACTGTTAGGTGAGTACCAAGCCCCCTCCCCCAAGGGGGGGTTAAGAAAACCCCCCTGAGGGAACAGATCCCTCAGCCTCCTACTGGTGACAAGTAGAGAGGGGAAGACTCTAACCAATAGACTAGGAGTCTAAGGTGGGTGAGGAGGAGGAGAAGGCGCCCCCGAGGGGCTGTGGGAGTGGGGGTTGCCCCTGAAGACGCCTCCTGGCCCTACGGGAAAAAAGACGGGTCCCGTGGAAGGCAGAGCCAGTCCCCCTACACCGGGCCATGGGTGACAGTCAGGAGAGACGAAGCCATGCCGTCCGCCTGATGCAGATCGCTGTCCCTACTAGTCTGGATGCCTCCTCGTTAGCATCGTAGGATGCCCTCGCTTGGTGCCTTGCAAGCACCAGACCCTGCGCAGAGAGGGCAATGGCTTGTCTAGACTGCTCTGAGTCAGGAAGCAAAGCTAAGACCTGAGCCAGCATCGACCACAGATGCCTGCTGTAAGCAGCGAGGTGAGCTTGATGGGAGGAAATGCACAACAATGCACGACCAGAAGAGAAGACTCTTCGTCCCCACCAGTCAAACTCAGCAGAATCCCAACCGGAGGCCAGTCGGCACTGGGCGGCGAAGCCCAGAAGGAGTATCTAGGGACGTCAAACCCGAAGGTGGGTGTGGTAGAGAACCTAGAGACTCGGCCGAGGGCACAATACCGTCTCCTGGGGCTGGAGAAGGAGTGGCTGGAGGTTGCCAGGACCGGATAGACACTTCCTGGAAGGGGATCGGCCAGGAAGGCACCACCAAATGGCGGGCGCTGAATTCACTAAGGAAAGCATGCGTCTGCCGCTTGGTATTGTCTCTATGAAAGTAGGAAATACGAAGTTCAAACCATCCTCAGGGGAAACGCTAGTAGTCTGAAGTCGGCGCCAGAGGAAAGGTGGATAGTGTCTTCCTTCCTCAGTTGAGGAAGATGAGGAGGAAGTGGAGCTCGAATGCCCAGAGGACTCCAAGGGCGGGGGTGGGGACAGGCGAAAGACCTGTTCGCCCATGGCCCTAACATAGGACGGGAAGGCCGCCGCAGTAGCTCTGAACGTCTCCCAAGTTAATGGCCCAGTGTGCCCCACATGGCCCGGGAGAGAGGGAGGTGGTTGCAGAGGGATGGGTGAAGGGCACCTAATAGTACGTGCCTGGCCTCTGCCAGGGCTCTGGGATCCAGGTAGCGATGCTGCCAAAACTGGGGACCCTGGGATCATGCTGGGTCGCATAGAAGAGAGGAAAAGAGACAACTCCGGAAAGAGCCCTGAAGGGGAATCTCCCCTGTGGCGCGCCTGGGATTGCATGAGTCCGGAAGGGCAACCTTCAGAACCGCCACCAGAAGACGCTTTAGAGACCTTCAGAGAGAGGTGAGGATCAGTGCTACGACTCCTTCCCGCACCCCGCAGGGCGGTGGGGGCTCGTTGCTGCTCTCTACCCCTACCCTTCAATCCTTCGGACTCCGAAGCAGCCCTCTTCCTCGAAACCAGTGGTGGAGGTCCCTGTTGAGCAAGACCCCGAAGGGCACCCGCTGAAGCAGGGTCCTCTTCCCTCCGCTGAAGGACCTGAGCAGCACCGGGAACGGCAGCTGCCTGGGATCTGCCAGAAGAGGGAATCCCCTCTCGGACATCCGAAGGGTCCACCACAGAAGATTCCAGGCCACCACTAACCACGGAGCCATCCGTGCAAACCAGCTCCGGGGAGTCTGGGAGAGGAACACTGGACCGTCTAGCCCTGCGGCCTACAGGAGGTTCAGAGCCAGAAGACTCTAGCTGCTGGTCTGGGTCCTCACCTGAATCGTCTCCCTCCGAGGAGGGGTTGATAAGGGAAGACTCCATTCCAGCCGCCGCAGGAACCTGCCCTGAGGTGGCACCAGGCTGGGTACCGCTGTAGGCTGCGACGAGTAACAAGTCTGCATAGTCATCTGCACCTCTGGCAGTGCCAGGCTCCCAGGCTGCACTGCAACAGCTGCCCGAGTCACCCGACACCACCAATGGCGCGAGATCCAGCAAGCCACTTAATGGTGCCACGGAGTCCCTGGCACTGCAAACGCACCGAGGCCCAGCGCGCACCGCCAACGGCGCCACCAATCCCCGCACTGCGAACGGCACCGAGGATCAGAGCAGCACCGCCACGGCGCCGCCCGAAACCAGGATTCGCACGGCACCGCGGGCCAGAGCGGTTTCACACGGGCGTCACTAAAACCACGGCATCCGCCGAATGGCGCCAGACCCAAAGCGACACTGCCGATGGAGTCCCCGACGCAAAGGCTTAGAATGGCGCTGCCGACGGCCCTGACCGAGTTGCCGGCACCGCGAGCTGTGGCAGACTCCACAGCGAGGACAGACGGGAACGAGGGCCCACCAGAGCCGGGCCCCGCAACTGAAGGCCACGACACTGGGGGGGCCTGCACCTCCAAGGAGATGGCTGCCGGGATGGCGCCAACGGTGCGACCCCGGGTGGGATCACACTGTTCCTCCGGCGTCGAAGAAGAAACCTCCTCCTCGGCAAGGCTGGAAGTGGAGGAGGCTTCCACCTCACCGGGCCGTATAGAACCGGGACGGGACCCGGAGGAAGGGTTGAGCAATCTGGCCT
Organism: Neoceratodus forsteri; assembly: GCA_016271365.2. Lineage (NCBI taxonomy): Eukaryota > Metazoa > Chordata > Ceratodontiformes > Ceratodontidae > Neoceratodus > Neoceratodus forsteri. The sequence goes on from CM057453.1 coordinate 1,400,609,971, forward strand.
GGGAAGCCCTAGGGCGACGTCGTCCTCTGAAAGTCGGTGGAGCTCGTCCGACTTGCAACGCGAGGACTTCTAAAACACGGTGATCCATGGAGAAGCAGGCGTCGCAATGGTACATATCATGGTAGGTCCCAGGCACCGGAGACAAACATCATGACGGTCCGTGATTTGAAAACTGCTGGCCAAAGGGCACCGACGATAGGGCACGTACCACGTAGATTTACGCTTTGCCCCCGAACCAGACAAGATGCCAAATAATTAAGGAAAACACAGAAAAGGCTCGGCATCGTCGAAAAATATATAATGGAACGGTCTTACCGGTCAATGACGTCAAGAATCACCGGGATGAAGGAGCGTCGAAAAACTTCTAATGCGCCTATGCACAGTAGTACTGGGAACTCCGCAGCAGGTGCAGCCCCGACGGCGGGAGAAACAGAACTAGGATGGAGGAGGAGTCTGCGCGCTTAACGGCCGCCTCGTGTCTCACGCAGAGTGTCACCAGGGGTGGCGCCATCGACGCAGACCTCAAAAAAAACCTCCTGTATGGTGTACTCGCTGTCACCCAACAGTAATGAATGGTGAAGATTGACAAGGAAGATCATCCTATTCTGTATACAAACAGGAAATTGCATGACAGAGAAAAAGATACTCCACTATCGAAAAGGAGTGTTTAGCAGCAAAGTGGTTCATGGAGTCCCTCAAATTTTATTTGCTAGGAACTGATTTTGTTCTGGTAACTGATCACAATCCTCTGTTGGCTTAACCAGATGAAAGATAAACATTCCAGAATCACATGGTGGTACCTGGCACTGCAGACATTTAAATTCTCTGTGATTCACAAATCTGGTAAAGAGAATAGTACTGCTGATTTTCTGTCAAGATATGGACCAGGAATTGAGGGTTCTGATGGTTGAAAAAAAAAAATATATAATGTATGGGTTTGAACTGTACTTTTTTGCTGTACTGTTGAAAAACAAAATGGATGCAAATGTGCTTAATGTCTGCATGCAACAAGTGTTATTAGTTAATAAAGAGTTTTAGAAACCTGTTTAATAAAACAGGTTCCCTCTTAAAGAGGGGGGTATATGTGACAGGGTAGAATAGGACCCTGTCCCATTTGTTTTGGAGAAAGTATTTAAATGCAAGGATCTGTCATTTTCTGTCTGGCTGCGCAACCACATTTTCCTGTGAGACCTCGGACGTGATCATCCCGAACAGTCTCGCAATCCTTTGCCTCTCACTGTGTCTCAGTTTTCTCTTGCTGTCTTTCTTTCTTGCATATCTATATCTGCTAAAATAAAATATATGAAAATCAATGTATGGAAATGTAGCTGATATTGGGATCAGTTTTGTTTAGAAAATTGTGTTACTGTTGAAATTTATATATTTATAATTTGAAATAACTGTAAAAAGCTAGAGGTTACTTGGGTGCAAATGCCTGAGCCTTTTGCAGTTGCTGTGGGGACCTCAGTAAGTTCTCAATGTTCTAGCAGCTCCTGAAATTTACAAAGAACAGGATGCTTGCCAAGCATGGGGGTTAAAAAGGGTTATAAAAACAGCAAAGCTGAGTTGCAAGGGAGATTTGTTTTTTACAAGAGATTTTATTTTGTTTCTGTATATAGTTATTCTGAACAGGTTTATTTTATTTTATGTTACTGCAACTACAAATAAACACTTTTGTGCAATTCAGCAACTGCTCCTGGTTTTCTCTATGCTTCCTGATCTGTGCCTCGACGACAGCTGACCCCTGATGTGGTCTATCAAGTCTGCTCGTATTGCATGGTCCACAGCCTGAGCTAATGTTCCTGCCCTCCCTCCCCACTCCTCCCATCCTCTCTTCCCATGATTCTTACCTTCCCCTATGCCTATCACAGCCTCTCTTAAAGCTGCCTACTGTCTTCAACAAGATTTATTTTATTTATTTAAAATTTGAAGACCGGGAAAGGCACACTGAGCCGAGGCTCGTTTGCAGGTGCGACTCAAGTACAGAGTGTACATTGAAAGAGCAAGTACAAAAGGTGGGGAGTATACACAGACAGTAATACAGAGAACTTAATACTTTACGATAAAATATGAGTTAACGTGCATAGCAAGTAAAAGAGGCCGAGGTACAGTCCCAGACTAGGGTATGTTGGTAGAGTGTGTGAGGGGTTTCAGCTGGGTGCCACAGCCATTAGAGCATCTTGGGCAGGCTGGGGTGGGGAGGAGCCTGAGGAGTTGCATCAAGGCAGAACAGGAAGAGGCCAGGCGAAGGTTGGGGTGAAGGTTATTCCAGAGAAGGGGGGAGTCGGTACAAGAAGGCAGCTTGGCCGGAAAGAGTCTGAGGGCGGGGCAGGTGGAAGGTGCGTGGGTCTCTGTGGCAAAGGGGGTCATTTAGGGAGGTGGCAGGAGAAAGGCAGGAGGAGAGGTAAAGGGGCAGTGAGTCAAGCCAGTATTTTGCTATGAAGGAGGCGCTGTGGATGGTTCTTCTGTGGGCGAGCATTGCTGTAGAGAGATTAGCGTAGAGTTGGCAGTGGTGTGTAAGTGGGGGGGAGGCAGTGGCGAAGCGGCAAAAAGAGTTGAGGGTGTCTAGTCTGGAGAGAGAGGCTGTTGGGGTGGTACCATAGATTATGTCGGCATACTCAATAACGGGCAAGACAGTTTTGCGTCCGAGCTCACAATGGGTGGGGATGGGTAAGCTGGCCCTGTGCCGATACAGGATGATGATCTCTTCCGGCAGCGCATTCCAAGTGTCCACCACCCTCTCTGTGAAGAAGTGCTTCCTGACCTCCCTCTTAAACCTCCCACCCTCCAACTTAAGACTGTGCCCCCTCGTGTTATGGCTGTCACTCAGCTTAAAGAGACTCTCCTTATCAACCTTATTTATTCCTTTCAAGTACTTAAAGGTCCCAATCATGTCCCCCCTCTCTCTCTCCTGTCTTCCAGGGAGTACATGTTCAGTGTCCTCAGTCTCTCCTCGTATGCCTTACCCTGCTGACCTGCTATTATCTTTGTAGTCCTCCTCTGGACCTCCTCCAGCAGGTTAATGTCCTTTTTGAGGTGTGGGCACCAGTACGAAACTCCATACTCTAGATGCAGCCTTACCAGTGACCTGTACAAGGGCATTATAACCTGCTCTCTACTACTACTGATCTCCCTAGATATGCATCCCCACATTTTGTTTGCCTTTGCTGCTGCTTTCTTGCACTGTGTGGAGTGCTTCAGGTCACTAGTAATCAGCACTTCCAGGTCCTTCTCCTCCTCTGATGCAGATACTCTGACTCCACCCAGGTAGTATTCTGTCCTGGAATTCTTGGCTCCAATATGCATAACTCTGCATTTGTTGCCACTGAAGCCAAGCTGCCAGATCTTGGACCACTTCCCCAGATCTTTCTGTAGGTCCTGTATCTCTTCAGCTGTGTCCACTCTCCCACAGAGCTTGGAGTCATCCGCGAATAGGGACATTTTGCCCTTAACGTCATCTCCAATGTCACTGATGAAGACATCAAACACCAGCCCCAGCACAGAGCCCTGTGGAAACCCACAAGTTACCTCTTTAGTGCCATATAACTCTCCCCCCACAACCACCCTCTGGGTTCTGTCCCTCAGCCAGTTTTCCACCCATCTGGCCATCTTTTTCCCAACCCCGAGATCCACAACTTCCTGATCAGCCTTTTGTGGGGCACAGGGTCAAAGGCCTTGCTGAAATCAAAACAGAGGATGTCTACTGCTTGGCCCATGTCTACTGTCTTAGTGACACAGTCAAAGAAATCAATCAGATTTGTTTGACACCATCTCCCCTCCATGAAACCATGCTGCCTCGCATCCTGAAGACCATGCTCCTCTAGATATTCCACCAACCTTTCCTTTAGTATGGTCTCCATTAGCTTGCCCACAATGGAGGTCAGACTGACTGGTCTGTAATTCCCTGGGTCATACTTGGGACCACTTTTGTGGAGGGGCATTACATGTGCTGTTCTCCAGTCCTGTGGTACAACTCCTGACTCAAGTAAATTATTAAACAGGTCTGACAGTGGCCCTGCCAGCTCCTTTATTACCCTTAGTTGCACTCTGTCTGGGCCTGGTGATTTGTCCACCTTCAATGCCAGCAGCCCTTCTCTCACTCTATCCTCCTCTATCACTACATCTGTGTTACCCTTCCCTCCTGCTCCTCTTTTCCCTCCTGAAGGCACTGGTCCTTCCTTCTCCATGGTGAAGATGGAACAGAAGAATTCATTTAGTATCTCTGCTTTCCCCCCATTATCCTCCACCCCTTTCTTAAGCCTAACAATCCCTTCCTTCTTGTCCCTTTTTTCACTTGTATATCGAAAGAAAGCCTTCTCCCCCTTCTTAATTCCTTCAGCTATCTGCAGCTCCTTCTGTGCCTTTGCTCTCTGTACTTCCTTACTTGACTCACTAGCCAACCTTAGGTAATTTTCCCTATCCACCTCTCTCTTGGTCTTCCTGAATTTTCTATAGGCCAACCTCTTTTCCCTTACAGCCTTAGCAACCCCAGAACTGAACCAGCTGGGTGCTTTGGCCCTGGCATTCTTCCCCCTGAGCCTAACGCACTCGTCTGTGACAACCAGTATCCCTTCCTTAATGATGGATTACCTTTGGTCCACCCCCATATCTGCTCTGATGCCCGCCAGATGGCTCCTTAGCACTTCGCCCATTTTCCTGAAGTCCGCCCTATAGCAATCCAAAATTTTGGTCTTAGGATGCTTTCCCTGCCCATATTCAACTGGACCCACACTGTGCAATGGTCACTTCCACCCAGTGGCTCCCTGACCATTATTTCCTGTATATGCTCCCCATTTGTGGGCACCAGATGAAGAATTGCCTCAGCTCTTGTTGGTTCAGTGATGCCCTGAGTCAGGAACCCACTCTGCAGTCCTTCCAAACTCAGATGACTCCTAGCACATGTTGTGGATGGTATGTTCCAGTCCACCTTGGGCAGGTTGAAGTCCCTTACAATTACCACCTCTCCTTTTCCTGCAGCTTCCAATATTTGTGAGTTCAGTTCCCTGTCCCTCTCCTCACTATTCCCTCCCTGATATAAACTGCCACCCCTCCCCCCTTCCCGACTACCCTGTCCCTCCTGTATAGTTTATATCCAGGGATCGCAAGGTCCCAGTCATGGTGTGATGTTGCCCAAGTCTTGGTTACTGCAGCTATGTCCACCCTCTTGTCTGCTAATAGTGCCTGCAGGTCATCCATCTTGTTTCCAAGACTCCGCGCATTCAGAGACACCACCCTCCTGCTACTCTTTAGTCCTTAACATTTTTTACTTTTGCATTTAAGTGACTGGTAAGTGAAACAGACAGCCACGAGCTGTTAGTTTGAAGTACCACTCACTTGCTGTAACATGCTGGGTGGCTCTATCACACCCTCCCCAGCCCTCCCGCTTTTCTGTTGTCCTGAGCTCTTTCTACTTTTAAAGTACCGCTCGCTGTGACATGACAGTCACAATGTGAAGCCACATGAAGTTGTGCTTTCAGTCTTCTGATAAATAAAATCACTGGGGAGGCACAGTGTGTAACATGCTGGCAGTGAGGCAGCATAGGGTGTAGTAATATGCGTCACAGCTGAAATTGTAATAAGGTCATGTGTACCTGGACTTGATACAGTGATGTTATTGTCAAGGGACACAGTGTCCGATCAGAATGCTAGAAATTTTCTTGCAACTGTATAATGAATCACTAATTTGTGTAGTTTACTTTGTGTTTTAAATACAGCTGTTATTTCACTGAGATGTATTTAAACTTGCCATTCTTGCAAAATAATACGACTTGCACCTTTCACAAACATGCAAGTGCTAAAGCACAAATACACACTACTCTAGCGATTAAACTAGTATGAAGTCCTATAACTCAGAAAGGTTGCCGTACATTACCTCCAGACCATTTGCTTGACAAAACTCCTTGATGGTGCACAGAAGTGGAGCCAGCATGGTGGATTTCGACTCAGAGACCCCATCAATCCTTTTAACGTTTTCAGTGGAAGTGGGCCTGTTACAGGAGAAACAGAAGAGCAATGACAGACCTCATGTACATGATAGTAACACCTTGATTAGTTTCTGGTGACAATCCTAGAAATTCTGCTCAGGCATTTTTCAGTCCACAAAAGTGTTTACAATTTGCAGGAGTACCATGGTGCACTTGCAAATGTTCTAAATATTTGGCACCAAAACAAAGAGACCAGATCAAAGGGAAAGGAAGAAATGCTGATACATGGCACACTGGAGGATATCACAGTTTACAGTAATGTTATACTCATGTTATCCATGACACTATAGCACTGTGGACCAACTTCACAATGTAAAGCCACTTGAAGCTCTCTCTATTGTATTCCACTGAGTGTTCACTGCATGTCTCCTTTCCCCATGTCTTTTATGACAGCTATTACACACGTGATCACAGCCATGAATGTGGATTCTTGGCCTTCATGCAGAGTAGTTTACCTTAGTTTGGCGAGATCCAAGAGCACCTTGTTTGTTGCTAACACAGCTGGAGGAATGTCTCTCTCGTTGGACAGCTTCTGTCTGGCTACCACCAGTTTTCCATACAAAGTACTCTGTTTATAAAAGATAAATAAGAGTCAGAATTCAAATTCAAATGATAAAACATAGGTTATGAACCTGCTACACAGAGGCAGTAGGGAAAGTTAGAAATAAAAGCCCTTCATTTTAGCAAGAGGTCAAATACACCACTCAGTAGTGCAGTGATCATTCCCAACCCCACTTTTTTCATTCCATTCCTCTACCAACACACAACCACGTAGCGGCCAATAGTTGTAACATGAAGGTCACTGAGTCGTCATGCTCCTTCAATTCCAAGCATCTTTCAATGCAAGAACTACTACACTAACTGTGCCCAAGCATCCTGATCTGTAGATTATATATTAAAAATGACAGAATAGTGTAAATTAGAGATTGCACCCTTGCAGATTCACAAATCCACTGGCTTCCCTGCTGACCTTGGGAATTATTGGGCACTTTGCAATGCCTCTACCATAGCTACAAGGCTTGCAAATACTTTGCATTCACCCTCCAGAACAATCCAAGTCATCCCTCTAAATTCTGGAAGACTATTCATTCCTTACTGTCACCACCGACCCAGTCTCTGCCCCCCCCCGTTCTCAAGTTAAGTAAGTCTCCCACCTCTGACCGTGTTGCCAGTGCCTCCTCCATCTTCTGTGCTCACTCCCTATCCTCTTCTCTATGTGCCTGCCCCTCTCCTTCTCTACCACCACTCTGGCTGCCTTGCTCAAGGCCCTTTTAGCCCTATACCCCCTAAAAGATCTGAACCTAGCAGTCTTGACCACAAGCTCCTCCATTTCACGGCTCCTGCCATTGCTATCCCCATCAGTATTATGTTCAGCATCTCTTTCTCCTTGGCCACTGTCCCAGATGACTGGAAATGGTGAACAATTATCCACCCATTCCCAAAATGGTGACCCTTCCTCTCCTGGTAAGTATCGGCAAATCCCACTTCTCCTTACCCTGGCGAAGCTCTAGTAAAGTACAGTTACGCAAGAACTTACCATAACAGCTGACCTTCGAGAGAGGCTCTTGCAGTAGGTATTTACACATAGGACTGAGTTGCCAGGCGACAGGACCCCATGGAAAAATTTCTAGCTGGCAGCCTCTGGCGGGGACCGCCCCCATATCAGATGACCGGCGTCAAGTGACGTCAGTATAAAGGGGTGGTTCCCCCACGCCCACCTTCCAGTTCTTTCCCGCCAAAGGCCAAAAGAGGCAAGATGAGAGAGAAGAGGATATCCCCCCCCATGGAAATGAAGCAAAGAAAACTTAGGGGGACGGAGGGCAGGAAGGCAATACCTACTGCAAGAGCCTCTCTCGAAGATCTACTGTTACGGTAAGTTCTTACATAACTGTACTATCTTACTTTGAGAGGGCTGTTGCAGTAGGTATTTACATACAGGACTGAGTCCCAGGCAGTCTGGAACAAGAAAAAGCAGTCGGGAGGAGGACTGTTATCCATAGCATGGAACCTCAGGGCTGAACGTGTCTCACGAAAGGAAACCCTGTAGGACAGCCAACCCGAAGCCTGCTCTACGGCGAGAGGCGATGTCCAAACTGTAGTGTTTCGTGAAGGTATGGACGGAAGCCCAAGTTGCGGCTGTACAGATGTCTGCCGCTGATACATTTTTGAAACAAGACACAGAGGCAGTTACTCCACTGGTGGAGTGACCTCTGACTTGACCCGGAAGGGTCTTGTTGTATTTATCATAACAGAAAGTGATACAATGTGCCAATCATTTTGAAAGACATTGCTTCGAGACAGCATTGTCTTCTCTTCTGTGGGCAAAAGAGACAAAAAGCTGATCAGTCTTCCTGAGATCCTTATTCCGATTTGTGTAGTATCTCAGGATTATGTGAACATCCCAAGTATGCAAGAGGTACTCCTCTTGATTGGAGTGTTGTGTAAAGAAAGCAGGTAGCTCAATGGACTGATTCAGTGTAGATTCAGCCACCACCTTAGGAAGAAACTTAGGGTTGGTGCGAAGAGCCACACGTCCCTTGAGAAATATCAGATATGGGATTTTACACATTAAGGCCTGCAGCTCGGAAATTCGCTGAGCGGAAGTAATGGCCACTAGGAAGAGTGTCTTCCGAGAAAGGAAAGTACAGTTACGTAAGAACTTACCGTAACAATAGCTCTTCGAGAGGAGCTCTTGCAGCAGGCTATAACACTCAGGACTATGCCGCAGGCACTAGGACCCTCCGGAAAAACTTCTCATCCAGCAGTACCAAGCAGGGACCGCCCTCAACGTCGGCCCCACCTCGACGTCAGCCCTAGTACAAAAGGGGGCGGACCCAGTTCCACCTCAGTTCCCCCGCCAAGGCCTGCGGACAAGCCCTGACAAGAGAAGGAGATGAAGCACTAGATGAAGATCTGCACACCTCAAGGGGGAAGGCGGGTGGGAAAGGAACGCCTGCTGCAAGAGCTCCTTTCAAAGATCTACTGTTACGGTAAGTTCTTATGTAACTGTACTATCTTACTTCGAGTGGGAGCTCTTGCAGCAGACTATAATACTCAGGACTGAATACCAAGCAGTCCCACGCCAAAGAGGTAGTAGACCCTGGGAGGCGGAAATTACTGACTCCAGAGGCCTAGGACAAAAGTCCCTGTAAAACAGCCAGACCAAAACCGGCACGGCGTCTGGAGACTATATCCAAGCTGTAATGCTTGACAAAGGTATACACCGAGTTCCAGGTAGCGGCCGCACATATGTCCCTTATGGAGACATTCCTCAGGGCGGCAAAAGATGCAGACACTCCTCTAATGGAGTGACCCCTGACCGGACCCAGTAAGGGTTTATTGTGCTTTTCATAGCAGAAGGATACGCAGTGGACGATCCACTTCGAAATCGTCTGCTTGGTCACCGGTTTGCCCAAGCATTGTGGTGCAAATGCCACAAAGAGTTGCTTCAACTGACGGTGTGCAGCCGTCCTTTTGAGGTAATACCTCAGTGTCCTGTGGACGTCTAATGTGTGAAGGAGAGCTTCCCCTCTATTAGAAGGGGAAGGGAAACAGACTAGAAGGTCAACAGACTGGTTGAGGGTCAACTCCGAGACCACTTTTAGAAGAAACTTAGGATTTGTTTTAAGGGAAACCATTTCCCTGTGAAAAACCAAATACGGCTCTTTACACGTCAGAGCCTGAAGCTCAGAGACTCTTCGAGCTGAGGTAATAGCAACCAAAAAACAAACCGTCCAGGAAAGGAAACGCAGCTTACAATCCACTGCCGGTTCAAAGGGAGGGAGGGTAAGCTTCTCAACACAAAAAGGAGGTCCCAGGGTGGGATAGGATCCCTAATGGGAGGTCTCATATGCAAAATCCCCCTCAAAAAGGTGCGGGCTACATCTAACTGTGCTAAAGCCCTGTCTCCAATCAGAGCATGATAGGCGGAGACAGCCCACATGTGCACCTTAATGGAGGAGTAACTCAGGCCATGTTGGTACAAGGAGAGGAGGTACTGTAATGCTGAGTTCACTGGACAGGTGATGGGGTCCAAATGCTGTGACGAGGCCCATAAACAAATCTGCTTCCATTTCATAGCATAGGCGGAGCAGGTGGAGAACTTCCTCGCTGACACTAGGACTGCCGCTACCTCCGGGGAGACCCTGTATCTCTGTTGGGCTACGTCTGAAGGAACCAAGCATGGACCAGCGATCCCTGTTCCTGGGATAGCAACTGCGAGCATATGGGCAGCGGAGTTGGAGGTTCCCTGGACAACCGCTGCAGAAGTGGGAACCAAATCTGCCGAGGCCACCGGGGCTACTACAATCATTCGAGCCCCTTCTGCCTGCAACTTCAGCAAGACTCTCTGAATGAGAGGGAAGGGCAGGAAAGCATACAGAAACCTCCCTGCCCAGCAAACGGATAATGCATCTGGCCAGAAAACTCCAGACGCATGCTCTCGCAAGCAAAAAAGTGGCAGTTTGACATTGCATGGTGACGCAAAAAAGGTCCAGCTCTGGACGACCCCACTTGTCGAAGAGCTGATCTGCTACAGACTGTAACAGCTCCCACTTGTGTGCTCTGGATCGAGACCTGCTTAAGCTGTCTGCCAGATTGTTTAGGATGCCTGGAATGTGCACCACTGACAGCAGAATGTGTCGTTCCAGTGCCCAGTACCAGCCTCTCATCGCCTCCCTGCAAAGGGGATACGAATGAGTGTCCCCTTGCTTGCTGATGTAAAAGACGACCGCCATATTGTCTGTTTGAATTAGGAGAGAGCCCGGCACTAGGTCCCCTTGAAATGCCTGCATGGCATAGAGGACTGCTCGCATCTCTAATACATTGATATGGAGAGATCGCTCCTCGGGTGTCCAAACCCCTTGCGTTTGACGAGTATCCAGGTGTGCTCCCCATCCCAGATCTGATGCATCTGTCGTAAGGGTCTGATCTGGTGGCTCCGGATGAAACCAGACCCTTTTCTCCAAATTCTGGGGGTCCAACCACCAAAGCAAAGTTCTCCTGACTGGCTCGGTGATCCTGACTAGAATGTCTAGATCGTTGGAGCCCTGGTCCCACTGCACCCTGGGCATCCATTGTGGGACCCGCATGTGGAGGTGGGCCAGAGGAGTGACCGGAATGGCCAGTGCCATGTGCCCCAGCATCCTGAGGAAGTTCCTTGCTGGAACCTGAGGAGTTACTGAGATCCATTCCGCAATCTCCCGCAGGCGATCGCCCCTGTCTGGGGGTAGAAAGGCCATGCCCTGGACAGAATCCAGAATCGCTCCAATGAAGACGAGTCTTTGACTGGGCTCGGGAGACGATTTCTTAAGGTTCAGGGTGATCCCCAGCTCTCGGAACAGAGAACAGGTGTCTTCGAGAGCTTGAAGCAGGCTTGACCTGGATGGGGCCGTAAGTTGCCAATCGTCGACGTAGGGGAAGACGTAGTGCCCCTGACACCTTAGAGCCGCAGCCACCACTTTGTGAAGACTCGAGGAGTGGAGGAGAGGCCGAACGGAAGAACTCAGAATTGATAGTGCTCCCCTTGGAAGTGGAACCTCAGAAACTTCCACTGGGGAGGGAAGACCCCGATGTGCATATATGCATCCTGCATGTCTAGGGAGCAGAGCCAGTCTCCTTGGTGCAGCAGGGGAAGTAGACCTGGAAGGGTCACCATCCTGAACCTTTTGTACTCTATAAAGAGATTGAGAGAGCTGAGGTCCAGAATGGGTCGAAGATCCTGCGTCCTTTTTGGGACCAGGAAGAAGTGGGAATAAAACCCCTTTCCCCGCTGATGCAAGAGGACTACCTCTATTGCCTTTTTCTGCAAGAGGGTCTGAATTTCTCCTTCTATAAGTGGGATGTGAGAAGGAGGATATCGGGAGTACTTTGGTGGAGTATTTGGAGGGAACTCCGTGAACTCTAGTGTATGTCCTCTCCTGATAATATCCAGGACCCATTGGTCCGCAGTTATCGAGCTCCACCCTTTGAGATGAAGGGAGAAGCGGCCTCCGACCATCTCCCTGGAGTCTTCCTTTGGAGGAGGGGGGACCAGAAGGGAGTCATAGGGCTGAGCCGGGCATAGGCAGAGAGGCCTGGGAGGACTTGGGCCCATGGTTAGGAGCGCCTCCAGATTGCTGGTTACCGCCTCTCCTACAGAAGCCACCTCTCTGACTCTGCTGGTTACCACGGGCTTGTCCACCTGAGGGCTTGCGAAAAGGCCGTTTCCGTTGCTGGTCGCCAGGGTACATCTGGCGGACCGACCAGATGGACTTGCCCAACTCCTGAAGACGTGAAATAAGAGATTCCATCACTTGCCCAAACAACACGGTACCTTGGAATGGCAGATTCTTGGTACCGGACTGCAGATCCTAATGAAAGCCCGAAACTCTTAACCAGGCATGGCGCCGAAGGCAGACCCCTGACGTGGCCGCCCGGGCTGCCGTATCTGCAGTGTCGTACGAGGCCCTCAGGACATGAGAGCCCACGTCGGAGCCTGATTTAAGTATGTCCAGAAGTTCCGTCTTCTGCTCGGAATCTGGCATGGCTCTCAGTAGCTCTTGTCCCCTCTCCCACAGAACATTCTGGTACTGCCATATGCGTCAGGAAGTTGAGGGACTGGATGGAGCAGGTGGAGGCAGAGTAAACCTTCTTGCCCACCTGGTTCAAATACAGAGACTCAGGATCAGGAGGCTGTGAGCTACGGTGTTTCGGCTGCTTGGACTTGTCATGAGCAGCCGTAATGACCGAAGAGTCCGCCTGAGGGTTTTCTGCTAAAAAGGCTTCTGCCCTCGGGGCCTTATACAGCCTGTCCGATTTCTGGGGAACAGCTGGGATGGAGGCTGGATGCTTCCAGGTAGTCCGGTCAGGTCCTGGAAAGTATCCACCAAAGGAGGCACCACCAATGGCTTCGGCTCCTTTTGCCTCAGGTATTTGGCCAACCTTCGGCATTCCGGATCCAGGTCCTCCATTTCCCACTCATTGGAGGCCTGGATATGCCTCATGACGTCCATAAAGGTCAGACAGTCCAGAGGCGAGCGAGGCTGGTCCTTCTCTCCCGGGGATCCCCCGATCCCAAGAGAGGAAGAGGATGCCGATGATGAAGAGGAGGACTGACTACTAGGTCTGGAATAGTTTGATTCCTCCTGTGATCAGTCTCCTCTGTCGCCGGTAGCTGGGGACCGACGCCGTCCGAAGACCGCTCCAGTCCCAGAATGGCTCTGAGCGATGACCGACGCCTCGTCAGAGGACCGACGCCGGCAGCACTCTCGTCCAGAAGAAAGAGTAAGGCGAGGCGCAGGACTGGGTCCAGCGACGGGTCTCCAGAGTCCTTGAGCATCGCAGTGGTCTTTGGACGCGAGTGGGAACGAGCCCTGGGTAGAGATGTAGGCGACCGCCGGGGACTCGGGAAGGCTCACCTTCAGGCTGTGGTTCGCCCACTGGGTCCGTACTGGTGACTGGGCTGGTTTCGGGGCGCCTGACCTGCCCTCACCAAAAGGAGAACAACTCCTGCAGTCGCCCTTCATGAACATTTTGGTCGCCAGCCTGGAAGGGGAGCCTTCCTGGAGCCCAGGGGAGGAGGACTTGGGAGACGGGATGTTGCTCTTCCGGTGGCGCCACCAACCCATCGCCCATTAAACTGGCGCCGGTGGTGGGACCGACAACGGGTGCCGCTTGGGGCGCTGGAATTCTTCGGCTTCGAGGCGTGTTTTTAGCAGGCGGCGCGCCGGGTGCCTTGGGAGGTGGGGCCAAAGCCACCTCCAAGGTTTTGGTGGAGACTCCCCAGCGGGTCGCCTTGGGCTTGGCCGGCTTTTCCCCCGATGGGCCGGCATTAGCCTGGGACAACTTCAGACGCTCACCTGGGCCCGGGGAAACATGGGCCTTCTTGGGAGAGGGCTGCGAGCGAGAATGGGACCGCGACCGGGACCTACTACAGTCTTTCCCGTGGCGCTTGGTCTTCTCCTTGTGCTTCCCCTTCTCCGAGGTGTGCAGATCCATCTTCTTTTCTAACAAAAAACGCCTTCAGGGCCTTGAGACGTCGGATCCGGGTCCGGCTGGGTGAACACCTGGCAGGCTGAGCAGGCCGTGGTATCGTGGTCTGGCCAGAGGTAAAAGATGCAGCACTTGTGCCCGTCTTTGGAAGGGATCTGCCATCCACAGTCACATTTATTCTGGTGTAGCTCCAAAGAGACTGACGACAGTAAAGACATCCAATCAAGAAGTACTGAAAAACACGCTGAAAATTGGCATAAAAAACGGGGAAAAATAACGCTTTAGCTCTTCCTGGCAAGCTTAATAGCATAGGCTTCTTCTCATGTGCGCAGGACGCGGAGGGAAAAGAACTGAGATGGAGCTGGATCCGTCCCCTTTTGTACCAGGGCTGACATCGGGGGCGGTCCTTGCTTGATATTGCTGGCTGAGAAGTTTTTCCGGAGGGTCCTAGTGCCTGCGGCATAGTCCTGAGTGTTACAGCCTGCTGCAAGAGCTCCCACTCAAAGTAAGATCTTCAAATCAGCTGTTGCTGCTGGCTCAAAGGGAGGCAGAGTAAGCTTTTCCAGGATGAAATTCAAGTCCCATGGAGGGGCAGGAATGCGGATGGGGAGTCTCAAATGGATAATCCCTCTCTGAGGAACGTCTTAGAGATTTCCAAATGAGCAAAAGTCCTGTCTCCAAAGGGGGATATGGTAGACTGAGATAGCTTCTATATGGACTTTCAACGAGGAATGGCTGAGACCTAGATCGAAGAGGTGACGCATGTAGTCCAGGACTTTACTGACTCAGCATGAGAAAGGCTTAAAGTCTTTTGAATTGGCCCAAATAGAAAACTGTTTCCCCTTCATGGCGTAGGTGGACCTGGTGGAAGGCTTCCTGGCCTCCACCAAAATGTCTGCTAATAGAGGAGAGACTCCAAAGCGGGCTTTAGCTACGTCTGCAGGAGCCACGCATGGAGATGAAGGGATTTGAGACCTGGATGAACAAGGGTCCCCTGATCCTAGGTCAACAATTGTTGAGACAGAGGAAGTGGAGCTTCCTCTGAAAACTGTTGCAAACAAGAGAACCAAAATTGCCTGGGCCAGAAGGGAGCAATGAGAATCGTTCAAGCTCCCTCCGATCTGAGTTTGTTCAGGACCCTCAGAATTAAAGGAATGGGAGCGAAGGCATAAACAAATCTGTCCCTCCAGCCGAGAGACAGAGCGTCCTACCAAAAAGCATCTTGCCCTGGAGTGAGTAAGCAGAAGGCGGGAAGCTTTGCATTTTGGGGAGAGGCAAAGAGGTCTATCTGAGGAGTTCTCCATCGCTGAAAGATGTCATTTACGACTTTGCTGATCTAACTCCCATTCATGGGACCTGGCTGAGGACCGACTGAGTTTGTCTGCCAGTGTGTTTTCCACTCCTGGGACGTGAACTGTGGTCAAGTGGAGGTGATGCTGGGCTGCCCAATAGCAGACTCTCATCACTTCCCAGCACAGGGGGTAGGAACGCATTCCTCCCTGTTTGTTAAGGTACCAGACAATGCACATGTTGTCTGATTGTATAAGGAGATGACCAAGGAGGATGAAGGGAAGGAGAGCCCTCAGTTCGAGCATATTTATGTGCAGGTTTTGCTCGAACAGGGACCAGCTGCCCTGAGTCCTGTGAGACTCTAGACAGGCATCCCAGCCCTCTCCTGACGCATCTGTCGTCAATGTCTGGGGATCGATACTGAAGTGCATTCCCAGTCACAGGTTCTCCTGAACCATCCACCATTGCAAGTCCCTGATCATGGGATCCGATACTAGTACCTCTTGGTCTAGATTTTCCTGGTCTGCTCCCATTGCGTCCGAAGCATCCATTGAGAGATCCTCATACGGAGCCCAGCGAACGGGACTGTCGGGATGGCAGCTGCCATTAGCCAGAGGAGGCGGAGGACTGACCTGGCTCTGACCCTCCTGCAGCCGGAAAGAAGATGGGCATGATTCTGAAGGGTGTCTACCCTGTCTGGAAGCAAGAAGGCTTTGCCGATGGTCGTGTCCAGAATCGCCCCAATAAATTGGAGGCGCTGGCAAGGGACCAGGTGAGACTTGGCCTGGTTGATGGTGATACCCAGGCTGGAAAAACCTGCAGGGCAAGGGAAAGGGAGTGCAGGAGTTCCTCCCTGGACGAGGCCACCAGGAGCCAATCGTCCAGGTACGGGAATACCTGTACTCCCTGGGTACGCAGGTGGGCCGCTACCACCAACAGGCATTTGGTAAACACTCCAGGGGCCGAGGAAAGACCAAATGGGAGGGCCTTGAATTGGCAGTGGTCCACTTGAAAACAAAACCGAAGGAATTTGTGGTGGGAAGGGCATATGGGGATATGCAGATAGGCATCCTGCATGTCCAGAGCGCATAGCCACTGTCCTGGCTGAAGTAGAGGTAGAAGACTCTGCAAGGGGAGCATTCTGAAGCGTTTGTACTCCACGAACATGTTCAGGGAGCTGAGGTCGAGAATGGGCCTCAGATCTCCTGTCTTCTTTGGAAGTAGGAAGAAATGGGAATAGTAACCTGTCCCCCAAGATGAGTGGGGACTGGCTCTATCGCTGCCTTCGAGAAAAGGGAAATGATTTCCTCTAGAACCAGAGGAAGATGTTGCCAGGAGTAAGATGACTGAGGGGGTGGTTTTCGGGGCGGTTTCTGCAGAAACTCTATTGAGTGAACTGCCGATATCAACTGGAGCACCCAAGCATCTGATGTAATCCTCTCCCAACCTGGCAGATGGAAGAAGAATCTCCCGCCTACTGGTTCCTCCAGAGGCAGTGGGAGAGGCAGGGAGTCAGGAGACGTGGGGCAGCGCAGCAGTCGAGGCTTCCGCGGCTTTTTTGCTGCGGGGAGTCTCGGCTGCTAGAGGGGCCCGACATTTGTTGGAACACTTTCCTTGCGGCTTTTGTCTTTTGTCGATTCTGACGACGAAAAGGACACCTCTGCCCCTGAGGGGGCTTGTACATAGTCTGGACAGACTTGAGTGCAGAATCCTTCTCTTGCAGTTCAGTAATGATGCCCTTGACATCACCCACCGAACAGCACTGAACCCCTGAAGGGAGCATCCTGTAGAATGGATTGTACCTCAGAGACCAAACCTGACATGCGGAGCCAGTCATGATGCCATAGGCCTACGGCGAAGGCCGAGCTCCTTCCAGCTGTGTCCACTGCATCGTAAGTGGCACGCAGCATGTGCCAATAGGCTGAGCGAGCGGAATGGACAAGGTCACCCACTTCCTGCTTAGTCTGTGACTCAGGAAGGAAGTCCAATTTAGATTCCACCTGGCTAAAGACGGTCTTCTGGAAATCCCCCCTATGTGCAACATAGTTAAGGGCCTGATGCCTAGGGTAGAAGAGGAATAGATCTTCTTCCCGTACTGGTCCAGAAGCCGGGATACCTTATCAGGCAGAGACGAGCTGAGGTGTTTAGGATTGGTGGAGCGGCCGTGAGAGGCGCTGATGACAACCAAATCCGCCTTGGGGTGAAGGCTGAGAAAGTCTACACTCTCAGGAGCCCGATATAGCCTGTCCGCCTTCCTCAGAAGGGGGGCTAACATGGAAGGTTGTTTCCAAATGGTAGAAACAAGATCTGCGTGAGGCTCTATCCAGGGTGGGATCAACGTAGGAGCGGTCTTGGCAGATCCAGATGGGCAGTGAGTTTTTTACGCTGTGGGTCTGGCTCCACTGATTGCCGCTGATGTACTTCCTGGATTTTCCTCAATAACTCCAGAAAGCAAGGGTCCTACGGAGGGCACTTCAAAGGGTCCCTCGGCCTGGGGCGTCCCGGAGTATGGGGCTCGCCTTTGGGGTCAGAGTGGCTGGACTCTGAGTCCGAGTTAGAAGTTTCTGATGAAGAGGAAGAAGACTCCTCCCTAGGAGGGGGAGGGACGACACCTCCGGGGAGTTCCCGGGGGTGCGTATCCTCCCCGCCTCGGGTAACGGAGGGCTCTCCTCTGGTGTCGGGTCAGAAGGAAGGGAGTCTCCCATCTTAAACGAGGGATCTGGCACTGGGTCTGGCATTGGGAGATGACTCTCGACCTCCTGGGTGAGCTGAGCCTTGGCCTCAGCCCACCAGGAGGCCAAGATCTCCTTCAGATTTGCCGGCGGCTGAGGTGGAGGATATGGGTATTGAGGGTAATCGTAAAAAGAGTATCCGTAAGCCGGAGTTGGGAATTGAGGCGTTGGGTACTGCGGCGCCAGATTTTGCAGCATCGGGTACTGCAGCGCCAGATACTGAGGGTCCGGGTACTGCAGCACTGGGTATTGCAGTGTCGGGTACCCAGGCGCCAGGGGCTCTGACCGAGCAGAGGGAACTGGCAGAGGCCCTGCTGGCAGGCCAGACCATGGAAGCGTTGGCCCCGCGGGTGACGGGCACGGCGCGGGTATACCGTTGAGCTGGTCCGACAGGAAGAACAGGTCTTCCGCCCAGGAAAGGGACGCCGGATGGCGGTCGGCCGAGGCGCGGACCGACTGCCTGAGGGTCCAGTATCAGGATCCGGCGCAGGAGGCGGAAGCCCTGACGGCAGCGTCTCGAGGTCCTCTGTGATGTCTGGAGAAGGAGGGTTGAAATCCCCGGGTGTCAGAAGAGGGGATGCAGGAACCTTAGAGGGTAACATGGTGGAGAGCCTGGGGCATCAGACTGATCAATAGGGTTTGGCGCAGGCTTCTTGGCCAGGCGATCGTCGGTGGAGCCGGCGTCCGACTTATCGGCAGTGTCTGGGCGGACATCTGAGGAGCTGGCGTCCGACTTATCTGACTCTCTACCCGATGAAGGACATGAAGGAGAGGCGGCCTTATCGGGAGGGGTTTTGGTTGGGTGCTCCCCTAAGGAAGTGAGCGGCTTAGCAGCCTTGTCCAGGTGTACGTCTGTGGAACCAACGTCCGACTTACTGGACCCGCTCTGACCAGAAGGCCACAAGGGAGGAGCGGCCTTAACGGGAGCCGAGGTCTCCTTTGCCCTGGAGGCTCCCGAAGTGCCTGAGCATAAGCCTGACGCCTTCTTGGTAGCCACCAAGATAGCCGTCAAAAACGATGCCCCGGAGGGGATGTTACCTTGAGGGCCGCAGCTCCAGCCGAAGTCATGGCTGCTGTGGAAGCCAATCCCTGCTCCTGGTGCTTCTATTTGTCCTGTTTTTCTTATGACCTTCGGGGGAAGTGGACGTCTGCCTAAGTTTATTAGCTCTTTTTCCATGGAGGCCATTTTCTTCTTAAGGATATGGGCTTCCAGGGACTGCTGCCTTCTGTTGTGGGTAGCGGAACTGAACTTCTGGCAGTGCTGGCATTTCTCCACGGAGTGGGCTGGGCCCAGACAGAAGAGGCACAAGGAGTGGCCATCCTTGTGTGGAAGCTGAGAACCAGATGAGTTGCACTTGTTTTTATGTGATATGGAGGGCGTCGGGACGACATACACAGCAATGTTTTAAGAAAATTAGAAAAATAGAGAAAATAGGTCGAAAAAGTTAAAGACCAACGAATGACTGATAAGCACTGTTCTACCGCGAGGAATTTTCACAAGCCGACAGTGGGAAAGAACTGAAGCGCGGTGGGGACTGCCCCTTTATACCGACGTCGCTAGACGCTGGTCACCCGACATGGGGGCAGTCCCCTGCTGGAGACGGCTAGCTAGAAATTTTTCCGTTGGGTTCTGAAACCTGGCCGCTCAGTCCTATATGTAAATACCTACTGCAAGAGCCCTCTTGAAGTATCATCACCTAGTCTTCTCCCTGCTTTCCCCTTTGCTTGCCTCCTATCCTTTTTCACCCCTTTCCAGTCTGGCTTCTCAAAGTCCCACTCCACCTCCTTCTTCCACTTCACTGACTCCATTTTATCTAGAATGAACCAAGGTCTGATTACATTGGCAATCTTTGTTTACCTGGCCAAGGAGTTTGACACTGATACACATCCCCTTCTCCTGGGCAAGCTTAAAAGGGTGGGGCCTTCTGACCTTGCAGTCGATCCTCTTCTCAATTTTCCTAAACAACCTCCCAAATACCTGTACCTCTGCAGTCATCTACATGTACATGGACAATATGCCTCTGGCGCCTCTACCCATCACCAGGCTGCTCGGCTCCAACTAGATTTCTACAACATCCAACTTTGTCTCTGAAATAAACAAATGTCCCTCAATGCCAAGAAAATGGTCTCTGTGACCTTCTGTAGCAGGAAGTGGTTGACCAAACTCTCACTCCTCCCCTTCTTCTATATCAAAGGTCTGCAACGTGAGGCTCAGGAGCCGCATGCTGCTCTTTGCTTGTGTTCATGCGGCTCTGCATTTCCTTAACTCTCAAAAGTCAAACTTAATGCTATTACGTATCTCTGCTACTTTGCTCCACAATGAAGTATTTCGGAATTGTCTGTGGAGGGTCACACACTGAATAGGCAATATCACATACACACTGATATTCTTGATAGAAACAGAAATGTGTCAGCAGAAAAAGACCGCCAGGCCCACTCAGTCTAAGCAGTCTGCCTAACAAGCTGCTGGGACTTTGCAATTTCCTACCACCCCCACCCCCAGATCCAAGAGACCCTTGTGTCTGTCCCATGCTCCCTTGAATCCTCCCTACAGTCCCTACTCCCACCACCTCATCTAGGAGTTTGTTCCAGTTATCCACCACCCTCTCCATAAAGTAGAATTTTCTTGATTCTGGGACAATATGAGGAAGTAAAGCATAATTGATTATGAGAGGCAGTCAGCACTGCAGTGTCTGCCATATTATAGGCCAGCATCAATACTACCATTTGCATTACTGACATCAGCCAGTGGGATGTGAGAAGAAAACTTGCAAAGGTTCATGGCAGGACTGCCTGATGACATTATTGTTAGCATTACTGCTTACCAAGGTTGGTGCCAAAGCCCAGAGTATTGCACATCAAGTGCCAAACCCAGTAACAATCAACTCTGGATGCCTCATGACTGCACAAATATTTTCTGATAACCAAAGGGGAGGGATCATGTTGGCAGAGATTTGCAATTCAGAAAATGTTGCCAGATGTTAGCAGGGCTTGCAATACTTGACACTGAATGCAGAGGCACCAGGCATGCCATGTGTTTTTACATATAGCAGGCTGGGCCTGGTAGATGTCCATGCCCAAGCACCCTTGCCTGACTAAGACATCAATGTCCCAAGTGGGAGGGACAGATGAACTCCTACCCTTAGATACACAGGATGGTCCAGTCAGTTAATTTATGTTGCTGGTTGTTTTATCTACCTCATTGCTTGTTAGAAATGAAATGCATGACCAGTCTGATCACCAGAGAGCCATATGAGCACATGCATAGCAGAGGTCCTTTATAATGCATAATTTAGCTTAAATTCAAACTACAATACTATTTGTATAAAGCATATGTTAATCAGTTGGAACACTGCACAAAGAAGCCACACTGGATAGCTTCTTCTCCAGATCCTCCCTAAGAGAATCAGAGGAGTTTTAACCACGATTTTGTAGCTGAAAAAGCAAATGGTTAGTTACTCAAAATTAATTCCTAATACATGCTTCAAGCAAATTTCTTGAGCCACTGAAAGAGTCCCGCTTGTTGGCCTCTGTTCTCTGGTGCAACCTTCCTGTGTCTCGCATAGGTAGGGTGAGCTGGCCATTACTGGCATATATAGAATGTTTGGTTGGGACATGCCCTGGAATTAGTAGTATTTTTGGAAACTTTACTGCAAATCACTTGAAACATTCATTCACCCCTGCTGATAAAAACCAAAAGCACCCCAGTCTTCTAGAAAGGTTATGTTCTCATTTATGATTTTTTCTTTGTTAGCGTACGGTTTATCATAAAATGTATGGTTGATTCATAGCATCAGTGCCACCTTAATATTGGCAAAGCTCTGTTTAATACACTTAAAGGAGCACTGTCAACTTCCTTAAGCCTCAAAGTGTCACTAGTTTAAAACACACACATATGATTGTTCACATTGTATGCAGACTGTTTATGTAGCTGGTAGTTTGATTCACATCCCTTTTTTCTTTTAAACAGTGAAAAACTAACTGCCCATCATACTGGTGTTACCACACCAAACATGTTTGTTTACATTTCTTGACCATATCACACTGCATCTTTCCTGGATTTGGGAGCACCCCCAACACAATCTAGCTATTCATTATGCAGTGGGAGTACAGGAGACAACTGTATCATGAGTGGCTGCACTGTTCGAGGGTGTTTCTTATGTTCAGGAAATATGCACTAAGAGTAGTTCAATGATTTGAAGCAAAACAGAGCTGGGCATAGCTGTACATTATCATGCATTTCATTTCTAACAAGCAATGAGGTAGATAAAACAACCAGCAACATAAATTAATTTTTGAGAAAGTAAACAATCATAAAATGTGGATTTTTTACTTAAAATAATATACAAAAAAAGTTGACAACGTCGCTTTAATATTTTTTGCAGTTGTATGACCTTGCATGCCTTGACTCAGTCCTCCTTCCATCTCCACAACCTTCTATCCTGCCTGAGGAACAACTGCCTTTTTAATGATCTGAATGCTACATAGCATCCTGATATAACTGTGGTTGTACCCTCACACCACCTAGATCCCAAATGATGTGAGGCTATCATAATACAGTAGATAAAGTGCTCAGCACCTGTTAAGAGATGGAGAAGGATGACAAAATAACTGACTGGACCATCCTGTGTATCTAAGGGTAGGAGTCCATCTGTCCCTCCCACTTGGGACATTGATGTCTTAGTCAGGCAAGGGTGCTTGGGCATGGACATCTACCAGGCCCAGCCTGCTATATGTAAAAACACATGGCATGCCTGGTGCCTCTGCATTCAGTGTCAAGTATTGCAAGCCCTGCTAACATCTGGCAACATTTCCTGAATTGCAAATCTCTGCCAACATGATCCCTCCCCTTTGGTTATCAGAAAGCATTTGTGCAGTCATGAGGCATCCAGAGTTGATTGTTACTGGGTTTGGCACTTGATGTGCAATACTCTGGGCTTTGGCACCAACCTTGGTAAGCAGTAATGCTAACAATAATGTCATCAGGCAGTCCTGCCATGAACCTTTGCAAGTTTTCTTCTCACATCCCACTGGCTGATGTCAGTAATGCAAATGGTAGTACTGATGCTGGCCTATAATATGGCAGACACTGCAGTGCTGACTGCCTCTCATAATCAATTATGCTTGACTTCCTCATATTGTCCCAGAATCAAGAAAATTCTACTTCATGGAGAGGGTGGTGGATAACTGGAACAAACTCCTAGATGAGGTGGTGGGAGTAGGGACTGTAAGGAGGATTCAAGGGAGCGTGGGACAGACACAAGGGTCTCTTGGATCTGGGGGTGGGGTTGGTAGGAAATTGCAAAGTCCCAGCAGCTTGTTAGGCAGACTGGGTAGACTGAGTGGGCCTGGCGGTCTTTTCTGCCGACACATTTCTGTTTCTATCAAGAATATCAGTGTATGTGATATTGCATATTCAGTGCGTGACCTCCACAGACAATTCCGAAATACTTCATTGTGGAGCAAAGTAGCAGAGATACTGAATAGCATAAAGTTTGACTTTTGAGAGTTAAGGAAATGCAGAGCCGCATGAACACAAGCAAAGAGCCGCATGCGGCTCCCGAGCCTCACGTTGCAGACCTTTGTTCTAGTGCCACATCTGTCAACGTATGTTCCATTGGTTATGCTACTGTATGTTTATTCTGTATCAAATCTGCCTCTTTGCACATCAACTGTAACTTACTATTTATTTTATCTTATTGCCATCGTTGAGTTGTACTCCCTTTCGCCATTCTCCCAGGACACATCCGAAAATGAGATGTTACCAGCTCAGTATGTCTTTCCTCGTAAAACTTATGAAACGAATGAGTAAATAAATAAACTAGAGGACAGCACATGTCTCAATGCGACACGTAGCATGTAACCTTGGAGTAATAAAAACCAAACAGTTTCCATGCAGTGAAGTTTTTTTTAAAACATACTTGAATACCTACGTAGACAGTCAGGTATACCAGATTAACACACTATAATAATGTAACACAATGCCATCAGATACACAGTGACCTCCCTCCATACCTCCCTATCCTTCTCCCCCAACCCCTCCCAAACCCTTTCAGTACTGGCATAGAACTCAGGTAATACCTACTGTATATGTCAGACAGACTGTAAGGAGTGCAGGATTCTGTTGGTATTATGCGATGGTTTAAAGGGCATACAAGAGTCTCCGTGCTTCCTAAATTGTGTCTCATTGATGCTAACATTTTCCTCATGCACAGCTTGCAATATATTGCCTTTGATAAAGGACCTGAGTGTCTGAAACGCATCAGGCAGGATGCCTACGGTTTTTCCTTGTCAATAAATGAGTTTTTAATTTTCTAACAATAGTGGTGGCGTCCCATTTTGTGAAGTTTGTGTGTGCCTAAACCTTTTGCTAAGTTAAAAGTCTGTTTGGTTTCAGAGCACCACTACAGTGTGCGCACTCATTACTGAAAAATCATATTCTGATGCCATTCCATAAAACCGGTGACAGTTTGATCCATCCAATGCCTCATTATTACTTTTTTTGACATCCAGAGTGAAGACACATACAACAGAAAAACCTTCCAATTAGCTGTTTTCATTTTGTTCTGTAAGCACGGTACCCCCATATCTTAAGTTCCCATGACCAAATGCACGTCTGGGGCTGCTGCAGCCATACCTAACCCTCACGCAGAAAGGACTCACAAGTGACTGCCTTTGTGACTGACATCAGCACTGCTCCACTGTTGGCTACTAGGGGATGGCATTTGGTTCTCATAGACCAAGGTCAAGAAACCCAGACCTGGACATAAAATAGTTACTTCCCAGTTGCAGTAGATCTTTGAAAGAATCTCCTACATAGAGCCATACCTTTACAACTGCAAGACGTTGGCTTCAGGACCACACAGAAACTTGTCCCCAGCTGGGGCCATCTAAGTTAACATACACTGATGCTGCCTATATACCTTGGGTGGCCCATACCTCCTCAGTTTCCCACCAGAGACAAGTTCAGAGTTAGGACATAGCAAAAGAAACAGATAATCATATCCCTGATCAGGCTAACAGGAAAGGTAGAGGTCCAGAAAAGGTAGAGGTCCTGGAAAGACAGCCCTTTGACAACAACACAGGAAATCATAACACCATGCGTGTACTAATGGACACAAATTCTACAGTAAGCCACCTTTAAAAACAGTAGGTGTTAGGGTGAGCTGTGGCCCTATTGAGAAGATTCTCTCAAACAACTGCTGTTACTGGTAAATAAATAATCTATCTTTTTTGAGGACATTTCCCTGCACAAAACCACAACTTCGGAATGATTCCCAAGCAATAACAACAACAGACTGGGAGGAAGACCAAACAACAGGGACACAGAAGGCCCTTAAGTCAGCAGCAGCAGCAAGGGTTACTCCACTACTGACATGCCAGATTTAAATACAGAGTAGATATTGGCAAAAAACGGCACCATCCACCACATAAAAACTGCTTAGTGTTTAAAAGACATAAAAAATACACTGGGTGTTTGGGTGCATAGTCAGGCTAATGTAAGCAACGGTTTTGTCTTTATGTGGTAGACAGTGCTGTTTTTTGCCAGTATGTCCTTATTGTGTGGATGTGAACCATATACCACACCTAGAAGGTATAGTTGCGTACTTACCGTAACAGTAGATCTTGAGGGGTATCTCTAGCAGCAGGTAATACACTTGGGTTGTTGCTAGAGGGCACTGTGGTACATGACAGCTCTCTTCTAGCAGTCTTTTTCCAGGGGCCACCCACTCATAACATCATCACTCTGCTCCTATACAAGAGTGGACGGTCCCTGGTATCCTCAGTTCCCTGCCGGATTCAACTCACTAAGTGAGGACCGAGGGACAGCCGAGATACCATAGGTATCCCTTCCCATATATATCTGGATCAGAAGTTGTTCTCTTAGAGAAGGAGGGGGATGGAGGGAGGGATTGTACCTGCTGCAAGAGATACCCCTCGAAGATCTACTGTTACGGTAAGTACGCAACTGTACTATCTTCTATGGGGATAATCTCTTGCAGCAGGTAACACACTTGGGAAGACTCCCAAGCAGTAAACCCAGGAAAGGTGGAAAGTTATGATAGAAGGCCTTGTAGGACAGCGCGGTCACAGGCCGACCTACAGCGCTAAGCAATATCTAAATTGTAATGCTTCGTGAAAGTATGTATTGTGGACTGTGTGGCTGCATTGCAGATATCTGTGATAGCAGCCCCTTTGAAGCAGGCCGCTGTAGTGGCCATGGCTTGGGTAGAATGGGCTTGGACAGGTCCTGGTAATGGTTTGTTATATTTCTTATAACAAAAGGTTATACAATGTGCCAGACAGTTGGAGAGGGTCTGTTTAGCGACCGGGAAACCTTCCCTGGTTGAGGCGAAGGTAACAAAAAGTTGAGCAGTTTTTCTAACAGATTTGGTACGATTTATATAGTATTCCAAAATACGATGGACATCTAAGGTGTGTAGGTTTTCTTCCCAATTAGAAAGCTCAGGGTAGTAAACTGGCAATTCTATGGACTGATTTAAGATGTGTTCCGAGACCACCTTAGGTAAAAAGGAAGGACTGGTTCGAAGAGCCACTCTTTCTTTGTGAAAGATTTGGTAAGGCTCTTTGCACATTAGGGCATGAAGCTTGGATATATGCCGAGTGGAAGCGACAGCCATTAAAAATACTGTCTTCCAAGAAAGGAAGCAGAGGTCGCAAGTGGCCGCCGGTTCGAAAGGCTCAAGGGTTCGTTTTTCCAACAGGAAATTCAAATCCCATGGAGGGGTGGGTCGTCTAATGGAGGTTTGATGTGTAACATTCCTCTTAAGATCATTTTGGCAAGATGATGTTGATACAGCAGTCTCCCGTCTAAGGGCTCATGGAAAGCCAAGATAGAAGCCAAATAAACTTTAATAGAGTAGCTCAAATCTGTCTCGGCAAGCAAGGTCAGATAGTCCAGTACTTTAGTCGGTGGACATGAATAAGGGTCCAATGACCGGGAAGCGGCCCATATGGAGAAGCGTTTCCATTTAGCATTATGTGTTTCCCTGGTAGATGGTTTGCGTGAAGCCAACAGAATATTGGCCACTGGTGAGGAGACCTGAAGACGAGCTATGAAAGCATCCTCAGGAGCCAAGTGTGAAGGTGTAGTAACTTCGGGTTGGGATGAAGAAGGGTCCCCTGATCTTGAGTCAACAGATCTGACCTGATCGGCAACGGAATGGGGTCTGCTACTGAGAACTGTTGAAGCAGAGGAAACCACACTTGCCGAGGCCACAGAGGGGCTATAAGGATCATGGTGGCATGTTCAAGTTTCAGTAGAGTCCATTGCAGGAGTGGGACGGGGGTGGGGGAGGGGAAGAGAGCATATAAGAAGAGTCCTGTCCACGGTTGGGGCAGGGCATCTATAGACTGCCCCTTTCTGTTTGGGATAATGGAATAGTATATGGGGAGTCTGTGACTGTTGGAGAAAGCAAAAAGGTCAAGGTGCGGGGAGCCCACAATCGAAAGATCATATGAAGAACTTCATTATGACGTGTCCACTCGTGCATGGAGGAGTGGCGAATGAGAACGTTGGCAAGGGTATTGTGGTGTCCTGGGAGATGGATGGCTATCAACGATAGGTGCTGAAATATGGCTTCCTGCCAAACTGCCATTGTTTCTCTGCAGAGAGTGCGGGACTTGGTACCTCCTTGTTTGTTCAGGTAGTACACCACTGAGGTGTTGTCTGATTGGATCAATAGAGGCCCCGGGGGTGAAAAGCTTAAAGGGCGAGGCGGACTGCTCTCATTTCCAGTAGATTTATATGAGGAGGAATGGAGAATCGGGGTCACCTGCCCTGTGTCCTGTAAGGACCCAGGTGTGCTCCCCATCCTTTGAGGAAAGCATCCGTGGCCAACATCTGCTGCGGAGGGGACTGGAAGGGCATGCATTGAGAGAGGCTAGCACGCTGGGTCCACCAATTCAGGACCAAGCGTAGAATGGAAGTGACTCTGATTCTGTCTTCAAAATCCCCTGTCTTTTGCCGCCACTGATTCTGAAGAGTCCACTGGACTGGTCTCACATGTAGATGGGCAAAGGCCACTGTGGGAGATGACTGTGGCCATATGTCCCAGAAGGCATAAGCGATGTCTGGCTGTGATAAATTGTTGAGTTTGTATCTGGGAAGCCAGAGACAGAAGTCTGTCTTGTCTGTTGACAGGGAGGTAAGCCCTGGTAGAGGCAGTATCTAGAACAGCTCCTATATACTGGAGCGACTGGGTAGGGGTTGGATTGGACTTGGGTCAGTTGACCGTAATTCCTAGGGACTGTAACAGAGTGAGGGTCACCTGGAGGGACAGAAGCAGAGGGGTTTCGAAGTCTGCTTTCATAAGCCAATCGTCCAGGTACGGGAAGACAAAATGTCCGTCCCGTCTCAGGGCCGCTGCCACCACGGCTAGGCACCTGGTAAAGACTCTCGGGGCGGATGAGAGATTGAATCGGAGAGCGCAAAATTGGTAATGTTGTGCTAGCAGGTAAAAGCGAAGGAACCGGTGGTGGGCGGGGTGGATGGGGATATGTAGGTAGGCATCTTCATGTCTAATGCGCATAGCCAATCCCCTTGTTTTAACATCGGCATGATGGATGTTAAGGTGACCATCTGTAACCTTTTGTATTGAATGTGCAGAGTCCGTTGTCAGAGGTCTAGTATAGGTCTGAGATCTCCAGTGCATTTGGGTACCAGAAACAAATGGCAGTAAAATACCTGGTGGCACGCCAACGGAGGGACTGGATAGATGGCCTTCTTGTGAAGAAGTGCCTGAAGTTCCTCCTGGAGAATAGGAATATGGTCCGGGGGGTAATGAACAGAGTGGAGGGATGAGGGGGAGGCACTGAGGTGAGTACCAGTGTGTATCCCATCTTTATGATCTGAAGTACTCACTCGTCTGATGTTATCGCCTGTCAGGCCCCTAAATGGAAGGCAAAGTGACCGCCCACAGCTTCCGAGGCCTGGTGGAGGAAGCCCGGGCAATGCCTGTTGGTCACTGGGAAGTGGGTTCACTGGCTCCACCCGTGGGGTGGGAGCGGAAGCCCTTGAAGGGAGGAGTGGTGGTCCTGGAAGAAGGCCAGGAACGACCACGGAATCCACATCTGTAGGTGCCTCTATGTTTACTGCCTTTTTTTTTTTGTTGAAAAGATGCTATGCACCGTACGCGAGGTCCACCCCGAAGATCATCCAGAAGTGCTTGGGTACCTGAACCAAACAGTTTAGATCCATTAAAAGCGGTAAGGCATTTACCACTTAATGTTGTATATCTGGTGTAAATCCTGACACACGTAGCCAAGCATGGTGTCTCAGGGTAATCCCCGTGGCTGATATGCGGGCCAAAGTATTCACCGCATCATATCCTAAGCAGAGCAGGTGTCGAGAGATGGAATTGCTAGTGGAAACTGTAGCCAACAATTGGTTCTTCTCCTGAGATGGAGGGAGTTTATTGACTAGTTCTACAGCAGAAGACCAGAGGGTATGTTGGTATTTGACCATGTGTCCCATATAATTTAGAATTCTAAGATTCATGGTACCAACCTCAGGGGGAGGGAATGGACAATGAAATGACAGAAGGCATCCTCAAAATGGCAGAAAAAGGAGAGACATTGTTAATGGGGGACCTGAATATGCCACAGTGGGAGAATTCAATAACGTATGGGACAGAGATAAAGCAATTCTAGTTGGGGGGGGTAGGAGGAAGTAATCTGTTGGTTAACTAGACTCTGCAGCATATATATCAGGTAGGGAAATGGGCAGGCAGACTTGGTGGGCCAAGCGGTCCTTATCTGCCATCAAATTCTGTTTCCCCCCAACCCCTAAAATTGCCTTATGTCTGTCCCATGCATTCTTTGAACTCCCCCACTGTTTTTGACTCCACAATCTCCTCAGGAAGGCCGTTCCATGCATCCACAACCCTCTCTGTGAAAAAATACTTCCTCACATTACCCCAGAGCCATCCCCCCTCCATCTTCAAACTGTGCTCCCTTGTTCTTGCACACCTCTTTTTCTGAAAGATGCTATGCTACCCTCTTGGACTTTGTTGATCTCCTTGAGGTACTTGAAAGTTCTACCATGCCCCCCCACCCCCGTCCTTTCCTCAAGGGTATATTAAGCTCCTTAAGTCTCTCTTCATATGTTTTCTGGTGCAGACCCTGCACCATTTTAGTTGACCTCCTCTGGACTGCCTCCATCCTGTCTATGTCCTTGCGGAGACTGGGTCTCCAGAACTGCACGCAGTACTCCAGATGGGGTCTCACCAGCTGTCTGTACAGAGGAATAACAACTTCCTGTTTTCTACTGGTGATGATGCCTCTCCCTATGAATCCCAGTATTCCCCAGCCCTCCTTACTGCCCTCTCACATTGCTTGCCCACCTTTAGGTCATCTGATATGACTACCCCAGGTCCCTTTCCATTTTTGTTGTTGTTTGCATCTCACCCCCCACTGTGTACTCTTCCCCTGGGGTTTTTGTTTCCCAGGTGCATTACTTTGCACTTCTTAGCATTGAATCTAAGCTGCCATACATTTGACCGTTCCAATCTGGACCTGTGACCTCTCTTTTTGGAAGCTTTCTTTCTGGGCCTCTCCGGTGGAGTAAGCTGTTTTCCTCGGGTCTCATCTCGATTTCAAAGCAAAGCTACCAGTGGTGTGCACGGTGTTTGGCAGACTGAGATCAAGG
Source organism: Neoceratodus forsteri (assembly GCA_016271365.2). Taxonomy (NCBI): domain Eukaryota; kingdom Metazoa; phylum Chordata; order Ceratodontiformes; family Ceratodontidae; genus Neoceratodus; species Neoceratodus forsteri. The sequence continues at coordinate 1,400,640,618 of CM057453.1, forward strand.
CAGACGGCCATACTTATCTCTTTGATCCCTGTGCTTATACCTTCCTCCCCTAGTTTTCTTCTTCAGCTTCACTGGCTGCAGGGAAGAGATGAGGAAGAAGCTCCTGGACCAGTGACAGCACATTTGGATCGATTCAAAAAAGTTGAGGATCGTACCTCAAACCAACTGGGGATCGAATGGACTGAGTAAATGACCAGCCAATGGATTGACTGGTCCAGCGGGGCATTCACCATCAAACACAGTCTGCATCATGAGGGCTAGAGGGTGTGTCTTCTCCTCCAACTCTGCAGAGTGAAGACCAAGCTTGTTCGTGGCCAACTGATTAGGATCACGGGTTGGGCAGGCTTAACAGGTTCAGAGGATGCAACTGAAGTAGGGCTCTGGGGGAAAAGACCTTTGCCCTTACTCTTAGCTGATCTGCCATGTTAATCCAAGGGCTTGGAGAGCCAACACTCACAAGTGCCAAAGATTCGGGCAACATGGTCTAGCACAGGGCAGTTCTTTTTGTTGTTCAAGGGGACCAAGGCAGTAGAGGCAGGTGTTGTGGGTATCCATCTGTGATATCCTCTTTTTATAGAGATAACACTGCTTGAAGCCTTGTTGATGACCTGACATGTTTCCAGTGTTCGAAACTGCAAAATAAAGTTCCAGCAAAATCCGTCCGTAAGGATGTACTACATGGCGAATCCAGGACGAAATGTTAACCGAACAATGTAGTACAAGGAAATAAAAACTATCAAATATTACTAAAAACAGTGAAAGAAAATTTCAAAAAATGAAATCCTGTGGCAGAGCTACAAAGGTTGACCTCATGTTTACAACACAAACAAAGATCTAAGGCATGAAGGAACAAAAGTGTGAGAGAAAAGAAGAGAGGAGCTGAAACTCTAGCCAATGGGTTTTCCAAAGACTTTACACGTGCTCAATAGCTGCACAAGCATGATTATAAAGAAAGATTTCAAGTACTTGTAACAGACCCAAGCTGAGTGCAGGCTGCAACAGTATTTCCGCTGCCCTGTCCCATAAAACTGATAACCAGATCTATGTGGCCCACAGAGGGACCACCAGAATCACAGTGGCCAGCTCATTCCAGAGCTTGACCAGGACCTGCTCAAGAAAGGCACAGAGACTCCTTCCCTTACAGCAGAGGGACAATATTCGACAGAAAACTCCAGGCCCTGCAATGACAGAGCAAAAATACAGCAGCTTTATGTACTGTGGGGTTGCAAAAATGTCCAACTTATGAAGCTCCGACTAACTGAAAAGAAGTTCTGCCACATACCTTACTAAATCTCATTCATGAGGCTGTGCCATGGAGCCAGTGAGAGTCTGTCAGCACATTTTGTGTGCCTGCCAGATTAGCTGTAGCTAGTTGCACGCTGTGCTCCACTGCCCACATTGGTTTCCAATACAAGGGATACTGAAGGAGTGTGTTCCCACTTGTTTAAGTACTGTCCGTCTGTCTGTACCAGCAAGGTCATTGCATGAACCTAAGGGGCCAACACCTAGTCCATTCCGGACCACTGTCATCTCTGCTGCATGTATATGTAGACTGCGTTCCACCAAGAACTAGATCCCGTCTCCCAGTCCAGAGGGAATCAATGTGGGTATCCCACCCAAGGTTGGATGCATACAGTGTAAAGTTAACCAAAGGAGGGTCCCTAAGGAAGGGAGTAATTAACAGCAAATATCTGTCCTTCTACCACTGGAGTGCTCTCCACAGAGGGGCTCAAACCCTGACTGGATGCTACAGAGAATGGCGTGCTTTTGACCACTGAGACTGTAGGATCCATTGGAGAATCTGCATATATAGGCAAGACAAGGGAAATAAGAATACGGATGTTGCCATGGTGGTGGTGGGAAGGGTCAATATCCAGAGCATGGTTCTGGCCAAGACCATGTCGCTTCTGGATTCTGGCAACCAGACCTGCTAGAACTATCAGAGCATCCAGCCAATCCTCTAGCAAGGAAGCTTTTGCCCGAGATGAGCCCAGTACAGCTCCAAGGTACTACAACTTCTGGAACAGGCAAGAAATGAACATTTTGTACTCACCATAATTCTTGATCGTCTAGGAATATATTGGCTGTTGATTCACACTAATGGGTCTGTGCCAGCGTTACTGGGACCCTGCAGGAGTCAGAATGTTTCAGGAGGGCTGGCACTGAAGTAAGCTGCATGCACATGTGGCACTGCAAGACTGTCTCATGCTGCGTGGCTTATGTTGGCACCAGCCCTCAACCACCTCAGTACCTTTTTTACCGAGGAGGTGCAGCACAACCTAATTAGCACTCATGCTCTAAACCTAAGGGAATAAAATACTAAACCTAAAGGCATAAGATAACCCTGATGACCCATGTAAGAAGGGTCAACAAACCAGTAACACAGTGCCTTCACAGCCTAAACCAAAAACAAGGGGTGAAGACCAATAAACAGACTGGAGTAAGGGCGGTCAGAAAAAATTCCCCGGACTAGGGCAGCAGGAGCCAAGGGCTTACTCAGGACAGAAGTCCATTCGAGACAGTCCTTGCAAAGGTGACATGCTGCCTGGCATGGACATCCAAAGCACAGTGCTTAACAAAAGTGTGCACCAATAGGCACAGAGCGAATCTATGCCAGACACGTGGCAACTGCTCTTGTGGAGTAGCCATGCACCTGACCTTCCAGTTTGACCGGTACCATGGCATAGCAGTGGAGTAGACAGCTCACAATCCAGGCAGAAATGCACTTGACTGTAAAAGCTGTCCCTTCTGATTAGGACTGAAGGATACAGATAGTTGTTTGGATTGCCTGAAGTCCTTAGTTCTGTCCATGTAAAATGTAAGAACCCTCTTATCCAGGGAACAGAGTACATTCCCCTTCATTCTGGAAGTCTGCAAAGTAGGTAGGCAGCACTAGTGGCTGATTCAGATGGAACCTCGACACCACTTTAGGTAGGAACTTAGGGTGTATGCAGAGAACTACCCTGTCCTTGTGGAAAACAGTATATAGGGAATCTGTGGCCAAGGCATGGATTTTACACACACTGCAAGCAGAGGTGATGGCCAGTAGAAATGCTGCTTCCAAGTTAAATTAGCTCACATGTCCCACAGAACTCAAAGGACTTGAGGATGAGCAGATCCATCACAAGGTTGATGTCCCAAGCAGCCAACGGCTCTCTGATGGGAGGCCTTATATGGAGAATGCCCATAAGGAACCTCTTGAAGAGTGGCAGATGTACCAGGCAGAGGTTACTGACGGATTCGTGGTATGCAGACACAGCACACAAGTAGATCTTGATTGGAATACTGCAAGGCGGCATCAGAAAGGTCTAGCAAGTACTCCAGAACCTTGTCAGGTGGGCACCAAATGGGGCTCATGCAGGCTTTGGTGCACCAGATGGAAAATCTTTTCCACATGGCTGTGTAAGACTTCCTAGTGGAAGGTTTACAGGCAGCCAAAAGTATTTTAGAGACTGAGATACCTTGTAGCTGTTCACGTCTATCTCTTCAGAAGCCAGGCCTGAAGAAGAAGGGAGCGCAAGTTGGGATGGATAAGGATCCTCGGTTTGCTGAATGATAGTTTGTTCAACAGAGGAAAGCATATTTGTCGAGGCCAGTAGGGGGCCACCAGCATCATCTTGACCCCCATGTGCCTTCAGTTTGAGCAATACCCTCTGCACTAGGGGAATCGGAGGGAATGTATACAGAAATAAGATTTTGCCATTGCAGTCTGAATGCATCCTGACAGAAAATGCTGCGGCCTGGATTTCTAGAGTAGAATCAAGGCAGTATTGCGCTGAGAGGGGATGCAAAACGTTCCACATCTGGGGTGCCCTACTTGTTGAATGGCGATCTCAAGAAATCTGGAGCTAGTGACCACTTGTGAGGATTGGACTCTGTTCAGCTGTGCTTGTCTGCTAGAGTGTTCTGAATTCTTGGCAGGTAAATGTCTTGGATCAGGATCCCATGTTACAGGCACCATTCCCATACACTCATCACTTCCCTGCAGTGAGGGTAAGAGTGCGCACCTCCTTGTTTGTTAATGTAATATACTGTATATCATAGACTTGTTTTCTGTCTGGGGGAGGACTTTTTTGTGGCTGATGAGATCCACTAGGGCTTGTAGGGTTATACAACACAGCTCACATCTCCAACAAATTGACGTGAAGATGAGTCTCTGATGGGTCCTAGAAACCTTTGTGTTTGAATGCATTAGAGGTGGGTGCCCCAGCCCAACAGGGAGGTATCTGTGGTGAGAGTCATCTGAGGCTCTGTCTGGTAGAAGGAAAAGCCCTGGAGGAGATTGTCCTCTACTGACCACCATGTGAGTGACCAAAAAAAGGGGTTTGGTCATTTGTATGGGGTAGGTCTGAGGATGTGACGCTTGTGACCACTGTGCACTGAGCATCCACTGAGTTGTTCTCATCTGTAGTCCTGCCAGAGACACTGTGAACACTGAGGAGGCTACCAGACCCAGCATGTGTTGTATGGAGTGGGCCTGCACAGATATGCACTCCACTATGTAGTATGCCATCTACAGGATCGCTTGCATTCTGCTCTCTTGAAGGAAGGCCCGGGCCTTGGTCATACCCAGAACAGCTCCTATGAACAGCAGCTGCTGTAAGGTCTGGAGCTGAGACTTCTCTACATTCAGCAGAGCCACCATAGAGGTAAGGAACTTAGAGGCCATGGCCACTGCCTGTTCTGTCTCCTGCCAGTGTGGACTGGCGATCAGCCAACTGTCCAGGTAAGGGTAAACCTGGAGTCCCAGTTTTCTCAGGTGCACTGCAAGTACTGCAGAGCACTTCATAAAGATCTGAGGCGCCAAGGAGAGCCAAAAAGGCAGGACTCTGAAATGGTAATGCTGCCCCAGCACAAGGAATCGGAAATATCTGTGGTGGCTGGGGTGCACAAATATGTGCTGGTATGCATCCTGCATATCCAGGGAAGCTAACCAATCCTGAGGATTCAGGGATGGAAGCAGAGACCCAAGAGAAATTGTCTTGAATTTTTCTCGATCCAAAAATGTATTCAGGTTTCTGACGCTGAGAATGGGGTACATATCCCCTCATTTCTTTGGAACTAGGAAGTAGTGGGAGTAGAAGCCTGTGTTTCATTCTGACTCTGACACTACCTCCACTGCCCTGTTGGTTAGAAGGCCCTTAATCTCCTGTGCAAGAAGCTCTGACATATGGGCTGATAAGAGGGGTAGCCTTCTAGGTGGACAGTCTGGAGGGATTTCTGTGAAGTCTAAGGAGTATCCCTCTTGGATGAGCCTGAGGACCCACTTGTCTGTCATGATGGACTCCCACTAATGGCAGAACCGGATCAGGTACCCCCATACTGGGGAGGAGGGGTTTACCTCAGGCAGCTGAGGCAGGGCTGGGGCAGAAGCTTCACAGGGTGGCACTGGGCACTTTCAGCTGCACCTTCTTTTGAGGCTGGGGAGACTGAAATCTGTTTTGGGCTCCCCTGCCTTTCCCAAGAAAGAACTGCCCGTTCTGAAACAAAGTACGTACTTTCCCTCTCTGAGAGTTAGAAGGAGCTGGCCTGGAAATCCTAATGGTCATTCTAGTTTTCTGGGATGCATCAAGAGATTTCTCTACTTGCTGCACAAACAGTTAAGTACATCAAAGGGTACATTCATTACCTGTTGTTAGACATCTTGAGAAAAACCGGAAGGTATGTAACTAAGAATGCCTTCTGATACAGATGCCTGCCACAGCAGATCGGGAGGCAGTATCAAAGGTATCCATAGCTGCTCTGAGCTGATGACTGTTAGACTCAATGCCATAAGTAGCAATCTATAGAATCTTGTTGCGTTTCAGACTCTGACAGGGACTCTGCCAGAGACTTTAGTGATCTCCAAAGGGTATACTCCTACTTGGAAAAATGCCCTTGGTAGCTAGTGTGAAAAGCTAGCCACTGCCAGTCATTATTAGCAGATATAATTCTGTTATATGTTTTTTTATGTGATTTTGTGTATGTTAAATGCCAGTGTTAAGAAAATGGGTCATACAGAAAGCGAGAAAGGATTTTTCAAAATGTCTGCTATTCATGTGTGACCTAGGCACCAGCTGCTTGCCACGAAACTAATGACACTCTAAAAGGAGTGGAAATGCCTTGTAAACTTAATTGAGGGAAGGAAAGGTAATAAAAAGTCAGGAGGTAAACCTTTGCACTTTAAAGGCAGGATGCTTGGACACCAGGATCTGTGAAGTAGCCATTATTGACAGGCTAGTGTAAGTTATCTTACAAGTGTTATATTGCAAGGCAGTGAGACATCAAAGGCACCAATTCTGAAATGTATTAATGTGCCAGGAAGTTGTGATATAAGAACCTAGATACGGAATAATAATAATTCCCTAAACTTTTGAGAAAGTGCAAGAGTGACATCTACTGGACCAAAAGTTAGGACCAGACCAGGAATTTTGGCACTATTTAAGGAGCTCTGAAACAGAAACAATCTCATTTTCCTGGAGCATTTCAACAGACCGACTTCCTGACAAGACACAGAACAAACTGCCAGCAGACACAAAGTCAGTGGCTGAAGAGGAAGGAAAGGATTTTTCAGACTTCACATGTTCTTCTGGTCTTCAATTCACTACGAACTTAAGGTAGAAATTAGATAAAAGTTTACAGCGTGTTTTCTTAACCTGTCCACTTTTATTTGTGTTATTCTGTGACCAAATTTATGAATCTTTAGTTGTAAATGTATGATAATTATTTACTTATTAGTAAAAAAAAAAAAATATTTTTTTTAAGAAAACCTCTGGGGGCACTTAAACTACTAAAATATTAATTTTTTCAGGAAAAGTGTAATTTTTTCGACGAGATTGGAGATCTCTGAACAAGTTGAGTCGACTGATACCAGATATCAGCCGGTGGACGCAGGAAGAAGGGACCGTGAATGCTTCCAAAAGCTAACCACTGCAGAATGCTCCGGAGGCCACCCCGCAACCCTCTACAGACCCGGAGCCACCATGGTGAGCTCTGCAAAAATCCATGCAAACTCTTGATTCATAAATGGAGTCCATGCTTGCCAAATTTGAGAAGCAAGATGCTAAAATAGCTACAGCCACTAAAGCCGCAAACTAGGTGGAAACTATGGCAACCAAGGCACTGGCATCCGCTGGCAAGCTTCACCAAGAAAACACCCAGCTGCGATACAGACTCGAGGCCCTTGAAAACTCACAGAGGGCCACAGATGTCCGAATTGTAGGACTACCTGAGGATGAAGAGGGCGACAATCTGCTGTACTTTGTCAAGAGGTGGCTCCTGGCCTACCGGATTTTGCCCAGAACAGCGACAACTACCAATGATCTCCCCAGAACTATCCTCATAGTGTCAGTGAATTGGGCAACTCGGGACATTATTCTGTCAGCCACGCGAAATGCGGCAAGGCTTAATTTCCAAGGATCAACTATTCACCTGTTTCCAGATCTCATTCGCCACTCGGGCGAGAAGAAAGAAGTTTGGTGTAGACGACGTAGTTTGGGGGTGACTCGCTCTCTTCTAATGTCGGCACGACTGCGGATCCAGTATGGAGGCCACATCTATCAATGTACTGACCCTGTGGATGCGGAGGAAAAAGGCAGAGGCTATTTCTCGAGAGTTTGAGAGGCCCAGAAGACAGGAGAAATCTGACTTGGATTTTGATCCAGGAGCTTGAACTCTGACAGGTTTCCATTTGATTAGCTCTGAGACTGTTGGAGAATGTTTCTCCTCGGGAGGCAGTAATAAAAGTGAAGGTTGTTGGAAGCAAGGTTTAAATGTTGAGTATGCTATTATTTGAATAGCCAAGCTTTGTTATAACAGTTTTACCAGTTCCCATCTTTTAGACCAATTTAGGCCTATATACTGGGGAAATTATGCTGTTTAAGAGGGAAAATATTTTAACACTGAATATAATAGTATACAATGCTGAATTTGCAATAATCACAATGGTACATTGTTTTTCTCTTGTACAGCTGTCATTTTGAATATTTAAGGTGGGAATAGTGAGGTTTTCACTGTTTGTTACTATATGGGGGAAAACATGTTCAGAGGAGAGGTATAACAACACTGGCTATTGCAGTTTAGCTCTTGTTCGGTAAAATGCTTGTTTTGAAATGTCCTCTCAGAAATCTTGTGGGGTGCAGCTTTTTTATGGACTATAATTTTCTCTTCACTTGTAGGATTATCTCCACATCCGAAAGCAAGATTGCTTAGATTAACTCTTTCCTGTTACATGGAATATATCCATTTTATTGATATGTAAAGTCTGGCATGAGCGATTTGCATGTCACTGTTTTTTTATGAAAGCAATATAATACAAGTACAAAAAAGAAAACCTGCCAGAGTGAGATTTTTATATTGTGTGATTGTGGGGCGTTTATTAATAATCTGTGACCAAACTGTCATTGCTAAAGGGGTGCTACCATAAGCTGCCATTCGAGCAAGGATCTGAAAGGGAAATCTGGATAAAGATAGGGAGAATACAAAAGTCTCAGGAAAGAGTCTGTGGAGATTTGAATCAGGTTGTTGCATACCCTAAGGGAGAAGACAAAATCAGGGTCACGAGGCTATCCCAAAGAGATTGTGATGTCTGGACCTCCCCCCTTAGTGCAACAACCAAGAAGGGTTCTCATTTGGCTACAAGACTCGAGACTAGTATTGTGCCCTTATCCAGAGTTTAAAGAGGAAGCCCTGAGACCTTGTGGCGGGTGTTCAATAGTGAACTCTGCAAGCACTCCAGGAGGACACAAGGAGAGTATTCCTATTTCCTCCCACCCTGTCATGGATTGCAGTTAGGGGTGGGCAATGTGAGCTCAGTGGTGCTGACCCCCAGGAGTGGGTTCGTGACAGCTAGCAATTGGCATGCAAAGGGTAGCTTCTGTGAAAGCCTGTTTGCCCATAGTGTCAGTTTCGCATGACTCTTTGTTAATAGGGTGCACAGTGACCTCCTGGGGAAGAATAACAGCAGCATCAGTTATTAGAATAAACATACACTGGTCTGTCCTTAGGAGCAGTGTATTTCCTGTCCATCTGCTTGCAGATAGAGAAAACAGAGGCAGGTCTAATCCAGATTGTATCTGACAAGGTTTCAAATGGTGGTGGAATAGAAAGAACCAAACTGACTGGTATGGTAGCAAAGTTTAACCACTACAGATGAAGAAGTTTACCTGGGTCAATGGCTGAAGGCTCAAAATCAAGTTCAGCATGCACATTCCTGAGCAAAGCCTGGACAGTGAAATACTCCTGAGGAACAGGAGGAGAGCTGGAATCCAAAGACTCCAGACTACAGAAAGAGTCTTAGTCACCACCTTCAGAAATTATGAAGATTGGGTCAGACTTGTCCCCCTCCACTTCCTCCCCAGAGGGTCATAGAGAGGGCTGGGTCATAAACTGTCAAATCCAGAATGCTGTCTTAGCCACACCAGCAACACCGGACCCGGTTTAACTAGAGGCTGGCACCAATGATGCCACCACAACCAGAACTGAGTCCAGTACTGTGGAGGTCCCAGATGCCTGGGCAGGTGCCAAAGCCAGCACCGAGAAAGGCCCCCAAAAGGCCTAAGACTGGCACCAACTGTGGCATCGACCCTGTCAACGATGACCTGGCCAGCACCAGAGTGACCGACAATGGTACCATAGCCAGTCCCATCACAGTGACACTGAATGGGGGTGCAGCCAGCAGGACAGGAGTTGGTGGCATGGTCGACAGCAAGGACACAAGGGCTGTTGCCGGAGCCAAATGCTCTACCCAGCTTAAACTCCCTGACTGCAGCTCCAGTTCCACCATCCCCATGGTACCAGGGACCAGCTCTGCCAGCAGAGGCAAACAAGCCAGATGCTGCAAGAGCAGCCCAAAGGTGAAACTGCCCACTGAAGTCACTACTAATGGACAGAGAGGGACTCCGGGCCAGAGACCTCAACCTCCACCTCCTAGAACCAGAGGCCCTCAGTAATGGCGACAGCACTGGAGAGAGCCTCCGACTCCGGGAAGCTGAGACCCCCACAGCAGACCTCGCAGAGGGCGATCTCGAATGTTACCATTTCTTCTCCTTCCAAAGGGATGAGGTAGAACATGAGGTTGAGCAACACCAAGAACCTAACTGGGATCCAAGCCCGCTTCTTTTTGTGTTTCCAGGAGAACTGTCCTTCCCCCGGGCACAGCACTGCCCGTCATCAGAACCCTTCGCCAATAGGGTAAGGAGATCAGACATGGCCCAGGTGCCAAAGCAGCTTGCCTGAGGAGGCTCCCTACTGTCATTCTCCATGACCATCGACTGTTGACTCGGTAGAGCTGTGACAGACTCACAGAAAACCTTTTGTAAAATCACTAAACTGACCCAAAAACAACAAACTCTAGCTTTAAACACTAAAACTGAGAAGAACTAAATACTGTTTTAGATTATTTAAAATAAAAGAAATCTTTATTTAAAGTACTGTTCTAGCTGAGGGTGGGGTGTGTGAACCGCCGCTGGTGAGCCTTTCTGGCTGTGGGAGGCCCTGCAGGTTCTATCCTCCACATCACTGGAGGACTCGCTGAGCTTCAACTGAGCTAGTAGTGGCATGGCTTTTTGGCAGGGCAAGCCATGACATCCATTTCCTCCCACCAATAGAAACCCATAAATAGAGAGCATGTGTGTGAGACAGCCGGTCCCCTGAGATCTGGAGACGGCGTCCCTACATTACTTTAGCCTAAAACCTAATTTAGAAAGACTTTAATAAGGAAAGAACATTTCTATTTTAAAGTACATGACTTGTTGTTTATTGCGAGGAGGAGTTGTGTCAAAAGGCACGGAATGAAGTTTGGAGAAAGCACAGAGGACTCATAAGGTTAGTAGTTGACCGAAGTGGTTAAGAGTATTAAAAAACTTTTAAAATTGGGAAGGTAATTATAAAACATGAAACAAGTCTGTCTCCCCACATTAGTTTAAGGAGGAGCAGAGCCACAAGGCACATAATGAAGTCTGAAAAGAGCACATGCAGTTTGTAAAGTTAGTAAGTAAAGTGGCTAAAAAAATTTACACAACTCCTTAGAAGTGCACAGATGACTATAACATTTTTCTCCTTATACTAAAGAAAGAAACAATAGGATTAACTCTACATTAGTAGAAGCATATAAGAAAAGTTTATATATAAGCATATAAAGGTAAGAGAGTTAAGAGCAAAATTTGCATTGCAAAAGCTTAAAGTAAAAGCACAGTGAATGAGCACTCAACAACAGCTGCTTGCATAAAACAAGAAAGTTGCAAATAAAATGAAAATAGAATGTTTAGGCTGGCTCAGTGGCGCTGAGGGCTGAGCGCTGGTTGCCTTACCTCATGCTACGCTGGCGACCCATGTTTGGGAATGAGCATGAACCACCAGGGGTCGGCAGGGAAAAGGACTGAGCGTCTGAGGGACTGCTCTCATTCTCTGGGGTGGGAGCCATTAGCAGTTGTTGCTCGATTGACCCCTAGTGGCTGCTCTCTCCGCAGGTGTTATTGCACATCTCACCTCCACACAAGGACAGAAAATGAGAAAAAGTCCTGGCTCTATGAAGCTGTCCCTGCAGTTCCGCCCCAAGATGGCACCTCCTGGCTGGATCCACCCCTGCCATGAAGGGTAAGTCGTGGGAGCTTAAGGAGAGGAAGTCTGATGCTTGGAGGGGTTGCTGGGGTGACGGCTGAAGGCACTCGGTGCCTCCAGGACATGGAGAGAAATATCATTAAAAAAAATAGAATGTTTATCACTCTATGATAGGTTCTGCAACACATGATTTATGCATGAGAATAGTTTAAGCAAGGATGGTATATTATGTGGAGTGATTACACAGGAGAAACAACATGGAAAAAGACTGGAAGGAAAGTCTTAAGGGCACAGGGCATAATTTGGATTGTAGAATGTATTGGACTGTTTGAAGACAGAACAATATGAAGTAATGTAGAAGAGGTGAATGTTTGTAGGAGCACTACGCTCACTACAATAACAGAAAATGGAGTTACAGCATGGTCAATACAGACTCTTAGAACAGTTAATGGTGTTTGAAGAAACACATGTAAGGGACTGTGTCTAATTTGAGTAAAAGGGAGATGATGCAAAATATGATATATACATGTCTTTAATAGATATATCACTGAAGGGCCTGAGGTAGTGGCATGGCCATGAAACCATCGCCCATCTATAGTGAAGTGAAATAAATAGAAATATATTTGAAACTTATATTGGAGTGGAGTTCATCCTCACGTTTATCTTTGAATATTCGATTGGTCTGTTTTTGGATGAGCCAAGCAACATTACAGAGATTCCCTATCAAGGGAAGGGCAGTCTGAGCTCAACATTCCTAAATCACTAAACTGACACAAAAACAACAAACTCTAACTTTAAGCAATAAAACTAAGAAGAACTAAATACTGTTTTCATATGCACGTGAAGTTTTCACTCCTGGTGGGTTAGCAATGTCATCACTGATGCGTACTCGACGGTGGGGGAAAAAGGAACTGAGATGGTTGAGGGCTTCTACCGACGTACACCATGCAGCATGAGCCAGTCTCGCAGTGCCAAGTGTGCACACAGCTTACCTTGGCAACAGCCCTATTGAAAAGTTCTGGCTCGCACAGGGTCCTAGCGTCGCTGCCTTAGCACCATTAGTGTGGTTCAATGGTGAAGACTGATTTCTGGAAGATCAGACTTTAGTACCCTGAACAGGACACCCAGTTGGTTCAGAGGACCACTACAGAAGCCCACCGTTCAGACAGAGAAACACATGCAGCTTCTCTAAATAAATGGCTGTGGCTACAACAGCAAAACATGTGATGCAAATAAGCCACAGGAAAACACTGGGCTGGCAGTATAGCCTAGATAGAGGTTAGAGTAACAAGTCGCGAATGAGCTCGGTACAGCAGACCTTGGTTGGACTCCCACAACCTTCACCTGCATACTATGTGACTCTTGAGTAAATCACTTAACCTCCCCAGTACTCCCAAGTTGCCCATGAAAAATAGGCTTTTGTGCCTAGCGTGCCTTACCTGGACACCAAAAAATAAACACTTGGAATTAAAAAGGATGGCCCTCTAGACAAAACTGCAGGTACTGTCTTTAGTATTTCTTGATGTTTACATGCAGATAAAACAACCTGCATATCCAGTATGTGCATGCAAAAACCCTTAAAAGTAGGTCAACAATCAACCTGAAGGACAGCTGGTTGTCTATGCCCACATATGGATGACCACTAGGTTTGCTTGCAGCGAGCAAGACAGGGACCATGTCCACAGTATCTCCTGTCACAATGAAAAGTTTGTTCTGTCCTGTTTCTTCAGGTAGAAGGTGATGGTTGTGTTGTCTACATTAACTTGGATAATATGATCCTTGACCTGCAAAGCAAATTCCATGGGCTAGATGCACTGCTTGAAGCTCCAGCAGGTTGATGTGCTTCCTGAATTTGAGCTGCAATCGTATTCTATGTACTCTGCCATCCTGAAGATGTGTCTTCTAGCCGATGAGGGAGAGGATGTCATTAGGGGTAGCGATTGTTCTGGCCAAATGACCAGGATTTCCTCCAGAAGATGTGGAAGCAACAGTCAACATCAACTTGGTTACCTGGACAGGTTAACCCAGCTCTGCATGTGTCTGGGACCACATGCATCCCAGTCCTGAGTTGAAGACCCTCAAATAGCAGTGCACACAATCAACACCAGCAGATGCCATGAAACCTTGGAATTTGAGGAAATCCAGGCAATTGCTCAGCTGGAAATGAAAATGACAAAAGATCATCAACCCCGTCCAGAGATGAGCATGTTCTGGCCTATAGCGAGTCTAGTACTACCCAATAAATACAGGTTACTCACCTGTAACAGGAGTTCTAGGAATGGTATATGTTGTTCATCCACACTTATTGGCAGGTTCCTTGCCGCTTTAAATTTTGCTGGAAGGTCTTCAAGCTGGCTCCTCCCACCCACCCAGATAGTAAAACTCTCGGCTCCACCCCATGACGCCAGATCTACCCGCTGGAAGGCAGGTTGTGCGTCGAAGCTGGGGAGGTCGGGTGGGTGTGTGGATGAACAACATATACCATTCCCAGAACTCCTGTTACAGGTGAGTAACCTGTATTTCTAGGAACATGGATATGTTGTTCAATCCACACTTACTGGCAGACTCCTAGCAGTTCTCCGGGAGGAGGGAGGCAAGGCACACACCCTCTACTTAGGAAATAAGGACTGGAGAACCGAGGTCCCAAAACCAGCATCCCGGTGTGACTCAAGGTCGATGTGGTAGTGGGTAATGAAGGTGTGCTGACTTCCAGGTAGCAGCCCTGCAGATTTCCTGGATAGGGATGTCCCTGAAGCAGCGGTATGGTGGGTAGAATGAGCTCTTATCCATCTGGGAGGCTCCATGCCCGCCAACTTATAGCAGAGATCTATGCAGGAGGTGACCCACCTGCCTGTCGTCTGCTTGGCTGCAGGTCTGCCAGGTGCGGCTTCAGCGTAGGTGACAAACAGCTGGCGAACCTCTCCCCAAACTTCAGCTGTCCGCTCATTATAATAAGAGAGTGCTCTTCTAGGGTCCAGAGTATGGAGCCTATATTCGGCCTCCGAGGTGTGATTGGGGTAGAACACCGGCAGAGTCAACACCTGGTTAAGGTGAAACTCCGACACCACCTTTGGAAGGAATTTCGGGTGGGGGCGCAGGACAACCTTGTCCCTGTGGAAGACCAGATAAGGAGACTCGATGGAAAGTGCCTGGAGCTCTCCCATCCTTCTGGCTGACGTGATAGCCACCAAGAAGGCGGTCTTCCACGACAGGTGAGACATGTCACACCTGTGCATCGGTTCGAATGGCTTGCCCATGAGCTTAGCCAAAACCAGCAGTAGATCCCACGGAGGTGGAGGTTCTCGCACCGGAGGGGATACGTGATCAAGGCCTTTGAAAAAGCACCCGACCACCTTCTCCTGCACCACCAACTGCTTTCCGGCCCGTGCCCGGTAAGCCGAGATGGCAGCCAGGTGCACCTTAAGGGTCATTGACTGAAACCCTTGCTGAGAAAGGCACCATAGGTAGTCCAGAATGCTAGCCAAGGAGCAGGAAGAAGGGTCCGAACCCTTGTCCTGACACCAAATGGAGAATCTCTTCCATTTGAAGGCATAGCACTTTCTGGTCAACTCCTTACGGGATGCCTCAACGACGTTGAGGACCTCGTCAGAAAGACCCAAGGCCTGGAACTCTAGCCGCACAGGAACCAGGCCGTAAGGGCAGGGACTGAAGGCCCGGGTGGAGTACCTTCCCCTGGCTGACTGAGATCAGGTCCGGGGCGGCTGGAAGCCGCCTCGGGAGCCTGGAGCCGCGGCTGAGGAGATCTGGATACCAGAACTGGCAGGGCCAGTCTGGGGCTACAAGAATCACCTGTGTCTTGTCCCGCCTCACCTTGAGAAGCACCCTGTGGATCAAGGAAAATGGGGGAAAGGCGTAGAAGAGGCCCAGGGTCCATTGCCTCAAGAAGGCATCCCCCTGCAGCGAGCCCTGCTGAGGGGGGCGGGCGTGAAACAGCCATAGCTTCGGATTCTCCCTGGAGGCAAACAGGTCCACCTGAGGAGTGCCCCAGTGGGAGAACAGATCCTGTACTACCTCCGGCAGGAGAGACCACTCGTGAGACGCAGCACCTATCCGGCTTAGGGCATTGGCCAAAGTGTTGGAGACTCCCACCACATGGATGGCTAGGAGATCCGCCTCCAGTCTGCTCATGAGGGACCAAGTGCGGAGAGCGTCCTTGCATAGGGGCAAGGAGGCCCCACCTGGCGGTTTAGGTAGTACATGGTCATGGTATTGTCCATCTGGACCTGGACCACTTGACCCCGTACAAATGGAGCGAAGGCGGTGAGGGCTAGTCAGACCGCTCGAAGCTCCAGCAGGTTGATATGGCATCGAGACTCCTGAGGGGACCAGAGGCCATGCACTCTGTGCTCCCCCAGATGGACACCCCAACCCATCAGAGAGGCACCGGTCGTTAGAATGACCATCGGCTCGGGCGGACAAACGGGATGCCGTCCTGCAGATCAGCTGGAACGATCCACCACTTGAGAGCGTTCCACATCTCCTGGTTCACTGCCACTGGCTGGTCCAGAGGATCGGAGCACTGTGACCACTGGCGGGCCACCCCCTTTGAAGGGGACGCATGTGCCAGCGGGCCCACTGGACCATGCTGGTGCAGGCTGCCATAAGGCCCAGGAGGCGCAGGAAGTCCCGGGCAGGGCGCAAATGCCCAACCAGAAATGACTGGGCAAAGGAGGAGAGAACCTTGGCCCTGTCTGCTGGGAGCCGTGCTCTGGCTTGATTGGGACATGAAAGAACACGTCCTGGAGGTCCAGAGAACAGAACCACACGCCTTGTTCCAAGGATGAAATGATCTGTGCCAGAGTGACCATCCTGAAGGTTCGAGACCTTAGGAACATGTTCAGGCCATGTAGGTCTACAATGGGGCGTCAGCTCCCCGTCCGTTTTGGGACCAGGAAATACCTGGACAGAAACCCTGGGTCTGGTGAAGGATCCGCTACCTCCTTTTGGAGGAACAGAGCAATGTCGGCTCGACGAGCCGACAGAGAGGCTGCGGACCCCATAGCCCCCCGTGGGGTGACGGTCCGATAGGGTGGGGCCTGCTCGAATTCCAGAAGCAGACCTTTCCTTACCACTTCCAACACCCAGCGGTCCACGGTGATAGTGGACCAGGCGGAAAAGAAGTGGCGGAGCCATCCCCCCACAGGGGAACCCGGGGGAAGTGACGAAGCTGGGGGCGACACCCCTCAACCCATCACTGGGCAGGCTTGGAGGAAGGACCGGCTGAGGGACCTCCTGGGCCTTTTCCTCACGGCTTCCTGCTGGAGGAAGCTGCATGCTTGGATTTGGGGTGCGAGCCTGCTGGCCCTGATGCTGGTGTTGCTGGGCCGGACGTGCCGCAAGGGCAGAAGGCCGAAAGGGCTTACGCTGCTGCTGGCGGCCTTTGTCCTTCTGGGCAGACGTGACCGAGTTCAAGGTGGCACTGAACTTCTTGATCCTCTGTAAGTGACCCTCCACCCCGGGACTGAAAATGTTGGTACCCAGGAAGGCAACGTCTGCCAGCTTGTGCTGGGTATCCGCTGTGAAGGTGGAGATCCGCAGCCAAGCTCTGCGGCGCATGGCCACTGCGGCCGCTACTGACCGGGCACAAGAGTCTCCAATGTCGAGAGCAGTTTGGAGCTGTTGCTTTGCCACAGCCCTTCCCTGATCCCGCACCTGCTTGACCGTAGTTTGGAGGTCAGCTGGGAGATGAGGAATCACCTCACCCAGGGAGCCCAAAAGGGCGTGGGAAGTGTGCCATCAGTACGGCCGAACCGGCCTGACGAAGGCCTAAGGAGGACGCAGCGTAAACTTTACACCCGGAATAGTCCAGTTTCTTGGACTCTTTATCCGGTGGCCTGTCCATGTCCTGAGCATTTCCGGAGCGCTGGAAAACACTGTCGGTCACCAACCCCTCCGCAGAGGGGTGCTCTGAGAATCCGGAGAGTAAGCCGTGGAACGGCATACTTCCAGGCCATCCTGGCCGAGGGAGCTGGACAAGTAGCCGGCCACTGCCATATCTCCAGGGCCGGGCCAACAATGGCTTCTGCCACAGGAAAGGCCTTTGTAGGAGAATCCCCTCGGTCCAGTATCTCCGTGAGGGGACACTTGGCCCGCTTAGACATGGGTTCGAGCTTCATCCCAGTAGATTCTGAGATGAGCTGAAGTAATCCCATGAACGAGGATGGGCTCTCGTCCACCAACTGTCCCCCAGAGAACTCCAGGTCGAGAGGCCTGGAGAACAGAGAAGAGTGATCGTCAGACTCCGAGGAGTTTGCAAACAGCTGCCGAGGGCCTAAGCCACCCTCCACCCGCCGAGGGTGATCGGGAGAGAGGGTGACCAATGACCGATGGGGCAACCCATGACCCGACCGAGAATCCTGGTCGGGCCCCAGTTTTTGGTTGTAGAGGCGGGGTTCCACCACGATGGGTGGTGCAGCTGGTTTTGGCCAAACAACCGGCGCTGGCTTTGGCTCCTCGATGACCACAAGGGGTTGTTTCGGCCGCTCAGGTGACAGCCACTTAATGGCCGGGGAAGGCAACGGAGTTGACTTGCTCCGGACAAAAGGAGCTGCTGCACATAAGAGCCTCAGCCAACGCAACTTGCACTGGAGCCTATCCTCCGAGGAGGACGATAATGAGGATGAGCGACGCCGCTGCTTCCTCGGTGCCGAGACCGCTGATGGTGGGATCGGCTGGACTGAGGAGGTCCAAGACCAAGACCTCTGTGTTTCCAAGGGTGGGTCTGGGAGGGAGGGGAAACCTGCTCTCCCCTGCTCAGGACCTTAACCGGGACTCGCACAGGAGTCCTGGGCAAGTCCTCGGTTTTCACCGGGGAAACCGGTGAAGATGGGTTGTTAGCTTCTCTAGTCGACAGCCCGTCCAACGGGTCGAGAAAAATCTCGACTGGATCAACGGGTGTCTCGGCCGTCGGACCTGACTGGGACACCATGAAGCCAGCGGCCTTAGCTGCAACCTCAACTGAAGTCGAGTGTCGACTATCCGGGGAAGAGGACCTTTCCCGCTCCCACGAATGTCGCGGTGGGACTTACCTTTAGAGTCCTTTTTCTTGGACCGAGAGGAGTGTCTCGATGGCCCCTCTCCTTTAGTAGAGAGGGATTGACAAAACTCCTTAAAAGAAGCCGAGTAGTAGGGCCAAGGAGGCGGTACAAATGCGTGACCGAGGAAGCAGAAAGATGCGACCGGGCCGCCGCCACCTCCTCGAGGCGATCATTTCTCAGTTGCTCAGCCCGAGTCCGCCGCCACAGCGGACGCCCAATGGACCTCCTTAGACTTAACCGGAGGAATCGCTCTCGGGCGGCTGAGTTGAAGTCCTGGCAGCCTGGTCTTCGAGAACATTGACCTAAAAGGACTTGCACAATCTGTAGGCTCATGGATCGTGTTCGAGGCCAAGGCAGTAAACGACGCGGAGTGCGGATCGTCCGAGACATCTTCTGCCCACAAGGGCACCGCCAAAATCCGGAGTTGATTTGTCCATCGCAGTCATGTAGGAAAAGAAAGACCAAGTCTTTTAAACTTTAAATGAGTTTCAGATTAACCGACGCTAGGGATCCAGGGCCTAAACGCAGAGCGCTAAGAGTGAACCTGAGCTTCTGCACGTAAGGAAGATCTACGCCATGGGCGGAGCCGAGAGTTTACCACCCGGGTGGGAGGGAGGAGCCAGCTTGAAGACCTTCCGGCAAGATTTAAAGCGGCAAGGAACCTGCCAGTAAGTGTGGATAGAACAACATATCCATGTCCCTAGAAACACAATTACCTGCTTCCACAACAGCTTGGACTCTCCCAGACTGACTAAAAGACTTAGTTGTAGGAAAGTCTGGACTATCAGATCCCTGGTTCAGTCTACCTCCTTCACAGAGCTGCTCGTGAGCAGCTCATCGATGTAAAGGATCGCATAGAAGAAAAAATTACTCACCTTAGTAATATTGTTTCTTCTAATGGAGTCTTGCTGTGTTCTGACATATGCAGTTAAGTCCTGCCTTTCAACTGCCCCGGAGAACAAAGAGTTAAACTTTCCATGGCCAGCATGGAATGTTCACCATGAGCTCGGTTGAAGCCCCTGTCTGCTGTTGTTTAAACTGCAACCGTCAGATCTTTACAAGCAATACTCACTAGAAGTTCTGTGTGGAAACTGTAAAACTCATACTAGCCAACTGGCAACTACATCTATATAAAAGGGTTTTTGGTTTCAAAAGGAAGACTCAAGTCAGGAAACCCAAAAACAAAACACATCCAAAACACAACCACTCACCCAAACTAAAAGAGGGTGAAAAAAGGACACCCCTAGGGTGCCAACACTGCTCCTGCCCACCCACATCCCAAAATCTAGGTTCTGAGAGGGGGTGTGTGTGGGGGGTGAATACAGCAAGACTCCATTAGGAAGAAACGAACATTAATTTTTCTTCAAACAACATGAAGTCTTGCTGTATTCTGACATATGCAGACTACCAAGCAGTACCTCGATGGTGGAGGGACAGAACCTACTTTGGAAACAGGCTCTGAAGTACTGCTGTGCCAAACCGAGCATCACTCCTAGCCTGGATATCCAGAGAGTAAGGCTTGCTGAAAGTATGGACTGTTTTCCAGGTGGCTGCTTGACAAATTTCTAAGAGAGGAATATCCCTGGCAGCAGCCAAGGAAGCAGCTGTACCTCTAGTGGAATTAGCCCTCAGGCCTGAGGGTGGAGTTCTACCCAGTTTTTCATAGCAGAATTGTATACAAGAAACAATCCACCTGGCAACAGATCGCTTAGTGGCAGGTTTGCCCTTACCAACTTCTCCATACATAAGTAACAACTGGAGGGAGTCATACCTGTGACCCTTGGTACGCTCTATGTCAAAGGTCTGCAACGTGAGGCTCGGGAGCCGCATGCGGCTCTTTGCTTGTGTTCATGTGGCTCTGCATTTCCTTAACTCTCAAAAGTCAAACTTTATGCTATACAGTATCTCTGCTACTTTGCTCCACAATGAAGTATTTCGGAATTGTCTGTGGAGGTCACGCATTGAATATGCAATATCACATACACACTGATATTCTTGATAGAAACAGAAATGTGTCGGCAGAAAAAGACCGCCAGGCCCACTCAGTCTACCCAGTCTGCCTAACAAGCTGCTGGGACTTTGCAATTTCCTACCACCCCCACCCCCAGATCCAAGAGACCCTTGTGTCTGTCCCACGCTCCCTTGAATCCTCCTTACAGTCCCTACTCCCACCACCTCATCTAGAAGTTTGTTCCAGTTATCCACCACCCTCTCCATGAAGTAGAATTTTCTTGATTCTGGGACAACATGAGGAAGTCAAGCATCATTGATTATGAGAGGCAGTCAGCACTGCAGTGTCTGCCATATTATAGGCCAGCATCAATACTACCATTTGCATTACTGACATCAGCCAGTGGGATGTGAGAAGAAAACTTGCAAAGGTTCATGGCAGGACTGCCTGATGACATTATTGTTAGCATTACAACCTGAGGTTGGTGCCAAAGCCCAGAGTATTGCACATCAAGTGCGAAACCCAGTAACAATCAACTCTGGATGCCTCGTGACTGCACAAATGCTTTCTGATAACCAAAGGGGAGGGATCATGTTGGCAGAGATTTGCAATTCAGGAAATGTTGCCAGATGTTAGCAGGGCTTGCAATACTTGACACTGAATGCAGAGGCACCAGGCATGCCATGTGTTTTTACATATAGCAGGCTAGGCCTGGTAGATGTCCATGCCCAACCATCCTTGCCTGACTAAGACATCAATGTCCCAAGTGGGAGGGACAGATGGACTCCTACCCTTAGATACACAGGATGGTCCAGTCAGTTATTTTGTCATCCTTCTCCATCTCTTAACAGGTGCTGAGCACTTTATCTACTGTATTATGATAGCCTCACATCATTTGGGATCTAGGTGGTGTGGGAGGTACAACCACAGTTATATCAGGATGCTATGTAGCATTCAGATCATTAGAAAGGCAGTTGTTCCTCAGGCAGGATAGAAGGTTGTGGAGATGGAAGGAGGACTGAGTCAAGGCATGCAAGGTCATACAACTGCAAAAAATATTAAAGCAACGTTGTCAACCTTTTTTGTATATTATTTTAAGTAAAAAATCCACATTTTATGATTGTTTACCTTCTCAAAAATTAATTTATGTTGCTGGTTGTTTTATCTACCTCATTGCTTGTTAGAAATGGAATGCATGATAATGTACAGCTATGCCCAGCTCTGTTTTGCTTCAAATCATTGAACTACTCTTAGTGCATATTTCCTGAACATAAGAAACACCCTCGAACAGTGCAGCCACTCATGATACAGTTGTCTCCTCTACTCCCACTGCATAATGAATAGCTAGATTGTGTTGGGGGTGCTCCCAAATCCAGGAAAGATGCAGTGTGATATGGTCAAGAAATGTAAACAAACATGTTTGGTGTGGTAACACCAGTATGATGGGCAGTTAGTTTTTCACTTTTTAAAAGAAAAAAGGGATGTGAATCAAACTACCAGCTACATAAACGGTCTGCATACAATGTGAACAATCATATGTGTGTGTTTTAAACTAGTGACACTTTGAGGCTTAAGGAAGTTGACAGTGCTCCTTTAAGTGTATTAAACAGAGTTTTGCCAATATTAAGGTGGCACTGATGCTGTGAATCAGCCATACATTTTATGATAAACTGGCACGCCCAACAAAGAAAAAATCATAAATGAGAACATAACCTTTCTAGAAGACTGGGGTGCTTTTGGTTTCATCAGCAGGGGTGAATGAATGTTTCAAGTGATTTGCAGTGAAAGTTTCCCAAAAATACTACTAATTCCAGGGCATGTCCCAACCAAACATTCTATATATGCCAGTAATGGCCAGGCTCACCCCTACCTATGCCGAGACACAGGAAGGTTGCACCAGAGAACAGAGGCCAACAGAGCGGGACTCTTTCAGTGGCTCCAAGAAATTTGCTTGAAGCATGTATTAGGAATTAATTTTGAGTAACTAACCATTTGCTTTTTCAGCTACAAAATCGTGGTTAAAACTCCTCTGATTCTCTTAGGGAGGATCTGGAGAGGAAGCTATCCAGTGTGGCTTCTTTGTGCAGTGTTCCAACTGATTAACATATGCTTTATACAAATAGTATTGTAGTTTGAATTTAAGCTAAATTATGCATTACAAAGGACCTCTGCTATGCATGTGCTCATATGGCTCTCTGGTGATCAGACTGGTCATGCCAGGAGGACATGCGACTCCCAATCCTGAAAAGGTTGCAGACCCCTGCTCTATGTAGTAGCTAATGGCTCTTTTAACATCCAAGCTGTGTAGCCTCCTCTCTCCAGAGGAAGAATGGTCAGTGAAGAAAACATGGAGAGATATAGACTGGTTGAGGTGGAAATCTGAAACCACTTCAGGTAAAAACTTTCTGTTAGTTCTTAGGACCACTTTATCTCTATGGAAAGAGATGAAATCAGATTCCATTGACAGGGCTTGCAATTCACTGATACGCCTGGCAGAAGTAATGGTTACCAAAAACAGTTTTCCAAGTCAAGTACTTAAGCTCTGCAGAGGACAAAGGCTCAAAGGGGGGTTACATAAGCTAAGCAATGCAAACATTGAGGTCCCAAGCAGGAGCAAGATCCCTAAAGGGGGGGATTGGTGTGAAGCAATCCCTTGAAAAACTTACAAAACACAGGATGGGATGATAGAGGGGAAGGCTTGCAAACTGACAAGAAAGCAGAAACAGCTGCCAAGTGTACTTTAAGGGTAGCTGGTCTGAGGCCTAGGCCATTAAGATGGACCATATAGTCCAGAACCGTAGGCAACTCAGCAGAGTCTGGAGAAATATTCTTCTTAGAACACAAAATGCTGAACCTTTTCCATTTGGAGTTGTAAGTCTTCCTGGTGGAAGGCTTTCGAGAAGCCTTAAGGATATCCAGAACCCCTTGGGAAAGATGCAGATCTGCAAACTCTGACTCTTCAAGAGCCATGCCTTGAGATTGAGAGACCGAAGATTCAGGTACCAAACCCTGCCCTGACAGGATGTCAACAGGTTGTAATTCCTGGGAAGAGACAGGGGAAGGTGGACTGCTAGGGACAGCAACAGGGATACCAGGGCTGTCTGTCCCAGTCTGGAGCAATCAGAATCACTTTGCATGGTTGTGACCTTATCTTGACTAACACTTTGAACAGGAGAGGGAAGGGGGAAAAGCATACAGAAATTTCCCTTCCGAAGTTCAGAATCAGAGCATCCAGGGGGACTGAGCCCAAGACTGGGGGTCTGCAACAAAAGAGAGGAAGTTGGTGATTGTCTGGGGCTGCAAAAAGATCCATCTCTGGAGTGTCCCATCTCGAGAAAATCACTTTCAAAACTAGAGGATCTAGGGTCCTTTCGTGATGGCCCTGGGATATTCTGCTCAGACCATCTGCTAGGACATTGTCCTTCCTTGGGAGGTGAACTGCTATCAGAGAGGTTTGCAGGGAATAGGCCAGGGACCACAACTTCATTGCTTCTGTGCACAAGGCCGTAGACAAGAGTACCTCCTTGCTTGTTGATGTACCACATAGTGGTGGTGTTGTCTGTTCTGACCTGGACCTCCTTGTTCTGTACAGATTTGGAAAAAGCCTGCAGTGCCAGAAACACTGCTCTGAGTTCCAAGAGATTGATGTGAAGCAGAGATTCCTGAGGTGACCACATTTGTTGGCTGGTAAGATCCCCCAAATGGGCTCCCCAGCCCAGCAGGGAAGCATCTGTGGTGAGTATCACTAATGAGACTGAGTGACAAAAGGAACCCCTTGTCTCAAATTGTCCTGATCCTGCCACTACTGCAAGGTCTGGATCAGGGTTCGAGTCACTGGGACTAGTTTGGTAAGGGAATCCTTTCTTTGGGACCAGAGGGCTCTTAAGTGGAACTGAATGTCCCTCATCTGGAATCTTGCTCCTTGGACCACTGCTGTGGAAGCTGCCATGTGGCCCAGAAGCTGAAGGAAATGCCTTGCTGGTCGAGACACCTGAGGGGTGAATGAAGAGGCCAGTTCCATGAGGGTCCTTGCCCTTTCCAGGGGAAGGAAGGCTCTTGCCTTTACTGTATCTAGCTCTGCACCTATGAAGGTGAGGAGCTGTACTGGTTTGAGAACTGACTTTGGAAGGTTGAGAAGGAATCCTAAGGAAGTGAGCACTTGCTGGGTCACTTGCAAATGTGACTTGACTTGGTCTGGAGACTGACCTACTATGAGCCAGTCGTCCAAGTATGGGAAGATGGAGATCTTTTTTCTCCTTAGGAAAGCAACCATTACTGCCAGGCACTTTGTGAAAACCCTTGGGGCTGATGTTAGCCAAGGGCATTGCTTCTGAATTGATAGTGGCCGAGGGCAACTCGAACCTGAGGTACTTTCTGTGGGAGCACCTGATGGGAATGTGAAAGTAGGCATCTTTGAGGTCCAGGAGGCTAGCCAGTCCCTGGCCTTAGAGAGGGAAGGATAATTTCCAGAGTCACCATTTTGAACTTGGCTTTAAAGATGTCTGTTCAGATATCTTAGGTCCAGGATGGGCCGCCATTCTCCTGTCTTTTTGGGGGTTAAGAAGTACCTGGAGTACAATCCTTTGCCCTCGTGTAGGGTGGGAACCCTCTCTATAGCTCTGAGAGCTAGGAGAGAAGAAACCTCTGACTCTAGGGCAAGGGTCTCTGAGAGAGTCGCAGGTGGAAAGGATCTGGTTCTCATCTTGGGAAATATTTTGAAGCTAAGAACCAACCCCTGGCTTACTACTTCCAGGACCCACTTGTCTGATGTTAGAGACTTCCAGTCCTGGACAAAGTAAGCCAGCCTGCCCCCTACTGGTATGGGAGAATCGGCCCGGGCAGACCCATAAGGGTGTCTGCTTGGCAGGGGCTTTAGGCTGAGGGGCGGATGCAGGCCTGCTCATCCCTCATCTGCCTCTCCCTCTAAAGAACCCCTTCTGAGAGAAAGAAGAGAAGGTCTGAGCTTGGTAAAAAGGCCTTTGGAAAGGCCTGCCCCTGCCCCTGGACTGTTGCCTTTGACGGGCTGCTTGCCTTTCTTTGGCCTGAGCACTCCTGTAAGTGGTCCTGTACTCATCCATCTTTTTCATGTAGTTCTCTGTCTGCTCCTCAAACAGAGAATTACCAATTACAGGAAAATCCATGGCCTTCGCCTGGGTATCCTGTGAGAGGCTAGTACATCTGAGCCAAGCCATCCTCTGAAGAGCCACAGATGTAGTCATGACTCTTGATGAAACATCACTGGAGTCCACAGCAGCATGAAACTGTACTTTAGATGCCTCAATCCCATCTGCAACCACCTGCTCCAGCTCCTTGGCAAGCTGGTCAGGGGCCCGTTTAGCCAGAGCCAGCACAGTGTCCCACCTAGACTTCTGGTATCTAGCTGTAATGGCCATATAGTTAGCCTGCCTGAGTCCCAAAGATGCTGCCATGTATTGTTTCTTTGCCATGGCATCAATCTTCCTGGAGTCCTTGTCTGGGGGGTGTGATGCCAAGGGGATGTTTGCCTTATCACAGGCAGCAGCCTGCACTACCCCAACATGGCTGCATTGCTGGAAAAGGAACTCCGTGTCTCAGCCTGAGAGCGAGTACCTCTTGTCCATTCGTCTGTCCACAGGAGGTATAGAATTAGGAGACTTAAGAATTTTATGTGTCTGTTTCCCAAAGGATTTGCGGAGGGGAGCAGACAGTCTCCTGGACTCTGGGATGTCCATCATATCAACAAAATCAGGCTCCTCCTGATCCTCTACTGCTTCCTCCACAGGAAGCTGGAGGGTCTCAGCCACTTTTTTGTAAAACATATAGTGAGAAGGGGACTCAGAAAACCTAGGAGGAGAAACACCTGAAGGTCTGTCTGGGGAGATGTCTGGGTCAACAGACACATCCAGACTTTCATAATCACCATAATCATCCTCATACTCTCCTTCCTCCTCCTCCGGTTCATAAAATTCTTCCAAAGTGTAATCCGGAACCGGGGGAACCGACCGAACCGAACCCCTGCCTGATGATGCCGGTTTGGTCAGAACCGAAGTAAGCGATTGCACTATCCTTATCACCTTGGCTATCTCATCGGTGGTCGGAGTATGAATTTCTGGGTCCGAACCAGACGATTTATCTTTTCTCTTCCTTTTCACCGGAACCGACTCCTCAGAATCAGCTCTCCTTTTGCCCGAAGAAGTATCGTCCTGGTCAGAGGGCACTCCTTCTGGTTCGCGGAACCAAACCAGGCTGGCCATCCGGGTCAGTGGACTTCTCGGCCTCCCTTTCCCTCAGTCTACCTAATCTATTTTCCAGGGTAGATTTGGGAAAATTCTTACATATTTGGCAGTCTGAATCGAGGTGGTCAAACCCCAGACAATAAACACAGGTGGTGTGGGGATCAGCCTTGGCAAAGACTTCCCACACACACTGCAGTGTTGAAACTCAGTGGGCCCGTTTTTTTTCTTGGGTTTCTCAGACTTGGCCAGTCCTATCCAAAACTTACCCTTTTTCGGCAATCCGTCAGGCAAGACTCCCCTATCGGTTCCTGACCGTGTCACGGGTCTTGGAAAAAAACGTAATGGAATTTGTTTTTTTAGAACTGATACGGACCAGTTACCACACTCTAAATCAAGCACAAGCTTTTTTACCTCAAACTGATTGGTTCAGCCAAACCGATCCACAACTTACAAGTTCCACACAGAAACTAAACAGAAAACCTATCTAGTACTCACGGTACCACAGACAAAGACTTGAACCGACTGAGCGGTAACAGTAATTCGGTAGAAACCGACCGAAAAAAACAACACTTCAACCGACTTTTTTGAACCGAGCAAAGGAGAAATCTCCGGAGCGACTGTTCAGTGAGGCAGAGTAAAGAATCTGACAGTTGCAGCTTAAACAACAGCAGACAGGGGCTTCAACCGAGCTCGTGGTGAACATTCCATGCTGGCCATGTAAAGTTTAACTTTTTGTTCTCCGGGGCAGTTGAAAGGCAGGACCTAACTGCATATGTCAGAATACAGCAAGACTTCATGTTGTTTGAAGGATCTAGTTCAGTGTGACCATATGGAACCTCCTTCTACAGAAAAATATTTTCAGGATCTGCAGATCCAGGATGGGACACCATCCCCATCTGTTTGAGCAGCAGAGTACTACAACACTACTACCTGCTGAAACTGGCTTTCTGAGACAGGCTCTATCACATGCTGCAGTAGGAGCTGTTGAACTTTGTTCCACAACACTGACAGAAATTCCAGCAAGAGTACATATTCCCAATGTGCAAAGGGCCAACAAGGGGACCGGGGTCATCAGAGACAACTCCAAGTCTAGTACTTCCAGGATTCACTCGTCTGAGAGGATTGCATACCCTTGCAGAAGGGAGTGAAACAGATGCCACCTGACTGGAAACTGCAGCAGGGAATGTAACAGGGAGGGGATGGCATCCCCACAGTCACACCACTTTTTGCCTCTGGTGACGGATCTTGATTCCTGACCTCTTCAAAGGCCACCAGTGCTGCTGTTACAGGTGCCCTGTCTAGGACTCCTAGGGGTGAAGGACTTGGCTGGGCAGTACTGCTGCCTCTCGTGGCTGTTGCTGCCATGTGGTTCATGAAATTAATTACAACAGGAGCTACCACTTTGTAGTCACTGTTTCTTAGTTATCTTTGTTACCAAGGACGCACAATCCAAGGTGACACTGAACTTCTCAATTCTTGTCAGATAACCATCAGTGGTGGGCCCAAAAAGATATTTGCCCATGATATAAAGATCTGACACCTCCTGCTAAATCTCTTGCAGGAAGGGAGGGCTGGTAGTATGGCTCTACGGAGGAGATACTTTAGAAGATTAAGAGTCAATCTCCTTACAGACTGCCGCACTCTCTAGTTGAGTAACCAGCAGTACAGAAAAAGTCATGCGACGGGCAGTCCAAGCAGAAATTAAACTGGCAGATTACCAGTGAGTTGAACTAAGAGGTGAAACAACAGATTCTAGGAGATACACAAATAAAATGTGCCCCCAGTTGACACAGGTTGCATACACAGAGCCCACTACAAACTCTCAAAACAGGTTCTTCAGGAAGTCTGATCTGATGGCAGGGAACTATAATAGGTAGATCAGCACTTGGGTCTCCAGGCAGAAAAAATCTGTTAGCGGCCCATTGGCCCAGGGGCAGGCTGTCTACCTGGATGCTGGTGACTCGGGTTCGGGAAAGGACCGGGACGTCGGAGGGCTGGCAGGGAGAAGGACTGAGCGTCCAGGACTCTCTCCTTCTCGGGTGGAGGGGGTAGAGTGTTCGTGCAACATGGAAACCTAGCAGAGGCTGGGTGTACCGCAGCATGCCAACGCCAGTTGTTCAGGGGGTGGGCGGATGCTGGTCATCATTGCCATCCCCACCGCCACACACTGGGAAAAAGAAAATGCTGCGCCCCCAAATGAAGCCGCTCACTGCCTCAATAGCTCCCAGGCTGGCCATCAACCTATCCTGACATTGCGGCACTCTCAGCCGTGCCGCAGTCCCGCCATGGTGGTGTCAGGGTATTGATGAGGCGCAACCGATGTGGAGGAAAGTGGGGTCCATGACCGGCTGATAGCTTACAGAAGACACCAAGAGAAAGGACTGCTGTGTGACTGAACTTCTGCTGGACTAAAGTAGAAGAACTTTTGTATTTGGACCTTTAATTTAGGGTAAAAACTAACACACAAACAAAAACAAAAAAAGTGTGTGTTTGGGTTAACTGAACTGAATGGGTAACTGAAAAGTCATCTAGGTGTAAATCTTGGTGACTGAAAGGACTTAACTGCTGTGAGGTTTAAATTACTTGTAGAAAGATCTGGTAAATAGGGGGAGTGGCTTAGCTAGAAGGAAGCTACATTTAAAGACTGCCTTAGAAAGATTCTGCTAATAGCTTGGCAGAAGTCACCAAGAGAAAGTACTGCTGTGTGACTGAAGTTCTCTGCTGGGACTATATTGCCCTCCTTCTCTCCCCCCCCCCAAAGCTAGTTCTATTTTTATAGGCACAGGATTTGACTGACAACAGGAACTTCCTGTTTAGGGGCAGGAAGTGAGTGATCAGACACCAGGACCCACCATCCTAGAAGGGCAAGAGTAGC
This sequence comes from Neoceratodus forsteri, assembly GCA_016271365.2. Classification (NCBI taxonomy): domain Eukaryota; kingdom Metazoa; phylum Chordata; order Ceratodontiformes; family Ceratodontidae; genus Neoceratodus; species Neoceratodus forsteri. The sequence goes on from CM057453.1 coordinate 1,400,670,255, forward strand.
TCTCGGCCCCTCTAGCTGCTGGAGGTCTGCCTCTGAACAAGCAAGTGGTCTACTGAGAAACACAGGATATTCTTGTCTCAGAACAGGACAATCAGGAGCTTAAAGGGCACACAGGCAGAAAGTAAGGAGAGAGAGAAAAAAACAGATGAAAGAGTAAGGATTGCAAACAGTTAAGGGGTCAGAAATAAGACATGATTGAGTGGTGCAGTGCAGTGGCTGTGGAGCAGCAGTCTCCGGGAGATATTCTGGAGATGGTGTTGTCCCATCTGCAGGCACCTTTCTGGGCTGAGGGAGGAGGTTGCTCATCTCCAGGCTGAGTTGGCCAGGATTTGTGGGACCTCCTCTTCCATCCAGGGACCACCAGTGCCACTGCCGTTGCCTCAGAGGTTGCCAAGAAAGAAGCGGTTGGACCACAGCGGGCTCAGGGAGGGTGAGGGTGGTGGAATGGAGGCACATCCTCAGTTGTACCTCTCCACAATTCCTATGCCATTCTGGCAAAGTGTGGTTCCTCTATGGAGGCACCTACAGTGGAGACCAAGGAGGATGCTGGGAACCTCACAAAGGAGACCCACAGGAGGGTGGCAGGGACCCTGCAGGGGAAGGAAACAACTCCTGGTGGGGGACTCCATTGTTAGGAAGGTAGAACTGGGCAAGGAAGGGGAGAGGGAGGTAAGGTGCCTGCCTGTCGCCATGGCTTGGAGGGACAGGGAGCAAATCCTCAGGATTGCTGGAGCAGCTGCACAGGGGAGGGAGCTGGATGTCATTGTCCACCTAGGGACAAATGACCTGGCTAAGAAAGGGATTAGAGAAGTGCAGGAAGAGTTTGTGGAATTGGGGAGGGGCCTTAGTCAAGTAGGCACGACGGTAACCTTCTCGGAGGTGCTACCCATCTATGGCATAGGAGAGGCTAGGGTGTTCCTGCCATGGGATTCAATCAGTGGTTGAAAAACTGGTGTGGAGCTCAGGGATTTGGCTTCATTGGGGACTGGGGTCCACCTGGGTGATGCAAGCCTATACTGGCATGATGGGCTGCATCTGTCTGGGAGGGAACCAGGATCCTAGGTGACAGGTTAATGCTTCATTAAGCTTTTAAACTAGCCAAGGGGAGGCACTGGAAAGGAGCAGGAAAATCCTAGCCCCCCCAACAATCATGGTAGTAAGTGTGGCAAACACCAACATGGAGGTGTCGATAGGGAGAAGGGCAGGGGTAAATGGAGAAAGTGACAAAGGCAAGAAGGACAGGGATGGGGATCAAGGGGGTAAGGCCATCAGGAAATGGAGGGTAATGAGTACCAATGTCGTAGTCTGGGCAACAAGCTCCCTGAGCTGGTGGCCTTAATGGAAGAGGGATGCCTGGATATCATAGCAGTCACAGAAACATGGTACACAGAGAACCATGACTGGGATGTTAACATACCAGGGTACATAACCACAGAGAGAGACAGGCAGGGAGAAGCGGTGGAGGAGTAGCTCTCTATGTAAAGGAAGGGATAAAAGCAACTGAACAAAAGAGTAAACAGGGAGGAGAGGAGGCACTGTGGGTCACCTTGGAGACTGGAAAGGGCACCACAATCCGCACAGGGGTTGTGTACAGACCCCCATGTCAGGGAGAAGGAATGGACAAGGATATGATGGAAAGCATTCTTAGAATGGCAGAGAAAGGGAAGATACTGTTGATGGGAGACCTGAATATGCCAGATGTTAACTGGAGCACATTTGCTGCAGCCACATCCAAGAGCAGGGCCATTCTTGACGCCCTACAGGTGGCAGGCATTAGACAGCTAGTTTCAGAACCCACTCATGAGGGAGCAATCTTAGACCTCGTACTCTCAAATGGGGGCACTGAGAGGATCTCAGATCTAGAAGTAGGTTGCCATCTGGGGACAAGTGACCATCAAACAGTGTGTTTCACGTTAAACTCAGCTACAGAGTCAAGCCATACAAAAGTGAGGGTACTGGACTTTAGGAGGGCTGACTTTGGCAAGATGGGACAGTGCCTCAGAAAAGCACTAGCAAACAGGCTAGAAGGAGGTGTGGAGCAACAATGGGGATTATCAAAACTGCCATCACAGACGCAACAAGCCTTTGTGTGAAGCAAATAAACAAATCAAAACGAAAGAAAAAGCCACTATGGTTCTCAAGAGAGGTGGCTGTGAAAGTCAGGAAGAAAAGATAGCATTCCGGAAGTATAAGGAAACACAGAAGGAGCAGGACAGAGAGCTGTACCAGTTAAGGCAGAAAGAAGCAGGAGGGAAGTCAGAATAGCAAAGGCCCAAACTGAGGAAAAGATAGCCAACTCAGTTAAGAAGGGATAAAACCTTTATAGGTACATCAGCGGCGTAGAAAGACAAAGGGAGGGATAGTGAGGCTGAATAGAATGAGCGGTGGGTGGGCAGAGGGGACAGTGAAAAGCAGAATACTGAAGCTAATATTTCTGCTCAGTATTCAAAAAGAGGAGGGGAAGTGTCTAATCCAATTAACAGAAGCACCTTGATAGGGGGTCGATCCCAGTCCTTTCACAGAAGAAAGGGTTCTGCAAGAACTCCTAAAACTGAAGGTGGACAAAGCAATGGGTCCTGATGGAATTCACCCAGAATTCTAAAGAATTAAGGAAGGAACTAGTGAAACCACTGGCTACTCTTTTAATAAATCATGGGAGGGTGGTGTGGTACCCGAGGACTGGAGGATGTGATTCCCCCTTCACAAAAGTGGGACCAAGACAGAGGCAGGAAACTACAGACCTGTCAGTCTGACCTCTGTGGTAGGGAAAGTGATGGAGTCACTTCTGAAGGAAAGAATAGTTGAGTACCTAGAGGTCAGTGGAGCACAGGATCCAAGGCAGCACAGGTTCACAGCGGGAAGGTCATGTCAGACAAATCTAATAGATTTCTTTGACTGGGTGACCAAAGTAGTAGACCAGGGAGGGGCTGTGGACATGGCCTACTAGACTTTATGAGCATTTAACACAGTCCCACACAAAGATTGATAGTCAAATTAACCAGCCTGGGAGTGGGTCCCAGGGTGGTAGCCTGTAAAACATTGGCTGGACAACAGGACACAGAAGGTAATTGTAAATGGAGTCCACTCTGAAGAAAGGGGTTACTAGTGGGTACCAAGAGGTTCAGTATTGGTCCAGTCCTTTTAATGTCTTCATCAGTGACATTGCAGAGGGACTGGAAGGAAAAGTATGCCTTTTGCAGATGACACAAAGATCTGCAACAGAGTTGATACACAAGGAGGCGTGGAAAGGATGAAAAGGGACTTGGCAAGGTTGGAGGAATGGTCAGACGTGATGGCAGCTAAGGTTCAATGCAAAAAGTGCAAAATAATGCACCTGGGAAACAAGAACCAAGGGAAGAATACACAATGGGTGGGAGGTAGTAACAACAACAAAACAGGAAAGGACCTGGGGTAATCATATCAGATGACCTTAAGGTTAGCAAGCAATGTGAGAAGGCAGTAGGGAGGCGGGGTATACTGGGATGTATAGGAGAGCATCATCAGCAGAAAACAGGAAGTTGTTATCCCTCTGTACAGACAGTTGGTGAGACCCCATCTGGAATACTGTGTCCAGTTCTGGAGACCCCATCTCCGCAAGGACATAGACAGGATAGAGGCAGTCCAGAGGAGGGTAACTAAAATGGTGCAGGGTCTGCAAGAGAAGCAGATGAGGAGAGAGAGACTAAAGGAGCTTAATATGTATACCCTTGAGGAAAGAAGGAGAGGGGACATGATAGAAACTTTCAAGTACCTCAAGGAATCAACAAAGTCCAAGAGGGTAGCATCTTTCAGAAAAGAGACTTGCAAGAACAAGGGACACAATTTAAAGATAGAAGGAGGGCGTCTAGGGGCAATGTGAGGAAGTATTTACAGAGAGGGTAGTGGATGCATGGAACAGCCTTCCTGAGGAAGTTGTGGGGTCTAAAACTGTGGGAGAATTCAACAATGCATGGGACAGACATAAGGCAATTCTTGTGGGGGGCAGGAAGATAAAGGCTGTTGGTTAACTAGGATCTACGGCCTATCCTGTAGGTAGGGAAATGGGCAGACTAGATGGGCCTAGCGGTCCTTATCTGCCGTCAAAGTCTATGTTTCTATGTTTCTATGAGGAACCATGTGGCTGAAGGCAGAAAAAAAGCATACTACATAAAAAATCTGTTTCACTCTCGCTGGTACAGGGGGTGTCCGAGGACATGGTCTAGCATGGGGCAGAGCTAGATGCTTCACAGATGATGCCCTTTGGAGTACTGCACCCTCTTCAGGATAAGAGTCCCTTGCTAGAAATGTAGCAGTCTTGGGGCTAAACAACAGAACGATTTTGAAGAAAAAGTAGAGAATCTGACATCTAGAAAGGGGCCCCAACCTAATCAAACAGAAGCAGAAATGTCAACTCAAGCAGACTGCTAGAGGTGAGGTTAAGAACAAGCAAGTCTGCCCTCCTAGGAGTGGCACTGGAGGCTGGTGGACACCCTGAAGCATGTTGCATATCAGCAACGAACTGTTAAAAAACGCCAAACAGTGAGGAATATACACAGATGTATCATCCACCACAGACAATAGGGATTGAGAGGCCTCCATTTTAGGGGAAGGACCCAGGTCTGAACTAAAGAGAGAACAGACTGTGTCACTAAATCAGACTTTACAGAAGAAAGCCACGTATTAAACTGGTGGGTGAGACAGCATACTTCGGGGCCAAAGAAATTCAGCCAAGTGAGCCACTACAGATGGCGTGTCCATGGAACAGGGCAAGGGTGGTGGGATTAGCGACAGTCATAGAGGTGTAGAGCATGTACTAGTGGGTCCCACACATACTCTGAGGTAAAATACTGTATCCCAGGCATGAACGGTGATGCCCTGAAAATACAAGGAGGGTACGGGACTTGAGAGGGAACAGCATATGGCAATACCATAGGAGGTATATTATGCTATTACTGATTCACAGGTGCGGTCAGAAAAAAAGTCAATACCAGAGCCAGTTCTACAGTCTGTACCTCTGTCGGTGCCAAGAAGTGGAGCCCTGGTGCTTGGGAGGGTGCCCACTTCATTGCTGACAGACATTAAAAGCTCTATATGAGCAACAGTATGGTGACTACTGCCGACAATGCCATGTTCGGAACAAAGATCGGTGCTGACAGTGAAGCAATTCATAGTGCTGGCAATGGACCTGGTGTTTTCACAGTAAAATGAAAATATTTCAGTACCAAGAACAGCACCAACAGTACCCCACTGTGATCCCGACTACTTGGAAGGAAGATGGTGCTGCACTGAACTGTGATGGCCCAGAGGTAGGATCTGTGGCACAAGCAATGCCTACATTGGGTCTAGCTTGGATGGCGATGACTATCTAAAGAGGACTGGGGTCATAAGAGAAAATGTCAGTGGAAGTTCCTCCATCACCAAGCCTGAAGTGGGGGCACTCTACATCCGAGATCACTGCAAATGCAACAAAGAAAACTTCAGTGATGTCTGGACATGCTGAAGTGACATAGTGCAGCTGAGCAGAAGAAAAGTGTTGGGGTGCCAAACAGGACTGTTTCTGAGACACACATCGTGGGCAAGGGGAATTCTTTCCCTATCTCTGTGCCCACTTTTTTAAAGTTCAAGGTGTTAGTCCTTGACAGTACCAGCATGACTTACTGTCGTGGTCTGAGCCCAGACATGCCATGCACAAGTAAGCAATAATACCTGACAGGGTGGGTGGTATTGGGCAATACTGGACCGCCCGGAGCACAATGCCGCCCACCCTGTAAGGTATTACTGCGCTTAGAATATGGGCTATAGGGAACATTTTTATTTAATATTTAGAACAATAAAATCATAAATATACACTCAATTAAAAAATCACTGAAAAGTCAGTTTTGCTGTAAAGTAGTTCCTGTAGTTGTGCCAGCAGAGGGTGCCAATACCATTTGGAGTTTGTGTTTTTTTTCCACTTTTGTTTTGCTGTCTCTTAGATTACTAAAAAAATGATCGGTGTACTTTTGGGCTTTTGGTTCAACCTCCCCCAGCAGATCACCGTAGTTACCCCGGAATTGCTTTTTTTTTTTCCCCATTTGTTTCTGTTATATTGCGCTCGCAAAAGGACCTGCCGTTTGACAAGAAGGTAGCTGCTTACTGAGAATTCTCTCTCCCTCCTGTTCTGGGATTTTCTGTCAGTGTTTTTTTTTTTGGGGCGGCACTGCAAGTTTCGCCAATGCAGTCAGGAGGTTGCAGCTTATTTAGAGTTCTCTCTCCCTCCTTGCCTTGGAGTTTGTCAGTTTTTCTTTTGTTTTCTTTGGCCACTGCACGCTCTGTCAGCACAGTCCGTTCCCAAAACAACTGAAAGATTGCAAAAGAGTTGCCAGTTTCAAGTGTAGCGCTAAGGTAGGGACAATACAGTTTTCCTGTTGGCTGTTGTGGGAGGAGCAGACCCTGGTAAAAAAAAAAAAAAAGGGGGGGGCATTTTCATTCAGTGCAGCACTGCATTCCTGATTTTTGTGCCACAAACGGTTGGAAGTGAGATTGAATGATAAGTGTCTGTTGTAGAGAGGCGCTCGCTGCTGACTGCCGGTTACCTGAAGCCGAGCGGACTGACAGCTTCCTTTTTCTTTTCCTTCCTTTGCTTGTTTTTTTAAGTTGTGGCTACTGTTTAGGGGGAAATTGTTTAACCAGGAAAGGCACACTAAGCTGAGGCTTGTTTCTAGGTGCAACCTGGGAGCACAAGGAAGTTAAGTGACTTGCTCAAGGTCACACAGTATGCAAGTGGGGGCTGATGGGATTTAAACCCAGGTCTCCAGGTTTGCAGCTCACTGCCCTTAACCACTGCACTATACTGACTTTATTCAAACTACAATAATAAGAGACTGGGAAAGGGGGGAGAGGGTTGGCTGGCCGCCAATTAGCTCACTAAGTGAGAGAACAAAATGGCGGCTAGCCACTTTGAAAATTCGGGGTACCCAATGATATCATAAGTAATGGGGCACCCCAAATTACTACTTGTTTTTTACCAGGCTCAATTGAAAAATAAACACATGCCTGACCATGGCTTTCAGCCAATCAGCATACTTTATTTTTCAAGCCCATTTTCTAAAGGATGATTTTTGGTGATGCAATTTTGTTTCAGCCATGGCAGAAAATGAAAAGCAGGTGACAGGACATGAATGAGGAAACCCAAATATAGTATGAAACAAGAAAAGTGACAAGCTGGCCCACTGGTGCAGCGGTGGCATTACCGCTCCTGACGCCGGTCAACCAGGTTAAGGAGCAAGCCTGAGTTGTCACAGGGCCGGCTGATGGAGGTAGGATGAGCATGCCACCAGATACTCTCTACCTCAGGGAGGGAGTTTGGACTCCACTGCAATACCATCATCTGGGTGACCACAGGTGGCAGTGCAGTCAAGAGCCGAGGATCAGGGTGGGAGGACGCTGATGTGCTGCAATGTGTACTGCGCAATTTCTTGAGACTGCTTCATGGAGCTCATTTCAGCATCCAGAGGGCTAAGGAGTAAAGTGAAAAACACCCACTGCAGCAAGAGGGCATCCACCTCTCACTGCAGGCCTCACACTGCCGACCGTGGTGCTATCTACAAGCACCAGAAGATAACTCCGTCGGAGGCTAGGGCCCAACCTGGGGGCAAAACAGGGTGGAAGATGGGGAGGAGGTAAGTCCCTGAGAAAGCAGGAGATAGGGCTGGGTGAGAAGACTGGACCAAAGGTGGGCTGGTCGGGTGAACAGGGAGACAACAGCACACAAAATAAAAAAAAAAAAAGAAATAGCAAGGCCTACACAGGCAGAACCTGAAGCCCGAACTTCAGCTGAGGTGACGAGTGCTGTTAAGAAGGGGAAAAAGAGCTAAGTCGGTTAGGGCTGACAATGATGTGTATAGGATGCTAATGCAGGAAACAACATGGCAGAGTGTCATGAGTTGGTGCAGTCACCCCGAAACAGTCTACCTTCTGCGGGATCCTTGTGTCTCCACACCTAAGATCAGAGTCAGGCTTTATGGTAAAGAATAACTAAGAAAATTGTTCAAATATGTAAAGTGAGATACTCATCGCTAGAAGGAGAGGAACAGTCAATTTTAAGGGGGGTGGTGATCAACCGAAGGTGGGGGCAGGGACATCATGGCAAAAGAATTTCAGGGGGCATACAATTAAAATTTATGACGCCTTGGAGGGGGACAGTCAACTTGAGGAGGTGGAAAAGTCAACCAGAGGAGAGGAAACAATTAACTCCAGAAAAGGAGGCAGTCATCTTTAGTTACTTAGTTAGATAAGGGTGGATGTGCACCAACGGCGCTTCTAGTCCACGCCCCACTAACAGTGGTCAAACACTTAAATCTGATGAGTTAATTTCAGTGTCCAGTTGTCTTTTGAAGATATTTAATGTAGGTGAATCCACAATGCACTGGGGCAAACTGTTCCAATATTTTAACGCTCTTTGTGTGTAAAACGATCTCCTTTTGTTTGTTCTACATGGTTTTCTCAATAACTGTTTGTTATGGAACTTGATGCTATGTTCCGTTGCCTTTCATGTAAAACTTAAATCTGACAAGCAAATTTTATCATTAAATTGGTTATAAAGGAGAATTAATTCACCTCTCAGTCATCTCCTCTGTAAACTATGCAGTCCCAACTTGGTAAGCTTAGCTTCATAGCTCAGAGATTCACAACCACCGATGATGTTTGTGTAACGTCTCTGCACTCTTTCAACAGATCTATCTGTCTTAAGACTAGGTAACTATAGTTGTGAACAGTAGTCCAGGTGTAGACATGCCAATGCTCTGTACAATGGAAGAAGAATTGTACTTTGTCTACTAACAAAGTTACGACTTATATAGCCCAATATGCTACGTGCCCTTGCAGAAGCTGACAAACAGTGCGACCTAAATAACAAATTGTTCTGTATTATAACCCCTAAATCTCTTTCCTCAGTTACAGTCCTTAGCTCAGTACCACCAAGCCTATAAGGGAAACTGGAGTTTTTGCTGCCCATGTGTATAACCACACATTTAATCAGGTTGAACATCATATCCCAGTTTTCAGCCCGTTTGACAACAGTATCTAGGTCAGCCTGTATCTTGCTAGTATAAGTTGCCAGCTATACCCACAATCTTAGTATCATCTGTAAATTTGTGAACGGTATTTTGCAGACCCTGATGTGAATCACTGATGCAGATGTTAAAAAGCGGAGGGCCCAATACCGAGCCCTGGGGCACACCACTAGACACCCTTGCACAATTGGATATACAACCATCAACCCGCACCTCTGACTTCTTCCCTCCAGACAACTCTCTACCCAACAAATGACATTTTTATTTATTTATAGGTTGCTCAGCTTTGTGACTAGTTTACCATGCGGTACTTTGTTGAATGCCTTACTGAGGTCTAAATATATCACATCACAGGATATACCATTGTCTAAGAGGTGACTAAATGGTTCGTAGAGTGAAATAAGGTTATTCATACATGAACATCCCTTAGTGAAGCCATGTTGTGTTTCATCTTTCAAGTTAAGCTTACTGATGTGTTCTATATGATTCTTTAACAATTCTTCCATGACTTTTCCCATAACAGAGGTCAGACTTATGGATCTGTAGTTATTTATGTCCTGTCTACATACTTTTTTGAATAATGGAGTGACAATCCCCTCCCTCCAATCATTTGGCACCTCTCCTGTACATATCGAAGAACAAAAGATTTTACTCAGGGGTCCACATATGATGTTGGGTATATTTTTAATGAGTGCGGGTGTCAACTCCTGATGACTTATAGAGATCTACCTTGAACAGTTCCTTCCCAACCATATCTGGTGAAAATATTGTGGAACATAAGCCTGGTTCAATATCAACATTGATAGTATTGTTGATTTTCTCTGAGCCATTACATGCCTACTCTGCACTGAAGAATGTAGCACAACATTTATTAAATTCTGTTGCAATATCTCTTGGATGATCAATTAAGGTGTCATTAACCTCTAAATGTCCTATTTTGGATTTTTCTTCCCTCAAGTGAATTAATATACCCAAAAAACAGCTTACTCACCTGTAACAGTAGTTCTAGGAGCGGTATATGATGTTCATCCACACTTCTGGCAGTGTTCTTTCCCTTTAAGGATGCCAGAAAGTCTTAAAGCTGCCTCTTCCCACCCACTCGGGTGGTAACTCCCTCAGATCCGACCCATGACGCCAGATCTTGCCCGCTGGAAGCAGAGTGTGTGCGCCAAAGCCAGGAGAAGTCGGGTGGGTTTGTGTGGATGAACATCATATACCGTTTCTAGAAACACAGGTTACACACCTGTAACAGTAGTTCTAGGAGTGGTATATGTTGTTCATCCACACTTCTGCCAGTGTCCTTTCCCTTTAAATAGTGCCGTAAAGTCTTCAGGCTGGCTCCTCCCACCCACCTGGGTGGTATAACCCTCGGCTCTGCTCCGTGACACCAGATCTTGCCCGCTGGAAGCAGTACTGTGCACCGAAGCCAGGGGAGGTCGGGTGGGTCAGTGTGGATGAACAACATATACCACTCCTAGAAAGTATAGTTATGTAAAAACTTACCGTAATAGTAGATCTTTGAGGGATGTCTCTTGCAGCAAGTAAAATACTTGGGTAGTCGCCAGAGGTTGCTGTGGTGCACGGCAGCTCTTCTAGCAGTCTTTCATTGGGGCTGCCCACTGATGACATCATCATCCTGCTTCCTAAATAAGAGTGGGCGGTCCTGGTATCCTCAGGTCCCTGCCGGATTCAGCTCGCTAAGCGAGGACCAAGGGATTCTGAGGTACCATAGGTGTCCCTTCCCATGTGCTAAGTGGAACAATGTCATTCTCTTAGAGCAGGAGTGGGATGGAGGGAGGGAAACATACCTGCTGCAAGAGACACTCCTCAAAGATCTACTGTTACGGTAAGTTTTTATGTAACTGTACTATCTTTCACAGGATGGTCTCTTGCAGCAGGTAATACTTTTGGGATGATTCCCAAGCAGTGTACCCAAAGAGAGTGGAATTATGATAGGAGGCCCTGTAGGACTGCGCGGCTTAAGGCCGTCCTATGGCAGGAAGCAATATCTAAATTGTAATGCTTCATGAAATGTGAATGGTAGACCATGTGGCTGCATTGCAGATATCAGTGACTGAGGCCCCTTTGAAGCAGGCCGCCGTGGAGACCTGGGCTCTAGTCGAATGGGCTTGTACTGTTCCCGATAGGGGCTTGTTGTATTTTTTGTAACAAAATGTGATGCAATTAACTAACCAACTGGAAATGGTTTTCTTGGCAACTGGGAACCTTCTCTCGTAGAGGCGAAGGTGACACACAATTGAGAGTTTTTCTCAAGGATTTGGTACTGTTTTTATAGTACCTCAGAATACGATGAACATCTAAGGTGTGTAGGAGATGTTCGCCCTGATTGGAATATTTCGGGTAACAGACGGGCAATTCCACGGTCTGGCTTAATGTATGTTCTGAAACTACTTTCGGCCAAAAGGAAGGGTGGGTGCGGAGAACCAACCTATCCTTGTGGAAGATAAGGTAAGGCTCTCTACACATCAGAGCCTGAAGCTCAGAGATACGCCGAGCAGAAGTGACAGCCACTAGAAACACCATCTTCCAAGAGAGGAAGTGGAGATCAGTGGTAGCCGCTGGTTCAAAGGGCACAAGGGTGAGTTTCTCTAGTATGAAATTCAGATCCCAAGGTGGGTGGATGGGATGCTTTATAGACGGTTTGATATGAAGCATACCTCTTAAGAACATCTTGGCAAGATGATGTCGCTACAGTAATTTGCCTTCATAGGGTTCGTGAAAAGCCGAAATGGAGGTCAGATGAACTTTGATAGAGGAAAAGCTAAGGCCCTTACTGGCAAGTGAAGCAAAGTAGTCCAGTACTTTGGGTAAAAGACATGAAAATGGATTTATGGAAAAGGAAGTCGCCCATATGGAAGAGCGTTTCCATTTAGCGTTATATGTTTCCCTGGTTGATGGTTTTCATGAAGCCAAAAGAATGTTGGCCACAGGTGAGGAGACTAAAAGACATGCTATGAAAGCATCCTCAGGAGCCAAGCGTGAATGTGTAGAGACTTCAGCTTGGGGTGAAGGAGGGGTGCCCCGCTCTGAGTCAGCAGATCTGGTCTGATTGGCAACGGAATGGGGTCCGTCATGGACAGCTGTTGGCGTAGGGGAAACAAACATTTGCCTGGGCTACAAGGATCATCATGGCAGGTTCGAGTTGTAGTTTCAGTAGAGTCCGTTGCAGGAGTGGGACGGGGTGAAAGCATATAAGAAGTGTCCAGTCCATGGCTGGGACAGGGCATCGGTAGACAGTTCCCGTCTGTTCGGGATAATAGAAAAGTATTTGGAGAGTCGGTGATTGTCTGGGGAAGCAAAAAGGTCTAGGTGCAGGGTCCCCCAGAAGTGGAAGATCATCTGAAGAACTTCGTGATTAAGGGTCCACTCGTGCATGGGGGACTGGCGACTTGTGAATGTCTGCCCGGGTATTCTGGCGTCCTGGAAGATGGACAGCAATTACTGTGAGTTGTTGGAGTGTGGCTTACTGCCAGATCTTCAGCACCTCTCTGCAGAGAGCATAAGATCTGTTGCCCCTTGTTTGTTCAGATAGAACACCACTGAGGTGTTGTCTGGCTGGATCAGTAACGGTCCAGGACGAAGGTGGGGTGAAAAACCTGAAGGGCCAGGTGAACCGCTCTCATGTCCAACAGATTTAAGTGTGACAGAACGGCAAATTGGGGCCATTTGTCTTGCGCCCCATAAGGGCCGAGGTGAGCTCCCCAGCCATCCAGGGAAGCATCCATGGTCAATGTTTGTTGGTGGGGAGGAGGAGTCTGAAAGGGCATGCCCTGAGACAGGTGGTGCTGGTGTGTCCACCAAGCTACAGCAGAGGGATGGGGTGACTTTGAGAATGTCGAGGTTGCCCGACCATTGGTGCCACTGATTCTGAAGCACCCATTGCACTGGTCTCATACGAAGACGTATGCCACTGTGGGGATGGCAGCTGACATGCACCCCAGAAGATGTAAGAAACATCTGGCTGTAATGGACTGTTGGGTTCGAGCATGTGACGCCACAGAGAGAGGAGTCTGTCTTGTTTGTCGACAGGGAGGTAAGCCCTGGCTGAAACAGTGCTCAGAAGTGCTCCTATATACTGGAGTGACTGGGAAGGCTTCGGGTTGGACTTGGGCCAGTTGATGGTAATGCCCAGATTTTGGAATAGGGTAAGGGTGGCCTGGTGGGAGAGAAGCAGATCCTGTTTGGAATGTGCTTTTATCAGCCAATCGTCTAGGTATGGGAAGACGAAGTGTCCGTCTCTTCTCAGGATCACCGCCACTACGGCAATGCACTTGGTAAAGACTCTGGGGCAATTAAAAGCGGAGGAACCGGTGGTGGGTGGGGTGGATGGGGATGTGCAGATATGCAACTTTCATGTCCAGGGTGCATAACCAATCCTCCTATTTTAACATTGGTGGTATGGATGTTAATGTGACTATCCAGAACCTTTTGCACTGAATGTGTAAATTCAGTTGTCCTAGGTCTAATAGTGGTCTGAGGTCTCCTGTATGTTTGGGGACCAGGGAAAAAATGGGAGTAGAATCCCTGATGTAACTCCAAAGGAGGAACAGGATTCACTGCTTTTTTGTGTAAAAGAGCCTGAAGTTCCTCTTGGAGAATAGGAACATGGTCAGGTGGATAATGGACTGAGCGGTGCGGGGGAGGTGGAGATGTAAGTTCCAGTGTATGCCCCGTAGATATGATTTGAAGTACCCACTCGTCCGAAGTAATGGCTGTCTAGGCCTCCAGATGAAGGGCGAAATGGCCCCCCCACAGCTTCCGAGGACTGAAGAAGGAAGCGGGGGGCAAGCCCTAATGGGTCACTTGGCAGGGGGCTGGTCCACACCACCTGGTGGGTGGGAGTGGGGTCCCTTTAAGGAAGGCACAGCGATCCTGGAGGAGGTGTTAGAACATCCGTGGGAGCTGCCGCAATACACCCCCTAGTCTTGCCTCTCTGTTTTTGAAAAATTTGTGAACAGGACTAGTATGAGGTCTGCGGGGTATGGTACATACCATGCACTGTACGGAGAGAGCGGCCTGACGATCATCCAAGAGCATTTGGGTGCCTGGGCTAAAATGTTTAGCACCATTAAATGGGGCATTAACTAGTTTGTGTTGAATGTCTGATTGTAGACCTGAGACACACAGTCACTGCATGATATCCCGAGCGGAGGAGATGCCAGGAAATGGAATTTCCAGTGGATATCGTAGCCAGTAATTGGTCTTTCTCCTGTGAAGGAGGGAGTTTACTGACTACTTCTAGAGTGGAGGACCAGAGGGTACATTGGTATTTCACCATATGTCCCATATAGTTCAAAACTCTTAGATTCAGTGTGCCCGCCTGGAAGACTTTCTTTCCTAGGCAGTCCAAAGCGACAGGATTCCTTATCTGGAGACAAGGAGCTCATGTGTCAGGGGTGTTTAGTATGATTATGAGCGGCGGCAATAAAAGGAAATTACGTACTTACCGTAATTATTGATCTTCTTGGACAGTCTCCATCACTCATTCACACTAGTGGGATAGCGCTGGAGGCACTAGGACCAAGTGGGAGCCTAAAATTTTCTGAAGGGTCAGCGCCGGGACAGGACCACGCATGCACAGCACTGCGAGACTAGCTCGCGCCTGTGTAGGCTATCTCGGCGTCGACCCTCCAACCGCCTCAGTACCTTTTCGACCGAGGAGGTGCAGCGTAACTAATGAGAATAACTCATCCTGAGTTTCTGGGCCTTAGAGGGCCCAGATGGCCTTTGCAAGAAAGGTCAAAGAATAATGTCCTCACAGTCTGAGCCATAGGACCATGAAGACCAGGAAAGAAAACAAGTGAACCCAGGGGATGGTGGGTGGGTGGGTGTGTGAATGAGTGATAGAGACTGTCCAAGAAGATCAATAATTATGGTAAGTACGTAATTTCCACATCTTCCTAGACTCCATCACTCATTCACACTAGTGGGAGAGTGCCAAGCTAAAACCAACAACCCTGAGTAGGATGGTAGGAGATAGGGTTCACTCAGAAAGGACAGCCAAGGACTGTCCTGCTAATAAAAAGAGCTGTCTTGTAAAAGAGCATCTAGAACATAGTGCCTACAAGATAAGCGCTCGAGTTGTAACTCACCACTTTGCAGATGACTGCAATGGGCACAAAATGAAAGTCTGCCAGGAAGCCGCAACCACTCTAGGAGAGTGGCACGAACCTGGCCTCACAATTTGGTCTAGGATCAAAACTAATAGTGTCAAAGACATGTACTAATGTAACGTAAAGGGACCTCAGGAACTGAAAGAGTTGGAAGTAAAGTCTGCAGGTTCAGGGTAGACTGGAAAGTGCAGATGGAAACCCCCACTATCAAGTGTGGCTGACCTGTAAACAACAGGTCCAGGAGCACTTGAACCCCCTACTTGGTGAGCAAGGGGGTCCAGGTGGGGTTAGCCCATCAAGGAGAATGGTCTCCACTTAGTCACAGGAACCTTCCTGATGGAAGGCCAAGCACAACTTAGAAGCCTCTCGAGGTGGTCTAGTAGAACCAGATCCTACCCACTGCATATTCCAAAAGGAATCATTCTTCCCCTGTGTGTACAACTGTGGATGCAGTCTCTGAACTCAGGGAAGAAAGGAAAAAGTGTACAGGAGGACATGTCCACTGCGGAAAAAAACATTCCAACAGAAAAAAACAGGGGCTGGATTTCTAAGGCAAAGAGAGACAGATGTGCGTCGAGGAGGGTCACAGAAGGACCAAGTTAGGGCTAACCCATTTGTTGAAGTGACTGAAAGAGGCAGTGACTCAATGAGGTGAGGCACTACCCACTCTGGCCTCCCTGAAGGGAGTAGGAAAGGATTCTAGTTTGTTTGCTGAAAAAACAAACAATACAACTCCATCACACACATGAAGAAGATAGCTTCGTGAGCGACTGGCATGGACCAGTGCGCAGGAACCGAAGGTGTGAATTTTTGAGAAGCTACCTCAGAAAAAAGACCTACTTGACCTTCCATCAAGAAGGAGAAAATTGCCTGTTAAGTTAAGCAAGCAAGAAAGTAGGGACCTGAGTTCTGACTCGGTGGAGAGTCGCTTCTGCTGCTGCAAGGCTCTGCTCAAGAGACGAAAGCCTGATAAAAAGAAAGGGGAATTAACAGACTGGGCAGTTGCCTAGGTCTAGGAAATGTCTCTGATTGAGAGAAATCTCTCTTAGAGAAAGAAATGACCCATACCGCCGCCGGATCGGACTCCCCCTAAGGGAAGAAGAAGTCAGGTACTCTTTACCGTACCCTGGAGACGAGCGCCTCAGAGGCTGAGGCGGAACCTGACCAGATCCAAAAAGGGGGGTATCGGATAATTTCCGCTAGGTCCTGTGCTGTGATAAAAAATGTTTTTTTTTTTTTAGTCCGAGCCTAACAAGGCTTTCAGGCTGCTATTTCGCAAGGATTGTCTTGATACAAAATGACGAAGATGTTCTCCATCTGAGTGCAGAAGGAGCCATTCTTGCCACGGGTGTCATGGGTACCACGATGCCATGGTACTATGGGTGTCATGATCAGACTAATAATCACAGCTGGAGATATGTTAACCACCTATGCCGAAGAAGCCACCGAAGGGGTAATATCACAAGGGGATATATACCCCTATCAAAGGAGCGGAAGAGCCAGAGCGGCTCCCAACCATTAAATTAGAATGTTCCACAGAGTGTAACTGTCTTGATGAATGAAAAAGTCTAGACGCAGAAGTGTATGGTCCATAGATGCAGTGTGAAATACTATAGTGGACCCCATTACTGAGGACCTACTGAAAAGATTTTCCATCACGGACTCTGATGATAGAGAGGACGTGCCCTTCAGCATATAAAATGAGTCATCCGCTGTATTACTGACCAGAAGGGCAGGGAAAGACCCATCTAGATGCACTTCTACCCCAGAAGGACCTCGAAGAGAGGTCTTGGTCAGAGCCACTAGAGACTCTGCAATCAGGAATGATGTCGAGGAGCTTGGCACCACATGGGAGCCGAGAAAGTGCTGAGCAGAATGAGATTCCGCTGGCAGAGCAGTACAGCAGAGTTCCATCAGCAGAAAACCGCTGGATGACACAAGATCCCACACAGACCGTCACTAAGATGTGTGGAAAAAATAATCCACAGAACAGGAGTTCATTCTTCGATAAACATCCCGCCACAAGTTCTGTGGAAAGGAAGTCCGAAAAGGAAAAAATGTGTCACTAATTCTGCCATACAGCACCCATGCGGCACCAGCATCACTTGTGGCACAGGAGGGCACCAAGCAGTGCCTATGCCAACCTGGGCGATACCCGAGGGCAGCCGCGGCAGTACCCGCAGGCACCCATGGCACCCATGTAGCAATGGCACCCGAGGGCACCCCATGACACCCATGGTACCATGGCATCATGGTACCCATGACACCCATGGCAAGAATGGCACCCGAGGGCACCAGTGGCACCGAAGGGAACCGGTGGCACCCATGGGAACCTGCGGTGCCACCCACGGCACCCATGGGTGCCCCCAGTGCCACCCATGGCACCCATGGGTGTTCACAGCACCACCCGCGGCACCCATCGGTGCTCCCAGCACCACCCATGGCACCCGCGGGTGCCAGCGGCACCACCCAGACACTTGTGGCACCACTGACGGTACCGACAACCAACGGCAGCAATAAAGGCACCCACGGCACTGCACAGAGCAATGGCACCGACCCACGGCATCGACCAAGGCACCGATGCTTGGTGCCGAACCACGGCGCCGAAGGAAAATGGCAAAGGAAATCCTGAGAAGGGGAGACGGAAAAAGGTGGTGCCCGGGCCGGACCCTGCATGGAAAAGGGAGAGGGGGGTAGGCACGAGGGGTCGACATGATGGCAAAGGCACCAAGAGGGCACCTCGCCCATCGTGATCCAATTGACCCGGCTCCGGTCCAACGGCTCCGAGGCCCGGAGGTCCCGAAATCTGAAACAGAGCCAGGAAAAACTGGAAAGTCAAACCCCTTGCTCCATAGGAGCGGCCCAGAGGTGAAACTGCCCACCAGAGCTCCAATGAGGACAGAGATGGAGCTCGGAGTCGAGAATGCAGCCGTTAGGAGCGGGGCCAACAGGAACTCACCAAAGTCGGTTCAGGCCCATCACCCTCCCAACCAACAATCCTCAGACGCAGAGCCCAACGAGGAACCTCGAAGGCACTAATTCTTCTTCCCCAACGAGGAAGAAGAGTCGAGGTTAAGCGGAGCCAGGTCCCCGGAACCGCTTAGATTTGTGCTCGGAGGACCCCCCCCTCCCAAGCACAGGACTGTCCGTAGTCGGACCCCCCCCATTAATTAAGGGCAGCGGACTGGACACAGCCCCTCTGCCATAAAAACTTTCAAACGAAGTCCTCCTACCGTCACCGCTACCGTCTAAGGACGACTCCGTTGATGGCAGGAAAGAATTTCTTTTTCTTCTTCATAATCTTCTTCTTCTTCGTAAAATAAGAAATTACTACTTAAAATATTAAATTAAACGTTAAAAGCTGCTGTCGTATAGACGAAAACTTAGACTCTGGCAGATGAGCGACGTCGACATCCAAGCGCACAAGACGGCGGGAGAAAAGGAACTGAGGCGGTTGGAGGGTCGACGCCGAGCTAGCCTACACAGGCGCGAGCTAGTCTCACAGTGCCATGCATGCATGGTCCTGTCTCGGTGCCGACCCATCAGAAAATTTTAAGCTCCCGCTTGGTCCTAGTGCCTCCGGCGCTATCCCACTAGTGTGAATGAGTGATGGAGACTTAGTCCAGGAAGATCCACTGAATCAGCCTTGGGGTTAGAGGAGAAGAATGGGTGATCGGGGGGAGCCTGGTACAACAATCCGCCTTCCGAGGAAGAGCTGGGACAACGGAAGGCTGATCTCAAGCAGCAAGTACCGTATTTTGGTATGTTTGGATGAGTGGGGGCATCACAACAACTGGGTCCTCTGGCAGTTCAAGATAGTCTGCCATGTCCTTTCTCTGTTTGTCGTGTTCAGTAGTAGAGAAACCCATAATTTTCTGTATCTGGACCATCATATCATGAAATGACAGGTCATCGGGGGAGAAGCCGCTGCATGGTGGGTGGGTTCCTCGTGCAGAGATGATATAGTGTAAAGAGAGGACGGAGGACGAGAGTCCCACTCTTGAACGTCAATATTCTCCCGATCCTCTGCTATGTCATCTAGGAATTCTAAATCCTAGAAGTAGTATTCTTCCTCATAATCCGAAGGAAAACAGGTGGGGAGCTGGGCCGCTCACAAACAAAACGTTTTGGTGGAGGCATGGGCGACTGGGATGGGTGACCCCCAGCATCAGGAGCCAGAGGCTGTGTGAATGCCTTATTACCTTCAGAACCTGCTGTACTACAGTATCCATGTCCATAGAAATAGTGGTGGGAGGAGGAGGGGAGGGAGGAGTCTGTGAAACCAAGGGAATAATAGAGGAGAGTGGACGTGGAGCAAAAACAGGTCTGGAGTCCAGATGAAACAATCCAGGGTCCCGGTCCCAGTCAGGCTGACCCCTATGAACAAAAGCCCTTGAAGGGGGGGGCAGCTGAAAAGTGAAATCCATGGTATTCCCTAAGAGTCCCAGGGCCCGTCGTCATTGAGGGCCGAAACAGAGGAAGATTTGACGTTTCGCAGTCGTCAATGAGAGCTGAGTCACCGTTAACGGGGCACCAATGGTAATAGTATAAGTTTCTGTTGAAACTGCCGATAAAGCGCTAGAAAGTACCATCAACGAGAGAGAATAAACTCCCGTCAATGAGGAAGCAATTTTAGAAGGCGCCGTCTACGAGGAAAGACCTGAAGTGGTCACTGTCGACGAGAGCTTAGAAGAGGATGCGGTGGGAGCATCCTTCTAACGTCTGTGCTTCTTGTGTGAAGCACTGGGTGGGGAATCCTTGGGATGGGCCCCTTGCTTCTCTAAGAGAGCAGCTTTTTGTTCCATAAGGTAAGCCTGGATATCAAGCAATCGTCGCGGCAAGTTGCTTGATTGAATTCCTCACAAAGTTCACAGGAAGATGAGTTGTGTGTGGGTCCCAAACAGCGGGCATAGACTGAATGATTGTCGAAATGGTAGATTTTTCTACCGCAATGACATGAGCGAAATAAAGGCGATTTCTTTGAAGATCCTTCTGACATCTGTCGATGAAGGTGAGGGAATGGGAAAAAATTGTTTGTTTGCTCAGTTTCTCTTCGATGGCTGCCTACACTTTGCGCTAGCTGCTGCGTACGAGCTGAAGACGGTGGGAAAATGAACTGAGGATACCAAGGACAGCCCACTCTTACATAGGAAGCAGGATGACGTCATCGATCGGTGGCCCCTAATGAAAGACTGCTAGAAGAGCTGCCGTGCACCACAGCAACCTCTTGCAACTACTCAAAAGTATTACCTGCTGCAAGAGACCATCCCGTGGAAGACGTACTGTTACAGGTGAGTAAACTGTGTTTCTAGGGACGTGAATATGTTGTTCTAGCCACACATTCTGGCAAACTCCTAGCAGTTCTCCAGGAGGAGGGAAGCAAGGCACACACCCCCTACTTAGGAAATAAGGATTGGAGAACTGAGGCCCCAAAACCAGCATCCTGGCGTGACTCTGAGTCAATGTAGTAATGGGAAATGAAGGTGTGTGCTGACTTCCAGGTGGCAGCCCTGCAGATTTCCTGGATAGGGACATCCCTTAAAGCAGCCATCGACGCAGCGGTATGGCGGGTGGAATGAGCCCTAACTCTCTGGGAGGCTCCCTACCCACCAACCTGTAGCAGAGATCAATGCAGGAAGTGATCCACCTGCCAGTTGTCCGCTTGACTGCAGGTCTGCCAGGTGCGGCTTCAGCGTAGATGACAAACAGCTGGCGAACCTCTCCCTGAACTCCAACCATGTGCTCTTTGTAGTAAGTGAGCGCTCACCTTAGGTCCAGAGTATGGAGCCTGTGTTTGGCCTCCGAGGTGTGAATCAGGAAGAACAGTGCAAGAGTCATCACCTGCTTCAGGTGAAACTCCGACACAACCTTCGGGAGGAACTTCGGGTTTGGGCGCAGGCCAACCTTGTCCCAGTGGAAGACCAGGTAAGGAGACTCCACCGAGAGCACCTGGAGCTCACTGATTCTTCTGGCTGATGTGATAGCCACCAGGAAGGCGGTCTTCCATGACATCTGTGCTGTCTCACACTTGTGCATCAGCTCGAATGGCTTGCCCATGGGCTCTGCCTAAACCAGCAACAGATCCTATGGTGGTGGTGGTGGTTCACGCACTGGAGGGGAAATATGATCTAAGTCTTAAAAAAAGTACCAGACTACTGTCTTCTGTGCCACTGACCGCTGACCGGACCTTGTAATCAGAGATGGCTGCCAGGTGCACCTTAAGGGTCGTCGACTGAAGTCCCGCTTTGGGGAAAGACCAAGGTAACAGAGGACCAGATGGAAAGGAAATGGTGGAGTTGGCCACCTACAGGAGGACCCAGGAGAGGCATGACAGTTATGAGGGTGGCAGTCTCCATACCGTAACTGGGCAGGCTTGGAGGAGGAGGAGGACCCAGCTGAGAAGCCACCAGGTTCCTTCCCTCCGGGCTTTTGGACCACAGAAGCCACTGACTTGGTCCTATGGTGCCAAGGCTGAGCCTGATGGCCTGATTTTGCCACTGGACAGGATAAGTAGTTCAGCCCCTTGCCCGGACACAAAATGGAGAATCTCTTCCATATGAAGGCATAGCAATTCCTAGTCTATTCCTTTCTAGATGCCTCCACTGCAGTGAGGACATCTTCAGAAAGACCCAAAGCCTGGAACTCTAGCCACTCAGGACCCAGGCTGTCAGGTGCAGGGATTGAAGGTCCGGGTGTAGTACCTTCCCCTGACTGATGGAGAGCAGATCCAGGTATAATGGAGGACGCCTCAGGAGCCTATTTCTGAGGCTGAGGAGATCTGGGTACCAGTACTGGTGGGGCCAGTCCGGGGCCGCCAGGATCACCTGTGCCTTGTCCCTCCTGACCATGAGTAGCACCTTGTGGATCAAGGGAAGTGGAAGGAAGGCATAGAAGAGGCCTGTGGACCATGGAATCGAGAAGGCATCCTCCTGCAGCGAGCCTTGCTGGGGGGGGGGGAGGCAAAAAACAGCCTCAGCTTTGCTTTCTCCCTGGAGTCAAACAGGTCCACTTGAGGGATGCCCCACTGAGAGAACAGACTGTGTACTACCTTGGCTTGGAGGGTACTGCTCAAACTCCAGAGGCAGACCCTGGCCGACCACTTCCAGAACCCACCAGTCCAAGATAACAGAGGACCAGATGAAAAGGAAGTGGTGGAGCCGGCCACCTACAGGAGGACCCAGGGGAGGCATGACAGTTATGAGGGTGGCAGCCTCCATACCGTAACTGAGCAGGCTTGGAGGAGGAGGAGGACCCAGCTGAGAAGCCACTAGATTCCTTCCCTCCGGGCTTTTGGACCACAGAAGCCACTGACTTGGCCCTATGGTGCCAAGGCTGAGCCTGATTGCCTGATTTTGCTGCAGGACCCTTCTGGGCGGATGTAATGGAGTCCAAGGTGGCACTGGACTTCTCGATATGCTGGAGGTGTCCCTCCACACCAGGCCTGAAAAGGTCGGTGCCTAAGAAGGGAACATCCACCAGCTTGTGCTCAGTGTCTGCCGCGAAGGCTGAGATCCTCAGCCAGGCCCTATGGCACATGGCGACTGTGGCCACCACCGAGCAGGCACAGGAATCCTCAATGGCCAGAGCCGTCTGGAGTTGCTGTTTGGCCACAGCCCAGCCCTAGTCTTGGAGCTACTTGACCGTGGTCTGGAGGTCTACAGGGATATCAGAAATCACCTCATCCAGGGAGCCCATGAGGACATGGGAGAAGTGTGCCATCTGGATGGCTGAGCTCACCTGGAGGAGGCTGAATGAGGAGGCACCATAAACCTTTTCAGCCGAGTGGTCCAATTTCTTGGACTCTGTCCAGTGGCCTGTCGACATTGTCTGTATTGCCCGAGTGCCTAAACACGGAATTGACCACCAGCTCCTCAGCTGAGGGGTGTTCCGTGAACCCCGAGAGGGAACGGGTGGGCAATGCATATTTACGGGCCATCCAGGCTGAGGGTGCTAGGCAGGAGGCAGGGTGCTGCCAAAACTCCAGAGTCGGGCCAATAATGGCCTCAGCCACCGGAAAGGCCTCCATTGGAGAGTCCCCTTTATCTAGAATCTCTGTGAGGGGATAACGAGCCCACTTCTGAACGGGCTCCAGAGGCATCCCCGTAGACTCGGAGATGAGACGGAGGATGCCCATGAAGGACGTGGGTCCCTTCTCCATCGAAAGGCCCCTCAATGACTCCAGGTTAACTGGACAGGAGTGCAGTGAGGAGTCCTCGGATTCAGAAGAGTCCGCATAAAGCGGCCAACCACCCGAGTCGCTCAACCTGCCATGGACAGTCGGGCATGAGAGTGACTGACAGCAGATAGCGAAGACCCTTAGCTGGCCGAGACTCCTTGGTCGGTGCCCTGATCGGTGGCTGCTGGGGCGATGGCTTCACCATAATTGGTGGAAAGGTCAACTTCAGCCGAACTGAGGTGGTCTGAACCAGATCTGCAGGCGGAGGAACGTGTTGACCGGCCCCTCTGAGGGCATTGGTAGCAGCCTGTCGGGTGACAGCCACATGATGGCTGGTGTGGGAGCCAGGGTCAGCTTTGCACCGGACAAAACTAACTGTTGCCATATGAAGTCTTCTTAGCGTCGACCGAACTTACGCTGAAGCTTCTCCTTACCCGAGGAGGACAAAGACGAATAGCGGTGGCTTCACTTCCTGTGGCGTCGAGAGCGGGACCCCCAACGTCAGCGGGATCTGCTCGACCCACTGGAAGAGGAAGACATAGACCTCGGCCATTGGTGGTGCCAATGGAGGATCTCGGAGGGAGCCGGGGAATGCTGCGGCTCCTCCTGGTCTGGGTCGGCGACTGGAGGGTCTGGCTCAGTGGGCTGAGCTGCCACTTCAGTGGACTGGAGTCCTGAATAGAGAGTTGTCAGTCTCAACTAGTGACAACGGGTCGACAGGATCAAGAAAAATCTTGGCCACATCATCGGCCCGCATCTCGGCCGACTGGCTTGACGGGGGCACTGTGAAGCCAGCGGCTAGTGCTGTGATTTTGACAGTGGTCAAAACCGGTGATTCCTGAGACTGAGCTTGCTCTTGATCCCAAGAATGTCAAAGGTGAGTCTTCTCCTTGTTGTGTCAAGACTCCTTTTTGAGGGAGCATGAGCTGAGTGAACCTGAAGTGCCCTCTCCCTTGGTCGGGGGAGACTAGCACAGCTCCTTGAAGGAGCCCAAAAAACTGGAGCCCAATTTGAGCGGAACAAAGGCAGAAGCGGAAGAGGACTGCTCGGCGGCACAAGCCGCCTTCTCCTTGAAGGTCTTAAGCTGCTCCAACTGCTCGGTGGACCCCGCAGCCGCAGAGACCACCCACGGGAGCCCTTGATTTGACTGGAGAATTCCATTTCTCCGGGTGGCCCAATTTCAGGCGAGCAAGGTGGTCCTGAAGGACCAACGGCTGAAACGACCGGCAAATGTCGCAGGCCTGGGGATCATGCTCATGGCCCAGGCAGTAAATGCACATGGTGTGCGGGGCGGTGCACGTCATCTTCTGCCCGCATGGGCAACGGCAAAATCCGGGTGAGGACTTTTCCTCCATCGCAGTCGCGATCGAAGATCATGCTGAAAACGGAACTAACAAGTTTAAGTTTTGGAAGTAAATCCGAAGATCAGAGTGCCAGAGCCTACTCAAAGCGGAAGCAGTAAGTAGGGAACCGGCTTCTTCCAGCGGAAAGGAAGATCTGGCATCATGGGGCGGAGCCGAGGGTTATACCAACCGGGTTGGCGGGAGAAGCCAGCTTGAAGACTTTCTGGCAAGATTTAAAGGGAAAGGACACTGCCAGAAGTGTGGATAGAACATCATATCCATGTCCCTAGAAAGTACAGTTGCGTAAAAAATGGAAATTACGTACCTACAGTACTTCTTGATCTTCTTGGACGAGTCTCCACCACTCATTCACACTAATGGGATCTGCGCCAGAGGCACTAGGACCCAGCGGGAGCAAACTTTTTTGCTAGAGGGTCGGCGCCAGACATGGAGCTGCGAGGAGCGGCACCGAGAGCCCCAGCTCATGCGGTAATGACTATCTCGGCGTCGATCCTCCAACCGCCTCAGTACCTTTTTTTCCATGGAGGTGCAGTGTAACTAACCTAGAAGGATAGCCTAACCAAAAACCAGACATAAGATAGTCCGGACGACTCCGTGATAAGAAGGGTCAACAAGGAAGTCCTCACAGCCTAAAGATTGAGGGAGTGAAGACCAACAACAGAGGTGAGCTCGGGGGATGGTGGGTGGGCATGTGAATGAGTGGTGGAGACTCGTCCAAGAAGATCAAGAATTACAGTAGGTACGTAATTTCCATATCTTCCTCGACATAAAGTCTTCACCACTCATTTACACTAATGGGAGAGTACCGAGCTAATAATCCCCCGAGAGGGCGGCAGGAGAGACCAAGAGCTCACAGTTTTAGGACAGGAGTCCATTAAGGATGGTTCTGCCAAAAGAAAGGTGTCGTCTGGCATGGACATCCATGTCATGGCGTTTGACAGAAGTATGCACTGAGCTCCAGTTGGCCACATTGCAAATATCCGTATTGGGCACGTTGTGGATTTCCGCTAGGGATGCTGTGACCGCTCTCGTAGAGTGAGCGTACACTCTGCCCTCTAGCTTAACCTGCGCCATGGAACAACAGTGGTGAAGGCATGCCACCAGCCGTGCAGAAATACATCTGATAACGACAGGTTGAGCCAGCCAGGTCTCGCTGAAGGAAACACAGTTGTTGAGCTTTACGAAAGTCTTTTGTTCTGTCTAGATAGAAAACCAAAGCTCTTTTGACATCCAAGGGATGAAGAGAATGCTCTCTTCATTTTGGAAGTTCGCAAAGTAAGATGGAAGGACCAGAGGCTGGTTCAGATGGAATTCTGAAACAACCTTAGGGTGAAACTGAGGATGGGTCCTTAGAACTACTTTGTCTTTATGAAACACAGTATACGGAGGGTCTGTGACCAAGGCATGTATCTCAGAGACCCTGCGGGCTGAGGTAATGGCCACTAGGAAGGCCGTCTTCCAAGTGAGAAATTTTAACTCACAGGTAGCTACAGGCTCGAAAGGTTTTCGAGTGAGCATATCTAGCACCAGATTAATGTCCCAGGCTGCGACTGGACATCTTATAGGTCGTCTGGTATGCAGAAATCCCTTAAGAAACCTCTTAACCACAGGTAACTGAGCCAGTGACAGGGAAAGTACTGGCTCATGATGCGGTTTCGGGGGAGTTTCCAACATACTGTTGAGTAGTGGAAACCATATCTGTCGAGGCCAGAAGGGAGCAATGAGGATCATTTTGTCCCCCTGGGACTCGAATTTGAGAAGTACTCTCTGAATTAGGGGAAGAGGCGGAAAGGCATATAGAAAGAGTTTTGTCCACCGGAGCCTGAACGCATCCTGACAGAAAATGCCAGGCCCTGGATTTCTGGAGCAGAAGAGAGGCAGTTTTGTGTTGAGTGGGGATGCAAAAAGGTCCAGGTCTGGAATTCCTCACTCTACGAATAGTGACTGAGCTATGGCTGAGTCAAGAGACCATTCGTGAGGATCTGTCTCTGTTCTGCTGAGACGGTCTGCCAGTTCGTTCTGCACCCCCGACAGGTAGACCGCATGAGTTAGAGCCTTGTGCTCTAAGCACCATTCCCACACCCTCATCGCTTCCCTGCATAAGGGGTAAGAGTGAGCACCGCCCTGCTTGTTGATGTAATACATCACTGTTTTGTTGTCCGTTTGAAGGAGAATGTTCTTGTGACAGAGAATGTCCTTCAAAGCCCGGACTGCATAAAGGACAGCTCTCATTTCTAAGACATTTATATGAAGCTGGGACTCGTCCCGAGTCCACGTACCTTGAGTGTGGAGAGTCTGACAGTGAGCTTCCCACCCCATCAGGGACGCGCCCGTGGTAATGGAAATCTGATGATCCAGAGGAGCAAACGGGTATCCTTCCAGAAGATTGTCCTCTTGCGACCACCAGGTGAGTGATCTCTTCAGAGGTTCTGTCACCTTGATGAGAAAGGACTGAGGGTGAGTGGTCAGGGACCACAGAGTACTGAGCATCCATTGAGTGGTTCTCATATGGAGGCGTGCTAGGGGTACAGTGAAATGAAAATTACGTACCTACCGTAATTCTGATCTTTCTGTGCATCTTCACCATTCATCACATATGGGTACTGGCCGGAGATCAGGACCCTCTGGGAGATTTTTTTTTTTTTATAGGCGAGAGCCGACAAGCAGTCGGGCCGCCTCGGGAGGCCGCACGGACGAGTGGCGCCGAGGGTTGGCCGAGTAGGTTGTGTCGACTACTCGCCTACCAGTTCTGAGTCGCCGAGAGGTAAGAGGAAGGGATGGAGTTGGAACAAGAGAGTCCAAGGGACAGAAAAGGAAAGGAAAGGAAAGGAAAGGAAAAACTGAACTAAAAGGAGACATAACGACTGAGAGGACAGCAAAGAAGAGATGAGACTAAGGGGATTGGGTAGGGGCCCCAATCTCTGGAAGCGGAAGAAGGGAGGGGAGAAAATTTAGGAGAGAGTGAGAAGTAACAAGGTATCCGAGACCCTTGTCCGTCACCAGATTGTATAGGAACTGCAAGAAGTAGCAAAGCTCTCTGCCAGAATTCAAGGCACAGAATAACTGGCAAATACCCCAGAAGCAGAGTCGGCTATTCTGGAGGAAGGACAGGGTACAGGGATTTAATACTCTCTCAGGAAAGATGTTTGGTGAAAAAAAGGGATTTTTTTTTTTTTTTTAAACAGTTGGATGGAAACCAGAAGGAGAACAGGAGGAGGGCAACTACCAACTACCACCCCACTGGGGTGGAGACATGTAGTAGAGAGGGAGTGCCACTCGAGCTGAACCCTTTGAAGGAGAATACCCCCTGTGTGTCCCTACTTACCCCCGCTCCAAAGAGGAGGGGAGCCACAGAGGGAGGGGGGCCCAGAGACTGAGGCCCCAGGGGGATGGTGGATGGGGTTGTGATGAATGGTGAAGATACACAGAAAGATCAGAATTACGGTAGGTACGTAATTTTCATATCTTATCTGTGTCAATCTTCACCATATATGGGTGAGTACCAAGCCCCCCCCAAAGGGGGTTGTTTCTTTACACCCTAAGGGACAGAGTCCCTTAGCCCTCAGTGGGTGACACACTAAGGGTGGGAACCTTCCGGGCCTGGGGAGGCCCGAGAGTGGGGAGAGCGAGACGGGGTTCCCCCAGAGGGGGAAGGAAGCTGCCCCACAAGCGCCGTCTCGCCTCGGCAGGAGAAAGGCAGGTTCCCTGGTGGGCGGAGCAACCTCACCGCAGACACCGGGCCAAGGGTGACAACCGGAAAGATGTAGCCATCAATCTCCTGGTGCAGATCGCTGTCCCTACGACCCCTGGTAGCTACCTCCTGGCGCCTGCACTATGCGCCCTCGCTTGGTGCCTTGTGCCAGCTCCAGGCCACGCGGCAGAGAGCGCGATGGCTTGTCTGGTTTGCTCCGAGTCAGGCAAAGAAGCTAGGACCTGACCTAGCGTGGACCACAAGAATCTGTTGTAGGCTGCATAGTGGGCCTGGTGAGCAGAAATAGAAAGGAGCAACCATGCCGAGTAGAAGGTCCTCCTCCCCAAAAATCAAAATCCGAGGAGTCTTGATCCGGGGCCGTCACGTGGAGGGCTGCAGCCGATCAGGGGTGTCCAGATGTGTCAAGCCAGACTCATGGATGAGGCATAGAACCTGGAGACTCCGGGAGCGCAATACCCTGGCTGAGGTCCCTAGGGGCAGGAACTCCGAGAAGGGCTCTGCCAGAAACGCAAGGACGCCTCCCGAAAGGGAGCAGGCCAGGGCGGCACCACAAGAGTGGCCTCACAATCGCTTAGAAAGGCGTCGTGATGCTCAGGATTGCTAACAGAAGAGGGAGAAAGGTGCAAGTCCTCCAACATCCTCACGAGGAAGCACTGATACTCAGAGAGATCAGCAGCCGGAGAGATGTGGACAGAGGGTTCCTCTCCCCAGAAGAGGGGATGAGGAGCTGGATGTCACCTACGCCCGAGGGTGGCTGCACGGGGAGGTTGAAAACCTGGCTGTCCATAGCCCTAACGTAGGCAGGGAACCGGGCAGCCACCGCTCTGAACTGCTCCCAGGTGAGAGGGCCGCTAGGACCAAGAATGCCGGGAGCGCTGGAGAATGTGGCAGAGGAATATGGGCAGAGCCGAGAAAAGAAGTCGGCTGACCTCAGCCAGGGCTAGGGAGTGGACCATGAGCACCCAAGGAGGGTGCCCCGGAAGACTCCACAGCCGACAGCTGTACAACCATGTTGGTACTGCCTTGGCTGCGCCCAGAAGAATCCCCCCAGTGAGGCGACCGGGGCCGTAAAAGTCCAGAAGGACGGTTCCCTGCCTCAAAAGAATGGGACTCCTTCAAGGAACCAGAAGGGGAAGGGTGGAAATCCGCACTTCGGCTTCGCCCAGGGCCTGGGTGGACCCGAGAGAAAGGCTGACGTGCCCAATCCACACCCCTCGACCCCTCAGAGTCCAAGAAAGTCCTCCTTCTCGAGAGGGCCAGCCTAGGTAGCTGGCATCTCTGGGCTATCCCCGAAGGGGAGACCCAGGGAACAGCACCCTCCCCTCCTGCAGGCTTCTCGATGGACCCCAAAGTTGGGCGATCAAGACACACCACTGGAGGGGGTACCACCACCGAGGGGTCGATGAAACCCCCAAGGGCAGGTTGCAGAGCAATGGTGGCAAGCACCACTGCCTGCTGGTCAGCACCACTGACCCTAGCCTCGGGGGCCACCTGACCTCCCCAGTAGGGGCTGGCTTCGACTCGTCGACGAGACCACGGGAGCGCCCTCCTCCGTAGACAACCCTGAAGGGTGTGACTGCCCGTCTGACTCCAAGCCCGACTCCGAAGAGGTAGAGTCCGAGGCTCTGAGCTAAACAGTAGGAGGGCGGGTGAAACCAACTTTGCCAGAGGGCCCGGCAGCCAGAGCTGTGTCCGAGACGGCACCCATGCCCTCCGCAACCCCGCGGGCGGGGCTCGCAGAAGGCGCCAGGGCAGCTCGGGCCAAAGGTCCAGAGCCAGGGCCAGACGTGGTGCCGTCAACTCCACTAGCACCGGGGGCGGTACCAGGGGCAAAGACGGCGCCGACAGCAGCCCTATCAGCAACCTCGGCGCCAACGACGACATGTTAGGCTCTCGGGCGCTGTGAGCAGCACCGAGGACGGAAGCGCGCCACGATGGCCCTGAGGGCGTGACTCGGCCAACACGGGCACCGATCGCCTCAGCGCCGCGAGCAGCACGGAGAGCGTGACGGCGCCGGGGACGGCACCAACAGCCGACGGCCTTACGCGCCAAGCCGCTGAGGACACGGGCGCCGCGCTCAACCTCGCACCGCGCGAGACGTGGCAAAAGAAGATGCCGGATTCTGTCCACGGCGCTGCAAGCAGCGCCGATAGGGCCTATAGCGCCGAAGCGACGCAGTCGGGCGCCGACGATGGCGCTAATAGGGCCTACGGCACCGCGAACAGTGCCGAAGGCTCCAACGGGCACCGACTGGACGGCGTGAGGACGGCGCCGACCCAGGCCTTCCGAGCCACGGGACCGGACACTGGGGAGCTCTTCACTTCGGCAAGGGCGAGGCATGGCGGGCGTTTTCTCCTGCCCGCTTCCCAGAGGAAGCGGGACGGGACTTTGCGCCAAGGGAGGAGCCCTCAGCAATGGCCAGGCTAGGTAGTTGAGGCCCCTCCTCCTCGGTCCGTATAGAACAGGGAGGGGACCCGGAGGAAGGGCCGAGAGAGCACGGCTTGGCCCGACGAGTGCGAACCCTACCCGAAAGTCGGCAGAGCTCGCCCCACTTTCAACACGCGCTGTTCAAGGAGGCGGCGGTCCATGGAGAAGTAGGCGTCGCACTAATCCATGTCGTGAAGCGGGCCAAGACACGCGAGACACCGGTCGTGCTGGTAGGTGACGGAATATTTTCGGCCGCACGGGCACAGACGCATGGGGGGCCGACCCGTCTTAGAAGACTTTTTGCCCTCCGACCGAGACATGACCTACGAAGAAAAAAACACCAGAAAACAGACTCGACGTCGCATAATTTGAAATAAAGGGAAAGATCTTACCGCGACGCTTAGAGTGGAGGCAGAAACCTAGAACTATTAGATGACCGACGACTGACGCTTTATTTTTTCAAGGCAGGCTGAAAAGGCCTAAATTACAGAGAAAGCTTCCGTACGCAGGGCACTCTCGATGGCGGGAGATGAAGAACTGGTAGGCAGGCGGTCGACAGTTTGACGGCCAACCTCGAAGCGCCATTTAGTATGTCGGCTCGAGGGTGGCACCGATGCTGTGTTGGCTCTACCACTTTTAAAAAAAAAAAAAAAAAGTTCCTTAATGGGTCCTTGATCTCCGCCAGTACCCATATGTGATGAATGGAGAAAATTGACACAGATAAAATCACTGAAGATGCCATGAGACCTAGCATCTGTTGCATCGAGAGAGCTGTCACCGAGCTGCTTTCTCCGATGTATTGGGCCATCTGAAGGATATCACTTCTCGTGTCCTCTGGAAGAAATGCGTTCGCACAGGTGGTGTCCAGCAGAGTTCCTATGAAAAGGAGCCTCTGGGAGGGCTGCAGCTGCGATTTCTTGAGGTTTAGCAGGACTCCCATGGACGTAAGAAAGTGTGAAGCCGTGGCTATGGCGTCTAGAGTTCCCTGCCTGGAAGGACTTGCTAGAAGCCAATCGTCCAGATATAGGAACACTTGTATTCCGATTTTTATGAGATGCGCTGCGAGAATTGCACAACACTTTGTAAAAACTCGTGGCGCTGAGGATAGCCCAAAGGGCAGGACTCTGAACTGATAATGCTGTCCCAAAGCCACAAACCTTAGGTATTTGTGATGCTTTGGGTGAATAGGAATGTGCTGGTAAGCATCCTGCATGTCCAGGGAGGCTAACCAGTCGTGTTGATGAAGCAAAGGTAACAGGGTTCCTAGTGATATCATTTTGAATTTCTCTTTGGGAAGGAATTTGTTTAATTTTCTGAGGTCCAAAATGGGGCGCATGCCCCGGTTTTCTTTGGAACCAGAAAGTAATGGGAGTAGAACCCTGTGTTCCGCTGATCCAGCGGAACTACTTCCACTGCCCTGTTGTTCAGAAGGCCTTGTATTTCGGAGGTGAGAAGTTCTGACTGAAGTAATGACAGTCTGGGCTGTCGTCTTGGGGGACGATCCGGAAGGGTCTTCAAAAGATTGAGGGAATACCCCTCGAGGATTATCCGGAGGACCCATTTGTCCGAGGTTATGGACTTCCATTGATTGTAGAAGTGAGTCAGATGACCTCCCACCGCTGAGGAAGAGTCCCCTCGGGCAGCTGAGGTGGGACTTGGGCCAACAACTCAGAAGGTGGCACTAGGCGCTTTGGGTCCTTGCGCCTTCTGCTGCATTTTCTTTGAGGCTGGGGGGCTTGGTTTTTATTAAAACTTCCCCTGCCTTTGCCTCGAAAGGACTGACGGTTATGAAACTGGCGTTTATTAACACCCCCTCGAGAGGGGACGGGAGGAGGTCGAGCCAATTTAATGGCTGACCTAGTCTTTTGTGTGGCCTCTAGAGCCTGTTCTACTTGAGGGCCGAAGAGATACACACCATCGAAAGGCAACACCATTACCTGTTGCTGGGCATCATTCGTGAAACCTGAAGTGCACAGCCAGGAATGATGGCTGGTACAAATGCCCGCCGCTGACGCTCGGGAGGCAGTATCGAAGGCATCCATAGCTGCTTTAACCTGCTGGTTGTTGGACTCGATACCCCTGGTTATGGTTTGAAGAAGCTCTGAATTGGTGTCCGATTCCGGTAGAGCTTCAACCATTTGTTTGAGCGAATGCCAAAGGATATACTCATATTGAGAGAAATAGCCTTGGTAGCTGGCAATATGCATATCTAGGGTGGAAGCAGCAAAGACTCTCTTACCTAAAGTGTCTATCTTACGAGATTCTTTGTTAATAGGTCGAGCTGTAGTAGTCTGGGGAAGGACGACCTTATCATTCTCTGCCAAGACTACAATAGGATCCACAAAGGCTTGGGATGCCAAAATGGGTCGATCCTTGGGAGCAGCATATTTCCTATCTATGGACTTAGCCACAGAAGGAATGAGAGCAGGATTATTCCATACCATTTGAGAAAGCGTCTCAAAGGAGGGCTGTACCGGAGGAGTCAAATCCATAGGGATCTCCGAACATGGAGGTATTGGAGTCTTAACAGTTTCCCAGGATCGATATCTGTAGTTTGGAGAGAAAGAGTGGAATTCAAGTTTTCAGCAGAGACTTAAAATGACAGGTCCTCACCACAGGCTCTGCAGCAGGAATAGATCCTGTTCCTTCCACATCGTCACCCAGCCTAAGGTCTGGGTCAGGCTCAATGTCATCTCCTGACAGTCCAGGAGGGACTGTATGAACAGGAAAGGAGTGAAAATCAGAAGGAAATGAGGAAGGAAAAGGATTCAAAGAAGAGGAGCCCTGAAGACTGGATGACACCCTAACAGGTCTTGGCACCAAAGAAGAGCACGGCGCCGAAAACACGCACGGGCGCCGAGGAGCTGCACAGCGCCGAGAGGCAGGCAGCACCGAGAGGTCACATGGTGCCAAGGGCGGTGCCGACGAGGCGCACAGCGCTGAGAAACTCAACGGTGCGCGATCAGACGCATTGGCGCCTGAAGACGTGCCGAGCGTGTCATCGACGCCGAGGGTGTCAAACATCCCAAGACTCCAAAACAGGATTTGAGGAAAAAGAAGGATGAATACCAGGAGATAGAGGCATCGGTGTGGCCCCTGCGCCGCAGCCATGTGGAGGGGGGAACACTATGCCTGAGTCGACGCACCAAGATGGCGCTGCGCAACTAGGGAGGCTCAAACGCCCTACCTGATCTCCCAAAAAGCCCGAAGGCCCCTGAGTGACCAGGCCAGGTAGCTGGACCAACTTCTGAGCCCACTGCTCCATAAGAGCAGCCCACTGATGAAACTGCTCATCTGAAGATCTACCAGAGGGTGGGGTAGGGCTCCGACGTCGAAGACGTCGGCTATCAGAAACAGAAACCAGTGACTCTGAAGGAGGAGACACGCAACTAGCCCCAATAACTGACCGTCTATGCGCAGACATATCAGAGGGCGACCTCGAGTGATGCCTTCTCTTTTTTGACCTGTGGGCCGAAGAAGAGCTCGAGGCCGAACGGTGCCGAGAGTGCGACCGTTTACTTTTATGCTTTCGAGGGGACCGCCCACCCCCTTGGGCATTGACTGTCCGTTGTCAGACCCTCCCCTCTGGAGAAGGCGGCGGACCGGACCCAGCCCGGCTGACTGAACAGCTTTCATACGAAGTCTCCCTACCATCACCTGACCCGCTCATGGTCGACTCCGTCAGTGTAGGCTGAGACTTCTTCCTTAAATAAGAATAAATAAACTAAGCGATACTTTATTCGAGATATTACTACAAAACAATAAAACTGAAAAACTATGCTGCTAGTTTGAAGTTTGACTCCTGACGGGCGAGCGACGTCGTCACTGAAGTGCACTTGACGGCGGGAAAAAAGGAACTGAGGCGGCTGGAGAGTCAACGCCGAGATAGTCATTACTGCACGAGCTGGGGCTCGCGGTGCAGCTCCTCGCGGCTCCATCTCTGGCGCCTACCCTCTAGCAAAAAAGTTTGCTCCCGCTGGGTCCTAGTGCCTCCAGTGCTAATCCCATTAGTGTGAATGAGTGGTGGAGACTTTATGCCCAGAAAGATCTTACCATAACAGTAAATCTTTGAGGAGTGTCTCTTGCAGTAGGTAATACTTTTGGGATGTCACCAGAGGGCACTGTAGCACATGGTAGCTCTTCTAGCAGTCTTTTCCAGGGATCACCCACACATAACATCAGCTTCCTGTTTCCTATAAAAGTGTGGGCGGTCCCTGGTATCCTCAGTTCCCCTGCCGGATTCAGCACGCTAAGCGAGGACCGAGGGGAACCCAAGGTACCAAAGGAGTCCCAACCCAAAGTCACTGGACCAGAATTTGCTCTCTTAGAGAAGGATGGTGGGAATGGATCTACTGCAAGAGACTCTCCTCGAAGATCTACTATCATGGTAAGTTTTTACATAACTGTACTATCTTCCATATGTGGGTCTCTTGCAGTAGGTAATACTTTTGGGATGAATCCCAAGCAGTAATGTCCATGTGGGAGGACAGTTATGATAGAAGACCTTGTAGGACTGCATGGCCGAAGGCCGCACTACATCGTGAGGCAATATCCAGATTGTAATGCCTTGTGAATGTATGGATTGTGGACTAGGTAGCACTGCAGATGTCTGAAATGGAGGCTCCTTTAAAGCACGCCGCAGTAGTGGCCATAGCTCTAGTGGAATGGGCTTGGACAAGTCCTGGTAAGGGTTTGTTGTATTTTGTGTAATAAAATGTAATACAATTTTCCAACCAGCTAGGAAGGGTTCTTTTAGCAATTGTGAGCCCTTCTCAGCCTCAGGCAAATGTGACAAACAACTGAGAAGTTTTCCCAATTGATTTTGTCCGATTAGTATAGTAGCGTAGTATATAATGGACACCTAAAGTATGTAGTAGATGTTCACCTTGATTGGAGTATTCAGGATAGTATACTGGTAACTCCAAGGACTGATTCAAAGAATGTTCAGAGACTACTTCAGGAAGGAAGGAAGGGTTGATATGGAGTGCCACCCTGTCCTAGTGAAAAATCAAGTAAGGTTCCCTACACATGAGGGCATGAAGCTCTGAAACAGTGCAAGCTGAGGTGACAGCCACTAGAAAATTGAGATCCCACGGAGGAGTGGGTCATCTAATCGGTGGTTTAATATGTAAGATTCCTTTCAAAACCTTTGAAAAAGGACTGTTTGTCTGAAACGCATCAGGTGGAGTTTTTTATTGCATCCTATTAAAGTATTTGAATTTTATATAGCGAGTGTTCGTTTTTTATATTGAAGAGGTGGAGAGTGCCAGAGTTTCTTTTGTCGTACTGCTGTTTTTTACTCTGGGCACTTCCATCCCTATGCTACCTCTGAAGTTGTTTCTTCATGATGTTGGTACAGTAATCAGCCATCTATCAGTTTATGGAAGGCCGAGAATAGCACGAAAGGACTTTGATGGAGAAATAGCTCAAACCGGACTCGGACAGTGAGGCCCGCTAGTCTAGAACTTTTCATCAGTGGACAGGAATAAGGTTCCAATCATCGAGAGGCAGCCCATGTGGAAAGCGTTTCCATTTGGAGTTATATGTTTCCCTGGTTGCTGGCTTACGTGAGGCCAAGAGAATACTGGCAAGAAGAGAGCATACTTGTAATCTGGCTATGAAAACATCCTCAGGAACCAAGCATAAAGGTGTAAAGCCTTCGGGCTGGGATGTAACAGGGTTCAAAGAGGTTGAAGACTGGAGCACCTCCTTGCTTACTGAGGTGGAGTATCCCTGTAGTGTTGTCTGACTGGATCAGCAACGGTACTAGAGTCAAAAGAGGTTGGAATGCTGGAAGGGCTAAGCGGATTGCCCTCAACTCTAGGAGATTGATGTGAGGCCGAGGGAGAGAAGTGGTCCACTTGCTCTGTGTCTGACAAGAACCCAGGTGTGTGCTCCTCCTTCTTGCCAGGGAAGCAGCCGTGGTGAACATCTGTGTGGGAGGGAGGGACTGAAAAGTCATTCCTTGTCATAAATTGGTTCTGACTGATCATCAAGTCAGAGTTGATGTCAGAAAGGGAGTGGCTCTGGTCTTGCCTTCAAATATTTCTTATTCTATAAGACCACTGGTTCTGGAGGGTTCACTGAATAGGTCTCATATGAAGACGGGCGAGTGCTATTGTAAGGATGGAAGCAGCCATGTGACCCAGAAAGCATAACTAGTTGACTAGCTGTGACTACTTTCTGAGTCTGTATGCGTGATGCCAGAGACAAGGGTGTGGCCTGCTGGACGACTGGAAGGTAAGTCCTGGCTGAGACTGTATCTAGGATGGCTCCAATGTATTGGAGACTGAGTCGGGGTCAGGTTGGACTCTGGCCAATTGACTGTGATCCACAGAGTGTGAAAATATTTGCAGGGTAGCTTCTAGATAAGAAAGCAAAGCTGTTCTGCTTTAATTGGCCAGCCATCTAAATATGGGAAGATAAACTGCCCTTTAACTTGTAAAACTGCTGCACCTACCTCTAGGTATTTGGTGAACACACACAGGGCCAAGGAGAGGCCAAGCCGAAGTGCTTGAAACTGGTAGTGTTAACCTAGCAGGTATAGACTAAGAAACCTGCGATGAGAAGGATGGATAGGGATATGCAGATAGGCACCCTTCATATCTTAGGGCACAAAGCCAGTCTCCCTGTTTCAGTATTGGCATGATGGAATTCAAGGTTATCATGCGAAACCGTTCGTGCTGGATGGAAAGGTTCAGTTTTCTGAGGTCCACTATTGGATCGAGGTCTCCAGTTCATTTGGGTATCCGAAAGAAGTGGGAGCGGAATCCCTTTTGATGTTTATGAGGTGGGGTACTGGAGAAACCACCTGTGTCACCAGTAGAGCCCTCAAGTTCTCTTGAAGGATAGATATATGATCTGATGAATACTGAATATGTCGGGGACCTGGAGATTAATAAGACAGTATGACCCCTCTGTATAAACTGGAGTACCCATTCATTTGAAGTGATTGTTTGCCTGGCCTCTAAATAGCAGGCAAAATGACTGCCCACAGCTTCTGAGGCCTGGTCGAGGAGGGATGGGAAAAGAAAAACCCTAGTGGGTCACTAGGTGTTGGGCTGCCCAGCCCCCCCGCAAGGGTTGGGGCGGGAGCCACGGGTGGCGGAGGTGTTGCCTCTTGTGGGTTGAGTATGACTTCTATAGCTGCCTGTATTAGTATCTCTGTATTTTCCACCACTTTCAAAATAATGCATCGATGAGGATCAAGTACAGTAGGTTGTATGCGGAGTATGGTACATGCCATGAACCATTTGTAGAGTTCTGCCTGATGCCTGTAAATCATCCAGTGAAGTTTGAGTACCTGACCCAAATAACTTGGACTGGTTAAAAGGGGCCTTAGCTACTTTATGTTGCACATCAGGCGTAAGGCCTCAAAAGCGGAGCCAGGTGTGGCGTAGCAAAGAAATGCCAATAGCTGACAGTCAGGCCGAGGTATCTAGGGCATCATATCTCGACCTGGGTAGGTGACAGGAATTAGCATTACTAGTTGACATAGCAGCCAATAATCGCTCCCTGTTCTGGTGAAGGAGGGAGGAAGGTAACTGATAATCTCAACGGCAGATGACCCAAGGGTATGGTGGTATTTAATCATATTACCCATATAATTTGGAATTCTGATATTCATGGTACCGGAAAAAAAGACCTGTTTCTCCAGAAAGTCAAGTCTTCGGGATTCCTAATCAGGTGGTAAGGAGCTCATGTTATCATGAGTGGCAGTACAGAGTCCTCTTCCGGGAAAGCTTGAAAGGAAGGGATGAACCAGAGGAGCTGGATAAATATGATCCACCTTACGGGTAACAGCTGAGATAGCTGAAGGCTGATGTTAAGCAGCCAGCATGGCATTCTGGTAAGTTTGAATTAGTGGGGAAACCACCAAGATAGGCTCCTCTGGCAGATCAAGGTATTCTGCCATATCCTTACTTTGTCATGTTTTTGTGGTAGAGAATCCCATGACTTTCTACATTTGTATTGTTATTTCGTAGAATGAAGGGTCATCAGGAGGGCGTGCTCCGGATTCTAGGCAAGCCCTCAATCCAAAAAGAAATTTCCGAAAAAGGGAGACTGAGGAAGAAATTTCAGCTCCTAGGAATCTTCGTGTTCAAGGTCACCGGTGAAGTTAACCAGGAGCACTTGTTCATCTGAAAAATAGTCTTCCATATAAGGAGGAAATGATCAGGGTAGTAATGGATCCTGGTCATCATGAAAATTCTTAATCAGAAGAGTAGCAGATCGTGAAGGGTCGCCCTGCCCCCTTGGATCGAAGGGCTGGGAGTGCCGTATGGCATCCAAGACGTGCTGTACTACAGTGGAGATGTCCAGTTCCTTCTGAGAAGGGGAAGGGGAGTGTTTGAGACATAAGGGGGGTGATGGGGGGAGGGACTGGACATGTAGCCTCAGCAGGTCTTGCCCCTTGGTGGTAAAGTCCAGGGTTCCGACCTCTGTCCGCCTGACCCCTGTGACTGCCCACCTAAGAGGGTGGAGGGTAGAAATATGGCATAAGCCATTGGTTTATGAAGCCCCATTTACTAAGAAAGAATATGAGGGTATGCTGTCGATGGAGGGACACCTGAAGCGGTGGCCGTCGACGAAGTGTGAAGTACAGAGGTTGAGGAGGATCTCTCCCACTCTGTGACTCTAATGGAACCCAGAAAGGGTTATTTATGTACTGCCTTTTCATAGTGCTGAAAGCATCGTTGACAAGGGAGTGAAAAAAATGTCTTGTCAATGACTAGGCAGAATAATGATGCACCATCAATGGGGACAGCCGGGGCGAAACAGGAGACGAGAAATAGGGATGCATCATTCAACAGGTATGGCTGTCGATGAGAATATGGATGCATCTTTGACGGTGGTGGCTGTCAGTGATAATAGAGATGCATCATCTATGGTGGTAGCCGTTGATGAGAACATTGACGGTTATGTCCATCAATGAGAATATAGATGCATCGTCGACGGTATGGTGGCCGTCAGTGAGAATATAGATGCACTGTCGACGGTATGATGGCCGTCAATGAGAATATAGATGCATCGTCGACAGGTATAGCCGTCAATGAGAATATACATGCACCGTCGACGGTATGGTGGCTGTCAATGAGAATATAGATGCATCGTTAACGGTATGGTGGCCGTCGATGAGTAAAGGAGACATAGAGGGTGAGGAGGGGTACTCCTGCTCTATGTCTGTCCAGAGATGCAGAATCAGTAGATGGGGAGCTCTTGTTGGATGAGTCCCCTGGTTTTCCACAGGAGATGATTTCTTGTTTGTAGAATCTTCGATGTTGTTTTCTCGTCGATGACTGCTGTTTTCAGAAGTTGCTCTAGTTGCTGCGTGCGAGCTAAAGCCAGCAGAAAAATGAACTGAGGATACCAGGGACCGCCCACGCTTATATAGGAAACAGGAAGCTGATGTCATGTGTAGGTGGTCCCTGGAAAAGACTGCTAGAAGAACTACTGTGTGCTACAGTGTCCTCTGGCGACATCCTAAAAGTATTACCTACTGCAAGAGACCATCCCGTGGAAGATCTACTGTTATAGGTGAGAAACCCATTTTTCTAGGGACGTGGATATGATGTTCAATCCACACTTCTGGCAGACTCCTAGCAGTTCTCCGGGAGGAGGGAGGCAAGGTGCACACCCCCTACTTTGGGAAATGAAAATTACATACCTACCAAAATTGTTGATCTTTCTGTGTATCTTCACCATTCATCACTAGTGGGTCCTAGGTCCCTTGGGGCTGGAACAGTGGAGAAGGGACGTAGCCAAAGCTGATGTGACGCTTCCTGGTAAGGAACAGCTCAGGCGGGAACCACCAGGTTGGCTGCACTGTAATTGCCTAGGAAGGCGCGTGTCACATGCTCGGGACTGCTGACAGGGACTAGGGTTAAGATGGAGCTCATCCAGCATCCTCACGAGGAAGTGCTGATAGTAAGAGAGATCAGACGCTGGGGAGATGTGGACAGATAATTCCTCTTCCTCCGAGGAGGAGGAAGAAGATGCAGGCGAGCTCCAAGGTTCAGGGTCCGGCTGCACTGGAGCATGGTGGAACTCCTGCTGGTCCAGGGCATGGAGATAGGTAGGGAAATGTGCAGCGGAACCTCTGAACTGCTCCCAGGTAAGATGTCCTAGGACCGGGAATACCTGGGATAGCCAGGGATGGAGACACAGGCTCAGGGGACAAGCTCCTAGCAACAGGAGAACGGTCTCTGTCAGGGCAGTGCGGCCAAGAGGAAACTCCCCGCAAGGAGGGAGATCCGAAGGCCCCAGCAGCTAACAGTCGTTCAACCGGATCGGAATGGTCAGAGCTGTGCCCATGAGAAGAAATCCCCCCCCCCATGAGGTGACTGGGACCGTGTGAGTCCAGAAGGACAGTCCCTGACCTCAGAAGTTGAAGTCCCTCTCTCGGACCTATCCAGGGAAGAGCGAGTGTCTGCACTGCGGCTCCTCCCAGAACCGGCCAGGGTACGGTGAGGGCGTGCTGCACCACACCATTACTCCTCAACCCTTCAGAGTCGGAGAGGGACCTCATCCTCATGGCCACCAGCCTAGGCAGCTGACAACTCCGGGCAGCCTCCGAGGAGTTCACCCAGGGAACAGTACCCTCCCCTTCCTGGCGTGCCTCGGGCTGTCCCAAACTGGGACTGTCAAACACACCAGGGAAAGGGGTGCCCCACCCGGAGGAGCAGAAGTGCCAGTGGCCCCAGGTTGCACGGCAGTGGCCACGGGGACCACTGCTGGCTGACCAGTAACCCCACCCTAGGGCATACAGGCGATGACTGACCCCTAGAGGGAGGCCGAGGTGCTGGAAACGGGGGGATCAGAGGATTCCGAAGAACCTGGGAGCCAATCTGGATCAGACCCAGAACCCGTCTCCGAGGAGGCAGACTCCGAGGTCCGCTGCCAGATGACCCCTCTATCCCCCCCAGTTCCTGGACCACAAACTGGACCACCTTTCATCCCGGTACCATAGACAGCACTGGAATCAAGCATGGCACCGCGCCAGATGCTGCTACCCTCCCCAGCACCGCGAATAGCACCAGAGTCGGGCGCAACACCGAGTGCGACGCCATGCTCCCCCCGGCACGGCAAGTGGCACTGGAGCCAAGCATGGCAACGCGCACCCGACGCCGCCACCCTCCCCAGAGCCGCGAACGACACTGGAGTCGGGCACGACACCGAGCATGGGGCCAAGGTTGGCAACGACTGCAGTGCCGCCCCATCCCCGACGCCACAAACAGCGCTGGAGTCAGGGGCGGTGCCGGCTTCAGTCCCGGTGCCAGAAACAGGCACAGAAACCACAGAAGCACTACCCCCGATGCCACGAACAGCACCAGGAGCAACAGCGGCACCGAGAGACAGCCTGGCGCTGACCGTGGCGCCACGAATGGCACCAGGACCAAGAGCAGCGCCGCCAGACGACACCGAGGACAGTGCTAGTCCAGACCTGGAGGGCCCAGAACACGACACCGAGGGAGCCTTCACCTCTGAAGAGGCGACTGCCAAAGCGGTACCTCCCAACTGTCCCCCAAGAGGGACAGACTGGGCCCCCTGCACTGCGAAAGGAGCCCCCGCCGCAGCAAGGCTAAGAGAGGCAGAGGGCCTCCTCCACGCACCATATAGGACTGGGAGGGGACCCAGAGGAAGGGCAGAGAATCCTTGCCTTGACCTGTCGACTGCGAACCTGTTCTCTGAAAGTCGGCGGCGCTCGTCCGACTTTAAACATGCAGATTTCGACAACTCAGTGGTCCATGGAGAAGCAGGTGTCACAGTTGTCCATATCGTGGGTCGCGCCGAGGCAGGAGAGGCAGCGGTCAAGCTGGTCCGTCATGGAATAAAGGCAGCCAAGGGGCACCAACGCATAGGAGGCCACCCCGCTTTCAACCGTTTCTTGCCCCCCCGGACGAGACATGACAGTACAGCAAACAAAGCAAAAACAGTACTTGACGCTGCTTTAAAGTAATGAAACGATCTTACCAGCAGAAGCGACGTTTAGCAGGGCGAACAGAACAGAGGCACACACACAGACAAGGCTGACGAACTAGGCCGCAAACGCAGTTTTGATAGCACAGCAGAGTTTCCACATGAGGTCTTCACTCAACGGCGGGAGAAGAAAAACTGGTGCTGGGGTGGAGTCAATGACAGATAACAGCCAACTCACGAGCGCCACGTGGAATATTGGCCTCAAGGGCTGCGCGGCCCCAACGCCGACTCGCCCATGGGGAGTCTCCGTGGGTCCTAGCTCCAGCACTGTACCCACCAGTGATGAATGGTGAAGACTGACACAGATAAGATCAGAGATTGGAGAACTGAGGCCCCAAAACCAGCATCCTGGAGTGACTCGAGGTCAATGTGGTAATGGGAAATGAAGGTGTGCACTGACCTCCCTGCAGATATCCTGGATAGGGACATTCCTAGAAGCAGCCACTGAAGCAGTGGTATGGCGAGTGGAATGATCCCGCCAGCCTATAGCAGAGATCAATGCAGTATACTATCCACCTGCCAATTGTCTGCTTGGCTGTAGGTCTGCCAGGTGCGGCTTCAGCATAGGTGACAAACAGCTGGCGAACCTCTCCCTGAACTCCAGCCGTGTGCTCTTTATAGTAGGCTACCGCTCACTGCAGATCCAAAGTATGGAGCCTGTGCTCAGCCTCTGAGGTGTGACTGGTGAAATACACCAGCAGATCAATCACCTGGTTAAGGTGAAAATCTGATACAACCTTCTGGAGGAACTTCGGGTTGGGGCGCAGCACAACCTTGTCCCTGTGGAAGACCAAGTAAGGAGACTCCATTGAAAGCGCCTGGAGCTTGCTGATCCTTCTGGCTGACGTGATAGTCACCTGGAAGATGGTCTTCCACGACAGGTGAGATGTCACACCTGCTCATGGGTTCGAATGGCTTGCCCATGAGCTTTGCCAAAACCACCAACAGGTCCCTCAGCAGTGGTGGTTCACACACCATATGGGAAATGTGGTCAAGGCCCTTGAAGAAGTGCCAGACCACCTTCTCCTGCACCACCGACTGCTGACCGGACCACGCCCAGTAAGCAGAGATGGCTGCCAGGTGCACCTTAAGAGTCGTCGACCGAAGGCCCGACTGAGAGAGGGACCATAGATAATCAAAAATGTTAGCTAATGGACAGGACAAAGGGTCCAATCCCTAGCCCTGACACCACATAGAGAATCTCTTCCATTTGAAGGCATAGCACTTCCTGGTCGACTCCTTTCGAGATGTCTCCACAATGGTGAAGACATCTCCAGAGTGACCCAAAGCCTGGAACTCCAGCTGCTCAGGAACCAGGCTGTCAGGTGTAAGGATTGAAGGTTCGAATGGAGTACCTTCCTCTGATCGAAGGAAAGCAGGTTCAGACATACAGGAAGATGTCTTGGAATCCTGCTGCTGAGGCTGAGGAGATTGGGGTACCAGAACTGGCGTGGACAGTCTGGAACCACCAGGATCACCTCTGCCTTATCCCTCCTGGCCTTAAACAGCACCTTGTGGATCAAGGGAATCAGAGGGAAGGCATAGAAGAGGCCTGGGGTCCAGGGTCTCGAGAAGACACCTCCCCGCAGCGTTCACTGCTGAGGGGGGCAGGCATAATACAGCCTCAGCTTTGTGTTCTCCCTGGAGGCGAACAGATCCACCTGAGGTGTGCCCCACTGGGAGAACAGGCTGTATACTACCACTGAGTGGAAAGACCACTCACGAGACGACTCGCACACTCAGCTGAGAGCGTACGCCAGCTGACTGGAGGTCCCTGCCACATGGATGGCCAGGAGATCAGCCTCCAGGCTGCACACGAGGGTCCACACATGGAGTGCTTTCCTGTATAGAGGCAGGGAGTGTGTCCCGCTCTGTTTGTTGAGGTAGTACATGGTCATGGTGTTGTTGGTCTGGACCTGGACCACCCGACC
This sequence comes from Neoceratodus forsteri, assembly GCA_016271365.2. Lineage (NCBI taxonomy): Eukaryota > Metazoa > Chordata > Ceratodontiformes > Ceratodontidae > Neoceratodus > Neoceratodus forsteri. Next base: position 1,400,715,010 of record CM057453.1, read on the forward strand.
CGAGATGTGCAGAGCGAATGCAATCTGCACCAGCCACACTACTCAGAGCTCCAGCAGGCTGATGTGGAATGGGACTACTTGGGGGTCCAGAGCCCGTGGACTCTGTGTTCCCCCAGGTGGGCAACCCCAGCCCATGAGAGAGGCATCGGTCGTCAGGATGAAGGTTGGCTCGGGGTGGACAAACGGGATCCCTTCCTGCTGATGCGCTGGGACTAACAACCACTGGATAGCGTCCCACATCCACCGGGTCACAGTGATCAGCTGGTCAAAATGACCCTTGAGCTAAGACCACTGGCTGGCCAGCTCCCACTGCAGGGAGTGCATTTTCCAGTTGGCCCAATGGACCACACTGGTGCAGGCTGCCATGTAGCCCAGCAGACACAGGATGTTCCGAGCATGGCGCAATTGCCCAACCCCAAATGATCGGGCAAAGGAGGAGAGAGCCTCCACCCTGTCCGTTGGGAGCTGGACTCTGGCTCTGCAAGAGTTGAGCTCAGCCCCGATGAAGCTGATCACCTGCTAAGACACAAGCTCTGACTTGGACTCATTGACCAGGAGGCCAAGAGAGATGCAAGTCTGGAGGGCCATGTCCCTGGACTGCTCCACCTCCAGCCTGGAGGGACCCATGATCAGCCAGTCATCCAGGTAAGGTAGACCCAGACCCCTCGGCACCTCAGGTAAGCTGCCACCACTGCAAAGCACTTGGTGAAGTCCCTGGGGGCCGAGGAGAGGCTGAATGGCATGGCCTGGAACTCATAGAGAGTTCTCTCTGCTCGGAAGTGGAGGACCCTTCGATGAGACAGACAGATAGGGACATAGACAAATGCGTTCTGAAGATCAAGGGAGCAAAACCACGTTTCATTCTAGAGATGTATGATGTCTGACAGTTACCATCCTGAAGGTGCGTGACCTGATGAACTTGTTCAGGTCGTGCAGATCTAGAATGGGGCATCTGCCCCCACATCTGCTTTGGCACCAGGAAGTACCTGGAGACAAACCCTGGGTGTTCCGGAGGATCCGCGACAGGAATCATGACCTCCTTGCAAAGGAGCTGGGCTATGTCGTCTCTGAGAGCTGACAGCATGTCTGTGGAAACCAAGTCCTCCTGTGGGGCACGGGTTCGGCAAGGAGGGTACTGCTTGAATTCCAGAGGCAGACCCTGACCCACCACTACGAGAACCCACCTGTTCATGGTGACAGCGGACCAGGCAGAAAGGAAGTGGTGGAGCCGTCCCCCCATGGGAGGACCCAGGGGAAGTGTGACGGGCTTGAGGGAGTTATCCCTCATCCAGTCACTGGGCAGGCTTAGAGGAGGAGGAGGGCCCAGTTTGGCACCACCAGAGCCTCTCCCTCCAGACTTGCAGACGACTGAGGTCACCGACTTGGGCCAAGGTCGCCAGGCTTGAGCCTGTTGACCAGCCTGGGGCTGAGCTGGTTTGGCCGCAGAAAATACAGTTACGTAAGAACTTACCGTAACAGTAGATCTTCGAGAACAGCTCTTGCAGCAGGTAACACCATTAGGACTAAAGCCGGCAGGCATCAGGACCCCATGGAAATCTTCTAGCTAGCAGTCTTCAGCGGGGACCGCCTCCGACGTCGGTCCTGTCCCCGACGTCAGACATAGTACATAAGGAGGCGGTCCCACCAGATTCCCCAGTTCTCCCGCCGGAGACTCCCGGCCGCAGGATGACATCAGAAGGGGAGACCGAGGATCCGCCATCAGAAGAAAAAGAGCTAAAGCTCCTGCCAAGGCCTGGTAGGTTGTACCTCCTCCAAGGGGGAATGGTGGGCGGGAAGGTACCTGCTGCAAGAGCTGTTCTCGAAGATCTACTGTTACGGTAAGTTCTTACGTAACTGTACTATCTTACTTCGAGATACAGCTCTTGCAGCAAGTTAACCCATTAGGACTGATTCCCAAGCAATAGCGCCTGAAAGCATTCTGGGAGGAAGAAATTAGGAGAGATCTTGAACAAGTCCTGACTCTAGGACAGGAGACCCTGTAGAACGGCTAGGCCGAAACCGACTCTCCGTCGTGATGCAATATCCAGGCTATAGTGCCTAATAAATGTGTGCACTGAGCTCCAAGTAGCTGCAGCACAAATGGCCGAGGTGGAGACGTTGCACAGTGCTGCAAAGGAGGTAGCCACCCCCCTTGTCGAGTGGCCCCGGACTGTACCCGGGAGGGGCTTATGTCTGTTGTTGTAGCAAAATGAAAAACACTGAAAAAGCCAGCGAGAAAGGGTCTGCTTTGAGACTGGTTGGCCCAGCATCCTCTCAGCGAAGGAAACAAACAGTTGCTCCAACTTGCGAAGCTGTTTAGTTCTATTCAGGTAGAACCTTAAGGAGCGGTGAACATCCAGGGTGTGAAGCAACGCCTCTCCTCTATTAGAGTACTTGGGAAAATACACAGGCAAATCGATGTCCTGGTTGAGAGCGAGGGCAGAGACCACCTTAGGCAGGAATTTAGGATTCGTCCTCAGAGACACTCTGTCCTGGTGAAAAATTAAATAAGGCTCCTTGCACATGAGAGCGTGAAGCTCGGAAACTCTCCTTGCTGACGTGACAGCAACTAAAAATAACGTTTTCCATGACAGAAAACGCAGCTCGCAATCCGCGGCAGGTTCAAAGGGGGGAAGCGTGAGTTGTTCAAGACAAAAGTAAGTCCCAGGAGGAGCAGGATCCTTGATGGGTGGCCTGGGTGTAACACCCCTCTCAGGAGGTCTCGCGAGATATCAAGCTGTGTCACTGTCGCTGTCCACAGTGAGTGGTATGCAGAGATCGCGCAGAGGTGCACTTTAATGGAGGTAGGCGAGACCTGAATGGAATAGGGAATGAAGGTATTCCAGCACCCTTCCACCGGCATTCTAAAGGGGAAAGGCCACGCGTCTGTGACCATAAGCAAAACGGGCGCCACTTCATGGCGTGACGATTCTACGCGCTGTCGGGCTTTCTGGTCGCGTGGAAAGAACTTCCGCCACCTCTTGCGAGACCCCGTATCGCATAATGGCTATGTCTCTAGGAGCCATGCATGCAGGTTCAGTGAGCGTAAGTCCGGGTGGACTAGTGAACCCTCCTCCTGAGACAATAGGTGGGAGCCGAAAGGCAACGGAACTGGAGGTTCCCGGGACAATTGCGTCAGCATGAGGAACCAGATCTGCCTGGGCCAGAAAGGCGCTACCAGGATCATTGTTGCGTGCTCCCTGCGCAGTTTGAGAAGAACTCTCTGGATCAACGGGAAGGGAGGGAAAGCGTAGAGGAATCTGTCCGCCCAGGAGAGGGACAACGCGTCTCGCCAGAAAACACCAGGCCCTGGATCTAGCAAGCAAAAATTGGGCAGTTTTGCGTTGGATGCGGAAGCGAATAAGTCCAACTCTGGAGTGTCCCATCGAAGGAACAGATTCTCTGCTTCCTCCTGAAGAAGTTCCCACTCGTGGACTCTGGCCTGTGAACGACTCAGGCCGTCTGCGAGTGTGTTGTCCACTCCGGGAACGTGAACTGCAATCAGGCTTGCGCCGTGTCAGATTACCCAATCCCACACCCTCACAGCTTCCCTGCAGAGGGGGTAAGAGTGTGCGCCTCCTTGTTTGTTGAGGTAATACATCACCGCCGTGTTGTCTGTCTGAAGCAGAAGGGTACTTGACGGTATTTCTGACTGAAAGGCCTGCAGGGTGCAAAGGACCGCCCTCATCTCCAGCACGTTGATGTGGAGGTGAGCTTCCTGAGGGGTCCATGTTCCCTGGGACCTCACCCGTTCAGGTGCACTCCCCATCCCAGCCCTGGGCGTCTGTGAGAGGATTGCCTTGAGGACTGAAGTAAACAGGACACCAAGAAAGTGTCCCTGGGTCTAGTCACCATTGCCAGTCTCGAATCACGGCGCTCGTGATTCTGACCGGATGCTGCATGTGGTCTTGCCTTTGGTCCCACTGCACCTTGAGCATCCACTGAGTTACCCGCATGTGGAGCCTTGCCAGGGACAGTTGGAATGGCCGCAGCCATGTGTCCAAGAAGCAGAAGGACCAACCTGCGGGACGGTCTTTTAGCTGAAAGATCCCTGATGAGGGATCTGATGTGTTCCACTCTTTCGTCGGGAAGAAAGGCTTTCCCTTGGACGGTGTCCAGAACTGCACCTATGAACTGCAGCTTCTGGGACGGTACTAGGAGAGACTTCTCGTAGTTGATATGAATGCCCAGAGACAGGAACAGGTCCTGGGTGCTCTGAATAGCCATCAACAGTGCCTCTTTGGAGGCAGCCATGAGAAGCCAGTTGTCCAGGTACGGGAACACGTAGTGGCCCTGTCTCCTCAGAGACGCTGCCACGACTGCTATACACTTGGTAAAGACCCTGGGGGCTGAAGACAGTCCGAACGGAAGGGCCCGGAACTGAAAGTGGTGGCCAAGAAACTCAAAGCGCAGGAACCTCCTGTGCGCTTGAGCTACTGGGATGCAGGCATGCCCCAGTGTCCAGGGACGCTAAGAAGGCGCCCTTTTTCAGTATGGGAATGAGTCCTTGGAGGGTCACCTATGCGAACGCTTGTAGGCGACCGACATGTTGAGGTCGCTGAGGTCCAGGATTGGACGGAGGTCCCTGTTTTCTTGGAACCAGAAAGAAGTGGGAATAGTATCCAGATCCTATCTGGCCTCTGGGACATACTCCACCGCTCCCTTTGCAGGAGCGCAGTACCTCTTGCCTGATGGTGATCTGTGCTGACCAGTAACAGGAGAGCAGAGGAGGCCTTGTGGGTGGCTTGTCCACGAATTCTATAAAGTGGCCTCTTTCGACCAACTGAAGGACCCACCTGTCAGTGGTTATGGACTGCCACCCTGGCAGGTGGTCCTAATCGGCCCCGACCTTGGTGTCCCATTGATCCTGAGGGGCGGGGCCGAGAAGAGTCATGCTGTGGCGGCTGAGGGTCCAGCAGGCTGGGCCGACTTAGCTGGTCATTGACTTGACCGCTGACGACTTCCCCTGGGCTCTGCGGGAGAAGGAGCCCCTCTGTTGAGGACCGGCGTGGGACTGCTGTCTCTGCATCCGGCCTCGAAAACGGCTTTGGTTCCTATGAAAGGAACTAAGCTTGGGTCTGTACATGGCCTGGACAGACCGTGCACCTTCTCCCGGCCTCTTGAAGTTTGGTGAGGACCTTCTCCGAGGACTCACCAAAAAGAACCTCTCCATGAAACGAGGCATCCAGGATGTTCTTCTGGACCTCCGGGGTGAATCCGGAAACACGAGGCCATGAGTGTCTCCGGAGGCATACGCCTGAAGCTGCCGCTCTGGCCGAAGAGTCCGCGGAATCATACGCGGCTCGCAGCACCTGGGTTCCCACGTCCGAACCTGTACGAAGGAGCTGTAGCAACTCCTCTTTCTGCTCACCTTCTGGCATCTTTTCCGCCAGATCCAGTCCCTGTTCCCACAAGGCGTTTTGAAACTGTACCATGTGGGTCAAGTAGTTGAGGGATCTGATGGCGCAGTTAGCGGATGCATATGTGCGCCTGCCCATAGCGTCCAGCTATTTAGACTCTGGGTCCGGTGGCAGGGTGCTCAAATGTTGCGGCCTCTGGGACCGGTCATGAGAGGCTGTAATGACCAGAGAATCGGCCAGAGGATGTGATGCCAAGTACTGGTCCTCCCTAGGGGCCTTGTACAGGCGGTCAGCTTTCTTCGGCATTGCCGGAAGCGAGTGTGGACATTTCCACGCTGCCTTGGTGGCGTCTACGAATGTGTCACCAAGGTGGCACCACCACAGGCTTTGGATCTTTTTGGCGAAGGTATCTGGCAAGGCGTAATCTCTCGGGGTCTAATTCCTCTGTGTCCCAGCCCATGTTCTCTTGGATATGCCTCATAATCTCTGAGAACGATGGGTCATCCGGAGGAGATCTTGGAAGCTCACGTGGGTCCGGAGAAGGGACGTTGATCGGAGAGGGGGATCTGGATCCGTTCGAGAAGTCCGATCCTGTGTCCTCCGTCGAAGGCGAACGGTGGCGTCTTCTAGGTCTCTTGGGGCTGGGTGACCCTGAAGAAGATCTGGACGGAGGTCTCCTATTTCGCAATCTACCCCTATAAGGGTCCATAGGCTCCTGGGGGGAAGGTACTCGGCCCGCATCCCTGGGTGAAGTAGAGGGTGCGGGGCCGGCAGAGTAGCAGGAGGAGGAGGAGAAGGTGGTGTGGGAACCACATCCCTTTTTATGGTGTCCCACCAGTAAGTAAACAACTCCTTGACCTCGGATATGCTGAGGCCCGAAGACGGACCAGGCGCCGATGGCCAGTCGTCGAGTTCCGGCGTCGGCTCCTCAGGGGCCCTCAGGTTCCAGCGAGGGTTCCCTGGGGGGTACGACAGGACCGGGTTCGCCCGTCTGGTCCTCGGGCTGGGTCAGCTCCTCCTCCGTGATCGCCTCTTGACCGACGTCAGTGGGAGGCGAGGGGGTCCTCTTCTCGGTAGGTGCGGATGTCGGTCCCCCGGCCGGCGTCCGTGGAGACGAAGGCCTGACCGGCGATAGGCGTCTGGTGGTCGTCGGTGCTCGGGACCGATGGTGTTTGGCCGATGTCGGATGGGCCGGCGTCGGGTCCGACGATCTCTTAAGAGAAGTCAGTTCTTTGGTCTTCTGCTGGGGAGGAGGAGGCAAAGAGACTGACCTGGCGTCGGGTTCCGAATGGCGGGAACCGGACTTGTGATGGTGGTGACGGTCCCCTGACCTCGACAGGGCCTTGGTGGTTGAAGACGAAGAAGGTCTGGAGGTCTTGGCCTGCGAAAGAGAGGAGGAACCGAGGAGGTCTTCACCGCTGCAGGGGGAGGCTGAGAGCGGGCCCGGGAAGGGGAGCGGTCGGACCGGGAGCCGGAGCTACCGGAGTCAGAGGCCCTAGACGGGGACCTGGATCTCACTCTCTCCCTATGCTTCTCGAGGTGTCTCCGGGCCTTGTCGGAAGATTCCCCCTTGGAGGCTGCGTCCATGGCTTTAATCTTCTCCTCGAGCAGGAAAGCCTGAAGGGCCTTCTGGCGACGGATCCGGGTCCGGCTGTTGAACCCCTGGCAGAAGGAACAGGCCCGGGTGTCGTGGTTTGGGCCTAGGCACTGGACGCAGGCCGAATGCGGGTCTTTGAACGGGATTTGCTTGCCACAGGCACACTTCGAAGGATGGCCTTCAACGGAGGTTGGAGAGGACATCAAATAGAAACTGAGCAGAAAAAACTAACTTAACCGGGCGTTGCGCGCTAGAAACGAACCAAAGGGTCGAGACATGCAAGTCGACAGCAGGAAAGAACTGAGGAATCTGGCGGGACTGCCTCCTTATGTACTACGTCTGATGTCGGGGGCGGGACCGACGTCAGAGGAGGTCCCCACTGAAGACTGCTAGCTAGAAGATTTCCGTGGGGTCCTGACGCCTGCCGGCTTCAGTCCTAATGGTGTTACCTGCTGCAAAAGCTGTATCTCGAAGTAAGATCAGGAGGTAAGCTTGACCATGGCAGACTACAGACATTGTGCCATAAAGTCGCACGATTCGCTACAAAAGCCCATCCGAGGACCCACCACTATGAAGCCCTCACCGCACTCAAATGGCCCACCCTGAACCTAAGACTTCAGTACCCCCTACTACACTGGACATACAAGCTCCTCTCCGGCGATCCCCCCACAGGGCTTATCAGGCTACTCGCCCCAAAATGGCACAGCAGGCCCCTTCGCACTTTGGGCAAAACACTGCTTGAACTGCCCAGGCCCAGATCCGTAGCCGGCAGTAAATCCTTCACCCATATAACCCCCACGCTGTGGACCAAGCTCACTTGTCAACTACAAGAAGCCCCCTCCCCAGCTATTTTTCAGGCGAGGTTACGTGCTCACCTCCTGAAGCTCAGCTCCTGCGTCTGTCCAGAAGGCTAGCTCAATCACACCCCCGGCATCTAGCTACCACTGTTGACCTGGGGTGCTTGCCCTGTAAATAGTTGCCCTCTTCTATGTAAAGCTGGCATCTCCAAAGTAACCCTGTACCTTTTAAGACCTATACCGCATTGCTTGTATATTTTAATGTACTACCTGCTAAGCCTAACAGCTGCCACTGTTGTTGTGTTGTGATGTCCAATGATTGTTGTACAAAAGCATCGTACACTTGTACGTAATGTACTACTCTGTATCTATTGACTGTACTTTTTCAACTCTATGCAACTAACTCCAGTTCGCCCTTGAAAAAGGGACCTCTGGGGCCCAGTGGGCTTACCCGGTTAACACAGTTTAATAAAATAAACAGACAGAAAGGACTTCCTCTTCTGCTGCTGGTTGGAGTCCCTACGGTCCTTCTGGGCAGATGTCACAGAGTCCAAGGTGGCGTTGGACTTCTTGATACGGGTGAGGTGGCCCTTGACCCCAGGACCGAACAAGTTGGTGCCCAGGAAATGACATCTGCCAGCTTGTGCCAAGTGTCCGCTGTGAAGGTTGAGATCCTCAGCCAAGATCTGTGGCGCATGGCCATTGAGGCTGCTACAGTGCAGGCACAGGAGTCCCCAATGTCCATGGCTGTCTGGAGCTGTTGTTTGGCTACAGCCTGGACCTGTTTGACTGTGGTCTGAAAGTCCGTTGGCAGATGAGGAAGCACCTCATTCAGGGTGCCCAGCAGGCCATGGGAGAAGTGGGCCATGAGGAGGGCCAAGATCGCCTGGCAGAGACCAAGTGAGGAGGCAGCGTAGACTTTTTTAGCCACATGTTCCAACTTCTTGGACTCCTTGTTGGGTGGCTTTAACATCCACGGTGTTGCCAGAATGCCTAAACACAGAATCTGCCACAAACTCCTTTGCACTGAGGGGTGCTCTGTGAATCCCAAGATGGAACCGGCAGGTACCACGTACTTGCGGATCATTCATGCAGAAGGCGCAGGTCAGGAAGCAGGGCACTGCCAAACCTCCAGGGAAGGGCCAAAAATGGCTTCTGCCACTGTGAAAGCCTCCGTAGGAGTGTCTTCCCGGTCAAGGATCTTAGTCAATGGGTAACGAGCCCGCTTTTGGATGGGTTCCATTTTCATACCTGTTGACTCAGAGATCAGGTGGAGAAGGACCATGAAGGAAGATGGGCCTTTGTCCATGAAGAGATCCCCCACAAACTCCATGTCGACTGGACGGGAGTGCAGGGAGAAACCCGAGGAGTCATTAAAGAGTGGTCGACTGCCTGGGTCCCCGCTGACCCCCTACGGATGGTCAGGGGTGACGGTGACCAACAGCCAATGGGGAAGCCCCTTACACAGCTGAGACTCCTTAGCTGGAGTGCTGGTTGGTGGCTGTTTAGATGGCGGTTCCACCACTATCGGTAGAGACTCAGGGGTTGGCTGAGTTGGGACTGTTTGGTCGGCTCCATCGATGGAGAAGGCGTTGGCCGTTCGGGTGACAGCTGGCATAGCAGCCAGAGTTGGCTTGATGCTGGTAAGCACCAGCTGTTGCCACTTAAGATTCTCGCAGGATGATGAGGATGAGGATGAAGAGTAGCGGTGGGGCTGCTTCTCGTGGCATGGAGATCCTGAGCACCAGTGTTGGTTGGAGCTGCTCTACCCACGGGAGGAAGACCAAGACCTCTATCTTGATCATAGGGGGGGACACGTAGTGGGTCTCTGAGGGAGTCAGCGAACGCCGAGGCTCCTCCCAGTCAGGGTCTGGGACCAGAGGCGGGTAAGTGGATTATCTGTCCCTCCAAGGGTTTGAGTCAGGACCAGAGTCCTGGACAAGGCAGTGTCGGCCTCTTCAGTCGACAACTGGTTGGTTGGTTTGAGAAAAATCTTGTCCGGGACCTTAACCACCATCTCGGCCAACTGCCCTGACGGGGTTACTGTGGAGCAGGCGGCCAAGGATTCGACTGAAGTCGGATCCAGAAAAGTGAGGGAATCAGAAAAACTCTCGACCGAGAGCGCTTCTGATCCCACGAACAATGACGAGTCTTCGCTCTCTCTTTTTTGGACTCGTTCTTGAACTTGGACTTGTGCTCGGAGGGTCCCTGACCGAGGGTTGGCAGAGACTGGCACAATTCTTTGAAGGATCCTGTAAAAATCGAGCCCAGCTGAAGTGGCATGAAGGCAGAAGCCAAAGAGGAGAGGGATGCAGCCTGGGACAACTCCTCTTCAAAGGCCACAGGCTGTTCGGCGCCCAATGGACATTCTTAGATTTGACCGGTGGATTCCGTTGCACCGGGTGGCCCAGTTATGTCAGGCAGATGGTCCTCTAGAACAACTGGGTGAAATGGCGATTAACAGGCCTGGGGATGTGCTTGCATGCCCCAGGCGTGAGCACTGCAGTGGCGCATGGTCGGTTCAGGAATCTTCTGCCCGCAAGGGCATCGGGTGGAACCCGCAGCAGACTTATCGCCCATGGCGGTCATGATCGAAGATCAAGCTGAAGATAGAAACTCATAAGAGTTTCCGGCAAGCCTTAAAGGGAAAGGACATTGCCAGAAGTGTGGACAGAACATCATATCCACGTCCCTAGAAAAATGCTTTAGGATTAGATTTATTTGCCAGCGAGTATTCATATCTTTGTTTGTTTTTTAATTGCATATCTACACAATTTTAAAATTTTTCCTATATTCTTCCAGCTTTTCATCACAGGCCACAGGGGTCAGATTTATAAATCCAGTATGATTTATTTTTTGCTTTTTGCTTTTCTTTTTAATATATACTGATAGCCATTTAGGTTTGTTGTTAGTACTTATGGATTTTGTTCTTTTAGGTACCCATATATCTTGGGATTCAAGTGGTTTATCACTAAGTATAATCCATTTTGCTTCTACTGTCTTATTAGTAAATAACATATTCCAGTCCCAATAAACCAGGTCCTCCCTCATAGCATTGTAGTCTGCTTTCATATAATCATAAAAGGTTATACTATTTGTTGTGGTTACTGGATGCTTATGCATGTTCAACTGCAGCATGCAATGGTCACTGTTGCCAAGCAGTTCTAGTATTCTACTCCTTATTGTCCTATCTTTTGCATTTGTTAACACCAGGTCTAGGATGTTGCAACCCCTGGTAGGCATATTTATAAGTTGTTCAAGTTCACATTCATTGGTCGCATCTAATAGATCTGCCCCAATGTTGCTACTCACAATTTTACGTTCCCAATTGACTGATCAGATATTAAAATAGTTCAGAATCAAAATATCTTTGTTAGTTAAGCACATATTACGGACCGTAAGGAAAAGTTTTGTATTGTAATCATGATCTGAGTCCGGTGGTCTATAACATGTTCCTACAAGTAAGGGCTTAGGTATACTTTAGATTTTGACCCAGATATTTTCTATACAGTCTCCTTCCATTATACCTTTGGGGTAATTTCTCTGTGTTTTAATTATTTTATATATATAGCAACTCCTCCACCTTTTCTATCCTTTCTATTAGCTTTGAGCAAGATAAAGCTGTCTAGCTGTTGTCCCCAGTCATACGTGTCCTGCCACCAAGTTTCTGCAATTGAAATATCACAGTGGTTTTCATTGTGTTCTGCCATTAATAACTCCATTTTTTCACTCATGCTCCTTGCATTTAAAGACAACGTTTTCAAATTAGATTTATAAGACCTATAGGGTTGTTGTGCATTCCGAGTTGAGGGGTAATGCAGTATACCGTTGTGACTGTACAATGCAGAGTTGTTTGAAGACTTAAACGCATGCACGTACTCCCACGAGCGCGCGCACACACACACACACACACACACACTTTAAATTGTGTTTAACAGCAGTGGAAATTCTGTTCCCCAGAATAGTTGAGCCCCTTCTGTTTAAGTGAATTATATCCCTTCTGAATAGATCATGTCTATCATTAAATGTCTGCCACTGTCTGATAAACTTAAAACCTTCATTCGCAGTGAAGGAACGTAGCCATTCATTATGCTTAGTGATTTGCTCTTTTAATCTCATATTTGATTTCCCAGGTGGCAAGATTTCAGGCAGGATCACCTTACATTTTAGACATTTCAGAAGCCTTGCAATAGACTTCAATTCTTGCACTATTTGTTGTTCCGAAGTTTTACCCAGGTCATTAATTCCTCCTGCATGAATAACTACAACTGGGAGGTACTTTTTGTTTTGAAATCAATTTAGTCAAACCAGTTCTTATGACTTTCAGACATGCCCTCGGTAGACAGGTAACTTGGGTGTTAAGCTTTGTCCTCCCTGCAGATAACTGTAGCAGTATAACTCAAGATGGAGTCCCCAGTAACAAGAACCGGAGGTGTTTTAGTGTGGTTTATATTTTTTTTGGATAGTGGAATGTGTTTGTGGTCCTGACTCTCCCGAGGTAATGGACTTTATACAATGGCAGGAAGGAATCCTGGCTTCTGATTGGTTAGTTAGCCACCACAGCAAGGATGTTATTCTGGCATAACATCCCTGCTGCTTGTTTGGAGCTACATTTGCATTGTTCGCATGATCTACTCTTAAGAAACAAAAAGGAAAATTACGTACCTACCGTAATTCTTGATCTTCTTGGGACGAGTCTCCACCACTCATTCACACTAGTGGGATTAGCGCCGGAGGCACTAAGACCCATCGGGAGCAAACTTTTTGCTGGAGGGTCGGCGCGAGAGACGGCGCCGTGAGACACGCGCGCCCATGCAGCAGCTTTCGGCGGTAATGACTATCTCGGCGACACCCTCCAACCGCCTCAGTACCTTTTTACCAAGGAGGTGCAGCAGCTAACTAAGAAGAGTAAACCTAACATTAAAAACGGACATAAGATAGTCCTTATGACCCGTGTAAGAAGGGTCAGTAAAGAAGTCCTCACGGCCTAAAGATTTGAGGAGTGAAGACCAATACAGCGGTGAGCTCGGGGGATGGAGGGTGGGCGTATGAATGAGTGGTGGAGACTCGTCCAAGAAGATCAAGAATTACGGTAGGTACGTAATTTTCCTATCTTCCTGGACATAAGTCTCCACCACTCATTCACACTAGTGGGAGAGTACCAAGCTGATAATCCCCCAAAAGGGCGGCAGGAGAGCCAGAGCTCACGCGTCTAAGATAGAAGCCCATTAAGGATAGTTCTGCCGAATGCGGAATGTCGCCTAGCATGAACATCCAGTGCATAGTGCTTAACGAAGGTATGCACTGAGCTCCAGGTGGCGGCGTTGCATATATCTGCAATTGGAACATTGTGAATTTCCGCTAGGGATGCCGCGACCGCCCTAGTAGAGTGAGCGTACACTCTACCTTCTAATTTAACTTGAGCCATGGAATAGCAATGACGAAGGCATGCCACTAACCATGAAGAGATGCATCTAATAGCGACAGGTTGACCCAGCCGGGTGTCGCTGAAAGAAACGAACAGTTGCTGAGTCTTTAGAACATCCTTGGTTCTATCTAATAAAACATGAGCTCTCTTAACATCCAAGGAATGAAGAGCTCGTTCCCCTTCATTTTGGAAATTAGCGAAGTAAGCGGAAGTACCAGAGGTTGGTTTAGATGGAATTCTGACACAACCTTGGGAAGAAATTTAGGATGAGTATGGAGAACTACCTTGTCTTTATGGAATACAGTATACGGAGGGTCCGTAACCAGGGCATGTATCTCAGAGACCCTGCGGGCTGAGGTAATGGCCACCAGGAAGGCAGTCTTCCAGGTAAGAAATTTTAGCTCACAGGTAGCTAAGGGTTCGAAAGGCTTCCGAGTGAGCATGTCCAGCACCAGGTTAATGTCCCAGGCTGCAACTGGACGCTTAACAGGGGGTCTGGTATGGAGAATCCCCTTAAGAAATCTCTTCACCATGGGTAACTGAGCCAGAGTTAAGGAAGAAACCGGCTCATGGAACGCTGAGATGGCACTAAGGTGAACTTTAACTGTGGAGTACTGAAGACCTAAGTTTGACAGGTCCAAAAGATACTCCAGAACCTTGCCAGGAGGACAGGAAAAGGGATTCCAAGAGGATTTTGCACACCAGAGAGAAAAACGTTTCCATTTGGAAGCGTACGTTTTTCAGGTGGCTGGCTTCCGAGCAGCCAGAAGGATGTCTGAGACTCTACGAGAGACGTTGAACCGATTCACTTCTATCTCTTCAGGAGCCAAGCATGAAGGTGAAGTGATTTCAGGTTGGGATGGACCAACGAACCTTGAGTCAAAAGACTGATTTGCAAAGGAAGTGGTCTCGGAGAGGCTGCCAACATACTGTTGAGTAGAGGAAACCATAGTTGCCGAGGCCAGGAAGGAGCAATGAGAATCATCTTGGTCCCCTGAGACTCGAACTTGAGGAGTACTCTCTGGATTAGAGGAAGCGGTGGAAAGGCGTAAAGAAAGCGTTTTGTCCACCGCAGCCTGAACGCATCCTGACAGAAAATGCCAGGCCCTGGATTTCTGGAGCAGAAGAGAGGCAGTTTTGCGTTGAGTGGGGATGCAAAAGGTCCAGGTCTGGAGCTCCCCACTCTTTGAACAGGGACCGAGCTACGGCTGGATCGAGAGACCACTCGTGAGGTCTGCCTCCGTTCTGCTGAGGTGATCTGCTAGAGTCGTTTGTATACCCGGCAGATAAACCGCTTGAATCAGAGACTTGTGCTCCAAGCACCACTCCCACACCCTCATTGCTTCCTGCAAAGGGGAAAGAATGAGCACCGCTTGCTTGTTGATGTAATACATCACTGCTTTGTTGTCCGTTTGAAGGAGAATGTTCTTGTGACAAGGACATCCTTCAGAGCTCGATTGCATAGAGGACCGCTCTCATCTCCAGGACATTTATGTGGAGATGAGTTTCGAACTGAGTCCATACACCTTGAGTGTGGAGGGAGAGACAGTGAGCTCCCCATCCCATTAGCGATGCGTCTGTGGTGATGGAGATCTGATGATCCGGGGGAGCAAAGGGGAATCCTTCCAGGAGATTGCTCTCTTGAGACCACCAGGTGAGAGACCTTCGAAGGGGCTCCGTTACCTTGATGGGATAAGACTGGGGGTGAGAGGTCGGGGACCACTGAGTGGAGAGCATCCATTGGGTGGTTCTCATGTGCAGTCGGGCCAGAGGGACAGTGAAGACCGAGGCGCCATGAGACAACATGCGTTGCATCGGAGAGCTGTAACCGATTGGTTCTCCCTGATGTAACGGGCCATTGAAGGATGTCGAGTCTTCTGTCCTCTGGAAGGAAAGCCTTCGCTGAAGAGGTGTCTAGAGCGTCCCTATGAAAAGGAGCCTCTGGGAGGGTTGCAGTTGAGATTTTTCAAATTCAGCAGAACTCCCATGGACGTGAAGAGCAGTGGTTACTGCAGCTTCCAAAGTCCCTTGGACGGAAGGGCTTGCTAGAAGCCAATCGTCCAGGTAGGGAAACACTCGGAGTCCGACTTTCCTGAGATGCGCCGCGAGAACTGCACAACACTTTGTAAAAACTCGCGGCGCCGAGGATAGCCCAAAGGGCAGGACTCTGAACTGATAATGCTGACCCAAAGCTACAAACCTGAGGAACTGCGGTGGGTCGGGTGGACGGGGATATGCTGGTAAGCATCCTGCATATCCAGAGAGGCCAGCCAGTCGTGCTGATGCAGCAAGGGTAACAGGGTACCTAGGGAAATCATCTTGAATTTCTCCCTGGGGAGAATTTGTTTAACTTTCTGAGGTCTAGAATGGGCGCATCCCCAGATTTCTTTGGAACCAGAAAGTAATGGGAGTAGAACCCTGTGTTTACGCAGATCTTGAGGCACCAGTTCTATTGCCCTGTTGTTCAGAAGGCCCTGGATCTCAGCGGTGAGGAGGTCTGACTGAGAGGCCGACAACCTGGGTTGTCGTCTGGGAGGACAATTCGGGGGGGTTTCCAAGAAATTGAGAGAATAACCCTCGCGAATTATCCGAAGGACCCATTTGTCCGAAGTTATGGACTTCCACTGGTTGTAGAAGTACATCAGACGACCTCCCACCGGAGGAGAAAGTTCCACCTCGGGCAGAGTGGATGGAACTTGGGCCAACGACTCATAAGGTAGCACTGGGAGCTTTAGGCCCCTGCGCTTTCTGCTGCGTCTTCTTTTGAGGTTGGGCAGGTTGGCTTTTATGGAAGCTTCCCCTGCCTCTGCCTCGAAAGGACTGACGACTATGAAACTGACGTCTGTTCACATGCCCCCGAGAGGGGACAGGCGGAGGTCTGGCCAACTTAATGGCCGATCTAGTCTTCTGAGTGGCCTCTAAGGCTTGCTCCACCTGAGGGCCAAAAAGAAAGGAGCCATCAAAAGGCAGCGCCATCACCTGCTGCTGAGCATCATTCGTGAAGCCAGAAGTACGCAGCCAGGAATGGCGCCGAGTACAAATTCCCGCGGCTGCTGAGCGAGAAGCAGTGTCGAAAGCGTCCATGGCGGCTTTGACCTGTTGGTTATTGGACTCAATACCTCTAATAACGGTCAGAAGAAGCTCTGACTTGGAATCCGAATCTGGAAGAGCTTCAACCATTCTTTTCATAGAGTGCCACAGGATATACTCATACTGAGAAAAATAGCCTTGATAACTGCAATACGCATACTTAGAGTGGAGTCAGCAAAGACTCTCTTACCTAATGTATCAATCTTACGAGACTCTTTGTTAATAGGTCGAGCTGTAGTAGTTTGAGGAAGAACGACCTTGTCATTCTCTGCCAGGACTACAATAGGATCCGCAAAGGCTTGGGATGCCAAAATGGGACGATCCTTGGGAGCTGAATACTTCTTATCAATGGATTTAGCCACTGAGGGAATAAGAGCAGGATTATTCCATACCATTTGAGACAGCGTCTCGAAGGAAGGCTGGATCGGAGGAGTCAAATCCGTGAGGGATCTCCGAAGCATGAAGATACTGGAGTCTTAATATCTTCCCAGGATCGATGTCTGTAGTCTGGAGAAAGAGTGGATCCAGGTTCTTCAACAGAGACTTAAGGACAGGTCCTCGACCACAGGCTCTGTAGCAAAGAAAGATCCTGTTTCCTCCACTTCATCACCCAACCGAAGGTCTGGGTCAGGCTCAACATCATCTCCTGATGGTCCAGAAAGGACTGTTTGGACAGGAAAGGGTGAAAATTAGGAGAGGAGGAAATAGCAGAAAAACAAGGAGAGTCCCAAGGGCTGCAGCGCCAAGGGCAATCAAGCAGGCTGAAAGCGGCACCGAGGGCGCACGGTGCGCAAGAGCACCTTGGCCCTGCGCCCAGCGGCACAGCGGGCGAAGCAGCGCGGCGCGGCGATGCGTGCACGCGGCACCCGGACGGCGCGCGATCGGCGCATGACGGCACCGCAGGCGACACACTTGACAGGCGCCGCCCTATCCAACGGCACACACAGCGGCGCCCGCGAGACCCTGACGCCGCGAAGACAGCGCCGCAAAGACCCAGCGGCACCAAAAGCAGGCCGACAAGCCAACAGACCCTGCGAGGCGCGGAAAACCCAGGAACCTGGAAGCTAGAGAAGGAAAAACAGGAGATAAGGGCATCGGTGAGGCCCCGCGCCGCAGCCATGTGAGGGGGAACACCCAAGCACGAGTCGCTGGCACAAGAAGGCGCCACGCGACTAGGAAGGTCCAACCCCTACCTGATCGCGGAGGGCCCGAGGGCTCCGAGGCAACGAGCCAGGCAGAAGAACCAACCTCCGAGCCCATTGCTCCATAAGAGGCCCACTGATGAAACTGCTCATCTGGAGTCCTACCTATAGGCGGGAGGGACTCCGATGTCGAGGGCAGCGAGTGCGGAAGATTGGCGACTCGAAGAAGGAGACCGGCAACTAGCAAATAACCCGGCGTCGGCAGACATACCAGAGGCGACCTCGGTGATGCCTTCTCTTTTTGACCTGTGGGCGAAGAAGAGTTCGAGGCCGAACGGTGCCAAGAATGCACCGCTTATTTTTATGCCGCGGGGACCGCCATCCCCCGGCATCGGACTGACCGCTGTCGGAACCCCGCTGAGGAGAAGGAGGCTGACCGGACCCAGCCCGCTGACTGAACAGCTTTCATATAGAAGTCCCTACCGTCACCTGACCTGCTCATGGTCGACTCCGTCCAGTAGGCGAGACTTCTTCAAGTAAAATTTAAATATTAGAAAATTTTACGAAAATAGAATAAAATTAAGCGATACTACTTATAGTGATAAAGTTACAAAAAACAAACTGAAAACTATGCGCTAGTTTGAAGTTTGACTCCCATGAAAGCGGCGTCGTCACTGAAGCGCACTCGGCAGGCGGAAAAAAGAACAAGGCGGTTGGAGGGTCGTCACGAGATGGTCATTACCGCTCGAGCTACTGCTCATGGGCGCCTGTCTCGCCAAGCGCTCGCTTCGCTACCGACCTCCAGCAAAGTTTGTTCCCGATGGGTCTTAGTGCCTCCGGCGCTAATCCCACTAGTGTGAATGAGTGGTGGAGACTTATGTCCAGGAAGATCTATTTTTACACACAAACAACATTCTTTAAAATGATTTTTTTATTCTGTATATAACAACAAGCCATTGTATAACAGGAATAATGCCCTCCAGGGTGGGCATTATTGGGGTATAATGGACAGCCCAGGGCCTTATAGCCCCAGGAAGGTCCGTTATATCCCATAATGCCCACCCTGGAGGATATTATTACACTTAGAAAATGGGGTGTAGGTGTAATTTTTTGGAAAACATATAGGATAATAAATATTTATATATTCAAGCAAATAAATAAATAGGCACTCGCATGCCTTCTAGTGCCTACAACTTTTGACAATGTCCAACGGACTGCCTCCTCACCCCCCCCCCACACTGGCCCCCTCTCTCCTCTGCTTAGCCCTGTATTTCTAGGGTGTCACTTTGATTCATGTGTAACATGTAATAGACTGTGTCTAATGTTCTTATATTTTAACAGTGTAAACAGACTATATAAAATATATGTAATTTCTTCCTGACTGCATGTGTAACATTGTAAATACACTGTATAAAATGGATGTAATTTCTCCCTGACTGCATTCTCTGTAACCTGTATCACTGTTCTGTCCTCTCTGTGACGCAGTACCTTTGTAAACGAGACTTTGGATCAAAGGTTGTAAATCCGATATTATAAATAAATAAATAAATAAATAAATAAATAAATAAGGTAACTTGTATAGGAAAGTAATCCCTGTCCTGCTGGAATTGCCACTGGAGGGCGCTGCCATTTTTGTGCATCTCCCAATGAGGTTGTCCCCTTGCTTTGTGCTTCTGGCAACTCACTCACAGATGCAAGAGCCCTTTATTTTAGCTCTTTGGAGCAGTATTCTATCAGAATGGGGAATGTTGCTTGCTGAAAGGTAAATTATTAAAGAAAAAGGAAAAAGATGACTTGGCTGAAAATGACCGCATGCTTTGCGATAGTAGGGAGGGCGTGATCAGCGATGTGAGATAGCAAGCGTCAGGCTAGCGGACGGACCAGCGGCGAGTGTGCAGTGAAACAAGGGACTGATGAATGGGAAGTACTGTAAATCAAATCAAATCAAACTTTATTTTTATAGTGCCTTTCAAAAATCAAAGCGCTGCACATAAAACCAAATACAAATATAATATTGAAACAGGAAGATAAAATACATTAATCATTAGAGAAGGCCAAATTAAATAAATATGTTTTTAGCTCAATCTTAAATCTGTCAACGGTCAGGCACTCTCTTAACTGGCGAGGTAGAGAATTCCACAGGGTTGGGGCCGAAAAAGCAAAAGCATGGGCGCCTAATGTTTTTAGTCGTACCCTGGGAATCTCTAGCAATCCCTCGTCAGTGGATCGGAATGGACGGGAGGGGCAGTAGGGTGCGAAGAGGTCTTGCAGGTAACCGGGTCCCTGATCATGTAGGCTGTGAAGGTTAGCAAACCAACCTTAAAGGTGATCCACCACTGAATAGGCAGCCAGTGCAGTTCATGGAGCACAGGAGTAATATGACTGGACCTAGAAGTCCCAGTCAAAAGCCTGGATGCCACGTTCTGCACTAGCTGCAAGCAGTGGATA
Source organism: Neoceratodus forsteri (assembly GCA_016271365.2). Taxonomy (NCBI): domain Eukaryota; kingdom Metazoa; phylum Chordata; order Ceratodontiformes; family Ceratodontidae; genus Neoceratodus; species Neoceratodus forsteri. The sequence goes on from CM057453.1 coordinate 1,400,734,872, forward strand.
TCAACCCCTGGAAGCCCTAGGTACAGAGAGAGAATTGCAGTAATCAAGGTGGGTAGTGATGAAGGCGTGGACCAGTGTTGGAAGATCATCCGGAGGAACCAAGTGTTTCACCCGGGTGATATTCGTCAGACGACAGAAAGAGGATGTGACAACAGCCGACACCTGAGATCTTAGTGTCAGGCAGTCGTCAAAAATAATGTCAAGGTTACGCACTCGGTCTGAGGTAGTGAGCTGTATGCCATTGATCAAAACACCTGATGTCTGACCAGGGTCCACAACCAGCACTTCAGTTTTATTCGCATTCAGTCTCAGCCAACTAGTACTCATCCAGGTTCTGATCTCGGTAAGGCAGTTGTTTAGCGCAGAGTGTGTAGCATCCTGTCCGGGCAGAAAGGACAAATACAGTTGAGTATCATCTGCATAGCAGTGAAAACTCAAACTGTATCGCCTGATGATATCTCCCAATGGCAGCATATACACTGCAAACAACATGGGGGCCAAAATGGAGCCCTGCGGCACCCCGCAAGACAGGGAGTAAGTGCCAGAGGAGTAAATTCCAGTGGTAACTCTCTGAAGCCTGTCTGCAAGGAAAGAATGGAAACATTTGAGGACTGTACCAGACAGACCACAAAGCATCCGCAGGCACTCCAACAGCACACCATGGTCTACAGTATCAAATGCTGCGGAGAGATCAAAGTGGTACACGCCTTTCAATCTCTAGCCATCAGGAGGTCATTCAATACTCGGACAAGTGCAGTCTCCGTGCTATGCTTCTTCCTAAATCCGGACTGGAGAGTATCATAGATCTTGTGAGTTGTAAGGTGATCATATAGTTGCAACGCAACCACCTTTTCAATAACCTTACCAACAAATGGCAGGTTAGCGATAGGTCGGTAGTTAGCTGGACAGTCCAGGTCCAAGGAGAATTTCTTAAGGAGTGATCGAATGACCGCCTCCTTTAGGGGTTCTGGAAAGACCCCTATCTCCAAGGACCTCCAGACAATTTCAGCAAGGATCGGGCAGATAACATCAACACATCCCAATAAAAGGTGTGTCGGGCCCGGATCCAAACTACAACTGGTTGGTCTCATTGACTGGATGATCAGCACAATATCTATGAATTCTGGCTGGGAGAAATCTGACCAGAGAGAGACCGAGTATGCACCACATCCCGCTGATCACCACAACTCCTCATAGGAGATGCTATGCCGATGCTAGACCTGATGCTGGCAACCTTATCTGCGAAGATTCGAGCAAACTCCTCGCATTTCAGCTGAGAAAAAGCTTCTCTGGGCTGAAGACAGATTGGATTGCACAATCTGTCAATGGTCCGGAAAAGCTGAGCTGGTCGATCCTGCGCAGCAGAAATCTCCCTGGACAGGAACTCTGCCTTCTAATGGGTAATTTCTAGCTGATGGTCATCATAATGTGCCATCAGCTTAAGCCTGTCAGCATCAAGGCCAGACTTTCGCCAAGCTCTCTTCATCCTTCGACCAACTCGCCTCAACTCCTTCAAGGAACCATCAAACCAAGGGTTCCTTGGGCGAAGGGTGAGGGGTCGAACGCAAACAGGAGCAATCTTGTCCAGGGCATCTCCCAAAGCCGCCTTATAGGCTGATACGAGATCGCCTGGACTCATGCATTCATCCGACAAACCCGATGGGTCCAGTGCCGACAATAGGTCATTAGGGGTAACTCCCCTCAAAGGGCGGTACTGGACCATCTCCGTAGGGGTAGACCTATTAGGGGGGAACCTGAAGCGGAACCTTATGGTGTGATGGTCAGACCAGCTGACTGGTTCCACCCCCAAATCAGCTATCTCCATACCCAAGAGAAAGATCAGAACCAATGAGTGACCCCCTACATGGGTTGAGGAGGTAACTACCTGTGTAAAGCCCAGCATTATCATAAGCTGGAGGAGATTTTAAACAAAATGCGAGAGTTCATCGTCGACCCAGGCATTGAAGTCCCCCAGAACTATCCATCTGGGGGACCTCAACACCATGTCGACAATGAAGTCCGCTAACTCTTGCAGGAATACTCCACCATCTCTTGGTGGATGGTAGATGAGGAGTATCCCACAGCCTACACCCTCACCCAGGATACACTCGAAGGATCTGGTACTTCCCAACTGCACATCCACAAGGCCCAGCTCAGATTTAAATATAATGGCCACACCCCCGCCCCTACGATCCAACCTTAGGCAGTGTATCACCAAGAACCCGTCTGGAACTGCAGAAGCCAAAACAGGGCCTGCATTATCATCCAACCAGGTCTCAGTGATGCAAGCCAGATCGGTGGTTTCAACAAGATCAGCTATAATAGCTGTCTTGTTCTTAATAGATCTGGCATTGCACAACACCAGCCAAGTAGGATGAGTTGTAAATGAATGAGACATGTTTTAAGTGGCTTTTTGGGAAAAAAAAAAAGAGACTAAATTGGGGCAGCGATGGCTGCTATCATTTCTCAGTTTCACTTTCTTTCATGTAAAGGTGGCGAGTGGGGAAAAAATGTTGTCTGGCGGGTTTTGAAATTTGGGGTGCCCAAGGATACTGTTAGTAATAGGGCACCCCAAATTGGAACTTGTTTTTCCACGGGCGTTGTTAAGAAATAACAGCCTGGGTGCCAGGCTGTTTCAGTCAGTCAGGATGGGAGTTTTCCTTTACCCATTTTCTAAGCTGGGATAACATCCCTTCTCAGGTGTTGGATGTCCTTGGCTGGTGGCCTCGGGCCCAACCACCTGAGGCAGGATGTTATCCCACCATAACACCCACCCTGTATGGCATTATCTCTTTAGTATTTGAGGTTCTAACTCAGTCACTTCCATATTAATGGGAGCGGTATCTTGTTGTTCAGTATTATTATTAACCAGCTCCACTGCTTCCCTCTAACCAACATTTCTTCATTTTTTTGTTCAGCTCCTCTCCTTCCCTGTTAGTACTGAGTATCTATTTCTGGTTATTGGGTCTGAAGGGGGCACCAGTGAATCTCTTCCGTTTTTCCTTTTTACTGAGGAAACTACACACCAGTCATTTCCTAAATTTTCATCATCACCAGTTCGTTTCCTTTTATTACCAAAATCTTGAGAATCTCTAATGAACAGGGTTGATTGTGACTATTACCTGCCCCCACTTTGTTTTGTGATTGCTCCAATAATTCCAGTTTTGCAGAAAATTTACTGAGTTCAAACTTTAATTGTTGATTTTGCTTTTGTCGCAGATAAACTTTCCCTTAACAGTCACCTTTTCAACTAACAGATACATGACACAACTGCTACACTGTAATACCATGTCCCCCATTTAACATTATTATGGTGTCCTAAATTTTTATGAGGTTTATGCACAACAGAGGGATGAGGGAGTTAAAAAAGGTCTGATAATAATGACAAACTTTTAGGATCAAGAATTGTTACCTCAAAGGTTTACAAAGAAAGGCAACATGTAAGAAGGAAATCAAATACATATCTCTATCAGTAAGAACCGTTTCTTTGGGGTTCTATACAGTCAATTACTGTATCCACTAACGATACATTTGTTTATTCTATGAAAGGCAGGCTTTTGTTCCCCTTGGCTCCTGCTCCACCACTCCCCACTGTCCATCATCTCCCCAGGCTTGCCTTGGGTGGCTAGTGCTTCCTCAGACCCCCCCCATGGTGGGGTCAGGAGGTGGGGATCTCCCCCAATGCCTGTATTCAGCGCTGCTGATCTGGTACCCTGGTGATGTGGGGGCGTGGTGGGTAGATGTCATTAATGCCTGCTGTGCCTTCCATTTTCTCCTGTCCTAGCTGTGGCATACATGGGTAAGCACACACATGTGGAGGTGGGAATGCCTCCCAAGACCACAATTCTCTCACCCCTGTGACTTTCTGTATGTTGCTTGGCTTCCTATGCACTACCACCAGGCCTCCACGTGGTGGAAGCCAGGAGATGAGATGACCAGCCACCCCGATACGGAAGAGGAGAGCTGCCAGACAGCTGCTCAATCCTCTCCCAGCCCTCCCCCACCCCTGCAACCCATGCTCTGCTTCCCAAACACAGGTCACTGGAGTGACAGGAGGTAACGCGCTTAGCGCCTTGGCCCTCCACGCCACTGGGCCAGCTTAACAATACATTCTGTTTGCAGTGGGGGACAGAAAATGAACTAACTAGCTGCTGCTGTTCAATGATCAATGCATACTGACACAGATGACTTACCTGGAGTTCCAACTCCTTTGCTGAAATCTCTGGTTCTGCTGGCTGAGTGGGAGGTGCAGATTTAGATGGCGACTGAGACAGCAAGCTGTTTAATTAGGGAATATAAACAAAATATCACATAAATGCACAGCCCAATCCAAACCGTCTATTGCTTTCCCATTGAACACTGACTTGGTAAAGGAAAGTTACTCACTTGTAACTGTTTTTTAACTTTATTCATTTTATGTCAATGAACACACACAGTTAGGTACTTGCTTCAAAGTGTAGGAGAAATACAGGAAGTATCAGGGTAGTAAAGTCTATCTCTTCACTCCCATGTTACAACTCTGGAGTGTTCATTTCACACAGAGAAGTCCCAAATTGTCCAATTTTTGCTATTTGCAGCATGACTATGGACGACAATCCAAGATGAACACTACATCAGGTTAATAGAATGAAACCTTTTCAAGTAATAGGGCCAAAAGTGCCCTGAAGTCCGTGTACCTGCAAATAAAGATACATGAAATGCCCTTTTTTTATAGCATGAATGTTCTCCCAACAGGTCCCCCACCACCTCGTCCTAACTCAAAGTTAATGACACTAACTGATCTGTACCACTTAGATACGATAATTGTTTCTTAAGAACTGAAAACATGTCACACATTAGCTAAATGCGAACAAATCCGAATACCAAAACATTTGCAATTAAGTTAACGCTGTGCCCATGTTTATGCTCCACATAAATCAGTAAAAAGAGCAAACAGAAGCAATATTTATGGGGCTGGAAATTCAAACATACCATCTGTTCAGTACAGACAGGCTGCTTAGGTACAGTCAACACTGAAGCGCCTAAGGGTTACCCAGGAATACATTAAAAATAGTAAGGGGGATATACCCCTTCGCATTTCACTCCGTTTGCTACCCTCACTAAATCTCATCAAACGGTCACTCTACAGTTCCCCTCTCCTCCCTGCTCTTGCCATCTACCTGACAAATTCTCCTTTTGAAGTTCTATTTTATTTTAAGTTAGCTTTTCAATGTCAAGCTCTTCAAGCCTTTCAAGTAACTTGTCTGTGATATGTCATTGTTGAAGCTCAACTCTGCAGATTTCTGCAGTAGAGTTACTGTAGCAAACAGTGCAATTTCAATGGGAGTTAATCCCTTTCATCATGCAGGAAACCTGTGACACTGCGCTTCATCCTGGTGGGCTTCACTGTACCTCGTGTGCACACCTAAATCTCTTACACTCCAGAAATGTAATTTGTAATCTACAATTGTGTTGTATTTTTGCCAGTTCATTGTTTGAATACTGCTATCACTGCAGGCATCATTGTAATCTGCCTACATTTCTGCATTTTTATGTACTTACCTTCTTACCCATGCACCACTGTAACCTGCCCGAGACACCACTGTTTACTGTCTGAATACTTTGTGTGTTTCTTTGTTTTTGTCTTCTCTTCCCCATTTCCTGGGTGGCACCTGGAAACAAGCCTCGGCTCAGTGTGCTTCTCCTGGTTACCAACTTTTAAATAAATAAATATACCCCTCCAAAGTCAGGGCTACCCGATGCTCGGCTTTGTCAGAGCTTGGTGGGATCTTCTTACACAACACACTGCAGGCTTCCCAAAGTAGTAGGGAAAACCCCCTACATCAGTCTGTGCCATGCGGTCACTGTCATTTTGAACAAAACGATGATCTACAACCAGCAGGAAAGTACACATGGTCAGGTTTCCCTTGGCTAAAAAGAAACGGTGACCGGACAGTTTTTTTTCATTTTATTTTCATCATTGCTTTAACGGTAATGCCAGACACTGGCTACAATCAGGGTTATGCATGAGAAAAGCTCAAACGTCCAAAACTGCTAGGCAGGAGCCTTAAGAGTTTAAATAAAGAAACGTTACTGTCTTTCATGTGCCTTCTTCCTCCTCACGTTCATCAGCTTCCAGTCATTTATCGAAGTCCATGCGGATCGCCTCCAGTTTCCTGCCTGCATCAGCGCGGTCATCGTAAATGAAGACTTTGCCAGTGTAGGTAGTAACAGTGGTAGTAGTAGTCTTTATTTATTTATGGTGCCCTTCCCCGGAGGCTCAGGGTGCCATTACAATAGAAGAAGACAACACATAGAATCAAAATATATATAACCTATCTACTTTAAAACCACAGGAATAAACATTAATTATAAATAAATTATAAACAAAACAATAAAACAATTGAGGATGTGCTCAGGGGTAAAGAGTCACTAATATTCACAAATGCTTATTGAAATAAATATGTTTTCAAGCCCCTCGTAAAGGCCTCCACCAAGGGGGCCTCCCTCAAGACTCTAGGGAATTCCAGAGGACTGGGCCTGCCACATCAAAAGCCTGGTCCCCCAAAGTCTTCAACATGGCCCTCGGAACAACCAGGAAGCCCTCCCCAGTGGACTGGGCAAACGCGAATGTGTGGATGCAGAAGCTCAGCCAGGTAGTACTGCCCAGCCTGTGTAAGGCTTTGTAGGTTAATAATCCCACTTTTGCCCTTGCTCACAGGGGTCCAGTTAGTTTATTTCTAGTGAAAGTCCAAAACTTTCATGAGTCGAAATCTGGAAGTCATTCCAATTTTTTGGAAGTCAAAATACTTCCAGGATCCCAACTTTGGAAGCCAATATGCTTGGAAGGACCAGTTTATGGATGTTAATATCTTAGTGATAAAATACAATTTCTTTCAGAAAAATCCATCATTTCTGTAGCGCTCCACATTGTCAATGGGTAATCACTACAACTGGGTATTGTGCACTCCTACCAGAGGAAATGGCACAGCCCAAGGCTGATAACAGAACAGAATGCTGGGCACATGAGGATTCCGGTCAGCAGCAACTCTCCCCAGTCTTTGTTGTACCATCAAAGGGGAAACTCTATCAGGCTTCTCTGAAGAAAAATCAGCTTCTAGCTTTTTTGGGGACTGCAATTCTGCACCGCAGGTTGGGCCTACCTGGTAACAGGGAACACCCCTAAATTAAAAGCATGCTCGTTAAGCTGCAGCTTTCAAACTGGCTAACTTGCTCTTCTCATTTCCACTGCCTGTGTTTGGACTGGTGGCCACGTCTAACACATACTTTAGGAGTGTGTACTTTCCACAGGTCTCCAATTTCTACATATCAACAACAAAAAAAGTACCTCAGGTAAGTACCCATTTTTCTCTGGGGGTTTAGTCTAGGGCAGTCCTGGGGGTTCCCCACAGTCTCTAGGTGTCAGCCCCCCCCCCCAATTTTAGGGTCTCCCTTGGTTGTGTTTGTCTGTCCAATGCTTTTTTGCTACTCTTTGAAGTGATATGTCCCCTTTTCATTTGGCTCTCTGCCTTACAGGGACATTTCCCTGTTAATTTTCCTCAGTCAAAAAACAAAGCAAACAAACAAACAAAAAAAAGGTTTCTGAAGTGAGAGCTTTTTGGCTCTGGGTACTCAGTCTTTTCAGCCGGTTAATAGTCCATTTTTTTCACCATTCATGCAATTTGGCAGTTTTTCCTAAGCTCAACTGAGCTGCACAGCTTCCCGCCATTTTTCAGCCGTTCTCTGACCACTGGCCATGTGCTCCTTCTCCAAGAGGCTTCTCTAGCCTCAGCGTGCCATTTGCACACCCCCTGCTGGCATGCTGATGCCATGCACAGTGTTGTGACATCACACACACGCGTGTTTTCAGAGGACATGCGTGCACCTGCACTTCCCCAGTGCCTGTACAGCCTTTTTTCTTTCTGGCAGTAAGCTTTAGGGGCTGAGAGGTGTACTTTTTCAGGTTTCTCTCCTTTTCCTCACAATCGGAGGTGTGGATTGTGGAAGTAGTACACTATATTTCATTTTGGGGAAACAACTTCAGGTTTCTAACCTTGGGCACCTGCATGGCAACTTTAGTTGCACCTTGGCTTATTGGAGACCTCTCATTTTTAAAAGATGTAGACGCTCTCCTCTGGGTTCCTTGCCCCCCCTTTGTGTAATATGTCTCTTATGGTTCCTCCCAGTGGGACCTCTGAGCTGGGGGGTGGTACACTTGGTGTACCAGCTGGCAGTGGCAAAGCAGAATTGCGTAAATCTTTCTGTTTGTGCTAAGGAGAGCTTTTGGGCCCCGATGTTCCACAGGACATCCCTTCTGACACACCCAACCCCAAACGGGGGGGCGGGGGGGGGGGGCACACAGGCATGTCCAGGTACACTGCAGCAGGACAGGTTAGCTAATATGGATATGCATGCAGACCCTGACCATACAGGGGGGTCAAGATGAGGATATCGGGGATCTTAGGGGGAAATTCTGAACCTAGAAAGCTACTAGATGGGACTTTCGGTGACGTCAGCGCTGTAATGGCTGCTTAGCCCTGTAGCTCTGCTCTCCAGCCGACAATAATCATTGGAAATCACCATACATCAGCATGTCTTCGCCAGCCAAAACGAAGAGGAATAAACCGGGGAAGCCCCAGCCCACCCAGGTGCAGAAATTGTGAGCTTTAATCCAGGGGCAAGAGGGGGATGCGATGGATGCATCGGATGCTCTGCTTGACTCACTGCAGACCGACCCGCATGGAGAGGGCCCTCATTTGGAACTCATTGAAACAATAAAGCAAACGGCCCGTACGGTCACCAAGATAGATAAGTCTCTGGCCGAAATGAAAGCAGACATTAATAACATAAGCCATAAAACCGATCAGCTGGAGCTCTGTGTCTCCCAAATATCAGAGCAGTCTGACCGTCACGATCGCCTGATCCTGTACCTACTAGCTAGAGACCGGGAGCTCACTCATCGCCTGGACGATCTTGAGGGTAGAAGCCGGAGGCAAAACTTAAGGATATATGGGGTGCCTGAGGGCTCAGAAGATAAGCATGCAACAATGAGAGATTTCCTCCAGGGCCTCCTTCGAGACCTCCTTGACCTACCAGCAGATTTTAATATTGAGATGGACCAAGCGCATAGATCCCTTGCTCCCAGACCACGTAGCCCCGAAGCAAAGCCCCGATCTATTGTTGCCAAGATAACTTCCTACAAGGTTAAGGAGGAGTTATTACAAAAAGCCTGGCAGAAGGGCCCATTAAGCTATGCCGGCTCTCGAATCTCTGTTGACAATGATCATACTACAGCAGTACAGGAAGCCAGAAGAACTCTGTGGCCAGTGCTAAAACAACTCCGAGCTAGAAATGTTTAAACCCAAATTTTGTACTCGCGAAATTAAAGTTGTAACAGAAGCAGGGCCGAAAATTTTTCAAGATCTACCGGCTGCTTCCTCTTTTCTGGATACTCTGGGGATAACCTCGCCAACCCTTTTAAAAGAGAAGCTCGAGAAGGACTTACTTGCCTCAGCCTGGTTAGTGGCACAGAAGGGATCCCCCAGGCTCGGATCAATGCAGAGGTCCCCCCACATGAATTTGCGAGCAGATGTCTCCACCTTGCTCAGAAAATATGGCGATTCCTCCATGGTTAATAAGAAGGCAGCGCATTTGATGGACGACTCCCAGGGACAGTCTCCAAATGACAACCAACCAACAGCATTGATCACCTGAATGGTTTGAAACTGTCCTGCCTGCCTTAGCAGGCGTTGGTCTTTTTGGACCTTTTGGACGCTCCCTCCTTTTCTTCCTTGTCCCCTCCCACCGAGGCCTTGCTTTCCCCTTAGTCGGCGCCCTTCGGCTATGTATAGCACCTGATACACCATTTCCCAGCTCAGAAAAATTTTCTGTGAATTAAGGAGCTTTTGTGAGTACCCAATTTATGTGCTAACATGTGTTTTGCCCAGAATGAGAGGCGCCGGGTCAGGGGTCTCATGGGGGATGTTGGTGGGATGCTGGTCCCACTGTGACCCCGGTCTTTGCCTTGGGGGATCGTGTTGGGGTACCTTCATAGCAGAACCCATTTACTCCCGTTCTTTCCTTAAACCTGGGCTTTCAGGCCTCCGAAATGGAGGCGTAGGCCGCCCACCGGGTTCCTTGCATGTGGCACTCCTCAGCGGCCCCTAGGATGTGAATGCTCGGGTCCTTGACTTTCCCCTTCCACATCCGTAGAGTCGCTGTCTTATGGCTCACGGGTGAGGTGGCTCTGTACCTCCTGTGGCCGGGGACCGCGGCTCCTTGTGAAAGACTGTTACCCTGCTTTGGGGCAGGCGTTGGGCTTTGGAGCCCCGCCCCCTGGTTTTTTGTGGGGCGACTGGGAGGGTGGCGATGACCTCAGGAGGGCGTCCATGTATAGCAGCTTTGAGGCATTCTCCTACACAATGGGGCGCTGCCCCGGTTCTAGGTAGCCTGTAATGGATTCCTCTAGCCCCTGTCCATGCGTTGGCACCCCCTCTTGCTTCATGGGGAGACACTGGATCCCTGGCTGGGGGATGGGAACCTGGATGGAGGCGCTCACTTGGAGCGGCTTACTTGGTCGCGCTGAGCCCCTACGGGGACATTATGGGCAGCCTTGAGGATTCAGGACCGCATGGCTAGATGTTTGGTGGGGTTGGAGATCTGCTTGCCTCCCCCCCCCCCCACCAACCTGAGGAAATGGCCATTGCCCATGGGAACCCATTCTTAGACTATAATTGTCTCAATTAAACTTGTCAAGTGTTCTTGTCAATGTTTGTGTGTAATTGTCGCGGGGAGCTTCTGAGTCTTCTGAGTCCCCCTTTTAGGTCCTGATAAAGGAACCTGGGCCCCCTAGAGGGTCGCATTGGAGGTGACTCTCCCCCCTTCCTTACTTGGTAACTGGCTTCTATGGCTTTAGTTGGCCCCCTCTCGACTGGCATTACACCTTATTATAGATCACCAATTTACTATTTGTAGGTGATTTCATATTCTATTAGAAGCAGTAGATATGGCTGGGGCACACTCAGGGCAGAGCAGCCTGGACAGAGATACTTTGTCGCTGATCACAAGACAAACTCTATAAGGGTTTATACCCTACAGTCGGTGGGTTTCTCCTCCTCTATAGGAGTGCCCACTACACTGCGCAGTTGCAGTTGCATCACTGCTGGATAACAATTACCAGAAGCCCCCTTGGAAGTCATTTAAATTTAGATTTGGGAAGGGAGCTACGGGATCAAATAATCCTGCTCTCCCCCCTCTCACAGTTTCAGCAGGCCCTAGCACTGCTTTGGGCAGTGTATATAGTTACTGTACCCTATGGTGTTCTGCAGGGTGCGTTGCAAATAATCCCGTTCCCCGACATCTCCACGGAGTCTGCACATTGAGAGATACATACTTAGGGAATCCCGCCATTGCCCGGAACTTCGGGGGAGCCCAGGTGGCCCTGTCAAAGTTGGAAGGCTGCCTTGACTCAGAAACTCCCTTCGAGCAGATGGGGTGAAGGGGGTAGTTTAAGCCTGGAATTTGGTATGGTATTACTGGTATCTAAAGTTCGTGTTTACAATAGTTTATGGTTAGTTCCACAGGTTTATTTGTTGGGCTTTAGATTTGGAAATGTATGTTTATTGCTCAGCCTAATGTGTTACCATTCTCAGAAGGAGATAAACAGTCACATGTTCTCAGAAATTCAGTAAGAGGTTGCAGTATGGTCTCAGGAGATTAGACGGCTTAATGCAGAGGAAGTATTTATATGGGAAGTTAAATGGCTCGTAAGCACTTAAAAGTATACTCATTGAATGTGAATGGTCTGAGCAGCCCGGTAAAGCGAACCAGGATGATAACGTTGGCCAGGAAGTCAAATGCTGGGATAATTTATATGCAAGAAACCCATTTGAACACAGCCGAGCATGGGAAACTATGGGGGAGAGGTTTTATGCAGATTTTTTCCTCAGCTATGCCCGGGGGTAGGAGGAGAGGGGTTGCAATACTGATTGCGTCTCATCTCCCCTTCCGGAAAATAAAGGAATTGGCAGACCCGGCTGGTAGATTAATTATAGTAACAGGAACACTGTATGATCAGGAAATGACCCTGGCCAATGTTTACCTCCCTCCGGCCTCAAACTCCACTACAATCCGATTCTTGATGGATAAAGTAATTGAGCTGACAAGGGGTACTTTGATACTGGCGGGGCATTTTAACATTGCTCCAAACCTAGCTCTGGATACTTCTAGGACCCGGCCTAGCGTACAACAGGCCTCACATAAATTTTTCAAACAGTTTGTGGGAGGGGTTGGGTGGATAGACACCTGGCGGGCTCTACACCCCAGAGATAGGGGATATTCTTTCTATTCAGCTGTCCATGGAACCTATACAAGAATAGATCACTGTTATACTCAGAAGGAGCACCTCAGCTCCCTGGCTGAGGCCACGATGGGCCCCATAGCTCATTTGGATCATGCTCCCCTAATCACCGTGTGGGATCTGGGCTGGGAGAGTCGCAACACTATATGGAGATTTAACCCTATCCACCTGAAAAGTGAACAATTTAGAGAGTTTCTCAGAGACAAGATCACGGAGATCATTCAGGATAACTCTACCCAAGAGGTTTCTCCAACGATAAAATGGGATACCCTAAAAGCAGTCCTGAGAGGTCACTTGATAAAATATACAGCCAAGCTAGCAAAGGCACGGAAAGAAAGACAAACACAACTGGAACAAACACTCCAGTTCCTGCAACAGGCTTGCCAGCAAGGTGATGACTTGGTCTTAGCCCAGATAAAGCAGGATAAGAGGAACCTAGATTCTTTATGCCTGCAACAAACGGAAGTCGCCCTGGCATATCTTCGCCAGAGATATGGTGAGATTGGCCCTAGGGCCTCATGCCTGCTGGCACATCGGCTCCTTCAACAGCGCAAACAGGCCACTATTGCAGCAATAAGAGACCCCAAAACTGGACTCCATCACACTAATTTCAAAAACATCTCCCAAGTTTTTTGTCAATATTATAAAACTCTCTATGCCCCGGATCATACGACTGACCCTGCCCGCACTGACTCCTTTTTATCGGCCCTAAAGCTACCCACTCTTAGTCTCGATCAACAAAATAATTTAACGAGACCGATCTCGCTGGAGGAACTAACGCTAGCCATCTCCAGATCCAAAACTTAAACGGCCCCAGGTCCGGACGGATATGGGGCCGAGTTGTCTAAAGGCTTAACTCAATCTATCAGTAAACTTCTCCTAGAGGCTTTCAATGAGGTCCTCACAGGGGAGGCCCCCCCCTCCCAGCTGGGAGTATGCAACAATATCAGTTATTCCCAAGCCGGGTAAGGACCCCTTACAATGTGGGTCGTACAGACCGATATCAGTCCTTAACACAGACTATAAATACTTTATGTCTATCTTGGCCCGGAGATTGATATCACTTTGCCGAGTTTGATAGATCTCGATCAGAATGGCTTTGTAAGTTCCAGATCAACCATGGACAATGTACGGAGGGCCTTGCACCTAGTGCATGCGATGCAATCTTGGAAGGACCCGTCGGTCCTTCTCAGCTTAGATGCTGAGAAGGCCTTTGATCGGGTATCATGGCCATTCCTTTTTGCCGACGTGACGTCGTTTCGCTCCCTTCATATCTATCCTGCGAAAAATTTATATATCTCCAAAGGCGTTACCAAAATATCTGGCCACCATTCCGAATATTTTCCCCTCCTCAGGGGCACATGGCAGGGTTGTCCTATGTCCCCCAGCCTATTCGCCATCTTTATAGAACCCTTGGCCCAGGCGATCAGAATTTCACCAGGGATCTCAGGAGTGAACATAGGTGGAACAGAACACCGCGTAGCTCTCTACGTGGACGACGTCCTGCTATTCCTCACTAAACCCGAGCAATCCATCCCTGCCGTTTTCCAGCTCTTGAAGGAGTTTGGTGCATGTTCAGGATACAGGTTAAACACTGGCAAGACGGACGCCCTCACATTCCACTTTACCCCTCCTGAGTCATTAATGGAAGGATACCCTTTCCGTTGGGGACTGTCTAAGTTAAAATACTTAGGGATATCCTTATCCCACTTAGCTACTGAGACCTTAAATAATAATTATCGCCTCTTTACATCTCAGATGAAACAAGACCTTGAGAGGTGGAGTATACTTCCGCTGAATATTATTCAACGTATCGAAGTGGTTAGGATGGTGATCCTACCGAGAGCTCTCTATCTCTTTCAGAATGTACCCCTTAATTTACCAAATAGTCTTTTTAAGGTCTGGAATAAGGCTATTTCAAGGTTTATTTGGGCAGGAAGACGCCCTAGAATTAGGATGGAAATTCTTTCTCTCCCTAAGACTCAGGGCGGCCTGGTGCTCCCTAACCTAAAATTCTATTATTGGGCAGCTCACCTAGCCTTTGTTATACAGCGTTTGATCGGAACGACCCCAGCTAGATGGAGGGAAATTGAGGAAAGTACTCTCTCCAGTCAGGAATACCAAAGAGTAATTCTCTATAAAAACCCACCCTCGACTGACCAGTCAACCTGGAGCCCATGGGTCATATACTGCATCAAATACAGGTTTGGTACTTGATACGTAGGGCCTTAGGGATTACGCCCTTCCTGGCCATGCTTTGCCCAATAGACTTATTGGAAGATTTCTCCCCAGCTCTTATGGATCACACATTTTGTAATTGGAGGCATGCCCATCTCTCAAAGCTCTCGCAATTACAGAGGGGACCCCTTTTTAAAGAATTTGGCGAGATCAGTCGAGAATTTCACTTCCGCCAATCAGACTTTTTTCGATACTTACAACTCAGACATTACTTTGAATCTCTCCCCCTTAACGTCCGTACTCCTGACAGGCACCCCCAGCTGATTCAGCTGATCCAACAAGCAATAAAATCACAGGGAATGACGCATGCTATTTCCACTATATATAAATCATTGATGCAAGCGGCGGGTGGAGATACACTGAGGTTAAGGGAAAAATGGAACGAGGAATTGGGAACGTAAATTTCACCACAACAATGGGAAATAATATGGTGCAAGACATTGAAAATCACCTACTCACACGTTTGGAGGTTATATTCATGGCAACTATTAATAAGATTTTTTCGAACCCCAGTAATAACTTCACATTATCATACCACCGGCACAGCAGCCTGCTGGCGTTTATGCGGCGAGGCTACTGCTCACCACTCCCACGTCCTATGGTCCTGTCCAAAACTGCAGCCCTTCTTGCAGGGTTTATTTGAGGAGCTAGAAGACCTCTTTGGGGTCAGACTACCTTATAGTGGTAACTTCTTTGTATTACACTACCTCCCCTGTGGGGTTCGGGACCCTCACTCCCAGTACTTGCTAAACATCCTGCTCCTGGCAGCAAAGAAAGCCATTACCAAGCACTGGCTCACGGTGCCCACCCTTTCGGGTTGGAGAAACATTGTCAACTTTATATATAGATCTGAAAGAATGACCTATAATCTAAATGATAAGGCAGACCTGGGTTCTTTGAAATGGAGAAGATGGGTCATACATATAATGGCTAAGGACCCAATCTTTGTGCCTTAGCACCACTCGCAGACTGCCTGACTGCTCAGACCAGCTACATTGGGCTCTCTTCCCAAGCCCTTAATTTACTTAGGCATAAGTGTAACAAGAAAGTAAGGGCACGTCATGAGTAGGAGATGTGGAGAAGCAGGGGTAGAGAAAAATAGGAAGATTTTAATGCATGAATGTCTGGAAACTGCCATTTGGGCGTATGCTACAGATGAAAGAAAGTTGCTATGATAACTCTGTGTTACTATTAACTCCTGATCTGAACCTCAGTATAAATAATGTATTAATATTGGTTTAAAACCAGATGAACTGTGACTGTTAAAGTATGAAAATCTTTAATAAAAATATTTGAAAAAAAAAAATTGAAAGCTACTTGATGATGAGGAGGATAAAACTTCTGAGGAGGAGGAGGAAGGGGAGAGGACGGAGCCAAAGAGGAGGATTCCTATCCCTCCCCTGCATGATACCAAGTCCTTGTCCTATCTGATAACTGAGGCATGTAGGGCATTACAGCTCAAGGAGGTGCAATCCACTGAGGCACTGGATGTTAATCCTATTCTATCTGCGTCCTCTTCCGCTTCAAAGTATTTCCACATTATATCCACTATGCCAGGAGTGTGGCTCCGACACTGGGTCACTGATCAGGCTTTGAAGACCAAGCTGCATAACTTAGCCTCAGATGGAGGCTTCTTGTTTGGTTCTGGCCTGGGTGATATTTGAAAGATATCCAGGATAAACGTATTCAGTGTCAGAAACAACAGCAAAGGCTTTTCAACTCAAAAGGTCAGGGAGGCAGCCGACAGAGGCAGTACTTGGGGGTTCATCCTTTCAGAACTTCGGGAACCAGAGGAGCAAAGAAGCCTACTCTGGTTTCTAGAGCAATAATAGGAGAGGAGCCCTTGCCAGAAGTTGCAACGGAGGCACAGAGAGAAAAGCGATCACCTCACTATGAGAGTACACGTGCCCATCTCTGCCTCCCTTTCTTTGGTGAAAGACTGCACAGTGTTTACACAAGACAGGTCCAGATTACATCAGATGCTTGGGTGCTGGAAATTCTGGCTTTAGGTTATGTAACAGAATTTTCTACAATTCACTCAAAGGGGCGTTTTCTGCCATCCCCGGTTCCAAAGGACTTCATGAAGAGGCAAGCATTGTCACAGACCCTGGACCACCTCACTCAAATCAGGGTGACTGTTCAGGTGCCTCCCAGCAAGCAAGGGTAGGGATTCTACTGGATCTATTTCATCATTCCCAAGAAGTTGGGGGTTTCAGATCTATTCTGGATCTGAAACAGCTAACAAGTTTGTTCGTCATACGACCTTCAAGATGGAGTCCCTATGTTCAGTCATCTGAGCTGTCCAGCCAGGGGATTATTTAGTTTCCACAGATCTGAGGGATGTGTATCCCCATCCGACAGTCTCATCAGAAGTTCCTCAGGTTCACAGTCCTGGGACAGCACTTCCAGCACAGGGCGCTCGCATTTGGGCTAGCAACAGTCCCCAGAGTTTTTCTTGAAGGTGCTTATGGTCCTGGTGGCTCAACTCATTATGTCCATCTCTACTTGGACAATCTCCTCGTTCAAGCACTGTATGCACCACTGGCAAGGAAGTCAGTGATCAGGACTCTAGAGGTGTTGGAGTTCCATGACTGTGTGGAGAATCAGCAGAAGAGCTCTCTTGAGCCCTTACAGACCATGGAGCACCAACGAGTGGTGTTCTGAATGGATGAGGAGAAAGTCTTCCTCTCGACAGGCAGGAAGGAGACCCTGTTAAGAGAGGCTCAGTGGCCGAGGAGTCAGTAATCGGCTTCAGCTCATTGCCTTCTGCGAATTCTGGGCCTCATAACAGCGGTGACAGAACTAGTTCCATGGGCTGACCTTCACATGCAGCCCCTACAGATTGGTGTCAGCCTAGGATATGAAGTCAGAGGATTATCAGACCAGGATACCCACTTCACCATGACCGCGACAGTCTCTGGGTTGGAGGGTGAATTTGGAGAATCAGAGCAAAGGGTCTCCCTTGGAAGTCCCCCCAGAGTTGATTCTGATGTCAGCCTGTCGGGTTGGGGGGTGGTCCTGGACCACATTCCCATTCAGGGGACTTGGTCAGCACAGGAACAGCACCTACACATAAACATTCTGGGGATGAGGGCTGTGCGCCTCCCTCTCCTTCATTTTCAAAGTCAGGTGCAGTCAAAAGCTGTGACAATAAGGTCAGACAATGCCATCACGGTGGCACACATAAACAATCAAGGGGATCCAAGGAGCAGGGAGGTGCTGACAAAAGCCACCAATCTCCTGTTGTGGGCAGAGCAAATATGGAAATTACATACTTACCGTACCTGTTGTTCTTCTTGGACACAGTCTCCATCACTCATTCACACTAGTGGGATAGTGCCGGAGGCGCTAGGACCAAATGAGAGCCAAACATTTTCTGAAGGATCAGGAGCCGAGACAGGACTGCATGCATGGCACATAAGATAGCTTCAGCGCCTGTGTAGGCTATCTTGGTGTCGACTCTCCAACCACCTCAGTACCTTTTCGACCGAGGAGGTGCAGGATAACTAATGAAAGTAACTTATCTTGACTTTCTGGGCCTGAGAGGGCCCAGATGGCCCTTGCAAGAAGGGTCAAAAAACAATGTCTTCACAGCCTGAACCATAGGACCATGAAGATCAGGAAAGAAAACAAGTGAGCCCAGGGGATGGAGGGCGGGTGTGTGAATGAGTGATGGAGACTATGTCTAAGAAGATCAACAATTATGGTAAGTACGTAATTTCCATATCTTCCTGAACCCAAGTCTCCACCACTCATTCACACTAGTGAGAGACTACCAAGCTAAAACCAACAATCCTGAGTAGGGTGGTAGGAGATAGGGTTCACTTAGAAAGGACGGCCAAGGACTGCCCTGCTAATAAAAAGAGCTGTCTTGGAAAGATCATCTAGAACATAGTGCTTACAAGATAAGCGCTTGAGTTCTAACTCACCACTTTGCAGAAAACTACAATGGACACAAAATGAAACTCTGCCAGGAGGCCGCAACCACGTTAGGAGAGCGGCGAGAACCCGGCCCCACAATTTGGTCTAGGACAAAATTAACGGCATCAAGACATGTATTAATCTAATGTAAAGGGACCTCAGGAACTGAAAGAGTCAGAGGTAAAGTCTACTGGTTCAGAGTAGACCAGAAAGCGCAGATGGAAATCCCCACTACCAAATATGGCTGACCTGTGAACAACAGGTCCAAGAGCACTTGAACCCCTTACTTAGTGAGCAAAGGGGGTCCAGGTGGAGTTAGCCCATCAAGAAGAATGGTTTCCACTTAGTCATTGAAACCTTCCTAATGGAAGGCCAAGCACGACTTAGAAGCCTCTTGTGGTGGTCTAGTAGAACCAGATCCAACCCACTTGATATTCCAAAAGGAATCATTCTGCCCTGTGTGCCTACAACTGTAGTAGCAAGTCTCTGAACTGAAGGGAAGTGTACAGGAGGACGTGTCCACTGCGGAAAAACATTCTGACAGAAAAAAACAGTGTCTGCATTTCTAAGGCAAATAGAGGTAGATGTGTGTCAAAGGGAGACACAGCAGGACCAAGTGTGGGCTAACCCATTCGTTGAAAGTGACTGAATAACGGCAGAAGTGACAATGCAGTGAGGCACCACTCGTTCCGGCCTTCCTGAAAGGGAGTAGGAAAGGACTCTAGTTTGCTTGCTGATGAAAAACAAACATCACAGTTTCATCATCCACTCGAAATGGGTAACTTCGTGAGAGACTGGCATGGAACCAGTCCGCAGGAACCGAAGGTGTGAATATCGAGAAGCCATCTCTGAAAGAGAGACCTACTTGACCTACGGTCAAGAAAGGGGCATGCCGTCTGTTAATCTGAAGCAAGGAAGGAATTAGGAACGTGAATACCGACTCGCTGGAGAGTTACTTCTGTTGCTGAGAGGCTCTGATCAAGAGAAGAAAGTCTGACAAAAAAAGGGGGAACCAACAGACTGGGCAGCTGTCTAGGCCTAGGGAATATCTCTGAATAAGAGAAATCTCTCTTGGAGAAAAGAGATGACCCATACCTCTGCTGGATCGGACTCCCACTAGGGGTAGAGGAAGTCAGGTACATTTTACCGTAGTTTAGAGACAACTGCCTCAGGGCCTGAGGTGGAACCTGGCCAGATCCAAAAGGATGGTATCGGGTAATTTCGGGCTAGGCCGTGTGCTGTTATGATTTTTCTTTTTTTTAACCGTTAGTCCTAGCCTGACCAGGCTTTCAGGCTGCTATCTCGCAAGGACTGCCTGATACAAAAATGACGAAGATGTCGTCCATCTGAGGGGCAGGAGGAGCCTCAGTGTCCATAACTGAGATTGTGACCGAACCAATAGTCACAGCTGAAGAGATGTTAATCACCTGTTGCCGATGAAGCCACCAAAGGGGCAGCATCACAAGGGGGCTATATACCCCTATCAAAGGAGCGGAAGAGCCTGTTCGGCTCCTGACCATTGGATTAGAATGCTCCACACAGTGTAACTGTCCTGACGACTGAAGAGAGTCTAGACATAGAAGCATTCAGTCCACAGAAGCAGTCTGAAATACTATAGTGGACTCCGTCACTGAGGAACAACTGAAAGACCTTCCATCACCAGACTCTCGTGATAGAGAAGGCTTGCTCTCCAGTCTGTAAAATGAGTCATCCGCTGTATCACTGACAAGTAGGACAAGGACAGACTCATCCAGATGCACTTCTACCCCAGAAGGACCCCTAAAGGGAGGCCTAGGTCAGAGCCACTAGAGACTCGCCACCAGGAAGGTTGTCAAGGAGCTCAGCACCATGTAAGGAGCCGAGAAAGTGCTGAGCGGAATGAGGGATTCTGCTGGCAGAACAGCACAGAAGAGTTCCATTAGTGGAAAACTGCTGGATGTCACAAGATCCCACGCAGACTGCCACTCACTAAGATCCATGGAAAAATAATCCGAAGAACAGGACTTCATTCTGCGGAAAACATCTTGCCACAAGCTCTGCGGAAGAAGAGGTCTGCAGAAGGAAAATTCCGGCACCAGTTCTGACGGACAGCACCAATTGGCACCCCCTGTGGCATCAGCATCACTCGTGGCACAGGATGGCACCAAGCAGTGTCTATGCCATCCTGGGCGACACCCGAGCAGCAACCATGGCACACATGGATGCCTGCTGGCGCCACCCGCAGTGTCACCAGAGGGTGCCTGGCGTCACCCGCAGCACCAGTGGGTGCAAGGGACCACCCGTGATGCCGCACGACACCTGCGGCACCATGGAAACAATGGCACCAACAAGAGCACCCGTGGTGCTGCGTGGCACCAACAGAACCCGCAGCACTGCAGGGCAGCAACGGCACCACCCATGGCAGCAACAGCAACACCAGCAGTGCCGCCTATGGCGCCAGACATGCAGCGTCACCTATGGCATCGGCTGCAGCACCAGGACCAACAGTGCCGTGAAGACGCCAAGGAGAAAACCTGAGGAGAAAGGAAAAAGTGGTGCCCGTGCTGGCCCCTGCATGGAAAGAGGGAGGGGGATAGACACGAGGGGTCAACGCAATTGGGAAGGCACCAGGAGGGCACCACGCACATCCTGATCCAATCGACCTGGCTCCAGTCCAGCGGCTCCGAGGCCACAAAATCGGGAACACTGGCCAGAAGTTGAACCCCATGCTCCAAAGGAGTGGCCCAGAGGAGAAACTGCTCACCGGAACTCCATCAAGGATAGAGATGGAGTTCGGAGTCAAAGAACGCAGCTGTTAAGAGCGGGACCAAGTGGAACCCATCAAAGTTGGTTCAGGCCTATCGCCCCTCCTGACCGACAATCCCCATGCAGACATATCAGAGGGCAACCTCGAGCTGTACCGATTCTTCTATCCCAAACGAGGAAGAAGAGCTCGAGGTTAAGTGGAGCCGGATCCCTGGAACCCCCAAATTTGTGCTTTGGTGGACTGTCCTCCCCCTCCGAGCACAGGACTGTCTGTAGTCGGACCCCCCTCTTTAGCAAACGGCAGCGGACCGGACACAGCCCCTCTGCCATAACAACTTTCAAACTAAGTCTTCCTACTGGCCACCGCTGCCATCTTTAGGACTAATCCGTTGATGGCAGGTGAGAATTTCATTTTATTCTTCTTTATAATCTTCTTTTTCCTCTTAGTAGAATAAGAAAATACTACAAAAAATGTTAAATAAAACGAATACCAAACGGCTAAAAGCTGCTGTCGTATAGACAAAACTTGCAACTCCGGCAGGCGAGCAACATCGACATGCAAGCACACTCGGCGATGGGAGAGAAGGAACTGAGGTGGTTGGAGGGTCCAGCATGATATAACTACACAGGTGAAACTGATCACAAGTAGTGCACAGCGCTGTCTCGTGGTCTGACTTCGGCGCCCGACCCTTCAGAACATTTTTGGCTCCTGTTTGGTCCTAGCGCCTCCAGCGCTATCCCACTAGTGTGAATGAGTGGTGGAGACTTGGGTCCAGGAAGATCTTCTCTTTCTGTCAGCAGTTCACCGAGCGGGGGAGGTGAACATTCAAGCCGATTGGCTAAGCCATGAAAATGTCTATCCAGAGGAGTGGATGTTGAACCTGGAGGTGTTCGACCTTCTGTGTCAAAGGTTCGGTCATCCTCAGATTGACCTCTTTGCCTCCAGCCACAATGCTCAAATTCATTGAATCTTCAACTGCTACCAGTGTTCACAGGTGGAGGCAGTGGACGCACTGTCCCAAGCGTGGAATTTCGGCAGAGTTTATGCCTTCCCACCTCTGCCACGCCTCCCCAAGGTCATATGCAAACTAAGGCACTCAAGAGAAAGCTTTCTTCTAATAGTTTTGGAGTGGTCCAGAAGGACGTGGTTGTCAGACGTGGTGAACCTAACTAAACGAGCACTGTTTCGCCTTCCAATGTGGACCTTCTCTTGCAGGGCCCCATTCTGCATCCAAATCCAGGAGCCGTGCAGCTCACGGCCTGGCTCCTGAAAGGAGCAGACTCATGAGACTGGGTTTGTCTAAGAAGGTGGTGGACACCATAATTGCTCCCAGGAAGAATTCCACACCAACAGCTTATGCTTGCGTATTGACCACTTTTTCGGCTTGGGCAAAGGGAAAAATATCCAGCCTTAAAAAGCCACGGTTCTGCAGAGTTTGGATTTTCTACAGGAAGGAGTGGAAATAGGTTTGGCCTTGATCACCCAGAGGGGTCAAGTGTCAGCCCTAGAAGCCTCCTTGGGTTTCTCCCTAGGGACTAACTGGGAAGTTTTTTGTTTTCTGCGGGCAGTCAGCAGGAATTGACCTATGTTTCATTCCCCTGTTCCCCCATGGGATCTGACTCTGGTTCCAAATGCTCTTTGTCAAGAGCCTTTCTAATCGATTTTGTTGGTACAGATGGATGTGCTGACTTACAAGATGTGTTTCTTTGTTACTATGTGCTCGGCCAAGAAGATTGGTGAGCTCCAGGCTTTGTCCCACAAAGAACCATACCTTTTTTTTTTTTTAGTTGTTTAACCAGGAGTAGCACACTAAGCCCAAAGCTTTTTCACAGGTGCATAAAGACAAGGTGGTGCTCAGAACAATTCCGTCTTTTATTCTGAAGGTCCCTACAGTCTTCCTTGTGAAAGTACAGTTGAAAAAATTACTCACCTTAGTAATTATGTTTCTTCTATTGGAGTCTTGCTGTATTCTGACAAGGGCAGTTAGCCCCAGACTTTAAACTGCCCCAGAGAACCAAGGGTTAATCTTTCTATACAGAGCATAGCGTGCTGAGCTAGAGCTCGGTTGATGTCTCTGTCTGTTTCCCTTTGAAAGCTAACCGTCAGATTCTTACAAGCAACACTCTAATAGCTATTCTATGTGGAAATTGTAAAAAAAATAATTTAATAGCCAACTGGCAACAAAAAGTTTTGGATTACCAAAAGAAGACTCAAGTCAGGAAACCCAAAACTCAAAACCTAAACCAAACAGGAATATAATAAAATAAACATCCAAACAAGAGAAGAGGGTGTAAAAGGGGCACCCCTGAGGTGCAACACTGCACCTGCCCACCAACTTCCCAAAATCAGGTTCTGAGAGGGGATGCAGGGAAGGAGGTCAGAATACAGCAAGACTCCAATAGAAGAAACATAATTACTAAGGTGAGTAATTTTTTTCTTCAAACAACTTGAAGTCTTGCTGTATTCTGACAAGTGCAGACTACCAAGCAGTACTTCCATGAAGGAGGGACACAGCCTACTTTGGGAATAGGCTCTGAAATACTGCTGTGCCAAACCGAGCATCACTCCTAGCCTGGATATCCAGAGAGTAATGCTTAGTAAAGCTATGGACTGTTTTCCAGGTGGCTGCTTGACAAATTTCTAACAGAGGGATATCCCTGGCAGCAGCCAGGGAAGCAGCTGTACCTCTTGTAGAGTGAGCCCTCAGGCCTGAGGGGGGAATCTTTCCCAGTTTTTCATAGCAGAATTGTATACAAGACACAATCCATCTGGCAATAGTTTTCTTGGTGGCAAGGTTTACCCTTTCCCACTTCTCCATAAGTGAGGAACAACTGGAGGGAGTCAAACCTGTGACCATTGGTACGCTCTATCAAGTAACTAAGGGCTCTTTTAACATCTAAACTGTGTAGCCTCCTCTCTCCTGAGGAAGAATGATCAGTGAAGAAAACAGGAAGAGACATAGACTGGTTTGAATGGAAGTCTGAAACTACTTTGGGCAAGAACCTTCTATTGGTTCTAAGGACCACTTTATCCCTGTGAAAGGAGATAAAATCAGGTTCCACTCACAGGGCTTGCAATTCACTGATATGCCTGGCAGAGGTAATGGCTACTAAGAACACAGTTTTCCAAGTCAAGTACTTAAGCTCTGCTGAGGACATAGGCTCAAAAGGAGGTTGCATAAGTTGAGCAATGCAAACATTCAAATCCCAGGCAGGAGCAGGGTCTCTAAAAGGAGGATTGGTGTGAAGCAATCCTTTAAAAAATTTACATAACACAGGATGGGAAGATAGTGAGGAAGACTTCCCCACAGAAAGAAATGCAGAAACAGCTGACAAGTGTACCTTAAGAGTAGCTGGTCTGAGGCCTAGGCCATTAAGATGGACCATATAATCCAGAACCGTAGGCAATTCAGCAGTATCTGGGGAAATATGCTTCTTAGTACACCAGATGCTGAATCTCTTCCATTTGGAGTTATAAGTCTTTCTGGTGGAGGGCTTTCGAGAAGCTTTGAGAATATCCAGAACCCCC
This sequence comes from Neoceratodus forsteri, assembly GCA_016271365.2. Lineage (NCBI taxonomy): Eukaryota > Metazoa > Chordata > Ceratodontiformes > Ceratodontidae > Neoceratodus > Neoceratodus forsteri. The sequence continues at coordinate 1,400,759,642 of CM057453.1, forward strand.
TGTGAAAGATGCAGATCTGCAAACTCTATCTCTTCAAGAGCCATGCCTTGAGATTGAGAGACTGAAGATCGGGGTACCAAATCCTCCCCTGAGAGGATGTTAACAGGTTGTAATTCCTGGGAAGAAACAGGGGAAGATGAACTGCTAAGGACAACAACAGGGGGTACCAGGGCTGTCTGGCCCAACCTGGAGCAATCAGAATCACTTTGCAAGGTTGAGACCTTATTTTGACTAAAACTTTGAACAGGAGTGGGAAGGGAGGGAAGGCATACAGAAATTTCCCTTCCCAATTCAGAATCAGAGCATCCAGGGGGACTGAGCCCAAGACTGGGGTCTGCAGCAAAGAGAGGAAGTTGGTGATTGTCTGGGGCTGCAACGAGATCTATCTCTGGAGTGCCCCAACTAGAAAAAATCACTTTCAACACCTGAAGGTCCAGGGACCATTCGTGATGGCCCTGAGAGATCCCGCTCAGTGCATCTGCTAGCACATTGTCCTTCCCTGGAAGGTGAACTGCTACCAGAGAGATTTGCAGGGAATAAACCAGGGACCACAATTTCATGGCTTCCGTGCACGAGGCCGTGGACCGAGTGCCTCCCTGCTTGTTGATGTACCACATGGTGGTGGTGGTGTCCGTTCTGACCTGAACTACCTTGTTCTGCACCGACTGAGAGAAAGCTTTCAGGGCCAGAAAAACTGCCCTGAGTTCTAGGAGATTGATATGGAGAAGGGATTCCTGGGGGACCACAGTCCCTGGGCAGTGAGGGCCTCAGATTGGCTCCCCAGCCCAGAAGAGAAGTGTCCGCGGTAAGGACCACTGAATAAGGCTGAGTGGCAAAAGGGACTCCTTGTCTTAAATTGTTCTGATCCTGCCGCCATTGAAGGGCTTGGATCAAGGTCAGAGTCACTGGGATCAGTTTGGTAAGGGAATCCTTCCTCTGAGACCAAAAAGCTCTCAGATGGAACTGAATATCCCTCATCTGGAATCTTGCCCCTTGGACCACTGCTGTTGAAGCTGCCATGTGGCCCAAGAGCCGGAGGAAATGCCTTGCTGGTCGAGATACCCGAAGGCTGAAGGAAGAGGCTAGTTCTATAAGAACCCTTGCCCTTTCCAGGGGAAGAAAGGCTCTTGCTCTGACTGTGTCCAGTTCTGCCCCTATAAAGGTAAGAAGCTGGACTGGTTCAAGAACTGATTTGGGAAGGCTGAGAAGAAATCCTAGAGAAGTGAGCACTTGCTGGGTCATTTGCAGGTGAGACTTGACTTGGTCTGAGACTGGCCCCTTTGGCAATCGTCCAGATATGGAAAAATGAGATCTTTTTGCCTTCTTAGGAGCAACTACTACTGCCAGGCACTTTGTGAAACCCTTGGGCTGAGGTTAGGCCAAAGGGCACTGTCTGAACTGACAGTGGCCTGAGGGCAACCTCGAACCTGAGTACTTTCTGTTGGAGCACCTGATGGAATGTGAAAGTAGGGCATCTTTGAGGTCCAGGGAGGCTAGCCAGCCCCTGGCCTTAGAGAGGAAGGATTATTCCCAGAGTTACCATCTTGAACTTTGGTTTAAAAGATGTTTGTTTAGATATCTTAGGTCTAGGATGGGGCCCACTCCCCTGTCTTTCTGGGGTCAGGAAGTACCAGAGTACAGCCCTTTGCCCCAGTGTGGGGTGGGTACTCTCTCTATGGCTCTTAAGGCCAGAAGAGATGAAACCTCTGTCTCTAGGGCAAGGGTTTCTGACAGATTTGCAGGTGGAAAAGATCTGGCTCTCATCTTTGGAAATTTTCTGAAGCTGAGAACCAGTCCCTGGCTTACTACTTCCAGGACCCACTTGTCTGATGTAATAGACATCCAGTCCTGGACAAAGTAAGCCAGCCTGCCACCTACTGGAATAAGAGAGTAGACCCGGGCAGGCCCCATCAGGGTGTCTGCTTGGCAGGAGCCTTAGACTGAGGACTGGATGCAGCCCTGCTCATTCCCCTTCTGCCTCTCCCTCTGAAGAACCCCCTCTGTGAAAAGGAAGAGGAGGCCTGTGCTTGGTAAAAAGGCCTACGAAAAGGCCTGCCCCTGCCCCTAGACTGCTGCCTTTGAGGAGTTGCCTGCCTCTCCTTGGCCTGAGCACTCCTGTAGGTGGTCCTGTACTCATCCATTTTTTTTTCATGTAATTCTCTGTCTGCTCCCCAAACAGAGAATTACGCACTACAGGAAAATCCATGGCCTTAGCCTGGGTATCCTGCGAGAGGCTAGTACATCTGAGCCAAGCCATTCTCCTAAGAGCCACAGATGTAGCCATGACTCTTGATGACACATCATTAGAGTCCACAGCAGCATGAAACTGAACTTTAGATGCCTTAATCCCATCTGCAGCCACCGCCTCCAGCTCCTTGGTTAGCTGGGGGGAGGCCTGTTTAGCCAGTGCCAGTACAGTGTCCCACCTGGACTTCTGGTACCTAGCTGTATAGGCCATATAATGTGCCTGTCTGAGTCCCAAGGAAGATGCCATGTACAGCTTTTTTGCCATGGCATCAATCTTCCTAGAGTCTTTGTCTGGGGGGGTGTGAAGCCAAGGGAATGCTTGCCTTATCACAGGCCGCAGCCCCAACATGGCTGCATTGCTGATATAAAAATTCCGTTTCTGAGCCTGAGAGTGTATACCTCTTGTCCATTCTTCTGTCCACAGGAGGTATAGAGTTGGTAGACTTCAGAATTTTTTGTGTCTGTTTACCAAAAGATTTGTGGAGGGGAACAGATAGTCTCCTGGACTCTGGGATGTTCATCATTTCTACAAAATCAGGATCCTACTGATCCTCCATTGCCTCTTCCATAGGAAGCTGGAAGGTCTCAGCCACCTTTCTGAAGAACATAAAGTGGGAAGGGGACTCAGAAAGCCTAGGAGGGGATACACCTGAAGGTCTGTCTGGGGAGATGTCCGGTTCCACAGGCACATCTAGACTCTCACCATCACCATCATCATCTTCAAACTCCCCTTTCTCCTCAAACTCCGGTTCATAAAATTCTTCCAGAGTATAGTCGTGAACCAGGGGAACCGACTGAACCAGGCCCCTGCCAAAAGGTGCCAGATCGGTCGGAACTGGGCGAAGCGATTCCACAATCCGAATCACTCTGGCTATTTCTTCGGCGGTTGGAACATGGACTTCTGGATCCGAACTGGAGGATTTTTCTTTGCATTTTCTTTTAGTCGGAACCGACCCCTTGGGATCGGCTCTCCTTTTGCCCGAAGGAGTATCGCCCTGGTCAGAGGGCACTCCTTCTGGTTCGGCCGGAACTGAACCGGGCTGGCCATCCAGGTCAGCAGACTTCTCGGCCTCCTTTTCCCTGAGTCTACTTAATCTCTTTTCAAGGGTAGATTTGGGAAAATGTTTGCAAATTTGGCAGTCTGAATTGAGGTGTTCAAACTCCAGACAATAAACACAGGTGGTGTGGGGATTGGCCTTAGCAAAGACGTCCCCACACTCACTGCAGTGTTGAAACCCAGTGGGCCCGGTTTTTTTCTTGGGTTTCTCAGACATGGCCAACCAAACCAAACTTACCCTTTTTTTGGCAACCGCCAGGCAAGACTCCCTTATCGGTTCCTAACCGCGTCACGGATCTTGGAAAAAACTGTTTCAAAACACTTTTTTTTGTTTTAGAACCGATAAGGACCGGTAACCACACACTAAAGTTAACACAATAATTAAGCAAAAATGATCGGTTCAGCCGAACCAATCCACACTTTTTACAAGTTCCACATAGAAAACACAGTACAAAACCTATTTAGTACTCACGGTACCACAGACAGAGACTGAACTGACTATGCGGGAAACTTTTTTGGTTAGAAACCGATGGAAAAATTACACTTCAACCGACTTTCGAACCAAGCTGCAGGAGAAATCTCCGGAGCGACTGTTTAGTGAGGCGGAGTAAAGAATCTGACGGTTAGCTTTCAAAGGAAAACAGACAGAGACATCAACCAAGCTCGAGCTCAGCATTCTATGCTCTGCATAGAAAGATTAATCCTTGGTTCTCCGGGGCAGTTTGAAGGCTGGGGCTAACTGCACTTGTCAGAATACAGCAAGACTTCAAGTTGTTTGAAAGGTAAGAACTTACCATAACAGTAAATCTTCGAGAGAGGCTCTTGCAGTAGGTAATCACCTTGAGGACTGTGCCCCCTGGCATCAGGACCACACAGAAACTTAAGCTAGCAGTGTCTGACGGGGGACCGCTCACCCGACGTCACGAGACAGATGGCAGCATGACACTATACAGTGGGCGGTCCCAATACCCACCTTCCAATTCTCCCGGTACAGACCTCCAAGGAGGTGCGACAGGAAACTAGAAAAAGAGGCTCCTGGAGCCCGTAAAGAGCTGATGGAAAAAGAGCAGCAAATAAACTCAGGGGAAGGAGGGAGGGGAAAAGGTTCCCTACTGCAAGAGCCTCTCTAGAAGATAAACAGGTTACTCACCTATAACAGTAGTTCTAGGAGTGGCATATGTTGTTCATCCACACGTTCTGGCAGTGTCCTTTCCCTTTAAGGGTTGCCGGAAAGTCTTCAAGCTGGCTCCCCCCACCCACCCGGGAGGTATAACCCTCTGCTCTGCCCAATGACGCCAGATCTTGCCCGCTGGAAAGCAGAGTGTGAGCGCTGAAGCTGGGGAAGTCGGGTGGGTCTGTGTGGAAGAACACACACCACTCCTAGAAAGTACAGTTACGTAAAAAAAATGGAAATTACGTACCTACTGTAATTCTTGATCTTCTTGAACGAAGTCTCCACCACTCATTCACACTGATGGGAAACTACGCCGGAGGCGCTAGGACCCAGTGGGAGCAAACGTTTTGCAAGAGGGCCGGCGCCAGGGATGGAGCAGAGGAGCGGCGTCGACGAGCCTCAGCTCTGTGTGGCAATGACTATCTGCATCGACTCCTCAGTACCTCCCCGAGGAGGTGCAGCACAACTAACCTAGAAGGATAGCCTAACAAAAAACAAAAAAAAACAGACCTAAGCTAGTCTGAGCGACCCATATAAGAAGGGTCAACAAAGAAGTCTTCACAGCCTAAGATTGAGGGAGTGAAGACCAACAACAGAGGTGAGCTCGGGGGACGGTGGGTGGGCGTGTGAATGAGTGGTGGAGACTTCTTCCAAGAAGATCAAGAATTATGGTAGGTACGTAATTTCCATATCTTCCTAGACAAAGTCTCCACCACTCATTCACACTGATGGGAGAGTACCGAGCTAATAATCCCCCAAGAGGGTGGCAGAAGAGACCAAGAGCTCACAAATTTCGGACAGAAGTCCGTTAAGGATAGTCCTGCCAAATGAAAGATGTCACCTGGCATGGACATCCAGGGCATAGTGCTTGACGAAAGTATGCACTGAGCTCCAGGTCGACGCACTGCAGATGTCTGCAATGGGCACGTTGCGGACTTCTGCCAGGGATGCCGCTGCTTCTCTAGTAGAGTAAGCGTACACTCAGCCCCCCAGCTTAACCTGCACCATGGAATAACAGTGGCGAAGGCATGCCACCAGCCATGCCGAAATGCATCTGATATCGACAGGTTGACCCAGCCGGGGTCTCGCTGAAGGAAACAAACAGTTGTTGAGCTTTGCGAATTTCTTTTGTTCTATCCAAATAGAAACACATAGCTCTTTTGACATCTAAAGAATGAAGGGTACGCTCTCCTTCATTTTGGAAGTTCGCAAAGTAAGTAGGTAGGACCAAAGGTTGGTTTAGATGGAATTCTGAAACAACCTTAGGGAGAAACTTAGGATGGGTCCTAAGAACTACTTTGTCCTTATGAAACACAGTATATGGAGGGTCTGTGACCAAGGCATGTATTTCAGAGACCCTGCGGGCCGAGATAATGACCACCAGGAAGGCCGTTTTCCAAGTGAGAAATTTCAGCTCTCAGGAAGCTAGAGGCTCGAAAGGTTTTTCAAATGAGCATGTCTAGCACAAGGTTAATGTCCCAGGCTGCGACTGGACGTCTAATACAGTAGGAGGTCTGGTATACAGAATACCTTTAAGAAACCTCTTAACTACTGGTAACTGGGCCAGTGATAAGGAAAGTACTGGCTCATAATAAGCTGAAATGGCACAAAGGTGAACTTTGACTATAGAGTATTGTAGACCTGAATTTGAGAGATCTAAGAGGTACTCTAGAACTTTATTTGGTGGGCAGGAAAAGGATTCAAAGAGGACTTTGCACACTAGAGACGTCTAATTGGTGTTTTCTAGTGGCTGGCTTGCACACAGCCAAAAGAATATCTGAAACTCTCCGAGAGACATTGAACCTGTTCACTTCTATCTCTTCAGGAGCCAAGCATGAAGGTGAAGCGACCTCAGATTGGGATGGACCACAGGTCCCTGGGTCAGAAGATTCATCTGAAGGGGAAGCGCTTTCAAAGTGGTTTCCGACATACTGTTGAGTAACGGAAACCATATCTGTTGAGGCCAGAAGGGAGCAAAGGAGGATCATTTTGTCCCCCTGGGACTCGAATTTGAGAAGTACCCTCTGAATTAGTGGAAGAGGAGGAAAGGCGTATAGAAAGCGTTTTGTCCACTGCAGCCTGAATGCATCCTGACAGAAAATGCCAGGCCCTGGATTTCTAGAGCAGAAGAGAGGCAGTTTTGTGTTGAGTGGGGATGCAAAAAGGTCCAGGTCTGGAGTTCCCCACTCTGCGAATAGTGACTGAGCTACGGTTGAGTCGAAAGACCACTCGTGAGGATCTGTCTCTGTTCTGCTTAGACAGTCTGCCAGTTCGTTTTGCACTCCCGGCAGGTAGACTACCTGAATTAGAGCCTTGTGCTCTAGGCACCATTCCCACACTCTCATCGCTTCCCTGCAAAAAGGGTAAGAGTGTGCACTGCCCTGCTTGTTGATGTAATATATCACCGCTTTATTGTCCATTTGAAGGAGAATGTTCTTGTGACAGAGAATGTCCTTCAAAGCTTGGACTGCATAAAGGACGGCTCTCATTTCTAGGACATTTATGTGAAGCTGGGACTCGTCCTGAGTCCACGTACCTTGGGTGTGGAGATTCTGACAGTGAGCTCCCCACCCCATCAGGGATGCATCCGTGGTAATGGAAATCTGGTGATCCAGGGGAGCAAAGGGATACCCTTCCAGAAGATTGTCCTCTTGCGACCACCAGGTGAGTGACCTCTTCAGAGGTTCTATCACCATAATGATAAAGGACTGAGGGTGAGTGGTTGGGGACCACTGAGTACTGAGCAACCATTGAGAGGTTCTCATGTGGAGGCATGCTAGGTGTACAATGAACACCAAGGATGCCATGAGACCCAGCATCCATTGCATCGAGATAGCTCGAACCAAACTATTCTCTCTGATGTATCGGGCCATCTGTAGGATATCACTCCTCCTGTCCTCTGGTAGAAAAGCTTTCGCAAAGGAGGTGTCCAGAAGAGTTCCTATGCAAAGGAGCTTCTGGGAGGGCTGCAACTGCGATTTCTTGAGATTTAGCAGGACTCCCTTGGACGTGAGAAAGTCTGAGGCTGTGGCTACGGCGTCAAGATCTCCTTGCCTGGAAGGACTTGCTAGAAACCAGTCGTCCAGATATGGTAACAATTATATTCCAATCTTTCTGAGACGTGCTGCAAGAATTGCACAACACTTTGTGAAAACCCGTGGCGCCGAGGATAGCCCAAAGGGCAGGACTCTGAACTGATAATGCTGGCCCAGAGCTACAAACCGTAGGTATTTGTGATGCTTTGGTAGTATAGGAATATGTTGGTAAGCATCCTGCATGTCCAGGGAAGCTAGCCAATCGTGCTGATGAAGCAAGGGTAACAGGGTCCCAAGCGATAACATCATGAACTTTTCCTTGAAAAGAAACTTGTTTAATTTTCTGAGGTCTAGAATGGGGCGCATGCCACTGGCCTTTTTTGGGACCAGGAAGTAATGGGAGTAGAAACCTGTGTTTCGTTGATCCAGCGGAACTATTTCTACTGCCCTGTTGTTCAGAAGGCCTTGTATCTCGGAGGCAAGAAGGTCTAACTGTGTTGTTGACAGCCTGGGCTGTCGTTTGGGAGGACAATCCAGAAGGCTTTCTGAAAGGTTGAGGGAGTACCCCTCGCGGATTATCTGGAGGACCCATTTGTCTGATGTTATGGACTTCCATTGGTTGTAGAACTGAGTCAGACGTCCTCCCACCACTGAGGAGGAGTCCCCCTCGGGCAGTTGAGGTGGGACCAGGGCTAGAAACTCAGAAGGTGGCACTGGGCGCTTTGGGCCAGTGTGCCTTCTGTTGTGTTTTCTTTTGAGGCTGAGGGGCTTGGTTTTTGTTGAAACCTCCCCTGCCCTTGCCCCGAAAGGACTGACGATTGTGAAACTGACGCTTGTTAACACCCCTCCCCCTAAGAAGGGGTGGGAGCGGGTCGAGCCGTTTTAATGGCCAACCTAGTCTTCTGTGTGGCCTCCAGAGCTTGCTCTACTTGAGGTCCGAACAGACACATACCGATAAAGGGTAATGTCATGACCTGCTGTTGGGCATCATTTGTGAAGCTCGAAGTGTGTAGCCAGGAATGACGATGGGTACAAATGCCCGCTGCCGCTGTTCTGAAAGCAGTATTGAAAGCGTCCATAGCTGCTTTAACCTGCTGGTTGTTTGACTCGATACCCCTGGTTATGGTCTGAAGTAGCTCTGAACTAGTGTCTGACTCAGGCAGAGCTTCTACCATCTGTTTGAGCAAATGCCAAAGAACATACTCATATTGAAAAAAGTAGACCTGGTAGCTGGCAATACGCATACCCACGGTAGAGGCAGCAAAGACTCTCTTACCTAAGGTGTCTATCTTACGAGATTCTTTGTTTATAGGCCGGGCTGTAGATGCCTGAGAAAGAACGGCCTTATCATTCTCTGCCAAGACTACAATGGGGTCTGCAAAGACCTGGGAGGCCAAAATGAGTCAATCCTTGGGAGCAGCATACTTTCTCTGGACTTAGCCACAGAAGGAATGAGAGCGGGATTATTCCATACCATTTGAGACAGTGTCTCAAAGGAAGGTTGTACCGGGGGAGTTAAATCCATAGGGATCTCCGGGACATGAAGGTATTGGAGCCTTAAGAGCTTCCCCGGATCAATATCTGTAGTCTGGAGAGAAAGAGTAGAATTCAAATTTTTCAGCGGAGACTTAAATGACAGGTCCTCGACCACAGGCTCTGTGACAGGATTAGGTCCTGTTCCTTCTATGTCATCACCCAGCCGAAGGTCTGGATCAGGCTCAATATCATCTCCTGACAGTCCAGGAGGGACTATACGGGCAGGAAAGGAGTGAAAATCAGAAGGAAATGAAGAAGGAAAAGGGTTCGGAGTCGAGAAGCCCTGAAGGCTGGAAGAGACCATACTAAGCCTCGGCACCGAAGAAGAGCATGGCACCGCTTGACATAGCGCAGCGTGTGGCGCCGACAGAGCCCCCGGCACCAAGGATGGTACAGAAAAGCTGCACAGTGCTGAGGATGGCTCCGAAAAGCCGCACGGCGCCGAGGATGGCGCTGACAATCCCAACGGCACTGAGGATGGCACCAACAGACGCATTAGCACCGAGGATGGTGCCGGGTGATCCATTGACGTCGACAGTGCCGAAACCAACCCAGGGCTCCGAAAAATAGGACTTGAAAAGAAAGTAGGAAGGAGACCAGGAGATGGAGGCATCGGTGTGGCCCCCTGCGCCGCAGCCATGCGAGGGGGGGGGGAACACCTGAGCAGCGAGTCGAGGCACCAAGAAGGTGCCGCGTGACTAGAGGAGGCCCAACCACCCTACCCGATCCCCGAAAGGCCCGAAGGCCCCGGAGTCACCGGGCCAAGCAGCTGGACCACCCTCTGAGCCCACTGCTCCATAAGAGTGGCCTACTGATGAAACCGCTCATCTGAAGCCCTACCAGAAGCGGAGAAGGGCTCCGATGTTGAAGAGGTTGGTGACCGGAAACAGAAACTGGCGACTCCGGAGGAGGAGACCGGCAACTGACCCCAATGACCGACCATCAACATGCAGACATACCAGAAGGCAACTTCGAGTGATGCCTTCTCTTTCTTGACCTGTGGGCCGAAGAAGAGCTCGAGGCCGAACAGGGCCAAGAATGCGACCGTTTTCTTTTATGCTTCCGGGGGAGACCGTCCATCCCCTCGAGTATTGGACCGTCCGTTGTAAGACCCTCCCTCTGGACAGAGTGGCGGACCAACCCAGACCAGCTGACTGAACAGCTTTCATCCGAAGTCTCCGTACTTTCACCTGACCTGCTCGTGGTTGACTCCGTCAATGTAGGCTCAGACTTCTTGAATAAGAAAAATTTTATATTAATCGGTACTTATATGAGATATACTACAACACACAAAAAAAATGAAAACTATTGCTGCTAGTTTGAAGTTCATCTCCCGGCGGGTGAGCAACATCATCACTGAAGCACACTTGGTGGGAAAAAAAGAACTGAGGCGGTTGGAGGGTCGACGCCGAGACAGTCATTGCTGCACGAGCAGAAACTTGTGGCGCCGCTCCTTGCGGCTCCATCTCTGGTGCCGGCCCTCTTGCAAAAAGTTTGCTTCCGCTGGGTCCTAGTGCCTCCGGCGTAGTTCCCCATCAACGTGAATAAGTGGTGGTGACTTTATGTCCAGGAAGGTCTTACCATAACATTAGATCTTTGAGGGATGTCTCTAGCATGAAGGTAATACACTTGGGTAGCCGCCAGAGGTCGCTGTGGTGCATGGCAGCTCTTCTAGCAGTCTTTCACCAGGGGCCACCCACCGATGACATCATTATCCTGCTTTCTGTATAAGAAAGGGCAGTCCCTGGTATCCTCAGTTCCCAGCTGGATTCAGCTCGCTAAGCGAGGACCAAGGGGTTCCGAGGTACCATAGGTGTCCCTTCCCATGTGCTAAATGGAACAAAGTCATTCTCTTAGAGAAGGAGGGGGACGGAGGGAAGGAACAAACCTGCTGCAAGAGACATCCCTCAAAGATCTACTGTTATGGTAAGTTTTTACGTAACTGTACTATCTTCCACGGGATGGTCTTTTGCAGCAGGTAATACACTTGGGATGATTCCCAAGCAGTGTACCCAGAGAGGGTGGAATTAGGATAGAAGACCCTGTAGGACTGCATAGCCAAAGGCCTGTCCTATGGCGAGAAACAGTATCTAGGTTGTAATGCTTCGTGAAAGTGTGAATGGTGGACCACGTGGCTGCATTGCAGATATCAGTGATCGAGGCCCCTTTGAAGTAGGCTGCCGTGGAGGCCTGGGCTCTAGTGGAAAGGGCTTGTACTGTTCCAGATAGGGATTGTTGTATTTTTGGTAACAAAACGTGATGCAATTTGCCACTCAACTGGAAATGGATTCTTTGGCAACTGGGGAACCTTCCCTTGTAGAGGCGAAGGTTACAAACAATTGAGAGGTTTTTCTCAAGGATTTGGTAAGGTTTATATAGTACCTCAGAATACAATGAACATCTAAGGTGTGTAAGAGATGTTCTCCTGGATTAGAGTGCTCTAGGTAGCAGAGGGGCAATTCCATGGTCTGGTTTAAGGTATGCTCTGAAACCACTTTTGGCAAAAAGACAGGACTGGTGTGGAGAACCACTCTATCTCTGTGGAAGATTAGGTAAGACTCTCTACACACCAGAGCCTGAAGCTCGGAGATACGGTGAGCCGAAGTGACGGCTGGCTCAAAGGGCGCAAGGGTGAGTTTCCTAATATGAAATTCAGATCCAGGGGGTGGGGGTGCCTTATGGAAGGTTTGATATGAAGCTTGAATCTTAAAAACATCTTGGCAAGATGATGTTGGCACAGTAATTTGCCTTCACGGGGTTCATGAAAGGCCAAAATGGGAGGCCAGATGAACTTTGATAGAGGAATAGCTAAGGCCCTTCTTGGCAAGTGAAGCCAAGTAGCCGAGCACTTAGGGTAAAGGACATGAAAATGGATTTAGAGAAAGGGAAGTAGCCCATATGGAAAAGTGTTTCCATTTAGCATTACATGTTTCCCTGACTGATGGTTTTCGTGAGGCCAAGAGGAGGTTGGCCACAGGTGAGGAGACTTGAAGACGTGCTATGAAAGCGTCCTCAGGAGCCAAGTGTGAAGGTGTAAAGACCTCAGGTTGGGGTGAGGGAGGGTGCCCCACTCGAGTCAGGAGATCTGGTCTGTCTGGCAATGGAATGGGATCCGCTACAGACAGCTGTTGGAGCAGGAGAAACCACATCTGCCGAACCACAATGGAGTTATGAGGATCATTGTGGCAGGTTCGAGTTGCAGTTTCAGCAGAGTCTGTTGCAGGAGAGGGATGGCGAGGGGAAGCATATAAGAAGAGTCCTGTCCACGGTTGGGACAGGGCATCGGTAGACAGTCCCCTTCTGTTTGGGATAATGGAAAAGTATTTGGAGAATCAGTGATTGTCAGGGAAGCAAACAGGTTGAGTGGCGCGGTTCCCCATAAATGGGAAATCATTTGAAGAACTTTATGATGAAGAGTCCACTCGTGCGTGGAGGACTGGCAACTGAGAACGTCTGCCAGGGTATTGTGGCATCCTGGTAGATGGACGGCAATTACTGTGAGTGTGGCTTCTTGCCAGACCTTCAGCGTCTCCCTGCAGAGCACGCGAGATCTGTTGCCCCCTTGTTTGTGCAGATAGAACACCACTGAGGTGTTTGATTGGATTAGTAAGGGTCCGGGACAAAGATGGGAGCGAAAAACTTGAAGGGAAGGTGAACCGCCCTCATCTCCAACAGATTTATGTGTGGCAAACGGCGGACTGGGGTCATTTGTCTTGTGCCCCCATAAGGGCCGAGGTGAGCTCCTCAGCCATCCAGGGAAGCATCTGTGGTCAAAGTTTGCTGGGGTGGGGAAGTCTGAAAAGGTATGCTCCGAGATAGGTGGTGCTGGTGTGTCCACCAAGCTAGGGCGAAGCGGAGGGAGCAGGCGACTTTGAGATTGTCGTTGAAGTTACCTGACCGCTGGTGCCATTGATTCTAAAGCACCTATTGTACCGATCTCATATGGAGATGGGTGAATGCCACTGTGGGGATGGCAGCTGCCATATGCCTCAGAAGACGTAAAGAAACTTCTGGCTGTTATGTACTGCTGAGTTCGAGTGTGCAAAGCCAGAGAGAGGAGTTTGTCTCGTCTGTTGACGAGGAGGTAAGCCTTGGCTGAAAGTGTCCAGAAGTGCTCCTATATACTGGAGTGACTGGGAAGGCTTCGGGTTGGACTTGGGCCAGTTGATGGTAATGCCCAGATTTTGGAATACGGTAAGGGTGGCCTGGAGGGAAAAATGCAAAGCCTGTTTGGAATTTGCTTTTATCAGTCAATCCTCTAGGTATGGGAAGACAAAATGTCTGTCTCTTCTCAGAGCCACCACAACCACTACAGCAAGTCACTTGGTGAAGACTCTCGGGGCAGATGAGAGTCCGAAAGGAAGTGCTCAATATTGGTAGTGGTATCCTAGCAATTGAAAGCGTAGGAACCGGTGGTGGGCAGGGTGGATGGGGATGTGCAGGCATGCATCTTTCATGTCCAGGGCGCATAACCAATCCCCCTTTTTAACATTGGTAGTATGGATGTTAATGTGACCATCGGGAACCTTTTGTACTGAATGTGTAAATTCAGTTGTCTCAGGTCTAATATCGGTCCAAGGTCTCCCATACGTTTGAGGACCAGAAAGAAATGGGAGTAGAATCCCTGATGTAACTCCGGAGGAGGAACAGGATATACAGCCTTTTTGTGTAGCAGTGCCTGAAGTTCCTCTTGGAGACTAGGAACACGGTCGGGGTGGATAATGGACTGAGTGGGGTGGGAGCTGGGGAGGTGGAGATGTAATTTCCTGCGTGTGCCCTGTACATATGATTTGGAGGACCCACTCGTCCGAAGTAATGGCTTTCCAGGCCTCCAGGTAAAGGGCAAAGCTGCCCCCCACAGCTTCCATGGCCTGAACAAGGAAGCGGGGGGCAAGCCGTAATGGGTCACTGGGCAGGGGGCTGGCCTGTCCCAAGGTGACGGTAGGAATGGGGTCCCTTCTAGGATTGGGTGACAGTCCTAGAGAAGGTGTTAGAACGTCCGTGGGAGCCACCTCAATAGGTTCCTCTATTCTTGCCTCTCCGTTTGGCTTGAGAATTTTGGGAATGGAACTGGCATGAGGATTGTGATGTATGGTACATACCATCCATCATATGGAGAGTGCAGTCAGACGCCTGGAGATCATCTGAAAGTGTTTGAGTGCCTGGGCCAAAACGTTTGGCACCATTAAACTGGGCATTGACCAGTTTATGTTGTATATCTGGTTGCAGACCCAAGACATGCAGTCAGGCATGACAGCGGAGGGCGACACTCGTAGACGTTGCCCGAGCTGAGGTATCCACCGCATTATATCCCGAGTGGAGGAGATGCTGGGAAATGGAATTTCCAGTAGATATCGTAGCCAGTAACTGATCTTTCTCCTATGATGGAGGGAGTTTACTGACTACATCAATAGCCGAAGACCAGAGGATACTTTGGTATTTCACCATGTGTCCCATATAGTTCAGGATTCTCAGATTCAGTGTGCCCACCTGGAAGACTTTCTTCACTAAGTAGTTGAGGTGACAGGATTCCTTATCTAGAGGTAAGGAGCTCATGTGTTAGGAGTGTTTAGTATGATCATGAGCGGCGGCAATAACTACTGAATCAGCCTCTGGGTTAGATGAAAAGAAGGGGTGATCAGGGGAAGCCTGGTAAAGGCGATCTGCCTTCCGAGGAAGAGCCGGGACAGCCGAAGGCTGATCCCAGGCTGCCAGCACTGCATTTTGGTAGGTTTGGATGAGTGGGAGTACCACAACTACCAGGTCCCCTGGCTGTTCAAGGTAGTCTGCCATGTCTTGTATCTGCTTTTCATGTTAAGTAGCAGAGAAACACATAATTTTTTGAATCTGGATCATCAAGTCATGAAATGACGGGTCATCAGGGGGAGAGGCCGCTGCATGGCGGGAAGGTTCCTCATGCAGAGATGATATAGTGGAGAGGGAGGATGGGAGTCCCATTCCTGGAGTCAATATTCTCCAGGTCCTCTGGGATGTCTTCTGGGAATTCGAAATCCTCTGAACAGTATTCTTCCTCATAATCAGATGGGAAACCAGGTGGAGAACTTGGTCTCTCACCAGGAAACCACTTTGGCGGTGGAGTGGGTGACTGGGATGGATGGCCCCATCACCAGAAGCCGGAAGCTCTGACTGCCTCATTACAACCAGAACCTGCTATACTACAGTAGCCATATCCATAGAGGTAATAATGGAGGGAGGCTTCTGTGAAAGCAAGGGAATAATGGAGGAGGGTGGACATGGAGTATAAGCTTGTCTGGAACCCGGATGAAACAGTCCAGGGTCCCGGTCCCACTCAGGCTGGCCCCGATGCACAGAAGACCTTGAAGGAGGAAGGGCAGCCGAAAAAGTGAAATCCATGGTGTTTCCCAAAGCACCCTGGTCTGTCGTCAATGGGGCAGAAAGAGAGGAAGATTTGACATGTTTAATAGCCATTGTTGTTGATGAGAGATGAGTCATCATCGACAGGGCACTGATGGCAGTAGTATAAGGTTCCACTGAAACTGCTGACAGAGCGCTTGAAAGCACCATCAATGAGAGACAGTAGACTCCTGTCGATGAGGAGGCAATTTTAGAAGGCATCGTCGACGAGGAAAGTCCTGAAGTGGTCATTGTCGACGAACGCTTAGAACAGGATGCTGATGGGGAAGCATTCTTATCCTGTTTGTGCTTCTTATGCGAAGCACTGGCTAGGGGTCCTTGGGACGGGGCCCCTGCTTCTCTAAGAGAGCGGCTTTTTGTTCCATGAGGTAAGCCTGAATGTCAAACAAATAGTTGAAGAGTTGCTTGATTAAACTCCTCATAAAGTTCACAGGAGGATGAGTCATGTGTGGGTTCCAAACAACGGGCACAGACTGAGTGATTGTCGAAACGGTAGATTTTCCCACCACAGCGACAAGAACAAAATAAAGGTGATTTGTTTGAAGATCCTTCTGATATCCATTGATGGAGTGGGAACAGGAAAAAAAAAACAAACATTCAGTTTGCTCAGTTTTTCGTCGATGACTGCTTACACTTTGTACTAGCTGCTGCGTACGAGCTGAAGACGGTGGGAAAATGAACTGAGGATACCAGGGCTGCTCACTCTTATATAGGAAGCAGGAGAATGATGATGTCGTTGGTGGGTGGCCCCTGATGAAAGACTGGTAGAAGAGCATCCGTGCACCACAGTGACCTCTGGTGACTACCCAAGTGTATTACCTGCTGCAAGAGAGCATCCCGTGGAAGATCTATTGTTACAGGTGAGTGACCTGTTTTTCTAGGAACGCGGATATGTTCTTTTATCCGCACGTTCTGGCAGACTCCTAGCAGTTCTCCCTGAGGAGGAAGGCAAGGCGCACACCCCCTACTTAGGAAATAGGAATTGGAAAACTGAGGCCCCAAAACCAGCAACCCGACGTGACTCAATGTCAATGTGCTAATGGGAAATGAAGGTGTGTGCTGACTTCCAGGTAGCAGCCCTGCAGATATCCTGGATGGGGACATCCCTAGAAACAGTCATCCATGTAGCGGTATGGCGGGTGAAATGAGCCCTTAGCCCTCAGGGACGCACCCTACCCACCAACCTATAGCAGAGATCAAAGCAGGATGTGATCTGCCTGCCAACTGTCCGCTTAGCTGCAGGTCTGCCAGGTGCGGCTTCAGCGTAGGTGACAAACAGCTGGCGAACCTCTCCTTGAACTCTGGCCATGCGCTCTTTGTTATAAGCAAGCGCTTGCCTCAGGTCTAAAGTATGGACCCTGTACTTGGCATCTGAGGTGTGATTTGGGTAGAACACCGGAAGGATCATCACCTGATTCAGGTGAAACACCGCCAAAACCTTCAGGAAGAACTTCGGGTTGGGGTGCAGGACAACCTTGTCACTGTGGAAGACGAGGTAAGGAGACTCGACTGAGAGTGCCTGCAGCTCCTGACTCCTCCTGGCTGACATGAAGGCCACCAAGAAGGCGATTTTCCACAAGTGTGACATCTCACACTTGTGCATCGGTTCGAGTGGCTTGACCATGAGCTTCGCTAGTATCAGCAACAGATCTCATGGAGGTGGAGGTTCACACACTGGAGGAGATATGTTGTCTAAGCCTTTGAAAAAGCACCAGACTACTGTCTCCTGCACCACCGACCGCTGACCGGCCTGCATCCAGTAAGCAGAGATGGCTGCCACGTGCACTTTAAGGGTTGAATGAAGTCCCCATTTGAAGAGAGACCACAGGTAGTTCAAAATGCTAGCCACCGGACAGGTCAAGGAGTCCATCCCCCTTGCCCTGACACCAAATGGAGAATCTCTTCCATTTGAAGGCATAGCATTTTCTGGTCAATTCCTTCCGAGAGGCCTCCATGACAGTGAAGACATCTTTGGAGAGACCCAAAGCCTGGAATTCTAGCCACTCAGGAATCAGGCTGTCAGGTGCAGGGACTGAATGTCTGGATGGAGTACCTTCCCCTGATTGATCGATAGCAGGTCCGGGCATGCTAGAAGACGCCTCGGGAACCTGTTGCTGAAGTTGAGGAGATCTGGGTATCACAACTGGTGAGACAAGTCTGGAGCCACGAGTATCACCTATGCCTCCGAGCAACACTTTGTGAATCAAGGGAAGTGAAGGGAAGGCATAGAAGAAGACTGGGGTCCATGGCCTTGAGAAGGCATCCTCCTGCAGAAAGCCCTGTTGAGGGGGGAGGACACAATACAGCCTCAGCTCTGCATTCTTCCAGGAGGCAAAGAGGTCCACCTGAGTGGAGCCCCACTGGGAGAACAGACTGTAACATACCACCGGATGGAGAGACCACTCGTGAGATGCCTTGCCCACCCGGCTGAGAGCGTCCGCCAACTGGTTGGAGGCTCCTGCCACATGAATGGCTAGAAGATCCGCCTCCAGGCTGTGCATTAGGTTTGTGGTGTTGTCCGTCTGGACTTGAACTACTTGACCCCGAACAAATGGAGCGAATGCAATCAGCGCGCCAACCGAACTGCTCAGATCTCCAGCAGGTTGATGTGGCATCGGGACTCCTTGGGGGTCCAGAGTCCGTGGACTCTGTGTTCCCCTAGATGTGCACCCCAGCCCATGAGAGGTGTCGGCCAACAGGATGTCCGTCGGCTTAGGATAGACAAATGGGATCCCTTCCTGCAGATGATCCAGGATGGTCCACCACTGGAGAGCGTCCCACATCCTCTGGGTTACTGTGACCAGCTGGTCAAAGTGACCTTTGCACTGGGACCACTGACTGGCCAGCTCCCACTGCAGGGAGCGCATCTGCCACCAGGCCCATCAGACCATGGTGGTGCAGGCCACCATGGAACCTAGAAAGCGTAGAAAGTCCCAGGTAGGGCGCAAGTGCCCAACCAGCAATGACTGGGCATAGGAGGACAGAACTTCCACCCTGTCCGTCGGAAGCCTGGCTCTGGCTCGGCAAAGAGTCGAGCTCTGCCCTGATGAAGTTGATCACCTGTATGGGCACGAGTTCCGACTTGGCTTTGTTGACAAGGAGGCCCAGGGTCAATGTAGGTCTGAAGGGCCAGATCCCTGGACTGCTCCACCTCCTGCCTGAAGGGAGCCACAATCAACCAGTCATCCAGGTAGGGCTACATCCGGACCCCTCGATGCCTTAGATAGGCCACCACCACTGCAATGCATTTGATGAAGACCCTGGGGGCCGAGGAGAGGCTTAATGGCATGGCCTGGAACTTGTATAGGGCTCCCTCTGCTTGACAGCAGAGGAACCTTCGGTAGGACGGACAGATTGGGACATGAAAGAATGCATCCTGAAGATTCAGAGAGCAGAACCACATGTTCTGCTTGAGAGATGGTATGATCTTGGATAGAGTTACCATCCTGAAGGTGTGAAACCTGAGATACTTGTTCAGGTCGTGCAGATCTAGAATGGGGTGCCAAGCCCCCGTCTGTTTCGGAACCAGGAAGTACCTGGAGATGAACCCTGGGTGTGCATGAGGATCCACCACTCTGACCACTACCTCCTTTCAGAGGTGTTGGGTTATGTCAACTTGGAGAGCCGACTGAGTATCTGCGGATACCAAGCCTTCCCTTGGGGTGTAGGCTCGGCTTGGAGCATACTGCTTGAATTCCAGAGGCAGACCCTGACCAACCACTTCCAGTACCCACCTGTCTGTGGTAACAGCAGACCAGGTGGTGCGACAGGCATGGGGGAGGCACCCCATCCCATCTCCGGGCAGGCTTGGAGGAGGCAGAGGATCTGGCCAAGGAGCTGCTGGGGCCTTTACCTCCAGGCATGTCGGGCACCGAAGCCGTTGCCTTGGGCCGAGAGCGCCAAGACTGAGCCTGCTGCCCAGATGAAAACTGGGCTGGTTTGGCTGCAGGGGTGGAAGCCTGAAAGGGATTGCACTTCTGCTGCTTGGAGCCCTTAGAGTCCTTCTGGACGGACTGGACAGAGTCCAAGGTGGCACTGGACTTCTCTATGTGCTGAAGGTGACTGTCGACTCCAGGCCCGAACAAGTCGGTACCCAGAAAGGGTATGCCCACCAGTTTGTGCTGGGTATCTGCTGTGAAGGTCGAGATCCTCAGCTAAGCCCTACAGCGCATGTTGATGGCGACTGCCACCGAGCGGGCACAAGAATCCCCAATGTCCAGAGCAGTCTGTGGATGCTGTTTGGCTAGAGCTTGACCCTAATCTCGGACCTGTCTGACTGTAGTCTGAAGGTCTGCAGGGAGATGAGGAAGCACCTCATCCAGGGAGCCCAGGAGGGCATGAGAGAAATGTGCCATGATGACGGCCAAACTCGCCTGTCGGAGACCGAACAAGGAGGCAGCATAAACCTTTTTTGCCGAATAATCCAATGTCTTTAACTCCTTGTCCGGAGGTTTATCTACATCCTTGTGACCCGAGCGCCGAAACACGGAATTGGTCATAATCCCCTCAGCCAAGGGGTGTTCTGTGAATCCCAAAAGAAAGCCTATGGGTACCGCATATTTGATGGCCATACAGGCTGATGGTGCAGGGCAGGAAGCAGGGTGTTGCCAAAGCTCCAGAGCCAGGCCAACAATGGCCGTAGCCACTGGGAAGGCCTCCTTAGGAGAATCCCCTTTAAAGAGGATATTATTTAGGGGTAATGGGCCCTTTTCTGAATGGGCTCCATCGGCATCCCCGCAGATTTGGAGATGAGACGGGGGATGCCCAGGAAGGACGAAGGGCCTTCCTCCATCAAGAGATCCCCCACCAACTCCTCGGCGACCGGATGCGAGTGCAGTGAGGAATCATTACGTTGGCCTCGTCGGCACACAGCAATGACGCTGATCCCCTCCCTAAGCTACAGAAGACTGTGCTCCCATGGAGCCCTATGTAAGGAAAACTGCCCTCTTTGCAGTTGTTTGGCTAGCTTTTATGGTACAGATTTACAAATTTGTGACACTAACCCCCTCTCCCCCACATGGTTAAACATGAGCTCTTTATCAATAGTGGTATGCAACTAGCAACTCATTAAACATAACAGACACAAGCATGACACTGGGACGCGGATCTCTCGATCAAATTTTAATTAGAATAGATTGACAAAGTAAAGAGAGAGAGACAGATATACAGGTTACTCACCTGTAACAGGAGTTCTAGGAATGGTATATGTTGTTCATCCACACTTATTGGCAGGTTCCTTGCTGCTTTAAATCTTGCCGGAAGGTCTTCAAGCTGGCTCCTCCCACCCACCCGGGTGGTAAAACTCGCTCCGCCCATGGCGCCAGATCTGGCCCGCTGGAAGCTCAGGTTGTGCGTCGAAGCCGGGGAGGTCGGGTGGGTCGTGTGGATGAACAACATATACCATTCCTAGAACTCCTGTTACAGGTGAGTAACCTGTATTTCTAGGGACATGGATATGTTGTTCATCCACACTTATTGGCAGACTCCTAGCAGTTCTCCGGGAGGAGGGAGGCAAGGCGCACACCCCCTACTTAGGAAATAAAGACTGGAGAACCGAGGCCCCAAAACCAGCATCCCGGCATGACTCAAGGTCGATGTGGTAATGGGTAATAAAGGTGTGTGCTGACTTCCAGGTAGCAGCCCTGCAAATTTCCTGGATAGGGACGTCCCTGGAAGCAGCCACCGATGCAGCAGTATGACGGGTAGAATGAGCTCTTATCCCTCTGGGAGGCTCCATGCCCGCCAACTTATAGCAGAGATCTATGCAGGAGGTGACCCACCTGCCTATCGTCCGCTTGGCTGCAGGTCTGCCAGGTGCGGCTTCAGCGTAGGTGACAAACAGCTGGCGAACCTCTCCCCAAATTTCAGCCGTCGCTCCTTATAATAAGGCGCCCTTCCCAAGGTCCAAAGTATGGAGCCTGTATTCGCCTCCGAGGTGTGATTGGGGTAGAACACCGCAGAGTCAGCACCGGTTAAGGTGAAGCTCCCGACACCACCTTCGGAAGGAATTTCGGTGGGGGCGCAGGACAACCTTGTCCCTGTGGAAGACCAGGTAAGGAGACTCGATGCAAAGCACCTGGAGCTCTCCCATCCTTCTGGCTGGACGGATAGCCACCAAGAAGGCGGTCTTCCATGACAGGTGAGAGAGATCACACCTGTGCATTGGTTCGAATGGCTTGCCCATGAGCTTTGCCAGTACCAGCAGTAAATCCCACGGAGGTGGAGGTTCTCGCACCGGAGGGGAAATGTGACCAAGGCCTTTGAAAAAGCGCCCGACCACCTTATCCTGCGCCACCGACTGCTCCCCGGCCCGCGCCCGGTAAGCAGAGATGGCTGCCAGGTGCACCTTTAGGGTCGTCGACCTAAGCCCTTGACTAGAAAGGGACCATAAATAGTCCAAAATGCTTGCCACAGAACAGGAGGAAGGGTCCAAGCCCTTGCCCTGACACCAAATGGAGAATCTTTTCCATTTAAAGGCGTAGCATTTTCTGGTCGACTCCTTACGGGACGCCTCAACAACATTGAGGACCTCGTCGGAAAGACCCAAGGCCTGGAACTCTAGCCGCTCAGGAACCAGGCCATCAGGTGCAGGGATTGAAGGTCCGGATGGAACACCTTCCCCTGATTGACTGAGAGCAGGTCCGGGTGAGCTGGAAGCTGCCTTGGGAGCCTGGAGCTGAGGCTGAGGAGATCTGGGTACCAGAACTGGCGGGGCCAGTCTGGGGCTATCAGAATCACCTGCGCCTTGTCCCTCCTCGCCTTGAGAAGCACCTTGTGAATCAAGGGAAATGGGGAAAGGCGGAAGAGGCCCGGTCCACAGCCTCGAGAAGACATCCCCTGCAGCGAGCCCTGCTGAGGGGGCGGCATGAAACAGCCTCAGCTTCCGCTCTCCCTGAGGCAAACAGGTCCACCTGAGGTGTGCCCCAGAGGAGAACAGATCTTGTACTACCTCGGCAGGAGAGACCACTCGTGAGATGCAGCCCCTATCCAGCTCAGGGCATCGGCCAGGGTGTTGGAGGCTCCTGCCACATGAATGGCTAGGAGATCCGCCTCCAGGCTGCGCACGAGTGACCAAATGCGGAGAGCTTCCTTGATTAGAAGCAGGGAGCGCGTCCCGCCCTGGCAGTTTAGGTAGTACATGGTCGTGGTATTGTCCGTCTGGACTCTGACCACTTGACCCCGGAGAAACGGAGCAAAGGCGGTGAGAGCTAGGCGGACTGCTCGGAGCTCCAGCAGGTTGATGTGGCATCGGGACTCCCGCGGGGACCAGAGGCCGTGCACTCGGTGTTCCCCCAGATGGGCACCCCAACCCATCAGAGAGGCATCGGTCGATAGAGAGACCGTCGGCTCGGGGCGGACAAACGGGATGCCCTGCTGCAAATGGAATGGAACGGTCCACCACTGGAGAGCGTTCCACATCTCCTGGGTCACTATCACTAGCTGGTCCAAAGGATCGCAGCGTTGTGACCACTGGCTGGCCAGTCCCCACTGAAGGGGGCGCATGTGCCAGCGAGCCCAACGGACCACGCTGGTACAGGCCGCCATGAGACCCAGGAGGCGCAGGAAGTCCCAGGCAGGGCGCAATTGCCCAACCAGAAATGATTGGGCAAAGGAGGTAAGAACCTCGGCCCTGTCCGCTGGGAGTAGTGCTCTGGCTCGAAGACAGTCGAGCTCTGCCCCAATGAACAGGATCACCTGCTTCGGCTCGAGTTCCGACTTGGCCTCGATGAGAAGGCCAACTTGAGAGCAAACCTGGAGGGCCAGATCTCTGGACCGCTCCACCTCCCGTCTGGAGGGGGCTGCTATCAGCCAATCGTCCAGGTAAGGGTACACCGACCCCGGCGCTGCAGGAATGCTGTCACCATTGCCATGCATTTGGTGAAGACCCTGGGAGCTGGAGATAAGTCGAAGGGCATGGCTCGGATCAAGAGGGATCCTCCGCTTCGAAGCGGAGGAATCTCCTGTGACGGACGGATAGGGACGTGAAACAACGCGTCCCTGTAGGTCCAGAGAGCAGAACCACACACCGTGTTCCAGAGATGGTATTATCTGTGCCAGAGTGACCATCCTGAAGGTTCGAGACCTTAGGAACTTGTTCAGGTCGTGTAGGTCGAGAATGGGGCGCCAGCCCCCCGTCCGTTTCGGAACCAGGAAATACCTGGACACGAACCCCGGGTCTGAAGGGGGGTCCTCTATCTCCGTGATCACCTCCTTTTGGAGGAGGAGAGCGATGTCGGCTCGGCGAGCCGCCAGTGAGGCTGCGGACCCCGAGGCCCCCCAAGGTGCGACGGCTCTGAAGGGCGGGACCTGCTCGAATTCCAGAGGCAGGCCTTTTCCCACCACCTCCAGTACCCACCTGTCCGTAGTAACAGCGGACCAGGCGGAAAGGAAGTGTCTGAGCCGTCCCCCCACGAGGGGAACCAGGGGTGAGGTGACAGGGATGGGGGCAACACCCCTCAGCCCGTCACTGGGCAGGCTTGGAGGAAGGACCGGCCGAGGGACCACCTGGGCCTTTTCCTCCCTGCTTCCTGTTGGAGGAAGCCGACGGCTTGGGTTTGGGATGCCAAGATCGAGCCTGCTGGCCCTGACGTTGCTGGGCCGGGCTGCGTGCGTAGAAGGACGAAAGGGCTTAGGCTGTGGCTCACGGCCTTTGTCCTTCTGAGCGGAAGAGACCGAGTCCAAGGTAGCATTGGACTTCTCGATCCTCTGCAGGTGACCTTCCACCCCAGGGCCAAGAGGTCAGTCCCAAAAGGGAACATCCGCCAACTTGTGCTGGGTATCCGAGGTAAAGGTGGATATCCTCAGCCAAGCCCGATGACGCATGGCCACGCGGCGCCACAGACCTGGCATATGAGTCCCCAATCGTCAACGCAGTCTGGAGCTGCCGCTCTGCCACCGCCTCTCTGCCTGGTCCCGCACCTGCCTGACCGTAGTCTGCAGATCCGCAGGAAGATGAGGACAACCTCATCCAGGAGCCCAACAGGGCGTGAGAAAATGTGCCATGAGGGACGGCCGAACTCGGCCTGACGAGTCGAGAGAGGACGCAAGCGAGACTTTTCACCGGCATAATCCAATTTCTTGGATTCCTTTGTCGGAGGTTTGTCTACATCCCTGGCGCTCCCGCACGCCTGAAAACGCTGTCGGTAACCAAACCCTCGGCCGAGGGGTGTTCCAAACCGGACAGGAACCGCAAGGACCGCAGATACTTCCTGGCCATCCTGGTCAAGGCGACGGCAGGAAGCAGGATGCTGCCAAAGTTCCAAGGCCGACCACTCATGGCTTCGGCCACCGGAAAGGCCTCAGGAGAATCCCCTCGGTCCAGAATCTCCGTGAGGGATACCGGCCCGCTTAGAACGGGTTCAAGCTTCATCCCGTGGACTCGAGATGAGTCAGCAACCCTAAGAAGGACGTAGGGCTATCGCCCACTGACTGCCTCTCCCGAGGACTCCAAGTCCATGCGCTTGGAGAAGAGGGAGAAACCATCATCGGACTCGGAAGAGTCCTCAAAGAGCTGCCTCGGGCCTGAGCCACCCTCCACCTGCCGAGGTTTATCGGGAGTGAGGGTGACAGACAGCCTATGGGGCAAACCCAAGGCCGACCGAGAATTTTTGGTCGGAGCCCCAACTAATGGCTGTGGAGGCGGAGGTTCCACCAGAATCGGTGGGGCAGCTGGAATTGGCCGAACAACCGGCCTGGGAAAAGGCTCCTCGGCTACAATGAGGGTTGTTTCGGCGCTCGGTGACAGCCACTTAATGGCCGGGAAGACGACTGAATCGGCTTATTCCGGTCAAAAGGAGCTGTTGCCATGAGTTCTCGTACTCCAACGCAACTTGCGCCAAGCCTCTTATCCGAGGAAGAGCGGCGCCGCTTACCATCAAGTGCCGAGACCGAGATCGCCTATGGCGGCGGATCGTCTGGACTCTAGAGGATGTCCGAGACTGAGACCCAGAGTCTTGATTTAGGCCAAGAAGGCGAGGAGAAGTGTCAGGAACCGGCGCCTCCTCGGCTCGGACGATCCATCAAGCTCCGGAACCGGAGGCACAGACGGGGAACCGGGGAGAAGGGATTCCCAGCTTCTCCAGCCGACAACCCGTCTAACGGGTCGAGAAAAATCTCGACCGCGTCGGCGGGAGTCTCGGTCAACTGACCTGACGGGGACACCGAGAAGCCAGTGGTCGAAGCTGAGGGGTCGACCGAAGTCGACTGTCGACAAGGGGAGGGGGATCTTTCCCGCTCCCAAGAGCATCGACGGAGAGACTTACTTTTGCTCTTTTTGGACCTGGAAAAAGGTCCCGAAGAAGCTGGACCCTCACCTTTCGTCGAGAGGGTCAGACAAAGCTCCTTAAAAGAAGCAGAGTACGAGGCACCGAGAGAGGCGGACAAATGTCGAGCCGAGGTAGAAGCGTCCCGCCGCCTCTTCGAGGGCGTATCATCTGCTCGAGCTGATCTGTCAACCCGCCGCCGGACACCGCCAACCGGCCTCTTTAGATTTCACCAGTGGAATTTCTTCTCGGGGCGCCCCAGTTGTAATCGGGCAGCACGGTCTTCAAGGACGTAGGCCGAAAAAGAAGAGCACAAGTCGCAGGCCTGGGGTCGTGCTCAAGGCCCAGGCAGTAGACGCACGTGGAGTGCTGATCCGTCCTAGACATCTTCTGCCTGCAAGGGCACCTCCGGAAACCGGGAGTCGATTTGTCCATCGCAGCCGCGAGGAGAAGAAGACAGAAGTCTTTTAGTAAAACTTTTGATTTCAAACTTTCGAAGAATTAGGAACCAGTCTTAATCGCAGAGCGTTAAGGAGGGAACCTGAGCTTCCAAGCGGTAAGGAAGATCTGGCGTCATGGGGCGGAGCCGAGAGTTTTACCACCCGGGTGGGTGGGAGGAGCCAGCTTGAAGACCTTCAGGCAAGATTTAAAGCGGCAAGAAACCTGCCAATAAGTGTGGATGAACAACATATCCATGTCCCTAGAAATTAAAGTTTTACCACACAGCATTACACTTAACACAAAGAGTCCTAAAATCATAACCCCTCCTTATGCTGGCATGATCCTGGAATGGGGAAGACAGAGTTCAAAACGCTCTATTTCAATCACTACTGTCTCGAGAGTTAATCCTGGTATCTTCTCTCCTCCTTTTTAATTCTCCTTGGCTAGCAAGCAAAAGTCCGGATTAAGATTTAGGCACTTCCACAGTCATAAAGTCTAAAGGCACACTCCAAAGCTGCAGGTTTGAATCCTAACTACCCATTCTGATGGGTCAGTCTTGCTTATGCCTTTAATGCAGACTGTCCCCATGATGTACCACTTCCATTGGCTAGCAGGATTTCAGCTTGGGCATCAAATCAAACTTCGTCAGTTACAAGTCTTTGCACTGTGGATGCATGGGGATCTTGGCAGTAAAATGTTCTGTCAGTTTCCTTGCACCTTTCCTGGAGGAAGGTGCAGTGTACAGCTTAGTTGGCAGATAGCTTGAAGGCTGACTCACCTCGGGTTCGGCTGCTTTGTCTTAGCTTACCCTGGCTATCATGAGCCACAGGAAGTCAAATGACTCCTGCCTCATGTTTGATCAAATCCCTCCTCATTCACCACAGTTCAAGAGCCCTCTGGGAGATCCGGGTTCAGTTGGTATAGGGTTCGAATACAACTTCCGTACACTAAGAGCATGTTTTTAGCGAGCCCTTGAACCACCTCTCTTTCACCTATCCATGAGCGGCCAGCATAGGAAGAGCTATGACATCAGGACTTATTCATAAATTAAACAACAGTTTATATTTATTAAAAAAAAACACAGTAGACAGTTTGCTTGTGTATATTGCAAAGGCCTGCATTTCTACATCTGCTCAGCGCACACTGTCCAATCGCTTCCCTTGGTTTAAGGGGAGTGAACCGTCTTTCTTTCTTCTGCTTATCTTGTCCTTGAGGTCCATTGTCTTATTTCTAATGTACTGTAAAAGCTGTCTTTTAATTTCTAGTCCATTTGGCCATTATTTATTGTAAAAGCTAACTTCTAACTCCTAGTGCATTTGACCATACTTAGGACTTAACAGGCAAAAGGTCTGCATACCCTGTTTAATATAAGCATTGATATTAACAATGTCCATGTTAAGCATAGCACACAGGTCAACACTTGAGGAGTTCTTCTTACACCTAGCACCTCTGGCTTAGACCCATTAGTGTGACTGAATCGTGAAGACTGATTCCTGAAAGATCTTTTGTTTTTGCGAGGTTTCAGGAGATCCACGGCCTACTCCTCCACCCGTGGAACGTCCAAGTCCAGAACACAGTCGCCAGCCCTGTCACACTCCTTCACCCTTGGAATGTCCCAGTCCAGAACATAGTTGCCAGCCCTGCCCACCTCCTGGTCCTACAACTGCTGAGTGGATGGTTCACGCATCTTGGCTGGCTTGCCCTGGAGCACCCACAACCAGCTTTCACTGAGTGCCAGCGGCAGCAAAAGGAGAAATGCTTCTCATCATGAGCAATGTCCAAGCAGTGCATGTAGACATCGTGTCCATGGTAGCAGACATTTGGTACCTGTGCTCTACCAACCTAGCTTCTTCCTGTGTTCCACAGCAAAATTAGAAAATGGAGCAGGAAGCCAGCAGTGAGGAAACAGGAATGCATCAAAAATTAAGCAGGACCCGAAAAAAGTAGCTGAAAAGCCTGAAAACATTAGCAGAATCTTAATTCACTAAGATGAGCTCTGAAGGAGGAGACCTTTTCCTGCCAGCAGAAGAAAAGATCTGAGTACAGAAAAAAAATTACTCACCATAGTAATCTTGTTTCTTCAAAGGGATCACTCATTATGATTGAACTGATGCAGTCAGCCTCCTGTGTTGGACTGCCCGAAGAGATGGAATTATATGCAAATGATGGAACTCTCAATTGGCTCATGCCACTTTCAAACTGCTGCCCTAGCAACCGTTGCACTCTGAGTACTTCAGATTCTTACGTAGCCTAAACTGGGTGCAAGACCCACTAACTAGAATAACATTTCTACAAAATAATTTTTTGTCCTCTCAGGTCAAAAACACATCCCAATAAATAAACCTAAAAAGCTTGAGACCACAAGGGAACCAACTGGTTAACAAAAGGTGATTCTCTAGCCTGATCTATATGGAAAATATCCTAAAACAGGGATGCAGAACAACCTTCATAGGTTTTTTAGTAGGGGAGGCAGGGTGGGTGCTTTAATCATAATGAGTGATCCCTTTGAAGAAACAAGATTACTATGGTGAGTAATTTTTTCTTCTAACCCCAGGAATCACTCCTTGTGATTAAACTGATGCAGACTACCAAGCAGTACCTTTGGAGGTTGGGCAGAAAACCTATTTGGGAAACAAGTTCTGCAGCACTGCTGTACCAAACTTGGCATCACTTCTGGATTGTAGATGCAGGCTGTAGTGCTTTGTGAAGGTGTGTACTGTTTTCCATGTAGCTGCTTTGCAGATTTCCAATAGTGAAATGTCCCTTGAAGCTGCCACTGAAGCAGCTGTGCCCCTGGTGGAATGTGCTCTGAGGCCCAGGGGAGCCTGTTTACCCACTTTACTATAGCAAAACTGAATACATGCCACATCCAGCAAGCAATTGTACGTTTTGTGGCAGGTCTGCCCTTACCTACCTCTCCACAGGTAAGAAAGAGCTGTGTCTGACCTGGTCTGTAACACTTAGTTCTGTCAATACAGTGGCTAAGTGCCCTTTTGACATCAAGAGGGTGAAGCCTCCTTTCAGGAGAACTGGAGTTCTCTGTGAAAAAGACAGGTAAAGTGATGGATTGATTTAAATGGAAATCAAACACCACTTTGGGAAGGAATTTTCTATTGGTCCTGAAGACCACTTTGTCTCTGTGGATTGAGATGTAATCTACATCCGTGCACAAGGCCTGTAACTCACTGATTCTTCTGGCTGAAGTAACAGCAACCAGAAAAACAGGTTACTCACCTGTAACAGTAGTTCTAGGAGTGGTATATGTTGTTCATCCACACACTCTGGCAGACTCCAAGCAGTTCTCCAGGAGAAGGGAGGGAGGCAAGGCACACACACACACCCTGTTTAGGAAACAGAGATTGGAGAACCGGGGCCCCAAAACCAGCATCCTGGCGTGACTCAAGGTCGATGTGGTAGTGGGTAATGAAGGTGTTTGCTGACTTCCAGGTAGCAGCCAGACAGATCTCCTGGATAGGGATGTCCCTGGAAGCAGCCACCGATGCAGCTGTATGGCGGGTAGAATGAGCACTTATTCCTGTGGGAGGCTCCTTGCCCACCGACTCATAGCACAGACCTATGCATGATGTAATCCATCTCGCAATGGTCCGTTTAGCTGCAGGCCTGCCAGAAGCGGCTTCAGCATAGGTGACAAACAGCTGGCGAACCTCTCCCCGAATTCCGCCATCTGCTCCTTATAATAGGAGAGCGCACATCTCAGGTCCAGAGTATGGAGCCTGTACTTGGCGTCAGAGGTGTAGTTAGGGTAGTATACCAGCAGAGTCAACACCTGGTTAAGATGAAACTCTGAAACCACCTTCAGAAGGAATTTCGGATGGGGGCATAGGACAACTTTGTCCCTGTGGAAGACCAGATAAGGGGAGTCCACCAAAAGAGCCTGGAGCTCCCCTGTCCTTCTGGCTGACGTGATAGCCACCAGGAAGGCCGTCTTCAACGACAAGTGTGAGAGCTCACACTTGTGCACAGGTTCGAATGGCTTGCCCATGAGCTGTGCCAAAACCAGCAAGAGATCCAACAGAGGTGGAGGTTCACGCACCGGAGGGGATATGTGATCCAGGCCTTTGAAAAAGTGCCCGACCACTGTCTTCTGTGCCACTGTCGGCTGACTGGCCCACACCCGGTAAGCAGAAATGCCTGCCAGGTGCACCTGAAGGGTTGATGACCGAAGACCCCCTTTGGAGAGAGAGACCAAAGGTAGTCTAGAATGTTAGCCACGGAGCAGGATAAGGGGTCCAGACTCTTACCCTGACACCAAATAGAAAACCTTTTCCATTTGAAGGCATAACACCTCCTGGTCGATTCCTTATGAGATGCCTCCACCATGGTGTAGACATCCTCGGAAAGACCCAGAGCCTGGAACTCTAGCCGCTTAGGTACCAGGCTGTGAGGTGCAGGGATTGAAGGTCCGGATGAAAGATCTTCCCCTGGTTCAATGATATCAGGTCCGGGCATGTACAAAGCCACTCCGGGGCCCTGCAGCTGAGGCTGAGGAGATCTGGATACCAGAACTGGCGGGGCCAATCTGGGGATACCAAGATCACCTTTGCCTTGTCCCACCTCACCTTGAGTAACACCTTGTGGATCAAGGGAAATGGAGGGTAGGCATAGAGGAGGCTTGGGGTCCACGGCCTTGAGAAGGTATCCCCCTGCAGTGAACCCTGCTGAGGGGGCCGGCATGGTACAGACTCAGCTTGGTGTTCTCCCTAGAGGCAAACAGGTCCACCAACGTCTTGCCCCAACGGAAGAACAGATTGTAAGCTACCTCTGGATGGAGAGACCACTCGTGGGATGTCTGGCCTAAGCGGCTGAGAGCATCCGCCAGCTGGTTCGTGACTCCTTCCACATGGATGGCTAGGAGATCCACCTCCAACCGGTGGATGAGGGTCCAGATTCGGAGCGCATCCTTGCATAGCAGACGGGAGTGCGTGCCGCCCTGTTTGTTGAGGTAGTACATGGTTGTGGTATTGTCAGTCTGGACTTGAACCACTTGACCCCGGAGCTGAGGAGCGAAAGCTGACAGTGCCAGTCTGACTGCTCTGAGCTCCAACAGGTTGATGTGGCATCGGGACTCCTTGGGGGTCCAGAACCCGTGGGCCCTGTTGTCCCCCATGTGGGCTCCCCAGCCCATGAGGGAGGCATCGGTTGTAAGGACGACCGACGACTCCAGGCAGACAAACAGGATCCCTTCCTGCAACCGTTCTGGGGAGGTCCACCATTGGAGAGCGTTCCACATCTTCTGGGTTACAGTGATCAGCTGGTCGAAATGACACTGGCGCCGAGTCCACTGGTTGGCCAGCTCCCACTGAAGGGGGCGCATGTGCCACCTGGCCCAACGGACCACTGAGGTGCACACCATCATGTAACCCAGAAGACGCAGAAAGTCCCGGGCAGGGCACAAGTGCCCAACCAGAAATGATTGGGCAAAGGAGGAAAGAACCTCCGCCCTGTCCTCCAGGAGCCGAGCTCTGGCTTGACGAGAGTCGAGCTCTGCCCCGATGAAGCCCATCACCTGAGAGGGCATGAATTCCAACTTGGCCTTGTTGATAAGGAGAGCCGAGTTGGGAGCAGGTTCAGAGGGCCAGATCCCTGGACCTCTCCACCTCCTGGAGGAGGAACCTGCCAAGAGCCAGTTGTCGAGATAAGGGTAAATTCGAACTCCTCGACACTGAAGATGGGCTGCCACCATTGCAATGCACTTGGTGAAGACCCGTGGGGCCGATGATAGGCCGAACGGCATGGCTCGGGACTCGTACAGGGTCCCCTTGACCCTGAAGCGGAGGAACCGCTGGTGAGACGGACGGATTGGGACATGAAAGAATGCGTCCTGTAGATCCAGTGAACAGAAATGAAAATTACGTACCTACCGTAATTCTTGATCTTCTCTTGTATCTTCACCATTCATTACTGCTTGGGTACCGCTGGAGGTGCGCACCTGCTATGGGAGATTTTTTTTTTTTTTCAGTCAGTTCCAACGCCGCCGCCCACAAGAGTGACGCACTGTGTCATGCGTGAGGGGCGGCCATTAGGTGCCACAAACTCCTCCTCCATCTTAGTTCTGGTAGCCGGAGAGGCAAGAAAAAGGGTAAAGGAAAAAAGGGAAGAGCGAGGCAAGAGAGCCGAGGGATAGAAAAAGCAAAGGATATAAACTGAAGAAGGAATAAGCCGGTAGAGGACAGATGGAAGACAGAGAATACCTACCCTAAGGGACCGCAGGGCCTCCCATCTGGGGCGGCTCTAAGGGAGGAACAGATAAAGAGAAAGGGAAGAAGAAGAAGAAGAAAGAGAAGAAAGAAGGGATGTTGAGAGGGGAGAACACTGCCCATAGATATACTGGTTGAGAGGGTTATAAGCTCAGAACCAAAACCAAGGGAGCAAGAATCCCTCCTAATAGGAGTGAGAAAAGGTTCAACTGAACCACTTGTATAGATTGGACACAAAGGGCAGATTCTCTATAATCTCATCATCCCAACCCCCTATACTCTAGCTGTGAGCTCACAGACTGCCCAGATAGAAATCTGTTCCGGAAGGAGAGCACCCAACTATGGTGGGGGGGGTTAGCCCCTTAGCGCTTTGTTAAGTGCTAACACCGAAGTGTGTGGGTAGGGGTTAGGCCCTACAAAAGGCAGCTTTATATGAAGGATAGAGTGGGAACAAAATCGGACTCCCTGAAGGCAAGGCAAGGGCAGCAGTTCAAGGTTAAGAAGTGCAGAAGCACCAACCAGAAGAAGCTGACAATTAAATAATGCCTGCCAGGGGGAACTTTAATTTTGAAGCAGAGCCAAGAGGGACGGTCTCTTCAGCTGTGAACTGAACATCGTGGCTAAGGAGCCCAAAGGTCACCCCTAGGGGCAGTCAGAAAGAGCTCCCTCACTACTCGTTCCCCTCTACCTTGAGGTAAAAAGTTCCGTTCAAGAAGGACGGAAACCAGGATAGTTTTTTTTTTTTGGCATAAAGGCCAAAGGAAAGGAGAGGAACGAGAAGGGAGGGGGAGACGCCGCAGTAGGAGGCCACTGAGGGTAAGGGGGGTGGGTATCAGTAATGAATGGTGAAGATACAAGAGAAGATCAAGAATTATGGTAGGTACGTAATTTTCATATATTCCTTTGTCAATCTTCACCAATCATTACTGCTTGGGTGAGTATCAAGCTCTCTCCCCCCCCTCGGGGGGGGGAGATAGAGAAACCCTGAGGGAGCAAGACCCCCAGCCTCCTGTTGGTGGGAAACAGAAGGGGAAGACCCTGGGCTAATCAAGTGAGAAGCCTATGGTGGAGAAGACCTAGGAGGTGTCCTCCGAGGACAGGGAGGCAGAGGAAGCCCCTGCAGAAGTCTCCTAGCTCTGGAGGAAAAGAGACGGGTCCCCCGGAAAGCGGAGTGAATCACCCTACGCTGGGCCAGGGGTGACAACCTGGATAGACAAAGCCATGCTGTCCGTCTAATACAGATCGCTGTCCCTGCAAGCCTGGAAGATACCTCACTGGCGTCATAAGATGCCCTTGCTTGGTGTCTTGCCAGCTCCAGGCCTATAGCAGAGAGGGCAATAGCTTGTCTGGTTTGCTCCGTATCAGGCATTGATGCTAAGATTTGGGAAAGCATCAACCACAAATGCCTACTGTAGGCAGCATGGTGAGCCTGATGTGATGCAATGCATAACATCACACGAGAGGAAGAGAACACTCTTCGCCCCCACCAGTCAAATTGTAGGGAATCTGAGTCCGGTGGACAGTCGTACGCTAGGCAGCGGCGCCCGGAGGGAGTTTCTAGGTATGCCAATCCCGAAGGTGGGTTGGGGAGAGTACCTAGAGATTTCTATGGGGCACAATACCTTCTTTCACAGTCTGCCAGGGCTGGAGAAAGGGCGGCTGGCGACTGCCAGGAACGGATAGATGTCTCCTGGAAGGGAATAGGCCAGGATAGTACCACCAAATGCTGGGCACTGAATTCACTGAGGAATTCACGCATCTCCCGTTCGGTATTGTCTCACCTAACAAAGGAGATATGAAGATCCCTCACCGTCCTCGAAAGGAATCGCTGATATTCCGTGAAATCAACATCGGAGGAGAGATGAGCAGTGGGTTCCTCTCCCTCAGAGGAGGGAGACGAGGATGATGGAGAGCTCGAATATCCAGAGGACTCCTGTGGCGGTGGGGATAGGCAAAACACCCGCTCATGCATGTAACTAACATATGAGGGGAAGGCCGCCACAGAGCTTCTGAACGTCTCCCAGGATAATGGGTCCGTAGGACCGACATGGCCTGGGAGAGAGGGGGGTGGGAAAGGGGCACCTACGGCAAGGCAACTGTCCTCTGCTGAGACTCTGAAATCCGGGGAATGGAGCCCGAGCTGGCGGGATGCCGGACAACAAACTAGGTCACAGAACGGAACCCTGGGGATGCGAAGCCTGGAAGAGCCTAGTAGGGGATCCTCCCCTGTGACGAACCTGGGGCTGCATGGGTCCAGAAGGGCAGCCCACAGCAATGCCACCAGAGGGGTCCCTGGGGCTCGAGAGGGAAAGACGGATCCCCACGCTACGGCTCCTACCCGCCCCCAAGGGGTGGCAGGTGAAGACCGAGGCACCTGAACCCTGTCTCTCGACCCCCCGGACTCCAAGAAAGCCCTCCTCCACGACCCCAGCGACCCCCACCCCGAGGGGGTGCAGCAGCACCGGGATCGGCAGCTGCCACAACCCCCCCAGGAGGGAGAGTCCCTCCCTCCACCTCCACTCCATCCCCCTCCAGGGACCCCAGACCACCCCCAGCCTGGGAGGCCTCAGGGGAGGACAGCAGCAGAGACAGAGGAATAGGCGCGCTGGGCTGCCTAGCACCTCATCCCACCGGAGACCCTGACTCTGAAGAGTTAGGGTGCCAGGACGGGTCCACATCTGAATCATGCTCCTCCGAGGAGGAAGAGACCAGCTGGACCACAATACTGGCCAATGCAGGGGTCTCCAGTGAAACGGCACTGCGAACGGCGCTGGTCGACCCCGGAACCCCCACAACACTGAGACCCGGCCCTGACTCCCCAACGGCACTGGCCAGACCCATGGCACTGACCTCGGTGTAAGGACCCAACTCGGCACCACTAGAAGAACCGACCAGGCCCATGGCACCGCGGATGGCGCCAAGAGCAAACATGGCACCACGAATGGCGCCGTCTCGATCACTGGCGCCGGGATCCGAAATGGCACCAGAAGGCGGCGTCGAGGGTCCACCAATGCCGGGCCCAGCAGACCTGGGCCTCGACACTGGGGGAGCCTGCACCTCTGACGAGGTGACTGCCGAGGCGGTGTCCCCGCCGCCTGCCCCGGGAGGGACCTCGGCGTTCCTCCGACACCGCGCAAAAGGCCTCCTCTTCGGCAACAGAAGATGAGGAGGTCTCCTCCTCTACCGACCGTATAGGCGTGAGAGGGGACCCGGAGGAAGGGTCTAGAGACTTTATCTGGGAATCCCTGGAGTGGCGCCGTCCACCAAAGTCGGCGGAGCCTTGCCGATCTTGAACATGTGGATTTCCAGGACGTGACGGTCCATTGAGAAACAGGCATTGCACGCATCCATATTATGGTTGGGTCCCAGGCAACGGAGACAATCATCATGCCGGTCTGTGACAGAAAAATGCCGGCCACAGGAGCACCGACGCATAGGGGCGCGGCCCGCCTTCGACTTGCGTTTTGCCCCCGAACCTGACATGACGCGCAAAAATTAAGACAAAAACCAGCACAGCTCTCGGCATCGTCGAATAAAGAGAAGAAAAAGAACGGTCTTACCGGTGACAACGTCGAGAAAAGCAGGAAGGAGGAGTCTGGAGTCGATAATGACAACTAGGCCTAGTACTGAATCCCAACTGCACAGCAGGTGCAGCCTCAACGGCGGGAGAAACAGAACTGAGATGGAGGAGGAGTCTGTGGACCTAACTTGGCCGCACTGCGCATGATAGCGCGTTGCTCTCATGGGCGCGCCAGTTTCCACTCCAAAAAAATAAAAATAAATAAATAATCTCCCTCAGATGGGTGCGCCTCGCACTACCTAAGCAGTAATGAATGGTGAAGACTGACAAGGGAAGATCCACATGTTTCGGCTCCACGGATGGTATTATCTGGTTCTAGAGTTACCATCTGGAAGGTGCAAGACCTGAGATATTGATTCAGGTCATGGAGATCTAGGATGGGGCACCAACCCCCCATCTGCTTGGGCACCAGAAAGTACCTGGACACGAAGCCTGGGTCTGTAGGTGGATCTGGCACTGGAGCTACTGCCTCCTTGCAGAGGAGCTGAACAATGTCGTCCCGAAGGGCCGACTGAGTGCAAGCCGAGATCTTTTCCTCCCGAGGGGCGCGGGCTCAGCTGGGAGGGTACTGCTCGAATTCTAGAGGCAGTCCCTGACCGACCACTTCCAGAACCCACCTGTCCGAAGTAATACCGGACCAGGCGGAAAGAAAGTGGCGGAGCCAGCCCCCCACAGGAGGACCCAGAGCTGGCATGACTGGTGTAGAAGTGGCGACCCCCAACCCATCATTGAGCAGGCTTAGAGGAGGAGGAGGAGGCTCCTGGACCAGCACCTCGGCCTCCTTTACGGGCTGTTGGGGACCCTGCTTGGGCCTGGGGTGCCAAGCTTGAGCCTGCTGCTGCTGGCCTCCTTGAAAAGAGGGCTGCCTAACTGCAGGGGAAGAGTTCCGAAAAGGCTGCTTCTTGTGCTTCTGCTGGTTCTTGCCCGAAGAACCCTTAGCAGAGATAGCATCCAAGGTGGCATTGGATTGCTCTATGCACTGGAGGTGACCAGCCACTCCCGGACCAAAGAGGTCGGTGCCTAGGAAGGGCACGTCAGCTAACTTGTGCTGAATATCCACCGGAAAGGAGGATAACCTCAGCCAGGCCCTGCAGCGAGTCGCCACTGCGGCTGCTAAGGAGCGGGCAGAGGAATCTCCAATGTCCAGGGCCGTCTGGAGCTGCTGTTTAGCAACAGCACGACCCTGGTCACGGACTTGCTTCACCGTGGTCTGCATATCCGCTGGGAGATGAGGGAGGACTTCATCTAATGACCCTAAGAGGGCATGAGAGAAGTGTGCCATGATCACAGCCGAGCTGGCCTGACTAAGACCTAAGGATGAGGCCGCATAGACCTTCTGGGCAGAATGGTCCATATTCTTGGACTCTTTGTCCGGAGGGCGGTCAGTGTCGGCTGAGCTACCAGTGCGTCTGAACACAGAA
This sequence comes from Neoceratodus forsteri, assembly GCA_016271365.2. Lineage (NCBI taxonomy): Eukaryota > Metazoa > Chordata > Ceratodontiformes > Ceratodontidae > Neoceratodus > Neoceratodus forsteri. The sequence continues at coordinate 1,400,797,009 of CM057453.1, forward strand.
GCAGTCACAAGGCTTTCTGCTGAGGGATGCTCTGTGAACCCTGCCAGGGACCCCATTGGTACCGTGTACTTGCGGGCCACGCGGGCAGATGGAGCTGGACAAGAGGCAGAGCGCCGCCATAGCGCAAGGGCTAGGCCAACAATGGCTTCGGCTACTGGAAAAGCCTCCATTGGGGTATCCCCCCTTTTTAGGATATCCGTAAGGGGGTATTCCGCCTTCTTTTGGATACGCTCCAAGGGCATTCCGATAGATTCGGAAATCAGGCGGAGGATGCCCTGAAAGGAGGAAGGACCTTCCTCCAAACTAGCCACTGATGACTCGTCATCCCCGGGATTCAAGTGCAACCCAGTGGCATCTGAGCCTGAAGAGTCAGGATATAATGGTCTCCCGACTATGTCTCCCTCGATACGCTGAGGGCGATCGAGGACAACAGTGATGGACAGACAATGGGGCAGTCCGGTGTCTGTCTGGTCCTCTTTTGAGGGAGCCCCTTCCTGAGGCTGCTTAGGCAGTGGTTCCACCAAAATAGGTGGGGAGACCGAAACAGGCTAAGCAGGAATATGTGCCGGCCCCACAGGTGGGGGAACCGAGGGCTTCGGTTCTGGAAGGGTCGGAGTCGGCCTGAGAGGTGGGGGCCAAGTAATGGCCGGTACTGCCGGCTTTTGACTGGTCAGAATCAGCTATTGCCACATGAGATCCTCATAATGTCGACTGAGTTTCCGTTGAAGTCTCTCCTCGTCCGAGGAGGATGAGATCGATGGCAATGCCTCTTCCTAGAGTGCTTGTGACCTTTCTTCGGTTTTTCGACCGAAGGGGTCCTGGTCCTCGATCGGGACCGACGGGGTCAGCTAGTCCGATCGGAAGATGCTGGTATTGGAGAGAACTGAGGTTCCGGCACCTTTCCCTCAATCGGGACACCCGAGGGCAGGGTCTCCTCGTCAGGGAAGGAAAGGACAGGCGTCCTTTTTAAGGAGTTGTCAACCAGAGTCGGCGACAACGACTCGATTGGGTCGAGAGTGATCTCGGCCGGTTCAGCTGTTTCCTCGGTCTCGGTGCCTTGGCTGGATGGAAGGTCCGAAACGCTGGCTGCCGAGGAAACGATCTCGACCGAAGTCGAGACCGCATGTTCCTGTGACTCGGACCTCTCTCGGTCCCAGGAACATCATCTTCTAGATGAAGAAGACTTGGGATCCTTGTCCCTCTTCCGAGGGCGGGAGTGCGAGCCCGAGGGCACCTCACCCCTGGTAGGGAGAGACTGGCACAATTCCCAAAGGACCCGGTAAAGGTAGAGCCAAGGTTGAGAAGTATAAAGAAACTTCGGCTGGCCGAAGCTTGAGCAGCTTCCTCTTCGAAAGTCCCCATCTCTTCGAGCTGTTCAGAGGATACCAAGGGTCATGGAAATCGCCCTAATTTTGCCTCCTTCGATTTCACCGGTGGATTACGAAGCTCCGGTCTCCCCAATTTTAGGCGCACCTTGTGGTCGTCCAGGACGTTGGGATGGAAGGCCAAACAGATGGTGCAAGAGGTGATGTCATGTACAACACCTAAGCAGTAGACACACGAGAGATGGGGATCGGTATGCAACATTTTCTGGCCGCAGGGACACCGGTGAAATCCAGGGGACGATTTGTCCTCCATGTCCGATGCGCTAGGATAGGAATCGTAAACTCTACACTAAAGCCTGAGGCATTCTCTAGCTGGTTTGGGTTTTCCTAGTACAAATGAGCTTGCAATCCTCAGAATGCTGCTTACCCTGTCCTGTGGCAGAAAAGCTCTGCCCAGGCTGGTGTTTAGTTCGCTCCAATGAACTCGAGTACCTGGACTGGTGTTTGCTGAGACTTCTGCTCGTTTATGAGGAAATCCAGGGATTCCAGATTAGACTTTGTTAGAGCTAAGGCCTGCTCTGTAAGTTGTAGAGATGTACCCACTACTAACCAGTCGTCCAGATAGGGAAAGACTGAGACTCCTTGTTTTTTCAGAAACTCCACTATCATGGCCAGACACTTTGTGAATGCCCTTGGGGCAGAAGTCAGACCAAAAGCCAGGGAGCATACTCGCCTCTGAGACCGGGAGATCAGAGGACTGTGGGTTCAGTTCCCACACCTGGCACTTGGGTTAATATCCCAGTACTGACACTGTCGTGCAGCATAAGAGGGGTACTGCACTTCTGAGGTGCCGTCTTTCGGATGAGACGTTAAACCGAGGTCCCATCTGTCTGGATTGGTGGTAGTTCAGGTGGATGTTAAAGATCCCATGGCACTTATTGAAAAGAGTAGGGGAATTTCCCTGGTGTTCTGGCCAAATTTCCCTCATTCACTAAAAATACCACCAACAGCTTAATCTGGTTCAAGGTCAGCTGGCATTCATCTGTATCCCCCTCCCCTGGGTTGTGCCTGAAAATAGGCAGGATTTGTCTAGTGCATTTACCCGTTCAACAAAAACTAACTAAACTAAACTAAAAGGGAGGGCTGCAAACTAATGGCCTGAGGTCAGTCTGAACCTCAGAAACTTTCTGTGAGAAGGTCTGATGGGGATGTGACAATAAGCGTCCTTTAAATCTAGTGAGGCTAGTCAATCTCCCTTTTGTAAAGTGGGAATGATTAGTGCAAGAGTGACCATTTTGAATTCTGGTTTCAGTATGTGTCTGTTTAGAAGTCTTAAATCCAGGATAGGTCGCCAATCCCCATTTTTCTTCTTTGTAAGGAAGTATCTGGAGTAGAAACCTTTGCCTCGCTGGTTTAGGGGCACCGGCTGCACTGCCTTGATTGCTACCAGATGTTTTACTCTGCATCCAGTAGGAGTCCATCTTCAGATGTAAGTGGTGCAAATGTTCTTGCTCTCAGCTTGGGGAGAGATTTGAAACTGAGTGCCAGACCCAGGCTCACCACCTCCAGGACCCACTTGTCTGTGGTGATGGTATACCAGTCCTGGAGGTAGTGAGCCAGTCTGCTACCCACTGGTGGATTTTTGGCAGGGAAAGCAATCTGTACTAGACCATCAGGGATTCTGAGTGGGCTGTGCCTGAATCACTGGAGAGGGAGAAGCTCTCCTCATGGCTCTCCTGCCCCTTCCTTGAAAACATCCTATAGGCTGTTGTTGCAGCTGGGAGGCCTGAGCTTGGAAAAAAGGTCTGAGATAGGATCTCCTACCTCTGCCTCCCCTAGTCTGGGCCCTATAGGATTGGGATGACCTATCTTAAGAATTACTTCTGTAGGTGGCCTTATAATCTTCTACCTTTTTCATATAGGCCTCCGTTTTATCCCCAAATAGAGAATTTTTCTCAAAAGGAAAGTCCATCGCCTTGGCCTGGGTGTCCAGGGTCAGGTTTGTGGCCCTGAGCCAGGCAAATCTCCTAAGGGAGGTAGACAGTGCCACCAACGTGGCTGCAGAATCATTAGTGTCCACAGCCATGTGGAACTGGTATTTAGTGGCATCTAAAGCAGCTCTTGCTGTATGCTGTAAGTCCACTGCCAACTCACCAGGCACCCTGTCAGCCAGAGCTAATACTGCATTCCAGAGTGCCTCCTGGTATTGCACTGTGTAAGCCATATAATTGGCCTGTCTAAGGATGAGAGAAGCAGCCATATACCTTTTTTTTCCCCACTGCATCCATCTTCCGAGAATCCTTCTCTGGAGGATGGGTAGCCAAGGGGATTCTGGCTTTGTTGCAGGCTGCAGGCTGGACAACTCCTTCAGGGTCAGGATGGCTGAATAGAAAATCAGCTGTTGTCCTATCAAGCTGATATTTCTCATCAGCCTTTTTGTCAACTCCTGGAATAGAATTAGGAGTTTGGAATACTTGTAATGTTGCCTTTTTTAAGGACTTATGCATAGGCAGTAGTAAACGTTTCACGGGGGTTAGCCCCATCATATCCAAGAATTCTGCTTCCTCCACATCTTTCTCTGTCTCCTGCAGAGGGAGGTTAAGTGATTCCACCATGCTTTTAACAAAAGCATAATGTGAGGAATAATCCTCGGGACCCCTGTGGGGAAACCTAACTCCTGTTATGGAGAAACCTCTGGATCTATCGGTTCCTCCTCAAAATTATCATCATCTTCCTCCTCAAGAAAGGAAGCCTGAGGCTCCAGAGAAGGTGGAACTGGCACAGGAACCAGTGCAGTTGGTTTTGGAACCAGGACTGCAGCTTGCAAGACCTGTAAGGCCTTGGCAGTGTCCTCAGCTGAGGGCATACCAGTTTTGTCAGCTGGGAGCTCATTAGCCTTCTCGGCCGGAGGCACAGCGACATGCTTTTCCTTACATTTTGTTTTTGAGTGGCACAGGTTCAGTCCCTGAGTCCACTGGCCTTTTTGGCTTAGCCTGCTCAACTTTATCTGATCCTTTATCAGGATCCTTAGCTTTACCTTCATCCTATCTAGTGCCAGAGGTGGAGGAACCACTTTCACCAGTATTAGTAGAAGCAGAGACCATTTCTTCCAAAATGTTGTACCTTTTGTAAGAGTTTTTGGGCTAAATGTTTTACAAACGTCACAATTAGCAAAAATATGGCTAGTGCCCAGACAAACAATACACAATGAATGTCTGTCTGCTTTAGCTATGATCTGGCCACAAGACTCACAATTTGAAACTGGTGGGTCGTGTGCGTTTTTTAGGCTTAACAACAGGAGCCTCTGACATTGAGCAGGAATTGTTAAAGAAAAATGTCAAATTATCGGTTTCTTAGAACCAAATATTTTAACTATAAACAACCGCTAACAGTTCCGGGAACCGAGTGCTACTCAGTTTCATAAACAAGAAAGGAATTAAAACAAGTATATGCAGTTAGGAACCGACCGCAAAGAATTAACCAATATAAATATAGATTGAGGTAAAAACCTCACTAGAAATAGTGGAACCCTCGGAACCGTGAAGGAACCGCTAAACACAGTAAATCCTAACACAATAAACAAAATAAACTAACCCTAAGGCAGCAATATAAACTAAAAAACACTACTTATCGCCAGATAAATGGATTTAGAAGAGGTTGAAGGAGAGCTCTCCGGGACGTCTTCACTAGGCAGGCGAGTAAAGAATCTGAAGCACTCAGAGTGCAACAGTTGCTAGGGCAGCAGTTTGAAAGTGGCATGAGCCAATTGAGAGTTCCATCATTTGCATATAATTCCATCTCTCCGGGCAGTCCAACACAGGAGGCTGACTACATCAGTTTAATCATAATAAGTGATTCCTGGGGTTAGAATGGTGCAGAGCTGGAGGACCAAATGGTTGAGTAACAGGAGGAATCAAGTTGACTGTTACAGCGACTGACATGCTCAGTGGAAGCCAAAATCTGGATAGTGAACCAAATCTAGGTAGTTAACATGACACTTAATTCTAATACTTTATGTTTCTTTAATCTACTGAAAATGTTCAGTGTACTCTACCTGAAAGTAGAAACACCAGCATCTCTGAGAATTTTCTCTCTTTCTTTGTGTGCAAACTTCTCACCGAATGTCTTCTGTTAAAACATAGACAAGTACATAAAACCGGTTTTATAGTGTCCCTGTAATCAAAGAATGTAAGAAACACAGAAACTGAATTTGTCGGCAGAAAAAGACCGCTTGGCCCACCCAGTCTGGCAAGATGGCCCCTGCCTAGTCTGTCTCTGCAGACCCTAACTGGTCTCCAGCGAACTTCCAATCTCCATGCCCATTTCCTAATATTCCCCTATGTCTATCCCACGCATGCTTGAAGCCCTCTACTGTTTTTCCCCCACCACTTATTTATTTGTTTATGTATGTATGTATGTATGTATGTATGTCTGTCTGTCTGTCTGTCTGTCTTTCTGTCTTTGGTGACCGAGTAGGTGCGCTGATCCAGTCTTTCCCAGGTGTCCACTGCTCTTTTAGTGAAACAGTACTTCCTCACGTATCTTCTAAACCTTACCCCCCTACAACTTTATCACATGCCCTCTGGTTCTGGTGCTCTTCCTCACTTGAAAGAGACTCCCCTCTTGCACCCTGTCAACCTGGTGATGTACTTGTAGGTCTCTATAATGTCCCCTCTCATTCACCTGTCTTCCAGGGTGTGCATGTTAAGATCCCTCAATCTCTCCTCATAGGGCTTTTGGTGCAACCCCTGCACCATTTTAGCTGCCCTCCTCTGGACGGTATATCGACGCACAGCGACAGGAATATCACAAAGACCATCACAGTGACATTTCGGCAGTTCGCTGTGATTGTCTTCATGTATTCCAACACTATTGCCAGGTGTTTGCCCCCCCTCCCCAAACTAACTCTGAATGGGTTAAGTAATCATAAAATCTGCAGGCGTGGGGGCTGAGCCCCGCATGGGAGATGTGGGCGAAGCTCCACACAGAAACACTTGTTCTCTAGCAATGGCACACCACCAATTGGCGGTGTTGTGCTGTCGCTGTGCTGACGGTCGACAAATTTCTTGTCGCCACGGCATAGTGGAATCCCTCTGGACTGCATCCACCCTGTCTATGTCCTTTCTGAAGTGCAGCCTCCAGAACTGGGCACAATACTTCATGTGAGGTCTCAACAGCAAGCGATAAAGTAGCAACACCAGCTTCCTTCTCCTGCTGGAGATACCTCTCTCTCTCTATGCATCCCACTTGCCCTAACCACTGCTTTGTCACACTGCCCTGCCACTTTGAGATCATCAGATATGATCACCCAAGGTGCTTTTCCTGCTTATTGACTGACAGTACCTTCCCTATCCGATACTCATTTCTTGGGTTCTTATGCCCTAGGTGCATTATTTTGCACTTTATGGCACTGAACCCTAACTGCTCTGGCTCTTGATCACTCCTCGTGTTTCCAAGGATCCCAGTGCATTCTCTTGACCTCTTCATTATTGTCCACCCTATTACAGATTTTGGTATCATCTGCAAAAAGGCATACCTTCCCTTCCCATTCACCTGCAATGTCACATTAAGACATTGAAGAAGACTGGTTCCAGGACTGTGCCCTGCAGCACCCCGCTGGTCACTCTCTCAGCATTAGCGTGAGTGCCATTAACCGTCACCCTGTATCGCCTATCTGGTAACCAGTCTCCAACCCAGGTCACCACTTTGGATCCCACCACTAAGCTGCTCAATTTCTTTATCGTCTCCTGTGTGGCAGTGTCAAATGCCTTGCTAAAGTCTAGATAGGCCATGTCCACTGCCCTCCCTTGATTTATTTCCCTGGTTCTCCAGTCAAAGTACTCAATCAGATTCGTCTGGCTTGACTTTCCACCAGTGAACCAATGCTGACAGTGAAGACTGAACAGAAGTACCTGTTCAGGATGTCAGCTGTTTCTTGGTCCTTTTCTGCAGTTTCCCTCTGCCACCATCCTTATCCTCACTATCCCTTCCTTCTCATTTATGTACCTGAAGAAAGTCTTATCCACATTTGCTACCCGTTTGGCTAACCTTTCCTCTGTCTGCATGCAGCAGGGTGGCCCCTGCCATTGTTTAGTGATTTATAAATGAGGGCCCAGAGTTTTAAATGGTACTGTCATGATAAGGCCTTCCCCAAGGTAATGGTCAGTCAGTATAGGAAGCACTGATTCAGTTTAGGACCTGCTCCTGAAGAAAAACAAGTACAACTCAAGCACACCTTTTCTTTATCCTTTAGCTGTGCTGAAGAATGCAATGGTGACAGCCACACTGGGCTAATTGCTGAGAAAGCAGAGAGTTGCGGTATTTTATTTTAAACCTTAGTTATATTGCACTTGATATCTGCAACAACGTGCACTTTTGCTCAATTCTGTGGGAAGTGAAACTAACTACCCTTGGTAATTGCTTTTTATTTACATATTTATTTAGTGTTTAACCAAGAAGGGGCTTGCAAACTCTGTTTATCTTGTTAGTAACTTCAGAAGGATTTAAATACTGCATTTGGGTAGACCCTTGGAGGTAGCTAGATTGTCTACTAGGATTTTCTGACAGTTAAACTATTTTTAAATTTACAGGTGGCTGAGAAGTTGAAAAAGGAGCTTGCAAACTCTGCTTATCTTGGAAGTAACTTCACAAGGGTTTGAATACTGCATTTTGGTTGTCCCTTGGGGTAGCTGGATTGACTACTAGGATTTTGGGACAGAAACTATTTTAAATAATTTACTGGTGCTAGGAGTTTGTGATAGTTAAACTATTTTAAATAAGTTACTGGAGGTTAGTTGAATTACTATAAAGGGCAGTACTCACCAGGGTGGTGGAGCAGTGGTGTATTTGATTGTTTCTAACAGTCACCTGTGGTTGTGGACTACCCACCCCCTTCCCCACACCCCACCCCCCCAGGCGTAGCATTTCCTTTATAGCCAAAGTTCTGACATCACGTCCTCAACAGGTCTTGGGGCAGAACTGTCATATTCTTAATAACCCATCACAGTGCATAAAGGGTAAGTACACGCCACCAAAAAAAATAAATAAATATATATATATTACATATTGTATATTATAAGGGAGAGGGACATGTGAGGAGTGGTGCAATGCACTGGCTGTGGGGCAGCAGTTTTCCGGGAGACATTCTGGAAACTGCACTGCTGTCCTATTTGCAGACAACTGTCAGCTCTGAGGGAGGAGAATGCCCACCTCCAGGCTGAACTGGCAAGGACTAAGGAGGCCTCCCCACCCAAAGAGCACCACTGCCACAACCACTGCCTCAGATGTTGCCAAGTATAAAGAGCAGTTGGACCACAGTGGGTTCTGGGAGGGTGCGGGTGGTGAAACAGAGGCGAAGCCCCCTAGTTGTACCTCTACACAAATCATACGCCAGTCTGGCAGAGCAAGGGTCCTCTATGATGGCACCCTCAGTGGAGACCAAGAAGAATGCTGAGGACATCCACAAGGGAGACACACAAAAGGGTGGCAAGGGACACCACAGGGGAAGGAAACAGCTTCTGATAGGGGACTCAGCTGTTAGGGGGGTAGAACTGGGGAAGGGAGAGGAGAGGAGAGGGAAGTAAGGTGCCTGCCTGGTGCCATGGCTTGGAGGGACAAGAAGCGAATCCTCACAATTGCAGACTCAGCATCACAGGAGAGGGAACTAGATATCATTGTCCACCTTGGGACAAATGACCTAGCTAGGAATGGAATCAGAGCAGTGCAGGATGAATTTGTGGAGTTGGGGAGGGGCCTCAGACAGGTAGCAAGCACGGTTACCTTCTCAGAGGTGCTGCCAGTCCATGGCAGGGGTGAGGCTAGGGTACTGCACACCATGCAGTTTAATGAATGGTTGCAAAACTGGTGCAGAGCACAGGGTTTTGGCTTCATTGGGAACTGGAGGTACACCTGGAGAGATGAAGGTCTATACTGGCACGATGGTCTGCATCTGTCCACGAAGGGAACCGAGCTCCTAAGTGACAGGTTTAAATGCTTCCTTGGCAAGCTTTTAAACTAGCCAAGGGGGGAGGTGCTGATAAGAGGCAGGAAATTTCAAGCCTCCCCCCACAAAACATGGCAGGTAGTAAGGTAAACACTGAGGTACAGAGCTCAACAGAGGGCAGGACAGGGGTAAATGGAAAAATAGACAAGGGCAATAAGAGCAGGGATGGGGAAAAAGGATAAAGCCAACATTAAATGGAGGGCAATGAGTAATAATGCCCGTAGTCGGGGAAACAAGCTTCCTGAGCTAGTAGCCCTGATGGAGGATGAAAAATTGGATATTGTGGCAGTCATGGAAACATGGTACACGGAGAACAAATGACTGGGATGTCAACATACCGGGGTACACAGTCTACAGAAGGGACAGGGAGGGTAAAAGAGGAGGTGGAGTAGCTCTATACGTAAGGGAAGGGATCAAAGCTACAGAACTAAAAAGTAAAGGGGGAGGACAAGAGGCACTCTGAGTCACCTTAGAGACAGGGAATGGCATCACAATCCGCACAGGGGTTGTATACAGACCCCCATCTCAAGGGGAGGAAACGGACAAGAAAATGATGGAGGACATTCTCAAAATGGCTGAAAAGGGGGAGATACCGTTGATGGGGGACCTGAATATGCCAGATGTTAATTGGATGACATGTACTGCAGCCACATCCAAGAGCAGGGTCATTCTCGATGCCCTGCAGGGGGCAGGCCTTAGACAGCTAGTGTTGGAACCCACCCGGAGGAAGCAATACTAGACCTGGTACTCTCAAATGGAGAGAGGATCACAAATTTAGAAGTCAGTAGACATCTGGGAACAAGTGACCACTGCACAGTGTGCTTCACAATAAGCACAACCATGGAGACACGCCATACAAAAACAAGGATACTGGACTTTAGAAGGGCCGACTTTGGCAAAATGGGTGAATACCTGAGGAATGCACTAGCAAATGGCCAAAAAGGAGGGGTGGAAGAACAATGGAGAAAAATCAAAACTGCTATCATAGAGGCAACAAGCCTTTGTGTGAAACAAATAAAGAAAACAAAGCAGAGTAAAAAAAACACTATGGTTCTCAAAAGAGGTGGCAGGGAAGGTTAAGGAGAAAAAGGCTGCATTCAAAAAGTATAAGGAATCACAGAAGGAGCACGACAGGGAACTGTATCAATTAAAGCAGAAAGAAGTGGGGAAGGCAGTCAGAATAGCAAAGGCCCAAACCGAGGAAAAAATAGCCAACTCAGTTAAGAAGGGGGATAAAACCTTCTATAGGTACATTAGGGAGCATAGAAAGGTTAAGGAGGAATAGTAAGATTAATAAAGGAGAGGGAGGTGGGCAGAGGAGACAGTGAAAAGGCGGAGATACTGAATTAATACTTTTGTTCAGTATTCACAAAAGAAGATGAGGAGGAGTTACCTAAACCAGACAATAGAAGCACTCTGGGTAGGGGGGTTGACACCAGTCCATTTATAGAAGAAAGAGTCCTGAAAGAACTCCTAAAACTCAAGGTGGACAAAGCAATGGGACCTGACGGGATTCACCCCAGAATCCTAAAATAACTAAAGGAAGACCTAGTGACACCACTGACCACACTTTTTAACAAATCATGGAAGGATGGGGTGGTACCTGAGGACTGGAGGAGGGCAGATGTTATTCCCCTTCACAAAAGTGGGAGCAAGGCAGAAGCCGGAAACTACAGACCTGTAAGTTTGACCTCAGTGACAGGGAAAATGATAGAATCACTTCTGAAAGAAAGAATTGTTGAGTACCTAGAGGCCAGCGGGGCACAGGACCCAAAGCAGCATGGATTTACAGCAGGAAGGTCATGTCAGACGAATCTAATTGATTTCTTTGACTGGGTGACCAAAGTAATAGACCAGGAGGGGCTGTGGATATGGCCTACCCACACTTTAGCAAGGCATTTGACGAGTCCCGCATAAAAGACTAATAATCAAGTTAGCCAGCCTGGGAGGGTTCCAGAGTGGTAGCCTGGGTAGCAAACTGGCTGCACAACAGGACACAGAAGGTATAGTGAATGGAACACATTCCAAGAAAGGGGTTACTAGTGGAGTACCTCAGGGCTCAGTACTGGGTCCAGTCCTCTTTAACATCTTTATAGGTGACATTGCAGAGGGTCTGGAGGGAAAGGTATGCCTCTTTGCAGATGACACAAAGATCTGTAACAGAGTTGATACACAATGGGGGTAGAAAGGATGAGAAGGGACTTGGCAAGGTTGGAGGAATGGTCAGACATATGGCAACTTAGATTCAATGCAAAGAAGTGCAAAGTAATGCACCTGAGAAACAAAAACCCAGGAGAAGAGTACACAGTAGCAGGGGAGGTACTAACAACAACAAAAATGGAAAGGGACTTGGGGGTAGTCATATCAGATGACCTAAAGTTGGGTAAACAATGTGAGAAGTCAGTAAGGAGAGCCAGGGGGATACTGGGATGCATAGGACGGGGCATCACAAGTAGAAAAAGGGAAGTGGTTATCCCTCTGTACAGACAGTTGGTGAGACCCCATCTGGAATACTGTGTGCAGTTTTGGAGATTCCATCTAGCAAGGACATAGACAGGATGGAAGCAGTCCAGAGGAGGGCAACTAAAATGGTGCAGGGTCTGCATCAGAAACCATATGAAGAGAGACTGAGAGAGCTTAATATGTAAACCCTTTGATGAAAGGAGGGACAGGAGGGGACATGATAGAAACTTTTAAGTACCTCAAGGGAATTAACAAAGTCCAGGAGGGTAGCATCTTTAAGAAAAAGAGATGTGTAAGAACAAGGGGCACAATTTAAAGATAGAGGGGGGATTTTCACGGAGAGAGTGGTGGATGCATAGAACCACCTTCCTGGGGAGGTTGTTGGGTCTAAAACAGTGGGGGAATTCAAACATGCATGGGACAGACATAAGACAATTGTAGTGGGGGGGTTGCAGGAAGTAGGCTGTTGGTTAACTAGAATCTGCAGCTTATCCAATAGGAAGGGAAATGGGCAGATTGGGTAGGCCAAGTGGTTCTTATCTGCCGTCAAAGTCTATGTTTCTATGTCAACACTTTGGAGCGTTTATGTAATTTTAGCAGCAGTAGCAGAAATAGATGCTTTTTCTGCTTCCTTATTTCACTATTTTCCCCTTTTGTGTCTGGCAGTATTATGGACTGGAATGGACTAACCTAATATAGCTGTTACAGTTAGTACAAACAATATTGAAGCCGGTTGTCTGTTTGTCCACTTGCCTGTTGCAGCAATTCAATCTCTCTTTAACTTTGTGAACGTGTTGTTGGTAACTCAGGAAGGAGTCCTGCTGGTGGAATTCAGTGGAGTTCGAGGACTGGAGTTGAGTCGGAAGTGGCTGTGAAGGGAAGACTGGCCCCGGAGACTAGCCGAAGGTCTTGCTGAGAGTGGTGTGGAGATTTACACCTGGTCCTGGAGTGAACGGAGGATTGGCTCCGGGAGACTGACCGAAGGTCTTGCTGAGAGCGGTGTTGAGATTTGCATCCTGGTCCCGCCCCTGAATTCAGTGGTGCATAGTGGTGCAGCAGCCAAATCGCTGCTGCGGCTACGTCGCTTTGGTTCTGTTGCGTGGTGGCTGGGGGGCAGCTGTGTGAGTGGTCCGGTCTGAGTTTGAGGCCGAGTACCGGGAGGTGTTCTCAGCTAGAAGGCTGATCTCTGGTCCTGCAGGAGATAAGTGGTTTCCTCTCAGTGCCCTCAACTCTGGCAAAGGTGGCTGAAGGTTGTAAGTTCTCTCGGTTGTTGGGCTGAAGAAAGATCTAGCCAGAGTATCGAATAGGGGTGAACTCACTGTGAATTGTGGACTTTCTAATGTGGTAAAATCTTTTATTTTTTTTTCTCTTCTCATATCTGCTGCCAGCTTATGGGACAAACTTGGGACAAATTTAATGAATTACATGTTTAATCAAACCTGTCATGTCGTAGTAGAATATTTGTCCTTAGCCTTGATAGCGTGAGAGTCCTTCAAGACTTGGACATTAACACCTGTTGGTCTCCTAGACAGGGACTGCCAAGACTTCTGCTTTTCATAAATACTGAATCGCTGGACTTTCTAGGAGTGAGAGTCCTGAAAGCCTGGTCGTGGACTTTTGGTAGTCTTAGGAGGTGGGAGCTCCAAGGACTTTTTGAATCAAGAACATTATTGGACTCAGTCTTATTTTTAATATATAACCAAACACTTCTATTTAATTTTAATTTGTTTCAATTTTATGTGATTTAACTGTGTTGTTTTTGGAAGCGGTGGATAATTAGCGGGAATCTGAATTTGTCTTGAAGGGGGGAGTTTGGTGGGTTTGCTGTATAGTGTCGTGTGGGTGATTGTGTGAGTGCAGGGTTTTATTTAACTCTAAAAATTGATTAGCGGTTTGCTTATAAAAGTGCTAAAACTTTGTGAAAATGCATAACTCTTGCCTCACTGTGTTTAACAAACATAGCACTTCTAGAAAATCTATATAAATACTTCCTGTACAGTTATTATTGTCCCAAGAAAAAAACTGCTAATTAATTATTTAAAACCCTGGAGTGGGATATAAATGGATAGTGCTGCTACTGTTTTGGCCATTGTAGTGATGTGTTGGCAGCTTTCTTTGGTGGGCAGGTGTTACTCCCCCTCTAGGCTTAGGGGCCTGCATCCCTTCGACTGTCCTCAACTATCCGCTGAGGTGTATTGGTGTTGTCGGGCCTTGGGGATAGTTCGGAGAGGTTGGGGGGGGCGAGGGCCCCCTGGCCTGGAGAGGGTGAAGCAGGGAGGGCAGATTGGGGTGGTGGGTACCAGGAGGCGCCCTTCGGCAAAATGGGTACAGGAAAGGGGTCCTCCCTACCTGATTCCCATATGCAAGGGCTTCACCTTGAGTGGGCAAATGACACGCTCTCCCACGGCCACTCATCCGACTTGGGTGGTGTTGTGCAATGCCAAGTCAACTAAGAAAAAGACGGCAGTTATTGCTGATCTCGTTGGAACATCCGACCGGGCTTGCATCACTGAGACCTGGCTGGACGAGAATGCCCTGTACTGGAAGCAGCAGTGCCGGCCTGGTACTCAGTGATACACTGCCTGAGACTGGATCACAGGTGGGTGTTTTAAGATGGAACTGAGCCTTATAGATGTGCCTGTGGGGATCACCAGATCTTTAGCGTGTATCATGGGTGCAGGTGTGGGGTGCAGAATTCTTCTCGTCTACTATCCACCTGGAGATGGGAAAGAATTTCTGCAGGAAGTCTCGGACTTCGTCGCCGACATGGTGTTGGAGTCCTCCAGGTGGTTGGTTCTGGGAGACTTCAATGCCTGAGTCAACTACGAACTCTCGCAATTTGGTCAAGACTTCCTCCAACTGATGATCTCTGTTACCCATAATTGTGGTCACTCACTGGATCTGGTGTTCCTCTTGGGGATGGAGATCTCCGATTTGGTGGTGGAACCAGTTGGTTGGTCTGACCATCACACTATTGGGTTTAGTTTCGTGGCTCCCCCAATAGACCTGCCCCTGTGGAGATGGTGTGGTACTGCCCATTAAGGGGTGTATCCCCCATTGGTCTAATGGCGATGCTGGACATTTTGTGTAGGCTGATGGGATGCATGGAGCCAGGTGACCTGCTGCTGCACTATAATAGTGCGGTCACAGGGGTCCTGGACTCCATTATTCCTGTCTAAGTTCGCCCTCTCACTCTTCGTCCTTGGTCACCTCAGTTCGATGGGACCTTGAAGAAGTTGAGGAGAGTAGGGTTAAGGCTGGAGAGTTGCTGGCGGAAGTCCAGCCTGGAGGTTGAAAGACTTAAGATTGATGGACCATTATAAGGACTATCAATCAGCCATCTCCCGTAAGAAGGCAGAGTTCCTGTCCAGGGAGATTGCTGCTGCAAGGAATCGACTGGCTCAACTCTTCCAAACTGTCAACAGATTGTGCAATCCAACCTGCCTTCAGAATCAGAGAGCTTTTTCACTGCTCAAGTGTGAGGAGTTCGCTCAGTTCTTTGCAGATAAGGTTGTCACATCAGGTCAGAGATCTGTTCTGCATGCTCCAGTGAGCAGCGCAGTAGCCAGTGGGAGGTCGCTGGCACCCAGTTTGTCTTGTCTGATTTTGACCAGCTGTCGATCACTGATATAGTGAAGATTGTCCAAGGCTTGTGACTAACTTACTGTAGTTTGGATCTTGGTCCAACCCACCTCCTGGTGCAGTGCGTGGAAGTCATCAGACTGGTCCTTGCTGAGATAGTTTGGAGTTCACTGGAGAAAGGGGAGTTTCCTGAACCCTTGAAAGAGGCGGTCGTGATCCCCTTTTTGAAGAAACCCTCCCTTGACCCAGACTGTCTCGCAAACTACAGACCTGTCTCTAACTTGCCTGTGGGTAAGGTTATTGAGTAGGTAGTTGCATTGCAGTTTGAGGACCATCTTACCACCCATGAGATCTATGATCCTCTCCAGTCTGGATTCAGGAAAAGGCATAGTACCGAGAAGGTGCTTGTTCGGGTACTTAATGATCTCCTGACAGCGAAAGATCAGAAGAGCTGTTCAATCTTTGCTCTTCTTGTGCTCTCTGCAGCATTTGACACCGTGGACCATGGGCTGTTGGTAGTGCCTGTGGTCGATCTGCGGACTGTCTAGTACAGTCCTCAGATGGTTCTATTCTTTCCTCACAGGCAGGATGCAGAGAGTGGTGTCAGGGATTTTCTCCTCTGCCCCTTTCTCCCTAAACTGTGGGGTGCTGCAGGGCTCTGTACTATCTCCAATGCTGTTCGTGGTGTATATGCTGCCATTGGGAGACATTATAAGGTGGTAAGGGCCGAGTTTTCACTGCTATACAGATGATACTCAGCTATACATGTCCTTTGTGCCCAAACATGATGATGCTGTATTGGTCCTTAAAACTGCCTGGCCGAGGTTCAGGACTGGATGAGTGCCTGCTGGTTGAAGTTGAACCCGGATAAGACTGAGGTGTTGGTTGTGGACCCTGGTCATCGGGTAGAGAGGTCCTTGGCTGCTCAGCCCTCTAGGCTTATTCTGGGGGGGGGGGGGCGCAAACAGATGAGGTCCTCTGAATGGGTGCGGAATCTGGGCATTATTTTTGATGGCGAGCTGACACTTAAATCCCAGGTGTCAGTTGTCGTCAAGTCCTCATTTTATCATCTGAGGAATATTGCTCGAATAAAACACCTAGCTCCGCCTGATGACCTGCCTACATTGGTCCATACCTTTGTGACCTCCCGCCTTGAGTACTGCAATGCTCTTTACCTATGGTTGAGCCTGTTTGCGAGCATGTCCCTCTGTAGCCAGCTTAGCTCAGAGTTGTGACCGTGTCTTTCAA
Organism: Neoceratodus forsteri; assembly: GCA_016271365.2. Taxonomy (NCBI): domain Eukaryota; kingdom Metazoa; phylum Chordata; order Ceratodontiformes; family Ceratodontidae; genus Neoceratodus; species Neoceratodus forsteri. The sequence goes on from CM057453.1 coordinate 1,400,813,629, forward strand.
AACAGAGAGTAAGAAAGTTGCAGCTCATGTAATGGGAAGCCGCTAGTGAGGACATCAGCTATACCCTGGGGGTTTTGAGTACGGGGCAGTGCTGAAGGGAGAGGACTACTGAGGAACAAAGGTGTCATTTAACTAACAGTAATCGGGTGGTTTCATTGTAAGTAACCGCTGACAGCAAGCGAGTGGTTTCATTGTGAGCAAGTGTGTCACTTGCCAGCTGCCACAATTACCGCTTTTTCCCACAGCGCTTACCAAACATGGCTTTTGTAAATGGTCCCTCTCACTGTCCCATTCACCACAACATGTAATGGTTGTTTATTTAAAAAAATACAAGGTTAGAAGACCCAGCAGAGGAGCAGTGAGGGATCTTTTATGAAAGCCACCTGCCGGTGGCGGCCACGGCCGCTATGCTCTATGGACTGTGGTTCTGTTCTTCTGTACAACTGAACTGTGGCACAGAGGGTGACAGTTTTACGTTTCTCTACTAATTTTCACTCAAATCAGAATATAATGTACTGTACTGTACTGAGTGACTGGAAGGGGGTGGGAGTCCACAGGTTCAGTGAGCTTCTGAGAGCAGGGGAGAAAAATTGCTGCCAGACACTGGCTCAGTGATATTTGTAGTTATTGCGGTTTTGTTTTCGTAACTAGTGTTGGTTGTCAAGGTATGCCCTGACAAGGACATGGAGGAAATAGGCTACTAGCCAATCATATTACAGGAAATTTTAGAACCATTTTATAACAAATAAAAACATGCAGGACTGGTGCCCTATTTTAAAATGGAGAAATAAACTACCTAGGAACAGTCATGAAGTTTAACTATTTAAAATACAGCATTTGAAGGTGGAACAAACATAGTTACCTTCCTGCTTGCTTCTGACTGTTGCCCTTTAACTGTTAAAAGAAAAGTTTATCTAAAAAGCAGTTTCTCAGTGCAGCAAGGGCTTCCATTAACTTACCCTGGGAGGCTGTGGATGGGCTCTAAGCAGCCAGCTAACTGCTGCTTCCCTACAGACATGGCCACATCTAGAATTGAAGGCTTTATAGCACACAGGGTCAGAGAGCAGTGGTTGTTAACAGGGAAGTTCTTAGTAATTACTGGAGATGTTCTACAAACTCGTTTGTAACATGAAGATGAATCATGTGTTCAGTGAATATGTATAGTGTTTTTTTTCTGCTGTAATGAGTGTTTATTTCTGTTTCTTTTGTGATTTTGGTACACTGAATGTTGATGTAAAATTTGAATCTGACAGTATGTGTAACTGAGCTATAAAAAGACTCCTTCAGCAGCTTTTAGTCAGTCAGCTACAGAACTGCAAGACAGACTGCCTGAGACACCAGAACGTGAGAAAGAGAGCCTACTCTAAGCTAAGAGTGGGGGGGTGTCTGGTGCTGAACAGCTGGCTGAGCTGTGCAGTTGTGGTGCTGCCTTGGTATAGAGATATGGACCACTGGAATAGAGGGATGTACTGTAAGTGAGGTTTTGGTTAAATCTGTCAGAGTACAAAGGGGGAGGTAGCGGAGGGCAGCCTCTGACGGACTGGAGTTGTTTGCTCAAGGCTAGACTGAACCCACAGGAAAGTGCGAAGACTGGTGCTACCCCTCCTTAGCAAAGGTCCTCCTAGCGTAACCTTAGTAAGTGGTAGCTGACACCCAGTAGCTAGGCTTCACTTGTAAAGACAAAAAGTCAGTCTCTAAAATAGCCAGACATGAAAAACACTTATTTTACACCTCTTACAGTGTCTAAAGACTTCCAAAAGCAAATAAACTGTGCCATTCTGTGAGACTTTTACCTATATTCTTGCCTACTGTGTCCTTCTTCAACACCCATACTTCCACAGTGCACATTTGCTCTGCTCACTGCCTTACCTGCTTCCCTCCATTTTACCTGGTATACCTCCACATCTTCTTCACCCTGCATTTCCTTATACCTCCTGAATGCCACCCTTTTCCCCTTTGCCACCGTGGCCTCTTCCCTAGAATACCATAATGGTCTATTTTTCCTTTTATTCACTTCATTCAGGCAGAAACTGGCTGACTTGATTATGCCCTGCCTTGTTTTTCACAACTGTTCTTCAACGCCTCCCTGGCATCCCACCCAGGCAGTTTCTAAGGAAGTCCCTCATTTCTTTAAAACCTCCCTCCTAAAGTCCAGGACCCTCATTCTTGTGTGGTTCGCCTCAGCTCCTGTCTCAATGTTAAACCACACTGTAAAGCAATCACTGGTACCTAGAGGACTGCCCACTATGACGTCTGCAATACTGTCCCTGTTTGTAAGCACAAGGTCCAACACTTCCCCATCCTTAGAGGGTTAGCTTACTAGCTGCCTGAGAAAGGTCCCTTGTAGGTAGTCAAGGGTGGCCCTGCTCCTTGCCGAACCTGCAGCTGGAAGGCTCCAATCCACATCTGGGCAGACCAAAGTCACCAACTGGCAGCAACTCCCCATTATTTGCCATCCTGATGACGTCCTCCCAAGTGCCTTATTCAACTCTACCTGTGCCAGAGGTCTCCATACTACCTCTTTAAGGATAGCAGCCACGGCAAATGTCTCCAGCATGACCCACAGCATCACCAGTCCCTCCTTTTCCTCCAAGTGCCCCTGCCATTCCATAGCCTTGATTCCCTCTCACATACAGTACAACCCCTCCTCCCTGTCTCTCTTGTCTGTCTCTCCAAAACAGAGAGTAGCCTGGTATAGCCACATCCCATGCATGGCTGTGAGTGCACCATCACTCCATTATGGCCACCAAATGCAGGCTAACCTCCGTTACGATAGCCTCTAAATCTGGAGTTTTATTTCCCATACTTCCTGCACTGGCGCACAGGGCTCTCCACACCTTACTCCCAATGCCTGGCTCCTTGCTTTCGCACCCCACCTGTGCCATTTCCAGAAGCTCCCCCTGACTCTCTCTTCCCTTCTCACCTTCTCCATTACCTGTCTCCTTTACTACTCTCTTCTTGCTATCCTGATTTATATCTCGCCATCTGCCTTGTCCCCACCCGTGTCTTCTTGCATCCCTGCCGTAGTGGAGGTTTCTCCTCTCAGGCCCTCCCTCCTTGTTTCTTCATTATCATGGTGGGCAATCTCTGCCTCCTTTGGTATTACAACCCCCCCCCCCACTAGTTTAAATGCTCATTCCAAGTAGCATTTAAACATCCCACTAAGGACTGTGGTCTCTCTCCTGGAAGGATGCAAAGCATCTCCCCTGCAGAGGCCAGTATCTCCCAGGCTGGTCCCCAGTCCTCAATGTAATCGAAGCCCTTCTGCGTGCACAATGCCTTCAACCATTAAAAGCCATGGTGCAGAGTGCCCTTTCCTCTTCTCAGTTGTAAACTGGTAATAAGAGTTATAATATATTTAGGCAGCCTGTCCTGGGAGGGTGCCACTGCAGCGGGCCATGGAGCCCGCTGTTTGGAGGGCCTTAATGCAATTTTTAAAAGACTAATTAAAAAAAATTATATATATATAAAAATTAATGCATTAAAGCCAGCCTGTCAGCACAAGGGCAGAAGTACCGCTCGCGACGCTGGGAACACGGGTCCAGGAATGAGCCTGTGTCATCAGAGCTGTCCAGGGGGAAGAGGAGCAAGCATCCCAGAGGACACTCTCCTCCTCCAGATAGCAGGGTAACTTTCCCCACTCCTTTACAGCCACCTGGGTGACGGAGGAGGTAGTATGGGAGGGGATGTAATCGGCAGGGACCAGCACTGTGTACATTCAAAGTGCATCAGCTTCATCGGGGAACTGGGGAGTAAATATGGAACACAGCCCCGGTCTCGGTTCCCTACGAGATCACAAAAACCTAGGCCAGCTCTACCTTCCCAACCCATTGCATGGTTCAACGTAGCTATATCCCCCCCCACACACACACACATTTGGGGCAAAACCAAGGCTCTATGGGAGCACAGACAGAATCCAAGGTAAGATAAATAATGCCACTCAGATAAATTTGAATTAAACTGAAATTAGATATTTTAAAAGGCAAGCAATATGGACTATTTGTCTTTTTGCTTGAAACATCTATGAAATCTATGAAAGATGGGGGCTGGCCAATTGTGGATGGACTCTAGGTTCCATTGTGACAATAAAGAACTTAAACTAATGCTTTACATTCTAAACCTTATCAGACAATCAAATGAATGACTGAGTGCTGCCCACATAATCAAATAAAACATATGAGGCAGTATAGCGCAGTGGTTTAAGGCTCTGAGCTGCAAATCTGGTGACATCCAGCAGGCCAGACCTGGGTTAGAATCCCACAGCATCCACTTGCATACTGTGTGACCCTGAGCAAGTCACTTAACTTCCCTGTGCTCCCAGGTCGCATCTGTAAAAAAGCTTTCAGCTTAGTGTGCTAATCCTGGTTAAACTAAAAAAAAAAACAAAAAAAAAAACATTTACATAAAACCTGTGTCTATTCATTTAAAAAAAAGACTGACCTGCAGGTCCTGAGCTGATTTCGTTGGAGATTTCTTAGTTACGTCCAATGCTCGATATGATGAAGCAGGAGTGGAACTGCGACTGCAAACAATAAATTACACTATAATTTACATAATAAACATATAATTCAATCTCATACTGAATTTTCATTTAATCAGAAGAGATTCTACACTTAGCATACATAGACATACAACAAACAAACACGTGGTTTCAGAGTGTATCCATAGAAAAACAAACTCTGCTTAGAGCCAAAGTGGCTGCTAACACACTAACCTGATACAGAAAATAGAATTATTGTGCGTCTTGGACTGTAAAGAATGATCAGAGCACACTAGCATGCACGCACACACCTCAGATATGCCCCCACACACCGGACACACACGTGCAGGTGTCAGGCACATAGACACCCTTAACCATGCACACACACTTCAAACATTCAAGCACATGCACAAATCTAAGACTAGGAGTATGTCACAGTATCAAAGTTTCACACTGTATCAAGAAGTTTAAAGTCATGGTACTGTAATTCTTACAGTGGGCAATTTCTAAAAATTAAAATAATGTACCTACCGTAATTCTGATCTTTCTGTGTATCTTCACCATTCGTCACCTTTGGGTACTGGCCGGAGGTCATGATCACGTGGAAGTTCTTTTTTTTTTGATGGGCAGAGTCGACGCACCATCAGCACCACCACCGTGTCAGACATAGAGTCTAGGAGTTGACCTAGCCTGGACCACAGGAACCTATCATAGGTAGCATAGTGGGCCTGATGAGCAGATATCGAGAGAAGCAACCATGCCGAGTAAAAGGTTCTCCTACCCCAGAAGTCAAAATCCAAGGAATCTTGATCTGGGGGCCGGTCAAGGTGCAGGGCACGAAGCCCATCAGGAGTATCCAATTGCGTCAATCCTGAGCTAGGATGAGGCAATTTACCTGGAGACTCCGGAGGGCATAATACCTCTGGCGGAGATCCCTAGGGGGTGGGACTCTGGAAAAGGGTCTCTGCCAGAAGCGCATCGATGCCTCCCTAAAGGGAGCAGGCCAGGGGGGCACTACAAGAGTGTCCACACTGAAATCACCCAAAAAGGCACGCCACGAATGCTCCGGATTGTGCTGAGTGGGAGGGGTGATGTGCAGGTCCTCCAACATCCTCACGAGAAAACGCTGATAGTCAGCGAGATCAGCAGCTGGGGAGATGTGGACAGACGGCTCCTCACTTCCTGAAGAGGAGGATGAGGAGTCAGAGGACCTCAGAGGTTGGCTGCTCAGGGGGAGGTTGAAAAGCCTGTCTGTCCATAGCGCTAACATAAGAGGGAAATTGAGCAGCCACAGCTCTGAACTGCTCCCAGGAGAGAGGACCGCTAGGACCAAGGATACCTGGGAGAGCAAGAGAATGTGGCAGAGATAGGGCAGAGCCGACAACAGGAATCGGCTGTCATCCGCCTGGGCTAGACAGCGCACCTGGAGCCACAAGAGAAGAGGTAGCTCCGGAAAACTCCACAGCCAACAGCTGGTCAACCATACTGGAACTGCCTAGGCTGCACCCTGAAGAATCCCCTCTGTGAGGTGACCGGGGCCGTGAAAGTCCAGAAAGACAGTCCCCTACCTCAAAAGAATGGGGCCCTCTCAAGGAAACCGAAAGCGAAGGGCAAGGGTCTGCGCTACGGCTTCTCCCAGAGCCTGGGTTGGCTCCAGAAAAAGGTCGCCGCACAGAACCCCTACCCCTCGACATCCGAAGGAGCCCTCCTCCTTGAAAGAGGCAGCCTAGGCAGCTGGCCACCCTGGTCAGCCCCCGAAGGGGCTATCCATGGAGCAGCACCCTCCTCTCCTGTGGGTGCTTCGATCGGCCCCAAAGTTGGGCGTTCCAGGCACACCACTTGAGAGGGTACCACCATTGAGGGGTCAGAAAACCCTCCGAGTTCAGGCTGCAGAGCAATGGTGGCCTGCACCATTGCTTGCTGGTCAGCACCCCGACACTGGTCCTGGAAGCCACTGTCCGCTCCTCAGAGAGGGTCTGGTTCCGGCCTGTCGAGGACACTACCAAGGTGTCCACGTGAGCAGCCAACTCCAGAGAGTCAGACTGCCTATCTGACTCAGAGCCTGATTCCCCCTCCAAAGAGGTGGAGATCGAGGTTCTGTGCCAAATGGTGCGAAGATGCCCGCTGCCATCCCGACTGAAAAGGGCACCACACCCAGAGACTGCACCAGAGTTGGCACCAACGTCCCCAGCTGCACCGCGAATGGTATGGGAAGAAGACACGGCTCCAATGACAGCAGCAGCATCGGGGCCGGAGCTTGTCACAGCGTTGTCCCAACCCATGGCGCCGGAAGCGGCGCTGAGGCCAGAGATGGCACCAACAACAGATCCAATCTGGCTCTCGGCGCTGCGAACGGCACTGACGTTCGAAACCCCCACGGCTCCGCGAGCAGCGCCGAGGCCAGAGACGGCACCAGCGACAGCTCCTACCATGCTCTCGGTGCCGAGGTTGGAAATCCCAATTGCACAGTGTTCTCGCGCGGAGCCTCAAGCAGCTCCAGAGCTGGACATGGCGCCGTGCTCAACCACAGCGCCGGAACGAGAGACAGTCAAGGATGTCACCATACAGTCTCCCATGGCCCCGTGAGCACCATCGGTGCCGCAAACGGAGACAACGGCACCGAGCAATGGACCGGCGCCAACGACATCAGGGCCCATGGCATCGCAAATGGCGACGAGGCCCAAGACGGCGCCGACAGAGGGCGTCGAGGACAGCACTGACCCAGGCCTTCTGAGCCAAGGGTACGACACCGGGGGAGCCTTCACCCCCGAAGGGGTGATTGCCAAGGTGGTGCCTCCCACCCATCCCCCGCGGGGAACAAACTGGGCCTCCTTCACCGCAGGAGGGGCTTCTGCCACGGCGAGGCTACAAGAAGCAGAAGCCCCCTCCTCCTCAGTCCGTACAGAACCGGGTGGGGACCCAGAGGAAAGGCCGAGAGAATGTGGCTTTGGCCCGACGAGGCGCCGCCTCCCTGAAAGTCAGCGGAGTCATTCAACTTTCTACGATGTTGTTCGATAACACGACAGTCCATGGGGAAGCAAACGCTGTACGTAATCCATGTCGTGTAGCGGGCCAAGACACACGAAACAACGGTCATGTTGGTTGGTGACCGAGTACTTACGGCCACATGGGCACTGAAGCATAGGGGGCCATCCCGTCTTCATTGTTTTCTTGCCCCTTGACCGAGACATGACCTACGGAAAAAATACCAAACAAGACCCAACGTTGCAAAATAAAGAAAGGAACAGTCTTACTGTAATCTCAGGCGACGTCGAGTGGAGCGAAAGTGAACCGGCAGGAAGAATTCAAGACGGAGTCGACGGAGTTCGAAACGGAGCCGAAGGCTTCAATAATGGCAACAGACCACCACACACACAGCACACAGCTACCACGTAGGCACTTTATCATGGGAGACGAAGAACTGGTGAGAGGGCTGAGTCAACACACCTAATGGCCAACCTGCAAGCGCCACGCAGTGCGTCGGCCTTGAGGGTGGCGCCGATCATGCATCAACTCCGCCCATCCAAAAAAAAAAAGAAAAAAAGAGCTCCCGTGGGGTCATGACCTCTGGCCAGCACCCAAAGGTGATGAATGGTGAAGACTGAGACAGATAAGATCTGCATTAACCACGGTGCACAGTATACTGCAGCTTTCTGGCCTTTTAACACTTAGCATTTGCTAGCCAGCAAGTGCACCCTGGGATATAGGAGTACTGGCACAGCCTCCAGTGTCTGTATACTACATAGCACCGTGGGAATTGTGCCATTGGGACTATGAATCGCTGCTTAAGGTGGCCACGGGTTCAAATCCACCTTTTAGGTGGTAGTCTTACCTTGTTTTAAGTATTTTATTTTCTGCCTATGAAGCGTGAGACTGGAAGTCACGTGACATCGTACTTTCAGACCCTGGGTATTTCAGCTCAATCTCTAGTGAGTGGGCTAAGAGGGAGTGGGGCGAGCATGCGCGGGAGCCATGTGCAGAGCAGTGCGCAGACATGTATCTGCTGGGGATGATGGGACAGCAGGCCAAATGGCTGTGTAAGGTAAAAAAATGAAAATTATGTACCTACTGTAATTCTTGATCTTTCTGTGTATCTTCACCATTCATCACTAGTGGGTATCTTGCCGGAGCCTAGGACCCCACCGAAGATCCCCCCCAGAGGTGGAGGCCGACATACGACGTGCACTCGCAGGTTCGCCGTTAACTGCCATCGACTCCGCCCTTGTCCCAGCTCTGAATCGCCAGAGAGAGAGGTAGGAAGGATGGAGGGGTTGGGCAAGGGAGCCCAAGGGATAGACAAAAGGAAAGGATATAACTAAAAGAAGAAATAAACGACGAAGAGGACAGGAAAAGAGACAGGAACAGCCTAAGGGACTGGGAGGAGGGGGCCCCAACCTCTGGGTGAAAAGAAAGAAAGGATGGGGAAGGGAGGGTAGAAGAGGGAAAAAAGAGATTGGGGGGGGAAGGTAGGACACCGCTCCTGGCTAATGCGGACGTGGACCTCAAGAGGGAAAACAAATTTTAAAAACCTCCAGGCTGCAGAAGATGCAGAAGGGACAAACTGCTTCTCAAGCAGTCAGACAGTCCTACAGGAACTTACACCTTTAGAGGAACATTGAGGTAGAACAGGGTAGACAGGGAGGCAGGGTCCATCCCTCCCACCAAATTAAGGAGAAAACTCCAAAAAAAAGGGGATACCCTTATGAACTTAAAGCTAGGGGAGGAGTAGTCCCAAGGGGACACTTAAAATAACTGGGTTTGAAGTGGGTGTACTCAGGAGTCCCCCAGTTCCTCCCCTCCACCCGGCCCCCCGGGGGTGGGGGAGAGCCGAGCCAAGGGCAAGGGAGGGGAGAGAAGAGGAGAGGAGACCCCCTAGGAAAGAACTCCTCCCTATGTGTCTCAAGGGGTCCTCTTCCTCCTGATAAGGAAAAGGAGGGAGGGGAGAGGAGAGGAGTCAGAGTCAACAGAGAGACACACACAGGGGGAGGGGGACTGCCAAGAGACTGAGGCCCAAGAAGGGAAGGTGGGTGGGATTTAGCGATGAATGGTGACAATACACAGAAAGATCAAGAATTATGGTAGGTACGTAATTTTCATATCTTATGTGTGTCAGGCTTCACCATTCATTACTAGTGGATGGGTACCGAGCCCCTGAAGGGGGCCCCAATACGTCCCTAAGCCTCCAGGGGGGGAGACACCAGAGGGGAGAACCCCTATAGGCCTGTGACTGGTCTGGGTGAGACAGGAACTCCCAGCAGGAGAAGGAAGGCGCCCGTGAAGCCACCGTCTCACCCTATGGGAGAAGAGATGGGTTCTCCTGACAGCAGAGAAAATCACCCTATGCTGGGTGAGGGGGTGATAACTGGGAAAGACGAAGCCATGTCATCTACCTTGTGCAGCTCGCTGTCCCCACAATCCTGGAGGCCACCTCACTGGCGTTGTAAGACGCCATTGCCTGGTGCTTTGCAAGCTCCAGGCCCTGTGCAGAGAGGGCGATGGCTTGCCTGGTTTCCTCCAAATCAGGCACAGAGGCAAGAAGTTGTCCTAGCCTGGACCACAAGTACCTGTTGTAGGTAGCATGGTGGGCCTGATGAGCTGCTATGCAGAACAAAATCCATGCTGAAGAGAAAGTTCTCCTCCCCCAGAAGTCAAAACCTGAAGAGTCTGAGACTGGGGGTCGGTCACGGCCTGGGGTTCTAAGTCCAGAGAGGGTATCCAGGCATGCCATGCCCAAAGGGGGGGGGTGAGGTAGAGTTCCTGGAGACCCCGGGGGGTGGGAGCGCAATACCTCTGGCGATGATCCCTTGGGGCTGGAACGGAGGAGAAAGGACGCCGCCAGACCCGGAGCGACGCTTCCTGGAAGGGAGCAGGCAAGGCGGAAACCACAAGGCTGGCCGCACTGAATTCACCCAAAAAGGCACGCATCGCCCGGTCTGGATTGCTTTCAGAGAGAGGGGTGCTGTGGAGCTCACCTAGCATCCCTGAAGGGAAGTGCTGATAAGAAGTGAGATCAGCTGCTGGGGAAAGGTGGACAGAGGGTTCCTCTCCCGCTGAGGAGGAGGAAGACGAGGAAGCCATCGAGTCTGGAGATTCAGGGTCAGATTGCACAGGAGCGCAGTGAAACACCTGCTCATCCATGACTCTCAGATAGGTAGGTAGGGAAAAGTGCAGCTGAAGCCCTGAACTGCTCCCAGGTAAGGGGGCCCCGTATGACCGGGAACACCTGGGAGAGGAGGAGGAGGAGGAGTAGGTAGACGCAAGGGGGACAAACACTTCAGAGAAGGAGCATGGCCTGTACCCAGGCAGGGGGACCAAGCAGATAATCCCAACAAGGAGGGAGACCTGATGGTCCCAGCAGACAGAAGCCATTCAACTGGGTCAGAATGGCTGGAGCTGTGCCTGCAGTAAGAAATCCCCCCGTGACGTGACCGGGACCGTGTGAGCCCAGAAGAACAACCCCTGACATCCAAAGTAGAAGTCCCTCTTGAGGGGAGTCCAGGGGAGGGGCAAGGATCTGCACTACAACTCCTCCCAGGACCTATGCAGGTCCCAAGGACAGGCCGCTGTGCTAAAGTCTGTCTCCTCGACCCCTCCATCTCTGAAAGGGCCCTCATCCTCGTGACCACCAGCCTAGGTAGCTGGCAACCCCTAGCCGAACCCTGGGAGTCAGCCAAGGGTACAGTACACTCCCCCTCCTGGGGTGCGCTGGATCGCCCCAAACTCAGACTGTCCAGGCACACCAAGGAGGGGGGTACCCCAGCTGAGGGGACGGACATGTCCATGGTCCTGGGCTGCGCAGCAGCGGCCACCTGGACCACCACAGGCTGGTCAGTCCCACTAACCCCAGAACCAACAGAACCTGTCCAACTCACAGAGGGAGGCTGACTGGGGGCAGAGATGCTGGACACTGAGGGACTCGCCGCCCCATCCCCGATGCCACGAACAGCATCAGAGTCGAAGACGGCACTGGCCGTGGCGCCGCTCCCCTCCCCTGCACTGCGAACAGCACCAGAGACAGGCGCAGTGCCAACTCCCCGCTCGCAGCATGTGGTGCTAAGACCAGAAGCGTCCCCGAAAACGGGTCCTACACCGTCCACAGCACCATTCCCCTCCCCGGCACTGTGAATGGTGCCAGAGCAGGAAACGGCACCAGGAGATGGTCCAGCACCATCCGTGGCACCGCCTAGGCCCCCAGTGCCGCAGGCAACACCAGAGCCAAGGGTGGCACCGACAGACTGCGTCGAGGATGGTACAGGCACCCAGAGCTCAACACCGGGGGAGCCTTTGCTTCCGAGGGAGCAATTGTCAAAACTGTGCCTCCCACCTGGCCCCTGAGAAGGCCAAACTGGGCCTCTTGCACTGTGGAAGGAGCCCTCGCCATTGCAAGCCTAAAACTGGCAGAGGCCCCCTCCTCCACGGGCCTTATAGGACCGGGAGGGGACCCGGAGGAAGGGTCGAGAGTCCTTGCCTTGGCCTTTGACTGCGAACCTGCCCACCAAAGGTTGGCGGCGCACGTCCGACTTTAAATGTGCGCATTTCTAGAACTCAGCGGTCCATGGAAAAGCAGGGTCACAGTTGTCCATATTGTGGGCTGGGCCAGGTAGAGGCACCAGTCATGCTGGTCCGAAACGGCGGAAGGTGGCCGTGAGGGACACTGATGCATAAGAGGCCACCCCGGCTTCGACTTTTTCTTGTCCCCGGGACGAGGCATGACCGGATGGAAAATAAATCAAAAACAGTACTCTGCGTTGCTTTAGAAAAAGGAGTGAACTTACCAAAAATGAAGAAGCGGCACCGAGCAGGTGAAACAGGAACTGAGACAATGACACCGACTGATGGACTAGGCCGCAAGTATGCCAAAAACATGCAGTTGCTTGAAGAATCTCCATGTGGTCCTCACTTTATGGTTTGAGAAGAAGAACTGGGACGAGGGCAGAGTCAACGGCAGTTACTAGCCAACCCGCGGGTGCCATGTAGTACTTCGGCCTTGTCGACGCCACCTCTGACAAAAAAAAAAAGTCTCCCGCAGGGTCCTAGCCTCCAGCAAGATACCCACTAGTGATGAGTGGTAAAGATTTGCAAAGATAAGATCCTACATTTTCTTTGCCCTTTCAGTTAACCTCATAGTAATATGTACATGTGGATGTAATTAAAGCCAAATAGACTAAATGCTGTAAACAACTGCCTATCCTGCCCAAGTATGTGGAATTGTTCATCCAAGCTGCATGAACTGCTTTCTGGATAAGGCAGTGTAGCTGGGGTCTGCTGAGGAGGCTGTGTAATATCCTACACACAAAGTAAAAAAAAAAAAAAATCGGTGGGGGGGGCCTTTGTTTTCCTAAATACTTACTTTTCCCTCACAGTTCCATTTTTCCTGTCTGACCAGCCACTTTTACTGCCCCCCCCAACTACCACTATGTTGTGGGCAGAGTAAGTAATATGGACACAAGCACTGGCATAGTGACCCTCAGTTCTAGGAAAATTAGTATCGCCTGTATTATGTGTAATAAATTTGGTCTCTTATCCGACTCCCGCTTTCTGGCCTTAAATGTTCTCACTGCAGGGAAATACAACATTTAAAGACATTCCATGGTGTTTCAAATTCCCATTTTTCTGATGGTCTCAAAAAAGTCTGCAAGATTGCTTTCTGACGTAAGTACATTCTTAAATATATGGAAGCATTATCAGAATAACGATTTATCCTAGTATGTCATGTCCAGATATGACTACATACAGGATGGCAGAGAGGTAATTAGCTCCCACAAGTGCAGCAGTTGGTATTATTCAAGGCGCTTTACCTAAATATCTGTCAGTCTTTGATTACACTGTTTAATTTATGATAAAGTCCTTGCCATTCTGTATGTACTTTTGAATTGTTTGAACAGTATTCTTGCAAGTGTTATTTTTTATTGGGATGTTTCAATTATTTTTGTCCCGTGCCGACCACCTCTGAAACTGCAACTCTGAAAGCAGATATAACCAAAACAAGCATGGCAACCCCTATATTTCTTTCTTTTTCTATATTCATAACCATATTCTACATCTATCAAAAAAGTTTTATGAAAATGACATGGGTATGATATGGTTTCATGCATAAAAACATACAAATATTTCCCCCTTTTTTGGGGAATATCAGTTCAGAAAGGTGTCATAGTATTGGTAATTTACGCTTTATTTTCACATTTATGGAAAACAATGAAACAAGCACCATGACAAATGATGAGTCCTTCTTTCACACTCATGTTGACATCTAAAATATTGATGTTATAACCGCATAAAACAATCTGCCCCCTTCTGGATTTTTTCCATAACGAGAGATGAAGTCTCACCAATGTAACTTAAAAACAAGCATGGCAACCCATGTTTTTTGTTGTGGATTTTTAAATGTTTAGAGGACCATCATGTTATGACTTTGACAAGGGGTTTGCTGAAACACCGGGGAACATCCTTAAGGGTTAAAATCCTAGAACTAGAGATGGAAATAAGCAGACTCTAGCAATATGGCTCTTGGGGTACTGAGCAACAATCACAGAGAACCTAGCTAACTGAGCTGAGACTTAGTCCAATGTTAATAGGATGGATACAAAATTGGTAAACAAGTTGAACTCAGAGTGTCGGAATCAATGGATTCATGTCAACAGAGGTAGGGGTCACCAGTGGTGTGCCCCAGGGTTCAAAGTTGGACCCTCTATTATTTAGCATCTTTATAAGTGATTTAGCAATAACAAGTGGTAACAAGCTGCTCAAATTTCCAGATGATGCAAAATTGGGAGGTACAGTGGACACCGAGGCGGACAGAAAGAGAATTTTACAAGATCTTGAAAGCATTAACAGTTGGTTAATCAAAATAATATGAAATTTCATCTTGATAAATGTGTTGTACTACACCATGGTAAGAATAACAGACAAGAATACAATATTAATGGCATCAAAATAAGATCTGTAACTAAGGAAAGAGATCTGGGTGTATACATTAGCAATGATTTGAAAAGCTGGACACAGTGTAAACATATAGTTAATAAGACTGGACATTTAATTAATTGTGTACAGAGAATGTTTCATTCAAGATCAGAAACTGTGCTTTTACTCCTATATAAATCATATGTAAGACCGCATCTGGACTACTGCTCTCAGCACTGGCGCCCCCATCTCAAAAAGGATGTTGACATCGTGGAGAGATGTCAGAGGAGGTTTACTAAACTAATACCAAGACACAAGAATAAAGTATATGATGATAGATTAAGGGACCTCGGATTATGGAATTTAACACTGAGACGGAAGAGGGGCGATATGCCGCTTCTGTATAGACTACTTGAAGATCCAAATTTAGTGAAGGACCTTGGTCTAGTTTATAAGGATACCAAATATGATCTAAGGGAGCACAAGCGACAGTTGGTAGAAACGGTATCATGAAGCGAGCTGAGGAAGTCTGCTTATGTATCTAGAGCAGTAAGACTATGGAACAAACTTCGGTGTGATGTTATAGAATCTACCACTTTCCTGACTTTTAAGGCTCGACCAGACACATTTTTAAGTGACGATAACTTCAGTTATCACCACTGAGTAGTGGGACGGCATTTATGGTGTCAGGCTGCTATAGAACTGACCATAACCAGTAACGACACCAACTGTAAAAGGTCCAGGAATGAGGATAGTGAAGACAAGCTAGAATGGACCACGGGCCAGATAAAAAGTAAACTAAAATAAGGATGTTGAGCTATGGACTTTGCCCCACCACTGCAGAATTCCTTTGATCCATTATTAGCACTGGGTGAGGACAAGTTCCCTAATTGTACAAATATCTCTCAGGGGCCTCCTGACCACTGTCAACCCCAGAGTTCTGGGCACAGTACTGATTGCCCCACTATGGGTATTATTCACAAGAAAGACACCACTCCATGCACTCACACCTCCCCCACCCCTACAGCGACTGATAATACTCATTGTGTTCCTACAGGCATTAACCAGAATAGTGATACTAATCAAGGAGCTGAACTGTACCCCCCTTCCCCACCAAGGGCTAATCCCCATGTCAACAAGACTACCACAGAAACTAGGCAAACAGTAGCCCCGGGGGATTCAATTCTAAAATTCAGGGACAGTTATATTTGCAACCCAGACAAGCATAACTGCACATGCTACAGTTTTAGAGGGGCCAAAATTCAGGTTATAGAGTAGATGTCTAATAATACTTTGAAAAATGCAGGGGAAAAACCATTGGTTGTACTCCATGTGGGTACTAATGACTAACAGATCAACACTAGAAGAAAAAATTACTCACCTTAGTAATGTTGTTTCTTCTAATTGAGTCTTGCTGTATTCTGACATATGCAGTTAGTTCCTGCCTTTCAACTGCCCCAGAGAACAAAGAGTTAAACTTTCCATGGCCAGCATGGAATGTTCACCACGAGCTCGGTTGAAGCACCTGTCTGCTGCTGTTTAAACTGCAACCGTCAGATCTTTACGAGCAATACTCACTAGAAGTTCTGTGTGGAAACTGTAAAACTCATACTAGCCAACTGGCAACTATAGCTATATAAAAGGGTTTTAAGTTTCAAAAGGAAGACTCAAGTCAGGAAACCCAAAAACAAAACACAACCACTCACCCAAACTAAAAGAGGGTGAAAAAAAAAAAGGGACACCCCTAGGGTGCCAACACTGCTCCTGCCCACCCACATCCCAAAATCTAGGTTCTGAGAGAGGAGGTTGGGGGGGGGAGGTCAGAATACTGCAAGACTCCATTAGAAGAAACAACATTACTAAGGTGAGTAATTTTTTTCTTCAAACAACATGAAGTCTTGCTGTATTCTGACATATGCAGACTACCAATCAGTACCTCCATGGAGGAGGGACAGAACCTACTTTGGAAACAGGCTATGAAGTACTGCTGTGCTAAACCGAGCATCACTCCTAGCCTGGATATCCAGAGAGTAATGCTTGGTGAAAGTATGGACTGTTTTCCAGGTGGCTGCTTGACAAATTTCTAAGAGAGGAATATCCCTGGCAGCAGCCAGGGAAGCAGCTGTACCTCTAGTGGAATGAGCCCTCAGGCCTGAGGGTGGAGTTCTACCTAGTAGCAGAATTGTATACAAGAAACAATCCACCTGGCAATAGATCTCTTAGTGGCAGGTTTGCCCTTACCAACTTCTCCATACGTAAGGAACAACTGGAGGGATTCAAACCCGTGACCCTTGGTACACTCTATGTAGTAGCTAAGGGCTCTTTTAACATCCAAGCTGTGTAGCCTCCTCTCTCTCCAGAGGAGGAATGGTCAGTGAAGAAAACAGGGAGAGATATAGACTGGTTGAGGTGGAAATCTGAAACCACTTTAGGTAAGAACTTTCTGTTAGTTCTTAGGACCACTTTATCTCTACGGAAAGAGATGAAATCAGATTCCACTGACAGGGCTTGCAATTCACTGATACACCTGGCATAAGTAATGGCTACCAAAAACACAGTTTTCCAAGTCAAGAACTTAAGCTCTGCTGAGGACAAAGGCTCAAAGTGGGGTTGCATAAGCTGAGCAATGCAAACATTAAGGTCCCAAGCAGGAGCAGGATCTCTAAAGGGGGGATTGGTGTGAAGCAATCCCTTGAAAAACTTACAAAACACAGGATGGGAAGATAGAGAGGAAGGCTTGCCTACTGACAAGAAAGCAGAAACAGCTGCCAAGTGTACTTTAAGAGTAGCTGGTCTGAGGCCTAGGCCATTAAGATGGACCATATAGTCCAGAACCATAGGCAACTCAGCAGAGTCTGGAGAAATATTCTTCTTATAACACCAAATGCTGAATCTTTTTCATTTGGAGTTGTAAGTCTTTCTGGTGGAAGGCTTTCGAGAAGCCTTAAGGATATCCAGAACCCCTTGGGAAAGATGCAGATCTGCAAACTCTTAACTCTTCAAGAGCCATGCCTTGAGATTGGGAGACCGAAGATTCGGGTACCAAATAATCCCCTGAGAGGATGTCAACAGGTTGTAATTCCTAGGAAGAGACAGGGGAAGGTGGACTGCTAGGGACAGCAACATGGGGTACCAGGGCTGTCTGGCCCAGTCTGGAGCAATCAGAATCACTTTGCATGGTTGTGACCTTATCTTGAATAACACTTTGAACAGGAGAGGGAAAGGGGGAAAGCATACAGAAATTTCCCTTCCCAGTTCAGAATCCGAGCATCCAGGGGGACTGAGCCCAAGACTGGGGGTTTGCAACAAAAGAGAGGAAGTTGGTGATTGTCTGGGGCTGCAAAAAGATCTCTGGTGTGCCCAATCTCGAGAAAATCACTTTCAAAACTAGAGGATCTAGGGCCCATTCGTGATGGCCCTGGGATATTCTGTTCAGTG
This sequence comes from Neoceratodus forsteri, assembly GCA_016271365.2. NCBI lineage: Eukaryota > Metazoa > Chordata > Ceratodontiformes > Ceratodontidae > Neoceratodus > Neoceratodus forsteri. The sequence goes on from CM057453.1 coordinate 1,400,831,447, forward strand.
CATCTGCTAGGACATTGTCCTTCCCTGGGAGCTGAAGTGCTATCAGAGAGGTTTGCAGGGAATAGGCCAGGGACCACAACTTCATTGCTTCTGTGCACAAGGCCGTAGACCAAGTGCCTCCTTTCTTGTTGAAGTACCACATGGTGGTGGTGGTGTCTGTTCTGACCTGGACCACCTTGTTCTGTACAGATTTGGAAAAAGCTTGCAGTGCCAGAAACACTGCTCTGAGTTCCAAGAGACTGATGTGAAGCAGAGATTCCTGAGGTGACCACAGTCCTTGGGTGGTAAGATCCCCCAAATGGGTTCCCCAGCCTAGCAGGGAAGCATCTGTGGTGAGCATCACTGAATGAGACTGAGTGACAAAAGGAACCCCTTGTCTCAAATTGTCCTGATCCTGCCACCATTGCAAGGCTTGGATTAGGGTTCGAGTCACTGGGACTAGTTTGGTAAGGGAATCCTTTCTTTGGGACCAGAAGGCTCTTAAGTGGAACTGAATGTCCCTCATCTGGAATCTTGCCCCTTGGACCACTGCTGTGGAAGCTGCCATGTGGCCCAGTAGCTGAAGGAAATGCCTTGCTGGTCGAGACACCTGAAGGGTGAATGAAGAGGCCAGTTCCATGAGGGTCCTTGCCCTTTCCAGGGGAAGGAAGGCTCTTGCCTTTACTGTATACAGTTCTGCACCTATGAAGGTGAGGAGCTGTACTGGTTCGAGAACTGACTTTGGAAGGTTGAGAAGGAATCCTAAGGAAGTGAGCACTTGCTGGGTCACTTGCAAATGTGACTTGACTTGGTCTGGAGACTGACCTACTATGAGCCAGTCATCCAAGTATGGGAAGATGGAGATCTTTTTTCTTCTTAGGAAAGCAACAACTACTGCCAGGCACTTTGTGAAAACCCTTGGGGCTGATGTTAGGCCAAAGGGCATTGCTCTGAATTGATAGTGGCCTGAGGACAACTCGAACCTGAGGTACTTTCTGTGGGAGCACCTGATGGTAATGTGAAAGTAGGCATCTTTGAGGTCCAGGGAGGCTAGCCAGTCCCCTGGTCTTAGAGAGGGAAGGATAATTCCCAGAGTCACCATTTTGAACTTTGGCTTTAAAAGGTGTTTGTTCAGATATCTTAGGTCCAGGATGGACCACCATTCTCCTGTCTTTTTGGGGGTTAGGAAGTACTGGAGTACAATCCTTTGCCCTTGTGTAGGGTGGGAACCCTCTCTATAACTCTGAGAGCTAGGAGAGAAGAAACCTCTGCCTCTAGGGCAAGGGTCTCAGAAATTTGCAGGTGGAAAGGATCTGGTTCTCATCTTGGGAAATGTTTTGAAGCTGAGAACCAGTCCCTGGCTTACTACTTACAGGACCCACTTGTCTGATGTTAGAGACTTCCAGTCCTGGACAAAGTAAGCCAGCCTGCCCCCTATTGGTATGGGAGAATCGGCCTGGCCAGACCCATCAGGGTGTATGCTTGGCAGGGGCTTTATGCTGAGGGGTGGATGCAGGCCTGCTCATCCCCCGTCTGCCTCTCCCTCTAAAGAACCCCCTCTGTGAAAAAGAAGAGGAGGCCTGAGCTTGGTAAAAAGGCCTTTGGAAAGGCCTGCCCCTGGACTGCTGCCTTTGAGGAGTTGCTTGCCTTTCTTTGGCCTGAGCACTCCTGTAAGTGGTCCTGTACTCATCCATCTTTTTCACGTAGTTCTCTGCCTGCTCCCCAAACAGAGAATTACCAATTACAGGTAAATCCATGGCCTTAGCCTGGGTATCCTGTGAGAGGCTAGTACATCTGAGCCAAGCCATCCTCCGAAGAGCCACAGATGTAGCCATGACTCTTGACGAAACATCATTGGAGTCCACAGCAGCATGAAACTGTACTTTAGATGCCTCAATCCCATCTGCAGCCACCTGCTCCAGCTCCTTGGCAAGCTGGTCAGGGGCCTGTTTAGCCAGAGCCAGCACAGTGTCCCACCTGGACTTCTGGTATCTAGCTGTATAAGCCATATAGTTAGCCTGCCTGAGTTCCAAAGATGCTGCCATGTATTGTTTCTTTGCCATGGCATCAATCTTCCTGGAGTCCTTGTCTGGGAGGTGTGATGCCAAGGGAATATTTGCCTTATCACAGGCAGTAGCCTGCACTACCCCAACATGGCTGCACTGCTGGAAAAGGAACTCTGTGTCTGAGCCTGAGAGAGTGTACCTCTTGTCCATTCGTCTGTCCGCAGGAGGTATAGAATTAGGAGACTTAAGAATTTTATGTGTCTGTTTCCCAAAGGATTTGTGGAGGGGAATAGACAGTCTCCTGGACTCTGGGATGTCCATCATCTCAACATAATCAGGCTCCTCCTGATCCTCTACTGCTTTCTCCACAGGAAGCTGGAGGGTCTCAGCCACTTTTTTGTAAAACATATAGTGAGAAGGGGACTCAGAAAGCCTAGGAGGAGAAACACCTGAAGGTCTGTCTGGGGAGATGTCCGGGTCAATAGGCACATTCAGACTTTCATAATCACCATAATCATCCTCATACTCTCCTTCCTCCTCCTCCGGTTCATAAAATTCTTCCAAAGTATAAAACGGAACCGGGGGAACCGACCGAACCGAACCCCTGCCAGATGGTGCCGGTTCAGTCAGAACCGAACTAAGCGACTGCACTATCCTTATCGCCTTGGCTATCTCATCGGCGGTCGGAGTATGAATTTCTGGGTCCGAACCGGACGATTTATCTTTTCTCTTTCTTTTCACTGGAACTGACTCCTCAGAATCGGCTCTCCTTTTTCCCCAAAGAAGTATCGCCCTGGTCAGAGGGCACTCTTTGGTTCAGTCAGAACCGAACCGGGCTGGCCATCCGGGTCAGTGGACTGCTCGGCCTCCCTTTCCCTCAGTCCACCTAATCTCTTTTCCAGGGTAGATTTAGGAAAATTCTTGCAAATTTGGCAGTCTGAATCGAGGTGGTCAAACCCCAGACAATAAACACAGGTGGTGTGGGGATCAGCCTTGGCAAAGACTTCCCCACACACACTGCAGTGTTGAAACCCAGTGGGCCCATTTTTTTTCTTGGGTTTTTCAGACATGGCCAATCCTATCCAAAACTTACCCTTTTTTCCGCAATCCGCCAAGCAAGACTCCCCTATCGGTTCCTGACCGTGTCATGGGTCTTGGAAAAAACTGTAATAAAATCCGTTTTTTCTAGAACCGATATGGATCGGTTACCACACTCTAAATCAAGCACAAGCTTTTTTTAACTCAAACTGATCGGTTCAGCTGAACCAATCCACAATTTACAAGTTCCACACAGAAACAAAACAAAAAACCTGTCTAGTACTCACGGTACCACAGACAGAGACTTGAACCGACTAAGCGGTAACAGCAATTAGGTAGAAACCGACCAAAAAAACGACACTTCAACCGACTTTTTTGACCCGAACAACAAGAGAAATCTCCGGAGCGACTGTTCAGTGAGGCGGAGTAAAGAATCTGATGGTTGCAGTTTAAACAACAGCAGACAGGGGCTTCAGCCGAGCTCGTGGTGAACATTCCATGCTGGCCATGGAAAGTTTAACTCTTTGTTCTCCGGGGCAGTTGAAAGGCAGGACCTAACTGCATATGTCAGAATACAGCAAGACTTCATGTTGTTTGAAGACATAAAAAAAGACCATCTCATTGGTGGAGACACTTGAGAACCAAGGCTATGAGATCTGCATTTCTGAAATGTTACTGGTTCCTAGGGCTAGCAGGGTTAAACAAAACAAGCATTTGTCAATGCCGAATGTTGCTTGCTTGTATGTGCTGTTTCGGTATTTGGAAGTGATAGTTCCATGCCTTCCTCCCAAGACATGCACTGTGTCTTTCCATTCAGTATTCACAGAAGAGTGGGAAGGGCAAGGGCCACAGCAGAACAGCAGTTGCCAAGGGGGTGAAGAGGTGGACAATAGTCCATTCAAAGGCAAAAGAGTCCTGCAGGAGCTCACTAAATTGAAGGTGGACAAAGCAATGGAACCAGATAGCATACACCCAAGGATATTAAGAGAACTGCGAAGGGAGATAGCAGTACCTCTGGCAGCCATGTTAACTGAGTCATTCAACACAAGTGAATTGGAGGAGGGCACATGTGGTCCCTCTACACAAGTCCGGCAGCAGGGAGGAGGTGGGGAACAATAGGCCGTTCAGCCTCACCTCAGTAGTGGGGAAGATCATGGAGACATTGCTTAAAGAAGGGATAGTGGGCATGTAGAAGCCATCGGAGCCCAGGACCACATGCAACATGGATTCACAGTGGGGACATCATGTCAGAAAAATCTGGTTGACTTCTTTGACTGGATGACAAAGGAAGTGAATCAGGGTGGGGCAGTGGACAACGCTTACCTTGATTTCAGCAAAGCCTTTGACACCATCCCACATAGGAGGCTGATAAACTAGCTGGGCATGGGGGAAAGGGTGGTAAACTGGGTTAGAAACTGGCTAACAGACAGGAGGCAGAGAGTGGTGGTAAATGGGGTGCAGTCTAGGGAGAGGGGGTGAACAGTGGGGTGCTGCAGAGATCGGTCCTGGGGCCAGTCCTGTTCAATGTCTTCATTAGTAACATCGCAGAATGGCTGAAGGGAATTTTTTCACCAGATTTTCAACATAGCCATTTTAAGACCTCTGCTCATGAACAGTGTCACTGTGATTTTCTTAATCTGTCCCAAACATTCATTGCGCACACTGACTGTGCCATCGTGCGCTACATGCACGGAAACACATTTTGGGTGCCATGTGAAAAATGACAGCTGTACTGCTCATAAGGAGGTGTGGTAAAATGGCAATGTTGAAAATCTGGAGTGCAAATATTAAAAATGTGCGAAATTACGAGCGTGCGTAGGAACACAACAACGCACGCTTGTAAAACAGTCATTTATGGGAATTTTTTCTCCAAATTGTTAACATAGCCATTTTAACACCTCTGCTCATGAACAGTGTCACTGTGATTTTCTTAATCTGTCACAAACATTGATTTTGCACACCGACTGCGCCACTGTGCGCTACATGCACGCAAACACATTTTGGGTGAGATTTGAGAAATGACAGCTGTACTGCTCATAAGGAGGTGTGGTAAAATGGCAATGTTGAAAATCTGGAATGAACATATTAAAAATTTGCGAACTTACGAGCGTGCGTAGAAACAGTGCAACGATGTTAGAAACAGTCATTTTGGGATTTTTACTAAATTTCAACATAGGGTTTTTGGACTACCTCATGAACTGTGACACTGTCGTTTCAGAATCGGTCCCAAAAGGTGGTTTCAGCAGAGTGACTGTGAAATCACCTTTCGGGGCTGAGTAACGCCATGACAATGACAGAATTCATGAGGTGGGGTCCCAAAAACCCCATGTTGAAAATTTGGTGAACAAATTCCCTCAAATGCCCGAGATATGCAGTAAAGTTGAAAAAAACCTGTATATTCCATTATACAGCTTACCAGCATTTCCTCAGTTCGCGGTTGGCTCTGAAGAGTGCAGACGTGTTCCTGGTCCACCGAAGATCATCGCGACAGACTCCAGAGGTAAGTATGGGGTGAGGTGGGGTGTGGGAGATAGATGCACAGAGGGTGGGCTCGGTGGGGTCAGGACAGTCTGCGAGGAAAGTTTTTTTCTTTTAGGTGTTCTTTTTACTTGGATGACGCTGGACTTGTGCCACGCTGGGGTGGGCTCCCAGCGTGGCAGCTGGAAGGCTGTTTGGGGGTGGGGGCAGTGGAGCTGACGGGGATTGGGCACCCTGTCGGCCTATAGGATTGCTGCCATGCTGGGGTGGACTCAGCATGGCACTTGATAGTCTGGAGGGGCAAACAGAAGAGCCGACGGGGATTGGGCACGCCTGCTATTATACAGATTGCTGCCAGTGGGGTGGGCTCCCAGCAGGCACCTGAACTCCGTGGGGGAGCGAGCACAGCCAACGGGGATTGGGCACCCGTCAGCTATACAGTGTGTGCGTGGGGGGAAGCACGAGCATGCAGTATGCATGCGTGTGTGTGTCTGGGGGGGAGCGTGCATGAGCATGTGATCTTATCGCTGTTCACTGAAGCGTAGCTCTCCCTTTCAACTGTAGGGCACTGCATTTTCAACTGCTGTCATAGACAGCTGCAGCGTTGATTGGAGAACTGCGGCCACGCCTGCAAACGCACAGACTGAATTGGAAGAGGGCTGCCACACCTCCGAAAACTTGGATGATGGCACTATGTTTCTTGCACATGCGTGCAAGCAACATAAAAATTATTGGTCTTTAAACAATGAGGCACTTGAAAAAGGAAATGTATACCCTATGCTATCAAACACACAAGTTTTATACTTAACTTCCAACACATTTCATTGTTTTCATGTTTCAAAGATTTCTCTTATTTTTTCTACCTTTGTTGCCTCTAAAGTTCATGAAATCATGGGTCGGATATTCAAAGATCCCTGTTTTTGCATGCAAAAAGACTGCTTCAGGTGCAAATTAGTGCCTATTGTAAAAATACTAGGATATACCTGAAGGACACAACAAGTGCTAATAGCGTGTTTCAGTATATCATCCCAACTGATCCAAACACTATACAGATTACTCACACAAACCACCACCCCTACTAGCCACATGAGGTATGTGGCCAATAGGGAGATATGGGACTTGTAGAAGCAAATAGGTCATTAGGTCTCTGCAGACGGCATTGCTCCTGTGCAGCAATCTGCCAAATTTATGATTTCATGCAATGACCCCATTGCACAGGCAAGGTGCTATGGAGTCATTTGCATCACATTAAGGCTTCGTACAGGGCAGGCCTGGAAAAACTGACTGTTCCCTGTAATCAATTGCCTATCTTGCAGTTTATAATATAATCTTTGGGATCTAGTGGTCCCCCACCCTCTAATCACCCATCCAGCAAATATGTACATATTCCCTGGCATCTAGTGGTTCCCCCCACCCTCGATCACCCATTCGGTAATTATGTACATATTCCTTGACATCTGGTGATCCCCAGAACTCCCAACCTTTACAGATGGACATATTTCCTGGTGTCTAGTGTTACCCCCGATCACCTTTTCTGTACTGATGGTCATATTCTCTGGTGTCTATTGGACCCCCAACCCCATGACCTCCAGTGACCAGCAGTGGAGCCCTACCTAGCTGACACTTACCACACTGTATGTCCAGTAGCAGTAGTATTGCTACCAGATAAGCTTTTTGCAGTCCCTACACTGGGTAGATTTATAAATTACTATGGTGACTTCTGACCATATCTCTGGCACCCTTGGGTTAATTTGGCCCAAATGTTGGGGAGGGTTGTCAGCATTCCCCTTTTCTTGACCACATCAGTGGTGACAGATAACACCCACCCAAAATGGAGAGATCCTTTCTGTTAAATTTATCATCTCATAGTTTACTACCTTAACTTCTAACACCAAATCAGCTCTCCTCATCAGCTACTGCCCTCAGTTTTCACACTACCTGGACATTCAAGTTTCACCATTCTGGGCCATTCAGAATTTCAGACAAACATCATGGAATGGTGTAACTAATATCATGGAATGTCTTAGAAATCAAAAAAAAGGGAACACTAACTGATGTACTAACATACTAATTGCCAGCAGATTAGGCCTTATGGTCTATCGAGTCTGCTTGAACCTCAGATCCCCTGTTGGGAACCGAGGCCTCCCCCTTGTGTTCCAGTGCCCCTTCCTGTATCTGTCCCACCCTCTCTTGAAGCCTTCCACATTGGAAATCTGGACCAGCTTGCCAGGCAGTGCATTCCAAGGATCCACTACCCTCTCCGTGAAAAACCCCCCCGATCCTTCCTCCTTCCAACTTCAAACCTTGCTCTCTGGTGATATCTCCCTCCTTTAGTCTAAATATCCCCTCTGTGTTTACCCTATTTATTCCCTTGAGGTACTTGAAGACCTCAATCATGTCCCCCGTCTCTTCTCCAAAGTATACAGGCCGAGCTCCTCAAGTCTGTCCTCGTACGTCAATTCCCCTCATGAAAGGAAAATCATCTAGATTTGAGGGCACCACAAATATAGTTAATTTATCAAAAATTGGCCAAAACATGTCCAATACAGGACTAACGCTGAAAAGGTGATGAGATTTAGCAGCATAAAATAATTTCTTATCACTTTTAAGGACTTCTCAGACATCATGAATGGCTTTGGAGGAAGTTTGGTGGGAGCGACTACAGACAGGGACTCATCTGAAAATGGTGGACAAGATTTGTAATGAGATCTCAAGCCACCATTACTGTTTTGGTGACTGGAAGTAGGAATCAAAGTGTGTACAGTGCAAAGTAATGCACCTGGGAAACAAAAACCCAGGGGAAGAGTACACAATGGGGGATGAGATACTGACAACAACAAAAATGGAAAGGGACCTGGGGTAGTCATATCAGACGACCTAAAGGTGGGCCAGCAATGTGAGAAGGCAGTTAGGAGGGCTGGGGAGATACTGGGATGCATAGGGAGAGGCATCACCAGTAGAAAACAGGAAGTTGTTGGCCCACTGTACCGACAGTTGGTAAGACCACATCTGGAGTACTGTGTACAGTTCTGGAGACCCCATCTCCGCAAAGACATAGACAGGGTGGAGGCTGTCCAGAGGAAGGCAACCAAAATGATGCAGGTTCTGCATCAGAAGACATATGAAGAAAGACTGAAGGAACTAAAGATGTATAGCCTTGAGGAAAGGAGGGAGAGGAGGAACATGACAGAAACTTTCAAATACCTCAAGGGAATCAACAAAGTCCAAGAGGGTAGCATCTTTCAGAAAAAGAGATGTGCAAAAACAAGGGGGCACAATTTGAAGATAGAAGGGGGACGGCTCAGAGGTAATGTGAGGAAATATTTCTTCACAGAGAGGGTTGTGGATACGTGGAACAGCCTTCCTGAGGAGGTCGTAGAGTCAAAAACAGTGGGGGAATTCAAGAATGCATGGGACAGACATAAGGCAATTCTAGTGGGGGGTAGGAGGAAGTAGACTGTTGGTTAACTAGGATCTGTAGTTTATCTGTTAGGTAGGGAAATGGGCAGACTAGGTGGGCCAAGCGGTCCTTATTTGCCGACAAATTCTATGTTTCTCAGCCAACAACAATACACATTGAAATTAAAATTACAAATATGTAAATCTAAATAAACCCCATACCAAAAATATAATCATAATACATTTGAGTGAAATTTTGCATGAAGAAAGCCTGTTGGCTAATTTGCAAAAAATCAAGTGAGTCAGAGTCTTTTGTATCATACTGGGTGGTGAACAGATAAAGGAAATATGCCCATTAGTGCCATTCACCCGCATCAGCAGTTCCAACTAGTCCCTTTATTCAATAATACAAGTACCAATTTTCCTTTTAAATATCTCTAAGCTACTACTGAGTCAAGAACTTGCGCGAGTAATATACAGTACTAATCAGTTATAAAAAGGAGTGGGCCTAGGGGTGGAGTCTGGGGTTTTGTTTCATACCAGAACAGCTAATAATACTGACTAAACCTTGGTGAAACTAAAGATAATAGGTGCTCTCTTTTATTAGTTCAAATATGTAAAAAAAGTGTTAAATCAGACTCATTTGAGGAAAGAAAGGTATTATACAAGACAGGATGTAAAGAGTACTGTAAAATATAATAAAATGTTTACGCCAAAATGTTTTACCATAACATGGACTGCTGCTTTAATGTAATCTTTTCCACTCTGTATTTAAGTATATATTTTTCGAATTGCTGTGATTGGAAACCATTTTTTATACCTTTATATGCTTTCTTGTTTTCTTTTAAGGGTCTGCCATATTCTGATAATTCTAGACCCCTTTTTTGTTAAATTAATAATATCATATTTAATGCCATTGTAACTACAGTGAATCTCTCCTCAGTAGCTACTACTCTCGATTTTCATACTAACTAGTCATTCAAGTTTCCCCATTCTGGGTCAGTCAGAATTTCAGATGAACAGCATGGGCTAGTGTGAATAATGTCATGGAATGGTTTTGAAATCAGAAAATAAAGAGAGAGAATTAGCTACAAAGTGAAGGAAAAACAATATAGATCTGAGAGCACCACTAACCTAGTTAATTCATTTATCAAAAATTGCTCAAATTATATTAAATACATAGCTAGCACTGAAAAACTAATGGTATTTACCAGCATAAAATTATATTCTATCACTATTAAAGATTTCTTAGACATTATAAATAGCTTTAGAGAATGTACAATGGGAGCAGCTACAGACAGTGACTCATCTTAACATGGTGGATGAGATTTGTAATTTGGTCTTGGACTCCATTATCATTTTAGTCACTCTGTGATTCATAGATTCATAGAAGTGTGGCGGCAGAAAAGGACTGACAAGCCCCTCCGAGTCTGCCCATTATTAATTAAAAATGTGTACAGCAGTGAGCAATGTCCCCAACCCCCTTCTACCTCCACTCAACCTCAAACCACACTGAAATTAAAACTACAAAATATTTAAAAAACAGCAGTGCAACACAGTTGGGCAAAAAAATGCGACTCCATATGTTTTTTTTTTTTTTTGTTTTTTTAACTATGAAATATTCTAGGCATCTTCCAGTTTGATCTGGTGGTAACATTTTCCAGTTCCCTCAATATATGGGTATTTTATAAATGTTTTTTATTCTCAAGAAAAATAGATGGGTACTACATTTGGCCTAGAAATAGCATTGCAGACTTGGCAAAAGTTAGGACTGATAATGTATATATATATATATAGATATATGCATAAATTAACTTGTGGTGCACAACATAGTAGGTACCTGGACATTATAGTTAACAGATATGCTTATATCAATTGAAATTGCAGCCAAAACAACCTGTTTGGGGAAACTTTTTTCCTTGCACTGCTGCCTTAAATCTAAATCAGCACCTCCCCAAAAAATAAAAAGTGATCATGGTGTAATTTGACAACATGTTATAAAATGAAATCTTGATGGCCAGACTTGAGCGAATCAGAGATTTGAACATAGCTGAGCAATGTACAGTACTCATTAGTCAAAAAAAGGTATGGGACTAGATTTGGAGTTTGAGGTGTGGTTTAGGATCTTGTATTCAGCTTATCTGAAAGTGACACCCATAACTGTGTAAATGGCTATGATGCCACAAAAACAGGGCAGGGACTTCAGCCAAGAATTAAACAGCAGGAGTAAACCGGGGATCCTGTCTCCATGCAAATGAAGAGTAAAAGGACTAGAGAGACAGAAGCTATGTGAAACATATGCTGAAATGTGTGTAAATATTATTTTTCAAACCTCTCATTAAAATGAGAATTCAGTGTAAGCCTGAACACATACAATAATATAACCGTCCTAATTTCTCCAATAGGCTTCATAAGCTAGTGTGTGTGTGCGTGCATGCGCGTGCGTGGTGTGAGTGTTAGAAGAAATACAGAGCACTGCTGCTGTACTGCACTTAGGGTCAGACTGGTCGACTGGGGTACAAGGAGGCAACCTGGAAAATTGGTACCTTACTTACAGTGCCCAAAATACCCAATTTGGTTTGAAAATAGATAATAAATGCAAATATTTTCAGGCTTTTGGGGGGCGGGGGGGGCTGGAAATGTCTAGGTGTCCTGTTGGGTCTATCGGACATTGCATTGCAACTATTCCTGCAGTAGCTAATCACACATAACTTTATGTGCTTTTCAGTGCCTGGTGACAACTTCCTATACAAACGGCTGCACTGGATACACGCAGCTGTATATGGGGCATTTACAAGATATATTATGGCAAGCCCATCCTAACAGTTTACAGCTGGTGATGCTGCTGCAGGAAATAATCATTAGGAAGCAGCGGTCATAACATTATTGATGGGCTTATGAGAGGCTGTTTCCCACAAAAAGAAAACAACAACCCTACAACGGCTGTAAAGGTTCACCATGTGCGTACAGATTATACACTGTCTAGTTTTCTGTTGATAGTAGCTTTGTAATAAGCTTGTACTACAGCACGATATTAAGAACAGCACCAAGCAGTCAGTGCTTTTGCAATTGCACTGTATTATTTCTCAAAATTAAAAAAGGTGTATAGTTTGAAGATGTTCTTCCTTCTGTTACTTTTGTGTATCACAGCGATTTTAATTACAGAACGTGTTGATTTGCAGAAACAGGTACTCAAATAAGAACAGCAACTACAACCTTATGATACTCATGGGAAAGCTTTGTTGCTAGTCAGTCTGAAGTGCAATGAAGTCTGTTGAAAGCACTTTGCCCAGACATTTTTAATAATATTTATAATGTGGTAGCTTGGTGGCACACCCAATTAAGAAAATCATCTCTAACTTTGATATGGGGTTACAATAATGATTCTGTGGCTAAGGAGGTCCAGTATTAATAATTCACTAACACGAGAAGTAAGGGGGAACTACGCAAAGGTAAACAATCTTGTAAACGCACCTATAGTTACTTAAATCCACCTTTCGGTTTGTTATATAGTCACTTACTATATTCTGAAAATGCTTTATTTAAAAAGTATACAAACATTCCCGATTCTGAAATAGTATACAAACATTCCGGACTTCTGCTAGACTTACTCAATTGTAAGAACATTTATAAAGCTAGAGAAACATTCGAATTGTGCCTCTCAACCTTTCTGTCCCCCCAAACGAGGAACATTGCCTCTCAAAATGTGGAACAAGTAGGTGAACTGTGGAACAATGAATCACATTTTTAATTAAGACACTCAGAACACAGTTAAAATGTGTGCCTTAATGTGCACAGTGTTCGTGTGTGTGTGTGTGGGGAGCGCGCATGAGCACGCAATCTTATCGCGTGGCTCACAGAAGCGTAGCTCTCCCTTTCAACTGTAGGGCACTGCATTTTCAACTGCTGTCATAGACAGCTGCAGCGTTGACTGGAGAACTGCGGCCGCGCCTGCAAACACACTGACTGAATTGGAAGAGGGCTGCCACACCTCTGAAAACTCGGATGATGGCACTATGTTTCTTGCACATGTGTGCAAGCAACTTAATAAAATTAAGTCACTAAATGAATGGCTGAGAAAATGGACACTGAAATTAAATGTTTGACCCGCTGGGAAAAGTTTGAAAAAAAAACAGTCTTTTCAGTTGGGATGGCCTTCGTCTCAGTAAAAGAGGGAGTTCCCTTTTGAGTAAAACCCTTGCAAGTTATATTTCTGACTATTTAAACTAGCTGAGTCGGGGGCGGATATCCCATAAAACAGTCCATACCAATGAGAAAACAACAGAAAACAAATACAGAATTGTAGTATTGAACACCAGAAGTCTAAATCTCACAAAAATCAGTGAATTAAAAATTCTAAAACAAGAAAACATAGACATTGCTGCGATCACTGAAACTTGGTGGGACACTAGCTCTGATTGGTTCAGGGAAATCTCTGGCTACAGGCTATTCTACAAAAATAAGACTTAATAAAAAGGGTAGCAGGGTTCTTAAGTGGCATATACATTAGCAATAATACTGAGGTACCTGAATATTTACATAATGATAACTCTGGTACCCAACTTGAAAGCATTTGGGTTCAAATAAGGCAAAAAATGGTAAAAAAAATTTCTAATTGGTAACCTTTACAGACCTCCGTCTTCTTTGCAGGAACACAACACATGCCTGTTTAGTGAGATTACACAGGTATCTAAGCTCCCAGATGTAGACATATTAGGTGATTTCAGTACGCTCGGAATTCCGTGGGACCTGTTGACTGGTGGTACACCACTGGAATCGGCCTTTATTGACACTATGCTTCTGGCAGGGCTTGAACAAATGATCCCGGATGCTACAGTACAAGGGGCAACAACATTTTACATCTAGTTATCACTAACCTAGCATCTGATATCCTAGACCTATTAATCACGGCACCTATAGGAAACAGTGACCACAATACCATGACATTCAGTCTTGCAGTGGGGAAAGCACTGTCTTGTCAGACCATCTTTCAGCGTAATTACTTGAGGGTGCTGGCTTGCCCAAACCCCTTCTGGTACCCCACATGACATCTATGACAGCACAATAATAAATAGAATAATAGATAGGTTCCAATGAATTACAAGGCTGTAATTCCATCGAATTCTGGGACATAGGTAACAGACAAGCTCTAGAGGTTCCTATGTCCCCAGAACCTCGAGACGGAATTACAGCCGGGTGATTCACTGGAACCTAACTGTTATTTTTTGTAATATATGGATGCGAGAGGCTGACAAACTTTTACCTCTGCATTAGTTGAGGGACGGTTCCATGTTCGTGTTCCTCGCTCCACACTGTGTGCTTGCCATGTGCCCCTTGCTCCTCACTGTCTGGTTGCCATATTCCCACTGCCCGCTCCCGTTTCTTTATCACAGGAAGGAACAAAAATGAAAACAAAAAAAAAAACAAGCTTCAACATTGGCCGCGGTACTGAGGTCTGAACGATGGTATTACGAGGACCGGAAGTGTAGTATTACTGGCCGGAAGTATAGTATTACAAGGACCGGAAGTATACTATTACGGGACAAAGTGATGTATTACAAGGATTTTTTTGTATGGGATAGGATAGGATACTATTATTTGCCTATCTCCATATATTACATTATGTTTACTAACAGCTCCAAAGGAGAGCTATAATGAGTACTACCTTAGGGCGCCAACTCCCATGGGAGAATCATGGGACTAAGGCATATATGTGATTTATGTGTAATTATGACAATATGATTTATGTTCTATAACTAACGGCAAATATAATACCAGTAATGACTATCCAAATATCTACAACCTACAGTGACATCTTGTGGCCTTCTGCATAATTACGCTGTATTACACTAATTTATTGCACCATTATTATTTGCAAACTAATGAGCTTTCTATTTTATGTACATCTTAGATAACTGTATAAGACTGGGAGCCACCTATTGGATTAGCCAATAGGATAATATTTGTAACACCAAAGTAGGCATTAGGCAGAAGTTACCATAGCAATTATCATAGTATATAAGAAAAAAATGTTATTTTGCTCACTGAGTTCCAATCTTCAGCCTAGGTAGAAAGACATCTTTCCAAGCTCTTCAGCTTTGGTTAAGCTGTATATATATATAATATATATATATATATATATATATATACATATACATATATATATATATATATATATTGTTTTTGGTTAGTAATAAACCTTGTACTAATTACCTGATGCCACTTGTCACAAGAAGCTGAGGGATCAGGCCCTATACCATCCTGCCATTTTGGTGACCGTGGCAGGACCAGTGGACTTTGAGGGGACCAGGAAACAGGTGAGCTGGTGTTCAGAGAACGGCTGTGGAGTAAGCAGGGACTCGAACCTCCGCCCATCCATTCAAACCACCGAGGAGCGTCTCCCCGGTCCTCCCTCATACCAGATGGGACAAGGATACCGTCTCTCCCCATCTCAAAGTAAGATTGCCCTGTAGGACTCCAGAGACCCCATAAACAGTCCTGCCTATTTGTTGAGTACAAATAACTTTGTGTTCGCTATAGTGCAGAAACATAGAAACATGCATAGAAGTTGACGGCAGATAAGGACTGCAAGGTCCATCCAGTCTGCCCATTTCTTTTTCTACCTTATAAATGTGCCATCGGCCTTTGCTCTGTTAATGGCCTATCTATTCATACTCATCTGTATTGCTCCCTTATGCCTATCCCATGCCTGTTTGAAGCCCTGCACTGTATTCATAGTCACCACTTCCTTAGGTAGGCTGTTCACAGAAACAAACTAGGAGATCTCAAACAAATTCATGGCCACTATCTGTATAGAACTGAGACTAGATGTCTCAAATTTCCTGGCTTCTCAAAGGGGCTGGGGTGATTTCATGCTGGACGTGAAATCAAAGGACCATCCGATAAAGTATGTGTGCACACTGTAACTGGAGTCCAAAGCTATAGCTAAAAAGCACGACCTGAAAGGGTTAATGGTTTTAGTTCTCTCTCCGAAGTAGTACAATCTGTGTTAGACCCCAAACCACAGGAGTTTTCGACACAGAAAAATGACTTATTAGATCCAGGAGGGGGAAGCCACCTACCCTAAAACAAGGTTTCAGCTGTAGCTGACCTGGCAGGGTTAATGGCTGCAAGCCTGCATGCCTTATCAATGACATGGCAGTCTGGGTTAGATTCCAAACCACAGGAGTTTCTGGAATGAAAAATTGACTCGTTTGATCGGGGAGGGATGCAGTTTCTTTTCAGCAGTAGAGTTCACAAAGTGTGAGTATGCAGGGCTCAAGATAAGGGGAGCACCGACCTGTTTTACTCACCTCATTTTAGGTAATACTCTTCAGAAAATATTTTTAATGAGTACCAATAATCACGCAACAACTGTAAATATCCCACACTCCAAAGAACAGTGCTTCATAAAATAACTGGTGATTCAAAAGAAGCAGTTTTTTTTCCAGATTTACAGCACTCGTATGTAACTTAAGTTTGTTTTACTCTCTACATTTTAAAACTAGTGAGTAAACCACTCCTACTTGCCAACTTCAAATGTACTTCCTCACTCCACTCTGTCCAGACATTTGTACACATCCAAATTTGGTTTTACTTACCTGTTTCAAAATGAGTACAATACTCATCCCAAAAAATCTTATCTGGATCCCTGTGAGTAAGTAAACCATGCAACATATTCTTGATCTAACTGTACATGTTGCTACGGTCTTTTGTATTTAAATAACCTGGCAAGCTAATGTCTGTTTTTTTTTCCCCTCTAACTCTTTTTAATTTCTAAACCTGATCTGATGCGTCATGGTATTGTTTTTGTCTATCACAGACACACACACATACACTGAAGAAAGTACTCACAGTGATTTCCTGCAAGCGTTCTAAAATGCCATGTAAATATGAACAGTGGTTAAAGTTAAGGTTTTTTTTTCCCCTCTTCTTTCTTTTCCCTTGGTAAACTCAACAAAGAAGGTGCTTGTGTGATTCTAAGAGCATCAAGGTTATTCTGAGCTAACTGAGATAATGAGAAAAATGTTTATTAGTTTTCTCAAAAGCAGGGAAGGTGGAGTCTGCCAGTTTTGTGCTCCATAATAAAGCATGCCATCTGCATGATTGCTCGTACTCTGCTGTCTGGAAGGAAGGTTCGAGACCAGAACAGGTCCTATGAACCGCAGTATCTGGGAGAGCTCCAGCTCAGACCTGTCAGGGTTCAGCAAGGCTCCCATGGATGCCAAAAAACTGAGAGGCAGTGGCCACTGCCTGCTCTGTCTCCTGTCTGGATGGGCTTAACAGTCAGTTGTCAAAGTAGGAGAAGACTTGTAGCCTAGCTTTCTGAGATGTAGCATGGGATTCCCAGGGCTTCCGACACTGCTCCCATGCATCACTGGTACAAGACATACTCTGCTTCAGATAGCAAGTGTATGGAGGACATCAAGAGAGAGGAAGCAGGGAAACCGTTTGAGTGGGGAAAAGGGGACAGTGCCCTGAAATGGGCCCCATCAGATTCCTTGTATCATGCCACTAGTCTCCACCCAAAGATGTTGCTGGTTCTACGTCAGAGTGTACAGAGGCCTGAAAGTTCCAAGCAACCTGTCCATCCACACCTGAGGCATAGGTCTACAAGGAGAGGGTGGAGTAACCAGTTGGTCTGCTGCACCCATGTCTTGGTAGGGGCCTTGAGGCTCTAGCAACCTCTTCACCACAGAAGAGGATTGGGCAGAGACTCCTGCTTCAAACCTTCCTACCTCAGAAGAGGTGTCAGCAGCAGCCCACGGTGGAACCCTGGGGCAGACGGTGTACTTCTGCAACTGAGTAGGCCCATCTGAAGGTCCTGAACCCAGTCTGGCAAGGACACCTATGTCAAAGTCTGGAGAGAATTTGGCACTGGAAACATTACCTCTGCCTGACTCGACACCACTGGTGGTGACATCAGAGGCTGCAACAGCACTGACATTGAGATCACACTGCACTGACATCAGCATTAAGCCAAACATTGACCGAGGTCAAAACTGATACCATGACTGACAGCGACTCTGGCCTCAGCACTGACGTTGACACCACAAGTGGTATCACTATCACCCTTGGAGTCATCACTACCGCTGGTAACACCAGCAACTGTGAAACCAATGGTTGATGTCAATGTCACCGTATAAGTGGTCAAAGTCACAGAACAGACCCTGACCTCGGGGCAGCCTGTTGCCAACAAGAAACAGACCGTGGTTGGTTCCCCACTGGCCATGCCGAAGGAGCCTGTGGTCCACCTGACACCACCACCGGAGACTCCATCATGGCCTCAGCAGGTGGGAAAAGGCAGAGCTCTATGCCTTAGCCAACTCTGAAGAACAGTAAAGGGACCAAGGGGAATGGTTCACGGGTCTCTATGGAACCTTTTTCTTCCACTTTTTTGATGAAACAAGGCTTGAAATTCCCTGCTATTTGGTGTTCTGTGCATACCAAAAATCATGCATGCAACACTAAATACTGTCAGCTGGTAACTTGTGCCGTATACCTGTTTGCAGTCCCTGATTCAAGTGGCCGCTAGTGTTTCACACTACTTTGTCTTGATTCAGTTTGCATGTTCTGTTACTAAGGCTAAAATGGGGTGCCTTAGCCACATGAGTAAACTGCACAAAAATTGCAGCAACACCATCTGATCTTTGACCTCCGTAAACTGACAACACTCGCACAGCACCGACAGCTGCATGAGCTCATGCTGCAGCCAAGGGACTTTCTGGGGGAGGTCTCTTTCTGTCACTTTCTCACATGGCTGCTGCCCAAATGGAGTAATTATACTCCGGAAAAAAAATAAAAGAAATTATCAGGTGGGAATGAGGATAATAATTGTGGAAGCCAAGCAGGTCCTTAACTGAAGTCATTTCTCATGATCACTGGTCAGGTATAATCAGCCCATTTTTTTATCTGATAGAATGCCTTTTTTTTTTTTGTAACTCCACTTTATTCAAGAGGTTAAATACATCATTAGGTATCAAAAGGACAGACATGCAAGTTTACACCATCTCATTGAGGATCTGTACTATATTATGGTTATACAAATGTATTTATCTAAATTTCTCATTTGATGACTGTATCAAACTTGATGAATAGTCCCCATCTTTAAATCTCTCCCCTTACATGAAGTCCAGTACTTAATTCAACAGTAGTCAAATTAATATTTCCAAACGTTACCATTTATAACTTTGAGACTCCACCATGGAGTCTCCTAATCTATTAGCTACACTGTAACCATGCCTGGAAACAAAAATGGGAATAAATCCATTTAATCCTTCTTTACCATCATAAATAAACTCTAAAGGTACATTTAATCTGGGTGGGGAGACAGGGGACCTTTTTTTATCCCTTCCAAAGATACCAGCCTTTTCCACAGAGGACTCTACCACTGTTGTCATTGAATCATGAGAGCAAGTACCCCCAAGGAAGCTATATTGTCCCCGGATTCCTGAGAAGGAGCCCAAGGACCTCTTACTCGACATTCCTGGTATCATAACCTCAGACAATCTAAACCAGAGGTCCCACAGGTCCCTAAGCTTCTCCTCCCTGAGATGCAGTCGCGCTGTAAAAACGCTCCATCTCACATATATTTCGGACTTTATTTTGCCATTCCGAGTTGGCTGGGGGCTCGGCTTTAAGCCAGTGTAAAGTGAGGCATCTGAGGGCTGCCACCATGAATATTTGTTAGCTTCTTCTGAGCTGTAGGAAACTTTAGGACTGTGGGGAGGCCTAGAACCCACTCCATCATCTCCCCCGGGATAGATACTGCAAGAATTGTTTATTGAATTCTGTACTGAGTCCCAGAACCTTCTTATCTCTGGGCAGTCCCAGCAAATGTGGGAGTGTGAGCCCACTGCACTGCACCCCCTCCGGCATCTATCAGTGTTAGTGGTATAGGATTGTGTTTTATTATTTTATTATTGTGGATGTACGAAAATACCTCATCAAGATCTTCCAATAGAATTCTCGCCAGCTCAGTGAGGAGGTAACTCTCCAACCAAGAGTTACTCTTCTGACCCAACCATCCTCTGGAATTATGTTACACTCTCCTCCTTTTATTTATTTATTTATTTATTACATATTCGGAGAGTACCTTTGAGTCACAGACTCATTTACAAAGGTTCCACGTCACATAGCTTGTATACAGACAGACATTACAGCAAGTGAGCTCAGAGACAGATACAGATTGTTTACAAAGAACCAATCTAGCTAACATTGCCACGCCTCCTTAATGTGGAGAAGTGGGACTGGATCCTTCACTCCCAGTTTAGTGTACAATTCAGGGACATATCTCCTCTTTGTTTTTATGGTTACTATCCCACATATAAAGTCTTCCCAAGGTGATCTTTGCCTATTTATCAATGCCAGATTACCGGGCTCCCTTATGAAATGCCTCACCTGTAAGTACCTGAAAAATTCAGTTTGGGTAGTTTAAACTTAACTTGTTGTTGAAAGGATATACACGCATTCTCCACAAGCCGTGCAAAACGTATGAGTCTTTTTTTCCCATGCTGCAAATCCTTGGTCTAATGCCAGGGGCAGGAATTCTGGGTGAAGTCTAATCAGTGATAGTGGGCCCCATGAACCCCCAAACCCCATCCTGGTCCTCACCCCCTTGAGTATTCTTATGGTGTGCTGCACCCATGGATTACTGATGGAGTTAGTTAGATTCCTGGGGAGATCCTGACATGATAAGGTGAACAATGGGTATGGGAGGCCTCCACCCTCCTCTATTTCATACCAACCTTATTTCCAGACGCTGTTTGTTCCATGTACACCCTGCTACCATTTCACTAACTAAACAGTAGTGTTTCAAATCTGGTAGTCTGAGGACCCCTTGAGCCTTCATTTGTTGCAGGATAGCCCATGAAATATGGGGCCTGTGACCCCCCCCAACCCCCCGGTAAATTTGCTGATACCTGCCTTAATTTTTAACCAATATGTAGCTGGGATTGGGATTGGCAAGGTGCAAAAAACAAACAGAAACTTCGGGAGCAGATTAATTTTCGCTGAGTCTATCCATTCTGCCAAAGAAACGGGTAACAAAGTCCATCTGGCCATGTCTTTTTGCATCTCATTCTACAATTTGTTGTAGTTGATATTGAACAATTTAGACCGAGCCATGGAGATCTGCACCCCTAGGTATCTGATTTGGTTATTTTTTTGCCCATGGAAATGGAAAGAACCCCGGAGGGTACGATCCACTCAGTAACAGCACTTCTGACTTGTTATATAGTTAATTTTATAACCTGAAACCTCTCCAAAGGATTCAAGAACTCAGAGCAGTTGCAGCATTGAGGTCTCCAGACTCCTCACAAAAAATATAGAATCATCTGCATATAGAGCAGTCTTATGTTCTAGGTTTCCCGCCATTACCCCTTCAATCTGCTGGTTCTGGCGGACTGCTGCTGCTATAGGTTCTAGGAAAATGGCAAATAAAACCGGGGACAGAGGGCAGCCCTGGCGAGTACCCCTATTAATGGGGAATCTGCCTGAATTTATACCATTGACTCTTACTTGTGCCTAGGGGGCAGTATATAAATTTGAGAGTAACAACATTTCAGGCCAAATTTGAATTTCTCCATGTTTTTTTGTAAAAAATGCCAACTTCCCCTGTTGAATGCTTTCTCCGTGTCCACGGAGACTGCTAACTTAAAGTTTTTCTGCCCCTCCTGAACCGAAACAATATTTGAAAACTGTCTTATGTTATCTTGCAAATACCTTCCTGCCACGAACCCTGTTTGATTAGGATGAATCAGTTTGGGGACCACCTTCTGTAGCCTGTCCACCAGAATTCCAGTGAAGATTTTGAGGTCGACATTTAGTAATGAGATTGGGTGATAAGAAGCACACTGCTCCGAGTCTTTACCCTCCTTATGGATTACCGATATCTGTGCATATTGCCATCAGTCAGGGGTTTCACCCCTTCCCTGAATGTGATGGAAACATGCCAGAAGGGAGGGCAACACGTCCTCGCAGAAAGCTTTATAGAACTCGGCAGGAAGGCCGTCTAACCCGGGTGATTTTCCTGTTTTTAGGTCTTTAATTTTTTGTAATACCTCCTGCTGAGTTATCAGTCCCTCCAGGAAGTGCCTGTCCTCGGAGTTCAAATGGGGCAGGATCAGAGGGTCAAAAAATTTCTCCATCTTAGCAGAGTGTGTCTCAGGTACATTTTTTTTTTAACTTCAATTGTATTGAATAGCAGATGTATTCTGCTGATCTGTTCTACAATATATATATAGTACATGTATCCGATTAATCATACTCCTATTAAAACACAAATATAAAACATTATTTCTCACCGATTTAGGTAAGTTGTTACAGCAAAGTTGTTGTGAGCCTAATTGCTCAATCAAAGTAAACAAGTTTTTCTCTGATCTATACTTTTAGAGAGAACAAAAAAAAAAAAAAAAACTAGTGGAGTTAAAAAGAATTAAAAAATAGTTAAATAACAGGCTTTAAATAACATCTTCTATAAATAATCTGTATTTCAATTTTGATTTGGGGGGGGTCAAGGTGGACCTTAGAAGCATTATATTAAGACAATGGCCCTACTCTGTATATGTAAGTGCCAGGGTGCCCATGTCTGTACAAAACTCTTGTCTTGTAGTCTCAAGCTAGCTGTGATCCATTCCATGGTTTCAAGTTGAGCCATTCTGGCCTTCCCATCTTGTGCTGTGGGGGGAAGCGGAGATAGCCATCTAGCAGTTATGCACTTCAGTGCTGCCACCCTCATTATCCGGGCTAATCTGGTAGATTTTCTAGGTCCGTAAAGTAATGTTGGGAAGCCAAAAACCAAATCTTCCCCCAAAAAAGGGATCTGTAGGTCTGTGATTTTTAATATTAGGGCATGTATCTCTTTCCAAAATGGCAGAAGTTTAAAACAACTCCAAAACATGTGTGCTTGCGTTCCTATCTTTCCTCATCCCCTCCAGCATTGTTCAGACTGGTGTTGGCCAAAATGTTTCAATGAGGTGGGGGTTAGAAAGTATCTCAAAGCAATTTTCCAATGAAACTCTCACCATGTTGGCAAACTAGTTACTGGCCATCCTCTACTCATTCTTCTATCCCAAATGGGTTGAGAAATCGTGATATTTAGTTCTCTTTCCCATCTTTATTTTACTTTTCCTAGTCCTGCAGGGAGACTATTAAGTAATATCTTGTATAACTGAGATAGGGGGTGGCTGTTGCCTTTAATTGTTATACACCAATAAAATACATTTTCAAGATCGGTTCTGTCTCTGCACAATTTTTGGGCTGTATTATTTTATTTATTGAATTTTGTTGACCGGGTAGGCCCACTGGGCCCCGGAGGTCCCTTTTTCAGGGGCGACCCGGGGGTAAAAAATAACATACAGGTAAACAGAACAGTAAAAGCAGGTAAGCAGAGCTGTAAAAATAACATACAGGTAAACAGACAGTACAAGTAGGTAAGCAGAGCTGTAGACTTGCGTAAATACCAAATGGTTTAACAGTGATAACACACATAAGGCAAATTCCATACTGTATAACTGTGAAAGACTTAATGGCATTTACAATACGGAAGGTGGAGAGGGAGGAGGGGCCGTGGCATAAGGTCAGTTCCTTATGCATTGGCAAGTGCTCCTGGCGAGCAGGTGTGCTTTGAGCTTGGACCGGAAGCAGGGCTCGACCCTGCCTCCCTGCACCTCCAGTGGGAGTTTGTTTCAGTGGTAAGGTGCAGTAAAGCAAAGGACCTGGACCCAGCTTTAGTCTTTGTTTTGGGGACCAAGGAGGTTTTGTCCTGAGGAACGGAGACTCCTCAGGTTGGTTTAACATTAACTAGTCCTTTGAGACTAGGGGAGGTAGTGCCCCAGAAGCTTAAAAAGCAGACATAGTGTGGGTAGATGAGGCGGGCTTCCAATGACGGCCAGCTGAGCTTGGATTGAGCCTCGCAGTGGTGTGTCCTAGGGTGTGATAATGTTGCAAATCGGACAATCTTATTGTATAAGGTCTGGAGCCTGCCAAGTTCCATAGAGGCCACGCCTTGAAGAACAGGTGCCGCATAAGTGAGCTTGGGGAGAAGGACGCTAGTTGCGATGGCAACTCTGGCTTCAGGGATAATCTGGTCCTTTATTCTGTTGAGGATACCGAGTTTTCCATGTATGGCTTTGGTGAGTTGGTCAACATGATTTTTTAGGGTGAAGCCTTGGTCCAAGGTTAGCCCTAGGTATTTAGTGGAGGTAACCACCTCAAGTTTATCACCCCCTCTGGAATGCAGCTGAAGGAGCAGCGACCTCTCAGTTCCCAAGGATCTGGGCCCGAACAACATCGCTTTAGTTTTACTGGCATTTAATACCATTTTATTCCGAGTGAGCCAGTCCTCCATCTGAAGAATGTCCTCTTGGAGGGCATTCCCCAGTTCTCCTAAGTTAGGGGAGGCTCGGAAAATCACAGCATCATCCGCGTATTGGATGACGCTCCTGCTCCCGCAATGTAAGTGCAGATCGTTTATAAACAAAGTGAAGAGAAGGGGACCAAGTATTGACCCCTGAGGTACTCCTACTTTGAGCGGTGCAGACTGGGAGACATAGTCCTTCCACTTGACCCTCTGGGTCCGGCCTGTAAGGTAATTAGCAAACCATCCTAGGGCATGTGCGTCCATGCCAAGAGCGCACATTTTTTGTAAAAGGAGGTTGTGGTTTACCAGGTCAAACGCTTTAGACAGGTCCATGAAGACCACGACTGTGCTGACCCCTGAGTCATTATTGCCCAGGATATCAGCCGAAAATTTGGTTAGTGCAGTGTCTGTCCCATGCTTGGCTCTGAAGCCGTGCTGCGATGAAGAGATTATCTGGTGTGTTTCCACATATTCGCGTAGTTGAGAGTATACAAGCTTCTCCTGTAATTTCGCTATTGCGGACAACAGGGAGATAGGCCTGTAGTTCCCAATAGGCTCGGTGGACCCTCCCTTGTGAATGGGGATCACTAGGGCCTGCTTCCATGGCTCAGGGACAGACCCCTCCATAAAGGACCGGTTTATCAGCCAGGTTAGGGGCTTGGCTAAAGATGGGGCACCCTCCTTGAGGATTCGAGTCTGGATCCCATCAGGGCCCCCAGTGCCTCTCGCCCGCAGGGATTTAAGGACGAGCAGAACCTCCCTTTCCCTAACCAGCCGCAGATGAAACAGAGGGCGGTCTAGTTCAAGGGACAAGTGCCTATTAGGTTCGTTCTTGTCATCTAAGGGACCCACCTTGTACGCATCCAGGTTTGTGAAGAAACCGTTTAGAGCCTCTGCGATGAGCGCCTCTTGAACTTGCCCGTTCACCAGGATAGGGCGGTTGTTGATTCGTACCTCCTTTTAGGAGTTCGTTAATGTGTGACCAGAAGTATCTAGGGTTTCCAGGTTAGCTTTTGGAGATTGGTGATATATTCCTTCTTGGCTTTCTTTATGGCCAGTTTGCATTGGTTTCTGAGGGCCCTGTAGCTAGCAAAGTCCACTGGAAACTTAGATTTCCTGAACTTTTTCCACGCTTTGTCCCGAGTAGACATCAGGGCTTTTAGGGGGGGTGAGATCCACTTATAACAGCTACCTTTGACCCTATAGGTTTTCATAGGGGCAACGAGGTCAGTGACTTTAGTGAGGGTGGTTTGGAAAAATTTTACAGCTTCCTCCAGGTTAGGTAGGTGTCTAATGGGGTTCCAGTCAGTGCTATTTAGGTAGCCTATGAACTGGTCAGGTGGAATTTGGAGTAGTCTCTGGTAGTAAAAGATCTAGGAGGGACTTTAATAGCATTATTCTTCCAAATGACAAATAAAGGCGAATGGTCGCCAAGGCATCTCCCAGGATCCCGCCAGCTTTGCATTACTAGGGGATGAGGTCAGGACCCAGTCTATTATAGAGTGCCTACCTGATTTATGGTTCATTCTGGTCGGTCGGGTAATAATTTGAGCGAGGTGGGAGTCATGATGGGTTTCGTTGATGGCAGACTTCCCTTCCTGTCCCAGTTTAAATTGAAGTCACCTAGAAGGATAGTCTCGGATGCAGTGTCAAGCCACTGGGCTCTTCAGGAGCTCATCCAGAGAGCGGAGCATTGGATGGTGGGCTGTATACGCGGCCAATAGTGAGGCGTTAGCCCCACCTATTTTGAGCCGAACAAATATAGCTTCAGCATTCAGGGACAGGTCAAGGGGCTGCCTGACGAGGAGGAAGAGATATTGTCCTTAACATAAATTAGCACACCGCCCTCTTTTGGAGGGTCTATCCTATCTGAAAAGGACATATCCGAGATTGCTACTTCATGATCCAGAATGTGGGGTTTTAGCCAAGTCTCCGAGACCGCTAATAGATCCAGATTATAGACTGCCAGCCATGCCTGTACCTCTGAGATCTTGGTCTCAGGCTGCAGATATTCATATGCACCAACCTCAGACCCTTGGCTCCGCCCCAAGCCTTATCAAGGGGAGGAGATGAGACATTTGCTGTCTCTGGGCCAGGGTTTGTTGGATATCTCCTGCCATTAGTAGAAGGGCAGCTAGTGAGCTCAGGAGAGTGAGGGTTGGAAGGGGTATGGACAGGATGACCTGACTAGGGGTTGGGCTCCTACTGAAGAGAAGGACCCTGTAGAGGACCCCTTTCTTAGAGAATTCATGTGCTGCAAGGAAAAGGAAATTGCACCTTGGGGAGGGACACGCAAGTGTCCGATCCTCCCCTCCCCTCTCTCGACCCCCCATGGGTGTCGTGGGGGCAGAAGGCAGTTTTAGCGAGGGAGTCAGTCCCAAGTTGCCCCAGTATGTAAATTGTTGCCAGGATAATGCCCCTGTTCCAGTAGGGAGGAGGCATGACGTGGCTTATCTGTGCTTCTCGCCTTGATAGCAAGAGCAGAACCTGCAGGCCAAGGGTTAGTTACAGGCGATAGAGCCTATGTCAAATTCAAGTACCGTGACTTCCACTGTTAGTGCTAGAAGCAAGTTCGGCAGTCTGATTCATAGAGCAACTAAAGCAAGAGCAGTTCGCGCTCTAATTAACAGGATCCCAGAAAGAAAGTACTAGCCGAGGTCATTAGGTGAAGAAACAACTAAGTCAGGCCACCACCAGGGGTACAACAAGCAATTCCTGCCTCGGGGAAGAGCAAAACTGGCAGGAGACACTTGGCGGCTGGGTTGCTTAAGTAACCTCTGAGCACTTTGTCTTGTCACAGAGAAAGCAGGATTAGAACTTTCAACACAGTACCACCTAGAATGTGTAGGGTCAGCAATATCAATGACTAACATTTAGGCAGCTAATACAGAGCTAAATTATTATGTAATATTTACCACAGGCTTCAGTTATAAGTCCTGAGGCTACGTTGAAAGCACCGAGGCTACAGTGGCAGTGGTAGACAGTAGGCAGAAGATTAGAATTGTTTCAGCAAGTTTAAAGCTAACCAAGGAGCAATAAAAAACACAATAAGGAGAGCTATGGTCCCAGACTGAGTGGTCTCGTGATTTGTATTAGTGCAATATTTTCTAGGCAAGAAATTTGCTCCTAGGTACTCACTTAAAACCTAGATGAGAAAATACAGCAGAAAGGGGAACAAGGAGAGCAGGAGCAGCTTAGTTAGTGGCCATCCACCCTTCAGACTCAAGTCCCTTGTAGCAGAAGCGGAAAGAAGTAGAATGATAATGCAGGCCATATTGCCCACGAATGAATACAGTGATTTATGTAGAAGACCAAGAATCCCTCTAGTGGCAGGTCTGTATAACCTGCTAATGGAAAACTAGCCAAAAAAAAAAAAGGTAGTTAGACTTATCGGCACCAAGGCAGAGTGCTTGGATGGGGGTGGGGGCGCTGCAGGAAGAGCAGTCAGACAGAAGAGGTGTAAGCACTTTAAAACAGTAGTAGAAATTACAATCCAGCTAATACAGTTGAAAAACTCCTAATAACACAGTTGAAATGTGCTTAGTTCTATGGAAAGTCTAACAAAGTGCCAGGTGTCTATAGCAGGGGAAAACTCCTGCCAATCAGAGTGGGTTTGCTGGAAGCACCCGTGTTCCGATTGGCTGCGCTGTCCCGTACCTTCCAAGGAGCTGCAGGCGGGTGTCCTGGTCTTGGTCGGTGGCTGGCTGGGTGCCGGCCGACCGTGAGTGAGCTGGAGCAGCCCTGTTCAGGGACAAGCAGCAGTATTAGAAGTTGATATGTAATGGCGAACCTGTAAGAATCTAAAGTGGTCCTGCTTTTGCAACTGGAATCCACTGGATAATTGTGTAAAGCCTTTTTCCATACATTGTGTAAAGGTGGATAAACATCGTGTGGCCCAAATCTGAAAGCCGGCGTCTGATCTAGGTGGGGCAAAGAAAGGTTCAAAACTTATTAGAGAGAGTGTGCGCCCAGACCTTCTGGAGTGTGAGTAAGTTTTCTAAGCTTTCTCAGGACTTTTAGAGAGTGAGATACCCAGGGATTCAATTGCTGACGCCAAATTCCTGATGGTATGGTATTAATCGGTAGAGCCCATAGTGTCCAATCTTTTAAGGGATTCTTCCTCTAACAAGTACCAGCCTGAATCTATTCTTCGTTTGGCCCAGGTGCATAATTGTGCTCCTTGGGCGGCCATAAAGTAATAATAAAAATGTGGGAGGGCTAAGCCCCCTTTCTCTCTGGGAGCCTGTAATATGCTCTGAGCCAGCCTTGGGCGTTTATTATTCAAGAGAAACTTCTGTGTCACTTTTTGAAGACTGGACCAGAACTCTCTAGGAACCTGTATTGGAAGGGTTGGAAAAAGGAAGAGGAGCCTGGGTAAGGCGTTCATCTTTAGTGACTGGGCTCTACCATACAGTGTTAATGGTAGCATTTGCCATCTAGCTATGTCAGTTTGTAAAGCTTCAAATAGTTTCAGGTAGTTATTTTTGTAAAGCTGAGTGAGAGCTACAGATTTCATAATCCCTAGATATCTTATAGTGTTCTTATTTGCCCAGGTAAATGTGAAGGAAGCCCTAAATTCCCGCGAGGGGGTCCCACTTAGGACAAGGGCTTCTGACTTACTGTAGTTAATTTTATAACGTGCCAAGGTACCATATTCTTTCAAGGCACTGATAAAAGTTGGAACAGAGGTTTCAGGTTCAGAGATAAAAAATAAAGAGTCGTCAGCATATAGTGCAATTTTTTGGGAATAGCCCTCAACCATCGCCCCTTTTATTTGAGGATTTGCCCTAATGGCTATCGCTAGAGGTTCCAAGGATAGTGCAAAAAGCAGTGCAGAGAGGGGGCAACCTTGTCTTGTTCCTTGTCGGAGGGGAAATGCATCGGAAAGATGGCCGTTTACCTTGATTCTAGCCTCAGGTGTATGGTAGAGGGCTCTGATAATGGTTAAGAATTTGTCTACTAGACCACATTTCCAAAGGGTCTCCTCTAGAAATAACCAATCCACCCTGTCGAAAGCTTTTTCAGCATCCATACTAATGGCTAGCTGAAATTGTTTTTTGTTCTTTTGAGCTGATATAACGTTTAGTAAACGGCGCATGTTGTCTTGCAGGTATTGACCGGAGATAAAACCTGTCTGGTCGCTATGCACCAGGGCTTGTACTCCTTCCTGTAATCGGTCAGCCATGATTCCTGTGAAAATCTTGGAGTCCACAGGAAGCAAGGAAACAGGGCGATATGATTTGTAGTCTTCCAGGTCTTTATTCAGTTTAAGAATCACTGAAATCTGTGCTTGATTCCAAGATCTTGGTGCCGCTCCCTCCCCCCGCATCAACTCGTTGAGGGCCTCTCCAAATGGGAGAATCAAGATCTCATGAAATTAATTATAAAATTCTGCTACATATCAATCCATCCCCGGAGTATTGTATTTTTTAGTTGTTTTATTTTCTGTAAGATCTCCATGTTGGTGATAGGAGATTCTATCTTTAGTTTCTGTGCTTCTGTTAATTTGGGGAGTTGGAGCTTACCCAGGTAGGAGAGTTCTCTCCAAATGCCCTGGCTCCCTATCTGATTGGTACAAGGATTCATAGTACTTCAGAAATCGGGCAGTAATAAGAGTAGGGGAAGTAATCGTATTATTGCTCCCTAAGGGCCAAAGTTTGGGAACCACATGGGAGGATCTTTCTTTACAAAGCTGCCACGCTAATAGTCTTCCCACTCTATTTCCTTGTTCATAATATTTTTGTTTAGCGTAATGAAGCTGACCTTCGACTTGTGCATCTAAGATTCTGTTAAGTTTAGTTTTCAGTTTGTCCAGTTCTTGCTTGATGAAGTGATCTAATGAATTGTGATGAGCTAGTTCTAGTTGGGAAGAAAAAATTACTCACCATAGTAATGTTGTTTCTTCTAATGGAGTCTTGCTGTATTCTGACATATGCAGTGATCTCCAAACCTTGAACTGCCCCAGAGAACAAAGAGTTAACTTTCCATGCAGGGCATGGAACACTGAGCTCGAGCTCGGTTGAAGCCTCTGTCTGCTGTTGTTTAAACTCCAACCATCAGATCTTTACGAGCTATACTCACTAGGCGTTCTGTGTGGAAACTGGCACATAAATTTGTTAAAAAAAAGGGTGTTTTGGTTTCAAAGAAAAGACTCAAGTCAGGAAACCCAAAAAACAAAACACAACACACACACACCCAAAATAAAGGAGGGTGAGGAAAACAGGCACCTCTAGGTGCCAACACTGCTCCTGCCCACCAACATCCCAAAACCAAGTTCTGAGAGGGAGGCGGGAGTCAGAATACAGAACCCATTAGAAGAAACAACATTACTAAGGTGAGTAATTTTTCTTCAAACAACATGAAGTCTTGCCGTATTCTGACATACGCAGACTACTAAGCAGTACCTCCAAGGAGGAGGGACAGAACCTACTTTGGGAAAAGGCTCTGAAGTACTGCTGTGCCAAACCGAGCATCACTCCTAGCCTGGATATCCAGAGAGTAATGCTTGGTGAATGTATGGACTGTTTTCCAGGTGGCTGCTTGACAGATTTCTAAGATAGGAATATCCCCTGGCAGCAGCCAGGGAAGCAGCTGTACCTCTAGTAGAGTGAGCCCTCAGGTCTGAGGGTGGGGTTCTACCAACCTGTGACCCTTGATGCGCTCTGTGTAGTAGCTAAGGGCTCTTTTTACGTCCAGGCTGTGCAACCTCCTCTCGCAAGAGGAGGAATGGTCAGTGAAGAAAACAGGGGAGAGACATAGACTGATTAAGGTGGAAATCTGAAACCACCTTAGGCAAAAACTTTCTGTTAGTTCTTAGGACCACTTTATCTCTAAGGAAAGAGATGAAATCAGGCTCCACTGACAGGGCTTGCAATTCACTGATGCGCCTGGCAGAGGTAATGGCTACCAAAAACACAGTTTTCCAAGTCAAGTACTTAAGTTCTGCAGAGGACAAAGGCTCAAAGGGTGGTTGCATAAGCTGAGCAATGCAAACATTAAGGTCCCAAGCAGGAGCAGGGTCCCTGAAGGGAGGATTGGTGTGCAACAATCCCTTGAAGAATTTGCAAAATACAGGATGGGCTGAAAGAGAAGAGGGCTTGCTACTGACAAAAAGGCAGAAACAGCTGCCAGATGTACTTTAAGTATAGCTGGTCTGAGTCCCAAGCCATTGAGATGAACCAAATAGTCCAGGACTGTAGGCAGCCCAGCAGATTCTGGAGAAATATGCTTACCAGAGCACCAAATAGTGAACCTTTTCCATTTGGAGTTGTAAGTCTTTCTGGTGGAAGGCTTTCGAGAAGCCTTAAGAATATCCAGAATACCCTGAGAGAGGTGCAGATCAGCAAACTCTAACTCTTCAAGAGCCAGGCCTTGAGATTGAGAGACTTGAGATTCGGATAACAAATCCTTCCCTGAGAGGATGTCAACAGGTTGTAATTCCTGGGAAGAGACAGGGGAAGGTGGACCACTAAGGACAGCAACAGTGGATACCAGGGCTGTCTGGCCCAGTCTGGAGTGATCAGAATCACTTTGCACGGTTGAGACCTGATCTTGACTAGCACCTTGAACAGGAGAAGGAAGGGGGGAAAAGCATACAGGAACTTCCCTTCCCAATTCAGAACCAGAGCATCCAGGGGGACTGAGCCCAAGACTGGGGGTCTGCAGCAAAAGAGAGGAAGTTGGTGATTGTCTGGGGCTGCAAAAAGATCTATCTGTGGAGTGCCCCATCTCGAGAAAATCACTTTCAAGATTAGGGGATCTAGGGACCATTCGTAGTGACCCTGAGATATCCTGCTGAGAGCATCTGCTAGGACATTGTCCTTCCCTGGGAGGTGAACTGCTATCAGAGAAGTTTGCAGGGAATAGGCCAGAGACCACAACTTCAATGCTTCTGTGCACAAGGCCATAGACCGAGTGCCCCCTTGCTTGTTGATGTACCACATTGTGGTGGTATTGTCTGTTCTGATCTGGACTACCTTGTTCTGTACAGACTTGGAAAAGACTTGCAGTGCTAGAAGCACTGCTCTGAGTTCCAAGAGATTGATGTGAAGCAGAGATTCTTGAGGTGACCACAGCCCTTGCGTGGTAAGATCCCCCAAGTGGGCTCCCCAGCCCAAGTGGGAGGCGTCTGTAGTGAGGATTAGTGAATGAGACTGAGTGACAAAAGGAACTCCCTGCCTTAAATTGTCCTGATCCTGCCACCATTGCAAAGCCTGGATCAGGGTTCGAGTCACTGGGACCAGTTTGGTAAGGGAATCCTTTCTCTGGGACCAGAAGGCTCTCAAGTGGAACTGAATGTCCCTCATCTGAAATCTTGCCCCCTGGACCACTGCTGTAGAGGCTGCCATGTGGCCCAGGAGCTGCAAGAAGTGCCTTGCTGGTCGAGACACCTGAAGGATGAAAGAAGAGGCCAGTTCTATTAGTGTCCTTGCCCTGTCCAGGGGAAGGAAGGCCTTTGCTCTTATTGTATCCAGCTCTGCCCCTATAAAGGTGAGGAGCTGTACTGGCTCGAGAACTGACTTTGGAAGGTTTAGGAGAAATCCAAAGGAAGTGAGCAGTTGCTGAGTTATCTGAAGATGTGACTTGACTTGGTTTGGAGACTGACCCACTATGAGCCAGTCGTCCAAGTATGGAAAGATGGAGATCTTTTTTCTCCTTAGAAAGCAACCACTACTGCAGGCACTTTGTGAACACCCTTGGGGCTGATGTTAGGCAAAGGGCATTGCTCTGAATTGATAGTGGCCTGAGGGCAACTCGAACCTGAGGTACTTTCTGTGGGAGCACCTGATGGGAATGTGAAAATAGGCATCTTTGAGCTCCAGGGAGGCTAGCCAGTCCCCTGGCCTTAGAGAGGGCAGAATTATTCCCAGACTCACCATTCTGAATTTTGGCTTTAAAAGGTGCTTGTTTAGATATCTCAGATCCAGGATGGACCGCCATTCTCCTGTCTTTTGGGGGGTTAGGAAGTACCAGGAGTACAATCCTTTGCCCCTGTGTAGGGTAGGAACCCTTTCTATGGCTCTGAGAGCCAAGAGGGAAGAAACCTCTGCCTCTAGGGCAAAGGCCTCTGATGGATTTGCAGGTGGAAAGGATCTGGTTCTCATCTTGGGAAATTTTTTGAAGCTGAGAACCAGTCCCTGGCTTACTACTTCTAGGACCCACTTGTCTGATGTTAAAGACTTCCAGTCCTGGACAAAGTAAGCCAGCCTGCCCCACAGGCAGTGGAGAATCGCCCGGGCAGACCCATCAGGGTGTCTGCTTGGCAGGGGCTTTAGGCTGAGGGGTGGAAGCAGGCCTGCTCATACCCCGTCTGCCTCTCCCTCTAAAGAACCCCCTCTGAGCAAAAGCAGAAGAGGAGGCCTGGGCTTGGTAAAAAGGCCTTGAAAGGGCCTGCCCCTGGAATGCTGCCTCTGAGAAGTGGCTTGCCTTTCTTTGGCCTGAGCACTCCTGTAGGTGGTCCTGTACTCATCCATCTTCTTCATGCAGTTCTCTGTCTGCTCCCCAAACAGAGAATTACCAATGACAGGAAAATCCATGGCCTTAGCCTGGGTATCCTGTGATAGGCTAGTACATCTGAGCCAAGCCATCCTCCGAAGGGCCACAGATGTAGCCATAACTCTAAATGAAACATCATTGGAGTCCACAGCAGCATGAAATTGCACCTTGGATGCCTCAATCCTATCCGCAGCCAACCGCTCCAGCTCCTTGGCAAGCTGGTCAGGGGCCTGTTTAGCTAGAGCCAGCACAGTGTCCCACCTGGACTTCTGGTATCTAGCTGTGTAGGCCATATAGTTAGCCTGCCTGAGTCCCAAAGATGCTGCCATGTACTGTTTCTTTGCCATGGCATCAATCCTCCTGGAGTCCTTATCTGGGGTGTGAAGCCAAGGGAATATTTGCCTTATCACAGGTAGCAGCCTGCACTACCCTGACATGGCTGCATTGCTGGGAAAGGAACTCCGTGTCTGAGCCTGAAAGAGTATACCTCTTGTCCATTCTTCTGTCCACAGGAGATATGGAATTAGGAGTTTTTAGAATTTTAAATGTCTGTTTCCCAAAAGATTTATGGAGGGGAATAGACAATCTCCTGGACTCTGGGATGTCCATCATCTCAACAAAATCAGGCTCCTCCTGATCCTCTACTGCTTCTTCCATAGGAAGCTGGAGGGTTTCAGCCACTTTCTTGTAAAACATAAAGTGGGAAGGGGACTCAAAGCCTAGGAGGAGAAACACCTGAAGGTCTGTCTGGGGAGATGTCCGGGTCAATAGGCATATCCAGACTTTCATAATCACCATCATCATCATTATCTTCATACTCTCCCTCCTCCTCCTCCGGTTCATAAAATTCTTCTAAAGTATAATCCGGAACCGGGGGAACCGATTGAACCGAGCCCCTGACAGATGGTACCGGTTCATCCGGAACCGCAGTTAGCGATTGAACTGTCCTTATCACTTTGGCTATCTCATCAGCGGTTGGAGAAAGAACTTGTGGATCCGAACCGGATGATTTACCCCTTTTCTTTCTTTTAACCGGAACCAACTCCTCAGAATTGGTTCTCCTTTTGCCCGAAGAAGTTTCGCCCTGGTCAGAGGGCAATTCTTCTGGTTCGGTCGAACCAACCGGCTGGCCATCCGGTCAGCGACTTTCAGCCTCCCTTTCCTCAGTCTACCTACTCTTATCCAGGGTAGCTTTGGGAAAACTTTTACAAATTTGGCAGTCTGAATTGAGGTGGTCAAACCCCGGACAATAAACACAGGTGGCGTGGGGATCAGCCTTAGCAAAGGCTTCCCCACACACACACACACAATGTTGAAACCCAGTGGGCCCGTTTTTTTTCTTGGGTTTCTCAGACATGGCCAATCCTAACCAAAACTTACCCTTTTTTCGGCAATCCGCCAGGCAAGACACCCCTATCGGTTCCTGACCGTGTTACAGGTCTTGGAAAAAAAATGTAATGAAATCTTTTTTTTAGAACCGATATGGACCGGTTACCACACTCTAATAAAGACAGAAGTTTTTTTCACAAACTTGATCGGTTCAAACCGAACCAATCCAATGTTTACAAGTTCCACACAGAAACTAATACAAAAACTTATCTAGTACTCACGGTACCACAGACAGAGACTTAAACCGACAGGTTCAGGAGCAGAAATTCGGTCAAAACTGAGCAAAAAAACGACACTTTAACCGACTTTTTGAAACGAGCGAAGGAGAAATCTCCGGAGCGACTGTTCAGTGAGGCGGAGTAAAGAATCTGACGGTTGGAGTTTAAACAACAGCAGACAGAGGCTTCAACTGAGCTTGAGCTCAGCGTTCCATGCCCTGCATGGAAAGTTAACTCTTTGTTCTCCAGGGCAGTTCAAGGTTTGGAGATCACTGCATATGTCAGAATACAGCAAGACTTCATGTTGTTTGAAATTTCTGTTTCTGATTCACGTCTTTCCTTTATTTTGGATCTCTTATACCCTGCAGCATATTTAATAATGATACCTCTCAGGTAACACTTGAGGGCATCCCATCTTATACCCGCCTCCGTATCCCCTGGAGGATTGTTATGCAAGAATTCTTTTGTGGACCGTTGAATTAAATCTTTAAACTCATTATGGGTCAGGAGGCTTACACTTAGATGCCATGTCTCCTTAGGTCTGGGGGTCAGCTCTATCTCTATTGAAATTGGGGCATGGTCAGACAGGGTGATACTACCTATAGTGGCTCTCTCAAGAAAATGCAGGGTGTTAGACAAGGTTATAAAAGGTCTATTCTAGAGTACATTTTATATTTTGGAGAGTAGTAAGTGTAGTCTCTTTCCTTTGCGTGAATGAATCACCAGGCATCTACAAGGGAAAATTCAGAACATAATCTTGATGAAGTCCTGCTTGCTCGAGCAGGGCCTGTTGATTTAGAACCGACCCTATCTAGCTATAGGTCTGTGACTGAATTAAAGTCCCCTCCTATGAATACAAGACTATAAGGGTCTGAGACTGTTTCTGGAAGGACTTTGTTTAAGAAAAGTATTCTTTCATGTTCATCGTTTGGTGCATAGAGGTTTAAGAAGGTGCACTGTTGACCTCTATATTCTCCTCTAAGTCGCACGTATCTGCCCTCCGGATCCAAGTCTACCTGCGTGACCTGCAAGACGATCTCTCGTCTCACCAACATGGCCATTCCCCTCTTGTTAGAGTGAAGATGGTTTTCAGCTGCTAATACCCCACCCACCCAGCTTCTGCATATTTTTTTACGCTCCACAGCACTCAAGTGTGTCTCCTGTAGGAACGCTATCGAGGCATGCCGCCATTGTAATTCTTGCAAAATTCTAGCCCATTTCACTGGACTATTAATCCCTCTAACATTCCAAGATACCAGTTTTAAGTTCCCCATCTTAATGACTTTAGTAACAGTCGAGCTGTATGAGAATGTCTATAAGCCTGTGTCAACAAACTGTACAAATGTAAATACAATTCAAAAAACATTAACCTTCTATAACTATTTACACACTGCCATAACAAAAGCAGGTTGAACATTAATGGCACTTCAAGGTGTGTCTATACTCAATTCCTCACTCCTGGAGAATTTCTATGGAGTGAGGTAGGAGACTATTTGTGTAGCCTCCCTGCCAGAACCAGCCTACAACAATGTAGTGTATTCCAGCTGGACAGTCTGAGGTCGGCTGAGAGGTAAAGAATGAAACCAACTCAAGATGGAGTGAGAGCAAAATTTAAAAGCCTTGTTGATGTCGTGGAGCGGGGTGACACCACGTCAGTGAGCCGTCCCCGGCCCCCAGGGCAGCAGGGCCGGACCGGGCACCGGCGGCAGAGGCAAACCAAGGGGAGCTTCACTTACTAATTAAAGGACCCTAATCTCTGAAGTGGAGGCTCTAGATATGTGCTGTCCGCCAGATGCGGCCGTGCCCCTCTGCAACCCCAAGGGCCCCCACTCTATCCGCCTCCCCGGGCCACACCATGTTTGAGCCAAGAGTCTACCCCCGTTCCGGAGATAAATCCAGGGGTGGTCAGCTGAGGATGCCATCTATGAACTTTCTCGGGTTATGCCTGAAGTAGCAGTTTTTTAATGTGGGCAACTTTTCAATTTGTGGGGAAGATGTCCCGAGGCATCCTATGACGCTCTCAATTTATCTCTTGCCCAATCGTTTGTGTTTTTGGCAGGTTAGCCTGAAATAGAAAGTTATTATTGTAGCTCCAACATGGGCCACCTCCACACTGAAACACCCCTATTCCCATTATTCAAGTCCGGCGTGTCAACCCAGGTAGAGGGGTACTAAGTCACGGAGGAGAAGGTTAACCTCGCAGATCTGGAAAATTGCGCAAGCCACACACGGTTCCGAATCAAGCAAACTCTCCCTGAATCCTCCGCACCTCTCAGTGCCCCCCCGCCCCAGGAAGGGGCGGACAGCCCCCATGCACAAACCCCTCCCCCCTTCATCCAACCCATCGTGTCTATCCATCAGACCCAGCCACGAAACGCCGATTTGTGGATTT
This sequence comes from Neoceratodus forsteri, assembly GCA_016271365.2. NCBI lineage: Eukaryota > Metazoa > Chordata > Ceratodontiformes > Ceratodontidae > Neoceratodus > Neoceratodus forsteri. Next base: position 1,400,869,202 of record CM057453.1, read on the forward strand.
GAAAGTCTATGCCCCCTGAGAAGACAAACTCTCCCAGCACTAAGATAGACAGTATCAGCTAAGCATTTCAAGTGTCAGTCACCTTAATAGCTCTATGTGATTAGAGAATTTTGCTAACAGAGCCTTATTCCGTCCCCCCCGCCACCTTAAGAGTCAGAGGCTGTCATCAGGGTGGAGGCACCAGCGAATTTTCTTCTTCCTCGAAAGGAAAAGATAGCCAATTGGGATTGAAAGAAAAAAACCAACAGACTTGCGTGTTGTTCCTCTGTTCAAGTGTTCTCATCGATTGAGGGAGAGTTCATGTTTGGCGCGGTCAGCGTATCATCAGATTGGGGGACCAGATTAGAGCACACACAGTCCCACACCGCTTTGGTTTCCCCTGGTTGTGCAGCACGAGTGGTTTTAGGTCCCTTCAGTTGCCAGGCCTTCCGAGCGGCGAGTCTTTCTGCAGCTTTGGCACCCTCTTCAGGAATAAGGATACCATGTTGTTTAGCCCAGCTAACTGTTTCAGATAATTCATGGAATCGCTGCCATCCATCCTAGGCATTTATTTTAATTCTTGCAGGATATTCAAGATGGGCTTAATAACCTGCTTGTTTGATCACTTTCACCACTGCATATGCCTTCTGTCTGAGAGCAAGGGTTTAGGGAGCGTAGACCTGGTCGAAAAACAGGCGAACATCACCAAATAATACTTGTTTCCTTGACCAGGTTGTGTGGAGGATTTCTTCTTTGACCCTGTAATCTATAAAGGCCATAATTACTGAGCGTGGTCTAGCTTTAGGGTCTTTTGGTTTTGCTGTGAGTGATCGATGTGCCAGTACAATTCCCAGATATCTGTCCCCATCCAAGCTCAGGATCTCTTTTAAGAAGCTACACATAAATTGGACCAGCAGGCCCGTCTCGGTACCTTCTGGGAGGCCGTGTAAACGAAAGTTATTCTGCCTATTGCGGTTCTCAAAATCTTCCATCTGTTGCTGTAAGGCCAATTCCCTTTGGTGCAAGTCCCTGAGAGCGGCGTTATGGATGTCGGAGACTGTAGTATATTCAGAAACTGTTTCCTCCAAGTGAGACGTCCGATCGTTCAGCTCTGTTAGTTGCTGTCTGTCTTCTGTGGCTCGTTGTTCTAGTCTGGTCAGTGTCACTAATTGGTTGCAGGGTGCAACAGAGGGTTTTGGAGGGAACAGTAAAATTTTCGTCTGTGTTGTCTGAAGTTGCTGGAGTCTGGATGATTAGGTCTGTCATCTCGGCACGTAGCGCAGCCTGCTGTTGAGCCGCTTAATTGGCAAATTTAAGTTTGGGGTGTGAGCTACTCGCTCCATCTTTATGCCTAGGTTTGGGAGGCACCATATAGTCGGCGATACTGCGCTTTCCAGACAGGATTTCAGCATTTGGTAATTGGATTCCGACGGATTGTTATATCTTGAGTCGAGAGGTCTGAGATCATGCTTCCATTCTCGAGGCGACCGGAAGTCAGGTACATCTTGACACTATAAAACTTTATAGAATTCAGCAAAAGTCTGCGTTATTTGCAAAAGTTCTGTAACTAGGGTATCTCTTTTACCAAAGTCTCTAATTACCAATACTGTTCTACTGACTACCTGTTTTCACAGGGCAACTGCCAGCAGTCGACCTGCCTTATTTCCCTTCACATATTTTTGATTAAGCCTACGCATGGTTCCCTCCACCTACCCTGCCAATAGATTCTGTAGCTCTACTTTTCTTCTCTGCCAAATGATTTTGTCATTTGGGTCCAGAGTTATTTTATGTCTGAACTCAGCTTCCCTCAGGTCATGCTCCAATTTACATTGCTCATCTAGCATTTAATGCTTTTCTCTGGAGCTATAGGAAATTATCTGACCCCTAAGGTATGCCTTCAGAGCATCCCACGTGACCGACGGTGAGGAATCCCCCCCCAATAGTCTCCAGGTATGCCCCTATTTGGTTCGAGACCTCACTCTTGAAGTCCCTGGAGTTTAGCAGGCTAACATTAAGCCTCCAATTCGAATTTCTGACTATCTGGCTCACGCTCAGGTGAAACAAAAGGGGCGCATGGTCCAACCATGACATGGGTAGGATGGTGCAGTTCTGAACATATGTGGACCTTTCTTTAGATATGAGAAATATGTCTATACGGGACTAACTCCCATGTCTACGGGAATAGAAGGTGTAGTCCTTCTGCGTGGGGTGGTGGAAACATCTAACAGCCCTACCTTCTCTATAATTCTCTTAAGATATCTTCCCCCTCATAAGCAGAGAGGTGGGACCTCTCCTAACCCATCTGGTAGAGAAAATCAGCTGAAATCCCCCCCAGTGACATGAAAGGCCTCTGGGTCTGTTAAGGTGTTCATGAGCACTTCTCTAAGAAATGCCTGGTTTTCTTTCATGTCATTTGGAGCATATAAGTTCAGAAAAATACATTTCACCCCGCGTATCAATGCGTCTGGGTGAACAAAGTCACCTGCTGGGTCCAAGTCTGCCTTCGTTATTTTAATAGGTGAGTTATTTTTAATTAGTATAACTGTACCTCTCCTATGGGGGTATGAGGACCAAGATGCCCCGTATACCTCTCCCACCCAAGATCTGAGCAGTTTCAGGTGTTCAGCCTCCGTGAGATGGGACTCCTGAATGAAGGCCACATCAACTTGATACCTCACCAATTCTTGTAATATATGGGCTCTTTTAATTGCCCCATTAAGGCCTTTAACATTGTAGGAGATAAACAACAGATCCATGATAGCAAATTGTACAAATAGCAATGAGACAGAGCCGCACAGAGGTATGGGTGCTCTAAGACCACACAACTCAGCAAGCAACAAAAGAGGTCTTGGCACACCTAGATTGGACAAAGAAAGACTCTCCACATGTAGCAAGTGAAAAATAGCTTATCTTCACTAGCAGAGTACAAAAAACAGCGACAGCAGACAGAGTGCAAACACTATAGGCACAGAAAAACTCCTCACATACGTTTTACCTGATCACAGGCTTTGACAAAGCCCTTTATGTCTGCTGTCGCTGTTTTTTGAACTCTACTAGTAAAGATAAGCCATTTTTCACTTGCTACATGTGGAGAATCTTTCTTTGTCCAATTTAGGTGTGCCAAGACCTCTTTTGTTGCTTGCTAAATTGTACAAGTACCCTTCCTCTTTACCCATCTGTGCTCAGAACCAACACCTCTCCCTCCCCACCTCTACCAGAGCTGCTGTAAACACCCTCTCCATCTTTTTTCCCCATTTAAAACTAGGGGATTCTGGAAGGAGATGTAATTCCAGGCAATTAGTAACCAAAACTTTCACTGGATGAATGAGAGACTCATAACTAAAACCATAAAAATCATTAACTTAAACGTATGCCTTCCAATTGTGCCACTGTTCCATTCCCTTTCTGATCTCTGATTAAGGGGTGGGTACACCTATTTCGATTGTACCTAGCCTGAGCCCACAATGGGCTAATGATTGTAGTGCAATGTTAGCCTCTTTGTTCTAAACCAGCTTAACCTCGACACATACCCTCAATGGTCGCCCCCCCCCCCCCCATCATTTATTATCCTCCAAAGTATTGCACTTCAAACATTTAAATTTCTACCAAACTGTACAATTTTCCTTTAACATTTTAAACAAAACAGCACTGTCTTCACAAATTCCCCAGAGATGATCTCTTGTGGCCCCCCCACACCAGTCCTTATTAAGTCCAGACTCCTTGAACTTCACATAGAAATAACAGTAATCAATGCTTCATACTGCTCAATATGTGGGTATCTAATAAGTACCCGTTTGTTCCCGAATTAACCAAAAGTCTGGGGGGTGATCTCAGTTCCAGCCAGTCCGGGGTTCGGGTAGGAGACAGCTAATTGCCGTAGTTCCTAAGTCCCTCCCTTCTACTTACTTTCCACTTTCCCAACCCGGACTCTCCACTGAACAAACATGAAGTGCTCTGATAAGGATCCAAAGTCTCTGCTTTAAATCCGGTTACCACTTCAATGTCTCTTTCTGATTGGGGAATTTAATTGTTGCAAGTCGTTTTGTCTTTCACGGCTATACTCAGTCCCTTCAGGTGTTTTTGTCACACTGGGTTCCCTGCATTGCACTCGATTTGTTTACCCTGCTCTTCCTCTGGTTTTTCTTCTTTCTTTGGGGCAAAGAAGGTTCGTGAGCAGAAGCCGTTCCTCTGGCTCCCTCTAGCTGATCCAGTGGGAGGCTCTCCAACTTGTCTATAGTGGCCGTCCTTTGCCTAGGCCCCTTTACAGTATACCAGCGTCTGTTTTCTAGTTCTTTGATCATTTCTGCATCCAGAAATACCCCACTGCTTCAGAAACGATTACTAGCATACTAAAATGCAAGCAGAATAGGCCTAACGGTCTTTCGTGTCTGCTCGTTTGGTCAGCCTCCACCCTGGGAGCTGACCTTGCTGCTCCCCCTTGCCTTCTCTGGCTTCTCCCTTCCCAGTTCTGGATATTCTCGCTGCACTGGACTTTGCTTCCAGAACCCTTCCCCTGTACCTGTCCCACCCCCTCTTGAACCCCTCCACTGTCTCTGCCTCCACCAGCCCCCTGGGCGTGCATTCCATGGCTCCACCACCCTCTCAGTGAAGTAGCACCTCCTCCTTTCTCCCCTGAATCTTCCCCCTCCAGCTTCCACTCATGCCCTCTAGCTGCCCCCTCCTCCTTCCTTGAAGCACCCTGACTGTTCCTCCCCTATTTACCCCTTCATGTACCTGAAGACCTCTATCATGTCCCCCGGTCCCTTCTCTTCCAACGTGGAATATTTAGCTCTTCGAGCCTCTCCCCATAGGTCCTGTCCCCCAAGCCCCAAATCATTTTGGTTGCCCTCCTCTGGACCCTCTCCAGGAGTTTAATGTCCCTCTTTAAGTGTGGCCTCCAAAACTGCATGCAGTACTTGAGGTGTGGCCTTACCAAGCAGTTATACAGAGGGAGTATCACTTCCCTCCTTCTGGAGGTGATCCCCCTAGCGATGCATCCCAGCATCCTGTTGGCTTTGGCTGCTGACCTCCAACAAGTCTACGAGTTGTTCATCTTGACATCCACCACCGCCACCCCCAGGTCCCTCTCAGCCATCGAGACTTGTAGCATCCCCCACCAGAGTGTACACTTGGCCCAGGTTTCTGGCCCCCAGGTGCAGTACCTTGCATTTCCCTGCATTGAACCTCAGCTTCCACTTTCTAGACCATCTTTCCAGAGCCTCCAGGTCCCCTGTGGGGCCACCTCCCTCCTCCCATTCACCACGCCCCCCAGTTTTGAGTCATCTGCAAAGGCGCATCTCACTCCTGATACCTGTCCTTATGTCAGAGGCGTGAAGGTTGAACAGCAGGGGCCCAAGGACTGATCCCTGTGAGACCCCACTAATGACCCTCCTTGGGATGAGACTATCCCGCCAACTACGATCCTCTGGGTCCGGTCCTGGAGCCAATTGTCTATCCATCTGATCATCTGGTTCCCCACCCCATTTCTCCCAGCTTATCCAACAGGCCCTCGTGACGAACAGAGTCAAATGTCTTGCTGAAGTCTAGAAAGAGGACGTCCACTGGTCTACCCAGGTCCAAGGCACTCGTCACCCAGTCATAGAACTCCACAAGGTTTGTCTGACACGATTTCCCTGGGATGAATCCATGCTGTCTATCGTCCAGGCACCCTGACTTTTCCAGGTCCCCCCCAGCCTCTCCTTGACAATGCCCTACATCACCTTGCCCACCACTGATGTCAGGCTGACAGGCCTGTAGTTCCCTGCCACCTCCCTTGATCCCCCCTTGTGGATAGGCACTATGTGCGCCACCTTCCAGTCCTAGGGCACCCACCCTGTCCTCAGAGAGGTGGCGAAAAGCTCCGCCAGGACATCCGCAAGTTCCTTCAGCACTCTGGGATGTAATTTATCCAGCCTCAGTGTTTTCTCCATCTTAAGGGACCTGAGGGCTTCCCTCACTCTCTCTGCTGTGATTTCCACCTCCGCTACCTCTTCTCCCTGCTTAGCCTTCCCCCTTCCTGCCAGTGATGCCTCCCCCTCTCCCCAGACATGCCAATCGGTAAGGGTCCCCCCTCCTCAGTATTACTGTCTCCTCCCATGTATGATGCAGCACCCCCATTTTCCTTGGTGAAAACTGAGGTGAAGTTCTTATTTAGTACCTCAGCCTGCTCCCCCAGGTCTTGTGCCCATCTCTCCCCTGTTTTAATCCTGCTAATCTGCCTCTTCACCCTTCGTTTTTCCCCAATGTATCTAAAAAACCCATTGTTCCCTCTCCTAATTTCCCTGGCTAGGTTCTGCTCCTTCCTTGCCTTAGCCGCCCTCACTACCCTAGTGGCCCTTCTAGCCATCAGTTCGTACTCCCCTCGATCCCTTTCACTCCTTGAGCACTTGAATTGCCTTTAGGCTGCCTTCTTTCCCCGCACCACTTTTGCGTCAGAGATTGTGGGGAAAGTGTGAGTACCCGAGTCTGTTGCGATTTTTAGTGTAGCTGGATAATGTAGACGGGCCTTCACTCCTTTAGCTCTCAGTTGTTTCAGGTAAGGGATTAGTCTGTGCCTTCTATTCATTGTGGTAGGCGGACAGTCATGTTAAAAAAAAAGCCGTGTATCTCCAAATAAAACCTCTTTCCTCACCCAAGCCCAATATCTCCGATTATGTACGGTAGTCCAGGAAAGCAATTCTTATTGACCTAGGACGTGCTTTAGAATCTGTCGGCCAGTTAGCTAGGGATCTGTGCGCTCGGATGATGTTAAGTGGGTAGTCAAATCCCAGATCAAGAATCTCCCTCAGGAAGCTCTCCAAAAAAGCAACTGTATCTCCCGTCTCAGTGCCCTCCGGGAAACTGAAGACGAATACTAATTCTCCTCGACCTGTTTTCCAGGTCTTCAATTTTCTGCTGCAGCCAGATCTCATGGTCGTGTAACTGTAGTATTGTGCCGTCATGAAGATCTACCGCTTTTGCAGTCTCTGTTGCTTGCTGCTCCAAGTCGGTTATTTTTTGAGTATGTATTTTTTGCTCTGATCAAACCTCAGTCAGGTCTTTCTGGATGCAGGTAGGGGTGTCCCCCAGCCGATGTAGTTCCTTATACAGTCTTTTAGAAGTGATGGTGAAAGCCACCTCATCTTCTGAGCTACCATCTGTGGCTGAGTCGGAGCCTGAAGCACATGAGCGCCGGGGTGAGTTGTGGCCTGCGTCTGGAGACCAGGAGTGCTGGTCCCTAGCGTCTTTTTTTCTCCACTTCTGCCACAAATTCTTTTAAACATATTAGCCATCATAACATCTATTTTTCGCTGTTTTCCCCTAGAAGCCAATTTGGTTAGTGGATGGGGACGGATATCAGAGCAACCCTAGAGAGCTTCAGCTAGTTCAGTCCACCATGAGTGCTGACATCACCAGAAGTTCATAGAATGCCTGCTTAATTAGATCTGGTCTTACAGAACTAAATGGACTTGCTTAACAAGAAAACAGAAAACCTGGTGCTTGATGTTAAAAGAAAACAGAAAGACTGCAGAACAAAAAAAACTACTGTAATTGAGCCACACTGAGAAAAGAAAAAAAATACTGCTCAAGCCTTTAAAAGCATTGTCCAGGCACATCAACTTCCATGAGTTTTTAGTTGCAGCCAGCCTTGAGTTAAATTAATCAAATAACTTGCATAGTGTTTTTACTTGTTTTTTTTTTCTTTCTTTCCCAAGTTTTAGTGAAAATACTGTGCACGTTACCAAACTAGCTGTTGTGCCTGGACCACCATGATAAAATAAATACAAACACTTTTTGGGGCCTTGAACTCAGCGTAAGAGACAAAGAAATTTAATGGAGATATTTCTGTGGTAGGGAAAAAGCTGGATAAAAACTGGGATGTTCAGTGGGATAAATAAGAAGAAAAATGAAAATTACATACCTACTGTAATTCTGATCTGTCTGTGTATCTTCACCATTCATCACCTTTGGGTATAGTGGCTGGAGGTCACGACCCTGCGGGAGCTCTTTTTTTCTTTTGGATGGGCAGAGTCGACGCACCATTGGCGCCGCCCTCGAGGCCGATGCACTGTTTGGTGCTCACGGGTTGGCTGTTAGGTGTTGTCGACTCTGCTCTCCTGCCAGTTCTGAGTCACCACAGAGTAAGAAAGGGTTGGGAGGGAGGGACAAGAAAGTCCAAAGGACAAACAAAGGAAAAGATAAATAAATAAAAGGAGAAATAAACGACTGAGAGGACAGAATAAGCTGAAAAACTAAGGGATTGGGAAAGGGCCCCAATCTCTGGAAGCAGAAAAGGAAGAGGGAGGGAGGGTTAAGTAATTTAGGGATAAAGATGGGGGGGAGAAAGGAACACACCCTGGAACCTTGACCTGTCTCTAGATTGTATAGGAACTGCAAAGGAGTAGCCAGAAGGCTAAACTACCAGAATTAAAGGCACAGAATCACTGGCAATAACCCAACATAAGCAGAATCGGCTAGTCTGGAAGAAAAGACAGGATACAGGGAGTACCCCAAAAATTTAATTTTGGCATAAGAAAACTAGTTTCTTAAATTAAGTGAGGGTGTGTCCAAAGGACAAGAAAATCAAAAGGAATTAAAGAAAAGCTGATGGGGAGAAGGGGAAAGAGAGCAGGAAAGAGGGCAGCCACTAACCCCCACCCCACAGGGGTGGAGCCGAGGCGCTGAGGAAGGAGTGCCCCCCCATCCTAGCCACTCTCCCCTTAGAGAAAAACATCCCCCATGTACCCAAGGTCACCCCACTCCTGACCAACAGAAAGGAGGGGGGTGATGAGAGGGCACAGAGAGGGAGGAGGACCCAGAGACTGAGGCCCCAGGAGGATGGAGGGTAGGACTGTGATGAATGGTGAAGACACACAGAAAGATCAGAATTACGGTAGGTACGTAATTTTCATATCTTATCTGTGTCAGTCTTCACCATTCATCACCTTTGAATGAGTGCAGAGCCACCCCCGAAGGGGGCCCTGGACCCTAAAGGACCAAGTCCTTTAGCTCTCAGTGGGTGGCACACCAAGAGAGAGAAGCTTCATGGGTCTGGAGAGGCCCAGAAGTGGGGAGAGTGAGACAGGGACTCCTCGGAAGAAGTAGAAATTTGTTCCAACAGATGCCGTCTCACCCTACGGGAGAAAAGATGGGTTCTCTGGTACGGGGAGAAAATCACCCTACGCCGGGCCAAGGGTAACAACCGGGAAAGACGCAGCCATGCCATCTACCTGGTGCAGATCACTGTCTCTACGACCCTGGAAGCTACCTCGTTGGTGTCATAAGATGCCCTCGCTTGGTGCCTTGCTAGCTCCAGGCCATGTGCAGAGAGTGCAATGGCTTGTCTGGTTATCTCCGTGTCAGGCATTGAGGCTAGGAGTTAACCTAACCTGGACCACAGGAACCTATCATAGGTAGCATAGTGGGCCTGATGTGCTGAAATAAAGAGCAGCAACTGTGCCGAGTAAAAAGTCCTCCTCCCCCCCCAGAAGTCAAAATCCATAGAATCTTGATCTGGGGGCCAGTCACGGTGAGGGGCGCGAAGCCCATCAGGAGTGTCCAGCTGCGTCAATCCTAACTGAGGATGAGGCATAGAACCTGGAGACTGGGGCACAATACCTATGGCAGAGACCCCTAGGGGCTGAGACTCTGGAAAAGGTCTCTGCCAGAAACGCAACAACGCATCCTGAAAGGGAGCAGGTCAGGGGGGCACCACAAGAGTGTCCGCACTGAAATCTCCTAAAAAGGCATGCGTCGAGTGCTCTGGATTGTGCTGCGTGTGTGGGGTGATGTGCAGGTCCTCCAACATCCTCACGAGGAATCGCTGATCCTCTGCGAGATCAGCAGCTGAGGAGATGTGGACAGATGGTTCCGCTCCTCCAAAAGAGGTGGATGAAGAGTCAGAAAACCTCAAGAGTTCAGAAGCTGTCTGCTCAGGGGGAGGTTGAAAAACCTGTCTGTCCATAGCCCTGATGTAAGAGGGAAACTGAGCAGCCACAGCTCTGAACTGCTCCCAGGAGAGAGGTCCGCTAGGACCAAGAATACCTGGGAGCGCAGGAGAAGGTGGCAGAGGAGAGGGGACAGAGCCGAGAATAGGAATCGGCTGTCCTCTGTCTGGGCCAGAGAGCACACCTGGAGCCCCAAGGAAAGAGGGAGCTCCGGAAAACTCAACAGCCGACAGCTAGTCAACCATGCTGGAACTGCCTAGGCTGCACCCTGAAGGCTCCTCCCTGTGATCTGACCGGGGCCGTGAGAGTCCAAAAGGACAGTCCCCTACCTCCAAAGAACAGGGCCCTCTCGAGGAAACCGAAAAGGAAGGGCGGAGATCCGCACTACGACTCCTTCCGGAACCTGGGTGGGTCCCAGAAAAGGGTTGCAGTGTTGAATCCCTACCCCTCGACCCCTCGGAGTCCGAAAGAGCCCTTCTTCTCGAAACAGACAGCCTAGGGAGCTGGCAGACATGGTCAGTCCCCGAAGGGACTATCCAGGGAGCAGCACCCTCCCCTCCTGTGGGTGCTCTGATCGGCCCCAAAGTTGGGTGATCCAGACACACCCCCTGAGGGGGTACCACCACTGAGGGGTCAGAAAACCCTCCGAGGCCAGGTTACAGGGCAATGGTGGCCTGCACCACTGCCTGCTGGTCAGAACCCCTGACCCTGGACCCGGGGGCCACTGTCCGCTCCTCAGAGGGGGCCTGGCTCTGGCCTGTCGAGGACACTACCAAGGTGTCCATGTGAGCAGCCAACTCCAAAGAGTCAGACTGCCTATCTGACTCAAGAGTCCGATTCCTCTGAGGAGGAGGTGGAGATCGAAGTTCTGTGCCAAACGGTACGTGGATGCCCGCTGCCATCCCGAATGAATGGGGCACCAGACTGAGTGACTGCACCAGAGTCGGCACCGATGTCCTCAGCCGCACTGCGAACAGTGCGGGAAGAAGATACAGCACCAATGACAGCAGCAGCATCCAAGCTGGAGCCTGTCACGGCGCCGTCCTGACCCACGGCGCCAAGGCCAGAAATGGCACCAACAACTACTCCGACTGCACTCTCGGCACCAAGGCCGGAAACCCCCACTGTGCCATCCCAACCCACGGGACACAAAAGGTCTGACTCGAGACAATCCCAGTGGTCGACGAGGTCTGACACCACTTCACCATGGAGTTCGCATTCACGGTACAAAGCTAATGACCTGCTGAAATAGTCAACAAGGACATTCAGAGAGTCAGGCAGGAATACTGCCGGATATGTCACAGGCCAGAGCCAACTCCCAAACCGACATGACTTCTTCTCTGCAGAAGAGATAGGAGTAGATACTTCCCTGTTTGTTGGGTAGTGCAAGAAATGTATTCATCCATCCAAACTAAAATGGACGTCCCTCAGCGTGAGGGCTGAAAGCTCAGAAGCCAAGAACAGCCCTCTTCCTCAGAATGTTGACGTGGACAGAGAGTGTTTGAGCGAGTACCAGAAGCCCTGTGTCCACAGATCCCTTAAATGTGCCTCCTATCCTGTCCCTGGCATGTCTCTGGTAAGGAACATCAGAGGGGTCAGTCCAAAAAAATGGAACCATCTCCCTCACCACTGGAACAATCTCCCCTCTACATCTGTCTCAACTCTTCATTCCCCTTCCTCAAATCTCTCCTCATAGCTCACTTCAACCACTCTTGTGCCAGTCTCTAAGAAATTAAAAATAAAATTCCCTCCACTCCTGTTTCCACCTCTCCAGTTGTATATGCAGCTTAATACTATTATTTTATTTCTAGTTTAATTGTGACTTGCTGCTGTCAATTATGCAACCTATTGATACTGCACTATCTAGTACTTTTTAAACCAATAAAGACTTGATTGATTGATTTGTATTTATCATGTTGATTTGTATCATTTAATTCACCGTATTCTGTATACTTTGACTTCATATTGCTTGTTTTACTGTAATGTTTGCCTTGTTCTTTCCCAGTGTAAACCCACCCATCATACCTGGAAACAAGCTTTAGCTTAGTGTTTCTTACTCGGTCACCAAATTTATAATAAATAAAAGTAACATTTTCAAAAGTTCCTCTTTAGGAATGGGGGCAGTGACATCATCTGAGCACACCACAGTACAACCACATACTGCAGAACTGTGTGGGCTTGCCTACAGAATTGCTTATCAAGTCGTATAGGTAGAAGTCAGCATGTGGTTCAGACTAATATGGAAAATTTATCTTACTTATAAGCATAACTAAATAATGCAAAAGTAGCTAAAGCCACGAGTGAGCTATATAAGACTTTGGTCACGGCTTTCTAGAAGCCTCTTAGTGATATAAATGTGTACACATAGTAGGGGGTGGGGTTGGAGTGAGATACGTGTTGGGTTGCACTGAGATATACACTGTTTCACCTGTAAGGGAAATGACCACAGTACACAAGAAAGAGCCAAAGGCAGTGCTTAAAGACTAATGTGGTCTAAACGGTTTAGATATAGAGAATAATGTATTTGGGGTCATGTATACCAAGGTTTCATTTTTTTATTGCATATCTGAGGTTTGTGATGGCCTCAGAAACCACAAGAGTAAACACTGAGTGGTTTGCAAAGCCATCAGAAGCCAAATGTGAAACTGACTGAACTGTTCCAACGGTTTCTAACATTTGGTTTATATACTTAGCAGGCAATCCTGCCAGTCCCCTTACGCACCCCCTACTACACCAATCTTCAAATGCCTGAAGCAGCCTCAACATACTGCTCTCCACTTCCACCAACAGAAAGCATCAGTCAGCTCAGCTCTCAGCAGTGAACACCAAAACACAGAGGATGCATAAAGCAGCTAAAAAAATCGGGATGGGGGGGAGAGGCTGCCATGATCACCATGAGTTTATCAAAATCGATTTTTTTTTTTTACTTTTCAGTTTTTTCCCTTCCTTCTCCTCACCGTGTCCCTCTCTCAGGGCTTCCCAATGCACCTGCTCAGGCTACGCCACAGAGGAGACCAGGGGTCCCTTCGATAGTGCCCCACTCCAATTTATCCTCTAGAGCCCCAGTTAACCCTCAGGTGGGGCGGAGGAGGTCCTCCCTCTTACCTTCCTCCGAGCCTCAGGGGAGTGTGCAGCTGAAATTTGCCCCAGTCCCTCCGTGGTCGGTTGTGGTGCGGGAGCCCATTGCCTAGACCCAGCATGGGGTCCATTTTTCCTGTTTTCTGGCCCCACCCCCTTGCAGACGTCAGTGCTCAGGGAGGACCAATGAGATGGAGGCATGCAGAGACGCACCTCCACTCCGGTCCTTGGCTGATGCCCGCCCCTTCCCTAGCGTTGCGCCTCCTCGTACTACACCAGCACCACCTGTGGTCACCCAGGTGGTGGCGGTACTGCAGTGCAGAAGGCTGCCCACCCCTCCTGGAGAAGGAGAGAGGCCAGTTAGGTGCTCGATCCTTCTCCCCCTGGCTGGCCCTCCAACGACCCCGGCTCGCTACTGAACCCAGGTTGCCGGTGTCACAAGTGGTAGCGCTACCACTGTGCCGGTGGGCCGGCTCTAAAATCAAAACTTAAAAACAAAATGAGTCAGAGAGCCACAACTAATTCTGTTTACATTAAGACTGTATCACAGGCACAACTGATAACTAAAGTATGCAGATATATAATATTCAGCTATTATGATGATTGAGTGCTTGAGAAATCAATGTGTAATCTTGGATAACCAGTCATAACTCTTTACCTTTTATACAAACCCAATAAAAAGTAGGGCTAGCATTAGCTAAGGACTCTGCTTAGCTTCACAGCATTGAACATTCCCTTGCTTTACAGTATATTCTAACCAGTTGTGACCTTAAAGGGGAACAGTCAGCACTAAAAGCCCCACACACAAATGTGGTTCTGGTCTCAATTCGCACTTTATTTGCAAAAACATATTTTTTGCTTACTGTTTACTGATTGTATCAGTCTGATTCTGTTAACTTGGAAGCTGACATTTTGTGTAACAACAAATCCCAGAAAACCCTGCAGCCAATAACAGAGGAAGACTGCAGCAATCTGAGATTCAATAGCCTGCAATCCATGATAGAGTTTTTATAAGCTCTGACCTTTTGTTTGCTTATCCTGTTGTCTTACCTGGGCAAAATACAATCCCAGAGGACTGTACTTAATCCCCGGAGAACAGCAGGATCAGAAAACTGATTTGAGCTTGTAAAACCTTTACAATGCACTGCAGCCTACTGAATCTCCACTACGGCAGCCCTCCTCTGATGTCAGCAGCAAGGCATTCTGGGATTTGTAGTTACAGACAATGTCAGCCTGTAAGTCAGCAAACTCAGCCTGATTCAATCTACTATACTTCAGTAAACAGTAAATAAAATTTTTTGCACACAAAGTGCAAATTAAGACTCGCACCACACTTGGGTTTAAGGCTCTTGGTGCTGACTTTTCCAATAGCAGTCTACTTGCAAGTGTATTCCTTCTTTAAAACCCTGTATGCATTACAATACTGATAGGTTTACACATCTGGCTTATGAAAACAGTACTATGTTTCAGTTTAGGGATCTGGCACTAACCCGGTCAGAAAATATACTGATCATTAAGAAAATGTGCTACTGGCTGGCCTCTTGGCACAGCAGCAGGGCTACTGCTCACAATGCCAGTGAACTGAGTTCGGGAGCAAGCCTGAGTCATCAGGGGCCACCAGGGAAGAGGAGGAGGACTGAGCGTCTCAGAGGATTGCTGCTTTCGCTGCTGTGCTGCCACATAGGTGACCCTGGGTGGCAGTGCAGCAGTAGGCAGGGAACAGAGACCTTCGGTTGAGTGAGTGGACGACATGCCGTTATGCACAGTGCCATCTGCACTCCTAACACAATGACGACCATGGGGGAAAAAATGGAAGAAAAATTTCCCAGACACCCAAAACAAATGACCTTGTTACATCAGGCCATGTTCTCTCCGTCACGCTGCAGTCTGATGAGACACAGAATTCTGACTCCAACCCTCACCTGGGGGAAGGGGAGCCAAACCCCATCTCGGTGGTGCAGCAGTTGCAGAAGTCGAAATTTGGGTGAGCCATGGTGTGTATTAGGAGTGTGGATAGAGTGGTTGCCAGAGACGAAAGAGAGCATAAAAAAAAACTGGGAAGCAAAAAGAAAAGGCATTATTCAGGAGACATGATAACCTACGTGATATTTTTGTTTAATGTTTTGCCTCTGTTCTGTAGGAACTTTCAGCCTGAGAACGCAACGCTACTTCTTGGGTTCCATACTCTCAAAAGGCTGTTAAACTTACCACAGGTGTTGCAACCTAGGCTAAAACCCCAACCTCTGATGATGCTGTTGGAGTGCTGTAGAATCCTGGAACTTGGCAGCGGTTCTATCTTTTCTTTAAAACCCTTTAAGATCTCCTTTGTTGGGCCAGCCCGGTGGCGCTGACGGTTGAGGCGCTGGGTGCCACACTGGTGACCCGGGGTCAGGAGCGACCTCAGGGTGCTGGGGGTCGGCAGGGAAGGGGAGGATCGAGCATCTGATGGACCGCTCTCCTCTCCCGGAGAGGGGAGGGTTGACATCCCACTCCATGGTTGCCCCCTAGTGGAGGTTGGGGGACAGCGTTGCAGTCTGTGAGACACAGGAGTGCAGAGATGCGGCACACGCGTGCCTCCACACGCGCATTTACACCATGGGGGGTGTATGTGGAAAATGTGAAATGGAAGTGGCAGGCTCCATGACAGCCTGGCTGCGTCCCCATTGACAGCCTCGCCGGCTTCTGGACTGTGCTCGGGCGCCTCCCTCTGGCTCCGCCATGATTGGGGGATCCATGACAGAACATGCAAAATGGGACTGGATTGGGGGCTGGGTTCAGAAGACGCTAGTTCAAGGCGGAAAAATAGATGATAGGAAAAAAAAAAAAAAAAAAAAAGATCTCTTTGTTTTCATTTATCCCTGGTCACTGGAGCTGCCAACCTCTGCCAGGGCAGCCACATTCACCCCCGACCTGTCCTCATAGTTTTGACAGGGCATTCTGCCACAAGGCAGATTCCCTTAAGGGATTGGCAGCAAAAAGGCCCCCTCTAGTCTGCAACTGTGGAGAACACAGGCTAGTGGTAGTGGTGGGGCTGAGTGTGCAGGCGCCATGCTACCACCCCCGTGGGTTTTTCTACTTAGTTATTCCTAGTCCTCAAGGATGCAGCTCCTGCCAGCTCAATGGTGTACATGCTCATGCGATTGGCTGGCTGTGCTGTGGGGCCAAGCTGCAACTTTCCTCCTCATCAGCTTATTTCTGCAGTGTCCTGTGGTCAACAAGGTGACTACTGCAGTGGAGAATGTTGCTATTACTCCCACCCCAGAGATGGGCATCCTATGGGACACTTCATCTTCTTCCTTCCAGCCAGCCCCCAACACCCCTGGCTCATTCAATTGCCATTTCTGTAAACTTGTGTTTGTTTGAGGGTTTTTTACCAACAGTAGAGTGTTGTTTCTAACAACCCGAGAGTGGAAAAGTTTCTCCGGGGTTGACAACTAGTGCTAAAGTTTATTTCCCGATATGCATTGGATTTAATTTGACCTAAAAAGCCAACATACAGACTGGCTCAGTTGCATGGCAGCAGCACTACCACCCATCATACCAGTGACCCCAATTCAGGAGTGGACCCAAATCACATGGGGGGGGGCAGCAAGAGAGGACAGAGTATCCCAAGGATTGCTGTCATCTCCCAGGGAGGAAGTCTAGCTACTCCATGCATAGATCACCATCAACTGGCGGCTTGGAGTTGGGGCAATGCAGTGACAAGGAAGAATGCCACACAGTTTGAACGAACATCTTGCTTTAACTGTTACATTTTTTGCAGACTCTGCCATCCCCCCCCCCCCACATTATTATTTCTGATCTTGGAATAAATTAATTTCCAGATTTATTTGGGATTGGGGGAGAGACACATATCTCTCAGGGTCAGATATGCGGTCTTGCAGCTTCCCATGGATTGTCTGTGTGTGGTGGTGGTGGTGGGGACTTAACCTTCCAGATCTGACACTTTGTGCTACAACTTCTCATTTTTGAGTTCTCTACTGCAGGCCTTCCCTGACCCACACACCTAATTGGAAGCATATCAAATTTCAATTAAAAGATTTACATGACATTTCCAAACATCTCTTTGCAAACACCCAGAATGTGCAGCCACTAAGAGACTTCATGTTTACCACAGCCACTACGTTACAGCTCTGAAGAAAAAAGGGAGCTGGTTCCCCATTTCAAACATTGTTTCTCTGCCGGGACCTGGCCTATGATATTAACTTTACTCCGACTAATATAGGCCAAACCTTTCATAGATGGAGATGAGTTCATGGCTACATATTTCAGTTTCTGGATGTTAACAGGATTCTACCTTTTGGAGAACTCCAGAACAAACATGGGTTAACCAACTGAGAACATTTTGTATACTTGCAAGTAAGAGCTTACTTATTGAAACATGATAGAGATCATACCAAATTGCTGGATCCTCCAAGTTTGCTACGTTCTCTATTCATGAGAACAATTTTAAGGGAGAGATGGGGCCATTTGATTGGTAATTTTTACAAAGGGCTCCAGGATCTTAACACACTAGGCTGTGAAATAATTTTGGATAGGTGGAACCAGGATTTGCAAACTAAGGTAAGATATATCGAACTTAACCCTTTCTGTGCCGTGGACTGATATATCAGTCATTATCCATTCTAAAAGTAATCTCCTCACCCTTTTGAAGGGAATTCATATGAAAATGCTGTAATTGTTATTTTCATACACCAGCAGTGCAGGCATCATGTATGGGGGAGCACTGCTAGCACATATATTTTGATCTCGCCCAGAACTGTAGTTATTTTGGTCGGAAAGAGAAGATCAGATACAGCAAATGGAAATTACATACCTACTGTAATTCTTGATCTTCTTGGACAAAGTCTCCACCACTCATTCACACTAATGGGAGTACACTGGAGGTTCTTGGACCCAACGGGAGCCAAACGTTTTCAGGAGGGCTGGCACAGAGATGGAGCCGCGAGGAAGCGGCACCGCGAGTCAGGCTCATGCGGTATAGACCATCTCGGCGTCGACCCTCCAAACGTCTCAGTACCTTTTTTCCCCGAGGAGGTGCAGCGTAACTAACCTAGAGAGGACTAATCTAAACATCTGACATAAGATAGTCTGCATGACCCATGTAAGAAGGGTCAAAAACAAAATCTTCACAGTCCAACCATTGAGGGAGTGAAGACCAAAAACAGAGAAGTGAGCTCAGGGGATGGTGGGTGGGCATGTGAATGAGTGGTGGAGACTTCGTCCAAGATCATCAAGAATTACGTTAGGTAAGTAATTTCCATATCTTCCTGGACATAAGGTCTCCACTACTCATTCACACTAATGGGAGAGTACCGAGCTAAATAACCCCCTGATACGGGTGGCAAGAGAAAGAAAGGGAGAAGCTAATTTTTTAGGACAGAAGTCTGTTAAGATTTATCATACCAAATGACTGATGTCGTCTGGCATGGACATCCAAAGCATAGTGCTTAACAAAAGTATGCATGGAGGTCCAAGTAGCTGCATTGCAAATGTCTGCAATGGGGACATTACGAATTTCGACCAGAGATGCCGCGACTGCTCTGGTAGAGTGAGCGTACACTCTGTCTTCCAGCTTGGCCTGTGCCATGGAATAGCAATGATGAAGGCATGCCACCAGCCACGCTGAAATGCACGTGATAGCAACAGGTGAACCAGCTGGATCATGCTGAAGGAAACAAACAGTTGTTGAGCCTTGCGAATTTCCTTCCTTCCATCCAGATAGAACCGCAAGGCTCGTTTTATGTCTAGGGAACGAAAGGCATGCCCTCCTACATTCTGGAAGTTTGCAAAGTAGGTAGGAAAGACTAAATGTTGATTCAGACAGAATTCTAAGACAATCTTAAGAAGGAACTTCAGATGAGTCCTAAGAACAACTTTGTCCTTGTGAAATAAAGTGTACGGGGGGTCTGTGACCAAGGCATGTATTTCCGATACCCTACGAGCAGAAGTAATGGCCACCAGGAAGGCTGTCTTCCAAGTGAGAAATGTCAACTCACAAGTAGCTATAGGCTCTAAAGGTTTACAAGTGAGCATGTCCAGCATGAGGTTAACGTCCCAGGCTGCAAATGGGCATCTAATAGGAGGTCTGGTATGCAGGAATACCCTTAAGAAACCTCTTAACTACAGGTAGCTGAGTCAGCGACATAGAGCGCACTGGCTCATGATATGCTGAAATTGCACAAAGAGGGACTTTGACTGTGAAGTATTGCAGACCTGTGTTTGAGAGGTCTAATAGATACTCCAAGAGTTTATTCGACGGGCAGGAAAAAGGATTCCAAGAGGATTTTGCACACCAGAGAGAGAAACGCTTCCATTTAGCAGTGTAGGTTTTTCTGGTAGCTGGCTTGTGTGCAGCCAAAAGAATATCTGAAACGATATGAGAAACATTAAACCTATTCATCTCTATCTCTTCAAAAGCCAAGCATGTAGGTGAAAAGACCTCAGATTGGGATGGACTACAGGGCCCTGGGTCAGAAGGTTCAACTGATGGGGAAGCAGTTTCGAAGAGGTTTCTGATAGTTTGTTGATTAGGGAAAACCAGATCTGACGAGGCCAGAATGGGACAATGAGAATTATTCTGCACCCCGTGCCTCCAGTTTGAGCAGTATCCTCTGAATTAGGGGAAGAGGAATAAATGGGTATAGAAAGCGTTTTGTCCACTGCAGCCTGAATGCATCCTGACAAAAAGCACCAGGTCCTGGATTTCTGGAGCAGAAGAGAAGCAGTTTTGCATTCTGAGTGGGGATGCAAAATATTCCAGGTCTGGAGTTTCCCACTCTTCGAAGAGTGACTGAACGGTGGTTAAGACGTTCTGCTGAGACGGTCTGCCAACTCGTTTTTCACTCCTCATAGGTAAACTGCCTGAATCAGAGCCTTGTGCTCCAGGCACCATTCCCACACGCTCACTGCTTCCTTGCATAATGGGTAAGAGTGTGCACCGCCCTGTTTGTTGATACAATACATCACTGCCTTGTTGTCTGTTTGAAGGAGGATGTTCTTGTGACAGAGTATGTCCTTCAAAGCACGGACTGCATAGAGGACAGCTCTCATTTCCAGGACATTTATGTGAAGTTGAGACTCGTCCTGAGTCCACGTACCATGGGTATGGAGATCCTGGCAGTGAGCTCCCCAACCTATCAGGGATGCATCCGTGGTAATGGAGATCTGATGATCCAGAGGGACGAAGGGATATCCTTCCAGAAGGTTGTCCTCCTGAGACCACCATGTGAGTAACCTCTTCAGAGTTTCCATCACCTTGATGAGAAAGGACTGAGGGTGAGTACTTGGGGAACAACGAGTGCTGAGCATCCACTGAGAGGTTCTCATGTGTAGACGAGCTAAAGGTACAGTGAATACTGAGAATGCTATGAGACCCACCATCCATTGCATCGAGAGAGCTCGCGCTGAGCTCTGTTCTCTGATGAAGCGGGCCATCTATAGGATATCGCTCCTTCTGTCTGCCGGAAGAAAAGCTTTCACACAGGAAGTGTCCAGAAGGATTCCTATGAAAAGGAGCTACTGGGAGGGCTGCAACTGTGACTTTTTGAGGTTCAGCAGGACTCCCATGCACGTAAGGAAGTCTGAGGCCATGGCTACAGCCTCCAGAGTCTCTTGCCTGGAGGGGTTCACTAGAAGCCAGTCATCCAGATATGTGAATAGTTGGATTCCGATTTTCCTTAGATGAGCTGCAAGAACTGCACAGCACTTTGTAAAAACTTGAGGCACCGAGGATAACCAAAAAGGGCAGGACTCTGAATTGATAGTGCTGACCCAACACCACAAACCTTAGGTATTTGTGGTGACTTGGGTATATGAGAATGTGCTGGCAGGCATCCTGCATGTCCAGGGAGGCTAGCCAATCGTGTTGATGAATCAAAGGTAGCAGGGTACCAAGTAATATCATCTTGAACTTTTCCTTGTGAAGGAATTTGTTTAACTTTCTGAGATTCAGAATAGGGCGCATGCCGCCACTTTTCTTTGGAACCAGAAAGTAATGGGAGTAAAAACTATGTTTCGTTGGTCCAGCGGAAATGGAAATTACGTACCTACTGTAATTCTTGATCCTCTTGGACGAAGTCTCTACCACTCATTCACACTAATGGGATCTACGTCGGAGGCGCTAGGACCCAGTGGGAGCAAACTTTTTTGCAGGAGGACCGGCGCCAGAGATGGAGCCGCGAGGAGCGGCACCAAGAGCCTCTCCTCGTACAGCCATGACTATCTCGGCGTTGACTCTCCAACCGCCTCAGTACCTTTTTTTCCTAGGAGGTGCAGCGTAACTAAACTAGAAGGATAGCCTATCAAAAAACCGGACATAAGATAGTCCGGAAGACCCGTATAGAAAGGATTAAGAAAGAAGTCTTCACAGCCTAAAGATTGAGGGAGTGAAGACCAACAAGAGAGGTGAGCTCGGGGGATGGTGGGCGGGCGTGTGAATGAGTGGTGGAGACTTCGTCCAAGAAGATCAAGAACTATGGTAGGTATGTAATTTCCATATCTTCCTGGACATAAAGTCTCCATCACTCATTCACACTAATGGGAGAGTACTGAGCTAATAATCCCCCGAGAGGGCGGCAGGAGAGACCAAGAGCTCACACATTTAGGACAGAAGTCCACTAAGGATGGTTCTGCCAAACGAAACATGTCGTCTGGCATGGACATCCAGGGCATAGTGTTTGATGAAAGTATGCACTGAGCTCCAGGTACAAGCATTACAAATATCTGCAATGGGCATGTTACGGATTTCCGCCAGGGATGCCGCGACCGCTCTACTAGAGTGAGTGTACACTCTGCCTTCCAGCTTAACCTGTGCCATGAAAAAACAGTGACGAAGGCATGCCACCAGCCATGCTGAAATGCATCTGATAGTGACAGGTTGACCCAGCCAGGTCTCGCTGAAGGAAACAAACAGTTGTGGAGCTTTGTGAAAATCTTTTGTCCTATCTAAATAGAAATGCAAAGCTCTTTTGATGTCCAAAGAATGAAGAGAACGCTCCCCTTCATTTTAGAAGTTCGCAAAGTAAGTAGGAAGGATCAAAGGTTGGTTTAGAAGCAATTCTGAAACAACCTTAGGGAGAAACTTAGGATGGGTCCTAAGAACTACTCTGTCTTTATGAAACACAGTATATGGATGGTCTGTGACCAAGGCATGTATTTCAGAGACCCTGCGGGCCGAGGTAATGGCCACCAGGAAGGCTGGTTTGAAAGTGAGGAATTTGAACTCGCAGGTAGCTAGAGGCCCGAAAGGTTTCCGAGTGAGCACGTCTAGCACAAGATTAATCTCCCAGGCTGCGACTGGACATCTGATAGGAGGTCTGGTATGCAGAATTCCCTTAAGGAACCTCTTAACCACGGGTAACTGAGCCAGTGACAAGGGAAGTACTGGCTCATGATAAGCTGAAATGGCACACAGGTGAACCTTGACTGTAGAATATCACAGACCTGAATTTGAGAGGTCCAAAAGGTACTCCAAAACTTTATTTGGTGGGCAGGAAAAAGAATTCAAAGAGAATTTTGAGCACCAGAGCGAAAAACGCTTCCATTTGGCTGTGTAAGTTTTCCTAGTGGCTGGTATGCACGCAGCCAGAAGAATATCTGAAACTCTGCTGGAGACACTGAACCTGTTCACTTCGATCTCTTCAGGAGCCAAGCGTGAAGGTGAAGTGATCTCAGATTGGGATGGACCACAGGCCCCTAAGTCAGGAGGTTCGTCTGAAGGGGAAGCGGTTTCGGAGGGGTTTCCGACATACTGTTGAGTAATGGAAACCATATCTGGCGAGGCCAGAAGGCAACAATGAGAATCATTTTGCTCCCCTGGGACTCGAACTTGAGAAGTACCCTCTGAATTAGAGGCAGAGGCAGAAAGGCATATAGAAAGCGTCTTGTCCACTGCAGCCTGAATGCATCCTGACAGAAAATGCCAAGCCCTGGATTTCTGGAGTAGAAGAGAGGCAGTTTTGTGTTGAGTGGGGATGCAAAAAGGTCCAGGTCTGGAGTTCCCCACTCTGCGAATAGTGTCTGAACTACAGTTGACTCGAGAGACCATTCATGAAGATCTGTCTCTGTTCTGCTGAGATGGTCTGCCAGTTCGTTCTGCACTCCCAGCAGGTAGGTCGCCTGAATTAGAGCCTTGTGCTCCAAGAACTATTCCCACACTCTCATCGCTTCCCTACATAAGGGGTAAGAGTGAGCTCCATAGAAACATAGAATTTGACAGCAGATAAGGACCGCTTGGCCCACCTAGTCTGCCCATTTCCCTACCTGATGGATAAGCCGCAGATTCTAGTTAATCAACAGCTTACTTCCTCCTGCCCCCCACTAGAATTGCCTTACGCCTGTCCCATGCATTTCTGAATTCTTCCACTGTTCCTGACTCCACAACCTCCTCAGGAAGGCTGTTCCATGCATCCACAACTCTCTCTGTGAAACAATACTTTCTAACATCACCTCTGAGCCATGCCCCCTCTATCTTCAAATTGTGCCCCCTTGTTCTTGCACATCTCTTCTTCTGAAAGATACTACCCTCTTGTACCTTGTTAATTCCCTTGAGATACTTGAAAGTTTCTATCATGTCCCCCCTCTCCCTCCTTTCCTCAAGGGTATACATATTAAGCTGCTTTAGTCTCTCCTTGTATGTCTTCTGGTGAAGACCTTGCACCATTTTGGTTGCCCTCCTCTGAACAGCCTCCACTCTGTCTATGTCTTTGCGGAGATGGGGTCTCCAGAATTGCACGCAGTACTCCAGATGGGGTCTCACTAACTGCCTGTAGAGAGGGATAACAACTTCCTGTTTTCTACTGTTGATGCCTCTACCTATGCATCCCAGTATCCCCCAGCCCTCCTTACTGCCTTCTCACATTGCTTGCCCACCTTTAGGTCATCTGATATAATTACTCCTAGGTCTCTTTCGATTTTTTTTGTTGTTATTAACTCACCCCCCACTATGTACTCTTCCCCTGGGTTTTTGTTTCCCAGATGCATTACCTTGCACTTCTTTGCATTGAATCTGAGCTGCCACGTATTTGACCATTCCTCCAACCTTGCCAAGTCCCTTTTCATTCTTTCCACCCCACCTTGTGTATCAACCCTGTTGCAGATCTTTGTGTCATCTGCAAAGAGACATACCTTTCCTTCCAGGTGCTCTCCAATGTCACTTATAAAGATATTAAAGAGGACCGGTCCCAGGACCAAACCCTGCGGTACCCCGCTAGTTACCCTCCTTTCTTCACTGTGGACTCCGTATACTATTACCTTTTGCGTCATGTTGTTCAGCCAGTTTTTTATCCAGGCTACCACACTGGGACCCACTCCAAGGCTGGCTAACTTGTATATTACTCTTTTGTGTGAGACTGTGTCGAATGCTTTGCTAAAATCTAGGCCATATCCACAGCCCCTCCCTGGTCTACTAATTTGGTCACCCAGTCAAAGAAATCTATCAGGTTCGTCTGACATGACCTTCCTGCTGTGAAACCATGCTGCCTTGGGTCCTGGGCCCCACTGACCTCTAGGGACTCAACAATTCTTTCCTTCAGAAGTGATTCCATCATTTTCCCTACCACTGAAGTCAAACTAACTGGTCCGTAGTTTCCTGCCTCTGCCCTGCTCCCACTTTTGTTAAGTGGAATCACATTTGCCCTACTCCAGTCCTCAGGTACCACTCCATCTTCCCATGATTTGTTAAAGAGAGTAGTCAGTGGTGTTACTAGTTCTACCCTTAGTTCTTTTAGCATTCTTGGGTGAATCTCATCAGGCCCCATTGCTTTGTCCACCCTCAGTTTCAAGAGTTCTTTCAAAACCCTTTCTTCTGTGAATGGACTGGTATCGAACCCCCCGCCTTGCTTGTTGATGTAATACATCATTGCTTTGTTGCCCGTTTGAAAGAGAATGTTCTTGTGACAGAGAATGTCCTTCAAAGCCCGGACTGCATAAATGACGGCTCTCATTTCTAACACATTTATGTGAAGCTGGGACTCGTCCTGAGTCCACATACCTTGAGTGTGGAGAGTCTGACAGTGAGCTCCTCACCCCATCAGGGATGCGTCCGTGGTAATGGAAATCTAATGATCCAGAGGAGCAAAGGGATACCTTTCCAGAAGAGTGTCCTCTTGCGACCACCAGGTGAGTGACTCCTTCAGAGGTTCTGTCACCTTGATGAGAAAGGACTGAGGGTGAGTGGTTGGGGACCACTGAGTACTGAGCAACCACCGAGAGGTTCTCATGTAAAGGCATGCTAGGGGTACAGTGAACACCGAGGATGCCATGAGACCTAGCATCCGTTGCATCGAGATAGCTCGAACCGAGCTGTTCTGTCTGATGTATCGGACCATCTGTAGGATATCGCTCCTTCTGTCCTCTGGTAGAAATGCTTTCGCACAGGAGGTGTCCAGAAGAGTTCCTATGAAAAGGAGCCTCTGGGAGGGCT
The DNA here is from genome assembly GCA_016271365.2 of Neoceratodus forsteri. NCBI lineage: Eukaryota > Metazoa > Chordata > Ceratodontiformes > Ceratodontidae > Neoceratodus > Neoceratodus forsteri. The sequence continues at coordinate 1,400,894,609 of CM057453.1, forward strand.
GCAGCTGCGATTTCTTGGGGTTTAGCAGGACTCCCATGGACATGAGAAAGTCTGAGGCCGTGGCAACGGTGTCGAGAGTTCCTTGCCTGGAAGGGCTCGCTAGAAGCCAGTCATACAGATATGGGAACACTTGTATTCCCGACTTTTCTGAGATGTGCTGTGAGAACTGCACAACACTTTGTAAAAACTTGTGGCGCCGAGGATAGCCCAAAGGGCAGGACTCTGAACTGATAATGCTGTCCCAAAGCCACAAACCTTAAGTATCTGCGATGCTTTAGATGACTAGGAATATGTTGGTAAGCATCCTGCGTGTCCAGGGAGGCTAACCAGTCGTGTTGATGAAGCAAGGGTAACAGGGTCCCTAGCGATATCATCTTGAATTTCTCTTTGGGAAGACACTTGTTTAATTTTCTGAGGTCCAAAATGGGGCGCATGCCCCCGTTTTTTTTTGGAACTAGAAAGTAATGGGAGTAGAACCCTGTGTTCCGTTGATCCAGCGGGACTACTTCCACTGCCCTGTTGTTCAGAAGGCCTTGTACTTCGGAGGCGAGAAGCTCTGACTGAAGAATTGACAGCTTTGACTGCCGCTTGGGGAGACAATCTGGAGGGTTCTCCAAAAAATTGAGGGAATATCCCTCGCGGATTATCTGAAGGACCAATCTGTCCGAGGTTATGGACTTCCACTGGTTGTAGAATTGAGTCAGATGACCTCCCACCTCAAAAGAGTCCCCCTCGGGCAGCTGAGGTGGGACTTGGGCCAGAAACTCAGAAGGCGGCACTGGGCGCTTTGGGTCCCTGTGCCTTCTGTTGCGTTTTCTTTTGAGGCTGAGGGGCTTGATTTTTATTAAATCCTCCCCTGCCTTTGCCTCGAAAGGATTGACAGTTATGAAACTAGCATTTGTTAACACCCCCTCGAGAGGGGGCGGGAGGAGGTTGAACCAATTTAATGGCTGACCTAGTCTTTTGTGTGGCCTCTACAGCCTGTTCTACTTGAGGACAGAAGAGATACACACCATCGAAGGGCAACACCATGACCTGTGGCTAGGAATCATTTGTGAAACCTGAAGTGCGCAGCCAGGAATGGCGGCGGGTACAAATGCCCGCTACCGCCGCTTTGAGGCAGTATTGAAGGCATCCATTGCTGCTTTAACCTGTTGGTTGTTGGACTCGATGCCCCTGGTTATGGTTTGGAGAAGCTCTGAATTAGTGTCCGACTCCGGCAGAGCTTCAACCATTTGCTTGAGCGAATGCCAAAGAATATACTCATATTGAGAGAAATAGCCCTGGTAGGTGGTGATATGCATACCCGGGTGGAGGCAGCAAAGACTCTCCTACCTAAAGTATCTATCTTATGAGATTCTTTGTTTATAGGTCGAGCTGTAGTAGTCTGAGGAAAGACAACCTTATCATTCTCTGCCAAGACTACAACAGAATCCACAAAGGCTTGGGAGGCCAAAATGGGTCAATCCTTGGGAGCAGAATACTTCCTATCTGTGGACTTAGCCACAGAAGGAATGAGAGCAGGATTATTCCATACCATTTGAGAAAGCATCTCAAAGGAGGGTTGTACCGGGGGAGTTAAATCCATAGGAGATGTCTGGAAATGAAAATTACATACCTACCGTAATTCTTAATCTTCTCTTGTATCTTCACCCCTCATTACTGCTTGGGTTAGTGCCAGAGGCGTGCACCCGCTATGGAGATTTTTTTGGAGTCGGCTCCTCGGCGGCTGCTCGAGAGTGACAGCAGCTGCGTCATGCGCGGGGCGGCCATTAGGTGCCGCAGACTCCTCCTCCATCTCAGTTCTGGTAGCCGGAGAGGCGAAAACAAAGGGTAGGGAAAAAGGAGAGCGAGGCAAGAGAGCCGAGGGACAGAAAAAGGAAAAGATATAAACTGAAAAAGGAATAAGCCGGTAGAGACCAGACAGAGGAGAGAGAGAATTCCTACCCTAAGGGACCGCAGGGCCTCCCTTCTGGGGAGGCTCTAAGGGAGGAACAGAAAGACAGAAAGAGAAAAGGAAGAAGAAGAAAGGGAAGAAAATAAGCTATGCTGAGAGGGGAGAACACTGCCCACAGACGCACTGGTTGAGAGGCTTATAAGCTCGGAACCAAAAACAAGGGAGCAAGAATCCCTCCTGATAGGACTGAGAGAAGGTTCAACTGAACCGCCTGTACAGATTGGACACAAAGGGCAGATTCTCTAAGCTCCTAACATGCCAACTCCCTACACTCTAGCTGAGAGCTCACAGACTGCCAGGGCAGAAAATCTGTTCCGGAAAGACAGCACCCAACTAGGAAGGGGATTAAGCCCCTTAGCACCCTGTTAAGTGCTAACACAGAAGTGTATGGGGAGGGTTTAAGCCCTATAGAAGGCAGCTTTGTATGAAAGGATAGGGTGAGAACTCAATCAGACTACCTGAAGGCAAGGCAAGAACAACCGCTCAAGGCTAAGAAGTGCCAGAAGCACCAGCCAGAATGAGCTGACAATAATAACACCTGCCAGGGGGATTCTAAATTTCTGAGGCCGAGCCAAAGGAACGGTCTCTTAAGCTGTGAACTGAGCAGCACGGTTAAGGTGAGGTCACACCCTAGGGACAGTCAGAAAGAGTTCCCTCAGAATAGTTGAAAAAGACCGTACTCGTTCCTCTTTACCTTGAGGAAAAAAGATCCATTCAAGAAGAATGGAAAACAGAAAGATATATATTTTTTTTTTTTTTGGCATAAAGGCCAAGGAAGGGAGAGGAACGAGACGGGAGGAGACGCCACAGTAGGAGGCCACTGAGGGGAAGGTGGGCGGGTATCAGTAATGAATGGTGAAGATACAAGAGAAGATCAAGAATTACGGTAGGTATGTAATTTTCATATCTTCCCTTGTCAATCTTCACCATTCATTACTGCTTTGGTGAGTACCAAGCTCGGGGGGAAGCCCTGAGGGAGCAAGACCCCCAGCCTCCTGTTGGTGAGAAAAAGAAGGGGAAGACCCTGGGCTAATCAAGAGAGAAGCCTATGGGGGAGAAGAGCTAGGAGTTGTCCCCTGAGGACGGGGAGACAGAGGAAGCCCCTGCAGAAGTCTCCTAGCTCTGGAGGAAAACAGACGGGTCCCCCGGAAAACGGAGCGAATCACCCTATGCCGGGCCAGGGGTGACAACCTCGATAGATGAAGCCATGACGTCCGTCTAATACAGATCGCTGTCATCGTAAGCCTGGAAGCCACCTCATTGGCGTCATAAGATGCCCTTGCTTGGTGTCTTGCCAGCTCCAGGCCTATAGCAGAGAGGGTAATAGCTTGTCTGGTTTGCTTCGTATCAGGCATTGATGCTAAGATTTGGGAAAGCATCGACCACAAATGCCTACTGTAGGCAGCATGGTGGGCCTGATGAGATGCAATGCAAGACATCGCATGAGAGGAAGAAAACACTCTTCGCCCCCACCGGTCAAATTGTAGAGAATCTCAGTCCGGTAGACGGTCGTGCGTCAGGCGGCGGTGCCCGGAGGGAGTCTCTAGGTATGCCAATCCCGAGGGTGGGTTGGGGAAAGTACCTAGGGATTCCGATCAGGCATAATACCTACGTTGGCAGTCTGCCGGGCTGTAGAAAGGGCGGCTGGCGGCTGCCAGGAACGGATAGACACCTCCTGGAAGGGAATAGGCCAGGATAGTACCACCAAATACTGGGCACTGAATTCACGTGTCTCCCGTTCAGTACTGTCTCGCCTAACATAGGAAATCTGAACATCCCTCACCATCCTCGAAAGGAATCGCTGATATTCAGTGAAATCAGCATCAGAGGAGAGATGAGCAGTGGGTTCCTCTCCTTCAGAGGAGGGAGACGAGGATGATGGAGAGCTTGAGTGTCTAGAGGACTCCTGCAGCAGTGGGGATAGACGAAAAACCCACTCATTCATGTACCTAACATATGAGGGGAAGGCCGCCGCAGAACCTCTGAACGTCTCCCAGGATAATGGGCCCGTGGGACCGACATGGCCTGGGAAAGCGGGGGGTGGCTGCAGAGGAATGGGAGAAGGGCACCTACGGCGAGGCAACTGTCCTCTGCTGGGGCTCTGGAATCCGGGGAACGGAGCCCAAGCTGGCAGGATCCTGGGCAACAGACCAGGTCGCAAAGCAGAACCCTGAGGATGCGAAGCGTGGAAGAGTCTAGAAGGGGATCCTCCCCGTAACGAACCTGGGACTGCATGGATCCAGAAGGGGAGCCCACACCAATGCCACTAGAGGGATCCCTGGGGTCCAGGAAGGAAAGACGGAGCCCAGCGCTATGGCCCCAGGATGGACCTCAGCGTTCCTCCGACACCACAAAAGAAGCTTCCTCTTCAGCAAGAGAAGATGAGGAAGCCTCCTCCTCTACAGACCGTATAGGCCTGAGAGGGGACCCAGAGGAAGGGCCTAGAGACCTTACCTGGGAATCCCTGGAGCGGAGCTGTCCACCAAAAGTCGGCGGGGCCTTGCCGATCTTAAACGCGTGGACTTCTAGGACGCAACGGTCCATCGAGAAATAGGCATCGCACGCATCCATATCGTGGTTGGGTCCCAGTTCTTCCAGAAAAAGAGATGTGCAAGAACAAGGGGGCACAATTTGAAGACAGAGGGGGGACGGCTCAGGGGTAATGTGAGGAAGTATTTTTTCACTGACAGGGTTGTGGATGCATGGAACAGCCTCCCTGAGGAGGTTGTGGAGTCAAGAACAGTGAGGGACTTCAAGAATGCATGGGACAGGCATATGGCAGTCCTAGTGGCGGGTAAGAGGAAGTAAGCTGTTGGTTAACTAGGATCTGCAGCTTATGTTAGGCAGGAAAATGGGCAGACTAGGTGGGCCAAGCGGTCCTTATCTGCCGTCAAATTCTATGTTTCTATGTTTCAGGCAACAAAGACAAACATCATGCCGGTCCGTGACAGAAAAATGCCGGCCACAGGAGCACCAACGCATAGGGGCGCGGCCCGCCTTCGACTTATGTTTTGCCCCCGAACCTGACATGATGCAAAATATCTAGACTAAAACAGCAAAAGCTCTCGGCGCCGTCGAAGAAAGTTATAAAAAGAACGGTCTTACCGGGTGACGGCGTCGAGAGAAGTAGGAGAAGGAGTCTGGCTTGTATGACGCAGAAGGCCTAACTGTAAGAATCCGCACAGCAGGTGCAGCCTCGACGGCGGAGAAACAGAACTGAGATGGAGGAGGAGTCATGCATCCAACGGCCACTGCAGACATGACGAAGCGATCGCTCTTGGAGGTGGCGGCCATAGAGCCGACTCCAAAAAAAAAAAAAAATCTCCCGTAGCAGGTGTGCGCCTCCGGCACTAACCCAAGCAGTAATGAATGGTGAAGATTGACAAGGGAAGATCATGAAGGTACTGGAGTCTTAAAAGCGTCCCAGGATCGATGTCCATAGTCTGGAGAGAGAGAGAGAGAGAGAGAGAGAGTGGAATTCAAATTTTTCAGCAGAGACTTAAATGACAGGTCCTTGACCACAGGCTCTGTAACAGGATTAGATCCTGCTCCATCCACATCATCACCCAGTCTAAGATCTGGGTCAGGATCAATATCATCTCCTGACAGTCCAGGAGGGACTGCATGGACAGGAAAGAATTGAAAATCAGCAGAAAAAGAGGAAGGAAAAGAAATCAGAGAGGAGATGCCTTGAATATTGGTAGAAGAAAAGCCCGGCCTCGGTGCCGAAGAAGAGCATGGCGCCAAAAACCTGCACAATGCCGATAAAGCAGACAGCACGAACACGGCATTAAAAGTCGCAGAGACGGTGTCAAGATGGCTGCCAGGGGTTACACGGCTACCGGAAATTCAACGGTGCTTAAAAGCTGCACAGCGCCAAAAATAGTGCCAAAGACAGCACCAACAGATGCAACGGTGCCGGGAGGAGCCCAGGCGCCAGAAACAGCGCCGAGCGATTCACCGACACTGCCGAAACCAACCCATGGTCCCGAAAATTAGAATTTGAGGGAAAAGAATGAAGAATTCCAGGAGACAGAGGCATGCGCAGCAGCCATGTGAGGGGGGGAAAACACCTGAGTGCGGAGTCGACGGCACCGAAGAGGGCGCCGCGCGACTAGGGAGGCCCAATCGCCCTGCCTGATCCCCCGAAGAGCCTGAGGGCCCCCGAGTGACTGGGCCAGGCAACTGGACCAGCTTTGAGCCCATTGTCCCGTAAGAGCGGCCCACTGATGAAACTGCTCATCGGAAGCCCTACCAGAAGGCGGGAGAGGGCTCCGACGTTGAAGAGGTCGGCGACCAGAACCAGAAACTGGCGACTCCGAACGAGGAGACCGGCAACTGACCCCAATGACCGATCGTCGACGCACAGTCATATCAGAGGGTGACCTCGAGTGATGCCTGCTCTTTTTTGATCTACGGGTCGAAGAAGAGCTCGAGGCTAAACGGTGCCGAGAATAGGACCGTTCACTTTTATGCTTCCGGTGGGGACCGCCCATCCCCTCAAGCATTGGACTGTCCATTGACAAGCCCCCCCTTTCGGAGAAGGCGGCGGACCGGACCCAGCCCGGCTGACTGAACAGCTTTCATACAAAGTCTCCCTACTGTCACCTGACCCGCTCATTGTCGAATCAGTCAATGTAGGCTGAGACCTTTTTCTTTGATAAGAATAAATTATCGTAAGTGGTACTTTATTCAAAAAATACTACAAAATAATAAACTGAAAACTATGCTGCTAGTTTGAAGTTTGACTCCCGGCGGGCCAGCAACGTCGTCACTGAAGCGCACTCGACGGCGGGAAAAAAGGAACCGAGGCGGCTGGAGGGTCGATGCCAAGATAGTCACGGCCATACGAGCAGAGGCTCGTGGCTCCATATCTGGCGCAGGCCCTCCTGCAAAAAAGCTTGCTCCCGCTGGGTCCTAGCGCCTCCGGCGTAGATCCCATTAGTGTGAATAAGTGGTGGAGACTTTATGTCCAGGAAGATATACTTCTACTGCCCTGTTGTTCAGAAGGCCTTGTACCTTGGAAGCAAGAGGTCTGACTGTGCCACAGACAGCCTGGGCTGTCGCTTGGGAGGATAATCCTGAGGGGTTTCCAACAGACTGAAAGTGTACCCCTCACAGATTATCCAAAGGACCCATTTGTCTGAGGTTATAGATTTCCACTGGTCATAGAACTGAGTCAGACGTCCTCCCACAGTCGAGGAAGAGTCCCCCTTGGACAGCTCAGGTGGGACCTGGGCCAGAAACTCAGAAGGTGGCACTGGGCGCTTTTGGGCCTTGTGCTTTCTGCCGCGTTTTTTTTTGTGACTGAGGGATTTGCTTTCTGTTAAAGCCTCCTCTGCCTTTCCCCAGAAAGGACTGACGGTTGTGAAACTGATGCTTGTTTCCACCTCTTTGAGAGGGAGCTGGCGGAGGTCTAGCTGTCAATGGCAGACCTAGTCTTCTGTGTGGCCTCTAGTGCTTGTTCCACCTGAGGCCCAAATGATGCATACCGTCAAAAGGTAAGGCCTTGACTTTTTGTTGGGTATAATTCGAAAAGCCCTAAGCACGCAGCTAGGAGTGGCGACGGGTGCAAATTCCAGCTGCCGCCCAGGAGGCAGCATCGAAAGCATCCATTGCAGCTTTAATTTGTTGCTTACTGGACTCGATACCTCTAGTAATGGTCTATAGTAGGTCTGCATTAACCTCCGACTTGGGCAGACCTTCTACTGTTTGCTTTGAGTGAATGCCAAAGAACATACTCATATTGAGAAAAATAGCCCTGGTAGCTGGGAATACGCATGCCCACGGTTGAGGCAGCAGACCGACTCTTACCCAAGGTGTCTATCTTGCGAGATTCTTTGTTTATAGGATGGACTGTAGATTCCTGAGGGAGGACAGCCTTATCATTCTCTCCCAGGACCACTATGGCATCAGCAAAGGTTTGAGAGTCCAAGATGGGGCGATCCTTGAGAGGGGCATATTTTCTATCTATGGACTTGGCCACAGAAGGAATAAGAGCCGGATTCTTCCACACCATCTGGGAAAAAGGGCTGTACTGAAGGGGTTAAACCCATAGGGATTTCCGGAACATGGAAATATTGGAGACGCAGAAGCTTCCCAGGATTGATTTCTGTGGTCTGGAGAGAAAGAACAGAATTTAAATTCTTAAGCAGAGACTTAAAGGAAAGGTTTTCAACAACAGGCTCTGCAGGAGGACTGATCCCTGCCCTCAGGGCAGAATCGGCATCAACATCATCACCCAGCCAAAGATCCGGATTGGGCTCAAAACCATCTCCTGACAGTCCAGGGGGGACTGTATAGACAGGAAAGGAATGAAATCTAGGAGGAAAAAGAGGAGGAGGAGAAAGAATCAGAGTCAAAAATCTCTGGAAACTAGGTGGCGCCGTACACATCCTCGGCGCCATCAAGGAGAACTGCGGCAAGTACCGAGACAGCACCGACACAGAAAAAGGCATCACGCATGGCGCCAACAGGGGGCACGGCACCGCACTCTGCGCCAACAGGGCATGCAGAGCTGCAGACAGCGCCAACATCACCCTGTGGCGCAGAAGAGGACCTTGGCACCGGAGAAGCCTGAACTGCAGGTGACAGTACCCTCGCAGATGTCTGAGAACTGCGATTTGATGGTAAAGGATGAAAAATGGCAGGAGATGAAGGCATTGGTGTGGACCCGAGCCACAGCCACGTGAGGGGGATAGACACTGGAGCGTGGAGTCGATGGCACCAAATGGAAAATCTCTTCCATCTGAAGGCATAATATTTCCTGGTTGATTCCTCATGAGATGCCTCCACCACGATGTAGACATCCTCGGAAAGACCCAGAGCCTGGAACTCTAGCCGCTCAGGTACCAGGCTGTGAGGTGCAGGGATTCAAGGTCCAGATGGAATACCTTCCCCTGATTCAGTGATATCAGGTCTGGGTGTGTAGAAAGCCGCTCCGGGAGCCTGCAGCTGAGGCCGAGGAGATCTGGATACCAGAATTGGCGTGGCCAATCTGAGGCTACAAGGATCACCTTCGCCTTGTCCCTCCTCACCTTGAACAGCACCTTGTGGATCAAGGGAAATGGAGGGAAGGCATAGAGGAGGCCTGGGGTCCACGGCCTCGAGAAGGCATCCCACTGCAGCAAGCCCTGCTGAGGGGGTGGTGGACATGGTACAGCCTCAGCTTGTTGTTTTCCCTGGAGGCAAACAGGTCCACCAACGGTTTGCCCCAGCAGGAGAACAGACTGTAAGCTACCACTGGATGTAGAGACCACTCGTGGGATGTCTCGCCTATGCGGCTGAGAGCATCCGCCAGCTAGTTCGAGACTCCTGCCACATGAATGGCTAGGAGATCCGCCTCCAGACGACTTACGATGGTCCAGATGCAGAGCGCCTCCTTGCACAGCAGACGGGAGTGCATGCCGCCCTATTTGTTGAGGTAGTACATGGTCATGGTATTGTCCGTCTGGACTTGAACCACTTGACCCCGGAGCTGAGGAGCGAAAGCTGACAGTGCCAGTCTGACTGCTCTGAGCTCCAACAGGTTGATGTGGCATCGGGACTCCTCTGGGCTCCAGAACCCATGGGCCCTGTAGTCCCCCATGTGGGCCCCCCAGCCCATGAGAGAGGCATTGGTCGTAAGGATGACAGTCGGCTAGGGGCAGATAAACGGGATCCCTTCCTGCAACCGTTCTTGGGCAGTCCACCACTGGAGCGCATCCCACATCTTCTGGGTTACAGTAATCAGCTGGTCGAAATGACCGTGGCGCTGAGTCCACTGGGCGGCCAGCTCCCACTGGAGGGGGCACATGTGCCACCTGGCCCAATGGACCACTGAGGTGCATGCCGCATTGTAACCCAGAAGGCACAGAAAGTCCCAGGCAGGGCGCAAGCGCCCAACCAGAAATGATCGGGCAAAGGAGGAGAGAACCTCCACCCTGTCCGCCGGGAGCCGAGCTCTGGCTTGACAAGAGTCGAGCTCTGTCCCGATGAAGTCCATCACCTGAGTAGGCACAAGTTCCGAATTGGCCTCGTTGATCAGGAGGTCAAGTTGAGAGCAGGTTTGGAGAGCCATATCCCTGGACCTCTCCACCTCCTGAAGGAAGGATCCTGCCAAGAGCCAGTCGTTGAGGTAAGGGTAGATTCGTACTCGCCGACGCCGAAGATGGGCTGCCACCACTGACATGCACTTGGTGAAGACCCACGGGGCCGATGACAGGCCGAACGGCATGGTTTGGAACTCGTACAGTGTCCCTTTGACAAGCCAGAGCTCGGCTCCCGGCGGACAGGGTGGAGGTTCTCTCCTTCCTTTTTAACCAAGCATTTTTTTAGTGATTTAAATTATATTGGATTGTTTATTGAATTTGATGATGTTTATAATTGTGGTCTTGATTTGTATGACTGATATTGTAAAGGCGCCCTGAGCTTTGGAAGGGCGCCTTAAAGAAATAAATATTTACTTACTTACTGAAGCGGAGGAACCGCTGATGGGATGGACGGATTGGGACATGAAAGAACGCATCCTGTAGATCCAGTGAACAGAACCACATGTTTTGCTCCAGAGATGGTATGATCTGGTTGAGATTTACCATCTGGAAGGTGTGAGACCTGAGATATTGATTCAAGTCGTGGAGATCTAGGATGGGGCACCAACCTCCCGTCTGCCTGGGCACCAGGAAGTACCTGGACACGAAGCCTTGGTCTGTAGGAGGATCCGGCACTGGAGCTACCGCGTCCTTGCAAAGAAGCTGAGCTATGTCATCTCGAAGAGCCAACTGAGTGCAAGCTGAGATCCTTTCCTCCCGAGGGGCACGGGCTCGGCTGGGAGAGTACTGCTCGAACTCTAGAGGCAGTCCCTCACTGACCACTTCGAGAACCCACCTGTCCGAAGAGATATTAGACCAGGCAGAATGAAAGTGGTGGAGCCGGACCCCCACGGGAGGACCCAGAGCTGGCGTGACGGGTGTAATGGTGGCGATCCCAACCCATCAGTGAGCAGGCTTAGAGGAGGAGGAGGAGGAGGAGGACCCTGGACCTGTGCCTCGGCCTCCTTTACGGGGCTGTTGAGGACCCTGCTTGGCGGTGGGCGCCAAGCTTGAGCCTGCTGCTGCTGGCCTCCTTGATAGGAGGGCTGCCTGACTGCAGGGAAGAATGCCGAAATGGCTTCTGTTTTCTTTTCTGCTGGTTCTTGCCCGAAGAACCTTTTGCAGAGGTAGCATCCAAGGTGGCATTGGACTGCTCGATACACTGAAGGTGACCGGCCACTACTGGACCGAACAATTCGGTACCAAGGAAGGGAACGTCAGCTAACTTGTGCTGGCTATCAGCCGGGAAGGAGGATAACCTCCGCCAGGCCCTGCGGCAAGTGGCCACTGCGACTGCTAAGGAGCGGGCACAGGAATCCCTGATGTCTAGGGCCATCTGGAACTGCTGTTTTACAACAGCACAGCTTTGATCACAGACTTGCTTGACCGTGGTCTGCATGTCCACCAGGAGATGAGGGCGGACTTCATCTAATGAACCGAGAAGGGCATGAGAGAAGTGTGCCATAATGACAGCCAAACTGGCCTGACGAAGGCCTAAGGAAGAGGCCGCGTAGACCTTGCAGGCAGAGTGCTCCATATTTTTGGACTCCTTGTCCGGGGGTCGGTCTGTGTTGGCTTAGCTACCAGTACGTTGAAACACAGAAGCGGTCACCAGGCTTTCGGACGAAGGATGTTCTGTGAATCCCGGCAGGGACCCCATGGGCACCGCGAACTTGCAGGCCATGTGGGCAGACGGTGCTGGGCAGGAAGCTGGGCACTGCCAGAGCTCAAGGACCGGGCCAGTGATGGCTTCGGCCACTGGAAAGGCCTCCGTCGGGGTATCCTCCCTTTTTAGGATGTCCATAAGGGGGTACTCTGGCTTTTTTCTAGATAGACTCCAGGGGCATTCTGGTAGATTCGGAGATCAGGCGGAGAATGCCTTGAAAGGAGGAAGGACCCTCCTCTAAACCTGCCATGGAGGACTCATCATCACCAGGATGAGAGTGTAGTCCTGTGACACCCGAGTCCGAGGAGTCGTGATACAACGATCTCCCGCCTACATCCTCTTCGATCTGCCAGGGGTGGTTGGGGTAACCGTAATGGACAGACGTCGGGGAAGCCCGGTGTCTGTACAGTCCTCTTTTGAGGGAGCCCCTCCCTGAGACTGCTCAGGTGGTGGTTCCACCAGAATCGGTGGAGAGACTGAGATGGGCCGAGCTGGGATACGGGCTGGCCCCACGGGCAGGGGAACCGAAGGCTTCGGTTCTGGAGGGGTCGGCATCGGCCCAGGAGATGGTAGCCAAGTGATGGCCGTGGTGGACAGTGGAGCTGGCTTCTGCCTGGTCAAAATCAGCTGTTGCCACATAAGATCCTCATAGCATCGACGAAGTTTCCGTCGAAGCCTCTCCTTGTCCAAGGGGGTTGAGAATCTTCGGCGATGCCTCTTTTTAGAGTGCTTGTGAGTCTTTTTCGGTCATTCGACCGAGGGGGTTCTGGGCCTCGATAGAGATTGGGCTGGCCGACTCAGTCGATCGGGAGACACCAGGGTCAGTGAAAACCGAGGGTCCGGAACTGTGTCCTCAATGGTGACACCAGTGGGCTGGGTCCCTTCATCGGGAAAAACAAGGACTGGAGTCCTTTCTGAAGAATTGTCGACCAGAGTCAGCGAAATAGGGTCGATCAGGTCGAGAGAGATCTCAACCTCGTCGGCTACTTCCTCGATTTCTTGGCTGGAAGGAAGATCCATAAAGCCAGTGGCCGAGGATGCGCTCTCGACCGAGGTAGAGACCGCATGTTCCTGGGACTCGGACCTTTCTCGGTCCCAAGAACATCTTTTTTTGGTCGAAGACTTAGGATCCTTCTCCCTCTTCCGAGGGCGGGAGGAGTGCGAGCCCGAGGGCGCCTCAACCCTGGTGGGGAGAGACTAGCACAGCTTCTTGAAGGAGCCCGGAAAGGTGGAACCGAGGTTCAGAGGAACAAAAAAGCTCCGAGTGGCTGAAGCTTGAGCCACTTCCTCCTTGAAAGCCTTCATTTGCTCCAACTGTTCAGCGGATCCTGCAGCCGCGGAAACCGCCCACTTCGCCTTCTTTGATTTCACCGGCGGGTTCCTTTTCTCCAGTCTCCCCAATTTTAAGCGTGACAAGTGGTTGTCCTGGACGATGGGATGGAAGGTCAGGCAGAACGTGTAGGTGGACATGTTATGTCCGACACCAACGCAGTAGACGCACGTTAGGTGGGGATCGGTGCGTGATATCTTCTGTCCGCAGGAGCACCGGCGAAATCCGGGAGCAGATTTTTCCTCCATGTCCGATGCACTACTATCGGAACCGACAACTTGAACGAATTTTAAGGTAAGAGTCAGTAAAAACCGACGTTTGAAATTCAGGGCCTACAAATTGCTGTGAAGCATGAGGGAACCTGTATCTTCCAGCGGAAAGAAAGATCTGGCGTCATGGGGCGGCGCCGAGGTTTATACCACCCGGGTAGGTGAGAGGAGCCAGCTTGAAGACTTATGGCAAGCTTTAAAGGGGAAAGGGACATGCCAAGAAGTGTGGATGAACAACATATTCATGCTCCTAGAAAGTACAGTTACGTTGGAACTTACTGTAACAGCAGATCTTCGAGAGAGGTTCCTTCAGTAGGTCATCACAAGTAGGACTGACGTCGCCTGACGTCGGGCCGCACAGCAGACTTTTCTAGCAATCCCTGACGGGGGGACCGCCCACCCGATGTCACGTGACCGACATCAGTATGACGGTATATAGTGGCCGGTCCCAACTCCCGCCCTCCAGTTCTCCCGCCGGAGCCAGGAAGAGGCCTAACAGCAGGAGCAAACAGGATTGGAGACCCTGTAAAAATTAAAATGAGGGGAAGGAGGGAGGGAGGGAGGGAAATGACCTACTGAAGGAACTTCTCTCGAAGATCTACTGCTATGGTAAGTTCCTACATAACTGTACTATCTTACTTCAAGAGGGTTCCTTCAGTAGGTCATCACTAGTAGGACTGAGTCCCAAGCAGTCCCTCTAAGGAGAGACCGTGAGAAAGTAGGGAGGGGGCAAAACAAAATCCACGGAAAAGACTGAGGTCCGAAAAGGACCCAGCCTAGGACAAAAGACCCTGCAGGACAGCTAGGCCAAAGCCAGCCCTTCGGCTAGAAGCAATGTCCAAACTGTAAAGCTTGGTAAAGGTATGGACAGAACTCCAAGTAGTGGCAGCACAAATATCCACTGCGGAAACATTACGAAGGAAGGCTGCAGAAGTAGCCATGCCCCTAGTAGAATGACCCATGATAACACCCGGAAGGGGTTTGTCATACTTTTGGTAACATTATCTGATGCAGTTGCCCAGCCATTTGGAAAGGCCCTGCTTGGAAACTGGTTTGCCTCGAGTTCGAGACGCGAAGGAGACAAACAATTGGTCACAAGAACGAAAGTCCTTGGTTCGGTGTGTGTAACACCAGAGAATCCGGTGCACATCCATCGTATGGAGGAGTGCCTCACTCCTGTTAGCGGGAGCCGGATAATATACCGGAAGCTCTACCGATTGGTTCAGTGTAGCTTCCGACACCACCTTTGGAATGAACCTCGGATGGGTTCTGAGAACCGCCCTGTCCCGGTGAAAAATAAGGTAAGGCTCCTTACCAACCAATGCGTGAAGCTCCGAAATTCTTCGAGCTGAAGTGATGGCAACCAGAAACAATGCCTTCCAAGATAGGAAGCGTAGGTCACAGCTCATTGCTGGTTCGAAAGGAGGCAAGGTGAGCTTTTCCAGGATGAAATTCAGGTCCCATGGTGGTGTTGGGTTACGGATGGGGGGGTTTCAGATGGAGAATCCCTTTAAAAAAAGTCTTTGAGATATCCAACTGAGCCACGGGTTTACCACCCACCTGCTCATGGTACGCCGAGATAGCTGAGAGGTGCACTTTTAGAGAGGAATAGGCTAGACCAGAGTCTGATAAGTGAAGGAGGTATTCCATGACTTGTGGGGCCGAGCAAGAAAAAGGGTTCCAGCCCTTCGCGGTCGTCCAAACGGAAAACTGCTTCCACTTCAATGCATAAGTGGAACGGGAGGCAGGTTTTCTGGCTTCGACAAGGATCTGCACCACTCTTGAGGATACCCCAAAGTGAGAGATGGCTACATCTGCAGCAGCCATGCATGCAGATGCAGGGTCCTGAGCCCTGGATGAAGCAGACGACCTTGATCCTGAGTAAGGAGGTCATGTGTCAATGGAAGTGGAACCAGTGGTTCCCTGGATAGCTACTGAAGCAGTGGGAACCAAATCTGTCCTGGCCAAAGAGGAGCAATGAGAATCATCGTGGCCTTCTCCGTCTGTAGTTTGAGGAGGACTCTCTGCAGAATGGGAAATGGAGGGAAGGCGTACAAAAATTTCCCTGTCCAGGATAGAGACAATGCGTCGCTCCAGAAACCACCTGGCTCTGGAACGAGTGAGCAAAACTTGGGAAGTTTTGCATTGAATTGAGAAGTGAATGGGTCAAGTTCCGGCCGCCCCCAATTTTGGAAGATGGATTCCGCCACTTCCTGATGAAGTTCCCACTCATGAGCAGGGGTCCTTGATCTGCTGAGACTGTCCGCCAGGACGTTTAGAACGCCCAGTACATGCACGGCCACTAGGGATAAGTGATGCAAGACTGCCCAGTTCCACACCCTGGTCGCTTCCCTGCAAAGAGGGTACGACCGGGTTCCTGCTTGTTTGTTGATGTACCAAACCACCGACATGTTGTCTGTTTAGATCAGCAGTATTCCCTCTGGCAGCAGGGGTTGAAAGGCCTGTAAGGCATACAGGACCGCCCTGAGCTCTAGAACATTGATGAAGAGAAAGCTCCAAGCCGGACCAAAGTCCCTGGGCTTGGTGATCCCCCAGATGCGCACCCCACCCCATGTTCGAGGCATCCGTGGTGAGAGTGGCTACGGGTGCTGGTCTTCGAAATGGGAGACCCAAGGAAAGATTGTGTGGAGTGATCCACCATAGAAGATCCTTCCAGAACGCTGAGAAGATGAGAACCGGATGGTCCAGATCGTCCAAAAGCTGGTCCCACTGCACCCTCAGGGACCACGGAGAGATCCTCATGTGGAGCCTGGCTAGGGGAACGGTACAGATGGAAGCTGCCATGAGGCCTAATAGGCGAAGGACTTCCCTGGCCGGAATGGTCCGGCAAGACGCCACCTTGGTGGTCTGGTGGACCAGAGTCTCCACTCTGTCCGGAGGAACGAAAGCTCTGCATGGGATCATGTCGAGGACCGCCCCAATAAACTGAAGTCTCTGGGTGGGAATGAGGTATGACTTGGGCACGCTGACAGTGATCCCAAGTCGACTGAACAGGTCCAGAGAAAATGACAGAGCCCCCAATAACGCACTCCTGGAAGAGGCCACTAGTAGCCAATCGTTCAGGTAAGGAAAGACTGCAATACCCCTGTGGCGTAAAAACGCCGCCACCACCGCAAGGCAATTGGTAAAAACCCAAGGTGCCGAAGAAAGGCCAAAGGGAGCGCTGAACTGGAAGTTCTCCCCCGGAATATGAACCGCAGGAACCGACGGTGGTTGGAGAAAATAGGGATATGTAGGTAGGCATCCTGCATATCCAGGGTGCAGAGCCAGTGATTCTCCAACAGTAGTGGCAGAAGGCTCTGCAGTGTCAGCATGCGAAACTTCTTGTACTCAATAAAATGATTCAGCTGACTGAGAGCTAGAATGGGACAGAAATCCACGTTCTTTTTCAGAACCAGGAAAAAAATGGGAGTAGAAGCCTTTCCCTGTTTGCCCTGGAGGGACTCGCTCGATTGCTTGTTTTAGCAAGAGTAAATTTATTTCCTCTTGGACAAGGAAAGCCTGGTCCCAAGAGTATGAGGACTTCACCGGAAAGTTTCCAGAGGAATTTCCAGGAACTCTAGTGTGTGACCTGAGGCCACTATTTGCAGGACTCACTCGTCAGAGGTAATCGCCCTCCACTCCTGCACGTGGAGAGTGAACCCCCCCCCCCCACCTGCTCTTCGCCAAGAGGCTGAGAAGGCAGAGCGGCCGGGGAGTCAAGAAGTGGCGGGTCTGTCAGAGGGTAACAGTACCTGTGGCCTTCCGCTTGCCTTGGTGACGCACCTGAGTGATCTCCCCTGCCGCCAGGTCCTCTTCCGAAAGGGTTGCTGCTGTCTACATTGAGGAGCACCGGATCGGTACATCGACCGAACAGATCTAAGGGCAACACCCTCGTTCTGTAGTTCTGTAATTATGTCTTTGGTGTCGCCTACAAAAAGTACCGAGCCCCGGAAAGGAGCGTCCTGAATCGTGACTGAACCTCATTAGCGAGGCCAGAGAGGCAAAGCCAGGAGTGCCGTCTCAAGGCCACGGCAGTCGCTGAGGTACGGGCCACGGAATCGACCGAATCACAAGTGGTCTGTAAAGCATGCTTACAAGAAATCTTAGAGAGGTGAAGGTCCTTGGCGAGTTCCTCCTTGAGAGGTGAAGGATCCATAGACTGGACCTTCGCCTCCAACCTGGCCATGGTTGCTTTTTGGTGGGACACCATATGGGCCACGTAACTGAGGGAGCTGAGTGCACACGTGGCTGAAGAATAGACTTTTTTGCCAAACTGGTCCGTCTGCCTCGACTCCTTATCTGGAGGAGTAGTGCTCAAGTGCTTGGGCGTAGCGGAGCGATCATGAGCCGCTGAAATGACCACGGAGTCTGCCTTTGGATGGGTCTTCAAAAAAGGAGCATCCTTAGGCACCCGGTAAAGCCTGTCCACCCGCTTGGGGACAGCAGGGAGAGAGTGAGGCATCTGCCAGACGGTGGTGATGAGGTCTTGGTGGGGGGCCATCCACGGAGGAACTGGGACTAGAGACAGGGACTCCAAATTGAGGTGCTCCACGAGATGCAGTCTCATTGGGTGCTGTTCCTCTGACTTCCAATCAAAATAATCTCTGAGGGCCCTCAAGAGATCCAAGAAGGAAGGATCCTCAGGTGGCGATTTCAGTGAGGTCTTGCCTCTCGGCTCGGGTTCCTCCACGATTTCCTCCTCCGAAGAGTACTCTCTCCCATCAGAACTATCGTCGGCCTCCTCCATTGGATGACGATCAAAGTGAGAGAGGGGAACGTCCAGTCGAGTCTTCCCCGAGAGGTGGACAATCGGACCCGAACTGCTCAGGAAGGGACCTATGAAGCGGCGGAGGTGGGAGTCTTGCTTCTAGGTCCAAAACCAACTCCGACCTCGCTCCCTGCAACCAAGACTGTAAAAAAGACTTGAAATCCGGCGTAGCCGGAGGGGAGGAGTTAGTTGAGGCTAGCGGGGAGCAACTGGCAGAGGTACATCATGTGGACCCATGTAATGGGTACATGGATGATACCCCTGATAAAACTGTCCCACTGGGCTCCATCCAGGAGCAGGAACCTCTGTGTAAGGATCCCCAGGATACCCGTGTGGGTAATGGGGGACAGTGAGGGGACGGTTATAGTCCCCCCGTCGTCAGCCCTGACGTCGGAGGAACCCATGTCGGACCTGCTGTAGTATATATTAAATTAGGGTCCAGCGTCAGAACAGTCCATGTTATAGGGACAGACATCGGCACCGGCGTCACCCGATCTGGCGCTGGAAAAAGATCCGGCGTCGGCCGGCGCCAGATAAAAGGTCTCAGTGGTAGGAGTCGGGCCGGGGCAGACGGAATAGGCCTGACCACCGGGCCCGGCATCAGGACTGTTGTAGGGACCAGCGGCATTGGAGGTGCCGGCGTTCCCGGCGTCGGAACTGTAGTGACTGGCGGTGCTGGAAGCGCCCATAGTCCATCCTTGGGCTGAGGAGGGGCCTCCACGGAAAGGCTGTCTAGCCGAGGAGGAGGAGCCTCCTGACCCTGGTCCCCAGCGAAGGAGCGTGGGGAAGAACCCCCGAAATCAGCTGGTTCACCAGTGACCCCATCCGCCTCGCCGGACATGTCCGATGTAGAATGAGAGGACACGGGTGAGGGAATAACAGGAGGGAGTGGGCTGTCTCCCTTCGGTCCCACCGGATGTTGGTAGTAGTGCCAGAAAGCCTCGACGGGGGAACCGAGCCCGTGTGGTCATCTGGGATGGCCGACTTAGCGGGTGTGGTCAGTTGGTCGGGGAGAGAACCCCCGACCGACTTAACGACTTAGGCTGGGCGACTGCCCCCAGCCGGGGGAGTCGACTTAATGGCCACCGGGCGGTCTCCAGAGCAGCCGGAGGCCGACTTACCGGCTAGTGCAGTGCGGTCGCCAGAGGAGCCAGCGACCGATTTATCTTCCTGAAGTTTCTCCTTACCTGGGTGCTTCGACGGTGGCTGGGCCTTGCTGGTAGAGGGCCTGGCGTCATCCGCGGGCGAGCCAGCTCCCCTGTCTTCTCCTTGTGTTTTTTTAAGGGAAGATTTGTCGGACGAGTCCCTAAGCTTGTCCATCTTCTTCTCAAGCGAAAGTAGACGGGCCTTGAGAAGATGGGCCTTCAACGCCTGCTGTCTCCGCTTTTTGGTAGCCTGATTGAAGGACTGACAGTCGGGGCAGGAGGAGACTGGATGGTCTGGGCCTAGGCAGATGACGCACTTGGAATGCCCATCTTTGTGCAGTATCTGAGTCCACACTTGGAGCACTTTTTCTTCGTCGAAGACATGAACTATTTAATACTAAAAGATGAAATAGCGAGTTTTTAGGAAAAACGCGCAAAAAATACTTTCTGACGGACGCTGAATGGAGTCGGTGAAGCAACTGCACGAGCTTATCATGGAAAGAACTGAGGGAGGAGGCGGGGACCGCCCCGCACTATATACCGTCACGCTGACATTGGTCACGTGGCGTCGGGTGGGCGGTCCCCCAGTCAGGGATTGCTAGAAACGTCTGGCATCAGTCCTACTTGTGATGACCTACTGAAGGAAGTAGGACCACATGTTTCGCTCCAGGGATGGTATGATCTGAGACAGAGTAAACATTCAGAAGGTGCGTGACCTGAGATACTGATTCAGGTCGTGCAGATCTAGAATGGGGCGCCAGCCCCCCATCTGCTTAGAAACCAGGAAATACCTAGAAACGAAGCCTGGGTCTGTTGGAGGATCCGCCACTGGAGCTACTGCCTCCTTGAGGAGGAGCTAAGCAATGTCATCTCGGACCACCAACTGAGTGTGGGTAGAAACCCTCTCCTCCCGTAGGTCGTGGGCTCGGCTTGGAGGGTACTGTTTGAATTCCAGCGGCAATCCCTGACCGACCATTTCTAAGACCCACCTGTCCGTGGTAACAGCAAACCAGGCAGAAAGAAACTGACGGAGCGGGACCCCCAAGGGAGAACCCAGAGCTGGTGTGACGGGAGTAGGGGAGGCAGCCCCCACCCAGTCACTGAGAAGGCTTGGAGGCACAGGATCCAGGTCCTGAACCTCGGCCTCCCTTATGGGCCTGGGAGAGTCCGGGCTTGGGTCGGGGGCGCCAAGCTCGAGCCTGCTGCTGCTGCCCCCCTTTGAAAGGAGGACTGCTGGGCCACAGGGGAAGAGTGCCGGAAAGGCTTCTTCTTCTTCTTCTGCTGCTTCTTAGGACCAGAAGAACCCTTAGCAGAAGTGGCAATCCAAGGTGGCATTGGACTCCTCAATGCGCTGAAGGTGACCAGCCACACCTGGGCCAAGGAGATTGGTGCCCAGGAAAGGCGCATCAGCTAGTTTGTGCTGAGTATCCACCAGAAAGGAGGAGAGCCTCAGCCAAGTCCTCCAGCGAGAGGCAACTGTGGCTGCCAATGAGCAGGCACATGAGTCCCTGATATCCAGAGTCATCTGGAGCTGTTGTTTAGCAAAAGTTCGGCCTTGGTCCTGGACCTGCTTGACCGTGCTCTGCAAGTCGCAGGGAGATGTGGGAGGACTTCGTCCAAGGATCCCAAAAGGGCGTGGGAGAAGTGTACCATGATAACGGCCGAGCTTGCCTGACAGAGGCCTAAAGAAGAGGCCGCATAGACATTCCGGGCAGAGAAATCCAAATATTTGGATTCCTTCTCAGGAGGTCTGTCAGTATCGGTATAAATAGCAGTACACCTGAACACAGTGGTGGACACAAGGCTCTTGGCCAAAGGGTGCTCTGTGAACCCCGCAAGGGACCCCATGGGCACTGCATATTTGCGGGCCATACGGGCAGATGGAGCTGGACAGGAGGCAGGGTGCTGCCAAAGTTCTAAGGCCAGGTCAACAATGGCCTCGGCCACAGGAAAGGCTTCCGTTGGGGTATCCCCTCTCTTGAGGATGTCAGTGAGAGGGTACTCTGCCTTTTTCTGGATAGGCTCTAGGGGCATCCCTGTGGACTCAGAGGTGAGGCGAAGAATGCCCTGAAAGAACAAAGGACCTTCCTCCATCTCTGTCCCACCAGCCGATTCATCATCCCCTGGATGAGAATGGGGGCTAGTTTCATCTGAATCCGAGGAACACGGATACAGCGGTCGACCATCCACATCACCCTCAACCTGCAGGGGGTGGTCAGGGGTGACAGTGACTGAGAGACACCGGGGAAGCCTGGTGTCTAGTCTAGCTTCCTTAGAAGGAGCCCCTCCCACAGGCTGCTTTGGTGGTGGTGCCACAAAAATTGGTGGAGAAACCGGTTTAGGCCGAACCGGAGGTTTCACCACCTCCACGGGTGGAGGAACCGACTTAATCGGCTCCAGAGGAGTCGGCTTCCGCCTAGGAGGCGAAAGCCAAGTAATGGCTGGGGTAGGAGCCAGGGAAGGCTTGTGCCCAGTCAAAATCAGCTTTTGCCACATGATGTTGCCGGAGCTTCCAATGGAGCCTCTCGTCATCCGAGGAGGACGAGGACGACCGATGGCGTCGCCTCTTTTTAGAGTGCTTATGGCCCTTCCTCAGCTGATCGGTCGAGGGGGTCCGAGACCTCGATCGAGGTCGGGCAGGCCAACTCAGTTGCTCAGGAGACACCGGTGGGACCGATGACTTCCCAAGGTCAGGGACCACTTCCTCGGCGGGATTCCCAGCAGGCTGGGTCTCCTCATCGGGGAAAACAAGGACCGGAGTCCGAGCAAGAGAATCGCCGACCAGAGACGGTGACAAGGGGTCGATCGGGTAGATAATTATCTCAACATCATCGATCGACACTTCCATTGACTGGCCAGACGGCAAGGCTGAAAGGTCAGTGGCCAAAGAGGCGATTTTGACTGAGGTTGAAATGGCCAGCTCCTGGGACCGAGATCTCTCCCATTCCCAAGAGTGTCTCCGTCAAGACAAAGATGATCCCGGGTCCTTCTCCCGCTTATGGGACCGAGAGGAGTGGGTGCCCACAGGACTCTCACCCATAGTTGGGAGAGTGTGGCACAACTCTCGGAAGGAACCCGAGAAGGTGGAGCCCAGGTTGAGCGGAACGAATAAGCTCCGAGAGGAAGATTCCGCAGCACGAGCTGCTTCCTCCTCGAAGGTTTGCATGCGCTCAAATTGCTCAGCAGATCCCGCGGCAGTGGAAACCGACCACCAGCCCTCCTTGAATTTCACTTGCAGGTTCTGTTTTCCGGGCCTCCCCAGCTTAAGGCGTGCAAGACGGTCATCGAGGACGTTGGGTTAGAACACGAGGCAAAACTCGCACGTCATGGTGTCATGGCTGACACCCAAACAAACGCTCGTGGCATGCAGGTTAGTGCGCGACATCTTCTGGCCGCACGAACACCGGCGAAAGACTTGTTTTCTATGATTGAAGAAAAGTAATTACAATCGCTAACACGAACAAGGTGAATTTTCGGAATAACCAAAGTTTCTGAAGCTACAGCCTACAAAATGTGAGCGCACGAAGCAGATAACCTTAATCTTCCAGCGGAAAGGGAGATCTGACGTCATGGGGCGGAGCCGAGGGTTATACCACCCCGGTGGGTGGGAGGAGCCAGCTTGAAGACTTTCCGGCTGATTTAAAGGGAAAGGAACTCTGCTAGTAAGTGTGGATGAACAACATATCCATAATCCTAGAACATAAGCCACTCTTATGCTGCAAGGGGGCTCGGCTAAAAGGGAGGTCAGGTAAGGAGAGACCAGTGCACCCCTGATATAGCCTGGTTAACCCCCCAGGCTAATTCATTGGGGGAGAAGGGGCCTCGCAAGAGCCCTTTGCATCGAAGAACCTGGTGGGAGCAACAAGGTAGAAGCGAGCTCTCCACAGTAGGTGACCCCTCTTCCTTCTCCACAGGACAGGGCCGTTATCGTGAATGTCCTTTCCTGAGGAAGGCACGACTGGGAACGTCTTCCACCCACTATATGTAGGCCTAGGCACATTATGCTATGACACACAACGTCGACGGTGGCAGTGTGAAAGGAGACCGTCAACGAGACCAAGCAGGGAAGAAAGCCTGACCCGAACAGGATGGGCCAAAGTAAGCGAACCACGCAACACTGACATCTGAGATGTTGACGGGCAAAAGGAGGTGGATTCCCGGAATGAGAGAGTGAGGGTGGTTACGTCCAGCCTCCCAGGCCAGAGGGCCATGTGATGTAAACGCCAGCAGCAACTGCCCTGTCTGAACCATCCGAGATGCCAGAGGCAGAGCCTAACAGTGACAGACCTCCATTATCCCCGGTCAAGGAGAGAGTTAATCCCCCTAAGGGGGGATTCAGATGAGAAGGGGGACATGCCCCAACCTACAGAACTGAGCAGGAGTGGTAGACTGGAAAAGGAGCGCTCTGCAGAATCCTACCCCCACCCCAATCCTTTGCTCATAAGGCGTGAGGAGTACCACAGATGCCCGTGATCCAAGCAGAGACAGTCACTGGTGTAAGCTGCCTGCCGCACTAGGATCTAAATACATGGTGCTGGGGGGCATCAGGTTGATGGGAGGGCTGACTCAAGGGTGCCATCGATTTGCTTAGCAAGCAAGAAAACCCCCCTGGGTAGCGACGTTAGGTCATTAATTAATGGGGGGTCAAGGTGCCACTGCAGGCCCAGAGTGCTGTGACGATGGGTGAAGTGCCCTAGGCAGCATCGACACGGCCTAGCTAGAATGGGGCCTGGTCCAAACCAAACAACCAGGGTGAAAACTGCACCAGTAGATGTCATCAGATGTATTGGTGACGGGCACTAGGAAGCAACTGATGGGGGAGGCACTGGGTACCACCGACAGAGCAGAAACTTTGGCCATCGGCGAGAGATGGGGGAGAAACAGTGGCAGGGAAGGCAAAGGTGCTACCGCCGACGGGCTGGGGGAGAGCAAGAGAAACCCCACAGGCCAAGACCCGGCCCATGAAAACAACGGGGGTGTAGAGGCATGGGTATCACCGTCTGACAGGCACTCATCTGGATGAAGAGCACAGACATTCCCCGGAACTCCAGCCTGGGAAAAAAGTGTTGGGGAGGGGGGGCACTGAGTGCAGAAGTCCAGAAAAGGAAGGCCCTCCTGTAACCAAAGGGCTGGTGGAGGAAGTGTGTGTCCGGAGGCGGCACCTAGCATGTTGGGGGGAGCCTGGACCGCCTGCAGTGAGGAATCCCAATCCGGGAGCTCTGAATCCAAAAAGAGTGGGCCCAAGGAAGGCTCGGTTGGGCCCACGCCATGGCAGAAAGTACAGTTGGCTCCAGTCTACCGCTCCTGATAACTTACCATAACAGTACATCTTTGAGAGGATCCCTTGCAGCAGGCCATCACTAATGCGACTAGGCCATCAGGCGCCAGGACTCAAAGAAACCTTTCTAGCTAGCAGTCTACCAGAGGGGCCGCCCATCTCTGATGTCAGCGACTGACATCAGCCTATCCTATTTAAGGTGAGCAGCCCCCATGCCCTCCTCAGTTCTCCCACTGGAGACCATAAGCAGGATACTGGAAGGGGGGACCCGAGGAGGACTCTGAGATAACCCTGCAACAAAGAAAAAAAAAACAGAAGGCCAGCCCATATGGAAGGGGACAGAGACACCAGAAAAAGGAGGAAGGATGGAGGGAAAGCAGGGCCTGCTGCAAGAGATCCTCTTGAAGATCTACTGTTACAGTAAGTTCTTACATAACTGTACTATCTTACTTCGAGGGTATCTCTTGCAGCAGGCCATCACCGGTAGGACAGAGTCCCAAGCAGTTCTGGTACTAGAGACAGGCAGTCCAGGCAGTAGGCAAAAAATAATATCCTAAGAAAGAAGGTCTTGGAGGACAGCTAGGCCGACACCTAGAGGCAATGTCCAGACTGTAATGCTTGGTAAAGGCGTGGACAGTACTCCAGGTGGCAGCAGCGCTGATATTAGCGGTTGACGCATTATGGAAACAAGCCACTGATGCAGCGATATCTGTTGTGGAATGGCCGTTAACCCCACCAAGAAGTTCCTTGCCGTACTTCTGGTAACAATAAACCATGCAATTTGCTAACCACCAAGACAAACACTGTTTGAACACCACAGCACCCTCTTTCCCGGGGCAAATGAAAAACAACTGATCGGACTTCCAAGAGTCCTTGGTCCAGTGTATACAGTACCTCAGGATTCTATGCTCATCAAAGGTATGGAGCAATGCCTCCCCTTGATTAGAATGTTCCAGAAAATAAACAGGAAGGTAGATGGATTGATTAAAAGTAAACTCCGACACCACCTTAGGAAGAAGCTTAGGATTTGTACGAAAAGACACCCTGTCTTTGTGAAAAACTAAATAGGGCTCCTTACATGAGGACCTGAAGCTCTGAATTTGAGCAGAATTAATGGCAATTAAAAATAACACTTTCCATGACAGAAAACGTAGCGCACAAGACATGGACGGTTCAAACGGAGACAGTGTAAGCTTTTCCAACACAAAATTAAGGTTCCAAGGCAGAACAGGGTCCCTGATGGGGGGCTTCAAATGTAGGCTGCCCCGCAGGAAAGTTCGAGAGACATCAAGTTGGGCCACTGAGCGCCCATCCACAGGTACATGGTACACACAGATGGCAGAAAGATGTACCTTAATAGAGGAGTACTATAAACACGACTTTGATAGGACAGAAGGTACTCCAAGACCTGATCCAGTGGAAAGGTGAAGGGATCTAAATGGTGTGA
Source organism: Neoceratodus forsteri (assembly GCA_016271365.2). NCBI lineage: Eukaryota > Metazoa > Chordata > Ceratodontiformes > Ceratodontidae > Neoceratodus > Neoceratodus forsteri. The sequence goes on from CM057453.1 coordinate 1,400,920,541, forward strand.
TGCAGCCTAAAGAGCAAAACATTTACATTTCATAGAAAGAGTGCCTCTGCTTGAGGGCTTCCTGGCAGCCATCAAGACATCTGCCACTCTGGGGAGGCCCCAGATCTGGTGATGGCTATTTCTTCAGAAACCATGCATGGAGATGGAGAGACTCGAGGTCTGGATGGACCAGAGTTCCCTGTTCCTGGGAGAGCAAGCCGATACAAAGAGGCAGGGAGCGGAGGTTCCACTGTCAGTTGCTGTAACAAGGGGAACAAGATCTGACAATGCCATAAGGGAGTAATGAAGTTCATTGTAGCCTCCTCCAACTGGAGTTTGATCAGAACTCATTGAAGGAGTAGGAAGAGAGGAAAGGCATACAGAAACCTCTGTGTCCAGGAGCGGGACAATACGTCTCACCCAAAAACTCCAGGCCCTGGATCTAGCGAGCAGAAAAGCAGCAGTTTTGTGTTGTGTGGGAATGCAAAAAGGTCCAACTCTGGCTGACCCCATCTGATGAAGAGGTCTTCTGCCACTGAGGTCAGAGATTCACACTCGTTGGCTCTCGATCGCAAGCAACTTAAGCTGTCCGCCAGGACATTTTGGTCACCAGGAACATGAACGGACAAGAGTTCTAGAGCATGGTCGATGGCCCAGTACCAGATTCTCATTGCCTCCCTGCACAGGGGATAGGAATGAGTCCCTGCCTGCTTTTTTACATAATAAACTACGCATGTGTTGTCCGTCTGAACCATCAGTGGACACAGGGAGAGTTGAGTCTGAAAGGTCTGCAGGGAGTACAGAACTGCTCGCATTTCTAGGACATTAATGTAGAGACCCCTTTCTATCACGGCCTTTATGTTGTGGTCTGCTCCGAGACAGCATACACAGACATCTTGAGAGTCTTTGAAATAAATCTTCCCACTGCACTCGCAGTAGTAGAAGAGTTCTGACAGCTCTGAAGTCAGCATGCACGCCACCAAAAGTCACTTTTAAGAAGTGATTAGCTACAAGGTAAAGAAAAAATGGCAGTTTTCACAACGGTGTTTCCATGGTAGGGTCCAACAAGTATGGTTGATGGCAGGAAAAGAACTGAGGAGGGAAGAGGCCACCTATGTTTATATGGGAAGTGCTGACATAGGACGGCATCACGGGTGGCCCCGAGAGGGCTGCTTGCAGAAAGTTTCTGTTTGGTCCAAGTGCCTGATGGCTATAATTCCATAGGTGTGGCCTAATGAAAGAGATATTCTCGAGGAAGATTCCTCCTTCCCCACGCATCCATCTCAGCAGTCAGCCTTGGGAGGGTGAGCAGGCGCTGCATATTTAGACCCAGTCGGGGTGTGCAGCACCACAGTCTCCAAAGTGGGATGAGGCATAACTCCTGCAGACAGAGCAGGTGTGCAGTACCTTTGGTGGTATTCCTTAGGGGCTGGAGAAGGAGCAAAAGGATAAAGCAAGACATTCCTGGAACACCCTCAAAAGCTCAAGGCCAAGGAGGGATGATAAACGAGTCATCACTGAAATCCTCGCAGACACTCAGAGATGGGGTAGAAGGACTGCGATTGACAAAATACCCCACGTTCAGCTCCTTGAGCATCTCCATGAGGAACCACTGGTACGCAGACTTCTCAGCATCTGCGGACATGTGAACATAAAAATCCTCTTCCTCAGATGAACATGCAGGAGAGGAGGAGCTGGACTCAGAGAATGGAGGTGCCACGGCCACGAGTCTGAATTGGGCATGGGAAGACTGAAAGTGGAACTGGTGGAAGACACCAGCCATTGCTCTGTACTGGTGCCAGGTCATTGACCTCAGAGGAACCATAATACCTGGCAGGTCAGAGAGGGTGGCAGAAAACTGGGAATGATGTAGAAGCTAAAGGCTCCTGGTTCTTTTTTCAGGGCTGCAAGAGTGTCAGGGGACCTCTCCCGGGGGAGGACCTGGCAAACTTGCCCAAGTGGAAACTATCATTCAAGTACTTCAAGGGCATAAACAAGATAGAAGGGGACAACATATTTCAGCTCAACAGTAGTGCCAGGACAAGAGGCTACAACATGAGATTACAGGGTGGCCGCAAAAGGGGAAATATTAGGAAGTTCTTCATGGCAAGGGTGGTAGATGCATGGAACAGCCAGCCCCAGGAGGTGGTGGCAGACCGTACTGTGGTGGGTTTTAAACATGCATGGGACAGAAACAAAGGCATAACAGAGGTAGGCAGAAAAAGCTAAGAAAATGACCAATAAGGTTCACTGGCTGCTTTGTGAGCTAGCATAAATGGGCAGACTGGATGCGCCTGGTGGTCCTTATCTATGAATCTATCAATCTTCAAGGTTCGATACAAATGGTGCCGTTGGGTGCAGACTGCCAGGTCGGGAGAGTGGAGCTGTACATGTCCCATAGGGTGTGCCAATCCCCACCAGTGACAGTGTCAACCAGTTACAGGGAGAAACGAGTCACCAGGCTAGCAGTGACACCCTAGCCGCTGCTGCCTCCAGCACCGGTCACAGGGGCAGCTGGAGGCCCAAAAGCAAATCACTTCTCCTCACCATAACTGGTACTGCCCACCCCTCCAAGCTGAGCTTTGTGCCAGATCCAGAGTCACCCCCAGAACCTGGCACTGCAAACGGCACTGGGACCAAATCCAGCACCAGGTCTGGAACCGGCACTGAGGATGGCATCAGAACCAGATCTGGTGTTGCCGGTGGCACCAGACCCAGTCCCAGCACTACCCCACACCAGGCCAAGGGATAACACCAGGGGCAACACTGACTTTGGTGCCCCCCCCCCATCTCCAAGTACAAGGTCAGTGCCATCATCCTCCCCCAAGCCACCAGGGCTTCAGGGGAGGACATGACCACCACCTCAGAATCTGAGTCAGGGACACTCTGGAACCAACCCCTTTTCTGGTACCGTGAGCAGTACAAGAAGAGGGCCTAGTCTCATAATGGGCGCCTCAGTGCTCCCCAATACCACACATGGTACAAGGAGCTGGGATGGCACTTGACCACAACACTGAGGTGCCCACCAGTGTAGACCTAACGTAAAGCTTCAGCCTCACCACCAACGGCATCTGCTGCTCAGCTGGACCTCCAGAGAAAGCCAGCTGTCCACCAGAACCCCCCCCCCTTCCGATGTCTTGAAGACCCGCACGCAGGGAGGAAGGCGCCTAAGGGAAAAGCCCAGAGACCTTGCCTTGGCAACGTGGGTGCAATGTCCACTTTCAAAAGTGGGGGGCGAACAATCCAATTTCAACGCACAGAACTCAAGGACTCGCCTGTACATGGAGAAGCAGGTGTTATACCTGTCCATTACATGGTCCAGGCTAAGGCAGGGGTGGCATTTTGGATGCCGGTCCGATGTGGTGAAATGACCCCTGCAGGGGCACCAATGTGTGGGGGCGCTGCCTTTCTCATTCTTCAAACTCGGCATTCCGACAACCAAAATAATAAAACGACATGAAAAGGGAATTTGGCGCTGAACTGGGAAAAAAAAAAAAACAGTACTGGAGGAAAATAAATGGTGCTATTAAAAGTGCCAGAAGGCATGCAGCATCGATCAATACTGGTGGTGCAGCAGAAAATCAACTCAGGTTGCTTCCATGATGCACACTTGACAGCTGGAAAAACGGAACTGAGGAAGGGGCCCGGCTCAGCTACTGGCTTGTTCACATATGCAATGACACAACGTCGGCCTCATGGGTAGTGCTAACACTGATGTCCATCCCCTCCCTGAGCTGCAAAAGTCATTGCTCTCACGGGGCTCTAACGCCTCTGGCTAAGACCCGTTAAGTGTTAATGAATGGTGAAGACTGATTCCTGGAAGATCTAAGTGCAGGGTGTGCAGAGCCAGAGCGCTACATGGTTGGGCAGCTGGAGAAGTCAATCTTGAAAACCACTCCTGTGGTTGAACAAATTCAGTGAAACACTGCCCGAGTGTGAACAATGAGCTGAATCAAGGTAGCTGGAACTGACAACTGAGACTAATGCATATCACATACAGAGCAGTGTTCATGTTCAACCTTTTTCTGGACTAGTCGGCAGGAAAATACACACCAGATTTGCACTGTCCTGCTGAGATTTGTGATACTTGTAGAGACTTATAGATGGAAAGAAAGGCAGAATGCTCTCCACTGCCAAACTGAGATCTCACTAGCCTTTTGCTTCCTTTTCAGTTACAAAAAGTAAAGCCCATCCCACATACACCTGAGCCCCACCACTCTCTCCACATAGATCTCCTAAGACTTCTTTTAGCACCCAGTACCGTAAAAACAACAGCTCAACCCAGTGTGAAGATTGTAACTCTTAGTCTCACCACCAGGCCTGATTGGTAGCAACTCACCAATCACAATTGCACGAAGTGTTACTCGGGCACGATACCAGAATTCAGGCCAAAGAGTGCGACTATGAGTATAAGGATCTTTGCACTCCACTGGATTAATAAATATATAGTATTAGGTGCTAAAAATGGGCTTATAAAGACTGAGTAGGTAGGGTCATGGGTACAGATGGGGGAGGGTTGGGTTTCACTATTTTTTAAGGAGAAAGATAGAAGTTCTGGTGGGACGTGATGGTGCACATGATGGTGGGAAAACAGAACTAAGGCTGTTGAGGCATTATCAATGGTTATTTCCTCCGATGCACGGCATTGCACATACATCTGTGCCATCACTATTCCTAGCGCCCTATCTTGCGCCTTCAGCGTCCTAGTGTCTCTGGCCCACAGAACGCGTGGGGCTCTATGGAGAACACTATGTCTTGAAAGATACCTGGTATATTTTGTTCCCCATAATAATATGTGGGTAAGTAAAACAATCAGAAAAAAGGCAAAAATATGCAGTTTTTGCAATTAAATAGAAAATTAAATCTCTCTATGTAATACAACAGTAACAGATGTAGTTTTTTCATAGTGAATACTGCAGCATTCAAACAGCATATAGCTACATCACTGAAAGGGTTAAAATGATCTCGTCTAATTCTGCTTTTGTTGATTTTGAACAGGTTATTAAATGTAGGCACCCCTCGTGGTTTCTGCATGTCTGTCCCTGCCTTTGGTTCGACTATGAACAGCAGTTTGCCCCTTGCCGCCCAGAGTACCTGTACTCCTGAATCTTACATGCCATACACATGTCCCAGTGGGATACCAAGGGTGAAAGATGATACTCACCAAGACAGCTAAACTGTCAGCTAGAGAGTTCACCATCTGCCTACATAACAGAAGATGCAAGAACAAACAGACTGGTAAAACATAAGCTGTATCCCTGGAATAGATCCATGCATGTTGGAGTTCAAAATGTTAAGTTTTAGTAACCAAGTAATAGTGTTTTATTCCTCAAAGAAAGTTCACTATCATGTGTTTCGTGTGTTATGCTGCTCTGTAAATGTAATAACTCAGTACTTTGCTCTTAAACTGGCAGTAGAACTTGATTAAATGCTTAACTCAAAACTAGAAGAATAATTTCCATTTTGAAAACCAAGACCCCCTAAATCGCTGCACTTGTGGAGCACTACAGTACGCAGTTTGTATTTATTTAAATGTTGTTTCTGACCAGGCAAGGCCCACTGAGCTGGGACAGCTCATTTCCATATACCTTTTGGAGGTGGAGGGATACATGGACCAATTTTGCTTGATAAGAGGAAGGTTGCACAGGACACAAGGAAAAATTCCCATCTCTTGTGATACATGCCATATCATCTTCCACCTAGACAGCCACCAGAGCCAAGCAAAAGGGACTGCAGTTTAATATCTCACCCAAAGTACAGCAACTTAACAGTGCAGCACACCCCTTGTGCAGTACAACAATGTCGGAAGGTATTAGTTCATGTTCCTGGTGTGGGACTAGAACCCACAACCTTCCGATCTTCTGAACCCAGTGGAAGAATGTAACCATCTGAGCTACTGACACTGTACCTAAAGAGCCACTGACACTGACGCAATAGCTATAAAGTTACAGACGCTGTACCAACACAGCTGCTGACACTGTACCTAAAGAGCCTCTGACACTATAGCTACAGAGCCGCTGACACTATACTATGCCGCTTCACTTTTGCATGTAACCAACCACCCACCACTGCCTATTGTACAGCAAACTGAGCTGGCCTACCCCTCCTGCCCTACACTTGGGAAAATTGTCCACAGTATCCTAAAGAACCAAATGCCCCATCCCCTTGCCTCATACCTTGTGTCATCCAACAGCAGATGCACTCTCAGATCCTCGGGTAATGAACTGGTCATCCCCAGGTCGTGAACTAGATATGGTGATATGTCCTCTTCCTCTGTAGCTCCCAAACTTTGAAACAGCTTACCTCCCTCACTGCAGCAGCACTGATTGGCCAACACCTTTAGCAGCCATCTCCACTTGCTTCAACACTCCCAATGTGCCTGCCCCAACCAGTCGTACCCCTATAATGCCCTCCTCTTACACACCATAGATAAATAGAAGTACTTAATCGCTCCTGTCCACAGGCCTCTGAGTCAAGTGACCTTAGTTGTCCTAGTGTCTTTAGTAAGTAACATGCTCTGCTACGTACTTGTTACAGCACACTGTACTACCTGTACTCTCGGGTACCAAATCACATTTGTTTAAATGTATTGTGAACGTTTTGTTTGTTCTACCCACGCCGAGTCCTGCTTAATACTTCAGCATTCTCATATTCACTGTTCTCTCACCTGTATCTATTCCACTATTGTACACCCTTGCTGTATCTAGTGTTTGCTGCATTTCTCAATGGGTCTTGTACGAACTTGCCTTGTATGTTGATATCTTGTATTATCTTACTTTGTAACCTCCCGGGTCATGCCTGAAAACAGGCAATTGTCTGCCTAGTGCACCCTACCCGGTCAACAAAAACTAAATAAATACCTAAAGAGCCGCTGACACTATGCCTGACGCAGACAGTGAAGCTACAGAGCCACTAACACTGTACCTACAGAGCCGCTGACACTGCACCTACAGAGCCGCTGACACTGCACCTACAGAGCCGCTGACACTGTACCTACAGAGCCGCTGACACTGCACCTACAGAGCCGCTGACACTGCACCTACACAACCACTGACACTGCACCTACAGAGCCACAGGCCCTGTACCTATGGAGCTGCCAACACTGCACCCAGGGAGTCGCTGACACTATACCAACTGAGTTCCTGACACTGTATGGACACAGATACTGACACCGTACCTGCTGAGACACTGACACTGTACCAAAAGAGCCGCTAACACTGTACCTAGGAAGCCAATCACTCTGTACCTAGGGAACCAGCGAGACTGTTCTTATGGAGCAACACACACTGTACCTAGGGAGCCATAGACTGTACTTATGGAGTCATTGCCACTGTACCTACAGAGCCACTGACACTATACAAACTGAGCCACGGACACTACATCTACTGAGCATCTATACATACAGAGCCTCTATACCCACTGAGTCACTGACACCTTACCTACAGAGTCACGGATACTGTGCCTACGAAGTCAAGGACAGTGTAATTACTGACCCACAGACACTGCACCTACTGAGCCACTGATACTGTACCTACTGAGCCACTGCACCCTACATACTGAGCCACTGACAATGTATCTACGGAGCCACTACAGCTATAAAGCCAGACACTGTACCTAAAGAGCTACTGACAATGTACCCACAGAGCCACTGACACTAGACCTATGCAACCACAGATACTGTACTTACGAAGTCACAGACACTGTACCTACAGAGCAAAAGACACTGTAGCCACTGAGCCTCTAACATTATACCAATGGAACTACTGACACTGTACCTATTAAGCCGCTGACACTGTGCCTATGGAACCACTGATACTGTACCTACAGACCCACTGACACTGTACCTACTAAGTCAATGACACTGTTCCTACAGAGTTGGTGATCTTGTGCCTATGGAGCCACTCACACTCTACCTACTGGGCTACTGACACCGTACCTACTGAGTCACTGACACTGTACCTATTAAGCCATGAACACTGTACCTACAGTGTCACGGATACTGTACCTAGGGGAGACATGGACACTGTTCCTACATAGCCACTGACATTGTATCTACTGAGTCACTGACACTGTACAGTACAGTTACGTAAGAACTTGCCGTAACATTAGATCTTTGAGAGGAGCTCTTGCAGCAGGTAACACCTTTAGGATTAAGCCATCAGGTGCAAGGACTCCGTGGAAAACTTCTAGCTAGCAGTACCCAGCAGGGGACCGCACCCGGCATCACATACAGTATAAAACGGGAGGTCCCCCACCCTTTCCCAGTTCTCCTGCCGGAGACCCCGGCAAGTTATTAAAAACAGAAAACAGAGGAGGTTCCTCTAAAAGAGGAAAGAAAGGTATCCGAGATGGAAAAGCAGCTACCAGGGGAAAGAAGGGAGGGAAATACAGTAATACAGTACCTGCTGCAACAGCTCCTCTCGAAGATGTACTGTTACGCTAAGTTCTTATGTAACTGTACTATCTTACTTCGAGATTCGCTCTTGCAGCAGGTAACACCTTTAGAACAGAGTCCCAAGCAGTAATGGAGAGACCCCAGTAAGAAGGGTGGAGGCAGAAGTCTCCCAAAGAAATTAGGAAAGGAGGCCCTGAAGGACTACAAGTCCAAAGCCAGCTCTGCGTCGAGAAGCAATGTCCAAACTGTAGTATTTCACAAAGGTGTGGATGGAAATCCAAGGTGGCTGCTGCACAAATGTCAGCAGCGGACACATTTTTCAGTGAGACAAAGGAAGCAGCCATGCTCCTGGTAGAATGACCCTTAACCGAGCCCGGTAAGGGTTTGTCATGCTGTTTGTAGCAAAAACAATGCAATTAACCAACCATTTGGATAAACACTGCTTAGACACAGGAGCCCCTACCATGCGGGGGTGAAAAACAAACAACTGATCGGATTTTTAGGTAGGTTGGGTGCGCTCCAAGTAATAACAGAGCACTCTGTGGACATCCAGAGAATGTAGTAATGCCTCCCCACGGTTGAGTACTCTGGGTAATACACCGGAAGGTGGCTGTCCTGATTTCAAAATCAACTCTGACACCACCTTCGGGAGAAACTTAGGATTAGTTCGCAAGGACACTCTGTCCTTGTGAAAAAACAAATAAGGCTCCTTACACATCAGGGCCTGAAGCTCAGAAATCCTTCAAGCAGAAGTAATAGCAACTAAAAATAATGCCTTCTATGACAGAAGACGCAGCTCGCTTTTCAAGAACAAATAAAAGATCCCATGGCAGGACAGGATCTCTGATGGGAGGCTTCAAGTGCAAAATGCCCTGTAGAAAGGTATGGGGAAGGTCCAGCTGGGCAATAGTCTTGCCATCAGTAGGCACATGGTAGTCCGAAATGGCAGACAAGTACACCTTAAGCAAAGAGTAGCTGAGTCCTGCATCAGATAAGGAAAAGAGGTACTCTAATACAGAGTTCACCAGACAGGAGAACGGGTCCAGAAGCCGAGTGGTGGCCCAAATGCAGAACCGCTTCCATTTCATGGTGTACATTGCCCTAGTAGAGGGTTTTCTGGCTGCTACCAAGACGTCTACCACTCTGGGTGACAGCCCAGATCTGGAAACAGCTAGGTCTGCAGGAGCCACCCATGGAGATGCAGAGATCTGGGATCTGGATAGACCAGGGTTCCCTGTTCCTGGGAGAGCATCTCTGATCAAAGAGGCAGGAAAACTGGAGGTTCCACAGCAAGTTGCTGTAGCAGCGGGAACCAAATTTGACATGGCCAGAACAGTGCCACCAAGATCATCTCTGCACCCTCCAATTGAAGCTTGAGGAGAACCAGTTGAAGCAGAGGGAATGGAGGGAACGCATAAAGGAATCTCGCTGTGCAGGAGACAATGCATCTCGCAAAAACACCAGGACCTGGATCTGGTGGGCAAAAACTGGGCAGTCTTGTGTTGGATAGGGAGGCAAACAGATATGGAAATTACGTACCTACCGCAATTCTTGATCTTCTTGGATGAAGTCTCCACCACTCATTCACACTGATGGGATCTACACTGGAGGCGCTAGGACCCAGTGGGAGCAAACTTTTTTGCAAGAGGGCCAGCGCCAGAGATGGTGCTGCGAGCAGCGGCGCCTTGAGTCTCAGCTCGTGTGGCAATGACTATCTCGGCGTCGACCCTCCAACCGCCTCAGTACCTTTTTTTCCAAGGAGGTGCAGCGTAACTAACCTAGGAGGATAGCCTAACAAAAAAACGGACAGAAGATAGTCCGAACGACCCATATAAGAAGGGTCAACAAAGAAGTCTTCACAGCCTAAACATTGAGGGGGTGAAGACCAACAATAGAGGTGAGCTCGGGGGATGGTGGGTGGGCATGTGAATGAGTGGTGGAGACGTCGTCCAAGAAGATCAAGAATTACGGTAGGTACGTAATTTCCATATCTTCCTGGACATAAAGTCTCCACCACTCATTCACACTCATGGGAGAGTACCGAGCTAATAATCCCCCGGGAGGGCAGCAGGAGAAACCAAGAGCTCACAAATTTAGGACAGAAGTCCATTAAGGATAGTCCTGCCAAACAAAAGATGTCACCTGGCATGGACATCCAGGGCATAGTGCTTGACGAAAGTACGCACTGAGCTCCAGGTAGCCGCATTGCAAATATCTGCAATGGGCACGTTGGGGATTTCCACCAGGGATGCCGCGACTGCTCTAGTAGAGTGAACGTACACTCTGCCCTCCAGCTTAACCTGTGCCATGGAATAACAGTGGTGAAGGCATGCCACCAGCCATGCCGAAATGCATCTGATGGTGACAGGTTGACCCAGCCGGGTCTCGCTGAAAGAAACAAACACTTGTTGAGCCTTGCAAATTTCTTTTGTTCTATCTAAATAGAAACGCAGAGCTCATTTGACATCCAAAGAATGAAGGGTACGCTCTCCTTCATTTTGGAAGTTCGCAAAGTAAGTAGGTAGGACCAAAGGTTGGTTTAGATGGAATTCTGAAACAACCTTAGGAAGAAACTTAGGATGGGTCCTAAGAACTACTTTGTCCTTATGAAACACAGCATACGGAGGGTCTGTGACCAAGGCATGTATTTCAGAGACTCTGCGGGCCGAGGTAATGGCCACCAGGAAGGCCATTTTCCAAGTGAGAAATTTCAGCTCACAGGAAGCTAGAGACTCGAAAGATTTTCAAGTGAGCATGTCTAGCACAAAGTTAATGTCCCAGGCTGTGACTGGACGTCTGACAGGAGGTCTGGTATGCAGAATACCCTTAAGAAACCTCTTAACTAGTAGTAACTGGGCCAGTGATAAGGAAAGTACTGGCTCATGATAAGCTGAAATGGCACAAAGGTGAACTCTGACTGTAGAGTATTGTAGACCTGAGTTTGAGAGCTCTAAAAGGTACTCTAGAACTTTATTTGGTGGGCAGGAAAAAGGATTCAAAGAGGATTTTGCACACCAGAGAGAAAAACACTTCCATTTGGCTTTGTAAGTTTTCCAAGTGGCTGGCTTACGCGCAGCCAAAAGAATATCTGAGACTCTGTGAGAGACATTGAACCTGTTCACTTCTATCTCTTCAGGAGCCAAGCATGAAGGTGAAGCGACCTCAGATTGGGATGGACCACAGGCCCCTGAGTCAGAAGGTTCGTCTTACAGGGAAGCGCTTTCAGAGGGGTTTCCAACATACTGCTGAGTAACGGAAACCATATCTGTTGAGGCCAGAAGGGAGCAATGAGGATCATTTTATCCCCCTGGGACTTGAACTTGAGAAGTACCCTCTAAATTAGAGGAAGAGGAGGAAAGGCATATAGAAAGCATTTTGTCCACTGCAGCCTGAACGCATCCTGACAGAAAATGCCAGGCCCTGGATTTTTGGAGCAGAAGAGTGGCAGTTTTGTGTTCAGTGGGGATGCAAAAAGGTCCAGGTCTGGAGTTCCTCACTCTGCGAATAGTGACTGAACTACGGTTGAGTCGAGAGACCACTCGTGAGGATCTGCCTCTGTTCTGCTGAGACGGTCTGCCAGTTCGTTCTGCACTCCCGGCAGGTAGACCACCTGAATTAGAGCCTTGTGCTCTAGACACCATTCTCACACTCTCATTGCTTCCCTGCATAAAGGGTAAGAGTGTGCACCGCCCTGCCTGTTGATGTAATACATCAGTGCTTTGTTGTCCGTTTGAAGGAGAATGTTCTTGTGACAGAGAATGTCCTTCAAAGCCCAGACTGCATAAAGGATAGCTCTCATTTCTAACACATTTATGTGAAGCTGGGACTCGTCCTGAGTCCACGTACCTTGGGTGTGGAGATTCTGACAGTGAGCTCCCCACCCCATCAGGGACGCGTCCATGGTAATGGAAATCTGATGATCCAGGGGAGCAAAGGGATACCCTTCCAGAAGATTGTCCTCTTGCGACCACCAGGTGAGTGACCTCTTCAGAGATTCTGTCACCTTGATGAGAAAGGACTGAGGGTGAGTGGTTGGGGACCACGGAGTACTGAGTATCCACTGAGAGGTTCTCATGTGGAGGCGTGCTAGGGGTACAGTGAACACCAAGGATGCCATGAGATCCAGCATCGATTGCATCGAGATAGCTCGAACTGAGCTGTTCTCTCTGATGTATCGGGCAATCTGTAGCATATCGCTCCTTCTGTCCCCTGGCAGAAAAGCTTTCGTACAGGAGGTGTCCAGAAGGGTTCCTATGAAAAGGAGCTTCTGGGAGGGCTGCAACTGTGATTTCTTGAGATTTAGCAGGACTCCCATGGACGAGAGAAAGTCCGAGGCCGTGGATACGGTGTCGAGAGTTCCTTGCCCGGAAGGGCTTGCTAGAAGCCAGTCATACAGATATGGGAACACTTGTATTCCGATCTTTCTGAGGTGCGCTGCTAGAATTGCATAACACTTTGTAAAAACTCATGGCGCCGAGGATTGCCCAAAGGGCAAGACTCTGAACTGATAATACTGGTCCAAAGCCACAAACTGTAGGTATTTGTGATGCATTGGGTGAATGGGAATATGCTGGTAAGCATCCTGCATGTGCATGTTCAGGGAGGCTAGCCAGTCGTGTTGATGAAGCAAAGGTAACAGGGTTCCTGGCAAAATAATTTTGAACTTTTCCTTGGGGAGAAATTTGTTCAATTTTCTGAGGTCCGAAATGGGACGCATGCCCCCGGTTTTCTTTGGAACAAGAAAGTAATGGGAGTAGAACCCTGTGTTTTGTTGATCCAGCGGCACCGTTTCTACTGCCCTGTTGTTCAGAAGGCCTTTTATCTCGGAAGCGAGAAGCTCCGACTGAAATACCGACAGCCTGGGCTGTCGTTTGGGGGGACGATCCGGAAGGGTCTCTGAAAGAGTGAGGGAATACCCCTCGTAAATTATCCGGAGGACCCATTTCTCTGATGTTATGGACTTCCACCGGTTGTAGAACCGAGTCAGATGACCTCCCACTGCTGAGAAAGAGTCCCCCTCAGGCAACTGAGATGGGACTTGGGCCAGAAACTCAGAAGGCGTCACTGGGCGCTTTGGGCCCTTGTGCTTTCTGTTGTGTTTTCTTTTGAGGCTGAGGGGCTTGGTTTTTATTAAAACCTCCCCTACCCTTGCCTCGAAAGGACTGACGGTTGTGAAATTGATGCTTATTAACACACACACACACCCCCCCGAGAAGGGGCGGGAGCAGGTCGGGCCCATTTAATGGCAGACCTAGTCTTTTGTGTGGCCTCTATAGCTTACTGTACTTGAGGACCGAAGAGATGCATACCGTCGAAGGGTAACACCATGACCTGTTGCTGGGCATCATTCGTGAAGCCTGAAGTGCGCAGCCAGGAGTGACGGCAGGTACAAATGCCCGCCGTCGCTCAGGAAGCAGTATCGAAAGCGTCCATAGCTGCTTTAACCTGCTGGTTGTTGGACCCAATACCCCTGGTTATGGCTTGAAGAAGTTCTGAATTAGTGTCAGACTCTGGTAGAGCTTCTACCATTTGCTTGAGTGAATGCCAAAGAACATACTCATATTGAGAGAAATCACCCTGGTAGCTGGTGATACGCATACCCAGGGTGGTTGCAGCAAAGACTCTCTTGCCTAAAGTATCTATCTTACGAAAGTCTTTGTTTATAGGTCAGGCTGTAGTAGTCTGAGGGAGGACAAACTTATCATTCTCTGCCAAGACCACAATAGGGTCTGCAAAGGCTTGGGAGGCCAAAATGGGTCGATCCATGGGAGCAGCATACTTTCTATCTATGGACTTAGCCACAGAAGAAATGAGAGCGGGATTATTCCACACCATTTGAGAAAGTGTCTCAAAGAAAGGCTGTACCGGGGGAGTTAAATCCATAGGGATCTCTGGGACATGAAGGTATTGGAGCCTTAAAAGCATCCCAGGTTCGATATCTGTAGTCTGGAGAGAAAGAGTGGAATTCAAATTTTTCAGCAGATACTTAAGTGACAGGTTCTCGACCACAGGCTCTGCAATAGGATTGGATCCTGTTCCTTCCACGTCATCACCCAGCCTAAGGTCTGGGTCAGGCTCAATATCATCTCCTGACAGCCCAGGAGGGACTGTATGGACAGGAAAGGAGAGAAAATCAGAAGGAAAAGAGGAAGGAAAAGGGTTCAGAGTCGAGAAGCCCTGAAGACGTCATACCCATCTTCGGCACTGAAAAAGAGCATGGCGTCGTCTGACCCAGTGCTGCGCACGGCGCTGACAGAGTCCTCAGTGCTGAGCACAGCGCTGAAAGGCCGCACGGCGTCGAGAACAGTGCTGACAATCCCAAAGGTGCCGAGGACAGTGCCAACAGACGCATCGTGCCAAGGACGGTGCCGAGCGACCCATCGATGCTGAAGGTGCCGAAATCAAAACAGAGCTCCGAAAATTAGGATTTGAGGAGAAAGAAGGAAGAATACCAGGAGACAGAGGCATCGGTGTGGCCCCCTGTGCCGCAGCCTTGTGAGGGGATAAAACACCTGAGCGCGGAGTCAACGGCACCAAAGAAGGCACCGCATCGACTAGGGGAGGCCCAACCACACACTACCCGATCCTGAGGGCCCCAGAGTGACTGGGCCAGGCAGCTGGACCAACCTCCAGCCCACTGCTCCATCAGAGAGGCCCACTGATGAAACTGGTCATCTGAAGCCCTACCAGAAGGCGGGGAAGGGCTCCGATGTTGAAGAGGTCGGTGACCAGAAATAGAAACCGGCGACTCCGGAGGAAGAGACCGGCAACTGACCCCAATGACTGACCGTCGACTCACAGACATACCAGAGGGCGACCTTGAGTGATGCCTTCTCTTTTTTGATCTGTGGGCCAAAGAAGAGCTCAAGGCCAAACGGTGCAGAGAATGCGACTGTCTTCTTTTATGCTTCCGGGGGGACCGCCCCTTCCCTCGGAGATTGGACCATCCGTTGTCAGACCCCCTCTGGAGAGGGCATCGGACCGGGCCCAGTCCAGCTGACTGAACAGTTTTCATATGAAGTCTTCCTACTGTCACCTGACCTGCTCATGCTCGACTCTGTCAATGTAGGCTGAGACTCCTTTCTTAAATAAGAATAAATTATAGTAAGCAGTACTTATTTGAGATATATTACAAAATAATAAACTGAAAACTATGCTGCTAGTTTGAAGTTTGACTCCCGGCAGGTGAGCGACACTGTCACTGAAGCGCACTTGACGGCAGGAAAAAAGGAACTGAGGCGGTTGGAGGGTCGACACAGAGACAGTCATTGCCGCAAGAGCTGATGCTCGTGGCGCCGCTCCTCGCGGCTCCATCTCTGGTGCGGTGCCAGCCTTCTTGCAAAACAGTTTGCTCCTGCTGCATCCTAGTGCCTCCAGCATAGATCCCATTAGTGTGAATGAGTGGTGGAGACTTTATGTCTAGGAAGATCTAGTTCTGGACAACCCCATCTGTTGAAGAGAGCCTCTGCCACTGAAGGATGAAGCTCCTATTCGTGAGCCCTGGACTGGGACCGACTTGGACTGTTGGCTAGAGTGTTTTGAATGCCCAGGAAGTGGACTGCTGATAAGTCAAAGTAGTGGTCCACTGCCCATGCCCACACTTGCATGGCTTCCCTGCAGAGGGGTTCCTCCTTGCTAGCTGATGTAAAATAAGACCAACATGTTGTCAGTTTGTATCAACAGGGGACCTGACAGCAGGGCTGTCTGAAAGGCATGAAGGGCATACAGGACTGCCCTCATCTCCAAAATATTGATATGAAGATGAAGCTTGTGCCGTTCCCAGGACCCACATGTCTGGTGATCTCCCAGATCAGCTCCCCAACCTTGGCCTGAGGCATACGTAGTCAGGATCTGTCTGTGGGTCTCTTTCTGGAGATAAACTCCCTTGCACAGGTTGGAGTAATTCAACCCACCAAAGCAAGGCTCATTTGACTGGGTTGGATACTAGGACCAGTTGGTCCAGATCGTCTGACCTTTGATCCCATTGAACTCTCAGGTTCCACTGGATCGTCCTCATGTAGAATCTGGCCAGAGGAACTGTAGCAATGGTGGCTGCCATGTGCCCCAGGAGCTTGAGGACATTCCTGGACGAGGTCTGACGAGCTGAGTAGAGCTGTAGTGCGTGAGCCTGGAGGCGTTCTACTCTGTCTTGGGGAAGAAAGGCCTTGCCTTGGGCCGTTTCCAAAATCAACTATGTATTGTAGCCACTGACTTGGCGAATGGGAGGAGTTTGGGAGATTCAAAGTGATCCCCAAGTCCTGAAAAAGGTGGAAAGTGGCTTGCACGATGCCCAGTATCCAGTCCCTGGTGGAAGTGGTTAGGAGCCAGTTGTCAAGGTAGGGGAAAACAATGTTCCTGCCTCCTGAAAACTGTGGCCACCACTGTGAGGCATTTTGTGAACACTCTGGGTGCCGAGAACAGGCCGAAAGGCAAAGCCCTGAATTGACAGCGACGCCCATGGAACCAGAAGCGAAGGAACCTCCTGTGTGGTTGGAAAATAAAAATATGGAGGTATGCATCCTGCATGTTCAGGGAGCATAACCAATCCCCCTGATGGAGAAGAGGCAGCAGATCTATCAGGGTGACCATCCTGAGCTTTTTGTATTCGATATACTGGTTCAGGTGGCTGAGGTCTAAGACTGGATGCAGGTCCCCAGTTTTCTTTGGCTCTAGGAAGAAGTGGGAGTAAAACCCTTTTCCCTGTTGTGCTGGCGGAACCAACTATACAGCTTGCTTTTGCAGAAGAGCCTGGATTTCTTCCTCAATGAGAACACTGTAGGCCTGGAAGTAATGGGATTGAATTGGAGAGTTGCCTGGAAGAACCTTGGTGAACTCGAGAGTGTCTCCTCTTTCGACAAGCTGCAGAACCCACTGATCGGTGGTTATACACACGACCCTTCTGTGTGCAATGAAAAGCGACCCCACCACCACCTAGACCAAGGCAGCCCCAGGGGAGGTCGGTCAGCAGAAAGTCAGGCGGAGGTGCTGGGGAGGGTAAGAACAGACTGGGAGGTTCTGGGGGTCCGAGGGGCTGCCTCACCGGAGGCAGGAGTGGAGGCCCTTTGCCTGAAGCCTTACCTCTGCTGCTGCTGTTGCTCTCTAGATTGTCATTGGGCATTCCTCAGAAAGGGCTGCTTGGAATTCTGATTTGGCTGAGATTTGTACATCGTATGTACGACTCTAATAACTTTACAAGATTCTTGCAACTGGGTGATAATGTTCTGTGAATCCTCACCAAACAAAACTGGTCCTCTGAAGGGGGCATCCATGATCATGGATTGCACGTCCAGTGCAAACCTGGACACTCACAGCCAAGAATACTGCCAAACAGCTGAAGCAGTGGCTCTGCTGGCTGAGTCCACAGTGTCATAGGATGCCTGGAGGACGTGGTTACCGATGTCAGAGCCAGATTTCAGAATCACCATCAGCTCAGTCCAGCCTGGCCAGTCTGGCATGGCCTAGATCAACTCCACCGCCTTGTCCCACAGGACATTTTGGGATTGAGCAATGTGGGCAAGGAAGTTTTGGCAACGTATGGCACACATAGAGAAAGAGTAAACCTTCTTGGCCAGATGATCAAATTGTTTTGAATCCTTATCTGGTGGTTGTGTACTAAGGTGCCGAAGTCTTTTGGACCTGTCGTGGGCAGCATTAATGATGACAGAGTCCGCCTCTGGTTGTTCCCCATAACAAACTGTACCAAAAGAGTCACTGACACTTTACCTACAGAGCCACTGACATTGTACCTACAGAGCCACTGACATTGTACCTACAGAGCCACTGACACTTTACCTACTGAGCCACTAACACCCACTGACACTGTTCCTAGCCATTGACACTGTATCTACAGAGCCATTGACACTGTACCTACAGAGCCACTGACACTGTACCTACAGAGCCTGACACTACCTACTGAGTTACTGACACTGTACCTACAGAATTACAAACACTGTACTTAGAGCCACAGACACTGTTCCTACAGAGTCACTGACACTGTACCTTCTGAGTAATTGATAACAAACCTACAGAATTACAAACATTGTACCTACAGAGCCACAGACACTACCTACAGAATTACTAACATTGTGCCTATAGAGCCACTGAAACTGTACCTACAGAGCCACCGACACTGTACTTACAAAGCCTGACACTGTACCTACTGAGTCACTGACACTGTACCTACAGAATTACTAACGTTGTACCTACAGAGCCAGTCACTATACCTACAGAATTACTAATATTGTGCCTACAGAGCCACTGAAACTGTACCTACTGAGCCACTGACACTGTACCTACTGAGTCACTGACACTGTACCTACAGAATTACATTGTACCTACAGAGCTACAGACACTGTACCTACTGAGCCACTGACACCGTACCTACAGAGCTACTTGACATCATACATACTAAGCTTTCCAACACCTGTCCAGGTGTTGCTGTAAGTAACATTACATGTAAGAAGACCCCCATAAAAGCCATATATTAAACATAATAAAGTACCGCCACTGCTATTAAAATAAGAGCAGTGGTGGTAGCGACATCACTAAATGGGTGTAATACCCATGACTCTTTGTGCCCACTCGTGTGGAAACCCACGGCGCTACTGTGTTCAGCCGAAGGTTTCGGCATTTTATAACAGAAAAACACGCTGGATTAAAAATTAAGCTCACTGCAGCCCCAGACTCCCGCAGCAGCATTTTAAGGTAAGTAGGAATGGGAGCGGGCTGTAGTCTTTCTTTGCAGGTCACCTTTAACAGTGCAACATCTTAGCCTCAAGGCTAGATAACAATCACCCGGTTTCTTTTGCATTTTGTAATAATATGGTAATATGAGAAACAGTCAAATGAGCCGTTTAGATGTGGCAGTCACTCTGACCCCATTCTGTGTTTATACTTCTTGTTAACTCCTGAATACTGCATTCTTTATGGTACCAAAAACAGTTTGGGTTGCATTCCTGGACCTACCCTGCTGTGTGGTCCTACACATATAAAAGGCCAACTTCAGACTCGAGGGTACCATCTACAGACAACACTCTCTTTGTTCTGTCTGAAGTCTAAATACATTCAGCAGTAATTAGAGAGCAGGGACCTCTAGGTAGGCTGCAGAATAGTACGTTTTGAATGCTGTAACCATCTGAACACCAATTATAAGTGACTGGGAAATAAACCCCTCTAAACCTGTTCAAAAAGCCTAGGAGCAATATACCAAACTTTAAAGGTTCCAAGGGACCCCCTCCCCCCACACACACACCATCTGCAGAGAGACCTCTCTGCCTTTACCACAAGCCCATCTTCCATCTGTGAAAAACAAGCTGCCCGCTTGTTTTGGATTGAGACCGAGACCTGTAGGATGGGCTGCCCACTATTCCCGGAAGACAGGAGAAAAGTACCTTTCCCAATACAAGCCTTGAAGACTCAAAGGACAAGGAGAGGGCGGAAAGTCCCACTGCAATAAACACTGCACATATCATCTTACAAAAACAAGTTTGGCAAGAGCAGTAGGTAGTTACTTTGGCACGCTTGAACTCCTAGGACACAGCTCCTCATTAGGCTGAAGTAGCAGCGTCCGATGTGACTCGTCTCTGGCTTTCTCGTACCATGTTCTTCCCTAGTAATGGAGAAAATAGAAGAGCATTTTAATTTCAGCAATGCACTGACAGAATCACTGTGCTTTAAACGGATGTACACAGTGCACAGAACCAACTCACTAAAGATGGAGATGAACTGATCCTGAAGTGAACTGACTGCACTGTCTAGCCACATGCTCCCATGGGACCCTTGTCATAAACTGTGTAAACCACAACAAAACACACACCTTACTTATCCTGCTTAAACTCACAGAACTCCCTGGTTAGTACCGCTCAGATCTCGGTCCTCCGTGATTTTGCCTCAAAATGTTTCTCTGCCCTCATAAAACTGATGCGTCTGACACTGAATTATACACAACAGACACAAAAAAATGTAGCTATTGAAGCTACAGTCTACTGTAGTTCCCCTTTCTTTCCTTCAGCACTGAGCCACATACTGTAACAGCTTCCTAAGCTGACATTTCCATTGATTAAAGATGGTGTCCTAGGCTGGCCAGATAATGCAACAGGTAGGGGAGCACAGTCACTTTCCAATTCACCGCAACAGGTTCACACACCAAGCTTTGGTCACTGCTGAAATTCGACAGGCGGCAGGGGGTCATTTACTTGGATGTCTTCAGTACCTAGTGGAAGCATGCCTCATCACTCACCCTACCACTGCCCCTGGTACCAAGGAGCATAACAAGTGTGTGTGTGTGTGTGTGTGTGTGTGTGGGGGGGGTACAGAAGAACTCATTGGAGGAAATACCAGCAGCAGGATGATGGCTTAGGTGCACTCCAGCCTGCGCCACCCCCAGACGTTTGGATCCTGCTCTGGAAAGTCCATTGCGGGAGGGGGAGCTGTAGGGGATGCAGGTGAGTGGTGGGTGGTATAAGGACTAGAAGGTTGCCAGTGGGTTTAGAGGAGGATGGCCAAGCAAAAAGAAGATAAAAACCTATATGGAAAGAAAGCGGGTATCCCTAATTTTTGGCATTTGTTCCAGAATATTTTTAGCCTCGCTGCCGATCTATGTTACAGGAGCTAAGAGTTATGCTCCAATTTGACAGTCTAGCACTGCTGCTCAGTGGCTAGGAAATCCTCTAGCTCAGCAGTGCAATGGTTGCACAGACCTGTCTTTTGGCATTGTAAAATGATGCAGTGCAACTATTACATCCTCACTGTGTAGATTTTATGACTACTCTGCACCATGTATTTCCCTGCACTTTTAATGCGTTATTCTTCCTACTATATAGCTGCTTGTTTTCTTCTGGCAGTTTGGCAGTTACTATTTATTTCTCTACTTGAAAGAAAGTTATATTTTAATTATATGAACATATGAAAATTGCCAGCAAAAGAAGGCCAATTAAGTCTGCTCATGCTGCCGACCCTAGATCAATGACTACTGAGGGCTCCGCTGCCCTCCCTATCCAACCCCGCACTTTCTTGCCCACTCTTGACCTTGAACTTCCCTTTCATTCTGTCCCACCCTCTTTTGAATCCATGTAAGCCTTCAGGAAGACACTTTTCTGGGAACTCATTCCACCCTGTAACCGCTCTCCATGAAGAAGTGCATTCTCATCTCCCTCTTGAATCTTTCCCCCACCAGTTTTAATCAATGCACCCCTTGTAGTTTTGTTCCCACTAAGATTGAAGAGTTCTTTGAGTTCGCCTTACTGATGCCCTTCAGGTACTTGAAGGTCTCAATCACGTCACCCCTTTCCTTCCTCTCCTCAAGGGAGTATGTGCTGAGGTCCTCATGCCTCTCCTCATATGTCTTGCCCTGCTAACCCTGAACCATCTTCGCTGCCCGTCTCCGAACCGCCTCTAGCAGGTTTATGTCCTTTTTCATGTAGGGTTGTCAGTACTGCATGCTACACTCCAGATGTGGCTGCACTAAGGATCTGTATAGCAGCATTATGACTTACCACCTGCTTGTGTTTTGCCTGGCAGTGTAGACCAGTGTCTTGTTGGCTTTGGCAGTCACCTTTCTGCAATGCGATGACTGCTTCAAGTCACTAGTGTTAGTCACCCCCCAAGCCCTTTTCTTCTTTTGATTTAGTTACCAGGACCACCGCACACACCCCCCCCCAGGTGGTACTCAGTCCTCGTATTCCTTCCTTCTACATGCATAACCATGCACTACTTTGCAGCGAACCTCAGCTACCATAATCTCGACCACTTCTCCGGTCAGGATAGTCTTCCATAAGTTGCTGTCCTCTCTGCTGTGTCAGCAATTCCACAGAGCTTAATATCATCTGCAAACATGCAGATTTCACCCTTTATACCATTCCCAGTGTCATTTATGAATATATTAAACAACACTGGACCAAGCACAGGGCACTGCAGAACCCCAATGGTGACTTCCCTTGAGTCTGACAGGTCCACCCACCCCACCATTACCACCCTCTGGGTTCTACCCTTCAGCCAGTTCATGATCAATCTTGTGAGTTTCTCTTCTACCACCCCAAAAGTTTTCTCCGCCAATTTCCTGACTGGGGCTCTGTGGGCATTGAGTCAAAGGTTCGCCTGTCCAAATACAGTATGTCAACCGCTTGTCCCTTGTCTACTGTTCTTGTTACCCAGTCAAAGAAATCAATCAGGTCTGTCAGGTAGGATCTTCCCACCATTAACCCATGCTGCCTCCGTGCTGGAGTCCATTCACCTCCAGAAACCCTACCAGCCTCTCCTTAAGGATTGTTTCCGTTAGCTTATCCACAACTGGGGTCAGGCTGACCGGTCTATAGTTACCTGGGTCATCTCTGAACCCAGTCTTGTGGAGTAGCATGACGTACACCATCCTCCATTTCGGTGGCACTGCCCCCAACTCCAGTGAAATGTTTAAGAGGTTCACCATAGGGCCTGCTAGTTTCCTGCCAGTTCATTCAGCACCCTGGCAATTGATACTGGTATATAGTATATGGATACAGTAATTATGGATTGCACCTTATTTTAGCCCAAAGCGTGGATGCGATCCTACCTACACTGATAGGCCTGGATCAAACACGCTTTGTAAGTTCTAGATCAACCTCGGACAACACCCGCAAAGCCCTTCACCTAGTATATGAAATGCAATCTTGTGAAGATCCATCAGTCCTTCTCAGCCTGGACGCTGAGAAGGCCTTTGATTGGGTGTCATGGCCCTTCCTTTTTTCCACAATGGCCACGATGGGGTTCCCGGCCCCCTCTGTGGCCATACTATGGGAATTATATTCCTCCCCACAGGCTTGTGTTAAAATTTCAGGTCACCATTCTGAATACTTCCTCCTTTTCAGGGGAACACGTCAGGGCTGCCCCTTGTCCCCTGGTCTATTCGCCATCTTCATACAGCCCTTAGCCCAGGCAATCAGGCTAGCACCTGGGATTTCGGGCATACGTATAGATGAAACAGAACACCGCATAGCCCTTTATGCGGATGACCTTCTATTATTCCTCACTGACCCTCTACAGTCCATCCCTACGGTTTTCCAAATTCTGTTGGAATTTGGAGCGCATTCAGGCTATTGGCTTAACACTAGCAAAACTGATGCTCTTACTTTTCATTACATAGCTCCAGAGACACTTAAGGAGAATTACCCATTTCGATGGGGCTCTCCAGGATGAAATATTTAGGAATACACCTTTCCCACAGAGCAGAAGATGCCCTGAGTAACAATTACCTTCCCTTCACCGCACAGATGAAGCAGGATCTCGGAAGATGGAATGTCCTCCCACTGAATATGATTCAGAGAGTCGACGTGGTGAGGATGGTGTTTTTCTTAAGGGCCCACTACCTTTTCCAGAATGTCCCACTTAATCTACCGAATAAACTATTTTGTGTCTGGAACAAGGCCATTTCTGGGTTTGTCTGGCCAGGAAGACGCCCCAGAATCAAATTGAAAACTCTCTTTTTCTCCAAAATGCAAGGAGGTCTTGCACTCCCAAATCTTAAATTGTACTACTGGGCCTCACATTTTTCCTTTATAATCCAGCGCCTGGTCGGAGCATCCCCGGCCCGCTGGAGAGAGATTGAGGAGAGTGTACTACCCCAGCGAGATTACCAAAGGCTTATTATCTATAAAAATCCTCCCCTACTAGGCCAACTGATTCAGAATCCCTGGATCATACACCAAATCCGGGCCTGGTATCCTGCATGTAAATCCTTAGAGATCACCCCTTTTCTGGTGTTGATTTGTCCGATAGAACTATTGGAAAATTTCCTTCCAGCCTTAATTGACCATACATTTCATAACTGGAGACACAGTCATCTTACAAAACTCTCACAGCTCCAGGTGGGACCCCTTTTTAAGGAGTTCGGGGAGATCAGGCGAGAGTTTCATCTACGCCAATTGGATTTTTTCCGCTACCTACAATTACGACACTGTTATGAGGCTGTTCCCCTGAGTGTCCGCACCCCGGGGGAACACCCTCATATGGTTCATCTGCTCCAACAAACATTAAAATCCAAGATGTTACCACATCCCATTTCAGCTCTGTATAAGTCCCTGATGGAAACAACAGGTGGAAATACAGGGGCAGTAAGGGAGAAATGGAGGGATGAACTGGATATCCAAATAACACCACAGCAGAGGGGTATAATATGCCACTCAACATCGAGAATCACCTACTCCCATACGTGGAGACTGTTTTCTTGGCAGCTGCTGGTAAGAATTTTCCGCACCCCAGCAATAACTGCATATTACTGTGACTCTGGCTCCACAGCATGCTGACGCCAATGTGGTGAAACTAATGCCACCATTCCCATATCCTGTGGTCATGCTCAAAGCTAAAGCCATTTCTGCAGGGCTTACTGGAGGAATTCGAGGAGCTCTTTGGGCTAAGACTCCCCTTGACTGGGGAGTTCTTTATTTTATATGTCTTTCCACGTGAGCTACAAAAACCCCACTATCAGTATCTGCTGGGAATTTTACTCCTTGCAGCGAAGAAGGCCATTACCAAGCATTGGCTTACTACAGCGATTCCCACACTTTCGGACTGGAGAGAGATAGTCAACCTCATATATAGATCAGAAAGAATGACATATAACTTAAATGATAAAGCAGACCTTTGTTCCATAAAGTGGAGAAGATGGATAATGCACATTATGACCAAAGACCCACACTTTATTCCCTAGCAGCTCTAACCACCTATTAGCTGAATCACATCCACCATACCATGATTGGTTTCTAATACTCAAGATATGAATACAGTATTATAATAGGGCACACGAACCACGCTCAGAGGGCAAGGGAAGTGTAATTGGGAGCAAACACCAGAGGGAACAGAATCAGGGATAGGAGAGAGGGAAGAGTATGCGGAGGAAAGTTCCTGGAGAGACAAAGAGTGACAGAAGGGAAGGGCAAGCCAAGCCTGGAAAGAAGGTTGTGTCTCCAGGTAAGAGTGTCATACAAATGATGTATATTATAGTAAACTTATATGAACTGCAATCCTGCCTAAATAATTAATTACAATGATGTAAAATGTGACTGTAAAAATGATAAAATTACCAATAAAGACTGTATTTGCAAAAAAAAAAAAAAAAGGCCAGCTGGGTATGAAAACAGGACAACAGGTACACAGGAATACTGTGCGGACAGGGCTGTGCCCTAAAGATATGATTTCCTACTACAACATCAACAGCATTTCTCGCACGTTAAAAGGGTGGCTCACAGTGCAGTGTGTGCTAATGTGCAGATACTGGCTGCAGAAGCAAGAATTATATCTCGTTCATACAGTACATGGAAGAGGTGTGAAATAAGTGTATGGGCAAAGGACACCCAGAAGATTATTAATATATCACAATAAGATAAAGTTTGTTAAGCCCTACTGCTACTGTTACGTAAGAACTTACCATAACAGCACATCTTCGAGAGAAGCTCTTGCAGCAGGTACCAAAATTAAGACTGACGCCACCTGGCGGCAGCTTCCTACGATTTTCTTCTCCAGCAGTACCAACGTGGGAATGCCCTCCGCCAACCTCGGCTCCACCCCCGATGTCACCCTATATAAGGGAAGAGTTCCCCATGTGCTCCAGTTCTTGTACACCCCCCCCGGCAGAGAGATGGTAACAGGCTATAGTCAGAATGGGATTAAAAAAATTCTTCCTCACAAAGGAGGAAAGACCAGCCTGGAAAACGCCTGATCCCTGGGGGAAGGAGGGCGGGAGATGCACCTGCTGCAAGAGCTTCTCTCGAAGATCTACTGTTACGGTAAGTTCTTAAGTGACTGTACTATCTTACTTCGAGAGGAAGCTCTTGCAGCAGGTACCACAATTAGGACCGATTCCCAAGCAATTTAAATTTAAAACAACCCCTGGGTGGAGGGGGAAGGGAATGTAAAGGAACAGCAGATACAGAGAAGGTCCCTTCAGGAAACCAGGCCCTGCAAAACTGTGAGGCCAAAACCTGCTCTGCATCTGGAAATGTTGTCGAGGCTGTAATGCCTGACAAAGGTAAGAACAGAACTCCAGGTAGTGGCAGCACAAATGTCTGCTGCAGGGACCCACTTCATTGCTGTGAAAGAAGCAGCGACAGCCCTGGTAGAGTGAGCTTTAACTGGTCCTGGGGTAGACCTGTTATGCTTCTGGTAACAGAAAGTAATGCAATGGACCAACTAGCGCAACAGCGTCTGACTGGTGACCGGGCGACCAAAGGACCTTTGAGCAAAGGATACAAAAAGTTGATCAGATTTCCTGTCCTGTTTGGTCCTGGATAAATAACATCGGAGAGCCCTGTGGATGTCCAAGGAGTGGAGAAGGGCTTCCCCCCATTAGAATGCTCTGGATAGTACACTGGAAGCTGTACGGATTGGATGAGGGTGAGCTCTGACACCACCTTCGGTAGAAACTTCAGGTTAGTGTGAAGGTCAACCCTATCCTTATGAAAAATTAGGTACGGCTCCTTACACATGAGGGCTTGGAGTTCTGAAATGTGCCTCGCCGAAGTAATGGCTACCAAAAGCAGAGTTTTCCAAGATAGGAAACGAAGCTCGGCCTCCATACCTGATTCGAAGGGGTGGAGCGTAAGCTTCTTCAGTATGAAAAGAAGGTCCCAAGGGGGCACAGGACACCGGCTGGGATGTCTGATATGCAGAATACCTCGCAGGAAGGTTTTAGAGACCTCCATCTGAGCCACCGTCTAATCCAGCAGTGGTAACTTATAAACGGAGATGGTGGCCAGGTGTACCTTGATGGAGGAGCAAGTGAGGCCTGACTCTGAAAGTGAGAGTAGGTATTCTAACACGGAGTTAACCGGACAGACCAATGGGTCCACCCTCATGGCTGTGGCCCAGATACAGAAACGTTTCCACTTCATGGCATAAGTGGCCCCTGTGGCAGGCTTACGTGCCTCAACCAAAACTTGCACTATGTGATCAGACACACCAAATCTAGCTTTAACTAGGTCTTGAGGAGCCAGGCAGGCAGGTAAAGTGAGCACAGATTCGGATGGATCAGGGATCCCCTGTCCTGGAACAGAAGATGAGAGGAGAGCGGAAGAGGAAGCGGAGGCTCTGCCGCTAAACGCTGAAGCAAAGGGAACCAAATCTGTCAAGGCCATAGTGATGCGATCAGAATGAGGGTGGAAGATTCTGACTGCACCTTGAGGAGAACCTTCTGCAGTAGCAGGAAGGGAGGGAAAGTATAAAGAAACCTCCCTTTCCAGGAGAGGGACAACGCGTCATGCCAAAAAGCTCCAGGCTCTGGACCTAGCAAACAGAAACTGGGAAGTTTTGCATTGAATTGTGACACGAAGAGATCCAGCTCTGGCATCCCCCACCGGCAGAAGATGTGATCTGCAACTACTTGAAGCAGCTCCCATTCGTGGGCTTGTGACTTTGTCCTGCTGAGTGCATCAACTAACATGTTTTGTTCTCCTGGAACGTGTACTGCCGTTAACGTGAGCTGGTGCTCCAAGGCCCACTCCCACACCCGTATGGCTTCCCGGCAGAGGGATTATGAGTGAGTGCCACCCTGTTTGTTGATCTTAAACATCACCGAAGTGTTGTCCGTTTGGACCAACATGTGGCCGGGCACTAGGACCGAGACCAGAGCCTGAAGGGCATAAAGAACCGCTCTCAGTTCCAGAACATTGATATGCAGATCTTCCTCTATTGGGGACCAAGAGCCCTGAGTGCGATGTGCCTCCAAGTAGGCGCCCCATCCCAAGGATGACATGTCCATGGTCAGAATCTGGGATGGTGCCCCTGTGTGGAAGGGGATATCAGCCATTAAATTTTGAGACGACATCCACCAGCGTAATTCTTGGCGGATTGGCTCTGAAATCCGGATCGAGGCATCTAAGCTCTCCAGCGTTTGATCCCACTGACCTCTGAGCGACCACTGGATGGTTCTCATGTGTATTCGCGCCAGAGGGACCGAAACTATGGCGGCTGCCATATGTCCTAACTGCCTGAGGAGAAGTCTTGCAGGGACCCTTGAGGCTGAAGAGATCTGGTACACCAGGACCTGGATCCGGCCTGCTCCGTCGGAGGGAAGAAACACTTTCCCAGAGAGTGGTTTCCAAAAGAGCTCCGATGAACTGGAGATTCTGGGACGGGAGGAGATGAGACTTGTCCCTGTTGACAGTGATTCTCAAGTGCTGAAACAGCAAAATGGAGTCCCTGATGGTTTTCAACAGGCGGGACGTGGAGGAAGACAGGAGCATCCAGTCATCCAGATAAGGGAACACGAAGTGACCCCGTCTCTGAAGTGTCGTGGCAACCACTGCCAGGCACTTGGTGAAGATTCTGGGGGCTGAAGAGAGACTGAAGGGAAGGACTCGGAACTGAAAGTCCTTGTCTTCGAACCTGAACCTCAGAAATGTTTGATGGCCTCTGAAGACAGGAATATGCAAGTAGGCGTGCTGCATGTCCAGGGACGGTAGCCAGTCTCCTGCCGAAATGAGGGGCAGGAGAGACCCATTGGTTGACATTGCTGAGGTCCAGAATGGGTCATAGGTCTCCTGACTTCTTTGAGACTCAGAAGAAGTGGGAGAAGAACCCTGTCTCTCGCTCGGCTGGAGGTACCGGCTCAATGGCATTTTTTGTCCAAAAGGGATAATATCTCCCTTCTGACCAGCGCTCGGTGCTCCCTTGGATAACAGGATGGGGCGGTGGTCTGTCCAGCAGAAGGGAGTCAAATTCAATGGAGTGCCCGACGTCCACGAGCTCGAGAACCCATTGGTCGGAGGTCACTTGACTCCACGCATCTGCATAGAGGGAAAAGCGGTCTCCAACCGGCTCCCCCGACGTTACATCTTGGGGAGGAGGGTGGCCTGGATAGTCAGGCAGTGAGAGGGGGAGGCACAGGATCCCCTGGCTCCGCCCCTACGATTGAAGCCACCTCGCTGCGAGTGGGGCAGGAAGCAAGGCTGCTAAGGCTGATGTTTCCCACGGCCACGCAAACGAGGCTTACAAGAACACAACTGTTTCGGGCGGTACATGGACTGCACGGTTCAGATGGCCTTGCCGGATGGAGTCCTGCAGTCTGGTGATGATCTTCTCCGTGTCCTTGCCAAACAGCATGGAGCCCTTGAAGGGAGCATCCAGAATGTTCATCTGAAAATCTGGATCGAACCCAGAAACCCAAAGCCAAGCATGGTGACAGAGGCAAATACCAGTGGCAGCCGCCCTGGAGGACGTGTCTGCAGAGTCACAGGCAGACTGCAGAACGTGGGTATCTACGTCTGAGCTGGTCCGAAGCCATTTAGCAAGCTCTGCCCGCTAAAGGCAATCGGGCATGTTTTGCACAATGTCCAATCCCTGTTCCCAATGGGTGTTTTGGAATTGGACCATGTGTGTCAGGAAGTTGAGACTCCTGATACTGCCGGTGGCAGCAGAGTACACCATGAGCCCCATGGAATTCAGCTGCTTCGACTCCCAGTCAGGCGGCTGGGTGCTCAGGTGTTTGGGCCTCTGCGAATGATTGTGAGCTGCCAAAATCACCACTGAGTACACTGCGGGTGGTTCGGCCAAGAAAGGCTGGTCCTTAGGGGCCCAGTAGAGTCGATGATCCTTCTTAGGCATGGCAGAGAAGGAGTGAGGATGCTTCCAGGTCGCGAATGTTATGTCCTCAAAGGTGTTGACCATGGGAGGGATGACCACCGGCTTAGGGTCTTTTGGCGAAGGTATTTAGACAACCGCAGTCGCTTGGGGTCCAGGGCCTCAGTGTCCCAGCCCATGTTGGCCTGGATGTGTCTCATCACCTCCATGAAGCTAGGGTCATCTGGAGATTTCGGATGTTACTTTGTGCCCCCTAAATCTGGGTCAATGTTGGAGTCCGTACTGGAAGTGTCAGAGTCCACATACTAATCTGAGTCCGAAGAGGATGGGGACCTATGCCGTCTCCTCTTACGCATCGTATCCAGAGATGGAGAGCAGGAGGAGTTGCTGGACCTGGTCCTCCTGTGTCTCTTGTCCTTGTGCTTTTTAGGTGCTGGCTCCTTCCCCGCCTCTAGGTCGGAAGGCTTCGAGGCATCCGGCACGGGTACCGGAGTGAGCTTGGGAGGAGGCGACCTCGCTGGGAGATCACGTTTTACCATGTCCCACCAGTGGAAGAAGAGCTCCTTCACCTGTGAAAGGTTCAATTTTGGACAGCCTGGTGCACGAGGCGGAGGAGAACCACAGCCTGTACCATCGCTGCCCCTGTACCATCAATGCCCCTGTCTTTGGGGAGGAGGGGTACTGGTGTCGGATCCGAGCCCTTGTTACCAGTGTCAAAAGGCACCAGCGTAGGCCTAATGGGTGGCATCGGAGGAGCGTCTCTCCCCCCGTCGTCAGGCTCCGACGTCAGATGGACCGCGACCATGGCAATAGGATCCCAGAGTTGACGTCGGGAGACGCAGAGATGGCCGGCGTCAGGAGGACTTTAACCAGCAGCGGGATAGCTTTCACCGGAGTAGTGGCCAGAGGGGTCATGGGTGGATGATGGTCCGGCATCCACTTATCCTAGGAGCCAGACGGTTGGCCCTCAGAGGTGGGGGCCTTGGGATGGTCTGACTTGTGTTTCGAGGTTCTCTCGACCGAGCGTCGGTCAGCCGCCGAAGCAGGTGCGGTCGGAGTCCTTAGACTTCGGCAGCAAGGACTAAGCCCTGCCACCACAAGATCCGGAGGCCTTATTCGACTCCCAGGAGTTGGCTTTGGAAGAGGAGGCTGAGCGGGAGGAGTGCTTACCTGCGCCCGGTGAGAGAGCCTTCTCAGTGGGTGGATGCACCTTCAAAGGTTGGAGGGTGGTCCCTGAAGACTTGGCTGCAGAGGAAACCCTGGACGGCTTAAGGGTAGTGAGGCGGGAACCATGCCCGACGACCTGGACTTCGAACCCGAGGACCTGGGTTTAGAGTTGGACCTCTCTTTTTCATGATGTTCCTGGTCCTTATGGTGCTTGCGGGCAGGAGAGTGATTGGAATCCCTCGAGGACGAAGCCTGTTCCATAGCGGCCTATTTCGACTCCGTTAAAAAGGCGGAGAGAGACTTCTGATGCCCGATACATGTTCGTGAGTTGAAGGCTTGGCAATGAGCACAGGCATTGGTGTCATAGTCGGCCCCGAGACAGAAAAGGCATGCGGAATGGCCATCCTTTGAGGGTATCTGTTGCTCACAGGAGCACTTGCTGATGTACCCCTTGGAGGAAGATGACATAGATGCTAAACAACAAAGAAATTCAGTGGAGAAGAAAGGAGAGCGACTGGTACTGCGAGCAGTAACCAAAGTCGAACTAACCCGGACTGTGTAGTGGAAAAGAACTAGAGCATATGGGGAACTCCTACCTTATATAGGGTGATGTCGGGGGGCGAAGCCAACATCAGCAGGAGGGGGCGTTCCCACGTCGGTACTTCTGGAGAAAAGAACTACCGGAAGCCGCCACCAGGTGGCGTTAGTCCTAACAGTGGTACCTGCTGCAAGAGCTTCCTCCCGAAGTAAGATCAGTCTGTTTCAAATTGATGGGAAAGGAGAGGAGACAAGGTTACTCACCTGTAACTACTGTTTCACTGCAAGTATTGCTTCTACAGTAATATCTGTGCTGTCAACTGAGCATGTACAAAGTTCTTGGAAGGCACATTGGCTAGAGTTTCAGCTCCTTCACGTTTTGTGATCCTGCTCCTCCATGACCCAGACCTTTATCAGTGAAACACAGAAAAAGACAAGACTACACAAATGGTACCCCAGCTGACAACTAGTAGCCAGGGGAGGTTGGAAAAGTGTGATTGTAGAGAGAATACTAGTTGTGAAAAGAATAGCTACAGGTGAGAAACTCTGTCTTTCAACTACCTGGATTCCTTCTACATAGTCACATTTATGCCATACCTCTGAAAACATTAAAGGGCACCTTTCAAACTTATTTTTGCTTCACAGGGATCTAGAGTGAGAAATATTCTCACTCTAGGTCACCTGTGCATAAATATTTCGGTCCTAAAGGGGGCAAGCCAGAGCAGGTTCGAGCCTGGCTTGAGCTTAGTGCCTGGTTTGGCTCGATCTCTATCAGCAACTGAAAGCTCTTCTCCCGGGCGAACAGGAGGTATATAAGGTGCCGGCTGATATGGAGCAGGGAGTGGGACCCTGGGGAGGCGGGCATCGGGTCAGGGCATATGGGCCCACGCAGGGTCAGGTCCTGTGCAGGGAGAAGCCGTGCCTGCATGAAATCCCAAAGGGATGTCAGCACAGACTTAAGGTCCACTGTTGCCGACGTAGGGTAGCTGGTTGGAGAGGAATCGGCGCCAGTATCAGTGGTGGAAGAATTGGTGCCAGCCTATGTTGATGAGCTGGAGCTGGTGCTGGTAGAGGAGCCAGTGAAGGCACTGGCCAAGGCCAAACAGGTGTCGGAGGACGGAGAGGCCTGACTGGTGCTGGTGCCAGGTGAGGACAGACCAGTGTCACCCAGAGGGAGATGTCAGTGGTACTCACCTCAGGAGCAGGCGAAGGCATCCGAGAGATGGCCAGAAGGGACGCCTGGGAAAGCGTACTGTCTTCAGCCGTGAAGGAGGTTGCCAGTACAGAAGAGAGCAGTGGACAAGTTGCAGGAGAAGACCCAGAGCTCACCGAACCCACAACGGACTGAGAAGAACCAGCGACACCTCCAGACTACGGCCCTGCCACTACAAGGTGCCTAAATAGGGTGCCTGAACAGCAGTGTCTGGGGTGACTGGGAGGATACTGGCACTGAAGAACTGCTATCCGATAAGGAAAGGTTGGCAGGCAATGCTGGCAAGGGTTGCCCTTTCAACAACAGGGCGTGCGAGAGAGAAGAGACTGCCCAAAAGGAGGTGGCCAACCTCACTGTGGTCTCAGGCTTATGTGGGGACTGTGAGCGGGAAGAGGACTGGGGATTTTTGTGGTCCTTGTCCTGGTGCTTGTGCTTGCCACCGGATTTCCCCAGATGAGGAGGTTGCAACCCCAAAGAAAGGGCCGGAGAAGAGGAAGAGCTTCTTGGTCTGCAGCTCTCGTTCCATGTTAGAAACACAGAAACATAGAATTTGACAGCAGATAAAGATTGCTTGGCCCACCTAGTCTGCCCATTTCCCTACCTAACTGATAAGCTGCAGATCCTAGTTAACCAACAGCCTACTTCCTCCTACCCTCCGCTAGAATTGCCTTATTTCTGTCCCATGCATTCTTGAATTCCCCACTGCTTTTGACTCTACGACATCCTCAGGAAGGCTGTTCCATGTATCCACAACCCTCTCTGTGAAGAAATACTTCCTCACATTACCTCCGAGCCGCCCCCCCATCTTCAAATTGTGCCCCCTTGTTTTAGCACATCTCTTTTTCTGAAAGATGCTACCCTCTTCGACTTTGTTGATTCCCTTGAGGTACAGTATTTGAAAGTTTCTATCATGTCCTGCCTCTCCCTCCTTTCCTCAACGCTATACATATTTAGTTCCTTTAGTCTTTCTTCATATGTCTTCTGATGCAGATCCTGCATCATTTTGGTTGCCCTCCTCTGGACAGCCTCCACCCTGTCTATGTCTTTGCAGAGATGGGGTCTCCAGAACTGTACACAGTATTCTAGATGTGGTCTTACCAACTGTCTGTACAGAGGGCCAACAACTTCTGTTTTCTACTGGTGATGCCTCTCCCTATGCATCCCAGTATCCCCCCAGCCCTCCTTACTGCCTTCTCACATTGCTAGCCCACCTCTAGGTCATCTGATATGACTACCTCCAGGTCCCTTTCCCTTTTTGTTATTGTCAGTATCTCACCCCCCACTGTGTACTCTTCCCCTGGGCTTTTGTTTCCCAGGTGCATTACTTTGCACTTCTTTGCACTGAACCTAAGCTGCCATACATTTGACCATTCCTCCAACCTTGTTAAGTCCCTTTTCATCTGTTCCACCCCAGCTTGTGCATCAACCCTGTTGCAGATCTTTGTGTCATCTGCAAAGAGACATACTTTTCCTTCCAGTCCCTCTGCAATGTCACTTATAAAGACATTAAAAAGGACCAGCCTCAGTACTGAACCCTGCCGTACCCCACTAGTAACCCTCCTTTCTTCACTATGTACTCCATTTACTATTACCCACTGTGTCCTGTTGTCCAACCAGTGTTTTACCCGGGCTACCACCCTGGGACCCACTCTCAGGCTGGCTAATCTGTTTATCTTTTGTGCGGGACTGTGTCAAATGCCTTGCTAAAGTCTAGGTAGGCCACGTCCACAGCCCCTCCCTGGTCTACTGCTTTGGTCACTCAGTCAAAGAAATTTAATTAGATTTGTCTGACGTGACCTTCCCGCTGAGAGTCCATGCTGCCTTGGGTCCTGTGCCCCACTGGCCTCTAGGTATTCAACAATTTTTTCCTTCAGAAGTGATTCCATAATTTTCCCAACCACTGAGGTCAAACTGACAGGTCTGTAGTTTCCTGCCTCTGTCTTGCTCCCACTTTTGTGAAGGGGAATCACATCCGCCCTCCTCTAGTCATCAGGTACCACGCCACCCTCCCATGATTTATTAAAAAGGGTAGTCAGTGGTGTTACTAGTTCTTCTCTTAGTTCTTTTAGAATTCTGGGGTGAATCCCATCAGGCCCCATTGCTTTATCCACCTTCAGTTTCAAAAGTTCTTTCAGAACCCTTTCTTCTGTGAAAGGACTAATATCAGCCCTCCTATCCAGAGTGCTTCTATTGACTGGATTAGGTATTTCCCCCCTGCTTTTCCATTGTGAATACTGAGCAGAAGTATTCATTCAGTATCCCTGCTTTTTCACTGTCGCTCTCTATCCAACCACTTTCCTCTTTGTTCAGCCTCAGTATCCCTGCCTTAGTCTTTCTTTGCTCCCTAATGTACCTATAAAAGGTTTTATCCCCCTTCTTAACAGAGTTAGCTATCTTTTCCTCAGTTTGGGCCTTAACTATTCCGACTGCCTTACCCGCTTCCTTCTGCTTTAACTGGTACAGTTCTCTGTCCTGCTCCTTCTGTGTTTCCTTATACTTCCTGAATGCTATCTTTTTCTCCCTTACCTCCCCGCCCACTTCTTTTGAGAACCACAGTGGTTTTTTCTTTCATTTTGATTTATTTGCTTCCCACAAAGGCTGGTTGTCTCTGTGATGGCGGTTTTGGTGCTTCCCCATTGTTGTTCCACCCCACCTTCTTGCCTGTTTGCTAGTGCTTTTCTGAGGTACTCTCCCATTTTGACAGAATCAGCCCTCCTGAAGTCCAGTACCTTCACTTTTGTGAGGCTTGACTCTACAGCTAAGTTTATCGTGAACCACACTGTTTGGTGGTCGCTTGTTCCCAGATGGCTACCCACTTCAAGATCAGAGATCCTCTCTCCGTCCCCATTTGAGAGTACCAGGTCTAAGCTTGCTCTCTCCCGAGTGAGTTCCAAAACTAGCTGTCTGAGGCATGCCCCCTGTAGGGCATCAAGAATGGCCCTGCTCTTGGATGTGGCTGCAGCAAAGGTGCTGCAGTCAACATCTGGCATATTCAGGTCCCTCATCAGCAATATCTCCCCTTTCTCTGCCATCCCAAGGATGCCTTCTATCATTTCCTTGTCCATTTCCTCCCCTTGAGACGGGGGTCTGTATACAACCCCTGTGCGGATTGTGGAGCCATTTCCAGTCTCCAGGGTGACCCACAGTGCCTCCTCTCCTCCCTGTTTACCATTTAGTTCTGTTGCTTTGATCCCTTCCCTTACATAAAGAGAGCTACCCCTCCTCCTCTTCTCCCCTCCCTGTCCCTCCTGTAGACTGTGTAACCTGGTATGTTGACATCCCAGTCATGGTTCTCTGTGTACCATGTTTCTGTGACTGCCACAATATCCAGGCATCCCTCTTCCATCAAGGCCACCATTTCAGGGAGCTTTTTACCTAGACTTTGGGCATTGGTACTCATTGCCCTCCATTTTTTATGGCTGTATTTCTTTCTGCCCCATCCCTATCCCTACTGCCTTTGTCTTTTTCTCCATTTACCCCTGCCCTTCTCCCTATCGACTGCTCTATCTTGGTGTTTACCTCACTAATTACCCTGATTTTTTTGGGGGCTAGGATTTCCCCTTCTCCTTTTCAGTACCTCCCCCCCGGCTAGCTTAAATGCTTGCCACTGAAGCATTTAAACCTATCACCTAGGATCCTGGTGCCCCTCCCGTATAGATGCAGATCATCACGCCTGTATAGGCCTGCATCCCTCCAGGTGGAGCCCCAGTCCCCAATGAAGCCAAATCCCTGAGCTCTACACCAACTTTTCAACCAGTCATTGAATTCCATGATGCAGAGTATCCTAGCCTCATCCATGCCATAGACAGGTAGCACTACCAAGACAGTTACCGTGTATGCTACTTGTCTAAGGCCCCTCCCCAACTCCACAAACTCTTATTGCACTGCTCTGATCCCATTCTCAGCCAGGTCATTTGTCCCTAGGTGGATAGTGACATCCAGCTTCCTCCCCCTTGCCGCTGCTCCCACGATCCTGAAGATTCGTTTCCTGTCCCTCCAAGCCTTGACGCTAGGCAGGCACCTTACCTCCCTTTCCTCTCCCTCCCCCAGTTCTACCCCCCTAACAACCAAGTGACCCACCAGGAGTTGTTTCCTTCCCCTGTGGGGTCCTGGGCCACCCTCCTGTGGGTCTCCACTGTGGAGGTTCCTAGCATCCTCCTTGGTCTCCACTGCAGGTGCCTCCATAGAGGAACCATGCTCCGCCAGAGTGGCGAATGAACTGTGGAGAGGCACAACTGGAGGGATGCGCCTCTGTTCAGCCACCCTCATCCTCCCTGAGCCCACGGTGGTCCAACCACTCCTCTTTCTTGGCAACCTGGGTGGTCCCTGGGTGGGGGAGCCAGTTTTCCGAATCCTTGCCAGGTCAGCATGGAGATAAACAACCTCCTCCGTCAGACCAGAGAGGTGCCTGCAAATAGGGCAGCAACGCAGTCTCCAGAATGTCTCCCGGAAGACTGCTGCTCCACAGGTCAGTGGGGGATGCTGCTACAGAAGGTAAAGCCATCAAAAAATGTAGAGCAATGAGTACCAATGCCCGTACTTTGGGTAACAAGCTTCCTGAATTAGTGGCCTTGATGGAGGAGGAACATCTGGATATCGTGGCAGTCACAGAAACATGGTACACACAGAACCATGACTGGGATGTAAACATACAAGGATATACTATCTACAGGAGGGACAGGGAGGGTAAAAGAGAAGGAGGAGTAGCTCTCTGCATAAGGGAAGGAATCAAAGCAACAGAACAAAAGGGTAAACAGGGAGGAGAAGAAGCACTGTGGGTCAATTTGGAGGCAGGCAATGGCACCACAATCCACACAGGGGTTGTATACAGACCCCCCTCTCAGGGGGAGGAAATGGACAAGGAAATGATAGAAAGTATACTTAGAATGGCAGATAAAGGGGAGATACTGCTGATGCGTGATCTGAATATGCCAGATGATAACTGGAGTGCAGTTGCAGCAGCCACGTCTAAGAGTGGGGTTATTCTAGATGCCCTAACAGGGGGCATGTCTTAGACAACTAGAATTGGAACCCACTCGAGAGGGATCAATCTTAGACCTGGTTCTCTCAAATGGAGATGGAGAGAGGACCACTGATGTAGAAGTGGGTAGCCATCTTGGAACTAGTGACCATTGAACAGTATGGTTCACAATAAACACAGCAATAGAGCCAAGCCATACAAAGGCAAAAGTACTGGACTTCAGGAGGGCTGACTTTGCCAAAATGGATGAGTGCCTAAGGAATGCACTAGCAAATGGGCAGGAAGGAGGGGTGGAAGAACAATGGGGAATAATAAAAACTGCCATCACAGAGGTAACAAGCCTTTGTGTGAAGCAAATAAAACAAAATGATGCAAGAAACCACTATGATTCTCAAAGGAGGTGGCAGTGAAGGTTCAAGAGAAAAATAAAGCATTCAGAAAGTACAAGGAACCACAGAAGGAGCAGAACAGAGAATTGTATCAGTTAAAGCAAAGGAAGCTGGGAAGGCAGTCAGAACAGCAAGAGGCCTGAACCGAGGAAAAGATAGCCAACTCAGTTAAGAAGGGGATAAAACCTTTTAGGTACATCAGGAGATGAAGGAAGACCAAGCGAGGGATAGTGAGGCTTAATAAAGGGGAGGGGGGTGGGCAGAGGGTGACGGTGAAAAGGCAGAGATACTAAACAAATATTTTTGCTCAGTATTTACAAAGGAAGAGGGGGAGGTACCTAAAACAACAATAGAAACACTCTGGATACAGAAGTTGATACCAGCCCATTTACAGAAGAAAGGGTTCTGAAAGAACTCTTAAAACTGAAGGTGGACAAAGCAATAGCACCTGATGGGATTCATCCCAGAATTCTAAAAGAACTAAGGGTAGAACTAGTGACACCACTGACTACCCTCTTTAACAAATCATGGGAGAATGGGGTGGTACCTGAGGACTGGAGGAGGGCAGATGTGATTCCCCTTCACATACGTGGGCGCAGGGCAGAAGCAGGAAACTACAGACCTGTTAGTTTAACCTCAGTGATAGGGAAAATGATGGAATCACTTCTGAAGGAAAGAACTGTCGAGTACCTAGAGGCCAGAGGGGTACAGGACCCAAGGCAGCATGGATTCACAGCGGGAAGGTCATGCCAGACAAATCTAATAGATTTCTTTGACTGGGTGACCAAAGTAGTAGATCAGGGCGGGGCTGTGGACATGGCCTACCTAGACTTTAGCAAGGCATCTGACCAAGTCCCACACAAAAGATTAATATACAAGTTAGCCAGCCTGGGAGTGGGTCCCAAGATGATAGCCTAGGTAAAGAATTGGCTGGAGAATAGGACACAGAGGGTAATAGTAAATGGAGTCCACTCTGAAGAAAGGGGGGTTACTAGTGGGGTACCGCAGGGTTCAGTATTAGGACCGGTCCTCTTCAATGTCTTTATAAGCGACATTGCAGAGGGACTGGAAGGAAAAGTATGTCTCTTGGCAGATGACACAAAGATCTGCAACAGAGTTGATGCACAAGGTGGTGTGAAAAGGAGGAGAAGGGACTTGGCAAGGTTAGAGGAATGGTCAAATATATGGCAGCTTAGATTCAGTGCTACAAAGTGCAAGGTAATGCACTTGGGAAACAAAAACCCAGGGGAAGAGTACACAATGGGGGGGTGAGATACTAACAACAACAAAAATGGAAAGGGACCTGGGGGTAGTCATATCAGATGACTTAAAGGTGGGCAAGCAATGTGAGAGGGCAGTAAGGAGTCTGGGGGGATACTGGGATGCATAGGGAGAGGCATCACCAGTAGAAAACAGGAAGTTGTTATCCCTCTGTACAGACAGCTGGTGAGACCCCATCTGGAGTACTGTGTGCAGTTCTGGAGACCCAGTCTCCGCAAGGACATAGACAAGATGGAAGCTGTCCAGAGGAGGGCAACTAAAATGGTGCAGGGTCTGCACCAGAAGACATATGAAGAGAGACTCAAGGAGCTTAATATGTATAGCCTCGAGGAAAGGAGGGAAAGGGGGGACGTAATAGAAACTTTCAAGTACCTCAAGGGAATCAACAAAGTCCAAGAGGGTAGCATCTTTCAAAAAAAAGAGGTGCGTAAGAAATACAGGTTACTCACCTGTAACAGGAGTTCTAGGAATGGTATATGTTGTTCATCCACACTCATTGGCAGTATCCTTGCCGCTTTAAATCTTGCCGGAAGGTCTTCAAGCTTGCTCCTCCCACCCACCCGGGTGGTATAACTCTTGGCTCCGCCCCATGACGCCAGATCTGGCCCGCTGGAAGCTCAGGTTGTGCGTCGAAGCCGGGGAGGTCGGGTGGGTTGTGGATGAACAACATATACCATTCCTAGAACTCCTGTTACAGGTGAGTAACCTGTATTTCTAGGGACATGGATATGTTGTTCATCCACACTCATTGGCAGACTCCTAGCAGTTCTCCGGGAGGAGGAGGCAAGACGACACCCATATACTTACTTGGGAAAGAGAGACTGAGAACGAGGCCCCAAAACCAGCATCCCGGGCGTGACTCAAGGTCGATGTGGTAATGGGTAATGAAGGTGTTTGCTGACTTCCAGGTAGCAGCCCTGCAGATTTCCTGGATAGGGACGTCCCTGGAAGCAGCCACCATTGCAGCAGTATGGCGGGTAGAATGAGCTCTTATCCTCTGGGAGGCTCCATGCCCGCCAACTTATAGCGAGATCTATGCAGGAGGTTACCCACCTGCTTATCGTCCGCTTGGCTGCAGGTCTGCCAGATGCGGCTTCAGCGTGAGGTGACAAACAGCTGGCGAACCTCTCCTCGATTTCAGTCGCTCCCTTATAATAAGCGGCCCTTCTAGGGTCCAGAGTATGGAGCCTATATTCGGCCTCCGTGTGATTGGGTAGAACACCGGCAGAGTCAACACCTGGTTAAGGTGAAACTCACACCACCTTCGGAAGGAATTTCGGTGGGGGGCGAGGACAACCTTGTCCCTGTGGAAGACCAAGGTAAGAGACTCGATGGAAAGCGCCTGGAGCTCTCCATCCTTCTGGCTGACGTGATAGCCACCAAGAAGGCGGTCTTCCACGACAGGTGAGAGAGAGCACACCTGTGCATAGGTTCGAATGGCTTGCCCATGAGCTTTGCCAGTACCAGCAGTAGATCCCACGGAGGTGGGGGTTCCCGCACTGGAGGGGAAATGTGATCAAGGCCTTTGAAAAAGCGCCAGACCACCTTCTCCTGCGCCACCGACTGCTTCCCGGGCCGCG
The DNA here is from genome assembly GCA_016271365.2 of Neoceratodus forsteri. NCBI lineage: Eukaryota > Metazoa > Chordata > Ceratodontiformes > Ceratodontidae > Neoceratodus > Neoceratodus forsteri. Next base: position 1,400,961,606 of record CM057453.1, read on the forward strand.
CCCGGTAAGCAGAGATGGCTGCCAGGTGCACCCTTAGGGTCGTCGACCTAAGCCCTTGACTAGAAAGGGACCATAAATAGTCCAAGATGCTTGCCAAGGAACAGGAGGAAGGGTCCAAGCCCTTGCCCTGACACCAAATGGAAAACCTTTTCCATTTGAAGGCATAGCATTTTCTGGTCGACTTACGGGACGCCCAACTACATTGAGGACCTCGTCGGAAAGACCCAAGGCCTGGAACTCTACGCCAGGAACCAGGCCGCCAGGTGCAGGGATTGAAGGTCCGGATGGAACACCTTCCCTGATTGACTGAGAGCAGGTCCGGGCGAGCTGGAAGCTGCCGCGAGTCCTGGAGCTGAGACTGAGGAGATCTGGGTACCAGCGCGAGGCCAGTCTGGGGCTATCAGAATCACCTGCGCCTTGTCCCTCCCTCGCCTTGAGAAGCACCTTGTGGATCAAGGGAAATGGGGAAAGGCGTAAAGAGGCCCGGGGTCCATTGCCTCGAGAAGGCATCCCCTGCAGCGAGCCCTGCTGAGGGGAGGGCATGGAACAGACTCAGCCTCGCTCTCCATGGAGGCAAACAGGTCCACCTGAGGTGTGCCCCAAAGGGAGAACAGATACTGTACTACCTCCGGCAGGAGAGACCACTGTGGGATGCAGCCCTATCCGCTCAGGGCATCGGCCAGGGTGTTGGAGGCCCTGCCACGTGAATGGCTAGGAGATCCGCCTCCAGGCTGCGCACGAGTGACCAAATGCGGAGAGCTTCCTTGCATAGAAGCATGGAGCGCGTCCCGCCCTGGCGGTTCAGATAGTACATGGTCGTGGTATTGTCCGTCTGGACTCGGACCACTTGACCCCGGAGGAACGGAGCAAAGGCGGTGAGAGCTAGGCGGACCGCTCGGAGCTCCAGCAGGTTGATGTGGCATCGGGACTCCCGCGGGGACCAGAGGCCATGAGCCCGGTGTTCCCCCAGATGGGCACCCCAACCCATCAGAGAGGCATCGGTCGATAGAGAGACCGTCGGCTCGGGGCGGACGAACGGGATGCCCTCCTGCAAATGAACTGGAACGGTCCACCACTGGAGAGCGTTCCACATCCCCTGTGTCACCGACACAAGCTGGTCCAAGGGATCGCAGCGTTGGGACCACTGGCTGGCCAGTCCCCACTGAAGGGGACGCATGTTCCAGCGGGCCCAACGGACCACGCTGGTGCAGGCCGCCATGAGACCCAGGAGGCGCAGGAAGTCCCGGGCAGGGCGCAATTGCCCAACCAGAAATGATCGGGCAAAGGAGGAAAGAACCTCGGCCCTGTCCGCCGGGAGCCGCGCTCTGGCTCGAAGAGAGTCGAGCTGCGCCCCGATGAATAGAATCACCTGCTTCGGCTCGAGTTCCGACTTGGCCTCGTTGATAAGGAGGCCCAGTTGAGAGCAGACCTGGAGGGCCAGATCTCTGGACCACCCGCCTCCTCCTGGAGGGAGCTGCTATCAGCCAGTCGTCCAGGTAAGGGTACACGGACCCCTCGGCGCCGCAGGGAATGCTGTCACCACTGCCATGCATTTGGTGAAGACCCTGGAGCTGGAGACAAGCCGAAGGGCATGGCTTGGAACTCGAAGAGGGATCCCTCCGCCGGAAGCGAAGGAATCTCTGGTGAGACGGACGGATAGGGACGTGAAAAAACGCGTCCTGCAAGTCCAGAGAGCAGAACCACACGCCGTGTTCCAAGGATGGTATTATCTGAGCCAGAGTGACCATCCTGAAGGTTCGAGACCTTAGGAACTTGTTTAGGTCGTGTAGGTCGAGAATGGGGCGCCAGCCCCCGTCTGCTTCGAACCAGGAAGTACCTGGACACAAACCCTGGGTCTGAAGGAGGGTCACACCTCTCTTACCACCTCCTTCTGGAGGAGGAGGCGATGTCGGCTCGAGGCAGCCGCCAGTGAGGCTGGGGATCCCGAAGCCCCGAGGCGACGGCTCTGAAGGGTGGTGCCTGCTCAATTCCAGAGGCAGGCCTCTTCCCACCACCTCCAAGACCCACCTGTCCGTGGTAAGAGCGGACCAGGCGGAACGGAAGTGCCGGAGCCGTCCCCCCACGGGGGGACCCAGGGGTAAGGTGACGGGGGTTGGGGCGACACCCCTCAGCCCGTCACTGGGCAGGCTTGGAGGAGGGACCGGCCGAGGGACCTCCTGGGCCCTTTCCTCCCTGCCTCCTGTTAGAGGAAGCCGGCGGCTTGGGTTTGGGATGCCAAGGCCGAGCCTGCTGGCCCTGACGTGCCTGGGCCGGGCGCGCCGGGGGCACAGAAGGACGAAAGGGCTTAGGCTGTGGTTTGCGGCCTTTGTCCTTCTGAGCGGAAGAGACCGAGTCCAAGGTGGCATTGGACTTCTCGATCCTCTGCAGGTGACCTTCCACCCCAGGGTCAAGAGGTCAGTCCCCAAAAGGAACATCCGCCAACTTGTGCTGGGTATCCGAGTAAAGGTGATATCCTCAGCCAAGCCCGCCGACGATAGCCACGCGGCCGCCACCGATCTGGCACATGAGTCCCCTATATCCAAAGCAGTCTGGAGCTGCTGTTTGGCCACTGCCTGCCCTGGTCCGCACCTGCTTAACCGTAGTCTGCAGATCGGCGGGAAGATGAGGGATGACCTCATCCAGGGAGCCCAACAGGGCATGAGAAAAATGTGCCATGAGGACGGCCGAACTGGCCTGGACGGCGCGAGAGAGGATCGAGCGTAGACTTTTCGCCCGACATAGTCCAATTTCTTGACTCTTGTCAGGAGGTTTGTCCCATCCCCTGCGCCGGGCGCTACCGGAAAACGCTGTCGGTAACCAACCCCTCAGCAGAGGGTGTTCCAAAACCGGACAAGGAACCGTAGGGACCGATACTTCCTGGCCATCCTGGCCAAGGCGAGGGCAGGAAGCAGGGCGCTGCCAAAGTTCCAGTGCCGGACCCACTATGGCCTCGCCACCGGAAAGGCCTCCACGGAGAATCCCTCGGTCCAGAATCTCCGTGAGGGGATACCTGGCCCGCTTGGAACGGGTTCGAGCTCCATCCCGGTAGACTCCGAGATGAGCCAAGCAGTCCTAGGAAGGACGACGGGCTATCGCCCATTGACTGACCTCCTGAAGACTCCAAGTCCAGTCGCTTGGAGAAGAAGGAGGAATCATCTTCGACTCGAAGAGTCCTCAAGAGCTGCCTCTGGCCTGAGCCACCCCTTCACCTGCCGAGGTCGGTCGGGAGTGAGGGTAACTGACAGCCGATGGGTAAACCCTTAGCCGACCGAGAATCCTTGGTCGGAGCCCCAATTGGTGGCTGTGGAGGCGGAGGTTCCACCGGAATCGGTGGAGCAGCTGGTTTTGGCCGAACAACCGGCCTGGGTATAGGCTCCTCGGACAAGTCGGGGTTGTGTCGGCCGTTCGTGACAGCCACTTAATGGCGGGGAAGGCGCGGAGTGGCTTATTCCGGCCAGGAGGAGCTGTTGCAACATAAGGTCTCGCACTGCCGACGTAATTTACGCCGCTTCCTCATCCGGCAGGAGGAGTGACGACGGCGTTTACGCCGCCATCGTGCCGAGACCGAGACCGCTTATGACGGTGGAACGGCTGGACGCGAAGAGGTCCGAGACGCGACCGAGAGTCCCGGAATTTCCGGGTCGGTGCGGGAGGTGTCGGCGCAACCGCACTCCCTTCGCTCGGAAGGTCCATCCGAGGGCTCCGGAACCGGAGGCACAGGCGAGCCCACGGATCCTCAACTCCTCCCGGGGAACCGGGAGAGGGAATCTCGCTGCTAAAGGCACAGCCCGTCAATGGGTCGAGAAAATCTCGACTTCATCGGTGGAGTCTCGGTCAACTGACCTGATCGGGACACCGTGGAGGCCAGTGGTCGGTTGGCTGCAGCGATCGGCCGACGGTCGACGGCCCGGGAGAGGGACCTTCCCGCCCCAAGAGCCGCCGACGGAGGGATTCTACCCCTGTCCCTCTTTGGACCGATAGGTCCTCAAGAGACGCAGGCCCTTTCCTTTAGTGGAGAGGGACAGACAAAGCTCCTTAAAAGAAGCCGTAGGAAGAACCCAGAGGCGGGATAAATGCAGCGGCCGAGGAAGATCTGACCCGATACGCCTCCTCTTGAGGCGACCATCCCTCGAGCTGATCCACGAGCCCGCCGCCCCGGACACGCCAACCGGCCTCCTTGGACTTCACCGAGGGAACGCTCGGGACAGCCCAGTTGCAATCAGGCAGCACGGTGCTTCGAGTGACGAGGGCCGAGAAAGATGAGCACAGGTCGCAAGCCCGCGGGTCGTGCTCAAGGCCTAGGCAGTATACACACGTGGGTGAGGATCCGTCTGAGACATCTTCTGGCCCGCATGGGCATCTCCAAATCCGAGTCGATTGTGTCCATCGTAGCCGCGAGGATAGAAGACTGAAGTCTTTTTGCAAAATTTTATTTTTAACCGCAAACGGAGAAATAGGAACCAGTCGCGAAACGCAGAGCGTTGGGGAGGGAACCTGAGCTTCCAAGCGGTAAGGAAGATCTGACGTCATGGGGCGGAGCCGTGAGTTATACCACCCGGGTGGGTGGGAGGAGCAAGCTTGAAGACCTTCCGGCAAGATTTAAAGCGGCAAGGATACTGCCAATGAGTGTGGATGAACAACATATCCATGTCCCTAGAACAAGGGAGCACAATTTGAAGATGGGGGGCGGCTCAGAGGTAATGTAAGGAAGTATTTTTTCACAGAGAGGGTTGTGGATGCATGGAACAGCCTTCCGGAAGAGGTTGTGGAGTCAAAAACAGTGGTTGAATTCAAGCATGCATGAGACAGTCATAAGGCAATTCTAGGGGGTGGAGGTAGAAAGAAGTAGGCTGCTGGTTAACTAGGATCTGCAGCTTATCCATTAGGTAGGGAAATGGGTAGACTGGGTGGGCCAAGCGGTCCTTATCTGCCGTCAAATTCTATGTTTCCATTGCACTGCATCACTCCCCACATGTCTGCATCCTTCCAGTTACAGATGCTTTTTTGTTGTTTTTTGTTCTTGTTTTAGTGTGCGCAAGCTTGTGAGTGTCTCTACCCCCTATTCAGTGTGCTGTGCCTTTTAGGATATGAACAGGTGTATGTTGTTAGCAGTTTTGGGGAAATGATGTCAGAACCCCTGCTATAAAGGAAGCTATGCACTTGGTGTGGGTGGGACTAAACCTATGCCGTCCAGAAACAATCACCTACAACTCTTACCCTCCACCCTGGGGAGTGCCTTCCTTCCTTTCAGACACCTATTTCACAAAGGATAAGTAACAGGTCTAGTCACAACTGACTCCAAATATCTCCCAGCTACAGTTCCTCCCTGGCAAATTAAAGTTAAAATGAAGAAAAGTCCACCCCAAAAACAGAATCATGTTGGTGACGTTCTGCTACAGGAAGAATTCTTCTAAGGCCTGTTGGTAATCGTGACCAGTGGCCTTGCTGAAGCCTCTGCAGACGTCGCAGGCCTGAGACTCGTGAATAGGACCAAGGCAGCGTGGCTGTCTTTCTCCCAGAGCTACTTCCCGCAAGCATACTTCATCTTGGAGGCCCGGTCAGAAAATGAAGACAGGTCCAACATACAAAAAGAACTGAAGAAAACCCAAAAAACTAAGGTGAGAAAATAAAAGAAAATTTGAGAGAAAATGACAGCTGACTGAAGCTTTCTGCGGTCTCGAGGTCCGACGTGCATTGGTCGATGGCGATAAGTGAGGAGGGAGTGGCAGTTGCCCACTCTTATAGGGTTGGCTACCATCAGAGGGTGATGTCGGAGTGGGCAGTCCCAAGACAGACTGCTATCTAGAAAAGTTTCTGGATGGTCCTAGTGCCTGATGGTGGTAATTCCTTAGGTGTGGCCTGCTGCAAGAGAAACCCCCTATCATCAGATCTTAGATTGATCAGGGCCAGGCTGGGACTCCTGCGGCACACGAGCAGGAAGGTTCCTCGACAGTTCCCACCTGACCCTGGGGGGAAATAAATAAGCCCTGTAGAAATGTGAGTTAAGCACCTTATGCTATGCCAGTCTGGAGAGGCAAAGACACACCATCTGTTAGACACAGACTGATGTTCCCACCAATCTGGAGGCCACCTTGGTGGCGCTGTAAGATACCCTCAACTGGACTGGACAGGGGACTCCTCCACACTGCCCTAGATGCCACCTCCACAGCCTTAGACCAAGAATGAAAGACCACAGTGCTGACACTGCGAACTCCAACGAATCCCAATGGCAGAACTGTCAGATCGCAGCTTTAATTTGCCAAAAGGTCAAAGGGCCTACCCCGCAGCAGAAGGAAGGTGGACAGATGATTCACTGTCCTTGTTGGAGGACACTGATCGAGATGAAGTGCCACCCCTGGGTAGATTTGGTAATGCAGAGAAGGGCCTGCAGTGGCCCATGTCAGATTCCCTGTAACAAAAAACTAGTCCGTGACACAGAGGTGGAGGACCCTCTAGCAGGAGTGAACACCGCACCGTGTGGTTTTTCCCTCAATCTGGGGAGGGAGGTGGTCAATACAAAAACCAGAGTTGTGGATTTTAAAAAGGCGCACTTTGGCAGGATGAGAACCATTTTGGAAGGGCACCTAAACAACATCAGACCTGACATGGATGCTGAGCAGAAATGGAGCATCATAAAGCGAGGTCTCGCAGAGGCCACTAGCTCTTGCACAAAGTGCCAAAGCAAAAAGGCCAGGACCAAAAAAAAACGAGCTTCAAAGAGATCCAGAACAATGCTCTTGTGCTCAACAGTCCCAGTGGGTGCAACAGGGAAGGTGGCTACCCCAAAAATGCAAGACAGGTCCAAAATTTGTTGCACTCCCAGAAAGAATACTCACAAGCTCATCCCATTGATGAATTAAACAAGTTTTATTGAGACAACTGCTCTTAAGATTCTGAGCTGTTGCTAGTCACCCAAAATGGTCGTTACCCCAGCGCTTCACCTCTAGACAAGGCTTCTTGGGGAGGCAGTAGTGTGGAGAACATCACATACATTTATAGTCTCTATTATATCACATCACAATAGGGCATCTATGATTGTTAACCAACAAATAAAAATTTAAACCTCTTTTTCTAATTTTTGTTGTCTAAATAAAACTTGTTTAATTCATCAATGGAACGAGCTTGTGAGTATTCTTTCTGGGAGTGCAACAAATTTTGGACCACAAACCTGAGCTGTTGACTAGAGAGGCAGTGGAGAGGGTGAGAGAAGAAAACATTACTTACCATAGTAATCTTGTTTCTTCCCAGTGATACTCAGATATTCATAACTTTCTGCAGTGTCCCTTTAAGCCAGAACTGCCCAGAGAGGATAGAACACATGCAAATGATGGAACACTTTGCACGTGACAACTATTCAGATGCTGCCTTGAACAAACTGCCTTTTGTTCTAAACCCCCTCAGATTTCCCCGACGCCTGAAAAAGCAGGCCCCCAAAGACTATGAATACTGAATAATAATAATAATGATGCTAATTAGGCCAATAACCCCCCAAATAAGCCCTCCAACTGGAGGGCAAAAACCGTAACAGGTACCCCAGAAATGTCAGGATCAGCTGAAAGGAGGGGGAAAACAACATGAACCTTGACTGAAAAAATGGTGCCAGAAAGTGGCACTTATACCCTAGAGCACAGTGTTCAGGAATGCAGAGGCTATAGGTTCTAGAAGGGGAAGCAGGGTAGGAAGTTATGAATACCGGAGCATCACTGGGAAGAAACAAGATTACTATGGTAAGTAATTTTTCCTTCTAACCCCAGTAATACTCTGCAGACTACGAAGCAGTACCTTTGGAGGTGGGCACAGAACCTTATCTTATAAACAGACTTTGCAGGACTGCTGTGCTGAACCTGGCATCACCCCTGGACTGAATGTCCAGATTGTAGTGCTTTGTAAAGGTGTGTACTGTTTTCCAGGTAGCTGCTTTACAGATGTCCACTAGTGGGACATCCCTGGCAGCTGCCAAAGTAGCAGCTGTGCCTCTTGTAGAATGGGCCCTAAATCCTTTTGGAGTCTCCCTTCCAGCCTTAGTGTAACAAAACTGGATACACTGAACTATCCATCGAGAAATGGACCTTTTCAATGCTGGGTTACCCTTTCCTACATGCGCATAAGCCAGGAACAGCTGTTTTCTGTCCTGCCTAAGTTCTTTAGTGGCTGTCACATAGTAGCTGAGAGCTCTTCTGACATCCAGACTGTGAAGTCTTCTTTCACCAGAAGTAGAATGCTCAGTGAAAAAGACAGGTGGGGTAATGGTTTGGTTTTGGTGGAAATCAGAGATCACCTTCAGGAGAAATTTCCTGTTTGTTCTAAAGACCGCCTTATCCCCATGGAATGAGATGTAGTCCTCTTCAATGCAGAGAGCCTGAAGCTCACTGACTCTTCTTGCAGAAGTCACTGCCACTAAGAAAACTCTTTTCCAAGTGACATAGTTCAGATGAGTAGAGGACATGGGCTCAGAAGGAGGTCCCATAAGTTTAGCTATGCATACATTCAGATCCCATGCTGGTACCAGTTCCCTAGAAGGGAGGTGCAAATGGGCCAAGCCTTTGAAGAACCTCCTAAAAATAACATCTGAAGCCACTGACACATTTCTTCCAGCCGATATGTTAGCAGATGCTGCAGCCAGGTAGACATTGAGGGTACTGGACTGCAAACCCAATCAATGTAAATAAGCGAAGTAATCAAGAACAGCTGGAACCCCAGCCTGTGTTGGTACCTGTTCTCTAGCTGAACACCAAATAGAAAACCTTTTCCATTTTGAAATGTAAGTTTTTGTAGCCGAAGCCTTTTTGTAACATCTTAGAATGTCTAAAACACTTTCAGACAGATGCAAGCCTGCATACTATAGGTCTTCAAGAACCAAGCTTTGAGGTTGAGAGACTTGAGGTTCGGATACAGCAGCCTCCCCTGGTTGGAGGTTACCAGATTGTGCCTCCAAGAAGATGTATTGACTCGGCCACAGACATGGAGAGATGCAGAGAGTACCATGGCTGCCTGGCCCAGTCTGGTGCTATCAAGATCACTGATGCTGACTGGGACCTGAGCTTGAGCAATGACCTGTACATCAGAGGGAAGGGAGGAAAAGCATACAGGTGCTTCCCTGACCAATTCAGAGCTAGAGTATCTGGGGGGTGTACCCCGATGTGGTGGTCTGCAACAGTATTGTGGCAAGTGGTGGTTCCGGTAGGATGCTAACAAGTCTATCTCTGAGGTGCTCCACCTCCTGAAGATCACTTCCACCACTTGCCTGTTCAAGGTCCATTGTGATGGGCCTGGTTGATTCGACTCAGGGCATCTGCGAGGATGTTGTCATTCCCTGGCAGACGGACTGCCTGTAGGGATACTCCCAAGTAGTATGCCAGGCTCCAAATTTTCATGGCTTCTGCTTGTTTACGTAGTACACTGTGGTGGTATTGTCAGTTCTGACCTGCACCACCTTTCCCTGTACTAGAGATGTAAAGGCCTTCAGTGCCAGAAACACCGCTCTGACTTCCAGCAGATTTATGTGCTGGAGTAACTCTACATTTGACCAAGTGCCCTGGGTTGTGTGGTCCCCCAAATGAGCACCCCACCCCAGTAGAGATGCATCTGTTGCGAGAACAACTGATGGAGACTCCTGCTGAAAAGGAACCCCTTCCCTTAGGTTGCATTCCTCTTTCCACTACTGAAGTGCCTGTAGCAAGGTTTTTGTTACTGGGATCAGCTTTGAGAGGGAATCTCTTCTTTGGCAGCAGTGTGCCCTTCGGTGGAACTGGACATCTCTCATTAGGAACCTGGAGCCCAGGACTGTGCCTGTGGTCTAAAGGCAGGTAGGCCCTGCCTTGCAGGATATTGATCTCTGCTCCTATGAACTGCAGCACCTGTGCAGGTAGGACATATTTCTTGTGATTTATCAGGAACACCGAAGATTCCAGAAGCCTCTGGGTGATATGGAAATTACGTACCTACTGTAATTCTTTATCTTCTTGGATGAGTCTCCACCACTCATTCACACTAATGGGATCTGCGCCAGAGGCACTAGGACCCATTGGGAGCAAACTTTTTTGTTAGAAGGTCGGCGCCTGAGACGGAGCCGCGAGGAGCGGCACCGCAAGCCTCAGCTCGTGCAGTAATGAATATCTCAGTGTCGACCTTCCAACCGCCTCAGTACCTTTTTGTCTGAGGAGGTGCAGCGTAACTAACCTAGAATGACAGCCTAACTAAAAACCGGACATAAGATAGTCCAGAAGACCCGTATAAGAAGGGTCAACAAAGAAGTCTTCACAGCCTAAAGACTGAGGGAGTGAAGACCAACAACAGAGGTGAGCTCGGGGGATGGAGGGTGGGCGTGTGAATGAGTGGTGCAGACTCGTCCAAGAAGATCAAGAATTACGGTAGGTACATAATTTCCATATTTTCCTGGACATACAGTAAGTCTCCACCACTCATATACATTAATAGGAGAGTACTGAGCGAATAATCCCCCAAGAGGGCTGCAGGAGAGACCAAGAGCTCACAGTTTTAGGACAAAAGTCCATTAAGGATGGTTCTGCCAAAGGAAATATGTCATCTGGCATGGCATCCAGGGCATAGTGTTTAACAAAAGTATGCACTGAACTCCAGGTAGCCGCATTGCAAATATCTGCAATGGGTACGTTGAGGATTTCCACCAAAGATGCCGCGTCCGCTCTAGTAGAGTGAGCGTACACTGTGCCCTCCAGCTTAACCTTCACCATGGAATAACAGTGGTGAAGGCATGCCACTAGCCATGCTGAGATACATCTGATAGCGGCAGGCTGACCCAGCCGGGTCTCGCTGAAGGAAACAAACAGTTGTTGAGCTTTACAAAAGTCTTTTGTTCTATCTAGATAGAAATGCAAAGCTCTGTTGACGTCCAAGGAATGAAGAGAACGTTCTCCTTCATTTTGGAAGTTCGCAAAGTAAGAGAGAAGGACCAAAGGTTGGTTTAGATGGAATTCCAAAACAACCTTAGGGAGAAATTTAGGATGGGTTCTAAGGACTACTTTGTCTTTATGGAACACAGTATACGGAGGGTCTGTGACCAAGGCATGTATCTCAGAGACCCTGCGGGCTGAGGTAATGGCCACCAGGAAGGCCGTTTTCCAGGTGAGAAATTTTAGCTCACAGGTAGCCAGAGGTTCAAAAGGTTTTCGATTGAGCATGTCTAGTACAAGATTAATGTCCCAGGCTGTGACTGGACGTCTTCTATGAGGTCTGGTATGCAGAATTCCATTAAGAAACCTCTTAACCGCAGGTAACTGAGCCAGTGACAAGGAAAGTACCGGCTCATGATAAGCTGAAATGGCACAAAGGGGAACTTTGACTGTAGAGTACTGCAGACGTGAATTTGAGAGGTCTAAGAGGTACTCCAAAATTTTATCTGATGGGCAGGAAAAGGGATTTAAAGAGGATTGCACACACCAGAGCGAAAAACGCTTCCATTTGGCTGTGTAAGTTTTCCCAGTGGCTGGCTTACGTGCAGCCAGAAGAATATCTGAAACCCTGGGAGAGACATTGAACCTGTTCACTTCTATCTCTTCAGGAGCCAAGCGTGACAGGTGAAGCGACTCCAGGTTGGGATGAACAACAGGCCCCTGAGTCAAGAGGTTCGTCTGAAGGGGAAGTGCTTTCGGTGGAGCTGCCAACATACTGTTGAGTAGTGGAAACCACATCTGTCGAGGCCAGAAGGGAGCAATGAGGATCATTTTGTCCCACTGGGATTCGAACTTGAGAAGTACCCTCTGAATTAGAGGAAGAGGCAGAAAGGCGTATAGAAAGCATTTTGTCCACTGCAGCCTGAACGCATCCTGACAGAAAATGCCAGGCCCTGGATTTCTGGAGCAGAAGAGATGCAATTTTGTGTTGAGTGGGGATGGAAAAAGGTCCAGGTCTGGAGTTCCCCACTCTGCGAATATTGACTGAACTTCCGCTGAGTCGAGAGACCATTCGTGAGGATCTGTCTCAGTTCTGCTGAGGCGATCTGCCAGTTCATTCTGCACTCCTGGCAGGTAGACCGCTTGAATTAGAGACTTGTGCTGCAAGCACCATTCCCACACTCTCATCACTTCTCTGCATAAGGGTAAGAGTGAGCACCGCCCTGTTTGTTGATGTAATACATCACTGCTTTGTTGTCCATTTGAAGGACAATGTTCTTGCAACAGAGAATGTCCTTCAAAGCCTGGACTGCATAAAGGACGGCTCTCATTTCTAAGACATTTATGTGAAGCTGGGACTCGACCCGAGTCCACGTACCTTGAGTGTGGAGAGCCTGACAGTGAGCTCCCAATCCCATCAGGGATGCATCTGTGCTAATGGAAATCTGATGATCCAGAGGAGCAAAGGGATACCCTTATAGAAAATGGTTCTCTTGCGACCACCAGGTGAGTGACCTCTTTAGAGGTTCCATCACTTTGATGAGAAAGAACTGCGGGTGAGTGGTTGGGGGCCACTGAGTACTGAGCATCTATTGAGAAGTTCTCATGTGAAGGCGTGCTAGGGGTACAGTGAACACCGAGGAGGCCATGAGACCTAGCATCCGTTGTATCGAAAGAGCTGGAACCAAGTTGCTCTCCCCGATGTGACGGGCCATCTGAAGGATATCGCTCCTCCTGTCCTCTGGAAGAAAAGCCTTCGCACAGGAGGTGTCCAGAAGAGTTCCTGTGAAAAGGAGCCTCTGGGAGGGCTGCAGCTGCGATTTTTTGAGGTTTAGCAGGACTCCCATGGACGTGAGAAAGTGTGAAGCCGTGGCTACGGCGTCCAGAGTTCCCTGCCTGGAAGGACTTGCCAGAAGCCAGTTGTCCAGATAAGGAACACCTGTATTCCGATCTTTCTGAGATGTGCTGCGTAAACTGCACAACACTTTGTAAAAACTCGTGGCGCTGAGGACACCCCAAAGGGCAGGACTCTGAACTGATAATGCTGTCCCAGAGCCACAAACCTTAGGAATTTGTGATGCTTTGGGTGAATAGAAATGTGCTGATAAGCATCATGCATGTCTAGGGAGGCTAACCAGTCATGTTGATGAAGCAACAGTAACAGGGTTCCCAGTGAAATCATTTTGAATTTCTCCTTGGGCAAAAATTTGTTTAGTTTTCTGAGGTCCACAATGGGGCGCATGCCCCCGGTTTTCTTTGGAACCAGAAAGTAATGGGAGTAGAACCCTGTGTTCCGTTGATGCAGCGGAACTACTTCTACTGCCCTGTTGTTCAGAAGGCCCTGTACCTCGGCGGCGAGTAGGTCTGACTGAAGGGTTGACAGCTTGGGCTGTCGTCTGGGAGAACGATCCAGAGGGGTCTCCACAAGATTGAGTGAATACCCCTCACGGATTATCCAGAGGACCCATTTGTCTGAGGTTATGGACTTCCATTGATTGTAGAAGTGCATCAGACGACCTCCCACCGCTGAGGAAGAGTCCATCTCGGGCAGCTGAGGTGGGACTTGGGCCAACAACTCAGAAGGCGGCACTGGGCGCTTTGGGTCCTTGCGCTTTCTGTTGCGTTTTCTTTTGAGGCTGGGGGGGCTTGGTTTTAATAAAAACTTCCTCTGCCTTTGCCTCAAAAGGACTGACGGTTATGAAACTGGAGTTTATTAACACCCCCTCGAGAGGGGACAGCAGGAGGTCGAGCCAACTTAATGGCTGACCTATTCTTTTGTGTAGCTTCTAGAGCCTGTTCTACTTGAGGGCTGAAGAGATACACACCATCAAAAGGCAATGCCATTACCTGCTGCTGTGCGTCATTTGTGAAACCTGAAGTGCGCAGCCAGGAATGACGGCGGGTACAAATGCCTGCCGCCGCCGCTCGCGAAGCAGTATCAAAAGCATCCATAGCTGCTTTAACCTGCTGGTTGTTGGATTCGATACCCCTGGTAATGGTCTGAAGTAGCTCTGACTTTGTGTCTGATTCCGGTAGAGCTTCAACCATTTGTTTGAGTGAGTGCCAAAGGATATACTCATATTGAGAGAAATAGCCTTGGTAGCTGGCAATACGCATACCCAGGGTGGAAGCAGCAAAGACTCTCTTACCTAAAGTGTCTATCTTACAAGATTCTTTGTTAATAGGTTGAGCTGTAGTAGTCTGGGGAAGGACGAGCTTATCATTCTCTGCCAAGACTACAATAGGATCCGCAAAGGCTTGGGACGCCAAAATGGGTCTATCCTTGGGGGCTGAGTATTTCCTATTGATGGATTTAGCCACCGAAAGAATGAGAGCGGGATTATTCCATACTATTTGAGACAGCGTCTCAAAGGAGGGCTGTACCGGAGGAGTCAAATCCGTAGGGATCTCCGGGACTTGGAGGTATTGGAGTCTTAATTTCCCAGGATCGATGTCTGTAGTTTGGAGAGAAAGAGTGGAAATCAAGTTTTTCAGCAGAGACTTAAAAGACAGGTCCTCGACTACAGGCTCTGTAGCAGGAATAGATCCTGTTCCTTCCACTTCATCACCCAGCCTAAGGTCTGGGTCAGGCTCAATGTCATCTCCTGACAGTCCAGGAGGGACTGAATGGACAGGAAAGGTGTAAAATCATAGGAAATGAGGAAGCAAAGGGTTAAAGGAGGTCCTGAAGGTGAGCCTTCACTTCAGCGCTGCAGAAAGCATGGAGCCGGCAGGCGCATGGCGTCAAAGATGGCGCCGAGGAGCCACCTGGCGCCGAAGATGGCGCATCGACGAAGGGCATAGTGCCGAGGACTGCGCCGATGATGCGCAAAGCGCCAAGTAACTCAGCGGTTGCCGAGGACGGGCGCCGACAGACGATCAGCGCCGAAGACAGCACCAAGCGTGCCATCGACGCCGAGGACATCGAAAACACCCCAAGACTCCAAAAAACAGGATTTGAGGAGAAGGGAGGAAGAAGAGCAGGAGATAGAGGCATCGGTGTGGCCTCCTGCGCCACAGCCATATGAGAGGGGGGAAAACACCTAAACGTGGAGTTGACGGCACCGAAGATGGTGACGCGCGTCTAGGGAGGCTCAACCACCCTACCTGATCTCCCAAGAAGCCCGAAGGCCCCTGAGTGACCGGGCCAGGCAGCTGGACCAACCTCCAAGCCCACTGCTCCATAAGAGCAGCCCACTGATGAAACTGCTCATCTGAAGACCTACCAGAGGGCGGGGTAGGGCTCCGATGTCGAAGATGTCGGCTACCAGAAACAGAAGCTGGCGACTCGAAGGAGAGACTGGTAACTAACTCAATAACAGACCAGAGGTGACCTCAAGTGATGCCTTCTCTTTTTGACCTGTGGGCTAAAGGCTCGAGGCGAGCGGTGCTGAGAATCGACCGTTTACTTTTATGCTTTCAAGGGGACCGCCCCCCTCGGCACTGGGCTGACTGTTGTCAGACCCCCGGGAGAAGGCGGCGAATGGACCCGGCCCGGCTGACTGAACAGCTTTCATATGAAGTCTCCCTACCGTCACCTGACCCGCTCATGGTAGACTCCGTCAAAGTAGGCTGAGGCTTCTTTGTAAATAAGAATAAACTAAGCAATACTTATTCATGATATTACTACAAAACAACAAAACTGAAAACTATGCTGCTAGTTTGAAGTTTGACTCCTGGCGGGAGAGCGACGTCGTTACTGAAGTGCACTCGACGGCGGGAAAAAAGGAACTGAGGCGGCTGGAAGGTCGACGCCGAGATATTCATTACCACACGAGCTGAGGCTCGAGGTGCCACTCCTCGCGGCTCCGTCTCAGGTGCTGACCTTCTAACAAAAAAGTTTGCTCCCGATGGGTCCTAGTCTCTCTGGCGCAGATCCCATTAGTGTGAATGAGTGGTGGAGACTTATGTCCAGGAAGATTTGCAGATACTGTTGACTTGCTCTGGTGATTTTCCCACCACCAGCCAGTCATCCAGATATGGGAACACTGTGACACCTTGCCTTTGAAGGTGTGCCACGACCACTGCCAGGCACTTTGTGAACACCCTTGCAGCTGAAGTGATGCCAAATGGCAAGGTTGAAAACAGGTAGTGACGTGCTTGGAGTCTGAACCGCAGGTATTTTTTGTGAGACTCCCTTGTGGGGATGTGGAAATAAGCATATTTTAGGTCCAGGGATGCCAATCAGTCTCCTTTTATGAGTGTTGGCAGAATCAATGCCAATATAACCATTTTGAACTTTGGTTTTGTCAAATGCTTGTTTAATACACTGAGATCTAAGATAGGCCGCCACTCCCCAATTTTCTTTGTGGTAAGGAAATACCTTGAGTAAAACCCCTTTCCCTTCTGCTGAGCTGGGACAGCATCCACTGCCCTTGACAGCAGCAGGTTTCGAACCTCTGCCTCCAGCAGCTTCTTTTCTGCGAGGAAGGATGGCCTGAACACTCTGGTTCTCAGAATAGGAAGGGATTTGAAACTCAGAGAGAGTCCCTGACTCACTACCCCCAGGACCCTTAGCCAGGTGAATCTCCTTTGGGCAACAGTACTGGTCATCCACCTGGCTGCTGCATCATTAGTATCAGCAGCCATATGAAACTGATACTTGGCTGCTTCTAAGCCAAACCTAGCAGTTTCTGCGCAGTCATCCGACAAGGGTGATGTGGCCTTATCTGCCATAGCCAGTACAGACTGCCATAATGACTTCTGATACTGGGCTACATAGGCTTGAAAATCAGCATGCCTTATGGCCAAGAAAGATGGCAAATACCCCATCTTCGCCATACTGTCGATTTTTCTGGACCCCTTTTCTGGTGGGTGAGAAGCCAGGGGTACTTTAGCCCCATCACAGGCTGCCAACCGCACCATCCCCTGGTGGTCAGGGTAGGAAAACAGAAACTCTGCACCCTCCCTGTGCAACTGGTATTTCTTGCCCACCCTCTTATCAAAGGGGGAAGGGGTACAGATTTAAGGGTCTGCAAAATCTTCAAAGCATCATTCTGAAGAATTTATTCACTGGTAAAAAGGGTTTTTTTTGGGGGGGAGGTTAACCCTATCATCTCAAGGTATTCTACATCTTCCTCATCTTCAATTTCCTCACATGTGGTGATGTCCAAGGCATTAGCCATTCTTCTAGCAAAAGTAAAGTGTGAGGAATAATCCTCAGTGGTTCTAAGAGAATCAAAATCCTGCTCAGGGGAAACCTCAGATTCAATGGATCCCCCCTCATCCTCTTCCTCACACTCACCATAATCCTCCTCTTCAACAAATGTCAATTTGTCTGAACTGCCAGCCTGTCCAGCTGAGGCTTGTATAGGTGGCTGCTGTCCAGTAGAAGAAAAGGCCTTACAAGGCTTGCACCACTTTAAAAACCTGAGCTATTTCTTGAGGAGAAGGAAGAGCCAGAGCACCCACAGAATTCCCCTTTTTTCCAGTATGGGGTTCTGTGTGCTTTACTTTCTTAGTCTTTTTTGAGGGAACCAGGGAGTCAGCCGATTCTGCAGGCCTCTTAGTAATTTTATCACCCATCTCAGGGGTTGAATGAGTCACCACAGTGGTTTCACCCACAACAGAAGAGGGTGTCAGCTGGTCAGAGACTGAGGGGCCTTCAGATGGAGGAAGTTTTTTCTTAGCCGTTCCAGGCGTTTCTCCATTGTTTTCTCTGGGAAGGTTTTACAAATATCACAATCTTCCTTCAGGTGATCATAGCCAAGGCAGGCAACACACAAGCTGTGCTTGTCTGCCTTAGCAAACACTTTCCCACAATCAGTACAATTTTTAAAACCAGGTTCACTGGTTTTCTTTTTAGGTTTTTCTGACATTTTATCAGGAACCGATAAAAATGTAAAATGCTAAATAATTTATAAGTTTAATCTAATATTTAGCAGTTGCAGTCGGTTCCAGAACCGATAAGGAACCGATGGGAACCGAGGAAAAAGTGAACCAAGGTTATCGGTTCAGTAACCAATAAAGCAGTTACTAAAATAAAATATTTAAAGTAAAATTAAACTAAACTAACGGCGTTTTTTAGTCAGAAAACCACTAAAATAACTCGGTTCCCCACCATTTATATCGAATTGGGAGGAACCAATATAAATATCTAAAATAACACTAAAACTAAGGTTTAGCTAAAAATTACAATACGTAAAAGGCAGCAAATGAAAGAAAAAACATACTTATACATATTTATACATTTCTTCATGTCACAGGCAGAAGTTGAGGAGAGGAACTCCGAGTGACTAGACTTGACAGATGGAGAGTGAAATCTGAGGGGGTTTAGAACTAAGGCAGTTAGTTCAAGGCAGCATTTGAATAGGTGTCACATGCAAAGAGTTCCGTCATCTGCATGTGTTCTATTCTCTCCGGGCAGTTCTGGCTTAAAGGGACATTGCAGAAATTTAGGAATATCTGAGTATTACTGGGGTTAGAAAAGAGAGCGACCTTTAGAACATATAAGAGATCTAACAGGGATGAGGATAGGGATTTATATGTGAAGAAACCCAGAGAGGTGAGCAAAGTAGTGAGAGCAGCCAAGGCTTCAAAAGAACTAAAGCTGGCGCAGGGGATCAGGAAAGGGGAAAAGGATTTCTTCAGATATAAAAGAGGAAGGAGAAAGTGCAAGGACCAGATTGTAAGGATGGACGGTGGTCAGAGAAGGGAGCAGAGCAGGCGGAAGTACTAATGAGTACTTCTGCTCAGTATTTACCAGGGAGAGGAATGGGCCTATACCTTGGGGGAAGAGGTAACGGATGTGGAGATCCCAGTGGACAGGGTGTTGGAGGGCCTTAGGTCCCTAAGGGTGGATAAGGTGCCAGGATGAGACGGAGTGCATCCTGGGGTACTGAAGGAGTTGGCAGAGGGCCTGGCGGGACCACTGGCAAATTTGTTCAACTCTTTCCTGAGTACTGGATACGTGGCCAAGGATTGGAAAGTGGCACATATTTTTCCCCCTCCATAACAGTGAGCCAAGAGATGAGCCAGGTGTCACAAGCCCCTGGACCCAACCTCCGGGCAGCCCGACAGGAGCTCCAGTTTCCAGAGAGGATCCCCCTTTTCAAGAACTTGTGAGCAGTTGTAAGGGTTCCGGGAGACTTATCAACCTTCCTTTTCCCAGTGGGAGGGTGAAAACTAGTTTCAAATTCCCTTGACTCTGCACTACTTGCAGTATTTGAATCCCACCAAGGCCACTGGCTACATCTTGCCTAAGTAGTTGGGTATGATAGCCGAGCGGTACTATCTTTCAAGGTTACAGTCTTTTCAAAACCCTTCTCAAAATCTTAGATCACACAATTACATCACACAATCAGACCCCCAGGCAGAACTGATAAGAAAATCATAAAAGTTTACTTAAAATAAAAGCAATACAGAAAAGTCTACAGTTTGGAAGAAAGTACAGTTACGTAAGAACTAACCGTAACAGTAGATCTTCGAGAGGCGCTCTTGCAGCAGGCTATAACAGTTAGGACTATGCCGCAGGCACTAGGACCCTCTGGAAAACTTTTCAGCCAGCAGTACACAGCAGGGACCGCCCCCGTCGTCAGCCCCGCCCCGACAGCCCTGGTACAAAAGGGGGCGGACCCAGCTAGACCTCAGTTCCCCCACCAAGGCCCACGAACAAGCCCTGACAAGAGAAGGAGACGAAGCACTCAGTGAAGATGTAGATGAAGATCTGCACACCTCGAGGGGGAAGGCGGGTGGGAAAGTAATGCCTGCTGCAAGAGCTCCTCTTGAAGATCTACTGTTACGGTAAGTTCTTACGTAACTGTACTATCTCACTTCAAGTGGGAGCTCTTGCAGCAGGCTATAACAGTTAGGACTGAATACCAAGCAGTCCCACGCCAAAGAGGCAGTCAACCCCGGGAGGTGGAATATGCTGACTCTAGAGGCCTAGGACAGAAGTCCCTGCAAAACAGCCAGACCAAAACCGGGCACGGCGTCTGGAGACGATATCCAAGCTATAATGCTTGACAAAGGTATGCACCAAGTTCCAGGTAGCGGCTGCACAGATGTCCCTTATGGAGACATTTCTCAGGGCGGCAAAAGATACAGACACTCCTCTAGTGGAGTGACCCCTAACCGGACACGGTAGAGGTTTATTATGCTTTTCATAGCAAAATGATACGCAGTGGACGATCCACTTCAAAATCGTCTGCTTGGTCACCGGTTTGCCCAAGCATTATGGTGCAAAGGCCACAAAGAGTTGCTCCGACTGATGGTGCGCAGCCGTCCTTTTGAGATAATACCTCAGTGTCCTGTGCACGTCCAATGTGTGAAAGACAGCTTCCTCTCTATTCGAAGGGGAAGGGAAATAAACTGGAAGGTCAACCGAATGGCTGAGGGTCAACTCCGAGACCACTTTTGGAAGAAACTTAGGATTTGTCCCAAGGGAAACCCTTTCCCTGTGAAAAACCAAATACAGCTCTTTACATTTCAGAGTCTGAAGTTCAGAAACTCTTCAAGCTGAGGTAATAGCAACCAAAAAACACACCTTCCAGGAAAGAAAACGCAGCTCACAATCCGCTGCCAGTTCAAAAGGAGGGAGAGTAAGCTTCTCTAACACAAAAAAGAGGTCCCAGGGTGGGATAGAGTCCCTAATGGATGGTCTCATATGCAAAATTCCTCTTAAAAAGGTGCGGGCTACATTTAACTGTGCTAAAGCCTTGTCCCCAATTAGAGCATGATAGGTGGAGACAGCCCACATGTGCACCTTAACAGGGGAGTAACTCAGGCCATGTTGGTACAAGGAGAGGAGGGACTGTAACGCTGAGTTCACTGGACAGGTGACAGGGTCCAAATGCTGTGACAAGGCCCATAAACGAAACCGCTTCCATTTCATAGCATAGGCGGAGTGGGTGGAGGGCTTCCTCACCGACACTAGAACTGCCGCTACCTCTGGGCAGACCCCATATCTGTGTTGGGCTACGTCTGAAGGAGCCAAGCATGCAGATGTAAGGAACGGTGGTCCGGATGGATCAGTGATCCCTGTTCCTGGGATAGCGACTGCGAGCATATGGGCAGCGGAACTGGAGGTTCCGTGGACATTCGCTGCAGGAGTGGAAACCAAATCTGCCGAGTCCACCGGGGGGCTATAAGAATCATTCAAGCCCCTTCGGTCTGCAACTTCAGCAAGACTCTCTGAATGAGAGGGAAGGGCGGAAAGGCGAAAAGAAACCTCCCTGCCCAGCAACGGAATAATGCATCTGGCCAGAAAACTCCAGGCACGTGCTCTTGCGAGCAAAACATTGGCAGTTTGGCGTTGCGTAGTGATGCAAAAAGGTCCAGCTCTGGACGACCCCACTTGTCGAAGAGCTGATCTGCTACGGTTTGTAACAGCTCCCACTTGTGTGCTCTGGATCGAGACCTGCTTAGGCTGTTGGCCAGATTGTTTAGGATGCCTGGAACATGCATCGCTGATAGCAAAATGCGTTGTTCCAGTGCCCAGTACCAGACTCTCATCGCCTCCCTGCAAAGGGGGTATGAATGAGTGCCCCCTTGCTTGTTGATGTAGAAAATGACTGCCATATTGTCCATTTGAATGAGAAGAGAGCCTGGTACCAGGTCCTCCCGAAATGCTTGTAGGGCACAGAGGACCGTTCGCATTTCCAGTACACTGATATGGAGAGGTTGCTCCTCGGGTGTCCAAACCCTTTGTGTTTGACCAGTACCCAGGTGCGCTCCCCAGCCCAGATCTGACACATCTGTCGTAAGCGTCTGACCCGGTGGCTCCGGACGGAACTGGACCCCTTTCCAAACTGCGGGGGTCCATCCACCAAAGTAGAGTTCTCCTGACTGGCTCGGTGATCCTGACTAGAAAGTCTAGATCGTCGGAGCCTTGGTCCCACTGCACCATGAACATCCACTGTGAGACCCGCATGTGGAGGCGGGCCAGAGGAGTGACCGGAATGGCTGCTGCCATGTGCCCCAGCAACCTGAGGAAGTTCCTTGCTGGAACCTGAGGAGTTACTGAGATCCCTTCGGCAATCTCCCGCAGGCGATTGCCTCTGTCTGGGGGCAGAAAAGCCATGCCCTGGATAGAATCCAGGACCGCTCCAATAAAGATGAGTCTTTGACTGAGCTCTGGGGACGATTTCTGAAGGTTCAGGGTGATCCCAAACTCTCAGAATAGAATATAAGTGTCTTCAAGAGTTTGAAGCAGGCTTGACCTGGACAGGGCCACAGGCAGCCAATTGTCCGGGTAAGGGAAGACGTAATGTCTAGGGAGCAACGCCAGTCTCCTTGATGCAGTAGGGGAAGTAGACCTGGAAGGGTCACCATCCTGAACCGTTTGTACTCTATAAAGAGATTGAGGGAGCTGAGGTCCAGGATGGACGTAGGTATCCTGTCTTTTTGGGAACCAGGAAGAAGTGGGAATAAAACCCTTTTCTCCGCTGATGCAAGGGGACTACCTCTATAGCCTTTTTCTGCAAGAGGATCCGAATTTCTCCTTCTAGAAGTGGGATGTGAGAAGGAGGATATCGGGAGTACTTTGGTGGACTAGTTGGAGGGAACTCTGTGAACTCTAGTGTGTGTCCTCTCCTGACAATGTCCAGAACCCACTGGTCCGCAGTCATCGATCTCCACCTTTCGAGATGAAGGGAGAAACAGCTCCCGACTGTCTCCACTGAGTCTTCCCTTGGGGGCGAAGGAGACATCGGGCTGAAACCGCGCATGAGAGCAGAGAGGCCTGAGAGGATTTGGAGCCCATGGTTAGGAGCACCTCCAAGTTGAAGGTTACTGGCTCTCCTAAAAAAGCCGCCCCTCTCTGACCCTGATTACCACAGGCTTGTCCACCTTGACTACCTGAGAGCTTGCGAAAGGGCCTCTTCCGTTGCTGTCATTGGTCGCCACGGTACAATTAGCGGACCGACCAGATGGACTTGCCCGACTCCTGGAGACATGAAATTAGTGCTTCTGTCTCCAGCCCAAACAATACGGTACCTTGGAAAGGCAGATCCCTGATACCAGACTGCAGACCCTGGTGACAGCCTGAAACTCTTAACCAGGCATGGCGCCTAAGACAAACCCCGGAAGCAGCTGCCCAGGCTGCTGTATCTGCAGTGTCGTACAAGGCTCTCAGGACATGAGAACCTACGTCGGAGCCAGATTTAAGAATGTCCAGAAGCTCCGTCTTCTACTCGGAATCTGGCATGGCTCTGAGTAGCTCTTGTCCCCTTTCCCATAGAGCATTCTGGTACTGGACCATATGCGTCAGGAAGTTGAGGGACCAGATGGAGCAGGTGGAGGCAGAGTAAACCTTCTTGCCCATCTGATACAAATACCGAGACTCCAGATCGGGAGGCTGTGAGCTAAGGTGCTTCGGCTGTCTGGACTGGTCATGGGCAGCCGTAATGACCAAAGAGTCCACCTGAGGGTTCTCTGCTAAAAAGGATTCTGCCTTCGGGGCCTTATACAGCCTGTCCGATTTTTGGGGAACAGCCAGGATGGAGGCTGGGCGCTTCCAGGTCGACCGGGTGAGGTCCTGGAATGTGTCCGCCAAAGGAGGAACTACCAATAGTTTTGACTCCTTTTACCAAAGGTATTTGGACAACCTTCGGCATTCCGGATCCAGGTCCTCCGTTTCCCACTCATTGGAGGCCTGGATATACCTCATGACATCCATAAAGGTTGGATTGTCCAGAGGCGAGCGAGGCTGGTACTTCTCTCCAGGGGACCGCCCGATCACAGGACAGGAAGAGGATGCCGATGAAGAAGAGGAGGATTGACTACTAGGTCTGGAATAGTCTGACCTCTCCATGTGACCAGACTCCCTCTGTCATCGGTAGCTGGGGGACTGACGTCGGTCTGAAGACCAGTGACTATGTGTAGACCGGTATCGGCCAGTAGACAGACATCGGGAGCGCTCTCGCCCAGATGAACAAGTAGGGCTGCGAGTGCGAAACCTAGACTGGCGACGGTCCCCAGAGTCCTTGGAGAGTCTGCGGCGGTCTCTGGACCGAGAGCGGGAACGAGCCTTGGGTGGAGGCGTAGGTGGCCGCTCGGGGGACTTCCTTGGGGAAGGCTTGCCTCCAGGCTATGGTTTGCTCGCTGGGTCCGGTACCAGTGTCTGGGCCGATGACGGGGGGGGGGGGGGCCACTTCTGGACCTGTCTCCACCAACAGGAGAACAACTCCTGCAGCTCATCCTGCGAGAAAAGTTCAGCAGCTTGGCCCAGAAAGGGAGTACCCGGGATGTCTGCCACGAAGGACAGCCCTCTTGGGAGCCCAGGGGGGAGGACTTGGGAGAAGGGAACGTCGGCTCTTCTGTGGCCACGCCCGCACCCTTCACCCGGCATCGGAGGTGGGACCGACGACGAGTTTTCTCGATGGGGGCGCCGGAGAGTCCTTCGGCTTCGGAGGTGCACCTTTATCAGGCGGCGCCGGTGCCTTGAAAGGTGTGGCTGAAGCTTTGACCTCCAAGGGCTTGGTGGTAACCCTTAGCAGGGTTACCTTAGGCTTGGCTGGCTTCTCCCCCGATGGGCCGGCCTTGGCCTGGGAAGATTTCGGACACTCACCTGAGCCTGGGGAAACTCAGCCCTTCCTAGGAGAGGGCCACCAGCAAGAACGGGACCGACAATGGTCTTTCCCATGGCGCTTGGTCTTCTCCTTGCACTTCCCCTCTATGCGCTTCCTCTCTGAGGAGTGCAGATCCATCTTTTTCTCTAAAAGGAATGCCTTCAGGGCCTTGAGACGTTGGATCTGGGTCCGGCTGGTGAAAGCCTGGCAGGCTGAGCAGGCCACGGTGTCGTGGTCCGGCCCGAGGCAAAAGATGCAGTGCTTATGCCCGTCCTTGGAGGGGATCTGCCTCATGCAGTCGCACTTGTTCTTGTGTGGCTCCAGAGAGACCGAAGACGGCGAAGACATCCGTCGAAAACGCAGACAAAAAACACCGAAAATGGTACAAAAACGGGTTGAAAAAACACAGATTAAGTTGTTTCTGGCAAGCTGGAAAAAGAAGGCTTCTTCTCACATGTGCAGGACGCGGTTGGAAAAGAACAGGTGGAGCTGGGTCCGCCCCCTTTTGTACCAGGGCTGACGTCGGGGGTGGTCCCTGCTGTGTACTGCTGGCTGAAAAGTTTTCTGGAGGGTCCTAGTGCCTGCGGCATAATTCTAACTGTTACAGCCTGCTGCAAGAGCTCCCCACTAGAAGTAAGATCTTTGAAATGCAGACAATATCAAAAGTAAAACTGGATGGTTTACAGAAAACATTAGATACTGTTATTCTAAACTATATCTTGTTTTTGATGTTAACAGTCCAGACAAGATTTTAAATGTCCTTGTAGAGATGAGTCCTTAAGCAACAGTTTGTAGCAAGTTTGTATCCCAAGTCAGTTCCTCTGAATGTCCTTCTAAAAATACTTCAGGTGCTTCCTTGGTGAAAAGTCTTGGTTTCCAAAATTCTGACTTAAAAAAAAAAATCAGAATTTTCTGTTCAGTATGTGAAAAGTCAAAATTTCCACACACTCAGGTCTGGTTTCAGAGATTTTTCCAGGACTACATATATACGTCTGGTCTTCAAGTATATGCCAGCTGGAGAGGCTATCTGACCCCCAGCTAAACTCTTTATCAACTGCTCTAAGTTCAAAATGTGTCTCTTATACATACAGACTGGTCATCTTCAAGCCACACCCACAGTGTGATGAGGTACAACAACAGTTTGCCTTTCCCTGTAGGTGTCACTGTGGTTCCATGACAGATTTCATGTCAACCCCAGTGACATCTGGTCCATGTATTTGGCTTAACCCCTGCCCCTTAGGTCATCCCCTGACCTCTTCCTGTCATGGAAAGCTAGACACCCAGTTCTCTCTAAAAGTTATGATTTCCTGGGTCCATAAACCTGTCTCCCTTATCTGGAAACATACCAGATTCACCCTAGCCACTAGAACAATTAAGGCTATTTTTGTAAGTTCATGCCTAAAAGCCTTTTAAAAAGACAGTGTCTTTTTTTTTTTTATTTTCATCTTTATCCCTCCTTACTGCCTCCGGTGCCCCCTCCTTCCGTCCGCTCATGTCCCCCCGGTACCTACCTTCAGGGATCTGCCCCTAGAGTGCCCAACCTCCTCTCCTCTGCGCCGGGGGTCTGTCCTATCGGTGGTCAGGCGGACTTTAAGGCGGACTTCATCTAGGGCTGCGGAGGTATTTCAGTTTTCTCCCCTGGCGTCCCCGCTCCCCAGGGCGCCTTGCGCTAGGGACGTCGTCCCAGTGGTGGCGTGCTACGCCGCGCAGACCCTCATCGCCCGAGGCGTCCCCTCCCCGACTCCGACAAGCGGGCAGCCTCCACCTTCCCCTGCGGTGCTTCCGGCTATGAGGAAGTGTGAAAGCAACGATCGCTCTTGTAATAACCCACCCCTGAAGAGACATCCGTTGGGGCATCAATCCTCCCTCCCCGGCTCGACCCCGACGACCGAGTCCGTTCCCGAACCGGGTGCTGGCGTGTCTGAGTGTGGCGTCCTAGCGCCTCAACCCTCAGCGCCACTGGGCCGGCAAAAAGACAGTGTCTTAATTCTAAAGTATATTATAGCAATATACAATATGAATCCGGATAAATGGATCTAGGCCTATTATTCGACACCAGGAAACTACATACCAATGAAATGTATAGCCATTGTGGGGAAGCTAATGGAGACCATCATTAAGGAAAGGCAGGTGAGTTTCTTGGAGGTGATCACTCTACAGGATGACAGGCAGCATGGGTTTGTGTCTGGCAGATCATGTCAGACTAACCTAGCTGACTTTTTGACTGGGTGACACAGTCACTGGATAGGGACCATACGTTGTCCTTTACCTAGACTTCACCAAGTCTTTTGACTTGGTGCCTCATGGCAGACTGACCAGCAAGTTAAACAGCCTGAGAGAAAACTGGTTGGGTAGATTAAGAGCTGGTTGCAGGGCAGGCAGAAGAGGGTGGTAGTTGGAGGAGAGCTCTTGGTACCCAGGGCTGTAACCAGCCGGGTCCCATAGTGTTCAGTGCTAGGACCGGTATTATTTAACATCTTCAATGCTGACATATCAAATGGGATAAGGAGCAAGAACTATTTATTTGCAGATGACACTAACATCTGTGAAGAGGTGGATAGTGGTGAAGGGAGTAAAGTACTACAACAGAATTTGGAGAGACTCAAGCACTGGTCAGTCACATGGCAGCTGGGGTTCAATGCCAAAAGTGCAATGTCTTGCACTTGGGGACAAAAACCCCACAAAACAGCCACTGGTTGGAGGGACTGCAGTTAACCACGTCAGCCGAGGAGAAAGATCTAGGGGTGCTGGCAACAGGGGACATGAAAAACTTAGTGCAGTGCAGGAAGGTAGCTGCAAAGGTGAATAAAATGCTGAGATACATCACCTGGGGAATCACCTCTAGGAGTGAGGAAGTCATTCTGCCCTTGTACAGGTCCTTTGTGAGACTGCACTTGGAATACTATGTGCAGTTTTGGTGCCCCTATTTGAAAAGGGACATCAAACTACTGGAGGAGGTCCAGTATAGGGTGATGAAGAGGATCCTGGGGATGGGGGACAAAACATATGAGGAGAGACTGCGGGAGCTCAACATGTACACTCTAGAGGATAGAAGGAGAGAGAGGGGACATGACTGAGACATTCAAGAACCTAAAGGGCACACAGAGTTAATTTTGAGGGTTTAAGTTAAACGGGGTGGGGGGGAGGACACCAGGGTACACCATCTGAAACTGGAGGGAGGAAGTTTCAGGAGGGAGTTGAGGATGCACTATTTCATGGAAAGGGTGCTGGCAGGTTGGAATGCATTGCCAGAAGAAGTGATATCAGTACAGACAGAGGGTAGCCCCCTTAAAGAGGGGGTGGGATAGAGCCAAAGAGAGGTCAAAACTGTGGGGAAGATGGGGGAGAGAAGTCAGAAATTGGGGGCAATAAATCAGGACAGCAGGCAAGGGGGGGGGCAGCTGCAGTTTAATAAATGGCATGCTGCACAAACGACCAGGCTAGACAGACCAATAGGCCTATTTCTGCTGGCTATTCATATGTTTGTATGTAGGCAATGATACACACCTGGTGTTGTTTCCATGTTAGAGGCCTCTAAGGGCCTGTAAAAGAGTACTTCCTTTCCAGGAAACAATGAGGCCCCCTCTAGAATGGGCTGAGACTTCAGGTCTCGGGCCACGTTCTGGGATGTGGAACTGTAAAGGGGCCTCACCTGAGGGAAGGACCTAGCACAGTCATCCAAAAGGTGCTCTCCAACCTCCAGGGAGTGACCCAATCGAAGCCCACAGTGGGGAACCCCAGGTGAGGAGACAGGAACTGCACAGGTCCCACAGGCGATCCTTGCCCTCACCGATGATGATGATGTCATCCATCCACTGTGGGAAAAATTTCATCTCAAGATCATCACTAGACCCAGAGTCAGCACCACCTCTGGCACCATGTTCAGACACAACAACTTCCTCGGAGACTTGCCTCACCCTTTCACCATAATCGGCACCGTCACTGAGGCACAGGTCAGGAAGCATAGGAAGACCAGGAGCAGGAATAAAATTCACAAGCAGGGTTTAATTTTTTTCCAACAGTAAAATAAAAAATAAAATTGTTCTGTATAACTATTTACAAAGGCAGTACAAACACAGAAAACAAAGTTTTTCATCTGAAGATCTCTCTAATTTCAATCTTGTTCTCTCTCTAGCAAAAGTATTGCTGCTCTTTTTATAAGTCTTTGCCTGGAAACTCGTTAAGGAGATGTTCTGCTTTTCCTTGTCAGTTTTCTTCCTTGCAGGTGCAACAAAACAGTACAAGGTGTTCCAGAACTGACCTTCTGTTGACAGCTCTGCAAAAGAACTAGTGTTGTATTCCAGGTTAACTCCTAAGAAAAAATTACTCACCTTAGTAATTATGTTTCTTCTATCGGAGTCTTGCTGTATTCTGAGTAATGCAGTTAGCCCCAGCCTTTAAACTGCCCCAGAGAACAAAGGGTTAAACTTTCTATGCAGAGCACAGAATGCTGAGCTCGAGCTCGGATGATGTCTCTGTCTGGTTCCCTTTGAAATCTAACCGTCAGATTCTTATGAGCAAAAACTCATTAGCTATCCTATGTGGAAATTGTAAAATGTTTGCTAGCCAACTGGCAACAAAAAGTTTTGGATTCCCAAAGGAAGACTCAAGTCAGGAAACCCAAAACACAAAACCCATTCAAATAAGAATAACAACCAAATAAACACTCAAGCAAAAAGCAGAGGGCGTAAAGGAGCACCCCTGAGGTGCAACACTGCGCCTGCCCACCCACTTCTCAAAAAACAGGTTCTGAGAGGGGAGACGGGGGGTTGGGAGGTCAGAATACAGCAAGACTCCAATAGAAGAAACAATTATTAAGGTGAGTAATTTTTCCTTCAAACAACGTGAAGTCTTGCTGTATTCTGACTAATGCAAACTACCAAGCAGTACCTCCATGGAGGAGGGACATAATCTACTTTGGGAATAGGCTCTGAAGTACTGCTGTGCCAAACCGAGCATCACTCCTAGCCTGGATATCCAGAGAGTAATGCTTGGTAAAGGCATGGACTGTTTTCCAGGTGGCTGCTTGACAAATTTCTAAGAGAGGAATATCCCTGGCAGCAGCTGTACCTCTTGTAGAGTGAGCCCTCAGGCCTGAGGGTGGAACCTTTCCCAGTTTCTCATAGCAGAATTGTATACAAGACACAGTCCACCTGGCAATAGTTCTCTTGGTGGCAGGTTTGCCCTTTCCCACTTCTCCATAAGTGAGGAACAACTGGAGGGACTCAAACCTGTGACCCTTGGTACACTCTATGTAATAGCTATGGGCTCTTTTTAACATCAAAACTGTGTAGCCTCCTCTCTCCTGAGGAAGAATGATCAGTGAAGAAAACAGGAAGAGACAGACTCATTCAACTGGAAATCTGAAACCACTTTGGGTAAGAACCTTCTATTGGTTCTAAAGACCACTTTATCCCTGTGAAAGGAGATAAAATCAGGTTCCACTGACAGGGCTTGCAATTCACGGATATGTCTGGCAGAGGTAATGGCTACCAAAAACACAGTTTTTCAAGTCAAGTACTTAAGCTCTGCTGAGGACATAGGCTCAAAAGAAGGTTGCATAAGCAGAGCAATGCAAACATTTAAATCCCAGGCAGGGGCAGGGTCCCTAAAGGGAGGATTGGTATGAAGCAATCCTTTAAAAAAATTTACAGAATACAGGATGAGATGATAGTGAGGAAGACTTCACCACTGACAGAAAAGCAGAAACAGCTAACAAGTGTACCTTGAGAGTAGCTGGTCTGAGGCCTAGGTCATTAAGATGGACCATATAGTCCAGAACTGTAGGCAATTCAGCAGTATCTGGAGAAATATGCTTCTTTGAACACCAAATGCTGAATCTCTTCCATTTGGAGTTATAAGTCTTACTGGTGGAGGGCTTTCGATAAGTTTTGAGAATATCCAGAACTCCCTAAGACAGATGCAGATCTGCAAACTAACTCTTCAAGAGCCATGCCTTGAGATTGAGAGACTGAAGATTGGGGTACCAAATCCTCCCCTGAGAGGAGGTTAACAGGTTGTAATTCCTGGGAAGAGACAGGGGAACATAGACTGATACGGACAGCAACAGGGGGTACCAGGGCTGTCTGGCCCAGTCTGGAGTAATCAGAATCACTGTGCAAGGTTGTGACCTTATCTGGACTAAAACTTTGAACAGAAGAGGGAAGGCATACAGAAATTTCCCTTCCCAGTTCAGAATCAGAGCATCCAGGGGGACTGAGCCCAAGACTGGGGGTCTGCAACAAAAGAGAGGAAGCTGGTGATTGTCTAGGGCTGCAAAAATATCTGTCTCTGGAGTGCCCCACCTTGAAAAAATCACCTTCAATACCAGAGGGTCCAGGCACCATTCGTGATGGCCCTGTCAGATACTGCTCAGTGCAGCTGCTAGCACATTGTCCTTCCCTGGAAGGTGAACTGCTATCAGAGAGGTTTGCAGGGAATAAGTCAGGGATCACAACTTCATGGCTCCTGTGCACTTGGCCGTAGACAGAGTGCCACCCTGCTTGTTGATGTACCACATGGTGGTGGTGGTGTCTGTTCTGACCTGAACCACCTTGTTCCGTACTGACTGAGAGAAAGCTTGCAGGGCCATAAAAACTGCCCTGAGTTCTAGGAGACTGATATGGAGAAGGGATCCCTGAGGAGACCACAGTCCCTGGGCAGTGAGGGCCCCCAGATGGGCAACCCAGCCCAGAAGGGAAGCATCTGTGGTAAGGACCACTGAATGAGACTGAGTGGCAGATCGGACCCCGTGCCTTAAACTGTCCTGATCCTGCCACCATTGAAGGGCTTGGATCAAATTCAGAGTCACTGGGATCAGTTTGGTAAGGGAATCCTTCCTCTGAGACCAAAAAGCCCTCCGATGGAAAGTACAGTTATGTAAGAACTTACCGTAACAGTAGATCTTCGAGAACAGCTCTTGCAAGAGGTTACACCATTAGGACTGAAGCCGGCAGGCGCCAGGACTAAACGGAAATTTTCTAGCTAGCAGTATTCAGCAGGGACCGCCTCCGACGTCGATCCCGCCCCCGACGTCAGATGCAGTACATAAGGAGGCAGTCCCCCAGAATCCCCAGTTCTGCCGCCGGAGACTCCTGGCCACTGGATGACATCAAAAGAGGAGACTGAGGATCCGCCATCAAATGGCAATCAGCGATGCTAAGAACACCTGATCCTAGGAGAAGGATGTCTGAGTGAGAATCTACCTCCAGCAGGGATGGTGGGAAGGAAAGTACCTGCTGCAAGAGCTGTTCTCAAAGACCTACTGTTACGGTAAGTTCTTACATAACTGTACTATCTTACTTCGAGAAACAGCTCTTGTAGTAGGTTACACCATTAGGACTGATTCCCAAGCAACAATGGAAATCCCACACCATTGAGAGGAGGGAAGGTAGAAATCCTTAATAGAACCAAAGCCTAGGACAGAAGTCCTTGAAGGACTGCTAGACCAAACCTGCTCTTCACCTCGATGCAATATCTAGGCTATAATGCCTGATGAAAGTGTGCACGGAGCTCCAAGTAGCTGCAGCACAGATGGCTGAGGTGGACACATTCTTTAGGGCCGAAAAGGAGGTAGCCAACCCCCTTGTGGAATGACCCTTGACCACGCCTGGCAAGGGTTTGTCGAGCTTCTGGTAACAGAACGTAATACACTGAATGAGCCACATGGACAGCGACTGCTTGGAAACAGAAGCTCCCATCATCCTGTGGGCAAAGAAGACAACAAGCTGGTCCGATTTTCGGTGGTGTTTGGTTCTGGTCAGGTAGTATCTGAGACACCTATGCACATCTAAGGTGTGCAACAGGGCCTCTCCTCGATTAAAATATTTGGGGAAGTACACTGGCAGATCGATGTCCTGATTAAGGGTGAGAGCTGAGACACATTAGGCAGAAACTTGGGATTAGTCCGTAGGGATACCCTGTCTTGGTGAAAAGCCAAATAAGGCTCTTTGCACATGAGTACATGAAGTTCAGAAATTCTTCTGGCCGAGGTAATGGCAACTAAAAACAACATCTTCCAAGTAAGAAGACATAGCTCGCAATCCGTGGCTGGCTCAAAGGGTGGCAGCGTAAGCTGCTCCAGGACAAAGGGTAGATCCCATGGTGGAATCGGATCCTTAATTGGAGGTCTAAGGTGGAGAACACCACTCAGGAAGGCTCGTGCCGTGTCCAACTGAGATATGGTGCGTTGGCCCATAGGAAAATGATATGATGAGATGGCACAGAGGTGTACTTTGATCGAGGAGTAGGCCAAGCCTGTCTGAAAAAGAGACAGGAGGTAGTCCAAGACCGACTTTTCTGTACAGTCTAGAGGCGAAAACCCCCGTGCTTGAGCCCATAGGCAAAAACAACACCATTTCATGGCGTAAGTAGCATGAGTGGCCGGTTTTCTCACGGCCACTAGAAATGAAAATTACGTACCTACCGTAATTCTTGATCTTCTCTTGTATCTTCACCATTCATTACTGCTTGGGTTAGTGCCGGAGGCGCGCACCTACGGGAGGTTTTTTGAGTCGGCTCAGCACGGCGGCACGTGACTGCGGCCATACAGAAGAGGCCGTTGGGGTAAGGAAAGGAAAGCGAGGCAAGAGAGCCGAGGGACAGAAAAAGGAAGGATATAAACTGAAAAGGCATAAGCCGGTAGAGGATGAGACAGAGGAGAGAATTCCTACCTAAGGGACCGCAGGACCTCCTTTCCGAAGCAGCTCTAGGGGAGGAACAGAGAGAGGGAAAGAGAAAAGAAGAAGAAGAAGAAAAGGAAGCATGTTGAGAGGGAGAACAGTGCCCATCGAGCATTGGTTGAAAGGCTTATAAGCTCGAGACTAACAAAGGAGCAAGAATCCCTGTTGATAGGACTGAGAGAGGTCAACGAACCACCTGCACAGATCAGATACAAGGGCAGATTCTCTGACCTCTCAACATCCAAGTCCCTACATCTAGCTGAGAGCTCACAGACTACCTGGGCAGAAATCTGTTCGGAGAGCGCCCACCAGGAAGGGAGTATGCCCTAGCACCCTGTTAAGTGCTAACACAGAAGTGTATGGGAAAGATTATGCCTTACTGAAGGCAGCTTTGTATGAAAGGATGAGGTGGGAACTCAATCAGACTCCCTAAGGCAAGGCAAGAGCAGTCGCTCAAGGCTGACAAGTGCAAAGCACCAGCTAGAATGAGCTTAAAGATAATGCCAGGGGAATCTAAATTTTTGTTGAGGCCGAGCCAGGGCATGGTCTCTTAAGCTGTGAAACTGCATAACATGATCAAAGGTACCTAGAAATTGCACCTAGGGCCAATCAGAAAGAGTTCCCTCAGGTAAGTGAAAATACAGACGTGCTAGTCCTCTTTACCTTGAAGAAAAAGGAACCATTCACTAAGAATGGAAAACAGAAAGTTTTTTTTTTTGGCATAAAGGCCAAAGGAAGGAAGAGGAGCGAGATGGGAGGGAGGCCTACAGTAGGAGGCCACTGAGGGGAAGGTGGGTGAGTATCAGTAATGAATGGTGAAGATACAAGAGAAGATCAAGAATTACGGTAGATGCGTAATTTTCATATCTTCCCTTGTCAATCTTCACCATTCATTAATGCTTGCTTAGTACTAAGCCCCCTTAAAAGGGGGTAAGAAACCCTGAGGGAACAGACCCCAGCCTCCTGTTGGTGAGAAACAGAAGGGAAGACCCTGGGCTAATCAGAGAAAGCTATGGGAGAAGAGCTAGGAGGTGCCCCGGGCGAGAGAGACGGAGGAAGCCCCAGCAGTAGTCTCCTAGCTCTGGAGGAAAAAAGGCAGGTCCCAGAAAGCAGAGCGAATCACCCTACGCCGGGCCAGGGGTGACAACCTTGATAGACGAAGCCATACTGTCCGTCTAATGCAGATCACTGTCCCCGTAAGCCTGGAAGCCACCTCATTGGCGTCATAAGATGCCCTTGCTTGGTGTCTTGCCAGCTCCAGGCCTATAGCAGAGAGGGCAATAGCTTGTCTGGTTTTCTCCGTATCAGGCATTGATGCTAAGATCTGAGAAAGCATCGACCACAAATGCCTACTGTAGGCAGCGTGATGGGCCTGATGAGATGCAATGCAAGACCTTCGCACGAGAGGAAGAGAACACTCTTCGCCCCCCCACCGTCGAATTGCTGAGAATCGAGTCTGGTGGAGGTGTAAAGTGCGCCAGGCGGCGGAGCCAGAGGAGTCTCTAGGTATGCCAAACCCGAAGGTGGGTTGGGGAGAGTACCCAGGGGTTCCGAAGGGGCACAATACCTATGTCGGCAGTCTGCTGGGGCTGGAGAAAGGGTGGCTGGCGACTGCCAGGAACGGATAGACGCCTCCTGGAAGGGAATAGGCCAGGACAGTACCACCAGGTGCTGGGCACTGAATTCGCCAAGGAATTCACGCGTCTCCCATTCAGTATTGTCTCGCCTAACGTAGGAAATTCGAAGATCCCTCACCATCCTCGAAAGGAATCGCTGATATTCAGTGAAATCAGCATCGGAGGAGAGATGAGCAGAGGGTTCCTCTCCCTCAGAAGGGAGGAGGCGAGGATGATGGAAGCTCGAGTGTCAGAGGATTCTTGTGATGGTGGGATGGGAAAAACCCGCTCATTCATGCACCTGACATATGACTGGGAAGGCCGCCAGGAGAACCTCTGAGACGCCTCCCAGGATACTGGCCCGTGGGACCGACATAGCCCTGGAGGAGGCGGGGTTGGCTGCAGAGGAATGGGAGATGAGGCACCCTAGGAGAGGCAACTGTCCTCTGCTGAGGCTCTGAAATCCGAGGAGCGGAGCCTGAGCTGGCGGGATCCGGACAACAGACAGGTTGCAAAATGGAACCCTGGGGATCTGAAGCCTGGAAGAGACCAGAAGGGGATCCCTCCCCTGTGATGAACCTGGGACTGCATGGATCTAAGAAGGGGAGCCACAGCAACGCCACCAGAGGGGACCCCGGGGTCCAAGAGGAAAAGGTGGGGCCTGGCACTATGGCTCCTAGCCACACCCCGGCGGGTGGGCAGTGGGGAACCGAGACGCCTGAACCCTGCCCTCGCCCCTTGGACTCCGAGCGTCCTCCTCCTCGACCCAGTGATCTCCCACCCGGGGGGTGCAGCAGCACCAGGGTTGGTAGCTGCCACAGAACCCCCAGGAGAGCCCCTCCCTCCACCCGCTTCATCACCCCCAGGGACCACAGACCACCCTAGCCTGGGGGGCCTCAAGGAGGACAGCAGCGGGACAGAGGGAAGAGGCCCGCCACGCCTAGCACCTCGTGCCACCGGGACCCTGATCGAAGAATCAGGTTGCCATGACAGGTCCACGTCTGAATCATCAGCCTCCGAAGAGGAAGAATCAGCTGGACCACAATACTAACAGCAGGGGTCCCTGGTAAAGCGACACCAACTGCGCCCGGTGCGGAGGTGGCTGGGCGACCTCCGGACTCCCGCCAGCTAAGCCCGGCCCTGGCTCCCCACTGGCGCAGCCGAGCCCAGCACCGCCATTGGCGCCGGGACCCCAACCCAAGCGCCACCAGGAGGCGAACTGGGCCCTGGCGCCCGTGAGCAGTGCCGAGAGACAGGCGGCACCGCTAGCGTGCCGTCTGACCACCAGTGCCGCTCACGGTGCCGGGATCTGAAATGGCGCGGGAATGCGGCATCCGAGCCCAGCAGGTGTGAGCCTCGACACTGGGGAGCCTGCACTCCAAGGAGGTGACTGCCGGCGGTGTCTCCGCCAGCTGCCCCGAGAGGGACTCGGCGTTCCTCCGACACCCGCAAAAGAAGCTTCCTCTTTGGCAAGAGAAGATGAAGCCTCCTCCTCTCGGACCATACAGGCCGAGAGGAACCCGGAGGAAGGGCCTAGAGACCTTACCTGGGAATCCTGCAGCGAAGCCATCCCCAAAAGTCGGCGAGGGGCTTGCCGATCTTGAATACCGGACCGAGACACGGCGGTCCATGGAGAAACAGGCGTCGACGCATCCATATGATGGTTGGGTCCCAGGCAAAAGCAAACACCATGCCGATCCATTGGCGGAAAAATGCTAGCCACAGGAGCACCGGCGCGACGGGCATAGCCCGCATCGACTTACATTTGCCCCAGACCTGACATGATGTGAACAAATAAGACCAAAATTAGCAACAAAGCACTCGGCGCCATCAACAGAAGAAATAAACAGAAAGCGGTCTTACCGGGAGGCGGCGTCGAGAGAAATACAAGAATACAAGAGTCTGGCTTGAAGTGGCGCTTGAAGGCCTAAGTTCGCTACCGCATAGCAGGTGCAGCCTCAGCAGCCAGAGAAACAGAACTGAGATAGAGGAGGAGTCTGCAGCACCTACGGCCACCCTCGTCGCATGCATGATGCGGCGCGCTCAGAGGCGGCAGTTGGAGCTGACTCAAAAAAAAAAAAAAAAAACTCCCGTGGCGGGTGCGCGCCTCCGGCACTAACCGAAGCAGTAATGAATGGTGAAGACTGACAAGGGAAGATTATCAGCTACTTCTTGCAAGACCCCGTGTCGTATGATAGCTATGTCTCTAGGAGCCAAGCGTGCAGGTTCAGCAAACGAAGGTCTGGATGGATCAAGGAGCCCACCTCCTGAGCCAGCAAGTGATAGCTGATTGCCAGAGGTACCAGAAGTTCCCGGGATAGCTGATGTAGTAGAGGGAACCAGATCTGCCTGGGCCAGAACGGCATGATAAGCATCAGCATCGCTTGCTCTCTGCGAAGTTTCAGAAGAACCCTCTGGATCAATGGAAAGGGCGGAAGGCATAGAGGAATCTGCCCACCCAGGAGAGGGACAAGGAGTCTCGCCAGAAAACACCAGGCCCTGGATCTACTGAGCAAAAATTGGGCAGTTTTGCGTTGGATGGGGACGCGAAAAGGTCCAACTCTGGTGTACCCCATCTGTGAAACAGATTCTCTACTACCTCCTGGAGTAGTTTCCACTCGTGGACTCTGGCCTGAGAGCGGCTCAGGCCGTCTGCAATGATGTTGTCCACTCCTGGGACATGAACAGCAATGAGGTTTGCACCATGCTGCAAAGCCCAATCCCACACCCTCATGACCTCCCTGCAAAACAGGTAAGAATGGGTGCCTCCTTGTTTGTTGAGGTAATACATCACCGTGGAATTGTCTGTTTGCAACAGAAGAGTACCCGGTGGAATCTCTGACTGGAAGGCCTGCAGGGCGTAAAGAACTGCTCTCATTTCCAGGATATTTAAGTGGAAATGAGTCTTTTGGGCTGTCCACAGGCCCTGAGACCAGACACCGTCGAGGTGTGCACCCCATCTGAGCCCTGAGGCGTCTGTGGAGAGTGTCACAATCAGAGACGTCACAATGAAGGGGACCCTCACCAATAGATTCATCGAATCTAGCCACCATTGCCAATCCCGGATTACGGCCTTCGTGATCCGGATTGGGAGCTGCAGATGGTCTTGCTTTTGATCCCATTGGACCTGTAACATCCACTGGATGACCCGCATGTGAAGACGAGCAAGCGGGACTGTTGTAATGGCCGCAGCCATGTGTCCAAGCAGGCAAAGGACCAATCTGGCAGGAACGGTCTTCTTCGCCAAAATGTCCCTGATGAGGGATCTGATGTATTCCGCTCTGTCCTGGGGAAGAACAGCTTTCCCCTGGACGGTGTCCAGAACTGCGCCTATGAACTGCAGAGTCTGTGACGGAGCCAGGCGTGACTTCTCTCGATTGATCATGATGTCCAACGTCTCAAAAAGAGACCGAGTATAATGAATGGCAGACATCAAGGCCTCTGAGAGAGGGTGCCATGAGAAGCCAGTCATCCAGGCAAGGGAGACATGTAGCAGCCTTGTCCTCAGTGCGCCCTCGACCACCATACACTTCACTTGAATACAGAGTGCGATGACAGCCCGAAGGGGAGAGATCGGAACTGATAATGGTGGCCCTGAAACTCGAAGCGCAGAAACTTCCTGTGTGCTTGAGTAATAGGTATATGCAGGTAAGCATCCTGCATGTCCAAGAACGCTAGAAAGGTGCCCTGCTTGAGCATGGGAATCAGACCTGGGAGGGACACCATGCAGAAACATTTGTATAGGACTGACTCGTTGAGGTCGCTGAGGTCCAGTATCGGACGGAGGTTCCCTGTTTTCTTGGGAACCAGAAAGAAGTGAGAATAATAGCCTGCACTCACTCTGATTCCGTGGTACATGCTCTAAAACTATATTCTGACTGAGCATCTCCTGCTGTATGAGCAGGGTGTGCTGAACCGAGTAACAGGAAAGCAGGGGAAGTCTTGCTGGTGGGTGGTCAAGAAATTCTCTGAAGTGACCTTTCTTGACCAAATGGAGAGCCCATCGGTTGGTGGTAATCGACTGCCACCCTAAAAAGTGGAGAGCGATGCGACCCCTGACCTTTTGTGCCCGTTGATCCAGAGGAGGGGCGGGGCCGGGAAGGAGTCATGCTGTGGCAGCACTGGTCCCTGCAGGCTGGGCGGTTTAGTGTAGTGTTGGGCTCTGCCTGGGGATGACTTAGCCTGGACTTTCCGCTGAAAAGTGCCCCTTTGTTGCCGGCCGGAACGTGGCTGCTGTCTTTGCTGCCAGCTGCGAAAATGGCTCCAGTTCCTACAAAAGGAACTAGGCCTGGATCTGTACATGGCCTGTATAGACCTGACTGCCTTCCCAGCATCCTGGAGTTTGGTGATAACCTTCTCCAGGGTTCACCAAAAAGTACTCGCTGTTGTGGGACGTCAAGAATGTTCTTCTGTATGTCGAGAATGAAGACTGGAGACACAGAGCCAAGTGTCGCTGGAGACAATTGCCTGAAAGCTGCAGCTCTGGCGG
Organism: Neoceratodus forsteri; assembly: GCA_016271365.2. Classification (NCBI taxonomy): domain Eukaryota; kingdom Metazoa; phylum Chordata; order Ceratodontiformes; family Ceratodontidae; genus Neoceratodus; species Neoceratodus forsteri. The sequence goes on from CM057453.1 coordinate 1,401,000,771, forward strand.
ATGAGTCCGCGAGATAATATCCTGACTCGTAGTACTTGGGTACCCACATCAGTCCCTGTGCAGAGAAAGTTTAGGCGCTCCGCCTTCTGATCGCCATCCAGAAGATTATCGACCAGGTCCTGGCCCTGTTCCCACAGGGCATTCTGAAATTGTACCATGTGGGTTACGTAGTTCAGGGACCTGATGGAGCATGTAGCAGCCACATACATGCGTCTCCCTAGGGCATCCAATTGTTTGGATTCCTGGTCCAGTGGCTGTGTACTCATGTGTTGCGGTCTTTGGGACCGGTCATGTGAGGGCGTAATGACCAGGGAGTCTACCAGAGGTTGTTGAGCCAAGTACTGGTCCTCTCTTGGGGCCTTGTACAGGTGGTCAGCTTTCTTTGGCACCACAGGAGTGGAGTGCGGACACTTCCACGCAGCCTTGGTGACGTCCACGAAGGTGTCCACCAAGGGTGGCACTATCACAGGCTTTGGGTCTTTCTGCCGAAGATAACGGGCAAGGCGCTGTCGTTCGGGATCAAGGTCTTCAGCATCCCATCCCATGATGTCCTGGATGTGCCTCATGGTCTCAGAGAAAGAGGGATCATCCGGAGGAGACCTGGGCAGGTCACGTAGGTCAGGTGATGGAATGCTGAGTGGAGAAGGAGATCTGGAGTAATCTGAGGTATCCGATCTGGAGTCCTCCCCTGACGGAGTATACTGATGACGTCTGAGTCACTAGGGGCTGGGAGACCCTGATGGAGATCTTGAGGGAGGCCTTCTCCAATCCTTGGATTTACCCCTGGGAGGTGGAGTCTGCTCCTTAGGGGTTGGTGGTTGTCCTGCTGGCCCCTATGATAGAGGAGGGCGCGTAGGAGGTGAAGGAGTAGGAGGAAGTGGAGGAGGTTTTACAGGTACCGCATTCTTTCGGATGGTGTCCCACCAGAAAGTAAAGACGTCCTTTATTTCTTGCAGGTTCATGACCAACGACGGGCCCGGCGCCGGTGGTCTATCACTGGGGTCTGGGGTCGGGCGTCGGGTCCACGGGTGTCTCCGGGGTGGGCGAAGGATCCCTCGGGAGCCCAGCATCCTCAGTGTTGCCCGCCTTGTCTTCGGCAGCGTTGTGTCCTCCTCTGTTGAATTCCTGTGACTGGTGTCCACTGGTGACTGGGGGGTGGTCTTCGGCTCCGGTGAATGCGAGGCCGATGTCCGTCACTTGGCCGACGCCTTCGTGTCCAACGAACAACCGGCTGGCATCTGGTGCCTGGCTGATGTCCGCGGCTCTGGCAAATGCCTGGCCGACTTTAAATGCTTGGCTGACGTCGGGTCCTTAGTCTTCCTGGGTGGTGGATCCGGACCCCTGGGAGGCTGGGAGACCGACCTGGAGTTGGGGCTCCAACGTCGGGTCGATAAGGAAGACTTGAGGCATTCGGAAGACTTGAAGAGGCTCGAGAGGGAGTGGAGGAAGCCGAGGGCCTTGAAGTCGTGATGGGCTGGAGAGTCGAAGAGCCACCTGAGGCACGGACTTTGACCGGAGGGGGCTGAGAACAAGCCCTGGAGAGAGAGAGAGTGGTCCGACCTGGTGGCGCCTGAGCTACGGGAGTCCGAGGCCCGGTTCAGAGATCTGGACCTTGCTTTCTCCCGGTGTTTGTCCTGGTGTTTGTGGGTTTTGGAAGAAGAATTGCCCCTGGTGGAAGGTTCTTGGTCCATCCTGCTAAGTCTTTCTTCCAGCAGGTAAGCATGAAGTGCCTTCTGATGGCGGATCCTGGTGCGGCTGTTGAACCCTTGGCAGAAGGTGTAGGTCTTGGTGTCGTGGTCCGGGCCTAAGCACCGCACACAGGAAGAATGAGGATCCTTAAAAGGGATCTGTTTTCCGCAGGCACACTTGGAAAGGTGTCCCTCAAGTGAAAGAGTTGGAGAGGACATTAGTTTGGAAAAACTCTTGAAGTTCTAAGTCATTGTGCGCTAGGTAGAGACCGAGAGGCTGATGCTGGCGAGTCGACGACGGGAAAAGAACTGGGGATTCTGGGGGACCGCCTCCTTATGTACTGTGTCTGACGTTTGGGGGCGGGACTGACATCGGAGGCAGTCCCAGCTGAATACTGTTAGCTAGAAAATTTCCGTGGGGTCCTGGCGCCTGCCGGCTTCAGTCCTAATGGTGTAACGTGCTGCAAGAACTGTTTCTCTAAGTAAGATCTGAATGTCCCTCATCTGGAATCTTGCCCCTTGGACCACTGCCATAGAAGCTGCCATGTGGCCCAAGAGCTGGAGGAAATTCCTTGCTGGTCGAGATACCTGAAGGCTGAAGGAAGAGGCTAGTTCTATAAGAACCCTTGCCCTTTCCAGGGGAAGAAAGGCTCTTGATTTGACAGTATCCAGCTCTGCCCCTATAAAGGTAAGAAGCTGGACTGGCTCGAGATCTGACTTGAGAAGGTTGAGAAGAAATCCTAGAGAAGTGAGCACTTGCTGGGTCACTTGCAGGTCTGACTTGACTTGGTCTGGAGACTGGCCCACTATTAACCAGTCATCCAGATATGGAAAAATGGAAATCTTTTGCCTCCTTAGAAAGGCAACTACTACTGCCAGGCACTTTGTGAAGATCCTTGGGGCTGTGAAGTTAGGCCAAAGGGCATTGCTCTGAACTGATAGTGGCCTGAGGCAACTCGACACAAGTACTTTCTGTGGGAGCACCTGATGTGAATGTGAAAATAGGCATCTTTGAGGTCCAGGGGCTAGCCAGTCTCCTGGCCTTAAGAGGAAAGGATTATTCCCAGAGTTACCATCTTGAACTTGGTTTAAAAGATATTTGTTTAGGTATCTTAGGTCTAGGATGGGTCACCACTCCTGTCTTTTTGGGGTAAGGAAGTACCTGGAGTACAGACCTTTGCCCCAGTGTAGGTAGGTACTCTCTATGGCTCTCAAAGCCAGCAGAGATGAAACCTCTACCTCTAGGGCAAGGGTTTCTGAGAGACCTGCAGGTGGAAAAGATCTGGCTCTCATCTTCGGAAATTTTTGAAGCTGAGAACCAGTCCCTGGCTTACTACTTCCAGGACCCACTTGTCTGATGTAACAGACATCCAGTCCTGGACAAAGTAAGTCAGCCTGCCCCCTACTGGAACAGGAGAGTCGACCGGGAAGGCCCATCAGGGTGTCTGCTTGGCAGGAGCCTTAGGCTGAGGAGTGGATGCAGCCCTGCTCATTCCCCTTCTGCCTCTCCCTCTGTGAAAAGGGAGAAGAGGCCTGTGCTTGGTAAAAAGGCCTTTGAAAAGGCCTGCCCCTGCACCTAGACTGCTGCCTTTGAGGAGTTGCCTGCCTCTCTTTGGCCTGAGAACTCCTGTAAGTGGTCCTGTACTCATCCATTTTCTTCATGCAATTCTCTGTCTGCTGCCCAAACAGAGAATTACCAGTTACAGGAAAATCCATGGCCTTAGCCTGGGTATCCTGCAAGAGGCTAGTACATCTGAGCCAAGCCATTCTCCGAAGAGCCACAGATGTAGCCATGACTCTCGATGACACATCATTGGAGTCCACAGCAGCAAGAAACTGAACTTTGATGCCTCAATCCCATCTGCAGCCACCTCCTCCAGTTCCTTGGCTAGCTGGGGAGGCCTGTTTAGCCAGTGCCAGTACAGTATCCCACCTGGACTTCTGGTACCCTAGCTGTATAGGCCATATAATTCGCCTGCCTGAGTCCCAAGGAAGATGCCACTGCTGTTTTTGCCATGGCATCATTCTTCCTGGAGTCTTTGTCTGGGGTGAAGCCAAGGGAATGTTTGCCTTACCACAGGCAGCAGCCTGCACAACCCTAACATGGCTGCACTGCTGATATAAAAACTCTGTATCTGAGCCTGAAAGTGTATACTTCTTGTCCATTCTTCTATCAACAGCAGGTACAGTATAGAATTCAGAGACTTCAGGATTTTTTGTGTCTGCTTCCCAAAAGATTTGTGAAGGGGAACAGACAGTCTCCTGGACTCTGGGATGTCCATCATTTCCACAAAATCAGGCTCCTCTTGATCCTCCATTGCCTCCTCCATAGGAAGCTGGAGGGTCTCAGCCACCTTTCTGTACAACATAAAGTGGGAAGAGGACTCAGAAAGCCTAGGAGGGGATACACATGAAGGTCTGTCTGGGGAGATGTCCGGTTCTACACGCACATCCAGACTTTCACCATCACCATCTTCAAACTCCCCTCCTCCTCAAACTCCGGTTCATAAAATTCTTCAGGGGTATAATCATGAACCAGGGGAACCGACATGAACCAAGCCCCTGCCAAAAGGTGCCGGATCGGCTGGAACTGGGCGAAGCGATTCTACAATCCGAATCGCTCCATTTCCTCGGCAGTCAGAACATGGGTTTCTGTATCCGAACCGGACGATTTCTCTTTGCGTTTTCTTTTTGTCAGAACTAAACCCTCTGGATCAGCTCTCCTTTTGCCCGAAGTACTGCCCTGGTCAGAGGGCACTCCTTCTGGTTTGGTCGGAACCGAACCGGGCTGGCCATCCGGGTCAACGGACTTCTCTGCCTCCTTTTCCCTCAGTCTACTTAATCTCTTTTCAAGGGTAGATTTGGGTAAGTTTTTACAAATTTGGCAGTCTTAATCGAGGTGTTCAAACCCCAGACAATAACACAGGTGGTGTGGGGATCAGCCTTAGCAAAGACCTCCCCACACTCACTGCAGTGTTGAAACCCAGTGGGCCCGGTTTTTTCCTTGGGTTTCTCAGACATGGCCAACCTAACCAACTTACCCCTTTTTTGGCAACTGCCAGGCAAGAATGCCTTATTGGTTCCTAACCGTGTCACGAGACTTGGGGAAAAAAAAACGTATCAAACCCATTTTTTTTTTAGAACCAATAAGGACCGGTAACCACACACTAGAGTAAGATACAAGAATCAACAAATGATCAGTTCAGCCGAACCGATCCACACTTTCACAAGTTCCACACAGAAAAACAGTACAAAACCTATCTAGTACTCACGGTACCACAGACAGAGACTGAACCGACTATGCGGAAATAAATTTCGGTTAAAAACCAACAGTAAACCAACACTTCAACTGACTTTCGAACCGAGCTGCAGGAGAAATCGCTGGAGCGACTGTTCAGTGAGGCGGAGTAAAGAATCTGACAGTTAGATTTCAAAGGGAAATAGTGACATCAACCGAGCTCGAGCTCAGCATTCTATGCTCTGCATAGAAAGTTTAACCCTTTGTTCTCCGGGGCAGTTTAAAGGCTGGGGCTAACTGCATTAGTCAGAATACAGCAAGATTTCATGTTGCTTGAAAGTTCCAAACAGTTTTTTGCAGTCATTTCAACAATATAACTATATGCATTTTCAAACCAAGGGATCCCAGTTTCACACAAAAATTCACACATATTTTATAACTTCAGATACACAAGCGAGAAGAAAAGACAGAAACAGCAAGTGAAGGCAGAGAAAATTTTGACTGTGCAGTAAGACAAGAGACAGAAAAGAAGAGGATAGAACAGATCCTCGAGTTTAGCTCTTTCTACATAAAAAATGGGACAGGGTCTTACTCAACCTTACCCCGAGGGAACCTGTTTAACAAAAAAAAAAAACAGGTTTTCAAAACTTTCCTTAAATTCTCCATTAACATTAGTTTATAAGCTTTACAGTTCTTAGTATATGCAGTATCATCTTCTCCATAACAGCCAGAATGGTAAATAGTGAAGTTTAAACTCACACATTTTTTCACCCTTCTGAATTCTCAATTCTAATGTTTGTACTGCAAACAGTTAAGTTTAAACTCGTGCATTTTTTTTAACCTTCGGAATTCTCAGTTCTACTGTTTCTAATTGTTCAGTTTACACATTAACATTGCAGCAAAAATACTATATTGTTACCCGCGTATCTCTTTTCTTGATGTCTCTCCCAGCCCTGGAAGAAGCATACCTATTTTACCAGAATGCCACCTCTTTCCCCAGGTGGTCTTCCTTTGTGGGCCTTCTGCTTCTCATGGTCTCTGGGAAGTAAAGTTTTTTTTTTTTTTTTACACTGCAGGGTAACAGCACCCTTCTCTCTGGGGGCTACAGCCAACATTAGCTGACAGGTAACGCAGGATGTACAGTAGGTCGCTACCTGCCTGTAGACTCCTAGCCGGTAAAAACATGGCAGGTTTGCCTCTTACTTATATGCCTCCCACTGTGATCCGTGTGTGCCCACTGCATCACCTGCATCCGACATTTGATAGGAACAACCACCTGCTCTTCCATCTTGTTTAACCAGGGGTTAGGATGTAACCTGTATAATATCCCTTTCTTCATAACATAATGGGGATGGGCTATGTTAACCACCCCAAGACCAATACGTACACCATCAATACTTGTCACATACTGGTATAACCCACAAACATGTGTATCACCCATTTTGTAGCATACCGCAGTTTCTGAATTTCCAGGGAATCTCTGGTTTAACAAAGAGATCAGTCCATTCAGAGATCTCACAGGTTTCTTCCTCACCTTTCAACTGCTGTACTGAAGGGGACATGCCTCCATCTTGGATCACATGATCTGCATCTCGTGGCATTCTTTCTTCTTCACTACAAGCAAGTACCTCTTCATTGGCAGTCTCTATACCACTCGCACCTGACTTCCCTGACACAGAACAAGGCGTTCCTCCAACTCCGATTCCGGATCAACAAGGCAGCTCCCATAAAACACAGGAAGGTCCAAATGCTCCATCTTGGGTATCACGACTCCAAATTGGTTCTCTGTACTGCGACTGGACTCCATATGACCTCTCTCTGCAACAGATGGGGTCTCTCCTTGCCTCTCAACTTTATCCGACTTGTTCAGGTGCTTGCCTTTCCTGGTGGGTTCACAGTGCAGCTCCTGGAGGATTACTGAGAACCCTGGGTATCTCTGCTCAGCCTCCATCCATCATTCTCTGAGCCAGTTCACCAGTTCTATTAAGGTTTTCACCATCTGCATAATTTCCCTCACTGCCCAAAAGTCATATTTCGGCCACTCCATAGTATCTCTGTTAGGTTCACTACTGCCAGTCACATCTTCTCTTTGTTGTATAGCCCACCATTTGAAGAAGACAGACAGGTTTTCAGGTTGTGTCCCTGCCTCATATTCTTCCATCATTGGTTCTGGCTGTACAGTATCAGTTTGGACTTTTGTTTCTGCTTCTAGTTTGACTGCCGTTCTTTTGATAGTCACTTCCGGGGTTGTTATTGCAGGATCCATGCCTTCCTTCTATGCTTCCCTGGTACTAGGTCTAGTATCCACAAGTAAAACTCCTGGCTTAGAGTATGCATGGCATAAACCCCACTTAGGCTGACAGCATCTGTGGTCGAGGCACATGTCAGCAACATAGGAAGACCAGGAGCAGGTATAAATTCATAAGAAGCATTTTATTTTTTTCTAATAATAGTAAAATAAAAAATAAAATTGTTCAGGATAACAATTTACAAAGGCAGTACAAACAAAGAAAACAAAGTCATTCATATGAGGATATCTCAAATTCCAAGATTCAGTCTTGCTCTCTCTCTAGCAAAAGTATTGCTGCTCTTTTTTAAGTCTTTGCCTGGGAACTCGTTAAAGAAACATCCTGTTTTTCAGAAAATGTTCTTGTCAGTTTCCTTCCTTGCAGGTGCAACAAAACAGTACATGATATTCCATAACTGACCTCCTGTTGACAGCTCTGCAAAAGAGCTAGTGTTGCATTGCAGATTAATCCCCTAAGTTCCAAATAGCCTTTTGCAATCATTTCAACAACATACATTTTCAAACCAAGGGATCCCAGTTTCATAAAAAGATTCACACATATTTTATAACTTTAGATACGCAAGTAGGAAGAAAAGACAAACTGCAAGTGAAGGCAGAGAAAATTTTGACTCCACACTCAGACAAGAGACAGAAAAGAAGAGGACAGAACAGATCCTTGTGTTTAGCTCTTTCTACATAACAAATGGGATACAGTCTTATTCAACCATGTCACAGGCACCATCTTTGACTCTTCACTCAGAGTCGACTACAATGTCCCATTTGGTGCTACCACCTTCCTCAGAGTCATGGGAGACGACAGAGTCAGGGATGTCATTTACGACATCATTGCTGGCACCTCATTCAGAGCTGGATCCGGGATTGACACCTCAGTAATTGCTATCACCATGTCCAGAGCCATCCCTCTCCTCAGTGTCACTTGTGACACCATGGATAGGGACAGTCTCCAAACCAGCATCAGGATGGACAATAAGAACAGGTTACTCACCTGTAAAAGTAGTTCTAGCAGTGGTATATATTGTTCATCCACACTCTTTGGCATGTCCCCGTCCACTTTAAGATCAACCGGAAGTCTTCAAGCTGGCTCCTCCCACCCACCCAGGTAGTATATACCTCGGCTCTGTACCATGATGCCAGATCTTAGCCCGCTGGAAGCCAGGTTGTATACATCCAGAGCCAGTGAGGTCAGGTGGGTCCGTGTGGATGAACAACATATACCACTCCTAGAACTACTGTTACAGGTGAGTAACATGTTCTAGGAGCGTGGATATGTTGTTCATCCACAGTCTTTGGCAGACTCCTAGCAGTTCTCCGGGAGGAGGGAGGCAAGGTTCACACTCCCTACTCAGGGAACAGAGACTGGAAAACTGAGGTCCCAAAACCAGCATCCCGGCATGACTCAAGGTCGATGTGGTAGTGGGTGATGAAGGGGTTTGCTGACTTTAAGGTAGCAGCCCGGCTGATTTCCTGGATAGGGATGTCCCTGGAAGCAGCCACTGATGCAGCAGTATGGCAGGTAGAATGAGCTCTTATCCCTCTGGGAGGCTCCTTGCCTGCCAACTCATAACACAGACCTATGCATTATGTAATCCAACGTGCAATAGTCCGCTTTGCTGCAGATCTACCACAAGCGGCTTCAGTGTAGGTGACAAACAGCTGGCGAACCTCTCTTCGAATTTTCGCCGTCCTCTCCTTGTAACAGGAGAGAGCACGTCTCAGGTCCAAAGTATGGAGCCTGTACTCGGCTTCCAAGGTGTAATTAGGGTAGTATGCTAGAAGAGTCAACACCTGGTTAAGGTGAAACTCTGACTCCATCTTCGGAAGGAATTTCGGGTTGGGGCATAGAACAACCTTGTCCCTGTGGAAGACCAGACAAGGGGAGTCCACTGAAAGCATCTGGAGCTCCCGTCCTTCTGGCAGACGTGATAGCCACCAAGAAGGTCATCTTCCACGACAAGTGTGCAACTCACACTTGTGCATTGGTTCGAATGGCTTCCCCATGAGCTTTGCCAGTACCAGCAGTATATCCCACAGAGATGGAGGTTCACACACCGGAGGGGATATGTGATCCAGGCCTTTGAAAAAGCACCCGACCACTGTCTCCTGCGCCAGCATCGGCTGAACGGACCATGCCCGGGAAGCAGAGATGGCTGCCAGGTGCACCCGAAAGGGTCGATGACTGTAGACCCCCTTTGGAAAGAGACCAAAGGTAGTCGAGAATCTTAGCCACTGGATAGGATAAAGTGTCCAGACCCTTGCCCTGACAACAAATGGAAAACCTTTTCCACTTGAAGGTAGAACATTTCCTAGTCGATTCCTTTCTGGATGCCTCCACCATGGTGTAGACATCTTTGGAAAGACCCAAAGCCTGGAACTCTAGCCACTCAGGTGCCAGTCTGTGAGGTGCAGAGGTTGAAGGTCCAGATGGAATACCTTCCACTGATTGAGAGAGATCAGGACCGGGCATGTGCAAAGTCGCTCTGGGGGCCTGCAGCTGAGGCTGAGGAGATCTGGATACCAGAACTGACGCGGCCAGTATGGGGCTACCAGGATCACCCTCACCTTGTCCCTCCTCACCTTGAGGAGCATCTTGTGGATCAAGGGAAATGGAGGGAAAGCATACAGGAGGCCTGGGGTCCATGGCCTCGAGAAGGCATCCCCCTGCAGCAAGCCCTGCTGAGGGGGGTAGGCATGAAACAGCCTCAGCTTGGTGTTTTCCCTGGAGGCAAACAGGTCCACCATCAGTTTGCCCCAACCGGAGAACAGGCTGTAAGCTATCTCTGGATGGAGAGACCACTTGTGAAATGTCTGGCCTAAGCGGCTGAGAGCATCCACCAGATGGTTTGAGGTTCCTGCCACATGGATGGCGAGGAGATCTGCCTCTAATCTGCTCATGCGGGTCCAGATGCGGAGCATCTCCTTGCACAGCAGAGGGGAGTGTGTGCTGCCCCGCTTGTTGAGGTAGTATATGGTCGTGGTATTGTCCATCTGGACTTGAACCACTTGACCCCGGAGCTAAGAAGCGAAAGCTGGCAGTGCCAGTCTGACTGCTCTGAGCTTCAACAGGTTGATGTGGCATCGGGATTCCTCAGGGGTCCAGAGCCAGTGGGTCCTTTTGTCCCACATATAGGCTCCCCAGCCCATGAGAGAGGCATCGGTTGTGAGTATGACCGTCGACTCGAGACAAACGGAATCCCTTCCTGCAACCATTCTGGGGCGGTCCACCACTGGAGAGCGTCCCACATCTTCTGGGTTACATTGATCAGCTGGTCGAAATGACCTTGACGCTGAGTTCACTGGGTAGCCAGGTCCCACTGGAGGGGACACGTGTGCAACCGGGCCCAACAAACCACTGAGGTGCACGCCGCCATGTAGCTCAGAAGGCCCAGAAAGTCCCGGGCAGGGTGCAAGTGCACAACCAGAAATGACTGGGCAAAGGAGGAAAAAACCTCCGCCTTGTCCGACGGGAGCCAAGCTCTGGCTTGACAAGAGCCAAGCTCTGCCCCGATCAAGCCCATCACCTGAGAAGGCACAAGTTCCGACTTGGCTTCATTGATCAGGAGGCCGAGTCAAGAGCAGGTCTGCAGGGCCAGGTCCCTGGACCTCTTCACCTCCTGTTGGGTGGAACCTGCTAGGAGCCATTCGTCGAGGTAGGGGCAAATCCTGACCCCCCGACTCCAGAGATTGGCCGCCACTACTGCAGTGCATCTGGTGAAGACCCATGAGGCTGAGGAAAGGCCGAATGGCATGGCTTGGAACTTGTACAGGGTCCCTTCGACTCTAAAGCAGAGGAACCGCTGATGGGACTGACGGATCGGGACATGAAAGAACGTGTCCTGCAGACCCAGTGAACAAAACTACATGTTTTGCTCAAAGGATGGTATGATCTGTGACAGAGTGACCATCCAAAAGGTGCGTGGCCCGAGATACTGATTCAGGTCATGCAGCTCTAGAATGGGGCGCCAGCCCCCCGTCCGCTTGGGCACCAGGAAGTACCTGGAGACAAAGCCTGGTTCTGCTGGAGGATCCACAACTGGAGCTACTGCTGCGTGATATCATCTTGGAGAGCCGACTGGGTCTGAGCGGATATTCATTCCTCCAGAGGGGCGCGGGCTCAGCTTGGAGGGTACTGCTCGAATTCCAGAGGCAGTTTCTGACTGACCACTTCCAGAATCCACCTATCCGTGGTGATAACGAACCAGGCGCAAAGAAAGTGGCAGAGTCGGCCCCCCACAGGAGGACCCAGAGCTGGCGTGATGGGAGAGGGGTTGGCAGCCCCCGGCCCGTCACTGAGCAGGTTTGGAGGAGGAAGAGGATCCAGGATCTGAACCTCGGCCTACTTTGGAGTCTGTTGGGGTTCAGGGCTGGGCCAAGGGCGCCATGCTTGGGCCTGCTGTTAATGCTGGTGCTGCTGTCCACCTTGAAAGGAGGACTGCTGAGCCGCAGGGGAAGAATGCCGAAAAGGCGGCTTCTTTTTCTTCTGCTGGTTCTTGGCATTGGACTGCTCAATCAGCTGAAGGTGACCGGCCACTCCTGGGCCAAACAAGTTGGTCCCAAGGAAGGGCATGTCAGCTAGTTTGTGATGGGTATCCACCGGGAAGGAGGAGAGCCTCAGCCAAGCCCTGTGATGAGAGGAAACTGCGGCAGCACTTGAACTGGCACAAGAATCCCCAATGTCAAGGGTCGTCTGGAGCAGCTGTTTGGTAGCAGCTCAGCCCCGATCCCAGACCTGCTTGACTGTGGTCTGCATGTCCGTGGGGAGATGTGGGAGGACTTCGTCTAGCGACCCCAAAAGGGCGTGAGAGAAGTGTGCCATGATGACAGCCGAACTTGCCTGACGAAGGCCCAAGGAGGAAATCGCTAAGACCTTCCTGGCTGAATAGTCCAAGAGCTTGGGCTCTTTATCAGGTCGGTCGGTCAGTGTCATCAGAACTGCCAGTACGCCTGAACACAGAGGCGGTCACCAGGCTGTCAGCCGAAGGATGTTCTGTGAACCGCGCTAGGGACCACATGGGCACCGCATTTGCATGCCATGCAGGCAGACGGAGCTAGACAAGAGGCAGGACATTCTAGGGTCGGTCCAACAATGGCCTCAGCCACAGGAAAGGCCTCTACTGGGTATCCCCCCCTCTTGAGGATGTCCATAAGAGGGTACTCTGCCTTTTTCTGCATTGGCTCCAGGGGCATCCCTGTAGACTCAGAGATGAGGTGAAGGATACCTTGAAAAGACAAGGGACCTTCCTCCGTCTCTAAGCCAGCAGTCAGTTCATCATCACCTGGATGTGAATGTAGACTGATGATGTCCGAATCCGAGGAATCTGGATACAATGGCCTACCGCTCATGTCACCTTCAACTCGCTGGGGGCAGTCTGGGGTGACCGTGACTGACAACTGCCGGGGAAGCCCAGTGTTCAGCATGTCTTCCTTGGAAGGAGCCCCTCACACAGGCTGTTTGGGCGGTGTTTCCACCACAATAGGTAGAGAGACCATTTTGAGCCGAACAGGTGGTCTTGCCAGCTCCGCGGGCTGGGGAACCAATTTGGTCAGCTCCGAAGGAGTCGGCTTCAGCCTAGGAGGTGAAAGCCAAGTGATGGCTGGGGTGGAAGCCATGGTAGGCTTATACCCAGGCAAAATCAGCTGTTGCCACATGAGGTCCCTGTAGCGCTGGAGTTTCCACCGGAGCCTCTCCTCATCCGAGGAGGAAGAGGACAACTGATGATGTTGCCTCTTTTTACAGCGCTTATGGCTCTTCATTGGCCTGTCAGTTGAGGGGGGGTCCTACACCTTGATCGTGATCAAGCAGGTTGACTCGGTCGCTCGTGAGACATCGGTGGGGCCGGTGACTTCCCAGGGTCCGGGACCCGTTCCTCGATGGGGATGCCAGCAGGCTGTGTCTCCTCATCAGGGAAAACAAGGACTAGAATTCTCTCCTAGGTGTCACTGACCAGAGTCGGCGACAAAGGGTCAATGGGATCGATGATGATTTCCACACTGTCGACCAAACCATTGGTCGGCTGGCTAGACGGCAAATCCGAAAAGCCTGCGGGCGATAGATGCGATCTCGACCGAGGTCGAGACTGCATGTTCCTGGGACTGAGATCTCTCCCGCTCCAAAGACTGTTTCCATTGAGACGAAGACACACTCGGATCCTTCTCCTACTTACGGGATCAAGAGGAGTGCGAGCCTGCAGGCACCTCTCCCTTGGTAGGGAGAGACTGGCCCAACTCCTGGAAGGAACCCGAGAATGTGGAGCCTAGGTTGAGTGGAACGAAAAATCTCCAAGAAGAGACTGCAGCACAAGCCGCCTATTGCTTGAACTCTTGCATGCGTTCCAACTGCTCGGTGTATCCCGCAGCAGTGGAAACTGCCCATCAAGGCTCCTTGGATTTCACTGGAGGGTTCCTCTTCTCCAGCCTCCCCAGTTTCAGGCGTGCGAGACGGTCGTCGAGGACATTGGTATGAAAAGCCAAACACAGACTGCACATCGAGGTGTCATGGCCGACACCAAGGCAGTAGACACACGCGGTATGGGGATCGGTACGCAACATCTTCTGGCCGTACGGGGACCGACGAAATCCAGGGGAACATCTGTCTTCCATGATCGAAGCTGCAACCTTGCGATCGCTAACATGAACAATACGATGTTTCGGTAAAACCGAAGGTTTGAAAGCCAGGGCCTACAAAATGCGAGAGCACGAGGGAGGCAACCTGAATCTTCCAGCGGAAAGGAAGATCTGGCATCATGGGGCGGTGCTGAGGTATATACCACCCAGGTGGGTGGGAGGAGCCAGCTTGCAGACTTCTGGTTAATCTTAAAGTGGAAGGGGACATGCCAAAGGGTGTGGATGAACAACATATCCATGCTCCTAGAAAAACAGGTTACTCAGCTGTAAGACTAGTTCTATGAGTGGTATACAGTGTACATCCACACTTCTGGCAGTGTAATTTCCCCTTTCAGGTTTGCCGGAATGTCTTCAGGCTAGCTCCTCCCACCCACTCGGGTAATAACTCCCTTGGCACCACTCCATGACATCAGATCTTGCCCGCTAGAAGCCAGACCGGTGTGCCACTTGCCTGAGGAGGTAGGGTGGGTCAGTGTGGATGTACACCATATACCACTCCTAGAACTACTGATACCAGTTAGAAACCTGTTTTTCTAGGGACATGGATATGGTGTACTTATCTACACTTCTGACAGACTCCCACCAGTTCTCTGGGAGGAGGGGGCAAGGCGCACACCCTTTACTTAGGGAATAAAGATTGGAGAACTGTGTCCCCAAAACCAGTATCCCAGTATGACTCAGGGTCGATGTGGTAGTGGGAAATGAACAAATATACTGGCCTCCAGGGAGCAGCCCTGCAGATATCCTGGAAAGGAAAATCCCTGGAAACAGGCACCAAGGCAGTGGTATAACAGGTGGAATGAGCTCTTAGCCCTACGGGAGGCTCTCTATCCACCAAACTATAGCAGAGGTCAATGAAATATACAATCCACCTGCCAATCGTCCACTTAGCTGCTGGTCTGCTAGGTGCGGATTCAGCATAGGTGACAAATAGCTGGCGAACCTGAACCTTGAACTCCAGCCATGCTCTCCTTGTAATAAGCTAGCGCTTGCTGCAGGTCCAAAATATGGAGCCTGTGCTCGGCCTCCGAGGTGTTATTGGTGAAATACACTGGGAGGTTAATCAACTGGTTAAGGTGAAAATCCGACACAATCTTTGGGAGGAACTTTGGGTTGGGGGCAGGACAACCTTGTCCCTGTGGAAAACCAGGTAAGGAGACTCCACCGAAAGCACCTGGAGCTCACTGATCCTTCTGGCTGACAGGAAGGCAGTCTTCGATTACAGGTGAGACATTTCACACCTGAGCATCTGTTTGAATGGCTTGCTCTTAAGCTTTGCCAACACCAGCAACAAGTCCCAAGATCGTGGTGGTTCATGCACCGGAGGGGAAATGTGGTCAACGCCTTTAAAAATGCACCAGACCTCTGTCTCCTGTGCCACCGACTGATGACCAACCTACATCCAGTAGGCAGAGATGGCTGCAAGGTGCACCTAAAGAGTCATCAACTGAAGGCCCGACTGGGAGAGAGACCAAAAGTATTCAAGAATGCTAGCTAACGGACAAGATAAGGGGACGAGATCCTTGCTCTGGCACCAAACAGAGAACCTCTTCCATTTGAAGGCACAGCATTTTCATGTTAACTCCTTTCGAAATGCCTCAACCACAGCAAGGACATGTTCAGAAAGACCCAAAGCCTGGAACTCTAGCTGCTCAGGAACCAGGTTGTCAGGTGCAGGAACTGAAGGTCTGGATGGAGTAACTTCCCCTGATTGATGGAGAGCAGATCCGGGTGGAGAGGAAGACGCCTCAGGGGTCTGCTGCTGAGGAGATCAGGGTACCAGAACTGGTGTGGCCAGTCCAGAGCCACCAGGATTACCTGTGCCTTGTCCCTCCTTGCCTTGATCAACACCGTGTGGATTAATGGAAATGGAGGGAAGGCATAGAGGAGGCACAGGGCCAAGGAATCAAGAAAGCATCCCCCTGTAGCATTCCCTGCTGAGAGGGGTGGGAACAAAACAGTGTCAACTTTGCATTCCCCCTGGAGGCAAACAGACCTTAATACATATAGGGCTCTGTGCAATTCATGTAAAAGTACATCAAAAAAGCCAAGAGCACCTACTGCAAAGATCTTTTAACCAATTCCTATGGTGACTCAAAAAAATTCTTGTCACATATTAAATTCTTCCTTGGTTCGAATCCAGCATCCATCCCAAATGACATGACACTTAAAGGGGTTCACTGTACCAATCCCAGAACCATTGCCAACTTTTTCAATGATAAATTCTCTGACCTAACTACACCTCTGCTTTTCCTGCCCAATCTCACATACCCACCTTGCCTGTTGTAAACGGTCCTCATTTCTTTTTCAAGGCAGTCTCAAGATCTGAGGTGCTCAGATTGTTAAGCAATATCTTGGATTACACTGCTGCTGGCTCTGACAATCTAGAACCAAAGCTCCTAAAGTTAGCTGCCCCCAACATTGCTGCTCCCTTAGCCAGGATTTTCACGCTCTCCCTGTGCCAGAGTTGTATCCCTGATATATGGAAGGTAGCTAGGATTACCCCTGTTTTCAAAAAAGGAGATCGTAAAGATCCATCAAACTACAGGCCCACTGCCATCCTATCAGTCCTCAATAAAATTTTTGAGAAACTTGTAGCCACACAATTGACTTCCTGCAGAAACATGATCTACTTACCTCTGCCCGGCATGGCTTTCGCAAGGGCCATAGCACCACTACCACCCTTCTCAAATTTACGTCGGATGCACTAGTGGCTATGGACTCCAGCCTTTTCCCTGGGGCCATTTTCACTGACATGTCTAAGGCTTTCGACTTGGTTAATCACTCTATCATCCTAGCCACTCTTACATCACTGGGTTTCTCGATTAACGTTGTAAGGTGGTTTGGGAACTACCTATCTGAAAGGACTCAAACTGTGAACTACAACTCTACCCTCTCGGACGGAGCAACTATAAACATTGGGGTGCCGCAAGGGTCCATCCTTGGACCCCTGCTTTTCTCTATTTTCATAGATAACATTCCCACCAGCCTCCATAGGACAACCTCCCTGATTTATGCAGATGACATTGTTCTGTATGCCAGCGCAAAAAGCATTGATGACATAAACAATCTACTCTCTCTTGACTTTCAGCTAATGCAACAGTGGTTGTCAACTCACAAACTTGTGCTAAATGAGTCCAAAACCCAAACTATGCTCTTTGAATTAAATGCCAAGCTTAAACATGCCCAGCCTAATTTCAAAGTCTCCTCCTTAAATGATTCAACAGTTGGGGTTGTAAACTCATTTAAATAACTGGGCATCACACTTGATCCATCACTAAACTTCGACCTACACATCCAACAGATTTGTAAACGGGTCAACTCCAAACTTGGCATAGCCTACCAGACCAGCTATGTGCTCAATCCCTCAGCAAGGCTTGCCATTGCCCGAAGCATACTCCTTCCATCACTTACCTATGGTGCTGCTACTTATACCTCACCGTGCCAATCGAGTCTTAGGAAGTGGGATGTCACATATAACAACATCTGTCGCTATGCGTCCTCCTCTCACCAGCTAAAACACCACTGTCTCCTCTGTTCTGACCTGGGATGGCTTCCTCTTCCTGAGCTAAGACTTCATGCTTATGGCTCAGTCATTGACAACACTGTCCGATTACAAATTCCCAAACCTCTGGCAGGCCTTTTCTAATATCTGACACCTTGCTATGGGTTACGGTCTAGTGACTATGCTTCTATCCTCATTCCCAGACATAACACTACTAAAGAAAACAGTGTCAGTGGCTCAGTAGGTAGCACACTCACCTCTGAGGCCGGGAGATCAGAGGGCTGTGGGTTCAGTTCCCACATCTGGCAACTGGGTTAATATCCCAGTACTGACACTGTAGTGCAGCATGAGAGGGGTGCTGCACTTCTGAGGTGCCGTCTTTCAGATGAGACGTTAAACTGAGGTCCCATCTGCCTGGATTGGTGGTAGTTCAGGTGGATGTTAAAGATCCCATGGCACTTATCAAAAAAAGCAGGGGAATTTCCCTGGTGTCCTGGCCAAATTTCCCTCATTCACTAAAAATACCACCAACCGCTTATGGTTCAAGGTCAATTGGCATTCATCTGTATCCCCCTCCCCCAGGTCGTGCCTGAAAATAGGCAGGATTTGTCTAGTGCACTTACCCGGTCAACAAAAACTAACTAAATAAATAAATAAAGGTGCTAGTGCTTTTGCCTGCTATGTCCCCAAATACTGGATCTCCCTCCCACTAGCGCCTTGCGCCAATCACCATCCCACGCATCATTCAAGAAAGGATTGCGTAATTATCTTGTAACCTCCCACAAGTGCTCCTGTTTCAAACCCCCCCAGCTCATTCTTCCTTCCTTGCCTCATCTCTCCTTACCATTTCTGATCTGACCCTCTAATGCACAGCACTTCTCCTCTATCTTTCTGTCCCACCTTGCCCCACCCTCAACCCCTTATTCTGGCCTCCTACTCCTGGCACTCACTACTATCCTCCTCCTGAGTTACCTATTTGCAATTACAGTTAGCACTAACATATCTACAATCTTCATGTGATTTTTCTCAAAAATTGATGACATAACTTGTTAAAGAATTTCTACAATGTTATTGAAACTACCTTGTTGGTAGCTACTTTTTTCTACTATCTACCATGTTTGAACTTGTACTGGAATGTTTGCCTGTACTGAGTATCATCAGTCCTATTTGAACCTGTAACTGGAATGTCTGCCTGTATTGAGCATCGTTTGCCCTGTTTGAACCTGTACTGGAATGTTTGCCTGTACTGAGTATTGTCAGCTCTGTTTGAACCTCTACTGGAGTGTTTACCTGTATTGTTGTACTGTACCCTCCCGGGTCGTGCCTGAAAATAGTCATTGCTATGGCTAGTGCACTTACCCAGTAAACAAAAACTAAATAAAATAAAATAAAGAGGGATGCCCCACTAGGAGAACAGGTTGTGTAAAACCTCTGGGTGGAAAGAGCACTCGTGAGATGCCTTGCACGCACGGATGAGGGTCCATATGCGGAGAGCTTCCCTGCACAGAGGAAGGGATTGCATCCTGCCCTGCTTGTTAAGGTAGTACATGGTCATGGTGTTGTCCTTCTGGACCTGAACTACCTGATTCCTAGTATGTGGTGCAAAAGTAGCCAGCACCAGCCAAACTACCCTGTGCTCCAGCAGGTTGATGTGGCATCAGGACTCCTCAGGGATCCACAGCCTGTGGACTCTGTGTTCCCCTAGGTGGGCAACCCAGCCCACAAGAGAGGCATCGGCTATCAGAATGACCGTTGGCTCTGGTTGGACAAATGGGATGTTCCAGGACTAACCACCACTGGAGGGCAACCCACATCGACTGGTTCACAGTGACCGGCTGGTTGAAATGGCCCTAGCACGGAGACCACTGATGGAATAGCTCCCAATGCACAGAGTGCATACTCCAGCGGGCCCAGTGGAAACACTGGTGCAGGCCACTCTGACAAGGTATAACAGGACCCTGTCCCAGTTGTTAGAGAAAGTGTTTAAAATGCAAGAATCTGTCCTTTCCTGTCTGTTTGTCTGTCCGGTTGCGCAACCATATTTTCCTGCGAGATCTCGGATTTGATCACCCCGACAATCTCACAATTCTTTGCCTCTCATTGTCTCTCAGTCCTCACTTGCTGTCAGTCTTTTCCTCCCTTGCTTATCTGCTGATATAAAAATATATGCAGTCCATTGTATGGAAATGTAACTGATATTGGGATCCCTTTTGTTTAGAAAATGTATAGTGTTACTGTTGAAATGTATATAATTATAATTTGAGATGACTGTAAAAAGCTAATGGAAAACTCCAGAGGTTACTTTAGTGCATATCTTTCAGCCTTTTGCAAAAGCTGCAAAAAGTGGTCTCAGCTCAAAGCACACTGTGTTCTAGCAGCCCTGCCTGATATTTACAAAAACAGGATGCTTGCTAAGAGTTGGGGTAGAAAAGACTTAAGAGCTGAGCTGCAACTGCTGAAGGAGAACAAGGGACACAGAGACCGAAAGAAAACCATTTTATTTTGCCTTTGTAAATAGTTATACTGAACAAATTTATTTTATGATACTGCTAGTATAAATAAATATTTTTTGGTGAATTCTATAACTGCTCCTGGTTTTTATATGCTTCCTGACCTGTGCCTCGATGACAGCCGCCATGTACACCAGGATGTGCAGGAAGTCCTGAGCAGGATATACCTGCCCAACCCGAACTAATCAGGTAAAGGAAGAGAGAGCCTCTGCCCTGTCCACCGGGAGCCGAGCTCTGGCACTGCAAGAGTCGAGCTCTGACCCGATGAAACTGATCACCTGCGAGGGCACGAGTTCCGACTTGGCCTCGTTGACCAGGAGGCCAAGGGAGATGTAGGTCTGGTGGGTCAGATCCCTGGACCTCTCCTCCTTCTGCCCGGAGAGACCCGCAATCAGCCAGTCATCCAGGTAGGGGTAAACAAGGACTCCTCAGTGTCTCACGTAAGCTGCCACCACTGCAATACACTTGATAAAGAAAATGGGGGGCAAAGGACAGGCTGAATGGCATGGCTTGGAACTCGTACAGGACCCCCACAGCCCAGAACCAGGAGTGGGACGGACAGATTTGGACGTGAAAAAATGCATCCTGAAGATCCAAGGAGCAAAACCACATCTTCTGCTCGAGAGATGGTATGATCTGAGACAGAGTGACCATCCTGAAGAAGCATGGCCTGAAGAACGTGTTCAGGTCATGCAAATGAAAGATGGGACACCAGCCCCCCATCCGGTTTGACACCAGGAAGCACCTGGAGACAAACCCCATGTGTTCAGGAGGGTCCGAGACAGGAACTGGGTTATGTCATCAAAACGGCTGACAGGATGTCGACAGACATTATGCCCTCCCATGGGGCATGGGCTCGATAAGGCAGGTACGCCTCAAACTCCAGAGGCAGACCCTGATCGGCCACCTTGAGGACCTACCTCTCCATGGTAACAGCAGACCAGGCAGAAAGGAAGTGGTGGAGCAGGACCCCCATGGGAGGACCCAAGAGAGGCTTGACAGGCATGAGAGAGACAACCTTCATCCCATCACTGGGCAGGATTGGAGGCAGAGGAGGGACCGGCTGAAGAGCCATTGGGGCCTCGCGCTCCAGGCTTGTGGATGACCGCGACCACAGACATCTGTCAAGGTCTCCAGGCCTGAGCCTACTGTTCAGATTGAGACTGGGCTGGTTTGGCTGCAGGAGCAAAGAGGGGTGGAAAGGCCTTCTCGCTTGGCTGCTTAGAGCCCTTGGGATGCCTCTGGACGGATGTCACAGAGCCCATGGTGGCACTGGACTTCTCGATGTGGGTGAGGTGCACCTCAATCCCGGGCCCAAACAAGTCAGTACCCAGGAAGGGGACATCCACCAGCTTGAGCTGGGTATCTGCCGTGAAGTTCAAGATCTGCAGCTAAGCCCTGTGGCACATGACCACTGTGGCTGCCATGGATCGGGCGCATGAGTCACCAATGTCCATGGCCATCTGGAGCTGTTGTCTGGCTACAGCTTTCCCTGGTCCCAGATCTGCCTGACCATGGTCTGGAGGTCTGCTGGGAGATGAGGTAGAACCTCATCGAATATGCCGAGACAGGCATGAGAAAAGTAAGCCATCAGAAGGGCTGCACTCACCTGGTGAAGGCTGAGAGAGGAGGCAGCATAGACCTTTTTGGCCACGTGATCCAGTTTCTTGGCCTCTCTATTGGGCAGCTTGTCAACGTCGCCCATATTGCCCGAGCACCTGAACACAGAGTCAGCCACAAGGCCCTCAACTGAAGGGTGCTCCGTGAACCCTGAAATGGAACTGATCGGGATCGCATACTTGTGGGCCATCTGGGCCGACTGTGCAGGGAAGGGCAGGAGGCCGGATGCTGCCACAGCTCCAACGCAGGGCCAAGAATGGCTTTTGCAACCGGGGAATGCTTCCCCAAGGGTATCACCCCGGTTCAGGATCTCGGTGAGCAGGTAACGTGCCAGCTTCTGAACAGGGCTCCATCTGGAGCTCAGTGGACTCCGAGGTAAGACAACGTATGCCCATAAAAGAGGTAAGGCCTTCCTCCATTGAGAGCACCCTGGTCAAATCCACATCCACTGGATGAGAGTGCAGGGAGGAGCCCTCCAACTCAGAAGATTCTTCAAAGAGAGGTCTACAGACAGCGTCCCCACTGACCCTCTGAGGATGTTCAGAAGTGATGGTGACTGACAGCCGATAGGGAAGAACCAAGCTCGGGTGAGACTCGGACGGAGCAATGGTCTTCGGCTGTGTGGGCAGTGGCTCCACTCGAATCAGTGGAGAAGATGGTGGAGGCCGAGCTGGGACCCGACGGGTTGTCTCCTGCCGAAGCGGAGAAGGCATCAGCCTCTGTGGCAAGAGTCAGATGATAGCCAGGGTTGAAGCAGGAACAGGCTTCATCCCGGTAAAAACGAGCTGCTGCCACATCAAGTCCTCACAGCATTAATGCAACTTGCAAATAAGCCTCTCCTCACCCGAGAAGGACAAGGAATAGCAGTGACACCGCTTCCCTGAGCACCGAGAGCACGACTGTCAGTGCCTACATGGACAGCTCAAATTGGGGGATGGAGAGTGGAACAGTGACCTCGACCACCAAGGGGACCAACGGTGGACCTCGGAGAGGGCCAGCAAATGCAGAGGATCCTCCGGGTCCAGAATCTCCCGAGGAAGGTGCGGCGGATCAGCTGACTGATCCATCCCCTGAGTCAGAGACAGGACTGGAGTCCTGGATAAGGAGGTATCGGCCTCTTCAGGCAACAATGGGTTGACTGATTCGAGAAAGATCTCAGCCAGAAGACTGACCTATATCTCAACCAACTGGCCCGACGAAGAGACCGTGAGGCCTAGGCTGAAGAACTGACCAAAGTCAGAACCTCCGGAAAAGTATGGGAATCGGAGGCCCGACAGTGCTTCCAATCCAACAATTGATGGTGAGACCATTTCTTGGTCTTTTTTAGACTTTGATGTGTGCTTAGAGTGACCCTCCCTATGAGTGGGAAGGACCTGGCACAATTCCTTAAATGCCTCTGTACAGGAGGCACCCAAGGAGAGTGGCAAAAAGGCAGAAGCTGAGGAGACATGAACTGCAGCCTGAGCCATAGCCTCCTCAAGTTGCTCATCGGACACCGCAGCCATGAAGACAACCCGATGGGCATCCTTAGATTTGACCAGTGGGTTCTGATCATCCAGACAACCCAAGAGCAGGCAGGCAGGCATGAAGATCCTCCAAAGCGGACTGGTGGAAAATGTAGCAAATACCGCAGGCCTAGTGATTGTGCTCCTGGCCCAGGCGGTAAACACACATGGTGTGTGGATTCGTTCAGGATATCTTCTGCCTGCAGGCATATTTCTGGAATCCCCAGAGCAGACTTTGCATCGTCCACGTCGATGGCGAGAAGAAATAGTCTGAAGGCAATTTTTTTTTTTTTTTACTGAAAATCCAAAGAAAATAAAGCAAAGGGCCTCTTCATCACAACAGCAGTAAGGACAGAACCTTCTTTATTTATTTACTTATTAAGATCTCGGATTAACCTTAGAGTACAGGGTCATTACACAGATTCCACGTCAGGGTCATTACAGTAACAAACCAAACTACAGCTCACGGGAGGCCGCAAGAGGACAACAACAACAATTAAGGCAAATTAGGCAAGAGGTTAAATGTGTGACTGAAACAAGCAAACACTGTATACAATGGTGCTTGCCAACACAAAAGGAAAAAAGGGAAGGAGAGAGAGAGAGAGTGAACAAGGAGAGGGGTTGGCTCAGGAAGCGAGGAGTAATAGTGAGAAGACAAATTGGAGAGAGAGAGAGAGAGTATACATACTGAAAATCAGCCCAGAAGGTGGGCCTCGTCACTGGTGAGGGAGGCTTATACCAAGCATACTGGCAGTGCCACTAGTGGGAAGTGTTAACAGAGGTTTTCGGGTGAGGGGGCAGTACAGGATCAGAGCAGGATGTCAGTATAAGAAGGAGAAGAGGGAATGGGAGCAGAAGGGGAGTGGTGAAGGGATGAGGGGAGGTAGGGTAGAAGGTTAGGTCAGTTAGGGAGGGAAGTAGTAGGGGGTGAAGAGGTGCCCGGCTGTTCCGTGTTAGAAGCAAAGGGGAGGAGGGTGGTACAGTTTAGGGAGGGAAGAAATGGGGGTATAGACGGCGCACGGAGGTACTTAGATTGATGAACAGCCAGGGGCTGGAGGCCTTAATGGAAACAGTCGTAACTTGCTTTGGTAACCAGATATGATCGTAGCCCACGTTTAAAAGGTCCTAGCATTGGAACAGCAAAGAGGCTTGGTGGTAGGTTGTTAGTCCATTTAGGTGCCTGGTGGGCAAAGGCCCTTTGTCCTAGAGTAGTGCAACATCTTGGAACCTTGAAGACCGTGCTCCTGGAGCTTTTTGGGATACGACTGCATTCAAAGGGGGTGAGGAGCTTCTGGATGCCTATGGGCAGCATGCCTAGACTTGCTTTTTTGGCCAGCAGGCAGGTCTGGTACTGAAGTCTGCTACTGAACTGGAGCCAGCTGGCGCGTGTATAAAGGTCACAGGTGTGGGTTTGACGTTGTGAACTGGTTGTGAGGCGGCATGCCTTATTTAAGGCGACTTTGATACAGTGGAGGGCTGTGACCATTGCAGATCCGTAGACTGCAATACCATACTCTACAAGGGAGATTACTGAGCTGTGGACTGCAAGGTTTAGTGCTTCATGGGTGAGACTGTGCTTATGCCTGAGTAGGAGGCCAATGAGTATATTGAGTGATTTTACTATACTGTCTAGATGGTAGACAAATGACATGGTACTGTCCAGTGTAACCCCCAAGTACTTAAAGTGCTGTACCTGTTCAAGTGATGTACCTTCATCATTGATAATGGTAAGTGGGTGTGATCAATGTCGATTCTGCAGGCTGGAGAACATCACTGCCTTTGTTTTTTTATAATTCATGACAAGTTTGTGTGCCTTGAACCATTTTTCCACTGAGGAGAAGCTGTTTTGTAGGGTGAGCTCCAATGACCTGGAGTCTGTGCCTTTGGAGAAGGACAGCATCATCTACGTAGAGCAGAATTTTGCTAGGACAAGAACTAGGAAACTGATTTAGAAATAAGCTGAACATTAGGGGACCCAAGATGGAAACCTGCAGAACACCCAAGTGAACTGGTCTGCTATCGGAGTAGAAATTGTCTATCTTAACTTGCTGGGATCGCTCCAAGAGGTAGGATTTGAACCATCTTACGGTATCATCTGATAGACCAATAGCATCTAGTGTCTCAGCAAGGAGGTCATGATTAACCGTGTCAAATGTTTTTGACAAATTGATAGATGTTGCACCAACCATCTCACTGTGCTCAAGTGAGTTGTGAATAAAGCCCGTGAACTCAAGCTGTGCTGTATGCTTTGTGGAAGCTATGTTGTTCAGGGCATTGAATGCTGTATTTTTCCAGATATTCCACTAATTGGTCAGCAACAATCCTCTCTAGTGCCTTGGATATGGGAGGGAGAACTGGGGTCTGCAGTTTCCTAGCATGGATCGATCACCACTCTTGAAGACTAGGGTCACTAATGCCGCCTTCCATTGCTGCGAGAACTGAGAGAATCTTAGTGAAGCGTTGATTATGTAGGTTAGAGGCTTCAAGATGACTTCCAGGGATAGGACTACAAATTTTAAATCAAGGGAGTCTCCACTATACCGTGAGTTTCCCAGGACCTTTAAAAGGTTATTTCCTGGCTTCATTTAAGGAGATGGATCTGAACCAAAAATTAGGGTTAGTAGATGGTTGGTTCTTTGTTTGCGTTGTGACAGAGGAGTTAGAGGGGTGGAAAAAGTCAGAGGGTAGCACTCCAGAGAGATTGGTAAACGTTTTGTTAAGTGAGTTAGCAATAGTTTCCAGGTCATAGTAGGTATGCCACTAATGTTAAGCATCATAGGGGCTGGCTTGTTAACTTTCATTGTGACCTCCTTGAGGTTAGCCCAAAATCTTTTACCATTACTCCAGGACCGGGTAAGCGCATCCTTGTAGTATTGGTTTTTTACCACCCATATCTCCCTAGTGCAGTCATTATGGGCCTTTTTGTAAAGTTGAATGTTGGCTTGCTTGCCTGTCTCCTGGGCTTTATATCAGAGGCAGTCTCTTGCTTTCAAGCACTCAAGAAGCTCAGGACAGAACCAAGGGTTGCTCTGGCCTTTTATTATCCATTTTTTTATTGGAGTGTGCGAGTCACAGACCGCATTGAATAACCCGATGAAGCACTCCAGGGCTGTATCCACAGAAGTAGAGGAGTAGACCTGGGACCAGTCCTGCTGACTTAGGCCGACTCTGAATTGGTCCAGGTGCCCTTGCTTAAGGACTCTGTTTGTGATAGTTCTAGTGGGGGGTTTGGAGTAGGCACTAGACCAGCAAACTATAACAGGTGAGTGATCACTGAAAGCATCAGGTAGGACAGAGGTCCAGCCTAGGAAAGCTGATGTGCCAGTCTTGTAGTTTACCCTAGTGGGTGAGAAGACAAGTTGGGAAAGGTGCACAGATGTCACTGTATCCCTGTATGGAGTTGCCACAGTGAAGGGCCAATCTGCGTTGAAGTTACCTAACAGCAATATTTCAGAGTTGAGGTTCAGGGTACTGAGACATTTGAGTAGTGAGTCAAGTCCACTGGATTTTTGTCCCGGCGGGATATATACCGAGAGGACTATGAGAGTTTTGTTATGCTTTCCAAGAAACATTTTTACTGCAAGGACTTGCGTGCTGGTACCCGTATAATGTAGGGGTAGGATGTGGGCCTGTAGGTAGTCCCCAAGATATATTACATAGCCACCTCCTCTTTTGGCGAGGTGATCAGCCCTGAGCAGTGTACCCTGGGATTGAAACGAAGGCATCTGCAATGTTGGGAGAGAGCCATGTCTCAACTACTGACAGAATATCAGTGTTATGTTGTTGTGTCCAGGCATACACAATGTCCATTTTTAGTAAGAGGCTACAAATATTGAGTGAGCCAATTATAAGTTTGCCAATATTGCCTTGCAACCCATTCAGGTGTGTTTGAGGGCCCGGGCTAAGGTGAATATTCCCAGAAAGTAGCAAGAGCAGGAAGGCTATGCCACAAAAATTTTCCTTAATCAGTCTGACACTGAGCTTACGCCACCTACTCTGGCTTTTTGAGCACTTGTATCCTTTAACGTTGAGGATCCTGAGATAGAGGGCCATTGGGTGCAGGCACCATGGGTAATGTGCATGGAAATGCTTAGAGCTATTTGTTTTGTGTTTACTGAAGGGAGTGGGTAGTAAGACACTGTAAGACAACATTGCTGAGAAGTGCACATTAATGGGAGTCCCAGGGAGGGAAGAAGCATGCCCAGAAATCTGAGTGCTGTA
Source organism: Neoceratodus forsteri (assembly GCA_016271365.2). Taxonomy (NCBI): domain Eukaryota; kingdom Metazoa; phylum Chordata; order Ceratodontiformes; family Ceratodontidae; genus Neoceratodus; species Neoceratodus forsteri. Next base: position 1,401,027,987 of record CM057453.1, read on the forward strand.
CAGGTGGTTATTTAGGCTCAGGAGAGTAAGAAGAGTAGCCCACCCAGACATTACACAAGATAAGAGACATTATGCTGATTATGCTTGGCTATAACCAAATGGCAGAGTAGCACTGGAGAGAAGCAGAGTATGGGAAGAGCCTGTGTGTTGGGCTTGTGTGGCTCAGCAAGATAAGATGAAACCGGCCCTTTAAACTGAGTAAGGATAATTAGTGTAACTAATTCAGAAGGCCAAGTAGGGTGGGGTTAGTTGGACTTAAAGACAATTTAATAAGGTGTTGAGGTGGGGGGGGCACGAAAAATTAAGCCAGAGAATGAGCTTGCACAAGCAGAGTAGTTAAAATGTGAAGCAGTTCCAATTACTTGAATGTGAAACAGCCGCAACACTGAATCAAATTAATCCTCTGTGCACTCTGGATTTTGAAAATGGCACCAGGCACCTGAGTTGATTCAGCTGGCTACCTTTTACAGACGAGCTGTCACTGGGTCCAGTGGAGGAGGCTTGTAAATATGCCCCGAAGTGTCTAAAGGGGACCCTTTTACAGATGAGCTGCTGCTGGGTCTAAGGGAGGGGGGCTTGCAAATGTGCCCCGAGGTGTCCAAATGGGACCCTTTTACAGATGAGCTGCCGCTGGGTCCAAGGGAGGGGGCTTACAAATGTGCCCCGAGGTGCCTAAAGGGGACCCTTTTATAGATGAGCTGCCACTGGGTCCAAGGGAGAGGACTTGCAAATGTGCCCCGAGATGTCCAAAGGGAACCCTTTTGCAAATGAGCTGCCGCTGGGTCCAAGAAAGGGGGCTTGCAAATGTGCCTCAAGGTGTCCAGCGGAAAGGAAGATCTGATGTCACGGGGTGGTACCGAAGGAGTTACCATGCGGGTGAGTGGGAGGAGCCAGCTTGAAGATGTTCTGGAAAGCCTTAAAGGGGAAAGGACACTGCCAGAAGTGTGGATGTACGCCATATACCATCCATAGAAAGTAGTTATGTAAGAACTTACCGTAACAGTGGATCTTCAAAAGGAGCTCTTGCAGCAGGCTATGACCTTCAGGACTATGCTGCAGGCACTAGGATCATCCGGAAAACTTCTCAGCCAGCAGCATACAGCAGGGACCGCCCCCGACATCGGCCCTGGTACAAAAGGGGGCGGATCCAGCTCCACCTCAGTTCTCCTGCCAAGGCCCGCAACAAGACCTGACAAGAGAAGGAGACGAAGCGAATAGAGGAGATTAAATGAAGATGGATCTGCACACCTCGAGGGGGAAGAAAGATGGGAAAGTTACGCCTGCTGCAAGAGCTCCTCTTGAAGATCTACTGTTACAGTAAGTTCTTACGTAACTGTACTATCTTACTTCGAGTGGGAGCTCTTGCAGCAGGCTATAACCTTCAGGACTGAATACCAAGCAGTCCACATCAAAGAAGTAGATGATCCCGGGAGGTGGAATATGCTGACTTCAGAGGCCTCAGGACAGAAGTCCTTGAAAAACAGCCAAACCGAAACTAGCTCGGCGTCTGGAGACGATAACCAAGCTGTAATGCTTGACAAAGGTATGCACAGAGTTCCAGGTAGCGGCCACACATATGTCCCTGATAGACACATTTCTCAGGGCGACGAAATGAAGCAGACACTCCTCTGGTGGAGTGACCCCTAACCGGGCCCGGTAGGTGCTTACTGTGTTTCTCATAGCAGAAGGAAACACAGTGGACTATTCACTTTGATATCGTCTGATTGGTCACTGGTTTACCAAGCATTGTGGTGCAAAGGCCACAAAAAGTTGCTCCAATTGACGGTGCGCAGCCGTCCGCTTGAGGTAATACCTCAAAGTCCTGTGGACATCCAGTGTGTGAAGGAGGGCTTCCCCTCTATTGGATGGGGAAGAAAAATAAACTGGAAGGTCAACTGACTGGTTGAGGGTCAACTCAGAGACCACTTTTGGAAGAAACTTAGGATTTGTTCTAAAGGAAACCCTTTCCCTGTGGAAAACGAAATACGGCTCTTTACACATCAGAGCCTGAAGCTCAGAAACTCTTTGAGCTGAAGAAATAACAACCAAAAAACCAGCAAACCTTCCAAGAAAGGTAACACAGCTCACAATCCACTGCCGGTCCAAAGGGAGGGAGGGTGAGCTTCTCCAACAAATAAAGGAGATCCTAGGGTGGGGTAGGGTCCCGAATGGGAAGTCTCATATGCAAAATTCCTCTTAGAAAGGTGCGGGCAACGTCCAATTGCGCCAATGCCCTATTTCCAATGAGAGCATGATAGGCAGAGACAGCCCACATATGCACCTTGATAGAGGAATAACTCAGGCCATTTTGATACAAGAAGAGGAGATACTGCAACGCTGAGTTCACTGGGCAAGTGATGGGGTCCAAATGCCGTGATGAGGCCCATAGACAAAAACGCTTCCACTTCATAGCATAAGCGGAGTGGATAGAGGGCTTTCTCGCCGAAACTAGGACTGCTGCCACTTCCGGGGAAACCCTGTATCTGTGCTGAGCTACGTCTGAAGGAGCCAAGCATGTAGGTGTAAGGACCGAAGATCCGGATAGACCAGTGACCCCTGTTCCTGGGACAGCAACTGTGCGCATATGGGCAGCAGAACTGGAGGCTCCGTGGATAACCGCTGCAGGAGTGGGACCCAAATCTGCCGAGGCCATCTGGAGGCTATGAGAATCATTCGGGCCCCTTCTGCCTGTAACTTCATTAGGACTCTCTGAATGAGACGAAAGGGCGGGAAGACATAGAGAAACCTCCCTGCCCAGCAAAGGGATAACACATCTGGCCAGAAAACGCCAGACGTGTGCACTCACGAGCAAAACACTGGCAGTTTGGCGTTGCGTGGTGACACAAAGAGGTCCAGCTCTGGAAGACCCCACTTGTTGAAGAGCTGATCTGCCACAGATTGTAGCAGCTCCCACTTGTGTGCTCTGGATCGAGACCTGCTGAGGCCGTCGGTCAGATCGTTGAGGACTCCTGGAACATACATAGATACATAGATACATAGACAGTGTCGGCAGATAAGGGCCTATGGCCCACCTAGTCTGCCCATTTGAGCTTGTAAGTTCAGTTTGTTTTCCTAGAAGTCTATTTCCCCTTACCCCTGACCTCTAGAATTCCTTTATGTCTATCCCATGCATTCTTAAATCCCGTGATTGTTTCAGCCCCCACCACTTCCTCTGGCAGGGTGTTCCACTTGTCCACCACCGCTCTGTGAAGAAATTCTTTCTCATGTTTCCTCTGAATCATCCTCCTCCAACTTCATCCCATGCCCTCTAGTCCTGAAACATCTTTTTCGCTTAAAATAGTGTTTTCCTGCACCGTGTTCCTCCCTATAAGATACTTGTATGTCTCTATCATATCCCTCTCTCCCTCCTCCTCCAGGGAGTACATGTTCAGTTCCTTCAACCTGTCTTCATAGGATTTGTGATGCAACCCATGCACCATCTTTGTTGCCTCCTCTGAACCTTCTCTACCCTGTCTATGTCCTTACGTAGGTATGGTCTCCAGAACTGTACACTGTACTCCAGGTGGGGCCACACTAGTGTCTTGTATAGCGAATTATGACCTCCCTTTTCCTGCTGGTGATGCCCCTGCCTATACATCCCAGCATCCTATTTGCTTTACCTGATGCCTTGTCACACTGTTTCCCTACCTTGAGGTCATCAGAGATGACAACCCCAAGATCCCTTTCCTGCTTGGTGCATGCTGTATCCTCACCCCCCAACTGCTATATTATGCCAGGGTTTTTGTGCCCCATATGCATTATCTTGCACTTCTTTGCATTGAATTTCAACTGCCAAACCCTTGACCATTCTTCAAGTTTCTGCAGGTCCTTTCTCATTCTGTCTACACCCTCTGGTGTGTCTACTCTGTTACAGAGCTTTGTGTCATCAGCGAACAGTGAAATTCTGCCTTCTATATCCTGTGCAATGTCACTGATGAAGATGTTGAATAGGACCGGTCCCAGCACTGATCCCTGTGGTACACTGGTCACTCTTCCCTCTGTGGAGTGACAGCCACTTACCACCACCCCTCTGTGTCCTGCCACCAGCCAGTTACCTACCCACCACACTACTGTCCTGCCCACACCCATATTCCCAGTTTGTGTAATAGTCTTCTATGTGGCACAGTGTCAAAGGCCTTGCTGAAGTCCAGATAGGCCATGTCCACTGCCCTCCCTGATCCACCTCCTAGTCACCCAGTCAAAAATTCAATGAGGTTGGTCTGACATGATCTCCCCTGGTGAAACCATGCTGCCTTGGGTCCTGTAGTCCATTGACAACCAGATGTTCCACCAATCTCTCCTTCAGTAGTGCTTCCATGATCTTTCCCACTACCGAGGTGAGGCTGACTGGTCTGTAGTTCCCTGCTTCCTCTTTGTTCCCACTTTTGTATAAGGGGACACATCTGCTGTCCTCCAGTCTTTGGGTACCTCCCTGTTTCCAGTGATTGGCTGAACAGGATAGCCAGAGGTTCAGCCACCACCTCTCTTAGTTCTTTAAGGACCTGGGGTGCACCCATCTGGCCCCATTGCTTTGTCAACTCTTATTACTTCCAGTTCCTTCAGGACCCTTTCTGTGTAAAGGGACTTGTGTCCATTTCTGCACCATTCTCACCCCTTGTACTCCCTTCAGACCCATTACCCCCATCTTCCTTAGTAAAGACTGAGCAGAAATACCTGTTCAATATGTCAGCTTTACTGTTGTCATCCTCCACGCTGCTCCCATCCTCCCCCTTCAGTCTAACTATCCCTTCCTTTGTCCTTCTTTTTTCACTTATGTACCTGTAAAAGGTATTGTCCCCTTTAACCACTGATTTTGCAATGTACTGCGGACAGCAGAATGTGCTGCTCCAGCGCCCAGTACCAGACTCTCATCGCCTCCCTGCAAAGAGGATACGAATGAGTACCCCCTTGCTTATTGATGCAAAAGACGACCGCCATATTGTCTGTCTGGACCAGAAGACAGCCTGGCACCCAGGTCCTCTTGAAAGACCTGTAAGGCATAGAGAACCGTTCGCATCTCCAGTACATTGATGTGAAGGGATTGCTCCTCGGGTGAAAAACGCCTTGCATTTGATAAGCACCCAGGTGTGCCCCCCCAACCCCACCCCAGGTCTGATGCATCTGTTGTAAGAGTCTGACCTGGTGGCTCCGGACGAAAGCTGACCCCTTTTTCCAAGTTCTGGGGGTCCATCCACCAAAGCAAAGTTCTCCTGACTGGCTCAGTGATGCTGACCATGAAGTCTAGATCGTCGTAGCCTTGGTCTCACTGTACCCTGAGCATCCATTGTGGGATTGGCATGTGGAGGCGTGACAAGAGATTGACCAGAATGGCCGCCGCCATGTGCCCCAGAAGCCTGAGGAAGTTCTGTGCTGGAACTTGAGGAGTTAGAGATACCTTCGGTAATCTCTCGCAGGCGATTGCCCCTGTCCTGGGGGAGGAAGGCCATGCCCTGGATGGAATCCAGTACCGCTCCAACGAAGACGAGCTTTTGGCTGGGCTCAGGGGATGATTTCTGCAAATTCAGGGTGATCCCCAGCTCTCGGAATAGAGTATAGGTGTCTCCAAGGGTGTGAATTAGGCCTGCCCTTGACGGGGCTGTAAGTAACCAATCATCTAGGTATGGGAAAACGTAGTGCCCCATGTGCCTTACAGTCACAGCCACCACTGCCAAACATTTTGTAAAGACTCGCGGAGCGGAAGAGAGGCCGAACGGAAGCAATCGAAATTGGTAGTGCTCCCCTTGGAAGTGGAACCTCAGAAACTTCCTGTGGGGAAGGAAGACCCCGACATGCATATATGCATCTTGCATGTCTAGGGAGCAACACCAGTCCCCTTGGTGCAGTAGAGGAAATAGATCCAGGAGGGTCACCATCCTGAACCTTTAGTACTCTATAAAGAGATTTAGAGAGCTGAGGTCCAGAAAGGGACAAAGATCCTGTGCCTTTTTTGGGACCAGGAAGAAATGGGAGTAAAACCCCTTCCCTGCTGAGGCCAGGGGACTACCTCTATCGCCCTTTTCTGCAAGAGAGTCTGAATCTCTTCTTCTATTAGTGGGATGTGAGAAGGAGGATATTGGGAGTGCTTTGGCGGAGTATTTGGGGGAAACTCCATGAACTCCAGCATGTGTCCTCTCCTGATGATATCTAGGACCCACTGGTCCGCAGTAATCGACTTCCACCCTTCGAGATGAAGGGAGAAGCGGCCCCCGACCATCTCCCCGGGTCTTCCTGTGGAAAGGGGGAGCGGAAGGGAGCCATTGGGCTGAGCCGGGTGTAGGCAGAAAGGCCTGGGAGGAGTTGGGCCTGCGAGTAGGAGCTCCCCCAGGCTGCTGGTTACCGGATCTCCTACAGAAGCTGCCTCTCTGCCCCTGCTGGTTACTACGAGCATGACCGTGGCCACCTGAGGACTTGCTAAATGGCCGCTTGCGTTGTCTTCGCTGGTCGCCTCGGTACATATGGCGGACCGATCAGATAAGACTTTCCCCGACTCCTGGAGATGAGAAATCAAAGCTTCCGTCTCCTGCTCAAAAAGCACGGTACCCTGGAAGGGTAAGTCCTTGATACTGGCCTGCAGATCTTGGTGAAAGCCCGAGACTCTCAACCAGGTGTGGCGCCACAGGCACACCCCGGAAGTGGCTGTCCTGGCTGCCGTATCTGCGGTGTCATACGAGGCTCTTAGGACATGGGAGCCTATGTCTGAGCCCAATTTTAAAATATCCAGAAGCTCTGTCTTCTGATCAGAGTGTGGAATGGCCTTCAAAAGCTCTTGCCCTCATTCCCATAGCGCATTCTGGTACTGGACCATATGCGTCAAGAAATTGAGGGACCGTATGGAGCAGGTGGAGGCAGGATAAATCTTCTTGCCCACCTGGTCCAAATAGCGAGACTCCGGGTTGGGAGGCTGTGAGCTGAGGAGCTTCAGCTGTCGGGATTTATCATGGGCAGCCATGATCACCTAGGAGTCTGCCTAAGGGTGTTCAGCTAGGAAAGCTTGTACAGCCTATCCGACTTCTTTGGAACAGCTGGGACTGAAGCTGGATGCTTCCAGGTAGTCCAGGTAAGGTCCTGGAAAGTATCCACCAAAGGAGGAATCGCCAGTGGTTTCGGCTCTTTTTGCCTCAAGTTCTTCACCAGTCTCCGGCGTTCCGGGTCCAGGTCATACGTCTCCCACTCGTTGGAGGCCTGGACATGCCTCATGACGTCCATGAAGGTTGGATCGTCTGGAGATGAGTGAGGCTGGTCCTTCTCTCCCAGGGACCATTGCAAGCTGAGAGAGGAAGATGACGCAGAAGAGGATGAGAGAGATCAACTACAAGATCTCAAATAGTCTGACCTCTCCTTGTGACCAGACTCTCGCTGTCGACGGTAACTGGGGGACCGACGTCGGTCCAAAGACCGACTCCAGTCCCGAGACTGGCGACGGAGCAGAGACAGACGTCGATCAGAGGACCGACGCCGGGAGCGTTCTCACCTAGAAGACTGAGAAAGACTCAGAGAATGTGACCTAGACTGACGACGGTCTCCAGAATCCCTGGACCGACATCGTTGGTCTCCAGACCGGGTGCGGGAACGAGCCCTAGCAGGAGGTGTAGGCGGTCGCTCCGAAGACTTCCACTGGGAAGGCTCACCTCTCGACTGTGGTTTGTCCACCAGGTCCTGTACTGGTGTCTGGGCCGGCAACGGGGGGGGGGCACTTCTGGACCTGCCCCCACCAAAAGGAGAATAGCTCCTGCAGCTCATCCTTCGAAAAGAGTTCTGACACCCGGCAAAGAAAGGGAGTATCCGGGATGTTGGCCCACGAAGGAGAGCCCTCCTGGAGACCCGGGGGGGGGGAGAGAGGACTTGGGCGACAGGGACGTCGGCTCTTCCACGGCCGATCCCTCACCCTTTGCCCCTTCGACCAGCATCGGTGGTGGTACCGACGATGGGGTGCCGCCAGGGGGCGCTGGAGAGTCGTTGAGCTCTGGAGGCAGGCCTTCAGCAGGCGGTGCCGGTGCCTTGGGAGGCGGGGCCGCTGCTTTCCCCTCCAAGGGCCTGGTGGTAACCCTTAGCAGGGTTACCTTCGGCTTGGCCAGCTTCTCCCCCTAAGGGCTGGCCTTGGCCTGAGAAGACTTCGGATGCTCTCCTGATCCCGAAGGGCGGGCTTTTTTAGGAGAGGGACGCGAGTGAGACCGGGACTGCGTGGCGCTTCTTCTCCTTGCGTTTCTACTCGGAGGAGTGCAGATCCATCTTCTGCTCCAACAGGAAAGCCTTCAGGGCCTTGAGACGACGGATGCGGGTCCGGCTAGTAAAAGTCTGGCAGGCGGAGCAGGCTGCGGTGTCGTGGTCCGGACCGAGGTAGAAGATGCAGCATCGATCGCCGTCCTTGGCCAGAATCTGCCTCCCACACTCGCACTTATTCGGGTGATGTTCCGGCGAGACTGACGACGGGGAAGACATCCGTCGTGGAAGTTCAAAAAAACGTCGGAAACGGTCTGACGTCGGTTAACGAGAAAATAAACCATTGAAAACGGTAAAAAAAACGGGTTGAATGAAAATGTTTGCTGTTTTCTGGCAAACCGATTGAAGATCTCTCCACGTCCGGGACTCGGCGGGAAAAGAACTGAGGTGGAGCTGGGTCTGCCCCCTTTTGTACCAGGGACGACAGGGCGGGGCTGACGTCGGGGGCGGTCCCTGCTGTATACTGCTGGCTGAGAAGTTTTACGGACGATCCTAGTGCCTGCGACATAGTCCTGAAGGTTATAGCCTGCTGCAAGCGCTCCCACTCGAAGTAAGATCTACTCTTACAGGCGAGTAACCCTTTTTTTGTCCATCCTGATGCCGGTTTGGAGACTGTCACTATCCATGGTGTCACAAGTGACAAGTACACCAAATCCACATCCCTAGAACACTGGTGCCGGTTGGTCCCTTCCCTGACACCATGAACAGTGTCAGGGTTGGGAAGGACTAGTGTCATCCTTAGGGTAGCCTCGCCTCACCTGCCACATCACCACAAACAGTGACAACTGCACGGGGGACACAAGAGGACGACACTGAGGTGCCCACAAGTGAGACTTAGCATATATCATTGGCCTCACTGTGACAGGGCTGAATAAGGCCCTGTCCCATTTATTATACAGAAAGAGCTAAATGCAAGGATCTGATATGTTCTACCCTCTCCTTTTCTGTCTCTTGTCTGTCTGGCCATGCAACCAAATCTTCCTGTGAGACCTAGGAACTGACCACGCTGATGGTTTCGCAATTCTCCACCTCTCACTATCTCTTTACCTCACCTTGCTATTTATGTCTTTTCTTCCCCCTTTCATGTCTGCAGTTATAAAAATATATGTGAAGCTCTGTGTAAAACTGTATGTGAAACTGGGATCCCTTTGTTTAAAACTGTATACAGTTTTACTGTTGAAATGGTTGCAAAAAGCTACTTGGAACTCAAGGGGTTAACCTCAGAAGCAGATTTTAAGCCTTCTGCAGAACTGTAAACAAGAAGTCAATTCTGGGTCACTATGTTCTTTATGTTGCACCTGCAAGGAATGAAACGTACAGAAACATTCTGCAGACTTACAAGAACATTCTGTGAGAAGCAGGCTCTCTTAAGTTCCCAAAGACTTATAAAAGAGAAGCAATACTTTTGCTTGAGAGACAAGGAGAGTCAGAGAATGAGAGACTGAAACTTGGAATTAAGCGATATCCTCAGAAGAAGGACTCAGTTTCTCTGTTTGTACTGCCTTCATAAATAGTTTGAATAATTTTTATTTGGCAGTTATTGAGAAAAATAAAATGTCATTTGTGAACTCAAAATGCTCCTGGTTTTCCTATGCTTCCAGACCTGTGCCTCGACAACAGATGGTGTCATCCTAAGTGGGATTTACGCTGTGCATACGCTATGCCAGGAGTTTTGTGTGTGGGTACTAAACCTGGTACCAGGGAAGCATAGCAGAAAGGTATGGATTCTGCAGTTGCAAGTCCAGGAGTGATTACCAGAAGAATGGAAGCCAAACAAAAAAGAACAGGCAGTGACAGAACCTGAAAGCCTGACTGCCTTTTTCGAATGGTGGGCTATACAACAAACACAGACAGAGAAACAGAGAAGAGAGGAGATGCAGCTGAGAGAAAAAGAGAGTCAGTGTTTAGAGGCACAGAGAAAAGAAGAAATGCAACAACTTGAGAAGCACAGAAAAGGAGAGATGCAGCGACAGGAGCAGCAAAGACGAGAAGAGATGCAGCGACAGATGGATGCTTTGCAAGTTATCAAAGCTGAAGGATCTGGCACTGGCCAGCAGAGCAACAAGACACAAACAACTTAAAATACATTAAACTTACAAAGCTGTGTCCCTCAGATGATATCGAAGCGTAACTGACAACTTTTGAAAGGGTTGCACAATCTGCCAGTGACCAGAGCAGCAATGGGCAATCAGACTGGTACCTTACCTAACAGGGAAAGCCCAACCTGCCTACAGCAATATGGACACTGCACAGTCAGGAAACTATGATCTGGTGAAAACAGAGGCCCTTATAAGATATGACATCTCAGGAGCGATCTACAGGCCGAGATTTTGGTCTCCGAAGTACAACTCAGTTGACAACCCTCGAGAAGCCTTCACCCGATTCAGAGAACTCCTTTTGAAATGGCTCTAACCAGGGGGCAAAATACTCCCACAGATCACTGAATCATTTGTAATAAAGCAGTTCATCAACATTCTACCCACAGACATACAGCTTTGGGTAAAAGAGCACGGACCAGAAAGTGGCGAAAAGGCTGTTTCTTTGGCTAAAGACTACCAAATGGTAAGATAGATACCACAGCACCGAAGTAACAACCAAGCACCAGTAAGACGCTCTTTTTGCCATTTAAGCTCCAAGCCTGATGAGAACTCTGGTGAGGGTTACAAACCTGCACCTAAAGATTATTTGCTATAACTGTAATAAGCCAGGTCATACTGCAAGAAATTGCCATAGTAAGAAGCGTGACATTGGAGTAGATTTATCCAAAGAAAATTGGGGCAAGTACTTAACAAATGTCAAGGTGGGAGATAAGAATGTGAAGGGACTTACAGATTTAGGAAGCAGACAGACCCAAGTGCATACTGAAGTGCTGGGAAAACAATGTTCAAAAGCACCAAGTACTGGTGCCATCTGCATCCATGGGGACACTCAATACTATCCCACCAACCAAGTGACTCTGACTATTAATGGGGTGTCGCACCAAATGAAAGTCGGGGTAGTACCAAAGTTACCTGTACCTGTGATTACTGGAAATTACTTTCCAGGATTTACTGAGTTAATCAAAGAGAGTAAATCCTGATGTTTCAGCAGCTGTGGTGACAAGAGCTCAGGCAAAGAAAATCTTAGATGTTGGGGACTCTTTTCTTTTCGCTGATTTTGATTCAGACTTGTTTGAGCACAGCTCCAAGATCTGGAGGTCCAGGAAAGAAAGACAACGCCTGAAGAAACAGTGGCAACAAAAGACTGACTGACATAAGGGGCAGGGCCGGTTTTAGGATTTTGGGGGCCTCCAGCAAACTCAATGACTGGGGCCTACAGACTGCCCCCGTTGATCTTTACATAGCCCATACTTTACCTTAAGGGCATAAACAACTGTTGACATATAAAAACTGCTACTCCGAGTCCAGCTGCTCTGGCTACTGCTACTGTACAATGTGTCACAGGAGACAGTGACCTACAGAGCAACACTATAAATGTTGCATTTATATTTAAATAATTTAGAATATAATAAATTGCAAAATCCTTTATTTAACTGTTTCTCCAGCTGTTCCAGCTACTGCACAATTTCTCACAGTCTGACACACAGCGACCTGAAGAGCAACACCAAATGCTGCATTTACAACACAATAACTGTTCCTCCAGCACAATGTCTCATCACAACACAGACACAATTACAAGGAAAAAAGCAAGTACACTACATTCATAATAAAATGAATCTGTACTATAATTGCAAAAAAATGCTGGACCTCCAGGTCCAGCTGCTAGCTACTAATTGTTCTAGCTCTGCTCTGCTGCTCTCTACCTATGGCTGCTGTCTCCTGTCTCCTACTACTATATGTAACTTTCTGCACTGGTTGTCAGAGACTAAACAAAACAAATATTTGTTTTAGTGATAGTCCAAATCAAGAAATCGTGGCCCAGACTGACCATATTATAATTTCCCCTCCCATCTAGTTACCTACCTAAAAGAAGTGATGGCTGGGCGGGCACACCAGCAGTCTCAGGATCTGCACTGGACTTCAGTGAATTGCTGCTAGCCGCTTAGCTTTTTTTTCTTTTCTTTTTTTTTAAATAAAAATGAATTACACAGTTCTGGCAGGGCAGGCAGCAGGTCTTTATTGGCGGGTCTGGCTCGCTTCTGGTTATGGCCAGCAGTGGTACTCTCTCTTCCACTGGCTGGCTGTCTCAAGTCAGGAAGCTAGTGGCTGCAATGTCAGATTTCTCTCCGGGGCTCTGGAACTGGTCCTCGGCTGTATGTTCCAAGAGCGCCGGAGGGGCCATTTCTATGTTGCAACCTACGGACCTGGTGGGGGCAGAACTTTCATGGCTGAGTGGGAGGAGGTGCGATATCAGCAACGGACCGAGTGGAGTCCTGTGATTGGTTCCACACTGCACCTCCGGCGTCAACGCGATATTTACTGTGCAGTGCAATAGTGGAACCGTGTGAGCAACAAACAAAGACTTTCAAAATGGCGTGGTGGACAGCGTGGTTTGGAGATCAGGAAATCGGGCAACCCGCGAGGCACCCACAAACTGCAATAAAATGGCAAGTCAAGAAGAGACTAAATCATCCGGGCCAGCATCATCAGTGACAGAAAATTCGGGGCGGGCAGGACAAGAAAGAATTTAATTAAAGGTATGCTGCTTGGTTTAGTTTGATGCTGATTGTGCTGGGGCCCATTGCCAGACCTGCTACAATGCCCACTACATTTGGGGGCCTCCCACGGCCGCGGGGTTGGCGGGTGCCTAACGCCGGCCCTGATAAGGGGTTAATGTATGAAAATGCTGAAACTAAACTGATCACTGATTGTGATTTTCTTTCCGAACAAGCAAACGATGTTTCTCGTCAGGGTTATTTTAAGCAGCTGGGGGTGAACCTATGTTTAAAAAATGTAATGGGCTACAATGCAGAGTATGGGTTAAGCCTCAGACACAGGACCAGGTTATACCACAAAAGTACAGATCTCAGTTGTTACAGATAGCACAAGATAATCCTATGGCTGGTCACTCGGGAAAAGATCGCACTTTTGCCAGATCACTGTACAGATTTTAGTGGCCTGGAATTCATAAAGATGTTGCTACCTATTGCAGTCCTTGTGCCAAGTGTCAAAGTAGCCCCAGTGACTAAAAAAAGATGCAGTGTCCCGGGTGCCCCTACCCTTGATAAAAGTGCTTTTTGTGAGAATTGCAATTGATGTGGCTGGCCCCTTAGACAAAAGTAAAAAGGGTAATCAATTCCTTTTGCTAGTATGTGACTATGCTACCTGATACCCAGAGGCAGTTTCAATGTGTACTGTCACGGCCCCAAAAGTGGCAGCAGAGCTTGCCAAAATTTTTACCAGGGTGGGCATAACTACAGAGATCATTACTGATCAGGGTAGTAATTTTGGTGCTTCATTTCTGAAGGAGTTGTACCAACTAATAGGTATCACTGCCATAAGAACCTCCCCTTATCACACTCAGACAGTCTTGTTGAGCATTTTAATCAAACCCTAAAATGCAAGTTATAAAGATTTATAAAAGGGGAAGGGACATACTGTGACCAATACTTACCTTACCTGCTTTTTGCTTACAGAGAAGTGCCACAGGCATCAACAGGTTTTTCACCATTTGAAATGCTGTATGGTAGACAACCTAGAGGGCCACTAGATGTAATCAAAGAAACATGGGAAGATAACCCCCATCAGAAACAACCTATTACATCTTATATGTGTGCCCTGAGAAAGAAGCTGGCACAATATTTTGAAATTGCCCACAGTAATCAGGAAGAGGCCCAATACCAGCAGAAGGTATATTATCACCATGGGGTAAAAGAAAAAGTTTCTGAGCCAGGTGAAAAGGTCCTGCTATTAACCACTGCATAAAATAAACTGTTAATGAAGTGGCAAGGGCCTTATAAAGTGTTTAGATGTACTGGCACAGTTAACTATGAGACTGAGACCCCTGATAGGAAAATTCCTACTAATATATACCATGCTAACCTCAAGAAATGGGTTGAAAAAACACCAAAAGCTGTTTTGCTGCTTTTAGCAGAAACTGATAAAGAAGATAGTGATGTAGCTTATGATAGACTGGAAAAAACTAACTGTTGATGCTGTAAAGGTGAATGTTTCCTTAACCTCTGAACAAACTACAGAAATGTGTAACTTGCCAAAGACATTTAACACTACTTTTACCACAGTACCAGGCCGAGCAAAAGGGGTCAAGCAAGTAATAGTGACAAGGAATGCTAACCCTATTAGACAAAAAAAATGGAAATTACGTACCTACCGTAATTCTTGATCTTCTTGGATGAGTCTCCATCACTCATTCACAGTAATGGGATCTGCGCCAGAGGCACTAGGACCCAGCAGGAGCAAACTTTTTTGCTAGAGGGTCAGCGCTGGAGATGGCGCCGCGAGGAGCGGCACCGCGAGCCTCCGCTCATACAGTAATGACTATCCCGGCATCAATCCTCCAACCGCCTCAGTAACCCCCCCCCCCGGACGTGCAGCGTAGCTAAACTAGAAGGATAACCTAATAAAAACTGGACATAGAATAGTCCGGATGACCCGTATAAGAAGGGTCAACAAAGAAGTCTTCACAGCCTAAAGACTGAGGGAGTGAAGACCAGTAACAGAGGTGAGCTCGGGGGATGGTGGGTGGGCATGTGAATGAGTGATGGAGACTCACCCAAGAAGATCAAGAATTACAGTAGGTACGTAATTTCCATATCTTCTTGGACATAAGTCTCCACCACTCATTCACACTAATGGGAGAGTACAGAGCTAATAATCCCCTGAGAGGGTGGCAGGAGTGACCAAGAGCTCACAATTTTAGGACAGATGTCCATTAAGGATGGTCGAACCAAACAAAAGATGTCGTGTGGCATGGACATCCAGGGCACAGTGTTTGACGCAAGTATGCACTGAGCTCCAGGTGGCTGCATTGCAAATATCTGCAATGGGCACGTTGCGGATTTCCGCCAGGGATACCGCGACCGCTCTAATAGAGTGAGCGCACACTCTGCCCTCCAGCTTAACCTGAGCCATGGAATAACAGCGGTGAAGGCATGCAACCAGCCATGCAGAAATACATCTGATAGCAACAGGCTGACCCAGCTGGGTCTCACTGAAGGAAACAAACAGTTGTTGAGCTTTACGAAAGCCTTTAGTTCTGTCTAGATAGAAACGTAAAGCTCTTTTGACATCCAAGGAATGAAAAGAACACTCTCCTTCATTTTGGAAGTTCGTAAAGTAAGATGGAAGGACCAGAGGTTGGTTTAGATGGAAGTCTGAAACAACCTTAGGGAGAAACTTAGGATGGATCCTAATAACTACTTTGTCTTTATGAAACACAGTATACGGAGGGTCTGTGACCATGGCATGTATCTCAGAGACCCTGCGGGTTGAGGTAATGGCCACTAGGAAGGCCGTCTTCCAAGTGAGAAATTTTAACTCACAGGTAGCTAGAGGCTCGAAAGGTTTTCGAGTGAGCAAGTCTAGTACCAGCTTAATGTCCCAGGCTGCGACTGGACATCTTATAGGAGGTCTGGTATGCAGAATTCCCTTAAACTTCTTAACCACAGGTAACTGAGCCAGTGACAAGGAAAGTACTAGCTCATGATAAGCTGAAATGGCACAAAGGTGAACCTTAACTGTAGAGTACTGCAGACCTGAATTTGAGAGGTCTAAATGGTACTCTAGAACTTTATCTTGTGAGCAGGAAAAAGGATTCAAACAGGATTTTGCACACCAGAACGAGAAACGCTTCCATTTGGTTGTGTAAGTTTTCCTAGTGGCTGGCTTGCATGCAGCCAGTGGAATATCTGAAACCCTGTGAGAGACATTGAACCTGTTCACGTCTATCTCTTCAGGAGCCAAGCGTGAAGGTGAAGCAACCTCAGATTGGGATGGACCACAGGCCCCTAAGTCAGAAGGTTCGTCTGAAAGGGAAACGGTTTCAGAGGAGTTTCCGACATACTGCTGAGTAATGGAAACCATATCTGTCGAAGCCAGAAGGGAGCAATGCGGATCATTTTGTCCACCTGAGAACTGAATTTAAGAAGTACTCTGAATTAGAGGAAAAGGCAGAAAGGTGTATAGAAAGAGTTTTGTCCACCACAGCCTGAATGCATCCTGACAGAAAATGCCAGGCCCTGGATTTCTGGAGTAGAAGAGAGGTAGTTTTGTGTTGAGTGGGGATGCAAAAAGGTCCAGGTCTGGAGTTCCCCACTCTGCAAATAGTGGCTGAGCAATGGCTGAGTCGAGAGACCATTCGTGAGGATTTGT
Source organism: Neoceratodus forsteri (assembly GCA_016271365.2). NCBI lineage: Eukaryota > Metazoa > Chordata > Ceratodontiformes > Ceratodontidae > Neoceratodus > Neoceratodus forsteri. The sequence goes on from CM057453.1 coordinate 1,401,044,477, forward strand.
CTCTGTTCTGCTGAGACAGTCTGCCAGTTCGTTCTGCACCCCCCGGCAGGTAGACAGCATGAATTAGAGCCTTGTGCTCTAAGTACTATTCCCACACCATCATTGCTTCCCTGCATAAGGATTAAGAGTGAGCACCACCCTGCTTGTTGATGTAATACATCAGAGCTTTGTTGTCCATTTTAGGGAGAATGTTCTTGTGACACAGAATGTCCTTCAAAGTCCAGACTGCATAAAGGACTGCTCTCATTTCTAAGACATTTATGTGAAGCTGGGACTCGTCCTGAGTCCATGTACCTTGAGTGTGGAGAGTCTGACAGTGAGCTCCCCACCCCATCAGGGACGCATCCATGGTAATGGAAATCTGATGATCCAGAGGAGCAAAGGGGTATCCTTCCAGAAGATTGTCCTATTGCGACTGCCAAGTGAGTGATCTCTTCAGAGTTTCTGTCACCTTGATGAGAAAGGACTGAGGGTGAGTGGTTGGGACCACTGAGTACTGAGCATCCATTGACAGGTTCTCATGTGGAGGCGAGCTAGGGGTACAGTGAACACCGAGGATGCCATGAGACCTAGCATCCGTTGCATTGAGAGAGCCGTCACTGAGCTACTTTCTGCGATGTATCGGGCCATCTGAAGGATATCGCTCTTCCTGTCCTCTGGAAGAAATACTTTCACACAGGTGGTGTCCAGGAAAGTTCCTATGAAAAGGAGCCTCTGGGAGGGCTGCAGCTGCAATTTTTTTAGGTTTAGCAGGACTCCCATGGACTTAAAGTGTGAGGCCGTGGCTACGGCATCTAGAGTTCCCTGCCTGGAAGGACTTGCTAGAAGCCAATCATCCAGATATGGGAACACTTGTATTCAGATTTTCCTGAGATGCGCTGTGAGAATTGCACAACACTTTGTAAAAACTTGCGGCGCTGAGGATAGCCCAAAGAACAGGACTCTGAACTAATAATGCTATCCCAAAGCCACAAACCTTAGGTTTTGTGATGCTTTGTGTGTATAGGAATGTGCAGGTAAGCATCCTGCATATCCAGGGAGGCTAACCAGTCGTGCTGATGAAGTAAAGGTAACAGGGTTCCTAGTGATATCATTCTGAATTTTTCTTTGGGAAGGAATTTGTTTAATTTTCTGAGGTTCAAAATGGGGCGCATGCCTCCGGTTTTCTTTGGAACCAGAAAGTAATGGGAGTAGAACCCTGTGTTCTGTTGATCCAGCGGAACAACTTCCACTGCCCTGTTGTTCAGAAGGCCTTGTATCTCAGAGGCGAGAAGTTCTGACTGAAGAACTGACAGCCTGGGCTGTCGTCTGGGGGGACGGTCAGGAGGGGTCTCCAAAAGACTGAGAGAATACCCCTTGCGGATTATCCGGAGCACCCATTTGTCCGATGTTATGGACTTCCACTGATTATAGAAGTGAGTCAGATGACCTCCCACTGCTGAGGAAGAGTCCCCCTCGGGCAGCTGAGGTGGGACTTGAGCCAACAACTCAGAAGGCGCTTTGGGTCCTTGCGCCTTCTGCTGTGTTTTCTTCTGAAGCCTTTGCCTCGAAAGGACTGATGGTTATGAAACTGGCATTTGTTAACACCCCCTCGAGAGGAGACGGGAGGGGGTCGAGCCAATTTAATGGCTGACCTAGTCTTTTTTGTAGCCTCTAGAGCCTGTTCTACTTGAGGACCGAAGAGATACACACCATCAAAAGACAATGCCATTACCTGTCGCTGGGCATCATTCGTGAAACCCTAAGTGTGCAGGCAGGAATGACGGCAGGTACAAATGCCCGCCGCCGCCGCTCAGGAGGCTGTATCGAAGGCATCCATAGCTGCTTTAACCTGCTGGTTGTTGGACTCGATACCCCTGGTTATGGTTTCAAGAAGCTCTGAATTAGTGTCCGATTCCAGTAGAGCTTCAACCATTTGTTTGAGCGAATGCCAAAGGATATACTCATATTGAGAGAAAAGGCCTTGGTAGCTGGCAATACGCATATCTAAGGTGGAAGCAGCAAAGACTCTCTTACCTAAAGTGTCTATCTTACGAGATTCTTTGTTAATAGGTCGAGCTGTAGTAGTCTGGGGAAGGACGACCTTATTCTTTGCCAAGACTACAATAGGATCCGCAAAGGCTTGGGATGCCAAAAAGGGTCGATCCTTGGGGGCAGCATATTTCCTATCTATGGACTTAGCCACAGAAGGAATTATAGCGGGATTATTTAATACCATTTGAGAAAGTGTCTCTAAGGAGGGCTGTACCGGAGGAGACAAATCCATAGGGAACTCCGGAACATGGAGGTATTGGAGTCTTAATAGCTTCCCAGGATCGATATCTGTAGTTTGAAGAGAAAGAGTGGGATTCAAGTTTTTCTGCAGAGACTTAAATGACAGGTTCTCGACTACAGGCTCTGCAGCAGGAATAGATCCTGCTGCAGCAGGAATAGATCCTGTTCCTTGCACATCGTCACCCAGTCTAAGGTCTGGGTCAGGCTCAGTGTCATCTCCTGATGGCCCAGAAGGGAATGTATGAACAGGAAAGAAGTGAAAAACAGAAGGAAATGAGGAAGGAAAAGGATTCAAAGAAGAGGCGCCCTAAAGACTGGATGACCCCCTAACAGGTCCTGGTGCCGAAGAGCACAGCACCGAAAACACGCACGGCGCCAAGGAGCTGCACTGCACTAAGGACGGCACCAAGAGGCCACACTGCGTCAATGAGGCTGAGAAACTCAATGGCGCCGAGGATGACGCTGACAGATGCGTCGGGCCGAAGACGGCACCGAGTGTACCATTGACGCCGAGGGCATTGAAAACATCCCAAGACTCCGAAAAACAGGATTTGAGGAAAAAGAAGGATGAATACTAGGAGATAGAGGCATGGGTGTGGTCCCTTGTGCCGTAGCCATGTGAGGGGGGAACACCTAAGCACGGAGTCGACAGCACCGAAGACGGCGCCGCGCGACTAGGGAGGCTCAACCGCCCTACCTGATTTCCCAGAAAACCCGAAGGCCGCTGAGTGACCGGGCCAGGTAGCTGGACCAACCTCTGAGCCCACTGCTCCATAAAAGCAGCCCATTGATGAAACTGCTCATCTGAAGACCTACCAGAGGGCGGGGTAGGGCTCCGATGTCGAAGACGTCGGCTACCAGAAACAGAAACCAGCGACTCCGGAGGAGGAATCCGGCAACTAGCCCCAATAACTGACCATCTACGCACAGACATATCAGACGGCGATCTTGAGTGATGTCTTCTTTTCTCGACCTGTGGGACGAAGAAGAGCTCAAGGCCGAACGGTGCCAGGAGTGCGACCGTTTACTTTAATGCTTTCGAGGGGACCGCCCACCTCCTCAGGCATTGAACTGTCCATTGTCAGACCCCCCTTCCGGAGAAGCCGGCGGACTGGACCCAGCCCGGCTGACTGAACAGCTTTCATACAAAGTCTGCCTACCATCACCTGACCCACTCATGGTCAACTCCATCAATGTAGGCTGAGACTTCTTACTTAAATAAGAATAAATAGACTAAGCGATACTTTATTCGAGATATTACTACAAAACAAATAAAACTGAAAAACTAGTTTGCAGTTTGACTCGGCGAGGCGTGCGTCATCGTGTTCACTTGACGTAGGGAAAAAAAAGGACTACAAGAGCGATTGGAGGTCGGCGCGGGATAGTCATTACACGCATGGTGGCTGCCAGTGCCGCCTCCTCATGGCGCCATCTCCTGCGCCGACCCTCTAGCAAAAAAGTTTGCTCCCGCTGGTTCCTAATGCCTCTGCGCAGATCCCATTAGTGTGAATGAGTGGTGGAGACTTATGTCCTGCAAGATCACAGATTACCAGAGCAGTAAAGAGCAGATGTGGTTAAGGAAATACAAAAAAATGAAAGAACTGGGTATCATGGAAGAGTCGAGAAGTGCTTGGTCATCAACAATGGTGACTGTAAACGAAAAAGAAGGGGGTGTTAGAAACGTTATTTGCCTTGATTTTAGGAAACTTATGTGTCAGAATTTGACAGTTATCCTATGCTCAGAATAGATGACTGGGTGGACAGATCGGGAAGGGCCAAGTATATCAGTACCCTCAAGCTCACCAAGGGTTACTGGCAAATCTCCCTAGCTAAAGAATCCAGAGACAAAACTGCACTGGCCACTCCTACAGAATTCTATCAGTTCACCACCATGCCGTTTGGTTTACATGGTGCACCCACTATGTTCCAGCTGTACACTGATGTCATTTTAATCACCTCACACTGGTTATTGTGCTGCTTACCTGGATAGTGTCATGGTGTACAGTCCAGAATGGAAAAGCCACCTGGAACACCTATGAGCTGTTATCCAAACTATCAAAATGGCAGGTCTGACAATTAATCCTACCAAGTGTGCACTGGGAATGCAAGAAACCAGATATTTGGGCTATGTTTTGGGAAATGGAGAAGTCGACTCAGAGATTTCGAAGATAGAAGCTGTAGCTAACAGCCCTGTTCCCACAACCAAGAAACATGTCAGGTCATTTTTAGGGCTGGCTAGTTATTATTGGAAATCTGTACCCAGCTTTGCTCAGTTAGCTACTCCCTTCACTTAACTCACAAAGAAACGGTTCCCAAATAATGTGAAATGGACCCCAGAGTGTGACAAGGCTTTTGGGGCTATTAAGGCTGCATTATGTTCAATACCTTTTTTAAAAAGCTCAGACTTTGAGAAACAATATCTGTTACAGACTGATGCATCACAGGTAGGCCTAGGTGCAATCCTGAGTCAGCATATACATGAGAAAGAAGACCCTATTCCATATATCAGTAGGAACTTGCACGACAGAGAGAAAAGGTACTCACTGAAAATGAATGCCTTGCGGCAAAGTGGGCCATGGAGTCCCTAAAGTTTTACTTACTAGGAGCTGATTTTGCACTTGTAACAAATCACAATCCTCTCTGTTGCCTTAACTAAATGAAGGATAAAAATTCTAGAATCACACTGTGGTGCCTGGCACTGCAGCCATGTAAATTCAAGGTGATGCACAAATATGTGAAAAAGAATGTCAATGCTGATTTTCTGTCAAGATATAGATCAGGAATTGAGAATTCTGAAGGTTGGGGAAAAAAATGGATGAGTTTCAGTTTCACTGTTTGCCATACTGCATATGCACTGAACTGTAAAGATTATAAGCTACTGTAATGTTTAAGGAGAATTTAAAGTATGGTTTGGAAACCTGTTTTTATAAAACTGGTTCCCTCTTAAAGTCTTAAGGGGGGGCACGTGACAGGGTTGAATAAGGCCCTATCCCATTTATTGTGCAGAAAGATTAAATGCTACGATCTGTTCTATTCTCTTTTTTTCCATCTGTCTGTCTGGTTGCGCAACCAAATTTTCTTGTGAGACCTAGGAACTGATCACTCCCACGAATTTGTAGTTGTCCGCCTCTCACTATCTCTCTGCCTTCCCTTGATATTTCTGTCTTTTCCTCCCCCCTTGCATATCTGCAGTTATAAAAATATATGTGATTCTCTGTGTAGAACTGTATGTGAAACTGGGATCCCTTTGTTTAAAACTACATATAGTTTTACTCTTGAAATGGTTGCAGAAAGCTATTTGGGACTCAAGGGGTTAACTTGAGATTCAATTTTTAAGCCCTTTGCAGAACTCTAAACTAGAGGTCAGTTCTGGGTCACTATGTTCTTTCTGTTGCACCTGCAATTAATGAAACTTACAAGAACATTCTGTGAGAAGCAGGCTCTGTTAAGAGCAGCAATGTTTTTGCTAGAGAGACAAGGAGTGAGGGAATGAGAGACTGAAACTAGGAATTAGGAGATAACCTCAGAAGAGGGGCATTGTTTTTTGTTTCTACAGCATTTGTAACCAGTCATACTGTATCATTTTTATTTTTTTATTTTGCTGTTAATGAGAAAAAAAAAACATTTGGAATTCTGAAATCGTACCTAGTTTTCCTATGCTTTCTGACCTGTGCCTCAACGACACACCACCAGAAAGAACAGGTTACTCACCTGTAACAGTAGTTTTAGAAGTGGTATATGTTGTTCATCTACACTCTTTGGCATATCCCCTTCAACTTTAAGATCAACCAGAAGTCTTCAAGCTGGCTCCTCCCACCCAGCCGGGTGATATATACCTCGGCTCCGCCCAATGATGCCAGATCTTAGCACGCTGGAAGCCAGGTTGTGTGCATCTGCAGCCGGGGAGGTCGGGTGGGTCAGTGTGGATGAAAAACATATACCACTCCTAGAACTACTGTTACAGGTGAGCAACCTGTTCTTCCAGGAGCATGGATATGTTGTTCCTCCACACTCTTTGGCAGACTCCTAGCAATTCTCCGGGAGGAGGGAGGCAAGATGCACACCCCCTACTCAGGGAAGAGAGACTGGAGAACTGAGGCCCCAAGACCAGCATCCCAGCGTGACTCAAGGTCGTTGTAGTAGTGGGTGATGAAGGTGTTTGCTGACTTCCAGGTAGCAGCCTGACAGATTTCATGGATAGGGATGTCCCTGGAAGCAGCCACCAATGCAGCAGTATGGCAGGTAAAATGAGCTCTTATCCCTCTGGGAGGCTCCTTGCCCGCCAACTCATAGCACAGACCTATACATGATGTAATCCATCTTGCAATAGTCCATTTGGCTGCAGGTCTGCCAGAAGCGGCTTCAGCGTAGGTGACAAAAAGCTGGCGAACCTCACCACGAATTTCCGCCATCCTCTCCTTATAATAGGAGAGAGCATGTCTCAGATCCAAAGTATGGAGCCTGAACTCGGCCTCTGAGGTGTAGTTAGGGTAGTATACCGGCAGAGTCAACACCTGGTTAAGGTGTAACTCTGACACCACCATTGGAAGGAATTTCGGATGGCAGCGTAAGACAACCTTGTCCCTGTGGAAGACCAGATAAGGGGAGTCCATTGAAAGTGCCACCAGGAAGGCCGTCTTCCATGACAAGTGTGACAAGGCACAGTTGTACACTGGTTCAAATGGCTTGCCCATGAGCTTAGTCAGTACCAGCAGTAGATCCCACGGAGGTGGAGGTTCACGCACCGGAGTGGATATGTGATCCAGGCCTTTGAAAAAGCGCCCGACCACTGTCTTCTGCGCCAACATCAGCTGAACGGCAAACACCCGGTAAGCAGAGATGGCTGCCAGGTGCACCCTAATGGTCAATGACCGGAGATCCCCTTTGGAAAGAGACCAAAGGTAGTCAAGAATGTTAGCCACTAAAATGGACAAAGGGTCCAGGCCCTTACTCTGACACAAAACAGAAAACTTTTTCCATTTGAAGGCATAACATTTTCTGGTCAGTTCCTTTCTGGATGCCTCCATCGTGGTGTAGACATCTTCGGAATGACCCAAAGCCAGGAACTCAAGCCGCTTAGGTACCAGGCTGTGAGGTGCAGGGACTGAAGGTGTGGATGGAATACCTTCCCCTGGTTGAGTGATACCAGGTCCGGGGATCCTGGAAGCCGTTTCGGGTGCCTGCAGCTGAGGAGATTTCGATACCAGAACTGGCGAGGCCAGTCTGGGGCTACCAGGATCACCTTCGCCTTCTTCCTCCTTACCTTGAGGAGCATCTTGTGAATCAAAGGAAATGGAGGGAAGGTGTACAGGAGGCCTGGGGTCCACGGCCTCGAGAAGACATCCCCCTGCAGTGAGCTCTGCTGAGGGGGGGGCGAGCATGAAACAGCCTCAGCTTGGTGTTTTCCCCTTGAGGCAAACAGGTCCACCATTGGTTTGCCCCAGTGGTAGAACAGACTGTAAGCTACCTCTGGATGGAGAGACCACTTGTGGAATGCCTGGCGTAAGCGGTTGAGAGCATCCACCAGATGGTTTGAGGTTCCTGCCACATGGAAGGCTAGGAGATCTGCCTCTAATTGGCTCACGATGGCCCAGATGCGGAGCGCCTCACTGCACAGCAGGCAGGAGTGCGTGCTACCCTGTCTGTTGAGGTAGTACATGGTTGTGGTATTGTCCATCTGGACTTGAACCACTTGATCCTGGAGCTCAGGAGCGAAAGCTGACAGTGCCAGTCTGACTACTCTGAGCTCCAACAGGCTGACGTGGCATTTGGACTCCTCGGGGGGGGGCCAGAGCCCGTGGGCCCTTTCGTCCTCTTTGTGGACTCCCCAGCCCATGAGAGAGGCATCTGTCGTGAGGAAAACTGTTGGCTCGGGGCAGACCAACGGAATAGCTTCTTGCAACTGGTCTGGGGCGGTCCACCATTAGAGAGTGTCCCACATCTTCTGGATTACAGTGACCAGCTGGTCAAAATGACTGTGGCACTGAGTCTACTGGGTGGCCAGCTTCCATTGCAGAGGGCGCATGTGCAACCAGGCACAACGGACCACTAAGGTGCACGCCGCCATGTAACCTAGAAGGCACAGAAAGTCCCGGGCAGGGCACAACTGCCCAACCAGAAATGATTGGGCAAAGGAAGAAAGAACCTCCGCCATGTCTGCTGGGAGCTAAGCTCTGGCATGACAAGAGTCGAGTTCTGCCCCGATGAAGCCCATCACTTGAGACGGTATGAGTTCTGACTTGGCCTCGTTGATCAAGAGGCCGAGCTGGAAGCAGGTCTGGAGGAACAGATCCCTGGACCTCTCCACCTCCTGCTGGGTGGATCCTGCTAGGAGCCAATCGTCGAGGTAAGGATAAATCCTGATCACCCTCCCCCCAATGCCTCAGATGCGCTGCTACTACTGCAATGCATTTGGTGAAGACCCGTGGGGCCGATGACAGGCAGAACGGCATGGCTCGGAATTCATACAGGGTCCCTTGGACCCTGAAGCGGAGAAACTGCTGATGGGACAGACGGATTGGGATGTGAAAGAACACGTCCTACAGATCCAGTGAACAGAACCATGTTTCGCTCCAAGGATGGTATGAACTGGGACAGAGTGACCATCCAAAAGGTGCGTAACCTAAGATATTGATTCAGGTCGTGCAGATCTAGAATGGGGCACCAGCCCCCCCGTCCGCTTGGGCACCAGGAAGTATCTGGAGACAAAGCCTGGGTCTGCTGGAGGATCCGCAACTGAAGCTGCCTCCTTGAGGAGGAGGAGCTAAGCGTTGTCATCTCTGAGAGCCGACTGGGTCTGTGCGGATACTCTTTCCTCTGGAGGGGCGCGGGGTCAGCTTGGAGGGTACTGCTCGAATTCCAGAGGCAGTCCCTGACTGACCACTTCCTGAACCTACCTGTCTGTGGAGATAACGGAAAAGGCGGAAGAAAGTGGCAGAGCTGGACCCTCATGGAAGCACCCAGAGTGGCGTGACGGGCGAAGGGGTGGCAGCCCCTGCCCCATCACTGAGCAGGCTTGGAGGAGAAGGAGCCCAGACCTAAACCTCAGCCTCTTTTATGGGCCTGTTGGGGTCCTAGCTTGGGCAGAGGGCGCCAAGCTTGAGCCCGCTGCTTATGCTGATGCTAGTGCTGCTGTCCGCCTTGAAAGGAGAACTGCTGAGCCGCAGGGGAAGAATGCCAAAAATGCTTCTTCTTTTTCTTCTGCTGGCTCTTGCCCGAAGAACTCTTGGCAGAAGTAGCGTCCAAGGTGGCACTGGACTGCTCAATGCGCTGAAGGTGATGGGCCACTCCTGGGCCGAACAAGTTGGTCCAGAGGAAAAGCACGTCAGCTAGTTTATGCTGGGAATCCGCCGGAAAGGAGGAGAGCATCAGCCAAGCCCTGCGATGAGAGGCAACTGCGGCATCCATCGAGCGGGCACAAGAATTCCCAATATCCAGGGCTGTCTGAAGCTGTTTGGCAACAGCTCAGCCTTAATCCCAGACTTGCATGACCGTAGTCTGCATGTGCGTGGGGAGATGTGGGAAGACTTCATCTAGCAACCCCAGAAGGGTGCCAGAAAAGTGTGCCATGACGATGGCCGAACTTGCCTGACGAAGGCCCAAGGAGGTCAGTCAGTGTCGGCAGAAATGGAAATTATGTACCTACCGTAATTCTTGATCTTCTTGGACGAGTCTCCACCACTCATTCACACTAATGGGGATCTGCACCGGAGGCACTAGGACTCAGCGAGAGCAAACATTTTTGCTAGAAAGTCGGCGCCAGAGATGGAGCCACGAGGAGCGGCGCTGAGAGCCTCAGCTTGTGCGGTAATGACTATCTTGGCTTGACCCTCCAACCGCCTCAGTACCCTTTTTTCCAAGGAGGTGCAGCGTAACTAACCTAGAAGGACAGCCTAACCAAAAACCGGACATAAGATGGTCTGGATGACCCGTATAAGAAGGGTCAACAAAGAAGCCCTCAAAGCCTAAAGATTGAGGGAGTGAAGACCAACAACAGAAGTGAGATTGGGGGATGGTGGGGGCATGTGAATGAGTGGTGGAGACTCGTCCAAGAAGATCAAGAATTACGGTATGTACGTAATTTCCATATCTTCCTGGACATAAAGTCTCCACCACTCATTCACACTAATGGGAGAGTACAGAGCTAATAATCCCCCAAGAGGGCGGCAGGAGACCAAAAGCTCACAGTTTTAGGAAAGGAGTCCCATTAAGGATGGTTCTGCCAAAAGAAAGATGTCATCTGGCATGGACATCCAGGGCATAGTGTTTGACAGAAGTATGCACTGAGCTCCAGGTAGCTGCATTGCAAATGTCTGCAATGGGACTTCCGGTGACGTCAGCATCATAATGGCTGCCTAGCCCCGTTGCTCTGCGCCCCAACCGGTAATAAAAGTTTTAAATCACCTACATCAGAATGTCGTCGACGGCCAAAAGCAAGAAGAATAGGTCTGGAAGACCCCAGCTCACTCAGGCGCAAAAATTACGGGCGTTAGTCCATGGGGAACATGGAGATGCATCAGATTCCTCGGAGGCCCCTTCCGATTTGCTCCAGGCAGGCCCGCATGAAGAGGACTCTTTATCCGGTCTAGCAGCCACGATTAAGCAAACGGCCCATACAGTCAATAAGATAGACCAGTCTCTAGCTGACCTCAGGGCGGACATAAACAAGATTAACCACAAGACCGATCAGCTGAAATTATGCACTACTCAAATTTCAGATCAATCAGATCGCCAGGACCGCCTGAGTATGTACTTACTGGCGCGAGACTGCGAGCTTACACACCGCCTGGACGACTTGGAGGACAGGAGCCGGAGGCGGAACCTCAGGATTTACGGGGTCCCTGAGGGTTCGGAGGATGGACACCCCAGTGTGATAGCTTTCCTCCAGAATTTGCTGCGAGACCTGTTGGAACTACCGCAGGAGTTTTCAATAGAGATGGACCGGGCTCACAGAGCGCTTATCCCCAAGCCCAGTGCGCCAAATTCAAAACCCCGGTCGATTGTTGCCAAGATACGTCTTACAAAGTAAAAGAGGAACTACTGCAGAAAGCCTGGCAGAAGGGTCAACTGAACTACTCCGGCTCGCGTATTTCACTAGACAACGACCACAACGACAGCAGTTCAGGAATCCAGAAGAATCCTGTGGCCAGTGGTGAAGCAGCTCTGGGCTAAAAATATCAAAGCACAAATCCTGTTACCAGCAAGGCTAAAAGTTATCACTGAAGCAGACCTGAAAGTCTACCCGGATCTCCTGGCTGCCTCCTCGTTCCTGAGTTCTCAAGGGATTACTTCTCCCACCCCATTAAAGAAAGGCTAGAAAAAGATTTACTTGCTTCGGCTTGGTCGATATCCCAAAAGGGAGCTGCAAAGCCTGGATCATCGCAGAGGTCTGCACACACAAACTTGCAGGCAGATGTCGCTGCCCTGCTGAGAAGATACGGCGATTCCTCCATGATAAATAAAAAGGCTGCGCACCTATCGGAGGACATTCAGGGATCATCTAAAAACCACGCGCACTCAGCAACAACGAACACTTGACCTCCAACCCGATGATCTTCTCGATTCAGAGCGGGTTTGCACTTGGGAGAGGTTCCCTCTCTTTCTCATTTGCTCTCTCCCCCCTGCGATAATGCTTTTTCTCCGACTGGCTCTTAGGGGCCTTTTGAGCGGCTGGATTGCTCCCTCCTCCTTATGTGGTGGTGGGGGGGCTTTTCAATCGCATTAAGATATAGCTTGTAAGCATCTGCTGTAGGAGATGCTCGGTGAATAAGCAGTCGGGAGGGTCTGTTAACCCTGCGGGGTGGGGAGGGATGGTGCGTTCTACAGCAGACAGAGGTCTGCAGTGGGGGGGTTCCTGGTTTCGGGGGGCCCCTACTGCTGGGTGCCCCAGGGGATTATGGGAGGACCTTGTCCCTGAGGACCCTGGGGTTTCCTGCTCCTGGAGATGACTTCCTCCAACATCCTGCTAGCCTATGCGTGAAGAGCCTGGGGGGTGTTGGGACGGAAACATTCTGGCTCCGGGGGCCCCCTCCTGTTGGGCGATGAGATGTGGAATTCTCCTGGGGTGTGACAGTACTCCTGGGGTGTGAATTTTGTCTCTCTCCCCCCCTTTTTTTTTGTTGTCTGTTTGTTTGGTTCCGTTCCCTCTCTCCGCCCTGCCAAGACTATCCCTCCCTAGCTGGCTCCTGTAACTCCAGGTGAAACTGCGACTTGGCGATGGGGAGTAAGCAGACCCAGCCACGCACAACGATTGGATTGAGAGTGTGCGGACTGCAGGGGTGGCCTGGGAGATGGGAGGGGCCATGAAGGGGAGACCGATTTGGGGGGAGAGCCGTCTCCTGCATCGAGGTGCTCTTCGGGGGTAGGGCCTGGGCTGAGGGACTTTAAAGTAACCCAAATTGGTAAATCACTCTGTACAGGGGCGGGATGTTAGATACCTTCTGCCTGCTTCCTCCCCCCCACTGGCTCACACCCTCAGGATGCTCCGGGGGTTGGAAGGGTACTTGCCCCGGCGTTCACAGTGGACGGGTGGGACCCCCTCCGGGACTCTCTCCTCTAATCCAAATAAATGGATGGCCCTGGAGCGAGGCACGGGCGCCCAACGAGGGTCCCTGCCCGCATACTGAATCCATCTGGTTCGAGATTCCTGGAGGGACCTATTTGCCTATGTGGGCTGGGCTGCACGACCTACCTTCTCATGGGACAATAGCGGATGGTGGGGCTGTCGCCTCCCCCCTTGCCACCCGAGGTGTCCCCTGACACCCATTCCCCACGGCATTCCCCCGGGTCGGCAGCTTACTATACTCTAATAATAAAAACAAATTTGGTGATTTCATTTTAATGACAATTTATTTGGTCCGGGTGGGGCTCCGCTCAGGGAAGAGCAACCTGGACATATCGCTGCTGATATTAAGGCACACTCGATATAGGGACTACACCCTAGAGCTGGTGGGCCTCTTCCTCAATAGCAGGAGAGCCCTCCCCATACTGTATTGTGGCAGTTGCCTCGTTGCTCAACTACCATCTACAGCAACCCTTGGAAGCTAAGTTTAGTTTTGGGAGAGGGGAGCATTTGGAATTTTCTGTTTAGGTCCAGATGTCTCTCCACCCACTGTTATGGAATGGCCTGGTACTGTTCTGGGCAGTGTATATAGTTAAGGCATCTTCTGAAATCTTGCAAGATGCATTACAATTTTTTTCATCTTTGTTAATGTCCCCGTCTGCATTTGAACGAGGCGGGGGATGCACGCCACCTGAGCTCCACCTTCTTTCTGGAGTTACCGGGGAACCTGGATGGTATTGGCTGACAATAAAGTTCCTCAGGACCCGGGAGTGTTATGTTGAGTGAACAATTCAAGAAGTTCCTAAGTGATAAAATTGCGGAAATTATACGGGACAACTCCACCCAGGAGACCCCGTCAACAATTCAGTGGGACACACTAAAAGCAGTCCTAAGAGGTCACTTAATAAAATATTCAGCCGGGTTGGTGAAGGCATGCAAGGAAAAACAGCTTCAGCTGGAACAGACCCTCCAATTTCTTCAGCTTGCTCACCAACAAGGTGATACCTCAGTTCTCCCCCAGATAAAGCAGACTAAGAATGAGCTGGACTCCCTATGCTTGCAGCAAACCGAGGTTGCCCTCGCATATCTCTGCCAGAGGTATGGTGAGATTGGCCCTCCAGCCTCCCAGTTACTTGCGTACTGGCTCCGCCAACACCGTAAGCTGTCTACTATTGCAATGATAAAGGACCCTGGGACAGGAGAATGTCATACTAAATTTAAAAACATATCTCAGGCCTTTTGTCAATATTATAAAACCTTGTACACTCGGATCAGAGGACAGATTTGGCATCCGACGAATCTTTTCTATCGGCCCTAAAGTTACCAACGCTTAACCACGAACAGCAGACTCTCATGGTGAAACCAATTTCACCGGAGGAACTGTGGTCGGTCATCTCCAAGTCCAAAACCCAAAAAGCCCCTGGGCCTGATGGTTATGGGGCGGAGTTTTATAAAAGCTCTACTCAGTCTATTAGTAAGTTGTTACTTGCAGCGTGTAATGAGGTCCTGGCCAGTGAATCCCCTCCGCCCAGTTGGGCGTATGCCACAATTTCTGTCATCCCCAAGCCAGGTAAGGACCCGCTACAATGTAGCTCATATAGACCGATATCGGTCCTTAACTCGGATTACAAATTCTTCATGTCCATCCTGGCCCGACGATTGGATATTATACTACCGGAGTTGATTGACCCTGACCAAACAGGTTTTGTGAGTTCAAGGTCCACTTCAGATAACACGCGTAGGGCCCTGCATCTGGTCCATGAGATGCAATCCCGGGATGACTCATCGGTCCTTCTAAGCCTTGATGCTGAGAAGGCCTTTGACCGGGTGTCTTGGCCTTTTCTGTTCGCCACAATGGCTGCTATGCGTTTCCCGTGACCCCTCATCAATACTCTTAGGAAAATCTATGCGACCCCGAAGGCATGTGTTAAAACATCCGGCCACCACTCTGAATACTTCTCCCTTTTTAGGGGTACGCGTCAGGGTTGCCCATTATCACCAGGCCTTTTTGCTATTTTTATTGAACCCCTGGCCCAGGCGATTAGAATGTCATCTGAGATTTCAGGGGTGACCGTGGACGGCATGGAGCACCGGGTAGCCCTACACGTAGATGATGTTCTGCTATTCCTTACTAAACCCGAGCAATCTGTGCCTTCCGTTTTTCGCCTCTTGGAAGAATTCGGGTCACATTCAGGCTATAAGCTGAATACCAGCAAGACCGATGCCCTCACCTTTCACTACGTCCCATCGGATGCAATTAAGACAAGGTATCCCTTCCGCTGGGGACTTACCAAGCTAAAATATTTAGGAATCTACCTCTCACATCGGGCTGAAGACACCCTAGATAACAACTACCACCCCATTACATCCCAGATGAAACAGGACCTTGAAAGATGGAACATTCTCCCACTGAATATGCTGCAGCGCATAGAGGTGATTCGGATGGTAACCCTTCCGAGGATTCTCTATTTGTTCCAGAATTTGCCCCTCAATCTGCCGAACAGTCTCTTTAAGGTTTGGAACAGGGCCATAGTGAAATTTGCCTGGGTGGGAAGACGCCCTAGAATTAAATTGGAGACGCTCCACCTCCCTAAAGCTCGGGGGCTTGGCACTTCCCAATCTGAAACTCTATTACTGGGCTACTCACCTCTCTTTTATAATACAGCGCCTTGTGGGAATAACTTCAGCCAGGTGGAGGGAAATTGAGGAGAGTGTCCTGCCGCCCCGGGAATACCAAAAAGAGATATTCCATAAAACCCTACCCTCAATGGGACGGCCTGCATGGGGTCCATGGATGGAGTACCAAGCACAGGTCTGGTGCTCGATGAGAAAGGCCCTAGGGATTACCCTTTTCCTGGTCTTGCTTTGCCCAATAGACCTACTGGAGGACTTTCCCCCAGCCCTCTTAGACCATACCTTTCAGACTTGGTGGCATGCCCGCCTCTTTCAGCTCTCGCAACTGCAAATCAGCCCCCACTTTAGAGAGTTTGGTGAAATCAGTCGCGATTTTCATTTACGTCAATCAGATTTTTTTCGGTATTTACAACTCCGACACTATTTTGAATCCCTACCTCTCAATGTCCGTTCACCTGAGGCACACCGCCCAGTGATTCGAATACTCCAGCAAGTATTAAAATCCCGAGGACTCCCACACGCTGTCTCAGTGCTGTACAGGTCCCTTCTGGAAACAACAGGGGGAGACACCTCGCGACTAAGGGAAAAGTGGAGCGAAGAGTTGGGTTCTCAAATCACACCCCAACAGTGGGAAGCTCTTTTCCATATGACATCAAGAATCACCTACGCTCATTCCTGGAGGTTGTTTTCTTGGCAATTACTGATAAGATTCTTCCGAACCCCGGTAATAACCTCTCATTATGGCGCTATCCGATCTGCAGCGTGTTGACGCCTATGTGGAGAGGCCGCAGCTCACCACACTCATATTTTTTGGTCCTGCCCAAAACTGCAGCCTTTTCTGCAGGGTTTATTTGAGGAGTTAAAAGACCTCTTTGGGGTCGGCCTACCTTACAGTGGCGATTTCTTTATCCTGCATTGCTTCCCCCCTGGCCTACCTGACCCTCACGCCCAGTACCTATTAAATATTCTTCTACTGGCAGCGAAGAAAGTTATCACTAAACGTTGGCTCACAGTTGAGCCCCTACCCTTTCGGGCTGGAGAGAGACAGTCCATCTTATATATAAATCCGGAAAAATAACTCACAATTTAAATGATCAGGCTGAACTGGGCTCTTTGAAGTGGAGGAGATGGATCATCTATATTATGGCCAAAGACCCTCTTTTTGTGCCTTAATGCAGCACCTCATTGACTGGCTCCTCAGGTCATAGTTTATTGGCACCAGGCCCCTACCTGGACCTTGGAAGCTCAGTTGAGGGGAGATGCAGGGGGCACTGACTAGGCGAATGGGAGGGCCTGGGGAGGGAGGAAAGGATTCAGATTTGAGATAGTCAGTAGAACGATGGTGGGGTGTGTAGTAGTGGATTAGGACTGTTGTTAGAATAACAGTGTGCAATCCTATTTATAAGCCTGTATCTCCGAATGTCTGATGTAATGACGGTAATGCTTCTGATGGATCATGACTGTCAAAATGTAGATGAATTGTAAAGCTTCTCTAATAAAAATGATATTTACAAAAAAAAAAAGCAAATGTCTGCAATAGGCACGTTGTGGATTTACGCTAGGGATGCCGCGACCACTCTAGTAGAGTGAGCATACACTCTGCCCTCCAGCTTAACCTGCGCCATGGAATAACAGTGGCGAAGGCATGCCACCAGCCATGCTGAAATACATCAGATAGCGACAGGTTGACCTAGCCGGGTCTTGCTGAAGGAAACAAACTGTTGTTGAGCTTTGCAGAAATCTTTTGTTCTATAGAAGCACAAAGCTCTCTTGACATCCAAGGAATGAAGAGAAAGCTCTCCTTCATTTTGGAAGTTTGCAAAGTAAGTAGGAAGGACCAAAGGTTGGTTTAGGTGGAATTCTGAAACAACCTTAAGAAGAGACTTAGGATGGGTCCTAAGAACTACTTTGTCCTTATAAAAAACACCGTATACAGGGGGAGCTGTGACTAGGGCATGTATCTCAGAGAACCTGCGGGCTGAGGTAATGGCCACTAGGAAAGCCATTTTCCAAGTGAGAAATTTTAACTCACAGGTAGCTAGAGGCTCGAAAGGTTTCCGAGTGAGCATGTCTAGCACAAGATTAATGTCCCAGGCTGCGACTGGAAGTCTTATTGGAGGTCTGGTATGCAGAATTCCCTTAAGAAAGCTCTTAACCAGAGGTAACTGAGCCAGTGACAAAGAAAGTACTGGCTCATGATAAGCTGAGATGGCACAAAGGTGAACCTTAACTGTAGAGTATTGCAGACCTGAATTTGAGAGGTCTAAGAGGTAATCTAAAACTTTATCTGGTGGGCAAGAAAAGGGGTTCAAAGAGGATTTTGCACACCAGAGAGAAAAACACTTCCACTTGGCTGTGTAAGTTTTCCTAGTGGCTGGCTTGCATGCAGCCAGAAGAATATCTGAAACCCTGCGAGTGACACTGAATCTGTTCACTTCTATCTCTTCAAATGCCAAGCATGAAGGTGAAGCGACCTCAAGTTGGGATTTACCACAGGCCCCACCGAGTCAGAAGGTTCATCTGAAGGGGAAGTGGTTTTGGAGGGGCTTCCGACATACTGTTGAGTAGTGGAAACCATATCTGTCAAGGCCAGAAGGGAGCAATGAAGATCATTTTATCCCCCTGGGACTCGAACTTGAGAAGTACCCTCTAAATGAGAGGAAGAGGCGGAAAGGCGTATAAAAAGTGTTTTGTCCACTGCAGCCTGAACGCATCCTGACAGAAAATGCCAGGCCCTGGATTTCTGGAGCAGAAGAGAGGCAGTTTTCTGTTGAATGGGGATGCAAAAAGGTCCAGGTCTGGAGTTCCCCACTCTGCGAATAGTGACTGAACTATGGTTGAGTCGAGAGACCATTCGTGAGGATCTGTCTCTGTTCTGCTGAGACAGTCTGCCAGTTCATTCTGCACTCCCAGCAGGTAGACCGCTTGAATAAGACCCTTGTGCTCCAAGCACCATTCCCACTCTCTCATCGCTTCCCTTCATAAGGGGTAAGAGTGAGCCTCGCCTTCCTTGTTGATGTAATACATCACTGCTTTGTCGTCTGTTTGAAGGAGAATGTTCTTGTGACAGAGAATGTCCTTCAAAGCCCGGACTGCATAAAGGACAGCTCTCATTTCTAAGACATTAATGTGAAGCTGGGACTCGTCCTGAGTCCACGTACCTTAAGTGTGGAGAGTCTGACAGTGAGCTCTCCACCCCATCAGGGACGCGTCTCTGGTAATGGAAATCTGATGATACAGAGGAGCAAAGGGATACCCTTCCAGAAGATTGTCCTCTTGCAACCACCAGGTGAGTGATCTCTTCAGAGGTTCTGTCACCTTGATGAGAAAGGACTGAGGGTGAGTGGTCGGGGACCACTGAGTACTGAGCATCCATTGAGAGGTTCTCATGTGGAGGCATGTTAGGGGTACAGTGAACACCGAGGATGCCATGAGACCTAGCATCCGTTGCATTGAGAGAGCTGAAACTAAGCTGTTCTCTCGTATATATCAGGCCATCTGAAGGATATCGCTCCTCTTGTCTTCCGGAAGAAATGCTTTCGCACAGGAGGTGTCCAGAAGGGTTCCTATGAAAAGGAGCCTTTGGCAGGGTGGAAGATGCGATTTTATTTAGGTTTAGCAGGACTCCCATGGACATGAGAAAGTGTGAAGCCGTGGCTATGGCATTGAGACTTCCCTGTCTGGAAGGACTTGCTAGAAGCCAATCGTCCAGATACGGTAACACCTGTATTTCAATTTTTCTGAGATGCGCTGCGAGAACTGCACAACACTTTGTAAAAACTCGTGGTGCTGAGGATACCCCAAAGGGCAGGACTCTGAACTGATAATGCTGTTCCAAAGCCACGAACCTTAGGTACAGTATTTGTGATGCTTTGTGTGAATAGAAATGTGCTGGTAAGCATCATGCATGTTCAGGGAGGCTAACCAGTTGTGATGATGAAGCAAAGGTAACAGGGTTCCTAGTGATATCATTTTGAAGTTCTCTCTGGGAAGGAATTTGTTTAGCTTTCTGAGGTCCAAAATGGGGCGCATGCCCCCGGTTTTCTTTGGAACCAGAAAGTAATGGGAGTAGAACCCTGTGTTCCGTTGATCCAGAGGAACTACTTCCATTGCCCTGTTGTACAGAAGGCCTTGTATCTCGGAGGCGAGAAGATCGGACTGAAGAGCTGACAGCCTAGGCTGTCGTCTCGGGGGACGATCTAGAGGGGTGTCCAAAAGATTGAGGGAATACCCCTCGTGGATTATCCGGAGGACTCATTTGTCCGAGGTTATGGACTCCCATTGATTGTAGAAGTGAGTCAGATGCCCACCCACCGCTGAGGAAGAGTCCCCCTCAGGCAGCTGAGGTGGGACTTGGGCCATCAAATCAGAAGGTGGCACTGGGCGCTTTGGGTCCTTGGGCCTTCTGCTGTGTTTCTTTTGAGGCTGGGGGGCATGGTTTTTATTAAAACTTCCCCTGCCACTGCCTCTACAGGACTGACGGTTATGAAACTGGTGTTTATTAACACCCCCAAGAGAGGGAACAGGAGGAGGTCGAACCAATTTAATGGCTGACCTAGTCTTTTGTGTAGCCTCTAGAGCCTGTTCTACTTGAGGACCGAAGAGATACACACCATCGATGGGCAACGCCATTACCTGTTGCTGAGCATCATTCGTAAAACACGAAGTGTGCTGCCAGGAATGACGGCAGGTACAAATGCCCTCCGCCGCCGCTCAGGAAGCAGTATCGAAAGCATCCATAGCTGCTTTAACCTGCTGGTTGTTGGACTCGATACCCCTGGTTATGGTTTAAAGAAGCACTGAATTATTGTCCGACTCCAGTAGAGCTTCAACCATTTGTTAGAGTGAATGCCAAAGGATATACTCGTACAAAGAGAAATAGCCTTGGTAACTGGCAATACGCAAACCAAGGGTAGAAGCAGCAAAGACTGTCTTACCTAAAGTGTCTATCTTACGAGATCCTTTGTTAATAGGTCGAGCTGTAGTAGTTTGTGGAAAGACAACCTTATCATTCTCTGCCAAGACTACAAAAGGAGCCACAAAAGCTTGGGATGCCAAAATAGGTCGCTCTTTGGGAGCAGCATATTTCCTATCTATGGACTTAGCCACCAAAGGAATGACTGCAGGATTATTCCATACAATTTGAGATAGTGTCTCAAAGGAGGGCTGTACCAGAGGAGTCAAATCCATAGGGATGTCCGGAATATGGAGGTATTGGAGTCTTAACAGTTTCCCAGGATCGATATCTGTAGTTTGGAGAGAAAGAGTGGAATTCAAGTTTTTCAGCAGAGACTTAAAAGACAGGTCCTCGACCACAGTAGGACTAAATCCTGTTCCTTCCACAACATCACCCAGCCTAAGGTCTGGGTTAGCCTCAATGTCATCTCCTGACAGTCCCAGAGGAACTGTATGGACAGGAAAGGAGTGAAAAATAGAAGGAAATGAGGAAGGAAAGGGGTTAAAGGAGGAGTCCTGATGGCTGGATGACATCCTAACAGGCCTTGGTGCCGAAAATACGTATGGCGCCAAGAAGCCACACGGCACTTAAAAGCCAGACGGAGCCGAGAGACCGGACAGCACCAAGAAGCCACACGGTGCTAAGGACAGCGCTGCTGAAGCGCACGGCACTGAGGACAGCGCCGGAGAGGTGCATGGCGCCGAGAAAGTCAACGGTGCAGAGGATGGCGCCGACAGATGCATCAGCGCTGAAGACAGCGCCGAGTGTGCCATCGACGCCGAGGGCATCAAAAACATCCCAAGACTCCGAAAAACAGGATTTGAGGAAAGAGAAGGATGAATACCAGGAGATAAAGGCATCGGTGTGGCCCCCTGCGCCTCAGCCATGTAAGAGGGGAAAACACCTAAGCGCGGAGTCGACGGCACCGAAGACGGTGCCACGTGACTAGGGAGGCTCAACCGCCCTATCTGATCTCCCAAGAAGCCCGAAGGCCCATGAGTGACCGGGCCAGGCAGCTGGACCAACCTCCGAGCCCATTGCTCCATAAGAGCAGCCCAGTGATGAAACTGCTCATCTGAAGACCTACCAGAAGACGGGGTAAGACTCCAATGTCGAAGGGGTCGGCAACCAGAAATAGAAAACCGGCGACTCCGAAGGAGGAGACCAGCAACTAACCCCAATGACTGACCGTCTACACACAGGCATATTAGAGGGCGACTTCGAGTGATGCCTTCTCTTTCTCGACTTGTGGGTCGAAGAAGCTTCGAGGCCAAAATGGTGCTCGAGAGTGCTACTGTTTACTTTTATGCTTCGAGGGACCGCCCACCCTCGGGCATCGGACTGTCCGTTGTCAGACGCCCCCCCTCCAGAGAAGGGCGCAGACCAGACCCAGCCAGGCTGACTGAACAGTTTCATACGAAGTCTCCCTACCGACACCTGGCCCGCTCATGGTCGACTCCGTCGATGTAGGCTGAGACTTCTTCTTTAATTAAGAATAAATAAACTAAGCGAAACTTATTCAAAATATCACTACAAAACAATAAAACTGAAAAACTAAGCTGCTAGTTTGAAGTTTGACTCCCGGCGGGCGAGCAACGTTGACACTAAAGTGCACTCGATGGCGGGAAAAAAGGAACTGAGGCGGCTGGAGGGTCTACGCAGAGATAGTCATTACTGTACAAGGTGAGGCTTGCGGTGCCGGTCCTCGCGGCTCCATCTCTGGCGCCGACCCTCTAGCAAAAAAGTTTGCTCTCGCTGGGTCCTAGTGCCTCTGGCACAGATCCCCATTAGTGTAAATGAGTGGTGGAGACTTTATGTCCAGGAAGATCTGCCAGTACGCCTGAACACAGAGGCAGACACCAGGCTCTCGGCTGAAGGGTACTCTGTGAACCCCGATAGGGACCCCATGGGCACCGCGTACTTGCAGGCAGACGGAGTTAGGCAGGAGGCAGGACACTGCCAAAGCTCTAGGGCTGGGCCAACAATGGCCTCAGCCACAGGAAAGTCCTCCTTCTAGGTATCCCTTCTCTTAAGGATGTCCGTAAGAGGGTACTCTGCCTTTTTCTGGATTGGCTCCAGGGCCATCCCTGTAGATTCAGATATGAGGCGAAGGATCCCTTGAAAAGATGAAGGACCTTCCTCTGTCTCTAAGCCAATGGTTGATTCATCATCACCTGGATGTGAATGCAAGCCGGTGACGTCCGAATCAGAGGAATCCAGGTGTAAGGGCCTACCACCCAGGTCACTTTCGACCCGCCGAGGGCGGTCCGGAGTGATCATGACCAACAATCGCCAGGGAAACCTGGTGTCTGGTTTGTCTCCCCTGGAAGGAGCCCATCCCATAGGCTGTTTGGGTGGTGGCTCCACCACAATTGGTGGAGAGACCGTTTAAGGCCGAACAGGTAGTTTTGCCAGCTCCGCGGGCTGAGGGACCGATTTGATTGGCTCCAAAGGAATCGGCTTCAGCCTAGGAGGTGAAAGCCAAGTAACAGCCAGTGTAGAACTCAGAGTGGGCTTGTGCCCGGTCAAAATTAGCTGCGTCGGAGCCTCTCCTCATCCAAGGATGACCGATGGCATTGCCTCATTTTAGACCGATTATGGCTCTTCCTCGGCCTGTCGGACGAGGGAGGCCAAGGGATCGAGATCGGGTACGCTGACTCGGTTGCTCGGGAGACATCAGCAGGACCGGTGATTTCCCGGGATCAGGGACCACATCTTCGATTGGAGTCCCAGCAGGCTGGGTCTCCTCATCTGGAAAAGACCAGATTAGGGCTTCGATCGAGAGAATCGTCGACTGGAGTCGGCAACATCGGATCGATAGGATCGATCACGATCTCAACCTCATCGACACATAATTCGGTCGACTGGCCAGATGGAAAAACCAAAAAGCCAGAGACTGAAGAGGCAAACTCGACTGAAGTCGAGACCGCATGCTCCCGGGACTGAGATCTCTCCCGCTCCCAAGAACATCTCCGTTGAGACAAAGACAATCCCAGGTCCTTTGCCCGCTTACGGGATCGAGAGGAATGCGAGTCCGCCGGTGCCTCTCCCTTGGTTGGGAGAGACTGGCACAACTCTCGGTAGGAACCCGAGAAGGAGGAGCCCAGGTTGAGTGGAACGAAGAAGCTCCAAGAGGAATCCGCGGCATCAGACGCTTCCTCCTCGAACGCCTGCATGCATTCCAACTGCCCACCAAGTCTCCTTGGATTTCACCGGAGGGTTCTTCTTTTCCGGCCTCCACAGCTTCAGGCGTGCGAGACGGTCGTTGAGGACATTGGGATGAAAAGCCAAACACATATTGCATGAAGAGGTGTTATGATCGACACCGAGTCAATAGATGCACACGGTGTGGGGATCACTGCGTAACATCTTCTGGCCACAAGGGCGGCAGCAAAATTCGGGGGAAGACTTGTCTTCCATTATCGAAGCAACAAACTTGAGATCGCTAACGTGAACAATGCAAATTTTCGGTAACACTGAGGGTTTGAAAGCCAGGGTCTACAAAATGCGTGAGCATGAGGGAGGCAACCTGAATCTTCCAGCGGAAAGGAAGATCTGGTGTCATGGGGTGGAGCCGAGGTATATACCACCCGGGTGGGTAGGAGGAGCCAGCTTGAAGACTTCTGGTTGATCTTAAAGTGGAAGGGGACACACCAAAGAGTGTGGATGAACAACATATCCACACTCCTACAACATCTGCTGCTCAGGGCAAGCAGAATATAGACGGTTTGCAGCCAACCACCCAGAAAGAGTCGTCTGTCTACCAGATACAACCACTGGAGCGTCCACTGCCCCAGCACAGTAAGGCTGAGCAGAACTTTGTACTTCCACAAACCAGACGTCCTCGAAAGACCTACAGATCTAGCCTTGGACACACACGTGCTACGCCTGCCTCTTAAAGCTGGGTTCTGAGTGACTCTACTTCAACTCACAGTTCTTCAAAGAACGACAGTCCACAGAGAAGCCGGTGTCACAAACATCTGTGTCATTCTTAAGTCCATGGCAGGCTGCACAGGTTTGATTCCAGTCCACTGTAGCCATTTTGTGCCCACAAGGGCACTGATGTATTACAGGTGGGTCTGCATCCTTCTTTTTTGACGTGGACTTTTTTCTTGAATTCTCACATCGTGCAGAAAACAAACAGCAAAATGTTAGCACTGTGATACAGAAAATAACATGGAGATGCAGTTAGGACATTCAGCGGCGACAAGACAAACTGCGGCATTCCCATGCTGTGCTCTCAATGGAGGGAAGAACCAAACTGAGGTTGGTGAGGGGAGCTGGCAACAATTATTGGCTAGTGCACAGCACTACATGGGGGTGCACAGGCACAGTCTCCAGTAGCCACTGCCAGCACACTGGCCAACGCTTTGCTCCAGTGGAGTTTGGTTGCCTCTAGCCCAGTCCCCATCAGTGGAAATCAATGCTGAAGACGGATTCTTGCAATGCCAGCCTACCGGTGCAGTAGTAGCATTACCGCTTGTGAATCCAACAACCAGGTTCAGGAACGAGCCTGGGTTGTCCAATGGCTGGCCAAGGGAGGGTGGTTGAGCATTTTATGGACGCTTGCCTCCTCCGGAGTGGAAGGGAGAATGGTCTCCATTGCAACACCACCGCCTGGATAACCACAGGTGGAAGTGCAGCCAAAGCCATGTTCAGAGGAATGATGTTGGCTGCATCACACTACATGTGTGTGAGGCCCATCCAACATCATAGGGTGGGACGAGAAAACAAGAAAAACCCCGACCGAATGCAGGATGCCGTCCACCACTCACCGTAAGACCCACACCACTGACTGGGTTCTCACCTTGCTAACCAAAGTTTCAACTCTGCCGGGAGGTAAGGTCCTGTAGCCCTTCCGTGCGTAAGTTATCCATGGTGGAACTCTGAGGCACAGGTAAGTCTCAGAGACAGCGGGTGACAGAGCTGAGAAGGTTGGCTGGACTCATGAGGACCAATCAGGGACAGAAAGGGACAAAGTACCATAAATTCAAAAAGATTGATCTTGGTAGATTTATAGCAGTCTGGGATTCTCCCAGGATACAAAAATCTCCATCATCAAAATGTATTGCACACAAAAAAATGATGCAGTGACCACTCATGGGAAATGCCTCCCAGGTAGATGAGGCTCTCTACCAACTTGCTGTTCTAACCAGCAAAAAACGTGAAAAACAGTCAAGTATTGAGATTCTTCACCAGTGATCTCATCTCCAGAGCTTCCATGCAGCCTGGAGGAATGGGTTCCCCCTGCTTGTTCACACAGAACATGGCCACTGAGTTTTCCATGTTGATCGGATTGAAGGACTTGCCACGATCAGGGAAAAAGACTGAAGCACCAGGCAAACTACCGTCACTTCAAATATGTTGATATGCAGCTGCTACTCTTGCAAAGACTGCAGCTGGTGTGCCTGTTGGTCCCCCAGGGTAAGCTCCTCTGCACAAATAGAAGGTGTCAGTGGTGAGAACCAGTGTAGGATTTTGTAGGATGAAGGGTGTTCTAGAATCGACAATCAAGAAATCACTTCATTCATGTTTTGTTTTTCTTAATTATTTTTCTGCCAGGCTCTCCAGCCCGCTAACAGGCTCTGGCAGCCTCCCATACTGGGCTTATCCCCCCCCTTCGCCCCAGTAGGGCCGCCAAAGATTACTGTAGTGGTTAGAGGGCGGCACTGGAGCCAGCTCATTAACGGAGGCTGGCATATTTTTTGCTGTAAATCTCTCTGGGGTGGGGATGTGCAGTGATGACCTACATCCGCTCTGCCCCCAGTATGTCATGGTGCAGACCAGATGCCACTCCTGGCTCCACCAGGTGTCCGAGTGTGTTGGACACTGACCTCCCTCCCACGGAGTAGGAAAGCAGTCCAGCGGATGCTTCATTCTAATCCCCCGGCTGGCTCCTCTGACCCCAGATCCGTTCCCAAACCTGGGTCATTGCAGTCGTAGATGGCAGCCATACCTCTGCGCCAGCGGGACGGCAGTTCAATCATGGTTTGAGTGACAACAGCTTGGAGGAATAGGGTCCCTGACCTCTAAGACCACTGAGCCTTCAGTTCCCACTGAAGGCAGAGCATACAAAACTGGTCTCAGACAATGACAAGCCACCAACTCCATCAGCCCCATAAGCCAGAAAAAGTCTTGTACTGGCACCTGTTCTGAAGGGAAAAGGAGTGGGCGCTCTCCAGGGGATACATAACTTGGAGCTGCAGAAACCAAGAATGACCCTCTCAAAGGCTAACTCTGTTCAATAAATTCCAGGCACTGAGATGAGGAGAGTTGTCACTTCTCTAGATTCAGAATGAACCTAAACTGAAGAAGGTCTCCATGGACACTTGAAATGTGGTGTGCTTTCTTGAGACCAACCAGCATCATTCTGAACTAATAAGAGGTTGTTCCCCCATCAAAAAAAGGAAAAGAGTTGAAGTGAACGCCAGGCCAGGATGTGAAAATTCACGTGTTATAGATACAGGTTACAGAACAAACTCCCTGCTCTATTGAGGATATGACCGGACCCAGAGTCAACATTCTGAACATCCTCCTCCTCATGAACTGATTCAGACCATAGAGGGCAAGGACAGAGCACCAGCCATTTTTCCTTTCTATGACCAGAAAAAAAGCTGGACACATACTCCTGATCAATATCAGCCAGTGGAGAGTGCTCAAATGTGATAGGTCGGATCCACCTGAGTTGAAAGTAAAGTCAACCTGGATGAATGTGACAAAGTCTAAGGAGAGAAATGGAAATTACGTACCTACCGTAATTCTTGATATTCTTGAATGAAATCTCCACCACTCATTCACACTGATGGGATCTACGTTGGAGGCGCTAGAACCCAGCGGGAGCAACCTTTTTTGCAAGAGGGCTGGCGCCAGAGATGAAGCCACGAGGAGCAGCACCACGAGCCTTGGCTCATGCAGCAATGACTATCTCGACGTCGACCCTCCAACCACCTCAGTACCTTTTTTTTCTGAGGAGATGCAGCATAACTAACCTAGAAGGACAGCCTAATAAAAACCGGACATAAGATAGTCCGAACGACCCATACAAGAAGGGTCAACAAAGAAGTCTTCACAGCCTAAATATTAAGGGAGTGAAGACCAACAACAGAGGTGAGCTCGGGGGATGGTGGGTGGGCGTGTGAATGAGTGCTGGAGACTTCGTCCAAAAAGATCAAGAATTATGGTAGGTATGTAATTTCCATGTCTTCCTGGACAGAAAGTCTCCACCACTCATTCACACTGATGGGAGAGTACCAAGCTAATAATCCCCCGAGAGGGCGGCAGGAGAAACCAACAGCTCACAAATTTAGGACAAAAGTCCGTTAAGGATAGTCCTGCCAAACAAAAGATGTCGCCTGGCATGGACATCCAGGCCATAGTGCTTGACGAAAGTATGCACTGAGCTCCAGGTAGCTGCACTGCAAATGTCCACAACAGGTACGTTATGGATTTCTGCCAGGGGTGCCAGGACTGCTCTAGTAGAGTGAGCATACACTCTGCCCTCCAGCTTAACTTGCGCCATGCAATAACAGTGGCGAAGGCATGCCACCAGCCATGCCAAAATGTACCAGACAGCAATAGGTTGACCCAGCCGGGTATCGCTGAAGGAAACAAACTATTGTTGAGCTTTGCAAATTTCTTTTGTTCTATCCAAATAGAAAAGCAGTGCTCTTTTGACATCTAAAGAATGAAGGTTATGCTCTCCTTCATTTTGGAAGTTCGCAAAGTAGGTAGGACACAAGGGTTGGTTTAGATGGAATTTGGAAACAACCTTAGGGAGAAACTTAGGATGGGTCCTAAGAACTACTTTGTCCTTAAGAAATACAGTATACGGAGGGTCTGTGACCAAAGCATGTATTTCAGAAACCCTTCGGGCCGAAGTAATGGCCACCAGGAAGGCAGTTTTCCAAGTGAGAAATTTCAGCTCACAGATAGCTAGAGGTTCGAACGGCTTCAGAGTGAGCATGTCTAGCACAAGACTGATGTCCCAGGCTGTGACTGGACGTCTGATAGGAGGTCTGGTATGCAGAATAACATAGAAACATAGAAGTTGATGGCAGATAAGGACCGCAAGGCCCATCCAGTCTGCCCATTTCTTTTTCTACCTTATAAATGTGCCATCGGCCTTTGCTCTGTCAGTGGCCTATCTATTCATACTCATCTGTATTGCTCCCTTATGCCTATCCCATGCCTGTTTGAAGCCCTGCACTGTATTCATAGCCACCACTTCCTGAGGTAGGCCGTTCCATGCATCCACCACCCTTTCTAAAAGAATTTCCTCACATTCCCCCTTAATCGGCCTCCCTCTAATCTCATGCTGTGTCCTCTTCTCCTGCTATTTTTTTTATATTTAAACATGTTAGACTCTTTCACCTTGTTAATGCCCTTAAGATGTTTGAATGTCTCGATCATATCACCTCTCTCCCTCCTTTGCTCAAGGGTATACATATTGAGCTCCGTTAATCTGTCCTCATATATCTTCTGATGCAGTCCTTGCACCATTTTGGTTGCCCTTCTCTGGACTGCCTCAATTTGGTTAATGTCCTTGTGAAGGTGTGGCCTCCAGTACTGCATGCAGTACTCCAGATGGGGTCTAACCAGTGTCTTGTAAAGAGGGATTATTACCTCCCTCTTACGACTTGTGATACCCCTTACTAATACACCCTAACATCCCCCTAGCCTTACCTACTGCTTTAGAGGTCTGCTTGGATGATTTCAGGTCATCTGTGATGATGATACCAAAGTCTCTTTCTTCCTTTGTGATTGCCAGCAACTCCCCTCCCAGCCTACAGGTGGCTTCAGGGCTTCTCTTCCCTATGTGCATGATCTTGCAATTCTTTGCATTAAATCCCAGTTGCCACTCTTCTGACCATTTTGCTAGTTTATCCAAATCTCTTCTCGTTCTGCCCACCCCATCTGGATCATCTACTCTGACTGTTGCAGATCTTGGTGTCATCTATAAACAGACAAGCCTTACCCTCTAGTCCATCTGCAATGTCACTAATGAAGATATTGAAGGGGACTGGCCCCAGGACTGATCTCTGAGGTACCCCACTTGTGACTTGCATCTCTTCTGACTGTATACCTTTTACCACCACTGTTTTCTGCCCGTCTACCAGTTTGCCACCCAGTTGACCAACTTCTGACCCACCCGAGCCTACCCAGCTTATTTATCTATGTGAAACGGTGTCGAAAGCTTTGCTGAAGTCAAGGTAGGTGACATCAACTGCTCCCCTTTGGTCTACCATTCTGGTTACCCAGTCAAAGAAAGCTATGAGATTAGTTTGATAGGACCTTCCTTTTGTAAAGCCAGGCTGTCTTGAATCCTGTGACCCTATGGATTCCAGGTGTTGCACTATCCTTACCCTTAAGAAACCTCTTACCTACAGGTAACTGAGCCAGTGACAAGGAAAGTACTGGCTCATGATAAGCTGAAATGGCACAAAGGTGAACTTTGACTATAGAGTGTTCTAGACCTGACTTTGAGAGGTCTAAGAGATGCTCTAGAACTTTATTTGGTGATCAGGAAAAAGGACTCAAAGAGAATTTTGCACACCAGACAAAAAAAGTCTTCCATTTGGTTGTGTAAGTTTTTCTGTCGGCTGGCTTGCGCGCAGCTAAATGAATATCTGAAACTCTCTGAGAGACATTGAACCTGTTTACCTTTATCTCTTCAGGAATGAAGCGTGAAGGTGAGGCGACCTCAGACTGGGATAGACCACATGACCCTGGGTCAGAAGGTTTGTCTGAAGGGGAAGTGCCTTCAGAGGGGTTGCCGACATACCATTGAGTAACAGAAACCATATCTGTCGAGGCCAGAAGGGAGCAATGAGGATCATTTGGTCCCCCTGGGACTCGAATTTGAGAAGTACTCTCTGAATTAGTGGAAGAGGAGGAAAGGCGTATAGAAAGCATTTTCTCCACTGCAGCCTGAATGCATCCTGACAGAAAATGCCAGGCCCTGGATTTCTGGAGCAGAAGAGAAGCAGTTTTCTGTTGAGTGGGGATTCAAAAAGGTCCAGGTCTGGAGTTCCCCACTCTGCGAATAGTGACTTAACTACGGTTGAGTCGAGAGACCACACATGAGGATCTGTCTCCGTTCTCCTGAGACGGTCTGCCAGTTCGTTCTGCACTCCCAGCAGGTAGACCGCTTGAATTAGAGTCTTGTGCTCTAGGCACCATTTCCACACTCTCATTGCTTCTCTGCATAAAGGGTAAGAGGGTGCACCGCCCTGCTTGTTGATATAATACATCACTGCTTTGTTGTCTGTTTGAAGGAGAATGCTCTTGTGACAGAGAATGTCCTTCAAAGCCTGGACTGCATAAAGGATGGCTCTCATTTCTAGGACATTTATGTGAAGCTGGGACTCATCCCGAGTCCATGCACCTTGGGTGTGGAGATTCTGACAGTGAGCTCCCCATCCCGTCAGGGACGCGCCCATGGTAATGGAAATCTGAATATCCAGAGGAGCAAACGGATACCCTTACAGAAGGTTGTCTTCTTGCAACCACCAGGTGAGTGACCTCTTCAGAGGTTCTGTCACCTTGATGAGAAAGGACTGAGGGCGAGTGGTTGGGACCACTGAGTACTGAGCACCCACTGAGAGGTTCTTATGTGGAGACATGCTAGGGGTACAGTGAACACCAAGGATGCCATGAGACCCAGCATCCGCTGCATTGAGATGGCTCGAACTGAGTTGTTCTCTCTGATGTATTGGGCCATCTGAAGGATATCGCTCCTTCTGTCCTCTGGAAAACAAGCTTTCGCACAGGAGGAGTCCAGAAGAGTTCCTATAAAGAGGAGCTTCTGGGAGGGCTACAACTGCGATTTCTTGAATTGTAGCAGGATTCCCATGGATGTGGGAAAGTCTAAGGCCATGGCTACAGCGTCAAGAGTTCCTTTCCTGGAAGGACTTGCTAGAAGCCAGTCATCCAGATATGGGAACACTTGTATTCCGATTTTTTCTGAGATGTGCTGCGAGAATTGCATAACACTTTGTAAAAACTCATGACGCCGAGGATAGCCCAAAGGGCAGGACTCTGAACTGATAATGTTGGCCCAGTGCCACAAACAATAGGTATTTGTGGTGCTTTGGATGTATAGGAATATGTTGGTAAGCATCCTGCATGTCCAGGGAAGCTAGCCAATCGTGTTGTTGAAGCAAGGGTAACAGGATCCTTACCGATATCATCTTGAACTTTTCCTTAAGAAGAAACTTGTTTAACTTTCTGAGGTCCAGAATGGGGTGCATGCCACCAGTCTTTTTCGGGACCAGGAAGTAATGGGAGTAGAAACCTGTGTTTCGTTGATTCAGCAGAACTATTTCTACTGCCTTGTTGTTCAGAAGGTCTTGTATCTCGGAGGCAAGAAGGTCTGACTGCATTACTGACAGCCTGGGCTGTTGTTGGGGGACAATCCGGAGGGTTTTCTGAAAGGTTGAGGGAGTACCCCTCGCGGATTATCCGGAGGACCCATTTGTCTGATGTTAAGGACTTCAACTGGTTGTAGAACTGAGTCAGACGTCCTCCCGCCACTGAGAAAGAGTTCCCCTCGGGCAGTTGAGGTGGGACCTGTGCCAGAAATTCAGAACATGACACTGGGCACTTTGGGCCCTTGTGCCTTCTGTTGCGTTTTCTTTTGAGGCTGGGGGGCTTGATTTTTGTTAAAACCTTCCCTGCCCTTACCCCAAAAGGACTGACGGTTGTGAAATTGACACTTAACACCCCCCCCCGAGAAGGGGTAGGGGCGGGTTGAGACGTTTTAATGGCCAACCTAGTCTTCAGTGTGGCTTCCAGAGCTTGCTCTACTTGAGGTCCGAACACATACATACCGTCAAAGGGTAAGGCCATGACCTGCTGTTGGGCATCATTCGTGAAGCCCGAAGTGTGTAGCCAGGAGTGATGATGGGTACAAATGTCTGCCACCACCACTCGGGAAGCAGTATCGAAAGCATCCATAGCTGCTTTAACCTGCTGGTTGTTGGATTCGATACCCCTGGTTATGGTCTGAAGTAGCTCTGAACTAGTGTTCAACTTAGGCAGAGCTTCCACCATCTGTTTGAGCAAATGCCAAAGAACATACTCATATTGAAAGAAATAGCCCTGGTAGCTGGCAATACGCATACCCAGGGTGGAGGCCTCAAAGACTCTCTTACCTAAGGTGTCTATCTTATGAGATTCTTTGTTTATAGGCCGAGCTGTAGATGTCTGAGGAAGAACGGCCTTATCATTCTCTGCCTGGATTACAACAAGGTCCGCGAAGGCCTGGGAGGCCAAAATGGGTCGATCCTTGGGAGCAGCATACTTCCTGTCTATGGACTTAGCCACAGAAGGAATGAGAGTGGGATTATACCATACTATCTGAGAGAGCGTCTCAAAGGATGGTTGTACCGGGGGAGTTAAATTCATAGGGATCTCCTGGACATGAAAGTATTGGGGTCTTATGCGCTTCCCAGGATCGATATCTGTAGTCTGGAGAGAAGGAGCAGAATTTAAATTTTTCAGCAGAGACTTAAATGACAGGTCTTCAACCACAGGCTCTGCGGTAGGATTGATCCCTGCTCCTTCAACATCATCACCCAGTCGAAGATCTGGGTCAGGCTCAATATCATCTCCTGACAGTCCAGGAGAGACCGTATGGACAGGAAAGGAGTGAAAATCAGTAGGAAACAAAGAAGAGAAAGGATTCGAAGGTGCGAACCCTTGAAGGCTGGACAGCACCAAACCAAGCCTCGGCACCAATGTCAAGGGAGATGGCGCCATTGGAAACAACCCAGCACACGACGCCGACAAAGACCACAGTGCTGACAGGCGCATCGGCGCTGACGACCCCCACGGGGCAACAGGCACGCCGAGGACGGCACCGAGAGATCCATCGATGCCAAGAGCATTCCCAACGGCACCAAAATCAATCCAGGGCCCCAAAGACTTCAGTTTGAAGAAAAAGAAGGAAGAATACCAGGAGATAAAGGCATCGGTGTGGCCCCCTGCGTCGCAGCCATGTGGCGGGGTGGGGGGGGGACAACTGAACGCAGAGTCAACGGCACCAAAGAGGGTGCCGCACAACTAGGAAGGTCCAACCACCTTACCCGCTCCCTCGAAAAGCCCGAGGGCCTTGGAGAGACTGGACCCAGCAACTGGACCAACCTCCGAGCCCATTGCTCCATAAGAGCGGCCCACTAATGAATCTGCTAATCGGAAGCCCTTTCAAGATGCAGGTAAGGGCTCCGTTGTTGAAGAGGTCAGTCAGTGGAGACAGAAACTGGCGACTCTGGAGGAGGAGACCGGCACCTGACGCCAACAACCGACTGTCGATGTGCAGACATCCCAGAAGGCAACCTCGAGTGATGCCTTCTCTTTTTTGACCAGTGGGTCGAAGAAGAGCTCGAGGCCGAATGGTGCCAAGAGTGCACCCGTTTTCTTTTATGCTTCCGGGGGGACCACCCATCCCCCCGGACATCGGACCATCTGTTGTCAGACCCTCTCTCTCTGGGGAGTGCAGCGGACCAGACCCAGCCCAGCTGACTGAACAGCTTTCATACGAAGTTTCCCTACCATCACCTGACCCGCTCATTGTCGACTCCGTCAATGGAGGGCTGAAGACTTCTTTTTCTTAATAAATAAAGTTTAAAAGTAAGCGGCTCTTATTTTGAGATAAATTACAAAATAATAAACTGAAAACTATGCTGCTAGTTTGAAGTTTGGCTCAGATGGCGACATCGTCATTGAAGGCCTTTTCGGCAGCGAAGAAAAAAAAGAACTGAGGCGGAGGGTCGGGACACCACGTATAGTCATTGTTGCAATCCAGTCGAGCTCAAGGGCTCCATCTCTGGCGCCGGCCCTCTTGCAAAAAAGTTTGCTCCCGCTGTATCCTAGTGCCTCCAGCACAGATCCCATCAGTGTGAATGAGTGGTGGAGACTTTATGTTCAGAAGATCACAGATTATGATCATGATCATCCCCTGATCAGTGGTGATCTCCAGTCACTGAGGTCAAAAAGCCATCAGATGGCCTGTGACCAACAGGTCGAAAGGACGGACACAGGCAGCAGATGGTGCACTGTCCTGGTACAGTTTGAGTAACGACAAGCTTTGCTGGTGTCATTATTAGTGCCAAAGTTTCCAAGATTATCAACCTTGCTTCATCTGACGTTATTATTGCACAGCTTGTTCCTCAGCCACCTCCCTTGATTTCTACTGCAAAATGAAGATGGGGAGTTGAATTTCTCCTACTGTGCAGGCTTCCTAATGCTGGTTGAGGTGGTCATAGAGAGAGAACGAACTTTACTGTCTTGTCAGAGGCTTCTGTATCTTTCAGGATTTATCCCACCTGCACTCCAAATAGCGTCAAGCTTTTAAATGGAAGGTTCAGGACACAATGTTGGTTCTCCTGTGTAAAAGGGGAGAAGTGCAACCAACTATGCCCTAAGAGAACAATCCCAGCTACAACTGATGAGACTGGACATCTTCTCAAGGTGTTACACGGGAAATAAGTCCCTAATGTCCACATCTGCATTCCAAAGGGCACTAATTGGTAAACTACCCCTAACAGATGGCCTGTCACATACAAACAGCACTTGCCCAAAAGTGCATCATCCCAAAGAGTTGAGGCACCACAGACTCTTTACTGGGTTGGGTGGGCACCTGCCTATTAATACATCTGCTCCAAGTGTTGAGGCACTCAGAATCCTTACCTAAAAGGGGGGGAAGGAGGTGCTCCAGCAGTCTTGCACTTTACAGTGCCAACTACAAGCCCTACAGTTTCAGAGTCCTCGATCAAGGCTTCAAAACCCTTGGGAACAAAACACAGTGATGGCCCCTGCATTAAGGAGCTGAAACAGCAGATGAAGCCTAGTGGTTCCTCCACCCTCAGATTGCCAACCCCAAATGTGTAAAGGCACTCCCTGGTGCTTAGTGGTCCCCCCCACCCTCTAATCACCATCCCCGAATGTGTAAAGGCAATTCCTGGTGCGTAGTGGTCCCCCCCACCCTCCAATCACCATCTCTGAATGTGTAAAGGCAATCCCTGGTGTTCAGTGGTTCCCCCCACTATCCGATCAACATCCCCGAGTATGAAAAGGCACTCCCTGGTGACTAGTGGTCCTCCCCACCCTCCGATCACCATCCCAGAATGTGTAAAGGCAATCCTTGGTGCCTAGTGTTCCCATTCCAGTCGCCATCCCTGAATGTGTAAAGGCAATCCCTGCTGCCTAGTGGTCCCCCCACCCTCCGCGCGCCAGCCCAGTAACTGTACAAACATTCCATGGTGGCTGTTCCCCTTACCTCACCAATCACCAGCGCGCCCTGGTGGCTAGTGCCCCCCCACCAGCCTGCAGAAATTGTATCTGGTGGCTAGTGGTCCACCCTCGCCCACCAATCATTGTCTCCGTCAAAGGCAAACACTGTTCCTGGCGTCTAGTGGCCACCCCCACACTTCAAGCACTGGCCCCAGTCTGAAATAAGAAGTCCCTGCTGTCTAGTGGCAATCCACACCCAATGATCCAGATCCTCATACACCATCACTGTGTCTTTGGCGTCTAGTGGTCCCCCAACAAGAATTTTAGCCTCCCTTACCTGAAGCTTTTATGCTGCGAGACCCCATACAGCAACAAGCATAGCCCTTCTCTCACCTCCTTGACCGGCGGCCTTATGGACAGACAGGAAGTGTGTGTCCTCTGTACTGTACAGGACATGTGTCCTCTGTACTGTACAGGGAATGCATGACCTGTGTGGCACACTCCTTGTACAGTAACTAGGACGCGCACCTTGTACAGTACAGAGGACATGCGTCCTGTTCAATAACTAGGATGCGTGCTCCCTGTCTGTCTATAAGGTGACTGTCTGAGGAGGGCTGTGCCAGTCAATGTAGGGGCTCCCACGACACTAATGCTTTCAGTAAGTGGGATTCAGCAGGGTGGGTGGTTGGTGCTCATGGTGCAAGGGAAGCACTAGATGCCAGGGACACAGTGATAGTGTACGGGGACGGGGATCGTTGGGGGGTGGAGTTCCAGAAGTTTTTATTTTAGATCAGGGCCGGCACTTGGTGGGTGACTACTAGACACCAAGGGCAGTGTTTGCCTTTCATGGGGATGGCAATCAGTGGGTGGAGGGAACACCAGCCACCAGGGACATTGTGTTCAGTTACTGGTCTGGTGATCGGGGGGGAACCACTAACTTCCAGGGAATGTTTCTACAGTTACTAGGCCAGCGAATTGGGGGTGACGTGTGACTAGACACCAGGGACTGCCTTTACATTTGATGGGGTGATCGGAGGTGGGAGGAGACCACTAGGTACTACGGATTGCCTTTACGCAGTCGGGGATGGCAATCAGAGGGTGGGGGGACTACTAGGCACCAGAGATTGCCTTAACACATTTAGGCTTGGTCATTGGGCGAAAATGTACATACAGAAATGTGAACACAAGCCATCACTTCAGATACAACATACAGATTAGAAAGAATTAAACGCTATACAGCAGGACTGCACCTTCTGAGATAAGCAGCAAGTAGTCGCAAATTTGCTATGTCCAGACACCTCCTTCAAATAGCCCTCTGTGATAAGCTGTCGAGCCAGGCTCTTCCACCAGTTTTCAGGGTGGTCCTTTCCGATGCCAAAGAAATGGTATTTACGGACTCTGTCAGGTAAACGCTGAGAACTCTTTCAAATGTAAGAGAAAAGAAAAAGAAAAAAGAATTTGCAAAATCTGTTGCCAAATCTCAAACTGCACTAAACTGAAACAGCTAGACATCTTTCTGTACCACTCAACAGCAGAGACCTTAACAGTTCTTTGGGAAACCAATTAGGAAAACATTTAAATTAGTTTGGCACCATCTCTGCAAGTCTATCTATAATTATCAGGTGTCTCACCGTCAGTAACTTTCATGAAGTCCAACTCAAAAGACTTGAGATACCTAACTTGGAGCTTTTGACATTCTGCACGGCAACCCAGGACTCTTGACTCTAAGTTAGGGTATGGTGGAAAACCTTTAAGGAACTATTTACTGTATTTTATTCCACAGGAACACTCATTAAGAACCTGTGCCACTTCTGAAACACAGGTACTAGAAGGAGTATTGTTGGTAGCAGCAGTGTAATCATAAAAGGTATGTATCTATTTACCACTATGGGATAAAATGGGAGAGAAGTTAAGGGTATGCTACAATCAGACTTAAGTGGCTGATGTGAGTACCCGCGGGCTGGAAGGAATTTTTTTTTTTTTTTTTAAGTGCTTACATAACAGCTGGCCCTGTGGCATGGAGGCTGGAGGTGCTGGGCACCATATCTCCTACCACACTGGTGACCCAGGTTCGGAAATGGAACAGGGTCACTCGGGGGCTAACCATGAAAAGAAGGACTGAGCATCCATAGACAGCACTCCTCCTCAGGGGAGAGAGGACAGCGTGTTCCATTACTTGTCTGCCCCCCAGCGCAAGCTGGATGGCACAGAAGGTGGAGACATCTCCAAGGGCAGGACACAGACGTTGAGAATGTGCATTGTCTTCAGCTCCCACATCCACATCCCTTCATGCATGTCCACGTGGGGGGGGGCAAGGAAATGGGAAAAGCAGGGGTTGTACATTTAGGAAGTCGCCATCCACCTGCCCCTAACTCCACTATCATCCCAGAAACCTGCTGAACCAGATCCGAATCACAGGGAGGGGAGGATGAGTCTCCCTCTCCCAGCTGTGCCATGGTGAGGTAAACAATGGAGGAACAGAAGCAGGTGAGACCTGGGGGAGATGGTGGCTGGTGGGGGAGGCAGACAATGGCTGAAGAGCCGAGTCAGCACCTTGAAAGACAGAAACAGCTCCACAGAAAAAAGTGACTACATGTACCATCACATACCCTCCAGTCCCACCCCAGTTCAGGGTAGTAAATAAATCAAAAAAATTGATTAGCAATTTTACGCATTAAAGTGTTGCTAATCAACTGTTGAACACTGGTAAAGACTGATTAGCAAAATTTAAAAAAACAAAACACCATTTCGTTTTTGTCTATTGTGCTATGGATTTACTCCAAAAAATGGTTAGCAATCTAACTGCTACACCTTTCTGGAAATGGTTAGCATTACCCCCTGTTTTGCTGCACTATACCAGCAATATAACACCCTGCCTTGTTCAAGCCCCACAAACAGGCTATCTGCAACTCTTAAACCTGCAATGCCTCAAGAAAAACTTTGAAACACGTTTTATGCATTTATTAAGCTTACACTTCATATATTTTATGTATTTACAGTAGCTTCTCTGTTCTCATTACAGTTATAGTAAGCACTTTAAAAAACTGGATTACTGCCTTAGACTTTTTCTCTTCTGTTTGTCTACACTTGACATTACCATTCCCTGCTTGAGACTTCATAACTATTTCCACAGCAACAGACTTCACAAGCAGGGAATTGCAATGCCAGGCGTATATAAGCAGTCTGAGCAGGTTAAATCTGGGGGAAGGGGGGGCAGTGATCCCTGTTAATGTGCATTATTATAATGAAAAGGGAGAAATACAGAAACTATGCCAGCAACAAGACACGATGAGATGTGGGTTATGGCCTCATAAGAGCATGCCCCAGGTGCGTTATGAGGCACGAGGTACTTGCGCCAAGTGCCTTTAGCACCTGGGAAGTGCTCTTATCAGGCCATAACCCACACCTCGGAGTGTCTTTTTGTGCTTATAAAATGGGCCCCTTTCCAAAGTCATTTTTTAATGGCTAAAAAAAACCATAAAAAGCCAAACATAAAAAAGGTTTGAAATAGTTCAAATAGTAAAAAATAGTCCCTCCTATTAAGTTTATTATGAATGTATTTTATTGCCCCCCCACACACACAAAACAGAAAAAGATACAAAACCATCCAGAATATGCCTCTTACTTTATTGTTTTTTTT
The DNA here is from genome assembly GCA_016271365.2 of Neoceratodus forsteri. Lineage (NCBI taxonomy): Eukaryota > Metazoa > Chordata > Ceratodontiformes > Ceratodontidae > Neoceratodus > Neoceratodus forsteri. The sequence continues at coordinate 1,401,083,774 of CM057453.1, forward strand.
TTATGTCTTTCCTAAATGGCTGCATAGACCTGGAGTGAGCATGTCCCTCACTGAGTGCCGTACAAAATCACTTCCTGGTTCACGGTTCTCAAACCGCAACGGTAATGGTGGAAACATAAATGAGTTTCAGTTTACAGCTGACAGTAATGCTGAGAAATTTGTAATTGTATATTCTAGCGGCTGGTATTTGAGAGTGCTTATGTGTGGAGGGGGGAGTTTGTGATGCAAGGTCAGAGGACGAACGAGCATTAGTCAGACAGAGGTGGCTATAGGGGCACAAGGAGAAAACTGCCAGTGAGTAAACTAAAATGATAGGTGAAAAGATACGTTTGCAGTTTCTGTGAAAGGGGGGAGTTTGTCTATCTTCAGTGGTGGTCCCCATGCTTCTAAATATTTAAGTATTTATGTATTTTGACATGGCTGTGCTGGTTGCTGGCTGAGGAGCTGCAGTGGCACGCACTGATTTTTATCAAGCAGAAACACACAAACATAGAAGTTGATGGCAGATAAGGACCGTAAGGCCTATCCAGTCTGCCCATTTCTTTTTCTACCTTACGAATGTGCCATCGGTCTTTGCTCTGTCAATGGCCTATCTATTCATACTCAACTGTATTGCTCCCTTATGCCTATCCCATGCCTGCTTGAAGCCCTGCACTGTATTCATATCCACCACTTCCTGAGGTAGGCCGTTCCATGCTTCCACCACCCTTTCTGTGAAAAAGAACTGCCTCACATTACCCCTTAATCAGCCTCACTCTAATCTCATGCTGTGTCCTCTTGTCCTGCTATTTTTCTTATATTGAAACATGTTTAACTCTTTCACCTTGTTAATGCCCTTAAGGTGTCTGAATGTTTTCGATCATATCACCTCTTTCCCTCCTCTGCTATAGGGTATACATATTGAGCTCCGTTAATCTGTCCTCATATGTTTTCTGATGTAGTCCCTGCACCATTTTGGTTGTCCTTCTCTGGACTGCCTCAGTTTGGTTAATGTCCTTGTGAAGTTGAGGCCTCCAGTACTGCATGCAGTACTCCAGATGGGGCCTAACCAGAGTCTTGTAAAGAGGGATTATTACCTCCCTCTTAGGACTTGTGATACACCTACTAATACACCCCAACATCCCCCTAGCATTACCTACTGCTTTAGTGGTCTGCTTGGATGATTTCAGGTCATCTGTGATGATGATGATGCCAAAGTCTATTTCTTCCCTTATGACTGCCAGACTATCCCCTCCCAGCCTATAGGTGGCTTCAGGGTTTCTCTTCCCTATGTGCATGATCTTGCACTTCTTTACGTTAAACCCCAGTTGCCACTCTTCTGACCATTTTGCCAGTTTATCCAGATCTCTTCTCATTCTGCCCACCCTATCTGGATCATCTACAAACAAACAAACCTTACCCTCCAGTCTATCTGCAATGTCACTGATGAAGATATTGAAGAGGACTGGCCCCAGGACTGATCCCTGAGGTACCCCACTTGTGACCTGCATGCCTTCTGACTGTATACCGTTTACCACCACTCTCTGTTTTCTGCCCGTCAACCAGTTTGCCACCCAGTTGACCAACTTCTTACCCACCCTGAGCCTACCAAGCTTATTAATCAATCTTCTATGTGGAACAGTATCAAAAGCTTTGCTGAAGTCAAGGTAGGCAACATCAACTGCTCCCCCTTGGTCCACCACCCTGGTTACCCAGTGAAAGAAATCTAGGAAATTAGTTTGACAGGACCTTCCTGTTGTAAACCCAGGATGTCTTGTATCCTGTGCTCCTATGGATTCCAGGTGTTGCATTATCCTTTCCTTAAGGAGTGCCTCCATAATCTTGGCCACTACTGAGGTAAGACAGACTGGTCTGTAGTTCCCTTCCTCTTCCCTGCTACCACTCTTGTGGAGCGGGATCACATGAGCCCTTCTCCAGTCTTCTGGGACCTCTCCTGTGCTCAGAGACTCACTAAACAGTTCTGATAATGACTCTGCTAGTTCCACCTTTTGCTCCTTTAGTACCCTGGGATGTATGTGGTGTGGTTTGCTTGGCACAATTAGTGCCCGTTGAATGGATTTGTCCTGATAAGGACACGGTTGAAGAGGGCTTTCAGCCAATCAGGTATGGGAATTTTTGTTGCCCATTTTATAATAAGCAACATGGCCCTCTGGGGTGTATGTCGTACAGGGATAACGTCACACCTCTGGTGGGATGCAAAGCATAATGCAACACACCAAGCACCTTCAACCACCTGACAAGTGACATTATCCTAGCTACACACACCTTGAAGTGCTTTACTGCGATTATAAAATTTCCATTTATGTGTTTACTGTTGTAAGTAGACTGTTTTGTGGGCACTAGATTCACCAATAAGGCTGTGCTGGGATAACATCATGAATTATACTGACTCTACACCAATTATAATTCAGCATTTTTTTCTGTTTTATATTATAAAATAGAGTAACTGGGTGTAACAATAACATTTTTCAAAGTGTCTCTTGAGGTGTCATGGGCTCTTTAAACTTTCTGATACTCTCTGATTTATGCATAATATGTGAGAACAAACATTAATGAGTCTGTTGGTAAAAAGAACAGTTACGTACTTACTGTAACAGTATGTCTTCGAGAGAATCTCTTCCATTAATCCACACCTTCGGAACTATGGCCGCCAGGCACTAGGACCCCACAGAAACTTTTGTTAGCCAGAAGCCACCCACAACGAATCACGCATCTGCGTCTATATAAATGTGGGAGGCTCCATCACTCCTCAGTTCCCAGCCAAAAAATTAGACTCAGAGGACCTATAACCACCATGGGGAACCAGGAGATGAGAGCAGTACCAGGCATAAAAGACATGGCACATGGTTGGATTTATAATGCATGTATTAAGTTCAGGCACATTATCTGATGTAACCCTCTGTTAACACTTGGTACCCTCGCCCATATTGGCAACCCACTACACACCGCTGACAGAATCTACAATATTACCTATTATACAACGGCAAGAAAGAATCCAGGGCTCTGATTGGCCAGTCTGGGACTGGACCCATGATGTTATCCTGGCATAACATCACGGCTCTAGTCCCAGCACAGTTATGACCACATCACAAAAACAAGCATGAAAATGAAGTACTGCCCACTGCCTAGTACCACCACTTGCCCTGTGTACTCATAGAAGCACCAGTCACCAGCTACAAGTAAAACAAAGCGAATCCCTGAATCCAGCAGTTCTACGTTTCCCATGCTCTACTGTACGAGTATTTCCCTCAGTTCAAAAGTGCCACGCTCGCCCTTAAGCAACGACTACATTTCCATGAACATTTATGTCCCCCCAATACACATAAATATCATTTTCTCCCCAGTATGTCTATATATGTAATCACCTCAATGAATCGTAGAACTAAAGAAAAAGCCACTCTATGCGAGTGGCTTCACTGTGAGTGTGTGAGTGAGTGAGTGTGCATCTCTTCACATATCCATTATGCGACTCTCACTCGCACACTCTCTGTTAAGACACTTTGTGTTTTAAACTTTAAACCCCATAGTAAACCAATATCAAATATTCTCCTTACCTCCACCCTACATCTGTTCCTCTCATCTTCACTGCATTGGGCGAGTGGTCAGAGCGTGTGTGTGTGTGGGGGGACAGCAATCCTATCCATAACAGCAATAGCACTATGATCAATGAGTCAGGAAAACCGTAGAGATACAGAAAAACAAAATAAAACAATTGGAAACCATCTCCTAAAAACAGAACATATACAACCAGGGAACAGGGTACATGAACAAAGAGTAACAGCACTGACAAAACGTTCCTATGTGAAGTACTGAGCCACATAAAAAGACAGCAGCTCCACCTAGGGTCTAAAAAACAAAACATCAGCACTTTTTTTTTTTATAATGTAACCTTATCCATTAAAAATACAGCAAAAATCTATTGTAAATGTAGTTTTTCAATACTTTTTTCCCTTCTTTTATAAATGAGCCATTGTATAATAGGAATAATGCACTCCAGGGTGTGTGTCGTGCTGGGATAACATCACTTCTGAGATGATTAGTCGCACTTGGCCTGCGGCCTTGTGCCTAATCACCCCAGGCGTGACGTTATCCCAGCACGACACACACCCTGTCGTGCATTATTCCTTTAATTGCAGCTCCAGTGAGCCATAATCAGTACTAACCTATTAGGGTGTGGATACATACCATATAAAAGTAAGGTATCAGGGACATTATTAGTGATTATTACTGTGATTATTGGAAACGTATAAGTGATATACCAAGAATGTATTTTGTATTCTTTGTATAACTCTACGTAAGCTATTTTCTGACAAATCATACTGTATTACACAGACTGCACTGACATCATGCAAATTTATATAACACTGCACTTATTTGTCTGTTATCTTTGTATTTTGTGAGGATTCTTAGTATTCACACTTTTAGCTAACTTTATTAAAAATGTATAACTTTCACACTGTGGAGCCACCTAACTTTTGGCCAATAGGGCATTCTGTATATCTAATGTACGCACGAAGGACAAGTTTCCATAGTTATTATCTAAGTATAAGCTTCTGTATAATATATTTTCACCGAGACAGTCTTTATATCCTAGGGTACAGGGAAACTTTGTCTCCCAGAGTCTACTTTGGTAAGGCTCTGATTAGGGCACATGCCTGCTTTTGTGTAATAAACAAGTTTACTACAGCTTATGCCATTTGTCTTTTGTTTCTTCTGTTGGTTTATTACCATCAAGAACCTGAGAGGTGATTCGCCTTTTACACCTCAATGAAGCAGAAGGGGTGGGGCGAAGGGGGAGAAATGGCATGGACCAATGAAGGAGATTCTCTTGAAGATCTACTGTTATGGCAAGTACGTAACTGTTATATCTTCCTTGAGGATATCTCCTCAATTAGTCCACAGTTCTGGAATAATTCCCAAGCAGTCCCAAACACAAAATCGGAGGTTGTTACAATCTGATATATATTCAGGATAGCGGGCCTTGCACTCCAGGAAGCCCGAAACCAGCACACCTACAAGAGACTACGTCCAAACTGTAATGTTTCATGAAGGTGTGGATAGTGTTTCATGTGGATGAAGCAAATTTTCAGCAGCAGAAACATTTCTGAAACAAGCAACAGAAGTGACCATTCCCCTGGTGGAGTGACCACTAACTGCACCAGGAAGTTCCTTACTACACTTCCTATAACAGAACATGATACAGTGGAATCTGCTTAAATGCACACTCATTTAGCAGCAAGAAAATGTGCATTTAAGCGGAATGTGCGTTTACTCAAACTCCTAGTAAGTTAATAAATGAGAACCTTTGCACATGTGCACAGTACTTTGGTTCTTTCTGTCCCTCACCCCAAAATCCACTTACTAATCCATGCGCGCACAGGCAGGCATGGACTCCAAGTGATGATAAACTGGATCTTAAAGCCAAAAAAAGCAAGACATTAAGTGTAATCTTATACTGTTTCTTTAACTGCATTCCTTTCTATAGAAAAATTAAGAAGAGTAGAAAAAGAGCTATACACTTTGATAAAACAGGAACGTTGTCTTTCATGCTTTCAACAGCTTAATCTGGTTCAAGGTCAGTTGGCATTCATCTATCCCGCGCGAAAAGCCCTGAAAATAGGCAGGATTTAGCTAATGCACTTACCTGGTCAACAAAAACTAAAATATAAAGAACATAACTGAGACCGGACACTGCAATGCCATTCCACGTTTATCATAGCAATATACTGTACTAAAAATGTTAAAATGTGCTACTGTGCAGCATTGACAAATAACTTAATGAAGCACAATACTATTAGAAAATATTGAAGCCAATCATCTGTCTGCATTATCTGTACCACTTGCAACTTTTCAGTGTAATCCGAGTGATATAGGGTGTTAAATGCTGCTTCACAACTGCTTAGAATCACTTGTGCACTTAAGAGATGCTAACTACCTGTGTTGGTGAACTGTGAAACTGTGTATTTAGCCGACATGTACACTTATCCAGTGTGCACTTAACAGATTTTTGTTGTACTATGTGAACAGTGGTGCAAGCGGTAAACAAAAAGTACAGGAACTCAGAACGGAACTGCAGAATGACGATTCTCACTGTGAGGGATAACTATTATCAAGGCACATCTATCTGTATAGATACTAGTGGATTCAGTAAGAGATACTGAAGCAGTTCTAGTCGGATTTTGTGCTAGAAACCTCTGATTTCGGGTCACAGGCTCAGGAACAGCCATTATACTGCTGGCTTAAGAATTTCAGTTCCAGTGTTAATGTGAACAAGTACAGGAGCTCTGTTCCTGCTGCAAAAAAGGGTACAGGAACCAAGTTCCTGCTCACTTTCATCACTGTATGTAAATAGTAAAAAAAATTAAAAAAAAATCGGGAAACAGGAAAAGTGTGCACTTATCAGGAATGTGCACTTATCCTATGTGCACTTAAGTGGAATCCACTGTACTTGTGCCGAGCTACCCAATTGCTAGCCCTTATTTGTAGATATTATTCTGCAGTATATATGTTTTACTTGTAATTCTACTGTATATGTACATACCAAGACATGCCAGTGTCAGCACAAGGCACACAGACGAAAGACTGGATTTTTACATTTTTTTTAAAAAAGGGTTTGGCCTTCTTCAGACCTGAAGGCAGCTGCTTGCCAGGAAGCTAACTGCATTTCCTGACTAGCTGACCAGAGGTAATAAAGTCCCATCGTATAGTCATAAACCTTGCATGGTCTTCCTGGTAACAAGCCAGTTCAAAAAGCCCAAGATGTTTTAGCAAGGATTTGATAAGCAGATAACCATTCTAACAGGATACTGTGAGTGTTATCTTACGGGTGCCAATGGACTACAGGGGACTTCAAAGGGTTTAAATCTGAAATGTCATATCCCTGCTAAATTATAGGTCTCAGACTCAGATTTTTAATATTTTTGGAAAGCTTGGAAACAGCACAACAGTGCCATCTCCTGGCCAAATGGGGTAGTTGCCCTGAGCTGGAAAATTGATGACATGGCAAGATTACAGAAGAGTATTTAAATCCCCAGCTCAGGGCATTTGGACACACAATCACCTCTGGACACCCTGCTTGGCACACCAGAAGCCAAACTAACCTGTTTTAGTGCGTTTTTTTCCTGTACATTTTTCTCATTTGTTTCTGCATACTGTAACCTAACTTAGTATATGTCCTCTGTTAGCTGCAACTGCATTTATTTTAGTAAAAACTTTTGCTTTTCTAAAGAAATTCTGCCTGTGTGAGAGTTCTTATATGTGTGACTGTAGAAGGTTTATTAATAATCTCTTAAAACTGGTATTGCCAAAAGGGCCACCCTAAGCAACCAAATTGGTCTGTAAGGGATCTGGAAGGATAGGGAGAATACTCAAGTCTCATATGAGTCTGCAGGGGTTGTGAACCAGGCTGTTGCATGCCTTGTAGAGAAAAGGCCAAATCAGGATTTTTACGCTATCCCGAAGACAGTGTGATACCTGGGTCTTTCTCCTGCGTGTAATAGCCAAGGAAAGGGGTTCATATTTGATTACAAGCCTTGAGACTGGTATTGTGCCCTTTTCCAGAGCTAGAGGGATACCCGGAATCCTCATGGCAGAGGTGCAGTAGTGACCTGGACAGGCATTCAAAAAGGACAAAGAGGGTATCCCTGCCCCCACCCATCACAGATTGCACTTAAGGGTGGGCACTGTGAGCTTAGTGGGCCTGACCCCCAGGAGTGGGTTTGTGACAATACTATGTGCCAGCCATTTGGACAGGCACTGTTTACAAACAGGAGTGTGCACTTTTTCAGCGGCAAACAAAACAAAAGGCTGAAAGGACTTTATGTATTCCTTGGTTTGATTCACATAGTATCTGAGTAGTCTACGTATATCTAAAGTACGGAGCAGTGCCTAATCCTGACTGGCATCCTCAGAGTAATAAAAAGGAGGGTGTATATCATTTGATTCAGTGTAAATTCAAATACCACCTTTGGTAGAAACATAAGATTTGTAGACAAAGAGAAACTGTCTTTGTGAAAAATCAAATAAGGAGGCTCACACATTAGAGCCTGAAGCTCGGAGATCCTTCGAGCAGAAGTGATTGCAACTAAAAATGACGTTTTCCATGACAGGAAATATAAGCCATCTCTCACAACCAGCTCAAAAGGAGACCATGTCAGTTTCTCAAGCACACAATTCAAGTCCCAATGTGGGACTCAATTGCAGATAGGAGGTTACATATGAAGAAGACCTCTCAGAAACATACTGTCCACCTCATATTGGGCCACCATACAACCATCAGGTGGGCATAGGAAGCTGATACAGTGGCCAAGGGCACCTTAAGTGACAAAAACTGTAGACCAGAGTCTGACAGTGACAGCGAGTATTTCAGTACATCATTTACAGGACATGTAAATGGGTCCAAATTCCTGGAAGCAGCCCAGAGAGTGAACTGCTTCCACTTCTAGAAATAGATACGTTTGGTAGACTACTTTCTAGCCACAATCAGCACATCAGCATCTTTAGGGGATACCCCAAACATACAATTGGCTGTCTTCAGGAGCCATGCAGGCCCCGACACAGTGGTGGAGGAACTGGAGGCTCCACTGCATATTGCAGAAGTGGAAAACATATCTGGCAAGGCCATAATGGAGCAATAAGGGTGAGAGTGGCACTCTCCATTTGTAGCTTCAGCAGTACCCTCTGTAGTAGTGGAACTGAAGGAAATGCATATAAGAATTTCCCTTTCAAAGACAGACAATGTGTCTTGCCAAAAAACTCCAGGCCCTGGAGCAGGCAAGCAGAAACGCAGCAGTTCTGCACTGTGTGGGGAAGAAAAAAAGATTCCACTCTGAATGATCCCATCTTGCGAAGAAACCATTTACCATGGAAGTCAACCGTTCCTGTTTGTGAATTGTGGACTGTGACCTGCTTAAGCAGTCTGCTGAGATGTTTTGGAGACCTGAGAGATGCATGACTGTCACTTGTAGGCCATGGGACAGAGCTCAGCCATACTCTTACTGCCTAATGGACCCTCACTGTCCACTGAGAGATTCTCATATGAAGGCTGGCCATGAGACTCAGAAGAAGTAACACTGTTCCCACAGAAACATAGTGACCCCTTTATACCAACTGTGCTTGGGCAATCAGGTTTCTGCCCTGTTCTGTGGTGGAAAAGTATAACCCTTTTCTGTGTCAAAAACTTTTCCTATGTACCGTGGTCACTGGCAGGGACTCATCACAGACATTTACATATTTACTGTGACTCCTAAGTCGTTGCACAATTGCCTTGTCAGACAAGGTATGAAGGAGAGCTAACCCTGGAGCTAGCTTTCAACAGCCAGTCATCCAGGTAGGGAAAGATATGCAAGCCTTCCCTGCAAAGGGCTGTTGCCACTACTGTTTGGTAATGACCCATGGTTCAGAAACCAAGCCAAAGGGCAAGACTCTGAAATGGTAATGCACCCCCTCCAGAAAAAAAGTGGAGGTATTGCTTGTGCAGTTTTCTGATTTTTACATAAAGATCTCTATCCTTCATGTCCAGGGAACAAAGTCAGTCCTCTTTTTGAAGCACAGGAATGAAAGCTTGCAATCACACCATTCAAAACTTCTTGTATTCTATGCAGACGTTTAGAACCCTTACATCCCACACAGGACATGGATCTCCTGTCCATTTTGGGACCTGGAAGTATCTGGAGTTAACCCCCATTTCCCTGTGGAGGAGGAACCTGTTCTATGGCATGTTTTAGGAATAATGACTGCACATCCTCTGTATGAAGGGATAAATGATCCGAAGGATAAGTGAAAGGAGGCATAGGTTGATCTGGAAGGGTTGCTGTATGCTCCAGAGCATGCCCCCCCTTGCAAATTCTCTAGGACCCACTCATCCATTGCAATCTCCCTCCATTGTTTTAGATGCAGGGGAAGTCTGCACCTCACAACCACTCCTGGATATAACATTTGGAGTGGGGGTATATCCTGCAAAGATTCATTTGGAACGGGTGGGGGCAGTGTCACCAGTACCGACTGCTTTGGGTGCTTTTGTATAGGCACATGGGGGAAGGGAACCCAGCAGGGAGCCACCTCTACTACCTCTTTGCAGAGAGTAGGCACAGGCACCTTTGGCAGCAGGCTGGCTAAAGCGGCCCCTCTCACAACCCCTAGTTGGAGTGGGATATAGGGACTTGACAGACCTTAGAGTTATTTTTGACATTTGAAGACCTCTTGAGGCTTCTTCAACATCATAACCATACTTTTGTTCCTCTGAAAGGGGTATTTAAAACTGTTTGTTCTAATCAAAACCAAACCAGCAACCCTAAGTCAAGGATATCTCCTCATACTAATGCCAGAAGCAGCAGCCCTGGCAAAGGCATCAGAGACACCATAGGCTGAACAGAGCAAATGTTTGTCAACCTCAGCAACAGAAGTTAAAGTTTTAAGTAACTCATTCTTGGCAGAGCCCTCAAGCAAAGCCTCGGCTGCAGCTTTTGCAGCTTTTCCACAAGCAATTTCGATATTTAATCATATGGGCCTGGCGGTTTGCAATTCTAAGGCCCAATGAGGCAGAGGCATACGTACACCCATCCATCACTTCCAGCCTCCTAGATTCTTTATCAGGAGGCAAAGTACTCACGTGTCTAGGTGCTTTAGACCTATCATGAGCAGCCATTATGACTACAGGGTCAGTTTCTGGCTGGTAAGCATAATAAGGCTAAACAGACGGGAGAGGGAGCTAAGAGAGGTGGTGGCGGAACCTCTGGCAACCTTGTTCAGCCTGTCACTGGAAATAGGAGAGGTACCCAAAGACTGGAGGAGAGCTGATGTAGTCGCTGTATACAAAACCTGAAGCAGAGAGAAAGTGGGAAACTACAGGCCATTCGGACGGACCTCAGTAGTGGGGAAGATGATGGAAACACTACTGAAGGAAAGAATAGTGGAACACCTGGTTGCCAATGGTCTATAGGACCAAAGGCTACATGGCTTTACAGGAGAGAGGTTGTGCCGAACTAACCTCACTGAGTTCTTCAACTGGGTAACAAGGGAGGTGGTTTGGGGAGGAGCAGTAGATGTGGCCTACCTGGACTTCAACAAGGCTTTTGATACTGTGCCACATAGAATGCTGCCAAGCTAGGGAACATGGGAGTAGGAAAGATGGTAGTAATGTGGGTGCAAAATTGGCTAGACAGCAGGACACAGAGGGTGGTGGTAAATGACTGTCTCTCCGCTGAGGGAAAGGTGACCAGTGGGGTTCCACAAGGATCTACGCTGGGACCAGCCCTCTTCAATATCATTATCAGTAATATTACAGAGAACCAAGAAGGCAAAATTTGTCTGCTCACTGATGATACAAAGCTCTGCAACAGCGTAGACACGCCAGAGGGTGTGGAGAGAATGAGGAGAGATCTGCAGAAGCTTGAGGACTGGTCAAGGGACTTTCAGTTGAGATTTAATGCAAAAAAGTACAAGATAATGCACATGGGGCACAAAATCCCAGGAATAACATAACAGCTGGGGTTATAGAATGCTCCAAGCAGTAAAGGAACCTAGGGGTCATCACCTCTGATGACCTCAAGGTAGACAGTCACTGCAACAATGCAGCAGGAAAAGCAAACAGGATGCTGGGATGCATAAGCAACGGTATCACCAGCAGGAAAAGGGAGGTCATAACTCCACGATACAGGACATTAGTGAGGCCACACCCGGTTTACTCAAGAGAACAAGACACCAGATGGCATCTGCCCATTAGGTGCGGCTCAAACTCCAGTGGGTATTTTGGTTAGAGTTTTAGCCATTCCAATTTAGATGTTTACCTAATCTATTTTTGAACTCGGAAGGATTCTTGGAGTTGACTACCTCAAAGGGAAGCATGTTCCACTTTTTTTGCTCTTGGCTTTTGGAATATGGAGCTATTTATTATGGCTTCTTAGATTAGTATTTCTGGCCATGTACTTAAAATCACACTGTTCTCTGAGGTCTGTGCTATTTAGTACTGTATATTATACAGTTGCAGCATGTTGCCATGGGATCTTCTCTCTTCAAGTGAGACTAAGCCCGTCTTTTATAATCTACCTTCATACAACTTATGCTTTAGGTTGGGTATTAGTTTAGTTGTTCTTCTTTGTACAGTCTCTAAAAGATTTTTGTCTTTGTCCAAATACGGATTCCAAAATGGGCTACAAAAACCAGGTGGGACCCAATATAAATTCGATACAATGGGATAATGAAAGCTTTGTTCCTATTAATGAATGTTCTCTATTTTATTTAGTATCATATTTGCAGTCTGTACTCAGTGTCTATACTAGTCTCGAGTCGAATCTGATATTAAACCTTGAGTACAGTGTCCAGTTGTGGAGACCATACCTATGTAAGGACATAGACAGGGTGGAGGCAGTTTAAAGGAGGGCAACCAAGATGGTGCAAGGATTATATCACAAACCCTATGAGGGCAGGCTGAAAGACTTAAATATGTACTCCCTGGAGGGGAGAAGGGAGAGAGGGGATATGATTGAGACCTATAAATACCTTACAGGAAGAAAAACAGTGCAGAAAAGAACAGGCTACTCACCTGTAACAGTAGTAAGAGTAGTTCTAGGAGTGGTATATGTTGTTCATCCACATTTCTTGGCATGTCCCCTTCCACTTTAAATCTTGCCAGAAGTCTTCAAGCTGGCTCCTTCCACCCACTCAGGTGGTATATACCTCGGCTCCACCCCATGACACCAGATCTTAGCCCGCTGGCAGCAAGCGCCTGCCGGGAGGTCGGTGGTAGGGATGAACAATATACCACTCCTAGAACTACTGTTACAGGTGAGTAACCTGTTCTTCTAAGAGCATGGATATGTTGTTCATCCACACTTCTTGGCAGACTCCAAGCAGTTCTCTGGGAGGAGGATGGTAAGGCACACACCCCCTACTTAGGAAATAAAGACTGGAGAACCAAGGCCCCAAAACCAGCATCCCGGCGTGACTCAAGGTTGATGTGGTAGTAGGCAATGAAGGTAATTGCTGACTTCCAGGTAGCAGCCCGACACATTTCCTGGATAGGGATGTCCCTGGAAGCAGCCACCAATGGAACAATATGGCAGGCGGAATGAGCTCTTATCGCTCTTGGAGACTCCTTGCCTGCCAACTCACAGCACAGACCTATGCATGATGTAATCTATCTTGCAATGGTCCGTTTGGCTGCAGGTCTGCCAGAAGCGGCTTCAGCGTAGGTGAAAAATAGCTGACAAACCTCTCCACGAATTTCCACCATCCTCTCCTTGTAGTAGAAGAGAGCACGTCTCAGGTCCAAGGTATGGAGCCTGTACTCGGCGTCCGAGGTGTAATTAGGGTAGTAAACCAGAAGAGTCAACACCTGGTTAAGGTGAAACTCTGACAACACCTTCAGAAGGAATTTCGGGTTGGGGCGCAGAACAACTTTATCCCTGTGAAAGACCAGATAAGGGGAGTCCACCGAAAGCACCTGGCACTCCCCTGTCCTCCTGGCAGACGTGATAGCCACCAGGAAGGCCGTCTTCCACAAGTGTAAAAGCTCACATTTGTGCATGGGTTCGAAAGGCTTGCCCATGAGCTTTGCCAAAACCAGCAACAGATCCCATGGAGGTGGAGGTTCACACACCACAGGGGATATGTGATCCATGCCTTTGAAAAAGCACCCGACCACTGTCTCCTGTGCCACTGTCGGCTGACCGGCCCACGCCCGTTAAGCAGAAATGGCTGCCAGGTGCACCCTAAGGGTCGATGACCGTTGAGCCCCTTTGGAGAGAGACCACAGGTAGTCGAGAATGTAAACCACAGAACAGGATAAGGGGTCCAGACCTGACACCAAATGGAAAATAATTTCCATTTGATGGCATAGCATTTCCTGGTCGATTCCTTTCTAGATACTCCATCACAGTGCAGACATCTTCGGAAAGACCCAAAGCCTGGAAATGGAAATTACGTACCTAGCGTAATTCTTGATCTTCTTGGATGAAGTTTCCATCACTCATTCACACTGAGGGGATCTACGCCGGAGGCGCTAGGACCAGCGAGAACCAACTTATTTGCAAGAGGGTGGGAGCCAGAGATGGGCAGCGAGGGAGGCAGTACCACGAGCTCTCGGCTCGTCGCGGCAAAAGACTTTCTCAGCGTCGACCCTCCAACAGCCTCAGCACCTCCCCCCCCCCGAGGAGGTGCAGCGTAACTAACCTAGAAGGATAACGTAACAAAAAACAGACATAAGATAGTCCAGAAGACCAGTATAAGAAGGGTCAAGAAGGAAGTTTTCACAGCCTAAAGATTGAGGGAGTGAAGACCAGCAACAGAGGTGAGCTCGGGGGATGGTGGGTGGGCATGTGAATGAGTGGTGGAGACTTCGTCCAAGAAGATCAAGAAGTACGGTAGGTATGTAATTTCCATATCTTCCTGGACATAAAGTCTCCACCACTCATTCACATTGATGGGAGAGTACCGAGCTAATAATCTCCTGATAGGGTGGCAGGAGAGACCAAGAGCTCACAAATTTAGGATTGATGTCCATTAAGGATGGTTCTGCCAAACAAAATATGTCACCAGGCATGGACATCCAGGGCATAGTGCTTGATGAAAGTATGCACTGAGCTCCAGGTAGCCGCACTGCAAATATCTGCAATGGGCACGTTGCAGACTTCCGCCAGGGATGCTGCGACCGCTCTAGTAGAGTGAGTGTACACTCTGCCCTCCAGCTTAACCTGCGCCATGGAATAACAGTGGCGAAGGCATGCTACCAGTCATGCTGAAATGCATCTGTCAGTGACAGGTTGACCCAGTCAGGTCTTGCTGAAGAAAAAAAACAGTTGTTGAGCTTTGCAAATTTCTTTTGTTCTATCTAAATACAAACGCAGAGCTCTTTTGACGTCCAAAGAATGAAGAATACGCTTGCCTTCATTTTGGAAGTTCGCAAAGTAAGTAGGAAGGACCAAAGGTTGGTTTAGATGGAATTCTGAAACGACCTTAGGGAGAAACATAGGATGGGTCCTAAGAACTACTTTGTCTCTATGAAACACAGTATACGGAGGGTCTGTGACCAAGGCATGTATCTCAGAGACCCTGTGGGCCGAGGTAATGGCCACCAGGAAGGCCGTTTTCCAAGTGCAAAATTTCAGCTCATAAGTAGCTAAAGGCTTTCGAGTGAGCATGTCTAGTACAAGGTTCATGTCCCAGGCTGCGACTAGACGTCTGATAGGAGGTCTGGTATGCAGAATTCCCTTAAGAAACTTCTTAACCACAGGTAACAGAGCCAGTGACAAGGAAAATACTGGCACATGATAAGCTGAAATGCCACAGAGGTGAACTCTGACTGTAGAGTATTGCTGACCTGAATTTGAGAGGTATAAAAGGTACTCTAGAACTTTATTGGGTGGGCAGGGAAAAGGATTCATAGCGGATTTTGCACACCAGACAGAAAAATGTTTCAATTTGGCTGTGTAAGTTTTTCTAGTGGCTGGCTTGTGCGCAGCCAGAAGAATATCTGAAACTCTGCAAGAGACACTTAACCTGTTCACCTCTATCTCTTCAGGAGCCAAGCGTGAAGGTGAAGCGATCTCAGATTAGGATGGACCACGGGCCCCTGAGTCAGAAGGTTCATCTGAAGCGGAAGCGCTTTCGGAGGGGTTTTCGACATACTGTTGACTAATGGAAACCATATGTGTTGAGGCCAGATGGAAGCAATGAGGATCATTTTCTCCCCCTGGGACTCGAACTTGAGAAGTACCCTCTGAGTTAGAGGTAGAGGCAGAAAGGCATATAGAAAGCGTTTTGTCCGCTGCAGCCTGAATGCATCCTGACAGAAAATGCCAGGCCCTGGATTTCTGGAGCAGAAGAGAGGCAGTTTTGTGTTGAGTGGGGATGAAAAAAGGTCCAGTTCTGGAGGTCCCCACTCTGCGAATAGTGACTGAACTACGGTTGAGACGAGAGACCATTCATGAGGATCTGTCTCTGTTCTGCCAGTTCGTTCTGCACTGCCGGCAGGTAGACCGCTTGAATTAGAGCCTTGTGCTCCAAACACCATTCCCACACTCTCATCACTTCCCTGCATAAAGGGTAAGAGTTAGCACTGCCTTGCTTGTGGATGTAATACATCACTGCTTTGTTATCCATTTGAAGGAGAATGATCTTCCTGGACATAAGTCTCCACCACTCATTCACACTATTGGGGTCTGTGCCGGAGGCACTAGGACCCATCGGGAGCAAACTTTTTGCTGGAGGGTCGGCGCCAGAGATGGAGCGCGAGGAGCGGCGCGCGAGCCTCAGCTCTGCGTGGTAATGACTATCTCGCCAACCCTCCAACCACCTCAGTTCCTTTTTTCCCCACCGTCGAGTGCGCTCCAGTGACGACGTCGCGCGCCCACCGGGAGTCAAACTTCAAACTAGCAGCATAGTTTTCAGTTTGTTATTTTGTAGTAATATCTCGATAAGTATCGCTTAAGTTTATTCTTATTTTAGAAATAAAAGAAGTCTCAGCCTACTCTGAGTGATGGTAGGGAGACTTCGTATGAAAGTTGTTCAGTCAGTCCGCCTTCTCCGGAAGGGGGGTCTGACAATGGTCAGTCCAATGACCGGGGGGATGGGCGGTCCCCGAGGAAGCATAAAAATAAACGGTCACATTCTCGGCACCGTTCGGCCTCGAGCTCTTCTTCAGCCCACAGGTCAAAAAAGAGAAGGCATCACTCGAGGTCGCCCTCTGATATGTCTGCGCGTAGACGTTCGGTTATCAGGGCTAGTTGCTAGTCTCCTCCTTCGGAGTCGCCAACCTCTGCGTCTGGTAGCCAACGGCTTCGATATCGGAGCCCTACCCCGCCCGTAGGTAGGTCTTCAGATGAGCAGTTTCATCAGTGGGCCGCTCTTATGGAGCAATGGGCTCGGAGGTTGGTTCAACTACCTGGCTCGGTCACTCGTGGGCCTTCGGGCTTATTGGGGGACCAGGTAAGGCGGTTGGACTTCCTGGTCATGACACCTTCTTCATGTGCCGTCGACTCCGCAGTGTCCCCCACATGGCTATGGCGCGAGGGCGCCACGATGCCCTTATCTCCTGCTCTTCTTCCTTCAAAGCCTGTTTTTCAGAGTCTTGGAGTGTTTTCGGTGCCCTTGGCATCGATGGCACACTCGGTGCCGTTGTCGGCGCCATGTGGCTTCTTGGCGCCGCCCTCGGTGCCGTTTTCAGCACCGTGCGGCTCCTCGGTGCGTTTTGCGCCGTGGTCCTCGGCGTTCTCGGTGCCGTGCATCTCCACGGCGCCGGGGGCTCTCAGGGCGTCCTCCACTTTTCAGGACTCCTCTTTTCACTCTTTTCCTTCTTCGCTTTCCTCTGACTTTCATTCCTTTCCTGTCCATGCAGTCCCCTGGACTGTCAGGAGATGACATTGAGCCTGACCTTCGGCTGGGTAATGAAGTGGAGGAAGCAGGATCCATTACCGCTACAGAGCCTGTGGTCGAGGACCTGTCCTTTAAGTCTCTGCTGAAAAATTTGATCTCCACTCTTTCTCTCCAGACTACAGACATCGATCCTGGGAAATTGTTAAGACTCCAATACCTTCATGCCCCGGAGATCCCTACGGATTTGACTCCTCCGGTTCAGCCTTCCTTCGAGACGCTGTCTCAAATGGTATGGAATAATCCTGCTCTCACCCCTTCGGTGGCTAAGTCCATAGATAGGAAATATTCAGCCCCCAAGGATCGTCCCATTTTGGCATCTCAAGCCTTTGCGGATCCTATTGTAGTCCTGGCAGAGAATGATAAGGTCGTTCTTCCCCAAACTACTACAGCTCGACCTATTAACAAAGAATCTCGTAAGATAGACACCTTAGGTAAGAGAGTCTTTGCTGCTTCTACCCTAAGTATGCGTATTGCCAGCTACCAGGGCTATTTCTCCCAGTATGAGTATATCCTGTGGCACTCTATTAAGCAGATGGTTGAAGCTCTACTGAATCGGATACAAAGCCAGAGCTTCTTCAAACCATTACCAGAGGTATCGAATCTAATAACCAGCAGGTTAAAGCAGGTATGGATGCTTTCGACACTGCTTCCCGTTCAGCGGCTGCTGGTATTTGTACCCGCCGCCATTCCTGGCTGCGCACTTCGGGCTTCACGAATGACGCGCAGCAGCAGGTAATGGCATTACCCTTCGATGGTGCATATCTTTTCGGTCCTCAGGTAGAACAAGATCTAGAAGCTACACAAAAGACTAGGTCAGCTATTAAATTGGCTAGACCCTCTCCTGTCCCCCCTCTCAAGGGAGTGTCAATAAACGTCAGTTTCATAACCGTCAGTCCTTTCGAGGCAGAGGCAGAGGAGGCTTCCATAAAAAACAACCTGCCCAACCTCAAAAGAAGACAAATCAGAAGGCGCAAGGGCCTAAAGCGCCCAGCGCCACCTTATGAGTTGCTGGCCCAAGTCCCATCTCAGCTGCCCGAGGTGGACTTTTCCTCTCCAGTGGGAGGTCGTTTGATGCACTTCTACAACCAGTGGAAGTCCATAACCTCACACAAATGGGTCCTTCAGATAATTCGCGAGCGGTATTCACTCAATCGTGTGGAGACCCCTCCGGATTGTCCTCCCAAACGACAACCCAGGCTGTCAACCCTTCAGTCAGACCTTCTCGCCGCCGAGATTCAGGGCCTTCTGAACAACAGGGCAGTAGAAGTGGTACTGCTGCATCAACGAAACACGGGGTTCTACTCCCATTACTTTCTGGTTCCAAAGAAGTCCGGGGGCATGCGCCCCATTCTAGATCTCAGAAAGCTAAACAAATTTCTCCCCAAGGAGAAATTCAAAATGATTTCTCTGGGAACCCTGTTACCTTTGCTTCATCAACACGACTGGCTAGCCTCCCTAGACATGCAGAATGCTTACCAGCACATTTCTATTCACCCGAGGCATCTCAAATTCCTGAGGTTTGTGGCTCTGGGACAACATTATCAGTTCAGAGTCCTGCCCTTTGGACTATCCTCGGCGCCGCGAGTTTTTACAAAGTGTTGTGCAGTTCTCGCAGCGCACCTCAGAAAGGTCGGAATACAGGTGTTCCCTTATCTGGACGATTGGCTTCTAGCAAGCCCTTCCAGGCAAGGGACTCTGGATGCCATAGAGACGGCCTCTCGCCTCCTTACGTCCATGGGAGTTCTGCTGAACCTCAACAAATCGCAACTGCAGCCCTCCCAGAGGCTCCTTTTTATAGGGACTCTTCTGGACACCTCCTGTGCGAAGGCTTTTCTTCCAGAAGACAGAAGGAACGATATCCTTCAAATGGCCCGTCACATCAGGGAAAACAGCTCAGTTACAGCTCTCTCGATGCAACGGATGCTAGGCCTCATGGCATCCTCAGTGTTCACTGTACCCCTAGCACATCTGCACATGAGAACCACTCAGTGGATGCTCAGTACTCAGTGGTCCCCAACCACTCACCCGCAGTCCTATCTCATCATGGTGACAGAACCTTTAAAGAGGTCACTCACCTGGTGGTCTCAAGAGAGTAATCTCCTGGAAGGATATCCCTTTGCTCCTCTAGACCATCAAATCTCCATTACCACGGACACATCCCTAATGGGGTGGGGAGCTCACTGTCAGACTCTCCACACTCAAGGTGCGTAGACTCAAGTCGAGTCCCAACTTCACATAAACATCCTAGAAATGAGAGCCGTCCTTTATGCGGTCTGAGCGTTGAAGGACATTCTCTGTCACAAGAACATTCTCCTTCAAACGGACGACAAAGCAGTGATGTATTACATCAACAAGCAGGGCGGTGCTCATTTTTACCCCTTATGCAGGGAAACAATGAGGATATGGGAATGGTGCTTGGAGCATAAGGCACTAATTCAAGCGGTCTACCTGCCAGGAATACAGAATGAACTGGCAGACCGTCTCTGCAGAACAGAGACAGATCCTCAAGAGTGGTCTCTCGACTCAACCATAGTTCAGTCACTATTCGAAGAGTGGGGAACTCCAGACCTGGACCTTTTTGCATCCCCACTCAACGCAAAACTGCCTCTCTTCTGCTCCAGAAATCCAGGGCCTGGCATTTTCTGTCAGGATGCGTTCAGGCTGCGGTGGACAAAACGCTTTCTTTACGCCTTTCCACCTCTTCCTCTACTTCAGAGGGTACTTCTCAAGTTCAAATCCCAGGGGACAAGATGATTCTCATTGCTCCCTTTGGCCTCGGCAGCTGTGGTTTCCACTGCTCAACAATATGTTGGCAGTTCCTCCGAGACCACTTCCCTACAGATGAACCTTTGACTCAGGGGCGGTCCATCCCAACCTGAGATCACTTCACTTCACGCTTGGCTCCTGAAGAGGTAGAAGTAAACCAGTTCAATGTCTCGTGGGGTTTCAGATATTCTTCTGGCTGCACAGAAGCCAGCCACTCGAAAACTTACACAGCTAAGTGGAAGCGTTTTTCGCTCTGGTGTGCAAAGTCCTCTTTGAATCCCTTTTCCTGCCCACCAGATAAGGTTCTGGAGTACCTCCTGGACCTCTCAAATTCAGGTCTGCAGTACTCTACAGTCAAAGTTCACCTTAGTGCCATTTCAGCGTATCATGAGCCGTTTTTTTCCTTAACACTGGCTCAATTACCTGTGGTTAAGAGATTTCTTAAAGGAATTCTGCATACCAGACCTCCTACAAGATGTCCAGTTGCAGCCTGGGACATTAATCTTGTGCTAGACATGCTCACTCGGAAACCTTTCGAGCCTCTGGCTACCTGTGAGCTAAAATTTCTCACCTGGAAGACTGCCTTCCTAGTGGCCATTACCTCAGCTCGCAGGGTCTCTAAGATACATGCCCTGGTCACAGATCCTCCGTACACTGTGTTCCATAAGGACAAAGTAGTCCTTCGGACCCATCCGAAATTTCTTCCTAAGGTTGTGTCAGATTTTCATCTAAACCAACCTTTGGTCCTTCCCTCTTACTTTGCGGACTTCCAAAATGAAGGAGAACGATCTCTTCATTCTTTGGATGTTAAGAGAGCTTTGCGTTTCTATCTAGATAGAACCAAGGATTTTCGCAAAGCCCAGCAACTGTTTGTCTCCTTCAGCGAGACCCGGCTGGGTCAACCTGTCGCTATCAGATGTATCTCAGCATGGTTAGTGGCATGCCTTCGCCACTGCTATTCCATGGCGCAGGTTAAGTTGGAGGGTAGGGTTTACGCTCACTCTACTAGAGCAGTCGCGGCATCCCTAGTGGAAATTCGTAACGTGCCCATTGCAGATATTTGCAACGCGGCCACCTGGAGCTCAGTGCATACTTTCATTAAACATTATGCACTGGATGTCCATGCCAGACGGCATTCTTCCTTAAGCAGAGCCATCCTTAATGGACTTCTGTCCTAGAAACGTGAGCTCTTGGTCTCTCCTGCCGCCCTCTCGGGGGATTATTAGCTCGGTACTCTCCCAATAGTGTGAATGAGTGGTGGAGACTTATGTCCAGGAAGATATGAAAATTACGTACCTACCGTAATTCTTGATCTTCTTGGACGAGTCTCCACCACTCATCTCCACACCCTCCGTCCCCCGAGCTCACCTCTGTTGTTGGTCTTCACTCCCTACAATCTTTAGGCTGTGAAGACTTCTTTGTTGACCCTTCTTATACCTGTCGCCCGGACTATCTTATGTCCGGTTTCTAGGTTAGGCTATCCTTCTAGGTTAGTTACGCTGCACCTCCTTGGTAAAAAAGGTACTGAGGCGGTTGGATAGTCATTACCGAGCGAGCTCAGGCTCGCGGCGCCGTTCCTCACGGCTCCATCTCTGGCACCGACCCTCCAGCAAAAAGTTTGCTCCCGATGGGTCCTAGTGCCTCCGGCGCAGATCCCAATAGTGTGAATGAGTGGTGGAGACTTGTCCAAGAAGATCAAGAATTACGGTAGGTACGTAATTTTCATTTCTTGTGTCAGAGAATGTCCTTCAAAGACCGGACTGCATAAAGGACGGCTCTCATTTTTAAGACATTTATGTGAAGCTGGGATTCGTCCTGAGTCCACGTACCTTGGGTGTGGAGATTCTGACAGTGAGATCCCCACCCCATCAGGGACGTGTCCATGGTAATGGAAATCTGATGATCCAGAGGAGCAAAGGAATACCCTTCCAGAAGACTGTACTCTTGCGACCACCAGGTGAGTGACCACTTCATAGGTTCTGTCACCTTGATGAGAAAGGACGGAGTGTGAGTGGTTGGGGACCACGGAGTACTGAGCATCCACTGAGTGGTTCTCATGTGGAGGCGTGCTAGGGGTACGGTGAACACCAAGGATGCCATGAAACCCAGCACCCACTGCATCGAGATAGCTCAAACCGAGCTGTTTTCTCTGATGTATCGGGCAATCTGTAGGATATCGCCCCTTCTGTCCTCTGGTAGAAAAGCTTTCGCGCAGGAGGTGTCCAGAAGAGTTCCTATGAAAAGGAGCTTCTGGGAGGGCTGCAACTGCGATTTCTTGAGATTTAGCAGGACTCCCATTGACGCAAGAAAGTCTGAGGCTGTGGCTATGGCGTTGAGAGTTCCTTGTTAGAAGCCAGTCATCCAGATATGGGAACACTTGTATTCCGATCTTTCTGAGGTGCGCTGCGAGAACTGCACAACACTTTGTAAAAACTTGCGGTGCCGAGTATAGCCCCAAGGGCAGGACTCTGAACTGATAATGCTAGCCCAAAGCCAAGAACTTTAGCTGTTTGTGATGCCTTGGGTGAATAGGAATATGTTGGTAAGCATCCTGCACGTCCAGGGAGGCTAGCCAGTCATGCTGATGAAGCAAAGGTAACAGGGTTCCTAGCGATATCATTTTGAACTTCTTGGGAAGAAATCTGTTACATTTTCTAAGGTCCAAAATGGGGCGCATGCCCCCAGTATTCTTTGGAACTATAAAGTAATGGGAGAAGAACCCAGTATTCCGCTGTTCCAACGGAACTACTTCTACTGCCATGTTGTTCAGAAGGCCTTGTATCTCGGAGGCGAGAAGTTCTGACTGAAGAATTCACAGTTTTGGCTGCCGTTTGGGGGGACAATCCAGAGGGTTCTCTGAAAGATTGAGGGAATATCCCTCACGGATTATCCGGAGGACCCATTTGTCCAATGTTATGGACTTCCACTGGTTGTAGAATTGAGTCAGACGACCCCCCACCGCTAAGGAGGAGTCCCCCTCAGGCAGCTGAGGTGGGACTTGGGCCAGAAATTCAGAAGGCGGCACTGGGCGCTTTGGGCCATTGTGCTTTCTGTTGTATTTTCTTTTGAGGCTGAGGGGCTTGGTTTTTATTAAAACCTCCGCTGCCTTTGCCTCTAAAGGACTGACGGTTGTGAAACTGGTGCTTATTAACGCCCGAGAAGGGGCAGGAGCAGGTTGATCCCATTTAATGGCCAATCTGGTCTTCTGTGTGGCCTCTAGAGCGTGTTCTACTTGAGGACCGAAGAGATATACACCGTCAGAGGGCAACACCATGACCTGTTGCTGGGCATCATTTGTGAAGCCTGAGGTGTGCAGCCAGGAATGACGGTGGGTACAAATGCCCGTCGCCGCCGCTTGGGAGGCAGTATCAAAAGTGTCCATAGCTGCTTTAACCTATTGGTTGTTGGACACGATACCCCTGGTTATGGTTTGAAGAAGCTCTGAATTAGCGTCCGAGTCCAGTAGAGCTTCAACCATTTGTCTGAGTGAATGCCAAAGAATATACTCATATTGAGAGAAATAGCCCTGGTAGCTGGCAATATGCATACCCAAGGTGGAGGCAGCAAAGACTCTCTTACCTAAAGTATCTATCTTATGAGATTCTTTGTTTACAGGTTGAGCCGTAGTAGTCTGAGGAAGGACGACCCAATCATTCTCTACCAAGACTACAATAGGGTCTGCAAAGGCTTGAGAGGCCAAAATGGGTCAATCCTTGGGAGCAGCATATTTCCTATCTATGGACTTAACCTCAGAAGGAATGAGAGCAGGATTATTCCACACCATTTGAGAAAGCGTCTCAAAGGAGGGCTGTACCGGGGGAGTTAAATCCATAGGGATGTCCGGAACATGAAGGTACTGGAGTCTTAAAAGCTTCCCAGGATCGAAATTCATAGTTTGGAAAGAAAGAGTGGAATTCAAATTTTTCAGTAGAGGCTTAAATGACAGGTCCTCAACCACAGGCTCTGCAGCAGAATTAGATCCTGTTCCTTCCACATCATCACCCAGCCTAAGGTCTGGGTCAGGCTCAATATCATCTCCTGACAGCCCAGGAGGGACTGTATGGGCAGGAAAGGAGTGAAAATCAGAAGGAAAATAGGAGGTAAAGGGGTTCGGAGTTGAGGAGCACTGAAGACTGGAAGACATCACACCAAGTCTCGGCACTGAAAAAGAGCACGGCACCGCCTGACCCAGCACAGCGCATGAAGCCGACAGAGCCCCCGGTGCCAACAAGCCCAACAGCGCCGACAATCCCAACAGTGCAGAGGACGGCGCCAACAGACGCATCGACGCCGAGGATGGCGCAGAGTGACACAATGACGCCGACGGCGCCAAAACCAACACAGGGCCCCGAAAACCAAGAGTTGAGGCAAAAGAAGGAAGAGAAGTAGGAGACAGAGGCATCGGTGTGGCCCCCTGCACCACAGCCATGTGAGGGGGGAGAACACCTGAGTGAGGAGTCGACGGCACCGAAGAAGGCGCCGCGCGACTTGGGAGGCCTAACCGCTCTACCCGATCTCCCGAAGGGTCCGAGGGCCCCTGAGTGACCGGGCTAGGCAGATGAACCAACTTCCATGCCCACTGCTCCATCAGAACAGCCCACTGATGAAATTGCTCATCTGAAGCCCTACCAGAAGGCGGGGAAGGGCTCCGATGTCCAAGAGGTCGGAGAACGGAGACAGAAACTGGCGACTCCGGAGGAGACCAGCAACTGACCATAATGACAGTCCGTCGACGCGCAGACATACCAGAAGGCGACCTCAAGAGATGCCTTCTCTTTCTTGACCTATGGGTCGAAGAAGAGCTCAAGCCCGAACGGTGCCGAGAGTAAAACCGTTTTCTTTTATGCTTCCGGGAGGACCACCCCTCTCCCCAGGCATTAGACTGTCCATTGTCAGACCCACCCTTTCCCTCCGGAGAGGGCGGCAGACCAGACCTAGCCCGGCTGACTGAACAACTTTCATACGAAGTCTCCCTACCATCACCTGATCCACTCATGGTCAACTCCATCAATGTAGGCTGAGACTTCTTTCTTATAATAAATTACAGTAAGTGGTATTTTATTCAAGAAATAACTACAAAATAAAAAAAGAACCGAAAACTATGCTGCTAGTTTGAAGTTTAACTCCTGGCAGGCGAGCGATGTCATCACTGTAGCGCACTCGACGGCGGGGAAAAAAGGAAATGAGGCGGTTGGAGGGTCGACGCCAAGATAGTCTTTGCTGCACGAGCCGAGGCTCGCAGTGCCACTCCTCACGGCTCCATCTCTGGCGCCAACCCTCCTGCAAAAAATTTTGCTCCCACTGGGTCCTAGGCCTCCAGTGTAGATCCCATCAGTGTGAATGAGTGGTGGAGACTTTATATACAGGAAGATCTCTAGCCGCTTAGGTACCAGGCTGTGAGGTGCAGGGATTGAAGGTCTGGATGGAATACCTTCCCCTGGTTCAGAGATATCAGGTCCAGGCATGTACAAAGCCGTTCCGGGGGCCTGCAGCTGAGGCTGAGGAGATCTGGGTACCAGAACTGGCGCGGCCAATCTGGGGCTACCAGGATCACCATCGCCTTGTCCCTCCTCACCTTGAGTAACACCTTGTGGATCAAGGGAAATGGAAGGAAGACGTAGAGGAGGCCTGGGATCCACGGCCTCGAAAATGCATCCCCCTGCAGCAAGCCCTGCTAAGGGGGGCAGGCATGAAGCATCCTCAGCTTGGTGTTCTCCCAGGAGGCAAACAGGTCCACCATCAGTTTGTCCCACCGGGAGCACAGGCTGTAAGCTACCTCTGGATGAAGAGACCACTCATGGGATGTCTAGCCTATGTGGCTGAGAGCATCCACCAGCTGTTTCGAGGCTCCTGCCACATGGAAAGCTAGGAGATCCACCTCCAACAGGCTTCCGAGGGTCCAGATGTGGAGCACCTCCTTGCACAGCAGACTGGAGTGCGTGCCGCCCTGTTTGTTGCGGTAGTACATGGTTGTGGTATTGTCTGTCTGGACTGAACCACTTGACCCCAGAGCTGAGGAGCAAAAGCTGACAGCGCCAGTCTGACTGCTCTGAGCTCCAACAGGCTGATGTGGCATCAGGACTCCTTGGGGGTCCAGAACCTGTGGGCTCTGTTGTTCCCCATGTGGGCTCCCAAGTCCCAGAGAGAGGCATGGGTTGTAAGGGCAACCGCCAGCTTGGGGTGGACAAACGGGATCCCTTCCTGCAACCGGTCTGGGGCAGTCCACCACTGGAAAGCGTCCCACATCTTCTGGGTTACAGTGATCAGCTGTTTGAAGTGACCACATCACTGAGTCCACTGGGCAGCCAGCTCCCATTGGAGGGAGCGCATGTGCCAACGGACCACTGAGGTGCACACCGCCATGTAACCCAGAAGGCGCAGAAAGTCCTGGGCAGGGCGCTAGTGCCCAACCAGAAATGATTGGGCAAAGGAGGAGAGAACCTCCGCCCTGTAAGCCGGGAGTCGAGCTCTGCCCCGATGAAGCCCGTCAACTGGAGACGGCACGAGTTCTGACTTGACCTCGTTTATCAAAAGGCTGAGTTGGGAGGAGGTTTGCAGGGCCAGATCCCTGGACCTCTCCACCTCCTGAAGGGGGGAACCTGCCTAGAGCCAGTCATTGAGATAAGGGTAGATTCTGACTCCTCGACGCCAAAGGTGGGCTGCCACCACAGCAATGCATTTGGTGAAGACCTAAGGGGCCGATGACAGGCCGAATGACACGGCTTAGAACTTGTACAGGGTCCCTTCGACCCTGAAGCAGAGGAACCGATGATAGGACAGATGGATTGGAACGTGAAAGATCGCGTCCTGTGGATCCAGTGAACAGAACCACATGTTTCGCTCCAGGGGTGGTATGATCTGGATCAGAGTGACCATCCGAAAGGTGCAGGACCTGAGATATTGATTCAGGTCATGGAGCTCTAGGATGGGGCACCAACCCCCATCCACTTGGGCACCAGGAAGTACCCGGAAACAAAGCCTAGGTCTGTCGGAGGATCCGGCACTGGAGCTACTGCCTCCTTGCAGATGAGCTGAGCCATGTCGTCTTGAAGAGTCGACTGAGTGCATGCGGAGATCCGTCCTCCCCAAGGGCGCGGGCTTGGCTAAAAGGGTACTGCTCAAATTCCAGAGGCAGTCCCTGATCAATCACTTCGAGGACCCACCTGTTCGAAGTGGTAGCGGACCAGGCGGAAAGGAAGTGGCAGAGTCGACCCCCCACGGGAGGATCCAGAGCTGGCGTGACGGGTATAGTGGTGGCGACCCCCAACCCATCACTGAGCAGGCTTAGAAGAGGAGGAGGCTGTGGGACCTGCACTTTGGCCTCCTTTACAGGGCTGTTGAGGACCCTGCTTGGGACGCGGGCGCCAAGCTTGAGCTTGCTGTTGACCTCCTTGATAGGAAGGCTGCCTGACCGCAGAGGAAGAATGCCGAAATGGCTTATTCTTTCTCTTCTGCAGCTTCTTGCCCAAAGAACCCTTAGCAGAAGTGGCATCCAAGGTGGCCTTGGACTGCTCTATATGCTGAAGGTGACCGTCCACTCCTGGACCGAACAAGTCAGTGCCCAGGAAGGGCACGTCACCAAGCTTATGCTGAGTATCCGCTGAGAAGGAGGAAAGCCTCAGCCAAGCCCTGCAGCGAGTGGCAACTGCGGCTGCTAAAGAGCGGGCACAGGAATCTCCTATGTCCAGGGCCATCTAGAGCTACTGTTTTGCAACAGCACAGCCCTGGTCATGGACTTGCTTGACTGTGGTCTGCATGTCTGCTGGGAGATGAGGGAGGACCTCATCCAATGACCCAAGAAGGGCATGAGATAAG
Source organism: Neoceratodus forsteri (assembly GCA_016271365.2). NCBI lineage: Eukaryota > Metazoa > Chordata > Ceratodontiformes > Ceratodontidae > Neoceratodus > Neoceratodus forsteri. Next base: position 1,401,111,725 of record CM057453.1, read on the forward strand.
TGTGCAATAATAACAGCCGAGCTAGTCCGACGAAGACCCAGAGAAGAGGCCACATAGATCTTAAGGCAGAGTGGTCCATATTTTTGGACTCCTTGTCCGGGGGTCAGTCAGTGTCGGCCGAACTACCAGTACACCTGAACAGAGAAGCAGTTACCAGGCTCTCGGCTGAAGGGTGCTCTATGAACCCCACAAGGGACCCCATGGGCACCCGCATACTTGCAGGCCATGCGGGCAGATGGTGCTGGGCAGGAAGCAGGACGCTGCCTAAGTTCTAGGACTGGGCCAACAAAAGGCCTCCGCCGGGGTATCCCCTCTCTTGAGGATGTCAGTGAAAGGGTACTCCACCTTTTTCTGGATGGACTCCAGGGGCATTCCGATAGAGTCAGAGATGAGGTGGAGAATGCCCTGGAAGGAGGAGGAAGGGCCTTCCTCCAACCCTGCCATGGACTCATCATCCCCGGGACATAAGTGCAGATCGGTGATGTCCAAGTCCGAAGAATCGTGGTACAACGGTCTTCCACTTAAGTCACCCTCGATGCACCGAGGGAGATCGGCGGTGACTGTTATTGACAGGCATCAGGGAAGCCCAGTGTTCTGTCGGTCCTCTTTAGAGGGTGCCCCTCCCTTGGCCTGGTTAGCCGGTGGTTCCACCCGAATCGGTGGAGAGACCGGGATAGGCCGAACTGGGATACGGGCAGAGAAACTGGTGGCTTCGGTTCCGGAGGGGTCGGCGTCAGCATAGGAGGTGGGAGCCAAGTTATGGCTTGGGTAGGAGGTGGAGCCGACTTCTGCCTGGTCAGGATTAGCTGCTGCCACATGAGGTCTTCATAGTGTCCATGGAGCTTCCGCCAGAGCCTCTCCTTGTCCGAGGAGGATGAGGACCTGTGGCGTCGCCTCTTTTTAGAGCACCTGTGGCTCTTTCTCGGTCGTTCGGCCAAGGGGGTTCTGGACCTCGACCAAGATCAGGGAGGCCGACTTGGCTGCTCAGGAGACACTGGGGTCAGTGAAAACCGAGGATCCGGAACCGGGTCCTTGATGGGGACACCAGCAGGGTGGGTCTCCTCATCAGGGAATACAAGGACTGGAGTCCTTTCCAAGGAGTCATCTGGCATAACCGGCAACAAGGGGTCAATCAGATCGAGGGTAATTTCGACCTCGTCGGCCACTTCCTCGGTCCCCTGGCCAGATGGAAGATCCTTGAAGCCGCCAGCCGAGGATGCAATCTCGACCGAAGTCGAGACCGCGTGTACCTGGGACTCTGACCTCACTCCATCCCAGGAACGTCTCCGTCGAGACGAAGACACGGGGTCCTTGTCTCCCTTCCGAGAGCGAGAGGAGTGCGAGCCCAAGGGCGCCTCACCCCGAGTGGGGAGAGACAGGCACAGCTCCTTGAAGGAGCCCGTAAAGGTGGAGCCAAGGTTCAGTGGAACAAAGAAGCTTCGATTGGCTGAAGCGCAAGCTGCTTCCTCCTCAAACGCCTTCATCTGTTCCAGCTGTTCGGCGGATCCCGCGGCCGCAGAAACCGCACACCTCGCCTCCTTCAATTTCAGCGGTGGGTTCCTTTTCTCCAGTCTCCCCAACTTCAAGCGTGCCTTGCATTTGTCCAGGATGTTGGAATGGAAAGCCACGCAAAAACTGCATGACGAAGTACAGTAAACGCACATGAGGTGAGGATCAGTGTGCAACATCTTCTGGCCGCAGGGGCACCGGCAAAATCCGGGAGAAGATTTTTCCTCCATGGTAGATGCAATGAAAGCGTGATCGCTAACTCAAACAAGTTTAATTTTCGGTAAAAAACGACGGTTAGAATCCAGGGCCTACGATACGCTGAGAGCACGAGGGACCCTGTATCTTCCAGCGGAAAGGAAGATCTGGTGTCATGGGGCGGAGCCAAGGTATATACCACCCGGGTGGGTGGGAGGAGCCAGCTTGAAGACTTCCAGCAAGATTTAAAGTGGAAGGGGACATGCCAAGAATTGTGGATGAACAACATATCCACGCTCCTAGAAACACAATTTTTCAAAGAAAAAGATGTTCTAGGGCTAGGGGACATGGGAAGAAACTAGAGCAAGAGAGAGAGGTTCAGAGGAAATGTGAGGAAGTACTTTTTCACATAGAGGGTGGTGGACAAATGGAACAGCCTGCCAGAAGAGGTGGTGGGGGCAGAAATGATTACAGAACTTAGGCATAAGTGGATCCTGGTAGTCGGGGGAGACTAGTTTCAGGAAAGCGTGAACAAGCACAGTAAATTGTAGTAATGGGCAGACTGGGTGGGCTAAAGGTCCTTATCTGCCGACAACATCTATGTATGGTGCTGGATATTGCTTATCAGCCTTTCAAGGTACTGCAGGCAGTTTGGTCTGTACCATGCAGCAAAGGTAGCATCCTTTAATGCAGGATATACAGGTGGAATTCTATTGGAGGGGGAGTAGGGCACCTCTCAGAACTCCATGAGGTTTCTTTTTGTGGAGTCTTCCTCCTCTACACTAAAGCCCAAGGCAGTTTGCATTTGCTGCATCATGGCTTGAAAAGTAGGATTCTCAGAAGGAGACCTCAGGGTATATACCACAGAGTTCTCATGCAGTATGAGAAGATAGAACTGGATCGAGGTACCATATATTGTTCTTCCTCATACTCCTCCTCCAAATCCTCCTATAACACCATGAGGTCAGGATTATATTCTACCTCGATGTCGACATCCCAGTGATGATGGGAGTCACAGAGTGCAACGGTAACACAGGTGGCTGCCGAGGAGGAGGATTCTTTGATTTGTTGGCAGAAACCATTAGAGGCATATGAGTGCTCTGAGGCCCGATCAATGGGATAACTGCCTGCATAGGTAAGCCCATCAGAATGCGTTGTATCATCTCTGAAAACTGTGCCAGCACAACTTCACAGTCGACAATGCCCTGTACAGGAGCCGGGACTACTTGTGGCAATGAAGGGCCTTGGCCAGATGAGAATGGCGTCCTACCATCCATGACAGGTTCAGCAGCACCTAAGCCATACCCCAACCTTGGTGTCTCATCGATGGTTGGGGGAAGGCTGTAGTGAATGGCGCCAGAGTGGTCAATGATGCAGCAGAATTATCTTGTCTCACCGGTGACTGGGACCTCGCCAGACAGGGTAGATTTCTCTTTATCTCTATGCTTGTGGCCAGACAATGAGAAGGGCCACAACGCCTACCATTCTCTGTCTCGGTCCTTAGACTTCCGTGAGCGTTTCTTGACCGAAGGCGTGGCTGCAGCATTTTAATAAGAAGTACATTTTCTAGAGCTTTCTTGCAGCGTCACCTTGTTGCCTGGTTGAAGCTCTGGCAAATCTCACAACTATCACATTGTGAGATAGGCTCAAGCAGTGCACATACATCTCCTGTGTGTCTTCGTTATAAATGTTACCTTCACAGTCACAATACCAAAATAAAAGCTCTCTCTCAACTTTGGTGGCATGCAGAGATAACAAACTGTTACATGTAAAGCAAAAGGAATAAATGTCAGTGATTAGTTGACACTTCCTTCAGCAGGTCTGACGAGGATGGGTGGAAAAGAACCGAGGAGTGGTGGAGACGCGCATATTTATATAGATGCTGATGCATGACAGCATCATGCGCGGACCCCAGCTAGCAAAAGTTTCCATGTGGCCCTAGTGTCTGGCGGCTATAGTTCCAAAGGTGTGGACTAATGGAGGAGAGATCCTTGAAGATGGTAAGTTGTTCCACAGGACTAAATGCAGTGAAGAAGAAAAAAAAAAAAAACGACCCTCCACCCCCTCAGATTTACACCAAAATCATGTAGGTATGTATGAATGTGTATGTCCGTCCAGTATTTATTTATTTATTTAAAATTGGGAATCATGGCCATAAAGTGTTAAAAACAGTAACAGGTGGATTATAACTCAACAACCACAACAGTGTTATCAAACTTGATATTGCAACAACTCCATAAAATGACTTTAAAGACTTACAGATCCTCTTAAGAAGAGAATAGGGGTTCCAATTCCATATTTCTCTCCTAACGCAGTGACCGCACACATCAGCTGATATGATGCATTTCCAAAGTCCTGAAATTCAGATTCTGGTTCATCCTCTGTGATGTCATGAATCAACCTAAAGACATAGCAGAAATTTAGCAGAAACCAGACATAGCTCTAATGAGCAAAAGCCCACTAAACACTGACATTTTGCACCTAGCATTGATCTTTCAGGTGAACAGTTACATACTTACCGTAACAGTAGATCTTTGAGAGAATCTCTTTCATCAGATCACACCTATGGAACATACAGCCATTAAGCACTAGAACTATACAGAAACTTTGCAAGCAGTATACCAGGGACTACCCATGATGGATGGTGTCAGGCATCAGCGTGCACATATAAACGTATCCATCCCCTCCTCCCATCAGTTCCCCACTGAGGATCAGGCTCGGAGGACGTTCCTTTCAGGGAACCTAGGAATAATGCAGCCCCTGACAAGCCAGATGAGGGATAGGGCTGGAAAAATCCCCAAGAAGATGTGGGAGCACAATTAGAGCTGAAGACCCAGAAAGTGGGATGGAGGGAGGGAAGGCATTGCCTAATGAAACAGATTCTCTAGAAGATCTACTGTTATGGTAAGTATATAACTGTTCAATCTTCTTCGAGGATCTCTCTTTCATCAGACCACACCCAAGGAATAAGTACCAAACAGTACTGAAAACTAATAGTCTGGGTGGCTGGAGCCTACAGCCCTAAGAAAGGAGGCCTTGAAGCACAGCTAGGTCAAAGCCAGTCCTTTTGCGAGAGGCAATGTCCAAACTGTAGTATTTAAAAAGTGTGGACAGTACTCCGGGTGGCAGCTGCAGAGAAGTCTGCAGCAGACACATTTTTGGAACAGCCAACAGAAGTGGCCATGCCTCTTGTGGAATGACCATAAACCACTCCAGGAAATTCCTTATCATACTTCCTGTAATGGAAAGTAATACACTGTGCTAGTCACTTGCATAAGCACCGTTTATGAACCGGAGTGCCTTCTTTCCCAGGGGCAAATGAGACAAACATCAGCGAGGACTTTTTGCACTGCTTCGTACAGTGTATACAGTACCTGAGTATTCTATGTACAACTAGGGTATGGAGCAATGCTTCCTGTAGATTGGTATGCTCAGGAAAATAAAGTCGCACATTAATGGTTCAGTATGATTTAAAGTAAACTCCGACATCACCTTTGGTAAAATCTTAAAAAGCCACCGACACCTCAAAGAAAACTTTGAAAAACATAATAATTATGTACAATTCTGCTTGCATTTCATATATATTCTACATATTTCTCTTCCCCATTATTTATTAGGGAGTAAATTTGCATGACTACATGATCTTTATCCCTTAGAGTTCATCTGTCTCTATAGCGTACTCCCTACTTCAAGTCATAATCCTCTGTTTTGACATCAAAATCGGTTGCCATGGGCCTAACTGTGATGTCAAGGCAGTTTATTATGACCTTAGGTAGGGAGAAAGCAAGATGGATAGATGGAACTCTTCAGGAACACAGATTTTGTTTTAATGTAAATGACCTCAGTAATAAATAATGGTGGGGGGGATAGAGAACTAAGGTGAAACAGAAGCTGAACTGTGTCAAAATAATATGGTTTGTTAAAGTTTTCCTGAAGGTGTCAGCTGCACTTTAAGTAAAGAGGTTCACACATTAGAGTCTGAAAACTCTAAAATTCTTTGAGCAAAAGTAATAACTAAAAATAATGCTTTTCAAGAAAGAAAACATAAGACACAAGTAGCGGCTGGCTCAACAGGAGCCAAAGTAAGATTTTCCGAAACAAAATTCAGGTCCCAAGCCAGGGCTGGATTGTGGACAGGAAACTTCGAGTGTAGAATGCCTTGCAAGAACATACGTTCCACCTCCAGTTGGGCAACTGTACAAGTCTCTTAAGGCAAATGGAAGACTGAAATAGCAGCTAGATGTACCTTGATAGAGGAACACTGCAGGCTTGCACCCAACAAGAACAGCAGGGACTCTAGAACCTGATTAACCAGACACGTAACTGGATATAGATGATGAGAAGAGGCTCACGAAGCAAACTGCTTCAACTTCACAGAATAGATAGATCTGGTCGAAGGCTTTCTAACAGCTACAAAGACATCAACCGCCCTTTGGGAAACTCCAAATCGGCAATGGCTAAGTATTCAGGAGCATAAAGATGAAGCAAGTTAAGTCCATGAAAAGGGGTTACCAAAGTGTGACATGAGGGTCAATTTTTCAGATCCACAACAGATACATTTTAATAAGCTTGTCAAGACACTGTGACCCAAAAGTGATAAAGGGACCAGATTGTGAGATAACGCCCTAGCAGAGATTTGAGAAAAATCACCTTCAGTGTTGAGCGTGTAACAGTGGACACCAAACATTGCACGTGCAACAGTGGACACAAGAGGTGTTTAACTTGGGGGACTTTCCTTTTACTTTATTTTACTAAGCATTTCAAGATACTATAACCCAAGAGTGAAAAATGGACTATGTTGTAGGATAACTCTGTATATCAGACTTGAGAAAAAATCACTTTCAGCGTTGTACGTGTAATGGTGGAACCAAACATTGCAAGTGCAACAGTGGACACCACACGACTGTTTAAGTTTTTAAAAAAAAGCATCGACTGCAGCCCTCTCTCACCAAAGTTCTACAGTACACTTCTAAGACCCCATCCCAAAAGAAAATCACCACTCAAAAATAGCTGGATGCTTCTACTGAAATTTGGAGGAACATGTAAAAAATGCAATCTGTTTGGACACCACAGTTGCACAAGCCACACAATATTCTGAGTGAACCAGAAATGTTATAGGCATTGAAAACTAGAGTGACAATGTCTTCATTAACAAAAGGCACCAGAAGCAGTTTTCAACATAACTTTACTTATGTTCAACTAAAATAAAATCTGCATAGAAGCAGTGGAATTATATACCGTGGTTTTGCATGTCACATTTTGCTAGGAAAAATCTGTGACATTTTGGAGCTGGGCATTGAAAAAAAATAAAACGAGTGCACCTGGGTTTCTCAAACTATGAATGTATCTGTACTTGTGGCTACCATTTACATTCACTTATCATGACTGCAGTGGTGGCTGTTAATTTTTTTTAAATCAATGTACAAAGTATTCAGCACACTGGTACCCCCATTTCATGGAATTACCCAGCAATGTGCGGTCCGGAGAGACCAGGATGCCCTGTTCCTGTGACAGTAGGCTTTTGCACAGGGACAAGAGCCACTGGGGTTCCACTGCCAGCTGATATTGTAGGGGGGAACCATAGCGGACGAGTCCACTGGAGAGCAATGAGGATCAGTGTGGCCTCCTCCACTGGGAGCTTGATCGGCATCCTCTGAATTAGAGGGAAGGCACACAAGAACCTCCCCTTCCAAGAGAGGGACAACACGTCTCAACAGAAAACTCCAGGTCCTGGAGTGAGCGAGAAAAAAAGTGCCAGGTTTATAAAAGGATCAACCTAGGCGACCCCACCTGTCGAACAGGTCTTCCACTTCTGAGGTCCGCAGTTGCCATTCATGCAGTCTGGACTGGAATCTGCATAGTGGATCTACCAAGACATTCTGAGTGCCTGGAACATGTACGCTGACAATTCTAGACTGTGTTCTACAGCCCAGTACCAAACTCTTGCCACCTCCCTGCACAGGGGGAAGGATGAGCGCCCCCTTGCTTGCGGATGTAATATACCATAATGATGTTGTCCATTGGTACTAACAGAGGACCCAGGGAGAGATGAGCTTAGAGGCTTATAGCCCGTACATTACAGCCCTCACCTCTATTTATATACAGGGTGCACTCCACTGTGGTCCACATACCCTGCATCTGGAGGGGCTCTAAGTGTGCCATTCCCCAGTCCATTCCTGAAGCATCTGTTAGAATCTGAAGAGGGGATCAGGAAAGGAACCCCCTTTAATAGGTTGCTGGGTTCCATCCACCACTGGAACAGTTTGCATACAGGGGACTAGAATTTGTCGTTCTACATAGTCCATACGCTGGTCTGACTGGACACTCATGGTTCACAGAGGGATCAACATATGAAAACGCCGACAGAAAAAGGCCCAGAGGTCTATCAACTCTGTCAGAGTGTGCAGCTCGCAGTATACTTTTACTGCAGCTGCCCCCATTCCCAACACCTCATCCCGAACCCCCGACTTTTCCCTCCAAGGTTCTTATCTTTACTTACCCTCTCCTTTGACTCAGTCCCAGACGCTTTTAAAACTGTCCACTGTCTTCAAGGTGATCAGTTCTTCCAGCAGTTTGTTCTACCCACACACTACCCTTTCTGTAAAGTACTGCCTCCTCATCTCCCTCCTGAATCTTCACCCTTGCAACTTCAGACTATGCCCCCTTGTGACCCTCCCTCCCTTTAAGCAGAACAATCCCCTCCGTCTTAACCCGAATTATGCCTTTAAGTATTTGAAGGTCTCTATTATGTCCCCCTCTCCCTTCTATCTTCCAGGTAATACAAGTTGAGCTCTCTCAATCTTTCCTCATAGGGTTTATCTCCCAGCTCTAGATCATCTTCGTTGCCCTACGCTGCACCCCCCAGTGTCTTAAGTCCTTCTTTAGGTACGGGTACCAGAATTGCACACAATACTCCAAGTATGGCTTCACCAGTGATCTGACAGTGGCAAGATGACCTCTTCCCTTCTTCAAGTGATGCCCCGGCCATACACCTCAGCATTTGATTGGTCCTTGCTGCTGCCCTCCAGCACTGTGCCGATACCTTCATTGGCTCCTGAGACTAGCACCCCTAGGTCCTTCTCTTCCTCAGAAATAGATACCTGCACTCCCCCAGCCAGTAGCTGGTCTTGGGGTTTCTGGCTCTGAGGTGCATGACCTTGCACTTCTTAGCATTAAACACCAGTTGCCATATACCTGACCAGTGCTCCAGTTTTGCCAGATCTTCTCTGAGTTCTTGCCTCCCTTCCTCACTGTTGACTCTAGCACATATCTTTGTATCATCAGTGAACAGGCTGATTTTATTCTTGATCCCTTCTACTATATCCTGGATAAAGATGTTAAATAAAACAGGACCTAGCACCGAGTCCTGTGGTATCCCACTGGTCACAGGCCTTGATTTGCAGCTTCCCCCCCTTACAATTACCCTCTGCTGTCTGTTCTGTAGCCAGCTCTTAACCCATCCCATTAGCTTCTCCCCGGGCCCCAAGGTTCCTCAGCTTGCCCAGCAACCTTTTGGGAGGCACTGAGTCGAAGGCCTTACTGAAGTCCAGATACAGGACATCCACAGCAGGGCCCTCATCAACCGCTCTTGTGACCCAATCGAAGAAATCAATTAGATTAGACTAATAGGATCTTCCTGAGACAAATCAGTGCTACCTTTCATACTGGAGACCATTACTGTCCAGAAAGGTTATCAATCTCTCCTTTAGAATGGTCTCCATTAACTTCCCCACAATGGAAGTCAAGCTTACCAGCCCAAACTTACCTAGTTCATCCTTGGGTCCACTCTTGTGGAGGGGCACGTGAGCCATCCTCCAGTCCCTGGGCACGCACCCCATCTCCAATGAAGTGTTAAACAGGTCTACCAGTGGGCCTGCCAAGACCTCTGCCAGCTCCTTCAGGACTCTTGGATGTACTCCATCAGGTCATGGGGCCTTGTCCAACTGCAGTGCTTTCCAACCTTTTAGAACCCTATCCACCTGCCGGCCCGGTGGCACTGAGGGTTGAGGCACTGGACACCATACCTCGCACCACGCCGGTGACCCGTGTTCGGAAACAAGCCCAGACCACTGGGGCTTGGCAAAGGAGAGATAAGCTTGAGCATCCAGAGGACTGCTCTCCTCTCTTGGGGAGGGAGGGATAGCTGTCCTGCCCATTGATCGACCTCTAGCGATGGCTGGGGGGAGATGCAGGTCTGGAAGCTCGAGCCGATGTAAGATGTCACCGGGGGGCAAACCAGGAAAAATGGAGCTGGCAGGCTCATAGATGTCCCGCCTAGCACCCGGCCCTGACACCCAGAATGTGGATTTGTGTTCCGGGTGGGGGGGATGACTGCAGTTTTAATGTTGGAATTCCAAGAAGTCCCAATGGCAGGGATACTGGATCTCGCTTGTATAGTCTTTGAGGTCACGCGCCTGGATCATCTTCACCAGGAATCACTCAGCAGCAGAAGGGAGGCTGACATGTAATTAACTGTCTTCACCAGTGGACATTGATGGAGATGAGGCCCCACCTCCAGGCAGGGGCGGTACCAGAGAGAAGGGCCTGAACTGGGCCATGTATGGCTCCCTGTACCAATCATCAAAGGCATTAACTCACACCCGATCTTGTTCCCAAATTAAGAGGCCCCTCAGTGCCTCTCAACAAGGTCATCTTTTCAAGGAACAGATGAGGCACCCCTAAAAGGGAATGAGACTCCAGGTGTTTGGGGCCTTGTTCTGGGCTACAGAACTGTGTAGCGGGGCCTTACCTCAGGGGAAAGAAACTAGCATAGTCACCAAGAGGGTGTCCTAATACATCCAAGTGCCCCAACAGGTGTTCATTGGAGAAAATCCCAGGAACAATTTCTATGATTCTATGTTATTCAAAGACAGCAGAACTGTACCAGTCCCACAGGGTGACCCCAGTCTTCACCAGTGGCACTGACATCCATCAGGTTGGAAAAAACTCCATCTCTGGGCCACTATCCAACCCTGAGTCAAAGCACCCCAAGCACTGGCTCAGAATCAAGACCAACCTCAGAGACATGGTCATCCCCATCACCATGACCAGCACCACACTGGGTGCCGGCTTCGGTGTTGTGCCTGGAGCCATCACCCTCCTCGGTGTCGCAAACACCACCAAAGTCAAGGACAATCTCCAGTATGACCTTGTAATCAGCATCTCAACCAGAACAGAACCCAGTACTGACACCATAGCTGTCTCCTCTCCATCACTGTGTCCAGAGTCGTTACCTTCTTTGGTGTCGCTAGCAACAATATCGACAAAGTCAACATCTATACCAGCAACAGTATGGACAACAGCCTTGGTGCTGGTCCCCCTCTTGACATCGCAAATACTATCAGGAGGGGGCCCAGTACAGTCCTTGGTGCCACCCACAGTGTCATCCCCACGAATGGTGACAACAGCACAGGCAATGACAGAGGACAATGTCAAGAAATCCACCAGTGTCAACCAAGTGTGTAGCTGCAGCCTCGCCAAAGGGGACATCTGCTGGTTAGGACTGGCAGACTGTGGAGGGTATGTAGTTGACGGCCCAGAAGGAGACGACTGTCGAACAGCCCCATCCACCCGAGTTTCTGATGCCTCAGTATAGTGGGGCCAAGAAGATCTCCGTACCTTCACAGTACCAACGTTCAAAATATAGCTGCTCAGGGAAAAGGCCTAGAGACCTGTGTTTGGATACACATGTGCAGAGCCTGTATCCAAAGGTGGGGATTAGGCGAACCCATCTCACTGCATGGTTCTCAAAAGTACAGTGGTCCATGGAGAAAAATGCATTTGCATGTATACATGTCGTGCTCTGACATAAGACATGATGCACAAGTCTGATGCCAGTTCAGAACAGTCATCAGTTGCCCACAGTGGCAACGATACCTAATGGATGACACCAGAATTTTTCTCAACGACTAAGCCCTTTTCCTTATCAGACTTCGGCACTGCGATTAAGTAACAAAGACAGGTGACGGCGCAAACGAAAAACAATTATTATGAGGCAGTAGAAAAATAAGCGGTGATGAGGTGAGCAGGGGGGCTGTGATCCAACGATGTGCACTTGATGGCAGGAAGAACTGAACTGAGGTTAGTGAAGGAGCCGGCAAAGGTCATTGGCTGGCACACATCACTATGTGGAGGGTGTGCAGGAGCCATGCGTCCAGCAGGAATAGCAGGCTCCTTAGCAAAAGCTCCTGTGGGGTTTTAGAGTCTCCAGCCCAGACACATTAAGTGGAAATCAATGATAAAAAATGATTCGTGGAAGATTTACCAGAGTTACAGAAAAAGTTTTCCACAGGGTGCATCCTTCTTATCTAAATTTCGATGTGGGGGGTGCCTTCGTTGTGAAGGCCCCTGTTCTATAGAATGCTCTTCCACAGCATGTCCATTTAACCACTTTAGAAACTATGTTTAAAGTCAGATTACGGCAGTATCTATGGTGACATGCTTTCCATGACCAGGAATAATTCATCATATATTGCATGTTATTGACACTCGTCACTTTGGATTTGTTTCTAACATTATTTATTTGTAAACATCACTCTGATGTTTATATTTATTGAGTGTCAAAAGGTTGGCATGCTCTGCCCACGGAAGAGCGCAAGATAAAGAACAAAAACTGCTCCTATAATACTAACTACAGACCCCTTCTTTGTACTACTAGCTCTCAAGTAGTTCAATTTGCAATGGACATTTCAGTTACAGTACTACTGAATGCTGGATTCCAGTTTTTCTCATCTTCCTTTATAACTTCATATGAAAGCCCACTCTACTAGTGCTGAACAGTGACTCATATAATTCACTTTAGGTCTTAAAAGTGATCTCAAATCATAATGCTGTGATTCATGCATTATCTGCTTTAGAAAAAAATGTGACAAATGCATTTAGTAAGCAATGACATGACAGGGTGTGCATTATGTAAGCAATGATATACTAGGACGTGCGATTATGGGTCAATAATAACACACCTCCCAAGGGTGTTTTTAGCACAGTGCCTCTAAACACCCCAGACAGAAGTGTGATTATTGGCCAGTGTCACGCATCCCCCGAGTACATTATTGCACTTGTAACATGTGTAACAAAAATCTCAGCAAGCAATGTCTCTTACAAATGTTACACAGTATAAACACGTCTGGATCGGGAGCCATGAGTAATACAAAATGAAAAAAGTTCCCTGCATTCTGGAATGTACTGATCCTTTCCTTCACAGGTACCAAAGCTGCTAGCTTGAAAAAAGTAAACGCATGTAATTATGGGCACACAATTACACGGCTTTACTGGTGCTGAGACCAATCAAAACATTAGATTTTTCTTGCATGTTATAGGCTGATACAATCGAATGCCTCAGGTGCATTGTTAGACATGAGGCACTGCCAACTGCCATTAAATGCACCTGAAAAGTGGGATTGGATAACCATAATGACACACCCTGGAGTGTCTTACAGAAAGTATAAAATTGCATTTAAATATCTGACGAATTAAAATAAGAAAAGTAAAAAAAAGATAAATAGGACATTTTACTGAAATATGCATTCATTTTAACTTTGAAAGCAAAAAACAGTCCATACTCTGGTAACGGGTGAGTAGCTGAAAACAGCCAAAAATATTGAAAACATGTGCAGCACACATTTCTTTAAAAAAAAGGTTACCTTTCTGCATTTTAAACCAATATAGGCATTTTGAGGGAAACAGGAAATGTGTTCAAAACTGTTGAACCTACCAGGTTGTTGTTTTTTTCTGGGGAAGGGGGTCGATTGCAGATCTCTCCTGAAAACACCCATATATGATTCAAATATATATGCTTTTATGAAGCAGTTGGGATCTGTCTCTGCCCGTGTATCTTTTCCCACCCTCCTTCCCCTCTGTTTATATAACTGTCTTCTTTCCACACCCTCTTTCTGTTTTCTGTCTTTCCCCATATTCAACATTTGGAATGTTTACCACGGAATACAGGGATTCAAAATTTTACACAATTCCACTAGTAGAATGCTCATTTCCCAACATAGTAGTAGTAGCTTTATTTATTTATGGCACCCTTCCTCGAAGGCCCAGGGTGCCAGTACAGAGAGGAAACAGCAAATAGATAAATACTCCAATAAGTAATAATCGACAAATAAAACATAAATGGCAAAAAACTTTGTTGATGCTCTAGTTAGGGTTAAAGCCACAAAAGTAGGGAAATTAAGCATTAGGATTTTATTTATTTAGTGTTTGATAACCGGGAAAGTGCACTAAACACAAAAGAACAGGTTACTCGCCTGTAACAATAGTTCTAGGAGTGGTATATGTTGTTCATCCACACTTTCTGGCATGTCCCTTTCCCCTTTAAATCTGGCTGGAAAGTCTTCAAGCTGGCTCCTCCCACCCACCCGGGTGGTAAATACCTCGGCTCCACCCCATGACGTTAGATCTTAGCCTGCTGCAAGAAAGGTGGTGCTCCTAAAACCGGGGAGGTCGGGCGGGTGCATGTGGATGAACAACATATACCACTCCTAGAAATGAAAATTACGTACCTACTGTAATTGTGATCTTTCTGTGTATCTTCACCATTTATCACATATGGGTCCTGGGCCTGAGGTCATAACCCCGCGGGAGCTTTTTTTTTTTTTGGGTAGGCAGAGTCAACGCACCATCGGCGCCATCCTCGAGGCAGACGTATTGCATGGAGCTTGTGGGTTGGCCATTAGGCACTGTCGACTCCGCCTGCCTGCCAGTTCTGAGCCGCCAGAAAGGTAAGAGGAAGGGAGTTGAGGGTGGGACAAGAAGTCCAAGAGACAGGAAAAAGGAAAGGATATAAAACTAAAAGGAGAAATAACGACTGAGAAGACAGAAGATAGAAGTTGGGAACTAAAGGGATTGGGAAGGGCCCCAATTTCAGGAAATAGAGGAGGGAGGTAGGGTGGGGTAAAGAATTTAGAAGGTAGGAAGGGAGGAGAAAGGGTAAACGTATCCCAGACCCTGGTCTGTCTCCAGATTGTATAGGAACTGCAAGGAGTAGCCAAAGGCTTCTTGCCAGAATTCAACGTATAGAATAGCTGGCAAAAACTCCAGATGAGCAGTGTCGGCTATTCTGGAAGGATAGGGTAAAGGGGATTAACACCCTCTGAAGGAAAAAAAAATCTGGTGAAAAAGGGAAAAGATTTCTTTTTTTTTTAAAGGGTAAGGACAAGAAAAAAATGAGATGGACAGGAAAAAGGAGGAGGAGAAAATGGAGGGCAACTGCCAACTCCCACCCCACAGAGGTGGGCTAAAGCACTGGAGAAGGAGTGCCCCACCATGCTGACCACTCTCCCCAGAACCTTATCCCCCTATGTGCCCCTGTTCACCCCACTCCTAAGAGAGGAGGGGGAGGAGGTTGGGCACAGAGAGGAAGGTGGACCCAGAGACTGGGGCTCCAGGGGATAGAGGGCAGAATTGTGATGAATGGTGAAGATACACACAAAGATCACAATTATGGAAGGTACGTAATTTTCATATCTTATCTGTGTCAATCTTCACCATTTATCACATATGGGAGAGTGCCGAGCCCCCGCCCCCCGAAGGGGGTTTTCTTAACACCCTAAAGGACAAAGTCCCTTAGCTCTCAGTGGGTGACACACTAAAAGGGAGAACCTTCAGGGCCTGGGGAGGCCCGAGAGTGGGAAGAGTGAGTTGGGGGCCCCCCCGGAGGGGGAAGGAAGTTGCCCCAACAAACACTGTCTCGCTCTGCGGGAGAAGAGATAGATTCTCTGGTGAGCAGAGTTAATCACCCTATGCTGGGCCAAAGGTGACAACTGGGAAAGATGCAGCCATGCCGTCCACCTAGTGCAGATCGATGTCCCTACGACCCTGGTAGCTACCTCGGTGGCATCATAGGATGCCCTCGCTTGGTGCCTTGCTAGCTCCAGGCCAAGTGCAGAGAGTGCAATGGCTTGTCTGGTTTGCTCCGTGTCAGGCAACGAGACTAGGAGTTGACCTAGCTTAGACCACAAGAACCTGTCACAGGCTGCATAGTGGGCCTGATGCAACAACCATGCAGAGTAAAAAGGCCTCCTACCCCAGAAGTAAAAATCCGAGGAATCTTGATCTGGGGGCCAGTCACAGTGAAGGGTGCGAAGCCCATCAGAAGTATCCAACTGCGTTAATCCGGACTACGGGTGAGCCATGGAACCTGGAGACTCTGGGGGGGGCGCAGTTCTGCTGGCAGAGATCCCTAGGGGCAGGAACTCCAGAGAAGGGCCTCTGCCAGGAACTCAACGACGCCTCCCGAAAGGGAGCAGTCTAGGACACCACAAGGGTGGCCTCGCTGAAATCACCTAGAAAGGCGTGCGCCGAGTGCTATTGATTACTTACAGTTGAAGGGGTGAGGTGCAAATTCTCCAACATCCTCATGAGGAAACGCTGATACTCAGCGAGATCAGCGGCTGGAGAGATGTGGACAGAAGGATCCTCTCCCCCAGAAGTGGGGAATGAAGAGTTGGAGGGCACCAACTGCTCAGAGGGCGGCTGCTCGGGGGGAGGTTGAAAAACCTGTCTGTCCATCGCCCTAACGTAAGCTGGGAACCGAGCAGCCACAGCCCTGAACTGTTCCCAGGAGAGAGGCCCGCTAGGACCAAGGATGCCTGGGAGCGCAGGAGAATATGGCAGAGGGATGGGGACAGAGCCGAGAAGAGATGTTGGCTGACCTCTGCCTGGTCTAAGGAGCGGACCAATATCACCCGAAGAAGAAAGTGCTCCGGAAGACTCCACAGCCGACAGCTGAACAACCATTTCGGTACTGCCCCCCTGTGACGCGACCGGGGCCATATAGGTCCAGAAGGACGGTCCCCTACCTCAAAAGAATGGGGCTCTCTCAAAGAGACTGAGGAGGAACAGCGGAGATCCGCACTACAGCTTCTTCCAGAGCCCGGGTGGGCCCCAGAAAAAGGTCTCCATGCAGAACCCATGCCCCTCGACCCCTCGGAGTCCAAGAGAGCCCTCCTACTCGAAAGGGCCAGCCTAGGTAGCTGACAGCCCTGGCCGGCACCAGAGGGAGCTATCCAGGGTGCAGCAGCCTCCCCTCCCGTAGAAGCCTTGATCGGCCCCAAAAGTTGGGTGATCCAGGAACACCACAGGAGGGGGTACCACTGCTGAGGGGTCAGTGAACCCACCAAGACCAGGCTGCAGAGCAATGGTGGCCTGCACCACTGCCTGATGGTCAGCACCTCTGACCCCAGTCTCGGCAGTCACAGACCCCACCTCAGAAAGTGGCTAATTCCACCTTTTCGAGGACACTACAGGGCTGCCCACACCAACAGTAAACTCGAAGGAGTCAGACTGCTCATCTGACTCAGAGCTCGACTCCGCCTCCAAAGAGGTAGAGGCCAAGGCCCTGTGCCAGACCGTGGGAGGGCGCCCGGTGCCATCCCTGCCAAACGAGGTGCGGGACTCCGAGACCACACCCGAGCCAGTGCCCATGGAAAACACAGCTCCGGCCCGAACAGCAGCCCTAGAGTCAGAACCAGTCACGGCGCCATCGGGCCCCACGACACTGGGGACGGCATAGACGACGGCGCCGATAGTGCCATCAGCACCACGGATGGTGCCACCCAGCTCCACGGCACCGCGAACGGTGCGAGGGCAGGGGCGGCGCCGAAGACAGTGCTGACAGCACAATCCAATGCACCCACCACGCCGAGTCCTGAGGTGGACACAGCGCCGTCCTCTGCGCTGAGGTGAGAAGACAAAGACGGTGCCGTAGGGTCTCCCACAGTGCCACTGGCAGTATTGGTGCTGCGAAGAGCACCAACAGCAGCCACAGTGCCGACGATGGCTCCATCAGACCCCACGGCACCGAGGCCCACAACGGCGCAGACCAACGACGTCGAGCACAGCACCAACCCGGCCTTGCGAATCACAGGTAAAACTGGGGAGGCTTCACTTCAAAGGGGCGACTGCCTTGGCAGCACCTCCCGAAAGGAGCAGGACAGGCCTCCTGCACTACGGAAAAAGCCTCGGCAATGGCCAGCCCACAAGAAGTCAAGGCTCTCTCCTCCTCGGTTCGTGTAGAACCGGGAGGGGACCCGGAGGAAAGACCGAGAGTATGTGGCTTGGCCCGACAAGTACACAGCCAACCTACGAAAGTCAGCAGAGCTCGCCCCACTTTCCAAGTGCGTTGTTAGATGACCCGGCAGTCCATGGAGAAGCAGGCGTTGCACGAATCCATGTCGTGAAGTGAGCCAAGACACGTAACGCAACGGTCGTGCTGGTCGGTGACAGAAAATTTATGGCCGCAAGGGCACCGTTGCATGGGGGGGCCATCCTGTCTTTGAAGTCTTCTTCCCTCCGACTGAGACATGACCTACGAGGAAAAAAAAATAAACACCAAAAACAGACTCAACGTCGCCAAGAATAAAAATAAATGGAACGAAACTGCATAGGCAATAGGCCTCAAGTTCAGTAGAGTTTCCACACGAAGAGACCTCGACAGCGGGAGACGAAGAACTGGCAGGCAGGCAGAGTCGACAGCACCAACGGGCAACACGCCGAGCACCACGCAATAAATCGGTCTCGAGAGTGGCGCCATTGTGCGTCGGCCCGCCTAGCAAAAAAAAAAGAGCTCCCGCGGGGTCATGGCCTCCGGCCCTGAACCCATATGTGATGAATGGTGAAGACTGACACAGATAAGATAGTACAGTTACGTAAGAACTTACCGTAACAGCAGATCTTCGAGAGAGGCTCTTGCAGTAGGGACCGCCCCCACATCAGGTGACCACCGTCAGACGACGTCGGTATAAAGGGGCAGTCCCATACGTCCGCCTTCCAGTTCTTTCCCGCCACAGGCCCGGACGAGAGAGAAGCAGATATTTTCCTCAATGGAAAAGGAGCTGAAAAAGACTAGGGGGATGGAGGGCGGGAAGGTATTACCTACTGCAAGAGCCTCTCTCAAGAGGAACCGACGTATGCGACTTAGGGGTGGGTTCTCAGGCGCCGGAGAAGCCGCGTCCGCTTATGGGGGTCCTCGTCGGAGGCGGGCCGAGGGTGGGATGCGGCCCGTCCGGTGGGGATCGCGTCGCAGCCGCTCAAGGGTCGGGCGCCTTATCGGCCCTCTCCCGGCGAGTGTCGGAGGAGCCGACGTCCGGCTTATGGGAGGTGCCCACGCCAGTAGGCCGCAAGCCTGCGGCGGTACTGGGGGCAGAGGTCTCCTTTAGTCCGGAGGCACCCGCAAGGTCCAAACGTGAGCCCGACGGGCGGGCCGACGCCTCCTACAAAACCTTGGAGGCTGCCGTCGGATGATCCCCCGGAAGGGATATTACCTGGTCGGCGACTCCAGCCGGAGTCACCGATGAGGAGGCCTTCTCCCTGTGCCTTTCTTTGTCCCGCTTCTTGTGGTGTCCTTCAGGAGAAGTCAACGCCTGCCTGAGCTTCTTCAATTCCTTTTCCATTGAAGACATCTTCTTCTTAAGTAGATAGGCTTCCAGGGACTGTTGGCATCGTCTGCGGGTAGCCGCGTTGAAGTGCAGGCAATGCGGGCACTTGTCGACCGGGTGGTCAGGGCCTAAGCAAAAAAGGCAGAGAGAATGGCCGTCCTTGTGTGGCAGTTGGGCGCCGCACGAGTCGCACTTGCTTTTGGAAGGTGTAGAGGACGACATACACCGACGCTGACCTGACGATGAGACGAAAAAATACTCGATGAAAGAACAGGGCTTTGCTAAGCACAAACTTTACCACGAGGCGCTGCACGAGCTAACGGTGGGAAAGAACTGGAAGGCAGGCGTACGGGACCGCCCCTTTATACCGACGTCATCTGACGCCAGTCACCTGACGAGGGGGCGGTCCCTCGCCAGGGACTGCTAGCTAGAAATTTTTCCATGGGGTCCTGCCGCCGGCCGGCGTCAGTCCTATATGTAATTACCTACTGCAAGAGCCCTCTCAAAGTAAGATCTACTGTTACAGGTGAGTACCCTGTTCTTCTAGGAGCATGAATATGCTGTTCATCCACACTCTCTGGCAGACTCCAAGCAGTTCTCCGGGAGGAGGGAGGCAAGGCGCACACATCCTATTTAGGAAACCGAGATTGGAGAACCGAGACCCCAAACCAGCATCCCGGTGTGACTCAAGGTCGATGTGGTAGTGGGTAATGAAGGTGTTTGCTGACTTACAGGTAGCAGCCCAACAGATCTCCTGGATAGGGATGTCCCTGGAAGCAGCCACCGATGCAGCCGTATGGTGGGTAGAATGAGCTCTTAGCCCTCTGAGAGGCTCCTTGCCAGCCAATTCATAGTACAGACCTATGCATGAAGTAATCCATCTAGCAATGGTCTGCTTTGCTGCAGGTCTACCAGAAGTGGCTTCAGCATATGTGACAAACAGCTGGCGAACTTCTCTCTGAATTTCTGCCGTTCTCTCCTTATAATAGGAGAGAGCACGTCTGAGGTCCAGAGTATGGAGCTTATACTCTGCGTCTGAGGTGTAATTAGGGTAGTAAACCAGAAGAGTCAACACCTGGTTAAGGTGAAACTCTGACACCACTTTTGGAAGAATTTCCGGGGGGGGGGCACAGGACAACTTTGTCCCTGTGAAAGACCAGATAAGGGGAGTCCACCAAAAGTGCCTGGAGTTCCCCTGTCCTTCTGGCTGACGTGATAGCCACCAGGAAGGCCATCTTCCACGACAAATGTGAGAGCTCACACTTGTGCATGGGTTTGAATGGCTTGCCCATGAGCTTTGCAAAAACCAGCAAGAGATCCCACAGAGGTGGAGGTTCACGCACCGGAGGGGATATGTGATCCAGGCCTTTGAAAAAAGCACCCGACCACTGTCTCCTGTGTCAATGTCGGCTGACCGGCCCATGTCCAACAAGCAGAGATGGATGCCAAGTGCACCCGAAGGGTCGATGACCGCAGACCCCCTTTGGAGAGAGACCAAAGGTAATCTAAAATGATAGCCACAGAGCAGGATAAGGGGTCCAGACTCTTACCCTGACACCTAATGGAAAACCTTTTCCATTTGAAGGCGTAACATTTCCTGGTCGATTCCTTACGAGATGCCTCCACCACCTCCACCACAGTGTAGACATCCTCAGAAAGACCCAGAGCCAGGAACTCTAGCTGCTCAGGTATCAGGCAGTGAGGTGCAGGGATTGAAGGTCTGGATGGAATACCTTCCCCTGGTTCAATGATATCAGGTCCAGGCATGTACAAAGCCGCTCCGGGGCCCTGCAGCTGAGGCTGAGGAGATCTGGATACCAGAACTGGTGGGGACAATCTGGGCCTACCAGAATCACCTTTGCCTTGTTCCTCCTCACCTTGTGGATCACGGGAAATGGAAGGAAGGTGCAGAGGAGGCCAGGGGACCACGGCCTCGAGAAGACATCCCCCAGCAGCGAGCCCTGCTTGGGGGGGGGGCACAGCACAGTCTCAGCATGGTGTTCTCCCTGGAGGCAAACAGGTCCACCAATGGCTTGCCCCAATGGGAGAACAGATTGTAAGCTACCTCTGGATGGACAGGCCACTCGTGGGATGTCTGGCTTAAGCGGCTGAGAGCATCCGCCAGTTGGTTCGAGACTCCTGCCACATGGATGGCAAGGAGATCCGCCTCCAATCGGCTAACAAGGGTCCAGATTCGGAGCGCCTCCTTGCATAGCAGACGGGAGTGCATGCAGCCCTGTTTGTTGAGGTAGTACATGGTTGTGGTATTGTCCGTCTGGACTTGAACCACTTGACCCCGGAGCGGAGGAGCGAAAGCTTACAGAGACAGTCTGACTGCTCTGAGCTCCAATAGGTTGCTGTGGCATCAGGACTCCTCAGGGGTCCAGAACCCATGGGCCCTGTTGTCCCCCATGTGGGCTCCCCAGCCCATGAGAGAGGCATCGGTCGTCAGGACGACTGTCGGCTCGAGGCGGACAAACAAGATTCTTTCCTGCAATCGGTCTGGGATGGTCCACCACTGGAGAGCGTCCCACATCTTCTGGGTTACAGTGATCAGCTGGTCGAAGTGACCATATCGCTGAGTCCACTGGGTGGCCAGCTCCCACTGGAGGGGGAGCATGTACCACCTGGCCCAACGGACCACTGAGGTGCACACCGCCACGTAGCCCAGAAGGCGCAGAAAGTCCCAGGCAGGGTGCAAGTGCCCAACCAGAAATGATTGGGCAAAGGTGGAGAGAACCTCCGCCCTGCTCGCCAGGAGCCGAGCTCTGGCTTGACGAGAGTCGAGCACTGCCCCGATAAAGCCCATCACCTGAGAGAGCATGAGTTCTGACTTGGCCTTGTTGATAAGGAGGCTGAGTTGGGAGCAGGTTTGGAGGGTCAGATCCCTGGACCTCTCCACCTCCTGATGGGAGCAACCCGCTGGGAGCCAGTCGTCGAGAAAGGGGTACATCCGAACTCCTCGACGCCGAAGATGGGCTGCCACCAATGCAATGCACTTGGTGAAGACCCAAGGGGCCAATGACAGTCCGTACAGAATGGCTTGGAACTTCTACAGGGTTCCTTCAACCCTGAAGCGGAGGAACCGCTGGTGGGATGTATGGATTGGAACGTGAAAGAACACATCCTGAAGATCCAGTGAACAGAACCACATGTTTAGCTCCAGAGATGGCATGATCTGGTTCAGAGTTACCAACCGGAAGGTGCGAGACCTGAGATATTGATTCAGGTTGTGGAGATCTAGGATGGGGCACCAACCCCCCTGTCCGCTTGGGCACCAGGAAGTACCTGGACGTGAAGCCTGGGTCTGTAGGAGGATCCGGCTCTGGAGCTACCGCCTCCTTGCGGAAGAGCTGAGCAATGTCATCCCAAAGGTCCGACTGTGTGCGAGCTGAGATCCTTTCCTCCCAAGGGGCAGGGTTCGGCTGGGAGGGTACTGCTCGAATTCTAGAGGCAGTCCCTGGCCGACCACTTCCAGAACCCACCTGTCCAAAGTGATACCGGACCAGGTGGAAAGAAAGTGACAGAACCGGACACCCACAAGAGGACCCAGAGCTGGCGAGACAGGTGTAGGGGGCGGCAACCCCATACCCGTCACTGAGCAGAATTAGAGGAGAAGGAGACTCCTGGACCAGTACTTTGGCCTCCTTTACGGGGCTGTTGAGGACCCTGCTGGGGCCTGGGGTGCCAAGTTTGTGCCTGCTGTTGCTGCTGGCCTCCTTGATAGGAGGGCTGCCTAACCGCAGGGGAAGAGTGCCAAAAGGGCTTCTTCTTGCGCTTCTCCTGGTTCTTGCCCAAAGAACCCTTTGCAGAGGTAGCATACAAGGTGGCATTGGACAGCTCTATTCACTGGAGGTGACCTGCCACTCCTGGATCGAAGAACTCGGTGCCAAGGAAGGGCACGTCAGCTAGCTTGTGCTGAGTATCCGCCGGAAAGGAGGATTACCTCAGCCAGGCCCTGCGGCGAGTGGCCACTGCGGCTGCTAAGAAGCAGGCACAGGAATCTCCAATGTCCAGGGCCGTCTGGAGCTGCTGTTTTGCAACAGCACGACCCTGGTCACAGACCTGCTTTACCGTGGTCTGCATGTCCGCTCAGAGATGAGGGAGGACTTCGTCTAGTGACCCCAAGAGGGCATGAGAGAAGTGCACCATGATCACAGCCAAGCTGGCCTGACGAGGGCCCAAGGATGAGGCCGCATAAACCTTCCGGGCAGAATGGTCCATATTCTTGGACTCCTTGTCCGGAGGGCAGTCACTGTCAGCTGAGCTACCCGTGCGTCTAAACACAGAAGCAGCCACAAGGCTCTCAGCCGGGGGATGCTATGTGAAGCCCGCCAGGGACCCCATGGGTACTGTATACTTGCGGGCAGAAGGAGCTGGGCAGGAAGCAGGGCGCTGCCATAGCTCAAGGGCCAGGCCAACAATGGCTTCAGCCACTGGAAAGGCCTCTGTCGGGGTATCCCCCCTCTTGAGGATATCCTTGAGGGGGTATTCCGCCTTCTTTTGGACAGGCTCCAAGGGCATTCTCGTCGATTTGGAAATCAGGCAGAGGATACCCTGAAAAGAGAAAGGACCTTTCTCCAAGCATGCCACTGATGACTCATCATCCCCCGGATGCGAGTGCAGACCAGTGGCATTAGAGTCCGAAGAGTCGGGATATAAAGGTCTTCTACCTATCACTCCCTCTATACGCCGAGGGCAACCGGGGACAACAGTAATGGACAGACAATGGGGAAGCCAGTGTCTGTCCGGTTCTCTTTCGAGGGAGCCCCTTCCTGAGGCTGCTTAGGTGGTGGTTTCACCAAAATCAGTGGGGAGGCCAAAATAGGCCGAGCTGGAATGTGTGCCGGCCCTACGGGTGGGGGAACCGAGGCCTTCGGTTTTGGAGGGGTTGGCGTCGGCCTGAGAGGCTGGGGTCAAGTAATGGCCAGTATTGCCGGCGGAGCTGGCTTTTGACCGGTCAGAATCAGCTGTTGTTATATGAGATCCTCATAACATTGACAGAGCTTCCGTGGAAGTCTCTCCTCATCCAAGGAGGATGAGGATCGGTGGCAACGCCTCTTCCTGGAGTGCTTGTGACCCTTCTTTGGTTTTTCGACCGAAGGGGTCCTACTCCTCGATCGAGACCGATGGGGTCGCTTTGTTCGATCGGGAGAAGCTGGACTCGGGAAGACCAGAGGTTCCGACACGTTTCCCTCGATCGGGACACCCGAGGGCTGGGTCTCCTCGTCAGGGAAGGAAAGGATAGGTGTCCTTACCAAGGAGCCATTGACCGTAGTCAGCGACAAAGGCTCAATTGGGTTGAGAGAAATCTCAGCCAGTTCAGCCGTTTCCTCGGCCTCGGTGCCTTGGCCTGATGGAAGGTCCGAGAAGCCGGCAGCTGAGGAAGCGATCTCAACCGAAGTCGAGACCGCAAGTTCCTGACAGTCGGACCTCCCTTGGTCCCAGGAACGTCTCCTTTGGGATGATGAAGACTTGGGGTCCTTGTCCCTTTTCCTAGGGCAGGAGGAGTGCGAGCCCGAAGACGCCTCACCCCTGGTGGGGAGAGACTGGTACAGCTCCCGAAAGGACCCAGTGAAGGTACAGCCAAGGTTAAGAGGCATGAAAAAACCTTGGCTAGCCTAAGCTTGAGCAGCCTTCTCTTCAAAAGCCGCCATCTGATTGAGCTGCTCGGCGGACCCCCTGGCTGCGGAAACCGCCCACCTTGCCTCCTTCGATTTCACTGGTGGATTGCGAAGCTCCGGTCTCCCCAATTTTAGGTGCACCTTGCGGTCGTCCAAGTCATTGGGATGGAAGGCCAGACAGACGGTGCAAGAGGTGGTGTGATGTATGACACCCAAGCAGTAGACACACGAGAGGTGGGGATCGGTGCACGATCTTTTCTGTCCACAAGGACACAGGCGACATCCGGGAGACGATTTGTCCTCCATGTCCGATGCGCTCGGATCGGAATCGTAAACTCCAATGAGTTTTAGAGAATGCATTTGCAGTGAAAATCATCATTGAGAATCCAGGGCCTACAAACTACAGAAGTAGCACGAGGGAACCTGAATCTTCCAGTGGAAAGGAAGATCTGGCATCATGGGGCGAAGTGGAGGTATTTAGCACCCGGGTGGGTAGAAGGAGCCAGCTTGAAGACTTTCCAACCAGATTTAAAGGGGAAATGACATGCCAGAGAGTGTGGATGAACAACAAATCCATGCTCCTAGAAGACAAATTACTCACCATAGTAATGTTGTTTCTTCTAATGGAGTCTGTATTCTAACTATATGCAGTTAGCCCCAGCACTCGAACTGCGTGGAGAGAAAAGAGTTAACTCTATGCAGAAGCATAGAACATTGAGCTCGAGCTCAGTTTTCAAACCTCTGTCCCTGGTACATTCTAATAATAAATATAGGTTACTCACCTGTAACAGGAGTTCTAGGAGTGGTATTTGTTGTTCATCCACACTTACTGGCAGGTTCCTTGCCTCTTTAAATCTCGCAGGAAGGTCCTCAAGCTGGCTCCTCCCACCCACTCGGTTGGTAAAACTCTCGGCTCTGCCCCATGACGCCAGATCTAGCCCGCTGGAAGCCAGGTTGCGCGTCGAAGCCGGGGAGGTCGGGTGGGTTGTGTGGATGAACAACATATACCATTCCTAGAACTCCTGTTACAGGTAAGTAAATACAGGTTATCACCCGTAACAGTAGTTCTAGGAGTGGTATATGTTGTTCATCCACACTTGGCATGTCCCTTCCACTTTAAATCTTGCCAGAAGTCCTCAAGCTGGCTCCTCCCACCCACTCGGGTGGTAAAACTCTCGGCTCCGCCCCATGATGCCAGATCTAGCCCGCTGGAAGCCAGGTTGTGCGTCGAAGCCTGGGAGGTCGAGTGGGTCGTGTGGATGAACAACATATACCATTCCTAGAACTCCTGTTACAGGTGAGCAACCAGTATTTCTAGGGACATGGATATGTTGTTCATCCACACTGTCTGGCAGACTCCTAGCAGTTCTCCGGGAGGAGGGAGGCAAGGCGCGCATCCCCTACTTAGGGAATAAGGACTGGAGAACCAAGGTCCCAAAACCAGCATCCCGGCATGACTCAAGGTGGATGTGGTAGTGGGTAATGAAGGTGTGTGCTGACTTCCAGGTAGCAGCCCTGCAGATCTCCTGGATTAGTGACATCCCTGGAAGCAGCCACCGAAGCAGCGGTATGGCAGGTAGAATGAGCTCTTGTCCCTTTGGGAGGCTCCATGCCCGCCAACCTGTAACAGAGATCTATGCAGCAGGTGACCCACCTGCCTATCGTCCGCTTGGCTGCAGGTCTGCCAGGTGTGGATTCAGCGTAGATGACAAACAGCTGGCGAACCTCTCCCCGAACCTCAGCTGTTCGCTCCTTATAATAAGAGAGCGCTCTTCTAGGGTCCAAAGTATGGAGCCTATATTCGGCATTTGAGGTGTGATTGGGGTAGAACACCGGCAGAGTCAACACCTGGTTAAGGTGAAACTCCGACACCACCGTCGGAAGGAATTTCAGGTGGGGGCGCAGGACAGGCTTGTCCCTGTGGAAGACCAGATAAGGAGACTTGATGGAAAGCACCTGGAGCTCGCCCATACTTCTGGCTGACATGACAGCCACCAAGAAGGGGGTCTTCCACGACAGGTGAATAAAATCACACCTGTGCATCAGTTCGAATGGCTTGCCCACAAGCTTAGCCAGTACCAGCAGTATATCCCACGGAGGTGGAGGTTCTCGCACCGGAGAGGATATGTGATCAAGGACTTAGAAAAAGCACCCGACCACCTTCTCCTGCACTACCGACTGCTTTCCGACCCGCGCCCAGTAAGCAGAGATGGCTGACAGGTGCACCTTAAGGGTTGTTGACCGAAGCCCTAGCTGAGAAATGGACCACAAGTAGTCCAGAATGCTGGCCAAGGAACAGGAGGAAGGGTCCAACCCCTTATCCTGACACCAAATGGAGAATCTCTTCCATTTAAAGGCATAGCATTTCCTGGTCAACTCCTTATGGGAAGCCTCAACAACAATAAGGACCTCGTCGGAAAGACCCAAGGCCTGGAACTCTAGCCACTCAGGAACCAGGCCGTCAGGTGCAGGGATTGAAGGTCTGGGTGGAGTACCTTCCCCCTGTTGACTGAGATCAGGTCCGGGTGGGCTGGAAGTCACCTCGGGAGCCTGGAACTGAGGCTGAGGAGATCTGGATACCAGAACTGGCGGGACCAGTCCGGGGCTACCAGAATCACCTGTGCCTTGTCCCTCCTCGCCTTGAGAAGCACCTTGTGGATCAAGGGAAATGGGGGAGAGGCGTAGAAGAGGCCCGGGTCCACGGCCTCAAGAAGGCATCCCCCTGCAGTGAGCCCTGCTGAGGGGGGCGGCATGAAACAGCCTCAGCTTCAGATCCTCCTGGAAGCAAACAGATCCACCTGAGGGGTGCCCCAGTGGGAGAACAGATCTTGTACTACCTCTGGCAGGAGAGACCACTCGTGAGATGCAGCCCCTATCTGGCTTAGGGCATCAGCCAGAGTGTTGGAGGCTCCTGCCACATGGATGGCTAGGAGATCCGCCTCCAGTCTGCTCACAAGAGACCAAGTGCTGAGAGCTTCCTTGCACAGAGGCAAGGAGCGCATCCCACCCTGGTGGTTCAGGTAGTATATGGTTGTGGTGTTGTCCATGTGGACCTGGACCACTTGACTCCATACAAACGGAGCGAAGGCGGTCAGGACTAGTCGGACCACTCAAAGTTCCAGCAGGTTGATGTGATATCGAGACTCCTGAGGGAACCAGAGGCCATGCGCTCGGAGCTCCCCCACATGGGCACCCCAACCCATCAGAGAGGTGTTGGTTGTTAGAGTGACTGTCGGCTCTGGGCGGACAAATGGGATACCCTCCTGCAGATGAGCCAGAACGATCCACCACTGGAAAGCATTCCACATCTCCTGGGTCACTATCACTGGCTGGTCCAGAAGACCGGAGCGCTGTGACCATTGGCAGGCCAGCCCCCACTGAAGGGGACGCATGTGCCAGATGGCCCAACGGACCACGCTGGTGCAGGCCGCCATGAGGCCCAGGAGGTGCAGGAAGTCTCAGGCAGGGTGCAACTGCCCAACCAGAAATGATTGGGCAAAGGAGAAAAGAACCTCAGCCCTGTCCGCTGGAAGCCGTGCTCTGGCTCGAAGAGTCGAGCTCTGCCCCAATGAACTGGATCACCTGCATTGGCACGAGTTCCGATTTGGCTTCGCTGATGAAGAGGCCAATCTGAGAGCAGACCTGGAGGGCCGGATCCCTAGACCGCTCCACCACCGGCTTGAAGGAGGCTACAATCAGCCAGTCGTCCAGGTACGGGTACACCCGGACCCATCGGCGCCGCAGGAATGCTGTCACCACTGCCATGCACTTGGTGAAGACCCTGGGAGCTGGAGAGAGGCCGAAGGGCATGGCCTGGAACTCGTAACGGGATCCCTCCGCTCTGAAGCGGAGGAATTGCTGGTGGGACAGATGGATTGGGACGTGAAAGAACGCGTCCTGAAGGTCCAGAGAACAGAACCACATGCCTCGTTCCAAGGATGGAATGATCTGAGCCAGAGTGACCATCCTGAAGGTTCGAGACCTTAGGAACTTTTTCAGGTCGTGTAGGTCTAGAATGGGGCGCCAGCCCCCCATCCGTTTTGGGACCAGGAAGTACCTGGACACAAACCCTGACTCTGATGGAGGATCCGCCACCTCCCTGATCACCTCCTTCTGGAAGAGGAGGGCAATGTCGGCTTGATGAGCCGACAGAGAGGCTGCGGACCCCGTAGCCCCCCGTGAGGCGACAGCTCGATAGGGTGGGGACTGCTCGAATTCCAGAGGCAGACCCTTTCCTACCACTTCCAGCACCCAGCGGTCCGTGGTGATATCGGACCAAGCAGAAAGGAACTGGCGGAGCCATCCCCCCACGGGGGAACCCAGGGAGGAGTGACAAGTTTGGGGGGCGACACCCCTCAACCCGTCACTGGGCAGGCTTGGAGGAAGGACCGGCCAAGGAGCCTCCTGGACCTTTTCCTCCCAGCTTCCTGCTGGAAGAAGCAGCAGGTTTGGCTTTGGGGTGCCAAGCACGAGCCTGCTGGCCCTGATGCTGGTGTTGCTGAGCCGGATGTGCTGCAGGGGCTGAAGGCCGAAAGGGCTTACGCTGCTGCTGGCGGCCTTTGTCCTTCTGGGCATATGTGACTGAGTCCAAGGTGGCGTTGGACTTCTCGATCCACTGAAGATGCCCCTGAACCCCGGGACCAAAAAAGTCAGTACCCAGGAAGGGAACATCTGCCAGCTTGTGCTGGGTATCTGCCATGAAAGTGGAGATCCGCAGCCAAGCTCTGCGGTGCATGGCCACTGCAGCTGCTACTGACCAGGCACATGAATCAGTGATGTCCAGGGAAGTCTGGAGCTGCTGTTTGGCCACCGCCCTTCCCTGATCCCGCACCTGCTTGACCATAGTTTGGAGATCAGCCGGGAGATGAAGAATCACCTCATCCAGGGAGTCCAATAAGGTGTGTGAAAAGTGTGCCATCAGAACGGCCGAGCTGGCCTGATGAAGGCCTAGGGAGGAAGTAGCGTAAACTTTCCGCCCTGAGTAGTCCAACTTCTTGGAGTCCTTGTTGGGAGGCTTGTCCACGTCTCGAGCATTCCCAGAATGCCGGAAAATGCTATCGGTCACGAGCCCCTCCGCAGAGGGGTGCTCCAAGAAACCGGAGAGTGAACCGGTGGGAACAGCATACTTCCGAGCCATCCTGGCCGAAGGTGCTGGACAAGAAGCTGGCCGCTGCCATAGTTCCAGGGCCGGGCCAACAATGGCTTCAGCCACCAGGAAGACCTCCGTGGGGGAATCCCCTCGGTCCAGTATCTCCGTGAGGGGATACTTGGCCTGTTCTGAAACGGGTTCGAGCTTCATCCCAGTGGACTCTGAGATGAGCCGAAGCATTCCCAGAAACGAGGCTGGGCTCTCGTCCACCAACTGACCCCCAGTGGACTCCAAGTCAAGCGTCCTGGAGAACAGGGAGGAGTCATCATCAGACTCAGAGGAGTCTATGAACAGCTACTGAGTGCCTGAGACACCCTCCACCTGCAGAGGTCGATCGGGAGTGAGGGTGACTGACAACTGATGGGGCAAGCCCTGACCCGATCGAGAATCCTAGGTCGGGGCCCCAAATTTAGGTTGTGGAGGTGGGTGTTCCACCACAATGGGTGGCACAGCTGGTTTCGGCTGAACAACCGGTGCCGGCTTCGGCTTCTTGATCACTACAAGGGGTTGTTTCGGCCGCTCCGGTGACAGCCACTTAATGGCCGGGGAAGGCGACGAAGTCAGCCTATTCCCAGTCAAAAGGAGCAGCTGCCATATTAGCTCCTCATAGCGCCGACCCAATTTGCACCGGAGCCTATCCTCCGAAGAGGACGAAGATGAGGATGAGCGGCGCTGCCGCTTTCCACGATGCCTAGACCGCCGATGTCTGTGGGATCAGCTGGACCGGAAAGAGGTCCGAGCCCGAGACCTTTGGTGTTTCCGAGGGTGGGTCTGAGAAGGGACGGGGGAAACTTGCTCCCCCCTCGGTTCAGGGACCTTAATCGAGGACTCCGGCACAGGAGGCACAGGCAAGTCCTCGGTTTCCACTGGGGAAACCGGTGAAGAAGGGTTGTCGGCTTCTCAGGTCAACAGCCCATCTGACAGGTCGAGAAAAATCTTGACTGCGTCAACAGGTGCCTCGGCCGGCTGACCTGATGGGGACACCATGAAGCCAGCAGCCTTAGCCACAACCTCGACCGAAGTCGAGTGTTGACTATCCGGGGAAGGGGACCTCTCCCTCTCCCACGAACGTCGATGGTGGGACTTACCTTTAGTGTCCTTCTTTCTGGACCGAGAGGAATGTCCCGAAGGGCCTTCTCCCTTGGTGGAGAAAGACTGGCAAAGCTCCTTGAAAGAAGCTGTGTGGGAGGATTCCAAGGAGAGCGGGATAAATGCCACGACCGAGGAAGATGAAGATGCGGCCTGGGCCACCTCCTCCTCGAGGGCGATCATCTGCTCCAGCTGTTCCGCCGAGCCCGCAGCCACAGACACCACCCAACGGGCCTCCTTAGACTTAACCGAAGGATAACGTTTTTCGGGTCGCCCCAACAGTAACCGGGCAGCGCAGTCCTCCAAGACCGAAGCGGAAAAGGATTTGCACAACTCACAAGCCTGTGAGTCATGGCCGAGTCCAAGGCAATAAACGCACTTGACGTGCAGATCGGTCCAGGACATCTTCTGCACACAGGGGCACAGATGAAATCCAGGAGTCTATTTGTCCATCGCAGCTGTGAGGGAAGATACAGACGAAGTCTTGTAAATTTTAAACAAGTTTCAGATTAATTGGAGAGTTTGGATCCAGGCCTAAAATGCAGAGCGCAAAGGAGGGAACCTGAGCATCCAAGCAGTAAGGAAGATCTGGCGTCATGGGGCAGAGCCAAGAGTTTTAACACCCGGGTGGGTGGAAGGAGCCAGCTTGAAGACCTTCCGGTAACATTTAAAGCGGCAAGGATCCTGCCAATAAGTGTGGATTGAACAACATATCCACATCCCTAGAAGCTGGGATTCTGGGGTAATCTTGTGAGTATTTCTCTTTCCCATGGCTCTATCCATCCCACTGAGACATATTCCTCAGGCATAATGTCTATCAACTGTTTTATTGTTTTTCTGGGATTGTTTGGTAGAATGGAATAGTTCTCTTGACTGTCCAATAATTTTAGACACATTTCTTTGTATTTGTCTCTGTCTTATATTACTAGTCCCCCTTCCTTGTCTGCACATTTTATTATTATACTGCTATCTTTTTTTATGTTTTCTAGTGCTGTCCTGTCTTTATTATTTAAGCTCTTTTTGCTGGGTATCTATCTACTTCCTTATTCTGAGAATAGTCCCATTATTTCTTTCTCTGTTACTTTGCAAAAAGTTTCTATTCCATGATTTCTCCCGGTAGGTGGGTTGTATCTGGATTTAACTTTCATTTCCTGTCTCAGCTTCTGTTTGTATGTGTCTGTATTACTCGTGTCTATCCCAAATTGTTGTTTTAATCTCAGATTTCTATAGAATTTCTGAAGGTCTACTTCTAGATCAAATAGATTGATTGCTTATGTTGGGGCAAATGATAGACCTAGACTGAGGACCCTGGTTTCTTCTGTTGATAAGTTCCATTTACTGAGGTTAAATATTGTTATTAGGTCATTGTTTATTGACTTCTGCTTCTCCCTCCTCTTGGTGGCCTGCTTGGCCTTCCACCTATTCCTCCTCCTCCTCTGCCTTCCCTCCCCCCTCCATATCCTTCCCCCTCTCTGTACTGATTTCTTGTGTTTCTCAATTCATACTTCCCTCGGATTTTCTGCCGAAGTTCCTGGCCTTTGTTCATCTGACTGCTTTGGTTCTTCTGTCCCTCTCTGTGGGTCCCTGGAGTAACTACTGTCACTGTCAGGGCATACATGAAGTCACAGCTGGCTCTGTTCCTTATCCAACCCATGTGATGTCCAACTATGTAGATTTTATGCCTAAATTTGTCTCCACATTGATTCTTAACCCCCTGGGGATTCTGTTGTATTGTAAATATTATATAAGGATTGAGCCATGCCATTCTAGGTGTCAGTTTTTGTATTTCATGTTTTCAGTGTTTTGGGCCTTCTCCCATTTGTACAGAGAGGTCCATATCTCCTCTCATGCACTAAACAGCTTCTACCTCTCCTCTTCTGTGAATGTTGCAAAGTGTAGTGAACTTTGTACACTATCTCCTATGTCTGAAAATATATCTGTATTCTGTATGTTGGTCATTTTGTGTTTTTACAGGTGTGTTATAGTTTTAATGTGATGTTTAAAACTAATATGGAGGATGTGGGTGCTACTAACAGGCCTGTGCCTTATGTACTCTTTAGCAGTATATTATCCTGACTTTTCTGTCTGTCTGTCTGTCCAACCTCCACTACATGTCCACACTGCCTAATGTGGATCATACAATTTGCACATATGTACAAGAGATAAGTGGGAAATGGACTTCTGTTCTTTGTGATTTTTCTTTCTTCGGCCCCCTCAAAAAAGGCTTCAACAGCTACGTCAAAGAAAATTTGTTAAGGGACCCTTGGGAATCATAGACTTCACACTGTAGGATGTAAACTTCAATCATTTATTTCATCTCCCCTACGTTTACCAAAAAAAGAGGGCAACTACAGACACTTATTACTCAGCGCTGAAATGTGCTGGATTTTTTACATGAAAACTCTGGAACCCTATATAGGCATGAACATAGAAATGAATTGGGGGCATGCAATTGAAACAAAAGGTACAAAAATATAAACAAAAAATACAGGATACATTAGAACAGCATGGGCACAGTCTTAATAACAACCAGACAAGAACAGTGCGAAACAAAAGGGGTGACATGCATATGAAGTATTTTTGGAAAAAATGGCCAGAATGTAAACTAAATATAACATACATTAAGAAACAGATTTTAAGGAAATGTGACAATCATAACACCATATTCAAAAAAGTGAGCACAAAGCACGTTTTATGTAAGTAAGGAAAGGTCAAATTAAGTTGACCTCCTTCCACTGCATCTTTTTATGTATGAAAGAAAAATTGTAATCATATATTCTAACTAAAGGAACAAAAGGGAGAAGAAGAATGGAATACACTACAGCTGGAAAGCAAATTGTGACTTCAATATATAATGAAAGGTCAACATGGAATGACCTCCCTGTTATGCAAACAGCATAACAGCATGAAAAGGATATCATATTATCAAATGGAATGTCAACAATGCTGTATTTTGTACAACATATACTAAAGACACTGAATCCAAAGAAAATGTAACATTCATCATACAAAGTCTTTGAAAAAACTGAACTCGAAGAAATTTTTGTATAGATAATGAAAGCTCAAATTAAGTTGACCTCCCTGTATGGTGCCTATGTACTGTATGCATGAAAGAATAAACTGTATATGACAACTGGAAGCTAAGAAGAGCACAAGTTATAACAAGAATAAATATATGTATAACTATGAAGCAGATTGTAATTTGAAAGGTCAAGATGGAGTGACCTCCCTGCTATGCACCAGCATACAGCATGAAAAGGACGTATACTACACTCCACTAAAGACTCAAGATGAGCAAAAGTTAGAAAGAGATTGAAAGATTCTTAATGAAAAGCACCATTATATAGACTTACCATTTTGTATAACAGTAAACGGAATACATCACAAAACTACCATTTCCACCATAATCAGCTCTCCCACCCCACTAAGTTTTTCCAAAAAGCCATGGCGCTACAGATGTTTCTCCACTCACATCTACTATTGAATGTATTCTAGCAAACTGATAAAAAAACATAAAAATGATGGAATGAACAGGAAACTAGGAACAAGTTTGTTCTGTGATATAAACAGGTCAAACTAACGGTTGCTTGGTAACCACGGAGGGACCTCTGATCAGCACAAAACAGGCAAGAGGAGCTTAATAGGCAGCACCTGCAGGAAGTAGGGCGAGTCCCAAATTGCAGAAAGATACAGGAACATGAGCACTAAGGAGGAGGTAAGAGAGACAACCTTTTAAACTACAAGACCTAACTTAAAAAGAATTCAGCACCGAACTCTGAAAAATTTAACTAGGGTTAAAACATGACCAAATCTGTTGTCTCTCTGTAGCCAAAAGAAAAAAAATCACAAACAATGAGGGCTAACCTCCATGTTACTCAAAGTATTCCAGCAGATAGGCTGCTTCATTCATTAATGGAGGGTCAAGCTTCAAAAGCCGCAGAAACGAGAGAAACTTAGTTCCCACACATTTCATCACAGTGATATGCATTGCTTTATGTCTTATCTCATTACAGAAAAAGTGCATGAGCACTATAGGCTAGAAAAAGAAAGAAAAAAGTTTTAAAAAAGTGGACCAAGCGATGCAAGTATACTAGTAATTGGTATGTGATTGTGCTAAAAACTTTAACAAAAGATTGTTTAAACAGAAAAATAACAGAAATACTAAAGTATATATATTTTTTTTTTATGAAAACAATGAAATAAGAAAACTAATTAAAAACCTGTGAACAAGCTCCATGCAGAAGTGAAACGTAGGGGAGATGAAATAAAAAGATTGAATTTTATGTCATATCGTGTGAAGTCTTTTGATTTCAAAGGGCCCCCTGAACAAATTTTCTTTGAACTAGCTGTTGAAGCCTTTTTCGAGGGGGCTGAAGAGAGAAACATCACAAAGAACGGAAGTCCATTTCCCACTTATCTCTTGTACACATCTGTTGTTAAGAAGGCCTTGAATCTCGGAAGAAAGGAGGTCTGACTGAGCAACTGACAGTCTAGGCTGTCGTTTGGTTGGATAATTCAGAGGGGTCTCTGAAAAATTCAGTGAATAACCCTCGCAAATTATCCTGAGAACACATTTGTTGAAGTGACTGACTTCCACTGATTGTAAAACTGAGTCAGATGCCCCCCTACTGCCAAAGAAGACTCCCCTTCGTACAGCTGAGGAGCGACCCAAGCTAGAATTTCAGAGGGTAGCACTATGCGCTTTCGGGCCCTGTGCCTTCTGCTGTGTTTTCTTTTGTGGCTGAGGGGCTTGGTTTTTGCTGAAGCCCCATCTGCCTTTTCCACAAAAGGACTGACTTATGAAACCGTTGGCAGTTTCCGCCCTGTTGAGGGACAGCAGAGGCCGGTCTGGCTGTTTTGATAGCCGTCCTAGTTTACTGTGTAGACTCGAGTGCCTGCTCCACCTGTGGGCCAAACAGGTAAGCACCATTAAATGGTAAACTCATGACACATTGCTGGACATCATTTGTGAACCCCGAGGTTCGTAACCACGAATGGCGAGGGGTGCATATCCCAGCTGCTGCTGCTCTAGAAGCAGTGTCAAAGGCATCCATTGTAGCCTTAAGTTGCTGATTATTGGAATCAATGCCTCTAGTAATAGTTTGGAGAAGCTCTGAGGTAACATCCAACTCTAGGAGAGTCTCCAGAGTAGCTTTTAGCAAATGCCAGAGGGTATACTCATATTGTGAGAAATAGCCCTGGTAGCTAGCAATACGCATACCTTGGGTAGTGGCGGCAAAGACTAGCTTCCCCAATGTGTCAATCTTACGAGAGTCTTTGTTTACTGGATGAGCCGTAGACTCCTGAGGGAGAAGGGCTTTGTCATTTTCTGCCAGGACCACTATGGTGTCAGCGAAGCTGAGAGGCAGGCCAGAATTGGTCGATCCTTGGGGGCATACTTCCTGCCTATGGACTTAACCATGGAAGGAATACACACCCAGTATCCCACACCATTTGTGAGTACCTCGAAAGAGGGTTGTACCAGAGGAGTCAATTCCACAGGGATCTCCAGGACATGCAGATACTGAAGTTGCAACAACTTCCCCAGATCTACCTCCGAAGTCTGGAGAGAAGGGGTGGAATTCATATTCTTCAGTAGAGACTTAAAGGACAGGTCCTCGACAAGAAGCTCTGCTTAAGTAGAGGATTTACTTCCCACTCAGAGATGAATCTTCATCAAAGTCATCTCCTAATTGCAGATCAGTATTGGGCTCAGTGTCGTCTCCTATTAGCCCAGAAGGGATAGTATATAAAGGAAAGGGAGGAAAAAGAGCAGGAGGAGGTGCTCCTTGAATCGGAGTAGAAAATCTCAGCATCTGAGGTGGCGCCGGCACTGAAGCCAGCACCGGCCGCAGCACCACCAAGACCAGAGTCGAAGGCGGCACCGCAACCTGTGCTGCGTCAGCATCCGGACACCCCAACCCAACTCTCGGTACACCCGAGGATGAAGATCTGAAAACATGAGTAAGAAAAAATGGTACCTGTGCAGGCCCCTGCACCGCAGCTATATGAGGAGGAAAAGCACAAGTGCAAGGTTCGTTTTTGGGTGGAGAATTGTGACATCTGGCATACACTTTTTAATTTTGACCCACCTTTTCTTCTACCTTGGGGACAACTTATTCACTGTTATAGAGGTTTTAAACTGCTGTTTCATTAATCTAGACTCAGCTGAACAATATGACCCATTGTTTTTTCATTTGACCCTTACTTTTTTATACCCAGTGAGTCCGTGTCGCACAAACATCTGAAATGAACCCTGCAATGCGTGGCATCGACTGCACTGGAGAAGGTGCCGTGCGACTAGGAAGACCCAACCGTTCTGCCCGTGGATTCAAGGC
Source organism: Neoceratodus forsteri (assembly GCA_016271365.2). NCBI lineage: Eukaryota > Metazoa > Chordata > Ceratodontiformes > Ceratodontidae > Neoceratodus > Neoceratodus forsteri. The sequence continues at coordinate 1,401,149,010 of CM057453.1, forward strand.
CCCTAGACCCAAAGGTCCTGGGGAACCGCCAAACCCACTGCTCCATAAGAGCAGCCCAGCAATGAAACTACTCACGGGAGGACCTCCCAGGGGGCAGGGAGGGACTACGGAGTAGAGGATGTCGGCCACAGTAATAGGCCACAGGTGACCCCGACGGAGTCAGCCTTCTGTTCCCCGTTATCGACGATCGTCGTGCAGACATACCAGAGGGCAACCTCGAGTGATACAGTTTCTTCTTCGACCAGTAGGACAAAGAAGAGCTCGAGGCCGAACGGTGCTGGGTTCTTGACGAGGATCGAGAATGGGCCCGCTTCTTTTTGTGCTTTCGGAAAGACTGCCCTTCCTCCCAAGCACAGGACTGCCTATATTCAGACCCCCTCCATAGAGGGCAGCAGACTGGACCCTGCCCTGCTGGAAATACAGCTTTCATGTGAAGACTCCCTATTATCACCGGCCCCGTTCATGGTCGACTCCATTGAAGGTGGGCTGAAGAAGACTTCTGTGTTCTTTTAATGAAAAATTTTTTTTTCTTTTTTTACTACAATAAACAATACTACAAATCAAAACTAAATGACTAAAGCTGCTGTTGTATAAACGCGAAGATCCGACTCCCAGCGGGTGAGTGACGTCATCACTGAAGTGCACTCAACAGCAGGAAAAAGGGAACTCTGGCAGTTGGAGGATCAAGCTGAGGTAGCCTATATAAAGTAGTCATTCTCATGGCTCGCCTGCCGGCCCTACCTCGGTGCCAGCCCTCCTAAAGATTTTTGGCTCCCACTCAGTCCTAGTGCCTCCGGCATACTCCAATTAGTGTGAATGAGTGGTGCAGACTTTAAGTCCAGGAAGATTTAGATTTCTGAGGTCAAGGGAGAGTTTTGTGAATGAACCAGTGGTCCAAAACAGAGATGCCTTCTGTTGCACATGCCTAGCGGAAGAAGAAGCAAAGGCATCCATGCAGGTTACAGCTGATGACTTGTTGGACTAAATTCTATATACGACAGAAGAACATGAGCGCTACTCACCAGTAACCATAGTTCTAGGAGTGGTATATGGTGCACAGCCACACTTAGGTAGTCTTCCTTTCCCTTTACATTCAGCCAGAACATCTTCAAGCTAAGCTCTACCCACCCACCTCGTGGTATCCTCCTTGGCTCCACCCTGTGAGGTCAGCTCTTGCACATTGGAAGCAGGGATCCATGTGTCAATTACCAGGGGAAGTCGAGTGGGTCATGTAGATGTGTGCCATTTACCACTCCGAGAAGTAAGTTTACAGGTGAGTAACCCTCGCTTCTAGGGATGTGGATATGTTGCACTTATCCACACTTAGGCAGACTCCTAGCAGTTCTCTGGAAGGAGGAGGAAAGGCACACACCCCAATTTTGGAAACAGGGAGCAGAGAACTGAGGCCCCCATACCAGTATCCCAGCATGATTCAAGGTTGATGTAGTAATGGGAGATGAAGGTGTGTGCCGACTTCCAGGTAGCAGCCCGGCAGATCTCCAGGATAAGGATGTCCCTGGAAGCAGCCATCAAGACAGCGGTATGTCTTGTGGAATGAGCCCTTAACCCAAAGGGAGGCTCCCTACCAGCCAACCCATAGCAGAGGTCAATGTAGGGGACAATCCACCTGCCAATTATCCACTTGGCTGCCAGTCTGCCAGGTGTAGCTTCAGCAAGGTGACAGCAAGCTGGTGAACCTCTCCATGAACCCCAGCCATTCACTAAATGTAATAAGCAAGCGCCTGTCGCAGGTCCAACGTGTGGAGCATGTGCTTAGCCTCAGAGGTTGGACTGGAGAAGTAAGCTGGAAGATTAATTATTTGGTACGTGAATGCTGAAACAACCTTGGGGAGGAACTTCGTGCTGGGGCGGAGGATAACCATGTCCCTGTGGAACACCAAAATGTGGAAACCAAGTATGGAGATTCTCCATACTTGGTTTTCCACACTGCTCAGTCGAATCTTTTTAAATTTTGCATTCTTTTCTAGTCCGATTTCCCCAAATGACCTACTATAGAGTTTCGCCTGCCCCACGCACCAACCCACCATGCTCAGCCAGGCCACCAGGTGGGCGCCCCCTCCCATCGGTCAATGGAAGTGAGCCCTGGCTTACCCCCCCAGGGCAGGGCCAAGGGAGCGGAGTGAGGCGTCATGGCCAGGGCAACAGAGATTTTGTGGCTGTTTACCCCTGGGAGGTGGGGCGTGCAATGAAGCTGGCATCTATCCTGCCTACCACACAAGCTAGAGCTGGCTTTTTCAGTGATTTTCCCCCAGCCTCCGTGGTGACTAGACTCCTTCTGAGAGGCTTCTATGACATGGAAGACCTCATCAGAGAGACCCAAAGCATGGAAATTAAAATTAAGTACTCACCGTAATTCTTGACCTTCCAGAATATCTTCACCATTCATTACTGGTGGGTCTACTTAAAGAAAGATGTTAAATTTGCTGGAGGGGATCCTTGGTACTGAAGACAAACCCTACGAGTAGAGACTGAGGAAGCTCAACATGTACTCCCTGGAGGAACGGAGGGATAGAGGGGGCATGACAGAAATCTTCAACTATATTAAAGGCATAAATAAAGATGGCACAGAGGGAATTTTAAGATTAAGAAGAAAGAGGGATACTAGGGGGCACAATCTAAAGTTGGATGGTGGTAGATTCAGAAGGGAAATGAGAAAGCACTTTTTCAGAAAGAGAGAGAGCTGACAGGGTGGAACATACTGCCTGAGGAGGTGGTATCCTTGAAGAGGGTAGGCAGTTTTAAGATGGAATGGGACAAAGTCAGGGGGAAGCTCGCCAATAAGGCACTGGGGGGAAGGGTAACAGCTAGTATGGGCATGAAACTGGATATGCGGGTAGGCGAGGGGGGAGCAGCTGCAGTGTAACAGATTGCTAGCTCCACACTCAAGTTGACTATATAGATTTATCAGGCCTGTATCTGCTTGCATTCTTCGTATGTCTCTGCCAGAGGCGTGTCTTTAAAATCTTCACAGGTAGGGAATGGACGTTGGAGACAGCACCGCCCATGAGACAAACGTATGATGTGTCACTTGTGGGCTGGCCAGTAACTGATGCTGGTCCTCTTCAGTTCTGTTCGCCACCAGTAATGAATGGTGAAGAGTGATTCATGGAAGATTTCTAGCCGCTCAGGAACCAGGCTGTCAGGTGTAGGGACTGAGGATCTGGGTGTAAGACCTTCCTCTGGCGGCAACAGAGCAGGTCCAGGTGAAGAGGCAAGGGCCACCAAGGCCTGCTGCTGAGTCTGAGAAGATCTAGGTACCGGAACTGTCATGGCCCGCCCAGGCTACCAGGATCACCCAACACCTTGCCCCTCTGCACCTTGTCCAATACTTTGCGTCAAGTCAAGTCAATTTCAGTTATAAGGTGCTTAATCCCGGAGGCTCTGGACGCAATACAATAACACATAAAATCAAAAAATACAAGAAAACATTTTATATAAAACAGGGATTTATATCCCAAAACATTATCAGCATAAAAGAGCAGTATACAATGCCAAAACAAATCCAATCAAGAGAAATACAAAAAAATTAAAAAAAGAAAGAAAACCTGTTCGAGGTAGGGCGATCAACTGGGAGCCCCGATGGGCCTGGGAGAGATAAGACAGTTGTGCCATCAAGCCCACTAGATGCCCCTCTCCCCCAGGACACTCCAGGATAAACAGCGAGCACTCTACCCAAAAATAGCAGGTCAATATGCACTTGTTACTCAAAAGCATTAAAAAAAAGCTTCAAGATATCATATTCCTGTCAGTGTCAGTGGCTCAGTAGGTAGCACACTCGCCTCTGAGACCAGGAGATCAGAGGGCTGTGGGTTCAGTTCCCACATTTGGAACTTGGGTTAATATCCCAGTACTGACACTGTAGTGCAGCATGAGAGGGGTGCTGCACTTCTGAGGTGCCGTCTTTCGGATGAGACGTTAAACCGAGGTCCCGTCTGCTTGGATTGGTGGTAGTTCAGGTGGATGTTAAAGATCCCATGGCACTTATCGAAAAGAGTATGGGAATTTCCCCGGTGTCCTGGACAAATTTCCCTCATTCACTAAAAAATACAGCCGACAGCTTAATCTGGTTTAAGGTCAGCTGGCATTCATATGTATCCCCCTTCCCTGGGTCATGCCTGAAAATAGGCAGGATTTGTCTAGTGCACTTACCCGGTGAACAAAAAACTAAAATAACAAAAAAACAAAAAAAAATGTCTGAGGACCGGATGGGAACATGATGAAATCAACAATCTGCAAAAGCCAGGGAGAAGATCCGGGGAAAGGAAGGGAAGGCATACAGGAGGCTCAGGGTACAGGCCTCGCAAAGGCATCCCCATCAGTGTTCTGCACTATGGGGCATGGGCACAGAATAGCCTCAGAATTGTGTTTTCTCAGGAGGCAAACAGGTCAACCAGGGGAGTGTCCCACTGGGAGAACAGGAGATCCACCACCTCTTGGTGAAGAGACCACTCGTAAGACACCTCACCTACTCATCTGAGGGCATCCGCCAGCTGGCTGGAGTCTCCAGCAACATGAACTGCCAGACCGGCACCCAAGCTGCGCACAAGGGTCGAGATGTGGTGGGCTTCCCGACACAACCGAAAGACAATGCATTCCACCCTGCCTGTTGAGGTAAGTACACGGTCATGATGATGTCTGTCTGGACCTGCACGACCTGACCCCGGACCTATGGAGTAAACGCCATCAGAGCAATACACACTGCACAGAGCTTCAGCAAGCAGATGTGGTATCAGGACTCCTTGGGGGTCCAGAGCCCGTGGGCTCTGTGGGCTCCCAAGTGTGCTCCCCATCCCACCAGAAACATATCAGTTGTCAGAGTGAATGTCAGCTCCGGGCGGATGAAAGGGACTCTTTCCTGCAGGCATTCCAGGATGATTCACCACTGGATGGCAGCCCACAATGGCTGTGTCACCATGAATGGCTGGTCCAGGAGATCTAGGTGCTGAGACCACTGGTAGGCCAGATCCCACTGCAGGGGGCACATCCATCAGTGGGCCCACCAGACCACGCTGATGCAGGTCGCCATGTACCTCAGCCACCACAAAAAGACCCGGGCAGGGTGCGAGTACCCAACCTGAAATGATCAGGCAAAGGAGAGTTAAGGTCCGCTGCCCAGGCCCCATCGATCTGGATGTCCTGCAAGGGGTGGAGTTCCAACTTGGCTGGGTTGGTAAGAAGACTCAAAGTCAAGCAATTCTGGAGGGCCAGGTCCACTTCCTTCCAGGATGAAATGGTGATTAGCCAGTCTTCCAGGTACGGGTACACCCAGACCCCTAGGTACTGCAGGAATGCTGCCAACACTGTAATGCACTTGGTGAAGACCTTGGGAGCCGAGGAGAGACTGAACAACATCACACAGAACTCACACAGCATGCCGTCTGCATGTAGCTGAAGGTACTGCTAATGGGATGAACACACTGGAATTTGGAAGAAGGCATCCTAAAGGTTCAGGAAGCAGAACCACATGCCCTTCTCCAGGGATGGAATGGTTTGGTTCAGCATGACCATTCAGAACTGGAGCTTCCTCAGGAACTGATTGAGATCATGCAGATCCAGTATAGGGCACCAGACCCCCTTCCACTTAGGGACCAGAAAATACCTGGACACACAGCCCTGGCTGGCCACAGCTCCCTTTTGGAGGAGATGAGCAATGTCCTACCTGAAGACAGGTGGCATGTCCAGGTTCACCACCGACTCCCATGGGCTCAGTAAGGAGAGATTCAAAGTCGAGAGGCATATCCCAGCCCACCAAGTCTAGCACTCATTTGTCCATAGTAATGACACACCAGACATGCCAGAAATAGTGAAGCCGATCTACTCACAGCAGGGTGTCTCCCCCCACCCATCATTGTGCAGGCTTGGTGGAGGCTCCAGTGCTAGCTGCCAGAGGAGTGCCATTGCACCGGCCTACGGGCGTCTTGGAGCTGGAGGCAGCAGTCTTGGATTTAGGCCACCAGACCTGGGATTGCACCAACTGGGGCTGCTTCAGCTTGGACAGCTGGGGGGGGGGGCCCAAAACTCACGGGGCTTCTTCTTCGGCTTCTGGCCCTTAAGGTCCTTCAGAAAGGATGTATAAGGGATCCACGGTAGCACTGGACTTCTCAATCCTGGTAAGATGACCATCCACCCCTGGCCCAAACCGGTCAATAAACAGAAAGGGAACATCTGCCAGCTTATGCTGGGTATCCGCCGTAGATGTGGAACTCCTCAACCAAGCCCTATGCCGCATGGCAACAGTCGCAGCCACCAACCAGTAGCAGGAATCACCAATGTCCAAGGCCAACTGAAGCTGATGTTTGGCAACCAAACAACCTGGTCCCAGACCACCCTGACTCTCGACTGTAAGTCCCACCAAAAGATGGGGAGGACATGGTCCAGAACCCCCCCATGAGGGCACGACTTAAAGCTGACCATCATAACAACCAAGCTCACCTGCTGGAGACCTAGGGAAGAAGCAGCATAAACTTTTTTTACCTGCATGGCTCACCTTCTTGGATTCCTTGTCGGGAGGCTTGTCAACATCCCCAGCATTGCTCATCCAATGGAAAATCGAGTCTGCCACCAGCCCCTCGGCCGAGGGGTGGTCAGAGAACCCGACAAGAGACCTAGGAGGTAAGGGTACTTATGGACCATGTGGGCAGAGCGCAATGGGCAAGAAGCTGGATACTGCCAAAGCTCCAAGGCAGGACTCAATGTCTTCCACCACTAGAAAGGCAACCCTGGGGGAATTATCCTCGTCAAGGATCTCTGTGAGGGGATATCTGGCCTCTCTTTTGAGTGTTTGTGGCCCTTTTTCAGCCGTTCGACCGAAGGGGTCCTCGTCCTTGATTGAGACCGACAGGGTCGGTTCGGTCGATAGGTTCCGGCACATTTTCCCTGATCGGAATACCCGAGGGCAGTGTCTCCTCATCGGGAAAGGAAATGACAGGAGTCCTTTCTAAGGAATTGTCGACCGGAGTCGGCGATAAAGGCTTGATGGGGTCGAGAGTAATCTCGGCTGGTTCAGCCGTTTCCCCGGTCTCGGTCCCTTGGCCAGACAGAAGGTCCGTAAAGCAGGCAGCCGAGGAAGCAATCTTGACTGAAGTCGAGACTGCACGTCCCTGGGACTCAGACCTCTCCCGGTCCCAGGAGCGTCTCCTTTCAGAAGAAGACTTGGGGTCCTTATCCCTTTTCCGAGGGCAGGAGGAATGCGAGCCCAAGGGCACCTCACCTCTGGTGGGAGAGACTGGCACAACTCCTGAAGGGCCCATAAAAGCTGAGCCAGGGCTGGGTGCAGCGTTGACTGGCGAGCTTGAGTCGCTTCACTCCCGGCACATTCAGGCCAAATCTGCCTCCCGCTGCGCCACCCATCTACTGGTCTGGAGGGGTGGCGCCCTCCAGCCCCTCCATGGAAGGATCCGCAGGGTTCCAAGGTGACCACAGGTATGGAGTGAAGGGGATGAGTGGCTGCCAGTTGCTGATGGGGGCTCAGGCCTGTGAAGGGGGGGGGCCATAAAAACTGCAGATTAAAAAAAAAAAATCACACTGCACTGTCAAATGTACAATCTCCTCTGAAGCAAACCAGCAAAGTTTTCCCTTGAAACACACACTGGATCTGAATCTGACATTAGGAGATGCGTAAGATCATCAGTAATCCAATCCCCAATGGACCACCATACAAACCGGAAAGCCAAAACCCCATACAGTATGTACTTTAAAAACATACATAAGCACACTGCCCAATGAAAATAATCCTGACTCTGAAAGACCAGGCTTGACTAAGGATTTAGAAACACCTTCTTAGCCACAAAATAGGGGCCTATCTACAGTACATCTCTCCTTAAAATCAACAAATACTTACTACATTTCTAACAGAGTGTAATGAGAATTTCAGATGCAAAACTACCTGTTTTATACTAGTGTGTATATCCCAATAATTTCTGCTGTTTAGTTTTAAGAGGGTCATAGACATTCCCCTCTGGTTGGAGTTCTGCAGGGTTTTTTCATTTTTTAATTATTATCTATTATTAGCACACACAATATCACAGCAATGTCTGGTAACTGCAAGGAAGAATGCTTTTACCTGGACCGGCAGTTATCACAGCATGTTTCTGTTCCCATGATGCCACAGGTGGCCTTTCGGAGTTGTTTGTCTTCAAAGTGGGACAAGATGATTCTACCCAGGGGAAGATATGGAATTAAATAAACGAACAAGAATTTACATGTTTAATTCATTGCACAAAAACAATGAGTTGAAAGCGTCAACATTAATTGCCTCACCCAGGACCCAATTACAAAGCATTAATTATTTTAACTGCTCAAAGGCCCTACTTTCATCAATAATTCTATACCATGAACTATTTTGTATACATTAAGAACTACAAACAGTAAAGAGAACCAATCTTTACATACCCCAAATAAACACAGAGAACCATTACTTCATTGTAAGACATCGAGACCTGTAAATGTAATTTTTAATAAAAATATTAAGGAAATGGAAAGGATCGTATTCGGGCTCCATGGAGTCAGCAGCCCAATCCCTTTCATTTCGCTAGTAGCCTGTCCCACCGCTGCTCTCAGATGTTCTGTGACGTCGCTACAAAGGGAATACAAGGGTTCACCCCATAAAAGCTCAACAGGAGCACTATTTTAATTTATTTATTTATTCATATCAGCATGAAAAAAAGCATGTACAGCATAGCAACTAGGGAAATACGCCAATGCATTTCCATTAACAATATAATGGAATAACCCTCATGTTACTGCCGTCGAGGCACAGGTCAGGAAACGTACGGAAAACCCAGGAGCAGTTGTAAAATTCTCCAAAACTTTATTTACCGTAGCAGTAATATTAAAAAAAAAAAAACTTGTTCATAATAACTATGTACAGAAGCAAAATAAAATCTTTCTTGTAATAAACCCTTTCTCCATAACAAATGGGATAGGGTCCTATTCTACCCGGTCACATATACCAACCCCCTCCATAAGAGGGAATCTGTTTTTTTTGTTGTTGTTTTTTAAAAACAGGTTTCCAGAACTTTTTATTCTCTACTAACATTTTCTACTTTCAGAAATTAATCACATTTGTGTCCATTTTTTTTAAAACAGTACAGTTCAAACTCATACATTTGTTTGTTTTTCTTCAACCTTCAGAACCCTCAATTTCTGATCCATATCTTTACAGAAAATCAGCATTGCTATTCTCTTTACCAGATTTGTGTATCGCAGTACATTTAAATGGCTGCAGTGCCAGATACCACAGTGTGATTCTGGAATTTTTATCTGTCATCTAGTTAAGTCAACAGAGAGGATTGTGATCAGTTACAAGAACAAAACAAGCATTTGTCAATGCCGAATGTTTGCTTGCTGGCATTGACATTGGTAGTGTAGAAGCTACAGAGCTGCATAATAGGAATGGCAGCGAAGTATTCAACTGAAGCCAACCCCACCACCACCCTGCAGAGAGTGACAGGCACTGGGGTGTGCCTTTGGGTCGTCAGGCATAACGGCCACACCATTTCACCACACCCTACCCTGCAGACACTGACAAGTGTCACAGTGTGCCTTTGGCTCTCTGGCCCTTATGCACACCCCATTTCATTAGGAAATGCGGCGAGATGGGTGCAGTGTAAGAGAATGGGGTGAACTTTGGGGCCAAAGAGTCCAAGGCATACCTCGATGCCTCTCACTGGCTGCAGGGTGTGGAATGGTATGAGCATTACAGGCAAGAATCCCAAGTCACACCCCTGATGCCTGTCATTCTCTACAGGGTGGGGTGTTATGGTTGGAAACCGTAACACCTCAGGCAGTCGTTGATATTTTCACTCCAAATTTTCAACATGGTTTTTTTGTGACCCCCACCTCATGAACAGTGGCAATATCCGTTTGTTAGCTGAAAGCTGCTTACGTACAACGACTACAGCACTTAGCGCCGCAGGTGCAAAAACACATTCCGAACAGGATGTGAAAACTGACAGCTGTACTGTTCATGGGGAGGTGTAAAAAATGGCAATGTTGCAAATCTGCAGCAAAAATATTAAAAAAACTGGTGAAGTCACGAGCATGCACAGAAACTGAGCAACGCACACCCGTAATGCAATTAGTTTGGGGATTTTTTAAAGCAGATTGTCAGCACAGACATTTTGGGACCTCCGATCATAAAGAGGGTCACTGTGATTTTCTTTACCTGTCCTGAACAACGATTTCCCACAGCAACCACGCATCTCTGCGCTGAAAGTGTGAAAACACATTTCGGCCATGTTGTGAAAAATGACAGCTGTACTGTTCATAAGGAAGTGTGGAAAAATGCCACTGGTGAAAATCTGGACTGAAAATATTATAAAGTCATGAACTTACGAGGGTGCGTGGAAGCTGCGCAATGCTCACTCGTAACACAGTCATTTTATGGACTTTTGTCACCAAATTTTCAACATAGCCATTTTAAGACCTCTGCTTATGAACAGTGAAACTGTGATTTTCTTAATCTGTCCCAAACATTGCTTTCGCATACCGACTGCACCATTGTGCGCTACATGTGCGGAAACACATTTTGGGTGACGTGAAAATGGCATCTATACTGTTCATAAGAAAGTGTAATAAAATGGCAATGTTGAAAATCTGAAGTAAACATATTGAAAATTTGCAAACTTATGAGCGTGCATAGGAATTGCGCAACGCACGCTCGAAAAACAGTCATTTTTAGGAATTATTTCACCAAATTTTTAACATAGCCATTTTAAGACCTCTACTCATGAACAATGTCACTGTGATTTTCTTAATGTGTCCCATACATTGATTTCGCACACCGACTGCGCCATTGTGCACTACCCATGGGCGGAAACAAGTTTGGGCAAGATGTGAAAAATGACAGCTGTACTGCTCATAAGGAAGTGTAATAAAATGGCAATCTTGAAAATCTTGAGTGAAACTATTGAAAATTCGCGAACTTACGAGCGTGCGTAGGAACTGCGCAACGCACGCTCATAAAACAGTCATTTTTAAGAATTTTTCCACCAAATTTTCAATACAGGCTTTTTGAGAGCCCACCTTATGAAGAGTGGCAGTGTTGTTTCATTACTCAGTCCCAAAAGGTGATTTTGCGCAGTGACTAAGAAATCACCCTTCGGGCCCAATTAACGCCATGACCGTGAGAGCAATCTTGAGAAGGGGTCCCAAAAACACCATCTTGAAAATTTGGTGCAAAAATTCCAAAAAATGCCTGAGATATGCAGCAGAGTTGAAAAAAACATATCTATCCCGTCATACAGCTTACCGGCATTTCCTCAGTTCGCGGTCGGCTTTGAAGAGTGCAGAGCGTGTTCCCGTCCACACGAAGATCGTCGCGCCAGAGTCCGGAGGTGAAGTATGGGGTGGGGGTGGGAGGCAGGGTGCAGTGGTGGGCGCGGCAGAGACAACGAGGGACTGTTTTTGTGTTTCAGGGTTTTTTTTTTTTTTTAAAGGATTCCATTACGCTGGACGCTTGCTACGCTTGGGTGGGCCCCAGCGTGGCACAAGGACAGCTGTTTTATGGGGACATGGAGCTGACGGGGATTGGGCACCCTCACGCGATAGCATCTGGTGGGCTCCCAGCGTGGCACCCTGTACCTCGGGAGACAGGAGCCGACAAGGGATAGGGCACCCCTGCCGGCTACAGCCGAGTGTAGCCACACTGGGGTGGGCACCCAGCGTGGCATGTGGAACTCTGTTTTTTTTGGGGGGTGAGCGCAGCACAGCTGACAGGGGACTGGGCAACCCCGTCGGCTACAGTGTGTGCGTGGTGGGGGTGAGCACAGGCATGCGTAGTGTGTGTAGGGGATGCCGCATGAGCAGGTGATATCTTATCACTGCTCACTGACGCAGTAGCCCCCCTTTCAACTGTACTCCACTGCATTTTTGACTGCTGTCATAGACAGCTCCAGCAGCCATTGGAGAACTGCGGCCGCGCCTGCAAACACACTGACTGAATTGGAAGAGGGCTGCCACACCTCCAAAAATTTGGATGATGGCACTATGTTTCTTGCACATGCGTGCAAGCAAACATATCCAGTCCTAGCAAATAAAATTTGAGGGATTCCATAGACCACTTTGCTGCTAAACACTCCTTATCAATAGTGGAGTACCTTTTCTCTCTGTCATGCAACTTCCTACTTATATACAAAATAGGATGTTTTTTAACCAGCTATATTTTGGCTTAAGACAGTACCTAGGCCTACCTCGGATGTATCTGTTTGCAGCAGAAATGGTTTCTTAAAACAGGGGCTGAACAAAATGCAGCCTTTATGGCTTGAAAAGCTTCAGCACACTCTGGGGTCCATTTCACATTATTGGGGTACTGTTTCTTTGCGAGTTCTGAAAGGGGAGTAGCTAACTCAGCAAAGTTGGAAACACATCTCAGATAATAACCAGCCAGCCCTAAAAATGATCTGACATGTTTGTTTTAGGTACAGGGCTGTTAGCTACAGCTTCTATTTTATTTAGCTGCACCTTTCGAGATTGTTGAAGGTATAATACTGCATTTTACTGATTTTTCAGTTATTTCAATGTTTGTGTTTTAATCTCTGTACAGTGTTTGATACTTACTGAATTGCGCTATATAAATAAATATTATTTTAGAAATCTCTGGCTTAACTTCTCCATTTCCCAAAACTTAGCCCAAATAAACAGGTTACTCACCTGTAACAGTAGTTCTAGGAGTGGTATATGTTGTTCATCCACACTTCTTGGCATGTCCCCTTCCACTTTAAATCTTGCCAGAAGTCCTCAAGCTGGCTCCTCCCACCCACCAGGGTGGTATATACCTTGGCTCTGCCCCATGACGCCAGATCTTAGCCCGCTGGAAGCAAGGTTGTGCGCCTGAAGCCAGGGAGGTCGGGTGGGTGTGTGTGGATAAACAACATATACCACTCCTAGAACTACTGTTACAGGTGAGTAACCTGTTCTTCTAGGAACGTGGATATGTTGTTCAGCCACACTTCTTGGCAGACTCCAAGCAGTTCTCCAGAGGAGGGAGGCAAGGCGCACACCCCCTACTAAGGAAATAAAGACTGGAGAACCAAGGCCCCAAAATAATCATCCCGGCGTGACTCAAGGTCGATGTGGCAGTGGATAATAAAGGTGTCTGCTGACTTCCAGGTAGCAGCTCAGCAGATTTCCTGGATAGTGATGCCCCTGGAAGCAGCCACTGATGCAGCAGTATGGCAGGCAGAATGAGCTCTTATCCCTCTGGGAGGCTCCTTGCCCGCCAACTCATAGCACAGACCTATGCATGATGTAATCCACCTTGCAGTCAGTTTGGCTGCAGGTCTGCCAAAAACGGCTTCATCGTAGGTGACAAACAGCTGGTGAACTTCTCCCCGAATTTCCGCCATCCTCTCCTTATAATAGGAGAGAGCACGTCTCAGGTCCAATGTATGGAGCCTGTACTCAGCGTCCGAGGTGTAATTAGAGTAGTATACCAGCATAGTCAACACCTGGTTAACATGAAACTCTGACACCACCTTCGGAAGGAATTTTGGGTGGGGGTGCAGGACAACTTTATCCCTGTGAAAGACCAGATAAGGGGAGTCCACCGAAAGTGCCTGGAGCTCCCCTGTCCTTCTGGCAGACGTGATAGCCGCCAGGAAGGCCATCTTCCACAACAAGTGTGAAAAAGTACAGTTACATAAGAACTTACTGTAACAGTAGATCTTCGAGAGAGGCTCTTGCAGTAGGTAATAACATATAGAACTGACGCGGCGGCAGGACCCCCTGGAAAATTTTCTAGCTAGCAGTCCCTGGCGTGGGACCGCCTCTCGGCAGGTGACAGGCGCTGCTGCGATGCCGGTATAAAGGGCGGTCCCAGACGCCCGCCCAGTTCTTTTCCGGCCACAGGCCCGGAAGGCCCGGACAAGAGAGAAGCAGATATTTCCTCAATGAAAAAGGAGCTGAAAAGCCTAGGGGATGGCGGTGGGGAGTAGTTTCTTGCAAGAGCCTCTCTCGAAGATCTACTGTTACGTAAGTTCTTACGTAACTGTACTATCTTATTTCGAGAGGGCTCTGCAGTAGGTACATATATAGGACAGAATCCCAAGCAGTCTGGAACCAATAAGAAAGGCACCGGGAGGAGGAACTACTCAGATAAGTAGAGGAAAGCTTGCAACCCTCAAGAAAGGAGGCCTTGCAAGACCGCTAACCAGTCTGCTCTCTGACGGAGGCAATGTCAAACTGTAATGTTTAGTGAAGGTATGAATGGAAGTCAAGTAGCGGCAGCACAATGTCTGTCAGACATATTCTTGAAACAAGCCGCAGAGGCAGCAACTCCACGAGTGGAGTGACCTTTGACTTGACCCAGAAGGGTCTTGTTATACTTGTCCATGGTGTGAAGCAAGTATTCTCCATGACTGGAGTATTGCGTGAAAAAGGCAGGCAATTCAATAGACTGATTCAAAGTAGATGCAGCTACCACCTTCGGGAGAAACCTGGGGTTTGTGCGGAGAGCTACTCGTTCTTTGTGGAAGATCAAGTAAGGGATTTTGCACATAAGGGCCTGAAGCTCGGAAGTTCTGCGAGCTGAGGTAACGCCACTAAGAAAAGCCGCCTTCCACGATAAAACTTCAAGTCTGCAGAAGTCACGAGGCTCAAGGGGAAAAGAGTAAGTTTCTCAAGGACAAAATTTAAGTCCCAAGGTGGAGCTGGGGTCCGGATCGGGGGTCTGAGATGAAGGACCCCTCTAAGGAAGGTTTTGGATACCTCTAGCTGGGCAAAGGCCTTATCAGCAAAAGGTACGTGGTAGGCAGAGATAGCTGCCATGTGAACCTTCAGAGAAGAGTGACTGAGACCCAGGTTGAAGAGATGACGCATGTAATCCAGCAAAGTGGTTACGGGGCAGGAAAAGGGTTCCTCATTCCTGGACTCGGCCCAGATGGAAAATCTCTTCCATTTCATGGCATAAATGGACATAGTGGAGGGCTTTCTAGCCTCTACCAAAATCTCTGCTACCTTAGGGGAAACTCCAAAGCGAGATTGAACTAGGTCTGAAGGAGCCATGCATGAAGTTGAAGGGACTTGAGTCCCGGATGGACCAAGGTCCCCTGATCCTGAGTCAGCAATCCCGGAGACAAGGGAAGAGGAAGAGGAGGAACCTCTGAGTATTGTTGTAGAAGAGAGAACCAAATTTGCCTGGGCCAGAAAGGAGCAATTAGAATCATTTTTGCTCCTTCTAGAACCAGTTTCTGTAACACAGGGGGGACCAGTGGAATTGGGGGAAAAGCATAGACGAATCTGTCCTTCCAGCTTAGAGACAGAGCGTCTCTCCAGAAAGCTCCTCGCTCTGGAGCGAACGAGCAAAAGATTGGAAGCTTTGCGTTTTGGGAGGAGGCGAATAGGTCTATTTGAGGAGTCCCCCAAGCCTGAAAAATGCTGTTGAGGACTATTGTGTCTAATTCCCACTCATGTGGAAGAGCTGACTAGCGACTTAGCCTGTCTACTCCTGGAACATGGATCACTGAGAGGTGAAGGTTGTGGAGGGTGGCCCATTCCCAGACCCTCATCACTTCCCTGCACAGCGGGTAGGATCGAGTTCCTCCCTGCTTGTTGATGTACCACACCACGCACATGTCCGTTTGGACGGCTAGGTGACCGGGAAGAATGTATTGATGAAGGGCCTGGAGTGCATAAACCACCGCTCGGAGCTCGAGAACATTGATGTGGAGAGCTAGCTCCAATTTCGACCAAAGTCCTTGAGTTCAACGAGGACCAAGATGGGCCCCCCAACCTTCGCCGGAGGCGTCCGTAGTCGAGGTCTGATCCGGGGGAGGATGAAAGAAGGGGACCCCCCGGAAGAGGTTCTCTGATACCATCCACCACTTTAAATCTCTGACCATCGGCGAGGAGATCAGGATCGGAAGATCTAGGTCGTCTACTCGTTGGTCCCACTGGGATCGAAGAGTCCATTGAGATATTCTCATGTGGAGGCGTGCTCATGGGATCGTCGGGATGGCGGCCGCCATGAGCCCCAGTAGACGGAGCACCAACCTCGCCGGGACCCTCCTGAAGTTCAGTAGGAGGGAAATCTGTGACTGGAGGGACACCCCCCGGTCAGGAGGCAGAAAAGCTTTGCACAAAGTTGTGTCGAGGATCACCCCAATAAACTGGAACCTCTGAGAAGGCTCCAGAAGAGACTTGGCGAGGTTGATGGTAATACCTAGGTTGAAAAAAACCTGCCAGGTGAGGGAGAGGAAATGCAGGAGTTCCCCCCTGGACGGAGCCGCCAGGAGCCAATCGTCCAGGTAGGGAAAAACCTGAGCTCCCAAAGAATGTAGGTGGGCCGCTACCACCGCCAGGCATTTGGTAAAGACTCGAGGAGCCGAGGAAAGGCCAAATGGAAGCGCCCGGAATTGGTAATGGACCCGCTGGAATGCAAATCTGAGGTACATGCGGTGCGAAGGGCGAATGGGGATGTGCAGGTATGCATCCTGCATACCCGGTGCGCAAAGCCATTGGCCCGGCCGAAGCAGGGGCAGAAGGGATTGAAGGGAGAGCATCCTTAACCTTTTGTATTCCACAAACAGGTTCAAGGAGCTGAGATCGAGAATTAGTCTGAGATCTCCCGTCTTCTTTGGTACAAGGAAGAAGCGGGAATAGTACCCCGTCCCGTAGAGGTGAGGAGGAACGGGTTCTATAGCCCGTTTTGTAAGAACAGCTGAGATTTCTTCCCTGACCAGAGAAAGATGGTCCCTTGAATAAGCGGAATTCAGAGGGGGGGTGACGTGGAGGCTTCTGCAGAAACTCTATGGAATGTCCCTCTGCGATGATTTGAAGCACCCATGAATGCGATGTTATCCTCTCCCACTCCGGGAGGTGGAGGGAGAACCTCCCTCCTTCCGGTTCCTCCGGAATGACCGGAGGCAGTGGGAGAGGGGAGGAGTCAGGTGGTGTGAGGCAGCGCCGCAGGTGGAGTGCTCGTCACTTTTTTGGGCGGAGGGGCCCTGGCAGCTGCGGGGGCCCGGCATTTAGTGGCCCGCCTTCCCTGGGGTTTCGCTTGAGGCCGGCTGTGTCTGCGAAAGGGACGGCGCTGCAGAGGATGGGGACGGTACAATGAATCCACGGATTTAAGGGCCATTCCCTTCTCCTACAAGTCGGTGATGATGTCCTTGACATCACCGCCGAAAAGCACGGAACCCCTGAAAGGTGCCTCTCTTGAATGGCGGATTGCACCTCCGGACCAGACCTGACCCACGAAGTTACGCGGCGCAAGGCTAACGACAAACGCAGAGTTTTGTCCAGCGAGTCCACTGCATCATATGTCGCCCTTAGCATGTGACGACTGGCCAATGAGCAGAGCGACTAGATCGCCAACTCCTGCTTGAGTTGGGAGTCCGCAAGGAGTCGATCTTGGATTCCCCTTGCAAGGACGCTCTGGTAATCCCCCGTGTGAGCTATATAGTTCACGGCCCTTATACCCAGTGTGGAGGAAGCGTAAATCTTCTTTCCAAACTGATCCAGAAGGCGAGATTCCTTATCCGGGGGAGACGAGCTCAAATGTTTAGAATGTGCGGACCGGCCGTGGGCGGCACTGATCATGACCAAGTCGGCACGGGGTGAGAATCTAAGAAGTCTACACCTCCGTGTGCCTGGTATAGCCTGCTCACTTCTAGAAGTGGGGTTAAAGTTGACGGGGTTGTTTCCAAATGGTGGAAACAAGGTGGGCGTGAGGTCTGATCCAGGGTGGCACTAAAGTAGGGGCCGTAAGGGGCAAATCCAGATGTTCGGCGAGTTTCACCCGCTGAGGATCTGAATCTAAGGACTGCCACTGATGGACCTCCTGGATTTTCTTATGTAACTCCGTGAAAGAAGGATCCTCCGGAGGAGTCCTCGGACGGGTTTGGATGGAGAACGTAGCTCGTCATCTTTATCGGAAGCTCCCGCGGAGGCTTCCGAGGAGTCCCAGAGGACCACAGAGGAAGAACTGAGGCAGAAAAGGATCCCTCACCTGCCTAGGGGAGGGGAACGTTCCGGGAAGAGATCTAGAACGCTGGTCCTGCCCTCTCTGGAACCCGAGGGAGGCCCCTGGGGAACTGGAGGAGGGGAGGAGAGCGCCGGTAGGGCGACGCCGGGAACCGGGGTGGAGGCACCGCCGACGTAAGACGGTTTCAACTTCTCTGGTGAGCTGAGCCTTGGCCTCAGCCCACCAGGAGCAAGAGTCTCCTGCAATCCACTGGGCGTCCTGGGGGCGGTGGAGGAGGAGGGGGATAGTGAAACGGAGGATATCCGTAGGGAGAGTACCCAAGACCCGTCTGCGGATAAGTCGGAGACGGGTAGTGAGGCGTCGGGTACTGCAGAGCCGGAGGATTCGGCGCCGGGTACGGTGGCGCAGGGTACTGTGGGCCCTGGAAGACCGGCGTCTGGTATGACGGCGGGTACCAAGGCGCTGGAGGAGCTGCTGGAGCAGACGGCCCAGCTGGGCACTCCAGGGGCGGATCAGCCAGAAAAGGCCCCTGGGGTGGAGGGCCCAGAGGAGGGAGAAAATCCCCTGCTGGCGTCAGAGAGGCCGGTGTCGGGTCCGGCGACAGCGGGGCCAGTGTCGGCTCAGCCGGCGTCGGAGGGGCCGGGGCCGGAGTCGGGGGAACTGGCGTCAGATCCAGGTTCTCCATGGGGGGATCTGACAGCAGCCCAGGATCCCTAGTCTCATCCAGGGAAGGTGGTGAAAAATCTCCCGAGTCAGGCAAGGGGGACTGGGGCTCCCCTGACAGCAGCGAAGGCTGCGGAGAGCCTGGGACGACGGAAGAGGGAGGTTCCAACGTAGGCTCTAGGACCCGGCACACGTCGGATGAGCCGACGTGAGACTTATAGGTCGAAACCCGGCGGACGTCGGAGGAGCCGGCGTCCAACTTCGGGGCTCTCACGTCCAAGACGGGCCGAGGAAGAGGAGAGGCCCGGTCGGAGGGAGAGACAGCCCGCACCGCCCAAAGGGTCGGGCGATTTAGGGCCTTCCCGGCGGACGTCGGAGGAGCAGACGCCCGGCTTATGGGAGGCGCCCGCGCCAGTAGGCCGAGGATGTGAGACCGTACTGGGGGCTAGAGTGTCCTTTATCCCGGAGACACCCGACAGGCCCAAACTCGAGCCTGAAGGGCGGGCCGATGCCTCCTCCAAACCCTTGGAGGCTGCTGTCGGAGGATCCCCCGGAGGGGAGGTTACCTTGCCCGCGACTCCGGCTGGAGTCGCGGAAGAGGAGGCCTTCTCCCGGTGCCTATCCTGTCCTTCTTTTATGCCCTTCCGGAGAAGTCGACACCTGCCTTAACTTTCTCAGCTCTTTCTCCATCGCAGACATCTTTTTCTTCAGGAGATGGGCTTCGAGGGACTGCTGGCGTCACTTGCGGGTTGCCGCGCTGAACCGGAGGCAGTGCGGACAGTTATCCACCACGTGGTCGGGGCCTAGGCAGAGGAGGCAGAGGGAGTGACCGTCCTTGTGTGGCAGTTGAGCGCCGCACAAATCACACTTGTTTTTAGAGGGGGATGACATAAAACGACGCTCACCTGACGATCGAACAGAAAAACTGTAGCTTTCTCGGGAAAAAAGCGCGAAGAGACAGAACTGCACATGAACTTAACGCGGTGCTACACGTAGCTAACGGCGGAAAGAACTGGAAGGCGGCGTCTGGGACCGCCTTTATACCGACGCCGCTGACGCCGGTCACCTGACGAGGGGCGGTCCCACGCCAGGGACTGCTAGCTAGAACATTTTTCTGTGGGGTCCTGCCGCCGGCCGGCGTCAGTCCTATATGTTATTACCTACTGCAAGAGCCCTCTCGAAGTAAGATCTCTCATTTGTGCATGGGTTCGAATGGGTTGCCCATGAGCTTTCCCAAAACCAGCAACAGATCCCACGGAGGTGGAGATTCATGCACCGGAGGGGATATGTGATCCAGGCCTTTGAAGAAGCACCCGACCACTGTCTCCTGCGCCAATGTCGGCTGACTCACTCGCACCCGGCAAGCAGAAATGGATGGCAGCTGCACCCTAAGGGTCGATGACCGTAGACCCCCTCTGGAGAGACAGAGAGAGACCAAAGGTAGTCTAGAATGTTAGCCACAAAACAGGATAAGGGGTCCAGACCCTTACCCTGACACCAAATGGAAAAACGTTTCCATTAGAAAGCATAACATTTCCTAGTCGATTCCTTTCTGGATGCCTCCACCACGGTGCAGACATCTTTGGAAAGACCCAGAGCCTGGAACTCTAGCTGCTCAGGTACCAGGCTGTGAGGTGCAGGGAGTGAAGGTCCAGATGGAATACCTTCCCCTGGTTCAGAGATATCAGGTCCGGGCGTGTACAAAGCCGCTCCAGGGGCCTGCAGCTGAGGCTGAGGAGATCTGAGTACCAGGACTGGCGCAGCCAATCTGGGGCTACCAGGATCACCTTCGCTTTGTCCCTTCTCACCTTGAGTAACACCTCGTGCATCAAGAGAAATGGAGGGAAGGCATAGAGGAGGCTGGGGCCCATGGCCTCAAGAATGCATCCCCCTGCAGTGAGCCCTGCTGAGGGGGGAAGGCATGAAACAGCCTCAGCTTGGTGTTCTCCCTGGAGGCAAACAGGTCCACCATCGGTTGGCCCCAACAGGAGAACAGATTGTAAGCTACCTCTGGATGGCGAGACCACTTGTGGGATGTCTGGCCTATGCGGCTGAGAGCATCCGCCAGCTGGTTCGAGGCTCCTGCCACATGGATGGCTAGAAGATCTGCCTCCAACCAGCTTATGAGGGTCCAGATGCAGAGCGCCTCATTGCACATCAGACAGAACTGCGTGCCACCCTGTTTGTTGAGATAGTACATGATCATGGTATTATCCGTCTGGACTTGAACCACTTGACCCTGGAGCTGAGGAGCAAAAGTTGACAGTGCCAGTCTGACTGCTCTGAGCTCAAACAGGTTGCTGTGGCATTGGGACTCCTCAGGGGTCCAGAACCCATGGGCCCTGTTGTCCCCCATGTGGGCTCCCCAGCCCATGAGAGAGACATTGGTCATAAGGACGACCATCAGCATGGGGCAGACAAACAGTATCCCTTCCTGAAACCAGTCTGGGGCAGTCCACCATTGGAGAGCATCCCACATCTTCTGGGTTACAGCTGGTCAAAGTGACCATATCGCTAAATCCACTGGGCAGCCAATTCCACTGGAAGGGGCGCATGTGCCACCAGGCCCAACAGACCACTGAGGTGCACACCGCCACATAATCCAGAAGGCGCAGAAAGTCCCGGGCAGGGCACAAGTGCCCAACCAGAAATGACTAGGCAAAGAAGGAGAGAACCTCTGCCCTGTCCGCCGGGAGCCGAGCTCAGGCTTGACAAGAGTTGAGTTTGGCCCCAATGAAGTCTATCACCTGAGAGGGCACAAGTTCCGACTTGGCCTCGTTAATCAGGAGGCCGAGCTGGGAGGAGGTTTGGAGGGCCAGATCCCTAGACCTCTCCACTTCCTGAAGGGAGGAACCTGCCAAGAGCCAGTCATCGAGATAAGGGTATTCTGACTTCTCCATGCCGAAGGTGGGCCGCCACCACTCCAATGCATTTGGTGAAGACCCGAGGGGCCGATGACAGGCCGAACGTCAAGACTTGGAACTCGTACAGGGTCCCTTCGACCCTGAAGCGGAGGAACCGCTGATGGGACGGACGGATTGGGGTGTGAAAGAACGCGTCCTGTAGATCCAGTGAACAGAACCACATGTTTCGCTCCAGGGATGGTATGATCTGGTTCACAGTGACCATCTGAAAGGTGCGGGACCCGAGATATTGATTCAGGTCGTGGAGATCTAGGATGGGGCACCAACCCACCGTCCGCTTGGGCACCAGGAAGTAGCTAGAAACAAAGCTTGCGTCTGTCGGAGGATCCGGCAGTGGAGTTACTGCCTCCTTGTGGAGGAGCCGAGCCACGTCGTCTCAAAGAGACGACTGGGTGCATGCGGAGATCTGTTCCTCCCGAGGGGCGCGGGCTCAGCTGGGAGGGTACTGCTCAAATTCCAGAGGCAGTCCCCGACCACTTCAAGAACCCACCTGTCCGAGGTGATAGCGGACCAGGCGGAAAGGAAGCGGCGGAGCTGACCTACACGGGAGGACCCAAAGCTGGCATGATGGGTGTAGGGGTGGCAACATCCAACCCGTCACTGAGCAGGTTTAGAGGAGGCGGCGGCTCCGGGACCTGCACCTCGGCCTCCTTTACGGGGCTGTTGAAGATCCTGTTTGGCCTGCGAGTGCCAAGCTTGAGCATGCTGCTGCCGTTGCTGCTGATCAACTTGATAGGAGGGCTGCCTGACCGCAGGGGAAGAATGCCAAAATGGCTTCTTCTCTCTCTTCTGCTAGTTCTTGCCCGAAGAACTCTTAGCAGAAGAGGCATCCAAGGTGGCACTTGAACTGCTCTACACACTGAAGGTGACAGGCCACTCCTGGACCGAGCAAGTCGGTGCCCAGGAAGGGCACATCAGCAAGCTTATGCTGAGTATCCTCCAGGAAGGAGGAAAGCCTCAGTCAAGCCCTGTGGTGAGAGGCCACTGCGGCTGCCAGCGAGAGGGCACAAGAATCTCCTATATCCAAGCCTGTCTGGAGCTTCTGTTTTGCAACAGCATGGCCTTGGTCATGGAACTGCTTGACCGTGGTCTGCATGTCCAGTGGGAGAGGAAGGAGGACCTCCTTCACTGACCCCAAAAGGGCATGAGAGAAGTGTGCCATAACAACAGCCGAGCCGGCCTGACGAAGGCCCAGAGAAGAGGCTGCATAGACCTTGCGGGCAGAGTGGTTCATATTTTTGGACTCCTTGTCCGGGGGTCAGTCAGTGTCGGCCGAACTACCAGTATGCCTGAACACAGAGGCGGTCACCAGGCTCTCAACTGAAGAGTGCTATCTGAACCCCGCAGGGGACCCCATGGGCACTGCATACTTGCGAGGCCATATGGGCAGATGGTGCTGGGCAGGAGGCAGGACGCTGCAAAAGTTCAAGGGCTGGGCCAATAATGGCCTCAGCCACTGGAAAGGCCTCCGTTGGGTATCCCCTCTCTTAAGAACGTCGGTGAGAGGGTACCCTGCCTTTTTCTGGATCAGCTTCAGGAGCATTCCAGTGGAATCGGAGATGAGGCGGAGAATGCCCTGGAAGGAGGAAGGGCATTCTTCCATCCCTGTGCCAACAGACAACTTATCATCCCTGGGATGTGAGTGCAAGCCGGTGACGTCTGAGTTGGAAGAGTCATGATACAGTTGTCTACCGCCTAAGTCACCCTCGATCTGCCGAGGGCGGTCCAGGGGGACTGTTATCGACTGACGGGGAAGCCCGGTGTCCAGTCAGTCCTCTTTCAAGGGCGCCCCTCCCTCAGGCTGTTTAGGCAGTGGTTCCACCCGAATCGATGGAGAGACTGGGATAGTCATAACCAGGAGATGGCCAGCCCCACAGGTGGAGGAACCGAGGGCTTCGGTTCTAGAGGGGTCGGCTTCAGCCTAGGAGACGAAAAACAAGTGATGGTTGGGGCAGACGGTGGAGTCGGCTTTTGCCCAGTCAAAATAAGCTGCTGCCACAGGAGGTCTTCATAGCGCCGGAGTTTCCACCGGAGCCTCTCCTCATGCGAGGAGGATGAGGACCTGTGGCGTTGCCTCTTCTCTGAGTGCTTATGGCTCTTCCTCAGTTGATTATCCGAGGGGGTCCTGGACCGAGATCGATCAGGCCAAC
Source organism: Neoceratodus forsteri (assembly GCA_016271365.2). Classification (NCBI taxonomy): domain Eukaryota; kingdom Metazoa; phylum Chordata; order Ceratodontiformes; family Ceratodontidae; genus Neoceratodus; species Neoceratodus forsteri. The sequence continues at coordinate 1,401,172,691 of CM057453.1, forward strand.
TCTGTCGATCGGGAGACGATGATATTGGTGAGACCCGGAGGTCCGGGACCGGTTCCTAGATGGGGACACCAGCAGGCTGGGTCTCCTCATCCGGAAAGACCAGGACCGGAGTCCTTTCCAATGAGCTGTCGGGCACAGCCAGCGACAAGGAGTCAAGGATAATTTCGACCTCATTGGCCACTTCCTCGGTCCCTTGGCCAGACGTAAGGTCCGAAAAGCCAGCAGCCGAGGATGCAATCTTGACCGAGGTCGAAACCGCGTGTTCTTGGGACTCTGACCTCTCCCTGTCCCAGGAGCGTCTCCGTCGGGACGAAGACACCGGGTCCTTCTCCCTCTTGCGAGAGCGGGAGGAGTGCGAGCCCAAGGGCGCCTCACCTTGAGTGGGGAGAGACTGGTACATCTCCCTGAAGGAGCCCATAAAGCTGGAGCCTAGGTTAAGTGAAACGAAGAAGCTTCGATTGGCCGGAGTGCGAGTCGCTTCCTCCTTGAAGGCCTTCACCTGTTCCAGCTGTTCGGCGGAGCCCGCGGCCCTGGAAACCGCCCACCTAGCCTCCTTTGATTTCACCAGCGGGTTTCTTTTTTCCGGTCTCCCCAGCTTCAGGCGTGCCATGTGGTCGTCCAGGACGTTGGGATGGAAAGCCAGGCAAAAACTGCATGGCAAGGTGTCATGGCCGACACCTAGGCAGTAAACGCACATGAGGTGACAATCGGTGCGTGACATCTTTTGGCCGCAGGGGCACCGGCGAAATCCAGGGGATGATTTTTCCTCCATAGTCGAGACAGCGAAAGCTCAATCACTAACTCCAATGAGTTTAATTTTCAGTAAAACTGACAATTTGAAATCCAGGGCCTATGATATGCTGAGAGCACGAGGGAACCTGTATCTTCCAGTGGAAAGGAATATCTGGCATCATGGGGCTGAGCCGAGGTATATACCACCTGGGTGGGTGGGTGGGAGGAGCCAGCTTGAAGACTTCCAGCAAGATTTAAAGTGGAAGGACATGCCAAGATGTGGATGAATAACATATCCACGCCTAGAAATCTGGTTTCCTGCATGCCCAATGCACATCTGGCAGGATTAACCTGCATTTTTGTTTGTTGTAATTTCTCTTTCACCCGTACTGCCAGCTGGCCCCGAACCTTCAGGGCATCCAGTGAGTCATCCTCCTGCCTCTCACTCACAAAGACCTACCTCTCTATCCCCCACGGAGCTCTTCGATCTCCCACCCAAGCAGGTACAAGGTGGGGTCCCTTAACTCAAACCCTTCATATTCTCGCTGGCTGAGAAGGTGTCTGCAAGCGGGCACATTGGAGTGCATAGTCCGGGAAAGCTCCTTTTCCCAGAGCCAGCAGGTCTTTTTCCACTTTTCTCCCACCCTCCACAGCTGACCCCTAACATCATGGAGCATGGCACAGACGTCTACGCTGTGTAGCGGCCGCTCATCCCCTACAATTGGGGCTTGCAGTACTTTGAGCCTCTGCTCGGAGACAGGCAAGTGCGCAGGCATCAGCCTCTTCCCTGCCTGGAGAAGGTGAGCTGTCGTGGGACGCTCAAGCCTATCCCCTCCCCGGCTGACCCACCAGCGACCCAAGTCCACTCCCGAATCTGGGTCGTTGGTGTGCAGACCTGCATTTTTGATAGCCTGGATAACTGCTCGCAGGTATTCTAGGTGGCATTTCCAGTCTGGACTGTACACTACAACATTATCCAGGTACGCAGCACAATAACCAGTGTGGGGATAAAATGACATCCATGTACCACTGGAATGTAGCTGGCGCACCATCTAAACCAAATGGCATGGTGGTGAACTGATAGAATCCTATAGGGGTGGCAAATGCAGTTTTATCTCTGGATTCTTCAGCTAAAGGTATTTGCCAGTAACCCTTGGGGAGATTGAGGGCACTGATATACTTTGCACTCCCCAGTCTGTCCACCAAATCACCTATTCTGGGCAAAGGATAACTGTCAAATTCTAACACCTGAGTAAGTTTCCTGAAATCAAGGCAGATTCTAACACTCCCTTCTTTTTTGCTTACAATTAACGTGGGAGATGACCAAGCACTCCTCGACTCCTCTATCACACCCAATTCTTTCATTTTTTGTATTTCCTTAACCACATTAGCTCTTAACCGCTCTGGCAATCTGTTTGACTTTTGCCTAATAGGACGAGTATTCTTTGTCACTATTACATGCTCAACCCCATTTGCTCGGCCCGGTACTGTGGTAAAGGTAATGTCAAAATGTTTTTAGCACATTATAGATTCCTGCAGTTTGTTCTGAGGTTAAGGAAACATCTACCTTAACAGCATCAGCAGTCACAGTTTGTTCCCGTCTGTCATAAGCTACATCAGTATCTTCCTTATCAGTTTCTGGTAAAACTAGCAAAGCAGCTTTTGGCATTTTTTCAACCCATTTCTTGAGAAGGTTAGCATGGTATATCTTAGTTGGATTTTTAAAGTCAGGGGTCTCAATCTCATGGTTAACAGTGCCAGTACATCTAAGAACTTTATAAGGCCCTTGCCACTTCACTAATAGCTTATTTTCTGTTGTAACAGTAGAAAATCCTTTTCACCTGGCTCGAAAACTTTTACTTTTACCCCATGGTCATAATATACCTTCTGCAGGTTTTGGGCCTCTTCCTTCTTACTATGGGCAATTTCAACATATTTTGCCAGCTTCTTTCTTAGGGCACACATATAAGATGTTATAGATTGTTTTTGAGTGGGGTTATCTTCCAACGTTCCTTTATCACATCCAGAGGCCCTCTTGGCTGCCTATCATACAGCATTTCAAATGGTGAAAACCCTGTTGATGCCTGTGGCACTTCTCTGTAAGCAAAAAGTAGGTAAGGCAAGTATTGGTCCCAGCCTTTCCCTTCCCCTTTTATAAACCTTTTTTTTAACATGAGTTTTAGGGTTTGGTTGAAACTCTCAACAAGACTGTCTGAGGGTGACACGGGAAGGTTCTTACGGCAGTGATACCTAGCAGTCTGTACAGCTCCTTAAGCAATGCAGCACCAAAATTACTACCTTGGTCAGTAATAATTTCTTTAGGTATGCCCACTCTGCTGAAAATATTGGCAAGCTCTGCTGCAACTTTTGGGGCTATAACAGTACGCATTGGAACTGCTTCTGGGTATCGAGTAGCATAGTCAAATACTACCAGGATAAATCTATTACCCTTTTTACTTTTGTCTAAAGGACCAACCCCATCCATTGCAATTCTCTCAAAAGGCACATCTGTCAAGGGTAGGGTCACCAGGGGCACCTTGTCTTTTCTAGTGACTGGGGCTACTTTCTGACACTCGGCACAAGAATTACAATAGGTAACAACATCTTCATAAATTCCAGGCCAGTAAAATCTGTACAGCAATCCGGCAAGGGTGCGATCCCTCCCTGAGTGACCAGCCATAGGACTACCACGTTCTATCTGTAATAACTCTGTTCTATACTTCTGTGGTATAACCAATTGTTCTGCCTGTTCCTGTGTCTGAGGTTTAACCCAAACTCTGTACAGTAACCCATTACATTTTTTAAACATTGGTCCACTCTGTTTTGGTTTCACCCCCAGCAGCTTAAAATAACCCTGGAGAGAAACATTGTTAGGTTGTTCTGAAAGAAAATCACAGTCAGTTAACAATTTAGTTTCCGCATTTTAACTCTTTATGTCCATCAGTCATTTGTTGACATTTTTCTCAGGCTTTGTCTTTCTTTCTTGGATTTCCAGATCTTGGAGCTGTGCTCAAACAAGTCCGAATCAAAATCTTTTGAAACGAAAAGTGTCCCCATTGTCTGAAATTTTCTTTGCCTGAGCTCTTGTCACCAGAGCTGCTGAAACATCAGGATTTACTCCCTCTTTGATCAACTCAGTAAATCCTGGAAAGTAATTTCCAATAATCACAGGTACAGGTAACTTAGGTGCTACCCCCACTTTAACTTAGTGAGACAAACCTTTAACGGTCAGAGTCACTTAGGTGGTGGGACAGTATCGAGTGTCCCCGTGGATGCAGAAGACACCAGTATCTGGTCCCTTTGCACAGTGTTTTCCCAGCACTTCAACTTGCACTAGTGTCGGTCTGCTTCCCGAATCAGTGACTCCCTTCACAGTCTTATCCCTCACCTTCACATCTGTTAAGTACTTGCCCCCAATTTGCCAAGGACACATCAGCTCCAGTGCTACTCTCCTTGCTATGGCAGTTTCTTGCAAAATGGTCTGGCTTATTACAGTTACAGCAGATAATGTCTTTGGTCACAGATTTGCTACCCCCACCAGAGTTCTTCTCAGGCTTGGAATTTAAATGGGAAAAAAGTGCCTTACCGGTGCTTGGCTGTTACCTCACTGCTGTGGCATCTGTCTGGCCATTTGGTAATCCCCAGCCAAAGAAACAGCTTTCTCCCCATTCTCGGGTCGGTGTTGCTTTACCCACAGCTGCACACCTGTAGGCAGGATGTTGATGAACTGCTCTATGGCAAACATGTCGATGATCTGTGAGACTTTTGCTCTCTGGTTGGATCCATTTTATCAGGAGTTCTCTAAGTCTGGAGAAGGCTTCTCGAGGATTGTCGACCGAGTTGTACCTCAGAGATCAAAATCTCTGCCTGTAGGTCTTTCTGGAGATGTCGTACCTTTTCAGGATTTCGCTTTTCACCAGGTCATAGTTTTCTGATTATGCAGTGTCCATGCTGCTGTAGGCAAGCTGGGCTTTCCCTGTCAGGTAGGGTACGATTCTGATTGTCCACTGCTGCTTTGGCCTCTGGCAGGCTGTGGCAACTCTTTCAAAGGTTGTCAGGTATGCCTCAATATCATCTGAGGGACACAACTTTGTAAGTTTAATGGCCTTTATGCTGCTTGCATTTTGTTGCTCATCTGAGTCTGTGCCAGATTCTCTGCCTTTGTTAGCTTGCAAGGCATCCAGCCATCGCTGCTCCAGTTGCTGTATCTCTTCTCTCATCTGCTGCTCCTGTCTCTGCATCTCTTCTCTCCTCTGTGCTTCTAAATGCGGAATCTCTTTTTGTCTCTGTTTCTCAGTCTCTTTTTGTTGTATAGCCCACCATTTGAAAAAGTCAGTCAGGCTTTCAGGTTCTGTTACCACCTGTTCTTTTTCCATAGCTTGTGCTGGCTTTACAATCTCTGACTGGAGTTCTGCTGCAGAATCCATACCTTCCTCTGTACTTCCCTGGTACTAGGTCCAGTACCCACGCACAAATCTCCGGTTTTAGGGTATGCACAGCTTAAATCCCACTTAGGCTGTAACCATCTGTGATCAAGGCACGGGTCAAGAAGCATAGGGAAAACCCAGGAGCAGTTGTAAAATTCACCAAAAATACAGGTTACTCACCTGCAACAGGAGTTCTAGGAATGGTATATGTTGTTCATCCACACTTACTGGCAGGTTCCTTGCCACTTTAAATCTTGCCGGAAGGTCTTCAAGCTGGCTCCTCCCACCCAAACTCTCGGCTCCGCCCCATGATGCCAGATCTAGCCCGCTGGAAGCCAGATTGTGCGTCGAAGCTGGGGAGGTCGGGTGGGTTTTGTGGATGAACAACATATACCATTCCTAGAACTCCTGTTACAGGTGAGTAACCTGTATTTCTAGGGACGTGGATATGTTATTCAATCCACACTTACTGGCAGACTCCTAGCAGTTCTCTGGGAGGAGGGAGGCAAGGCGCACACCCCCTACTTGGGAAATAAGGACTGGAGAACCGAGGTCCCAAAACCAGCATCCCGGCGTGACTTTAGGTCGATGTGGTAATGGGTAATGAAGGTGTGTGCTGACTTCCAGGTAGAAGCCCTGCAGATTTCCTGGATAGGGACGTCTCTGGAAGCAGCCACCGAAGCAGCGGCATTGCTGGTAGAATGAGCTCTTATCCCTCTGGGAGGCTCCATGCCCGCCAACCAATAAAAGAGATCTATGCAGGAGGTGACCCACCTCCCTGTCGTCTGCCTGTCTGTAGGTCAGCCAGGTGCGGCTTCAGCGTAGGTGACAAACAGCTGGCGAACCTCTCCCCAAATTTAAGCCATCCGCTCCTTGTAAGACAGCGCTCTTCTAGGGTCCAAAGTATGGAGCCTATATTCGGCCTCCGAGGTGTGATTGGGGTAGAACACCGGCACAGTCAACACCTGGTTAAGGTGAAACTCCAACACCACCTTCGGAAGGAATTTCGGGTTGGGGCGCAGGACAACATTGTCCCTGTGGAAGACCAGATAAGGAGACTCGATGTAACCCGCCTGGAGCTTTCCCATTCTTCTGGCTGATGTGTAGCCACCAAGAAGACGGTCTTCCACGACAGGTGAGAGATGTCACACCTGTGCATCGGTTCGAATGGCTTGCCCATGAGCTTAGCCAATACCAGCAGTAGCTCCCACGGAGGTGGAGGTTCTCGCACCGGAGGGGATATGTGATCAAGGCCTTTGAAAAAGCACCCGACCGCCTTCTCCTGCACTACCGACTGCTTTCCAGACCGCGCCCGGTAAGCAGAGATGGCTGCCAGGTGCATCTTAAGGGTTGTCGACTGAAGCCCTAACTGAGAAAGGGACCACAGGTAGTCCAGAATGCTGGCCAAAGAACAGGAGGAAGGGTCCAACCCCTAATCCTGACACCAAATGGAGAATCCCTTCCATTTGAAGGCATAGCCTTTTCAGGTCGACTCCTTACGGGATGCCTCAACAACGTTGAGGACCTCGTCGAAAAGACCCAAGGCCTGGAACTCTAGCCGCTCAGGAACCAGGCCGTCAGGTGCAGGGATTGAAGGTCCGGGTGGAGTACCTTCCCCTGGTTGACTGAGATCAGGTCCGGGCGGGCTGGAAGCCGCCTCGGGAGCCTGGAGCTGAGGCTGAGGAGATCTGGATACCAGAACTGGCGGGGCCAGTCTGGGGCTACCAGAATCATCTGCACCTTGTCCCTCCTCACCTTGAGAAGCACCTTGTGGATCAAGGGAAATAGGGGAAAGGCAGAAGAGGCCCGGGGTCCACGGCCTTGAGAAGGCATCCCCCTGCAGTGAGCCCTGCTGAGGGGGCCGGCATGAAACAGCCACAGCTTCGCATTCTCTCTAGAGGAAAACAGGTCCACCTGAGGTGTGCCCCAGTGGGAGAACAGATCGTGTACTACCTCCGGCAGCAAAAACCACTCGTGAGATGCAGTGTCTATCCAGCTTAGGGCATCGGCCAGAGTGTTGGAGGCTCCCGCCACAAGGATGGCTAGGAGATCCGCCTCCAGTCTGCTCACGAGGGACCAAGTGCGGAGACCTTCCTTGCAAAGGGGCAAGGAGCGCGTCCCACCCTGGCAGTTTAGGTAGTACATGGTCGTGGTATTGTCTGTCTGGACCTGGACCACTTGACCCCGCACAAACGGAGTGAAGACGGTGAGGGCTAGTCAGACCGATCGAAGCTTCAGCAGGTTGATGTGGCATCAACACTCCTGAGGGGACCAGAGGCCATGCGCTCTGTGCTCCCGCAGATGGGCACCCCAACCCATCAGAGAGGCGTCGGTCGTTAGAATGACCGTCGGCTCGGGGCAGACAAACAGGATGCCCTCCTGCAGGTGAGATGGAACAATCCACCACTGGACAACATTCCACATCTCCTGGGTCACCTCCACTGTCTGGTCCAGAGGACCGGAGCGCTGTGACCACTGGCGGCCCAGTCCCCACTGAAGGGAACGCATGTGCCAGCAGGCCCAACGGACCACGCTGGTGCAGGCTGCCAGGAGGCCCAGGAGGTGCAGGAAGTCCCAGGCAGGGCATAATTGCCCAACCAGAAATGATTGGGCAAAAGAGGAAAGAACCTCGGCCCTGTCCACCAGAAGCCGTGCACTGGCTCGAAGAGAGTCGAGCTCTGCCCCAATGAATTGAATCACCTGCATTGGCACAAGTTCCAATTTGGCCTCGTTGATGATGAGGAGGCCAATCTGAAAGCAGACCTGGAATACCAGATCCCTGGACTGCTCCACCTCAGCCTGGAATAGGCTGCAATCATCCAGTCATCCAGGTAAGGGTACACCTGGACCCTTCAGCACCGCAGGAATGCTGTCACCACTGCCATGCATTTGGTGAAGACCCTGGGAGCTGGAGAAAGGCTGAAGGGCACAGCCCGGAACTCGTAAAGGGACTCCTCCGCTCTGAAGCGGAGGAATCGCTGGTGGGACGGATGGACAGGGACGTGAAAGAACGTGTCCTGGAGGTCCAGAGAACAGAACCACATGCCTCGTTCCAAGGATGGAATGATCTCTGCCAGAGTGACCATCCTGAAGGTTCGAGACCTTAAGAACTTGTTCTGGTTGTGTAGGTCTAGAATGGGGTGCCAGCCCCCCATCCGTTTCGGGATCAGGAAGTACCTGGACACAAACCCTGGGTCTGGTGGAGGATCCGCCACCTCTCTGATCACCTCCTTTTGGAGGAGCAGAGCAATGTTGGCTCGATGAGCTGACAGAGAGCTGCGGACCCCACTGGCCCCCGTGGGGAGGCGGCTCGATAGGGTGGGGCCTGCTGAATTCCAGAGGCAGACCCTTCCTACTACTTCCAACACCCAGCGGTCGCGGTGATAGCGGACCAGGCGGAAAGGAAGTGGCGGGCCGTCCCACGGAGGGACTGGAGGGGGTGACGAGGCTGGGGTGACACCCCTCAACCCGTCACTGGGCAGGCTTGGAAAAAAGACCGGCCGAGGAACCTCCTGGGCCTTTTCCTCCCAGCTTCCTGCTGGAGGAAGCTGCAGGCTTGGCTTTGGGGTGCCAAATGCGAGCCTTCTGGCCTGATGGTGGTGTTGCTGGGCCGGACATGCCGAAAGGGCTTACGCTGCTGCTGGTGGCCTTTGTCCTTCTGGGCAGACGTGACAGAGTCCAAGGTGGCATTGGACTTCTCGATTCTCAGCAAATGACCCTCCACCCTAGGACCGAACAAGTCAGTACCCAGGAAGGAAGGGAACGTCTGCTGGCTTGTGCTGGGTATCCACCATGAAGGTGGAGATCTGCAATAAGCTCTGGTACATGGCCACTGCAGTAGCTACTGACACCACAGTCCAGCTATGTCCAAGGAAGTTTGGAGTTGCTGTTTGACCACCACCCTTCCCTGATTCTGCACCTGTTTGACCATTGTCTGGAAGTCAGCCGGGAGATGAGGGATCACCTCATCCAGGGAGCCCAAAAGGGCATGCAAAAAGTGTGCCACCAGAACAGCCGAGCTGGCCTGACAAAGGCCTAGGAAGGAAGCAGCATACACTTTCCGCCTGCTGCCCGGAGTAGTCCAGTTTCTTGGACTCCTTATTGGCTGGCTTGTCCAAATCCCAAACGTTTCCAGAGCACCGGAACACGCTGTCAGTCACTAATCCCTCTGCGGACGGGTGCTCCGAAAAACCAGAGTGTGAGCCAGTGGGAACAGCATACTTTCGAGCCATCCTGGCTGAAGGTGCTGGACAAGAAGCTGGCTGCTGCCATAACTCAAGGGCCAGACCAACAGTGGCTTCGCCACCGGAAGGCCTCCATGGGGAATCCCTCAGTCCAGTATCTCCTGGGGATCCACCAGCCCGCTTTGAAGCGGGTTCGAGCTTCATCCCAGTGGATTCTGAGATGAACCGAAGCATTTCAAGGAACAAGGATGGCCTTTCGTCCACTGACTGACCCCCAGTGGACTCCAGGTCGAGGGGCCTGGAGATCAGGAAGGAGTCATCGTCAGACTCCGAGGAGTCTGCAAACAGCTGCCGAGGGCCTGAGCCACCCTCCACCTGCCGAGGCTGATTTGGAGTGAGGGAGACTGACAACCCATGGGGCATGCCCTGACCCGACCAAGAATCCTTGGTCAGGGCTCCAATTTTAGGTTGTGGAGGCAGGGGTTTCACCACAATGGGTGGCGCAACCGTTTTTGGCCGAACAACCGGTGCCGACTTCAGCTCCTCAATTACAACGAGGGGTTGTTTCGCCACTCTGTGACGCGCTACTTAATGGCTGGGGAAGGCGATTGGAGTTAACACATTGGTCAAAGGAGCTGCCACATAAGATCCTCAGGCCAACGCAATTTGCGCAAGCCTATCCTCCAAGAGGGGCCGAGAATGAGCAAGCGCCACTGCTTTCCACGGTGCCGAGACCACCGATGGACTGGGAAGAGGTCAGTGACAGAGACCATAGGTGTTTCCGAGGGTGGGTCTGAGAGGGGGCGGGGGAAACCCGCTCCTCCCTCAGTTCAGGGACCTTAAGTGGGGACTCCGGCACAGGAGGCACAGGCAAGTTCTCGGTTTCCACCAGGGGGAACCAGTGAAGAAGGGTTGTTGGCTTCTCCAGTCGACAGCCCGTCCAACGGGTCAAGAAAAATCTCGACTGCGCCGATGGGTGTCTCAGCCGGCTGACCTGATGGGGACACCGTGAGGCCAGCGATTCCAATGGTAACCCGACCGAGTTGAGAGTCAACTATCGAGAAGGGAACCTCTCCCACTCCACGAACATCAGCGGTGGGACTTACTCTTGGAGTCGCTTCTTCTTGGACCCGAGGAATGTCGAAGGCCCCTCTCTCTTGGTTGGAGAGGATTGGCTGACTCCTTGAACAAGCCATGTAGGGAGGCCCAAAGACAGGGGATAAATGCCGTGACGGATAAGATGATGATGCGGCATGGGCTTGCTTCCTCCTCGAGGGCTATCATCTGCTCAAGCTGTTCAGCCAAGCTCGCTGCCGGACACCACCCAATGGGCCTCCTTTGACTTTACCAGAGGATAACGTTTCTCGGGGCGCCCAAGTTGCAATCTGGCAGCATGATCCTGTAAGACCGTGGCCGGAAAGGACTTGCACAAGTCACAGGCCTGCAAATCGTGCTCAAGCCCAAGGCAGTACACACACGTGGAGTGCGGATCGGTCCAGGTCACCTTCTGCCCACTGGAGCACCGACGAAATCCAGGAGTAGATTTGTCCATCGCAGCTGCGAAGGAAGATAAACACCGAACTCTTGTAAATTTTAAGATTATTTTCGAGTTAACTGAAGAGTTTGGATCTAGGCCTAAAACGCAGAGCGCAAAGGAGGGAACCTGAGCTTCCAAGCGGTAAGGAAGATCTGGCGTCATGGGGCGGAGCTGAGAGTTTTACCACCCAGGTGGGTGGGAGAAGCCAGCTTGAAGAACTTCCAGCAAGATTTAAAGCGGCAAGGAACCTGCCAGTAAGTGTGGATTGAACAACATATCCATGTCCCTAGAAATGAAAATTACATACCTACCATAATTCCTGATATTTCCGTGTATCTTCACCATTCATAGAAACATAGACTTTGACAGCAGATAAGGACCGTTTGACCCATCTAGACTGCCCATTTCCCTACCTACAGGATAGGCCGAAGATCCTAGTTAACCAACAGCCTATTTCTTCCTACCCCCCACCAAGAATTGCCTTATGTCTGTCCCATGCATTCTGAATTCCTCCCACAGTTTTATACCCCACAACCTCCTCAGGAAGGCTGTTCCACACATCCACTACCCTCTCAGTGGAAATAAATACTTCACATTGCCCCTGAACTGCCCCTTCTATCTTTAAATTGTGTCCCCTGTTCTTGCACATCTCTCTTTCTGAAAGATGCTACCCTCTCGGACTTTGTTGATTCCACTGAGGTACTTAAAAGTATCTATCATGTCCCCCCTCTCCCTTCTTTCCTCAAGGGTATACATATTAAGCTCCTTTAGTCTCTCCTCATATGGCTTCTCTTGCAGACCCTGCACCATTTAGTTGCCCTCCTCTGGACTGCCTCTATCCTGTCTATGTCCTTGCGGAGAGGGGTCGCCAGAACTGGACGCAGTCCTCAGATGGGGTCTCACCAACTGTCTGTACAGAGGATAACAACTTCCTGTTTTCTGCTGCTGATGCCTCCCTATACATCCCAGTATACCCCAGCCCTCCCTACTGCCTTCTCACATTGCTTGCTAACCTTAAGGTCATCTGATATGATTACCCCCAGGTCCCTTTCCTTTTGTTGTTGTTACCCTCCCACCCATTGTGTATTCTTCCCCTGGGTTCTTGTTTCCCAGGTGCATTATTTGCACTTCTTTGCATTGAATCCTAGCTGCCATACTTGACCATTCCTCCAACCTTGCTAAGTCCCTTTCATCCTTTCCACGCCTCCTTGTTTATCAACCCTGTTGCAGATCTTTGTGTCATCTGCAAAAGACATACTTTTCCTTACAGTTCCTCTGCAATGTCACTGAAGAAGACATTAAAAGGACTGGACCCAATACTGAACCCTCGCGATTCCCACTAGTAAACCCTCTTTCTTCAGAGTGGACTCACTTACATTACCTTCTGTGTCCTGTTGTGCAGCCAATGTTTACCCAGGCTACCACCCTGGGACCCACTCCCAGGCTGGTTAATTTGACTATTAATCTTTGTGTGGGACTGTGTCAAATGCCTTACAAAGTCTCAGGTAGGCCATGTCCACAGCCCTCCCTGGTCTACTACCTTGGTCACCCAGTCAAAGAAATCTATTAGATTTGTCTGACATGACCTTCCCGCTGTGAACCCATGCTGCCTTGGGTCCTGTGCCCCACTGTCCTCTAGGTACTCAACTATTCTTTCCTTCAGAAGTGACTCCATCTCTTTCCTACCACAGAGGTCAGACTGACAGGTCTGTAGTTTCCTGCCTCTGTCTTGGTCCCACTTTGTGAAGGGAATCACATCCTTCCTCCAGTCCCTCGGTACCACACCATCCTCCCATGATTTATTAAAAAGAGTAGCCAGTGTTTTCACTAGTTCCTCCCTTAATTCTTTTAGAATTCTGGGTGAATTCCATCAGGACCCATTGCTTTGTCCACCTTCAGTTTTAGGAGTTCTTGCAGAACCCCTTCTTCTGTGAAAGGACAGGGATTGACCCCCCTATCAAGACTGCTTCTGTTAACTGGATTAGGCACTTTCCCCTCCTCTTTTGTGAATACTGAGCAGGAATATTCGTTCAGTATCCCTGCTTTTTCACTGTCCCCCACTGCCCACCCACCGTTCATTCTATTAAGCCTCACTATCCCTCCCTTTGTCTTTCTACGCTCGCTGATGTACCTATAAAAGGTTTTATCCCCCTTCTTAACTGAGTTTGCTATCTTTTCCTCAGTTTGGGCCTTTGCTATTCTGACTTCCGTCCCTGCTTCCTTCTGCCTTAACTGGTACAGCTCTCTGTCCTGCTCCTTCTGTGTTTCCTTATACTTCCGGAATGCTATCTTTTTCTTCCTGATTTTCACAGCCACCTCTTTTGAGAACCATAGTGGCTTTTTCTTTCGCTTTTGATTTGTTTATTTGCTTCACACAAAGGCTTGTTGCCTCTGTGATGGCAGTTTGATGATTCCCCATTGTTGCTCCAAACCTCCTTCTAGCCTATTTGCTAGTGCTTTTCTGAGGCACTCCTCCTATCTTGCCAAAGTCAGCCCTCCTAAAGTCCAGTACCCCACTTTGTATGTGCTTGACTCTGTAGCTGAGTTTAACGTGAACCACACTGTTTGATGGTCACTTGTCCCCAGATGGCAACCCACTTCTAGATCTGAGATCCTCTCACTGCCCCCGTTTGAGAGTACGAGGTCCAAGATTGCTCCCTCACGAGTGGGTTCCGAAACTAGCTGTCTGAGGCCTGCCACCTGTAGGGCATCAAGATGGCCCTGCTCTTGGATGTGGCTGCAGCAAATGTGCTCCATTTAACATCTGGCATATTCAGATCTCCCATCAACAGTATCTCCCCTTTCTCTGCCATTCTAAGAATGCCTTCCATTATATCCTTGTCTATTCCCTCCCCCTGACTTGGGGGTCTGTACACAACCCCTGTGCGGATTGTGGTGCCCTTTCCAGTCTCCAAGGTGACCCACAGTGCCTCCTCTCCTCCCTGTTTACCCTTTTGTTCAGTTGCTTTTATCCTTCCTTTACACAGAGAGCTACTCCTCCCCTCTCCTGCCTGTCTCTCCCTGTAGGTTATGTACCCTGGTATGTTAACATCCCAGTTATGGTTCTCTGTGTACCATGTTTCTGTAACTGCTACTTATCCAGGCATCCTCTTCCATTAAGGCCACCAGCTCAGGAGCTTGCTGCCCAGACTACGGGCATTGGTACTCATTACCTCCATTTCCTGATGGCCTTACTCCTTTGCCCCATCCCTGTCCTTCTTGCCTTTGTCACTTTCTCCATTTACCCCTGCCCTTCTCCCTATCGACACCTCTGTGTTGGTGTTTCTCACATTACTACCATGATTTTTGGGGGCTAGGATTTCCTGCTCATTTCAGTGCCTCCCCTTGGCTGGTTTAAATGCTTGCCAATGAAGTATTTATCCTATCACCTAGGATCCTGTTCCCTCCCGGACAGATGCAGCCCATCATGCCAGTATAGGCTTGCATCACTCCAGGTGGACCCCAGTCCCCAATGAAGCCAAATCCCTGAGCTCCACACCAGTTTTTAACCACTGATTGAATCCCATGGTGCGGAACACCCTAGCCTCTCCTATGCCATAGATGGGTAGCACCTCCGAGAAGGTTACTGTGCGTGCTACTTGACTAAGGCCCCTCCCCAATTCCACAAACTCTTCCTGCACTTCTCTAATCCCTTTCTTAGCCATATCATTTGTCCCTAGGTGGACAATGACATCCAGCTCCCTCCCCTGTGCAGCTGCTCCGGCAATCCTGAGGATTCGCTCCCTGTCCCTCCAAGCCATGGCGCCAGGCAGGCACCTTACCTCCCTCTCCCCTTCCTCCCCAGTTCTGCCTTTCTAACAATGGAGTCCCCCCACCAGGAGTTGTTTTCTTCCCAGGGTCCCCTGCCACCTCCTGTGGGTCTCCTTTGTGGAGGTTCCCAGCATCCTCCTTGGTCTCCATGCGGGTGCCTCCATAGAGGAACCACACTTTGCCAGAATGGCATAGGAATTGTGGAGAGGTACAACTGAGGGATGGCCTCTGTTCCACCACCCTCACCCTCCCTGAGCCCACTGTGGTCCAACCGCTCCTCTTTCTTGGCAACCTCTGAGGCAATGGCAGTGGCACTGGTGGTCCCTGGATGGAAGAGGAGGTCCCACAAATCCTGGCCAACTCAACCTGGAGATGAGCAACCTCCTCCCTCAGCCGAGAGGTGCCTGCAGATGGGACAACACCGCATCCTCCAGAACGTCTCCCAGAAGACTGCTGCTCCACAGCCACTGCACTGCACCACTCCAATCATGTCTTATTTCTGGCCCCTTAACTGTTTGCAATGCTTACTCTTTCCTCCGTTTTGTTTTCTCTCTCTCCTTACTTTCTGCCTGTGTGCCCTTTAAGCTCCTGATTGTCCTGTTCTGAGACAAGAATATCCTATATTTCTCAGTAGACCCCTTATTTGCTCAGAGGCAGACCTCCAGCAGCTAGACAGGGCCGGAGAGCTACTTTTGCCCTTCAAGGATGGTGGGTCTTTGGTGGTTCTGTGATCACTCACTTCCTGCTCCCAAACAGGAAGTTCCTGTTGTCAGTCAAATCCTGTGCCTATAAAAATAGAACTAGCTTTGGGTGGGGCGGTGGAGGGGAGGGAAGGAGGGCAATATAGTCCCAGTAGAGAAGTCCAGTCACACAGCAGTCCTTTCTCCTGGTGTCTTCTGCCAAGCTATTGGCAGAATCTTTCTAAGGCAGTCTTTAAATGTAGCTTCCTTCTAGCTAAGCCACTCCCCCTACTTACTAGATCTTTCTGCAAGTAATTTAAACCTCACAGCTACTAAGTCCTTTCAATCAACTGATATTTACACCTAGATAACTTTTCAGATAACCATTCAGTTCAGTTAACTCAGACAAACACACACTTTTTTTGTTTTGTTTGTTAGCTTTTTTTTTACCCTAAATTAAAGGTCCAGGTACAAAAGTTCTTCTTCTTTAGTCCCAGCAGAGAAGTCCAGTCACACAGCAGTCCTTTCTCCTGGTGTCTTCTGCCATTCATCACATTTGGGTATGTGGCTGGAGGTCACGACCCCTCGGGAGTTCTATTTTTTTTTTTGAATGGTTGGAGACGATGTACTGTGTGGCACTCACAGGTTGGCCGTTAGGTGTTGTCGACCCCGCCCTCCCACCAGTTCTGAGTTGTCATAGAGTAAGAAAGGGCTAGAAGGGGAGGAGACAAGGAAGTCCAAAGGACAGGCAAAGGAAAAGATATATGAACTAGACGGAGAAATAAATGACGGAGAGGACAGACAAAAGACTGAGAAAAACCAAGGGGAGTGGGAAGGGGCCCCAATCTCTGGAATCAGGAAAGGAAAGGGAAGAAGGGAGGGAAAAACAAGAAGTGGGAAGGGGGAAGACATACCCCGGGCTCACTGACTGTTCCCAAACTGGGATTAAGAGCTGCAAAGGAGTAGCCAGAAGGCTGTATTGACAGAATTCAAGGCACAGAATTACTGGCAACTAACTCCAGCAGAAGCAGAAAAGGCTATCCTGGGACAGAAGGGTACAGGAATCCAGGGTTGCCCTCCCCCGGAACCAAATAATTGGATAGGGGAGAAACAATAAGTCTCCCTAATTAAAAATGAGGGATGAGTCCCTAAGGACAAAGACAGAGGAAGATAGAGGGTGAGAGAGGGTGAGAGAGAGAGAAAAAGAGAGGGCAGCCATAAAATCCCACCCCAAAGGGGTGGAGCTAAGGCATTAAGGAGTGAACCCTCCCCCGATTCCTTCCCCCAGAAGGAGAAGGAAAAATCCCTGTGTGCACAAGGTCACCCCGCTCCTGACCAGCAGAAAGGATTGGGGGGAAGGGGACACACAGCAGGAGGGGGACCCAGAGACTGAGGCCCCAGGGGGATGGAGAGTGGGATTTGTGATGAATGGTGAAGATATACAGAAAGATCACGAATTATGGTAGGTACGTACTTTTCATATCTTATTTGTGTCAATCTTTACCATTCATCACATTTGGGTGAGTACCGAGCCCCCCCAAAGGGGGCCCTAGACCCTAAAAGACTAAGTCCCGTAGCTCAGTGGGGAAACACTGAGAGGGAGAACTCTTACGGCTCAGAGGCCAGAGACTGGGGAGAGTGAGACGGAGACCCCCGAGGGGCAGGAGCTTGCCCTGACAGATGCCACCTCACCCTACGGGAGAAAAGGTGGGTTCTCCGGTATGCGGAGGAAATCACCCTACGCCAGGCCAAGGGTGACAACCAAGGAAGATGTAACCATGCCATCTGCATAGTGCAGATCGCTGTCCCTACGACCCTGGAAGCTACCTCGTTGGTGTCATAATATGCCCTCGCTCGGTGCCTTGCTAGCTCCAGGCCACGTGTAGAGAGTGCAACGGCTTGTCTGGTTACCTCCGAATCACGCAAAGAGGCTAGGAGTTGACCTAGCCTGGACCTCAAGAACCCATCATGGGTAGCATAGTCGGCCTGATGAGCAGAAATTGTAAGTAGCAACTGTGCAGAGTAGAAGGTCCTCCTCCCACAGAAGTCAAAATACGTGGAATCTTGATCTGGGGGCCGGTCACAGCGGAGGGCACGAAGCCCATCGGAAGTGTCCAGTTGCGTCAGTCCTGACTGAGGATGAGGCATTTGACCTGGAGACTCCGGGGGAGCACAATACCTCTGGCTCAGATCCCTAGGGACTGGGACTCCGGAAAAGGGCCTTTGCCAGAACTGCAAAGATGCCTCCTGGAAAGGAGCAGGCCAGGCAGGCACCACAAGGGTGGCCACACTAAAATCGCCTAGGAAGACACGCATCGAATGCGGAGTGGGTGAGGTGACATGCAGATCTTCCATCATCCTCAAGAGGAAATGCTGATACTCAACGAGATCAGCAACAGGGAAGATGCAGTTGGAGGGCTTCTCCCCCCCAGAAGAGGAGGAGGATGAGGAAGCGGAAGACCTCAGATACTCAGAGGCTGGCTGCTCAGTGGGAGGGTGGAACACCCGCTCGTCCATAGCCCTCACGTAAGTAAGGAAGTGAGCAGCCGCACCCCTGAATTGTTTCCAGGAGAGAGGTCCCATAGGGCCATGAATGACTGGGAGAGCAGGAGATGGAGACAGAGGAATGGGGGCTAAGTCCACAACAGAAGGGGACCGTTCCTTGTCCGGGCAAGAGAGCACACCAGAAGGCTCGAGTGAAGGAGGAAGTCCGGGAACACCAGCTGTCGACAGCAGATCAACCATGGTGGAACTGCCTAGGCCGTGCCCTGAAGAATCCCCCCTGTGAGGTTACCGAGACAGTGCAAACCCAGAAGGATGATTCATCCCCTCCTAAGACCAGGGCCCTCTCGAGGAGACGGTGGGTCCCAGAAAAGGGTCACCGCACTGAACCCTGACCCCTCAGTGTCCAAAAGAGCCCTTTGCCTCACAAACACCAGCCTAGGCAGCTGACAACCCTGATCAGTCCACGAGGGGACCACCCAGGGAGTAGCACCCTCTCCTCCAGAGGGCGCTCTGGTCGGCCCTAAAGATGGGCAATCCAGGCACACCACCTGAGGAGGCAGAAAACCCTCCAAGCCCAGGATACAGGGCAATAGTGGCCTGAACCAACACCCGCTGGTCAGCACCCCTGACCCCAGACTCGGGGGGGGGGGGGCTACAGGCTGATCCTCAGAGGGAGGCTGGCTCCAGTTAGCTGAAATAACCACCAGGGTGTCCATGTGAGCTGCTAACTCCAAACAGTCAGACAGCCGGTCCGAACTAGACTCCGAATCCGCCTCCAAAGAGGTGGAGACCGAAGTCCGGTGCCAGACCGTACGCGGATGCCCTCTCCTGTCTGGACCGAAAGAGGCGGTTGTCCAGGTATCCGCACCAGAGCTGGCATCGATCTCCCCCACGGCACCGTGAATGGCGCCCAAAGAAGAGACAACACTGAGAGCGGCAGCTGAACTGGAGTCTATGTCTGCCACAGAGCTGTCCCATCCCACAGCACCGCGAACGTCACCAGAGTCAGGGACGGTGCCGACACAGACACCTCCCATGGTGCCATGTCCTTGCTTGGCACCACGAGCGGGCACTGGAGTTAGACACGGCGCTGTCCCCAGCCTCGGCGATGCAAACAGAGCAGAGATGAGAAACAGTCGAAGACTGTGCCGTAAAACTTACTACGGTGCTGCCAGCACTATCGGTGGGCCGAATGGTGTCAACAGCAGAGACGGCACTGAGCAACAGTCTGGCACCGACCACAGTGCCATCAGAGCCTATGGTGCCGAGGCCCAAAATGGCACCAGACAGCGTCGAGGACGGTGCCGACCAAGGCTTTCCAGCAAGAGGAAATGACACCGGGGGAGCCTTTGCCCCCAAAGTGGTGACTGCCACAGCGGTGCCTCCCACCCACTCCCCAGTGGAAACGGACTGGGCCTCCTGCACCACCGAAGGGGCTTCTGCCATGGCGAGGCTACAAGAAGCGGAAGCCCTCCTCCAGCAGTCCGTAAAGAACCAGGAGGGACCCAGAGAAGGCCAACAGACCACGGCTTGCCGAAAAGCGTGCCCCGCCTCAAAGTTGGCGGAGCTCGTTCAACTTTTCACACACACTGTTCCAGGATACTGAATATCCATAGAGAAATATGTGTTGTACCTAATCTGCCATGAAGCAGGCCAAGGCATGTAAGACAATGATCATGCTGGTCGGTAATGGAGTACTTGCAGCCGCACAGGCATCGACGCATAGGAGGCCGCCCCACTTTCAGTGACTTTTTGGCCTCCGACCCAGACATGATCAACAGAAAAACAATGCAAAAAACAGTCTCGACATCGTTGAAAATAATAAAGGAACAGTCTTACCAAACAGCGGCATCGGGTAGGGTGAAACGGAACCGGCAGGAAAAACTCTGCATCAAAGGACACAAAAATTAGGCCCGACATAGTTGCTTGGAGCTCCTCACGAGGTGTGACATCTACGGCAGGAGATGAAAAACTGGTGGGAGGGCGTGGTCGATGACACCTAATGGCCAACCATCGAGCAGCACGCAGTGCAGCAGCCTCGAGGGCGGCGGCATCGGTGTGTCAACTCCGCCCATTCCCCAAAAGAGCTCCCGTGGGTTGTGACCTCCAACCAAATACCCAAATGGGATGAATGGTGAAGAATGACACAGATAAGATCTGTTATGGTTCAGAGTTGCCACTCATGCTCGCAGGGTATATGCAATATCACAGTACGTACAGCTTGTGTGACTCACCTGCACCAATGTTACACCGATCATTTTACCAATGCAATACTCTAGCAGTGTGTAGGAAATGAAAATGACGTACCTACCGTAATCCTTGATCTTCTTGGACAAAGTCTCCACCACTCATTCACACTAATGGGATCTACGCTGGAGGTGCTAGGACCCAGTAGGAGCAAACTTTTTGCAGGAGGGTCGTCGCCAGAGATGAAGCAGCGAGGAGCAGTGCTGCGAGCATCTGCTCGCGCAGCAATTACTATCTCGGCGTCAACCCTCCATCCTCCTCATTACCTTTTATTCCCAAGGAGGTGCAACGTAACTAACCTAGAAGGATAGCCTAACAAAAAACAGACATAAGATGGTCCGGAAGACCCGTATAAGAAAGGTCAAGAAAGAAGTCTTCACAGCCTAAAGATTGGGGGAATGAAGACCAACAATAGAGGTGAGCTCGGGGGATGGTGGGTGGGCGTGTGAATGAGTGGTGGAGACTTGGTCCAAGAATTACGATAGGTACGTAATTTCCATATCTTCCTGGACATAAAGTCTCCACCACTCATTCACACTAATGGTAGAGTACCGAGCTAATAATCCCCTGAGACTGCGTCAGGAAAGACCAAGAGCTCACGAATTTAGGACAGAAGTCCATTAAGGATGGTTCTGCCAAACGAAATATGTTGTCTGGCATGGACATCCAGGGCACAGTGTTTGACGAAAGTATGCACTGAGCTCCAGGTAGCTGCACTGCAAATATCTGCAATGGGCAAGTTGCGGATTTCCACCAGGGATGCAGCGACCGCTCTAGCAGAGTGAGCGTACACTCTGCCCTCCAGCTTAACCTGCGCCATGGAATAACAGTGACGAAGGCATGCCACCAGCCATGCTTAAATGCATCTGATAGTGACAGGTTGACCCAGTCGGGTCTCGCTGAAGAAAACAAACAGTTGTTGACCTTTACAAAATACTTTTGTTCTATTTAAACAGAAACGCAAAGCTCTTGACGTCCAAAGAATGAAGGGAACACTCCCTTTCATTTTGGAAGTTCGCAGAGTAAGTAGGAAGGACCAAAGGTTGGTTTAGATGGAATTCTGAAACAACCTTAGGGAGAAACTTAGGATGGGTCGTAAGAACAGGTTACTCACCTGTAACAGTAGTTCTAGGAGTGGTATATGTTGTTCATCCACACTCTCTGGCATTGTCCCTTTCCCCTTTAAATCTTGCCGGAAGTCTTCAAGCTGGCTCATCCTCCCACCCACCCGGTGGTAAATACCTCGGCTCCGCCCCATGATGCCAGATCTAGCCTGATGGAAGCCAGGTTGTGCGCCTTAAGCCGGGGAGGTCGGGTGGGTGCGTGTGGATAAACAACATATACCACTCCAAGAACTACTGTTACAGGTGAGTAACCTGTTCTTCTAGGAGCGTGGATAAGTTGTTCATCCACACTGTCTGGCAGACTCCTAGCAGTTCTCCGGGAGGAGGGAGGCAAGGTGCACCCCTACTTAGAAAAAGAGAGAATGGAGGCAGGGCCCCAAAACCAGCATCACGTCGTGACTCCAGGTCGATGTGGTCATGGGTAATAAGTGTTAAGCTGACTTCCAGGTAGCAGCCGACAGATTTCCGGATAGGGATGTCCCTGGAAGCAGCCACCGAAGCAGCAGTATGGAGGGTAGAATGAGCTCTTATCCCTCTGGGAGGCTCCTTGCCCGCCAACTCATAGCACAGACCTATGCATGATGTAATCCACCTTGCAATGGTCCATTTGGATGCAGGTCTGCCAGAAGCGGCTTCAGCGTAGGTGACAAACAGCTGGCGAACCTCTCCCAGAATTTCCGCCGTCCTCTCCTTACAGTAGGAGAGAGCACGCCTGAGGTCCAGAGTATGGAGCCTGTACTCGGCATCCGAGGTGTAGTTAGGGTAATATACCGGCAGAGTCAACACCTGGTTGAGGTGGAACTCTGACACCACCTTCGGAAGGAATTTCGGGTGGGGCGCAGGACAACTTTGTCCCTGTGAAAGACCAGATAAGGGGAGTCCACCGAAGCGCCTGAGCTCCTGTCCTTCTGGCTGACGTGATAGCCACCAGGAAGGCAGTCTTCCACAACAAGTGCGAGAGCTCACACTTGTGCATGGGTTCGAATGGCTTGCCCATGAGCTTTGCCAAAACCAGCAAGAGATCCCACAGAGGTGGAGGTTCACGCACCGGAGGGGATCTGTGATCCAGGCCCTTGAAAAAGCACCCGATCACCATTTCCTGTGCCAACGTTGACTGACTGGCCTGCGCCTGGTAAGCAGAGATGGCTGCCAGGTGCACCCTAAGGGTCGATGATCGAAGACCCCCTTTGGAGAGGGACCAAAGGTAGTCTAGAATGTTAGCCACAGAGCAGGATAAGGGGTCCAGGCTCTTTCCCTGACACCAAATGGAAAATCTTTTCCATTTGAAGGCATAACATTTCCTGGTCGATTCTTTTCGAGATGCTTCCACCACAGTGTAGACAAAGCCTGGAACTCTAGCCACTCAGGACCAGGCTGTGAGGTGCATGGATTGAAGGTCCAAGTGGAAGACCTTCCCCTGGTTCAACGATATCAGGTCCGGGCGTGTACAAAGCTGCTCCGGGGCCTGCAGCTGAGGCTGAGGAGATCTGGATACCAGAACTGGAGTGGCCATGCTGGGGCTACCAGAATCACCTTCGCCTTGTCCCTCCTCACTTTGAGTAACACCTTGTGCATCAAGGGAAATGGAGGGAAGTGAGAAGAGGCCTGGGGTCCATGGTCTCAAAAAACATCCCCTGCAGCGAACCCCACTGGGCGGCATGGTACAGCCTCAGCTTGGTGTTCTCCCTGGAGGCAAACAGGTCCACCAACGGTTCGCCCCAACTGGAGAACAGGTCGTAAGCTACCTCTGTATGGAGAGACCACTCGTGGGATGCCTGGCCTATGCGGCTGAGAGAATCCGCCAGTTGGTTCGCAACTCCTGCCTAGGGATGGCTAGGAGATCCGCCTCTAGCTGGCTGACAAAGGTCCAGATCCGGAGCGCCTCCTTGCATAGCAGACGGGAGTGCGTGCTGCCCTGTTAGTTGACGTAGTACATGGTTGTGGCATTGTCCATCTGGACTTAAACCACTTGACCCCGGAGCTTAGGAGCGCAAGCTGACAGTGCTGGTCTGACTACTCTGAGCTCCAACAGGTTGATGTGGCATCGTGACTCCTCGAGGGTCCAGAACCCGTGGGCTTTGTTGTCCCCCATGTGGGCTCCCCAGCCCATGAGAGAGGCGTCGGTCGTAAGGATGACCGTCGGCTCGGGGCGGACAAATGGGACTCCTTCCTGCAAATGACTTGGAACGGTCCACCATTGGAGAGCGTCCCACATCCTCTGGGTGACTGTGATCAGCTGGTCGAAGAGACCCTGACGCTGAGACCACTGGGCGGCCAGCTCCCATTGAAGGGGGCGCATGTGCAGTCTGGCCCAACGGACCACTGAAGTGCACGCCGCCATGTAACCCAGGAGGCGCAGGAAGTCCCGGGCAGGGCGCAAGTGCCCAACCAGAAATGATTCGGCAAAGGAGGAAAGAACCTCCGCCCTGTCCGCTGGGAGCCGAGCTCTGGCTTGACAAGAGTTGAGCTCTGCCCCAGTAAAGCCCATCACCTGAGAAGGCATGAGTTCTGACTTGGCCTTGTTGATCAGAAGGCCCAAGTGGAAGCAGGTTAGGAGGGTCAAGCCCCTGGATCTCTCCACCTCCTGAAGGGAGGAACCCGCCAGGAGCCAGTCATCTAGATAGCGGTAAATGTGAACCCCTTGACGCCGTAGATGGGCTGCCACCACTGCCATACATTTAGTGAAGACCCTTGTGGCCGATGACAGGCCGAACGGCATGGCTCTGAACTCGTACAGGGTCCCTTCAACCCTGAAGCGGAGGAACCGCTGATGGGACGGATGGATTGGGACGTGGTAGAATGCGTCCTGAAGTTCCAGTGTATAGAACCACATGTTTTGCTTCAGGGATGGTATGATCTGGTTCAGAGTTACCATCCGGAAGGTGCGAGACCTGAGATACCGATTCAGGTCGTGGAGATCTAGGATGGGGCGCCAACCCCCCCGTCCGCTTGGGCACCAGGAAATACCTGCAGACGAAGCCTGGGTCTGAAGGAGGATCCGGCACTGGGGCAACTGCCTCCTTGAGGAGGAGCTGCGCAATGTTGTCCCGAAGGGCCGACTGGGTGCCAACTGAGATCCTTTCCTCCCATGTGGCAGGCTCGGCTGAGAGGGTACTGCTCGAACTCTAGGGGCAGACCCTGCCCGACCACTCCCAGAACCCACCTGTCTGAAGTGATACCAGACCAGGCAGAAAGGAAGTGGCGTAGCCGGCCCCCCACAGGAGGGCCCAGAACTGGCATGATGGGTGCAGGGGAGGCCACCCCCGACCAGTCATTGTGCAGGCTTGGAGGAGGAAGAGGCACCTGGACCAGCACCTCGGCCTCCTCTGCGGGGCTGTTGGGGACCTTGCTTGGGCCTAGGGCACCAAGCTTGAGCCTGCTGCTATTGCTGGCCTCCCTGGAAGGAGGGCTGTCTGACCACAGGGGAAGAATGCCGAAAGGACTTCTTCTTGCGCTTCTGCTGGTTCTTGCCCGAAGAACCTTTAGCAGAGGTGGCATCAAAGGTGGCATTAGACTGCTCAATGCGCTGTAGATGACCTGCCACTCCCAGACCGATGAGGTCGGTGCCAAGGAAGGGCACGTCAGCTAGCTTGTGCCGAGTATCTGCAGGAAAGGAGGATACTTCAGCCAAGCCCTGCGGCGAGAGGCTACCGCTGCAGCTAGTGAACGGGCACAGGAATCACCAATGTCCAGAGCTGTCTGGAGCTGTTGTTTAGCAACAGCCCTGCCCTGGTCCCGGATCTGCTTGACTGTGGTCTGCATGTCTGCTGGGAGATGAGGAAGAACTTCATCCAGCAACCCCAAAAGGGCATGAGAGAAGTGTACCATGATCACTACTGAGCTAGCCTGACGAAGGCCTAAAGATGATGCCACGTAGACCTTCCGGGCCGAGTGGTCCATAAGTATGGACTCCTTGTTCGGAGGGCAGTCAGTATCCGTAGTGCTGCCCGTTCGCCTGAATACTGAGGCAGTCACAAGGCTTTCCGCCGAGGGGTGCTCAGTAAAGCCCACCAAGGACCCCATGGGCACCGCGTACTTGCGGGCCATGCAGGCAGAGGGAGTCGGGCTGGAGGCTGGACGCTGCCAGAGTTCCAGAGCCGGGCCAGCTATGGCCTCAGCCACTGGGAAGGCCTCCGTCGGGGTATCCCCCCTCTTGAGAATATCCGTTAGAGGATATTCTGCCTTCTTCTGAATAGGCTGCAAAGGCATTCCTGTGGACTCTGAAATGAGTCGAGGGATGCCCTGGAAGGAAGAAGGCCCTTCTTCCATGCCTGACACCGACAGCTCATCATGAGAATGAAGGCCGATGTTATCCAAATCCGAGGAGCCCAGATACAAAGGCCTCCCACCTAAATCCCCCTCGATGCACCTAGAGAGATCAGAAGTGACCGTGATGGACAGCCTGTGGGGCAGGCCCGAAGACTGTCGGTCTTCCTTAGAGGGAACCCCTCCCTGAGGCTGTTTTGGTGGTGGTTCCACCAAAATTGGCGGGGAGCCTGTAACAGGCCGAGCCGAAAGGCGCACCGGGCCCACCGGAGGGAGAACCGGGGTCCTCGGAACCGAGGAAGTCAGTGTCGCCGAAGAGGCTGAGGCCAAGTAATGGCCGGTACTGCCGGGGTAGCCGGCTTTTGACCTGTCAACAGAAGTTGCTGCCACATAAGGTCCTCATAGCGTCGAACGAGTTTCCGTCTAAGCCTCTCCTCGTCTGAGGAGGATGAGGAACAGTGGCGGTGCCTCTTTCGGGAGTGTCTGTGGCCTTCTTGGGTCTTCCGACCGACGGGTCTTACTACTGAATCGAGACCGACAGCGCCGGCTCTGTCGGTCGGGGAAGCCGGATTTGGTGAAAACGGTTCTGCCCTGTCCTCGATCGGGATTCTGAAGGACAGGTCTCCTCGCCGAAGGAGAGAATAGGTGTCCTTCTCAGAGAGTCGTCGACAGGCCGCGATAACGGGCTCAATCGGGTCGAGATATCTCAGCCGGTTCAGCCGTGTCCTCGACCGTGCCCTGGCCAGATGGAAGGTCCATAAAGCCGCAGCGAGGAGGCGATCTCGACTGTATCGAGACCCTCTGCTCCTGAGAGTCGGACCGCTCTCGGTCCCAGAAGCGTCTTCCTCGGCTAGAAGAAGATGGTTTTGGATCCTTATCCTTTTTCCTGGATCGGAAGGAGTGCGAGCCCGAAGGCGCCTCACCCTTAGTAGGGAGAGACTGGCAGAACTCCCAGAAGGATCCCGTGAAGGTGGAGCCCAAGTTGAGCGGCACGAAGAAGCTTTGGTTGGCCGGAGCTTGGGCAGCTTCTTCCTCGAAGGCCGCCATCTGCTCGAGCTGCTTGGCGGATCCCACAGCCGTGGAAACCGCCCACCTGGCCTCCTTCGATTTCACCGGTGGATTGCGAAGCTCCGGTCTCCCCAGCTTCAGGCGCGCCTTACGGTCCTCCAGAATGGTGGGATGGAAGGCAGAGCAAATAGTGCACGCCGAGGTATCATGCACAGCACCGAGGCAGTATACGCACGAGAGGTGGGGATCGGTGCGCAACATTTTTTGTCCACAAGGACACTGGCGAAACCCGGGGGACGACTTGTCCTCCATATCCGAAACGTTCGGATCTGAGTCGCACACTCTTACGAGTTTTAAGGCGAGTAGGTGCGAAAACCGTCGATTTGACTCCAGGGCCTCTACTGCTGCAAAGTAGCACGAGGGAACCTGTATCTTCCAGCGGAAAGGAAGATCTGGCATCATGGGGCGGAGCCGAGGTATTTACCACTCGGGTGGGTGGGAGGAGCCAGCTTGAAGACTTCCGGCAAGATTTAAAGGGGAAAGGGACAATGCCAGACAGTGTGGATGAACAACATATCCATGCTCCTAGAAGAAATACTTTGTGTTTATGAAACAAAGTATACGGAGGATCTGTGACCAAGGCATGTATCTCAGAGACCCTACAGGCCGAGGTAATGGCCACCAGGAAGGCCATGTTCCAAGTGAGAAATTTCAACTCACAGATAGCTAGAGGCTCGAAAGGCTTTCGACTGAGCATGTCTAGCACCAGATTAATGTCCCAGGCTGCGACTGCACGTCTGATAGGAGGTATGGTATGCAGAATTCCCTTAAGAAACCTGTTAACCACAGGTAACTGAGCCAATGACAAGGAAAATACTGCCTCATGAGAAGCTGAAATGGCACAAAGGTGAACCCTGACTGTAGAGTATTGCAGACCTGAATTTGAAAGGTCTAAAAGGTATTCTAGCACTTTACTGGGTGAAAAGGAAAAAGGATTCAAAGAGGATTTTGCACATCACAGTGAAAAATGTTTCCATTTGGCTGTGTACGTTTTTCTAGTGGCTGGCTTGCGCGCAGCCAGAAGAATATCTAAAACTCTGTGAGAGACATTGAACGTGTTCGCCTCCATCTCTTCAGGAGCAAAGCGTGAAGGTGAAGCGATCTCAGATTGGGATGGACCACAGGCCCCTGAGTCAGAAGGTTCGTCTTAAGGGGAAGTGCTTTCGGAGAGGTTTTCGATATACTGTTGAGTAATGGAAACCATATTTGTTGAGGCCAGAAGAGAGCAATGAGGATCATTTTGTCATCCTGGGACTCGAACTTGAGAAGTACCCTCTGAATTAGAGGAAGAGGCGGAAAGGCCAAAAGAAAGTGTTTTGTCCACTGAAGTCTGAACGCATCCTGACAGAAAAATGCCAGGCCCTGGAATTCTGGAGCAGAAGAGAGACAGTTTTGTGTTGAGTGGGGATGCAAAAAGGTCCAGGTCTGGAGTTCCCCACTCTACGAATAGTGACTGAACTACGGTTGAGTCGAGAGACCATTTGTGAGGATCTGTCTCTGTTCTGCTAAGATGGTCTGCCAGTGCGTTCTGCACTCCCAGCAGGTAGACTGCATGAATTAGAGCCTTGTGCTTCAAGCACCGTTCCCACACTCTCATCGCTTCCCTGCATAAAGGGAAAGAGTGAGCACCGCCCTGCTTGTTGATGTAATACATCACCACTTTGTTGTCCGTTTGAAGGAGAATGTTTTTGTGACACAGAATGTCCTTCAAAGCCCGGACTGCATAAAGGACGGCTCTCATTTCTAAGACATTTATATGAGTTGGGACTCATCCTGAGTCCACATACCTTGAGTGTGGAGATTCTGAGCTCCCCACCCCATCAGGGACGCGTCTGTGATAATGGAAATCTGATGATCCGGGAGTGGGGGGCACGATACTCTTCCAGAAGATTGTCCTTTAGTACCACCAGGTGAGTGACTTCTTCAGAGGTTCTGTCACCTTGATGAGAAAGGACTGAGGGTGAGTGATTGTGGACCACTGAGTACTGAGCATCCACTGAGAGGTTCTCATATGGAGGCATGCCAGGGGTACAATGAACACCGAGGATGCCATGAGACCTAGCATCCGTTGCATCGAGATGGCTCAAACCGAGCTGTTCTCTCTGATGTATTGGGCTATCTGTAGGATATCGTTCCTTCTGTTCCCTGGCAGAAAAGCCTTCACATAGGAGGTGTCCAGAAGAGTTCCTATGAAAAGGAGCCTCTGGGATGGCTGCAACTGCAATTTCTTGAGATTTAGCAGGACTCCCATGGACGTGAGAAAGTCTGAGGCTGTGGCAATGGCATAGAGAGTTCCTTGCCTGGAAGGGCTTGCTAGAAGCCAGTTGTCCAGATATGGGAACACTTGAATTCTGATTTTCCTGAGGTGCACTGCAAGAATTACACAACACTTTGTAAAAACTCACGGCACCGAGGATGGCCCAAAGGGCAGGACTTTGAACTGATAATGCTGACCCAAAGCCACGAACCTTAGGTATTTGCGATGCTTTGGGTGAATAGGAATATGTTGGTAAGCATCCTGCATGTCCAGGGAGGCTAACCAGTCGTGTTGATGAAGCAAAGGTAACGGGGTCCCGAGCAATATCATTTTGAATTTCTTTTTGGGAAGAAATTTGTTCAATTTTCTGAGGTCCAGAATGGGGCGCATGCCCTGGTTTTCTTAGGAACTAGAAAGTAATGGGAGTAGAATCCTGTGTTCTGTTGATTTTGAGGAACTACTTCTACTGCTCTGTTGTTCAGAAGGTCTTGTATCTCGGAGGCGAGACGTTCTGAATGAAGAGTTGACAGTTTTGGCTGCCGTTTGGGAGGACAATCCGGTGGGTTCTCTGAAAAATTGAGGGAATATCCCTTGCAGATTATCCGGAGGACCCATTTGTCTGATGTAATGGACTTCCATTGGTTGTAGAATTGAGTCAGACGACCTCCCACTGCTAAGAAGTCCCCCTCTGGCAGCTGAGGCGGGACTTGGGCCAGAAACTCAGAAGGCGGCACTGGGTACTTTGGGTGCTTGCGCTTTCTGTTGCGTTTTCTTTTGAGGCTGAGGGGCTTGATTTTTATTAAAACCTCTCCTGCCTTTGCCTCGAAAGGACTGACCGTTATGAAACTGTGCTTAACACTTCACGAGAAGAGGTGGAGGCTGTTTGTTCAGTTTAATGGCTGACCTTAGTCTCTGTGTGGCCTCTAGAGCCTGTTCTACTTGGAAGGCCGGAAGAGATACACACCATCGAAGGGCAACGCCATGACCTGTTGCTGGGCATCACTCGTGAAACCTGAAGTGCGTAGCCAAGAATGACGGTGGGTACAAATGCCCGCCACCGCTCGCGAGGCAGTATCGAAGGCGTTCATAGCTGCCCTAACCTGATGGTTGTTGGACTCGAAACCCCTGGTTATGGTTTGAAGAAGCTCTGAATTAGAGTGTGACTCCGGTACAGCTTCAACCATTTGTTTGACCGAATGCCAAAGAATATACTCATATTGAGAGAAATAGCCCTGGTAGCTGGCGATACACACACCCAGGGCAGAAGCAGCAAAGACTCTCTTACCTAAAGTATCTATCGTACAAGATTCATTGTTTATAGGTTGAGTCGTAGTAGTCTGAGGAAGGACAACCTTATCATTCTCTGCCAAGACTACAGTAAAATCTGCAAAGGCTTGAGAGGCCAAAATAGGTTGATCCTTGGGAGCAGCATACTTCGTATCTATGGACTTAGCCACAGAAGGAATGAGAGCAGGATTATTCCATACCATTTGAGAAAGCGTCTCAAAGGAGGGTTGTAATGGGTGAGTTAAATCCATAGGGATGTCCAGAATATGAAGGTATTGGAGTCTTAAAAGCTTACCAGGATTGATGTCCATAGTCTGGAGAGAAAGAGTGGAATTCAAATTTTTCAGCAGAGACTTAAGCAGGTCCTCAACCACAGGCTCTGCAGCAGCATTAAGTCCTGCTCCTTACACATCATCACACAGTCTAAGATCTGGGTCAGGCTCAATATCATTGCCTGACAATCCAGGAGAGACTTAATGGACAGGAAAGGAATGAAAATCAGCAGGAAAAGAGGAAGGGAAAAGAATTTGGAGAGGAGAAGCCCTGAAGATTGGCAGATGAAAGGCCAGGTCTCGATTGCCGAAGAAAGGGCTGCAGCGCAGAAAAAGCATACAGCGCCGTAGACAGCTGACGAAAGGCCACGGTGCTGAGAAACTCAACGCGCTGACAGTGCACTGGCGCTGAGCAAACCACCAACAGCGCCGAAACCAACCTAGGTACCCGAAGATCAGGATTTGAGGGAAAAGAAGGAAGAATACCAGGAGATAAAGGCATTGGTGTGGCCCCCTGCGACGCAGCCATGTGAGGGGGGAAAACACCTGAGCACGGAGTCGACGGCACTGAAGAGGGCGCCGCGCATCTAGGGAGGCACAATCACCCTGCCCAATCCCCCGAAGAGACTGAGGGCCCCGGAGTGACCAGGCCAGGCAGTTGGACCAACCTCTGAGCCCACTGCTCCATCAGAGTGGCCCACTGATGAAACTGCTCATCGAGAGCCCTACCAGAAGGTGAGGAAGGGTTCCGGTGTCTAAGAGGTCAGTGTCCAGAACCAGAAACAGTCGACTCCGAATGAGGAGACTGGAAACTGACCTCAATGACTGACCATCGACGCACAGACATATCAGAGGGCAACCTCGAGTGATGCCTTCTCTTTTTTGACCTACAGGCCAAAGAAGATCTCGAGGGCGAATGTTGCAGAGAATGCGACCGTTTTCTTTTATGCTTGCGGGGGGCCCGCCCCTCCCCTCAGGTACTGGACCGTCCATTGTCAGACCCCCTTTCCGGAGAAGGAGGTGTCCGGCTGACTGAAGAGCTTTCATACGAAGTCTCCCTACCGACACCTGACCCGCTCATGGTCGACTCTGTCAATGTACGGGGAGACTTCTTTCTTCGATAAGAATAAATTATAGTAAGCGGTACTTTATTCGAAAAATACTACAAAATAATAAACTGAAAACTATGCTGCTAGTTTGAAGTTTGACTCCCAGCAGGTGAGCAACGTTGTCACTTAAGTGCACTCAATGGCAGGGAAGAACAGGTTACTCACCTGTAACAGTAGATCAAGGAGTGGTATATTTTGTTCATCCACACACTCTGGCATGTCCCTTTCCCCTTTAAATCTCGCCAGAAAGTCTTCAAGCTGGCTCCTCCCACTCACCAGGGTGGTAAATACCTCGGCTCTGCCCCATGACACCAGATCTTAGCCCGCTAGAAGCAAGGTGGTGCGCCTATAGCCGGGGAGGTCGGGTGGGTGCGTGTGGATAAACAACATACACCACTCCTAGAAGTACTGTTACAGTTGAGTAAACTGTTCTTCTAGGAGCGTGGATATGTTGTTCATCCACACTCTCTGGCAGACTCCAAGCAGTTCTCCGGGAGGAGGGAGGCAAGGCGCATCCCCCCCCCATTTAGGAAATAGAGACTGGAGAACAGAGGCCACAAAACCAGTATCCCAACGTGACTCAAGGTCGATGTGGTAGTGGATAATGAAGGTGTTTGCTGACTTCCAGGTAGCAGCCCGACAGATCTCCTGGATAGGGATGTCCCTGGAAGCAGCCACCGATGCAGCAGTATGGCGGGTAGAATGAGCTCTTATCCCTCTGGGAGGCTCCTTGCCCACCAACTCATAGCACAGACTTATGCATGATGTAATCCATCTCGTAATGGTCCATTTAGCTGCGGGTCTGCCAGAAGCGGCTTCAGCGTAGGTGACAAACAGCTGGTGAACATCTCCCCGAATTTCCACCGTCCGCTCCTTATAACAGGAGAGAGCACGTCTCAGGTCCAGAGTATGGAGCCTGTACTCGGTGTCCGAGGTGTAGTTAGGGTAGTATACCGGCAGAGTCAAAACCTGGTTAAGAAGAAACTCTGAAACCACCTTCGGAAGGAATTTCGGATGGGGGCGCATGACAACTTTGTCGCTGTGGAAGACCAGATATGGGGAGTCCACCAAAAGCGCCTAGCGCTCCCCTGTCCTTCTGGCTGATGTGATAGCCACCAGGAAGGCCGTCTTCCATGACAAGTGTGAGAGCTCACACTTGTGCATGGGTTCGAATGGCTTGCCCATGAGCTTTGCCAAAACCAGAAAGAGATCACAAAGAGGTGGAGGTTCACACACTGAAGGGGATATGTGATCCAGGCCTTTGAAAAAGCGCCCGACCACTGTCAGCTGACCGGCCCGCGCCCAGTAAGTAGAAATGGCTGCCAGGTGCACCCAAAGGGTCAATGACCGTAGACCCCCTTTGGAGAGAGACCAAAGGTAGTCTAGAATGTTAGCCACAGGGCAGGATGAGGGGTCCAGACTCTTACCCTGACACCAAATGGAAAACCTTTTCCATTTGAAGGCAGAACATTTCCTGGTCGATTCCTTATGAGATGCCTCCACCACGGTGTAGACATCCTCGGAAAGACCCACAGCCTGGAACTCTACCCACTCAGGTACCAGACTGTGAGGTGCAGGGACTGAAGGTCAGGATGGAAAACCTTCCCCTGGTTGAGTGATATCAGGTCCGGGCGTGTACAAAGCAGCTCCGGGGCCTGCAGCTGAGGCTGAGGAGATCTGGATACCAGAACTGGTGGGGCCAATCTGGGGCTACCAGGATCATCTTTGCCTTGTCCCTCCTCACCTTGAGTAACACCTTGTGGATCAAGGGAAATGGAGGGAAGGCATAGAGGAGGCCTGGGGTCCATGGCCTCAAGAAGGCATCCCCCTGCAGCGAGCTCTGCTGAGGGAGGCGGGCATGGTACAGACTCAGCTTGGTGTTCTCCCTGGAGGCAAACAGGTCCACCAATGACTTGCCCCAATGGGAGAACAGACTGTAAGCTACATCTGGATGGAGAGACCACTCATGGGATGTCTGGCCTAAGTGGCTGAGAGCATCTGCCAGTTGGTTCGAGACCCCTGCCACATGGATGGCTAGGAGATCCGCCTCCAACCTGACGAGGGTCCAGATTTGGAGCGCCTCCCTGCATAGTAGATGGGAGTGTGTGCCGCCCTGTTTGTTGACGTAGTACATGGTTGTGGTATTGTCCATCTGGACTTGAACCACTTGACCCCGGAGCTGAGGAGCGAAAGCTGACAGTGCCGGTCTGACTGCTCTGAGCTCCAACAGGTTGATGTGGTATCGGGAATTCTCAGGGGTCCAGAACCCGTGGGCCCTGTTGTCCCCCATCTGGGCTCCCCAGCCTGTGAGAGAGGCATCGGTCATCAGGACGACCGTCGGCTCTGGGAGGACAAACGGGATCCCTTCCTGCAACTGTTCTGGGGCAGTTCACCATTGGAGAGCATCCCACATGTTCTGGGTTACAGTGATCAGCTGGTCAAAATGACCCTGGCGCTGAGTCCACTGGGCAGCCAGCTCCCACTGGAGGGAGCGCATGTGCCACCTGGCCCAATGGACCACCAAGGTGCATGCCACTATGTTACCCAGAAGGCACAGAAAGTCCCGGGCAGGGCGCAAGTGCCCAACCAGAAATGATTGGGCAAAGAAGGAGAGGACCTCCACCCTGTGCAAGAAGTGGTGTCATGCACAACACCCAGGCAGCAGACACACAAGAGGCGGAGATCAGTGCGCGACATTTTCTGTCCGCAGGGTCACCAGCTAAATCCGTGGGAAGACTTGTCCTCCATGTCCAATGCGCTCAGATTGGTATCGAAAACTACGATGAGTTTTAAAGAAAGTGATTGCGGTGAAAACTGTCACTGAGAATCCAGGGCCTACAAACTGCAGAAGTAGCATGAGGGAACCTGAATCTTCCAGCGGAAAGGAAGATCTGGCGTCATGGGGCGGAGCCGAGGTATTTACCACCCGGGTGGGTGGGAGAAGCCAGCTTGAATACTTTCCGGCGAGATTTAAAGGGGAAAGGGACATGCCAGAGAGTGTGGATGAACAACATATCCACGCTCCTAGAAAAAAGGAACTGAGACGGTTGGAGGGTCGATGCCAATATAGTCACTGCCGCATGAGCAGAGGCTCGCGGCACCACTCCTCGCGGCTCCATCTCTGGCGCTGACCCTCCTGCAAAAAGTTTGCTCCCACTGGGTCCTAGTGCCTCCAGCGTAGTTTCCATTAGTGTGAATGAGTGGTGGAGACTTTATGTCCAGGAAGATCCATATTTTGCGCAATGGGCCAGGCTGTCTGCTCTGCCATCACCACCCAATATAAGATCACCTGGCATCTGCTTCAGTTCTTCGAGTAACTGTGCCTGCTGTGAACTCCACATATTCTCTATGGTTGGCAGTACCTCTCCCTCTGTTTATGAAATGTCCACCTGTAGATTCTGGCAATGCTCATAAACAGGAAGATCCGTAGCCCCTTGGCTACTTGGCAACCCAACGTATAGATGGCCACAGCCATGCAGACATTGACATGGATGATCTGTGCTTTTACAGGTTGATTTTGCCACCTCTTCTGAAAGCCGCAGGTCTGGCAGTTCACGTCTATCACTAGCAATGTCCCCTGCCAGCATTTTGGCTCATCTGTGGAGAACAATGGTGCTGGGGAACCACAGTGGAGGCAGTTGCTGAAGAGGTCTTCCAAACTTGACCTGTACACAATGTACTTTGGGCTCATGTTCTGGCAGATATTTGGTAGTCATGGGACTCCTGTGAAACAGCACAGATAGACAGTGTGAGACTGACGGTTGTTCATTATGTCAGGGGCGAGGGGGACAGCGTTGGGATACTGCAGTGGTGTTGTGTGCACCCCTGCACACATGTTGACCACCACCTGCCCATTTTCTCCCCATGCTCTCCCGTTGTGCACGCGACTTGCCACGCCCACATGGTATGTACTCCAATTAAATTGTTGACTGATCAGTGCCATGCCATGATGACAACCCTGTTGATGATAATGGTGACTGTGGTGGTGTGGATGACTGACAGTCCATTTGTACGTTCTATGGTGTGCCAAGGTCAGCGAGTGGTTCCCACTGTACACCTATGGCAACTGCCCTCCTAATCTTTATCTGTGTTCCTAGAGACAAGTATTGTTATGTTTACTGGCATCACGTGCAGATCTGTTTTGTGTCACTACAAAATGAGCATGTTACTCACCCTTTTTATGGCTCAGTAGTGTCTGATGGATATGTGTTGACCGTGACACTCTTTTGGGTTGCCTAGCATGGACATGGCGACGTACAGTTGTACGGCCTCTTGTTTCCTGTGTCCCTGTGCTGCAGCTGCTTCTGTGGGGTGCACTCCCATGGTGTGTTCCTCAGTAGTGATGGCCTCACATATCCCCAACACATTCACGTTGAGGGTGTTGTCTCTGTGGCGTTCATTATCTCCACTTGGCAGGGGATCCGAGGACATCTGGATAGATACGGGACAGATGACACAACTGTCACATGGTGTTGCTTGTGTTGTGTTTCTATTGCATAAACATGTGGCAGTGCAATGCATAACAATGTTCAACCATCGAAGAATGCATCCCATGTGTGCCTGGCAACTGGTATGTGTAGACTGCCGTGTCCGCATGGTGTGTGTTCTTGTGCATTACTTGTCCAGTTCCATCATATCATGTCCCATGCGGTACCTTTGGTCTTGTGGTCCTGTGCACTGGACCTCTGCTACATACGGACACAGTGGTTGCAGTCTTCACATGTGCATTACCCTGTGTATCCAGGGTAGGGCGCTCACAGGTGTCGCAGACAACATGCTCCATCACTGTATGGTCCACTATGCTCCTCCTGTCCGTTATGTGGACTTTGTTTGGGTGCACATGACAACATGTACATGCTGCTGTTGGATATGTACATGGCCATGTCATGGACACATACTCAGGACAGTTGGTACATCATACCTGGAAGTCTTGTGTGTCATGACTGCAGCAGTGGTGGATTGCAGTGGGTGAGGTTCTGCTTCTACATGGCTGGGATGTATGTGACCTGTCAGGTATGTGTGTTCGGTTTCCCTCTGTAAATGTCAGTGGCACACAACTGTCTGTACTGAGTGTCACGTGCTCTAAGTGCGGTGTTCAGCTGCTGGGTGACAGGGGGACCGGTACTCATGCTGTACTATTGTGTGTGCAGTGACACTTGTGTGCATGAAGCCACATTGTGTATGGGGCATTTGTGTGGCAGACCTGTGAGTGTTGCGTCTCACAGTGTGTCCCGCCCATGTTGTAGCTGTCTTACTCTGCACACAATCCAGTGACCATGGTTCACAGCATACATGCATGCCATGCTGGTCTGCGCCTGTGTCTCTCTTGTACCAGTGCACATGTGGGGGTACTCTATCCCTGCTACCCCCCTAAGTGACCACGTAATCATTTGTGTGCAACTCTACACATGCTGTTGCAACGGGTGAAACACTTTCTAGTGTGCATGCTACAGCACACATCGATCCTGTGTTGGATCATTCTCACTACATGTTCTGCTTGCGAACTCGTGCCCCCCTCCCCTCAAACCATGTTGGTCATCTGTGCTCCCATGCAATTCTGTGCTACGGCCTTCTGACCGAGGAACACCATGACTATTTGTTCTTCCACCATGCCTCCCAGTCATGGGGTGTGCTGCTATTTGTGTCTTTTGCCATACGTGCACCCTGCTGGCTGTGCTGTTGCTGGCTGCTGCTGTATGTGCACGCCAACAACACACCCTTGGCTGCTACAGCAGTGTCCACATGTTTTTTTGCATGCCAGGTATCAATCAGCTTCGGTGTCACTGCGCAGCATGGTGGACACTGTCGATTTCCTTTCCTGGTACAGGACACACTGGCTGACCTAGTTGGCATGGCTTCCCTGGCATGGTGTTTCTCTCCATGTCTGGTGCCTCATGCAGCTGCCATGGCTTGCGTCACTGGCATTTGCACATGCCATGCCCAAAACACAACACACAGATTTCACACTCATTGCTGGTTACTGGTTTTGTTCAGGTATGTTATATTTTCAAC
Source organism: Neoceratodus forsteri (assembly GCA_016271365.2). Lineage (NCBI taxonomy): Eukaryota > Metazoa > Chordata > Ceratodontiformes > Ceratodontidae > Neoceratodus > Neoceratodus forsteri. Next base: position 1,401,210,169 of record CM057453.1, read on the forward strand.
GTTGCTGTCGGCTGCATGTGCACGCTTCACGGTGTTCCCTGGCACTCCTGGTGACGCTGGCCGCTTGGTGGACACACTGCTGCTGTTGGTCGTGTGGTTGCTTGTGCCTGGTCTTCTTGTTGGCACTGTATCCTATTTCAGTCTCAGGTATTTGGCAAACTTCATTCTGAGCTGCACTAGATTTTCAAATTGGTCCTCAATGAAGTGGTCAGAGTAGTCGTGTGATGCGGCAGCTGACTGCCAGTTCCATGACCTATCAAGTTGCATGAACTCCAACCACTTCTGGAATCTCTGGGGGGGTTGGGGGACTTCGCCCTCTTTGGGAATGTCAATAGTGCTCCACTGTCACTAGGTATGTTTTTACATCCACCCACTACACAATAATTGACCATTGTGCTGCAGGGGTTACGTTTGTTCATGGGGTGTCTGTGCCATACCATATGGTTGGGCAGCTGTTGTGGTGTTGGTTTCTGTGTTCTTTGGGCACTGTATATTGCATGCGGCCCGTCACACATGCAATGCTGTCACTGTCCCAGGACTTTACACCTCACAGCCCACCTGCATGTCTGTCTGTGGATTGTTTGCTTGACATGCGTCATTCGTGACTCACAGTACACTATCGATGTTTATCTGTGTGCTGCAGTGTTAACTGTGGCTTCCAAACTCTGGGTCTGTTCCTTGCTGAACTCTGTGTTGATGCTTGCCCCGGGGAGAGCAGCTGTTCACACCGGTTGATGTGCTTCAGCACTTTGTGTTGCTGCCTGTCTTGCCTGCAGGTATTCTGTCCTTTGTTGCTTTTATTTGCATTTTGCTGTGCTGGTTTACAACTCTGCTTTGCTCTGGGCGATGTCCGTTCTCGGTGGCTGTCTGGGCTGTACTCTGCTTTATGCATGGGTCGTGCGCGCGCACACTGTTCGTCCATGTACACGTCGCCTAGCAGTGGAACGGACGCTTGATGTATTGGGCACACTCGCAGTGGCTGTCACCTGATCCCTGCCTTGACGTCGTGGGCAGGGTGTGTGTCTTCACAGATACTGGTGAAAACTACTGGGCTGCGCTCATCCGTCCTTGTACACTTTGCTGCTTTTTTGCACAGTTATGTCTCCCCAGGTATTGACTGTCACTGATTGCCTTGGCTGGCTGCCTGCTTCTGGAATCTGCTTATTTCTGAGTTGTCAGCAGATCGCTAAATCACTTTAACATACAGATCCTTGTAAGAACAGATCCAGAAGCAAATGGTTTAATACCTTTTACTGGACCAACATAGATGTTACAAAAAGAACAAAGTGCTTAAGCTTTCGGACTAACAAAGTCCTTTCTCAGAAGCTTATGACAGTTAATTCAGAAACTCACATACTATTAACACCCAGATCATACATAAAAAAAAACAGAAAAAATTCTCATTGGTTTAAAAAACTCATTTAAACCATCACTGAAGTCAGAAACAGTTGAACCATACCTCACCACTTTGCTTTAAAGATACTTTGAAGGTCAAATGTCATCTCAGTAAGATGATAACCTACCCAGCAGATAAGTAAGCATTAATCACCGACAGAGGAGGGCTCTACCGGTGGATTAATGCCCGGCTGGGGGGGTTGGTGCACGGGGCCGAAGAACGGGTGCTTCCAACCACCCAGCAGGCATTAATCACCCGGTAGAGCCAGACGCTGGAGGTGATTGATGCACTTGTAACATGGGCACCACATAATAGGTTTGCGATTGTCTGTGTCATCTTGCTAGGTGAGAGCGGTAAAGATCCACGGTCACATTCAGTACTGTACGACACGCACTCTGCTTGGTCAAACAACATTTATTTATGTGACGATTTGTTTTGGACTAGAAAAACAAATTGTCACAGTTTGACATTTTCGAGGACGATTACTGTGCCAGTACTACAGCGGATGACATCAAAGCGTACAGCTCCTCACAATTCGGTTGTGACACTGTATAGTAGCAGAAGTCTACTGTCTCTTTTTGTGCCGCTCTCTGTCATTTGCATACGTTTCTGTGTTTCACTTACTTTTAGCACTATAACTGTCGTCTCGATCGCCACGCATACTTATCCTCGACTGATCGCGCTATTCCCTTTACTACACGGAGGGCGAAGCTAGCTATCCACTTCTCCATGTCTGCGAGTGGTTGACAGCTTGCCACAATCTACACTATCACAGCGCGCTTGGTTACCGACATATCTCCCATCTCTGGAACTGATCCACAGCGCTTGTGCTTGCCGGTCACCCTGTGTTGGGTCTCCCAGCTGCTCATTGCCATCTCAGTGCCGCACCGTGTGGCTACTTGTGGTACAGCGCTAGCGGGCTCTACTGGTGAATTAATCACCGCAGGATTTCGATCAGGTAACGCATTTTGACCAATCGTATCTGTCTATTTCATCCTCATCTTTCAGCCCATGTTACAATTCAACTATCATAAATTCTAACTGTCTCAGCATGTGCATTGAATACAGTCATAATGAACGGTTGGATTCAATTCTCACTTAAGCACATGTTAAAAATGTGATATTATTGTATGTTAAAAACAACCAATTATATAACTGAAATTTTCTATGTATGGCATTAAGAGGGTTTAAAATAAAGTTAACCTAGTGTGAGCAACTGTTACACACTGTTGTACAGTCTAAAACATATCTGGAGACATTTTTCCAACTATACACTCAACCAGTTACTATATTCCATAAACCTTAAAACCTTCAGTGTTTTAACAGGATTTTATACAAGGTAATATCAATTGTCAGTATAAGTGCCAAATTGTGGGAAAAAAACTGTCAAGGACCCCCATGTAAATAAGACTATAAATCCTGATATGTTCAGAGTTCAATAATGCGTCAGTATATAATCAAACTACTGTATGAACAGAGACAGTCTAAGGACTCTGAATAAAACCAAATGGAATTAAACCCTACCACTCCGTGGGTAGATAACTAGTTAGAAGAAAGTGTATATTCACTATGTATGTGAGCTAAGAGTCCTAACACATCATCATTTACACCAGTCACTACAATATTTACCCAATAGAATTTAACCAGTCAAGGATCCCTAAGTAAATGAGATCATGCATTCTAATATGTTCAGAGTTCAAAAATGTGACAGTATATAATCAAACTACTATACGTACAATAACAGACCAAAGAATGTGTGGTTCTATTCAGATAATATGGACTTGTCTATGTCCTTCCAGAGGTGTGGCCCCCAGAACTTAACACAGTACTCCAGGTGTGGCCTCACCATTGATCTATATAGGGGTAACACTGCCTCCCTTTTTCTGCTGGTGATATCCCTCCTTATGCACCCCAGCAGCCTACTAGCCTTTCCTTCTGTCTTATCTCACTGCTTTGCTACCTTCAGGTTATCAGATTTGATGACCCCAAGATCCCTTTCCTGTTTTGTTGTTAACACCCCAAAAAAATGATATGCTGACCTTGGGTTTCTATGCCCCCATGTGCATAATTTTACATTTTTAGGCGCTGAAGCCCAGTTGCCAAACCCTTGACCAGTCTTACAGTTTTTTTGGGGTTTTTTTTTTAAGATCTTCCTTCATTTACTCTATATCCCCCACCCCCCGTGTGTCCACTTTGTTGAAGATTTTTGGTGTCATCCGCGAACAAGCATGCCTTTCCTGCCAGCATCTCTGCGATGTCCCTAATAAAGATATTTAAGAGGACCGGCCCCAGTACTGACCCCTGTGGCACCCCGCTGGTTACCTTATCTTCCTCTGAGTGAACACCATTTACCACCACCCTCTGAGTTCTGTTAGTTAGCCAACTTTGTACCCATTTTACTATCTTTGGACCTACTCCCATGCTACCTCAGTCTTCTACGTGGAACGGTGTCAAAGGCCTTACTGAGATCCAGGTAGGCCAAATGCACCACTCCTCCCTCATCCACCTCCCTGGTAACCCAGTCAAAAAACTATCAGGCTTGTTTGGCAAGATCTATTCCCTGTTAAGCCACGCTGCCTCGGATCCCACAATCTACTGGTGTCAAGGTATTCCCCCAATCCTTTCTTTAAGTAAAGTTTCCATAACCTTGCCCACCACCAAAGTCAGGCTTACAGGTCGGTAGTTTCCTACCTCTTCCATATTCCCACTGTTGTGTAGTGGGACCACATCCACCATCCTCCAGTCCCCCAGAACGTCCCCCGTATCCAGTGATAAATTGAACAGGGCACTTCCTTTAGTTCCCTCAGTACCCTGGGGTGAACCCCATCCATCCCCATAGCCTGGTCTACTCTTAGGTTTGCTAGTTCCCTGAGGACTTTCTCCTTCATAAAAGGGCTAGTGTCTATCTCCATTCCCTTAATGCCCTTTTCCACTATCTGTGGCCCGTCACCTACTCCTTCCTTTGTGAATACTGAACAAAAGTACTTATTCAGTATGTCAGCTTTCTTCTGGTCCTCTTCCACACTTCCTCTCCACCTCCCCTTTTACTCTGCCTTGCTTTTCTTCTCTTCGCTTATGTACCTGAAGAAAAGTACAGTTACGTAAGAACTTACCGTTAACAGTACATTTTTGAGAGAGGCTCTTGCAGTAGGTAATGACATATAGGACTGAAGCCGGCTGGCGCCAGGACCCACATGGAAAAATTTCTAGCTAGCATTCTCTGGCGAGAGACTACTTACATGTCAAATGACTGGCGATCTTGTGCGCGTCAGTATAAAGCGGTCCCCACGCCCGCCTTCCAGTTCTTTCCTGCCAAAGGCCAAAAGGCAAGACGAGAGAAGCAGATATTTCCCATCCAGGAAAAGGAGCTGAAAAGCTTAGGGGATGGAGGGTGGTAGTGGATGTTACTGACAGAAGAGCCTCTCTCTCGAAGATCTACTGTTACGGTAAGTTCTACGTAACTGTACTATCTTACTTCGAGAGGGCTCTTGCAGTAGGTAATTACATATAGGACTGAGTCCCAAGCAGTCTGGAACAAGAAGAAGCAAACGGGAGGAGGAAAACTACTTAGGAGTAGACCATCTGGGTGTAAAGGTCTTAGGACAGAAGACCTTGCAGAACAGCCAACCCGAAGCCTGCTCTACGGCGAGAGGCAATGTCCAAACTGTAATGTTTCATAAAGGTATGGACAGAAGTCCAAGTAGCGGCTGCACAAATGTCGGCCACTGATACATTCTTGAAACAAGCCACAGAGGCAGCGACCCCTCTGGTGGAGTGGCCTCCGACTTGACCCGGCAGGGTCTTCTTGTACTTGTCATAACAGAAAGTGATACAATGAGCCAACCATTTGCACAGGCATTGCTTGGAAACAGCACTGCCTTCTCTTTTATGCGCATAAGAGATAAACAGTTGATCAGTCTTTTTGAGATCCTTCGTCCTGGTGGTGTAGTATCTCAGAATCCAGTGAACATCCAGAGTATGCAGGAGGTACTCCCCTTGATTGGAGTGCTGCATAAAGAAAGCAGGTAACTCTATGGATTGATTCAGTGTAGATTCTGCTACCACCTTGGGGAGAAACTTCGGGTTGGTACGCAGAGCCACACATTCCTTGTGAAAAATCAAATACGGGATTTTGCACATCAGGGCCTAGAGCTCGGAAATCCTTTGAGCAGAAGTAATGGCCACAAGGAAGAGAGTCTTCCATGAGAGGAACTTCAGGTCTGCTGAGGCTGCCGGCTTGAAAGGAGGCAGAGTAAGCTTCTCAAGAATAAAATTCAGATCCACAGAGGGGCAGGAACTCGGACAGGGGGTCTCAAGTGAAGGACCCCTCTAAGGAAGGTCTTAGAGACCTCCAGTTGAGCAAACGTCCTGTCTGCAAAAGGGACATGATGGTCCGAGATGGCTGCCATGTGAACCTTCAAAGAAGAACGACTGAGACCCAGATCAAAGAGGTGTCGCAAGTAATCCAGAAGCTGCCCAACAGAGCACGAGAAAGCCTCGAAATGTTTGGAAACGGCCCAGATAGTGAACCATTTCTATTTCATGGCATAGGTAGATCTAGTGGAGGGTTTCCTGGCCTCCACCAGAATATCAGCCACTCAGGAGGAAACCCCGAATCAGGCTTGAGCTACGTCTGCAGGAGTCACGCGTGCAACTGAAGGGACTTGAGGACTGGATGAACCAGGGTCCCCTGATCCTGGGTCAGCAAAAGTTGAGACAGAGGAAGAGGAGGTTCCTCTGAGTACTGTTGCAGAAGAGAGAACCAGACTTGCCTGGGCCAGAAAGGAGCGATCAGTATCATTCGAGCTCCTTCTGAGCTGAGTTTCTTTAAGACCCTCGGAATCAAGGGGATTGGAGGGAAAGCACAGACGAACCTGCCCTTCCAGTCTAGAGACAGAGCGTCTCTCCAAAAAGTGGCGCGCCCCTGGAGTGAGCGGGCAGAAGTCAGGAAGTTTTGCGTTGTGAGGGGATGCGAACAGGTCTACCTGTGGAGTTCCCCAATGTAGGAAGATATCCTCTGCTACCCCCTGATCCAGTTCCCACTCGTGAACGTGAGCAGACAACTGAATGAGGTGGTCTGCCAACATGTTCCCGACCCCTGGGACGTGAATTGCCATGAGATGAGGGTTGTGCTGCACTGCCCAATCTCAAACTCGCACTGCCTCCCTGCAAAGGGGGTAAGAAAGTACAGTTACGTAAGAACTTACCGTAACAGTAGATCTTCGAAAGGAGCTCTGGCAGCAGGCTATAACATTTAGGACTAAGTCGCAGGCACTAGGACCACACGGTGAAAACTTCTGCCAGCAATACCAGCGGGGACCGCCCCCTGACGCCGGCCCCGCCCCGACGTCGGTCAGGGTACAAGAGGGGGCGGACCCAGCTCCACCTCAGTTCTCCCGCCAGTACCCAGCAGAAGGCCTGACAAGAGAAGGAGGCGAAGCCTACATCTAGAAAGGAAAGAAAATAGACCTGCACTTTCCGAGGGGGAAGGCGGGAGGAAAGCGCTTGCTGCAAGAGCTCCTCTCGAAGATCTACTGTTACGTAAAGTTCTTACTTACCTGTACTATCTTACTCGAGTGGGAGCTCTGCAGCAGGCTATAACATTTAGGACTGAATCCCAAGCAGTCCATAGCAAGGAGGTAGCCAACCCGGGAGGAGGAATATGTCAATCCAGAGGCCCTCAGGACAAAAAGTCCTTGCAAAACCGCTAGGTCAAGCCAGCATGGCGTCTGGAGACGATATCCAAGCTGTAATGCTTGATAAAGGTATGCACCGAGTTCCAGGTCGCGGCCGCACAAATGTCCTGGATTGCGACATTCCGCATGGCGGCAAAAGAAGCTGACACTCCTCAGGTGGAGTGACCCCTAACCGGGCCCGGCAGGGGTTTATTGTGATGCTCATAGCAAAACAAGACGCAACGGACTATCCATTTAGAGATACTCTGCTTGGACACCAGTTGACCCAAGCGATGTGGTGCTAAAGCCACAAAGAGCTGCTCCGATTTACGGTGCTGAACTGTTCTGTTGAGGTAATACCTCAGGGACCTGTGGACATCCAATGTGTGGAGGACAGCCTCCCTCTATTGGAAGGAAGGAAAATAAACTGGAAGATCAACCGACTGGTTGAGGGTCAACTCCGAGACCACCTTGGGAAGAAACTTAGGATTAGTTCTGAGGGAAACCCTTTCCCTATGAAAAACCAAATAGGGCTCTTTGCACATCAGAGCCTGGAGCTCGGAAACCCTTCGAGCTGAAGTAACAGCAATCAGAAAACAAACTTTCCAAGAAAGGTAACGCAACTCACAACTTGCCGTGGGCTCAAAAGGAGGGAGGGTGAGTTTCTCCCAACACAAAAAGGAGGTCCCAAGGTGGGACAGGGTCCTAATGGAGGTCTCATGTGTAGAATTTCTAAGGAAGGCGCTGGCCATGCCTAACTGCACCAATGCTCTCTCTCCACGAGAGCATGATAGGTGGAAATTGCTCACATGTGCACCTTGATAGAGGAATAGCTCAGGCCTTTCTCATACAAGGAGAGGAGATACTGCAAAGTGGAGTTCACAGGGCAGGTGACAGGATCCAAATGTTGGCAAGGCCCAAAGACAGAAACGCTCCACTCTTAGCGTAAGTGGAGCGAGTAGAGGGCTTTCATGGATGCTAAGACCTCAGCCACCTCGGGAAACCCGATCTGTTTTAGCTACATCTGAAGGAGCCAAGCATGAAGGTGCAGGGATCTGAGATCCGGTGAACCAGGAGACCCCTGGTCCTGGACAGCAGCTGCAGCAAATGGCATGGGATTGGAGGTTCCTGGACAACCGCTGCAGGAGTGGGAACCAGATCTGTCTAGGCCAGTTGGGGCCACAAGGATCATCCGGCCCCCCTCTGCCTGTAGATTTGAGCAGAACCCTCTGAATGAGAGGGAAGCGAGGAAAGGCATAAAGAAACCCCCTGCCCAGCAAAGGGATAACGCGTCTGGCCAAAAACTCGATAGCGTGCTCTCTGTGACAAAACAGTGGCAGTTTAGCGCCAGTGGTGGCAGCAAAGAGATCCAGCTCGGGAAGACCCCACCTGTCGAATAGCTGATCCCTTCTGGACTGTAGCAACTCCCTGCGTGTGCTCGGCCCGCGACCTGCTGAGGTTGTCGGCCAAATCTTTTAGGACGCCTGGAACGTGCACGGCAGGACAGAAGAGATACCCGCTCAAGTCCCGAGTACCAAACTCTCATCGCCTCCTGCAAAGAGGATAGGAATAAGTGCCTCCTTGCTTTGTTGATGTAAAAGACACTGCCATGTTGTCCCGCCTGAATTAGAAAGAGAGCCTGGTACACCAGATCCTCCCGAAATGCCTGAAGAGCGTGAGACACGGCATAGCACATTGATGTGGAGGACCGTTCCTTGGGTGACCAAACCCCCTAGATTTGATGAACACCCAGGTAGAGCCCCAACCCAGGTCCAATAAATCCGTCCGTGAAAGTCTGACCTGGAGGCTCGGACAAAACTCCCTTTCTCCAGATGCTGGGGTCTAACCACCAAAGCAATGTTCTTCTGACTGGCTCCGGAAGTTCCTGACTAAGCGTCCAGGACGTCAGAGCATTGATCCCACTGCACCCTGAGCATCCATTGTGGGACTCTCTGTGGGCAGGGCCAAAGGTGTGAGCTGGAATGGCAGCAGCCATATGCCCTAATAAGCTGAGAAGTTCCGGGCCAGAACTTCGAGTGCTATGGAGATCCGTTCAACAATGTTCTATGCAGAATCCCCTGTCCTGTGGGAGAAAGGCCATGCCCTGGATAGAATCCAGGATCGCTCCTATGAGCGAGCTTTTGGCTGGGCTCTGGGGATGACTTTTCAAGTTCAGGGTGATCCCCAGCTCTTGGAATAAAGTATAAGTGTCTCTGAGAGGCGTGAAAGCCATCCCTTGACGGGGCCGCAGAAGCCAGTCGTCAGGTAAGGAACATATAATGCCCCAGCAGCAGGCAGCAGCCACCACTGCTAGGCATTTGGTGAAAACTTCTGGAGAGAAAGAGCGAGCTAGGAGCACCAACTGGAAAACGTCCTGTGAGGAGGAAAGACCCCTATATGTATGTATGCATCCCGCATGTCGAGAGAACAGAGACAGTCCCCTTGGTGCAGCAGAGGGAGGAGACCCTGAAGAGTCACCATCCTGAACTTTTTGTACTCTATAAAGAGATTTAATGGACTGAGGTCCAGAATGGGATGAAGATCCCCCGGCTTTTTTGGGACCAGAAAAAAGTGGGAGTAGAACCCCTGGCCCCGCTGATCCCAGGGGACTCTCTCTATTGCTTTCTTTTCCAGGAGGGCCTGAATTTCTCCTTCCAATAGCGGGATGTGAGAAGGAGGATAACGGGAGAGCTTTGGTGAGTAGTGTGGAGGAAACTCTTGTGAACTCAATGTGTCCCTCTCCGTACAACGTCCAAGACCTATTGATCTGTGGTAATAGAGCTCCACCCTTCAAGATGAAGGAGAAGCGCCCCCAACCAGCTCCCATGAACTTCTGACAGAAAGGGGCGAAGGAAGTCATTGAGCAGAACGGGGTTGGGAGAGGCCTGGGAGGACTTGGGCCCACGGGCGGAAGGTCCACAGACTGCTGGTTTCCGGATCTTCTGGGAAACCACCTCTCTGCCCTTGCTGGTTTCCATGGGCTGAAGTCGGATTGCCTGAGGACTTACGAAAAGGCCGACGGCAATGGAAGATGCTCTGGTCGCCAAGGTACATCTGGCGGACCCGACCAGATCAACTACCCGATTCCGGAGATGGGAGATCAAAGCCTCCGTCCCTGCCCAAACAAGACGGGTACCCTGAATGGCAAATCCCCGGATACCGGACTGCAGATCCTGGTGAAAGCCCGAAGTCTCAACCAGGCATGGCCAAAGGCACACCCCAGAGGCGCCGCCGCTGCACATATCGCCAGTGATCATCTGAGGGCTCTCAGTACATGAGAGCCCTCGTCCTAAAGAACAACTGCAATAGAGCCAGGAGCTCTGTCTCTTATCAAAGTCTGGCATGGCCTGTAGTCGACTCAAGACCCGTTCCCATAATACATTCTGGTACTGCACCATATGAGTGAGAATTCAGGGGCCGAACAGAACAGGTGGAGGCAGCATAAACTTTTTTGCCCACCTGATCCAGGTATCGGGACTCCAAGTCGGGAGGCTGAGAGCTGAGGTGCCGCGGCTGTCGAGATTTATCATGAGCAGCCGTGATCACAGATGAATCGGCCTGAGGGTGCTCCGCCAAGAAGGGTTCCGCCCTCGAGGCCTTATAGAGCCTATCTGACTTTTTGGGAACTGCCGGGATGGAGGCCGGATGCATCCAGGTGGATTTAGTAAGATCCTGGAAAGTATCCACCCAAGGAGGAATAACCAGAGGCTTCGGCTCCTCCTGCCTCAGGTATTTAGCCAATCTCCGGCGTTCCGGGTCCAGGTCTTCCGTGTCCCACTCGTTGGAAGCCTGGATATGCCTCATGACGTCCATAAAAGTTGGATTATCCGGAGGCGAGAGAGGCAGGTCCTTCTCTTCAGGGGAGCGCTTGAGGCTGAGAGAAGACGAAGAGGTCGATGAAGAAGAGGAGGATCGACTATCTGACTTGGAATAGTCTGATTCTAACCCATGACCATGCCTACGCTGACGTCGGTGACTAGGGGACTGACAACGGTCCGAAGACCGATTCCAGTCCCTGGACCGGCGACGGAGCAATGACTGACATCGGTCAGGAGACTGACACTGGGAGCAGTCCCGCTTAGCGCAAGAAGGGCTCCTGGAATGAGACCGGGACCGACGTCAGTCACTAGAAACCTTAAAGCGACATCGGTGGTCCTCGGATCTAGAGCGGGAACGAGCCCTGGAAGGGGGCGAAGGACGGCGCTCCGAGGACCTCAACGGAGAGGTCTCGCCCTCGGCTGTGGTTCACCTGCAGGATCCGGCACCGGATTCTGGGCCGGCGATGGGGAGGTTTGCTTGTGAACCTGCCCCCACCAAAACAAGAAAAGCTGTTTGAGCTCATCCTGGGAGAAAATCTCAGCCGCCCTGCTCGCGGAAAGAAGTCCCGGGCGGCGGGACGAAGGAGAGCTCTCCTGAGGGCCCAGGGGGAGAGGATCAGCGACAGGGACGCCGGTAGTTCTATGACCAACCCCGGTCCTTAGCCCTTCGACCAGCGCCAGTGTAGGGACCGACGACGGGTGATGCCAGGGGGGCGCCGAGAGTCCTTAACCTCCGGGGCACCTTTAGTGGTATGGCACCGGTGCCGTGGTAGGTAGGGTCAAGCAGGTACCCCACGGACTTGGAGATGACTCTTAAGCGGAGTCACCTTGATTGGCCGGCTTCTCCCCAGCCGGGCCGACTTAGCCTGAGAAGACTTGGTGAATCTCCAGACCGAGGACGGGCCTTCGAGAAGGCGTGAACGCGATCTGGACCGAGACACGGGACCTGTGTGGACCGACTAGCGCCTTTACTATGCCGCTTTCTTCTCTTTTTTCTTCCCCTCCGATGAGTGCAGGTCCATTTTCTGCTCTAAGAGGTAGGCCTTAAGGGCTTTCAGGCGGCGGATGCGGGTCCGGCTGGTATTGGCCTGGCAGTCAGCGCAATGAGCGGTGTCGTGGTCAGGGCCGAGGCAGAAAACGCACCGCCGGTGTCAGTCTTTAGCAGGAATCTGCCACCCGCAGTCGCACTTGTTAAGGTGTTCAGGGGACATTGAAGCCTGGGAAGACATCGAACCCGGCTGGAGGGAAGAGGGCTTGACGTCAGTACTAACCGCGGCAAACACCAAGGCAAAAGCACCAAAAATGTGGGGAAACCCTGCGAAATGGCAGTGGCACTGACATCGGTAGCAGAGGAAAACGGACAAAACCGTCGAAAAACGGAAGACTTGCTTGAAGACTTGCTTGAAGAAATTCTGTTCTCGCTGAGAATCGCAGACAGAAGCTAGCTTCACATGCGGGTACGCGGCGGGAAAGAACTGAGGTGGAGCTGGGTCCGCTCCCTCTTGTACCCTGACCAACGTCGGGGCCGGGCCGGAGTCGGGGCGGTCCCCGCTGGTATTGCTGGCAGAAGTTTTCACCGTGTGGTCCTAGTGCCTGCGGCTTGGTCCTAAATGTTATAGCCTGCTGCAAGAGCTCCCACTCGAAGTAAGATCGAGCTCCTCCCTGTTTGTTGATGTACCAGACCACACACGTTGTCCGTCTGGACCACCAGGTGCCCAAGAAGCAGATGCAGAGCCTGAAGAGTGTACAGCACAGCCCGAAGCTCGAGCACATTGATGTGGAGAGATTTTTTGAGCCTGGACCAGGAGCCTTGGGTCCTGTGAGGCCCGAGATGGGCTCCCCAACCCTCGCCCGAGGCATCCGTAGTGAGCGTCTGGGAGGGGGGAGAAAGACAGAAGGAAACTCCCTGGCAAAGCTTCTCCTGAACCATCCACATTGCAAGTCCCAAGCCATAGAAGTGGAGATCAGAACTAATTGATCTAGGTCGTCCACCAGCTGATCCCAATGAGACCGAAGCATCCACTGAGAAATTCTCATGTGGAGCCAAGCGCGAAGGACTGTCGGAATCGCAGCTACCATGAGCCCGAGAAGGTGAAGGCCCGACCTTGCACTGACCCGCCTGTGGCTGGACAACAGGCTGACCTGAGCCTGGAGTGAGGCCGCCCTGTCCAGTGGCAGGAATGCCATGCCGGAAGTCGTGTCCAGGATCGCCTCGATAAACTGGAGCCTCTGGGAAGGGATCAAGTGGGACTTGGTCTGGTTGACGATAATACCCAGGCAGGCAAAAACCTACAGGGTAAGGGAAAGGAAGCGCAGGAGTTCCTCCCTGGACAGGGCCGCCAGAAGCCAATCGTCCAGGTACGGGAAAACATGCACTCCCTGGGTATGCAGGTAGGCCGCTACCACCGAAAGACATTTGGTAAACACTCGGGGCACCAAGGAGAGACCAAATGGGAGGGCCTTGAACTGGTAGTGGTCCCCCTGGAACGCAAAACGTAGGTATTTGCGGTAGGAAGGCAAACGGGGATAGGCAGATAAACATCCTGCATATCCAGAGTGCACAGCCACTGTCCCAGGCGAAGAAGGGGCAGAAGACCCTGCAGAGAGAGCATTCTGAACCTTTTGTACGCCACAAACAAGTTCAGGGAGCTGAGGTCGAGAATCAGCCTCACATCTCCTGACTTCTTTGAGACCAGGAAGAAATGGGAATAGTACCCCGTCCCCCCAGAGGTGGGGAGGAACAGGCTCTATTGCCTCCTTCAAGAGAAGAGTGGATATTTCTTCCTGAACCAGAAGATGACGTTCTGGGGAGTAAGACGACCTGGGGGGAGGTTTTCGAGGAGGTTTCTGAAGAAACTCTATTGAGTGTCCTCCTGTGATCAGCTGGAGCACACAAGTGTCTGAAGTGATCCTCTCCCAACCCAGAAGGTGGAGGGAGAATCTCCCTCCTACCAGTTCCTCCAGAAATCCCAGAGGCTGTGGGAGAGGGAAGGAGTCAGGTGGTGCGAGGCAGCGTCACCGCTGAAGCCCCCGCTGCTTTTTTGGGCGGGGCGCTTGGCAGCTGGAGTGGCCTGACATTTATAGGCCCGCTTTCCCTAAGGTTTCGCTTTTTTCCAATTATGTCTGCGAAAGGGAGGATGCTGAGCCTGAGGGGGTTTGTACATGGAGTCAACGGACTTCAGTGCAGTACCCTTCTCCTGCAGATCGGTGATGATGTTCTTGACATCGCCACCGAACAGCACCGATCCCCCGGAAGGGCGCGTCCTGGATAGCAGACTGCACCTCCGGGACCAATCCTGACACACAGAACCAGACATGACGCCGCAAACCCATGGCGAAAGCCAAGCTCCTACCTGCAGCGTCCACTGCATCGTACGTGGCATGAAGCATGTGCCGACTGGCCGAACATGCACACCGGACTAGATCAGCCACTTCCTGCTTCGTTTGAGACTCAGGAAGGGAGTCCAACTAAGATTCCACCTCACTAAGGATCGCCTTCGGGTAATCCCCCATATGACCAACATAATTCAGGGCCCTTATTCCCAGAGTGGAGGAAGCGTAGACCTTCTTTCCGTACTGGTCCAGAAGGCGAGATTCCTTGTCCGGTGGTGATGAGCTCAAGTGTTTTGGATTAGCCGTCCGGCCATGAGCGGCGCTAATCACGACCAGATCAGCTCAAGGGTGAGAATTTAGGGAGTCAACACCCTCGAGAGCCTGACAAAGCCTATCCAGCTCCCTAGGAAGATAGGCTATGGCCGACGGTTGCTTCTAAATAGTAGAGACAAGGTCGGCATGAGGCTCAATCCAGGGTGGCACCAAGGTCGGAGCAGTCTCGGGCAGATCCAGGTGCGCAGCGAGTTTCTTACACTGTGGATCCGGCTCCAAGGAATGCCACTGATGAACCTCCTGGATTTTACGCAGCAACTCTGTGAAAGAAGGATCCTCTGGAGGTGACTTCGGAGGGGTCCTCGACCTGGGTTTATCCGGAGAGCAGGGCTTGTCGTCCAGGTCAGAACGACCGTCGTAGTCGTCTGAGGTCTCTGAGGAGGAAGAAGAGGAAGAAGACTCCTCCTCCTCCCGAGGCAGAGGAGGAATGGGCCCCTTGGGGAGACCCCGGGGAAGTGTATCCTGCCCTGCCCTGGAACCAGAGAGCTCACCTCTGGTACTGTATCCGAAGGTGGGGAGGGAGTCTCTCGTCTCCGACGTAGGGGGTCCAGAACCGGGACCAGCGTCGGAAGACGGCTCTCTACATCCCTGGTGAGCCGAACCATGGCCTCAGCCCACCAGGAGGCTAGAGTCTCCTTCAAATCCACCAGCGGCTGAGGGGGCGGTGGAGGGGGATTACGGATACTGGGGATATTCGTATTGCACATATCCATAGCCCGACGACGGGTAACCCGGTGTCCAGAAATGAGGCACCGTGTATTGTGGCATCGGATAGGTCGGCATCGGGTACTGGGGCGCCAGATACAATGGGTCGGATACCCAGGGCCGGGGGTCTGGGGGCAGATGGCCCGGGAGGATGCCGGCAGGCGGGCCTGGAACAGGAGGCCCGGCGTAGGGACAGCATTCGCGAGGAGGAAGGATGTCGCCCGACGACAGTAGGACCGGTGTCGGCATCCGAGGGACCAACGTCAGGTCGTCCGGCCCGGAGGGAGACCTGACAGGAGCGTACCTATATCCCCTGCATCGCCTGGAAAGGAGGGGAAAATCCCAGGGTCAAGCTGAGGAAACGCTGGGGCCTTGGAGGGCAGCAAATGCTGTGGAGAGTCGGGGATGGTGGACAGAGTATTAGAGTCCGGCGTCGGCTCAGACACCATACAACCGTCGAAGGGGCAGACGTTAGACTTACCGGCGGAATCAGGGCAGACGTCGGAGGAGCTGTCGTCTGACTTAGCGGAACCATCGCCTGAGGTAGGCCACAAAGGGGGTGCAGTCTGGTCAGGCGGCTTAGGGGCCGTGCGCTGCCCCAAAGAGTCGAACGACTTACCGGCCTTCTCTGGGCGGGTGTCAGAGGAGCTGACGTCTGGCTTACCAGAGCCACTTGTACCAGTAGGCCGCGCAGCAGTGGCCTTACTGGGAGTGGAAGCCTCCTTTTGTCCGGAGGCGCCCGAAGAGCCCGAGAGCGAGCCAGACGGGTGGGCAAGACGCCAATCTTGGAACCCTCCAAGATGGCTGCCGCTGAGCGTCCTGGGACGACATTACCTAAAGCACGGCAACTCCAGCTGGAGTCGCTGTGGCCAAATGAAGAGGAGTCCGGTCCGATGCTTCTCCTTGTCCTTCTTTTGCGGTGACCCTCTGGGGAAGTTGAGGGCTGACGAAGCTTCTTCAGCTCCTTCTCCATGGAAGTCATTTTCTTTTTAAGGATGTGGGTATCCAGGGACTGCTGCATCCGTCTGCTCATGGAGGTGTTGAATTTCAGACATTGCTGGCACTTCTCCACAGGGTGATCTGGGCCCAGACAAAAGAGGCACTGGGAGTGACCATCCTTGTGTGGGAGTTGGGCGCCGCATGAGTCGCACTTATTCTTGTGCTCAGAGGGTGTAGGGGACGACATCCACCACCGACATAGTAGACAAATTCCGAGTAAATCAAAGAAAAAACCGACAGTAGAACTACTGACGACAGACTGACGAGCAGTTGAACTCAACTGCGAGGCACTTACACGAGCTAACGGCAGGAAAGAACTGGAGGGCGGGCATGGGGGACTGCCCCTTTATACTGACGTCGCATGACGTCGATCACCTGACACGGGGGCGGTCCCCCGTCAGAGACTGCTAGCTAGAAATTTCTGCATGGGGTCCTGACACCTGCTGGCATAAGTCCTATATGTAATTACCTACTGCAAGAGCCCTCTCAAAGTAAGATGTTTTATTCCCCTTTTTTGCTGATTTGGCAATGTTTTCTTCCATTTGTGTTTTAGCTCTCCTTACTGCCTTCCTTTGTTTTTCCTGGTAATGCTCCCTCATCGTGTACCTTTTGAATGGCTGCTTTTTTTCCTTTACCTTCTCTGCTACGTCCTTGGAGAACTATAGCAGTCTCTTTATTCTCTTGCTCTTAGTAACCTGCTTGACACAGAGGTTTGTTGCCTTTCAATGGCCTGCTTTATTCTTGCCCACTTTTCTTCTACCCCACCCTAATTCCTGCCAGGGCTTCCCTGAGGCACGCTCCCATTTTCTTAAAATTGGCCCTCCTGAAGACCCTCAATTTAACGTGGCTCAGTTCTTTACCAGGAAAGACACACTAAGCTGAAGCTTGTTTACAGGTGAAACCTGGGAGCATAACGAAGTTAAGTGACTTGCTCAGGGTCATACAATATGCAAGTGGGAGCTGTGGGATTCAAACCTAGCTCTCCAGGTTTGCAGCTCAGAGCCTTAAACCACTGCACTATACTAGTGTGGCTCGGTTCTGGTCCTGTCCTTATGCTGAACCACACCGTACAGTGATCACTGTTCCCCTGGTGGCTTCCCACTGATGTCAGCTAAACTGTCCCTGTTTGACAGAACCAGGTCTAGTAATGCCCCCACATGAGTGGGTTCTTTAACTAGCTGCCTAAGGAAAGCCCCCTGCAGGGAGTCTAGGATTTCCCTACTTCTAACTGATGCTGCAGCAGGTAGGCACCAATCCACATCTGGTAGACTGAAGTACCCCCATAGCAGTACTTCGCTCTTGTTAGCCATGTATCATATCCATATCATATTCCTCTCCTTGTGCTGGAGGTCTGTAGATCACCCCTATCCTAATAGCAGCCCCCATACCTGTCTCCAAGGTGACCCACAGTACCTCCGCTTTACTCTGTCCCCTTGTATTTCTGTGGTCTTTATGTTTTCTCTCATGTAAAGAGCCACCCTCCCTCCCTTTTTTCCTACCCTGTCCTTCCTGAATAGGGCATACCCTGGTATGGCTACCTCCCAGTCCAGGTTTTCATTGCACCAGGTCCCTACAATAACTACTATATCCAGGTCTCCTGCTGCCGTGGTGACCTCTAGGTCTGCCATCTTGTTGCCCAGATGTCGAGCATTTGCACACAAGGCTCTCCATTTTATACAGCCATCTTCCCTCTTCTTGCCCTTTTGCCCCTCCCCTTTTCCTCCACTATTATCTTTCCTCTTCCCCCTTCCTCCTGGTTTCCTATTTGTGTTTGTTCCCTGTGGGACTTCCCACCCTGGGGATTCCCACTGCTGAGCTTGAAAGCATTGGGTGGGGGGAGACTATGTCTTCCTGCCTTATTCCGCCTCCCCCCTTAGCTAGTTTAAATGCTTACTAACGTAGCATTTAAAAGTACAGTTACGTAAGAATTTACCATAACAGTAGATCTTTGAGAGAAGCTCTTGCAGCAGGCAACACCATTAGGACTGAAGCCGGCAAGTGCCAGGACCCCATGGAAAACTGCTAGCTAGCAATCATTAGCGGGGGGACCACCTCCAATGTCAGCCTACCCCCAAAATTCACCTACAGTATAAACGGAACAGTCCCCCAGCCCAACCTCAATTCTTCCGCTGGAGACCCTGGCATGCACAGTAACTGAAGAACCAAGGAGATTCCTCTAAACTGAGGAAAACAAGGTAACTATCATGGGGAAGCAGTCACCAGGGGGATGGAGGGAGGGAAGGAAAGCAGTGCCTGCTGCAAGAGCTCCATCTCCAAAATCTACAGTTATGGCAAGTTCTTACATAACTGTACTATCTTACTTCGAGGGGGCTCTTGCAGCAGGCAACACCATTAGGACAGAGTCCCAAGCAGTGTAAGGACTGACCCCAGTCAGCTGTGAGGAGGCAGAAGTCAGCATAAGGCTCTCAAGAGAGAAGGCCCTGCAGGATTGCAAGTCCGAAGGCTACCCTACACCTCGAGACAATGTCCAGACTGTAGTGCCAAATGAAAATGTGGACAGAACTCCAAGTGGCAGCTGCACAAATATCTGCAGAGGACACATTTTTAAAGGAAGCAGCCATGCCCCGGTAAAATGGCCTTTCACAGGGTCCAGTAAATGCTTGTCGTACTTGCGGTAACAAGAAACGATTCAACTGGCTAACCATTTAGATGAAGATTGCTTCAAAACAAGAGGCCCTTCTGTCTTCAGGGTGAACAAAACAAACAACTGGTTAGTTTTTCAAATGGCACGGTTGCGGTCCAAATAATAGTGAAGCACCCGGTGGATGTCAAGAATGTGAAGTAAGGCCTTCCCTCGATTGGAATACTTTGGATAATATACAGGCAGGTGGATGTCTTGATTCAGAGTAAACTCAAGACACCATCGTAGGAAGAAACTTAGAATTAGTCCGCAAGGATACTCTGTCCTTGTGGAAAACTAAATAAGGCTCTTTACACATCAGAGCATGAAGCTCAGAAATCCTTCGAGCAGAAGTAATAGCAACTAAAACAACACTTTCCATGACAGAAAGCGTAGCTCGCAGCTTGCAGCTGACTCAACGGGAGGCAAAGTAAGCTTTTTTTAAAACAAACAAAAGGTCCCAAGCAGGGACAGGGTCCCTAATGGGAGGCTTCAGATGCAGCATACCCCGCAAAAATGTGCAGGAAAGATCCAGCTGGGCAAAAGTCTTGTCTTCAAAAGGTGCTTGGGACGCAGAGATGGTGGATAAGTGCATCTTGAGCGAAGAGTAACTCAAACTAAGTCCGATAGGGAAAGGAGGTACTCTAGAACGAGATTCACCAGACAGATGAATGGGTCCAGGTGACGAGTGGTGGCCTAGATACAGAATCTCCTCCACTTGATAGCATACGTGGCTCTAGTGGAAGGCTTCCTGGCTGCCATCAGGACATCTGTCACCTGGGGGCCCCCAAAGCAGGTAACTGCTAAGTCTGTAGGAGCCATGCATGAATGTGCAGTGACTTGAGGTCCAGGTGGACCAGAGTACCCTGCTCCTGGGAGAGAAAGTCGGAGCACAGGGGCAGGGGAGTTGGGGGTTCCACTGCTAGTTGCTGGAGGAGTGGAAACCAAATCTGGCAAGGCCAGTAGGGGGCTATTAAGATCTCGGCCCCATCTGACTGCAACTTGAGAAGAACTCTCTGCAGTAATGGAAAGGGAAGGAAGGCATACAGAAACCTCCCTATCCAAAAGTGGGATGACACGTCTCACCAGAAAACACCAGGCACTGGATCTAGCAAGCAAAAACTGGGCAGATTTGCATTGAGTGGGGACACAAAGCGGTCCAGCTCCAGACAGCCTCATCTCTTCAAGAAATCTTCGACCACTGAGGAAGAAGTTCCCATTCGTATGCCTTGGACCGAGGCCGGCTTGAGCTGTGGACCAAGGTGTTTAGTACCCCTGGGACATGAACGGCGGTCAGTTACAGGTGATGCTCTATGGTCCAATACCAGACTCTCATGGCCTCTCTGCAGAGGGGGTTAAAGTGAGTTCCCCCTCTTTATGTAGAAGACCACTGACATATTTTTATCTGGATCAAAAGAGGGCCCAGAAGCAGGTTAGACTGAAAGGCCTGCAGGACGTAAAGAACTGTCCGCATCTCCAAGACATTGATGTGGAGATGCTGCTCCTGCAGAGACCAAGTCCCTTAAGTCTGATGGTGTGCCAGATGGGCACCCCAGCTCTGGCCTAACGTGTCCATAGTCCAGATCTGATGGGGCAACTCTGTCCAAAAGTGGACCCCTCTGGAGAGATTAAAGGGGTTCAGCCACCAAGCTACTGTCTGTTGCACAGGGTTGGAGACTGACACCAGCTGCTCCAAATCATGTCTGCATTGGTCTCATTGGACCCAAAGGTTCCACTGGGGTACCCTTGTGTGTAGGCGAGCCAGAGAACTGTAGCAATGGCTGCCACCATGAGTCCTAACACCCTTAGGAATAACCTGGCAGGAACTTGGCAAGGCAAGGATACCAGTTGAGCCTGTGCTTGTAGGCGTTCCGCCCTGTCTGGAAGCAGAAAGGCTCTGCTTTGGGTAGTATCCAAGTTTGTCTTGATGTACTGAAGCCTCTGGCCTGGCCAAGGGAAGGATTCGGGGAGACTGAGGGTGCTCCCCAGATCCGAAACAAGGTGAAGGTTGCCTACATGGTGCTGATCAACTGGTCCATGATGGGAGTTGTCAGAAGCCAGTTGTCCAGGTAAGGGAAGACATAATGACCTTGCCTTCTTAAGGCCTCAGCCACTACTGCTAGGCACTTTGTAAAGACTCGGGGAGCAGAGGACGGGCCAAAGGGCACAGCCCGAAACTGGTATTGGTTTCTTTGGAAGCGGAAGTGAAGGAATCTCCTGTGGGGAGGAAATACTAGGATGTGAAGATAAGCGTCCTGCATGTCCAGTGAACAAAGCCAATCCTCCTTATGATGTAGGGGGAGAAGGCTGGGAAGAGTGACCATCCTGAAGCATCTAAATTCTATGTTCTGGTTCAGGTGGCTGAGGTCTAGGATGGGGCGCAGGTCTCCAGTTCTCTTTGGAACCAGGAAGAAATGACAACAGAATCCCTTCCCTCTTTGTGCTGGCGGAACGGGTTCTATGGCCTGTTCTTGCAAGAGCACCTGAACCTCCTCCTGGATGAGGGGGATGTGGGCTTGAGGGTAATGAGAGGGCAAGGTGGGATTGTCCAGGAGCATCTCCAAGAACTCTAGAATGTGCCCCTTTTCCACTAACTGAAGCACCCACTGGTCTGAAGTTATTTTGTGCCATCTCTCTAGGTAAAGGGGAAAAACGACCCTATTGCCGCCCCAGGGAACTTGGCTGGGGGGAAGGGGTTGGGCAAGGAGTCAGGCTGAGGAACCGGGGACAGGCAGTGCAGCCTCAGAGGTTCTGGGGACCCTAGGGGCTAAACCACCAAGTAGCCAGAGTAGTGGCTTTCCTTTTGAAGGCTCTTCTGGACTGCTGTCCCTTGGATTGCTGCCTGGGGACCAACAAAAGGACTGCCGCTGGGTGGATTTAGGCTGGGAGCTGTACAAGGTATGTACCAAGCACAGAGCTTTGCTCAACTCCTAGAGGTGAGTGATTATGTTTTGAGAATCCTCACCAAAAAGAACAGGACCCCTGAAAGGGGCATCCAGGAGTCTGAACTGCATGTCAGGAGCAAAACCTGAGACTCTAAGCCAGGAATACCGACAAAGACAAACTCCTGCGGCCGCAGCCCTGCCGACAGAATCCGCCAAGTCATAGGAGGCTCGGAGAACATGAATACCCATGTCCAAACCCGATTTCAGAATGTGCATTAATCACCCTTGCCAGGGTAATCAGACTGAGCTTGGACCATCTCCAAAGCCTTTTCCCACAGGGCGTTCTGGTGCTGTATCATGTGGGCTAGGAACTTCAGAGAATGGATAGTACAGGTGGTGGAGGCATAGACCTTCTTACCAAATTGGTCCACCTGTCTAGAATCTCTGTCTGGAGGCTGAGTGCTAAGATGCCAAGGCTGCCTGTAGCAGTTATGGGCAGCGTCAATGACTACTGAGTCAGCCTCTGGATGTTCCCCATAAAAGGGTTAATTGCTGGGGAATTATGCAAACAATCTGCCATCTTGGACATCGCCGGAATTATGGAAGGATGTTTCCAGGCAGCCCTGTTAACATCCTTACAGGAATCAATGAGAGGAGGAACAACAAAGGTAATGACTCCTTTTTATGGGGAAAAATAGCCAGCCAATGTCGCTTGGGATCCAATTCCTCCGTGTCCCAACCCATAATGGTTTGGATGTGCCGCATTACACCCATAAAGGAAGGGTCATCTGGAGGAGACCTACAGGTATCTTTGGGTTCCTCCGGCTCTGAAGGCAAATTAGAACCTTCGGACTCATCTGAACAGGAAAAGGAGGAATGTCTGTCCGACTCCCTGGAGTCTGGGGAAGGAGAATGTGAGCGATAGTGCTTGTGCCGGTGACCTCTCAAGTGGTTGGCGCCAGCCTCGTCTGGCTATGGAGTGGGCTTTCTAGGAGATGGCACTGAAGGTCTCCTAAGAGGGTCCTTGGGCTTATCCAGATTTGAAGAAGGGTCCTTGGGAGTAGTAGGGGGCTTCCTAGGGGACTCCTTGTCCTTAAAGAATGCCCACCAAACTGCAAAGAGGGCACTGAGATCCATAGGTGGATTCTGAGGTGTGATGGGGGTAGACCTGTAACGGGAGGTTAGGAGTAGAGGGCCCATGCGTTGGTTCCTTAGGCTTTGGCAACCCAGGCGTCGGTTCCTAGGGCGTCGGGTTAGCTTGCATCAGCCCAAGGGCATTGAGTTGTCTGGCATCGGTCCAGTGGGGTCGACAAACCGGGTGTCGGTCCCTCAGATGTTGGCTGAAGGGTGACCAAAGGTTTAGCCAGAGACCACAGAGTGTCGGGCGACGATGGTTGAGGTGTCGCCAGCGTTGACGTCAGGTCGACAGACAGGCGTACGCTGACACCGGTCTGGTGAATCAGCCTGCACCGGCTGAGAAGGAGAGGCTTGTCCTGAGCGGGGCAGAGGTGTCACTCTTGCAGGGAAGGTGAGCACATGCCCGGGCATTGCAAGGAGATGTCGGTCCCTGAAGTCGCGGCCGACATAGTTGACGCCTTGACTGGGAGGGCGACGGGAAAAGATCCACTGCCCTAAGGCCCGGTCAAGCCAGCTGACTGAGAACCTGCTTGGTGTAAGGGCCTGAGCATCAGGGGCTGAGAGGCTGGTGGTGAAGTCCCGAGCCCCAAAGAACCAACCACCAAAATTGTGATGAGAGCAGGGGGTTTGACCACCAGGAGCCTGGAGGGAGTGAGGGCTGCCAGGGTGTAGGACGACCTCCCACAGAAGGAAGACCCAGATTCGCTCGCCGATTTATATGGGGACCTGGATCGGGAAGCTGACTGGGGTTTGTCCTTATGCTTCTCCCAGTGTTTGTGCTTTCTGCTGGACTTCTTCTCCTTGTGGGACGAGAAAAGAAGTCAAGGCTCCGGAGGCCAGAGGAGAAGAAGTGCTTTTGCCCTGAAGCTCCTTCTCCGACATATTAGTTTCTGCTGTAGCAGGAAGGCTTCAAGGGTCTTCTGGCGGCGAATCCTGGTGCACTGGTTGAAATCCTGGCAGTGCTGGCAGACCTCAATGTCGTGGGTCTGGGAATAGGCAAAGCAGGCAAGAGGGGTGGCCACACTTGTAGGGGAGCAGCTTGCCACGAGCACACTTCGACGCCGCTCCAAAGAGGAGGCTGGAGAAGAAAACATGCAAGAAAATGCTGTAATTTAAAAGTAGAAAGTAAAATAATAAAGTAAGGACACATCACGAAGGAAATGGTGGTCGACCAGAGCAGAAGGCATCCGTGTAGGTCCAACTTGCACGGGTCGACAGCAATAAAAGAATTGACGTTGGGCTGAGGGACCGCCCCTTTTATACTATAGGCAAACGTTGTGGGTGGGGCCGATGTCAGGGGACGGTCCCCCGCTAATGACTGCTAGCTAGAAGTTTTCTGTGGGGTCCTGGCGCCTGCCAGCTTCATTTCTAAAGGTGTTGCCTGCTACAAGAGCCCCCTTGAAGTAAGATCTGTTCATTAAGGATCTCAGTTCCCCTCCTGGAGGGATGTAGGCTGTCGCCCCGTACAGGCCTCTATTCCTCCAGCTACAGCCCCAGTCCCAAATGAATCCGAATTCATCTTCTCTGCACCACTTCCACAACCATAAGCTGAAGTCCCTGGTGCGGAAACTCCTGTCACCTCCCTTGTCATGGACAGGTAGCACCACTGAGAAAGTAACAGATTGTGCTACTTGCCTAAGACCCCTCACCAGTTTCCTGAATTCCATCTGGCCTCTCCCCAGCCAGGTCATTTGTCTCCAAGTGGACAATGACATCTAGCTCTCCCTCCCTGGCAATTCTTAGGATCCTCCTTTTATCCCTAAGAGCAGTGGCACCAGGAAGGCACCTTACCACCCTCTCCTCATCCCTAAACACCCCAACTGTATCCCCCTATCGAGTTCCCCACCAGGATTCACTTCCTCCTCCTCCTCCTCTGGGGTCCTCTGTCACTCCACTTGGGGTCTCCACCATGGAGGAGCTCACATCCATGCCAGTCACTACCTCGGGTGCCTCTGTGGGTCTGTCCCGCCCTGCCAGTGTGGCGTAGGAGTTCCGTAGTGGTATGGGATTTGGGATCAGCCTACATTCCACCACCCTAACCCTCCCCAAGCCCACCACTGTCCAACCGCTCCTTATACCTGGCACCCTTTGAGGAAGTGGAGGGGGACTTGATGGTCCCTGAGTGGGGGAGCAGGTCGTCATAACCCAAGCCACCTTGGCCTTGAGTCTGGCAACCTCCTCCCTCAGCCCAGAGAGGTGCCTGCAGATGGGGCAGTAATGCAGTCTCAAGAAAGTCTTCCTGAAGACAGCCACCCCACAGCTGCTGCACTGCACCACTCCCATCATAGTTACTCCCTATATCTAGTTCTTCCCCGCTAACAGTTTACCAGATCCAATAGTTAACCTACCCACTAAAAGTTTGCCCAATACAATAGTTAACCTACAGGCCAACAACTCTCAGAAGCACTATTTGCACACACACCCTTTAGCACTGCCTACCCCTAAAAGTTCACCAGATCCAACAGTTAACCTATAGGCGAACTCTTCCAGAAGCACAATTTGTACAAACCCCCTTTAGAGCTACCTATTTTTTTTTCCTTCTTCCCTTTTCTCCCCCTATCTCCTTCCTCTGAGTCAACTGTTTATGTGTCTTGGTAGTCTATTTCTTCCTTGCTCAGAGTCAGACCTCCAGCAGCTGGGGGGGGGGAGCTACTCTTTTACTTCAAGGATGGCAAGTCTCGATGATTGTCAATCAAATCCAGTGCCTATAAAAGTGGAACTGGCTAAGGGTGTAAGGGCAATACATAACTACACAGGGAACTCTAAATGCACCTGGTTTACTTCTGCCTAAGCCAGTTGAGGGGCAGGTGGAAGGGCAATGCATAACTACAGGGAAGTCTAAATGCAAACACCTGGTTTACTTCTGCCTAAGTAAATGGAGAGGTGGGTGGCAGGGCAGTACATTACTACAGGGGAGTCTAAATGCAGACACCTGGTTTACTTCTGCCTAACCAATGTCACACACCCCAATTTACAGCTCACCCAGCTAACTGCAAAGATGATAACAGCTTCCTTCCCCCAATTCAGACTTGGACACTAACGTGTGTGTGGTTTGTTTTTTTTACCCTCATTGAAGGTCCCAATTTACCTTGCAAACCCTTCACTTCTAAGCACCTATAAACTTATAAATCTCAGCCAAACTGCATAAGATATAACTCTTACACCATATGAGACATCAATCACAGCACCTATAAACTTTTAACAGTCTTGCAGAAACTGCACAAGGTGACACTCTCATACCATATGCGACATATCGCTCAGCAGCTAAAAACTCATAACGGTCTCACCCAACCTGCAGGACATGTAACTCATACCTTACGAGACATCTTCCACAGCATCTATAAACCTATAACAGTCTCAGCCAAACTGTTTGAGCTGTAGCTCTAATACCATAAGAGAGATCTCTCGCAGCACCTATAAACTCATGCGTACATAATATTTTGAGATAAACAATCCTGATTGCCCCCCCAAAAAATACAATCATTTAGAACAGATTACCTTTCTAGACATCTGTTTACTGTTTTTTTTTTTTTTTCATAACAGGCATACAACAAGGAAGGCATACCAAACCTCCCTATGGGAAGCAGGGAAGACAGTAAGGCAGGCAGAAGCCCAAACTGAGGAAACACTTGCATGAACAGTAAAAGAAGGGGACAAGACTTTCTATAGATACATTAGTGAAACGAGAAAGTCCAGAGGGGGTATCGCTAAGATCAAAGGAGGTAAGAGGGTGTGTGTGGAAGAGGACTATGGAAAAGCATCTATCCTAAATAGATACTTATGCTCAGTATTTACTGAGGAGAAGGTAGGGCCGGCAGGGCCCACAGCTCAGCACCAGGGACACGGGGGAGGGAGGTGTGCACAGGTCCCTTTACAAAAGAAAGGGTCCTACAAGAGCTCACTAAGCTCAGGGTGGACAAGGCAATAGGATCTGATGGCATACATCCCAGGGTACTAAAGGAGCCAAGGGTGGAACTAGCAGAGCCATTAACTGAACTGTTTATTGAATCTCTGAGCACAGGAGAAGTCCCAGAAGACTAAAGAAGGTCTCATGTGATCTCGCTCCACAAGAGTGGCAGCAGGGAGGAGGCAAGGAACTGCAGACCAGTCAGTCTTACCTCAGTAGTGGGCAAGATTATGGAGGCACTCCTTAAGGAAAGGATAGTGCAACACCTGCCATCCATAGGAGCATGGGATCCAAGACAGCATGGATTTACAACAGGAAGGTCCTGTTCAACTAATCTCATAGATTTCTTTGACTGGGTACCAGAGTGGTGCAGCTGATGTCGCCTACCTTGACTTCAGCAAAGTTTTCGATACTGTTCCACATAGGCTAAAGCCTTTAACACCAGAATTGGTATCTACATGCACAGACATTGCTTGACCTGTGAAGCTCTGAACTTGGCAAGTAACAGTTCACTCATCACCTTGTTTGACTATGAACTAGCAGTCTATGGCTCCACTACTGACACAGCGCTTCAACGCCTCTCAACAGCCCAAAACAAAGCCTGCCACCTGCTCACTAATGCCCCAAAACTCACCCACACCTGTGAGCTTTTTGTGCCATTGGGCTCCCTTCAGGTGAAGGACAGGATACTTTATCAAACCTGCCTACTCACAAAAAAGGTCTCACTAAACTTACTTCCTCAAGGAGTTCTGAGCCTTCTATCACCACCTATACATGCCAGGTACACCAGGAGCTCAACTACCCAAGTATTCCATGTGTGCAGGTGCCGTACAACTATGGCCCAGTGATCCTTTGCTCACCGGGTCCCTCTGTGGACAAATGGTCTACCACCTGACATAGCTGGAGCCACAACCCTTGGTTCCTTTAAGCGCAAACTCCGTCAGCACCTCACTGACCACAGTATGTGTAGGTGCCCCCGCTAGTCTGTGCCCACAGCTTTAGTCTGCCTCAGCATTTCCAACTCCTAACCCACCAAGTTAAGTCTTTGCCCAAGCGCTTGCCTCCTACCCCCTACCTCTTGGCTCTTTTCTTTCCCTCTGTCCTTCCTATCCCAGCTCTCACTGTCCCCCGCCTCATCCTAACAGTCTGCCTCTGCCTCTCTCTCTCGTAAGACGTTGGCATACCATGTACAATGCCTTAGCACAATTTGTGAACTGCTTATCATTGTAACCCATGTACTGTTGACTTTCTTTTGTACTCTGTATGTATAATTTACTGTAACTATATTGTGTCTTCTTGTGTTAATGTATCTGACATGGAACCTCTCAATGAGCACCCGCTCAAAGGTGTCATCCAAGATTTAAATAAATAAATAAAAAATAAAATAAACATAGAATATTTATTAATAAGCTGGGTAGGCTTGGGGTAGGTCAGAGGTTGGTCAACTGGGTGGGAAACTGGTTGGCGGGCAGTAAACAAAGAGTGGTGGTAAACTGTATATAGTCAGAAGAGATGCAAGTCACAAGTTGGGTACCTCAGGGATCAGTCCTGGGGCCATTCCTCTTCCATATCTTCATCAGTGACATTACAGGTGGACTGGAGGGTA
This sequence comes from Neoceratodus forsteri, assembly GCA_016271365.2. Classification (NCBI taxonomy): domain Eukaryota; kingdom Metazoa; phylum Chordata; order Ceratodontiformes; family Ceratodontidae; genus Neoceratodus; species Neoceratodus forsteri. Next base: position 1,401,238,604 of record CM057453.1, read on the forward strand.
AGGTTTGTCTGTTTGCAGATGACATCAAGATCTATAACAGAGTAAATGATCCAGGTGGGATGAGTAGAATGAGAAGAGATCTGCAAAAACTGGCAAAATGGTCAGAAGAGTGGCAACTGGGGTTTAACACAAAGAAGTGCAAGATCATGCACATAGGGAAGAGAAACCCTGAAGCTGCCTATAGGCTGGGAGGGGAGCTGCTGGCAATTACAAGGGCAGAAACAGACTTGGGCATTATCATCACAGAGGACCTGAAATCAATCAAGCAGACCACTAAAGCAGTAGGTAAGGCTAGAGGGATGTTGGGGTGTATTAGCAGGGGTATCAAGTCGTAAGAGGGAGGTAATAATCCCTCTTTATAAGACACTGGTTAGGCCTCATCAGGAGTACTACGTGCAGTACTGGAGGCCGCACCTGCACAAGGACATTAACAAAATGGAGGCAGTCCAGAGAAGGGCAACCAAAATGGTGCAGGGACTACATCAGAAAACATATGAGGACAGATTAATGGAGCTCAATATGTATACCCTAGAGCAAAGGAGGGAGAGAGGTGATATGATCGAAACATTCAAACACCTTAAGGGTATTAACAAGGTGAAAGAGTCTAACGTGTTTCAATGTAAGAAAAATAGCAGGACAAGAGGACACAGCATGAGATCAGAGGGAGGCCGATTAAGGGGTAATGTGAGGAAGTTCTTTTTCACAAAAATGGTGGCGGATGCATGGAGTGGCCTACCTCAGGAACTGGTGGATATGAATACAGTGCAGGGCTTCAAACAAACATGGGACAGGCATAAGGGAGCAATACAGATGCGTACGAATAGGTAGGTCATTGGCAGAGTAAAGGCCTATGGCACATTCATAAGGTAGAAAAATGGGCAGACTGGATGGGCCTTGCGGTCCTTATCTGCCATCAACTTCTGTGTTTCTATACAGTAACATACAGTCATCCAGTTAAAGGCCAAAGCAAAAAAGTGCTGCACTTGAGGGAAGCCTTTTGACATCAAGTGAAAGCCAGAGACATCAATAGCTAATAAATACAAACTACATTTCTAAATGTCTGCTTCAAATAGCAAGTAAGCAAACATCTCAAAGATTCACACACACAGGTTGCTTCTAACAGTCCAAATGCCCGAAACGTCATCCATGGGTCTGGCTTTCACTTAGTGTCACAGAGTTTCCCTCGAGTGCAGCACTTTCTTTCTCTGGTTGGTTGTTTGAAGGATTAGGCCTGCCCTGTGCCTGCACCCTATCATGTATGGCAGAGCGTACATCTTATCTGCTCCAGTACAGGCTAATGTACACCAGCTTGTTGTAACTTAAATGTGAGGTGACCTTCACGTTACAATACATGGAATGCATTCATCAGCTATGAAAACAGCAGCAGCAAGCTGGCAAACAATGGCTCACGTCTGACTATCCTCTAATACACTCATACTGTTTTTTTAGAGGTGAAAATAGGTGGTTAAAAAGCTAAAGATTGCAAACTCTTTCTACAGTGTTCTGTAGATTATCTTTATGTCAGACACATAAAGGACACCATTCTACTTTTTATTTCCAATGTATTATGCTTATTTACAGCATACAAAAATGGCAATTAAAAAAAAACGGAATACAAGATTTCGGTGAAGTATGAAGTGGGAACATAAATCACTTACTTTCGTCTGCATCTGGATGAGCTGAGGTACTGCTCCATCTTTGCCATCATCTTCAATTTGTACACACGAAATGCATCATTATGTATTTCGGCAAGCAAAGCTCTGTCAAATGAGAGCACAAACACTGAAAAAACAGCTATCTCAAGCCTACATAAAACCAAATAAAGGTATTCAATAACGGAAATACTAAATTGTCACATTTCAAAAACCAGACCCCCACCGCTTCAGTATGTTACGCAGTATGTATTCAAATTATTGACTGTATTGTAAGTATGAAAATACAAGCATTTACACAGCCCACATTTTCAATGACCTAGCAAGACAAGGAAAATTATTTATCTTAGGCATCTGGGGCCACATATTCAACAAAGTGCAAGAGCGGAGTGCAACAGTTTGTGCTGCACTCGCACCTGAGCCCAGATCAGGGGTGGCTACATACATTTGGCTAGAGCACCAACGCTATCAGACTGAATAACAGGCCATGTAGGCACAGTGCAAAATCACTTTGCACTGCCCCAGCAGGGACACAGGCTGCTTCCAGCCCTCAGTGGACTGTGCCCCAAGACCGAATAGCACCAGGAGCTGTGGCATGATATGCAGCCACAGAATGCAAATGAGCCTACTGAGCATGAGAGGCACTGAGGGGCAATATGCATGGCCATTATGGGCTAATTTGCATGGGAAGCAGCAACAGGTTTGTGCCCTTCCTGTGGTCACCTGCCATATCAGTCCTGGTGGCGACTGGCAACCCCACCTCCTCTGAATGCCAATCCCCTCTATGATAATGGAGTCCCTGGTGTCTAGTGACACCCCCACCCTCAAATCCCCCCAACCCATGCACCGCCAGTATGCCCTAGTGTCTGGCAGAATCCCCACCCCGAGCCTGTCCCCCACCTGCGTATCCATGCCCAGTGGCTGCTGGTACCCCCACCACCCGAATGCATGCCCTTGTGGCTACTGGTACCCCCAAACCACCAAGCACCCATTCCAGTGCTACCCCTGATCCCCTGGTGGCTAACAGACCCCCCCACTCTAGACTCCCAGACCATATAGCTCCCCGATTCCCAGGAGTCCAGTGGCATCCTCGCCCATTCACTAGCCCATGTACCCAAACCACTTTCTGGCATCCAGTGGACACCCCCCAATTGCCAGTCACGATATGGACCAACAAACAGTGGCAGTATCATGGCCTCCATACGCTCAGCACACCCCCAGCCAGCCACCCCCCAATACCCGGGATGGTGGGACCATGCAAGAACATGTGAGTGTGCAGTCATGGGGTGGGTTGGCTTGGTGGTATACAGTGGAATACAGGGGGTTGCTTTGATGAATACCGTACAGTAACGTAAGAACTTACCGTAACAGTTGATCTTCAAGAGAAGCTCTTGCAGCAGGTATCACATGTAGGACTAACCCCACCTGAACTGGCGGAAGATCTCGGCAATTCTTTTCTCCAGCAGTACCAACATGGGACCGCCCACCCGACGTCGGCTCCACCCCCGACATCACCCAGTATAAAGGCAGGTGGCGGCCCCCACGTGCTCCAGTTCTTGCACACCAGTGACAGACCAAAGGCAGACCACTGTGGATAGAACAAAACCCACAGAGAAAAAACAAAGGCAAACAACAAAGTCCAACAAGTGAAACATAAAGGTTGGATCAGAGCAGAGAGACTTTCTCCCTGGGGGACGAAGGGAGTGAAAATCATACCTGCTGCAAGAGCATCTCTCGAAGATCTACAGTTATGGTAAGTTATTACATAACTGTACTATCTTACTTTCGAGAGGCAGCTCGAATAGCAGGTAACACAAGTAGGACCGATTCCCAAGCAGTATAAAACTTAAGACAACCCTTGGGAAGGGGGAGTAACAGACAGGCATGCTCCCAAGTAGTATACAACCTAAGACAACCCTTGGGAGGGGGAAAGGAGAGGCAGACACACATTGGGAGAGACCTCTCATGAGATAAGGCCCTGGAGAACCGCAAGGCCAAACTCTGCTCAATTCCTGGAAATAATATCCAGGCGGCTATAATACCTGATGAACGTATAATAGAGTGCCAAGTGGCGGAAGCACAAATGTCAGCCGCCAACACTCTCGAGTGCTGCAAAGGAAGCACAACCTCTCTGGTGGAATGCACCCTGACCACACCTGGAAGGGTTTTCCCATCCTTCTCATAACAGAAAGAAATGTAGTTAACAAACCAACACGAAAGCGTTTGTTTGGTAACTGGGCGCCCCTAAGGACCTGTCCACAAAGGACACAAAAAGTTGATCCGATTGCCTGGCCTCCTTGGTTCTGGACAGGTAACAGCGCAAAGCTCTATGCACATCCAAGGTGTGCAGAAGCACCTCACCCCGGTTGGAATGTACCGGATAACAGACCGGAAGCTGAACAGACTGATTGAGAGTAAGCTCCAAGACCACCTTAAGAAGGAATTTAGGATTGGTGCAGAGATCCACCCTATCCTTGTGAAAGATCAGATTCGGTTCTCTACACATCAAAGCATGAAACTCAGAAATGTGTCTAGCAGAGGTGACTGCCACCAAAAGCAACATCTTCCAGGAGAGATAACGAAGTTTACAACTCATAGCTGGTTCAAAAGGGGGAAGCGTAAGGCTTTCCAGAGCAAACAAGAAGTCCCAAGGAGGAACAAGATCCTCCTAAGGAAGGTTTTAATCACCTCCAATTGAGCCACTGTCCTATCATGGATGCAGTGATGATAGGCAGAAACAGCAGCCAGGTGTACTTTAATGGAGGAGTAACTAAGACCCGACTCCGGAAGGGATAACAGGTATTGTAAGATAAAGATGACCGGACAGACCAGAGGGTCCAATTTCCTGGCTGTGGCCCACAGACAAAAGCGCTTCCATTTCATGGCGTAAGTGGCCCCGGTGGTGGGCTTCCATGACTCAACCAATATTTGAGCTACCTCATCCGAAACTCCAAATCTGAGCTCAGCTGAGTCCTGAGGAGCCAAGCATGCAGGTGAAGGGAGGGTAAGCTGGGGTGGACCAAAGCTCCCTGTTGCTGAGAGAGTAGCTGACCCAAGAGTGGAAGAGGCCATGGAGGCTCCACTGTCAGATGCCTGAGCAGTGAGAACCAAATCTGTCTGGGCCACAGAGGGGCTAACAGGATCGTGACCAATCTCTTGGTTTGGGCTTTAAGCAGAACACGCTGTAAGAGCGGAAAGGGAAGGAATGCGAAAAGAAACTCCCCTTTCCAGAATAGGGACAATGTGTCTTGCCAGAAAACTCTAGGCTCTGGACCGAGCGAGCAGAAATTGGGCAGTTTTACATTGCATTGAGACGCACACAGGTCCAATTCTGACATTCCCCATCTGGTGAACACGGTGTCAGCTACAGACTGTAGCAGGGACCACTCATGAGTCAAAGGTTTGGCTCCGCTGAGAGAGTCTGCAACCACGTTCAAGGAACCTGGAACATGCCTACAGACTGAGCTGATGCTCTGTCGCCCAGTCCCACACTCTCATAGCTTCCCGACATAGGGGATAAGAGTGTGTGCCTCCCTGCTTGTTGATGTAGAACACCACAGAGGTGTTGTCTATCTGAACCCAAAGGTGGCTGGGAGGTATGAAAGGACTGAGAGCCTGCAGAGAGAACAGGACTGCTCTTAGCTCGAGCACACTGATGTGCACGCTCTCGTCTAACGGGCACCACAGTCCTCGAGTCCTGTGGGTCCCCAGATGAGCCCCCGCCCCCCAATCCTGTCCCAGACGCATCTGAAGTGAGACTCTGGGAAGGTATCTCTGGCTGGAAGGGGAGACCTCTGCAGAGATTCTGAGGGGAACCCCCACCAGCGGAGCTCCCGACGAATTGGCTCTGTGATCCGGACTGGCAAATCCAAATCGTCCCTGATTTGGTCCCACTGAACGCAAAGCGTTCACTGAATGGTGTGCATGCGCAGCCTGGCGAAGAAGACTGAAACTATGGCAGCCGCCGTGTGTCACAGAATCCGAAGAATGGATCTGGCTGGGACAAAAGATGCTGAACAAGCCTGGATTGCTAGCGCCTGAAGGCACTATGCTCTATTTGAAGGAAGGAATGCCTTCCCCAAGGTGGAATCCAGAAGGGCTCCTATGAATTATAGACACTGGGAAGGTAGGCTCTGTGACTTCTCTGGGTTCAAAGTGATCCCCAGGCACCGACAGAAGGAGAGGGTGCCCAGGATGTTCTCCTGAAGACAAGACCTGGCCGGTGCCAACAGAAACCAGTCATCTAGATAGGGAAACAGGAAAAACAGGTTACTCACCTGTAACAATAGTACTAGGAGTGATATATGTTGTTCATCCACACTGTCTGGCATTGTCCCCTTCCCCTTTAGATCTTGTCGGAAGTCTTCAAGCTGGCTCCTCCCACCCACCCGGGTGGTAAATACCTCGGCTCCACCCTATGACGCCAGATCTAGCCCGCTGGAAGCCAGGTTGTGCGCCTTAAGCCGGGGAGGTCAGGTGGGTGAGTGTGGATGAACAACATATACCACTCCTAGAACTACTGCTTCAGGTGCGTAACCTGTTTTTCTAGGAGCGTGGATATGCTGTTCATTCACACTGTCTGCCAGACTCCTAGCAGTTCTCTGGGAAGAGGGAGGCAAGGCGCACACCCATTACTTAGGAAACAGAGATTGGAGAACCAAGGCCCCAAAACCAGCATCACCTCGTGACTCAAGGTCGATGTGGTAGTGGGTACTGAAGGTGTTAGCTGACTTCCAGGAAGCAGCTCGACAGATTTCCTGGATAGGGATGTCCCTGGAAGCAGCCACCGGAGCAGCAGTATGGCGGGTAGAATGAGCTCTTATCTCTCTGGGAGGCTCCTTGCCTGCCAACACATAGCACAGACCTATGCATGATGTAATCCACCTTGCAATGGTCCATTTGGCTGCAGGTCTGCCAGAAGCGGCTTCAGTGTAGGTAACAAACAGCTGGTAAACCTCTCCCAGAATTTCTGCCGTCAACTCCTTATAGTAGGAGAGAGCACGGCTGAGGTCCAGAGTATGGAGCCTGTACTCGGCATCCGAGGTGTAGTTAGGGTAATATACCGGCAGAGTCAACACCTGGTTAAGGTGAAACTCTGACACCACCTTCAGAAGGAATTTCGGGTGGGGGCGCAGGACAACTTTGTCCCTGTGAAAGACCAGATAAGGGGAGTCCACTGAAAGCGTCTGGAGCTCCCCTGTCCTTCTGGCTGATGTGATAGCCACCAGGAAGGCAGTCTTCCATGACAAGTGTGAGAGCTCACACTTGTGCATGGGTTCGACTGGCTTGCCCATGAGCTTTGCCAAAACCAGCAAGAGATCCCATGGAGGTGGAGGTTCACGCACAGGAGGGGATATGTGATCCAGGCCTTTGAAAAAATGCCCGATCACCGTCTCCTGTGCCAACGTCGGCTGACCGGCCCACGCCCGGTAAGCAGAGATGGCTGCCAGGTGCACCCTAAGGGTCGATGACCGAAGGCCCCCATTGGAGAGGGACCAAAGGTAGTCTAGAATGTAAGCCACAGAGCAGGATAAGGGGTCCAGGCTCTTTCCCTGACACCAAATGGAAAACCTTTTCCATTTGAAGGCATAACATTTCCTGGTCGATTCTTTTCGAGATGCTTCCACCACGGTGTAGACATCTTCAGAAAGACCCAAAGCCTGGAACTCTAGCCGCTCAGGAACCAGGCTGTGAGGTGCAGGGATTGAAGGTCCGAGTGGAAGACCTTCCCCTGGTTCAACAATATCAGGTCCAGGCGTGTACAAAGCCGCTCCGGGGCCCTGCAGCTGAGGCTGAAGAGATCTGGATACCAGAACTGGCGTGGCCAATCTGGGGCTACCAGGATCACCTTTGCCTTGTCCCTCCTCACCTTGAGTAACACCTTGTGGATCAAGGGAAATGGAGGGAAGGCGTAAGGAGGCCTGGGGTCCACGCCCTCGAGAAGGCATCCCCCTGCAGCGAACCCTGCTGAGGGGGGCGGGCATGGTACACCCTCAGCTTAGTGTTCTCCCTTGAGGCAAACAGGTCCACCAACGGTTTGCCCAAAAGGGAGAACAGATCGTAAGCTACCTATGGATGGAGACCACTCGTAGGATGTCTGGCCTATGTGGCTGAGAGCATTCGCCAGTTGGTCTGAGACTCCTGCCACATGGATGGCTAGGAGATCCGCCTCCAGCCGGCTGATGAAGGTCCAGATCCGGAGCGCCTCCTTGCATAGCAGACAGGAGTGCTGCCGCCCTGTCTGTTGAGGTAGTACATGGTCATGGTATTCTCCATCTAGACTTGAACCACTTGACCCCGGAGCTGAGGAGCGAAAGCTGACAGGGCCACTCTGACTGCTCTGAGCTCCAGCAGGTTGATGTGGCATCGGGACTCCTCGGGGGTCCAGAACCCACGAGTTCTGTTGTCCCCCGTGTGGGCACCCCAGCCCGTGACAGAGGCGTCGGTCGTAAGGACGACCATCGGCTCGGGCGGACAAATGGGACTCCTTCCTGCAAGTGACTCGGGACAGTCCATCATTGGAGAGCGTCCCACATCCTCTGGGTGACCGTGACCGGCTGGTCGAAGAGACCCCGACGCTGAGATCACTGGGCGGCCAGCTCCCATTGAAGGGGGCGCATGTGCAGTCTGGACCAGCGGACCACAGAGGTGCACGCCGCCATGTAACCTAGAAGGCCCAGAAAGTCCCAGGCAGGGCGCAAGTGCCCAACCAGAAATGATTCGGCAAAGGAGGAAAGAACCTCCACCCTGTCCGCTGGGAGCCGAGCTCTGGCTTGACAAGAGTCGAGCTTTGCCCCGATGAAGCCCATCACCTGAGAAGGCACGAGTTCTGACTTGGCCTCGTTGATTAGAAGGCCCAGGCGGGAGCAGGTTCGGAGGGTCAGGTCCCTGGACCTCTCCACCTCCTGAAGGGAGGAACCCGCCAAGAGCCAGTCATCTAGATGGGGTAAATGCAAACCCCTTGACGCCGTAGATGGGCTGCCACCACTGCGATGCATTTGGTGAAGACCCTTGGTGCCGATGACAGGCCAAACGTCATGGCTCTGAACTCGTACAGGGTCCCTGTGACCCTGAAGCGGAGGAACCGTTGATGGGACGGACGGATTGGGACGTGGTAGAATGTGTCCTGAAGATCCAGTGTACAGAACCACATGTTTTGCTCCAGAGATGGTATGATCTGGTTCAAAGTTACCATCCAGAAGGTGCGAGACCTGAGATACCGATTCAGGTCGTGGAGATATAGGATGGTGCGCCAACCCCGTCGCTTGGGCGCAGGAAATACCTGGAGGCGAAGCCTGGGTCTGAAGGAGATCCGGCACTGGGCAACCGCCTCCTTGAGGAGGAGCTGGAGCGATGCGTCATCTGAAGGGCCAACTGAGATCCTTTCTCCCTGTGAGGCACGGGCTCGGCTGGGGAGTACTGCTCGAACTCTAGGGCAGACCCTTGCCCGACCACTTCCAGAACCCACCTGTCCGAAGTGATACCGGACCAGGCAGAAAGGAAGTGGCGGAGCCGGCCCCCCATGGGAGGACCCAGAACTGGTGTGATGGATGCAGGGGAGGCCACCCCCGACCAGTCACTGTGCAGGCTTGGAGGAGGAGGAGGCACCTGGGCCAACACCTCGGCCTCCTTTGCAGGGCTGTTGAGGACCTTGCTTGGGCCTAGGGCGCCAAGCTTGAGCCTGCTGCTGTCTGCTGACCTCCTAGAAGAAGGGCTGTCTGACCGCAGGGAAGAATGCCAAAGGACTTCTTCTTGGCGCTTCTGCTGGTTCTTGCCTGAAGAACCTTTAGCAGAGGTGGCATCTAAGGTGGCGATTAGCTGCTCAATGCGCTGAAGGTGACATGCCACCCGGACCCGAAGAGGTCGGTGCCAGGGAGGGCACTTCAGCTAACTTGTGCTGGGTATCCGCCGGAAAGGAGGATAACCTCAGCCAAGCCCTGCGGCGAGAGGCGACCGCAGCAGCAAGTTAGCGGGCACAGGAATTACCAATGTCCAGAGCCGTCTGGAGCTGCTCTTTAGCAACAGCCCAGCCCTGGTCCCGGACCTGCTTTACCGTGGTCTGCATGTCTGCTGGGAGATGAGGAAGAACTTCATCAAGCGACCCCAAAAGGGCGTGAGAGAAGTGTGCCATGATCACTGCTGAGCTAGCCTGATGAAGGCCTAAGGATGATGCCGCATAGACCTTCCGGGCTGAGTGGTCCATAAGTTTGGACTCCTTGTCCGGAGGGCGGTCAGTATCCGTAGAGCTGCCCGTTCGCCTAAACACTAAGGCAGTCACAAGGGGTGCTCAGTGAAGCCCACTAAGGACCCCATGAGCACCGCGTACTTGTCAGCCATTCGGGCAGAGGGAGCCAGGCAAGAGGCTGGACGCTGCCAAAATTCCAGAGCCGGGCCAACTATGGCTTCAGCCACTAGGAAGGCCTCTGTTGGGGTATCCCCCTCTTGAGAATATCCATGAGAGGATATTCTGCTTTCTTCTGAATGGGCTGCAGAGGCATACCTGTGTACTCTGAAATGAGTCAAAGGATGCCCTGGAAGGAAGACGGCCCTTCCTCCATGCCTGACACCGACAGCTCATCATGAGAGTGAAGGCCGGTGGTATCCGAATCCGAGGAGTCCAGATACAAAGGTCTCTCCCCTAAATCCCCTTCGATGCACCTAGGGCAATCAGGAGTGACCATGATGGACAGCCTGTGGGGCAGGCCCGAAGTTGGTCGGTCCTCCTTAGAGGGAACCCCTCCCTGAGGCTGTTTTGGTGGTGGTTCCACCAAAATTGGTGGGGAGCCTGTAACAGGCCAAGCCGAAATGCACACCGGACCCACCAGAGGGAGAACCAGAGTCCTCGGCACCGAGGGAGTTGGTGTCGGCCAAAGAGGCTGAGGCCAAGTAATGGCCGGTACTGCCGGGGCAGCCAGATTTTGACCTGTTAAAAGAAGTTGCTGCCACATAAGGTCCTCATAATGTCAACGGAGCTTCCGTCTAAGTCTCTCCTCATCCGAGGAGAATGAGGAACGGTGGAAGCACCTCTTTCGGGAGTGTTTGTGGCCCTTCTTCGGTCTACCGACCAACGGGGTCCTACTCCTCGATCGAGACAGACGGTGTCGGCTCTGTCGGTCGGGAGAAACCGGGTTCATTGAGCACCGGGGTTCCGGCTCTTGTCCCTTGATCGGGATGCCCGAAGGACGGGTCTCCTCGTCGGGGAGGGAGAGAATAGGCATCCTCTCCAGAGAGTCGTCGACAGGCATTGACGACAATGGCTCGATCTGGTCGAGAGAAATCTCGGCCGGTTCAGCCATGTCCTCGACTTCGGTGCCCTGGCCTGACAGAAGGTCCGAAAAGCCGGCAGCCGAGGAGGCGATCTCGACCGTGGTCGAGACCCTTGCTCCTGAGAGTCGGACCGCTCTCGGTCCCAGGAGCGTCTTCTTTGGATAGAAGAAGATGGTTTAGGATCCTTATCCTTCTTGGATCGGGAGGAGTGCGAGCCCGAGGGAGCCTCACCCTTAGTAGGGAGAGACTGGCACAACTCCCGGAAGGATCCCGTGAAGGTGGAGCCCAAGTTGAGCATCACGAAGAAGTTTCGGTTGGCCGAAGCTTGGGCAGCTTCTTCCTCGAAGGCCGCCATTTGCTCGAGCTGCTCGGCGGATCCTGCAGCCGCGGAAACTGCCCACCTGGCCTCCTTTGATTTCACCGGTGGATTGCGAAGCTCCGGTCTCCCCAGCTTAAGGCACGCCTTACGGTCCTCCAGAACGGTGGGATGGAAGGCCAGACAGATGGTGCATGCCAAGGTATCATGCACGGCACCGAGGCAGTATACTCACGAGAGGTGGGGATCGGTGCGTGACATTTTTTATCCACAAGGACACTGGCGAAGCCCGAGGGATGACTTGTCCTCCATATCCGAAGCGTTCGCATCTGAATCGTACACTCTTACGAGTTTTAAGGCGAGTCAGTGCGGCGAAAACAGTCAATTTGACTCCAGGGCCTCTGTTGCTGCAAGGTAGCATGAGGGAACCTGTATCTTCCAGTGGAAAGGAAGATCTGGCATCATGGGGCGGAGCCGAGGTATTTACCACCCGGGTGGGTGGGAGGAGCCAGCTTGAAGGCTGAAGGGAGGAGCCAGAGAAGCTGAGGCAGGAGGCTTGAGAAAGTAAGCCAGGCCTCATGTCCGGAGGAGCCCGAGTGACAAGCAGACTGGGAGCTGGAAAACCTGGGTCTGGAGGGCGAGCGATACCGGTGGTGGTCCTTCTTCTTACGGTGTTTTCTCTTTGGAGAGGGGGAACGAGATTCCCTCCCAGAGGACGACTCAGCAAGTCTCCATTAGAAGAAACAACATTACTAAGGTGAGTAATTTTTTTCTTCAAACAACATGAAGTCTTGCTGTATTCTGACAAATTGTAGACTACCAAGCAGTACCTCCATGGAGGAGGGACAGACCCTACTTAGGAAATAGGCTCTGAAGCACTGCTGTGCCAAACCGAGCATCAGTCCTAGCCTGGATATCCAGAGATGCTTGGTAAAAGTGTGAACTGTTTTCCAGGTAGCTGCTTGACATATCTCTAAGATAGGAATATCCCTGGCAGCAGCCAGGGAAGCAGCTGTACCTCTGGTAGAGTGAGCCCTCAGGCCTGAGGGTGGAATCCTACCTAGTTTTTCATAACAAGATTGAATGCAAGAGACAATCCACCTGGCAATGGATCTTTTAGTGTCAGGTTTTCCTTACCAACCTCACCATAAGTGAGGAACAGTTGGAGGGAGTCAAACCTGTGACTCTTGTGCAGCTCTATGTAGTAGCTAAGGGCTCTTTTCACATCCAAACTGTGCAGCCTCCTCACCAGAGGAGGAATGGTCAGTGAAGAACACAGGAAGAGACATAGATTGGTTAAGGTGGAAGTCTGAAACCACCTTAGGTAAAACTTCCTGTTAGCTCATGACCACCTTATCTCTATGGAAAGAGATAAAATCAGGCTCCACTGACAGGGCTTGTAACTCGCTTATGCGCCTGGCAGAAGTGATGACCACCAAGAAAACAGTTTTCCAAGTCAAGTACTTAAGCTCTGCTGAGGACAAAGGCTCAAAAGAGGGTTGCATAAGCTGAGCAATGTGAACATTAAGGTCCCAAGCAGGGGCAGGGTCCCCGAATGGCAGATTGGTATGAAGCAATCCCTTGAAAAACTTGGAGAATACAGGATGAGCTGAAAGGGAAGAAGGCTTACCTGCTGAAAGAAAAGCAGAGACAGCTGCCAGATGCACTCTTAGTGTAGCTGGTCTGAGTCTCAAGCTATTCAGATGAACCATATAGTCAAGTATTGTGGGCAGGCCAGCAGACTCTGGAGAAATATGCTTCCCAGAGCACCATATGGAGAATCTTTTCCATTTGGAATTATAAGTGGTTCTGGTGGAAGGCTTCCGGGAAGCCTTTAGGATATCCATAACACCTTGAGAGAGGTGTAAATCAGCAAACTCTAACTCTTCAAGAGCCAGGCCTTGAGATTGAGAGATTTGAGATTTGGGTACCAAACCCTCCCCTGAGCACAGGTTAACAGGTTGTAATTCCTGGGAAGAGACAAGGGAAGGTGGACTGCTAAGCACAACAGGAGAGGGTACCAGGGCTGTCTGGACCAGTCTGGAGCAATCAGAATCACCCTGCAGGGTTGAGACCTGATTTTGACTAGCACCTTGAACAGGAGAGGGAAGGGGGAAAAAAGCATACAGGAACTTCCCTTCCCAATTGAGAACCAGGGCATCCAGGGGGACTGAGCCCAACACTGGGGGCCTGCAGCAAAAGAGAGGAAGTTGGCGACTGTCTGGGTCTGCAAAAAGATCTATCTGTGGGGAGCCCCATCTGGAGAAGATCACCTCCAAAACCAGGGGATCCAGTGACCATTCGTGATGGCCCTGAGACATCCTGCTGAGGGCATCTGCCAGGACATTGTCCTTGCCTGGGAGGTGTACTGCTATAAGAGAGGTGTTCAGGAAATAGGCCAGAGACCACAACTTCATTGCTTCTGTGCACAAGGCCGTAGACAGAGTGCCCCTTGCTTGTTGATATACCACATTGTGGTGGTATTGTCTGTCCTGATCTGAACTACTTTGTTCTGAACAGACTTGGAAAAAGCTTGAAGTGCTAGAAACACAGCTCTGAGTTCTAATAGATTGATGTGAAGCAGAGATTCCTGAGGAGACCACAACCCTTGGGTGGTCAGGTCTCCCAAGTGGGCCCCCCACTCCAAGAGGGAGGCATCTGTAGTAAGGATTAGAGAGTGAGACTGAGTGACAAAAGGAACTCCCTGTCTTAGATTGTCCTGATCCTGCCACCATTGCAAAGCCTGGATCAGGGTTCGGTCAGAGGATCCTTTCTCTGAGACCAAAAGGCTCTCAAGTGGAACTGAATGTCCCTCATCTGAAATCTTGCTCCTTGCACCACTGCTGTAGAAGTAGCCATGTGCCCCAGGAGCTGCAGAAAATGCCTTGCTGGTCGAGACACCTGTAGGCTGAATGAAGAGGCCAGTGTGATAAGGGTCTTTCCCCTGTCCAGGGGAAGGAAGGCTCTTGCCCTTTCTGTATCTAGCTCTGCGCCTATGAAGGTGAGGAGCTGTACAGGCTCTAGAACCGACTTTGAAAGATTCAGAAGGAAACCTAGAGGAGTGAGCAGTTGCTGAGTTATCTGAAGGTGTGACTTGACTTGGTCTGGGGACTGGCCTACTATGAGCCAGTCGTCCAGGTATGGGAAGATGGAAATTCTTTTCCTTCTTAGGAAAGCAACTACTACTGCCAGGCATTTTGTGAACACCCTTGGAGCAGAGGTTAGGCCGAAGGGCATTGCTCTGAATTGGTAATGGCCTGAGGTTAGCTCAAACCCGAGGTACTTTCGATGAGAGCTTCTGATGAGAATATGGAAATAGGCATCCTTGAGGTCCAGGGAGACTAGCCAGTCCCCTGGCCTTAGAGAGGGTAGAATTATTCCCAGAGTCACCATTTTGAACTTTGGCTTTAAAAGGTGCTTGTTTAAATATCTGAGATCCAGGATGGGCCACCATTCTCCTGTCTTTTTGGGAGTGAGGAAGTACCTGGAGTACAATCCTTTCCCTTTGTGTAGGGGTGGCACCCTTTCTACAGCTCTGAGAGCCAAGAGGGAAGAGACCTCTGCCTCTAGGGCAAGTGCCTCTAAAGGATTTGCAGGTGGAAAGGATCTGGTTCTCATCTTTGGAAATTTTTTGAAGCTGAGAACCAGTCCCTGGCTTACTACTTCCAGGACCCATTTGTCTGATGTTAGACATCCAGTCCTGGACAAAGTAAGCCAGCCTGCCCCCTACAGGTGGGTGAGAATCGGCCCTGGCAAACCCATCAGGGTGCCTGTTAGGCAGGGGGTTTAGGCTGAGGGGTGGAAGCAGGCCTGCTTGTACCCCATCTGCCTCTCCCTCTAAAGAACCCCCTCTGAGCATAAGCAGAAGAGGAGGCCTGGGCTTGGTAAAAAGGCCTATGAAAAGGCCTACCCCTGTCCCTGGGATGCTGCCTCTGAGGAGTGGCTTGCCTTTCCTTGGCCTGAGCACTCCTATAGGTGGTCCTGTATTCATCCATTTTCTTCATGTAGTTCTCTGTTTGCTCCCCAAACAGAATTACCCACAACAGGAAAATCCATGGCCTTAGTCTGGGTATCCTGAGACAGGCTAGTACATCTCAGCCAAGCCATCCTACGAAGGGCCACAGATGTAGCCATGACTCTAGATGAAACATCATTGGAGTCCACTGCAGCATGGAATTGCACCTTGGATGCCTCAATACCATCCGCAGCTACCTGCTCCAGCTCCTTGGCAAGCTGGCCAGGGACCTGTTTGGCTTAAGCCATTACAGTGTCCCATCTAGATTTCTGATATCTAGCAGTATAGGCCATATAATTGGCCTGCCTGAGTCCCAAGGATGCTGCCATGTACTGTTTCTTTGCCATGGCATCAATCCTCCTAGAGTCCTTATCTGGGGTGTGTGAAGCCAAGGGTATATTTGCCTTATCACAGGCAGCAGCCTGCACTACCCCAACATGGCTGCATTGCTGGGTAAGGAACTCTGTATCCGAGCCAGAAAGAGTATACCTCTTGTCCATTCTCTTATCCACAGGAGGTATAGAATTAGGAGTCTTTAAAATCTTCATTGTTTCCCAAACGACTTGTGAAGGGGAATAGACAGCCTCCTGGACTCTGGGATATCCATCATTTCAACATAGTCAGGCTCCTCCTGGTCATCCACAGCTTCTTCCATAGGATGCTGAAGGGTTTCAGCCACTTTCTTGTAAAACATGAAATGGGAGGGGGACTCAGAAAGCCTAGGAGGAGACACTCCTGAAGGGCTGTCTGGGGAGATGTCCGGGTCAATGGGCACATCCAGACTTTCATAATCACATTCACTTTCCTCATACTCTCCTTCCTCCTCCAGTTCATAAAATTCCTCCAAATCATAATCCAGAACCGGTGGAACCGGCCAAACCGAACGCCTTCCTGATGGTGCCGGTTCGGTCGGAGCCGGGGATAGCGACTGAACAAGTTTTATTGCTTTGGCTATTTCATCAGCGGTTGGAGAAGAAACTTTTGGATCCACACCAGCTGATTTATCCCTTCTTGTTCTCTTAACCGGAACCGACTCTCGGAATCGGTTCTCCTTTGCTCGAAGAAGTTTGCCTCTGGTCAGAGGCACTCCTTCTGGTTCGTTTGAACCGAACCAGGCTGGCCATCCGGGTCAGCGGACTTTTTGGCCTCCCTTTCCCTGAGCCTACCAACTCTCTTTTCTAGGGTAGCTGCAGGAAAATTTTTACAAATCTGGCAGTCTGAATCGAGGAGGTCAAACCCCATACAATAAACACAGGTGGTGTGGGGGTCAGCCTTAGCAAAGACTTCCCCACACACACTACAGTGTTGAAACCCAGTGGACCCGGTTTTTCTTTTGGGTTTCTCAGACATGGCCAGTCCTAAACAAAACTTACCCTTTTAATGGCAATCCACCAGGCAAGACACTTATCGGTTCCTGACCGTGTTACGGGTCGTGGAAAAAACGTAATAAAATCCGGTTTTTTTTTAGAACCGATAAGAACCGCTAACCACACTCTAAAAGTAGAAATAAAGATTTTTAAACAACCTGATTGGTTCAAACCGAACCGATGAAACGTTTACAAGTTCCACACAGAATAGAAAAACAATATAAACCTATCTAGTACTCACGAATACCACAGACAGAGACTGAACCGATAGGTTGTGGTTTAAATATGATTGAAAACTGAGAAAAACGGTACTTTAACCGACAAATTGAACCGAGCAAAGGAGAAATCTCCGGAGCGACTGTTCAGTGAGTCGGAGTAAAGAATCTGACGGCTTGACTTCAAATAGCAACAGACAGAGTCTCAACCGAGCTCGAGCTCAACGTTCCATGCCTGGCATGGAAAGTTAACTCTTTCATCTCCAGGGCAGTTCGAAGGTTGGACCTCACTGCAATTTGTCAGAATACAGCAAGACTTCATGTTGTTTGAAATGGGTTCTAGGCTGAGGAACAGTTAGAGAGCCGAGAGCTGACTAACGCATTGCTGCGGTGGGAAAGAACTGGAGCACATGGGGACCACCACCTGCCTTTATACTAGGTGACGTCTGGTGGGTGGTCCCCCGTTGGTACTGCTGGAGAAAAGAATTGCCGAGATCTGCCGTCAGGTGGTGCCAGTCCTACATGTGTTACCTGCTGCAAGAGCTTCCTCTTGAAGTAAGATTATATGTTACAGCCAGCAATGCCTTGGTGAGAGGGCGGTGGGTGGGATGGCTGGTGTACAAGGGAGGGGAAAGATTTTTCATGTGTGCAACAGAAAACAAAACTAAACTGAGCACAGCAGGAGCAGCAGTGAGTGCGCTTACCTTCTACAGTACAGTATAAAGTCTGTTGTACATACGCTGTCATCCCATACAGCAGCAAGCCACAAAAGTGGGAGGAGTACTCTAATGGTCATTGTCATCGGATTCCCTGTACAGCCCCGCCATCGCAGGTACGGGAGGGTTGGCTGAGGGTTTGCTTGGTATGGCTGAGCAGGTGGATGCCCGTGACACTGACACTGCTCGGCGGTCCGTGTGGCAACAGGCAGCCAGGGATTGGGGGGGGGCAATGGACGATTGGGACTGGTCCAGGTATAGGGGCTACAAATCCGGAAGCGGACGTCACTAGAAATCTGGGAGGCAGAGCGTTATCTGTACCAGGGGTGGTCCGCTAACCACCAGGGACCCTGTGTCAGCACCAGGTTGAGTCCTTGGAGGGTGGGAGCCACCAGTGGACACCAGAAAAGCAGTGGATGCACTGGGAGGGGTGATCGGAAGATGGGAGGGTTCCACTAGCCACCATGGCATCGTTGACTTCAACATAACGGGTGACGGCGTGGGGTGCTGGACACCAGGGTCGGCCCTGGATGTATATGACAGGTGCTCGGGGGTTGGGGTGTCACTAGACACCAGGGCAGACTGTCACTGTTCCAGAATGGGGGCTCAGATGGTGGGGGGTGCCGTTACACATCAGGGCATCCACAGTTTCATCGAGACGAGGGTTCAGAGGGTGAGGGGGTAGGCAGTTGCAGTACAGACATTCCACCAACAGGGCCTTGCATACCATTAAGAATAAGTTTTCAAAGGCAGCAAAAAGCACCCCTTTGGGTGCCATTTACCACCAAAGCAAACTACTGAATTTGCCACTGCACCTGTATGCAGGGGGAGACCCCCTCATTTGCATGGCCGCAGCGCTATGCTAGCACTCGGGTGCTAACATGTTTTGCTCATGCTGTGGGGTTCTGTGTATACAGACCCCACCCACAAACCGGGCACAAACCCCAGTTAGCATGGGTAAACACCCCACAGCACCCAAGCTAACTTTTGAATATCTGGTCCCTGCAATCATTTAATTTATACGTAGAAAAGCATTTTCCTTATAAGTTTTGAAACATTTCCCATGAGTCCCACGAGTAGCTACACATTTACAATTAATTCAGTAATTTTTATACTTTAATGTCCCTTATTTACTTATTAACTTAATTGTTATTTATCTTGATTTTCATGCCCCCTTGTTTCTGTTGCCCCTCTTCAGCACCCAGCCCCATGGGTAACCTGGCTTCAATAATCCCCCCAGATCTCCATGCCCTCCAAACAAAGACCCAATACAGATGGGAACCAGGGTCCGGTCTGTGACGGGGGGCATCATCCTGCCAGAGAGGTATATGTTGCCCCATTTTTCTGTCTTGTAATTCCACCAACCTCCCCAATGTTGGGCTTGTCCCGTCAAATTGTGCACACAACAAGTGTACCCCTACAGAGGAGGTAAGCTCCCTGGCCCACCGGGTTGTTAGTGTGTCTACAGAGACATCCTCCTCCTTACCATGGGAGCACTGCCAGCAGTAGCAGCACCTTCCCAGTCTTGCTACCAAACCTGCGTTGCCAACATGGAGCCAAAGTGCTACCCACTGGGCCATCAGGAAGCTATTCTTTCTGCGCTGTAATCTGAAATAACAGAAGGGGGACGGGACACTTACAAAGAAAGTAAGAAAGTGGGAAGGTAAGAAAATTGGGACAGTATGTAAGACAGGCAGAAACTTCAGATGGAGGCTGCAACACAGAACTGATAGAAAGTCATTCGGATATAAAAAAAGCAAGGGAGAGAAACTAAAGGGATTAACCAAAAATGGAGAACACTAAAACAAGGAAAAGGAGGCAGGAACTAGAAGACCCCATGCATGAGTGTCAAGAGCCTGGGACTGGCCAAGTTAGACTTGTTGGGTGCGACAAAGACATGGGCTACACAGCACCATGACTGGGAAACATGAGTTACTCACTTATAAGCATATTTCTACTAGTGGTACACAGTTCACAGCCACACTCTGGCAGTCTTCCAGAAAACAGGCAAGTCACTGGAAGTCTTCAAGTTAGGCTCCTCAGACCACCCAGTGGTACAGTCTCCAGCTCCATACTGTGACTTCAGATTTTGGTACGCTGAAAGCAGGGATCTAGGTGCCACTTGCCAGGGGAGGTTGCGAGGGTTCTGTGGATGTGAAATGTATACCATTAATAGAAATAGAAATTATGTATTCACTGTAATTCCTCATCCTTGAGAAATGTCTTCATAATGGATTCATACTAGTGGGTCTGAGTGGGAGACGCCAGGACCCAGAACTTTTCTGGAGAACTGGTGCTGAGGTAAGCAGCATAGCTGCATGGCTCTGCAAGACTGAGCTCACAGACCTACCTCGGGACCGGCCCTCAACTGTCTGAGTAACTTTTACTGAGGAGCTGCAGAATAACCTAAAAAGTACTTAAGCACTTAACCTAAGGGTATATGACAGCCCTGACGCCCTGCGTAAGAAGGGACACCAAACCAGCAACACACTGTCTTCACAGCCCAAAGCAAACATAAAGAGCTGAAGACCAATACAACATACTGGAGAGAGTCCAGGGGATGGCAGACAGGCATGTGAATCAATGGTGAAGATATTCCTGGAAGATGAAGAAATACTATAAGTATGAAATTTTCATATCTTCCTGGAATCAGTCTTCACCACAGATTCCAACTAGGGGGTCTGAGTACCATACTCAGACAAAGTCCCCCAGACTAGGGCAATAGGAGCCAAAGGCTCACTCAGGATAGTAATCCATTCAAGACTGTCCTGCCAAAGGTGATATGCTGCCTGGCACAGACATCCAGGACATAGTGCTTAACAAAAGTAAGTACTCTGCTCCAAATTGCAGCTCTGCAAATATCTCCAACAGGCACAGAGCGTATCTCTGCCAGGGATGTAGATCTTCAAGAGAATCTCCTCCATTAAGGCCACACCATTTGAATTGCAAGTCATCAACGTTAGCACCAACAGAAACATTTTGCTAGTTAGGGCCGTCCATAATGATGTGCAGCATCAATGCGTATATAACATGGGCGGCCCCAATACACGGAGATTAGCCTTGCAGAGTATCTAGCCATGAGGAACCAGGAGATTAGACCAGTATCAGGCAAACAAGAAGAGGCATGAGACTGGAAATAGGATGCATGCAGTAAGGCTTCAGGTACACCATCTGATATATCCCTCAGTATACCAAATGGGGGAAGGAGGGAGGGTACAGCATGGCCTAATGGAGGAGAGTCTCTCGAAGATCTGCTGTTACATAAGTTCTTACATATCCATTCTATCTTTACCAAGGTCTCTTCCATTAGGCCATACCTTTGAAATGACTCCCAAACAATACAAAGTGAACTGGGAGATGGCAGTCTGATTTGTTATCAGAACAGAAGGCCTTGCAGCACAGCAAGACAGAAACCAGTACATCTATGACACATTATGTACAGACTAATATTTAGTGAAATAGTGCACAGTGCTCCATGCAGCTGCAGCATATTTCTCAGCAGCAGACACATTTTTCAAATAAGCAACAGAAGCTACTATATGCCTTGTGAAGCGACCACGGAAAACACCAATAAGTTCCTTACTGTACTTCCTATAACAAAAGGTAATGCAATTCAACAGCCAAGTGGACAGGCATTGTTTAGACAGAGGACTACCCTATTTCCCAGGGGTGAATCAAACAAAATCCTTAAAGCTCGGAAATACTCCGAGCAGAAGTCATAGGAACTAAAAATAACGTCTTTCATGACATGAAATGTAAGCCACAACTAGTGGCAGGCTCAAAAGGGGCCAACGTCAATTTCTCAGGTATGAAATTCAAGTCCCAAGGCAGGACTGGATGCTTCATATGAAGAATACCTCTTAGAAAAGTACGAGACATCTCTAACTGGGCAACCATACTGTGACAGAAATTGGGACCAAAGCCATGTATTCCTTTGATTCATTTATTCTTTTCTAAATATGCATCTGTTTCAGGTACAAGATGATTACCAGATCACACGATCAAGTAGTATATGACAGTTTAAGCCAGCAAGGGTGGATGGTCGGACGTTCTCATGGGAAAGTTACTAGGAAAACTAGGGAGGAGGCAATAAAGCAATCACCCCAAGTGGGGAGTCCTTACTGGAGATGTTCCCATGTTAAAAAAGGATCCAGGTGGACATCATAATGTTAGCAAGGAGGTGCTGAAGGATGGGTGGAGAAAGACAGACAGACAGACAGATACACACACACACACACTCTCTCTCTCTCAAAGAAGGCTGGGACAACATGCAAATGGAAATTACGTACTTATCGTAATTGTTGATCTTCTTGGACAGTCTCCATCACTCATTTACACTATTGGGATAACGCCGGAGGCGCTAGAACCAAGCGGGAGCCAACATTTTTCAGAAGGGTCAGCACTGAGACAGGACCACACATGCGTGGCACCGTGAGACTAGCTCAGGCCTGTGTAGGCTATCTCGGCGTCGACCCTCCAACCGTCTCAGTACCTTTTCGACCAAGGAGGTGCAACGTAACTAATGAAAATAATTTATCCTGAGTTTCTGGGCCTGATAGGGCACAGATGGCCCTTGCAAGAAGGGTCAAACAACAATGTCTTCACAGCCTGAACCACAGGACCATGAAGACCAGGAAAGAAAATGAGTGAACCCAGGGGATGGTGGGTGGGCATGTGAATGAGTGATGGAGACTGTCCAAGAAGATCAACAATTATGGTAAGTACGTAATTTCCATATCTTCCTGGACTAAGTCTCCATCACTTATTCACACTATTGGGGAAGTACCGAGCTAAAATTAACAACCTTGAATAGGGTGGAGGAGATAGGGTTCACTCAAAAAGGACGGTCAAAGACTGTACTGCTAATAAAAAGAGCTGTCTTGGAAAGAGCATCTAGAATATAGTGCTTACAAGATAAAAGCTTGAGTTGTAACTCACCACTTTGCAGATGACTGCAATGGACACAAAATGAAACTCTGCCAGGAAGCCGCAACTACTCTAGGAGAGCGGAGAGAACCCGACCTCACAATTTGGTATAGGACCAAAATTAATAGTGTCAAAGACATGAACTAATCTAATGTAAAAGGACCTCAGGAACTGAAAGAGCTGGAGGTAAAGCCTACTGGTTCAGGGTAGACAGAAAAGTGCAAATGGAACCCCACTACCAAGTATGGCTGACCTGCAAACAACAGGTCCAGGAACACTTGAACCCCTTACTTGGTAAGCAAAGAAGGTCCAGGTGGGGTTAGCCCATCAAGGAGAATGGTTTCCACTTAGTCACTGAAACCTTCCTAATGGAAGGCCAAGTATGACTTAGAAGCCTCTTGTGGTGGTCTAGTAGAACCAGAGCCTACCACTGCATATTCCAAAAAGGAATCATCCTGCCCGTGTGTACAACTGTAGTAGCAATCTCTGAACTCGGGGAAGAAAGGAAACGTGTACAGGAGGACGTGTCCACTGCAGAAAAATAACATTCCAACAGAAAGAAACAGGCTGGATTTCTAAGGCAAATAGAGGCAGATGTGCATCGAGGAGGGACACAGCAGGACAAAGTTAGGGCTAACCTATTTATTGAAAGTGACTGAACAGCAGCAGAAGTGACTCAGTGAGGTGAGGCACAACTCACTCCGGCCTCCCTAAAGGCAGTAGAAAGGACTCTAGTTTGCTTTGCTGAAAAACAAACATCACAGCTCCATCACGCACTCAGAGAGGATAACTTCATGTGCAACTGGCATGGAACCAGTGCGCAGGAACCGAGGGTGTGAATATTTGAGAAGCCATCTCAGAAAAAGACCTACTTGACCTACGGTCAAGAAAGGAGCACGTCGTCTGTTAAGTTGAAGCAAGCAAGGAAGCAGGAACCTAAGTTCAGACTCGCTGAAGAGTCACTTCTGTTGCTGCGTGGCTCTGATCAAGAGAAGAAAGCAAGATAAAAAAAGGGGGACCAACGGACTGGGCAGTCACCTAGGTCTAGGAAATATCTTGGAATAAGAGAAATCTCTCTTGGAGAAAAGAGATGACCCATACCTCCGCTGGATCGGACTTCCCCTAGGGGTACAAGATGTCACGTACTCTTTACCATAGTTTAGAGACTACCGCCGCAGGGGCTGAGGCGGAACCTGACCAGATGCAAAAGTGTGGTACCGAGTAATTTCGGCTAGGTCCTGTGCTGTGATAACTGTAACTTTTTTTTTTTTAACCATTAGTCCGAGCCTGACAAGGTTTCAGGCTGCTATCCCGCAAGGATTGCCTGATACAAAAGTGACGAAGATGTCATCCATCTAAGGGGCAGGAGGAGCCTGAGCGTCCATAACTGAAATCGTGACTGGACTAATAATCAAAGCTGAAGAGATGTTAACCACCTGTGCCAAAGACAACACCGAAGGGGCAGTATCAGAAAGGGGCTATATACCCCTATCAAAGAAGCGGAAGAGTCTGTGCAGCTCCCGATCATTGAATTAGAATGTTCCACAGAATGTAATTGTCTTAACACCTGAAAGAGTCTAGGCGCAGAGGTGTATGGTCCGCGAATGCAGTCTGAATATTATGGTGAACCCCATCACTGAGGAACTTCTTAAAAGATCTTCCATCACGGACTCTGATGATAGAGAGGGTGTGCCCTTCAGTATATAAAATGAGTCATCTGCTGTATCACAGACCAGAAGGACAGGGAAAGACTCATCTAGATGCACTTCTACTCCAGAAGGACCCCTAAGGGAGGTCTAGGGAAGAGCCACTAGAGACTCCGCCACCAGGAAGGATATCGAGGAGCTCGGCACCACATAGGGAGCCAAGAAAGCACTGAGCAGAATGAGAGATTCCACTGGCAAAATAATACAGAAGAGTTCCATCAGTGGAAAACCGCTGGATGTCACAAGATTCCACGCAGACCGCCATTCAATAAGATGTGCTGAAAAATGATCAGCAGAACAGGACTTCATTCTGTGGAAACATCTTGCCACAAGTTCCACAGAAGAAGAGGTCTACAGAAGGAAACCTGTCACTAGTTCTGCCGAACAGCACCAACTGGCACCCCTACGGCACCAGCATCACTTGTGGTACAGGCGGGCACCCAGCAGTGCCTATGCCAACCTGGGTTGACACCAGAGGACACCTGTGGCAGTACCCACAGGTACCCCTCGCACTGATGGCAGCAAGGGCAACAGAGAGCACCCCCGACACTCATGGCAGCAATGGCACCCATGGTACCATGGCAGCTATGGCAGCACTGGCACCCATGATACTCATGGCACCCCCGCGGGTGACTGTCACCCCCGTGGGTGCCCAGCTCCACCCATGGGTGCTCAGTGCCACCCACGGGTAACCACGACAACACGAGACACTCACAGCACCACCAACCAATGGCACCAACAGCATCTGTGGTGCCGCACAGAGCGATGACGCTGAGTCATGGCACCGACCCAAACACCAGCAGTGCCGCCCACAGCACTGACACCAAAACCAGCGGCCACGGCGCCAGACCTGTAGCGCTTCCCATGACGTTGGGCACAGTGCCAGGACAACACCACCAATGCCAATGGAGACTTCTGAGAAGAAAGGAAGAAGGAAAAAGGTGGTGCCCATGCTGGCCCCTGCATGGAAAGGGGGGGGTAGGCACGAAGGATCGACACGATGGCGAAGGCAGCAAGAGGGCACCACGCTCATCCTGATCCAATCGACCGGGCCCCGGTCCAGCGGCTCCAAGACCCGGAGGCCCCGAAATCAGGAACAGTGGCCAGGAAAACTGGATAGAAGTCGAACCCCCTGCTCCACAGGAGCGGCCCAGAGGAGAAACTGCTCACCGGAGCTCCAACAAGGACAGAGATGGAGTCCGGAGTTGAAGAATGCAGCCTTTAGGAGCGGTGCCAAGGGGAACCCACCAAAGTCGGTTCAGGCCTAACACCCCACCCGACTAACAATCCTCGTGCAGACGTACCAGAGGGCAACCTCGAGCAGCACCGATTCTTCTTCCCCCAACAAGGAAGAAGAACTCGAGGTTAAGCGGAGCCGGATCCCCGTAAAGTACAGTTATGTAAGAACTTACTGTAACAGCAGATCTTCGAGAGGAGCTCTTGCAGCAGGCTATTACAAGAAGGACTAATGCCACAGGTATTAGGACCCACCAGAAAACTTCTCAGCCAGCAGACCCAGCAGGGACAACCCCACCCCCTCCCGACATCGGCTCCACCCCGCCAGCCCTGGTATAAAAGGGGGAGGACCCAGCTCCAACCCAGTACCCTCACCAAGCCTGAAGATGATGATCTGCACACCTCGTTTGAGGGATGGAGGGCGGGAAAGCAACGCCTGCTGCAAGAGCTCCTCTCGAAGATCAGCTGTTACGGTAAGTTCTTATGTAACTGTACTATCTTACTTCGAGTGGGAGCTTTTGCAGCAGGCTATTACAATAAGGACTGAATAGAAAGCATTCCCTCACCAAGGAGGTATCCGATCCCAGGAGATGGAAGGAAATAAGCTGGACCCCCATGGAGCACAAACTCCACATCAATGTCTTGGAGATGCGAGCGGCCCTGAAGGACTGCCAAGCCAAAGCCGGCACGGCCTCTAGATGCAATGTCTAAACTATAGTGCTTTACGAAAGTAAGCACAGAGTTCTAGGTAGCAGCCGTGCATATGTCCTTAATTGAGATATTCCGCAGAGAGGCGAAAGAAGCAGACACTCCTCTGGTGGACTGAACCCTAACCGGTCCCGGAAGGGGTCTATTGTGCTTCTCATAGCAAAATGTAATGCAGTGGACAATCCCTTGGAAATGGTTTGCTTGGACGCTGGTTTACCCAAGTGCTGTGGCGCAAATGCCACAAACAGTTGCTCCGATTTATGGTGAGTAGCCATGCGTTTGAGGTAATACATCAGCGTCCTGTGGACATCCAAAATGTGAAGGAGAGCTTCTCCTCTATTAGAGGGAGAAGGGAAATATACTGGAAAGTCAACAGACTGGTTGAGGGTCAACTCCGAGACCACTTTAGGAAGAAACTTAGGATTCGTTCTTAGGGAAACCCTTTCCCTATGGAAAATTAAATATGGCTCTTTACACATCAGAGCCTGAAGCTCGGAAACTCTTCGAGCTGACGTAATTGCAACTAAAAGGCAAGCCTTCCCAGAAAGGTAGCGCAGCTCACAATCTGCTGCAGGTTCAAACAGAGGAAGAGTAAGTTTCTCCAACACAAATAGGAGGTCCCAGGGAGGGATAGGATCCCGAATGGGAGTTCTCATGCGTAAAATCCCCCGTAAAAAGGTGAGGGTCACATCCAATTAGGCGAAGGTTCTGTCTCCCAAAAGGGCGTGATAAGCAGAGATGGCCCACATGTGCACCTTTATGGAGGAGTAGCTCAAGCCTTGGTATAAGGAGAGGAAATACTGTAATGCTGAGTTCACCAGACAGGTAAGAGGGTCCAGACGGTGAGACGACGCCCACAAGCAGAAACACTTCCACTTCATAGCATAAGTGGAGCGCGTAGAGGGCTTCCTCGCTGAAACGAGTACGTCCGCTACCTCTTGGGATACCCCATACCTGGACTTTGCTACATCCGAAGAAGCCAAGTATGAAGGTGCAAAGACCTGAGATCGGGATGGACCAGCGAGCACTGATCCTGGGACAGCAACTGCGAGCATACTGGCAGCGGGACTGGAGGTTCCGTGGACAACCACTGAAGTAGTGGGAACCAAATCTGCCGAGGCCACAGAGGGGCAATAAAAATCATCCGAGCCCCTTTGGCCTGAAGCTTCAAGAGAATTCTGTACGAGAGGAAAGGTGTAAAGAAACCTCCCTGCCTAATAAAGGGACAACATGTCTGGCGAGAAAACACCAGGCGTGGGCTCTCGAGAGCAGAAAACTGGCAGTTTGGCGTTGCATGGTGACGCAAAGAGGTCCAGCTCTGGACAACCTCATGTGTCGAAGAGCTGATCTGCTACTGATTGCAGTAGCTCCCACTTGTGTGCCTTGGACTGAGACCTGCTTAGGCTGTCGACCAAGTCGTTTAGGACGCCTGGAACGTGCACTGCAGGCAGGGAGATGTGCCGCTCCAGTGCCCAGTACCAGACTCTCATCGCCTCCCTGCATAGGGGGTAAGAGTGAGCACTCCCTTGCTTGTTGATATAGAAGACGACTGCCATGTTGTCCATCTGAACAAGAAGAGAGCCTGGCATGAGGTTCTCTTGAAAGGCATGTTGCGCACTGAGGACCGCTCGTATCTCCAAGACACTGATGTGGAGTTTGCACTCCATGGGGGTCCAGGTACCCTGCGTTTGGCTTGCCCCCAGGTGCGCCCCCCAACCCAAATCCGAGGCATCTGTTGTAAGAGTCTGATTCAGGGGCTCCGGACGGAAGGGGACCCCTTTTCCAAATTTAGCGGGTCCAACCACCAAAAAAGTGTCCTCTTTCCTGGCTCCATAACTTTGACCATGTGGTCTAGGTCATCTGCGCATTGATCCCACTGCACCCTGAGCATCCATTGTGGGATTCTCATGTGGAGGCGGGCCAGAGGAGTGACGGGAATGGCCGCCATGTGCCCCAGAAGTCTGAGGAAGGTCCTAGCCTGGACCTGAGGGGTTACTAGGACCAATCTGGCAATCTCCCACAAGCGATCGCCCCTCTCTGGGGGTAGATAAGCTGTGCCCTGGAGCGAATCCAGGACCGCTCCTATAAAGACGAGTCTTTGGCTGGGTTCTGGGGAAGACTTTGGAAGGTTCAGGGTGATCCCGAGATCTCAGAACAGAGTATAGGTGTCTCCGAGAGCTTGAAGAAGGCGTGACCTTGACGGGGCCACAAGCAGCCAATCATCCAGGCAAGGGAGGACATAATGTCCCTGGTGCCTTAAGAGCAGCAGCCACTACTGCCAAGCATTTTGTGAAGACTCGAGGAGTGGAGGAGAGGCCAAACGGTAGAATATGAAACTGATAATGCTCCCCATGGAAGTGAAACCTCAGGTACTTTCTGTGAGGGGGAAAGACCCCGATGTGCATGTACGCATCTTGCATATCTAGGGAACAGAGTCAGTCCCCCTGGTGCAGCAGAGGAAGCAGTCCTAGAAGAGTCACCATCCAGAACCTTCTGTACTTTATATAAAGATTTAAAGAGCTGAGGTCCAGAATGGGACGAAGATCCTGTGTCTTTTTTGGGACCATGAAGAAGTGGGAATAATATCCTTTCCCCCGTTGCTGCAGGGGGACTGTTTCTATTGCCCTTTTTCACAGGAGTGCCTGTATCTCTCCTTCTATGAGTGGAATGTGAGGAGGAGGCTATCTGGAGGACCTTGGTGAGGTGTCTGGGGGAATCTCTGTGAACTCTAGAGTATGTCCTCTCCTTATGATATCTAGGACCCACTGGTCCGCAGTAATAGAGCTCCATCACCTTAGATAAAGGGAGAAGCGACCCCCCCACTAAGGGGGGGGTGGGATGGAGTCATTGGGAGGAGCCAGGAGTTGGAAGAGAGGCCCGGGAGGACTTGAGGCCACAGGAAGAAGCGCCTCCAGGATGCTGGTTGCTGGCTCTCCTTCAAAAGCCATCTCTCTGGCCCTGTTGGCTGCCACAGGCATGGGCACCTGAGGGCTTATGAAATGGCCGCTTTCTTGGTCTCCTCTGCACATCTGACGGACAGACCAGATGGATTTCCCGCACTCCTGGAGACGAGGGATGAGCGACACTGTCTCCTGCCCAAACAAAACGGTACCCTGGAACAGTAAGTCCCGGATCCCAGACTGCAGGTCTTGGTGAAAGCCTGAGACCCTCAATCAAGTGTCGCGACGGAGACAGACCCCTGATGCTGATGCTCTGGCCGCCGTATCTGCAGTGTTATACAAAGCACGCAAAACATGTGTGCCTACGTCCGAGCCTGACTTAAGGACATCCAGAATCTCCGTCTTCTGTTCGGAGTCTAGCAAGGCATTCACTAGCTCTTGTCCCTGCTCCCAGAGTGCATTCTGGCACTGAACCATATGCGTCAGGAAATTCAGGGACCTAATGGAGCAGGTGGAGGCAGAATGGACCTTCTTGCCCACCTGATCCAAATAGTGAGACTCAGGATAGGGAGGCTGTGAGCTAAGGTGCTTGGGCTGCTTAGATTTATCATGGACAGCCGTAATCACAGAAGAGTCCGCCTGAGGGTGTTCAGCCAGAAAAGGTTCATCCCTCGGGGCCCTGTACAGCCTATCTGATTTTTTTCAGAACCACCGGTGCTGAAGCTGGACGCTTCCAGGTAATCCGGGTGAGATCCTGGAAGGTGTCCACCAAAGGAGGCACAAGAGGTTTGGGCGCCTTCTGCCGCAGGTACTTGGCCAGTCTACAGTGTTCCGGATCCAGGTCCTCCATATCCCATTCATTAGCGGCCTGGATGTGCCTCATGACGTCCATGAAGATAGGATCATCAGGAGGTGAGCGGGGCTGGTCCTTTTCTCCTGGGGAACCCCCGATTCCCGAAATAGAGAAAGAGGAGGAAGAGGTGGACCGGCTACTAGGTGTCAAGTAGCCAGACCTATCCCTGTGACTAGCCCCGCTCGAGCATCAGTGGCTCACTGATCAACGACGGTCTGAGGACCGACGTCGGTCAGGGGACCCGCCTATCAGAACAGGATCAGCTCCTGGTGTAAGACCTGACCTGGCGTCAGTTACCAGATCTTGGTGAGTGCCGGTGTCGGTCTGTGGACCGAGATCGGGAACGAGCCATGGAGTATGTTCGAGGTGGCGGCCTCTCGGGGGTCTTCTGAGGTGGAGAGACACCCTTCAGCTGGGGTTCACCCGATAGGTCCATAACCAGTGATGGGGCTGGCTTCAGGGAGTCCATTTCTGGACCTGACCCCACCAAAAGCTCATCCTTCATGAACACCAAGGCCGCTTTCCCCGGGAAAGGGACTTCTGCAGTATCTGGCCTGGAAGGAGAGCCACCTGGAGAGCCCCGGGGGGGGGGGGAGGACTTGGGGGATAGAGATGCTGTGCCTTCACCGGCCGCGCCAGTATCCTTTGTCCCTCTACCGTGATGGTACCGGGACCAATGACGGCTTAACACTCGGGGGCGCTGGAGTGTCCTTGACTCCAGGAGTGTGCCTATTGCATTGGTCGTCGTGGCTCTGAAGGCAGGGCCAAAGCTTGTGCCCAAGGACTTGATCACCTTAGGCTTGGCTGGTTTCTCCCCCAACGGCCCAGCTTTAGCCTGTTTCTTTGATTTTGAGTACTCACCTGAGCCTGGAGAAGAGTGGGCCTTCTTTGGAGAGGGCCGGGAGCAGGACCTGGACTGGTGCTGGGACCGACTACGGTCCTTGTCATGGGACTAGTTAGATTATTCTTTATGTTTGGCCTTCTCCCCGGAGGTGTGTAGGTCCATCTTTTGTTCCAGCAGGTATGCCTTCAGAGCCTTTGGGCGGCGGATCCTGGTCCTACTCGTAAAAGCCTTGGCAGGTGGAACAGGTCATGGGTGTCGTGTTAGACCCAGGCAGAAGACACACTGGTGGTGGTCGGCTCTTTGGCTGGAACTGGCTGCCCAGCTGCACTTATTAAGTATGGAGTCCCAATGAGGAGACAGAGGACGGGACGACATATGTTGGTACTGTAGGAAAAAACTTAGAAAAACAGAGAAAAATTGCGAAAAAATGAAGTTTTTAGCTGAAGGCTGGCAAGACAAAAACTTTTCACGTGCGTGGGTCGCGGTGGGAAAAGAACTGGGGTGGAGCTGGGTCCGCCCCTTTATACCAAGGCTGACATCAGGGTGGAGCCGACGTCAGGGGGTGGTCCCTGCTGGCTGAGAAGTTTTCTGGTGGGTCCTAATGCCTGCGGTGTTGGTCCTTATTATAACAGCCTGCTGCAAGAGTTACCACTCGAAGTAAGATCCGCTAATTTGTGCTTTGCTGGACTGTCCGTCCTCCCTCCCCGGAGCACAGGACTGTCTGTAGTCAGACCCCCCAATATTTATCAAAGGGCGGCGGACCAGAGACAGTCCTCTGCTATAAAACTTTCAAACAAAGTCTTCCTACCGTCACTGCTACTGCTCTAAGGACAACTCCGTTGATTGCAGGTGAGAATTTCTTTTTCTTCTTCATAATCTTCTTTTCTTGTTCGTAAAATAAGAAATTACTACTATTAAAATGTAAAATTAAACACTAAAAGCTGCTGTCATATGGATAAAAACGTTGACTCCGGCAGACGAGCGACGCCTGCATCCAAGTGCACTCGACAGCAGGAGAAAAGGAACTGAGGCGGTTGGATGGTCGCCGCTGAGATAGCCTACACAGGTGTGAGCTAGTTCTCATGTAACGATCGTCCGCCCTGTCTCGGCGACGATCCTTCTGAAAAATGTTGGCTCCCGCTTGATCCTAGCGCCATCCCAATAGTGTGAATGAGTGATGGAGACTTAGTCCAGGAAGATCTGTGTCTCAAAGTGAGTGAGACCCCTTCCCATATGGAGGGAGAAATATATTGAGGGGCTGTAAGTAGGCTCTCTCTTAGGCTGAGAAAATCTGACAAAAGGGCCCTGACGCTAAGTCTGGTAAGAAAAGACAGCTTAGGGAAGTGTTTTCTGCAGACAGCAGCAGGTAAAGGCATAGGTTAAAGTAAGAACAGCTCAGATTTCTTCTATTTGCAACCTGTCTTGTATAACTTCCATTTATTTCAATTTATAGTAAACTGTAATCCTTTTCTCTGGCTGTAGGGAAAAGGGAACATTGTTTAACCAGGAGCAGCGCATTAAGCTGAAGCTTGTTTCCAGATGTGACCTGGGAGCATGAAGAAGTTAAGTGACATGCTCAGGATCACACAGTATGCACCTAGGCGGCTGTGGGATTCAAACCCAGGTCTCCAGCTCAGAGCCTTAACCCACTGTGCTATACTGCCTCCCTAACTGTACATAAATCCTGTTTGTAAATACTTACAGTATTTTAGTAAAGCTTCTATTTTTATAGAATCAGTGGGCCCGATTCCAGGAAGTATGGCGCAACTCGCAGGCAGATGCAAGTTGCGACATATACTGCTACGCCAGGGACCCTATGCCATATTCCAGAACAGGCAGGGTCCCAGGCAGCTATGCCCTGCAACTTGCGGCAGCTCCAGGGTTGCGCCACGGGATGGATGCACCTGACCTGGGTGCCACAAGCCACAGTGATGCCCACCCACAGGGCGCAAGCCACACATGGCACAGCCCCAGCAAAGCCCCACACCAGCACACCGCAGCAATGCCCCACAGGGCTGAGGAGGGGGTGGGGGGCCACTGGACACCCGTGGGGTGCATGGCAGGCGGGGCACGTGTACTGCCCTGTGGGGCACTGCTCGGGGGTGCCAGCTGCGCACAGATGGCAGCCCTGCCAATGGGTATGGGGTGGGGACCCATGAGTGACCCTGGGGGTCGGCTGTAAGACGGCAGGCATGGAAGTGCGACCCCGGTGGATGTAGGGTATGGTTAGACCATTGTCTGCCGAGGTCCCTCCTGTAATAGCAACTTGCCATTCCGTCGGCAGCCCAGTTGGAATACGGCCGTAATCTATGCTGGAAATCCCCTTGCACCATGTCGCAGGGGGGTTTCTGCCGTAGCCAGTGGCGTAGCCTGCATCTGGCACAGGCAGCCTGCACCATGTCGCAGGCCGCCTTTTGGAATCGCAGGCAGCGTAACGCATGTCGCAAGGTGTGACTTGTGCCATTGGGTTTGGCGCAAGTTGCCTTGCGACATACATAACCATCTTGGAATCTGGCCCCGTGACTGTTTGTTTTATTTAAAAGGGTAATTTTACTATTTCTGCTGGACTCTGTTTGCAGTCAGTCTCTAAAGAGGCACTCTGCCCACAGTTATTGTGTTGACCTTCCTGACCTTGAGCAAGGAGAAGGTGAAAAACAGGTTTCCTGGTTCCTGTTGGTAAAAAACACGTGGTGGCAGTGATCTTGAAGTCCCTGGTAAGAGGGATTTCCGTTACATATACGACCATCATTAGGGGTATGGAAAGCTGATACAGTGGCCAAATGCAGCTTACCAGAGGAATACTGCAGGCCTGAGTCAGAAAAGGAAAGCAACTATTCCAGAATAGAATTCACGGGGCATGTAAAAGGGTCCATATACCGGGAAGCAGACCACAGAGTGAACCGCTTCCATTTCAGGAATAAGCATGTCTTGCAGAATGCTTCCTAGCCATAAGTAGGACATCAGCAAATGTTTTCCAAGAGTCATGCAAATGGAAGGACTTCAAGTCTGGATGAACAGGGACCCCTTGTCCTGGGACAACAGACCTTGACAAAAAGGCAGAGGAACGAACAGTTACATAAGAACTTACCATAACAGCAGATCTTTGAAAATATCTCAGTCATCAAGTTACACCATAGGAACCTTTGCTGTCAGAGAAGGGGAATCCACATAGAAGATTTTCAGCAGTACAACTGGGGCTGCCTACACCGCCGACGTCAGCAATTCTACATAGGCGTGGGCGGCCCCGCTCCCTCCTCAGTTCTTTTTCTCCAGAGATGAAGGGAGCAAGGCTCACGCCCTAGGGCACCGAGGAGAGAAATAGGGGCCTAGCTCTAAATAAAAGAATGGAAACAGCAGATAGTCAGGTCCTGAACAGGAGCCCTAAGAAGGGGGATGGTGGGAGGGAAATCATATCTGATGACAGATCCCCTCAAAGAGCTACTGTTACGGTAAGTTCTTAAATAACTGTTCTATCTTCTTCGGGGGTATCTCAGTCATCAGGTTACACCATAGGAACGAGTACCAAGCAGTAACAAAAGTAACATACAGTCTGGAGGTTGGATCTCCATAAACATATGACAGGAGTCCTTGTAGCACAGCCCTGCCAAATCCTGTACGGGCTCTTGAAGTAAAGTCCAGACTGTAATGCTTGGTAAAAGTGTGGACTGTACTCCATGTGGCTGCCACACAAATGTCAACGGTGGAGACCCTTTTGAAATAAGACTCCAAGGTAGCCATGCCTCTGGTGGAATGAGCTTTGACAGCACCAGGCAATTCTTTGCCGTACTTATTGTAGCAGAACACAATGCAATTTGCCAACCATTTGGATAAACATTGCTTAGAAACTGAAGCACACTCTCTGCCTGAGGTGAAAGAAACAAACAACTGCTTAGATCATTTGGACTCTTTAAGCCTAAGCAGATAATACTTAAAAGTTCTGCACACATCTTAATATATGGAACAGTGCTTCCCCTGGATTGGCACACACAGGAGAATAAACAGAAAGGTGGATAGACTGATTAAGTGTGAACACAGAGACCACCTTAGGTAGAAATTTTAGGATTTGTGCGCAAAGATACCCTGTCTTTGTGAAAAATCATATAAGGCTCCTCGCACCAAAGGGCCTGAAGCTCTGAAATTCTTTGAGCAGAAGTAATTGCAACTAAAAAGAGCGCTTTCCAAGAGAGAAAGCGCATATCACAAGTCGCAATTGGCTCAAAAGGAGACAATATCATCTATTCCAAAATAAAATTTAAGTCCCAAGCCGGGACCGGGGAACAGATTGGGGGTTTCAGATGCAGGATGCCCCTGGAAAAGCACGGGAAACATCCAGCTGAGCAATAGTGCAGTCACCCATGGGCTCATGAAATGCAGAAATGGCCAAAAGGTGGACCTAGAGGGATGAATACTGGAGGCCTGCGTCAGACGGAAATCAAACAGTCCAGGATATGATTCACAGGGCAGGTGAATGGGTCTAGGGAATGTCTGGCAGCCCAGATGACAAACCGCTTCCACTTCATGGCATAAGTGGCATGGGTGGAAGGCTTGCAGGTGACCACTAGGATGTACACCACCCTGTCAGAGACCCCAAACCTAGCGATGGCTACGTTCTCAGTAGCCATGCATGCAGATGGAGGGACCTGAGATAGGGACGGACCAGGATCCCTCGATCCTGGGTCAGCAGATTCCTACAAAGGGACAGAGGGACCTAAGGTTACTCTGCCAGCTGCTGAAACAGAGGGAACCATATCTGGCGAGGCCAGAATGGAGCTACCAGAATCATGCTGGCCCTTCCATCTGCAGCTTGATCAGCGCCCTCTGAATTAGAGGAAATGGAAGGAATGTGTGTAGAAATCTCCTTCTACAAAAGAGGGACAATGTGTCAGGCCAGAAAACTCCAGGCCCTGAATCTAGCGAGCAGAAATTGAGCAGTTTAGCATTGCGTGGGGACAGAAAAAGGTCCAACTCTGGACAACCCCATCTGTCGAGCAGATCTTCTGCTATGGATGAGAGAAGCTCCCATTCATGCATGCTGAACTGAGTCCTGCTGAGACTGTCCGCCAGGATGTTTAGGACACCAGGAACGTGGACCACAGCGTGTGTAAGACTGTGCTCCAGTGCCCAATATCACACTCTCATGGCCTCCCTGCAAAGAGGACAGGAGTGAGTCCTGCCCTGCTTGTTGATGTAGTAGACGAAATTCAGATTGTGAGACTGCACCAGCAGTTGACCTGGAGCAAGATGCTCCTTAAATGCCTGCATGGCACAGAGCACCGCTCTCACCCCCAGGACACTGATATGCAAGGCGGCTCTACTGGGACCAGGAGCCCTGGGTTTGAAAGGGACCCAGGTGTGCTCCCCAGCCTAGACACGAAGCATCCATGGTTAGGATGTGATGCGGGGAAGAAATCTGGAAGGGAGCCCCTTGAAGAAGATTAAAGGGGTCCATTCACCACTGCAATACCTTGCAAACTGGGGAGACCACCAGGATTTGTTGATCCAACTCGTCTGTGCGTTGGTCCCATTGCACTCTGAAGGTCCACTGGAGGGTACTCATGTGGAGTCTGGCCAGTGAAATGGTGGGAATGGCTGCTGCCATTAGACCCAACAGCCTGAGGTATAATCTGTCAGGAATGTACCGACTCAGGGTGACTTCTTGAGCCTGGGCCATAAGGCATTCCGCCCTGTTGTGGGGTAAGAAGGCCTTCCCCTGCTCGGAGTCCAGAACCGCCCCAATGTACTGCAGTCTTTGGGACAGTACTAGAACAGACTTGGGCAGGTTGACCATTTTCCCCAGAGAGTGGAAGAGCTGGAGAGAGCGCTCCAGAGTCAGAAAGAGCTGCTCCCTAGATAGGGCCTTGAGAAGCCAATCATCCTGGTAAGGGAAGACATACATTCCCTCTCTTTTGAGAGCTGCTGTGACTGCAGCTAAGCATTTGGTAAAGACACGTGGCGCAGAGGATAAGTCAAAGGGCAGCACTTTGAACTGGTAATGCTTGCCCTGAAAAGCAAACCTTCTATGAGGAGGGAAGACCGAAATCTTCAGGCAAGTGTTCTGCATGTCCAGTGAACAGAGCCAGTCCCTGGTTTTAAGAAGGGGCATGAGGCCTGGCAAAGTTACCATCTGGAACTTTTTGTACTGGACAAACAAACTGAGGTCTTTTAGGTCTAAAATAGGCCTCAGATCTCCAGTCATTTGGGATACCAGGAAGAACCTGGAATAAAACCCCTGGTTTCTCCGTTGCCTTGGCATCAGTTCAATTGTCTGCGTGTGTAGAAGAGACTGTACTTCTTCCCGAAGAACAGACAAGTGGGCTGGGGGATAGTTGGAGGGTGGGGGAGGGGCATCTGGATGCTGCTGGATGAGCTCCAGGGTATGGCCTGTCTCTATGATCTGCAGGATCCATGCATCTGAAATTATGGTTCTCCACTGATTCAGATGGAAGGAGAACCAACCTCCGATCACCACCTCCTAGGACTGGACCAGAGGAGGGGGGTCTGGCAAGGAGTCAAGCTGAGGTGGAACCAGCTGTGGAGGCTGGTCTGTCATTTCTGGGACACTTGGCTGTTGCTCCAGCATTGGAGGGGGCAGGCAAGGAAGCCTGGGCTCTGTGCTTATCCTGGGTACAGGGGCCAAGCCTGGCCTATTAGACTGTCTACAAAAAGTAGACCGTCCTCTACCATGGGTCTCAGTGTGGTAGAGGGAATGGACAGACTAAATGCCTGTGCCAGATGCCTGCAAATCATTAATGAGGTCCTGGACATCAGGGCTGAAGAGCTTGGCATCATTATGAGGGGCGTTAAGCACCTTGTTTTGCACACTGGCTGCAAGTCCAGAGACCCTAAACAAGGAGTGCCTCAGAGACATATGCCAGTGGCAGCTGGAGATGTTTACTGGCATTCTCTGCAGTTCACAAGCACTGAAGCAATTCTTGCTTCTGGGAGTCATCAAGAAGGGCTTGGGCGGCAGCTTTGCCCTTTCTCCAGTTGGCATTCTGGAATTTAACCATGTGACACAGATAGTTTACAATCCTCAGGCCCAAAGTGGAGGAGGCACAAACCCTTTTACCCCAGTGGTCAATCCTGTGGGATTCCTTGTCTGAGGGAAGGGAAAGTACAGTTACGTAAGAACTTACTGTAACAGTAGATCTTCAAGAGATGCTCTTGCAGTAGGTAATTACAGATAGGACTGAAGCCGGTAGGCATCAGGACCCCACAGAAATATTTCTAGCTATCAGTCTCTGGTTGGGGACCACCCCCCACCTCAGGTAACAGACGTCAGTGTAAAGGGGCGGTTCCCCATGCCCGCCTTCCAGTTCTTCCCCGCCAAAGGCCAAAAAAGGCAAGATAAAGAGAGAAGCGAGATGTTTCGTCCCTAGAAAAGAACTGAAAAGCTTGGGGGATGGAGGATGGGAAAGCATTACCTGCAGAGCCTCTCAAGATCTACTGTTACGGTAAGTTCTTACGTAACTGTACTATCTTACTTCGAGAGGGCTCTTGCAGTAGGTAATTACAGATAGGACTGAGTCCCAAGCAGTCTGGAACAAGAAGAAGCAAATGGGAGGAGGAAACTACCCAAATGTAGACCCTCTGGCTGTGAAAGTCTTAGGAAAGGAGACCTTGCAAAACTGCCAATCCAAAGCCAGTTCTACGGCGAGAGGCAATGTCCAAACTGTAATGTTTTGTAAAGGTATGGACAGAAGTCCAAGTTGCAGCTGCACAGATGTCCGCCGCTGACACATTCTTGAAACAAGCAGCAGAGGCAGCGACCCCTCTGGTGGAGTGGCCTCTGACTTGACCCGGTAGGGTCTTGTAATTGTCGTAACAGAAAGTGATACAATGAGCCAACCATTTAGATAGGCATTGCTTAGAAACAGCATTGCCTTCTCTTTTATGTGCAAAAGAGACAAACAGTTGATCGGTCTGAGATCCTTCGTCCTGGTGGTGTAGTATCTCAGAATTCGGTGAACATTCAAAGTATGCAAGAGGTACTCCCCTTGATTGAAGTGCTGCGTAAAGAAAGCAGGCAGCTCCATGGATTGATTCAGCATAGATTGTGCTACCATCTTGGGGAGAAACTTAGGGTTGGTATGCAGAGCCACACGTTCCTTGTGAAAAATCAAATATGGGATTTTGCACATGAGGGCCTGGAGCTCGGAAATTCTTCGAGCAGAAGTAATGGCCACAAGGAACAGAGTCTTCCAAGAAAGGAACTTTAGATCTGCTGAGGCTGCCGGCTCGAAAGAAGGCAGTGTAAGCTTCTCAAGGATAAAATTCAAATAAAATTCAAATCCCAAGGAGGGGCAGGAACCCGAATTGGGGGTCTCAAGTGGAGGACCCCTCTAAGAAAAGTCTTGGAGACTTCCAGCTGCGCAAAAGTCCCGTCCCCAAAAGGAACATGGTAAACCGAGATGGTCACCATGTGAACCTTCAGAGAGGAATGACTGAGACCCAGATCAAAGAGGTGTCGCTAGTAATCCAAAAACCTCCCAACAGAGCAAGAGAATGACTCGAAATCTTTGGAAGTAACCCAAACAGAGAACCATTTCCATTTCATGGCACAGGTAGATCTAGTGGAGGGCTTTCTGGCCTCCACCAGAATCTCAGCCACCAGCAGGGAAACCCCAAACTGGTATTGAGCTATGTCTGCAGGAGCCACGCATGCAACTGAAGGGACCTGAGGCCTGGGTGGACCAGGGTCCCCTGATCCTGGGTCAGCAAAAGATGCAACAGAGGAAGAGGAAGTGGAGGTTCCTCCGAGTACTGTTGCAGAAGAGAGAACCAAACTTGCCTGGGCCAGAAAGGAGTGGTTAGGATCATGCGAGCTCCTTCTGAGCCGAGTTTCTGTAAGACCCTCGGAATCAAGGGGGAAGGCATAGACGAATCTGCCCTTCCAGTCTAGAGACAGAGCGTCTCTCAAAGAAATACCATGCCCTGCAGCGAGCAGAAGTCGGGAAGTTTTGCGTCGTGAGGAGATGCGAACAGGTCTACCTGTGGTGTTCCCCAATGTAGGAAGATCTCATCTGCTACCCCCTGATCCAGTTCCCACTCGTGAGCGTGAGCAGACAACCGAATGAGGTGGTCTGCCAACGTGTTCTCAACCCCTGGGACGTGAACTGCCGTGAGG
Organism: Neoceratodus forsteri; assembly: GCA_016271365.2. NCBI lineage: Eukaryota > Metazoa > Chordata > Ceratodontiformes > Ceratodontidae > Neoceratodus > Neoceratodus forsteri. Next base: position 1,401,278,452 of record CM057453.1, read on the forward strand.
TGAAGGTTGTGCTGTACTGCCCAATCCCAAACTCGCATCGCCTCCCTGCAGAGAGGGTAGGAACGGGTTCCTCCCTGTTTGTTGATGTACCAGACCACACACGTTGTCCATTTGGACAGCCAGATGCCCGGGGGGGGGTAGATACAGATGCAGAGCCTGAAGAGCATACAGCACGGCCCAAAGCTCAAGCACACTGATGTGGAGTGTTTTCTTGAGCCTGGACCAGGAGCCCTGGGTCCTGTGAGACCCCAAATGGGCTCCCCAACCCTTGCCTGAGGTGTCCGTAGTCAGCATCAGAGAGGGGGGCAGCAAGGCAGAAGGGAACTCCCCGGCAAAGGTTCTTCTGAACCATCCACCATTGCAAGTCCCGAGTCATGGGACTGGAGACCAGAACTAGTTGATCTAGGTCATCTGCCAGCTGATCCCACTGAGACCGAAGCGTCCACTGAGAGATTCTCATGTGGAGCCGAGTGCGAGGGACTGTCGGAATACCAGCCGCCATGAGCCCGAGGAGGCAAAGGACCGACCTGGCACTGACCCGCCTGCGACTGGACAACAGGCTGAACTAAGCCTGGAGTGAGGCCGCCCTGTCCAGTGGCAGGAATGCCATGCCGGAGACCATGTCCAGGATCGCCCCAATAAACTGGAGCCTCTGGGACAGGATCAAGTGGGACTTGGTCTGGATGATGGTAACACCCAGGCAGGCAAAAACCTGCAGGGTAAGGGAAAGGAAGCGCAGGAGTTCCTCCCTGGACGAGGCCGCCAGGAGTCAATCATCCAGGTATGGGAAAACCAGCACCCCCTGAGTACGCAGATAGGCCGCTACCACCGAAAGGCATTTGGTGACTACTCGCGGTGCTGAGGAAAGACCAAATGGGAGGGCCTTGAACTGGTAGTGGCCCCCCTGGAACACAAAACGCAGGTATTTGCGGTGGGAAGGGCGAATAGGGATATGCAAGTAAGCATCCTGCATGTCCAGAGTGCACAGCCACTGTCCCGGCCGAAGAAGGGGCAGGAGACTCTGCAGGGAGAGCATCCTGAACCTTTTGTACTCCAGGAACACATTCAGGGAGCTGAGGTCGAGAATCGGCCTCATCTCTCCTGACTTTTTCGAGACCAGGAAGAAATGGGAGCAGTAACCCGTTCCCCGAAGATGGGGAGGAATGGGCTCCATCACCTCCTTCAGAATAAGAGAAGATATTTTATCCTGGACCAGAAGATGATGTTCTGGGGAGTAAGACGACCTGGGGGGGGGGTTTCGAGGAGGTTTCTGAAGAAACTCTCTTAAGTGTGCTTCTGCGATCAGCTGGAGCACTCAAGTGTCGGTAGTGATCCTCTCCCAACCTGATAGATGGAGGGAGAATCTCCCTCCTACCGTTCCTCTGGAAGGCCCACAGGCTCTGGGAGAGGACAGGAGTCAGGAGGTGTGGGGCAGCATCGCGGCTGAAGCCCCCGCTGCTTTTTTTGGGCGGGGGGGCATGGCAGCTGGAGGGGTCCGACGTTTGTTGGCCCGCTTTCCCTGAGGTTTCGCCTTTTGCCGAGAATGTCTGCGAAAGGGATGACGCTGAGCCTGAGGGGTTCTGTACAAGAAGTCAACTGACTTAAGTGCAGTACCCTTCTCCTGCAGATCAGTGATGATGTCCTTCACATCACCACCCAACAGCACTGAACCCCTGAAGGATGCATCCTGGATAGCAGACTGCACTTCCGGGAACAAACCTGACACCCGGAGCCAGGCATGACGCGGTAAACCAACGGCGAACACCGAGCTTCGACCAGCAGCATCCACTGCATCGTATGTGGCACGAAGCATGTGCCGACTCGCCGAATGCGCAGACTGGACTAGATCTGCCACTTCCTGCTTCGTTTTGAGACTCAGGAAGGGAGTCCAATTTAGCCTTTACCTCGCTAAGGATCGCCTTCTGGTAATCCCCCATGTGACTGACATAATTCAGGGCCCTAATACCTAGAGTGGAAGAAGCATAGACCTTCTTCCCGTAGTGGTCCAGAAGGCGGGATTCCTTGTCGGGTGGTGATGAGCTCAAGTGCTTGGGGTTAGCCGTCTGGCCGTGAGCAGCGCTAATCACGGCCGAATCGGCTCGAGGGTGTGAATTTAAAGAGTCAACACCCTCCGGAGCCTGATAAAGTCTGTCTGACTTCCTAGGAAGGGGGGGCTAATGCCAATGGTTGCTTCCAAATGCTGGAAACAAGGTCGGCATGAGGCTCAATCCAGGGTGGCACCAGGGTAGGAGCAGTCTCGGGCAGATCCAGGTGCGCAGCGAGTTTCTTATGCTGTGGATCCGGCTCCAAGGAATGCCACTGATGAGCTGCCTGGATTTTGTGCAACTCTGTAAAGGAAGGATCCTCCGGAGGACTCCTTGGCCTGGGCTTGTCCGGAGTGCATGGCTCGTCGTCCAGGTTGGAATGACCATCGGAGTCATCCGAGGGCTCTGAGGATGATGAAGAGGAAGAAGACTCCTCCTCCTAATGTGGGAGAGGAACGGACCCCTTGGGAAGCGCTCTGGAAAGCGTGTCCTGCCCTGCCCGAGAACCGGAGGGCTCGCCTCTGGTATCCGGGGGTGGGGAGGGGGTCTCTTGTCTCCGACGTACAAGGTCTGGAACCAGGACCGGCGTCAGAAGACGACTCTCTACCTCCCTGGTGAGCTGAGCCTTGGCCTCAGCCCACCAGGAAGCCAGAGTCTCCTTCAGGTCCACCGGCGGCTGAGGGGGCGGTGGAGGAGGAGGGGGACACGGATACTGAGGGTATCCGTAAGGCGCATATCCATACCCCAACGGCAGGAAGCTTGGCGTCTGGTACTGGGGCACCGTGTACTGCAGCGTCGGGTACTGAGGTGCCGGATACTTCGGGCCTGGGTATGACAGCGTCGGATAGGACGGGGTCGGATACCCAGGTACCGGGGGGTTTGCAGGAGCAGAAGGCACCCGGAAACAGCCCAGCGGGTGGGCCCAGAACAGGCCGGGAGGTCCGGCAGGCAGCAGGTCCAGCATAGGGGCGGTGTCCAGCAATAGGATATTGTCGGGCATCGGGTAAACCGGCATCGGCATCTGAGGATCCAACATCAGGTCATCCGGCCCAGCAGGAGGGGGACCAGACAGCAGTGTACCCACGTACTCCATGTCACCCGGGGAAAAAGGGTTACCATCCCCAAGATCCAGCAGAGGAGACGCTGGCGCCTCGGAGTGCAACGATTGTTGCGGTGAGCTCGGGGCGACGGATAGGCCCGAAGGGTCCGACGTCGGCTCTAGTGCCGAGCAGACATTGGAGGAACCGACGTCTGTCTTATTGACAGGATCTGGGCAGACGTCGGAGGAGCCGGCGTCAGACTTATCGGACCCAGCGCCTGACGAAGCCCGTGAAAGAGGGGCGGCCTTGGCGAACGCTTTGCAGGCCATGCGCTGCCCCGAACGGTCGGGCATCTTAGCGGCCTTACCCAGGCGGACATCGGAGGAGCTGACATCTGACTTAACGGGGCCACTCGAACCAGAAGGCCACATGGCGGCGACTCACTGAGCGCTGCCTCCTCAGGACCCGGAGGCTCCCAAGGCCTAGTGCAAGCCTAACGGAGGGGTTGATGCTATCTTGAAGCCTTTCCAAGACGGCTGGCACGGAGCTGCCTCTCGGGGGAGGCGTTACCTGCAGCACCGCGGCGACCGATGAGGAGTCCAGGTTCTGGTACTTCTTCTTGTGGTGGCCCTCCAGAGAAGTCAAAGTCCGCTGAAGTTTTTTCAGTTCCTTTTCCATAGAGGTCATTTTTTGTTTAAGAATATGGGCCTCCAGGGATTGCTGCCTCCGCTTACAGGTGGCCGCGTTAAACTGCTGGCAAAGCTGGCACTTCAATGGAATGATCGGGGCCTAGACAAAAGAGGCACTGGGAATGTCTGTCCTTATGCAGGAGCTGGGCACCATAAGAACTGCACTTATTTTTGTGCTCGGAAGGAGTCGGGGACGACATACACGGCAGCTGAGGTAAGGCTGATGAAAATTGTTCACAAAGCAGGAGAAAACATTGATGTCCTAGTACACATAGGGACTAATGATCTCGCCAGCCGGTCAGTTGTGGAGACCAAGGAACACCTGACTAGGCTGGGTGACAAACTATCATCTATTTCGTCCGGCATCTCCTTCTCTGAGATCCTGCCAGTCTGGGAGAAGGGAGCAGATGGACGGAAGGTCAGAGAAGGGGAGATAGGGAGCTAAACACGTGGCTCAAGGACTGGTGCCAGGAAAAAGGACACAGATTTGTAGGGAACTGGCAACAGTTCTGGGAGCGAAAGTTCTTTAAATTTGATGGACTGCATCTGACTAAAGAGGGAGTCAGTGCATTGGGCAGAAGTTTGACGTCTTTGCAGAATATTTAAACTAGCAATGGGGAGGGTGCAGCACCCCATACGTCAAATGGGAAGAACACCTCCCCTCAGCTAGTGGTCAAACAGGAATTCAGCGTGTTTGCGTCTCATTTGCATCACCAGGTAAGAAAAAGGTTTGTCTCCCCATACGATGCACAGGAGTAATGCCAAACTTCACCCAACAACTAACACACCAAAATCTGGCCAATGGAAAATCATGTACAAATGCTCACAGCCTGGGAAATAAGATCCAGACCTGCAGGCACAATGTCAGAGGCTAAACTGGACATAGTAGCAATTAGTGAGACGTGGTTTACCAGTAACCACACTTGGGAGACTTCAGTACCTGGCTATGTATTGTTCAGAAGAGACCGAGGTGCAAAAAGGGGGGAGGAGGGCCCTGTATGTTAATGAAAATATCAAAGCTACAGAAATTCAGAATACACATAAGGAGCCAGAAGAACTGTGGGTCACCCTGGAAACAGGAAATGGGACAGCATAAGAACTGGGGTTGTCTACAGGCCCCAGACCAGAGGAGGACACAGACACATTACTGTTAGAAGATATAAAACATGACAGCTAAAGGGAGGTTCTGTAATGGAGACTTCAACATGCCAGATACAGATTGGTCAATACCAGCAGGAACATCTGCCAGAACTAGACTCATAGTGGATTCCTGCAGGGGAGGGCCTCAAACAACTGGTACAGCAACCCACAAGAGACAGGGCTATCCTAGATCTAGTACTGACTAACAAAGAAGGGATCACAGATCTCCAGTTAGAAGGTCACCTGGGGCCAGTGACCATCACATGGTATGGTTCAATTTGGCTACTACATCTAAATCATCCCATTCCAAGGCAAAAATATGGGACTTCAGAGGAGCTGACTTTGATAAGATGGCCAACAGAGTTAAGCTAGCCCTGGCAAAAGAAACACAGGTGAGGAGGTACAGGCAAAGTGGGCAAAGCATTAAGGATACAATACTTGAAGCAACATCCCATTGTGTTAGACAGAAAAGGAAGTGCAAAAGAAGAAGGAAACCACTTGGTTCTCAAATACTGTAGCAGAAAAGGTCAGAGCCAAAAGGCTGGCCTTCAGAAAATATAAGGAACACAGCGGATGAAGATAGGAGGCATACCAAACTGCCCTAAGGGAAGCAGGTAAGGCAGTAAGGCAGGCAAAGTCCCAAACTGAGGAAACACTAGCACCTAACAGTGAAAGAAGGTGACAAGACTTTCTATAGATAAATTAGTGAAAGGAGAAAGTCCAGAGGGGTATTGCTAAGCTTAATGGAGAAAAGGAGCATGTGAGGAGGAGGACCCTGTAAAGGCATCTATCCTAAATAGATACTTTTGCTCAGTATTTACTAAAGAGAAGGTAGGGCAGGGCCCCAGCTCAGCATCATGGACACAGGGGGGAGGGGTGAGCACTACTCCTTCACAAAAGAAAGGTCCTACAAGAGCTTGCTAAGCTCAGGGTGGATAAGGCAATGGGACCTGATGGCATACATCCCAGGGTACTTAAGGAGCTGAAGGAAGAACTAGCAGAGCCATTAGCAGAATTGTTTAGTGAGTCTCTGAGCACAGGAGAGGTCCCAGAAGACTGGAGAAGGGCTCATGTGATCCCACTCCACAAGAGTGGTAGCAGGGAGGAGGCGGGGAACTACAGACCGGTCAGTCTTACCTCAGTAGTGGGCAAGATTATGGAGGCACTCCTTGAGGAAAGGATAGTGCAACACCTGGAATCCATAGGGGCACAGGATCCAAGACAGCATGGGTTTACAAAAGGAAGGTCCTGTCAAACTAATCTCATAGATTTCTTTGACTGGGTAACCAGAGTGGTGGACCAAGGGGGAGCAGTTGATGTCGCCTACCTTGACTTCAGCAAAGCTTTTGACACTGTTCCACACAGAAGATTGATAAAATAAGCTAGGTAGGCTCGGGTGGTCAGAAGTTGGTCAACTGGGTGGCAACCGGTTGACTGGCAGAAAACAGAGAGTGGTGGTAAATGGTATACAGTCAGAAGAGATGCAAGTCACAAGTGGGGTACCTCAGGATCAGTCCTGGGGCCAGTCCTATTCAACATCTTCATTAGTGACCCTGAGATGGACTAGAGGGTAAGGCTTGTCTGTTTGCAGATGACACCAAGATCTGCAACAGAGTAGATGATCCAGATGGGGTGGGCAGAATGAGAAGAGATCTGGATAAACTAGCAGAATGGTCAGAAGAGTGGCAACTGGGATTTAATGCAAAGAAGTGCAAAATCATGCACATAGGGAAGAGAAACCCTGAAGCCACTTATAGGCTGGGAGGGGAGTTGCTAGCAGTCACAAAGGAAGAAAGAGACTTGGGCATCATCATCACTGATGACCTAAAATCATCCAAGCAGACCTCTAAAGCAGTAGGTAAGGCTAGGGGGGTGTTAGGGTGTATTAGTAGGGGGTATCACAAGTTGTAAGAGGGAGGTAATAATCCTCTGTACAAGACATTGATTAGCCCCATCTGGAGTACTGCGTGCAGTATTGGAGGCCACACCTTCACACGGACATTAACCAAATTGAGGCAGTCCAGAGAAGGCAACCAAATGGTGAAGGGACTGCAACTAGAAGACATATGAGGACAGATTAACGGAGCTCAATATGTATACCCTTGAGCAAAGGAGGGAGAGAGGATATGATCGAGACATTTAAACACCTTAAGGGCATAAACAAGGTGAAAGAGTCTAACATGTTTAAATATAAGAAAAATAGCAGGACAAGAGGACACAGCATGAGATTAGAGGGAGGCCGATTAAGGGGAATGTGAGGAAATTCTTTTTCACAGAAAGGGTGGTAGATGCATGGAATGGCTTACCACAAGAAGTGGTGGCTATGAATACAGTGCAGGGCTTCAGACAGGCATGGGATAGGCATAAGGGAGCAATACAAATGACTATGAATAGATAGGTCACTGACAGAGCAAAGGCCGATGGCACATTTATAAGGTAGAAAAAGAAATGGGCAGACTGGATGGGCCTTGCGGTCCTTATCTGCCGTCAACTTCTGTGTTTCTGTGAAAAGCTGAAGAAAAGATGAAAAATAGACAGTAAAATTACCGACAATTGACTGCGAAGCAGAGAACTTAACCGCGAGGTGCTGCACGAGCTAACGGCGGGAAAAACTGGAAGGCAGGCATGGGGGACCACCCCTTTATACTGATGTCGTCTGACGTCGGTCACCTGACGTGGGGAGGTCCCCCGCCAGAGACTGCTAGCTAGAAATTTTTCCATGGGGTCCTGACGCCTGCCGGCTTCAGTCCTATCTGTGATTACCTACTGCAAGAGCCCTCTCAAAGTAAGATCTAAGGTTCTTAGGCACCTTAGTTCTGTCATGGCTGCCTCAATGACCACAGAGTCAGTTTTGGCCTGGGCAGTAAAATAAGGAAGGCCCTGAGGGCATTATAGAGTTTGTCTGCCCCGCGTGGAATAGCTGGCACCATGTCTGGTCTGTGCCAGGTTGCTGTAGTGGCTTTTTCAGGGCTGGCAGCATAGGGGGAATGATCTTAGGGGGAGATTCAGGAAGTTCACCAGGTCTTTCCTTGTGACATCCTCCTCCACAGTCTGGAAGTCCATTGTGACAGACAACTGCTTTATGACATTTGAAAAAGTGGCATCCTCAGGAGGAGACCTTAGAGTATGCTTAATCGAGTCCTCACTGACCAAGGAGGCAGTGGACTTGTCCGAGATGAGGATTTCTTCCTCTTCCTCCTCACCCTCTATGTCATCAGGGAGGACGGGATCAGGATGATACTCCTTCTCGATGTCGACCTCCTCAGATGGGTTATGCGTCGGAGGTGGCCCACATGGAGGCTCCCGTGGTCGATGAACAGGTGTCGACAATGAAGCAGCCGTCGACAGCGCCAGCCACGAAGACCTATTGAAGGCACTCAGCTGCCTAATGAGTACATTTGTGAACTTAACAAGTACTTCATTCAGATCCATGGTGGTCGTCGACAGAGAGGGGTTTGACAGCACAGGGCCAGACAACCCTCCATCCTGGGAGCCCAATGAGCCTGTAGCCAGGAAGAAGGGTCAGGCCTCAACGGAGTCCTCAACCCTGAAGTCGACGGCCGAGTGCCCTGGGAGTCGAGCAGATGAGTTGTCAGTATGGGTCTGGTAGCTACAGAGACCCGGACAGCTGGTCTCTTCATCGAGGCAGTCGTCATTGACGAAGAGCCCCCGAAGAAGAAGAGGTCGATGGGGAACAGTCATGATCCTGGTCTTTTCTGTGACTCCCCCCCCCCCCGATGACTTGTCTTGGGCCTTGGAGGCCTGGAAGATGTGGTGTGGTGTGCAACTGGGGCCCCAGATGACCCCTGCCTGGAGCTGGCTACCAGTTGTTCTATGAATTGCTTTAGAGCCTTCCTGCATCACCTGAAGGTTGTTTGGTTAAACTTCTGGCAGAGCTCACAGTCAGAGACATCATGGTCAGGCATAAGACAGCAGACTCAAGCAGAGTGTTTGTCTGTAAAGGTAATCTTTCCGCAACAGCCACAACGAAAAAGAGAAGACTAAGGATTAACTCTCAACATAAACAAAAAGAAAAAAAATTCTATAGAAAGAGGGTTAGCCAAGGGTTGTAGGAAAAAAATGGCTGTAGGTCAAAAAAAGGCATGAACACTATAATGAAGCTTCCATAGAGACTGTGCTTGCATGTCCACAGCAAGAATGAACTGAGGAGGGAGCGGGACCACCCACGCCTATACAGGGCTGCTGACATTGGTGGACGTCAGCTGCATGGGCGGCCCCACTTGTACTGCTGAAAATCTTCCATGTGGATTCCCCTTCACCGACAGTGAAGGTTCCTACGGTGTAACATGATGACTAAGTTACCCCTGAAGAAGATCATGATGCTCCTCCACAAGATGCTGAAGGAGTGGAAACCACATCTAATGAGGCTAGAATAGAGCAATGAGGATGAGAGTGGCACCCTCCAACCATAACTTGAGCAGAACCCTCTGTGTTACAGAAATGCACTTAACCTATCTGCCAAGATATTTTGCAGACCTGGGAGAAACACGACCAAGAGCTGAAGGTCATGTGACACAGCCCAGTACCATACTCTCATCACTTCCCTACACAGCGGATAGAAAAGAGTGCCACCTTGTTTGTTGATGTAATGCATCACAATGAAATTGTCCATCTGGATTAGTAGAACACTAAGGAAGAGATGATTCTGAAGAGCCTGGAGGCTGTACAGGGCAGCTTTAATTTTCAGGACACTGATATGCAGTTCGGCCTCCACCTTGGTCCATGACCCTTGTGTCTGTTAAGGGCCGAGATGAGCATCTTAGAAAGAGCCCAAGGCATATGTGGCGAATATCTGTACAGGAGCTTGTACAAAGAATGGAACGCACTTCAGTAAATTCTCGTGGTCCATCCACCATAGCAACACTCTGCATAGTGGAGATGTGATGAGAATAATTTGTTCCAACTCGTCCGTCAGCCGATCCCACTGGACCCTGAGCGTCCACTGTGGTAACCGCATATGATGTTGGGCTACTGGCACAGTCACTACGGCCGCAACCACAGCCATGAGGCCCAGGAGATGAAATACTGCTCATGCAGAAGCAGTAGCTCCTGTGGACTAAGTGTGCCTGAGCAATCAAGAGTGTCCTTCCTATCCTGGGGCAGGAAGACACATCCCTTTTCTGTGTTCAAGACAGCAAGGTGTGAAGTAAAGTTGCCTTGGAGCTATCCTTTAGTCGCCTAGATAAGGGAAAACATGCAGGCCTTCCCTGAGAAGAGCTGCTTTAACTACTGGTAAGCATTTTGTAAAGACCCATGTTGCAGAGGACAAGCCAATGTGCAATACATTGAGCTGATAGTGCCTGCCCTCCAACATAAAGTGGAGCTACTGTCTGTGGGGCTTCTTGATCTTTACATGAAGGTATGCATCCTTCATGTCCAGTGAACAAAGCCAGTCCCCTGTGTGTGATAGTGGAATCAGGGCCTGCAAAGATACCATTCGAAACTTTTTATATTCGATGTACAGATTGAAACCTCTGAGATCTAGTACAGGCTGCAGATCTCCTGTCCATGTTGGACCTAGGAAGTATCTGGAATAGAACCCTTTGTTCTGTTCTTAGGGAGGAATCAGGTCTGAATCTCTTCTTTTAGATGGACAAGTGGCCCGGAAGATAAAAGGAAGGATGTGGAGGACGATCTGGAGAGATTTCTAGCAGATCCACAGCATGTCCCCTTGCAATTATCTTCAGAACCCACTCGCCTGTGACGATCTCCTGCTATTATGTAACATACAGGGAGATCCTCACACACACACTCACTCACTCACCCCTGCTGATAACAGCTGCAAGGAAGGGGGAGACGGACAGAAGCAAGTTAGGTGGAACCAGGGGCGGAAGGGCCACTGGAACAGATTCCTTTGGTGCTTATTCATGTGCGGGGGACTCAGGAGGGGACCACCACCTCTGCTACGGCCCTGCTGGCGTTATACATGGTTATCTCTGGCAGCAGAACTACAAAAAGAGCCCCCACAATGCCCTCTAGTGGGAGTTTTGTACAGGGACTTGAAAGACCATAAAGTCATTTTGAAAGATTAAAGCCCATGCAAGCCTTCTTCCTTATCACAACTGAACAGCTTGGAGCCCTTAAAGAAAGCATTCAAAACTACCTATTGTACAGTACATCCAGGGCAAAACCAGCCACTCGAGCCAGGAATAACACCTTATGCAAATACCAGAGGCAGCAGTCCAGGCAGAAGCATTACAGACATCAAGCTGAGTGCAGCAAATGTCTGCCAACCTCAGTACCAGTAGATAATGTTTTAAGCAAAGCAGTTTTGGAAGACTCCTCAGACAAAGTTAGGGCAGCATTACGTGTATCTATCCACATGCTGTTCTGGTATTTAATCATGTAGGCCTAGTAATTTGTACTTCTAAAGCCCAATGAGGCAGAGGCATGTTTATGCATTCCCATTACATCCAGTCTCCTGGATTCTTTACCTGGAGGTAAAGTGCTCAAGTGTCTATGAGTTTAGTCCTGTCATAAGCAGTCATGACTACAGTGTCTGATTCAGGCCGGTTTACACAGAAACACAGAAGCTGTTGGCAGAAAAGGGCCTCCTGGCCCACTTAGTCTGCCCTATGGCCCATATCTACTGTGCTACCGTAGACCCTAACTGACCTAAAGCCTTATCCCCTCACCCCTGTTGCTAAGGTCCTCCTTGTGTCTATCCCATGCATGCTTGAAACCTGTTACCATTTCGGTACCCACCACCTCCACTGGGAGGCTGCTCCAGATGTCCACCACCCTTTCCGTAAAGAAGTACTTTCTCACATCCCCTCTAAGTCTCCCCCCTTTTAGCTTCGCATGATGCCCCCTTGTCCTTGAGCATCTCCTTCTGTGCACAATGCCACCCTCCGGCACCTTACTGATACCTCTGAGGTATTTGAATGTTTCAATCATGTCCCGTCTTTCTCTCCTTTCCTCTAGAGGGTAATAATGTTGTTCGCATACCTGCTTGACAATTGTTTAATGCTCTAATTACAACTTATCATAATGATCTACAATAGCCTGATTACTACTGCTATGTGTAAACAGCCAAATACTGTATACCCATGATTACCTATGTTGTGTTACTGCACGAAGTTCATATATGTCTGTAATAGTATTCCCAGGTCGCCCCTGAAAAAGGGACTTTCGGGGCCCAGCGGGCCTACCCAGTCATCAAAATTCAATAAATAAATAAATAAATATTTAATTCCCTGAGCCTTTCCTCATACGGCTTCTGATGCAGGTCATGCACCACTTTGGTTGCCCTTCTCTGTACTGCCTCCACCCGATCTACGTCTTTCCTAAGGTGTGGCCTCCAGAACTGGATACGGTATTCCAGGTGAGGCCTCACCATTGATCTATGCAGTGGCATCACTATCTCCCTCTTCCTCCAAGTGATACCCCTCCCAATACACCCCAGGATTCTATTAGCTTTTCCCACTTCCTCATCACACGGCTTTGCTACCTTCAGGTCATCAGATATGATCACCCCAAAAACATTACGCGTTGCCCTTGGGTTTGTGCCCCATGTGCATTGTTCTGCAATTTTTGGTTTTAAAGACCAGTTGCCAAACCCTTGACCAATCTTCCAGCTTTACAGATCTACACTCATTTTTCCGACCCCCAATGTGTCCATTCTGTTGCAGACTTTTTTATCATCAGCGAACAGGCATAACTTTCCTGCCAGCACCTCTGCGATGCCACTAATAAAGACACTGAAGAGGACCGGTCCCAGTACTGACCCCTTAGGCACCCCACTGGTTAGCTTACTTTCTTCTGTGTGAACGCCATTTACCACCACCCTCTGAGTTCAGTTACTTAGCCAACTTCACACCCAGTTTACTATCTTTTGACCCACTCCCAGGCTGCCCAGTCTGCTTACCAGTCTTCTGTGTGGAACAGTATCGAAGGCCTTACTGAAATCCAGGTAGGCCATATGCGCCGCTCCTCCCTCATCCATCTCCCTGGTAACCCAGTCAAAGAACTCAATCAAGTTTGTTTGGCAAGATCTCCCCCCTGTAAACCTATGCTGCCTCGGATCCTGCAGTCCACTAGTTATTAGGTATTCTTCAATCCTTTCTTTAAGTAGTGTTTCCATAACCTTGCCCACCACCAAAGTCAGGCTTACAGGTCTGTAGTTTCTTGCCTACTCCCTATTTCCACTTTTGTGTAGTGGGACCACATCCAGCCTCCTCCAGTCCCCTGGAACTTCCCCCATATCCAGTGACAGATTGAACATGGCCGCCAAAGGTGTAGCCAGTTCCTCCTTCAGCATCCTGGAGTGAACCCCATCTGGCCCCACTGCCTTGTCTACCTTTTGTTTTGCTAGTTTCCTGAGGACTCCTTCCTCCGTAAAATGGCTAGTGTCCACTTCCTTTCCCTTAATGTCCTCCCCCCCATCTGTGACCCACTCTACCCCTTCCTTTGTGAATACCGAACACTGCCCAGCTGAGGAGCCTGTAACGGGGGACTGCAGTGAGCCTTAAGAGGTAAAGCCTCCTTCCTTCCAGCCTGCTTGTGAAGAGGTGTTACCCCGTCGGCGCTGAGTGCCGACTGCCCCATCCACCCCAGCCACCCAGTGTCGGCTCTACATTTATTGCTGCTGCCAGATCACATGACTTGTCACGTGATCTCTCCTTCCTGTTATTAAGTGTCCACTTTCCCATTTGCAGCTTATACTCTCTGACCACTAGGGGTTGCTGCACTTTCCCTGCAGTACCACTCCATCCACCCCCCCCATCTCCACTTCCTAGTTCCTGCTAATATCAGTTCCCATCCCCTAGTAGTCACTACTGATCACCACCCTGTGTTCTCTCCTATCCTCTACTACTCTTAGTTTCTCTACTGTCCTCAGCAGGTCTCAAACCCTGTACCCCTTTCTCCAAAGTCAGCAGCCCTACCACCAAGCCAACTAATCAGGCCAGTATTTATCTCTGTTTCAAAGCTCTTAAGCCTTTTGCCTCCATACTCAGCTAAAATACTAATGTTCTGTCCCACTGCAGGTCTCAAACCCTGTACCCTTGCCTCCAGAGCCTGCAGCTCTGTCAGAAAACCAACAAATGAGGCTAAATTACTCACAGTTAAAAGGCTCTCAATCCCTCTGATCCCATAATCTGCTACAATAAATTTTCTTCAATCCCACTGCAGGTTTCAAACACTGAACCTATGCCACCAGTGTCAGCAGCTCTACCCCTCTAGGATTTAAACCTGGTACCCCCTGCACCAAAGTCCATCACCCTGCCACTGCACTACTGTGACCACCACAATGATGGGTGTCAGTCTGCTCCCCTTATACCAGAACTGGTATAGCAGTGCCCACTGCCCAGCCACCTATTCCCCAACAGACTAGCCTATCTTCTACCAATTACACTTATCATACTCCTTACTGGGTTAGACTGCTACCCTTCCACCCACACACCCACCTCATCCCTTACCTTCTCTACCTATTACCACCGTCCACCCACCCTGTCAATGCCTGACAAACATCCACCCCCCCTTAACCTGCCATCCACACACACACACCCCAACCCCCCTACCGACTTACCTGCCTTACCTTTCCTGCCCTCTTCAACTTACCCATTCCCTGTGCTACTCTCTCTAAACATGTGCCCTACCCGCGCCCAACCACCAAACGGAGGTCCCTCGCTCTCCTCAGGGTCCTAGCCCTACTATTTCTCATATCCAGAAATATTCACCCCAACCCAGCCCCGCCACCAGTAGTCAACAGAAAGTACACCAAGGGCTGTGCATCACTGCCATGAATATAGAAACACAGAAATACAGAATTTGATGGCAGATAAGGACCGCTTGGCCCACCCAGTCTGCCCATTTCCCTACCTGATGGATAAGCTGCAGATTCTAGTAAATCAACAGCTTACTTCCTCCTACCCCCCACTCGAATTGCCTTATGCCTGTCCCATGCATTCTCGAATTCTCCCACTGTTCCTGACTCCACAACTCCTCAGGAAGGCTGTTCCATGCATCCACAACCCTCTCTGTGAAAAAATACTTTCTAACGTTACCTCTGAGCCGTCCCCCCTCTATCTTCAAATTGTGCCCCCTTGTTCTTGCACATTTCTTCTTCTGAAAGATACTACCCTCTTGTACTTCGTTAATTCCCGTGGGATACTTGAATGTCTCTAGTATGTCCCCCCTCTCCCTCCTTTCCTCAAGGGTATACATATTAAGCTGCTTTAGTCTCTCCTCATATGTCTTCTGGTTCAGACCCTGCACCATTTTGGTTGCCCTCCTATGAAAAGCCTCCACTCTGTCTATATCTTTGCGGAGATGGGGTCTCCAGAATTGCATGCAGTACTCCACATGGGGTCAGAGGGATAAAAACTTCCTGTTTTCTACTGTTGATGCCTCTCCCTATGCATCCCAGTATTCCCCCCAGCCCTCCTTACTGCCTTCTCACATTGTTTGCCCGCCTTTAGATCATCTGATATAATTACTCCTAGGTCTCTTTCGATTTTTTTTGTTGTTATTAACTCACCCCTCATTGTGTACTCTTCCCCTGGGTTTTTGTTTCCCAGATGCATTACCTTGCACTTCTTTGCACTGAATCTGAGCTGCTACATATCTGACCATTCCTCCAACCTTGCCAAGTCCCTTTTCATTCTTTCCACCCCACCTTGTGTATCATCCCTGTTGCAGATATTTGTGTCATCTGCAAAGAGACATACCTTTCCTTCCAGGTGCTCTCCAATGTCACTTATAAAGCTATTAAAGAGGACCGGTCTCAGTACTGAACCCTGCGGTACCCCGCTAGTTACCCTCCTCTCTTCACTGTGGACTTCGTTTACTATTACCCTTTGCATCCTGTTGTCCAGCCAGTTTTTTATCCAGGCTACCACCTTGGGACCCACTACAAGGCTGGCTAACTTGTACATTAATCTTTTGTGTGAGACTGTGTCAAATGCCTTGCTAAAATCTAGGTAGGCCATATCCACAGCCCCTCCCTGGTCTACTACTTTGTTCACCCAGTCAAAGAAATCTATTAGGTTCGTCTGACATGACCTTCCTGCTGTGAAACCATGCTGCCTTGGGTCCTGTGCCCACTGGCCTCTAGGTACTCAACAATTCTTTCCTTCAGAAGTGATTCCATCATTTTCCGTACCACTGAAGTCAAACTAACTGGTCTGTAGTTTCCTGCCTCTGCCCTGCTCCCACTTTTGCAGGGTTTTAAATAATTGATTAGCAGTTTTTTTCTTGGGACTATACTAACTGTACAGAAAGTATTTATATAGATTTTGTAGAAGTACTGTGTTTGTTAAACACAGTGAGGCAAGAGCTATGCATTTTCACAAAGATTTAACACTTTTATGAGCAAACGCTAATCAATTTTTAGAGTTAAATAAATCCCTGTTTTGTGAAGTGGAATCACATTTGCCCTCCTCCAGTCCTCAGGTACCACTCCATTCTCCCATGATTTGTTAAAGAGAGTAGTCAGTGGTGTTACTAGTTCTACCCTTAGTTCTTTTAGTATTCTTGGGTGAATCCCATCAGGCCACATTGCTTTGTCAACTCTCAGTTTCAAGAGTTCTTTCAAAACACTTTCTTCTGTGAATGGACTGGTATTGACCCCCCTATTCAGAGTTTCTCCCTTGTTTGGTTTAGGTACCTCCACCTCCTCATCCGTTGTGAATACTGAGCAGAAATATTCATTCAGTATCCCTACTTTTTCACTGTCACCCTCTGCCCACATTCCCTCTCCTTTATTAAGACTCTGTATCCCTCCCTTGGTCTTTATTCGCTCCCTAATGTACCTATAAAAGGTTTTATCCCCCTTCTTAACAGAGTTGGCTATCTTTTCCTAAGTTTGTGCCTTTGCTATTCTGACTGCCTTCCCTGCCTCCTTCTGCTTTAGCTGATAAAGTTCTCAGTCCTGCTCCTTCTGTGTTTCCTTATATTTCCTGAATGTTGTCCTTTTCTTCTTAACCGTCCCTGCCACCTCTTTTGAGAACCATAGTGGTCGTTTCCTTTGTTTTGTTTTATTGATTTGCTTCACACAAAGGCTTGTTGCCTCTGCGATGGCCGTTTTGATTTTTCCCCATTGTTCCTCCACCCCTTCTTGCCCATTTGCTAGTGCTTTTCTGAGGCACTCTCTCATTTTCCCCAAAGTCAGCCTTCCTAAAGTCCAATACTCTTGTTTTTGTATGGCTTGACTTTATGGTTGTGTTTATTGTGAACCACACTGTTTGGTGGTCACTTGTTCCCAGATGGCTACCCACTTCTAAATTTGAGATCCTTTCTCCTTCCCATTTGAAAGTACCAGGTCTAAGACTGCTCCTCCGAGTGAGTTCCAACACTAGCTGTCTGAGCCATGCCCCCTGTAGGGCATCAAAAATGACCCTGTTCTTGGATGTGCCTGCAGCAAATGTACTCCAGTTAACATCTGGCATATTCAGGTCCCCCATCAACAATATCTCCCCTTTTTCTGCCATTTTAAGGATGCATTCTATCATTTCCTTGTCCATTTCCTCCCCTTGAGATGAGGGTCTGTACACAACCTCCGTGCGGATTGTGGTGCCATTGTCTGTCTCCAGGGTGACCCATAGTGACTCATCAACTTCCTGTTTACTCTTTAGTTCTGTTGCTTTAATCCCTTCCCTTACATAGAAACACAGAATTTGACGGCAGATAAGGACCGCTTGGCCCACCCAGTCTGCCCATTTCCCTACCTGATGGATAAGCTGCAGATCCTAGTTAACCAGCAGCCTACTTCTTCCTACCCCCACCCCCTAGAATTGCCTTATGACTGTCCCATGCATGCTTGAATTCCACCACTGTTTTTGACTCACAACCTCCTCTGAAGGCCGTTCCATACATCCACAACCCTCTCTGTGAAAAATACTTCTTAAATTACCTCTGAGCCTCTTCTATCTTCAAATTGTGCCCCTTGTTCTTGTACATATTTTTTTGAAAGATGCTACCCTCTTGACTTTGTTGATTCCCTTGAGGTACTTGAAAGTTTCTATCATGTCCCCTCTCCCTCCTTTCCTCAAGGCTATACATATTAAGCTCCTTAAGTCTCTCTTCTATGTCTTCTCGGTGCAGACCCTGCACCATTTTAGTTGCCTCCTCTGGACAGGCTTCCATCCTGTCTATGTCTTTGCTGGAGATTGGGTCTCCAGAACTGCACACAGTACTCCAGATGTAGTCTCACCAGCTGTCTGTACAGAGGATAATAACTCTTGTTTTCTACTGGTGATGCCTCTCCTGTGCATCCCAGTATTCCCCCAGCCCTCCTTGCTGCCCTCTCACATTGCTTGCCCACCTTTAGGTCATCTGATATGACTACCCCCAGGTCCCTTTCCATTTTGTTGTTGTTAGTATCTCACCCCATTGTGTACTCTTCCCTGGGTTTTTGTTTCCCAGGTGCATTCCTTGCACTTCTCAGCACTGAATCTAAGCTGCCATACGCTTGACCATTCCTCTAACCTTGCCAAGTCCCTCTCATCCTTTCCACCCCACCTTGTGCATCAACTCTGTTGCAGATCTTTGTGTCATCTGCAAAGAGACATACTTTCCTTCCAGTCCCTCTGCAATGTCGCTTATAAAGACATTGAAGAGGACCGGTCCTAATACTGAACCCTGCCGGACCCCACTACTAACCCCCCTTTTTTCAGAGTGGACTCCATTTACTATTACTCTCTGTGTCCTATTCTCCAGCCAATTCTTTACCCAGGCTGTCATCTTGGGACCCACTCCCAGGCTGGCTAACTTGTATATTAATCTTTTGTGTGGGACTGTGTCAAATGCCTTGCTAAAGTCTAGGTACATAGAGAGCTACTCCTCCTCCTCTTTTACCCACCCTGTCCCTCCTGTAGACTGTGTATCCTGGTATGTTGTCATCCCACTCATGGTTCTCTGTGTACCATGTTTCAGTGACTGCCACAATATCCAGGCATCCCTCTTCCATCAAGGCCACTAGTTCAGGGAGCTTGTTGCACAGACTGCAGGCATTGGTACTCATCACCTTCCATTTATTTTTTATCGCCAATTCAGCAACTGCCATCAAGGATGCCTTTGCGGCATTGGACCTTACCCAGCTGGTCCACCAACCCACCAGGGTAAACACCACAAATGGCTCCCAGACCCTACTAGACATACTACTAACTAACCAACCACATAGAATCTCTGACCTAGTGGTCCTTCCAGACTCTCTGAGTGACCATTCCCCTATCCTCTTCTCCTGGTCGTGTCACCTGCCCAAACCCCAACCTAGTGTCTCCACCCCCAGGCGCTTACGTCCAGGTGGCCTTCGAAAAATCAAACATTTTCTGGCCCAGTGGAACTGGGCCCCTATAACCCAGGCCCCTAACACTGACCTGGCCCTTGATTACTTCACATGCTCATTCAACAAAGCATGTGACATTTTTGCCCCCTGACTAAAACGCAAACTGCAAAACATAATGCCCCAAGGATCACGCCCTCATTACGGCAGCAAATAAAACACAGGGATGACCTCTGGCACACAGCCGTTGAATCTGGCTCCCAAGCAGACAGACTAGCCTACAAAGCAGAATGCGACAGGTGCACCTGGGCCATACGCAAGGCCAAGGCTGAATACTATAAAGACACCCTGGCTTCTTCCTGGGGGAGTGCGCAAAAGTTTTGGGACAACATTAAAGAACTTAATGGCAAATCCCGCCTCCCCCCACCCTCCCAGCTCTGCATCAACAATGCCACCTCAACCAACCCACAGGCTATCGCTAACTGCCTTAACTCAACCTTTTCCAATCTTAGTACAGTCCTCGCGAGCAACTTTTTTGACCCTATCCCAGCTACCCCTGAATCAAACCTCCAGGGCCCCCCTTTCTACCTTCAGGTCATTACAGAGCAGGAAGCCAAATCCTATCTCTCCAAATCTCTCAGTGGCTTCAACTATTGCAAAGACTCTTTTGACATGAAAATCCTCTACCAGGTTCTTGACACTGTTCTTTCCCCCCTGACCGACCTCCTTAACCGCTCCCTGTGCTTGGGGCATTTCCCAACAGCCTGGAAAACTGCTACAATTACCCCAGTACTAAAAGGTGGAGACAATACCTACCTCAACAACTATCGGCCCATCTCCATCCCTCCCCCTCTCTCAAAAGCCCTTGAAAAAATCATTTCCAACCAACTCACCGAGTATCTGCGAGCCCACAATTTATTATGTAGGGAATAACATGGCTTCAGATCAGGTCATAGCACAACCACGCCCTCATCGAATTCTCCAATTTCATTCACTCTGCCCTTGACTGTACACAGCTTGCTGGAGCCATCTTCATAGACCTCTCTAAGGCCTTTGATACGGTCTCCCACCCCCTCCTCCTGGACACATTTCACCACACTGGTCAATCACGTGGACTACTCTCTTGGTTCAACAGCTACCTTACTTCTAGATCCCAATGTGTTAAGATAAATGACACCCTATCTTCCACCCTGCCTGTCCACTCGGGGGTTCCCCAGGGATCCATATTGGGCACCCTACTC
The DNA here is from genome assembly GCA_016271365.2 of Neoceratodus forsteri. Classification (NCBI taxonomy): domain Eukaryota; kingdom Metazoa; phylum Chordata; order Ceratodontiformes; family Ceratodontidae; genus Neoceratodus; species Neoceratodus forsteri. The sequence goes on from CM057453.1 coordinate 1,401,298,852, forward strand.
TTCAGTATCTACTTAAATGCACTACCCAAATCCTGCTCCGGCAACTTACTGCTATATGCTGATGATGCGGTTCTCTACACCGCGCACCCTTGCCCTGATAACCTACAGTCCTCCCTCCAAAACTCGTTCAATCAGATCGAAAGTTGGTTCACCAGTTGCAGACTTGTGGTCAACATCAAAAAAACCAAAGCCATGCTATTTGCCCACTGGCAGAGCAAGGCCAAGGACACTGAACTAAAAATCCTCTCTCATGCTCACCTCCCCCTGGAACAAGTACTCACTTGTAAATACCTTGGCCTTAACTTTGACACCTCCCTATCCTTCCATGCCCACATTAACATCCTGACCTCAGCCATTAGTACCCGCATCAGCCTCCTATACCGGCATAAAGACTGCCTGACGCCAGAGGCTCTCAATCTGGCAGTCACCTCTTCTATCCTCTCTCTTGTTGACTATGGGCTCCCCATCTACTCTGCTGCGGACAAAACCACCCTAAACAAAATTCACATAGCCATTAATAAAGTGTGCCAACTCCTCCTAGGCGCCGATAAATGCTCCCATACTTGCACCCTCCACACTCTTACGAACATTCTCACCCTGGAGGAAAAACTACAATATCAATCCTGTCTTCTCACCAAAAAAATCCACCTAGGGTTAACTCCACTGGGGGTCTCAGCCTCACTACTCTCGTGTTCCTGCATTGCAACCACTCGTTCTGCCAGCAAACATCTGTGGACCGTGCCCAGGGTCAGAACCTCCCTACCTCAGACATCATTCCTCTATAGAGCTCCTGACTGGTACAATGAGCTCCCCACCGCCATAACCTCCATTCCCAAGCCAAGACACTTCAAGACCATCCAAAAAAACACATTCTCTCCTTGTGCCAATGCCAGTACAACTGCTAATCCTCCTATCTGACCTGCACAGAGCTGCACTAGGCCGCTCCCCATTGACACTGCAACCAACTGTACAGGACATCTTTGCTGCTGATCTCTGTCTCTGCTGTTTGACAATGCCCTAGAGGCTGCACCCACACTGTAACTCTATCGCTTGTACTAATACCAGTACCCTAGCTACTACATGTATAGGTCAACAGTCACCCAGGCTATTATATGTAAATACTTTGTTTAAACCGTGTTGTCTCACTAATGTATTGATCACTGTTCCTACTATATGACAATGCCCCAGAGGCTGCACTTGCTCTGTAATTGTTCCTCTGTACTAATATCACTACCCTAGCTACTACATGTATAGATCTTCAGCTACCTTGGCTATTATATGTAAATACTTGAACTGTGATGTCCCACTAATGTACTAACTCTGAATGTATGACTATGCTGACGCAGAGCCTTTGCAAACGAGTCTATGACTCAAAGGGTTGTAATTCCTATAACTGACTAAATAAATAAATCATAAAGTACTTGTTCAATATGTCTGCTTTCTTCTGGTCCTCTTCCACACTTCCCCCCTTCCCATTTTAGTCTTACTATCCCTGCCATGCTTTTCTTCTTTTCGCTTACATACCTAAACAAAGTTTTATCCCCCTTTTTACTGACTTGGGAATATTTTCCTATATTTCTGCTTTTGCTTTCCTAACTGCCTTCCCTGACAGCCTCCGTTTCTCCTGATAACTCTCCATATACTCTTTATTTCTGTGTCGACTTGTACCTTTTAAATGCCTGCTTTTTTCCCTTACTTTCTCTGCTACTTCCTTGGAGAACCACAGCAGTCTCTCCTTTCTCTTGCTTTTTTTAACCTGCCTGACACAGACCTTAGTTGCCTTCTCAATGGCCTCCATATTTCTGCCCACTTTTCCTCTACCCAATCTATTTTCCCTATTCCTGCTAGGGCTACCCTGCGGCACACACTCATTTTCTTGAAATCGGTCCTCCTGAAGTCCAGGACCCTCATTTTAGTGTGGTTAGATTCTGGCCCGGTTCTTATGTTGAACCACACCGTATGGTGATCACTGGTCCCCAGGTGGCTTCCCACTACACTATGACGTCAGTGACACTGTCCCTGTTTGACAGTACGAGGTCCAGTATTGTCCCCTCATGAGTGTGTTCTTTAATTAGCTGCATGAGGAACGCCCCCTGCAGGGATTCTAGTATTTCCCTATTTCTAACTCTTGCTGCAGCAGGGAGGCTCAATCCACATCTGGCAGACTGAAGTCCCCCACTAGCAATACCTTGCTCTTGTTAGCCATTGCTTGGATTTCTTCTAAAATATCCTTATCTCCCCCCTCCAGTGCTGGAGGTCTGTAGATCATCCCTGTTTGATGAGTTGCCCCCCCCTTGTCTCCAGGGTGACCCATAGTACCTCCGCTTTTCTCTGTTCCCCCTGTATTTCCGTGGCCTTTATGTTCTCCCTCACATAAAGAGCCACCCTCCTCCCTTTTCCTACCCTGTCCCTCCTGAATAGCGCATAGTTTCAGGATCGTAAACATGCACAGGAGACCTCCTGGTGCTAAAGAGAAAGGGCTGCCAGCCCAGAAATACAATAATGCACAAAAATCTCAGCCCTCACTCCAGAGACAGCAAGTTTCTTCAAAAAGTAATGGATTTATTTGTGGTAAGGAAGCCCAGTAAGCGCCCTACATCCCCAGCACTTCAGCCCAACACAGGGTCTTCCTCAGGGGGCTGGTATGGCTATATCCCAATCCTGGTTTTCATTGTACCAGGTCTCTGTAATTTGCTACCATGTCCAGGTCTCCTGCTGCCATGGTGGCCTGTAGGTCTGTCATCTTGTTGATCAGACTTCAAGCATTTGCACATGGCTCTCCATTTTGTACTGACACCTCCCCTTTTGCCCTCCCCCATTTTCCTCCACTGCCCCCGTACATTTATGTGTTTCTTCCTTTGGATCATCCCACCCTTAGGATTCCCACTGCTCAGCATGGTGGGGGACAGACTATGCGTGCGTGTGGGTGATAGACTGTGTCTTCCTGTCGTATTCCAACCCCCCCCATCTAGTTTAAATGCTTACTATTGTAGCTTTTAAACTGCTCACTGAGGATCTCCGTTCCACTCCTGGAGGGATGCAGACCACTGACCCTGTACAGGACTCTATCCCTCCAGATGGAGCCCTAGTCCGCAATAAAACCGAAACCCTCTCCTTCACACAATCTCCTCACCATAAGTTGAGATCTCTTGTGCAGAGTCTGTCATCCCCTTTGTCATCGACAGATAGCACCTCCGAGAAAGTAACAGCTTTTGCTACCTGTCTAACACCTCTCCCCAATTTCCAAAACTACTCTTGAACTGTTTCTGGCCTCTCCTCAGCCAGGTCATTTGTCCCCAGATGGACAATGACATCCAGCTCTCCCTGCCTCCCGAGCGATCCTGAGGATCCTCCTTCCATACCTGTGAACTGTGGCACCAGGAAGGCATCTTACCACCCTCTAAACATCTCTACCTGTCCCCAGCTGTATCCCCCTTACTATTGAGTCCCCCACCAGGATTAGCTTCCGCCTCTTCTGTGGTCCTCTACTCCCTCCCTTTGAGGTCTCCACCTTGGAGGACCTCCACAACAGTCCCAGACACTGCTTCGGGTGCCTCTGTGGGACTGTCCTGCCCTGCCAGTGGAGTTCTGTAGTGGTATGAGATTTGGGATGTGCCTATGCTCCACCACCCTAACCCTCCTGAAGCCCACCACTGTCCAGCCGCTCTTCCTTCCTGGCACCCTTTGAGGCAACGGAGGTGGACCTGGTGGTCCCTGAGTGGGGGAGCAGGTCCTCATAACCCAAGCCATCTAGGCCTCGAGTCTGGCAACCTCTTCCCTCAGCCCAGAGAGGTACCTGCCGATGGAGCAGCACTGCAGTCACCAGAAGGTCTCCCTGAAGACCGCTGGCCCACAGCCATTACAATGCACCACTCCTATCATAACTACCCCCTATTTCTAGACCCCTTTCTTTGCCTTTCTTCTTCTCTCCTCTCCCTCCCTCTCACTACCTGATAATATTACCAGATGCAATATGTACCTTTCCAACTCAGCTACCAATCCCCAGATACAATATTTAAAACCCCACCTACAGGCTAACAACTATCCGGAGCTCTATATGCCCACATCCTCTTAAGAGCTAACTACCTTTTTTTTGTTTTTGTTTACCTCTCCTCTTCTTCCTCACTACCTGAGGATATTTGCAATATATGCTTCACCAACTCAGTTATCAAACCCCCGATGCAATGTTTAAATCCCTTAATCATCAGCTTACAACTGTATGATGCACTATTTACACACACACCCTTAGAGCTACCTATTACCATCTCCTGTGATGTCAGTCTAACTGGAGGATTTGTAGACTAAATAGTTATTGGGCAGGTGGGGGGTGGGAGGGAGGATCTGCCTAATAAGATTTAGCAGGTGGAGCAGGGTCCTGCTTATCAGACTTTCTAGAGACTGCAGACAGAAAATTAGACCAATGTCATGCAGCAAAAGTAGCATCCTCTAAGGCAGGATAACCTGGTGGAATAATAGTAGGGGGGTGCAAAGCACTTGCAAAAATTCTATCAGATTCCTCTTAGTGGAATCTTCCTCTTTCACAGCAAAACTCATGGCAGACTGCATTTGCTGCATCATGGCCTGGAAAGAGGGATTCTAAGGAGTAGAACTTAGGGTATAAACTACTGAGTCCTCACTGCAGGACAAGAAAGCAGAATCAGAGTGCAGATTCTTTTCTTCAAACTGATCCTCATCCTATATCCCTCCTCTAAATCTGCCTCAAGATCCATGAGGTCAGGATTATATTCCATTTCCTCACTGTAGGCAGGAACCTGCAGCGTCCTAGTGGAATCCATCAACGGAGGTCTCAGACCAGAAGGCTCTGTCAGTGACAAGACTGCATACTATGGCAACCCTGGCAGAATGCACTGAACCATATTCGAGAATTATACCAGCACAGTCTGGGAGCCGACTGCACCCTGAAAAGGGTAAATCACTACCTGCAATGATGGGCAGGAGATCAACGACGATGGCATTGTACCATCCATAGTAGGTGTGGCACTGCCTGAGCCAGACCCTGACCTGGGTGTCTCAATGGCCATCGGGGGGGGGGGGCCTTTGTCAACGCCACCGGAGCAAGCATTGACGAGGATGTACCTGTTTTTCAATGGTGACTGGGACCTCTCCAGCAAAGCAGACTTATCTTTGTCCTTGTGTTTGTCCTTGGGGTCGGACAACGAGGGGGTCCGCAACAACAGCCTTTCCTTGTCTTTCACCTGCAACAACCATTTCTCAGACAGCAATGAGGAAAAAGCAGATTTCAAGCCTTTTTTCTTCTCAATGGCTTTTAATACTTCTTGGGCAAGGAAGTTTTCTAGAACCTTCATACAGCATTGCTTTGTAGTCTGGTTCAAACCCTGGCGAATCTCAAGTTCTCACATTGTGAGAAAGGCCCAAACAGCATACACAAATAGTGTGTGTGTCATCCTTATAGATTTTATAAACACAAATGCAATTTCTAAATAAAGGTTCTTTACATTTTGGTGACATACAGAGACAATGATAGTAAACTGCTACAGAAAATAAACAACATCAACAACTTTTTCTATATTTGTTCCTTTAGTAGGTCTGATGAGGATAATCGATGGCAGGAGAAGGAACTGAAAGGTGTTCAGGTCACCCATGTTATACATGCACTGATGCTGCATGTCACTTTTGGTGGCCCCCGTCTAGCAAAAAGTTTCTGTGTGGTCCTAACGCCAACGATGTACAGTTCCAAAGGTGTCGCCTAATGGAGGAGATATCCTCGATGATTATCTAAGTTGACCATTACAATAGAAACGTTTAATCACTCCAGACGGAGATGATTTTCTTGGTCAACGGTTGTGGGCTCGAAATTAAGTGCAGCGTGCATATTCCAGAGCAAAGCCTAGACAGTTAGATACTCCAGAGGCACAGACACAAGACTTGGATCTGAAGTGTCTAAGCTCAGTCATCACCGCTGCCCTCAGAAATGATGGTCAGGGTCAGACATGTCCTCCTCCCAATCCTCCTTGTGAGGGGAGTCATGGAGGGGTGTGGGTCACAGCCCAACTAATCCAGATCGTGACTGTGTCGTAACCCGAGACACTGACCCCGAAGGGCGAGGGGGATGTGTCAGAGGTGGCACCAGAATTGAATCTAGCACCAGAACTGGCATCGGGCCAGGCCCTGAAATGCCTATACACACTGGCAGCACCATAGCCAGAGCCGGTGTTGACAAACCAGCTGGCACTGCAGTGACCACAATGGCACTACGACTGGCCCCATCTTGACCCAGAACAAGGGAGCGACTAGTGGGACAGGAGTCAGCAGCACAGTCAACAACAAGGGCCAAGAGCTGTTGTCGGAGCCAAACACTCTACCCAGCCTGAAGGCCACTAGCAGCTACAATGCCACGAGTGGACCAGGGACTAGTTCCGGAGTCAGAGGTACAGAGGCCAGACACTGCACCCACCACTCCATAAGAGTTACAAGTAGTGGAATTGCCCAACGGAGTCCCCACACCCTGTCTCCCCCGCCAGCCCTGGGCCACCCATGGTCAGAGTCCTTCCCCGACAGGGAAAGTGGACTGGACACGCCACAATGCCACAGCAGCTTGCCTGAATATGCTCCCTACTGTCCTCCACGGCCTTCGACCGCTGATGCTCAGGTAGGACTGAGAGAGACTGACAGTAAATACAGGTTACTCACCTGTAACAGGAGTTCTAGGAATGGTATATGTTGTTCATCCACACTTATTGGCAGGTTCCTTGCCGCTTTAAATCTTGCCGGAAGGTCTTCAAGCTGGCTCCTCCCACCCATCCAGGTGGTAAAACTCTCGGCTCCGCCCCATGACGCCAGATCTGGCCCGCTGGAAGCTCAGGCTGTGCATCGAGAAGTCGAGGGAGTCAGGATGAACAACATATACCATTCCTAGAACTCCTGTTACAGGTGAGTAACCTGTATTTCTAGGGACATGGATATGTTGTTCATCCACACTTACTGGCAGACTCCTAGCAGTTCTCCGGGAGGAGGGAGGCAAGGCGCACACCCCCTACTTAGGGAATAAAGACTGGAGAACCGAGGCCCCAAAACCAGCATCCCAGCGTGACTCAAGGTCGATATGGTAATGGGTAATAAAGGTGTGTGCTGACTTCCAGGTAGCAGCCCTGCAGATTTCCTGGATAGGGACGTCCCTGGAAGCAGCCACCGATGCAGCAGTATGACGGGTAGAATGAGCTCTTATCCCTCTGGGAGGCTCCATGCCCGCCAACTTGTAGCAGAGATCTATGCAGGAGGTGACCCACCTGCTTATCGTCCGCTTGGCTGCAGGTCTGCCAGGTGCGGCTTCAGCGTAGGTGACAAACAGCTGGCGAACCTCTCCCCGAATTTCAGCCGTGCGCTCCTTATAATAAGCGAGCGCCCTTCTAGGGTCCAAAGTATGGAGCCTGTATTTGGCCTCCGAGGTGTGATTGGGGTAGAACACCGGCAGAGTCAACACCTGGTTAAGGTGAAACTCCGACACCACCTTCGGAAGGAATTTCGGGTGGGGGCGCAGGACAACCTTGTCCCTGTGGAAGACCAGGTAAGGAGACTCAATGCAGAGCGCCTAGAGTTCTCCCATCCTTCTGGCTGGACGGATAGCCACCAAGAAGGCGGTTCTTCCACGACAGGTGAGAGTTCACCTGCATTGGTTCGAATGGCTTGCCCATGAGTTTTGCCAGTACCAGCAGTAAATCCCATGGAGGTGGAGGTTCTCGCATCGAGGGAAATGTGATCAAGGCCTTTGAAAAAGCGCCAGACACTACTCTCCTGCGCCACCGACTGCCCCCGGCCCGCCCGTAAGCAGAGATGGCTGCCAGGTGCACCTTTAGGTCGCCGACCTAAGCCCTTGACTAGAAAGGGACCATAAATAGTCCAAAATGCTTGCTAAGGAACAGGAGGAAGGGTCCAAGCCCTTACCTTGACACCAAATGGAAAACCTCTTCCATTTGAAGGCATAGCATTTCTGGTAGACTCTCTTACGGACGCCCAACAACATTGAGGACCTCGTCGAAAGACCCAAGGCCTGGAACTCTAGCCGCCCAGGAAACAGGCCGGCAGGTGCAGGGATTGAAGGTCCGGATGGAACACCTTCCCTGATTGACTGAGAGCAGGTCCGAGCGAGCTGGAAGCTGCCTCGGGAGCCTGGAGCTGAGGCTGAGGAGATCTGGTACCAGAACTGGCGGGCCAGTCTGGGGCTATCAGAATCACCTGCGCCTTGTCCTCCTTGTCTTGAGAAGCCTTGAATCAAGGAAAATGGGGGAAAGGCGAAAGAGGCCCGGGGTCCACAGCCTCGAGAAGGCATCCCCCTGCAGTGAGCCCTGCTGAGGGGGGCGGGCATGAAACAGCCTCAGCTTCGTATTCTCCCTGGAGGCAAACAGGTCCACCTGAGGTGTGCCCCAGTGGGAGAACAGATCTTGTACTACCTCCGGCAGGAGAGACCACTCGTGAGATGCAGCCCCTATCCGGCTCAGGGCATCGGCCAGGGTGTTAGAGGCTCCTGCCACATGAATGGTTAGAGATCCGCCTCCAGGCTGCGCAGACGAGTGACCAAATGCGAGAGCTTCCTTGCATAGAAGCATGGAGCGCCCCGCCCTGGCGGTTCAGGTAGTACATGGTCGTGGTATTGTCCGCCTGGACTCGGACCACTTGACCCCGGAGAAACGGAGCAAAGGCGGTGAGAGCTAGGCGGACCGCTCGGAGCTCCAGCAGGTTGATGTGGCATCGGGACTCCCGCGGGGACCAGAGGCCGTGCACTCGGTGTTCCCCCAGATGGCACCCCAACCCATCAGAGAGGCATCGGTCGATAGAGAGACCGTCGGCTCGGGGCGGACAAACGGGATGCCCTCCTGCAGATGGGATGGAACGGTCCACCACTGGAGAGCGCCCACATCTCCTGGGTCACTATCACTAGCTGGTCCAATGGATCGCAGCGCCAGACCACCGCTGGCCAGTCCCATTGAAGGGGGCGATGTGCCAGCGCGCCCAACGGACCACGCTGGTACAGGCCGCCATGAGACCCAGGAGGCGCAGGAAGTCCCGGCAGATGCGATTGCCCAACCAGAAATGATTGGGCAAAGGAGGTAAGAACCTCGCCCTGTCCGCCGAGCCGTGTTTGGCTCAAGAGAGTCGAGCTCTGCCCCGATGAACAGGATCACCTGCTTCGGCTCACGCTCCGACTCTGGCCTCGCTGATGAGAAGGCCGACTTGAAAGCAAACCTGGAGGGCCAGATCTCTGGACCACTCCACCTCCGCCTGGAGGGCTGCTATCAGCCAATCGTCCAGGTAAGGTACACCTGACCCCTCGGCGCCGCAGGGAATGCTGTCACCACTGCCATGCATTTGGTGAAGACCCTGGGAGCTGGAGATGTCAAGGGCATGGCTTGAATCAAGAGGGATCCCTCCTCTCGAAAAGCGGAGGAATCTCCGATGTGACGGACGGATAGGGACGTGAAAGAACGCGTCCTGTAGGTCCAGAGAGCAGAACCACACGCCGTGTTCCAGAAATGGTATTATCTGTGCCAGAGTGACCATTCTGAAGGTCCGAGACCTTAGGAACTTGTTCAGGTCGTGTAGGTCAAGAATGGGGCGCCAGCCCCCCGTCCGTTTCAGAACCAGGAAATACCTGGACACGAACCCCGGGTCTAAAGGGGGGTCCTCTACCTCCGTGATCACCTCCTTCTGGAGGAGGAGAGCGATGTCGGCTCGATGAGCCGCCAGTGAGGCTGCAGACCCCAAGGCCCCCCGAGGTGCGACGGCTCTGAAGGGTGGGGCCTGCTCGAATTCTAGAGGTAGGCCTTTTCCCACCACCTCCAGAACCCACCTGTCCGTGGTAACAGTGGACCAGGCAGAAAGGAAGTGTCTGAGCCGTCCCCCCACGAGGGGAACCAGGGGTGAGGTGACAGGGATGGGGGCGACACCCCTCAGCCCGTCACTGGGCAGGCTTGGAGGAGGGACCGGCCGAGGGACCTCCTGGGCCTTTACCGCCCTGCTTCTTGTTGGAGGAAGCCGACGGCTTGGGTTTGGGATGCCAAGCTCGAGCCTGCTGGCCCTGACGTTGCTGGGCCGGGCGCGCCGCGGGCGCAGAAGGACGAAAGGGCTTAGGCTGTGGCTTGCGGCCTTTGTCCTTCTGAGTGGAAGAGACCGAGTCCAAGGTAGCATTGGACTTCTCGATCCTCTGCAGGTGACCTTCCACCCCAGGGTCAAGAGGTCAGTCCTCAAAAGGGAACATCCGCCAACTTGTGCTGGGTATCCGAGGTAAAGGTGGATATCCTCAGCCAAGCTCCGACGACGCATGGCCACTGCGGCCGCCACAGACCTGGCACATGAGTCCCCGGCGTTCAAAGCAGTCTGAGCTGCTGTTTGCCACTGCCCTGCCCTGGTCCCGCACCTGCCTGACCGTAGTCTGCAGATCCGCGGAAGATGAGGGACAACCTCATCCAGGGAGCCCAACAGGGCGTGAGAAAATGTGCCATGAGGACGGCCGAACTGGCCTGACGGAGGCGAGAGAGGACGCAGCATAGACTTTTCACCCGCATAATCCAGTTTCTGATTCTTGTCGGGAGGTTTGTCCATATCCTGGCGCGTTTCCGGCACGCCGGAAACGCTGTCGGTAACCAACCTCGGCTTAGGGTTCCAAACCGACAGGGAACCGTAGGGACCGTGATACTTCCTGGCCATTCTGGCCGAAGTCGCAGGGCAGGAAGCAGGACGCTGCCAAAGTTCCAAGGACGGACCCACTATGGCTTCGGCCACCGGAAAGGCCTCCGTAGGAGAATCCCCTCGGTCCAGAATCTCCGTGAGGGGATACCTGGCCCGTGTAGAAACGGGTTCGAGCTTCATCCCGGTGGACTCAGAGATGAGCCGAATCAACCCTAAGAAGGACGAAGGGCTATTGTCCACTGACTGCCCTCCCGAGGAGTCCAAGTCCATGCGCTTGGAGAAGAGGGAGGAACCATCATCGGACTCAGAAGAGTCCTCAAAGAGCTGCCTCGGGCCTGAGCCACCCTCCATCTGCCGAGTTTTATCAGGAGTGAGGGTGACAGACAGTCTATGGGGCAAACCCAAGGCCGACCGAGAATTTTTGGTCGGAGCCCCAACTAATGGCTGTGGAGGCGGAGGTTCCACCAGAATCGGTGGGGCAGCTGGAATTGGCCGACCAACCGGCCTGGGAACAGGCTCCTCAGCTACAACGAGGGGTTGTTTCGGCCGCTCCGGTAACAGCCACTTAATGGCCGGGGAAGACGACTGGGTCGGCTTATTCCGTCAAAAGGAGCTGTTGCCACATGAGTTCCTCGTACTTCCAACGCAACTTGCGCCAAGCCTCCTCGTCCGAGGGAAGAGGAAAGAGGCGCGCACCGCTTGCCGCGGTGCCGAGACCGAGACCGCCGCTGGTGGCGGATCAGCTGGACTGCGAGGATGTCCGAGACCGAGAGTCTCGACTAGGCCGAGGAAGGCGAGGAGAAGTGTCGGAATCGCACTCCTCGGCTCGACGATCCCACAGGCTCCGGAACCGAGGCACAGACGAACCGACGGGATCCTCAACTCTCACCGGGGAACCAGGAGAGGATTCTCAGCTTCTCCAGCCGACAACCTCATCTAACGGGTCGAGAAAATTCCCACCGCCGGTCGGGAGTCTCGGTCAACTGGGCCTGACGGGACACCATGGAAGCCAGGTGACTGAGCTGAGGGGTCGATCAAGTCGACTGTCGACAAGAAGGGAGGGGATCTTCCCGCCTCCCAAGAGCGCCGACGGAGAGACTTACTTTGCTCTTTTGGACCTGGAAAAGGTCCCGAAGTAGTTGGACCCTCACCTTTCGTCGAGAGGGTCAGACAAAGCTCCTTAAAAGAAGTCGAGTACGAGGCACCGAGAGAGAGCAGGACAAATGCCGCAGCCGAGGTAGAAGCGGCCCGCGCCACCTCCTCTTCGAGGACGATCATCTGCTCGAGCTGATCCGCCGAGCCCGCCGCCACGGACACCGCCAACCGGGCCTCTTTAGATTTCACCGGTGGAATTCTTTTCTCGGGGCGCCCCAGTTGTAATCGGGCAGCACGGTCTTCAAGGACGTAGGCCGAAAAAGAAGGGCACAAGTCGCAGGCCTGAGGGTCGTGCTCAAGGCCCAGGCAGTAGACGCACGTGGAGTGCGGATCCGTCCTAGACATCTTCTGCCCGCAAGGGCACCTCCGGAAACCGGGAGTCGATTTGTCCATCGCAGTCGTGAGGAGAAGACCAAGTCTTTTAGCAAAACTTTTGATTTCAACTTTCAAGAATTAGAACTAGCCTTAAACGCAGAGCGTTAAGGAGGGAACCTGAGCTTCCAAGCGGTAAGGAAGATCTGGCGTCATGGGGCGGAGCCGAGAGTTTTACCACCCGGGTGGGTGGGAGGAGCCAGCTTGAAGACCTTCCGGCAAGATTTAAAGTGGCAAGGAACCTGCCAATAAGTGTGGATGAACAACATATCCATGTCCCTAGAAAATAATTTTGCAAAAAATTAAACTGACATAAAATAACAGATTTTAGCTTTAAATATTAAAACTGAGAAGAACTGAGCACTGCTCTCATACAGACGTGAAGTTCTGTGCCCAGCAGGTATGTGACATCATCACTGATGCACACTCAACAGCAGGGAAAAAAGGCCCTGATGCATTTAAAGACTGGTGCCTGCAAGCTCAGTCTCATAAGAGCTGTGCATGCACGTAGCTTGCCTTAGCACAAGCCCTCCTGAAAAGTTCTGACTTTCAGTGGGTCCTGACGCCACCGTCTCAGATCCACTAGTGGGAATTAATGGTGAAGACTGATTCCTGGACGATCTATGGTTACAGGTGAGTAACCTGTATTTCTAACAAAATATGAACATACGAAGAAGCCAGCAGAAGAAGGCCATTTGGTTTATCAAGTCCGCTCGTTCTGCAAGGCCCACAGCTTGAGCTAAAGTCCCTGCCCTCCCTCCCCACTCCTCTCATCCTCCCTACCCATGATCCTTACCTTCCCCTATGCCTCTCCCAGCCTCTCTTAAAGCTGCCCACTGTCTTCAATGAGATGACCTCTTCCGGCAGCGCATTCCAAGTGTCCACCACCCTCTCTGTGAAGAAGTGCTTCCTGACCTTCCTCCTAAATCTTCCACCCTCCAGTCGTGGGTACCCCCCACAGGACAAGGCTGTAAGCCCCTGTGGTTGGAAGGAAGGAGAATGATAGTGGCAACGAGACCTAGGAGGGTGGTAGTAAGGAACTACAGCAGGTATTAGTGTGAGAATAAAATTGCTGATAAACGAGTAGTAGAGCAGGAGCACTGTAGCACAGCTGTCCTAGTATCGGAGGTGGAGTATGATCTTCCCCTGATGAACAAAAATCATAAATGTGTATTATTACCTAAGAGTGCACAGCATTGGCTGACCTAGCATGATGTGCTTGGCACTTCAGTGAGAGGAAGGCAGTACAGTGCAGTGGTTTAAGGCTCTGAGCTGCAAATCTGGTGACATCCAGCAGACCAGACCTGAGTCTGAATCCCACAGCTTCCAGTTACATACTGTGTGACCCTGAGCAAGTCACTTAACTTTCCTGCGCTCCCAGGATGCACCTGTAAATAAGCTTTCAGCTTAGTGTGCTATTCCTGGTTAAACAACTAAAAAAAATAAAAAATAAAAACAATAATTCCTTGTTTACTGAGACACCAAGAATGACTACCCCTTTGATATGCTAGCACAGCACTGAGTGGTGGCTACCTTGCAGCAGTATCTAGTACTGAGCCAGTTACGGTAAATTCCTATTCAGTGTACCAGCTTGGGGACTGTGGAAATGTCACATGTTCCACCTACCTCCACTGCCTTTAAAATTTATCTATGTGGGCACTCTCAGGCGTTTTTACATTTTTATTTGTTCAGAGCTGCTAGAAATGTGCAAGTTAGATTAAACTGACTGCACCCTGTGTGAGATCCACAAGATATCGTTTCTGTGCTTTGGGCAGTTACATGGCCTGTATTTGCTTTATAAAATATCAGAAATTAAATGTGTACATTACGTCTGAGAGGTGCACCAGCAGGCCCACCTGTCTGTGTATAATATCTGTCCCAGTTTAATTTGTGAATAAATGCTTTCTGGGTAGAGCCATGGGGTTAAAAGTATTACCAGCTATCTGCATTTGTTCATAAAATCACTGGTAGATCATGCTAAGGTCTTAAAAAAAAATAAATGAATTTTAGGTCTTCAAAAAGACCAGTAAATGATATATGAACAAGTTCAGTCTAGTAAATCGTAAAATATAAAAAAAAAAAAAAAAATCTACTTTAGGCCACATAGGCCTAGGTTCCCAAAACTTCTATTTAGCATAAAACAGTAAGAGTTATCATTTTTGTTGGTCTGTAAAATCTCAGCCAGCATAATTTCTCCGAAGCCCAATCATTAAAGTGTGGACGTCGTGGTGTGTATATTCTCAAGTTTTTACTGTGACTCTGACATGTACATTTCTACCCGTTCTCAAAACAGATTTGGTTAAATTCATTCCTTAAAGATGCACAGAAACAAACATACTGGTAGTTAGCAGAAAAGGCTCCCCTGGGCCATCTAGTCTGCCCTAAAAATATCCTACCTATTGCATCACTGCAGACCCTGCTTGATCTGCGGCCTTACCCACCCCCCAAAATAAAAAAGCAAGCTCTATTACTAAGGTCACCCTGTGTGTATCCTATGCATGCATGAATCCTACAATGGTTTTATTCCTACCACCTCTGCTGGTAGTGTGCTCCAGGCATCCACCACCCTTTCCGTGAATAAGCATTTCCTTACATCCCTCCCCCGGACCTTCCAGCTTCATATCATGCCCCCTTGTCCTTGAGCATCTCTCTCTCTGTAAAATGCCACCCTTCAGTGCCTTATTGATACCCCTAAGGTATTTGAATGTTTCCATCATGTCTCCCCTATAAATAAAACCTAATAGGGTGGCAGCAGCATTTGTAGTAGTATGCTGTTTATTATTTAAGCAATAATGCATGACAGAGTGTGGGTTGTGCTAGGATAGCCTCACGCCTGAGTGGTTGGGCACGAGGCTGGAGGCAGAGTTCGTCTAGTGTCCTAGAAGTGAGGTTATCCCAGCATAACCCACACCCTGTTGTGCATTATTGCTATCCTACAATGGCTCATTGTTATATAAATTTTTTTTTTTTAAATGCTGTTAGATTCTTTTTTTTTTTTTTTTTTTTGTAACCAGGTAAGGCCACTGGGCAAAAGGCCTGTTTACTATGAGACAGAAGATCTCTCCACCTCATACTTTTTTTTTGCTCTGCTGTGGCTCTGCTGCTCTCCATCTGAATCCACCCAGTATGGAGGAGTTCTACTACTTTTATTGTAATAGGTATATTTTTCTTTAACTTCAATCCATTCATGTCAGGAAGTTGCTTTCTAAATGTCTGAGACAGAGTGCAGATATTTTCTATTTTCAATATGGATTCTGTACTTAAAATTATTTAAAATGTATTGTCAACCACCAATGTAAGAATAACAAAAGACCCCTCTGTATTTGCTATGGTTTTTACAACTGTGGGCGCAGCCCACAGGAGTATTGCATGTACAAAATGAGTGATGTCATGTTTTCTGTCCATGGAACTGACTGAAGGTGTAATTAGTCTCCTCCGCCTTACCCTCCTCGAAGAAATGTTTTCCGCTCTCAAATAAATACATTTTCATGTTAGTCAATGGTTGCAGGTACTATTTTCTTTCTTAAATGGGTGGTACAAGAACTGGTACCTGAGTAGTGGGAGGCAGCACTGTTTTTTTGGAGGAAGTAAGATCCACCCCACCTCCACCCAAGAAGCTCCAAAAGGTCCATCGCAACTTTTTTTATTCATGTGTGAGGGGCATGAGGTGGATCTATCATCCTGAAAGAAGACTCACATGTTTGGGATGTGGACCAAGGAACTGATCAACAAGTCTGGAGTCCCTGCATTTTGTTATGGACTAGAACAGAAGATACTTAAAATGCTTTCAAACGGACTTAAAAACCCTTGGAACAAATGATTATCAGAGTCACCTGGTGTCTCAAAAGGAAAGACTATGACATGTCTAAAACTAAGGAAAATAGACAGCTTTCAGGTATTTCTTAAACATTTATATACTAAAAACAAAGTTCAGCGTTTGGGATTAACAATATTTGTTTACCATAGTCTATCTATCTACGTATATAGTTTGTCTTTTTAGTAGTTTCAAAATCTTGAAAGCATTGCTGTTACTAATGCACTTAGAAATATTTTTTTTAATTGTCTTTACAGATAACCTTGAAAGCATTGGTGTTACTAATGCATTTAGAAATACATTTTTTTAACTGCCTTTACAGATAAATCATGCATGTTCATGTGAGGGCACATTTTGTGATGAAGTGTATTTTTTTTTTAAAGGAGTAGTCCACCCAGAATGTGCAAAAAACATATGTTATGTAGACTGTTTTGATATGTATGTTAAATCCTAGTGTGTCCTTCCCTTTGTCTGCTATTAGAAATGTTTCCTAAATTAGCTTGCTAGCTGTATGGTAGTTTTACGACCCCTTGGGATCTCCATAACAAATAGTTTTATTGGCTTTCTTTCTCCTACGATGCCCCCTGTCTCATGTGACAGTGATGTAGCCATGCCCTTAGATTTAGCATGTGCACTGCTTTAAAATTAGTTTAGCAACAGCAGAGCCTTGTAACTGTTCTTATCCAGGGAGCACAGATGTCAACAGTTAGTTTAGCAGATACCTGAGAGCACGTTAACCGGGGTTTCTGTAAGACAACAGCTACTAAATAGCTCTAATTCACTATTTTTGTTTTCTTTGTGCATCAGGTCTAGCTAGCAGGAGTGTTTTAACATCAAAAACACAAATAATGAATTAGAGCTATTTAGCAGTTGTTTTCTTACAGAAACCCCAGTTAGATAGCTTTATATGTGCATTATTACTAGTTTTAAGTTCTCACTTCAATCCAGTGTTTTGTTTCTGCCTAGGCTGTTAGAGGAGTTTTTCTAATTTTCCCTGGGTGTTTTATGACATCTGAGGGCTGTCATTCAAGTATGTTTTATTGCATCTTCTCAAAGTTAGTCTTCATATCGTACCATTTGGTTTGATGTCTAATAGCCCCTACAGCAGGCCAGTGTCTTGCTTAGCCACAGCAGAGCAAAAACACTGCAGCCAGGATTCACAGTGCCATACAATATACTATAGAATGTTACATGTTTAAACACGCACACACACCAAGCAGAACACTGCTGGATAAGGTACCAGTATTTAGGAAACTTGTCATACTTACCCAGAGTCTAGCAATGTGAATCCTGGCTGTGATTATAGGTGTTTACAACTGAATGATAATGACCACATTTGCTTCACTTGCAAATAGGTAGGCATTTGTGTCTAATTTCTGTTTGACTTACTGTAGGTTACACATAAAATCCGAAAAAATTCATAACATGCTGTTTTGTGATTCAATGAACTGATAAATGGGGATTTTGGTTTCTTTTACAAATTCATTTTTCCTGACCATGGATATACTAAAACAAAAATTTCACAACAAAATGTTTTTAAATAAAGAGTTTAACTCACAGCAGCAGAAAAAGTATATTGGCATTAAAAGCTTAGTGGCGTGGATGTAGAGGCACCAGTATTTAAGCATGACTTTGGTAGAGGATTAATTGTGACTGAGGGGTGAGAAAGGGATTGAGTCTTGATATTTGTAGCATAATGGTTTTCTGAAACTTCAGCCTGCAATGGGTTAGACTCTGCAGCCATCTGTACAGTATATCACTAAGCCATATACCAGTGTGGTATGGGTAAAACCAGATCACCAGACCCACGACCAGTGCTGTAAAATCTGCACTGAAGCACAGCTTATTCACAAATATTGCTGATCCAGTGGATCAAATAACACGATCAAAAAATATATAAATGACTGCTTCACTGTGCTTCAAACCCACCCTAGGAGTGGATTTATTGCATGATAACACACAATTCTGTCATGCTTTATTGCTTAAATGTGCCCTTTCTCAATGTACTATATTTTGATTCAGTTAGTGTATGCAACAGCCTTCATGTGAAAACACTGGGCTTCTCTTTGACTTCTGATGTCTATTTGCTTTAGCTGCTGTATATTGTTTGAACTGCTTTGGTCTTCTTGATGTGGTGCCTGTGTGCCTAAACTATGCAATCTGTTTATTTACTGCTACCCGTGTATCTCCAGTGAATGATTGTTATAACTGTCTGCTCTCAGAGCCACTGTTTTTAGAATTGTTAACTGTGCTGTCTGCATTAGTTTCGACGAGGTGCCTTTGTAAATCTGATATTTTTAAATAAATAAATAAATGTTTATGTTTAAGCCCATGAAACACCCTTATCTAGTTAATGCATTCACAGTCGTAGTGGCTCTGCCACAGCTTGTTAGATGGTGGGGGAGATGAGACCATGAGGGCTTCTGTGTAGCACTGCAAGCACAAGAAGCACTAAAATAAATGTTTTATTTTTTTAATCTTTTTCTTTTAAAGGAGGTGAAAAGCAGGATACTGTACCCCTCCAGTCAAGTTTATGTTATGTTCTTGATTTTTATATCAGACTTTAAGTGTCTTTATGTAGGTGGCTGAGCTGTGTAGCCTTGCTGGAGTAAAACTGAGAGGGAGGAGCTAGCCAAGTCTGTACATGTTTATATGGAGGAGGGATGTTGACTGTATAGATGGATGGGCTGTGTGTGGCATGGCATGGGATTGGGTGGTGTCAGTGACGGCATGTTTTTGTTGGTTAGGAATTTGCGCAGTGACTCAACAGTATCGCTTGTGTTTGGGGAAGAACCCCTTGGCAGCCAGCAAGAGATATCCTTGGTGTTTTTTTTTTATTTTATTTGGGGGGGTCCTGCTGCCAGATAGCTGTGGAAGTGGTGGGGTTGGGGTGTGTGTGTGTGCGCGCATGCGTGTTTGATTTTTGTGTCCAACTTGTTATGTGGGTGGATGTAGTAGTCCACCATCATAGGGAGTTAACTGTGGCCTGTGGAGGTTGTCTGCACTTGGGCCATACTGGAGAGGTGCATTGTCCTAAATTTTTTCCCCTTTGGGAACACACTGGTTTTGCCAATTCTTTGGTTGCCGCCCCGTGAGGCACTGGGCACATTAGTTACTACTGCTGGGTTACTGTCAGGGGTGGCTAATGGAGAGCAGCCATCGCATGGATTGAATTTTTGATTGGCAGAGGTCTGCCATCACTAACTGACTTTGCCTTTTGGTTCTGTGCTTGGTTGTGCATTGTTCATCCATATACATGGTTTGATTTCTTTTGTATTGACAGATGTGTGCTGGCTGCTTCTTCCCTCTCTATCCTACTCCATCTGGATTGCACATTTCATCCAGTGGGCTGTGTGGTCTTAGTCTGTCTGTCTTGAGATTTGTTAATGTAGAAGAGCTTAGACTTTGTGGATGGATGGATGTGGTGTGTATGTGTATGTGTGGCCTAGAGTGGAATTGGTGAGTGAGGGTGGTCTGTGATGGTATATTTTTATTGGTTTGGAATTTGATCAGCTCAGTGGCTGCTCTGTATCACTCACTTGTGTTTTGGGAGGACCCCTTGGCAGCAGTTGGTTGATGTTCTTGGTGCTTTGTGTGTGGTGGGTGGCTGCTGCTGGGTATCTGAGAGAGTGATGGGGTTTCTCTGCTTTTTGGGAGGGAGGAGAGGAGGTGTGGTGGTGGTGGTGGTAGTAGTGTGCCACTAAGATCCTTTGGATATTTTTGAAAGGGCCAGCTTGTTATGTGGGTGGATGAAATCCACCACCACATGGAGTTGGCCGTGGAAGTGCAGAGGCTGGCTCTCAGGCCAGGCTGGAGAGGTACACTGACCTGCTGGAGTCCCTTGTATTATGACATCCTGACTAACTCAGAACAAAAAGATGTTCTGCGTTAGTGAGGACACCAGTACTGCAGCAGAACAATGTTTAGCGGTGTGTGGATTTCCATACATAACCGCATACCACCTTACACTAAAACACTGTATGGATGCTACTCTAGAGGAGACAGCAGTTTTCGGTGGTAAAATATTCCATAACATGCTAACTGGCTGGAAAACCTATGTTGAAGGGTTTTGCCCTTTGATTTCAAGTGGTACATATAAACTGGCCCACTTTGCTAATGGAAGCCCTATTACCTCATACCTACTATATTTGCAAATCTTTTTAATATATAGGTGATTCGTCCCATCAGTGCAGTGGTTGGGTCTCCGGTTGTGACGCCGGTGACCAGAGTTTGGGAACGGACGTGGGGAGAAGGCTGGAGCGTCAGACTGCTTGCCTTCTCTCGGTGGGGTGGGGGGTAGATAACCCAGTGCTTGCTGACTCCTGGTGGAGGCCAGGGGAATGGCAACGCATTGGGTCGTGTTGAATAGAGGGGCTAATTAATCCTCTTTTAAATATTAGTCCATGTAAGTTTGTTGTTTTTACTTGGCTTGATCCATATTCTAGTTTTGATCTAGCAGTACATATAGGCCATAATTGAGGTGGTGTGATAGAGTTCCTGTAAAAATGTTGTTTATGAAAGGGAAGTGGCCTGTCCTCCTTATGTAGCATCCTGGCCTGTGACACTGTCAGTTCACCCCTGTCTACATCTATCAAAAACGTTTCATGAAAATGACGTGTTTGAAATGGTTTTCTGTATGAAAACATACAAATATTTCCTCCTTTTCTAGGAATATCAGTTCAAAAGGGTGTCATAATATTGGTGATTTACTCTTTATTTTTGCATTTGTGGAAAAAAAAAATGAAGCAAAAATCAAACATGTGATGTGTCCTTGTTTCAGCCTTTCTTTCACACTCATGTTGACATCTAAAATATTGACGTTATAACCACATCAAATAATCTGCCCCCTTCCGGATTTTAGTCTCACCAATGTAACTTAACGACAAGCATGACAACACATGTTTTCTGTTGTGGATTTTAAATGTTTAGATGACCATCATGTACTGGGCAAAAAATGATGACTTTGACATGGGTTGCTGAAACACAAGGCAATGTCCTTAAGAAGTAGCTACCAAAAAAATCTAAACTCAGTCGAGGAAAATCAACAATGAACAAAATAAAAAAAAAAACTTCCACCAGTCCAATGCTAACTCTCTCACGGGCAGGAGAAAAAGAACTGAAGTAGTTGGGGCCCACCTACATTATGCAAGCGATGCACTACATGTGGGCACAATGACATGGGCAGTCCCATCTTGCAGAAGCTTACTGCAGGGTCCTGACACCAGCGACTTACAGTCTAATGTTTCAAGGCTCTATGTAGCTACCCTCAATGAATATACCGCCATTCCCTTCTTCCTGAGATGTGCTGCAAGCACTGCAAAGCACTTGGCAAAGAAATGCAGTGCCAATGCCAGCCCACAGGGCAGGACTCTGAACTGGCAATGATCGATACCCACACAAAAATGGAGGAATTTACTTTAGCTGGCACTGAACTCTATATGCAGGTATGCATCTTGCATGTCCAGGGACATCAACTAATCCTGGTTTCTCAGATACGGTACGAAAGATCCCAGTGAAACAAATCTGAATTTTGTGGGGCCTTATGTACCTGTTCAGGTTCCTGAGGTCTACGATCAGGCGCATGCTGCCTGCCTTTTTGGCCTGAGGTGAAAGATCAGCTGCATAATGCCTGCCCCTTTTGGGAATGAGAAAATACCTTGAGCAGAAGCTTCTACCCCAGTCTAACTTTCTTTACTGCTGTTCCACAGGAAACCTTCTACCTCCAAGGAAAGGTCTGTCAACAGGCCCTACATAAACAGAAATTCCAGGAGGGAATGAAGAGACAGTCAAATCCAAACAAGACACTAGAGTGTTTTTAATCAGACTAGAACAAATAGTCGAAATATAAGTGAAGCAGTAAGGTATACATTAGCACACTGCCTACTGAATGAGAATTGTGATTTCATACCAATAAGGGCATATTTACAGTCATGAGAAGCGGTCAGGGGTTTCGAGATCACAAAACCTACCAGAATAATGAATGTGCTACCTTTTTAGTTTCTGGTGGCATAAAAAGCCTCAAAAAAGTATTCCAGTGAGTGGATCTTATTCTCCACTCTGTCACGTGGCTGCCAGCAGGCATGCCAGCTGACACGGATTCCCTGAAGGATGATCCGGAGGTTGCTCTATTAGTTTCAAGGAGTAACTGTCTCGAATAATCTTTAAGACCCTCATGTCTGTGGCAATGGTTTCCCATTGCTGAAAGAACAGGGCTAGTCACCCCAACCAGAGATGTGTGACCCAACTTGGGCAGCTGAGATACACTGTTAGCGTTTCATCAGAGGACAGTGCTTGGTGCCTTTGCAGTCTGCACTATCAGCTGGGGCTTCTGTCTCTGATTCTGGAAGGGCTTAGGCTTAAACTGCTGGTGGACGCCAAACTAGGCAAGCTTGCTACCCCAAATTTTTTTTTGCTTGGCAGAAGTCATGCCTTTGATCTCCCCAAGAAGGAGTGCAGATGTTCTTAATTTTTTGAAGCGAACATTTTTTCTCCTAGGATGCTGGTAGGGTTCTCCTTCCACCCCTGCCAATCCTGATGTCGGTCACCAAGACCCAACCACTCACCTGGCCAGGCCTCTGAGGTACACCCACAACACACTGCTGTGCAGTCCCCCAGCTTGCACCCCAGGGCCAGGTCCACCTTCAGCCAATTCAGTATTACTACCCCGCTGTCTCTCTGGCCACCTCCAGAACAGCTGAAGGGAGGCCCAGAATATCCCCAGGTCGGTGATGGTGTGAGTCCGGTGTTGAACACGGTGGGCAGCACACAACAGCTTCGTCTGCCCTTAACCAGTCCCAAGCTTTTTGGCCCCTTTAGTCCCACCCTCCCCCCAGGAGCATGTCTCATCAATGCGTGCCGGCACACGGGCGCACCCAGCTGACTCGACACTTGCTCCAACCTCCCTCACTGACACCTTCTGCTGCACCGTCACCTGTTGTCACCCAGGTGGTGGTAGAGCAGCAAGACCCTCCCCCCCCCACCATAAGAGGAGAGCGTCCCTTGGGATGCTCAATCTTCCTCCACTAGACAGCCCTCCCAGCGCTGGCTCATCACAATCGGTAGCATTACTGCTGCGTCAGCGGCCAGCCCCATTCTTCATATTCTTAAATGTTATCTTCTTTTTACTGGTTTCCTGAAGTGCCTCCTCCACATATTGACAAAAGAGAAGCTCTGTCAAACAAAATGTTCATACTTTTTTTTTTTTTTTTTGGTGGGGGGTTGACAGAGGTGGACCAGGCCCATCAAAGGCACTGTTCAGTCAGGAGGTAGGTGCAGAATCAGCGGTGCAGGACCTGCTGAGTCACTGTCATCCTGCTGCGGGGCAGTGGGGGGTCCTGCTTACTGCTGCTCCACTCCCTGGGATGCCAAGTGGACAGAGCTCCCAACATGTGTGCACACTGGCATTCTCCAGCATATCAAGGCTCTCTAGACATCCCCCCTCCCTGAGTTCAGCTCCAAATGCACAACTACCTTTGGTCACTCAGGTGGCAGCAGTGCTGAGAAGAGTGGGAACCCTCCCTCCCAGAGTAGGTGAGCATCCTCTAGTACACTCAGACTTGTTCCCCACGGCTACCCCGCTGAGGACTTGGACTCGCTCCCAAACCCGGGTTGCTAGCATCAGGAGTGGTAGCATGTTCATACTCTGCTACTGAATGTCAGAGGTGAACCACGCTATTCTTAGCCAGAAAAGCCTCCTAACACCAATCCCAGCAGATACTGCACATGCTGCTGTATCAGAGGCATCCAAAGAAGCCCTCAGTTGGTGGTTACTGGATTCAAACCCTTTTGTAAAAATTGCCAAGCTGAGATGCTTCCAGAAAGGTTTCTGCAATGTGACAGAGTGGAATAGGACCCTGTCCCATTTGTTGGAGAAAGTGTTTAAATGCAAGGATCTGTCCTTTTCTGTCTATTTGTCTCTCCTGTTGCGCAACCAAATTTTCCTGAGAGACCTCGGACTTAATCCACCTGACAAGTCTCGCAATCTTTGCCTCTCACTCTCTCAGTTTTCCCTTGATGTCTTTTCTTTCCCTGCATGTCTGTCGCTATAAAAATATATGCAAATTATTGAATGAAAATGTAACTGATAATGGAATTACTTTTGTTTACAACATATATAGTGCTACTGTTGAAATATATATAAGAACAGGTTACTCACCTGTATCAGTAGTTCTAGGAGTGGTATACGTTTTTCATCCACACTCTTTGGCATGTCCCTTTCCCCTTTAAATCTTGCCAGAAGTCTTCAAGCTGGCTCCTCCCACCCACCGGGATGGTAAATACCTCAGCTCCGCCCCATGACACCAGATCTTAGCCTGCTGGAACCAAGGTTGTGTGCCTAAGACCTACTGCTACAGGTGAGTAACCTGTTCTTCTAGGAGCGTGGATATGTTGTTCATCCACACTCTTTGGCAGACTTCAAGCTGTTCTCCGGGAGGAAGGAGGCAAGGCGCACACCCCCTACTTGGGAAATAAAGATTGGAGAACCAAGGCCCCAAAACCAGCATCCCAGCGTGACTCAAAGTTGATGTGGTAGTGGGTAATGAAGGTGTTTGCCGACTTCCAGGTAGCAGCCTGCCAGATCTCCTGGATAGGGATGTCCCTGGAAGCAGCCACCAATGCAGCAATATAGTGGGTAGAATGAGCTCTTATCCCTCTGGGAGGCTCCTTGCCCGCTAACTCATAGCACAGACCTATGCATGATGTAATCCACCTTGCAATGGTCTGTTTGGTTGCAGGTCTGCCAGAAGTGGCTTCAGCATAGGTGACAAACCGCTGGCGAACCTCTCCACGAATTTCCACCGTTCTCTCCAAAGTACAGAGCTTGTACTCGGCGTCCGAGGTGTAGTTAGGGTAGTATACCGGTAGAGACAATACCTGGTTAAGGTGAAACTCTGACACCACCTTCAGAAGGAATTTCGGTGGGGGCGCAGGACAACTTTGCCCTGTGGAAGACCAGATAAGGGGAGTCCACCGAAAGCGCCTGGAGCTCCCCCTGTCCTTCTGGCTGACGTGATAGCCACCAGGAAGGCCGTCTTCCACGACAAGTGTGAGACCTCACACTTGTGCATGGGTTCGAATGGCTTGCCCATGAGCTTTGCCAAAATCAGCAAGAGATCCCACGGAGGTGGAGGTTCACGCACTGGAGGGGATATGTGATCCAGGCCTTTGAAGAAGCACCCGACCATTGTCTCCTGCGCCAATGTCAGCTGACCGGCCCACGCCCAGTAAGCAGAAATGGCTGCCAGGTGCACCCTAAGGGTCGATGTCCGCAGACCCCCTTTGGAGAGACACCAAAGGTAGTCGAGAATGTTAGCCACAGAGCAAGATAAGGGGTCCAGACCCTTACCCTGACACCAAATGGAAAATCTCTTCCATTTGAAGGTGTAACATTTCTTGATCGATTCCTTATGAGATGCCTCCACCACAGTGTAGACATCCTCGAAAAGACCCAGAGCCTGGAGCTCTAGCCGCTCAGGTACCAGGCTGTGAGGTGCAGGGATTGAAGGTCCAGATGGAATACCTTCCCCTGGATCAGAGATATCAGGTCCTGGCATGTACAAAGCAGCTCTGGGGGCCTGCAGCTGAGGCTGAGGAGATCTGGGTACCAGAACTGGCGCAGCCAGTCTGGAGCTACCAGAATCACCTTTGCCTTGTCCCTCCTCACCTTGAGTAACACCTTGTGGATCGAGGGAAGGCGTCGAGGAGGCCTGGGGTCCATGGCCTCGAGAAGGCATCCCCCTGCAGCGAGCCCTGCTGAGGGGGGCAGGCATGGAAACAGCCTGAGCTTGTTGATTTCCCTGGAGGCAAACAGGTCCACCAATGGTTTGCCCCAGTGGGAGAACAAGTTGTGAGCTACCTCTGGATGGAGAGACCACTCGTGGGATGTCTGGCCTATGCGGCTAAGAGCATCCGCCCGCCGGTTTGAGACTTCTGCCACATGAATGGCTAGGAGATCCACCTCCAACCGGCTGATGAGGGTCCAGATGCGGAGCGCCTCCTTGCAAAGCAGACAGGAGTGTGTACCGCCCTGTTTGTTAAGGCAGTACATGGTCGTGGTATTGTCTGTCTGGACTTGAACCACTTGATCCTGGAGCTGAGGATCGAAAGCTGACAGTGCCAGTCTGACTGCTCTGACCTCCAACAGGATGATGTGGCATCAGGACTCCTCCGGGGGGGGGGGCCCAGAAACCGTGGGCTCTGCTGTCCCCCATGTGGGTTCCCCAGCCCATGAGAGAGGCATCGGTCGTGAGAACAACCGTTGGCTCGGGGCAGACAAATGGGATCCCTTCTTGCAACCGGTCTTGGGCAGTCCACCATTGGAGAGCGTCCCACATCTTCTGGGCCACAGTGATCAGCTGGTCGAAATGACCATGGCACTGAATCCACTGAGCGGCCAGCTCCCATTGGAGGGGGGCGCATGTGACAGCTAGCATAACGGACCACTGAGGAGCATGCCGCCATGTAACCCAGCAGGCGCAGGAAAAGTCCCGGGCAGGGCGCAAGTGCCAAAGCAGAAATGACTGGGCAAAGGAGGAAAGAACCTCCGCCCTGTCCGTCGGAAGCCAAGCTCTGGCTTGATGAGAGTCGAGCTCTGCCCCGATGAAGCCCATCACCTGAGAGGGCACGAGTTCCAACTTGGCCTCGTTCATCAGGAGGCCTAGTTGGGAGCAGGTTCGAAAAGCCAGATCCCTGGATCTCTCCACCTCCTGGAGGGAGTAAACTACCAAGAGCCAGTTGTCGAGATAAGGGTAAATCCTAACTCCTCGATGCCGGAGATGGGCTGCCACCACTGCGATGCACTTGGTGAAGACCCTTGGGGCCGGTGACAGACCAAATGGCATGGCTCGGAACTCGTACAGGGTCCCTTCGACCCTGAAGCAGAGGAACCGCTGATGGGACAGACGGATTGGGACGTGGAAGAATGCGTCCTGCAGATCCAGTGAACAGAACAACATGTTTCGCTCTGGGGATGGTATGATCTGGTTCAGAGTTACCATCCGGAAGGTGCGAGACCTGAGATATTGATTCAGGTCATGGAGCTCTAGGATGGGGCGCCAATCCCCCATCTGCTTGGGCACCAGGAAATACCTGGATACAAAGCCTGGGTCTGTAGGAGGATCCAGCACTGGAGCTACTGCCTCCTTGTGGAGGAGCTGAGCAATGTCGTCTCGAAGAGCCGACTGAGTGCAAGCTGAGATCCTCTCCTCCCGAGGGGCACGGGCTCAGCTGGGAGGGTACTGCTCAAATTCTAGAGGCAGATCTTGGTCGACCACTTCTAGAACCCACCTGTCCGAGGTGATATCGGACCAGGCGGAAAGGAAGTGGCTGAGCTGGCCCCCCACGGGAGGACCCAGAGCTGGCGTGACGGGTGTAGGGGTGACAACCCCCAACCCGTCACTGACCAGGCTTGGAGGAGGCTCCTGGACCGGCACCTCGACTTCCTTTACGGGGCTGTTGAGGATCCTGCTTGGGCCCGGGGCACCAAGCTTGAGCCTGCTGCTGCTGTTGCTGCTGGCCTCCTTGAAAGGAGGGCTGCCTAACTGCAGGTGAAGAGTGCCGGAAAGGCTTCTTCTTGCGCTTCTGCTGGTTCTTGTCCGAAGAACCCTTGACAGAGGTAGCATCCAAGGTGGCACTGGACTGCTGTATGCACTGGAGGTGACCAGCCACTCCTGGACCGAAGAGCTTGGTGCCTAGGAAGGGCACGTCAGCTAACTTGTGTTGGGTATCCGCCAGGAAGGAGGACAGCCTTAGCCAAGCCCTGCAGCGAGTGGCCACTGCGGCTGCCAAGGAGCGGGCACAGGCATCTCCAATGTCCAGGGCCATCTGGAGCTGCTGTTTTGCAACAGCACAGCCCTGATCATGGACCTGCTTCACTGTGGTCTATATGTCCGCCGGGAGATTAGGGAGGACTTTGTCCAATGACCCAAGAAGGGCATAAGAGAAGTGTGCCATGATAACAGCCGAGCTGGCCTGACGAGGGCCTAAGGAGGAGGCTGCATAGACCTTGCGGGCAGAATGGTCCATATTCTTGGACTCCTTGTCCGGGGGTCGGTCAGTGCCGGCCGAGCTACCAGTACATCTGAACACAGAGGCAGTCACTACGATTTCTGCCGAAGGATGCTCTGTGAACCCTGCCAGGGATACCATGGGCACCGTATACTTGCTGGTCATGACGGCAGACGGAGCTGGGTAGGAAGCAGGGCACTGCCAAAGCTCAAGGGCTGGTCACGAATGGCTCGCCACTGGAAAGGCCCTGCTGGGTATCCCCCTTGAGGATATCTGTAAGGGGGCACTCTGCCTTTTTCTAGATGGGCTCCAGGAGCATTCCGGTGGATTTGGAGATCAGGCGGAGAATGCCCCGAAAGGAGCAAGGGTCTTCCTCCAGTCCGGCCACGGATGACTCATCATCCCCTGGATGAGGGTGCAACCCCATGTCGTCGGAGTCCGAAGAGTCGGGGTACAATAGTCTACTGCCTACGTCCCCTTCGATCCAACGGGGGCGGTCGGGGTGACCGTAATGGACAGACATTGGGGAAGCCCAGTGTCCGTAGGGTCCTCTTTCAAGGGAGCCCCTCCCTGAGGCTGTTTAGGTGGTGGCTCCACCAATATCTGTTGTGAAACTGGAATAGGCTGAGCTGGGTGGAACCGAGGCCTTCCGTTCTGAAGGGGTCGGCGTCGACCTAGGAGGCGGGAGCCAAGTGATGGACGAGGCGACCGGTGGAGCCGGCTTCTGCCTGGTTAAAATCAGCTGTTGCCACATCAAATCCTCATAGCGTCGGAGTTTCCGTTGAAGCCTCTCCTCGTCTGAGGAGGAGGATGAGGATCGGTGGAGGCTCCTCTTTTTTGAGTGTTTAGACCCTTTTTCGCCATTCGGACCGGCGGGTCCTGGTCTCGATCGAGACCGACGGGTCGGTTCGGTCAATCGAGACACCGGAGTCAGTGAGAACCGAGGTTCCAGCACCTTTTCCTCGATCGGGACACCTGAGGGCAGTGTCTCCTCACCGGGAAAGGAAAGGATAGGCGTCCTTTCTAAGGAATAGTTGACCGGAGTCGGCGATAAAGGCTCGATTGGGTTGAGAATAATCTCGGCTGGTTCAGCCGTTTCCTGGGTCTCGGTGCCTTGGCCAGATGGAAGGTCCGAAAAGCCGGTGGCTGAGGAAGTAATCTTGACCGAAGTCAAGACCGCGTGTTCCTGGGACTCGGACCTCTCTTGGTCCCAGGAGCAGCATCTCCTTCTACAGGAAGGAGACCTGGGGTCCTTGTCCCTCTTCCGAGGGCGGGAGGAGTGCGAGCCCGAGGGTGCCTCACCCCTGGTGGGGAGAGACTGGCACAACTCCCTAAAGAAGCCCGAAAAAGTAGAGCCAAGGTTGAGAGGAACGAAAATGCGTATTGGATCAAGCTTGAGCCGCTTCCTTCCTCGAAGCTGGCTATCTGCTCCAGCTGCTCGGGGGATCTCGCGGCCACGGAAACCGCCCACCTTGCCTCCTTCGATTTCAGCGGCAGGTTTCTAAGCTCCGGTCTCCCCAGTTTTATGCGCCCCTTGCGGTCGTCCAAAACGTTGGGATGGAAGGCCAAACAGAAGGTATAGACGACACCTAGGCAATAGACACACGAGAGGTGGGGATCGGTGTGCGACATATTCTGGCCGCAGGTACACCGGCGAAATCCGGGGGGCGATTTGTCCTCCATGTCCGATGCACTGTAATCAGCGTTGTTAACTTTGACAAGTTTTAAAGTAATTTGCGGTGAAAACCGACACTGCGAATCCAGGGCCTACGAATTGCTAAAGTAGCAAGAGAGAACCTGAATCTTCCAGCAGAAAGGAAGATCTGGCGTCACGGGACGGAGCCGAGGTATTTACCACCTGCGTGGGTTGGAGGAGCCAGCTTGAAGACTTCCGGCAAGATTTAAAGGGGAAAGGGACGTGCCAAAGAGTGTGGATGAACAAAATATCAACGCTCCTAGAATTATATTTTGAGATTATTGCAGAAAGCTATTGTAAACCCCAGAGGTTAACTTGAGTGCAAATGTTTTAGCCTTTTGCAAAAGTTGTGCAAAAGGGGCCTCAGCTCAAGCAAATTGTGTTCCAGCAGCCATGCCTGATATTTACAAAAACAGGTTGCTTGCTAAGGATGGGGGTTGAAAAGACTTATAAAAGAGCTAAGCTGCAACTGCAAGAAAGATTTAGAAGAAAAAGGACACAGAGACTGGAAGAAAAACTAATTAATTTCTCCTCTGTGCAGTTATTCTGAACAAGTTTATGATGTTTCTGATACTGTAAATAAATATTTTTGGCGAATCCTACAACTGCTCCTGGTTCTCCTATGCTTCCTGACCTGTGCCTCGATGGTGTCAGCCTAAGGGGAATTTACTCCGTGCATACCGCAAGACGGGAGTTTTGTGCGTGGGTACCGGACCTAGTACCAGGAAACTACAGAGGAAGGTATGGATTCTGTAGCAGTAAGTCGAGTAGCGGTTACCAGCAGAATGACAGCCAAACTAGCAGAGACAGAAGTCCAGTCTCAGATTGTACAGCCAGCACAAGTTATGGAAACAGGACAGGCAGTGACAGAACCTGAAAGCCTGATGGACTTTTTCAAATGCTGGGCTATACAACAAAAAGAGACAGAAGCAGAGAGAAAAAGAGATGCAACGTTTAGAAGCGCAGAGGAGAAAAGAGATGCAGCGACAGGAGCAGCAGATGAAAGAAGAGATGCAGCGACAGGAGCAGCGATGGCTGGATGCCTTGTAAGCTAGCGAAGGCAGAGGATCTGGCACACAGAGCAACAAAATGCAAGCAACTTAAAAGCCATTAAACTTACAAAGTTGTCTCCCTCAGATGATATTGAGGCATACCTGACAACTTTTGAAAGAATTGCCACAGCCTGACAATGGCCAAAGCAGCAATGGACAATCAGACTGGTACCCTACCTGACAGGGAAAGCCCAACTTGCCTACAGCAGTATGGACACTGCACAGTCAGAAAACTATGACCTGTTGAAAAGCAAAATCCTGAAACGGTATGACATCTCCAGAGAGACATACAGGCAGAGATTTCAATCTCTGAGGTATAACTCTGTTGACAATCCTTGAGAAGCCTTCACCCAACTCAGACAACTCCTGATAAAATGGCTCCAACCAGAGAACAAAACAGTCCCACAGATCATCGACACATTTGCCACAGAGCAATTCACCAACATCTTGCCTACAGATGTGCAGCTGTGGGTAAAGGAACACCGACCAGACAGTGGGGAAAAGGCCATTTCTTTGGCCAAGGACTACCAAATGGCCAGACAGATGCCACAGCAGCGAGGTAACAGCCAAGCACCGGTAAGGCACTTTTTCCCATTTAAACTCCAAGCCTGATAAGAACTCTGGTGGGGGTAACAAATCCGTGCCCCAAGACGTTATCTGCTATAACTGTAATAAGCCAAGCCATTTTGCAAGAAACTGCCATAGTAAGGAGAGTGGCACTGGAGCAGATTTGTCCTTGGCAAATTAGGGCAAGTACTTAACAGATGTGAAGGTGGGGGATAATACTGTGAAGGGACCAGGTACTGGTGTCATCTGCATCTACGGGGACACTCGATACTATCCCAACACCCAAGTGGCTTTGACCATTAAGGGTGTGTTACACCAAATGAAAAGTGGAGGTAGTGCCAAAGTTACCTGTACCTGTGATTACTGGAAATGACTTTCCAGGATTTACTGAGTTGATCAAAGAGGGAGCGAATCCTAATGTTTCAGCAGCTCTAGTGACAAGAGCTCAGGCAAAGAAAATTTCAGACGGTGGGGACACTTTTCCTTTCAGTGATTTTGATTTGGGCTTGTTTGAGCACAGCTCCAAGATCCAGACAGACTATGCTTGAAGAAACTGTGGCAGCAAACGACTGATGGGCATAAAGGGTTACAATATGAAAATGCTGAAACTAAATTGTTAACTGATTGTGATTTTCTTTCAGAGCAAGCGAACGATTTTGCTCTCCAGGGTTTTTTCAAGGAGCTGGGAGTGAAACCAAAACAGGGTGAACTAATGTTTTAAAAATGTAATGGGTTACTGTACAGAGTTTGGGTTAAACCTCAGACACAGGCACAGACAGAACAATTGGTTATACCATATACGTATAGAACAGAGTTGTTACAGATAGCACATTATAATCCTATGGCTTGTCACTCAGGGAGGGATCGCACTCTTGCCAGATTGCTGTATAGATTTTACTGGCCTGGAATTCATGAAGATGTTGCTACCTATTGCAATTCCTGTGCTGAGTGTCAGAAAGTAGCCCCAGTCACTAGAAAAGAAAAGGTGCCCCTACCCTTCATAGATGTCCCTTATGAGATACTTGCAATGGATGTGGTTGGTCCTTTACACAAGAGTAAAAAGGGTAACAGATTTATCCTGATAGTACGCGACTATGCTACTCGATACCCAGCAGCAGTTCCAATGCGTACTGTTACAGCCCCAAAAGTTGCAGCAGAGTGGGCATACCTAAAGAAATTATTACTGATCAGGGCAGTAATTTTGGTGCTGCATTGCTTAGTGAGCTGTACAGACTACTAGGTACCACTGCCATAAGAACCTCCCCCATCACCCTCAGACAGACAGTCTTGTTGAGTGCTTTAACCAAACCCTAAAATGCATGCTAAAAGGGTTTGTAAATGGGGAAGGGAAAGACTAGGATCAATACTTGCCTTACCTACTTTTGGCTTACAGAGAAGTGCCAAAGGCATCAACAGGATTTTCTCCATTTGAAATGCTGTATGGTAGGCAGCCAAGAGGGCCACTGGACGTTATAAAAGAAATGTGGAATGATAACCCCACTCAGAAACAATCTATAACATCTTATATGTGTGCTCTACGAAAGAAGCTGGCAAAATATGTTAAAATTGCCCATAGTAATCAGGGGAGGAGGCCCAAAATCAGCAGAAGGTATACTATGACCATGGGGTAAAAGAAAAAGTTTTCGAGTCAGATGAAAAGGTTTTGCTACTGTTGCCCACAACAAAAAATAAACTGGTAATGAAGTGGCAGGGCCATATAAGGTTCTTAGATGTACTAGCACTGTTAACTATGAGACTGAGACCCCTGAAAGGAAAAATCCTACTACGATATACCATGCTAACCTTCTCAAGAAATGGGTTGAAAAAATGCCAAAAGCTGCTAGTTTTACCAGAAGCGGATAAGGAAGATACTGATGTAGCTTATGATAGATTGGAACAAATTGTAAATGTTGATGCTGTAAAGGTGAATGTTTCCTTAACCTCAGAACAAACTGCAGACATTCGTAATGTGCTAAAGACATTTAACAGTACATTTACCATGGTACCAGGCCGAGCAAAATGGGTTGAGCACATAATAGTGGCAAGGAATGCTGGTTCTGTTAGGCAAAAATCATTCAGGTTGCCAGAGTGGTTAAAAGCCGATGTGGTTAAAGAAATACACAAAATGAAAGAATTGGGTATCATAGAAGAGTTGAGGAGTGCTTGGTCATCTCCCATTTTAACTGTAAACAAAAAAGAAGGGGGTATTAAAATCTGCCTTGATTTTAGGAAACTGACAGCCCTGTACCTAAAACAAAGAAACACGTCAGGTCATTTTTAGGGCTGGCTGGTTATTATAGGAGATTTGTTCCCAACTTTGCTAAATTAGCTACTCCCCTCATTGAACTCACAAAGAAACGGTACCCAAATAATGTGAAACGGACCCCAGAGTGTGATGAAGCTTTTCAAACCATAAAGGCTGCATTATGTTCAGCCCCTGTTTTAAGGAGCCCAGACTTTAAGGAACCATTTTTGCTTCAAATAGATGCATCAGAGGTAGGCCTAGGTGCAGTCCGGAGTCAAAATAGAGACGGGAAGGAACATCCTATTCAGTACATAACAAGAAGTTGCATGACAGAGAGAAAAAGGTACTCCACCATCGAAAAGGAATGTTTAGTAGCAAAGTGGGCCATGGAGTCCCTTAAGTTTTATTTGCTAGGAAATGACTTTGTTCTTGTAACTGATCACAATCCTCTCTGTTGGCTTAACCAGACGAAAGATAATTCCAGAATCACAGGGTGGTACCTGGCACTATAGCCATTTAAATTCACTGTGATACACAAATTTGGTAAAGAGAATAGCAATGCTGATTTTCGGTCAAGATACGAATCAGGAATTGAGGCTTCTGAAGGTTGAAAAACAAATGTACGAGCTTAAACTTTACTGTTTGCTGTACTGTTACAAAAAAAAACAGTTAATGCATATGTGCTTAATTTATGAAAGTCAGCAGCAATTGTTATTAGAGAATTAATAAAGTTCTGGAAACCATGTTCGATAAAACAGGTTCCCTGTTAAGGAGGGGGGGTGTATGTGACAGGATGGAATAGGACCCTGCCCCATTTGTTGGGGAAAGTGTTTAAATGCAAGGATCTGTCCTTTTCTCTCTGTTTGTCTGTCTGGTTGTGCAACCAAATTTTCCTGTGAGACTTCGGACTTGATCGACCTGACAAGTCTCGCAATCTTCGTCTCTCATTGTCTCTCAGTTTTCCCTTGCTGTCTTTTCCTCCCTTGCATATCAGCTGATATAAAAAATATATGCAAATCATTGTATGAAAATGCAACTGATAATGGGATCACTTTTATTTAGAACATATATAGTGTTACTGTTGAAATATATATAATTATATTTTGAGATGATTGCAGAAAGCTATTGTAAACCCCAGAGGTTACTTGTGTGCAAATGTTTCAGCCTTTTGCAAAAGCTGTGCAAAGGGGGCCTCTCAGCTCAAGCACACTGTGTTCTAGCAGCCCAGCCTGATATTTACAAAAACAGGATGCTTGTTAAGGATGGGGGTTGAAAAGACTTATAAAAGAGCTAAGCTGCAACTGCAAGAAAGATTTAGAAGAAAAAGGACACAGAGGCTGAAAGAAAAAACTAATTCATTTCTCCTCTGTACATAGTTATTCTGAATAAGTTTATTTATTATGTTACTGATACTGTAAATAAATATTTCTGGCGAATTCTACAACTGCTCCTGGTTGTCCTGTGCTTCCTGACTTGTGCCTTGATGGCATGCAGTATCTCCAAGCCTTGTTCGTAGGGAGTATTTGTACCTTGAAATGTGC
Source organism: Neoceratodus forsteri (assembly GCA_016271365.2). Taxonomy (NCBI): domain Eukaryota; kingdom Metazoa; phylum Chordata; order Ceratodontiformes; family Ceratodontidae; genus Neoceratodus; species Neoceratodus forsteri. The sequence goes on from CM057453.1 coordinate 1,401,333,965, forward strand.
AACTGGTAGCTTGCAACTCTAAGGCCTTTAGTAGCTGAAACAAACCCACACTTTCCCATAATGTCAATCTTACAAGACTCCTTATCCAAAGTTATGCAGTAAATTATTTCATAGTGACTGATTTTTCATTATTAACCATGGTAACAGTAGCATCTGCTATAGGAGGAGTATGGTAAACCGGTTTGGTCTGGGAGAAGAGGGACTGCCAGAATGAAAGCTAGATTGCTGCAGGCTGCCTCTGTAATAGTCGACAGAGCAGGCTGGATACTGGCACCAGAGACAGAGTGTGTGAAGGTGTAGTGAAATACTGGAAACAGCACACTCCACGCACTCAATATTCACGACGGGTGCCAGACAAAAAGTTGACTCAGCAAACAACACAAGGAGACACAATAAAGGCAAGCTTCGTGTAAAAAAAAAAAAGAAAAACTTTCTAGTCCGAAGTATTTGCTGGAACTGCAGGTTTTACTGAATTGTGTAACATACAAAAACTCCAGGCACTTTGGGTTAGAACAACGTGACGCTTCATCAGAGGGCCAATGAGATACTTTATCTGTATTTTCTAACCTTAATTCACAGCCACTGTCTCAAAGTTTAGAGCGTTATGCATGTTTTCAGCAGTAAATGAAAAGAGAGAGAGCCTCTCGAGTTCACACTGTCTGGGTAGGTAGAATTGCCTCTGGATTTGAAGGATACTTCTCATAATCACCTACCTCATGGTCAATGAGATTTGGATTTTATCTGTCTCAACTTTAAATAAAGAGATGGAAGCCAGTGGACCCCACCCCCCACACACACACAAGTGACAAGGACAGAACTGAGGTAGACTCCCCACCTGGCACCGAGATACACCCAGAAAGAAGTCACATCCGCACTGATGAAAAGTGCTGACCTCAGTGCAGGCACCGACAGTAGCGGATACTCTGAGGAGGACATCCTCAATACTGAGAGCAGCAGCAATATCGTGCGAAAATGTAAGTGATCCAGGAGAACTGTCCACTGACCAACGTGCTCCTCCAAAACATCCCCTATAGGCAGCAGAGGTGCTGGAGATACAGAAATCAGCCCCAAGGGTATGCAAAAATAAAGTGTCATAGCACCCTTCATCGATCCTATCCTTTCCTTTATTTCACATACGCGTCTTTCCATACAAGGGTATAAACAGACATACTCACTGTACACATTTGTGTACAGTTTTGTTGAGTGCCTGTCACAAACCATAAGCCACTCTGTTAATATTATCATTCTAATCTGTAGTATTTGGGTTAGTGTAGGCCACTGAGGCGTGTCCAATACATGTATAACCTCTTTAGAGAGTAGAGGAATCATCTGACAACAATCTGACTTGTTTGGAAGGGGGTGCCATTTGGAAAGGATGTGTACATTTTTAATGGGGGGGGGGTGTAACTGTTGGAGACTGCGTACAAAATGGAAATTTCTGGCTACACCCCTGTTTCCATAACCAAGGCGCTTTACACAAGATAAAACCAGAACAATAAAATCAGTAAATACAGTAAAAGATGATAAAGATCTGAAGGAGGTTATTCAATCAACTTCACTAAAGGCCTGGCACCATAAGAAGGTTTTCAATGCCTGTTTAAAACCTCCCACAGTCGTGCACTCCCGCAGCCGACGGGGTAGGGACCACATACATAAAGGCACAGGCCCCAGAAGACTTCAAAGACACCCTCGGAATCTCCAGCAACCCCTCGTCGGCCTAATAGAGCTGTCGCTCGGGGCGAAAGGGAACAAGAAGCTCTTTCAAGTAGTCAGGGCCAAGTCCATGTAGGGATTTATACATCAGCAAACCAACTTTAAAGGTGATCCACCACTGAATAGGCAGCCAGTGCAGAGTGAGCAGCACAGGAGTAATGTGAGAACTTTGAAGAGCCCCCCCTCAACAATCGTGCGGCTGCATTCTGCACTAGCTGCAAGAGATGGATATCAACCCCAAGAAGCCCCAAGTACAGGGAGTTGCAGTAATCAAGGCGCGAGGTCACAAAGGCGTGGACCAATGTAGGTAGGTCTCCGGATGGAACAAGCTGCTTGATCCTGGCAATGTTCCTAAGATGGTAGAAGGACAATTTGATGACTGCCGACACCTGCGATCGTAAAGTCAGCCCATCTGTCAAGCACCACCCCCAGGTCCCGCACCCATTCAGAGGTGGGGATTTGGACGCCCCCCGCGTAAATTCCAGAGGGCTGACCAGTCCTCAATCCGATGACTTGGTTCCACAACCATCACCTCGGTCTTTCCCACGTTCAACTTTAGCGAACTCAAATTCATCCAGTCCTGGATTTAAGCAAGGCAGTTGTTAAATACCGAGAGCGCACTATCCTGGTCAGGTGCAAAAGACAGGTAGAGCTGGGTATCAGCAGCACAGCAGTGAAACCTCAGTCCATAACATCTTACAATGTCTCCGAGGGGCAGCATATACACTGCAAACAACATGGGGGACAGCACTGAGCCCTGAGGGACCCCACATGACAGACAGAATGGGTCTGAGAAAAAAATTCCCGACACCACTCTCTGAGTTCTGCCTGTGAGGAAAGAAGTAAACCACCTGAGAACCTTACATGTCAGGCCGCAGATGGTCCTCAAATGCTCAAGCAACACCCCATGGTCAACAGTGTCAAAGGCTGAAGAGAGATCAAGGAGCACCAAGATGGAATGGTATCTCCGATCTCTCGCCATCAGGAGATCATTGAGCACCCAAACCAGTGTGGTCTTGGTACTATGCCTCTTTCGAAAACCAAATTGGAGAGGTTCGTAGATGTTATGGATGGTCAAGTGGTTCTCCAACTGTACAGCCACTACTTTCTCAATATCCTTCCCTATAAAGGGAAGGTTAGAGATTGTTCTGTAGTTGGCCAGAGAATCCGGGTCCAATGAAGCTTTCTTCAAGGGGTGTTACCACCACCTCCTTCTGGGAGCTTGGGAACTCACCCGAATCAAGGGAGCACCAGACTATCTGTGCCAGGACTGGGCCAATAATATAACAACATCCCATATTCAGGGAGATTGGACCCGGGTCCAAACTACAGCACGTAGAGCGCATACTCTGGACAATCCTCCTGACATCTGTGCACTCCGGTAGGTCAAAGGAACTCCGGGAAGCACGAGGTGGAGTGACCGAGCACCGATCACCAGCATTCCCCACAGCGCGTGTCAAGAGGATCTCCGACCTGATGTCAGCCACCTTATTCGCAAAGAATCGAGCAAGCTCATCACACTTCACTTGCGTAAAAGGTCTTCGGAGCTGTAGACAGGATGGGTTGCACAACCTGTCCACAGTTCGGAAGAGTTGAGCTGGTTGATTCTGAGCGGCAGCGATTTCCCCGGACAGAAATTCTGCTTTTTATGGGAGATCGCTGATTGGTAGGCCTGATAATGCTCTACCAATCTAAGGTGGTCGGCATCTAGGGTGGATTTCAGCCAGTGTCACTCTAACCTACATTCTAGTCGCCACAACTCTTTTAAGGACCCATCAAACCAAGGGGCCCGAGGGCGAAGAGGGAGAGGACAAACACAGACAGGAGCAATCGAGTCCAGGGCCATGGAGACGTCCTTAGTATAGGCCAAAACCAAGGTCTCTGGACTCATGCTGGCCACAGGAAACTCCGAGAGGTCAATCACCTGCCATTAGGCCTTCAGGACTTGCCTCCCGTAAAGGGCGGTAACAGACCATCTCCACAGGGGCAGGCCTACGGAGGGTGCACAAAAGTTGAACCTCACAGTGTAATGATCGGACCAACTGACAGGTTCCACCCCCAAAATCAGAGGCCTCAATCCCCAGGAGGAAAACCAAATCCAGAGAGTGACCGTGTTTATGGGTGGCAGAGGTAACAATCTGTGTAAGTTCCAGCGATGTCATCAGCTGGAGGAAGTGCTGTCCAAATTGAGAGAGTTTGTTGTCAACCCAGGCGTTAAAGTCACCCAGAACCATTAGTCTGGGTGACTCTAGCACCATGTCGACGACGAAGTCTGCTACTTCCTGTAGGAATCACCTCTCATCCCCGGGTGGATGGTAGATAAGACCTATCCTACAACCTACACCTGCCACCACTGTACACTCAAAGGATTCAGTCTCCTCAACTGGTATGCTCATGAGGCCCAACTCTGTCTTGAAACAGATGCGCCCCCCACCCCCCATCCAATCTTGAGCAGTGTATCACCGAGTACCTGGCCGGAATCACTGTCTCCAATATTTGGCCAGCATTTTCATCCAGCCAGGTCTCGGTGATGCATGCCAGATCAGTTTTTCCAACAAGATCTGCAATAACTGCAGTCTTATTCTTAACGGATCTGGCATTGCATAACAACGCTCAAGTTGGACGTGTTTCAAGGGCTGCCCTGGCTAACTGCCCACCGAAAGTGGTAGTGCCCTTGGGTATGGGAACTAAACATGGAGCACCACGCTCCAGACTCCATTTCGCCCCAGGGCATCTTCTAGACCTAACAACCCTGATGTGAGAGACCCGCTCATTCGTCCTCTGATGTCTGCACACACCCCAACCTCCCCTCTTACGAACAATACCCAGCGCTCGACAGCACTGGTAAGTTGACAACGTCAATGGAGGGAAGAAAAATGGGCGGAGGGACCGGAGAGCAGAGGACGAATAACGCATGACTGGTGCAGGGGAGGCCCACACATCTTCCAGGCTAACCAACACCCAAAAAGAAACACACAATACCCAGGTAACAAACCCAAGGATAAAACCCCGAACAGACTATGATAAAATTGTCCAATCTGAACAAACAGACAAAATAAACAAATAAAATAAGATTACCCACCCAAAACAAATAAAACTCAAAAACTAAAAATCTTTCCCAACGCTATATGTAAGCTTCAATCCAACACTAAGCTCATGGAACACATAAAAGTAAAAAATATTGACTGTAAATAAAACCAAATCAAAATAAAATCTCCTGCAGTCCCCTCTCACTGGACAAGCAGAAGAGTTATAATCCCCTCCGCCCCCAGGTCCTCTCACAACCTGGGAGTGGAGAGAGTCAGAGCACTCTCACTGCCCACAATTAAAGATCCAGATCAACTTAAAAAAATAAATACATACATAAAACAGTAAAGATAAATATCCAAAAAGATCTTGTTTCTTCTTTACACAGTTAGCAAAAAGTAAGTAAAAGTGGATACCCAGGTCCTCTCACCACCAGTGATACCACACGAAGGAAGGACAATCTCACTGTCCAAAGGAAGAAATAAAATCCCACATCCAGAGCCAAGCCAGGAAAGAAAAGTCCAAAAAGTGCAGGTAATCCAATAGGGAGTCAAATTTAGGCAGCGACTGGCCAAAGATTCATATCAGCAATCGGCAACACACCATGGCCCACCAGACTCCCTTACCCACGACCACAGCCAGAGATATTTACTGCACTACCTTCAATACTCAGGGAGTAGCCACACCTGTGGCCAGACCCTGAGGATTTAGCAGAATTACAGGCTCATCGGCCAATTCACTGGCCGGTCTAGGGCCTGGTCCCCCGGGTAGCAGTAAATCCAGCCATTTGGCCATCCAACACAGATAGGACCACTTGTTTTGCCGACAGCCGACCTCACAATGTACAGTCTCAGAACCACGGTCAGATTCTGTGCCAATATTAGGGCCAACAAATGCCCGTAATCCAAACAATCATGTAGCTGGCCAGACCACAAGCAAAAGGCTCATCCAAGGCAGGCTCCGCTCCATACCACAGTTTCTTCCAGGTAGCTCTCACTCCCTCTCAGTCCCTTTCTTACAGTACTCCCAGTTTCCATCAGCTCAACAAAAGCAAGCTCCACTCCATAACACAGCTTCCTCCCAGTAGATTCTCGCTCCCTCTCGTTCTCTTTCTTCAGTAATCCAAATTTCCACCAGCAGATGAAAAATGTTATCCACTCCAAAGAGTACTCTTTTCCACTCCAAAGAAGTACTCAAAGTTAAATGGGCAGATTTTAAATGTAAATCCAAAGTTTAATCCCAGGTTCAATCACGCAATAACACAGCCATTCAAACGAACCTTGTATCCATAGCCAAGACGTTCAGGGTGATTCCGTTTGCACTTAGAAAACCTACTACCTCACTTAGAAGCCCTAACTAGCTAGCTACTTCAAAAAATGCAGTAGAGTAGGGCAGAACAAAAACGGGAGACGAAAACAATAAAAGTGAGTGAAAGAAAGAGTGAGCTAGTAAAACAAAACAGGAAGCAAAAACGATTAAAACAAACGCTAAAACTCAATCAAGGAGAGTAACTGAAAACATGCGATGAAGGAAAAGAAAACACAGGTTACTCACCTGTAGCAACAGTTCTAGGAGTGATATATGTTGTTCATCCACACATATTGGCATGTCCCCTTTCCCTTTAAGGATCGTCAGAAATCTTCAAGCTGGCTCCTCCCACCCACCTGGGTGGTATAACCCTCGGCTTCACCCCATGACAGATCTTAGCCCGCTGGAAGCAAGGTTTGTGCGTCCGCAGCTGGAGAGGTCGGGTGGGTCCATGTGGATGAACAACATATACCACTCCTAGAACTACTGTTACAGGTGAGTAATCTGTTTTTTTAGGATCGTGGATATGTTGTTCATCCACACTTACTGGCAGACTCCTAGCAGTTCTCCAGGAGGAGGGAGGCAAGGTGCACCCCCCCCCCCACAAAACACTCACTTGGAAAACAGAGATTGGAGAACTGAGGCCCCAAAACCAGCATTCCGGTGTGACTCAAGGCTGATGTGGTAATGGGTAATGAAGGTGTTTGCTGACTTCCAGGTAGCAGACCGACAGATTTCCTGGATAGGTACGTCCCTGGAAGCAGCCACCAATGCAGCAGTATGGCGGGTAGAATGAGCTCTTATCCCTCTGGGAGGCTCCATGCCCGCCAACTCATAGCGCAGACTTATGCAAGATGTAATCCACCTTGCAGTAGTCCTGTTTTGCTGCAGGTCTGCCAGAAGCGGCTTCAGCATAGGTGACAAGCAGCAGGCAAACCTCTCCCTGAATTTCCGCCGTCTTCTCCTTGTAATAGGACAGGGCTCATCTCAGGTCCAAAATATGGAGCCTGTACTCAGCCTCCGAGGTGTAACTGGAGTAATACACTGGCAGAGTTAACACCTGGTTCAGGTGAAACTCTGACACCACCTTCGGAAGGAATTTCGGGCGGAGGCGTAGGACAACCATGTCCCTGTGGAAGACCAGATAAGGGGAGTCCACCGAAAGCACCTGGAGCTCCCCTGTCCTTCTGGCAGACGTAATAGCCACCAGGACGGCCGTCTTCCACAAGTGTTACAATGCACACTTGTGCATCAGTTCGAATGGCTTGCCCATGAGCTTTGCCAGTACCAGCAGTAGATCCCACAGAGGTGGAGGTTCACGCACCGGAGGGAATATGTTATCCAGGCCTTTGAAAAAGCGCCCGACCACTCTCTCCTTCGCCAACGTCGGCTTGCAGGCCCATGCCCGGTAAGCAGAGATGGTTGCCAGGTGCATCCTAAGGGTCGATGACCGAAGACCACCTTTGGACAAAGACCAAAGGTAGTCGACAACGTTAGCCACCAGACAGGACAAGGGGTCCAGGCCCTTGCCCTGACACCAAATGGAAAATCTTTTCCATTTGAAGGCATAACATTTCCTGGTCGATTCCTTTCTGGATGCCTCTACCACGGTGAGGATATCCTCGGAAAGACCCAAAGCCTGGAACTCTAGCCACTCAGGAACCAGGATGTGTGGTGCAGGATTGAAGGTCCAGATGGCATACCTTCCCCTGATTGAGTCAGATCAGGTCCGGGCGTGCTGGAAGCCGCTCCGGAGGCCTGCAGCTGAGGCTGAGGAGATCTGGATACCAGAACTGGCACGGCCAGTCTGGGGCTACAAGAATCACCTTCGCCTTGTCCTTCCTCACCCTGAGGAGCACCTTGTGGATCAAGGGAAATGGAGGGAAGGCGCAGAAGAGGCCTGGGGTCCGCGGCCCCAAGAAGCATCCCTTGCAGCGAGCCCTGCTGGGGGGCATGAAACAGCCTCAGCTTGGTGTTTTCCCTGGAGGCAAACAGGTCCACCATCGGCTTTGCCCCAGTGGGAGAACAGGCTGTAAGCTACCTCTGGATGGAAAGACCACTCGTAGGATGTCTCGCCTAAGCAGCTGATAGATCTGATAGATTTCTTTGACTAGGTGACCAAAGTAGTAGATCAGGGAGGGGCTGTGGACATGGCCTACCTAGATTTTAGCAAGGCATTTGACACAGTCCCACACAAAAGATTAATATACAAGTTAGCCAACCTCGGAGTGGGTCCCAAGATGACAGCCTGGGTAAAGAATTGGCTGGAAAATAGGACACAGAGAGTAATAGTAAATGGAGTCCACTTGAAGAAAGGGGGTTACTAGTGGGTACTGCAATTTTCAGTATTAGACTGTCCTCTTCAATGTCTTTATGTTTACATTGCAGAGGGACTGGAAGGAAAAGTATGTCTCTTTGCAGATGACACAAAGATCTGCAACAGAGTTGATGCACAAGGTGGGATGGAAAGGATGAAAAGGGACTTGGCAAGGTTAGAGGAATGGTCAAATGTATGGCAGCTTAGATTCAATGCTAAGAAGTGCAAGGTAATGCACCTAGGAAACAAAAACCAGGGAAGAGTACACAATGGGGGTGAGATACTAACAACAACAAAATGGAAAAGGACCTGGGGTAGTCATATCAGATGACCTAAAGGTGGGCAAGCAATGTGAGAGGGCAGCAAGGAGGGCTGGGGGAATACTGGGATGCATAGGGAGAGGTATCACCAGTAGAAAACAGGAAGTTATTATCCCTCTGTACAGACAGTTGGTGAGCCCTCATCTGGAGTACTGCATGCAGTTCTGGAGACCCAATCTCCGCAAAGACATAGACAGGATGGAGGCTGTCCAGAGGAGGGCAACTAAAATGGTGCAGGGTCTGCACCGGAAGACATATGAAGAGAGACTTAAGGAGCTGAATATGTATAGCCTCGAGGAAAGGAGGGAGGGGACATGATAGAAACTTTCAAGTACCTCAAGGGAATCAACAAAGTCCAAAGAGTAGCATCTTTCAAAAAAGAGTGTGCAAGAACAAGGGGCACAATTTGAAGATAGAAGGGGGGGCTCAGAGGTAATTTAAGGAAGTATTTTTTCACAGAGAGGGTTGTGGATGCATGGAACGGCCTTCCGGAGGAGGTTGTGGAGTCAAAAACAGTGGTGGAATTCAAGCATGCATGGGACAGTCACAAGGCAATTCTAGGGGGTGGGGGTAGGAAGAAGTAGGCTGCTGGTTAACTAGGATCTGCAGCTTATCCATTAGGTAGGGAAATGGGCAGACTGGGTGGGCCAAGCGGTCCTTATCTGCCGTCAAAATCTATGTTTCTATGTTTGAGACTTCTACCACATGAATGGCTAGGAGATCTGCCTCCAGATGGCTGACAAGGGTCCAGATGCAGAGCGCCTCCCTGCAAAGCAGATGGGAGTGCATGCCGCCCTGTTTGTTGAGTTAGTACATGGTCGTGGTACTATTCGTCTGGACTTGAACCACTTGACCTCGGAGCTGAGGAGCGAAAGCTGACAGTGCCAGTCTGAATGCTTTGAGCTCCAACAGGCTGATGTGGTATTGGGACTCGTCAGGGGTACAGAACTCATGGGCCCTTTTATCCCCCATGTGGGCTCCCCAGCCCATGAGAGAGGCATCGGTCATGAGGACGGGCATCGGCTTGGGGTGGACAAATGGGATCCCTTCTTGCAACCGGTGTGGGGCAGTCCACCACTGGAGAGCTTCCCACATCTTCTTGGTTACAGTGATCAGCTGGTCGAAATGAACATGGCACTGACTCCACTGGGCGGCCGCTCCCATTGGAGGGGGCGCATGTGCCACCGGGCCCAGCGGACCACGGAGGTGAACGCCGCCATGTAACCCAGAAGGCGCACAAAATCCCAAGAAGGGCACAATTGCCGAACCAGAAATGACTGGGCAAAGGAGGAGAGACCCTCCATCCTGTCCGTTGGGAGCCGAGCTCTGGCTTGACGAGAATCAAGTTCTGCCCCAATGAAGCACATCACCTGAGAAGGCACGAGTTCCGACCTGGCCTCGTCAATCAAGAGGCCGAGTTGGGAGCAGGTCTGGAAGGCCAGATCCCTGGACCTCTCCATCTCCTGCTTGGTGGGACCTATTAAGAGCCAATTGTCGAGGTAGAGGTACATTTTGAACCCCCGACGCCTGAAAATGGCCGCCACCACTGCAATGCATTTGGTGAAGACCGCGCAAGGACGACAGGCCAAACAGCACAGCTCGGAACTCGTAGAGGGTCCCTTCGGCTCTAATGTAGAGGAACCACCAATGAGGAGGACAGATTGGGACATGAAAGAACGCTTCCTGCAGATCCAGTGAACAGAACCACATGTTTCGCTTCAAGGACGGTATGATCTAGGAAAGAGTGACCACCCGAAAGGTGCGTGACCTGAGATATGGATTCGGGTCATCCAGATCTAGAATGGGGCACCAGCCCCTGTCTGCTTGGGCACCAGGAAGTACCTGGAGACAAAGCCTGGGTCTACTGGAGAATCCGCCACTGGAGCTACTGCCTCCTTGAGGAGGAGTTGAGTGATGCCGTCTTGGAGAGCCGACTGAGTATGGACAGATAACGCTTTCCTTCTGAGGGGCGTGGGCCCGGCTTGGAGGGTACTGCTTGAATTCCAGAGGCATCCCTGACCGACCACCTCCAAAACCCACCTGTCCGTGGTGACAGTGGATCAGGCGGAAAGGAAGTGGTGGAGCCGGCCTCCCATGGTAAGACCCAGAGCTGGCATGACGGGAGAGGGGGTGGCAGCCCCCGGCCCGTCACTGAACAGGCTTGGAGGAGGAGGATCCAGGACCTCAACCTCTGCCTCTTTTACGGACCTGGGAGGGCCTGGGCTTGGGCTGGGGGCGCCAAGCTTGAGCGTGCTGCTGCTGTTGCTGCTACCTTCCTTGAAAGGAGGGTTGCTGGGCCACAGGGGAAGAGTGCCGAAAAGGCTTCTTCTTCTGCTGCTGCTTCTTACTCAAAGAACCTTTAGCAGAAGTAGTATCCAAGGTGGCACTGGACTGCTTAATACGCTGAAAGTGACCAGCCACACCTGGGCCGAAAAGGTCGGTGCCCAAGAAAGCCACATCAGCTAGTTTGTGCTGAGTATCTGCCGGGAAAAAGGAGAGTCTTAGCCAAGCCCTGCAGCAAGAGGCAACTGTGGCTACCACCAAGCGGGCACAAGAATCCCCAATGTTCAGGACTGTCTGAAGCTGCTGTTTGGCAACAGCCTGGCCCTGATAACGGACCTGCTTGACCATGGTCTGCATGTCCGTGGGGAGGTGTGTGAGGATTTCATCCAAAGACCCTAAGAGGGCATGGGAGAAGTGTGCCATGACGACGGCCGAACTTGCCTGACAAAGCCCTAAAGATGAGGCCGCATAGACCTTTCAAGCCAAATGATCCACATTTTTGGATTCCTTCTTGGGAGGTCGGTCAGTGTCGGCAGAACTGCCAGTATGCCTGAACACAGAGGCGGACACCAGGCTCTCAGCCGAAGGATGCTCTGTGAGCCCCGCAAGGGGTCCCATGGGCACTGCATACTTGCGGGCCATGCGGGCAGATGGAGCTGAACAAGAGGCAGGATGCTGCCAAAGTTCTAGAGCTGGGCCAACTATGGCCTCGGCCACTGGAAAAGCCTCCGTTGGGGCATCCCCTCTCTTGAGGATGTCCATGAGAGGGTAGTCCGCCTTTTTCCGGATAGGTTCCAGGGGCATCCATGTAGACTCAGAGGTGAGGCGAAGAATGCCCTGAAAAGACGAAGGACCTTCCTCCATCTCTATCCCACCAGCCGATTCGTCATTCCCAGGATGAGAATGTAGGCCAGTCCCACCCGAATCTGAGGAATCCAGAAACAACGGTTGACAGCCTAGGTCACCTTCGACCCGCCGTGGGCGGTCCAGGGTGACAGTGACCTAAAGATGCCGGTGAAGCCCAGTGTCTGGTCTATCTCCCTTGGAAGGAGCCACTCCCACAGGCTGCTTGGGTAGCAGTTCCACCACGATTGGTGGAGAGACCGGTATAGGACGTGAACAGAGGTTTCGCCAGCTCCGTGGATGGGGGGACCGACTTAATCGGCTCCGAAGGAGTCTGTTTCGACCTGGGATGTGAAAGCTAAGTGATGGCCAGGGTAGAAGCCGGGGTCAGCTTGTGTCCGGACAAAATTAGCTGTTGCCGCATGAGGTCCTCGTAGTACCAACGGAGTTTCCGCTGGAGCCTCTCCTCATCTGAGGAGGATGAGGATGACTGATGGCGTTGCCCCTTTTTCAAGAACATGTTGCTCTTCCTCGGCCTCCCAGTCGAGGGGGGTCCTCGACCAAGATCGGACGGGCCGATTCGGTCGCTCAGGAGACACCGGCGGGACTGGTGATTTCCCGGGGTCAGGGACCACATCCTCGATGGGATTCCCGGTGGGCTGGGTCTCCTCATCGGGGAAAGAAAGGACCGGAGTCCGATTAAGAGAGTCATCGATCGGGTCAATGACTATTTCGACCTTGTCGTTCGACACTTCGGTCGACTGGCCAGACGGCAAGGCTGAGAAGCCAGTGGCTGAAGAAGCAATTTCGACCGAAGTCGAGAATGAGACGGGCGGTTCCTGGGACCGAGATCTCTCCCCATCCCAAGAACATCTTCGCCAAGACAAAGACGATCCCGGGTCCTTTTCCCGCTTACGGGACCAAGAGGAGTGTGTGCCTGCAGGACCCTCCCCCCTAGTCGGGAGAGACTGGCACAACTCTTGGAAAGAACCTGAGAAGGTGGAGCCCGGGTTGTATGGAACGAAGAAGCTCCGAGAGGAAGATACTGCGGCATGAGCCGCTTCCTCCTCAAAGGCTTGCATATGTTCCAATTGCTCAGCGGATCCCATGGCCGAGGAAACTGCCCACCGAGCCTCCTTTGATTTCACCAGTGTGTTCTATTTTTCCGGCTTCCCCAACTTCAGGCATGCAAGACGGTCGTCAAGGACATTAGGGTGAAATGCAAGGCAGAAGTCACACTTAGAGATGTCATGGCCGACACCCAAGCAGTATACGCACATGGTGTGAGGATCGGTGCGTGACATTTTCTGGCCGCATGAACACCGGCAAAATCCAGAGGAAGACTTGTCTTCCATAATCAATTCAGAAGAGTCACGGTCACTAATGCAAACTAGACGAAGTTTCGGAATAACCGAAGGTTTAGAAACCAGGGCCTACAAAATGCAGGAGCACGAAGGAGGCAACCTGAATCTTCCAGCAGAAAGGAAGATCTGGCGTCATTGGGTGGAGCCAAGGGTTATACCACCCGGGTGGGTGGGAAGAGCCAGCTTGAAGACTTCTGGCGATCCTTAAAGGGGAAAGTGGACATGCCAATAAGTATGGATGAACAACATATCCACGATCCTAGAAAGTACAGTTACCCAAGAACTTATCGTAACAGTAGATCTTTGAGAGAGGTTCCTGCAGTACGTCATTACACATAGGACTGCACCAGCTGGCGTCAGGACCGCATGGCAAACTTTTCCAGCAATGCCCAGTGGGGGACCACCCACCCAACATCACATGATGACGTCAGCGCCATGCCTGCCTTCCAGCTCTCCCACCGGAGATCCTAAAGGAAAGACAGGAGAAAGAAAACAGTTCCTGGAGCCCAAAAGAAAAAATGGGGGAAAAAGGGAGGGAAGGAAAAATAGGACCTACTGCAAGAACCTCTCTTGAAGACCTACTGTTATGGTAAGTTTTTACGCAACTGTACTATCTTACTTTGAAAGGGTTCCTCCAGTAGGTCACTGCACATAGGACAGAACCCCCAGCAGACCCTCAGAAAGGAGAGACAGAGACACGGGAGGAGGAGCAGCTGAAAGTACAGTACAGGACCGGCCTAGGACAACAGACCCTGCAGCACGGCTAGGCCAAACCCAGCCCTTCGCCTAGAGGCAATGTCCAGACTGTAATGCTTTGTGAAGGTATGGACTGAACTCCAGGTAGCTACCATACAAATCTCCGCTGCAGATACATTCTTCAAGAAGGCTGTGGACGTAGCCATTCCCCGAGTAGAATAACCTCTGACCTCCTCGGCAGAATTTTGTCATACTTCTGAGAACAGAAGTGAATGCAGTTAGCGAGCCACTTGGATAAACACTGCTTAGACACCGCAGAACCCACCAATTTAGGGGCAAATGATACAAAAAGTTGGTCGGATTTTCTGGAGCTTTTAGTCCTGTGGATGTCACAACGCAGGATCCTGTGGACTTCCAGCGTATGAGGAAGAGCCTCATCTTTGTTAGAATGGTTGCGGTAATACACCGGAAGTTCAACTGTCTGACTGAGGGTGAATTCTGAAACCACCTTGGGGAGAAACGTAGGATTGATTCGTAAGATCACCCGGTCTTTATGAAAAATCAAATAAGGCTCCTTACACATCAGGGCCTGAACCTCAGAAATCCTTTGAGCAGAAGTAATGGCAACAAAAAATAGCACCTTCCAGGAGAGAGAGCGCAAATCACAGCTCATCGCTGGTTCAAAAGGGGGAAGCGTAAGCTTCTCAATAATAAAATTCAAATCCCAAGGTGGGGTGGGGTTACGGATAGGGGGTTTCAGATGGAGAATCCCTTTCAGAAAGGTTTTTGAGATTTTAAGCTGTGCCACGGGTTCCCCCCTATCAAATCATGATAGGCCGAAATGGCCGACAGATAAACCTTGAGAGAAGAGTAGGACAGACCTGAATCAGACAGGTGCAACACATACTTCATAATCTGTGGAGCTGAGCATGTAAAGGGGTCCCAGCCTTTTGGCGCCGCCCAAACGAAAAAGCACTTCCATTTCATAGCATAGATCAATCTGGTAGAAGGTTTTCTGGCCTCTAACAGGACCTGGGTGACCTTATGTGAGACCCCGAAACGAGACTTAATTATGTCTGTAGGAGCCATGCATGAAGAAGCAGAGTCCTGAGCCCAGGATGCACTAATCTGCCTTGATCCTGAGTCAACAACTCGTGCCTGAGAGGAAGAGGAACTAGGGGTTCCGCTGAAAGCTGCTGCAGGAGCACAAACCATATTTGCCTCGGCCAGAGGGGAGCTATAAGGAACCTCCTGGCTCCCTCTGCCTGGAGTTTCAGAAGGACCCTCTGAAGGATGGGAACTGGAGGGAAAGCATACAAGAATTTCCCTGTTCAACAATGTGACAACACATCATGCCAGAAAGCACCATGACCTGGAACGAGCGAGCAAAAACTGGTAAGTTTTGCGTTGGATGGGGAGGCGACCAGGACGCATTCCAGTCGCCCCCATCACTGAAAAAGGAAGTCTGCCATTTCCTGACTTAATTCCCATTTGTGAGCGAGGGTGTATGTTCTGCGGAGGCTGTCCACCAGGACATTCTGAATGCCTGGAACATGGACGGCTGTGAGTGACAGGCCGTGTTGGGACTGCCCAGTTACACACTCACATCGCTTCCCTGCAGAGGACGTATGACCGAGTGCCTCCCTGTTTGTTGATATATCAGACTACAGACATGTTGTCCATCTGGATAAGCAGTGATCCCCTGGGAAGGATGGACTGAAAGGCCTGAAGGGCGCACAGAACTGCCTTCATCTCTAGGACACTGATGTGCAAGGACATCTCGAGCTGGGACCAGATCATCCAGATCGTCCCTGAACTGATCCCACTGGACTCTCAGGGTCCACTGAGAAATTCTCGTGTGTAACCTGGCGAGGGTAACCGTGGAGATGGAGGCCACCATCAAACCCAAGAGTCTGAGCATCACCCTGGCTGGGAGGAAATTGGAGGAGGCTACCAAGGTCTCCTGATCTCGAATGGTCGCCACCCTTTCTGGAGGGAGAAAGGCCTTGCACTGGACCATGTCCAACACTGCTCCTATGAACTGAAGAGTCTGGGAAGGAAAAAGTGTGGATTTGGGGACAATGACTGTAATCCCTAAACAGGTCCACAGTGCACGAGAGAGCCTTCAAAAGAGCCTCCCTGGATGGGGCTGAAATTAGCTAGTCATTCAGGTAGGGGAAAACTGCAATGCCCTGATGGGCACTTGGTAAAAACCCTGGGTGCCGAGGAAAGGCCAAAGGGGAGTGCCGAAAAGTGCAAGTGCTCCCCCTGAAAACAAAACAGCAGGAAGCAGCAGTGGCCCTGAAAATTTGGAATATACAGGTAGGAATCCTGCATGTCCAGTGCACATAACCAATGGGCCTCCTGAAGAAGAGGTAGGAGGCTCTGGAGGGTCAGCATTCAGAATCTTTTGTACTCAATGAACAGATTGAGTCTGCTGAGGTCGAGTATGGGTCTGAGGTCACCCGTCTTTTTTGGAAACAGAAAAAAGTGGGAGTAAAACTTATCTTAGACTTATATAAACTTATCGGACGAAGGGGCTGGGCGGGAGAGGGAAGAACCCCTGTTGGCTTATCGGCCATGACCAGGCGAGTCCCCGAGGAGCGGGGGCTTGATGAAGGGGGACCGGCTCTATTGCTGCCTTTAGCAGAACAGCTTGAACTTCCTCCTTACTGAATAATCTGATGGGGCATGCAAGACGAGCAACTTGGTGGAGATTCCGGAGGAATTTCGAGGAACTCCAGAATGTGCCCCTGTGAGACAACCTGCAGGACCCATGCGTCAGAGGTTATGCCTCTCCATTCCTGCGTGTGGTGGGCAAATCTCCCCCCCGGATCCTCGCACTGGGGCTGAGGAGGGAGAGGGGAGAAATCAGGAGGTGGCAGGGACCGGCAGGGGCCCCTGATGGCATCTGGAACTTTGAGGCCGGAGGGGAAGAAAAGGAAGCACCCATGGCCTTTCTCTTGCCCCGATTATGGGCTTGGGTCTGCTTCGCCGGCCTCCTGGTTAGTTTCCGAAAGGGCTGTTTCTATTATACGCCCGAACGGTACATAGACCTAACGGACCTCAGGGCCTGGTCTCTGTCCTGTAGACCCATTATGATGTCTTTGGTGTCCCTCTCAAAAAGGACTGAGCCCTGAAAAGAAGCATCCTGTATCACAGTCTGGACATCGTTAGTGAGCCCAGAGATGCGTAGCAAAGCATGCCGCCAAAGGGAGACAGCAGTTGCCGAGGTGCAGGTCACTGTATTGACAGAGTCGTAGGTGGCCCGTAAAACATGCCTGCAGGAAATTCTGGACAGGCGCAAATCCTTGGCGAGGTCCTCCTTGAGGTCCGAGGGATCCATAGATTGGATTCAGGCCTCTAGCTTGGCCAGGGTCGCTTTTTGAAAGGACACCATGTGGGCTACGTAATTTAGGGAATGGAGAGTGCACGTAGCCCAAGAGAAAACTTTCTTGCCAAATTGGTCAATCTGCCGAGATGCCATGTCGGGAGGAGAGGTGCTCATGTGCTTCGGAGCGGTTGAGCAATCATGAGCCGTGGTAATGACGGCGGAGTGAACCTTTGGGTGCAAATTCAAGGGAAGCACCCTCAGGAGCCCGGTAAATCCTGTCCACCTTCTGAGGGACCGCTGGAATAGAGTGTGGCAGTTGCCAAATCGTGGTGGTGAGGTCTTCATGGGGGCCTATCGAGGGAGGAACCGGGACTGGGGAATAAGACTCTACATACAGATGGTTCTGAGAGTCGTTTCCTTATGTGGTCCTGTTCCTCAGTCTCCCAATTATAATATTGCTGGATGCCCCTCAACAAGTCTGAAAAAGAAGGGTCCTTACGAGGGGACTTAGGAGAAGCCTTCCCTTTAGGTTCTGGAGACTGTCGATAGGATGAGTTCTCCGGGGTATCCTCCCCCGAGTCCGGGTTGTCCGGATCATCTATAGTTTCGAAATCCGGGAGATGGATCTCGTGAGGGGTAGCCCCAAAAGTGAACAGTGGGAACAGAGCTCACTGGAGACAAAGACCTGGGGGTGTAGGAGCCTCATGAGGGAGACGGCTCTCCAGGTCCAAAACCAGCTCCATCCTGGCCTCCTTCCAGCAGGACTGGATCAACTTCTGGAAGTCCTGAGGCACTGTCAGAGTAGGAGGAGGAGGGGTAGGAGATGCATGGGTAGAAGGGAAATGATATCCATGGGCACCTAAGCCCTGATAATAATGGCGAGGGTACCCTTGGTAAAAAGGGTATATCAGATAGTGATGTCCCGAGTAATACAGATCTGGAGGAGAACCTGCCGGGGGAAGGTCTGGTGGGAACCCGTGAGGGTAGCTCGGGACATTAAGAGGCCTAGAAGGGCCTGGGAAATTTCCGTACGTCAGGGAACCAGACATCAGTGGTACCGGCGCCAACCCCGCTGTTGTGTAGATGGTAGGTGGGGCAGGTATAGAGAAAAAAGTTGTCGGGACTGCCGACGTCACGGCCGGCACCGCCGAGCCTGGCATCAGAAAAGGATCCAGCGAACGAGAGGGCTCTGGTGAAGGGTTGAGCCCAGACGTCAGAGGAGCCAGGGATGGGTCCAGTGCTGGGAAAGGCATCAGGGCTACCAAGGGAAGGGGATCTAACGTAGAAGGGCATTGAGGAGTCTCCAACGCAAGGACATTCATTGGTGGAGGGACCTCTAATCCTTGGTCCCCCACGGGGGACTGATGAACGGAAGCCAGAGTAAGGGTCACATCCAGCTATTCATCACACTCTTTCTGTCTCGGGGTGGCAGGGAGCGAAGCAGGAGCCACTGAGGGTGGGGGGGAGAGACTTAGGGTCTTCTGGGAGCTCAGTCAGACATCGGGTGAATCAGCTGAGGCCACCAGATGAACAACGTCCGGGTGGCCGCTAGAAGCGGCCGACTTATCAGACGAAGGGGCTGGGCAGGAGAGGGAAGAACCCCCTGCTGGCTTATCAGCCATGACCAGGCATGTCCCCGAGGAATGGGGGCTTCACTTATTGGTAGCCAGGCAGGCCCCAGAGAAGCCGGAAGCCGACTTATCGACAGATACTGGGCGTCCGCAGGAGAAGCCGTCAGGCGACTTACCAGTAGAAATCGGGAGCAGTGCGGCAGACAGGCCTGGAGTATCCCCAGACACAGCCTGGACTATCAACACGGGAGGCGGCGGGGAAGAAGCATTGCTGATAGAAGGCCTACTAGGGTCTGGATGGTCTTTGTCCTCACGCTCCTGCTCCCAGTGTTTTTCTTTCTCTTTCTTCTTGGCCTCAGGGAAAGGTGAAGAAGCAGATTTTCGATGGCCCTCCATCTGCTTTTTGAACGTGGCTGTCCGAGTTTTCAAAAGATGGGCCTGCTGCCTTCTCTTGTGGATTGCCTGATTGAAGGGCTGGCAGTCTGGGCAAGCTGCGGTGTCATGGTCCGAGCCTAGACAGAGAAGACACTTTCGGTGACCATCCTTATGTGGAATTTGAGCACAGCAATCCTCACACTTCTTCTTGGCCTTGGGCAATGGAGAAGACATAGAGGAGAATCAAGTTTAGAAGAAAAAAGGCAGTTTTTAAAGGCGATTGACTGGGCAGTTTTACCGTGAGGTACCATGCACAGGATGACAGCGGAAAAGAACTGAAAGGCGGTTGTCGCCAGGCATTGCTGGAAAAGTTTGACGTGCAGTCCTATGTGTAATGACCTACTGCAGGAACCCTCTTGAAGCAAGATCCTGAATTCTTCCACCAAAGGGATATGGCTGCTTCATGGCAGAATCGTGAGAACTTGACCAGAACTTCTGTTGTCACTTCTCATTTTTCTACACCAGGAGAAGTATAAGGTCCCTGAAGCAGGATACCAAGCATGTGTAGGGCTGGAACCATTTGTTTTTATGACTTCAGGAGGATTGCCTATCATCCAGGTTGAGAGATTGCACGGTACCGGAACACTCATGCAGAGAGACGTGGTGATCAAGCACAGCCTCGTTGCTGGACCAACTTGCCATGTCAGGCGCCCTTCTTACCATAACCATTTTCAAGTGTCATTGAATGCAGCAGGGCCATGAGAAAACCTGATTATATACACTTCTGAAACTGATACAGAAACACTAAACTCAGTTACATAAGGTAACAGAGGCCAGCCTGTTGGTGCAGCAGTAGGGCTACTGCTTGTAAAATCAGCATACTGAGTTCAGAATTGGGCCAGGAACATCCTACCATGTCTCACCTATGGCATCCCAACCTATGCCTCTGCCAGTAAATCAAGTCTCCATAAATGGGATGTTAACTATAATAACATCTGTTGCTATGCATCCTCTTCTCCTTGGCTGAAGCACCATTGCCTCCAATACACGGATCTTGGCTGGCTTTCCCCTTTTGCATCTAGATCTTATGCTTATGGATTGCTCATTGATAATTTTATCAGATCCCAAATTCCCAAGACACTGGCACAACTATTCCTAAATCACACATCCAGCTATGGTCTTCGCTCTGCTGATAATGCCCCAGTCCTCATCCCCAGACACCGAACATCCAAAGGTGCTAGTGCTTTTGCCTGTTGTGCCCCACTTTTCTGGAACTCCCTTCCCCTAGGTACTCGCTCAGCATCATCCCATGCCTCCTTTAAAAAATTGCTTCGACACTATCTTGTTGACTCATGCCGTTGCTCCTGTTTCAAACCACCCTAGCCTTCGTCTCCTCCCCTATGTTTTCCTGCATTTATACCACTTCTTAGTTTACTGAACCATCCAAAGTAAAGCTATTTCTTCTTATATCAGCTGTTTATTAACCTTTATTACCTAGGGACTTTTATCCCTGACTAAGTCCCCATCCTCTTATCTTATCCAACACTCCTCTTTCAATGCCTATTTCTCCATTTCAACTTTACTTCTCCCGCTTTATCCTGTATTGACTACCATAATGTCTCTGTCACCTAGTTTTAATCCTCCTGGATTCTATGGTAATGTTAGCACCTACGACCAGGCCCAATTGTCATTTGTTTCCTTGTAATTTTTACTTCTCTTTACTCTTATTTTATTCTTCCCTGTTTACATATTCTTACTAAGCTTGTTATTTAACTCTGGCCTGTTTTTGTATTCCTGCAATTGTATATTGTGATTTCATATATTGTAACCTGTTATCTGATTGTTTCTGTTTTGTACCCTCTCAGGTAGTGCCTGAAAATAGTCATTGCTATGGCTAGTGCACCTACCCGGTCATCAAAAACTAAACAAACACCTCACTCTGCTACTGCACCCTATAGGTGTACAGGTGGTTGTGTCAATAGCGAGAGTGTGGGGAGCAGCCTGGACTTTGTCCGTGTGCGAACATCCTCCATCCTCACGGGGGTGGGGGAGATGGGTAACTAGCAACCAGGGCAAATCCCCTCCACTGCAGCTGCATGGTGACCATTATGGCCCAAAGGTGGTCAAATCTGCTCCACTGATGGAGGTGCACAAAACAATTTATTTTTTATACTTCAAGTTTTATTTATTTCAAATATAGAAAGTGACAATTAATAAACAGTTGTAACACACAACTTCTTTTACATAAACTCAGAACATTAAAATATTACAACCAACTTTATCTAAAGTCCGATTACTATGTGCACCAAAAGGATAAAAAATAAATTTCCTTGTAGATACCAATTTAAATTTTCTTTGCTCTAAACGAAAATGTATTTACTCACAGATTCGGTACTTTATCTAGTTAGAGATTATTACTACACAATACATTGCTGTAGTTCAAACTCATTATGATTCTTTTCTTATCTAGACATTAATCTGTCTTCTTGTTTATTGCAGAGCCACCTTGGGAGAGTTTCTACAATCAACTATAGCCCATCTAATGTGACTGCTGTGTCCAACGTGGGGGGGAGGAAGCAGTCCATGCCGTAGTCCTCCCTCCTCTCTTTTTGAACTAATAAAGTTTTTATACTCTCTGAAGCTATACTCTTGTTTCCTGTTTCATTTGGGTCGTTGTTCCCAGGGACTAACCCGTTGGGGGGAGGGGGGGATTTACCAACAGGTGGACAGACAGTATTGGTAATGAGGCTGGGGTCTGTCCCACCCTAATCATTCCCCAGTGCAAGGTCTCACTTTGTCCACCTATTGAAAAGGTGATTCTCTTATACTGTTTAATTGTCTCTATCAGATCTTTCCAGTCTTCTATAGTTGGGGGGGGGCGAGAGCAAGTTCTTAGTGATTGCTTTGCTAGTTGCCAATACCACAACATTCCAGAGAGATTCTGCCTCGCTACCTCTAACCCCCGAAGGGTACATACCAAAAAGTAAATGTTCTGGGCCCAAAGGTTCTGAGAGAGTGAACAGTCTGTATAATCTGTTTTATCTCTCCCCAGAATCTTTCCAGAATAGGACAATTCCAGAATATCTTGCCTGTGTGGCTACTGTTTCCTCACAGTTCCTCCTACAGTGGCTAGGAATTCTGTTTTGCCATTTTGCTAGCTGAAAAGGGACTCTGAAATATCTTACTCTCAGTTTCCAGGTGAATTCACGCCACCCAGGTGAGGAGGTGGTTCGCCATGTATTTTGCCAAATCTTGGACCAATTGTCTGTATTTATTCTAATGGAAAGATCCCGTTCCCATTTCACTCTGAGGTAGTCTGTTGAATGCTGAAGGTCCCTAAGGTAGTTTTGGTATAATACAGATATTGCCTTCTCCCCTCTGAGTTCCATATTATTTCAAAAATTTCTGGACCAGGTAAACCCTTAGATTTCACTAGTGAAGCATTTCATTGCTCACTAATAAAATCTATGATCTGATAGTGATGTAACAGTTCTCCTGGAGCCCACCCAAATTTACCTTGGGCTTCCTCAAACAAAATAATTCTGTCCCCTCTAAGAAGCTGCCATGGGGCTCTGCACTTCAAAAGTTCCTATCTCTTCTACCAGGCATTGGCAGCTGCCGGGTTCCTATCTACATCTGTGGTCCACCATTGGTATTTTCACATATATATTCGGGTTGTTCCCCTGAACAGACCCATTCTATATCCCTTTAGGTCAGTTTCCGTACCTGCATAAGGGGTGGATGTCCACTATTCTCTGGGGTTTCTCTTATTGAGCCAGATGTAGCTCAGAATAATTTTTTGCCAATTTCCTATTTGTCTGGGTGGTATCTGGCATGGTACACATTGGAAAAGAAATAAGAAACAAGGCAAAACATTGATTTTGATAGCCTGAATTCTGGAATAAAGAGATAAAGGGAGTAGAGACCATCTTTGTATATTGACAGATATCTGTTTTACTAAAGGGAGATAGTTTAATTGAACAGGTTACTCACCTGTAACAGTAGTTTTAGGAGTGGTATATGTTGTTCATCAACACTTTTTTAATTTTATTGTACTCTTCTTTCTACCTCCTCGGCAGAGTGGCCCCCACAATCTCTGGCCCAAGGCCCTGCACACAGACACGGTTTGTAATGCGGGCCACCGAGACTCAGTCCCCAGTGGGCTGGCCTTTCATCGCTCTCGCCCCACTGGGTACACGCCCCTCCAGGTCTCTCCGGGGCACAAGGCCTGACCATCAGCTGCGAAGATCGCCCTCTGCATTTTCCACATTTTCTCCCTTATGGAGATCCGAACGTGCAATGGCGTCCGAGCACGTAGTGCTGACGCCCGCTGTGCTCTTCCCCCGCTTTTTTACATGCCACTGTAGTGCGGCTGGCCTCTGCCAGTCGCCACTACAGGGCTGTGCAAGCCCCACTGCCCACCCCAGAGAGAGGAGAGGAGAGCAGTCATCGGACGCTCAATCTTCCCTCTCCCCTACCAGCCCCCAGCTGCCCATGTCCATTCCCGAACCAGGGTCGCTGGCGTAGCACGAGGTGTGGCGTCCAGCGCCTCAACCCTCAGCACCACCGGGCTGGCGTTCATCCACACTTCTTGGCATGTCCCCTTCCACTTTAAATCTTCCTGGAAGTCTTCAAGCTGGCTCCTCACATCCACCGGGGTGGTATATACCTCGGCTCTGCCCCATGACGTCAGATCTTAGCCCGCTGGAAGCAAGGTTGTGTTCCCGAAGCCAGGGCGGTCGGGTGGGTGTGTGTGGAAGAACAACATATACCACTCCTAGAACTACTGTTACGGGTGAGTAACCTGTTCTTCTTGGAGTGTGGATATGTTGTTCATCCACACTTCTTGGCAGACTCCAAGCAGTTCTCCAGGAAGAGGGAGGCAAGGCGCACACCCCCTACTTAGGAAATAAAGACTGGAGAACCGAGGCCCCAAAACCAGCATCCCAGCGTGACTCAAGGTCGATGTGGTAGTGGGTAATGAAGGTGTTTGCTGACTTCCAGGTAGCAGCCCAGCAGATTTCCTGGATAGGGATGTCCCTGGAAGCAGCCACCGATGCAGCAGTATGGCAGGTAGAATGAGCTCTTATCCCTCTGGGAGGCTCCTTGCCCGCCAACTCATAGCACAGACCTATGCATGATGCAATCTATCTTGCTATGGTCCATTTGGCTGCAGGTCTGCCAGAAGCGGCTTCAGCATAGGTGACAAACAGCGGGTGAACCTCTCCACGAATTTCCACTGTTCTCTCTTTGTAGTAGGAGAGAGCACGTCTCAGGTCCAGGGTATGGAGCCTGTATTTGGCGTTTGAGGTGTAGTTAGGGTAGTAAACCGGCAGGGTTAACGCCTGGTTAAGGTGAAACTCTGACACCACCTTCAGAAGGAATTTCGGGTGGGGGTGCAGGACAACTTTGTCCCTGTGGAAGACCAGATAAGGGGAGTCCACCAAAAGTGCCTGGAGCTTCACTGTCCTTCTGGCTGACATGATAGCCACCAGGAAGGCAGTCTTCCACAACAGGTGGAACAGCTCACACTTGTGCATGGATTCGAATGGCTTGCCCATGAGCTTTGCCAAAACCAGCAACAGATCCCACGGAGGTGGAGGTTCACGCACCAGAGGAGATATGTGATCCAGGCCTTTGAAAAAGCGCCTCACCACTATCTCCTGCACCAGTGTCAGCTGACCGGTCCACGCCGGTAAGCAGAAATGGCTGCCAGGTGCACCCGTAGGGTCGATGACCACAGACCCCCTTTGTAGAGAGACCAAAGGTAGTACAGAATGTTAGCCACTGAACAGGATAAGGGGTCCAGACTCTTACCCCGACACCAAATGGAAAATCTTTTCCATTTGAAGGCATAACATTTCCTGGTCGATTTCATTAGATGCCTCCACCATGGTGTAGACATCTTTGGAAAGACCCAAAGCCTGGAACTCTAGCCGCTCAGGTACCAGGCTGTGAGCTGCAGGGATTGAAGGTCCAGATGGAATACCTTCCTCTGGTTCAAACAGATCAGATCCGGGCGTATACAAAGCCGCTCCAGGGGCCTGCAACTGAGGCTGAGGAGATCTGGGTACCAATCTGGGGCTATCAGGATCGCCTTCGCCTTGTCCCTCCTCACCTTGAGTAACAAGGAAGGCATAGAGGAGGCCTGGGGTCCACGGCCTCAAAAAAGCATCCCCTTGCAGCGAGGGCAGGCATGAAACAGCCTCAGCTTGGTGTTTTCCCTGGAGGCAAACAGATCCACCATCGGTTTGCCCCAATGGGAGAACAGGCTGTAAGCTAACTCTGGATGGAGAGACCATTCATGGGATGTCTGGCCTATGCAACTGAGAGCATCCGCCAGCTGGTTCGAGGCCCCTGCCACATGGATGGCTAGGAGATCCACCTCCAACCAGCTTACGAGGGTCCAGATGCAGAGCGCCTCCTTGCATAACAGACGGGAGTGCGTGCCGCCCTGTTTGTTGAGGTAGTACATGACTGTAGTATTGTCCGTCTGGACTTGAACCACTTGACCCCGGAGCTGAGGAGCGAAAGCTGACAGTGCCAGTCTGACTGCTCTGACCTCCAACAGGTTGATGTGGCATCAGGACTCCTCAGAGGTCCAGAACCCGTGGGCCCTGTTGTCCTCCATGTGGGCTCCCCAGCCCATGAGAGGCACTTTGGTCATTAGGATGACCATCGGCTCAGGGTGGACAAACGGGATCCCTTCCTACAACTGATCTGGGGCAGTCCACCATTGGAGAGCATCCCACATCTTCTGGGTCACAGTGATCAGCTGGTCGAAATGACCATATCGCTGAGTCCACTGGGCGGCCAGCTCCCATTGGAGGGGGCACATGTGCCACCCGGCCCAACGGACCACTGAGGTGCATGCTGCCTTGTAACCCAGAAGGCGCAGAAAGTCCCGGGCAGGGCACAAGTGACCAACCAGAAATGATTGGGCAAAGGAGGAGAGAACCTTCGCCCTGTCTGCCAGGAGCCGAGCTCTGGCTTGACAAGATTCGAGCTCTGCCCCGATGAAGCCCATCACCTGAGAGGGCACGAGTTCTGACTTGGCCTCGTTGATCAGGAGGCTGAGTTGGGAGCAGGTTTGGAGGGCCAGATCCCTGGACCTCTCCATCTCCTGAAGGGAGGAACTTGCCAAGAGCCAGTCATCAAGATAAGGGCAGATTCTGACTCGTCGATGCCGAAGGTGGGCAGCCAGCACTGCAATGCATTTAGTGAAAACCCAAGGGGCTGGTGACAAGCCGAACGGCATGGTTCGGAACTCATACAGGGTCCTTTCGACCCTGAAGCAGAGGAACCGCTGATGGGACGGACGGATTGCGACATGAAAGAACACGTCCTGTAGATCCAGTGAACAGAACCATCTTTCGCTCCAGTGATGGTATGATCTGGTTCAGAGTGACCATCCGAAAGGTGCCGGACCTGAGATATTAATTCAGGTCGTGGAGATCTAGGATGGGGCACCAACCCCCCATCCACTTGGGCACCAAGAAGTACCTGGAAACAAAGCCTGGGTCTGTCAGAGGATCCGGCACTGGAGCTACTGCCTCCTTGCAAAGGAGCTCAGCCACGTTGTCTCGAAGAGCTAACTGGGTGCAAGTGGAGATCCATTCCTCCAGAGGGGCGTGGGCTCGGCTGTGAGGGTACTGCTCGAATTTCAGAGGCAGTCCCTGACCGACCACTTCGAGGACCCACCTGTCCGAAGTGGTAGTGGACTAGGTGGAAAGGAAGTGGAGGATCCGACCCACCATGGGAGGACCCAGAGCTGGCATGATGGGTGTAGGGGTGGCAACCCCAAACCCATCACTGAGCAGGCTTGGAAGAGGAGGAGGAGGAGGAGGCTTCAGGACCTGCACCTCGGTCTCCTTTATGGGGCTGCTGAGGACCCTGCTTGGGCCATGAGCACCAAGCTTGAGCTTGCTGCTGCTGTTGCTGCTGACCTCCTTGATAGGAGGGCTGCCTGACCACAGGGGAAGAGTGCCAAAATGGCTTCTTCTTTCT
Organism: Neoceratodus forsteri; assembly: GCA_016271365.2. Classification (NCBI taxonomy): domain Eukaryota; kingdom Metazoa; phylum Chordata; order Ceratodontiformes; family Ceratodontidae; genus Neoceratodus; species Neoceratodus forsteri. The sequence goes on from CM057453.1 coordinate 1,401,361,123, forward strand.
TATCTGCTGGGTCTTGCCTAAGAACCCTTGGCAGAAGTAGCATCCAAGGTGGCACTGAACTGCTCAATACGCTGAAGGCGACCGGCTGTCTGGAGCTGCTGTTTTGTGACAGCATGACCTTTGTCACGGACCTGCTTGACTGTAGTCTGCATGTCCGGAGGGAGATGAGGGAGGACCTCATCCAATGACCTAAGGAGGGCATGGGAGAAGTGTGCCATAACAACAGCCAAGCTGGCCTGACGAAGGCCCAGAGAAGAGGCAGCGTAGACCTTGCGGGCAGAGTGGTCCATATTTTTGGACTCCTTGTCCGGGGTCGGTCAGTGTCGGACGAACTACCCGTACGCTTGAACACCAAGGCGGTCACCAGGCTCTCGGCCGAAGGGTGCTCAGTGAACCCCGCAATGGACCCCATAGGCACCAAGTACTTGCGGGCCACACGGTCAGATGGTGCTGGGCAGGAGGCAGGGCGCTGCCAAAGTTCAAGGGCCGGGCCAACGATAGCCTCAGCCAATAGAAAGGCCTCCGTCGGGGTGTCCCCTCTCTTGAGGATGTCAGTGAGAGGGTATGCCACTTTTTTCTGGATGGGCTCCAGGGGCATTCAGGTGGAGACGGAGATGAGGCGGAGAATGCCCTGGAAGGAAGAAGGGCCTTCCTCCAACCCTGCGCCGACCGTCAACTCATCATCCCCGGGATGCGAGTGCAAGCCGGTGACGTCAGAGTCCAAGGAGTCATGGTAGAGCGGTCTACCGCCTAAGTCACCCTCGATGTGCCGAGGGTGGTCTGGAGTGACTGTTATCGACAGACATCAGGGAAGCCTGGTGTCTTGTCGGTCCTCTTTCGAGGGTGCCCCCCCTCAGGCAGTTTAGGCAGTGGTTCCACCAGAATCGGTGTAGAGACCGGAATAGGCCGAACCAGGAGACAGGCCGGCCCCATAGGCAGAGGAACTGGTGGCTTTGGTTCCGGAGGGGTCGGCGTTGGCCTAAAAGGCGGAACCCACATTATGGCCGGGGTGGGCGGTGGAGCCGGCTTCTGCCCAGTCAGTATCAGCTGTTGCCACATGAAGTCTTCATAGCACCAACGGAGTTTCCGCCGGAGCCTCCCCTCATCCGAAGAGGATGAGGACCTGTGGCGATGCCTCTTTTTAGAGCGTTTATGGCTCTTTCTCGGTCGTTCGGCCGAGGGGGTTCTGGACCTCAACCGAGATCGGGGACGCTGACTCGATCAGGAGACACCGGGGTCGGTAAAAACAGAAGGTCCAGAACCGGGTCCTTGATGGGGACACCAGCGAGTTGGGTCTCCTCATCAGGGAAGACAAGGACTGGAGTCCTTTCCCCTGGCCAGACAGAAGATCCGTGAAACCGGCGGCCGAGGATGTGATCTCGACCGAAGTCGAGTCCGCATGTTCCTGGGACTCGGACCTCTCTCGGTCCCAGGAACGTCTTCGCCGAGACGAAGACATGGGGTCCTTCCTTCTCTCTTGCGAGAGCGGGAGGAGTGCGAGCCCGAAAGCGCCTCACCCCAAGTGGGGAGAGACCGGCACAACTCCTTGAAGGAGCCCATAAAGGTGCAGCCAATGTTCAGAGGAACAAAGAAGCTTCGATTGGCCGAAGCTCAAGCTGCTTCCTCCTCAAATGCTTTCATTTGTTCCAGCAGTTTGACGGATCCCGCAGCCATGGAAAAAGCCCATCTCGCCTCCTTCGATTTCACTGGCGGGTTCCTTTTCTCCAGCCTCCCCAGCTTCGAACGCACCTTGCAGTCATCCAGGACGTTGGGATGGAAGGCCAGGCAAAAACAACACAACGAGGTGTCATGTCCGACACCTAGGCAGTAAACGCACGTTAGGTGGAGGGCTGCAAAGAACATCTTCTGGCCGCAGGGGCATCAGTGAAATCTGGGGGAAGATTTTTCCTCCATGGCGGATGCGGTGAAAGCGTAATCGCTAACTCGAACGAGTTTAAGTTTCGGTAAAAACCGACAATTAGAATCCAGTGCCTACAAATTGCTTTGAGAGCATGAGGAACCTGTATCTTCCAGCAGAAAGGAAGCTCTGGCGTCTTGGGGAGGAGCCGAGGTATATACCACCCGGGTGGGTGGGAGGAGCCAGCTTGAAGACTTCGGGCAAGATTTAAAGTGGAAGGGGACATGCCAAGAAGTATGGATGAACAACATATCCACGCTCCTAGAACTATTAATTTTGTTGTTTTTGTAGCTAATCTGATCCCAGGATATTGCATAGAGGGTAGATCCCATCTAATAGGGTATTGTCTCAAAGTTGGGGGAGGGGTGGAAGTTGAATGTTAAGACCTCTGTTTTAGTGGCATTTAATGTACATCCAGAGAATGCTGAGAATTCTTTTAAGATGTTGACATAACATTGGGATGGTTTCCTCCGGATTGGACAGATAAAGCAGGATGTCATCCGCATAAAGGGCCAGTTTCTGTTGTGTTCCCCCCAGCTGAATTCCACTTATGGCTGGATTGTCCCCGATTCCCAGGGCCAAGGGTTCTAAGTAAAGGGCAAAAAACAGAGGGGAGAGTGGGCATCCCTGTTGGGTACCACGTTCCAAAGTAAAAGCTGAAGAGTGGTTGGTGGCCATTTGCCCATATAAAGCCTTTAGGTGTTTCATATATTTTAATTAAGGTAATGAACTGTTCTGGGAACCCAAATTTGGCCAATACCACTCAAAGGAAAACCCAGGAGGCTTTATCAAAAGCCTTCCCAGCATCTAGTCTGAGAAGGACTACTGGTTGCTGGGATTCATTAATGTGGTCTATTATGTGAGTTGTTCTCCGAAGGCTGTCCTGGGCCTGCCGCCCTGGAATAAATCCTGCCTGATCAAAGTGAATTAGCTGGGGTAGGATAAGCTGTAGCCCGCGAGAAAGTATAGCCATAAACAGTTTATAGTCCGTGTTGAGTATGGAAATGGGGCTGTAGGAAGGGCGGAGCTTGGGATCTTTACCTGCCTTAGGTAAGGCTGAGATAATGGCTTAAGAGTATGAAACAGGTGAAAGCCCCTTAGGGGTCAGTGTCTCGATGAAGACCCTGAGCAGAATGGGGGAGAGTTGTGCTTGAAGCTGTTTTACATTTCCGCTGGATATCCATCCGTTCCCGGGCACTAACTGGTCTTCAGACAAGAGATCTCAGCTTTCAATTCTTCCCTAAAAATTGGCTTTGTCAGTTGTTGACCTACTGGGGTAGAAATCTTAGGTAGCGGGATGCCCTTTAGATACTGCTCTAAGGTTATAGGGTCTGGGGGTAAATATAATTCTGCATAATATGCTTAAGGCTTCTACTATGTCTTGAGTCTTCCGAAGAGTCTCCAGGGTCTGTGGGTGCATTAGAGTAGAAATGTGGGCCCTGGCTCTCTGTATTCGCAATCTGGACGCTAATAAACGTGAGGCTCTGGGTCCACCCTCATAGTATTTCTGCCTAAGAAAAAGACCTTTTGTTCTATATAATAATCAAAGATCTCATGTAATTCCTTCTTAAGGAGAGTTAGTCTTTTAAAACTCCATCAGTCATACTTGTCCTTCAGCTGCTATTCCAGATTGGCTATCTCTAACTGCAGAGACTCTATCTTTTTTTCTCTTTGTTTTTTTCTTGCATGCAGAGATTGATATTAGCTTCCCTCTAAGTATAGCTTTAGTAGCTGCTGATGTCTCGGGGGAGATAATAACAGCTACAGCCTGCTTAATGGTGTCTGCCACCTGCTGCTTAACTTCGGGGTCCTGAAGGAGGGAGACGTTCAGTCTCCAGAATGCCCTCTTTTGAAAGTCACCCAGGGATATTTAGAGAAAAGGGGGCATGGTCTGGTCTGACAACAGCATGCCCCCAATCCAGCTGTCCCTTACCATTCCCATAGATTCTCTGGGGAGGAAAAAATAATCTAACCTCGATTAGGTGTTGTGCGAAAAAAAGTAAAGTGTCTTTATTTATTATGTGTTTGTCTCCAAACACCTATGTATCCCATCTCGTCCAGAAATTTAGTTAACTTCTTAGAGGTCCCTTTGTCTCCCTGTGTACACCGAGAAGTACTATCTAACTGGGGGTTCAACAGTACGTTGAAGTCCCCTCCGACAATGACCTGTCCCTCCTCCCATTCATGTAATTTAAGCAAAATAGCTCTATGAACTGGGTAGGTCAAACCAGGGGGGACATACACCGATGCCAAGATCAATACTTTTCCTAGGAAACAACTCTTAAGAAACACATATCTCCCCTCTTTGTCTACTACCTTGCTAAAAGGTTCAAATATTGTCTTAGTCGGTATCACAATAGAGACCCCCCCATCATCTGCCCCTCCCATAAGAGGCACTGATTGTGTAATTGAAGCCCATTTTCCCTAATTTCATGTGTTCTTGAGGGGAGATATGAGTCTCCTTCAGCAAAATGAAATCCAGGGATACTCTCCTTAATGAGGCCAGCCCCTTGCTTCATTTAACTGGGTTAGTTAGCCCATTTACATTAAATGAGCACACTACAGTTGGTTTATCCATTTGGAAGCATAGCAACCCTCCCTTGTTCAACTTCAGCTCGATCACCCCGCCCCGGTGCTAGCAGGAAGTATCCTATTCACATCTATATTCATAGTATTCTGTGCACTAGTATTATAAGTTTAATAAACAACATCATAACTAATTTAACAAACAACTTAATTAAGAAAAACAAGCAGGAAAACAGTCTGCTGTAAACTAATATTTTATGAACTTTGTTGCTTCCAAGGTTAGGGAGCCCAACACAGTGGGTCCCAAGGTCTGGCCACTCGATTTTGTAGAGAGCACAGTTATGAGAAGTCGTACCCCTATGTCTGCGGGGACTTTCCTCTGAAAGACCTCAGCTAGGACTTTCTGTCTTATGCCGCCTATGTACAACCAAGCAGACCTCTAAGTCTTTGCTGTTTCAGTAATAAGCATTCTCTCCCCCTCCCCCCCTTGCATACAGGTGGTGCATCTGTCCCCTTTGTTTATTTATTTTGTTTAATGAAATTTGACCATAGTTGGGGAAGCTCACGGTGAATTTAGTCACTGATCTGTGAGCTGGGAAGAGGACAGACTACATCTTAAAACAATATTAAGCCCCCAATCTGATCTCGAAGGTCAGTATCATACATCAAGCTCTTCAGAGCATGTTCAGTGCTGATATAGCCTGTTCTAAACCATCTCGCCTCATCACCCTTATTTAAAACGTTTCATTTGTGTGGTTAGGATTAACAAGCAGTCTGATTTTCGGGTCGCTCAATACAAAAAAAGTAATGCCCTGTTAGTGTTTATCAGTCATTTTCAGCCTACTAACGTGGAAATGCTGCTTTAGTTGAACTGCAGACGGTGCACCATTCTGTTTGTGCCCCACATGAGACACCTTTAAACCTGTAAAATAAAGAGAAAGAGTCACCTTCATTCTCGATGTTTCGGGTTTCTTCAGCCTTCTGCCGCAGGCCCCATCACAGCAGTTCTTCTTGCGGTGGTCTGGGCTAGGGTTACCACCTTTTAAGAAGCCCAAAGTGGGACATTTCTTACTGAAACTGGATTTTTCGCAGGACAATATGTCACCTTGACCAATGCAACAGGCATGTTTCTCTAAACAATCATAATTAAGACTAAGTGTTGTAGTTTTTTAGTTGTTTCTTGTGCTTTTTATTATTTTAAAGTATTTTAGTTAAGGTATTATAGTTTTTTGCAACATTTAGAGGAAAATCAGAAAATATTTTTTCTACTATAATGTCAGGACATTTAGTATTTTTCATGTTTTTCTGCAGGACACAGCTGCCCAAATCAGGACTGTCCTGTGAAAATAGGGGACAGGTGGTAACCCTAGTCTGGGCAATGTTCTTTAACTTCTCCCAGGCTTCTCGAATGATCCTTAGTGAAGACGTTCCCTGGCACTGTGTTGTTACCTGGAACCAGTCCAGTGAATGGGTCTGCCTTTTGGAGAAGTGTTCCATCTCTGCAGCTGGAAGTTGAATCCCTCTCTGCTTCAAGGCTTCGACCGCTTTGTGGGAGTCAGATAAAGCTGGGTACCCTCAGCCCAGAATATTCGTAGCTTGGCTGGGAAGGGGGTCTGAAAACAGACTCCTTTTTCTTGTAGTATACACAGGATCGGAGCATATTGTTGTCGAGCCTGTTGCATCTCAGATGGGTAGTCATGATCCAGGGATAGTTTGGGGGTTAAGTAGGTGATATATTTTTTTGACCATGTGCTTCGCAGTAAGTCTTCTTTGGTTTTAAAGCTGGATACCATAAACACTACTGAGCTTGGTCATGCCTTCGGGTCTTGAGGTTTCTGCACCAGAGAGCGGTGGGCTCGTTCAATTCACAGCTCATAATTCAGAGGGAGCTCCACAATATCCTTCAGTAAGTTTTCTAGAATTGCCGTCATTGGGGCTTTTCCACTCCCTCTGCCAGCCCAAACAAGCAGAGTTTATTTCGTAGAGACTGGCTCTCTGGATCTATGCTTTTTTTTTGTGTGTGTGTTATCTCTTTTTTCACCCCCGGCGTGCATCCATACAGCCCCTCCTTCAAGCGGAAGCCAATGCTACGTCCAACTCGTCCTGTCCCCGAGTCCTCCACTCTCACATGACAGCCAATCCCCCCAAGTAACCCGGCGTATCCCTTCACCTGATGGGTCCCTCTCCTCAGAGAGGGAAGGCACCAGCCAGAGGGGCCACAGACCAGCACAACATCTTGGCCTGAAGGGTGCTGTTGAGGCAGAAGGCTTCAGAGACATTGACGGGCTTGGAGAGCCAGGCAAACGTCATCCGGCATGATGTCGAGCATTTTCACGTTTTCTGGTTGACATCCCTCGCGCCGTCGAGCAGTGCTCCTGGTCTCCACCAGAGGCCGCTGTCGACCGATGCCTTCCCTAGCCTGCCCCCGAGAGAAGAGAGCAGTCCCATGGACGCTCAATCCTTTTGCGCCTCAGCGAGCCCCCAGCATCCCGAGTCCATTCCCGAACCCAGGTCACCGGCATGGGTCCAGGTAAGGTGCCCACATCTCAACCCTCTACACCACTGGGCTGGCAGATCTATACTTTTTGCTTGTAAAGTAACTGACTACTGCATCAAGGCTCCGACAGCCTGGCTGAGATAGGCCGTTGCAACCTCCACAGTCACAATTCTTGTTTCGGCCTCATCAAGTCTGTTATCTGTTTTAGAGATCTGCTGCGACAGGTTCTGGAAGTCTTTTTTGTTTTCATTCTGGAGCTGCGTATTTCTCGGAGGATCATTTCATAGCGAGACTGGGATAGCCAGTTAGTTTCCCCCTCTGTATCGTATTCGGATCCTCAGGTGCTACTTGGAGAGCGGCTGCGACTCTGGCGCCTATACTTGGAGAGGGATCGCTCTGCATCCCGTGGTTTAGGTTTTGGATTTACTCTTCGGAGTTCCTCCTCTATCTTTCTTGTGTGCTTCTTTAGACATTCTCTCCATTATTTTAGTTTAAGAGCCTAAGATGAGGCTCGCCTGAAGGAGAGGCTGGCACGGATGTTTTTAAGTAGCGAGAGAGGGAGGGAGCTTGACTGCTGAGCTGCTTAGCTGTCCGTGGCAGAACCGGAAGTTCCACAAAACAGTTGAAATGAAAAATAAATACGATGATAAAACACAACAAACTAAACTAGAATGTTATTTGTAGACAAACTGGTGTTCTGTTCTCAACAACGAAAGCCCAGCATTTTGACAGTGGGGAAAAAAGGAACAAAGGCGGTCGGGGCCAGCGCTGCTATACACCCTTCATGTGCGTTGGCTACGCTGTGCATCAGTGCTGGGCATCAGCCCTGCCAGACCCAAAAGTTCTGGTTGCTGCAGGGTTCTGCTGCCTCCAGCTCGAAGGCCAAAATGTGGGACTCTATGGAGCAGACTGATTCTTGGAAGATAAGAAAAGATTGTTTCTCTGCACAAAGCAGTACTTCTGCTTTAACTAAACATTTCAAAACTCTGCATCTGCACAGGCATAATTTTTATCACACTTTGCGCAACTGTGTGAATACACATCTAGGATCTCATGCTTAGTTTTTGTTTTTATTAAAATGTTAATATGTGGGTCCGGCCTGGTGGTGCTAAGGATTGAGGTGCTGGATGCCACACCTCGCACCACATGGGCGACCCGGGTTCAGGAGCGAACTCGGGCCGCCAGGGGTTGGCTGGGGGAGAAAGGCTGTAGTGTCTGACGACAGCTCATCCTCTCTGGCGGGAGGGAAGGAGGGCTTTCTAGTCTGGCAAGCGGTGACCCCTGGCGGAGGCTCAGGGGCGTGACAGCACGCCAAGTCACTGGGGCGTGATTGGTCAGGTGCGTAGGCCTGGGACCAGTCAGCTCTGGGTACAGCACCTTCGCAGAAGGAGGGAGGGAGGGACATTGTGGGCGTCAGCATGTGTGCCTTGACGCTAGGGCACACAGCGTCCCACAGAAAAAGGGAAAATCATCCTCTGGAGCCAGGCAGACTGCGTGCCAAGCCCATTCCTGGTGTTCCACCAACTGCCGCTGTCTCGGGGACCTGCCAAGGCACCAACGTACAGCGGTTTCCTGCCCCACCCCGACCGGGGGGGGGGGAAAGATCCGTGGCAGGATGGAGGGACCCGAACAGCAGGTAAGACAGTGGCAGGGATGGGTTTCATTGGCGACTCCTGAAGGGGCAGCTCTAGTAGAGACGTAGGTGGGAGGAAAAAAAAGAAATTAAAAAAAAAATTATATATATATTAATATGTGATTTGGATCGGTGGGTGGTTATCCCATTAACAGGACTGCAAAGTCTGAATAAGGGTTATTCAAAAGCAAGAAAAACTCAGTTGTATGGGGGACATGACTATACATTTCACAGATACTGCAAATACCTGTTCAACTTCATGTCAGCTGGGCTCCAAAGTACATGACAAGAACTAGGCAGTCCGTCTCTGCCTGCTCTGCCAATCTCTTGATAATACGACTCCATTTCTTTTGGTGCTCCGTAATGAATGACCTTTCCAATATCAGGTTTATTTATCCCCATGCCAAAAGCAACTGTAGCCACAACACACTGCAGTAAGGAAAAGTAAGGAATTCTCCATTATGAACTATTTCTAAAATTCTGTACTAACTTTTTTAGCTTAACAGTTTAGCCCTGTCTAATCCATTAAAAAGAATAATAAACGAAAAACACTTCTGTAACAGCAGGAAAAGATTCAAGACAATTCACTTACTGAGAAGGAAAAAGTATCCAGAGATCTGGCTACTAACTAGGACAGGATTACAAAGACTGAGGATGTTGAGGAAGGGGCAAATCCAAAGACTGTTTTTTCCTGTCCCAGTTGACTGGGGAGGATAGCTCGCACCACCTAACTGCTTATAGGATCCAACACACAAATGCTTCACGTCTTTATCCCCCCACCACTGTGTTTTCAGTGGTCCCACATTCAGACAACTGAGGGTTTAATGGCTACCCACTTCCTCCGTCTTCACTGATGATACCCATGCTGCTGCTCAGTCAAACGGCATGGGGCGCTGATAATTCCTATAAGGAGGGGAACAAGCACAGCTTGATAATAACAGCACAAGGAAACAGCAACTACTTGATGAAATACAGTGTATGGTACGCATGTTGTGTATGGAGATTCATAACCCTGAAAAAGTCACTGTGCTGCAGTAGTGGCGTAGCCACTACAACAGAATGACTTTTGATTCTGCTGTAGTAGCTATATCACAATACAAGTGTCCCCATCAGCACTGTTAAACGGACAAAGAGCGGTTAAAGCGCTGCGAGCAGGAGCTGGCAGCAGACGGATGGCGGTGAAGTGCAGTCAGCAGAGGGCAGAGACTGACTGCAGTAAACAAAAGTAAGCAACCGTGTTTTTTTTTTTCCCACCATATGCTATACTGTGTACGATAGCCCAAATACACAAAAGCGCTATTCTTAAACTGTGTGGTTACCATGACAACAAAGGGACCTCTCAAGCTTTGCTATCAAGGTCCTCGTCGTCATGGTAACCACTCAGTGTAAGAATAGCATTGTTGTGTATGGGCTCTCATACACTATTCTATATATTAAATTAGGCTGCTCCAATTTTCTAATGGCTTACTATCAGATCTTAACCCCTGGCAGATCTCCCTCTGTTTCCTTTCACACAAATAACGTGCAAACCATTTATTCATCACACCCTAAAAACCCAGTTCATCTAATTTCTTCAACAAACAGGAGTGGCTGATCATGTCAAAAGCCCTGAAGAGGTCTACTGACACTGCTCCAACAATGCGAGCCTTGTCCGTGGCCACCTGACTATCACTGGCTACTTTCAGGGTCGCGGTAGTTGTGCTGTGCTTTGTTCTAAAACTTGACTGTTTACTTCAGTGACAACATTCAGTGAGCTGGAGTATACAAAGCAGTAACCGTCTGGTGTGGGTCAGTAAACACCGAGCTGAAGGCTGAGGCATTTAATGTAATCCACACCAGTCACTTATTGAGCGTATACTCCCAACTCGATGAATTTTATTACTGTTACACGAGTTGGAGTTGATACAGCAAGTGTATCGTGTGAGGCAGTAAAACTGTGATGGCAAGAACTAGGAGACATGATCAGCGAGAATTGTAACAGTTATCAGCTCTAAAAGTGTAGACTGAAATGCAAGACAAGTCAGCATTTGGCTGAAACAGGGGGTACTGCATAGTCAGCTATGTATAGTATTTATTTTCTTTATTTCCAAGAATAATAAACATTTATGTGGATAGTGTAATGGCTTTGTAGAAACTGTGCTTTAAGAAGTATGCTGAAAAAAGGTAAAGCAGACTGAGCCAATGTTGGAAGTGAAAGGGAAAGGAAACTGTACCAAATGCGGTTTCTGGTTTATGGAGTGGTATTTTGGAACTTCTGTAATACTTTTTTATTTATTTAAATACAGTAGTAGGATGAGAAATACTTGTTTTATAGAGCGACATGCTGAGGGAAGGAGCTTGCCAAAAGTGGAGTGTCTTGGGATGGTAAAACTGATTTAAGGAAAGGAGAAAGTTACTTTCTGTTGGAAAAATGCTGGAAAAGTAGCAAAATGTACATGTATCGTGAAAAATTAATTCTACACATTATGTTCGAGGTGCACTGGGTTTCAGTACTTGTGTGACAGAAATGCATTATGTGCCACTGCACCTAGTTTTCCGGCTGTAAAGTCTGTGGGAAATTAGAAATTAAATACTTTTAAATATCTTTGCTGCCAACACAGTTTGTACTTTTGTTGTAAGCTCATCCTTTCCAGACAGAATAGGAGCTTTGTTCTTCTGTGAAGGTTTGAAATTTGGCAGTTATTTGGACTGAAGTAGCCAAGGTGGACCCTCCATGTGACTCCATTTTTATTTCACTTTTTTTTCAGTTGGACCTGTGAATACCCAACTGTGGGCATGGCTACAGGCTGATTAACAGACTGTGGGAGGGGTTTCGATGAATAATCGACTCTGAGGGTTCTCCAATGTAGCTTCTAGGACAATAACTGAAAGAAGTTCTTCATTGTGATTGGCTAAGAACAGATATCTCTTGTATAATATTCAATAATCTATTTCTATCAAAATAACTTGTAATTTGTCTGAGCACTAGCCTCTCTAGGACTTTCGACACGACTGACAACAGAAACGGACCTGTAATTTGACAAAAGATTCACAGCCTCACTTTTAAAAACAGATGAAACCTTTGCTACTTTCCAATAATTTGGGAAAGTACTTTTAGCAATTGAAAAAATTAAGTACGTTAGCTTACAGATCCCGAGGGCTGCATCTTTCAATAACTTACTACTAAACCCATCCAACCCACCAGAAATGAAAATTACGTACCTACCGTAATTATGATCTTTCTGTGCATATTCACCATTCATCACCTTTGGGTATATGGCCGGAGGTCGCGGCCCCGCGGAAGCTTTTTTTGGATGGGTACGGGCCGACACACCATTGGTGCCGCCCTCAAGGCCGATGCACTGCGTGGTGCTCCGCGGGTTAGCCGTTAGGTGCTGCCAACTCCACCCTCCGCCAGTTCTGAGTCGCCAGAGAGGTGAGGAAAAGGGTTGGAGGGTGGGACAAGAAAGTCCAAGGACAGATAAAGGACAAGATATATAACATAAAGGAGAACTAAACGACTGAGAGGACAGAATAAGAAGGAAGTCTAAGGGAATTGGGTAGGGGCTGCAATCTCTGGAAATAGGAAAAGGAGGAAGGAAGGAAGGATTTAAGATAAGTGTGAGGGGGGAGGAGAAAGGTAACAACCATACCCTGGACCTTGACTTATCTCCAGATTGTATAGGAACTTCAAGGAGTAGCTAAAAGGCTCATTGTCAGAATTCAAGGCACGGAATCACTGGCAATAACTCCAAAAAGCAGAAAACAGCTATCTGGAAGAAAGACAGGGCACAGAGAATTCTCCTCCTCTCAGGGGAAAACATTTTTGATGAAAGAAAATTTAGTTTCTTTTTTTTTGTCCAATGGACAAAGAAAATTAAAGATGGACGGGAACAAGGAGGAGGAGAGAATGGAGGGCAACTGCCAATTCCCACCCCGCAGGGGTGGAGCTAGAGCACTGGAGAAGGAGTGCCCCCCATGCTGAGCACTCTCCCCTTAGAAACATCATCCCCCTATGTGCCCCTGTTTACCCCACTCCTGACAAAGGAAGGAAGGGGTGGGAGCTGTACACAGAGAGGGAGGGGGCAACATCGACTGAGGCCCCAGGGGGATGGATAGTGGGATTGTGATGAATGGTGAAGATACACAAAAAGATCATAATTATGGTAGGTACGTAATTTTCATATCTTATCTGTGTCAGTCTTCACCATTCATCACCTTTGGGTGAGTGCCGAGCCCCCTGAATGGGGTTTTCTAATTTAACCCTAAGGGACAGAGTCCCTTAGCTCTCAGTGGGTGACACACTAAGAGGGAGAACCTCGAGCCTGGAGAGGCCCGAGAGTGGGGAGAGTGAGATTGGACCCCCCCCCCGGAGGGGGAAGAAAGTTGCCCCGACAAACGCAGTCTCGCTCTACGGGAGAAAAGATAGGTTCTCTGGTGAGCGGAGTTAATAACCTGTGCCGGGCCAAGGGTGACAACCAGGAAAGATGCAGCCATGCCGTCTGCCAAGTGCAGATCGCTGTCCCTACAACCCTGGTAGCTACCTCACTGGCATTGTAAGATGCCCTCGCTTGGTGCCTTGCTAGCTCCAGGCCACGTACAGAGAGTGCAATGGCTTGTCTGGTTTGCTCCATGTCAGGCATTGAGGCTAGGAGCTGACTGAGCCTGGACCACAGGAACCTGTCATAGGTTGCGTAGTGGGCCTGATGTGCTGCGATAGAGAGCAGCAACCATGCCGAGTAGAAAGTCCTCCTACCCCAGAAGCCAAAATCTGAGGAGTCTTGATCTGGGGGCCGGTCGTGGTGAAGGGCGCCAGCCCATCGAGGTACAGTTGTGTCAATCCTGACAGAGGATGAGGCATGGAACCTGGAGACTGGGGTGCAATACTGCTGGCACAGATCCCTGGGGGTGGGAACTCCCGGAAAAGGTCTCTGCCAGGAACGCAAACGACGTCTCCCAAAAGGCAAGGCATGGGGGGCACCACAAGGGTGTCCTCTCACTGAAATCGCCTAAAAAGGCGCGCGCCAAGTGCTCTGGATTGCTTTGAGTGGGAGGGGTGATACGCAGGTCCTCCAACATCCTCACGAGGAATCGTGATACTCCGCGAGATTAGCAGTTGGAGAAATGTGGACAGATGTTTCCTCTCCTCCAGAAAAAGGGGATGAAGAGTCATAGGACCTAGGCTTTTCGGAGAGTGGCTGCTCAGGGGAAGGTTGAAAAATCTGTCTGTCCATGGCCCTGACGTAAGCGGGGAACTGAGCAGCCACGGCTCTGAACTGCTCCCAGGAGAGAGGCCCAGAAGGACCAAGAATACCTGGGAGCACAGGAGCATGCGGCAGAGAGATGGGGACGGAGCCGAGAAGAGAAGTCGACTGACCTCCACCTGGGCTAGCGTGCAGACCAAGAGCTCCAGAAGCAGAAGGAGCTCCAGAAGACTCCACAGCCAACAGCTGAACAACCATATAGGAAATGCTTCAGCTGTGCCTGGAAGATTCCCCCCTGTGAGGTGACCGGGGCTGTGTAGATCCAGAAGGACGGTCCCCTATCTCCAAAGAATAGGGTCCTCTCACAGAAACCAAGGGGGAAGAGCGAAGATCCGCACTACGGCTCCTCCCAGAGCCTGCGTGGTTCCGGAAAAAGGCGGCCGCACAGAACTCACACCCCTTGACCTCTCGGAATTCAAGAGTGCCCTCCTCCTCCAGAAAGCCAGCCTAGGCAGCTGGCAACCCTGGTTGGCCCCCGGTGGAGCTATCCAAGGAGCACTACCCTCCCCTCCTGTGGGTGCTCCGATCGGCCCCAAAGTTGGGCGATCTAGGCACACCACTCGAGGGGGTACCACCACTGAGGGGTCAGTGAACCCTCCGAGGCCAGGCTGCAGAGCAATGGTGGCCTGCACCACTGCCTGCTGGTCAGCATCCCTGATCCTGGCCACGGTAGTCACTGTCCGGTCCTCAGAAGGGGGCTGGTCGCGGCCTGTCAAGGAAACTACTAGAGTGCCCACCTGGGCAACTAGCTCCAAGGAGCCAGACTGCCTGTCCGACTCAGAGTCTGACTCCTCCTCCGAAGAAGTGGAGACCGAAGTCCTGCGCCAGACAGTGGGTGGGCACTCTCCGCCATCCTGACCAAACAGGGCACCAGAAAAGGAGACTGCACCCAAGACGGTTCCAGTGCTCCTCTCAGCACCACGAACGGTGGCAGAAGATGGCATGGCTCCAACAAGGGCAGCAATCCTGGTGCCAGAACTTGACACTGCGCCATCCGGCCCCATGGAGCTGCGAACGGCTCCAGGGACAGAGATGGCACCAACGTCGGCTCAGACAGCCCACTGGCGCAGAGAACGGCGCCACCTGACCCCACGGGAGGGCAGAGGCTGCGAGATCCGGAACCCCCACGGCAACATGGCCTCGCTTGGAGCCGCGAACGACTCTAGAGGTGGACTCTGCGCCGAGGTGGAAGAATGATGAAGACGGCACCAGAGAGACTCACACGGTGCTGCTACCACTATCAGTGCCACCAACGGCACTGAAAGCAGCCACGGTGCCAAGCGACCGGCCGGCGCCAACATCGGCGCCATCAGAACCCACTGCGCCAAGGCCCAAAATGGTACTGACAGATGGCGTCGAGGATGGCGCCGACCCAGGCCTTCCAAGCCATGGGTCCAACACCGGGGGAGCCTTCACCGCCGAAGGGGCAATTGCTATATTGGTGCCTCCCATCCATCCCCTTGGGGAACAGACTGGGTCTCCTGCACCGTGGGAGGAGCCTCTGCCATGGCAAGGCTGGGAAAGGCCAAGGCTCCCTCTCTCCTCGATTCATATAGAACCAGGAGGGAACCCGGAGGAAAGGCCGAGAGAACGTGGCTTGGCCCGACGAGTGCGAACCCGACCCCCGAAAGTCGGCGGAGCCTGCCCCACTTTCCACACGTGTTGTTCAATTACTCTCTGGTCCATGGAGAAACTGGCGTCACACGAATCCATGTCGTGAAGCGGGCCAAGACACGCAAGACAACAGTTGTGTTGGTAGGTGAGGGAATATTTTCGCCCTCCGCACGAGACATGACCTACGGAGAAAATAACACCATAAACAGACTCGTCAGCGCAGAAAATAGAATAATTGGAAAGGTCTTACCGGGCGATGTCGAGTATAGCAAACAGATCCGGCAGGAGGAACCGACGAACTTCAGCACCGAATTTGAAAAGAACGACGGAGTCGAACTACGAAGCAGGTAGGCCTTAATCTCCTCTTAGCTTCCCACGAGGAGACCTTGATGGCGGGAGACGAAGAACTGGTGGGAGGGTGGAGTCGACAGCACTAACAGCCCAACCCGGGCGCCACAGTCTTCTCGGCCTCAAGGGCGCCAATGGTGCGGCTCCATCCATCAAAAAAAAAGCTCCAGCGGGTCATGACCTCCGCCATATACCCAAATGTGATGAATGGTAAAGATTGACACAGGTAAGATTTAATCATTTTTAAATCCAGACGTTCCCTAAGGACCTCCTCGTCTTCAATCTCCTTGAGCTCAAACTTAAAACTTCCAGGAGTTGCTGGCCTACCCACTATTAAATTACATAGGGACTGTGATCTACCTTGGGAACATTTACCCTGCTGCTAGGAACAGGTCATTAAAGGCATTACTAATTACATTAGCATATTTGCACAATTTTTCATCAATTTTAAAGAGCAGGGGCCAGCTATTCAAAAGTTAGCATGGGAGCGAAGGAGTGTTTACCCGCACTAACCGGGTTTTGTGCCTAATTCATGGGTGGGGTCTATAGCCAGAGCCCCCCACGACGCATGCAAAACCAGTTAGCACCCAACAGCTAATTTACCACTGCACCCATGCAAATGAGGGCATCCACCCCTGTACATGGGTGCAGTGGCAAATTCAAAGCATGGCTCTTGGGGACACGGGTGCTGACACCCTTTATGCAGAGATTTGGTATCAGAACATGTGGAAAGTTTTGCAGAAAGTCCCTGAGACACTCACTGTAGAAGGCCCCAGGAGTCCCAACGAGCCAACACAATACACATGCGAGAATCATGTTTTTACCCCCAGAATATTTCAGTCACCTGCACGAGCATGCTGTGGTGGTTGGGGCCTTTTCAGTGCCATTCAGACCAGAGAGGACCACGGCTCTGAAAGGGAGGGAGGGAGGGAGGGAGCAGTTGGTAGTGCTCAATGAAGAAACTTGTGAATTCTACCCCATGAAGCAAATGGTTCAACCTGGAGCAGAGGCACTGTGTCTGGCACTGGAGCAGCCATTTTAGAGGTGCTGGAGACCCCACCAGGGTTGCAAGTTATCAACTAATGTCCATTTTATTTCACAATAAATAAAGAAATAACTTATTCACAGTCCTCTTCATTAGGGATGTGTCAGAGCTTTGACTACATGGTCAAACTATACTGAAAATATAATCAACAGACTCACAGCAACACTAAACAAGTTAAGTGTTGAATTTTGTTTTTTGTAGGCTGTCAGGGCATTGCACAACTATTTTTGAAGACAGTTTTTAAGCTTAGGCATATTTGTTTCACCTTGTAGGGCTCTCCACTTTAGCCAGTGCACGTTACTTATACAGAGTCAGTGAGAGGGAGGGAAAGTCAAGACCGCATGCCTCATGGTCAGTGCAGGACAGTAGTGAAATGTCACAACCAAGCCTAAATGATTATTTTCGTGGAAGAGATTCAGCAGCAAAAGAAAAAGAATCAACATCAACTTTTGAGTGTGAAGTTAACACATCTCAAGAGATTGTGAATGCTGAGACTGGCAATGATAAGCAGTCTGAACAGACATCTGCAGGTTCCCCTAAAACCAAGAAAGGGTTCTGGAGGGAGAGCTGGACAAAGCAATTTCCACGGCCTGTAAAGGACGAAATATGGGGAGACACTGTTGGGAAATGTAGCTGGTGTAAAAAAGCAGGAATGGCAATCCGTTTGCCACAACTGGCACAACTAACCTGCAACTGTCTGCTTTTTACAGACATGACAGAAACAAAGACCATTTGCTGCTACAAACAGGAAGGAAAACAGCAGAAAACTGTCTCTTCCAGTAGCATCTGAGAAACAAATAGCAGCTCAAGAGCCAAAAAATGACAGTAACGCTTCCCAGTTACTGACAATGTATTACCTTACCAAGCAAGGTCACTCAGTGAACCAGTCTGAAACATTGATATCTCTACAAGTGAGGTACATGAATTAGGAAGGGAATCAGTTTCTTGGAGAGGGCTGGGGGATAGTTTTGGAACCAAATCTAGTGACTTTGTTCTACTTTCACAGAAACAAAATGGCAGTCCAGCCTTGCAAGACAGTGGCACAATCAACTCTGGCTGGGATGCAAGATATGACATGCTGGACTCCATAAACAAAGCCCTACAGGAAGAAATCAAAGCCCACTTAGCAGGCTCTCAGTTTCCTGGTGAAATAGTAGATGAAACCACTGATGTAACAATTCACAAAAAAACTGAATATATATGTAAAGTGCATACACAGTCAGAAATTCACTTCATTGACTGTATTGCAGTACCTGTTAAGAGGGTTAACAAAATTGTTATCAGAAACCTCAAAAGTTTGTTCTGATAATGCAGTTGACCCCCATGAAGATCATCACACTAGCAAGTGACCGTGGAAGTGTAATGGCTGGACAGTGCACAATGAGGTGGGTACAAAGTAGCAAGTAAATCCAAGGCGGATACAGATCCATCGTATTGCCCACAGGCTGGCACTGGCAGCAGGATAAGCAGGTAGGGACAACAGTGTTTTCAGTGAATATCAAGTAACCATAAAAAATGTGTATAGGTTCTACAGCAACTCAGCAGTACGGTACAATGCCTTGCGTTTCAACCAAGAAACACTCAATGATGACATCTGTCTCTAAAAGACCCTGCAAGTTTCTGGTGACTGTCACTGCATGGTGCAGTTCAAGCAATTTACAGATCCTACCCTACACTGTTACAAGCCTTAGAACATAATGCAGCAAAAGGTGCCCCAGAAGCAGTGCTTTCAGACAGAAGCATAATCTGTCTGCTTTATTTGATACACTTCTTTTTTCATGGATGTCTTAGATGCAGTGAATAAACGGTCTCTGGTCATGCAGGGAGACAGTTCAGTGGCCAGCAATATGACAGACGCCACTGTTACTGGACTGCAACAGTTCGAAGAGCAGAATGGGGCAGAGCTTCAAAAGACATTTCAAAAACTAGACCAACGTCCCAGCATGTGGGAAAAACAACTGACCAGTACTGTGTATGCAATTCCAGATGGCATCTCAGGAATATCTCAAACAGCTCACTGAAAACACTGACACAAGATTTGAGACATCTTCACTGCAGTTACTGCGTAACTTAAATGTTGTCCTAAATGTCTCCCTGATGACTCCAAGATAATAGACCATGAACTTCAGGAACTGAAGAGATGATTGCACTTTATTTTGTTTTATAAATTTTATACCATAAGAAGAAAAAAGTACATATAAATGCATGCTACACACAGAAGGCACAGCTCTAAAGTGGTAAAGCACAAAAGTAATGAGAGACTAAAAAACTGTGGATAAATAGTATTAAGCACCACTACAAACAGTCATACAATGCAAAGAAAATATATAAAGTCCAGCCAAGTGAAGCACGAATAAAGTCCAGTCTCACCCAAATAGGATAAACGTTCAGAAAAAACAAATGCCTCAGTTTCCAGGCTCCTTGCAGATTGTTAATAAGCACATGAGGGCTGGAACTTAAAGGCTAATAGCAAAACTTAATAGAGGGCTTCCAAACTCAACGAATGTACCTTTGAACAAAGCAGTGAAGACGCTGCACTGGGTCGAGGTGCAGAGGCAAAATATGTTAGTAATGCAATCAAGAGAAGTCTCATACTCAACATCCACAAGCTGCTGCTGCTCACATGAGGTCCAAGTGCAATCAAGTTTTATTGCAAGGTGCCAGTAGAAACACAGTCCCTAACGCATTTTGGAATAATTAATTCCTTGGACCTCATGCGAGCAGCTTCTTCTTGTGGATAGTGAGTGCGAGACTTCTCTTGACTGCATGAATGTACCTCTGACCCTGCACAATAAGCTGCCATGCAAGGGTAAGAGAACAATTTAACACAAAAGAGTAACAGCATCAATTGTGTGGAATTCCTCACAGCCACGTCTGAAGATCAAGTATAGTTAGCCATATAAAGAAATTTCATAGTTAATCAGTGCAGCCAACAGAGCACAGCCACTTATAAAAAGATAAGAGCCCCATATACACAAAAAGTGGCATAAGTCTAAACTGCAAAACAAAAGGAAGATTAAAGTTCCAAATCAATCTGAATCAACTCCCCACTCCACTTCCACAGCCTCAGGAGTGTTCTTAGGATGGTGCTTCTCGAAGAATGCTATAGCTGCCTCTGGGTCAGTAAATAAGTGGATCTTGTTCCAAGATTGGACCTGCAGCCAGGCTGGAAAAAACAGCTGAGCTTTAACACTTTTCTCCAGTAAGGACTTTTTTTTTTTTTTTTTTAATTTGCAGCTCCCGATGGTGAATCTGTATTTGAGATGACACATCAGGGAAGAAGGCCAGCATGCACCCCTTCTAAATAAGATGCCCTTAGCTTTAGCCACCCTTAACAGGAAAATTCGTACCTCAGGGTCGGACAGGGTGACTATGGCAGTGAGGGGACAGTGATCGGCGCTTGCTCCAGGCCAAGAACAGATCAGAAAGTAAATGCCTTTATGATCGTAGTGCCAGCAGAGGAGGTAAGCAGCAGAAGATCGGTAGAAAAAGATGACGTTCGAGAGCCGGTATCAAGTCTGCTCTACTGGCAAGTTGCGGAGGAAAACCGACCACCTGCACATTACACTGACGAAGTCCGTTCTCCAACGTTTCAACCTCAGAGCAAAGAAAAAGGAGGTCCTTCGCAACAGTGACATTAATAGCAATCTGTCATTCCACTCCTTCCTAAAGGTCAGTGATAGCAGTTTTGTTAGCTGTGATGCGGGAGTCAAAGTGAGCACGTTTAGCCTCCATCGCAGCCAAACACTTACTGGTTTCTTCATCAGTAGTCTGGATTTTAGCAAGCATACTTAGTATCTGCGCCATCTGTAGGTCACCACTCGAGCCAGGTGGCTGCAGGGGCCCTATTCCCTTCGGGCTAGACACCAAGGAAAATGATGCTTCCACACACTGCATAATTTTTTTCTGGTCCTTTTTTGCAGATATTGTCATTCACATCTGCCTCAGCAATCGATCGCTGCAGAATCTGAAGCCAGGAACCACCAGAAAACACAAAATATTTCTAAAAATATAGAAATAAGGTGCACAGTGGTGAAGGGAAACTGTTGCTCCGTTGGCTGCTCCATAGCGTCCCCCTCCCCCCCTATTTCCAAGACACAACCTTCAAAGAAGAAACACTGACAGCACTTACTGACAAAGAAAAGGGCGGAGAAAGATTACAGACAATTCAAACTTGTTCTCAAATCTAAAAGAGGAATGACTTTACGCAGCAGTGTTTGCCAAGAACTATTCAGATATATTCCCAAATGTTATCACAATGGCCAAGATTTTACTTATGTCACCAGTTACATCAGTAGCATGCAAAAGAGGATCTGCTGTGTAAAACAAAATAAAAATAAAAGGCAGAAGTTCTCTAAAGGCTGACACTGTGAGAAAACTCCTGCGGATAGCCCAAGAAGGAGCTGAAGTTGAAGACAATATCCTTGTTCCAGCACTTAAGAAATTTAAGGCAACTGGACTGCACAGAAAATTAGGGTTACTCAGCTGTAACTGTACTTCTAGGAGTGGTATATGGTGCACATCCACATACTGGCAGTCTTACTTTCCCTTTAAATCCAGCCAGAACGTCTTCAACCTAAGCTCCTCCCACCCACCCGCGGTATCAACACTGCCCTGTGACATCAGATCTTGCACGATGGAAGCAGGGATCTGTGCGCCACTTGCCAAGGGAGGCCAGGTGGGTTGTGTGGATGTGCACCACATACCACTCCCAGAACTACAGATACAGGTGAGTAAAAACAGGTTACTCACCTGTAACAGTAGTTCTAGGAGTGGTATATGTTCATCCACACTGTTTGACATGTCCTTTCCCTTTAAGAATCTTGCCGGAAGGTCTTGAAGCTGGCTCCTCCCATCCAACTGGGTGGTATAACCCTCAGCTCTGCCCCATGACACCAGATCTTTGCCTGCTAGAAGCTCAGGTTGTGTGTCGCAGCCGGTGAGGTCAGGTGGGGCCGTGTGGATGAACAACATATACCACTCCTAGAACTACTGTTACAGGTGAGTAACCTGTTTTTCTAGGATCGTGGATATGTTGTTCTATCCGCACGGTTTGGCAGACTCCAAGCAGTTCTCCAGGAGGAGGAAGGCAATGCGCACACCCCCTCTGATATACTTACTTGGGGAACAGAGATTGGAGAACTGAGGCCCCAAAACCAACATCCCGGTGTGACCCAAGGTCGAAGTGGCAGTGGGTAATGAAAGCGTTTGATGTCTTCCAGGTAGCAGCCCTGCAGATCTCCTGGATAGGGATGTCCCTGGAAGCAGCCACCAATGCAGCAGTATGGTGGGTGGAATGAGCTCTTATCCCTCTGGGAGGCTCCTTGCCCGCCAACCTACAGCAAAGATCAATGCAGGATGTAATCCATCTGCCAATCGTCTGCTTTGCTGCAAGTCTGCCAGGTGCGGCTTCAACGTAGGTGACAAACAGCTGGCGAACCTCTCCTGAACTTCAGCCATCCGCTTCTTATAGTAAGAGAGCGCTTGTCCCAGGTCCAAAGTATGGAGCCTGTACTCAGCCTCTGAGGTGTAATTGGGGTAGTACACCGGCAGAGTCAACACCTGGTTAAGGTGAAACTCTGACATCACCTTCGCAAGGAATTTTGGGTGGGGCACAGGACAACCGTGTCCCTGTGGAAGATCAGGTAAGGAGACTCCACAGAGAGCACCTGGAGCTCCCCAGTCCTTCTGGCTGACGTGATAGCCACCAGGAAGGTGGTCTACCACGACAAATGTGACATCTCACACTTGTACATTGGTTCGAATGTCTTGCCCTTGAGCTTTGCCAATACCAGCAGTAGATTCCACAGAAGTAAAGGTTCATGCACCGGAGGGATATGTGGTTGAGACCTTTAAAGAAACGTCAGACCACCTTCTCCTGGTACCACCGTCTGCTGACCGACCCGCGCCCGGTAGGCAGAGATGGTTGCCAGGTGCACCTTAAGGGTCGTAGACTGAAGACCCCCTTTGGAGAGAGACCAAAGATAGTCTAGGATGCTAGCCACTGGACAGAACAAAGGGTCCAGGCCCTTACCCCGACAACAAATGGAAAACTTTTTCCATTTGAAGGCATAGCACCGCCTGATTGACTTCTTTCTGGATGCTTCCACTACTGTGAGTACATCCTCGGTGAGACCCAGAGTCCGGAACTCTAGCCGTTCAGGAACCAGGCTGTCAGGTGTAGGGATTAAAAGTCTGGGTGGAAAGGTGACATTGGCAACTACCTGGAGGGAATTTAACTGGAAAGTCCTGATTCGGTTTTTCAGGACTCCAGTCGTTACCAGACATTTTAATCCACAGGCCTCATCAGAATGTTGGCGTCTCTGTGGGGAGAGTAGGGGTACGTATTACCACATATTCTGGGGGTGCAAGAAGTTGAGGAGGTTCTGGCACTCTGTTCATGCAATTCTGGAAAAAGTGGGGAGCATTTCTATTCTTTTTACTTTTCAGGATTTAATACTGGGCCTTCCCAACTTATCGGCAAAACAACGGAAAAGAGTAGAACTGTCAGACACTAAGGGTTACAGTCCTGAAATGTATTACCACTAGGTGGTTGGCCGCTGACCCTCCAGTTATATCTCAATGGGTGGCTAAAGCAGAAGAAATAGAACGCATGGAGAATATTATCCACACTATACACTTAAGGAAGGAAAAATTTTTGGAAACCTGGGGACCATGGCGAGTATGGAGGGAGGCCTGGAATGGAGAGGGGGAGATAGAGAGAGAAGAAATACCTGGACCATCAAATGAGTAGACAGGGGGAACAGAACATCCAAAGTCTGCTGCCATTAGGTGCACTTTATAAATGGAAAGATTTTGGTGCATATGTGTACACGCTTAGCTTTTTAGTTTTTAATATAGTAGTTATAGTATTATCTTTTTAATTTTGGTTTCCTTTTTCTTTTCCTCTCAGAGTGGATTGATAAATATAGCTTGAACCGTGACTGAAGATCAATATAATATCTTTAAAAATTGGATATAAATTCTGGTAACACTGCAAAGAACTGTATCCACCTTATGGAGGCATTAGGCCTCAAGCAGTGTTTACACTTCCCTCAAAGCTAAACAGAATTTTTAAACTGGCTTTAATAACATGAGAGGCAAAATTGATGATGTGTTAAGGAGGTTTTAATACACGTTGCAAAATGTTAGAACATCTTTGACATGTATTAACAAAATAACTGTAACATCAATGTAGATGATGGATCAGCTGTACTGTATTAATAAGATGTCAATAAAACTGATGAAGTTTAAAAAAAAAAAAAAGTCTGTGTGGAATATCTTCTCCTGACTGACAGATAACAGGTCTGGGTGTACTGGAAGATACCACGGAGGCCTGGAGCTGAGGCTGAAGAGCTCTGGATACCAGAACTGGGAAGGCCAGTCTGGGGCTACCAGGATCACCTGTGCCTTGTCACTCCTCACCTTGAGGATCACCTTGTGAACCAAGGGGAGTGGAGGGTAGACACAGAAGAGGCCTGGGGTCCACGACCTTGAGAAGGCATCCCCCTGCGGCGAGCTCTGCTGAGGGGGGCGGGCATGAAACAGCCTCAGCTTGGTGTTCTCCCTGGAGGCGAACATATCCATCTGAGGCTTGCCCCAGTGAGAGAACAGGCTGTGTACTACCTCTGGATGGAGAGACCACTCATGGGACGTCTCGCCTACACAGCTGAGAGCGTCCGCCAGTTGATATGTGGCTCCTGCCATATGGATGGCTAGGAGATCTGCCTCCAGTCAGCTCACGATGGTCCAGATGCAGAGCGCTTCCCTGCACAGCAGCCGGGAGTGCATGCCGCCCTGTTTGTTGAGGTAGTACATGGCTGTGGTACTGTCCATCTGGACTTCTACCACTTGACCCCGAAGGAGCGGAGTGAATGCTGACAATGCCAGTCTGATTGCTCTGAGCTCCAGCAGGTTGATATGATATTGGGATTCCTCGGGGGTCCAGAACCCGTGGGCTCTGTGGTTCCCCATGTGGGCTCCCCAGCCTGCGAGAGAGGCATCGGTCGTGAGAATGACCGTCGGCTCAGGACGGACAAATGGGATCCCTTCCTGCAATTGATCCACGATGGTTCACCACTGGAGAGCATCCCACATCTTCTGGGTCACAGTGACCAGCTGGTCGAAATGACCGTGACGCTGAGTCCACTGGCTGGCCATCTCCCACTGAAGAGGGTGCATATGTCACTGGGCCCCTCGGACCACGGCGGTGCAGGCCGCCATGTACCCCAGAAGGTGCAGAAAGTCCCAGGCAGGGCAGCAACTGCCCAACCAGAAATGATTGGGCAAAGGAGGAGAGAACCTCCACCCTGTCAGACGGGAGCCGGGCTCTGGCTTGGCAGGAGTCAAGCTGTGCCCTGATGAAACATATCACCTGTGAAGGTACGAGTTCCGACTTGGCCTTGTTAATCAGGAGACCAAGGTCGGTGCAGGTCTGGAGGGCCAGGTCCCTGGACCACTCCACCTCTTGCTTGGTGGAACCTGACGAGAGCCAGCCATCGCAATATGAGTAAACTCTGACCCCTCGATGCTGAAGATGGACCGCCACCACTGCAATGCATTTGGTGAAGACCCGTGGGGCCGATGACAGGCTGAACGGCATGGTTCGGAACTCGAAGAGGGCTCCTTCTGCTCGGAAGCGAAGGAACTTCTGGTGAGACGGAAGGATTGGGACATGATAAAACGCATCCTGGAGATCCAGAGAGCAAAACCACATGTTCTGCTCGAGAGATGGTATGCTCTGGGACAGAGTTACTATCCTGAAGGTGCATGACATAAGGAACTGGTTCAGGTCATGCAGATCTAGAATGGGGCACCAGCCCCCCATCTGCTTCAGAACCAGGAAGTACCCGGATACGAACCCTGGGTTGACAGGGGGTACGTGACTCTGGCTACCACCTCCTTGCGGATGAGTTGGGCAATGTCATCTTGAAGAACCGACTGAGTGTGTACAGACACCATATCCTCCCGTGGGGTGCGGGCTCAGCTTGGAGGGTACTGCTCGAATTCCAGAGGCAGTCCCTGACTCACCACTTCTAGAACCCACCTGTCCGTGGTAACAGCGGACCAAGCAGAAAGGAAGTGGTGGAGCCGGCCCCCCACGGGAGGACCCAGAGCTTGTGTGACAGGTATGAGGGGGCCAGCCCCATCCTGTCACTGAGCAGGCTTGGAGGAAGAGGGTCCAGATTGGGGAACGTCTGAGCCCCATCCTCCAGGCCGCCAGAGGCCCGGACTTGGGCCGAGGGCACCAAGGTTGTGCCTGCTGTTGCTGCCCCGTTTGGAAGTGGGGCTGCTTGGCCACAAGGGCAGAGTGCCGAAATGGCTTTTTCTTCTGCTTTTTGGAACCCTGGGATTCCTTTTGTGCAGAAGTGATGGAGTCCAAGGTGGCACTGGTCTTCTCAATGCGTTGGAGATGACCGTCCACACCTGGGCCGAAGAGGTCGGTATCCAGGAAAGGGACGTCCGTTAGCTTGCATTGGGTGTCTGCCATGAAGGTGGAGATTCTTAACCAAGCCCTGCAGTACATGGCAACCGCAGCTGCCACTGACCAGGCACATGAATCCCCGAGGTCCAGAGTCGTCTGGAGTTGCTGCTTCGCAACAGCCCAACCCTGGTCCCGGACCTGCTTGACCGTGGTCTGGAGGTCTGAGGGGAAATGAGGAAAGACCTCAAGGGAGCCCAGAAGGGCGTGAGAGAAATGCGCCATGATGATGGCCGAGCTTCCCTGACTGAGGTCCAGCATAGAGGCGGCATAGACTTTACGGGCAGAGTGGTCCAGTTCTTTTAACTCCTTGTCCGGAGGACTATCAATATCTGCTGAACTGCCCGAGCATCTGAACACAGATTCGATCACCAGACCCTCTGCCGAGGGATGCTCTGTGAACCACGAAAGGGACCCAATGGGCACCGCATAATTGCAGGCCATATGGGCAGAAGGTGCAGGGCAGGAGGCAGGATGCTGCTATAGATCCAAAGCCAGACCAACATTGGCCTCAGCCACTGGAAAGGCTTCTGTCGCTGAATCCCCTCGTTTGAGGATATCCGTGAGGGGATATTCGGACCGTTTTTGGATGGGTTCGAGAGGCATCTCCGTGGATTCAGAGATCAGATGGAGGATGCCCATAAAGGAAGAAGGGCCTTTCTCAGTTTCTAGACTACCGACAGATTCCTCGTCCAAGGGACGGGAATGAAGGTCCGAGTCCTCGGATTCCGAAGAGTCCGGATAAATTGGCCTGCCACCTGAGTCTCCCTCCACCCGCCTAGGATGGTCAGGAGTGAGGGTAACAGAGAGCCTATGTGGGAGGCCCAAAACAGGCTGAGACTCTCTGGCAGGCATCCCCACAGGGGGCTGTTTAGGTGGCAGCTCCACCAAGATCAGTGGACAGGTTGATTTTGGCCAAACTGTTTTGACCGGCTCCAAGGGAGGAGGAACGGTGCAAGCTGGCTCTGAAGGAGTCTGCTTCAGCTTGGGAGGTGAAAGCCAAGTAATGGCCGGGGTGGAAGCTGGAATCAGCTCTTGACCGGACAGGATCAGCTGCTGCCACATTAGATCTTCGTAGCATCGATGGAGTTTCTGACAAAGCTTCTCCTCATCCAAGGAGGATGAAGAAGAATGTCAATGACGCCTCTTCTTAGAGCACTTCTGCACTGCCTTCAGCCTGTTGGTTGAAGGGTTCCAAGACCTCGAACGCCGGGGTTGATCAGAAGGCACCAGGGAGACCGGTGGTTCTTCTTGGTCAGGGACTGGTTCTCCAGTGGGGTTCCCAGCGGGCTGGGTCTTCTCATCGGGGACAGGCAGGACAGGGGTCCTGAATAAGGAGCTATTAGCCTTGTCAGGCGACAACAGGTCGACTGGATCAAGAATGATCTCAACCGGATCGTCATCCAGTGTCTGGGCCAAGTGGCCCGACGGTGGAACTGTGAAACCAGAGGCCTAGGCCACAACCTCAACTGAAGTCAAGCCAGGTGATTCCTGGGACTGAGATCTCTCATGATCCCAGGAACATCGTCGGTGAGACAAAGATTCTCTCAGTGCCTTGTCCTTTTTACGGGACCAAGAGACATGCGTGCCCGAAGGCCCCTCGCCATTGGTAGGAAGGGACTGGCACATCTCCAGAAAGAATTCGGATAAGGTGAAGCCCAAGTTGAGCAGTATGAAAAAGGACTTAGAGGACCAATCCGCGGCCCGAGCCGCCTCTTCCACGAAGGCCTTCATTTGTTCGAACTGCTCAGTGGACCCCGCAGCCACGGAGACCGCCCATCAGGCTTCCTTAGATTTGACCGGCAGATTCTGTTTCTCTGGTCTGCCCAATTTTAGTCATGCGAGACGATCGTCCAAGATGTTCCGGTGAAATGCGCAACACATCTCACAGGCCTGGGTGTCATGGCCAACACCCAGGCAATACATGCATGTGGCATGCGGGTCTGTGTGAGACATCTTTTTACCGCATGGCAGCGGCGGAAACCTGGAGAAGATTCATCTTCCACAGTGATCAAGATCACAAAGCGATTTTTATTTACTCTGATGAGTTTGAGTTTAAGCAAATCCGAAAATTATGAAGCCAGGTCCTACTGAACACAAGAGTGGTAAGGAGGAAACCTGTATCTTCCAGCAGAAAGGAAGATTTGGCGTCATGGGGTGGAGTCGAGGGTTTATTTATTTAGCTTTTGGTAACCAGGTAAATACAATAGACAAGACAAATTGCCTATTTTCAGGTACGACCCAGGAGAGTACAGGAAATTTGACATGATACAACAAGATACATTTTAGACATAGTACAACAAGATGCACTTTAGGCTATTACACAGTGCCAGGGGAAACAGAAACACCTAGTCAGCAGGTACAATGGTCATAACAAAAATACAACTGAATGCCAAGCTGCAAGCAGTGCATTATATACAAGTCATTATACAGTATGAGTCCATTTATATACAAAAAATATATACAGTATATGTTCCCAGCAAGGGGAGGCACAGCCAGGGCAATACCCAATGCCTAATAAGTTGAGCGCAGGACAGAATCCAAGCAGACAGGCAGATCATAAGGAGGAAATGTTCAGTGCATGGGGCCAAGTGAGATTACAGAGGCTTGGGACATCCACAGACTGACAAGAGTTTTACGTGTCTCCACAGTGAGGTTCGGAGGCCAGCATGGGATGGGGCAGAGCAAACCTGGGCAGGAAGGGACTTCCATAGTTTGGGAGCACACGAGGCAAAGTCTCTGTCACCCATCTGAGTCATGTGTCCTGGGATCCTTAGGCCTTATGGCCCAGGGATCTGAGGGAGTATGGGGGGACCACTGGAACGAGGAGCTCCACTAACCCAGGTGGGGTGCCGGTACCAAGGATCTTGCCCGTGAAGCAGCCCAGGATGAAATTTAAGTAGTTGGATGGGGAGAGCCAGTTAAGCATATTAGAGAGGTCACAGTGATGGGTGAATCTAGGGGCAGCAAGCGCAAAACGGCAAATATTGTTATATGCAACGGTCCATCTGGCAAGGTGGACTCTGGACGTATGGGCAAACAGGAGAAGCCCATAGCAGAGGGAGGGGAGAAACACACCTCTAGCTAATGCAAGGCAAGTAGCCGGCGTAAGATTGCTCTTTGCACGATAGGCCAGACCCAGCTTACAGTTAACGGCCCTGCAGACACCAAGGATATGTACTCCAAGGTCGAGCTGAGGGTCAAGTGTAACTCCAAGGTATATGATGGAGCTGGTGATGTAGACCGGGGCTCCATCAAGACCAGTGATATGCAGGGGGCAGGGGAGGCCTTATCTTGGCCAGGGACCCAAAGAGCATAGCCTGTGTTTTGTTGAGGTTGAGGACCAGCTTGTGGGACGTTACCCAAGACTGGATACTCCTAAGGTACTCGCTCAACTGGTGGTTTATGACCCCAATGTCCCAGGAGTGGGTCATGATGACCAGGTCATCTGCATATAGTATGGACCTGGAGTAGGAAGAGGTAGCAGGTAGGTCATTCACAAACATGGAAAAAAGCAGGGGCCCCAGGACTGAGCCTTGGGGAATACCCGAGGACACCGCTGTGGTGTCCGAGAGGACCTTGCTGTATTTGATCAGCTGTTGTCTGCCCAGCAAGTAACTGGAGAACCAGCTGAGTACAGGGGGTGACAATCCAAGTGATCTAAGCTAAAGAGCTAAGGAAAGCATGGTCAACTAGATCGAAGGCTTTGGACAGGTAGATGAAAATGGCACCAGACAGTTTACCCTGGTCCACAGCGGTTCTGATCCCAGATGCAACAGTGACAAGGGCCGAGGATGTGCTATGCCCTTTGCGAAAGCCATGCTGCTCAGGCGACAGAAGCTCATGAGCCTGGATATACTCTGTGAGTTTCCCCAGGAGTTTGCTGACTGCAGACAGTATGGCTATTGGACGGTAGTTGTCCAGAAGCTTAGGGTTGCCCTGTTTGAGATTGGGGACAACCCTGGCCACCTTCCAAATATCGGGGATGACCCCAGAGGCAAGGGATAAGTTGACGATATGGGCCACCGGGGAGACAATGTGTGAGGCCCCCAGATGGAGAAGCCTAGGTTCCATGCAATCATGGCCAGCACTGGAGACAGGGGAGAGACCAGAGAGCAATCTCTGCATCTCGCATGTTGTCACTGCCTTGAAATACAATGACAGTCGGGCGGGGGGGGGTTATGAGGCAGGGTCCTGGCCACAGCTATCACCTCCACTGGATGAGAAGAGGGAGGTGAAGGCCGACAGGTCCGAGAAGTGTTTGTTAAAGGCATTGGCGATGGTAAGTGGGTTGTTACAGCTGATACCATCAATGAGCATATCAGTGGCCTCCACTTTGGAGGAACCACTTACTATGTTTTTTATGTTTCTCCAGAAAGTCCTAGGGTCTTTCGCAGAGCTCTGCAGCACCACTTTGCTGAATTCACTTTTTGCAGCCCTAATCACTTTCTTACATTCGTTCCGGAGCCTCCTGTACTGCCGAAATATGGCCTGGTCCATTGAGACCTTGAACTTGGCCCAGCACTTATCCCTATCCCTCATGAGGGTGAGGAGGCTCCCATGCAAACACTTGCTAGCAGACCCCCTAACCCTCCACCTAATGAGAGGGGCATGTTTATCCTGCAGCGCCCCGAATGCCCTAAGAAAATGACTAACTGCCAAGGTTGGGTCCTGGGCGCTCCAAACCTCAGACCAGTCGGTAAGCCGAAGGTCATTTTGGAAAGACCCTAGGTCTAACCAAGAGAAGTCCCGAATTTGGATGCCTTTATGTGGAATTTTCCGGGAGGAGACTTTCCATACACAGAAAACCGGGGAGTGGTCAGAGATGAAGTCAGGGAGAGATCCAGAAGAGCTAATCCTCTCTGGCCTGTTGGACAGGACCCCGTCAAGGAGAGAACCCGAGCTACCAGTGGAGGACCACCTAGTGGGATCCTTGATGAGCTGGAACAATGAGAGACCTGCCAGCAATGGCTCATACATCTTTGCATTACCACCAAGCCAGTTCAGGTTAAGATCGCCCAGTATCAACAATTCATTGTTCCCAGCCAGTGACCCCACCATGTCAAGGAGGGAGGAAAGCCCTGTTATGCCCCCCATGGGGGGTAGGTACAGGCAATATGGAGCTTTTTTGTATTCCCAAGCAACAGAACAGTGTGCAACAGTTCACAGGACGACAGTGTAGACTGTTGTCCGGTCAGAACCGTAAGATTAAGGTGACTCTTGTAATAGACCAGGATACCCCCTCCCCCCCGGGCGGTCCAGCCTGACAAGGTCGAAGCCAGGAAGCGCACAGGCCGAGTCGGGGTAGCCGGTTTCAGCCAGGTTTCTGTTAAACCCAGGATGTCCGGCTTATGGTGGATGACTCATGCAAGGAGGCCAGCCAGGAGGCTATGGATGTTAAGGTGTGCTATCTTCAGCCCTTTGCCTTTTGACCCACCCACAGATACAGGGGAGAGTTGCTGTGGGCCAGGATTGAGCTCAATATCCCCTGAGAGGGCTAGCGTTACCAGTAAAAGCCATAGGAGATGCCTCAGTGGGGGGGAGGCCACCCCTGCCATGTGACTTATATCCAGAGCACCTGCCTATTCTGACAGGATACCGAAAGCTCCAAAGGTCAAGACAGCAGATAGGCCAGAGAGGCTGTCGGACACAGGCAATTAGGTTCGAGAAGGTGAAGTCAGTCATATCATGCTGTCCAGGCATGACCCAGGGGCTCTCCAGTGGAGGCGCATCATCAGCAACAAACAAAGGGAGGCCAAGCATCATGAGCAGTCCAAGAACAATTGACCTGGTGAGGGGCAGGGGCTTGGCCCCTCTGCTAGGAAGCTTAGTATCCCTCATCGGGGGGAAGGGACCAGGTGGGGGACAACGCTGGTCTGGCAGTGAAAGCCCCAGGAGGGAGGACACAGCGGTGATAGCACAACTGACCCCAGCAGAGCTCCGCAGAGTTGGCCCCACCGATTGAGCACGAGGTAGGTGCCTAAAGACCGCTGAGAGTTAAGCTACCAGGGTCATTTACTTAACAATGAAATGCTACGCTAAGGATAAGGTGATAAGGTCAGGCAGACAGATCAGCCTGCACTCAAGACCTATGACACGGGTCAAAAATGTCAGTGTCTCCTGCTGTCAGGGTCAAGGGCCTGAGTATCAGTATTCCCACAGCACACCCACAATGTTCAAGTACCCCCCACATGCACTTCAGGTTCAGGTATTAGTAGAGGTCAACCCCTGGCACACTCAAGTACAGGAACAACATATTCCCTAACAGAAGAAGCACACTCTACCAATCACAATGTTACACATGAAGCAGGTTCAGCTTAATCCCTACGGCAGTACCGAGCTTGAGTTAGACTAGGCCAGGCAGGCACAGGTACGAAGTCAAGTGGTACTGATTGGAACAAATGGCATGGCCTGGGGGGAGTGGCCAGTAAGCATTTAAGGGAGGAGGGAACGGGTGGGTGGGAGGAAACAACTACAGATTCAAAAGTTCGTCCCTGAAACTCCAGCCAGCCGAGCTGCTTCTTACAAAGCCCAGCAAGTAAGCCAATAGGATTTCACTCGTGGGGTAATATTTTCAGTCCAGCAAGGAACCGCAAAACTCCTGCTCAAGTGCAGGGAATAGTCTTGTAGGTTACAGGCAGCAGAGCACAGAATTCAGGTCCAGGGAGAGCACGAGGGAGATCCGCCCAGCCACTAGCTGTAGTTTACCCAACGCAGCGGTCTACGACAAAATTGTCCCGAATTGCAGGTTTCTTTTTTTTCTCTCATATATTTCTTTGTCTTTGATTCCCTTCTCCTCCCGAACAGGCAGAGCAAACAGGGGAGGCCCGCCAGCACTCGACCCCGTGAGCCATCATCTCCACCCCGCAGTAGCAATACAGGAGACCAAGTCGGAGGCAAAGGGGAGGGGACCCACCAGGCAGAGGTCTGCCCCACACCACCCCTCGCGCTCGAAGGAAGTTGGCAACTGGTGTTCATGGCCGCTGGACACTGCTCTTACCTGTGTGCAGGCAGAGCGCAGAGCGTCACCGTAGTCTGGGAGAAAACAGGATGCACCGCAAAAATTTCAAAGTTGGTGGTAAAAAAAACACACACCGAGCATAACGGCGGAGCAGAGAACCTCCTGACAGCCAGTAGGTAGGGAAAACAACTACACAAAGATCTGCAACAGGGTTGATACACAAGATGGAGTGGAAAGGATGATAAGGGACTTGGCAAGGTTGGAGGAATGGTCAAAAGTATGGCAGCTCAGATTCAATGCAAAGAAGTGCAAAGATTAATGCACATGGGAAACAAAAACCCAGGGGAAGAGTACACAATGGGGGGTGAGATACTGACAACAGTAAAAATAGAAAGGGATCTGGGGGTAATTATATCAGATGGCCTAAAGGTGGGCAAGCAATGTGAGAAGGCAGTAAGGAAGGCTGGGGGGATACTAGGATGCATAGAAAGAGGCATCAATAGTAGAAAATAGGAAGTTGTTATCCCTCTGTACAGACAGTTGGTGAGACCCCATCTGGAGTACTGTGTGCAGTTCTGGAGACCCCATCTCCGCAAAGACATAGACAGAGTGGAGGCTGTCCAGAGGAGGGCAACCAAAATGGTGCAGGGTCTGCACCAGAAGACATACGAAGAAAGACTAAAGGAGCTTAATATGTATAACCTTGAGGAAAGAAGGGAGAGAGGGGACATGATAGAAACTTTCAAGTACCTCAAGGGAATCAACAAAGTCCAAGAGGGTAGCATCTTCCAGAAAAAGAGATGTGCAAGAACAAGGGGGCACAATTTGAAGATAGAGAGGGGACAGCTCAGAGGTTATGTGAGGAAATATTTTTTCACAGAGAGGGTTGTGGATGCATGGAACAGCCTCCCTGAGGAGGTCATGGAATCAAGAACAGTGGGGGAATTCAAGAATGCATGGGACAGGCATAAGGCAGTCCTAGTGGGGGGTAGGAGGAAGTAAGCTGTTGGTTAACTAGGATCTGCAGCTTATCTGTTAGGTAGGAAAATGGGCAGACTAGGTGGGCCAAGCGGTCCTTATCTGCCGTCAAATTCTATGTTTCTGAGCAACAGTTCCCTGGTGGGAGCTGTCAGAAGCCAGTCGTCCAGATAAGGGAAGACATAATGTGTTTCCTCCTTAAACGGTAGCTACTACTGCAAGGCACTTTGTAAAGACTTTGGGGACATGCCGAATGGCAGAGCCCAAAACTGGCAAATGGTCTCCTTGGAAGCGAAAGCGAAGAAACCTCCTGTGAGGTGGAAAGACCAAGATGGAAAAGATAAGCATTCTGCATGCCAAGATAACAAATCCAATCCCCCTGATGAAGCAGGGGGAGAAGACCAGGGAGAGCAACCATCCTGAAGTGTTTATATTCTATGTACTGGTTCAGGTGGCTGAGGCCTAGGATGGGACGCAGGTCTCCTGTTCTCTTTGGGACCAGGAAGAAACGAGACTAGAATCCCTTCCCTTGTTGTGCCTGCAGGATGGATTCTATGGCCTGTTTTCGCTGCATCACCAGAATCTCCTTGTCAAAGAGTAGTGGAAAAGGATGGACACAAAGTCAGGATTCAAGGTTTAAAGCGCCAAGCAAGGTCAATATTTTATCTACAAACAGAAATAAAAATAAAAGTGAACTGGAAAACGGCAAAAACAAAAGCATAACATGGATAACAGTTCTGTAGTAAGCAGCTAGCGCTCTAGATGAGGTCAGCACTCCAGCAATCTCTCCACTCATCTAAAATGGTTGCACAAAAGGGCTTCATTTATACTGGTAGGGTCAGGTGGTTTACCTTAAACTCCACCCATTACTGTTTTAAAACATCTAATTTCCAAATAAACCAACAGTTTTATGTGAAACATATAGTAAAACTGAAAAGAGAAGTAGATGCTAATAATAAGGCTTTTAAATCTTGATATTTTAGCTGTTTTGCTCATTTTTACAAAAATCCTTCGTAGCAGGCCCCTCCCCTTGGGCTTGCCAGTATATAGTTATGAAGGAAAAGGCCGGCTACCTCTTAGAAAACAATGGGAAGCCCAGGGGTGAGGACTTCCAGCTGGGTATGTAAGTACTCTCTGTTACTACTCTTAATGCAATTCATTATGTAAAAACAGTTGTGCAATACAAGTTTTAACTGAAACCTTTTCCTGGTAACATAATTCTAAAACATTGGTGCACTCAGAAATAAAACAATTCAACTTCATATCTTCCAGAACTGGATATGTCTACTCTACCCATTTAGAAAGGGTAGCTTTGTTTTATTTTTCTAAATGTTCCTATCTTAGTAAAGTAACTTCAAACAAGCATACTGTACATCGTTACAGAAGTGTCAGATCACTGTTTCTATCTGATCCAATTTACAAAACAAACGTAAGTGCTCACTGTTTTTGAAACCTACAAAACATGTACCCTCACTGTACATTCTTAACACAAGTGCTTTCTTTTACCTTATTTGAATTCAGTTTTCTTACTTTGTTTTTCTTGCATTCATGAACTGTAGTGTTTGACTGCTTCCTAGTTTGCAAGCCTGCCACATACAAATATCCTGCTGTAAGACTGGCTGCTGGTTGTGAGGGACAAGAGATGTGAAAAGAAAAGAAAAAAAAGAAAAACAATACAAGATAAGGTGCTAGCATGGGGGGTGGGGGTAACCCCAGGAAACAAAAATAATGCTAAGCACTTCAAGGGAGAAACTAACTGGTTTAGAGAGTTTTTCTAAACCTTCCAGTAAACTTACAGGGTACAGCTATCGTCTCCCCAGCTCAGCAGTAAAAGCAATGATGCGTTTATTCCCTAAAGACAGTACACTCTGTGTGCTATATTCTAGCAGCTTTTAAGCCTAACACAACTGTGGTTGCTGCATTTTTAAATTTTATTTGAGCCTTTGCCTACAGACAAATAGAGACTCATGACGGGGGTGCTAAGGGTCAGAAGACTGATGTATACTGGGTCCAGTTAGTGATAGCAGAGAACCTTCCCAGTGGAAAAGGGGGAAAAGACAGATTTACATAGACAAAGTGCAGAGGATGATAGAGGTGCTACTGCAGCAGACTGCTGTAGGAAGAAGAAAAGAAGTGGACACCAGTTAACACACAGGGTCTCAACAGCCCTATGACACTCCTCTTGGATGAGGGAAATGTGGGCCTGAGGGCAATGCGGGATTGTCCAGGGACATCTCCAACAGCTCCAGAGAGTGCGCCCCTTTTCCACTAGCTCAAGAACCCATTGATCTGAGGTTATTCTGTGCCATTGTTCTACGTAGAGAGAAAAGTGACCCCCCTCCACACGCCTCCCCAAGGGTTTCGGTCGTGGGGGGGTCGGGTAAGGAGTCAGGCTGAGGAGCCGAGAGCAGGCAATGCAGCCTGGAAGGTTCTAGGTGCTCTACGGGCTGAACCCCCGATGGCTTGGAGTAGTGGCTTTTCTCTTAAAGGCACTTCTGAGTTGTTGGCCCCTGGATTGCTGTCTGAAGTGGGCGACGAAAGGGCTGCTGCTGGGAGGGTTTAGGTTGAGACTGGTATAAAGTTTGTATTGAACACAAAGCCTTGCCCGACTCCTGTAGGCGGGTGATTATGTTTTGGGAATCCTTGCCGAACAGGACAGGACCCCTTAAATGGGCATCTAGGATGTTGGAATGCACATCCAGAGCAAAACTGGAGACTCTGAGCCAGGAGTAGCGACGAAGACAAAGTCCCGTACCTGCAGCTCTACCAGCACAGTCCACCAAGTCATAGAAAGCTCAGATGACGCAAGTTCCTACATAGACACTGTCGGCAGATAAGGGCCTGTGGCCCACCCAGTCTGCCCATTTGAGCTTGTAAGTTCAGTTTATGTTTTCCTAGAAGTCTGTTGCCCCTTACCCCTGACCTCCAGAATTCCTTTATGTCTATCCCATGCATTCTTAAATCCTGTGATTGTTTCAGCCCCCACCACTTCCTCTGGTAGGGTGTTCCACTTGTCCACCACCCGGTCTGTGAAGAAATTCTTCCTCATGTTTCCTCTGAATCGTCCTCCCTCCTTCATCCCATGCCCTCTAGTCCCGGGACATCTTTTTCGCTTAAAAATAGTGTATTCCTGCACCCTGTTCCTCCCTGTAAGATACTTGTATGTCTCTATCATATCCCCTCTCTCTCTCCTCCAGGGAGTACATGTTCAGTTCCTTCAACCTGTCCTCATAGAACTTGTGATGCAATCCATGTACCATCTTTGTTGCCCTGCTCTGAACTTTCTCTACCCCGTCTATGTCCTTATGTAAGTAAGGTCTCCAGAACTGTACACTGTACTCCAGGTGGGGCCTCACTAGTGTCTTGTATAGTGGAATTATGACCTCCCTTTTCCTGCTGGTGATGCCCCTGCCTATGCATCCCAGCATCCTATTTGCTTTACCTGCTGCCTTGTCACACTGTTTCCCTCAGCCCGATTTCAGAAGCTGCAGCAGATCGGTCTTGCCAGAAGCATCAGGCTGAGCCTGTGCCACCTCCAAAGCCTTCTCCCATGGGGCGTTCTGGTATTGGACCATGTGTGCCAGAAAGTTCAGGGAACGGATAGTGCAGGTAGCAGAGGCACAGACCTTCTTGCCAAATTGGTCTATCTGGTCTGGAGTCTCTGTCGGGAGGCTGAGTGCTAATGTGCCTGGGCCACGTAGAGTGGTCATGGACCGTGTTAATGACTACAGAGTCAGTCTATGGGTGCTCCCCATAAAAGGGTTCATCCCTCGGAGCATTATATAGGCGATATGCCATCTTAAGATGTCACCAGAGTAGAGGATGGATGCTTCCAAGCAGCCCTACTGACATCCTTGAAGGAATCAATAAGGGGTGGAACTACCAAGGGTAGTGACTCCTTTTTACAGAGAAAGATGGCCAGCCAACATCATTCTGGGTCCATTTCCTCAGTGTCCCAACCCATAAGGGATTGGATGTACCTCATCACCCCCATAAAAGTAGGGTCATCTGGACGGCAAGTCAGAGCCATCCGATTCATCAGAGGGAGAGGAGGAGTAGTATTTTCCAAACTCACCAAAGTCTGAAGATGGAGAGGACGAGTGATGATGTATTTGTCGGTGAGTACTGGGATGGCTGGCGCCAGCTCTGTCAGGCTGTGGAGTAGGCTCTTTAGGAGGTGGCGTTGGAGCTGTCCTAGGAGGAACCTGGACCTTTTCCGGATTTGGAGGAGGGTCCTTAGGAGTTAGAGAAGGGGGCTCCTTCAAGGACTCTGCATCCTTAAAGTACACCCACCAAGCTGCAGAAAGGGCATTAAGATCTGTGGGCAGATTCTGAGGAATGACTGGGGGAGCCAGCATCAGCGGGGTGGGGTTGGAGGGTGTCAGTTCCATAGGTTTTGTTAACCTGGGCGTTGGTTCTATGGGTGTCGGTCCCTGGGGCATAGAGTCATCAGACACCAGTCTATCAAGTAGATAAGCATGGCACCGGCTGAGTAACAACAGGGTTGGCCGGTGACAGCAGAGAGTTAGAGGACGACGGCTGAGGCATCACTGGAGTAGACATTGGGGTGGCCAGCGTCAACCAGACAGGCATGGGCTGACGCCAGTCTATAGATGCAGCCAGCAGCGGACGAGAAGGAAAAGCCTGTCCCAAGGAGATGGCTCCCAAGAGGGGCAGAGGTGTCACTCTCGCGGGGAGAGATGAGCACATGCTTCTGCCATCGGGAGGGCGATGGGCAAAGACTCTGCACCCAAGGAGGACCCGGTCGAGCCACCTGGTTGAGAACCCGCCTAATGTAAGGGCCTGAGTGTTGGGAGCTGTGAGGCGGGGGACTGACCCTTTTATACCACAGGCCGATGTCGGGGCGGGCTGACATCAGGGGGCGGTCCCCTGCTATAAACTGCTAGCTAAAAGTTTTCCATGGGGTCCTAGTGCCTGCTAGCTTCAGTGCTAATGGTGCTGACTGCTGCAAGAGCCCCCTCGAAGTAAGCTCTACAAGATCCACACTGGGTCATCAAACAATATAAAGTGGGTAAGGAACACATACAGAATTCAAAAGCCAGTTGCTTTCTAATTTCCATCACAAACATGGCTGCCACTTTTACTCATATATAAAAACCTTCAACTAGGCCTTAAAAACAAAAGTCCATTAAATTAAACAAAGTAGGTAAATGATTTAATGTTATTTACACTCATGTGCCGCTCTGTACAAACACATATATTTAAAAAAATCAAGTACTATTCAGAGTTTCCATTGCTGGTATTTGATGACCATGACAAATCCCCCCTATCCCTACTAATTTGCCACAGAACTCCCAGCTCCTTACCCTGCAACAGATAAAATTAAGGTTTTGGCTCCACTTGAGGTAGAGGAGTGTGTGTGTGTGTGTGTGTGTTTTTCCAGAGGCGCATTCTACTACTGGAATAATGTACAGCCCTGAATTCTTCTACTCCGTCGTAAACAATCACTCAATGTATAATTGTGTGGAAAGACAGATGAAACAACTCTGTGGAGGGATTATTTTACATTATTTAGCAACATGGTATTGTATTGGTTTTATAAGTTTTACAATGCAAATTTTTTTAAAAGTTGCCAATGGGGCCATTTTATATAAGCAATAAGACACTTCAGGGATGTTGGTTGTACTAGGTTTATCCCATGGTCAGGGATTGAAGGCACTCTGCTTTGCCTCATGCCTTACAATGCCCCCCGACGATGGGGTAAACCTAGTACAACCAATGCTCTGTCATGCGTACTGCTTAGTTATAGATGGGAAGGGAGGGGGGGAGAGAGAGAGATCTCTGGATTCTCACCAAGTGCACTCTCCCACTGTCTGTGAAGAATGGACAAAGTATCTCCTTACCTGAATTTCATCCCTCATGAACTTATGGTGAACTTCTCTTCTGGCCTTTATTCCCATTCCAGCATGGTAAGGGCCACAAGCTATCATCATCTTTTCCAGCTCCATAGTTACTTGTTCTGTTGCCCTCCTTGAAGGACAGTAAATGATGGTTGGGCCTTCAAACTCAAAAGAAAACCTACAAATCACCAGGATCACTTATCAGTATTAAACATTGTCTATTCAAAGAATCAAATCACCTGTTTTGAGCATCTCAGTATTAAACATGTAATGGGCTATGTATAGGTCAGCTACCAATGCAGATTTTATTCTGTAAATACTCTTTATACTATGCCAGTAATAAATTCCTGATGTAATTAGGCTTTTATATATGTCCGGTAGTGTTACTATGTTGTGTCTTAGTTTTTCCCCGATAAGTTGCGGTTTTTCCCAGATAACTTTGCAGCTTGTATGTTGTCCATTTTATATGGAAAATGTAATAAACTTATATTATTTTAAAAAAGTAACAATAATACCCAGTCCTGACATCAAGTAATCATAATACTCATTCAGCCAACCATTTGCAGTTTCCTCAGTTTCATAGGTTCAGATTAATCCCTTTTCCTTTACTTCTTATTCTGCATAAAACTGTATACACCATTTATTTTATACATCATAATCAAGGCCCCTAGAATTCTGTGGCTGCAGAAATGAAAATTATGTACTTCGTGCAATTGTTGATCTTCCAGAATGTCTTCCCCACTGATTGCCACTAATGGATCTGGGGCAGGAGACAATAAGACCCCGCAAGAGCACATTCTTTGCGTGGTGGGAGTGGATGTCGGCTATGGACAGCACCTGCGCACTTTACATGGTGCCAGGCACACCAGCAAATAACTATCACCAGCTCCCTCACGCAACTCCGTTCTGTTCACCAGGACAGAAACAAACTGGAGAAAATAAGAAAGGGTTAAAGAGTTTCTAGCCCAGAGGGATAAGGAAAGGATTCAGGAAACAAAAACAAAGAACAAACCCGACTACCAACTTAGAAATAAGACCAGAGCAGACTAGAAGGCAAAATAAGTAGTTGAGTCTATAAAGCCAGAACCTCATACCACTAGCCAGACAGAAGGTGGACTGTGGTCTAGAAAAACAGGGCAGCAGCTCTGAGCCTGTGGCTCTGGCAGAAGAACAAGGAGGATGTCCATGATTGGAACTCCCTTATCAATGAGATGGCAGAAAAGGAAAGAAACACAGACTCCTGGAAAAAATGGGGCAACTCCATACTACCAGACAGAGAACTGATTAAACTCATGAGTTAACCATGTCCCTCTTACATCAGGGAAGAAGAGGTGCATCTGGAGTTGCAGGACTGGACAGTCCAAGGGAGACGAGATGTGTTCATCTCCCAAATCCCTCTTAAGGGTAGTGGGCAAAGGCCCAAATACATTAGTAAGAAAGGGCATACCAAACAAAATAAGCTGGCACAGAAAAAGCCTAGATCACACAAATGACCCACTTCTCCTGCAACCAGAGGGATTTACCCTATCAGAGAGCTAGTACAGTTGATCCAAAAAGGTGCAGCTGCCAAGCAGAGTTAAACTGGATAGTGCCTTGAGGCACATGCTACATTTAGCAACTAACAGGGACATACCCACGGATGGAATATATCGAATGCAAGGAGGAGGAGGAGAAGGAAAATGGGAAGAAGAGACCACCTTTCCCTAAATCACTTTTTTCTGTTAGTGAGAGTGGGCACCCAGAGGACTGACCAACTCCTTTTTTTATATGTAATGAAAAAGAAATGTCCACTAGAAGAATGTAACTAAGGAGATGCCCTAAGCACCAGCAGTGTGAGCAGGCTCTGTCCGAGCGAGGGATGGTTACAAGTGTTCTGGAATAGCGCCATGTCATATTTCTGTTGGTTAATAATTAATATTCACTGTGTTGAATTGTGCTGATCACGCGTTTTTTTTTTCTGTAAATCTGAGTTCAAGGGAAAACAACAATTTTGCTGATCTGAACTGGTTCCTTTGTCTTCAGAAAACTGCCCGAAGAGGCAGCTGCAGTAATGGGAGGATAACTGAAAGCTAAAAGCCCAGCCACTGTATTTACATCTGAATAGGCCTGTTGGGGAAAGGCTGTGGGCCAAGCCGTCTCCCCAAGCGCAGGGGGTGGTGCCTAGTGTCTCCCACAGAGTAGCAGAAACAAAATCCCCCCCCCCAACTGGGGGGTGACCCCTCCAGCTAAGAAACTCTGCAGTTGAGTTTTTAAAATTAAAACATGGCAAGACACTTAGTCAGTTAAATGTTTAAATAAAAACATATAGAGCCGGTTGGTTATTTGTAGCCATGTGACAAAGGCCAGCCACTCACAACAGGGAAATCAGAGGCAGCACTTTTGTACCTGCCTTTGAAAAGCCAGGGAAGGTTTGCTGAAATTCAGTCCTATATGTACTGAGGAAATGATCAGATGGGACCCCTATTTTGAGTTCCATCACAAAACAGGTAAAAAGAAAATTTTTATTTTATTGGACTGTAACTCCATTAACTGCACTGGAACAAGGTAGAACTATAAGACAGATTTAGGAAAGTTAAGTACAGTGTTTTTGTATATTATCCAGCTTTTATTTTCTGATATCTTGTAACCAAATCTTTGAATGCTATTTATATGTTAAATTATACTATCCAACAGATATTAGTAAAGTCTTTGGTATAATTTTTGCAATACTGTACCTCTGAACCTGTCTGTTGCATGTGTAAGCTTGGGAAGGTTTTGTTCAAACAATACCACGCCTGACCTAACGCTTAAAGGTCGAACACTACCAGGACGGAACATGAGAAGGGACTCTGAGTGTAAGGGGGAGATATGCGAGGTCTCACAGAGTGGTCTGTGGGGTTTGAACTGGTCTCTGCGTTTCTCTGTAAAAGACACATATAGGGTGTATAGGGCACCCCGAAGGCCTACACATGCCTGTGGCTTTTCTGGTTCGTTACGTAATGGCCAAGAGGGTTCTCTCCCAGGAACACAGACTCAAGGCTGTGTTTTCACCCCTCACACAGAGAGAGGGAACCTGAGGATGTCCTGGCGGACGCTTAGTTGTAAACCCAGCGAGCACCCTGGAAGGACAGGAGAGGGTTCCCTGACCCACACCACACAGTCTGCACTCAGGAAAGTTCAA
This sequence comes from Neoceratodus forsteri, assembly GCA_016271365.2. NCBI lineage: Eukaryota > Metazoa > Chordata > Ceratodontiformes > Ceratodontidae > Neoceratodus > Neoceratodus forsteri. The sequence goes on from CM057453.1 coordinate 1,401,404,388, forward strand.
TGTAAGCCCAGGGAACCCCACCCCACAGGAGTGTGCCTGTGACAGGCAGGACGTGGTAGTCAACTGTGATATTCTGAAAGATCAACAATACTGTAAGTACCTAAGTTTCATATTTTCCAGTAATCAATATTCATCACTGATTCCCACTTATGGGTCAGAGTATCAACCTTTCCCTTCTTTTCTGAGGTAGGAGCTGGCTCACCCTTAGGGTAACAGATACCCACAGCTCTTTGCATGGGGGAGAATACAAGAGGGTAGGTGCTCCTCACAGACTGGTAGGACACAAGACTGGTCAGGGCCTGGCAGGGGCTCTTGTGGCACAGAAGCAAAAAAGAGTTCCAACAGCTGTCACCTGACCCTGAGAAACAAGAACTGAGCACCCTGGAAACACAGGTTACTCATGTATAATAGTAGTTCTCCAAGTGGTATATGTTGTTCATCCACACTTCTTGGCATATCCTTTCCCTTTAAATATCTTGCCGGCGACTTCCGGTGACGTCACGGGGCTGCAAGGAGCTTAACTCTCAGTGCTCCTCGACCTATCAACCACTAAAAGCTCCAAAAACTAAATAATTTCACTCTAAAATGTCTCGGAGCTCAGGAGGAACGCCTATAGCAAGTAACAGAGGCAGAAACAAGCCAGAGATGGCAACCGATGTAATACAGACCCTCCAAGTAGATCCGTCTCATCCGCAAGCTCTCACATGGCGGCCTACGATACTGACGGAGAGAATGAACAGCTCTCTAGGCCCAGGTTTGAAACACTCCTAACCGAAATCAAGAGAATCCAGAAAAGAAAACAAGCAAGAGTTCAGAGCCATGCAAAAACAACTGACCACACTTGAAACGCGCATTGACTCGATTGAAGAACGGGTCTTGGAAACAGAAGATACATCTGCACAGATCTCTGAGTTAGTCCAGGCCCTGCTACAGCAAACAGGGGAATTACAAGCCAAATGTCTGGACCTGGAAGGGCGGTCCCGACGTGAGAACCTACGGCTGTATGGACTCCAGGAGGATATGTACACCTCTCCGGTGGCTCCCTTTCAAGAAAATTTATTAAAGGACGTTTTAGAGCTCCCTGTCACGTATGAGCTCCATACTCAGAGAGCCCACCAATCCCTCCAAATAAATCCCTCTGCCCCGCTGCTCGCCCACGCTCTATCGTCTTCAAGCTTAGCTCATTTAGTGTAAAGGAGGACATTCTAAGACAGACTTGGGCCAAAAAGGAAATAAAATACCTCTCCCAACGTTTCTTTTTAGATCATGACTACCCCCAGGAGATACAGCAACAGCGGATGCGTTACCTGCCAATTTTGAGGGCTCTCTGGGAGAAGGTAATCCGCTTTCATACTCCTTATCCCTCTAGGCTGCAGATTTTCTGGGAAGACGGGGTTAAGGTCTACTCCACGGTGGAAGAGGCATCGGAGGCTCTGAAATAAAGGAAAATTCAAGTGCCAGATGTCCGGAACCAATCTGCAGGGTGAAGCGGGCAGGCTTGGCAGCGCACCATGAGCAGGAAGTGAGGGGGAACCAAAATACTCCAGCACTCGGAGGCACTGCGCAGAATCCAATGCCTACTCAACAAGAAAACCAACCAAGCGGACAAATCGTGAGTCAGTAAAATAACTCCAACTACGATCGAAGATCTTCTACAGACTCCCCCACCATCGGCGAACTGCTCTTTAGCTAAGTACTCTTCTAACATTTGACTTTCTAGTCTTTTCAGTTCAAACTGAGGGACTTGGGTGGGGGGGATAGAGGAGTGGATTGGAAAAAGCTGACCTAACCTTTTACTGCTGCGGGGTACAAATAACATTGGCCCAGTTTGTCAGAGACTTCCCGAATTAAAATATGCAGGGAGGGCTTTGACCCACCCAAATGCATCTGAACCCTAAACATGAAAAGGGTTTATGGGTATTACTCCCCTCCTGCACTCAGCTGTTGTCACCCCCGTTGGGGAATTTCTTGTGCTTGACGTGGAGTATATGAGGCAGGAGGATGGGAGATAATGGATCAATCTTTCTCAGCACTAAATATGCATTCATTTAAGTGGTTTCATAAGTATACATTCTGTCCTGTTAACAAAGAGTCAGGAATTTAGAGTGTGGTTGGGTCCTAGGGCACAACAAAAAATGTTCTTTTACTTGCAACCCGTGCCTGGTATACCAAAAAAGTGCTCACACTTTTTCTATTCGGAGCCCTAAGATACCGCGGCTCCAGAGGAAGTTTAACGGAAACGGAAGCACCTGTAATCCTCCTCGTTCTCCTCAGAGGGAGGACACAGAGGCCAATACTGTAGATTAGCCTCCAGCCTTGGAAGCAACCAGTTGTGTTATAGTTTTTATGGTTACGATTAAAGTTGAAGCCATGTTGGCTTTTGTATTTAATTTTGTTCGTAATGGGCCAATGGATTCTAGGAGCAGTAACACCCCTCCACCAGGGTTGACAGGACTGGGGGGAGGAAGGGAGCCACCACACCAGGCAAAACAGTAACCCACAGTGCACGTTCAAGCATTTTAAATAAGTAAATCATAAATATGTCACAGATATATACCATTTGCAAATATAATGTTCATCAGGTAACCAACCCTATTAAATGCAGTACAATTCTGCAATACTTAAAAAGGGAGAGTGCCAACATTATCCTGCTACAGGAAACCCACTTCTCACAGGTGGAACATAAAAAATTTGAACGTTGGTTTCTCTTGTGTGGCGGCTTCCTCTTATAGAGGAGGTAAAAGAAGAGGGACTGGTATAATGATCAGACAAGGGGTTCAGTTTGAATTCAAGGACCGGATTATTGATAAGGAAGGGAGATTCGTATTACTCAAGGGTTACCTAGATGGGCAAATGATGACTGTAGCCTCAGTATATATACCCCCAGCATCTAACTTTGGGGTATATAGAGCATTTTTTTACACAATTAGTGTATGGGCGGAGGGCCAACTAATATGTGGAGGGGACCTTAATGTAAACATTACTGAAGGGGCCCTAGGTCACCCTACCCTGGGTCGGGTAAACAAAACCACCAGGGAAGTACAAAAACTTCTCCAGGAATTGGGTTACGAGGATGTCTGGCGATTCCTACAAGGTTCTGCACGAAGACACACCTTTTATTACCAAGCCCACGATTCTTACTCCTGTCTGGATTTCATCTTAGCCCCTCGGGAACAACTAAATATGGCCCAAAACATATGGATGGGAGACGTCACCCTCTCCAACCATGCCCCAATTTTCTGCACACTTAAGACACAGACAATAAGGAAGAAAACCTTCTGGAGATTGAACCTTTCCCTCTTGAGGGACAAGGAGACTCAGGAGGCGATTATGGACTCAGTCTCTCACGCCCTTCTGGACAACGACACCCAGGATACCTCAGTGTCAATTGTTTGGGATACTATAAAAGCGATAGTCAGGGGGAAGCTTATCAGAATTTCCTCCCATAAAAAAAAACAAAAAAAACAGAGGGAATCTCACCGACACTCCTTAGAAGAGAAAATTAAAGCTCTTGAGGAACTTCAGAAAGTTAGGGTCACTAAAACTAGAAGCCGAGAGCTGGCTATACTAAAAAAAGAGCTTAACAATATTCTTGAGTGCGCTACAGAACAGAAATTAATATTCCTACGACATAAATATTATGATGGAAGCCCTCGTTTTCTGAGATTAACAGCGAGTCAACTGAGGGCCCAGAGAGTCAGATCCACCATCCTGAGAGTAAGGAACCCTACGTCAGGCAAACTTCAGAGTACTATAAAAGGGATATCTGAATCCTTTTTGGATTACTACAAAACACTTTATACAGCGACCTCCCCACCACCTGACCATAAGATCCAGGAGTTTCTTTACTCCCTTGACCTGCCCACCCTGACTAAAGATCAAAGTACCCAATTAGTCTCCCCAATATCTATGAAGGAGAAAGAATCGGTAATAGGAGGTTTAAAAACAGGGAAATGCCTGGGATCTGATGGTCTCCCGGGCGAATTTTACAAAATCTTCTCTAAAACCCTAACCCCGCTTTTGGGCAGAGTATTTTCATTTATAACAACAAAGGAGGGTGTGATTCTTCCTTCGTGGAACGGAGCAATAATTTCTGTCATACCAAAGGCAGGCAAGGACCCTTCACACTGTGCATCGTACAGACCTATATCAGTACTGAACACAGACTATAAAATCTTTGCATCAGTATTGGCCAAGAGACTTATTCAACTAGCCCCAACCAAAATCCATATGGATCAGTGTGGCTTTATTCCTGGCCGTCAAGCACAGGATAATGTTAGGCGCACTATTTATATAATGGAACAAATACAGACACAGAAGTCACCTGCACTTTTTCTTGGGCTTGATGCAGAAAAGGCTTTTGACACGGTCTCTTGGAAGTTTTTGAAGGGGGTCCTTGCCTGCTTTGGCTTTCCGGCTCAATTCTGAGATACCATTTTCAAGTTCTATAGCAGACCTACCTGTTACATCAGGATAAATGGTCATATATCAGAAAGTTTCAACCTACACAGGGGGACTAGACAGGGTTGTCCCCTATCCCCTCTTATTTTCGCTTTCTATATTGAGCCTCTGACCCAATACATTCGTCTTTCGACTGATATTAAGGGAATATCGATGGCTAAGACAGAACATAAATTAGCTCTTTTTGCTGGTGATCTATTGATTTATTTGTCAGACCCCGACTCATCCATAAGCGCCCTCTTTCAAAAAATTCAGGATTTTTCCATTTTATCTGGTTACTCCCTTAATATATCTAAAATAGAAGCTCTCTCTATTGGATTTGATCCCACTTCTGCCCTCAGATCCAGATACCCAATCAAATGGGATAAGCAATCCATCAAGCACCTGGGGATACAGATCCCTAAGGACCTGTCCCTCCCACATTCCCAGAATTACACTCCATTAGTGACAAACATCAAACATGATCTCAGAAGGTGGAATCTTTTCCCGACCTCTTTCTATACATGTACCCTTTCTCTTAAAATTAATATCTTGCCACGTTTTCTATATCTCTTTCAATGTGTGCCATGTGCTGTCTCACCGAAAGAACTACTATCATGGCAGAAATCCATGGGCACTTTCCAGTGGAATCATGGAAAACCCAGAGTTAATATGCATAAATTATACCTGCCCAAACCTCTTGGCGGTGTGGCTCTCCCCTCCTTGTTAGACTACTGAACAGCTGCACAGATGAGACTGGCGCTTCTATGGGGCACAGGATCTTATGTAGCAGCTTGGAAACAGATAGACCTGGCGAGATCAGTGAACCCTCTACTGCCAGCATGTTTGTTCTCAGCACCCCTACTTAAACAGTTGGTACAATTAGTTCCAAACACCACGGCCACTGTACTGAAGGGCTGGAGTTGGGGAAGTAAAAGTAAAGCTGTACAACAGCAAATATAGAAATATCAATGGTTTGTAACGATGCCCCAATTTAGGTCTTCCATCCAGGGGCAATGGTATGAAATCCAAACAAGCAAAGAACTGGTGGCCCCCTGGCAACTTCTCAGGGGTAACACAGTGATAACATTTGAAGAGGCACAGCAGAGATACCTCTGGACAGAGAGAGACAGGCTATATTATTACCAAATCCGAGACTTTATATCTAAACAAATTAGGGACGGAGAGGATAGGTTTGAAATAAATGAGGACCTCCCCCCATTTTCGAATATTTGGGCCTCCTCCCAGGGAGAAAACGCCATCTCTATTATTTATAAATTTCTAATTCAGGAAAAGGCACATTATATGGACCCAGTAAAATCTAGGTGGGAATCGGAATTTGCTCAGGCAATACCCGGACGAGAATGGAGTAAGGTGTGGAAAGGCACTTGGTCCACCACAACATCTCCTATCTGGAGAGAATTTGTTTGGAAGATCAGAATAAGATTCTTCATGATACCTACCATGGCAGCCCTTAGAAAACTGGGGACTCATTCCCGGTGTTGGAGGGAGTGTGGGGTGGCAAGGGCATCTCATAAGCACATTTTCCTAGATTGCCCCAAAATATCTAATTTCTGGGATCAGGTGGTTCAAAGTACAACACTGGCGCTTAACCTTCAGCATCCCCCTTCAGGGATCAGTCTGTTATTAGGTATCCCACCTATGGGGGTTAAAGATAAAATGGCTTTGTACCTATGGTCCATTATGCTGTGTGCAGCTTATAAAGCCATTTCTAAAAGATGGCTGCAAGAGGCACCTCCTCTGATCTTGGAATGGAGGTCCTTAATAGCCATCATAAAGCACAAGAAGCAGAAGTCTTTTGCTCTGCAAGATAGAATGGAGGCATACATCTCTCGTTGGGCCAGATGGGAACCAACGCAGGATCAAACCGAGGGAGAGGTAGACCCTTAGATGGGTTGAAATGTTGAGATTTAAGCCCTGGGGATAGTGATTACTGTGGGAACAAGATTACGTATGAACCAGAAGTGGTAAACTTCCGGCCCTCTATGTTACGTTAAATATCAGTTTGTTAAACATCAAATTATCTATTTATTGTTTTGGTGGGGACTATAGGCTACTTGCTCCTATTACCTGAAATGGATGAGCCTGCTCCTAAATGAGAACTATGGGAACATTATCCAGTATGAATGTAACAGAGTAATGTACCCCTTTACCCTTTTTACATCCGATGGGCCACATTAGTTTTAATTTATCTTTTTTTCTTGTTCTACATTTTTATGTACAAATCTGACGTGTTTTTCTCTGCACTATGTAATGGAGAGGCTGTAGTTAGAAACAGCCACATGTTGTATTATTCATGATAGTAATCTTGTTGCATCATTGCAGTAAGTGTGTGTACTCCAATTCTTTTACAATAAAGGAAGTATAAAAAAAATAAATATCTTGCCGGAAGGTCTACAAGCTGGCTCCTCCCACCCACCCGGGTGGTATATTCCTAGGCTCTGCCCCTTGCCACCAGATATTGCCCGCTGGAAGCAGAGGTTGTGCATCGAAGCCAGGGAGGTCGGGTGGGTCAGTCTGGATGAACAACATATACCACTCCTAGAACTACTGTTACAGGTGAGTAACCTGTGTTTCTAGGATCATGGATATGTTGTTCTTATCCACACTTCTTGGCAGACTCCTAGCAGTTCTCTGGGAGAAGGGAGGCAAGGCGCACACCCCCTACTTAGGGATCAGAGAATGGAGAACTGAGGCCCCAAAACCAGCATCCCGGCATGACTCTAGGTCAATGTGGTAAAGGGAAATGCAAGTGTGTGCAGACTTCCAGGTAGCAGCCCTGCAGATTTACTGGATAGGGACATCCCTAGAAGCAGCCACCGACGCAGCAGTATGGCGGGTGGAATGAGCCCTTAGCCCTACAGGAGGCTCTCTACCCACCAACCTATAGCAGAGATCAATCCATGATGTAATCAATCTGCCAATCGTCCGCTTGTCTGCAGGTCTGCCAGGTGCAGCTTCAGTGTAGGTGACAAACAGCTGGTGAACCTATCCCCGAACTCCAGCCGTGCGTGCTTCATAATAAGAGAGCGCCCATCTCAGGTCCAAAGTATGGAGCCTGTACTCGGCCTCCAAGATGTGACTGGGGTAATACACCGGCAGAGTCATCACCTGGTTCAGGCGAAACTCCGACACAACCTTCAGAAGGAACTTCTGATTGGGGCGCAGGACAACCTTGTCCCTGTTGAAGACCAGATAGGGAGACTCAACATAGTGTGCCTGGAGCACCCCAATCCTTCTGGCTGACATGATAGCCACCAGGAAGGCGGTCTTCCACGACAGGTGTGACATTTCACTCATGTGCATCGGTTCGAATGGCTTACCTATGAGCTTTGCCAGTACCAGTTCATGCACTGAAGGGGAAGTATTTATTTATTTTATCTATTTAGTTTTTGTTGACCGGGTAAGTGCACTAGACAAATTCTGCCTATTTTCAGGCACGACCCGGGAGGGGAAGGGAATAAAGATGAATGCCAAATGACCTTGAACCAGATTAAACTGTTGGTGGTATTTTTAGTGAATGAGGAAAATTTGTCCAGGACACTGGGGACATTCCCCTACTCATTTCGATAAGTGCCATGGGATCTTTAACATCCACCTGAACTACCACCAATCCAGGCAGATGGGACCTCGGTTTAATGTCTCATCCGAAAGACGGCACCTCAGAAGTGCAGCACCCCTCTCATGCTGCACTGCAGTGTCAGCACTGGGATAAATATGGTCAAAGCCTTTGAAGAAACGCCAGACCACCATCTCCTATGCCACCGGCTGCCGACCGGCCCGTGCCCGGTAAGCAGAGATAGCTGCCAGGCGCACCTTAAGGGTTGTAGACCGAAGACGCCCCCTTTGGGGAGAGACCAAAGGTAGTCAAGAATGCTAGCCACCGGACAGGACAAAGGGTCCAGGCCCTTGTCCTGACACCAAACAGAGAATCTCTTCCACTTGAAGGCATAGTACTTCCTGGTCAATTCCTTCCTAAATGCCTCAACTACAGTGAGGACATCTTCAGAGAGACCCAAAGCCTGGAACCCTAGCCGCTCAGGAACCTGGCTGGCGGGTGCAGGGATTGAAGGTCCAGGTTGAGGACCTTACCCTGACTGAGAGAAGGTCTGGGCGTGTTGGAAGATGCCTCGGGAGCCTGATGCTAAGGTGATCTGGGTACCAAAACTGGCGGGGTCAGTTGGAGCCACCAGGATCACCTGTGCCTTGTCCCTCCTGACCTTGAGGATCACCTTGTGCATCAAGAGAAGTGGAGGGAAGGCATAAAAGAGGCCTGGGGTCCACGGCCTTGAGAAGGCATCTCCCTGCAGCGAGTCCTGCTGTGGGGAGCAGGTAAAAAACAGCCTCAGCTTTGCATTCTCCCTGGAGATGAACAGGTCCACCTGGGGGGGGTGCCCCACTGGAGAAGAGGCTGTGTACTACCTCTGGATGGAGAGACCACTCATGGGATGCCTCACCCACATGGCTGAGGGCATCAGCCAGCTGATTTGAGGCTCCTGCCACATGAATGGCTAGGAGATCCCCCTCCAGTCAGCTCACGAGGGTCCAGATGTAGAGTGCTTCCCTGCACAGAGGCCAGGAGGGTGTGCTGTCCTGTTTGTTGAGATAGCACATGGTCGTGGTGTTGTCGAGGAACAGAGCGAATGCAGTCAGCGCCAGCCGAACTGCTCGGAGCTCCAGCAGGTTGATGTGGCATCGGGACTCCTCAGGAGTCCAGAGCCCATGGACTCTGTGGTTCCCCATGTGGGCATCCCAGCACATGAGAGAGGCGTTAGTCATCACGATGATCATCTGCTCAGGGCAGACAGACAGAATCCCCTCCTACAGATGCTCTAGGGAGGTCCACCATTGGACAGCGTCCCACATCTTCTGGGTCACAGTGACCAGCTGGTAGAAATGACCTAGTTGCTGAATCCACTGGCTGGCCAGCTCCCATTGAAGGGGGCGCATATGCCATAGGGCCCATTGGACCACGGAGGTGCAGGCCGCCATGTAACCCAGAAATCGTAGGATGTCCCCAGGCAGGGCACAAGAGCCCAACCAGACATAGAAACATAGAAGTTGATGGCAGATAAGGACCGCAAGGCCCATCCAGTCTGCCCATAAAATGACTGGCTAAGGAGGAGAGAACCTCTGCTCTGTCCACCGGGAACCTGGCTCTGGCTCAGCAAGAGTCGAGCTCTGCCCCAATGAAGCAGATCAACTGTGAAGGCACAAGTTCCGACGGCCTCGTTGACTAGGAGGCCAAGGTTGATGCAGATCTGGAGGGCCAGATCCCTGGACCTCTCCGCCTCCAGTCTGGAGGGACCCAATATAAGCCAATCATCCAGATAGGGGTATACTCTGACCCCTCGACGTCGAAGATGGGCCACCACCACCGCGATGTATTTGGTGAAGATCCTGAAGGCCGATGACAAGCCGAAAGGCATGGCTTGAAACTCGTATAGGGTTCTCTCTGCCCTGAAGCGGAGGAATCTTTGGTGTGTCGGAAGAATTGGGACGTGGAAAAACACATCCTGCAGATCCAGGGAGTAGAACCACATGTTCTGCTCGAAAGATGGTATGATCTGAGACATAGAAGATTGATAAATAAGCTAGGTAGGCTCGGGGTGGGTCAGAAGTTGGTCAACTGGGTGGCAAACTGGTTGACTGGCAGAAAACAGAGAGTGGTGGTAAATGGTATACAGTCAGAAGAGATGCAAGTCACAAGTGGGGTACCTCAGGGATCAGTCCTGGGGCCAGTCCTATTCAACATCTTCATTAGTGACCTCGCAGATGGACTAGAGGGTAAGACTTGTCTGTTTGCAGATGACACCAAGATCTGCAACAGAGTAGATGATCCAGATGGGGTGGGCAGAATGAGAAGAGATCTGGATAAACTAGCAAAATGGTCAGAAGAGTGGCAACTGGGATTTAATGCAAAGAAGTGCAAAATCATGCACATAGGGAAGAGAAACCCTGAAGCCACTTATAGGCTGGGAAGGAGTTGCTAGCAGTCACAAAGGAAGAAAGAGACTTGGGCATCATCATCACTGATGACCTAAAATCATCAAGCAGACCTCTAAAGCAGTAGCTAAGGCTAGGGGTGTTAGGGTGTATTAGTAGGGTATCACTAAGTCGTAAGAGGGAGGTAATAATCCTCTGTACAAGACATTGGTTAGGCCCCATCTGGAGTACTGTGCAGTATTGGAGGCCACACCTTCACAAGGACAATAACCAAATTGAGGCAGTCCAGAAAGGGCAACCAAAATGGTCAGGGACTGCATCAGAAGACATATGAGGACAAATTAACGGAGCTCAATATGTATACCCTTGAGCAAAGGAGGGAAAGAGGTGATATGATCGAGACATTTAAACACCTTAAGGGGCATAAACAAGGGAAAGAGTCTAACATGTTTAAATATAAGAAAAATAGCAGGACAAGAGGACACAGCATGAGATTAGAGGAGGCCGATTAAGGGGAATGTGAGGAAATTCTTTTTCACAGAAAGGGTGGTAGATGCATGGAATGGCTTACCACAAGAAGTGGTAGCTATGAATACAGTGCAGGGCTTCAAACAGGCATGGGATACGCATAAGGGAGCAATACGAATGACTATGAATAGATAGGTCACTGACAGAGCAAAGGCCGATGGCACATTTATAAGGTAGAAAAAGAAATGGGCAGACTGGATGGGCCTTGCGGTCCTTATCTGCCGTCAACTTCTATGTTTCTAAGTTATCATTCTGAAGGTGCAAGACCTGAGAAATTGGTTCAGGCCGTGCAGACCTGGAATGGGGTGCCAGCCCCCCCATTCATTTCAGGACCAGGAAGTACCTGGAAACGAACCCTGGGTTGACAGGGGAATCCGTGACTCTGACCACTACCTCCTTGTGGAGGAGTTGGGCGATGTCGTCTTGGAGAGCCGACTGAGTGTCCACATATACCTTCTCCTCCCACTGAGCGTGGGCTCGGCTTGGTGGGTACTGCTCGAGTTCCAAAGGCAGCCCCTGGCCGACCACTTCCAAGACCCACCTGTCCATTGTGACAGTAGACCAGGCAGAAAGGAACTGGCACAGCAGGCCTCCCACGGGAAGACTCAGAGTGGGTGTGATGGGCATGGGGGTGGTCACCCCAATCCCGTCACTGTACAGGCTTGCCGGGACCGGCAGGATCTTTCCCTACACGCTACGGGCACCGAGCCCCTGACTTGGGCCGAGGGCGCCAAGATTAAGCCTGCTGCTGCCACAATTGGTACTGGGGCTGCTAGGCCGCAGGAAAAGAAGGCCATAAGGGCTTATGCTTCTGCTTTTTGGAACCCTGAGATTCCTTCTTGGTGGAAGCAATGGAGTCCAAGGTGGTACTGGACTTCTCGATGCATTGAAGGTGACCATCAACTCCTGGACCTAACAAGTCGGTGCCCAGGAAGGGAACGTCCGCCAGCTTGTGTTGGGTATCCACCGTGAAGGTCGAGACCCTCAGCTGGGCCTTGCAGTGTATGGCGACTGCGGCTGCCACCGAATGGGCACAGGAATCCCCAATGTCCAGAGCCGTTTGGAGTTGCTGTTTTGCCACAGCTCGACCCTGATTTCGGACCTGCTTGACCGTAGTTTGAAGGTCCACAGGGAGATGAGGAAGCACCTCATCTAGAGAGTCCAGGAGGGCATGGGAGCAGTGTGCCATGATGACAGCCAAGTTCGCCTGACGGAGACCAAGCGAAGAGGCAGCATAGACTTTTCTGGCAGAGTGGTCCAATTTTTTAGACTCTCTGTCTGGAGGTCTATCAGTGTCTCCTTGAATTGCCCAAGCGCCGAAACACAGATTCCGTCACCAACCCCTGAGCTGAGGGGTGCTCTGTGAACCCAGAACAGGAGCCGATGGGAACCGCATACTTGCAGGCCATGTGGGCTGTTGCCACAGGGCAGGGTGCTGCCAAAGCTCCTGGGCCGGGCCAACAATGGCTTCGGCCACTGGGAAGGCCTCTGTCAGAGAATCCCCTTCTGTCAGAATGCCTGTCAGGGGATATTGATCCCATTTCTGAACAGGCTCCAAAGGCATCCCCGAGGATTCGGAGATGAGACGGAGAATGCCCATGAAGGACGTGGGACCTTCCTCCAGAGAGACCTCTAAGCAAAACCTCAAACGGATGTGAGTGCAAAGAGGATTTCGACTCTGAGGAGTCCAGATAGACGGCTGACCACAGGGACGGTCGGGAGTGAGGGTGACCGACAACCTACACGGGAGGCTCTTATCTGGCCGAGACTCCTTGACAGGAGCCCCAGAGGGAGGCTGTTTAGGTGGCAGCTCCATCACAATTGGCAGAGAGGCTGGTTTCAGCTGAGCCAGGAGGGCCTTCACCGGCTCCGTGGGCGGAGGGACGGTGTCAGCCGGCCCCGGAGGAGTCAGCATAGGTCTAGAGGGCGACAGCCATGTGATGGCTGGTGTGGAAGCTGGGGTCGACTTTGGACCGGCCAACTCCAACTGCTGCTACATAAGATCCTCGTAGCGTCGATGCAACTTGCGCCGAAGCCTCTCCTCTTCCAAGGAGAACGAGGATGAACAGTGTTGGTGCCGTTTCTTGGAATGCCCAGAATGGCGTTTGTGAGTTCTCCTCAATCTGTTAGTCGAGGTTGACCAAGACCTCGACCATCGGGGGGGACCAATGGGGCGCTCAGAAGGAACTGAGGAGACCTGTGGCTCCTCCAGGTCAGGGACAGGGACTGTGAGGAGGTTCCCAGTAGTCTGGGTTTCCTCCTTGGTAGGTCCAGTCAGGACTGGAGTCCTGAACAAGGAATTGTCGGCCTCATCCAGTGACAACGGGTCGACAAGGTCAATAACAATTTTGTCTGGGTCGTTGTCCCATGTCTTAGCCAGCTGACCTGATGGGGATACTGTGTGAAGCCAACGGCTGAGGCTGCAATTTCGATCAAAATCAAAACTGGAGATTCCTGGGAACGAGACCTCCTCAATCCCAAGAACGACATCAACGAAACTTCTCCTTCTCTCTCGACTCCTTGGAATCCTTTTTACGGGAATGGAAGATATGCAAAGCAGACAGGCCCTCCCCCTTGGTCAGGAGGGACTGGCTCAGCTCCTTGAAGGAACATGTAAAGGCAGAGTCCAGTTTGAGCGGTACAAAGACCAATACAGAAGAGGACTGATCGGCGGCCCGAGCTGCCTCCTCCTCGAAAGCCTTCATTTGTTCGAGCTCTTCAGCAGACCCTGCAGCTGCAGAGACCACCCAACGGGCCTTTTTAGATTTGACCAGCGGGTTCCGTTTCTCCAGTCGGCCGAGCTGTAATCGTGCGAAGCGATCATCCAACACACTTTCGGCTGGAACGAGCGAGAAAAGTCAAAGGCCTGGGTATCATGATCATGGCCCAGGGAACAGATGAATGTGGCGTGCGGGTCAGTGCAAGACATCTTCTGCCCGCAGGACACCGGCGGAGCCCAGGCGAAGACTTTTCCTCCATCACAGTCGCGATCAAAAAACGATGAGGTAAAACTCTAACGAGTTTGAGTGTTGGTAAGTAATCCGAAGATTTATGCGCCAGGGCTTACTCAATGCAGAAGCGATAAGGACAGAACCTGAATCTTCCAGCGGAAAGGAAGATCTGATGTCAAGGGGCAGAGGTGAGGGATATACCACCCAGGTGGGTGGGAGGAGCCAGCTTTTAGACTTTCCAGCAAGATATTTAAAGGGAAAGGACATGCCAAGAAGTGTGGCTAAGAACAACACATCCACATCCCTAGAAAGAACAGTTATGTAAGAACTTACCATAACAGTAGATCTCCAAGAGAATCTCTTTCATCACGCAACACCTTTGGAACGATACCCACATCAGTCCTAGGACCACATGGAAACCTTGCAAGCCAGGGGATGCCAACAACGACATCATGTATCATTGTCTACATAAATGTGCATGTCCACCTCTCTTCAGTTCCCCGCTGAAGATCATGCTCAGAGGACCTCCCTCTAAGGAACCAGGAGGAACCCCAGCACTCTACATACCAGGTGAGACACAGTGCCAGAAAAGACAGCAATGGAAACGGCAAGATAGCAGCAATAGTCTGTTGTCATAACATTGAGGGAGAAGGAGGGTTGGACGGCATGGCCTGATGAAAGAGTCTCTCAAAGACCTACCGTTAAAGTAAGTTCTTATGTAACTGTTCGGTCTTCTTCAAGGATATCGCTCTCATCAGGCAACACCTTTCAAACCAGTCCCAAGCAATACAAAAAGCTAACAGTGTGGGCAGATGGAACATACAAGCTTATGACAGTAGGCCTTGCAGCACACCTAGGCCAAACCCAGCTCATCTAGGAGAGACAAGGTCCCAACTGTAATGCTTAGTGAAGGTGTGGACAGTTCTCCATGTTTCAGCTGCACAAATTTCTGCAACAGAAATGTTCTAAAAATAAGCTACAGAAGTGGCCATGCTTCTCGTGAAATGACCATAAACCACACCAGGAAATTCCTTGCAGAACTTCCTGTAACAAAACGTAATGTAATATAGTGTGCTAGCCATTTGGGTAAGCACTGTTTAGAAATTTGGGCACACTCTTTCCCAGGGGCAAACGAAACAAAAAGCTGAGAAGACTTTCTGCAGTCCTTTGTACAGTGTATACAGTACCCAGGTATTCTATGCACATCTAAGGTATGGAGCAATACTTCCCCTGGACTGGCATGCCCTGGATAATACACTGGTAGATGGATGGTTTGATTTAAAGTAAACTCAGACACCACCTTTGGTAGAAACTTAGGATTAGTACGCAAAGACACCCTGTCTTGGTGGAAAATCAAATAAGGAAGCTCACACATTAGAGCCTGCAGCTCTGAAATCATTTGCTCAGAAGTGACTGCAACTAAAAAGAATGCTTTCCAAAAAAAAAGTGTAAGCCGTAAGTTACAGCTGGTTCAAAAGATGCCAAAGTCATTTTTATTCCAAAACAAAATTGAATTCCCAAGCTGGGAATGGATTACGAATAGGAGGCTTTATGTGTAAAATGCCTCTCAAAAACGTACAGTCTACCTCTAACTAAGCAACCATATGGCCATCCACAGGCACATGGAAAACTGATACAGCAGCCAAATGCGCTCTGACTCATGAATACTGCAAGCCTGAATCCAGTAAGGGCAGCAGGTACTCTAGAACTTGACTGGACAAGTGGATGGATCCAGGTTACATGAAGCGGTCCATAAAGCAAACTGCTTCCATTTCATGGAGTAGGTATGTCTGCCGGACAGTTTTCTAGCAGCCACCAGAACATCTGCCACTTTCTGTGATACCCCAAACCAAGCTATGGCTATGTCTTCAGGAGCCATCCGTGCAAATTTAAGGACTTCAAGTCAGCTGGACTAGGGTTCCCTGTTCCTGTGACAATAGACATTTGCAAAGGGGCAGAGGTACTGGGGGCTCCACTGATAACTGTTGTAGCAGAGGATATCGTATCTGCCAAGGTCACAGGGGAGTAATAAGTATTAGAGTTGCCCCTACCATCTATCACCTTTAGTTTAAGTAGTACTCTCTGGATTAGCGGGAAGGGAGGGAAGGCATACAAAAACCTCCCATTCCAAAAGAGGGACAACACATCTAACCAAAAAATTCCAGGCCCTGGAGTGAGCCGGCAAAATGTGGCAGTTTTGCATTGTGTGAGGACGCAAAAAGGTCCAACTGTGGATGACCTCATCTTTCAAATAGGTTGTCAACCACAGAGGTCGGCAGTTCCCACTCATGCATCCTGGACTGTGACCTGCTCAGTTTCTCTACCAAGGCATTCTGGGAGCCTGGAACATGTACAGCTGATAGGTCTAGAGTGTGTTCCAGGGCCCAATACCAAACTCTCATTGCTTCCCTGCACCATGGGTAAGAATGAATCCCCCCTTGCTTGTTGATGTGATGCATCAAACAGACATTGATTGTTTGTATTAACAAAGGGCCTGGGGACAAGCAGTTCTGGAAGGCCTGGAGTCCATATAGGACAGCTCTCATTTCCAAAACATTTAAATGCAAAGTGCTCTCCACCTAGTTCCACGTGTGTTGTGTCAGCAGAAGTCCGAGGTGGGCTACCTATCCCAACCTCGAAGCATCTGTGATGAGGATCTGATGTGGGGTAGGAATCAAGAATGGCATGCCTTTGAGCAGGGTATTGTATTCCATCCACCAATGGAGCTCATTGCACATGGAAGATGTGACTAGAACCCTCCATTTCAGATCATCTGTCAAATGGTCCCACAGTACTCTCAGGGTTCACTGTGAGATCTGCATGTGCAACCTGGCCAGTGGCACAATAACACTGCCTGCTGCCATGAGTCCCAGGAGGCGGAGAAACATTCCTGTGAAGACAGAACGGCTGTCATGCACCAATTGTACTTTGGCAATCAGTCGGTCTGCCTAGTCCAGAGGCAGGAACACCAAACTCTGAGCCATATCCAGAATTGCCTCTATGTTCTGTAGTCTTTGACAGGGAGTCAGAACAAACAATGGTATGCTGACTGCCACCTCCACAGCATCGAACATCTGTCTGGTTCAAGCCAAGGTCTACAGCAGTTGGTCCCTGTAGTGGACTTTTAACAGGCAGTCGTCCACGTAAGGGAAAACATACAGACCTTTCGCTGCTGTCACCACAACCAATCATTTGGTAAAGACTTGTGGCACAGAAGATAAGCCAAAGGGCAACACTCCTAATTGGTAATGTTCCCCTTGAAACAGGAACCTCAGATATTTTGTGGTTTCTGGATTTTGATATGGAGGTATGCATCCTTCACATCAAGGGAACAAATCCAGTCCCCTGTTTGGAACAGGGGAAGACGACCCTGGAGAGCGGCCATCCAAAACGTCTTGCATTCTATGAAGAAGTTCATACCCCGAAGATCTGAAATAGGCCGCAGATCCCCTGTCCACTTTGGGATGAGGAAGAATCTGGAATAAATATCTGTGTTCCTAGAGGTACAGCTTCTACTGCCTGTTTTTGAAGCAGGGTCTGTACATACTCTAGCAACAGGGACATGTGCCCTAGCGAGTATGTTGTCACCACAGATGGATAATGTGGAGGGTTGTCCAGAAGCTCCAGAGAATGACCCTTCCCTATAATCTCCAGAACCCATGCGTCGGTAGTCACCTCCCTCTGCCAGTCCAAGTGGAATTGATAGGTGGCCCCCTATAACCACCCCTGGAGGTAAAGGTGGCCGAGGGTCATACAACGAGTCATGATGAGCCGGTGGGGAGGAGCCACAGACTCCACTACCTCTAGGTGTTTTTGAATGGTCACTTGGGGTTGTGGTGGGGACTGGCAAGGCCCTCCGCATCTTTGCCTCTTCCCTGGTGTCTGTAGGCTGGGCACTTCCCCCTGACAGCAGATGGGCAAAAGTTACCCCTGCTCCTACCCCTGGGTTGGGTCTGGTGCAGGGAGTGCACTGACTTCAGAATCTTGCCAGATGATTTAAGATTTCTCAAAGCATCTTCTACATCCTGAGCAAACAGTTTTTGCCCTCTGAATGGAACTCTGAGAATTGTCTGCTGCACATCAGTTGCAAAACCTACTACTTTAAGCCAAGAGTAGTGCCTGAGACATATGCCAGAAGCAGCAGCTCAAGCAGAGGTGCTGGAAATATCACATGCTGTGTGGATCAAAGGCTTTTAAACATCAGCGCCAGTAGTATGAGTCTTCATTAACTCTTGCTTAGTATACCCCTCAAGCAAGGCCTCTGCAGCAGCCTTAGCCTTCCTCCAGAGGGTGTTCTGATATTTTAGCATGTCAGCCTGGTGATCAGCAACAAGCAAGCAGTGAGACAGAAGCATATGTATGCTTGCCCATAACCTCCAACCTCCTAGATTCTTTATCAGGCGGAAGGTAACTCAGGTGTTAGGTAACCTGAACCTGTCATGGGCAGTTGTGATCATCACAGAGTCAGTCTCAGGCTGGTTGGCATAAAAGGACTTCCCAGAAGAGGCAAAATACATTTCATCTGACTTTCTAGGCATGGCGGGTATACTGTCTGGTCTATATCAGGCTGCATAAGTGCCCTCCTCCAAGGCTGGAAACAGTGGAAGAACCACAGCGGAGGGAGATTCTGGCATTTCCAGAAATTCCAGTAGGTTCTTTTTGGTAGAATCTAGCTCCTCTGAAGTGAATCCCATAGCAGCTTGCATTTGCTGCATCAGCTTGCATTTGCTGCATCATGTTGAAAAATGAGGGATCCTCTCTGGAGGTGACCTGGATGTGTTAACAACAGAGTCCTCACCGCAAAGGAGATTGTAGAGCTGGTGCCCTGTGTGGCAAGATATGTCCTGCCAGTCAGATGGGCAGAAGTGTGGTGTTATGTTCTGTTATATTCTGGTACATGTTAAAAAATTGCCAGATGGTAAATACCAGTAACATGATGCATGTCAGGGACAGGCAGAATTGCATGGCATTCTAGGAGCCAAATGACTTTGCTCCGCAGTGCAGGGAGAGTGTCCTGAGACACCCAAGTCTCCAGCAATGCCCCAGTGCTAACAAGGTGGTAGTGTCTCCTATTCCAGAGAGGAGCCCGAGCCCCAAACTTCCAGAACCCCTGTCTAATGTAATAGTGGAAAATGTTTGCAGACCAAGGGAGCGTCAGCCCCTGACCAAGAGCTGCAGCAGAATTATGGGTGGTGAGAGAATAGTGCCAGTTAGTCCATTACTTTTTGTCCACAGAGACAGCCTCAGAGGATTTACCACGGAGCATCAACCCCAACACTGGCCTCTGGCCTTGCCACCAGACTTGCTGTAAGATTTGGCGGGGCAGTACTGCTGGAACTGCTGACTTTGTTGCCACTGCTGTTGCTGTGTAGAATTACCCCCAAATGTAGCCATGAGAGGAGCCTTCCAGCCTGGACTTGGACTGCTGCTAACACTGAATGACAAAGTCAACGAGTCCAGGGTCACAGTGGACTTCTTAGTCTATGAGATGATCCTCTACCCTTGGCTTAAACAGGTCCGTGCCTCTAAAGGACAAATTTGCCATTTTATGCCAAATCTCCAGGATGAAAAGCAAAACACGCCACCAGACCCACCAGCAGATAAGCACCACCACAGATATAGCATAAGCCAACACGTCATCCAAGTCCAATGCGACATGCAACTGATGCTTTGACAAGGATAGTCCCTTTACCTATCTCCCATAGTTCTGGCTGGCTCTCCTCTGGGAGCACTTCAATGACATCAGAGCCTCTCAAAGAGAGCAGAGCTAAACCTGGCCATTAAGGCCACACAGCTGGCCTTGCAGATGCCCAGGGACACAGCTGCATGTATGGAAGCTTGTCTGACTCTCCCTGTACTTTCGCCTTGCAGAAGACTGCGTCTGCCACAAGCCCTTCCAGTGACAGATGTTCCAAGAAGTTGGACAGACCATCCACAAGGTCCGGACGGGGTACCTCCTGTCAAACAGTGAGGAAGAATGTGGCAACAGGTCGACTGCTCTCAGATACTGAACCCTGAGCCCACCCCAGTTTATGAATCATGGTCAAGGATATCTATCAGACGGTAAGTCTCTTCTGGACCACCAAAGTATTGTCCAGAGCTGTGGACATATGGTCCAGTAGGGCTGAAAATGATAACTGGTTCCAAGGGGTGGACCGAACAGTCGAAAGGTCACCTTCCAGTCTACTTGGGATGACACAATGGACAATGTCTGCAAGTTCAACACAGGACAAAGGAGTGTCAATCATCGACAGTGAGTATGGATTACTGCACTCCCATGGAATTTTTAAATTTATTCATATTTAGACAGGATAAGACACTAGGCATAGTCTGTTTTCAGGACCGTCCTGTAAATACATATAGTTCATAAATTATATAGATTACACAAAAACACTGGAAAACAATACAATTAAAATCAATGACATGAAAATGGGTTCCAAATAGAGAAAGCAGCCTTAAAACTATGAGGTGTAACCATTTTTCGCAATTTTGGTGAGAGGGAGTTCCAAGTAATAGCAGTAACATGAACAAAAGTCATTTGACCATATCTGGTTCTAATCCGGGGACTCTGTAGACCTCTTCCTGTGACTTCCCGTAAGGAGTAGGTAGATGACACCTTAGTCAATTTTTCCAAAAGGTACCTCTCCTATGGCTTGATGACCATAAACAGGAGATCAGGAAGTTCAGACCCAGGCCTTGAGTCCTTTGGCAGAGTGCATTCCCTGGGCTGTAGGGGTGGGGTGCTCTACCCGAAAGGGTCACTCAGGCGCATTCTGCAAAGCAGGGGGAAGGGGCCACTGGAGAGAAATCCACGGCCAGGGCAAGTCGACCAGAAACATCAGTCCACACCAACATTAGGTCAAAGCTTCAAGTGCCCACTGCTACCAGGCTCTTCTCTCTCATCTGGGCCACTTTTGATGTCGATGGTAGGTGCGAGACCAATGAGAATAAACTAGATGTTGACAGACGACTATGGTGTCAACAACAAGATTAAAATCAAGAGTGTAATCATCATTTAACCTTGAATGTCAGCTGAGTGGTAGAGATGGCACTGGGGTCTACAGCCCTGGGTACTCCACAGACCTGGGTACCATAAGGATCAGGTTCAGCACCACAGTCAGAATAACCAGTTACAGCTGCATCAGAGGGGGCTCAACTAGGATTCAGTTCAGCCCACCCCAACCTTGGATTGGGGCTCACGCAGCTTCAGCATCTGAGTGAGGGATAACTTCCAGCCATCACCCAGTTCATCATCGGTGAGGCTGATGGGCTCATCAACTGGCTCAACTGCCATTGGGTCACTCAGCTGCTCCAACAGCAGGTCCACTGTCAAACCATCAGGCATCACCGCCAGTTTGACCTCCACCAGAGGTGACCGCTCCCATGAAGCCCCCGACCTTAGCCAGCTGCATTCCTACAGGTGGTGAAGACCTGTTTTCTTGTGCTTACAGTGACAGAGAGGCAACTCATCCTTGAACAAGTAGAGGTTCAAGAGAAAATCTCGTAACCTCTTATCCTCCAGAGTCACTGGTTCGAAGATCTACTTCTCCGACAACAGCGATTCTAAGACCGGGATGTTCCCTGTGGCTAACACTTCCTCTTTCATGGTCTGTAACTGCGCTGCCAACCCTGCAGCTGCAGACAACTTCAAACCCTGAGGTCTATCATGTAGGAGCAGCACCAGTCGTTTCTGAAGGTATGATAGGTGCATGGCCTGTCACAATGTGCAGTGCGCCATGTCATGGTTTGAGCCTAGAAAGTACAGACAGGTGTTGTGGCTGTTAGTAACTGACATCCTCTATTGGCATACATTAGCCTGTTGGAACCCAAGCTAGTGCTTCACAGAGTGGGACCCACAGGATTAGAACAACAAGGAAAGTTGAAATAATTTCACAAGATCAACCAAATACTGAAAAGAAAAAATCCTTGAAAACTTTTGGATCCTTAACACATACAAAAGAGCTGTGGAGAGACCTGTTACAGCAGTGTAAAGATCCAGTGTATAAGAGGCAAAGCAAAGCTGATGGACCACATGGATGGGTGGTAGGAGCAGTCAAGCTTTAAGATTGTTCCAGTGAGTCTCTGATCATGCTCAATGGAAGACTGCCTATGTATGGATAGTGAAGTGAATCTGGGTAGTCACATTACCATTTATGATGCAGTCCTTTCTTTTGCTAAGCAAGTCTCTAGTGAAGTCAAACTCAAATGCGGGGAATAATCACAGATTGCTTCAAATAATACAAAGTGAATACATACCTATCCTTTTTAAGAAGGAACTGTTGCAGGTCCCCATAAATGTTTCCTGTTTTACGACCAACTTCCAAAAACAAATTTGGCCTGTCAAAGCTGGTACAGGTGATCTGAGTGTTCTTCAAGTGAAGGCTCTGGATAATATCCTGTCGGATTGAAGGGCTTGCTGTAGCAGTCAAAGCAATAATGGGAACCTGGTGACAGACAAGATGCCATTTTAATATTTTGGTCATGCAACAGGTTTCAAAACTGAAAAAAAATCACTTTTAATCACTAAACTCCTCTCTCTCTTAAAAATAATAAAGAGCAAGTGACAAAACATGTTTTTATGACCCAGTAGTAAGAATGCTTGCCTACCAACTAGTCTTCCTGAGTTTGTGTTTCAGGCCAAGGGCACGGCACATGAGGAGACAGGGCCAGGGTGAGCATCATATCTTTGATGCTTCCAGCCTCAGGAAGGAACGGGGACTTCCTGCCAATGCATGACAACTCCCTAAAGGAGGAAGTCATAAGGACAGGAAATGAAAATTATGTACCTACCATAATTAGTGATCTTTCTGTGTATCTTCACCATTCATCACTATTGGGTTAGCTCACAGGAGCTAGGACCCCGTGGGAGATTTTTTTTTTTTTTAAATATAGGAGGAGTCGACGTCAGACTGGCGCCACCCATTGAGACCAGCGTTCTACGTGGCCTCGAGGGTTGGCAGTTAGCTGTCGACTCCGCTACCAGCCTCCTGACATTTCAGAGTGTATGGAAGGGAGGGAAGGATGAGGCAAGAGAGCCTAAGTGGATAGATAAAAGGAAAAAGAAGAATGAAATAAAAGGAGAAATAAACGACTGAGACAACACAGGAGGAAACTTTACAAGGAAATTGGGGAGATTAAGAAGAGGGGCCCCAATCTCTGGAAGGAGAAGAAGGAAAAGAGAAGCAAGGGAAAAGAAGTGAGGGAGAAAGGGGGAAGGATGAGTAACACAACCTCAGAACGGAGGTGCCCTACGTCTGTGTATATATATATATATATTTTTTTCCCCAGACGCGACCTGGAGCACAGGGAGTCAAGTGACTTGCCCAGGGCCACACAGCACAAAAGTGGAAGCTGTAGGATTCAAACCCAGGTCTGGTCTGCTGGAAGTCACCGGATTTGCAGCTCAGAGACTCAAACCACTGCGCTATACTGCCTCCATTTTAGGCATAAGGTCAAGACCTGGACAAAGAAGCCGGCTGCAAGAGAGAAACCTGCAGCAAGGATTGGAAGACCACATAAAGAAGTGCAGGCTGAGGCTTTGTCCCAACCCTTTCCCCCTCTCTCACCAAATTAAATTTTTTTTTTTTGCTTGTTTTTTTTTTCTTAAACCAACTAGAGGTTTCAAAAAAGAAAAAGCTACAGGGTGGCCTCAAATTGAGGTCACTAAAGGGGGGAAAAGAACGGAAGGTTCTTTTCAAACTCAGAAAGACAGAGGATTACCCTCATGTGTCCTCACAACCCCCTTCCGTCTATGTATCAGGAGAGGAGATGGAGGGAAAAGACACACGGGGGAGAAAGAAGGAGTCCAGAGACTGAGACCCCGGGGGGAAGGAGGGTGGAATTTAGTGATGATTGGTGAAGATACAGAAAGATCAATAATTACGGTGGGTACATAATTTTCATATCTTATCTGTGTCCAATCTTCACCATTCATCCTGTGGAGTGTTCACGAGGCCCCGAAAAAAGAAGTGTACACGAGCGCTAAGGGATCAGGTCCTTAGCCTCCAGTGGGTGAAACACCGAAGGAGACTCCCTTGCAGCCTGGGGAGGCCTGAGACTGGTCCGGTGAGACAGGGATCCCTGTGGGGAAGGAAGGCACCCAAAAGTCGCCATCTCACCCGTGGAGAAGAAATTGATTCTCCGTGAAATGGAGTAAATCACCCGAGCCGCGAGGGTGACAGCCAGGATGAAGCAAAGCCATGCTGTCCACGAGAAGGCAGATCGCTGTCCCCCACACCACCCTGGAAGCTACCTCATGGCATCATAAGATGCTGCCTTGCTTGAGTGCCTTGCTAGCTCTAGGCCCAGCAGAGAGGCGATGGCTTGCCTGGTTTCCTCCAGAATCAGGCACACTGAAGCTAGAGCCGTCCTAGCCTGAACCACAAGAACCTGTCATAGGCTGCAAAGTGGGCCTGATGTGCAGCACCATAAAGGGAGATCCGCAGCAGAGTAAGATACCCGTCTCCCCCAGAAATCGAAGTCTGCAGAGTCCGAATCTGGAGGGTGGTCACGGGAGGGGGTGTGAGGCCCTGGAGGAGTATCCAGGAAGGTCAACCCCAAAGGGGAGTGAGGCAGAGAACCTGGAGACCCCGGGGAGCACAATACCGCTGGCTTAAGTCCCTTGGGGCTGGAACAGTGGAGAAGGGATGAAGCCAGAGCCGATGCGACACTTCCTGAAAAGGAATCGGACAGGCAGGAGCCACCAAGTGGGCCGCACTGAACTCGCCCAAAAAGGCACACGTCAGATGTTCGGGATTGCTTATAGGTAGGGGGGTCAGGTGGAGCTTGTCCAACATCCTCACCAGAAAGCACTGATAAGATGACAGATCAGATGCAGGGGATATGTGGACTGATGGTTCCTCTTCCTCAGTAGAGGGAGAAGAGGAAGAAGATGAGCTCCCCAGTACTGGGGTTGGCTGCACGGAGATATGGTGGAACACCTGCTGGTCCAGGGCATGGAGGTAGGTGGGAAAGAATGCAGCCAATCCTCTGAATTGCTCCCAAGTAAGAGGACCCCGAGGGCCCAGAATACCTGGGACTATCGGGGGGTGGAGACAGAGACTCGGAGGGCAGGCTCCTGGCAACAGGAAAACGGTCTCTGTCGGGGCAGGGAGGCCAACAGGAAACCCTTCGAAGGGAGAAGGAACCTAAAGTCGCTGCAGCTAACAGTCGTTCAACCGGATCGGAATGGTCAGAGCTGTGCCCCAAGGAAGAAATCCCCCCATGAGGTGACCAGGACCGTGTGAGTCCAGAAGGATGGCCCCTGACCACAGAAGTAGAAGTCCCCCCCCTCTCGGACTCCGTAAGGGAAAGGCAAGGGTCTGTACTACGGCTCCTTCCAGGACCCGGCCTGAACCCAGAAAAGATTCGCTGTGCTACCCCGCTATCCTTCAACCCTTCAGAGTCAGAAAGGGACCTCGCCCTCTTCACCACTAACCAAGGCAGCTGGCATCCCTGAGTAGGCTCAGAGGAGACCACCCATGGAACCGTACCTTCCCCCTCCTGACGTGCCCTGGGCTGCCCCAAACTTGGACTGTCCAAACACGTCAAGGAGGGGGGAACCCCAACTGAGGCAGCAGCCTCTCCAGAGATCTTAGGCTGCCCAATGGTGGCCACTGGGACCACCGCTGGTTGATCAGACCCCCTGACCCTGAGGTCTATCGGTGAAAGCTGAACTGCAGGAGGGAGGAGAGTGGGGGCCGAGGTGCTGGAGACAAAAGGATCCAATGACCCCTAGGAATCCGGAAGCCAGTCAGGATCAGACCCAGAATCAGTCTCTGAGGAAGTAGACACCGAGGTCCGATGCCACACCACCCCACTGGGCCCCTCCAGTTCCCGGGCCACGAGGTCGGGCACCCTGAGACTCAAAACCCCCAACAGCAGCACAGGACAGTACGGTACCACGCCCGGCACAGACACCGTCCCTCGCGCCTGAGTCATGCGCGACCCGAGCACAGCTCCACACGGTCTCCAACGGCGCAGAGGAGCCAAATCTGAAGCAGCATCGCGCGGCGCCCGGCACACCATCCCGGCGCCGCAAGTGACACAGAAAGGCAGACCCAGCGCCAAGTCCGTGCACGCCCCAGTGCGAAGCCAGGATCCGACACCGACCGTGGCGCCAACTCCCTCACCAGCGCCGCAGAGAACACCGGGGCAGAGACAGTGCGGCTCCATCTCAGCGCGTCACCAGCGGTGCCAAGACTAGAATCAGGCCCAGAAAGCTCCGAACCACCAACAGCGGCGCTGCCATAAGTCCACGACACTGCGAGCAGAATCAGGGGCGATAGCGGCCCGAGACAACCAGACCAGGCGCCCGACCGCGGCATTCCTCTCAAGCCGACGGCACTGTAGAACAGCACGGGACCCAAAGAGACACCGGAGACGGCGCCGATCCAGTCCCAAGGGACCTGGAACGCAACACAGAGGAAGCCTTCGCTACCGAAGTAGCGACTGCCAGGATGGTGCCTTCCGACTAACCCCCAAGAGGGCCAGCCTGGGCCTCCTGCACCATAGAAGAAACCCCCGCCATGGCAGGACTAGATGAGGCAGGGGTTCCCTCCTCCGAGGGCCGTATAGGACCGGGAGGAGACCCGGAGGAAGGGCCAAGAGTCCTGACCTTGGCTTGATGACTGCGAATCCATCCTCCGAAAGTCGGTGGCGCATGTCCGACTTTCCACGCGCTAAACTCAATGACACGGCGGTCCATGAAGAAGCAGAAATCGCACTTATCCATATCGTGGCCAAGACAGGAGAGGCAACGATCATGCTGGTCCATAACGGAGGAAAGGCGGCCACAGGGGCACCGACGCATGTGGGACCGCCCCGCCTTCGACGCCTTCTTGCCCCCTTGACAAGACATGACCAGATGAAAAATTAAACAAAAGACAGTACTCGACACCACTTTTAACAAAAAGGAAAGATCTTACCAGAGTCGAAGAAACGACATCGAGCAGACGGTCAGAACCGAGGCAATATACACACGACGGACTTAGGCCGCAAATTTTCTCTTGTCTTACACGCAGGATCTCAACTCGACAGCGGGAGAGAAAGAACTGGGGCTAGGGCGGAGTCGACAACGGCTAACTGCCAATCCTCGAGTGCCACGTGGAATGCTGGTCTCCAGGGCGGCGCCAGCCCGACGTCTACTCCTCCTATAAAAAAAAAGTCTCCCGTGGAGTCCTAGCTCCGGTGAGCTAACCCAATAGTGATGAATGGTGAAGATTGACACAGATAAGATTGCCAGGTTACAATGGGCCTGTACTTGACTCTGTTATGATCCCAGCCATCTGATACAGGACACACATCAGCGTCACGGCCAGGATGTCAGGGACATGTGACACAGGACGGTGGATGAGCATGACCAGCCATTTGGTGGATGGCCAGATAGGATTGTAGGATTCATAGATCAACTCAGGCCCATAAGCTTCAAAAGCCATATAACGGACCTGTCACTCAACTAGTGGACATAATTCCATTTTGCCCTCCCCCCAGGTGGTGTTAGGAACACAGAGTTGACTGGCTCAGGATGAAGTGCTTCTTCGCCCCTATGCCCAGCACAGCCCAGTCCATAACTCCACCTCTGCCCATTCCATCAGTCTCCAACACAGTCCTGCCTGGGATAGAGTAGGAATAGTTCCATGAGGCTTCAGGGATTGTCTGTCACAGACCTCGCCATAAGGGAGAGGGAAGCAAGCAGCAGAAGGAACTACAGGTTGCAGGGGCGTAGCTACAAGGGTACAGAGGGTGCAGTTGCACCCGGGCCCATGAGGTCTGGGGGCCCAAATCATAATTTTGATGTCTATTCAAAACCAGGGGGGACCTATAACATACCCTTGCACCCAGGCCCTCTGGGAATTTGCTACGCTACTGACAGGTTTGCTGTGGATTACAGAAACCTGATGAAAAAGGGTCATAGATGCCGGGGGTGGAGTGCTCTTCAGGTGAGAGAGAAGTAGATATGAAGTGGTGGAAGATAATCATTGCCAGACTGGGGGGGAAGGATGGATAGACAGACAGACAGACAGACAGACTGAGACTGAGAGACTGACGGATGGATGGAGGGACAGACAGTGTATAAATATACATGACTCATACTTTATAGTTTGCTTATGAAAGCAAAATAAATGTATTAATTATGAACAAAATTATATACGTATAATATTTAAAAAAATTACCCCAGGCAGCCGAGTCTTTATTGAACCAAGGGTCCGGTACGCGCTTCTAAAGTCATGCCCCCACTCGGAGATGCAGTGAGCCTCATCTACTGCAATGAGCACTATACCTACAGCAAACAAATGCTTTATTACCGATTATATAGATGTACGACTTCCCTGTAAAAAGCTGCAGAGTAAAACACATTTTGGAACTCATCACAGATTTAAAGTTAGTGTTCCATGTTTCCTTTTACAGCAGTTTTGTTATTTTCCTTTCCCCACATTTTCAGCAAGTAGATCAATGTATTAAAAATGTAGCCTGCAGTGAACAAAGCAAGTCATTCCACCTTGGGGTCTGGTGACAAAATACAACAATCAAGCTTCCCTCTCATGGCTTGTGCCACCAGAACCACTCCACGGAATTACAGCCATGTCAATTACAGCTGACCATCTATCACTCTATACGTAATACCACAGTTCTGATATTATGCCACTCACGTCATGACACTGCTGTTATATCCCATTTTTGACATCATATTATTACTGCACTGCTTCAGTCCTGAAATCACAATATATAGAAAATGTATGGACATCAGTGTGTCAGATTCATTTACACCACCGAGGTTTGTGATACTACATAAATCCTGAAAGCAAAGCTTGAGAGGTTTATACAAGTTTCACACACCAAGGGGAGGTAAAAATAATTGAGAACACCACTGATGTGCATTACTTTCTTTCTTCTAATTAAGGATTTTTTTTTTTAAATATAATTTTTACTAAAATTTTCACCATTTCACAGTCACAGCTCCTTTGTTAATACATGGATAATCAATTCAGTTTATATTGACAAAGAGATACATTACATGGCTTTTCATCACTGAAGGTATCAGATAATACATTATTATTCAGTCCAACCATTAGTAAGTATAGGACCATTTCATTCTATAAGTCATGTTATCATAATCCTGATGGGGGTCCCCAAATAGGGGTATAGCCCCAACACAATGGGTTTACTAGGCAGAGATTACACGCTTTATGGGACCAAGTTTGGATCCTTAGTCATTATATACATAAGCCATCTGTTCCATTTTAGTGTACAGGCTTCCGTTCTGCTATTTAGTGAGTAAGTAATTTTTTCAGCTCTATAAATGCCATTCACTATACCCCTCCAAGATTCTGTGGTGGGAATAATATTGGTAAGCCAACATTTAGTTATCGCTTTTTTGGCGGCAAGTAACAGGATTCCCAGAAGTGGTACATTATAAGGGCCCCTGAACTCTGGAGGGAAGATGTGAAGAAGAAAAAACTCCCCTGTCTTTGGGATCCCAGGGCCCCAGATCTCCTCCAGCTCCTCAAAAAGGAAGTCCTTGAACGGTTGTAGTTTGGGGCAAAACCAGAACACATGGGAATGATGTGCGTTCGTTTCCCCACACATACACCGGCAATCTGCTGACAATTTCCCACTAAAGCGTGCTGTAATAGAGAGGGTTCGAAAGAACCTCGCAATGAGCTGCCAGGAAAGAAGGCGCCAGGAATGCATGCAAGTCAGTCTAGAGGTGATACAGCAAACTGCATCCCAGTCTTCCTTAGTTAGATTGGAACCCATCGCTGTGTTCCATTTTTCCACAGTAAGATATGTGTTCTCCCCCAGGGTGTCCCTCAAGGATTTATATATGACTGATATGGCATGTGCCAGACCACTGGTGCAAAGCACTTGCAGCATCAGTTTTATCAATTGTGGATAGCCCTCTGTGTTCTGAATTCCAGGAGGGAGTAAAGTAAAATAATGCCTTACTTGCAGGTATAGGTAGCAGTCTGAGTGTCTTAATTTGAACTCTTGCTGAATCTCTGCAAACGTTTGAAAATGTGCGCCATTGAGAAACTCTGCAAGGTTGTTTAAGTGCAGGTGCCTCCAGTCCCTAAAGGTGTGATCCATCCGGCTAGTATGAAAGTTTTCTAGCAAGCTTATCGGAGTTAGTAGAGCTAAATATGGGGTAAGTTGTAGGGTTTTACGTATAGTGTGCCAGGTTTGGAGTTGGTATCGGATCCAGGGGCTTTTAACATGAACCTTAGGGGTGGGCGATAGCATAATGCTTGTTCCCACTCAGAATCAGGGAGGAGGACCTCCTCCATCTCCTTCCACTTGGCTTTGGTGGAGTCTATGACTCGTCGGAACAGGAAAGTTATATGGGATGCCCAATTATATAATTTGGAAGGGCCCAGGCCACCCTGAACCTTAGATAGCATTAAGGTCTTAATCCTGACTCTAGG
Source organism: Neoceratodus forsteri (assembly GCA_016271365.2). NCBI lineage: Eukaryota > Metazoa > Chordata > Ceratodontiformes > Ceratodontidae > Neoceratodus > Neoceratodus forsteri. Next base: position 1,401,434,698 of record CM057453.1, read on the forward strand.
CTGCCTCCCAGACCATATAAATTTGGAAATTAGTATATTTCATTTGCGGAACAACTTTGATGGAAGGCTGACCGGGACATTCTGGAAAAGGTACAGAGCCCTCAGAAGTAATACCATCCGAATAACCTCTATCCTTTGAATCAAGTTTAAGGGAAGGAGATCCCATTTCTCCAGGTCACGCCTCATCTGGGTCAGAAATGGGACATAATTCTGGTGAAATGTATCCTCCGCCTGATGGGTTAAGTATATACCGAGTTACTTTAGTCTGTCTAGTTTCCATCTGAATGGGTATTTTTTGCTTGAACCATCCCGGGGGTTCAAAGTGAAATGTCAGGGCATCAGCTTTGTTCGTATTAAGTCTATAGCCTGAACATATTCCGAACTCTTCTAATATGCCAAACACCACTGGAATGGATTCTATAGGGTTGGAAAGAAATGGGAGGACATCATCGGCATGCAAAGCAATCCGGTGTTCTGTGTCACCCATCTCAACCCCTCTAATACCAGGGTCTATTCTTATGGCCTGCGCCAGCGGTTCAATAAAGATGGCAAAAAGGCCAGGTGACAATGGGCAACCCTGCCTCGTGCCTCTTTGAAGGGGAACGTAGTAATTAAGTAAGGATTAACCCACAACAGAGTGTTAATGTATGGCTTGGGGAGGGAATTGGACCACAAGGCCAAAGGCCGAGTGGTTCCACCCAGCCATACATTAATCCCTGAGAGATCCACACATTCTCGAGTGGGTTAATCCTCTTGTAACATGGGAAAGAGAAAGGGATCGGCGCTCTTTTCATATGTTTCTCTTCCTCATGTTACATTTGCGTAAAAGTAATTTTAAAGTGCAAAATTACAAAGGTTCCGGGAGGATATTAAGGTTCCTACCATGGGGGAAAACAAAAGGGGGTTGTACCTGACTGGAAAAACTACACACTTCATTTTTTTATATTGTGACTGCAATGGTGAACAATTACTGATTACATGCAGATGTGATCAACATTTCAGAATATGTGCTCATTTTGACTTTGTTTAGTAAACTGTGGAATCATCTCTGTTTTTTTCTGCCATGTTTGATGGTTGGGATTTGGCTGCTGTGCCTTATGGGAAATGCATATATTTAAATGCAGAGGAGATTAGAAATCTGGTAGTTGTTGCTACAATTTCCTTGGCCGACCTACAGATGGTAGTACACTGAGGCTTACATCTTTTTCATCTGTGAATTTTACAGCCAGCATTGCACATTAGTAACTTTGCCCCCTTTCAACTGATTTACATGAAATTTAGAAAGCACAGCTTCTGTGTCAGGAATTCTTGATCCTGTAATTTCCATGTAGATCAGTTCAGGGGAGGCAAAGTTAGAGGTGCAAATAAATGCAAAGTTTCAGTTTTTGAAAATGGTAAGCCTTTTTTTGCCACCTGATAACTAAAAAAAATAGGAGACTTTGAAACCTGAAACCTTCAGGTTTGATAGATATTGGTCCAATGTGGTTTTGTGGTTTTTAGGCTCCACTCAAAGTAGTTTTTTAAAATATTTAATGAAAGACATGGAGGCAATCTGGAAAATCATAGGTGACACACTACTGTGTCGTTACTATAAGGGTATGTGTTTCTGAGCCAACATACCAAGTTAAAAAAACACACACATTATATAGTCATATAGATGTTTTCAAGCTACTTAAGACGGAACTACCAGAAATTTCACTTAAGCATATCTATTCTTGTTTGACAGCCATCTGTTGGTCGGCCGTGAATTACAGGCTAAGACTGTTTTGGGAAAGGAAACTAACATGGGGAACAGAATGTGGGTGCACTTTACCACCGATTAAAGCTCAGGCAACTGTGGATTACTTGAGAATTAATTAACGGTCACCTGATGTTGTTGGACACATCCTGAGCAACCCTTTCTCTTTCCCATGTTAAGGTTTTACAAGAGGGATGTTTCCGTAAATGTAGGAGAGAGGCTCAGGGGCTGAGCCCTGTAATACATGTTTGTGATATTACTGCTACTGATGACACTTGAAAAGGAGAATTACTTGAATATTATGGAAGAGTGTGCGGACAGTATATTACGTAACATCGAATTCCAGTCTTTCCTGATTGCTGCTTCAAGAGACAAAGATAACCCAGTAGTCTGGATTGATGAACCCAATTAACCACATCATAGAAATTTGTCATTAGACTACTCAGATGTTCACTGCTTACTTGTAATTTCTGTACAAGTATTCTACAGCACAGCTGTAATATAACAAGTGTCTGTTTTATGGAGTCTTGAGCTGTCAATTTACTGCAGGTATTTGTTTCTTTAAATACAACAGTAACACACATTTTTCCAAACTTGCAGGATAACTGGCCAAAAACATCTCTGACAAACGTCCCCTTATTTTTGTACTTCAGCGGTAAACAGAATGTGTAGAGTATATGACAATAATATCTTTAAAGTACTGTATCTCGCTGTAGTGCTGAGGGTTGAGGCACTGGACGCCTTACCTTGCGCTGCGCCAGTGACCCGGGTTCAGGAATGACCTCGGGTCGTCAGGGTGCCGGCATGGGGGGGGAGCGGGAGGGAGGAGCAGAATTGAGCAAGCTGCCAGGCTGCTCTTCTCTCCGGGATGTTGGGGTGAGTTGTTGCCCTTCCCATAGTTCTGTCCATCGGTGAAGGGTCCAATTAAGAGATAGCATTAAGCGCAGAGGCAACGTAGCAGAGTGGGAGGAAGGGGCTGGAGTTGGCTTCCCAGTGTGCAGAGCGAAGCCTCCACGCTGCAGGTACGGCTGTGTGTCGGGGCCCTGGCCCTGCAAAGGGGGGGATTATTTCATAAAAATCACCATTTGCAACAGGTCTGCTCCCACCTACCTATTTTTTCATTCAGCTCTTGAAGCAATGACATGTGTCCAGAACAGTACTCAGGGGTCATATAAACAACTCTGTACTGACCACTGAAAAGTAACAAACATTTGCATACAGTTAGACAACTATGGTAAGCATTGAGCAGTACTTTGTTTCTGAATACCAAATTGAAAATACTTTACACATACTCACTCCTTAATTTCACTGATAGGATTTTTGGACTGTGCTGATCCAAGGAAACAAGCTGGAATGTCGGACATTCTACAAACATAGGAATACCACAGTTAAAGGAACTGTACTTTCAGATTTCTTTTATGACCTTCAACTCTAATATAGTGGGACAATGACTAAATGCCACAACGACCCCATCAACCGGGTGGGAGAGCAAAAGAGAGGACCATGAGGAAAAAAACGGGGTGGGCGACAAAAGAAGAACATAAATTAAAAAGAAAAAAGAGGCCATCAATGAGGATGAGTCTGATAATGCATCAGCACTTGCAACTTGCCATGTTGGCTACCAAGTCTGTGCCCAGATGCACCTGTAGCAAAGCTGCAGAAAATCTGTAGCAGAGGGCCAATAGGAGGTGGGAATAGCGTCCCGGCTGACCCGGTCCTCTACGGTAGATGGATGATGCAATCTGCTGCACGACTATTCCCTGGTGACCCAAAGGAAGACACAACAGGGACACAGATGTTGCTAGGGAGAGAGGGGGAGATAGCAAGCCCACATATCACATGGCGACGACAATTAGTCTTCTCACCAGGAGAAAATGTTAAAAATAGGTGAGATTCAGAAGTTTATGCTTTTAAATCTACCCCTTACCCAACCCCAGCTGAGCTGACCTATGTTTAATTTGGAGCTCTGCTCTTATCAGATTATGTCTGCTTGACTACCACCACTGAGGGGTGAAGAAAGCCTTTGGAGTCGTAGAAGAGAGACAGAGCACTTGGGGATGTTCAGGCTATGCTCTCCAGTGGCAGTGCTAATGAGTTCAGGATATTCGGGGAAAATGGCTAAGATCCATTAGAAAGGGAGCAAGAAGGCAGGATTTACTGACAGTGTGAAAGTGGAATATAATTCTGCAAAGTAAACTTCCTAAGCCACAATAAGGGTCAGATAGTCAAAGATTAGGGCAGGTACTTGCCTGCAGTAACTGGGTTCTGCGCCCGAGTTATTGGTGGGGTCTATAACTCAAAGACCCCACAATGTGGGCAAAACCTGTTAGCACCCAAGCGCTAACATACCATTGTGCCTATGCAATGAGGGGGGCTGTCTGCATACAGGCACAACAGCAAATTCAGCAGTTTGCGCTAACAGTAAATGCCACCCAAACAGGAGCAAGTTACCACCTTTACAAACCAAGTCTTAATGGGGCACAAGGCCTTAATGGCAGGATAGGATATTGCAGCCCCCCACCACATCCAAGTGAAACAATGAACACCCTGGTGTCTAGTGGCACCTCCATCCCCCAATCACCTGTCTGGGTAGTAGCAGTATAGCCCTGATGTTCAATAGCACCCCCACCACCCCTTGATCACCCATCCAGGTGAGTAATAGTATATCCCTGGTATACAAAGGCACCCCTGTACCCCCTGATCACCCATCCGGGTAAGTAGCAGCATAACCTTGCTGTCTGACTGCACTCCCCCCCCCCCCCGATCACCCGCTGGGGTGAGGAGTAGTATATCCCTGCTGTCCAGCACCTCACCCACCCACCCTGATCACCCAAACAGGTGCGTAGCAGTATATCCCTGATGTCCGGTGGCCCTTCTTTCCCAATCACCCAACCGGGTATCAGTATATCTTTGGTGTCAGGTGGCACACCCCTGTCACCCAGCCAGGTGAGTAATAGTACATCCCTGGTGTCTGGTTGCACTCCCCACCCGCATTTGCATGCCATCTCCGTGCCGCAGACATAGAATTACTGATGCCGGTGTTACCATCTTGAATGTTTCCTTTTTCAAATGTCTGTTTAGGTATCTCAACTCTACAACAGGCCGCCACTCCCCATTTTTCTTGTGGGTCAGGAAGTATCTTGAGTAAAACCTTCCCCCACTGAATTTGCTTTTAGCAACATTTTTACCTCTATCACTAGTAAGAGCTTTTCCGCTGGCATATGAGGGTGAAAGGCTTTGTGACTCTGCAGTTTTGAAAATTTTTTAAACTGTAAAGGCAGACCCTGACTCACTATTTCCAGGACCCCACTTGCCTGTGGTTATTCCTTCCCAATCCCGGAACCAGTGAATCAGTCCCCACCTCCACCCCCAGTAATGGTTGAGTGACCTGTGCAGACTTGTCAGGTGTTTTGCTTCGCCTTCCCCTTGGGTACTGGTGCTGTGTCCACACGCCTGGGACCCCTACTGCCTTACCTCTGAAGAATCCTCTCTGTCGGGTTTAGTTAAAGGTAAGGTAAAGTAAGCACGGGGAAAGTATCCCCTATCTCTACCCCCCCCCTTCCAGAAGGCCTGCTGAAATGGAGGCTTTTTCCTTCTCAGTGTTTCTCTTGTAAGTGGCCTTGTATTCATCCACCTTTTCATATACGCCTCTGTCTTGTCACCAAACAGGGAGGAAAAGGTTTGTGACTCTAAGCCAGGCAAACCTTCTTAGTTACACTGCATGTGCCATCACCTTGGATGCAATGTCATTGGTGCCCATTGCCATGTGGAACTGGTACTTGGTCACACCCATGGTACTCTTTGCTGTGTCAGCCAAGTCCTGAGCCAGGGTCCCAGTAGCTTTGTCACTCTGCCAAAATGGAACTGCACCGAGCCTTCGGGTACTGGGCTATGTAGGCCAAGTATGCTGCCTGTCTTCAGAGCAGAGAAGCTCATGTGCAGAGCATATTTTTTTCCCCCCATAATAACCAGACTCGAGGAGTCTTTCTCAGGAGGCTGGGAGGAAAGTGGCACTTTGGCCTTATCACAGGCGACCATCTGAACCACTCTCTCATGATCAAAATGGGAGTAGTGGTACTCAGCGCCTTGTTTGTCCACCCGACATTTTTTCTCTTAGTCTATGCCAGCAGCAGAAATGGGTGCTGACAAAACTACGAACGCTGACTTTTTCAGGAAATTAAGGTTGGGTAGCAGAAACCATTTTGTAGCAGCTAAACCCATCACGTCTAAAACTTCCACTTCATCCTCATGTTCAGCAGTCTACTGTGATGAAAACATGAGTGTGCTCACAATCGGCCTCACAAAGGTATAGTGGGAGGTATAGTCATCTGGCGCACAGGAAGGGGAACTAAACTCCTGTTCAGGAGAACCATCAGGCTCTACTGGTTCTCCTTCCTCCTCCTCACAGTAAAACTCACTCTCCTCCTCCACAGGCACTGGAAATGACGCTGGAGCCTGGGGAGGCATATCCATCAAATTCCCAAGCCTGGAGGAACTGCCATGCCTTATTCATGTTCCCTATCGAGGGCATCTTACTTCTGTCCACTGGCGTCTCCTTTCCTTTTTCAGGAGGAGGGACAGTGGCATATTTTTTTCCTTTTTTTTTTTTTTTTTTCGTACACACAGTTTCCGATGTTTGCTCAGAGTTTCTTTCCTTTTTACTGGATTCAGGGCTCCCCCGTTCAGACACCCTGACTTCTGAACCATCTTTAGCAGCTTTATCCTTCTACTTACTTTAAGGGTCTGATTCCTCCTCTGAGCCCTCCAGTGACGTGGAGGCACATTGAGAAGCCACAATAAGTTTTTAGCAGTTTTCTTTTGTGTTTTAGGGCAAAACTACAGAGTTCACAATTGACAAAATCTTATCTGGACCCAGATACCTCAAACACAACTCGTGGCAGTCTGCCTTAGCCAGGAGCTGGAAACAGATTTTACAGTTTTTGAACCTTGTAGGTCCTGTCCTCTTTTTGGGCGTCAGTCATGCCAAACACTGACAACCTAGAGGTGCATGTCAGTCAGTTCCCAAAAAAATAATCACAAAAAAATATAATAAATGCTGTTCGGTTCCTTTGTAATAAAGAACTGCTATTATAAAGAGTGTTTAAATGGCCAAACCAAACAGCATCTCTGTTCCACAAAAATAAGGGAACCGGGACAAGGAAATAAAAAACACAAAGCAGTTTTAAAAGTTGGTTTAGTTTTTTTTGTTTTTTTTTTAAAGTAATGCGGTTCACTGAAAGCGAGAACCATGTCGCAGTTGACCCCCGGGATGACTTGAACCCATGGGCTCAACGGTCTCCAAGGTGTGTTCCCCACCCTCTCACAGATGCGTCCATGAGTATGACAGATGGTTCTGGGCACAGAAATGGGATTCCCTCCTCCAGATGTTGCCTCAGCCGCCATTGGATAGCAGCCCAAATCAGCTGAGTCACTACAGTTAGATAATCCACATGTCCTAGGCACCTGGACCACTGATGGCCCAACTCCTACTGCAGGTGATGCATCTGCCAGCATGCCCAATGGATCATGCTGGTGGAGGATGCCATGTGCCTCAACAGCAGTATACGCCCCAGGCAGCGAGCAAAAACCCAACCTGAAATGATCAGGCAAAGGAGGTAAGATCCAATCCCTGGTCTGCAGGGAGGCAGGCCTTGGCCCACAGGGAGTCTATTCTGTCCTGAAGAACTGGATCACCTGCAAGGGAGCCAGCTCAGACTTGGCCAGGATCACCAGAAGGCCCAAACCCAACAGGTCAGGAGGGCCAAATCTCTGGACCTCTCCACTGCCTCTTTGGATAACCTGGCCTTCAACCAGTTGTCCAGGCAGCAATACACCCAGACTCTCTTGCACCACAGGAAGGCCACCACCATTGCCATGCACATGGTGAAGGCCCAGTACACAGATGAGAGTCCTAAGGGCCCGATTTGGAACTGGTACACAATCTCCTCTACGTGGTACCAAAGGCCCGGTAATGGGACAGAAGGACTAGGATGTAGAAGAAGGCATCCTAGAAGTAAAGGGAGCAGAACCACATGCCCAGCTTCAAAGATGGAAGGATCTGATTCCAAGTGACCATCCTGAACTTGTGCTTCCCCACAAACTGGTTCAGAGCATGCAGATCCAGTATGGGCTGCCAGCCCCCCCAAGCTGTTTCAGAACCAGGAAGTACTTGGACACATATCCCTGAGTGGCTAGGGCATCTGGAACACTGGCTATCGCCCCACGCTCTAGGAGATGAGTGAGGTCGGTTCACAGCACCGACAATGTGGCATTCAGCATTCTGGACTCTGGATGAACCTGGCCGCTGTATTGTAGGAGAACTTTGAAATTCAGAGGCAACCCTTTGCCCACCACTTCTAGCACCTACTTGTCCGAGGCAATGGCAGACCACTGTGGCAAGAAGTAGCACATTAGCCTAGAGTGCACAGGTGTCTGCACTAGCTAAACGCTCCTGCTTCTTTTAAATCAAATTGACTGTTTTTATTGCACTTTACTGCTAAACAGCATCCTCCTCTGGTGAGAAGTACTGGGCTCAGCTTGCTTTGGTAACAGTGAGACCTTCCGTCTCATTGTGTGTGCATTACTGCCTTGCCCAAGGCAGTTGGGAAAGTGCCACCATAGCCCTCAAGAAACTGCATCACTCTTCCTCATCTTGGATCAAAGAGATTCAAGGCTATAAATGATAGAACTGGCAAACAGGGAGGTGGGGTCTGTATATATGTAAGAGAAGATATCCCTTCTCACAAACTTCATTATCTAACCAACACAGAAAGTATTTGGGTAAATGTGCAGTTCAAGGGCCAACCACAGATTACTACAGGTAACTGCTATAGGCCTCCATCTTCAGACTCAAACTGTACAACTGATCTTCAACAAGTCATCTCCAATTTATCTGATAAGGGGGATGTAATAATTCTAGGGGACTATAACATGTCCAATATCGACTTGAATGCCCTTACCGGCAGCAGCCAGCACAAAAAAAAAAATTCATATCAACCCTCTCTGATACCGGTCATGCCCAACTTAGCACTCAGCCTACTAGAAGTAATAACATCCTAGATCTTCTTATTACCAACATAGAAGATGACATTTCTAATATTCAAATTCTAGATCCCTTAGGTAGCAGTGATCACTTCACCATCCTATTTGATATGGCCAGTAAACACCTTTGCCTAAAAAAAACAATCTACAAAAACTATTACAAAGCAAATTTTGGAGAAATCATCAATACTCCATAAAGGATCCCGTGGGAAAGCACCCTGTTCCACCTTGCAGTGAATGATGTTGATGCCTGGACGAAACTCAAAACTATTGTTCACAATCTGGGAAAAAATACATGTTCCAACCAAAAATAAATATAACAAAAAAGAGAGGATTCCTAGATGGCTCAACAAATCAATTAGAACCCAAATCAAACAAAAGGAAAGATTATTCAAAAAGCTAAAAACCTGTCATGCAGAGGCCAGAAACATCATTTACTCCAAATACAAAACAACTTTAACCACCCTAAAATATATGATCAAGAGCACCAAAGGTAATCTCGAATTTAAACAGGCACACACTAAAGACTGTTATAAATGAACAGGTTACTCACCTGTAACAGTAGTTGAAGGAGTGGTATATGTTGTTCATCCACACTACTTGGCATTGTCCCTTTCTCCTTTAAATCTACTGGAAGTCTTCAAGTTGGCTCCTCCCAACCACCCGGTTGGTATAGTCCTCGGCTCTGCCCCGTGATGCCAGATCTTAGCCTGCTGGAAGCCAGGTTGTGCATCCGCATCCAGGGAGGTTGGGTGGGTCAGTGTGGATGAACAACATATACCACTCCTAGAACTACTGTCACAGGTGAGTAACCTGTTCTTTTAGGAGTGTGGATATCTTGTTCTATCCACACTTCTTGGTAAACTCCAAGCAGTTCTCCGGGAGGAGGGAGACAAGGCGCACACCCCCTACTTGGGAAACAGAGACTGGAGAACCGAGACCCCAAAACCAGCATCCCGGGCGTGACCAGGGTCAATGTGGTATGGTAATGAAGGTGTTTGCTGACTCCAGGTAGCAGCCCAACAGATTTCTGATAGGGATGTCCTGGAAGCAGCCACCAATGCAGCAGTATGGCAGGTAGAATGAGCTCTTATCCCTCTGGGAGGCTCCTTGCCCGCCAACTTGTAGCACAGACCTATGCATGATGTGATCCATCTTGTAATAGTCCATTTGGCTGCAGGTCTGCCAGAAGCGGCTTCAGCATAGGTGGCAAATAGCTGGCGAACCTCTCCACAAATTTCTGCCGTCCTCTCCTTATAATAGGAAGAGCCGTCTTTGGTCCAGGGTATGGAGCCTGTACTCTGCGTCCAAGGTGTAATTAGAGAAGTATACCAGCAGGGTCAGCACCTGATTAAGGTGAAACTCTGACACCACCTTCGGAAGGAATTTCAGGTGGAGGCGCAGGACAACTTTGTCCCTGTGGAAAACCAGATAAGGGGAGTCCACCGGAAGTGCCTGGAGCTCCCCTGTCCTTCTGGCTGACATGATAGCCACCAGGAAGGCCGTCGTCCACGACAAATGAGACAGCTCGCACTTGTGCGTGGGTTCGAATGGTTTGCCCTTGAGCTTTGCCAGAGTACCAGCAGTAGATCCCACAGAGGTGGAGATTCACGCACTGAAGGGGATATGTGATCCAGGCCTTTGAAAACACGCCGACCACGGTCTCCTGCGCCAATGTCGGCTGACCAGCCCATGCCCGGTAAGCAGAAATGGCTGCCAGGTGCACCCGAAGGGTCGAAGACTGTAGACCCCCTTTGGAGAAAGACCAAAGGTAGTCAAGAATGTTAGCCAGAGAACAGGCTAAGGGGTCCAGACTCTTACCTTGACACCAAATGGAAAACTTTTTCCGTTTGAAGGCATAACATTTCCTGGTCGATTCCTTTCTGGATGCCTCCACCACGGTGTACACATCTTCGAAAAGACCCAAAGCCTGGAACTCTAGCCGCTCAGGTACCACGCTGTGAGGTGCAGGGATTGAAGGTCTGGATGAAGGACCATCCCTGGTTCACAGATATCAGGTCCGGGCATGTACAAAGCCGCGACAGGGGCCTGCGGCTAAGGAGATCTGGATACCAGAACTGGCGCAGCCAGTCTGGGGCTACCAGAATCACCTTCGCCTTGTCCCTCCTCACCTTGAGTAACACCTTGTGGATCAAGGGAAATGGAGGGAAGGCGCAGACGAGGCCTGGGGTCCATGGCCTTGAGAAGGCATCCCCCTGCAGCGAGCCCTGCTGAGGGGGGCGGGCATGAAACAGCCTCAGCTTGGTGTTTTCCCTGGAGGCAAACAGGTCCACCATCGGTTTGCCCCAATGGGAGAACAGACTGTAAGCTACCTCTGGATGGAGAGACCACTTGTGGGATGTCTGGCCTATGCGGCTGAGAGCATCCGCCAGCTGGTTCAAGACTCCTGCGACATGGATGGCTAGGAGGTCCGCCTCCAACCGGCTGACGAGGGTCCAGATGCGGAGCGCCTCCCTAACCAGCAGACAGGAGTGCGTGCCACCCTGTTTGCTGAGGTAGTACATGGTCGTGGTATTGTCTGTCTGGACTTGAACCACTTGACCCTGGAACTGAGGAGTGAAAGTTGACAGTGCCAGTCTGACTGCTCTGAGCTCCAAAAGGTTGATGTGGCATCGGGACTCCTCGGGGGTCCAGAACTCATGGGCCCTGTTGTCTCCCATGTGGGCTCCCCAGCCCATGAGAGAGGCATCGGTCGTGAGAACAACCGTCGGCTCGGGGCGGACAAACGGGATCCCTTCCTGCAACCGGTCTGGGGCTGTCCACCATTGGAGAGCGTCCCACATCTTCTGGGTTACAGTGACCAGCTGGTCGAAATGACCATGATGCTGGGTCCACTGGGCAGCCAGCTCCCACTGGAGGGGGGCGCATGTGCAACTGGGCCCAACGGACCACTGAGGCGCACGCCGCCATGTAACCCAGAAGGCGCAGAAAGTCCCAGGCAGGGTGCAAGTGCCCAACCAGAAATGATTGGGCAAAGGAGGAGAGAACCTCTGCCCTGTCCGCCGGGAGTCGAGCTCTGGCTCGACAAGAGTCGAGTTCTGCCCCGATGAAGCCCATCACCTGCGAGGGCACGAGTTCCAACTTGGTCTCGTTGATTAGGGGGCCAAGCTGGGAGCAGGTTTGGAGGGCCAGATCCCTGGACCGCTCCGCCTCCTGTTGGGTGCAGCTTGCTAGGAGACAGTCATCAAGGTAAGGATAAATCCTGACTCCCCCCACCCGACGCCATAGATTGGCTGCCACCACTGTGATGCATTTGGTGAAGACCCGTGGGGCCGATGACAGGCCGAATGGCATGGCTCGGAACTCGTACAGGGTCCCTTCGACCCTGAAGCGGAGGAACCGCTGATAGGACGGATGGATTGGGACGTGAAAGAACGCATCCTGCAGATCCAGTGAACACAACCACGTTTCACTCCAAGGATGGTATGACCTGGTTCACAGTGACCATCCGAAAGGTGCGTGAAATGAGGTACTGGTTCAGGTCATGGAGATCTAGAATGGGCGCAGCCCCGCCACTTGGGCACCAGGAAGTACCTGGAGACAAAGCCTGGGTCTGCAGATGGTTCCGCCACCACAGCTATTGCCTCCTTGAGGAGGAGCTGAGCAATGTTGTCTCAAAGAGCCGACTGGGTGCATGCGGAAATCCGATCTTCCCGAGGGGCGCAGGCTCGGCTGAGAGGGTACTGCTTGAATTCTAGAGGCAGTCCCTGACCAACCACTTCGAGAACCCACCTGTCCGTAGTGATAGCGGACCAGGCAGAAAGGAAGCGTTGGAGCCGGACCCCCACAGGAGGACCCAGAGCTGGCATGACGGGAATAGGACTGACCACCCCCATCCCATCACTGAGCAGGCTTGGAGGAGGAGGCTCCAGGACCTGATCCTCTGCCTCCTTTGTGAGCCTGTTGGGGTCCAGGCTTGGGCCGAGGGCACCAAGCTTGAGCCTGCTGCTGACGCTGTTGCTGCTGTCCTCCTTGATAGGAGGGCTGCCGAACCATAGGGGAAGAGTGCCAAAAGGGCTTCTTCTTCTGCTGGCTCTTGCCCGAAGCACCCTTGGCAGAAGTGGCATCCAAGGTGGCACCGGACTGCTCTGTGTGCTGTAGGTGACCAGCTACTCCTGGACCGAACAAGTCGGTCTCCAGGAAAGGCACATCAGCTAACTTGTGCTGAGTATCCGCCAGAAAGGAGGAAAACCTCAGCCAAACCCTGCAGCAAGAGGCCACTGCGGCGGCCATCGAGCGGGCACAAGACTCTCCGATGTCCAAGGCCGTCTGGAGCTGCTGTTTGGCAACAGCACGGCCCTGGTCATGGACCTGCTTGACTATGGTCTGCATGTCCATAGGGAGATGAGGGAGGACTTCGTCTAATGACCCGAGAAGGGCATGAGAGAAGTGTGCCATAATGACAGCCGAGCTGGCCTGACGAAGGCCCAAAGAAGAGGCCGCATAGACCTTTTGGGCAGTGTGGTCCATATTTTTGGACTCTTTGTCTGGAGGTCAGTCAGTGTCGGCCGAACTACCAGTATGCCTGAACAAAGAGGCGGTCACCAGGCTCTCGGCCGAAGGGTGCTCTGTGAACCCCACAAGGGACCCCATGGGCACCGTGTACTTGCGGGCCATGCGGGCAGATGGTGCTGGGCATGAGGAAGGGTGCTGCCCAAGTTCAAGGGCCAGGCCAACAATGGCTTCGGCCACTGGAAAGGCCTCTGTCGGGGTATCCCCTCTCTTTAGAATATCTGAGAGAGGGTACTCCGCCTTTTTCTGGATAGGTTCCAGGGACATTCCCGTGGAGTTGGAAATGAGACAGAGAATTCCTCCATTCCTGTGCCAATGGATGACTCATCATCCGCCGGATGAGAGTGGTGCCCGGTGACATCAGAGTCTGTAGAGTCGTGATACAGAGGACTACCACCTAAATCACTCTCGATCCGCCGTGGCAGGTCCAGGGTGACTGTAACCGACAGACGTCGGGGAAGTCCGGTGTCTGGTCGGTCCTCTTTCGAGGGAGCCCCTCCCATAGGCTGCTTAGGTGGCAGTTCCACCGGACTAGGTGGAGAGACCGGAATAGGCCAAAGCGGCAGACTGGCCGGCCCCATGGGCGGAGGAAACAGCGACGTCAGTTCCAGAGGGGTCGGCTTCAGCCTGGGAGGCGAGAGCCAAGTAACGGTCGGGGTGGGCAGCGGAGCCGGCTTCTGCCCAGTCAGGATCAGCTGTTGCTACATAAGGTCCTCATAGCGCCGATGGAGTTTCCGTCAGAGCCTCTCCTCATCCGAGGAGGATGAGGATGACCTGTGGCATCTCCTCTTTTTTGAGTGCTTATGGATCTTCCTCGGTCGTTCAGCCGAGGGGATTATGGACCTCGACCGAGATCGGGGAGGCTGACTCAGTCGATCAGGAGACACCGGGGTGATCGGTGAAACCCGAGGGTCCGGAACCGGGTCCTTGATGGTAACACCAGCAGGCTGGGTCTCCTCATTAGAAAATACTAGGACTGGAGTCCTTTCTAATGGGTCATCGGCCACGGCCGGTGACAAAGGGTCGATCGGGTCGAGGATGATTTCGACCTCAGCGGTCACTTCCTCGGACCTCTGGCCAGACGGAATATCCGTGAAGCCGGCCGCCAAGGATGCAACCTCGACCGAGGTCGAGACCACGTGTTCCTGGGACTTGGACCTTTCTCGGTCCCAGGAATATCTTCACCGAGACAAAGACGATGGGTCCTTGTCTCTCTCCGAGAGAGCGGAGGAGGCAAGCTCAACGCCTACCCCAGGTGGGAGACTGCAACTCCTTAAAGGATCCCGTAAAGGTGGAGCCTAGGTTCAGAGGAACAAAAAAGTTTCAATTGGCCGAAGCACAAGCGGCTTCTTCCTCGAACACTGTCATCTGTTTCAGCTGCTTGGCAGAGCCCGCAGCCGTGGAAACCGCCCACCCAACCTCCTTCGATTTCACCGGAGGGTTCCTTATTTCCGGTCTCCCCAGCCTCAGGCGTGCCTTGCGGTCATCCAGGATGTTGGGATGGAAGGCCAAGCAAAAGCTACACGATAAGGTGTCATGGCCGACACCTAGGCAGTACACACACGTGAGGTGGGGATCGGTGCGCAACATCTTCTGGCCGCAGGGACACTGGCAAAATTCCAAGGAAGATTTCTCCTCCATGATCGATGCTGCAAAAGCGCGATCGCTAACTTGGACGAGTTTGAGCTTCCGTAAAACCAACAATTTGAAAGCCAGGGCCTATGAAATGCGAGAGCATGACGGAGGCAACCTATATCTTCCAGCAGAAAGGAAGATCTGGCGTCATGAAGCGGAGCCAAGGACTATACCACCCAGATGGGTGGGAGGAGCCAGCTTGAAGACTTCCAGTAGATTTAAAGGGGAAAGGGACAATGCCAAGAAGTATGGATAGAACATATCCATGCTCCTAGAACGTTATTTTCTTATCTTAATAGTAAAAAGGGTAATTCCAGGAAAATAGGCCCATTAATTTACAATGACATGAGTTTGCAATCTGACATTGATACTGCCAACCTTTTTAACACATATTTTTGCTCAGTTTTTTCTAAAAAAAAAAAAAATCAAACTATCATACCCCCCAAACCGCTCCAATAAAATGTCATCCCCTGCATATACCATTAACAACCTCAGATATACTCTTAGTGCTAAAAACCTAAAAAAGACAACCAGTCCAAGCTCTGATAAGATCAGCTCTAGGTTTCTGATCAAAACAGCAGGATCGATAGCCATCCCCTCAGCAATCATTTTCAACAAATCCTTCAGCGACTCTAAAATTCCATCAGACTGGCTAACAGCAACAGTCACCCCAATATTCAAAAAGGGTAATAAGTCCAACGTTCAAAATTATCGCCCAATCAGTTTAATGTCCATCATCTGCAAACTTATGGAAAGGATAATTAAGTCCTATCTTGAAAAAGAAATGGGAGAGCTCAACCTCTTTGAATACTCAAGAGCACGGATTTATACTAACCTAATATCCTTTTATAATCACGTAAGCCAAGGCCTGGATAACAGTACATCTATGGAAGTTATCCTGCTGGATTACAGCAAGGCATTTGATGAAGTCCCTCATGGGAAACTTATTAAAAAACTGGAAACACTAGGCTTTTTGACCTGCCTAATTAACTGAGTCAACGAATGGCTTTCGGACAGGTCACAAAGGGTTAATTTTAATGGTATACTATCTAATCTGGGTTTGGTTACTAGCGGGGTGCCCCAGGGTTCAGTCCTGGGACCAACACTGTTCAATATCTACATTAGTGATATGCAAACTGGTTCACATAATTGGCTTTCCAAATTTGCTGATGATTCTAAACTGGGAGGGAGAGTGGATAACACCCCCCCAAAAAAACTTGGAAACTCTTGTTTCAGATCTAAACTCCACTGAACAATGGGCTCAGCAGAATAATATAGAATTTAATGTCGACAAATGTATAGTCTTGCACTTCGGATTAAAAATCCCAGAAATGTCTACCATCTAAACAAAACTCCACTTAAATCATCTTGCAAAGAGAGGGATCTAGGTACCTCAGTAAACAATAGACTTTCCTCCACCAACAACTGTACTAAAGTAGCTAATATGACAAACAGTTTACTAAGACAAATAAAATAAAATGCACATTTGTCACAAAAACCAAACAGTGTCTTATTCCACTATACAGGGCCTGTGTTAGACCATATATTGATTATGGGTCCCCTTTCTGGAGCCCACATCTCAAAGGACACACAGCACACTTGGAGCAGATCCAGAGGCGTGCTACAAGAATGATTCCTAGACTCTCCTCCTAAAGTTATCAATTCAAACTAAAAGAAACAGGCCTCTACTCCCTACTTAATAGGAGGCGTAGAGGGGATATCCTATTCATATACAAATTGCTTCAATCTTCAGAACTTATGCAGCAATGTGGTCTTTCTTATTCCACAAACTGCCTCGTACCTAGACTACACAACAAACAACTTGAGGTGAAGCAAGCAAAAACAAACCTAAGGCAAAATGTTTTCTCCATATGCACCCCCAGACTATGGAACACTCTTCCCCCAGGGATTAGAGGATTGTAACAACTTCAATACATTCAAAAGGGGACTAGACATTTGGCTATCATCTCATCCAAGTCAGGTCTATTAGCCCACATGATATGGGGAAAAATCTCGATGGGCTTCTGCCTTCTCTTTTCCTACAACACCAAGTAAACCAAGTAAATCTGATTCCCATCTAGAAGCTGATACAAGAGCTGCATGCATGGGATAACACCCCCACACAACCCATCAGTGCACAGCTTCAGAGGGAGCTCCAGCCACACTGGCCCGTGAGGTGTCGCCACCTCTGTCTCTCCCCCTCTTTTTTGGCCCGGCTGCCAAACATCAGCTTCAGATGCCAGTGCTGAAACTCCCCCCCCCGGGGCTATTGCTGAGGCTGTTGTACCTGACAGGGCTGATATCAGAAGGCCTTGTTTTTAGGTTTCTGGTCCTTCTGTGACTAAGCCACAAAATCAAGAGTGGTAATGGACTCTTCAATATATGTGAGACACCATTCCACCCTGTGGCCAAAGAGGCTGGTTCCCAAGAAGATAACATTGGTCAGCTTATGTTGAGTAAAGGTAGTAAAAGTGGAAAACCTAAGCCAGGCCCTACAATGCACAGCAATGGCCGTTGTCATGGTACGGGCACAGGGTCACATATGTCCAAAGCCATCTATGGTGTTTAGCCAGCAATTGATCCTGGCTCTGACTATCCTCACCAGAAACTGTTTGTCAGCAGGAAGATGGGAAGGCGATCACCTAACATTCCCATTACAGAATGGCCAAAGTTTGCCATCATGACAGCACAGCTGGCCTGACAGAGACCCAGCAAAACAACATAGCATACACCTTTTAGCTGCGTGATCAATCTCTTAAGACTCTTTGTCCAGAGACCTGTCCACATCACTTTGGCCCCACGATTTATGGAAAGCAGCGCCTGAAACCAAACCATCAGCAGAAGAGTAGTCAGAGAACACAGAAAGGGAGCCCAATGGAACAGTGTACTTGTGAACCATATGAGATAAGGGTGCTGGGCAGGATGCTGGATGCTGCCAAAGCTCCAGGGCCAGTCTAAAGATGGCCTCATCCATGGGGAAAGGCAACCCCCAGAGAATCATCCTTGTCCAGTAGTCAGTAAAACAGTATTTGATCCACTTGTTAACTGGCTCCAAGGGCACGTTCATGGACTCCAATATAAGCTGGATCAAATCCCCAAAAGACACCAGCCCATGGTCGGTGGTCAACTCCTCGACCGATTCCAGTTTGAGTGTATGAATTTCTGGTCAAGGTCATGGACGACTCACCTTCGGAGTTCTCAAAGGATTCCTTGAACACAGCCCTAGACCAGCTGCCACCATGGACCACCCTAGTATCAGACCGAGTGATCTCCACCAAGAGTCGGCCTGGCAAGGCAACCGCAGTACTGGACTCATTGGTAGGGGTCCAGAACAGGGGCCATAGTGGCTCAACCCAAAGGGGCAGATAAGGAGACACAGGAAACTGCTGAGAAGCATGGACTGGCATGGGAATGATGGATGCAGGCCAAGTGACAAAGTCCAGGGGACAGAGCCCTACCCCTCCCAATCATGTTCCACTGTTGCCAGAGGAGCGCCTCGTAGCAATGCATTTTTTACCAATCTCCTCTTCACCAGAGGACATTGAGGAGTGCTGACAGCGACGCCTCTCAGTTGAGCAGGATCAGACGACAGGTGTCCTTTCGGGGGAGTGACTGGTACAAACCACCTGCTTTGACAGGTTATGCACTAGAGGCTTTAGAGGCATGACCTCTGGTGTAGGCTACTTTTGAGGTGACCCATTCAAGGTCACTGAATGGGCCACGTCCTTAGTGAGGATCAGGAGAACCGGGGTCTTGAAGACCGAATCATCGCTGACCTCTAACAGCCTGTCAACAAGCTCAGAAAGATCTCCTGCTGCCTGCTCAACCAGAGTACAAGTAAAAAGGCCAAATGCGGAGGGTGCAGAGTTCACAAGAGTACCCTCGAATGCAGGGAGCTCGACCAACACCTAGTGTTCGAGTGTTCGGAGGGGTCAAGGATCGGGAAGAGCTTGCTCATTCCTGTTCCCACAACCTGAGATGACAATTTCTCTGTTTTCTGCTACAGTGAGAAGGGCTCTTCCTGAAGGTCTGGAGGGCCAGACACATTCCCCTGAACTCGGAGAACAACCCTCCAACGGTGGCTCCAGCTGGGAACAGCGTCAAGACTGGCAAGAAGCTCACCGCAGCCTTCACGTCCTCGCCCATGACTGCAGGCGGAGCAGTCGACCTGGCAGTCGCCAAGGCCTTTTCACAGTCTTTCAGTCAAACAAGAGCCAATCGAGCCTTCCAGTCTTCGATGGACGCTGGCTGCATGGCCCAGCACAAACTGCATCCCTTGAGGTCATACTGATCACCCTGGCAGTAACAACATGTGTCGTGCATATCCATGGCCATCATTTTCTGCCTGCACCGGTGCAAAAATTTAAACCCCCTTGTTTTCCTATCCATTGTCAATCATGATTCTGACACAGAACCAGAAGACGTGCAAAGCAACTTACTGTGGAAATAAAGGCTTAAAAAATCAAAGATCTGCCAAAGAAGTGCTCGAACAACATAAAATCCTTCAACGCTGCAGAGTTGCGAAGGAGGAGACCTGTCCCTTCCAGCGGAAAGAAAGAGATGACATTACGGGGCGGACTGGTTGGAGAAGCTTAGCCCGAAGATTTCCAGTGACGGGAAAACTGCCAGAGTGTGAATATGAACTTTATCCAAGTTGCTAGAAAATACTTTTCTTCTTTTATAGGCTGGTATGAGGAATGCCATGCATGAGGTATGAAGGAAATCTTATTAGTGGTTCATATGTGTGTTGAGATGGGGCAGGGTGCCTTACAGTAGTTCTTTGGATAAGATCTGTATTTTTCAAATTAACACACTGATGAGAAAAAATGATTAACCATTTCTAAATGAAGCTCACAGGACACTATGGAGCATTTCCAGTCATTCTTTGAAATAAACTTAAATTGTTTATCTTGCAAATATAAAGAAACCCGTACAACCTGCTGACAGCAACTGACCCGCCCCCACTCCCACATATATCGATAAAACTCACTGGAGCTGAAGCACTTGGTCCTCCATCAGGGAGATCAGGGGTGAAATGACTATTCCAATACCTCCTGAATAAACTGGTGGAAACTGGAAACACAAACTCTTCCCATAACCTTTCGTTGGGGAAAAAAGATCACGTTAGCATTTGACAGTAGCATTTTGTTAATCATAAATCATGAAATCATTCTTAGTCAATCAGGATTTCTTATAACCACAAGAGTGTATTTTATGTACATAGTTTTAAAATTCTGAATTCTAAGTTCCGTTGGCAGAGTCCATTTCCCACAAAGGGGATTCTTTTATATTCTACAAAGTGACACTGCTTGATTTCATACAAAAATGTAATTCTAACCAAAGTCTTTAACAATATTTATATAGAGAATAATGCATTGGTAGGTGTGTAACCAGAATTTTACATGCACATGAGGCATGGGATGCTCCTAAACCATGAGACCGAATCTTGAGGGTTTTTTAAAAGCATCCCACACGAGGGTGTGTGTAAAATTCTAGTTTACACACACCTTTCTTCATAATTACTGATAATCATTTTTAATAAATGTGGGATTTTCAAATTGCTCCACCAGTGAGCGAAGAGGTCAAGAACAGCATGAGCTTGACTGACAGGAAGTGATTACAACTGTGTGCTTGTAATGCATTTTTAGAAATCCGATATCCGAGCATTAAAAATGCTTACCAGTAATTATATTGTTTATGTGTACAGTTCTCATATCACTTATGGCAATAAGAGTTTCTTCTAAAGTCCTTTGTGTGCCAGAACTACTCAACTTTGCAGTTCTCTCACCCTAAAAACTGATGAAATGCACTCTTACAACCATGTTAGACACAGCAGTTACTGTATGTAAAAACTTACCATAACAGTAGATCTTCGAGAGGATCTCTTGCAGCAGGCTACCACCAGTAGGAATGAGCTATCAGGCGCTAGGACCACACGGAAACCTTTCTAGCTACCAGTGTACCAGAGGGGCCACCCACCTCCAACATCAGCGCCTGACGTCACTCTCTCTTACATAAGGCTGGCAGCCCCCAAGCCCTCCTCACTTCTCCTGCCGGAGACCAGAAGCAGGAGTCTGGAAGGGGGGAACCAAGGAGAACACCGAGATAACCAGGTTGCAAATGGAAAGCAGAAGGCGCACCCTGCTGGAAGGGGAGCGAGACACATACAAAGCAAGGGGGAAGGAGGGAGGGAAAAGCAGAGCCTGCTGCAAGAGATCCTCTCAAAGATCTACTGTTACGGTATGTTCTTACGTAACTGTACTATCTTATCTCTTGCAGCAGGCTATCACCGGTAGGACTGAGTCCCAAGTAGTTCTTATCCCAGAGGCAGTCAGGACGTGCGGTTGGCAGGAAATATAACAGCCTACCCTTTTTAACAAATCATGGGAGGATGGGGTGGTACCCGAGGACTGGAGGAGGGCAGATGTGATTCCCCTTCACAAAAGTGGGAGCAAGGCAGAAGCAGGAAACTATAGACCTGTTAGTTTAACCTCAGTGATAGGGAAAATGATGGAATCACTTCTAAAGGAAAGAATTGTCGAGTATCTAGAGGCCAGAGGCACAGGACCCTAGGCAGCATGGATTCACAGAGGAAGGTCATGCCAGACTAATCTGATAGATTTTTTGACTGGGTGACCAAAGTAGTAGATCAGGAGGGGCTGTGGACATGGCTCACCTAGACTTTAGCAAGGCATTTGACACAGTCCCACACAAAAGATTAATATACAAGTTAGCAGCCTGGGAGTGGGTCCCAAGATGACAGCCTGGGTAAAGAATTGGCTGGAGAATAGGACACAGAGAGTAATAGTAAATGGAGTCCACTCAGAAGAAAGGAGGGTTACTAGTGGGGTACCGTAGGGTTCAGTATTAGGACTGGTCCTCTTCAATGTCTTTATGTTTACATTGCAGAAGGAGTGGAAGGAAAAGTATGTCTCTTTGCAGATGACACTAAGATCTGCAACAGAGTTGATGCACAGAGTGGGTGGAAAGGATGAGAAGGGACTTGGCAAGGTTAGAGGAATGGTCAAATGTATGGCAGCTTAGATTCAACGCTAAGAAGTGCAAGGTAATGCACCTGGGAAACAAAACCCAGGGAAGAGTACACAATGGGGGTGAGATACTAACAACAACAAAATGGAAAGGGACCTGGGGTAGTCATATCAGATGACCTAAAGACGGGCAAGCAATGTGAGAGGGCAGCAAGGAGGGCTGGGGGATACTGGGATGCATAGGGAGAGGCATCACAAGTAGAAAACAGGAAGTTATTTCCTCTGTACAGACAGCTGGTGAGACCCCATCTGGAGTACTGTGCAGTTCTGGAGACCCAGTCTCCGCAAAGACATAGACAGGATGGAAGCTGTCCAGAGGAGGGCAACTAAAATGGTGCAGGGAAGACATATGAAGAGAGACTTAAGGAGCTTAATATGTATAGCCTCGAGGAAAGAAGGGAGAGGGGGGACATGATAGAAACTTTCAAGTACCTCAAGGGAATCAACAAAGTCCAAGAGGGTAGCATCTTTCAAAAAAAGAGGTGTGCAAGAACAAGAGGGCACAATTTGAAGATAGAGGGGGGGTGGCTCAGAGGTAATTTAAGGAAGTATTTTTTCACAGAGAGGGTTGTGGATGCATGGAACGGCCTCCGAGGAGGTTGGGAGTCAAAATCAGTGGTGGAATTCAAGCATGCATGGGATAGTCATAAGGCAGTTCTGGGGGGGGGGTAGGAAGAAGTAGGCTGCTGGTTAACTAGGATCTGCAGCTTATCCAGTAGGTAGGGAAATGGGCAGACTGGGTGGGCCAAGCGGTCCTTATCTGCCGTCAAATTCTATATGTTTCTATGACAGCAGTCCTTGAAGAACCGCCAGGCCAAAATTGGCACACCTCCTTGAGGCAATGTCCAGACTGTAGTGTTTTGTAAAGGTGTGGATAGTACTCCAGGTGGCTGCAGCACAAATGTCAGCCACAGACACATTGAGAAAGCAAGCTACTGAGGTGGCCATACCTCTTGTGGAATGGCCTTTGACAGCTCCGGAAAGTTCCTTATCACACTCCTGGTAACAGTAAATGATACAATTTGACAACCACTTATTTTTTTTGAATTTTTTATTTAGTACTTTTTGAGTGGCCCCGAGCCGTCGTTGTCTGGCCTGGTCACGGACCCCCTTGCCTCCACCTCCATCAATTGCTTACCCCCCCCATAGAGGGGGGATCTCGGCGCTCTGGGCCTTCCAGCGCTGAGACGCTAGTAACTAGTCAGGGAGCCAGCGGCGGAAGCAATTCGAGGACCGGGGGCAGGTCTTCAAGGAGACTGACGGGGACATGGAACATTTTTCCCCCTGTAGGCAGGAGCGGGGACGTGCAATGACGCCAGCGTCCACCCCGGCCCCGATGGTTCTACTTGGCATCGGTGCATAGTGGAACACCCAGCCTCCGCCGGGTATCGCCACTGCACCGAACACTCAGTCCCCACCTCCCCCCGGAGAAGGAGAGCAATCCAAGTACACTTGATCCTTCTCCCCTGGCTGGCCCTCCGATGACCCAGATCCGTTTCCAAACCCGGGTCGCCGGCGTCACAAGCAGAACTGTTACCACTGCGCCGACGGGCCAGCATTTGCCAACCACTTAGACGAACACGGTTTAGAAACTGGGGAGCCCTCTTCCCTAGGGGGGGTGAATGAAACAAACAACTGGCTGGACTTACAAGAGTCCTTAGTCTGGTGTGTATAATATCTCAGAAGCCTGTTTACATCCAAGGTATGGAGCAATGCCTCTCCCTGATTGGAATGCTCCGGCCAATAAACAGGAAGGTGGAGGGACTGATTCAAAGTAAACTCTGACACCACCTTGGGAAGAAACTTAGGATTGGTAAGCAAAGACACCCTGTCTTTGTGCAAAACAAAATAAGGCTCCTTACAGATGAGGGCCTGAAGTTCTGAAATCCTTCCAGCAGAAGTAATGGCAACCAAAGACAACGCTTTCCATGACTGAAAGCACAGCTGTCAAGGTACGTCCGGTTTAAAGGGAGGCAACGTAAGCTTTTTTAACACAAAATTAAAGTCCCAGGGTGGGACAGGATCCCAAATTGGGTGTTTCAAGTGCAGTATTCTCCGCAGAAAGGTGTGGGATACATCAAGCTGGGCAACTGTGTGCTCATCCACAGGTACTTAGTACACAGAGACGGCAGAAAGATGTGCCTTATTAGAAGAGTATCTCAAGCTCAAATCCGAGAGGGATAGGAGGTACTCCAAGACCTGATTCACCGGGCAGGTTAAAGAATCCAACTGATGCGAAGCAGCCCATACAGCACAACGCTTCCATTTCATGGACTAGGTGGCTCTGGTGGAGGGTTTCCTGGCCATCATCAACACATCAGCCACTCTGGGGGGCACCCCAAATCTGACTACGGCTACATCTTCAAGAGCCATGTGTGTACATTAAGGGACCTGAGGTCCAGATGGACCAGGGTGCCCCAATCCTGGGTCAGCAAGTCGGTGGACCGGAGCAGGGGAAGAGGAGGTTCCACCATCAGTTGCTGTAGGAGGGGAAACCAGATCCAGTAAGGCCAGAAGGGAGCAATGAGAATCATCATTGCCTCCCTTCATCTGGAGTTTGAACCCACTGAAGGAGCAGGAAGGGTGGGAAGGTGTACAGAAACCTCCCTGTCCAGGAGAGGGACAATGCAGTGCACCAGAAAACTCCAGGCCTGGGATCTAGTGAGCAGAAATGTGGCAGTTTTGCGTTGACTGGGGACACAAAAAGATCCAACTCTGGCCAACCCCATCTGTCGAAGAGGTCTTCTGCCACTGAGGTCAGAAGTTCCCACTCATGAGCACTGGACCGCGAGCAGCTTAGAGTGTCTGCAATGATGTTTTGGACCCCGGGAACATGGACAGTTGAGAGCCAAAAACCGTGCTCGATAGCCCAATAACCGCAGCCTCATTGCTTCCCAGCACAGGGGGTAGGAATGAGTTCCCCCTTATTTGATTATATAAAACACAATGCACAAGTTGTCCATCCAAATTAAGAGTGAACCTGGGGAAAGATGAGTCTGTGAGGTCTGAAGAGCATACAAGACCACCCACATCTCCACAATATTGATGTGTAGATCCTTCTCAAGTGTGGAGAAAGACCCCTGGGTCTGGTGAGATCTCAGAAGGGCACCCCAACCAAGGCTCGAGGCGTAGGTAATGAGGATCTGCTGAGTGGGTGGGGAAGTATTAGACACCCCCCAAAACAGATTTTCGGGCTCCAGCCACCACCGAAGCACCTTCTTGACAGAACCCAACACCAGCACTTGTAGATCCAGGGAGTCTACACGCTGGTCCCATTGCACCCATAAGGTCCATTGAGAGATTCTCATATGCAGCCTGGCCAGGGGAATCATGGCAATGGCTGTAGCCATAAGCCCTGGGAGTCTGAGGAATTCCCTCGCTGGGACACGGCAGCGTTGGATCAAAAGGCAAGCCTGAGCCATGAGCCGCTCCACTCTTTCCACAGGCAAAAAGGCTTTGCCCTGTACTTTGTCCAGGATAGCCCCTATATAGAGGAGCGGGCGGGGGTAAGGGAGGATGTGGGCAGACAATGACGCCCAGGGACTGGAACAGGCTGCAAATACCCTCCAGAATCTGCAGGAGGTGATCTCTAGATGGAGCCACCAAGAGCCAGTCGTCCAGGTAGGGAAAAACGTAAAAACCCTGCCTCTGCAAAGCCACCATCACTACCGCCAGGCACTTGGTAAACACCCTGGGGACCGAGGAAAGGTCAAAGAGGAGAGCTTGAAAATGGTAGTGCTCCCCCATGAAATGGAAATGGAGGAAAAACTTTGATGTACAGATAAGCAATCCTGCATATCCAAGGAGCATAGCCAGCCCCCTGGTGGAGCAGCGGCAATAGGCCCAGCAAGCTGACCATCCTGAAGCACTTGTACTCTGTGTACAAGCTGAGACTGCTCAGGTCCAGGACTGGGCAGAGGTCCCCCGCTATCTTGGGAACCAAAAAGAAATGGGAGTAGTACCACTGACCATGCTGGGAGAGAGGCATGGGCTCGATGGCCTTCTTTAACAATAGGGCCTGAATCCCTGCTCTAATAAGAGAGATGTGGCTTGGCAGATATGCAAATGCCCTTGGTGGATTGGCAGGGGGACCACTCCAGAAATTCTAAAATGTAACCGTGCTCTACGAGCTGAAGCACCCAGTTGTCAGTTGTAATGGCCCTGCACTGATCTAGGTGACGAGAAAAGACACTCCCTACTGCCACCTCCTGAAACTCTACAAGAGGGGAGTGGGGCAGTAAGGAGTCAGGAGATAGGGGAGCTGGGGGCAGCTCCTGACTGGGTTGCAGAGGCACCTCTGGCTGCCCAGGGAGCGGCAGAGAAAGGTATGGGCAGAGTCACAGCCTGTCTGCGCTTGCCTGGGGTTTTGGCCAGGGCTCTGGGCTGTCTCTTGAAGGAGCAACAAAAGACGGCTCTATGACTCGCTTTTGGCTGGGTGTGGAACATTGAGTGGACGGAATTCAGCGCCCGACCCAAGTCTTAAAGCTTGGAGAGAATGTCCTGGATGTCACCCACGAATAGTTTAGACCCGCGAAAGGGGGCGTCCAGAATGCTGGACTGTCCATCAGGGGCAAAGTCAGAGACCTTTAGCCAAGCATGGCACCACAGGTCAATGCCTGCTTCTGCAGCTCGTCCAGGGGCATCCACAGTGTTGTATACTGCCTGAAGGACGTGGGTACTGTCGGACCTAGTTTTCAGGGCCTGCAGAGTCTGCTGTTTGGAGAGGTCATCACGCATCACCGCTACCACCTCCCGAGCCTGGTCCTACAACAAATTCTGGTATTATACCATGTGAGCCAGGGAGCTAAGGGCCCTGATGGCAAGAGTGACCGAGGCAAAGGCACGCTTGACAACCTGGTCGAACTGCCTTGACTCCCTGTCTGAAGGGAGGGCAGTGAGGTGTTTCGGACACTTGGTGCAGTCATGAACCACAATGATGACCACCAAGTTGGCCTTCGATATTCCCTGAAGAAGGATTTGCCAGCTGGAGGGTGGTATAATCTATGTGCCTTTTTTGGCACCACAGGGATTGTATGTGAGTGAAGCCAAGTGGCCCTGGTGACATCATCATAGGACTCCACCAGAGGGGGGAGTGTCGCACTGGTGGAGATAAACAGCCAGGCGGCGACGCTCCAGGTCCTGCTCCTCTGTCTCCCACCCCATCATGGTCTGAATATGCCGCATTCTATCTATGTAGGTGGAGTCGTCCAACAAAGACTTGGGGACGGTAGCGAATTTGCCCACATCCGCTGAATAGGCCCCATCTAGTGAGAAGGACCCGGAGCTGTCCTCATCTCTGAGATAGAGCCCTCTGGTGCATCAATGCCTGAGGGAGACATAAGTCAAGAGAACGGGGGTACCAGTGTCCGTATGTGAAGGGGCACACCAGGAGTCTGGCAAGCCAGAGCTGGCGACGTATTGCCCCTTGGAGGCCCCTGTGGGTGAGAGGGCTGAGGCAGGCCCAGATGAGAAGCCTGGGACTGCAGGAACACCCAGAGCACCAAAATCAGGCCATGGTAATATAAGGGTACTGGCGCCCGGCCCCCAGGTGATGGATAGGTATAGAGCAGCTGGGGCTTGATCAGTACTGGATACAGGTAGGCAGGTGCCAGTCCTGTGGGAGCCAGCTACAGGTAGGCTGGAACCGGTCCCAGGGGTGTCAACAGTGGATACCCAAGCTGCGGTCCAGCTGATGAGGGTGAAGGCACAGGCATCGGTCCCGCAGGTTGCAGTAGCGGCAGGACGGGCGTAAGTCCCCCTGTAATATGCAGAAGGGGAGCGGACAAAGGCCCTGCCAGCATCAGAGGTAAGACCAGTGCAAGACCCGCGGTTGCAGGAGCATAGGGACAGCCCAGCAGGCGCTGGCCTGGACGATGCCAAGCTGGTGTCTGGGGAACACCCAGCACCAGAGAAGAAGGCTCTGCTGGCAATGACTTTTAGAGAAACCGGGTTCAAAGAGATGCTGGTATCCAGCGATGCTTGTCCCTGAGACTAAGGGGTAGGCACGACAGAGGCCCCAGAGACCGAGACCAGTGTTGGAGGCACAGGTGATGGGACAGCAGGCCGAGAACTGGCACCAGCAGTACCAACGCAGACTGGAATAGCTCCAACCAAGCCTTCTGCTGAAGAGCCCACAGAAAACAAGGGCTGGAAGAGCAGAGGCTGAAAGGCAGGGACTGACATACCCTGCCTCAAGGAGCCGCCACTGGTGAAAGAGATCCGGGCGGCAGAACCACCGGCGGCCCTGAAGGGGAGAAGGTGTGCTAGGACCCGAAGTTTGACCCCCTGAGGGAGGAGACCCAGAAGTAGTCAAAGGAGGAGCCTTACGCGGCGACTGTGAGCAGGAATTAGACCAGGGACGGTCCTGGTCCTTGTTCTGGTGTTTATGTTTCCCCATCGATTTCACCTTTGATTTGGAGGAAGAGGAGCTTGAAGACTGGGCCGGGGAAGTAGAGGAGCTTTGGGCATGTCGCTCCCAATTTATCTGGGTGACCTTCTGCTTGAGGATGTGGCAGAAATTTCAGGGTCCTCTGGTGTGGTCTTCTGCTCACTGGGTTAAACTTCTGGCAGGCGGACTTCCAGTGAGCGCTCCACACCTCAATGGCAGCCTGAACTGGCAGCTCAACCTTGACTCGAGACTATCCATCAGAATCCATCACCAATTCGACCCATCCATTATTAAGAACCAGAAAGGATTGCTCTGCAATGTCTTCGAGACACAAATCTAAGGAAAAGAACAGCAACCAGTCAGCCACACAGTTAAAAATGCTGCTTGAATTCGCTCTCTCTTACTCGGCCGGCACAGCAGCCGCCTCTCAGTATTCCACAGCAACTGCAATGACCCTGGAGGAATCAGACTGTGTAACAACTTCGAAACAGCTATGCGCTACTTTGCAAAAGAGGAGTGTGACCCTGGAAAGTCTAGAAACAGGGGTGGTAGAGAACTGAAGGAAAGTGGAATTTTTAGAGAAAAAAAACAGAGCAGTTGGAGAATGGCCTCAACGAATTCACTGATACAATCGAGGTGCAAAATGCGGCCCTACTTGATCCGCATCGGAGGGAACAAATATTAGAAAGTAAGCTAGAAGAACTTGAGAACAGAAAAAGAAGGAACAATATAAGAATTCATGGCTTGCCAGAAGGAACTGAATCAGGACCAATGCCAACCTTCCTTGAGTCCTTTATACCAGAAATAATTGGATGGCCGTCAAACAAACCACTAGATATCATTAGAGCTCATAGGTCTCTAGTACCCAGACCTCAGGACCCCAAAGCCCGCCCTCGGTCCATGGTAATAGCCTTCCTTGATTTCTGCACTAAAGAAGAAATACTGAAATTAGCATGGTCTAAAAAAGAAATACCCTTTGGAGACACCAAACTGTATTTTGAGCAAGATTACACACTGCAGCTTTTAGTTGAAAGGAGAAAAGTGTTGTTGGTGGTCTGTGCCCTACAGTCTAAAGGGATCAAAGCATTTATGGAGTATCTGGCAAAACTAAAAATTTTAACAGAAAACGGAATCAGAAGATTCCCCGACCTCCTGGCGGCGAAGAAGTTTCTCTCCTCGGTATATGTGGAGCTTCCCCAGGACCAGGCCCAAATCCAGAGGGACCGAGTATCGAGTGGAGGTTGGCAGAGAGCAGGGACCAAAAGAAAAGGGATGTACAACCATCCGGACGTTTCCAGGCTGTAGGACACAGTCAATGCTCGCAAAGATCCCAATGTTGAACCGACGGGGAACCTGATGGAAACCAGTTATAGAACTGTGGACCTCTCGGGGTAAACAACCATTGATGAGCAGCTGCCGACCTGAGAGAGACTGACTCTGAAATATCTTTTCTCCTAGAGAAACTGTGAGTGTTGTAGTCACTAATGCTGGTCGACGCTTGATGTTAGGAGCGCCATCCCCAAAATCTTTTTTGAAATCAAAATGGGGAGGATTTGAATTAAAACTTAAAATGAGCCTTTGGATCTTAACAAAAGATAGATACATTTTCCTTTAATTCTTAGTGATGTTTCTGTTTCCACTAACCTAGATTTGTTGGCTGTTGTGGTCGTGGGTGGCTGCTGGACTGGCTGATCTGAGGGTTCCCGAGCTGGGGGGGGGGGATGAGAGACTGGAATGCTGCACTCAGCTCCTGGGTGACCGGTTAGGAGAAATTCGATGGCTAAGGGGTGGTACGGGTGGAGTAATAGCCTCTCACTACAAATTTTCATGGAGCTTCAGTGGCTCGGTTGCAGTGTGAGAAGGTAGGCACTAGTGATGAGCTCCTGACTACAGGGATGGTGAAAGAGAAAAATACTGGAGTCTCAGAGGCCAGGTTGGTCCCTCCTTGCAGTTGGGACGCTGGTGAGAGACGCAAAACACAGTAGCAATTGCCTAAGTGAATAAGAACCCACCATGTGACTTAAACTGGATCAGGCAACTAACTATGAGAGGCACTCCCCTATGCTCTCTGTACCATTGATGCTCTTTAGGTTTGAGCAGGCACTTAATCTCCTTGATGGCATATGCCAGCTGAGGGGTGCAGTCCTTGATCTCCTGAGGGTCCCTCCATGACCTCCTAAGGGACAGTTGGGGGAGAATGGTTCAGTGACCGCCCCGTCCCTCAGAACTCAACTTTACAATGGGGCACCCTGTTCAGCTCTTTTAACACCTCAAGTCTTATACAAGGTGGGTTAAACAGGGATGTACCTTCAATAGGGGAACAGAAAATAATTACTAGAACCTTGATTATTGAAGAGGCGAGGTAAGACCTCCTAGAATCAAGGCTATTATTTCTAAAAACAGACAAGAAGCTATATTTTTCTCTCCTTGAGGTGGTGTGCGATTTATGTCTGGCCCTTCTGGATTTCAGGCCATTTTTGGTTCTGAACTAGACGGAAGGTCTATAATTAAGAGACCATTCTACCACACCTGATACGTCTAGTGAGGGTGGACATAGAGCGAACACACCTTGATGCTTCACTGGGTTAAAAATGTATATAGTTTCTAATGGTTACACTTGTTTCAATTTAGTGTGAATTTACATTGGTTATTGTTTATATTGCACAGAATCTTATAATAATAATAATAAAATTTATTTAATTAAGCGCCTTTCAAAATTTTAAAGCGCTGTACATCAAGAGCAAACATCAAACATATTCAATACATACAATAAAACAAATATAAACATATCTTCCAATACTGCAATATAAAATTAAAGCAAAGAAGGAAACGCCTTCTGCCATAAAAAAGTCTTTAGTGCCTGCTTAAAGCTCTCCACCGTCCTACACTCCTGGAGCTGATGGGGCAGAGAATTCCAGAGGGTAGGTGCAGCAAATCCAAATGCATGGGCACCAGATGACTTCAAATTTACCCTCGGAATCTCCAGCAACCCTCGTCAGCTGAGCAGAGCTGTCTCAGGGGTGTAGGGCACCAAGAGCTCTTTCAAGTAGTCGACCCAGACCGTAGGGCTTTGTAGGTCAAAAGACCCACTTTAAAGGTGATCCACCACTGCATTGGCAGCCAGTGCAGCGCGCAGCACAGGGTAATATGAGAACTTCTAGATGCCCCAGTCAACAAACGCTGCCGCTGCTCTGCACTAGCTGCAAGCGGGATATCAACCCCAGGAAGTCCTAGGTAAAGGGAGTTACAGTAATCAAGGCGAGATGTCACAAAGGCATCACCAGAACCGCAGGTCGCTGTGGAACAAGGTGCCTAATCCTGGCAATGTTCCTGAGATGAAATGCCAGCTTGACAACTGCAGACACCTGATAACGGAGGGTCAAACCAGTGTCAAGCTCCACTCCCAGGTTACACACCCGTTCAGAGATGAGGATCTGGTCCACCCCCAGGATTAATCCAGAGGGGAGACCAGTCCTCAAACCCTCTACCTTGCGACCCAGGTCCACAACCATAACCTCAGTTTTTCCTGGGTTCAACTTTAAACCGCTGAAGTTCATCCAGTCTTGGATATCTGCAAGGCAGTTGTTCAGTACCGAGATAGCACTAACCTGGTCAGGTGCAAAAGACAGGTAGAGCTGGGTATCATCGGCATAGCAGTGAAACCTCAGCTCGTACCGTCTTACAATGTCTCCAAAGGGTAGCATATATACTGCTAATAACATGGGGGAAAGCACCGAGCCCTGAGGCACCCCACAAGGCAGCGAGAAGGCCCCGGATGAATGCAAACCCGAGACCACTCTCTGCGTTCTCCCTTCGAGGAATGATGAAAACCATCTGAGGATTGTACTCGATAGTCCACAAATGGACCTCAGATGTTCGAGCAAAACCCCATGATCCACAGTATCAAAAGCTGATGATAGATCAAGAAGAACCAAGATAGAACGGTGTCTCCGATCTCTCGACATCAGGATATCATTGAGCACCCGAACCAGAGCAGTCTCGGTACTATGCCTCTTGCGAAAACCAGACTGGAGAGGTTCGTATAAACTATGGATGGTCAAATGGTTATCCAGTTGGCGCCACAACTTTCTCAATAACCTTCCCACAAAAGGGAGGTTAGAGATTGGCCTGTAGTTTGCTAGGTCATCCGGTCTAAAGAAGCTTTCTTCAGAAGGAGTCACCACCCTTCCTTCAGAGAGACTAGGAAAACTCCCATATCTAAAGAACACCGGATAATCCGAGCTAAGACCGGCCAATGATCTCACTACAACCCATAATCAGGAAGTAGGGCCAGGTCTAAACTAGCATGTTGGACGATCTCTTGGACAATCCTCATAGTGTCTAAACCGCAGGTTAAAGGTACTCCAGGAAATTCCGCCCATGACAGGACACCGATCAACTGCAACAACCTTGAATGAGGTTGGAGGCACTCCTCCTGATGTCTTCAACCTTATTCGCAAAGAATCGAGCAATCTCCTCACAATCAGTTCGAGTAAAGGCTCAACGGATCTGCTGACAGGCTGGGTTGCACAGTCTGTCAACAGTTCTGAAGAGCTGAGCCGGTCGATTCCGTGCGACAGAAATTTCCCTGGACAGGAATTCTGCCTTCTTATGGGAAATTGCTGTTTGGTAGAGTTTATAATGCTCTAGCAAAATAAGGTGGTCGGCATCAGTGGTGGTCTTCCTCCAACGATGCTCCAACCTACACCTCAACCTCCGCAGCCCTCTCAGAGCCCCATCGAACCATGGGGCAGCGGGACGACGCAGAAGGGGGCGAACACAGACTGGCTCAATCTGATAGAGTGCTACCAATATGGCCCTATTATAGGCCACTACCAGCTGCTCAGGATCAGTGCAAAACTCGACAAACAACGAGAGGTCAATAACCGCCATCAGGTCTTCAGGGACAACGTCCCACAATGGGCAGTACCTGACCAACTCCACAGGGGCCAACCTACCCAGGGGGTGATCGGACCAACCAACTGGTTCCACCACCAAATCAGAAGCCTCGATCCCCAGGAGGAAGACCAGGTCAAGAGAGTGACCTCCCTTGTGTGTAGCTGAGGAAACAACCTGTGTAAAGCCCAGAGATGTCATCTCCTGGAGGAAATGTTGACCAAAAAGCAAAGATTCGTCGTCGACCCAAGCACTGAAATCGCCCAGAACCATCAATCTGGGCAACTCCAAGGCCATGTCGGCGGCAAAATCTGCTATTTCCTGCAGGAAAAGCTTTTCATCACCTGGTGGACGATAAATGAGGGCAATCCTGCACCCTACAACAGCTACCACAGTACACTCAAATGACGTGGCCTCCTCAACTGGTACGCCAGTTAGGCCCATTCGGTCTTGAAACAGACCTCCAATCTTGGGTGATGTATAACTGAGTACCCGTGGGAACAGCGGCCCTGGGCAATGATTCCCGTCCAACCAGGTCTCGGTAATGCAAGCCAGATCTGCCTTGCAACAACAAATCTGCAATAAGACCAGTCTTGTTGCAGACAGATCTGGCATTGCACAACAACGCCGAGTTGGACGAGGTTACGAGTTGTCCCAACCACTTGCCCTCTGAAACTGGAGGTGCCCTTGGGTATGGGAACCAGAACAGAGTTACCGCGTTCAAGTAGTCATTTCGCCCCAGGGTGTCTTCTGGGCCTAACCACCCCTATGGGAAGGCCACGCTCGCTCCGCTGTCCACAACCCCCACCCCCATTCTCCCTCCCCCTTCGAGCAATCCCTAACACCAGACAACGATGATAAATATGAGCAGGCAGGGCGGGCAAAGAGAAGGGGCGGAGGACATGGAGAGCAGAGGCCGAATAGCATAAGACAGAAGGGGCAGGCAGGCACATCTAGCTGCTCGATTTAAAACAATAAATACAATAAAACTACTCGGAAACTTCCTACAACTAAAATTATACAACTACAAATTAAAAAAAACAACTAAAATAAAAATAAAACTTAACCAACTCTCTAACACAAAACCTAAATAACTGATTTAACCCACAGGTCCTCTCACAGCCTGGGGGTCAACCAAAAATTAACCAAAACAATTTTAAATTATTCTCAGGTCCTCTCACTACCTGGTACTTAAAAACAATTAAACACTCTCACAAAAATAATGCTTGGTATTAAAGCAGGATGTACATTTAGCTATGCTCCTTGAGGCAGGGACAGCAGTTTCCTCACTCCCAATTCCACATAAATGGCTGATTTGAAAATAACTACACTTAATGTAAATGGGATCAATAGCCCAGTCAAAAGAGCAAAGATCTTATAAGGAAGGGAGCCACAATCGCATTTTTGCAGGAAACCCACCTAACGGCAGCGGAGCACCTTAAGCTGAAACAGCCCTGGGTGGGGGATGTTTATGCCTCACATTTTGAGAATAGTCCTCACCGTAGGGGTGTGGCAATATTAGTAAAGAGAGATGCTCCCTTGAGGGTTCAAATAGTTCAAACGGACCCGGAGGGAAGATTCATTCAAATACAGGGTTCCTATAAGGGACAAAACTGCACATTATTAAATATCTACGCCCCAATGAACAAACCCCTAGATTAACATTTTTGGAAAGGGTTATTATTGAGGCAGTCCCTGATGCACGCAGCCTGGTGATTATAGGAGGGGATTTTAATGAGGTGGTGTATTCTGGAGTAAGTAGATCAGGAAAAATGCACGGAGGAGCTACACACACAGGAAAACTCCTTTTGAGGCTAAATCAAGAGTTAGGTTTATCCGATAGCTGGCATTTTATGCATCCGAGAGACAGAGATTACACCTATTACTCCCCCTGTCAAGGAGGATATTCCAGAATAGATTATTTTCTTATATCAGCTAACTGGCTACATAGGATGGAAAAGTGTGAGATAGGACCTATTACTATCTCAGACCACATGCCGGTGACTCTTAATTTAGTGACTACCCCAACCCCTTCTCAGACTTGCTAGAAGTTAAATGTGAGTCATTTAACAAGAGAGGACTTCAAAGATTTAGTGGCTGACACCATTCAAAGGTTCGAACAAGACAACCCCAGGGGAGAAACGGGGAAGGGCATACGGTGGGACACGCTCAAATGTTGCCTGAGAGGGAAGATAATTAAATATTTGGTCAGAATCAAAAAGGAGAAAATGAAAGCTAGGATGCAGCTAGAACAAAAAAATAACCCAGTTAGAGACCTCGTACCAGATAAACCCAGAACCCCAGATCAAACAAGAATCAGATAAAGCAAGAAGGGATTTAAACCAATTGTTGGATACCCAAATTGAAAGGCAGTTACGATATGCCCGGCAAAAATATTTTGAACATGGCAATCGAGCTGGAAAGCTGTTGGCCTGGCAGCTACGACAGGAGGTGGCTAGTAGGGCAGTGGTAAAACTGCAGGGTGAGGGGCAGGGACCACCCCTAACATCTCCGATAGATATATTACGCAAGTTTGAGAAGTTCTGTGCTGATTTATATACAGCAGAGACCCTTGCAGGTCATGCCCAACAGGTAAGTTCCTTTTTGGATACACGACCGATTCCCACCTTACAAGACTCCGCCAAGGCTAACTTAAATGCCCCAATTACCGCACTAGAGATACAGAAACAAATCGCAAAATTAAAGAATGGTAAGGCCCCAGAATTAGATGGTTTTCCGGCCGAATTTTACAAACACTTTACCCCCAGATTGACGGAATATTTGATGGCAACATGTAATGAGATTCTACTTTACCAACAACCTGTTCCACCCTCCTGGAATTTAACCCAAATCTCGGTCATCTTGAA
The DNA here is from genome assembly GCA_016271365.2 of Neoceratodus forsteri. NCBI lineage: Eukaryota > Metazoa > Chordata > Ceratodontiformes > Ceratodontidae > Neoceratodus > Neoceratodus forsteri. The sequence continues at coordinate 1,401,470,845 of CM057453.1, forward strand.
GCCTAATAAAGACCCGGAACAGTGTGGTTCGTACCGCCCAATCTCCCTGTTGCCTGTAGATTTGAAAATCTTCACAGGGATTTTGGCGGAGAGACTTCAGACCTGCATCTCACCTCTTATCCACCATAATCAAACTGGTTTCATTTCAGGGAGATTCCTCCAAGATAATATTCGTAGAGTATTAAATATTGTCACTGCTCAAAAAGGTTCCCCATTGTGTCAGTTGGCCATTAGTATGGATGCTGAGAAAGCCTTTGACAGGGTGGATTGGCACTTTATGTCATCCACCCTGTCAAAGTTTGGACTTGGGGATAACTTCATTAGAGCAATAAATGCACTATACCATAGACCAGAAGCCAGAGTTAAACTTAATGGGCTTCTCTCGGACCGTATACTCCTGAGTAGGGGAACGAGACAAGGTTGCCCTCCCTCTCCATTAATTTTTGCCTTATCTTTAGAACCACTAGCTATATGGATACAAAATAATGAGGATATAAAGGGGGTACAGGCAGGAAACATACAGCAAAAGGTTGCATTTTATGCAGATGACCCCCCCTTTTTTTTTTTAATAAGGGACCCTCTGGCCTCTTTACCCCCCTGCTGAGTACCTTAGAAAGATTTGGCTTATTAGCCGGATATAAAATAAACTTATCCAAATCAGAAGCGGTGGTGCTAAGTGCTACCGCCCCCAAGCATTTTAAAGATAATCTCCCTTTCAGGTGGGCTAAGAAGAATACCTTTAGGTATATTGGTACACAAGTTTCAGTGAATACTTCCAGGCTGTTCTGTGAGAATATCACTAAACTCTATAGTATAATGCAGGCAGATTTTGCCCACTGGAGATTATTACCCCTTACCCTATATGGTAAAATTCAGGTAATTAAAATGAATGTGCTCTCAAGATGGCAATTTCTCTTCCAGTCACTCCCAATTTATATACCGCCCTGGTTTTGGAAACAATTAACTAAGGAAATAACTAACTTTATTTGGGCAGGGAAATGTCCACGACTTGCTTATAAAATATTGGTGCTGCCGAGAGAGGCGGGATGACTAGGTTTACCCCGACTGTATCATTACTACCTAGCAGCACAAGGAGCACAGCTAGTTACTTGGGCCAAGCAAAGAACAGACTCGGTGGTACTCCATCAAAGCAAACTCAATGGGACATTTCAAACTATGGACTATGCCCACGCCTATAATAAGCCCCCAGCAAGTATGGACACATCTAACAAATCCGTATAAACACTCTCTACGAATTCTGATGAGGCTGCGGAAGATGCTACACACCCCAGATACATTGGGACCGCTCTCCTTGATCGGATATACAGTAGGCTTTCTCCTACCCATATCAGATAGTGGTTACGTGTATTGGGAACACAGAGGCCTCACCACATTTAGGCAGTTCTTAGACCAGACAGGCTCCCTTTTGAAACTATTAAGGAACGGTTTTCACTTTGCAAAGAAGACTTCCATAGGTTCCTGCAGGTGCGACATTTTATTAACACTGATGAAAACCTCTTAAAGATCAGTAGAGAATTAATACCCTTAGAATCGTATTAGTGGGATTCAATTACAATCAAGGACAAATTAAGATATTTTTCTATATTATACTCAACCTTGACTGCACGAGGCGAGATCCTCGCCTTAGAAGAGTTGCAGATCAGGAGGGAAAGGGGATCTGGGGAAGAGATTTTAGAGAAAGATTGGAATCGACGACTTCAAAGGGGTTGGCAGGTCACTTTGTCCTCAGTTTGGCGAGAATTCAACTGGAAAATACTCACACGCTTCTTGAGGACCCCAGAGATAACAGCATATTTTAACCCTCAGGCCTCATCAGCCTGTTGGCGTAGGTGTGGAGAACCACTGGGCACACATTACTACATATTTTGGGGATGTAAGAAGTTGCTACCCTTCTGGCATTACATTCGCTCGACGATGGAAGAGGTGGGGGGGGGTGTTACTATTCCCTTCACATTCCAGGATTTAGCGTTAGGTCTCCCAACTATATCAGGGAAAAAAAGGAAGTTAGTGGAAATCTGCCAGATCTTAAGAGTGGCTGCTCTAAAATGCATCACATCCAAATGGTTAATCCCGGAACCCCCTACCCAAGCCCAATGGATACTGAAGGTAGAAGAAATAGAGTGTTTAGAGAATATTACATATACCATACACCTTACAAAAGAGAAGTTTCAAGATCTCTGGCAACCCTGGCAGGTCTGGAGAGAAAAAGGGAGAAATCCAGATGAAGAAGAGAGACTGGTGGGAAATACAGAATAGGAGTTACTTGACTAAGTGGGGAGAGGGATACCTACTGTGGAATATGCAAGCACATATTATTATTGGTAGTTTGATAAGCAATATTAGTAAACGTGCAAAGTTTTATTTAAAAATCTCCACAAACGAACCATGCACAAGGTCACTGTGGTGCTCTCAGCAAAGCATAAATTCTTCCAGCAAAAGCTGATGCACACACACACCCCAAAAATATTCGGATCCAGAGCTTCTTTTATATATTTATTTCACCAACTACACACCACACCACACCTGACGTGTTTCGGACTCAAGTCCTTTATCAAAGGCTAAAAACACCAAAATCCATATTACCGATTTATATCAAATGACCCATGACGTCATAATGACGAAATACAAACTCATTGGTTCTTACATCAATAATGTAATAGAACACCAGTACCCTTAAAATGACATGCCACATTTAAATAACATAACATATTAATTATCTAAACGAAACATTTATAAACTCTAAATTATTAACCTTTAATAATTAATTGTTATTTATACTAAACTAAAAAGTCTCTCCTACAAAACTGACTAAAACCTCTTATATAATATTCATTATCAAAGCTGGAACCTAAAAACTAATATACACAAATCACTATCTACACTCCAAATAGGGTTTGAGTTCTAAATGTGCATTAATGCCTGGCTGTTTATAGGCATTTAGCCTGAGAATCCACTCATTTTCTTTTCTCAAAATTTTATTCCAATAGTTACCCCCTCTTGGGCCATGAAAAACTTTTTCAATGCCCACAAATTTAAAATCATGTCTTTCTGATTTCTCTTTATTCTCAAAAATGTGTACTGCTGTTGCATAAGTTAAATCCTGCTTATTTATGGCTCGCACATGTTCTAATACTCTAATTTTAAAAGCTCTTTCAGTTTTCCCAATATAAAAAGCTCCACAACTGCATTGCGCCATATAAATAATCCCCTGTGTGTTACACGTTATCAATTGTCTGATGGTAAAAGTTTTATTTTTCCGTCCAATCACACTAAACTCTCTTTCTTTTACTATATTGTCACATGCACTACAATTTTTACACTGTGTGCAGCCTATATAGTTTCTTAGCCAACTGCTGGTGTGTCCCACTATAGACGTAAAATGACTTCTCACCAGTGTATCTTTTAAAGTTGGCGCATGCCTATAGGTTAAAATAGGAGACTGGGAGGAAACCTCCTGTAATCCTGGATCGACAGTTAACACATGCCAATGTTTTTTGATAATTTGCCCCACCTGCCAACTTTGAGCACTATATGATGTAACGAAATGAAACCTATTAATATTCTCAGGCACCACTTTTTTATCCATTAGCAGTTTGTTTCCATCTGCTGCAACAGCAGCCTGACATCCCTTTTCTATCATTTTGTTAGTGTATCCCCTGCTATTAAGGCAATTTTTTAAACCTCTTGCCTCAGTCTCAACATCAGATTGCTTGCTACAGTTCCTTTTTATTCTCAGGAACTGGCCTTTTGGTATATTCTCTACTATATGTGTGGGATGGCAACTCGTGGCATATAGTAAGGTATTACCGTCAGTGGCTTTCCTAAACAAATTACTACTTAATCGTCCTTCCTTTTCCCAAATAATCTGTAGGTCTAAATAGTTAACCGAGTTTTCACTCACATGATATGAAAATCTCAAGTTTTCATTTGTACCATGTAAATAATCAACGAATTCTACCAACATTGTTTCATCTCCTTTCCAGATTAATAAGATGTCATCAATAAAGCGTTTCCATAATAAAACATTATAAAAAAACGGGTTCCTCTGATTATTAAAGACAACATCATATTCCCAATAACCTACATATAGGCTAGCCACTGACGGAGCACAGGTGGCCCCCACTGCAGTCCCTTTTATCTGTCTAAGAATATTACCATCAAAAATAAAGATATTTTTTGTTAGTACATGTTCAAGCAGTTTCAAAATCAGTTCTACCTCCTCACTCGTTTTATCTCTAGAATGATTTAAAAAATGTGCAGCAGTGTCCATGGCCCCATCATGGGGCACATTAATGTAGAGGGATTCAATATCAAGTGTAACCAACAAGCAATCCTCTCCAATCGACATCTCATCTAACAATTTTAAAACATCCTTAGTATCTTTTATGTACGATTGTAATTGTTTCACATAATTATTAAGGATGGAGTCCACATATTGAGAAAGGGATTCAGTTAAACTCCCTAAGCCACTAACTATTGGACGGCCTGGGGGATTCTGGCTATCCTTATGCATTTTTGGCAGTATATAAAAAGTGAGTCACACCGGATATTCAACTTTCAAAAACTTGCTCACTTGAGCTGTTATAACAGCTTGTTTCAATGCCCCTGCTATTGTTTCATCTACACAGGTTTTATACTCCCATGTTGGGTCATAGTTTAATTTTTTGTAAAACACTGTATTATTTAATTGCCTCATCACTTCCTGTTTATATTTACACACATCCCACAACACTATACATCCCCCTTTATCTGCTTGTTTAATGATAAGACTGGAGTCACTTTGCAAAAGTCTGAGTCTCACGTTCCTCTTTGGTCAGGTTATTAAACTCAAAACATGGTGGGGTTTCAAATAACTTCTCAAAGTCTCGTTCGCATAGATCTCGAAACACACTCACTGCGTTGCAGAGGAGTGGATTAAATACAGAATTCGGTCTGAAAGGCGTTGAAACAGCCGGTTGTTCTAAAACAGGTTCTCTATCATTATGTTTATTGAAAAACGCCTTTACATTCAAATTTCGACACATCAAATGTAAATCAATAATTGTTTGCTCAGGATTCAATGAAATCGTCGGGGAAAAAGTTAAACCCTTCTTTAACAATAGTCTCTCCAGTTCAGTTAATATATGTTCTGAGAGATTAATGACTTGAATGTCCCGACTCACCTCCTCGTTGTTCTGGCGTTTCACCTGTTGCCATTCCTCTTCCAGCTGTACCGACCCCTCTGCTCGCGATACACAATGTTTTTTCTGTCCCCTCCTTGTCCGTTTTCTGTACCGTAATTCATCAATCTGGGACTCCACCGTAATTCCTGTTGAAGTGGTTGTTCGAAATCTTCTAAATCCCTGTGAAAAAAACGTCCTTGTCCAACAGTGTTTTCATCTCCTTCTGAACCACTTTCTTCTGTACTATAATTAAACGAGACTCGAGTTGGTCTTTTTAAAATCCCTTTTTTTGTATCCCTTTTCCACGAATAAACTCAGTTGTTTTCATAGTCCCCCTTGTCTCAAATAAATTTAACCTGTTTTGCGCTCTTCAACTCCTGATCCAGTCTATCAATAAACTCTTGCAGTCTCTTATTGCACATTTCAAAACCTTCAGTGTCTTTATATTTCAAAACCTCCTCCTCAACCTGTTTTAGCTCCATCTTAAGTACATCTTCTCTTTCCGTGCTATATTTGACTATTAATTCCATTAACTTGCTACTGGCTTCACTCAATATATTTTCCCATTCCTTCATAAAAACAGGATTATCAGTGCCAAAAGCAGGATTTTTAATCAATCTCAGGCCTCTTGGTATTCTCTTAAATTGTAAGTAAGCCTCCAAGTTTGTAACATTCCAAAAATTTTTTCTCAACTGTTGCATAGTCTTTTCGAGCTCTCTAAATGCTCCTTTTAATTAATGAGATTCTTTGGATACAATTTCCATTTCATTGCTTTCTATTAAAAATGGATTAACACCATTTGATTCTGTAAGCAGTTGTTCCACATAAAATAAAAGGTTCTCACGCTGTGACTGATCCGTTGGTGTTGCTCCTCATGTATTCATCGTAATTAAAAGAATGTGCTCTCGATATCCAGGGTTTTACTTGAAAAATGTTCACTAATGTAGCCAAAACCTGTGCAACGGTTCAAAAAACAGTCAATCTCCACAAACGAACCATGCACAAGGTCACTGTGGTGCTCTCAGCAAAGCATAAATTCTTCCAACAAAAGCTGACATGATATGAAAATCTCAAGTTTTCATTTGCACCATGTAAATAATTTGTAGGAGAGACTTTTTAGTTTAGTATAAATAACAATTATTAAAGGTCAATAATTTAGAGTTTATAAATGTTTCATTTAGATTATTAATATGTTATGTTATGTTATTTAAATGTGGCATGTCATTTTAAGGGTACTGGTGTTCTATTACATTATTGATGTAAGAACCGATGAGTTTGTATTTTGTCATTATGACGTCATGGGTCATTTGATATAAATTGGTAATATGGATTTTGGTGTTTTTAGCCTTTGATAAAGGACTTGAGTCCGAAACGCGTCAGGTGTGGTGTGTAGTTGGTGAAATAAATATATAAAAGAAGCTCTGGATCCGAATATTATTGGGGTGTGTGTGTGCATCAGCTTTTGTTGGAAGAAAAAAAAAAAAAGATTTTATTTAAAAATGTTCACGGGTTGATTTCTTTGAATTAATTTTAATAGTATCTAGATCTTCATGGAAACACACTGTATTAAATCATAGCTATGGAACTATAAAAATGTCCATATGACTTTAATGGTAGAAAGTACAACTACACTGCGAAGACTGTATCCATCCAAATAGAGCCATTCGCCTAAAGCAGTGTATGTTTTTTTTGACTCTGCCATTGTGGTAGGAACTGAACTCTGTAAACCATGAAGATCATTTGTAATAGTTAATTTTTGGATAAAAAAAATATGGTAATACTGTAAGAAAAGCTCACATAAAAGTGTACCTGGATTGTAGCTATGAAGGATGAGATGTCCTTACCATGAATAAACTTTGAAGTTTAAAAAAAAAACTTCTGGCAGGCCTCGTAGGCCTGGATGTTGTGGTCGAGACCTAGACAGAAGGGGCAAGCAGAATGGTCGTACTTGTCAGGGATCTGTTTTCTACAGGCGCACTTTGTGGCGCGTTGCAATGTTGAAGAAGGCTGAGAAAACATAAAATAGATAGCAAACACAGAAAAAATGTGATGTTTACTCAGAGTAAGGAAAATAAAGCGTGGGAAAAAACAGGTGATCGACTGTAGCTGTGGCAGAGTCTGTGGTCTATGTATCTATGTAGGTAACAGCCTGAATGCCCACTGCTGTTCTGGCCATTGGTATGTTCAAGCAACCCTTTCAAAAATTGTCAAGTATGCTTTGATATCATCAGGGGAACACGGCTTTGTAAGTTTAATGTCCTTTAAGCTGTTTGTGTTTTGTTTATCTGCTGCACCTCTATCAGATCCTCCAACTTTTGATAGCTTCTAAGGCATACAGCCATCGGTGCTCCTGTCGCTGCATCTCTTATCGTATCTTTGCCTCAAGGCATTGATTCTCTTTTTTTCTCCATTTCTCAGTCTCCATTTGTTGTACAGCCCACCATTTGATGAAAGCAGACATGCTTTCAGGTTCTGTCCTTGCCTGTTCTTCTTTCATCAGCATGGCCAGCTGTACAGTTTCAGTTTAGACTTTTGTTTCTGCTTCTAGTTTTGGCTGCCATTCTTCTGATAACCACTCTTGACCATGCTGCTGCAGGATCCATACCCTTCCTCTATGCTTCCCTAGTACTAGGTCTAGTACCAACGCACAAAACTGGGGTACAGCATAAATCCCACTGCTAACACCAACTGTCGTAGCGGCATAAGTCAGGAAGTATAGGCAGACCAGGAGACGTTATAAAATTTGCAAGTAGTGTTTTATTATTAGCAATAAGAATAAACAGAAAAAAATAAAATTGTACAGGATAACTCTTCATAAAGGTAGGACAAACAAAAAAAACTATATAATAGTCTCTCTCTGAAAAAAAAACATTGCGCTGATTATGTAAGATGATGCTGCGTGGCAGTTCAAACTCTGCATCTTGCTGTTGTAAGTTGTACATCCTGGTTTTTTTGGGGTTTTTTTGCAAAAAGAATCAAAACTTTGTCAATTTCCTTCCTAAGGCCAGCCTGAAGAGGACATGTAGTCTTAAGGGGTGTAACAAAATAATACATTTTGTCCAAGAGTTGGTTTCCTGTTGATGATTCTGTAAACAAGCTTTTGCAGGTCTGTTATCATTTCTAGTAAACCCAAATAGCTTTCTGCAATCATTCCAACAATATAATTATATACATTTGCAAACCAAAGGGTCCAAATTTCACATAAACACTCATCTATTTTTTAACCAAAGGGAGGGAGGGAGGAAGGAATATGAACAGCAAGTGAAGGAAGAAAGATAACAGGGAGAAACTGTGGGACCATCTGAATAGCCAATTCCTAAGTGCCACAAGAAAATCTGACTGCACAATCAGACAGACAAGTGGAAGAAAAGAAAAAAGGACAAAACAGAACCTTGCTTTTAATTCTGCATAACAAATTGGACAGGGTCTTACTCAACCACATCACAGAGCCCTCAATGAGCATTTAAATGCAGTCAGAGCTGCACCTCAACTGCTTTCACCCTTTATGCCTTCCCCACCAAACACCATCTGTTTTAAAAAAAAAGTTAATTAAACAAACATACCCATCACTAATTTGACTCAATAATTTAAATCATTGGGATTTATTTTTCTAAATTATGCCACTGTTGCTGGCCCAGTGGTGTAGAGGGCTGAGGCATCATGTCTTACCTCCTGCCATGCTAACGACCAGTGTTCATGGTGTTTATGGGTTGCTGGGGAGAGAAACAGGACTAAGCATCCGTAGGACAGCTCTCCTCTCCCAGAGAGTGAGGGGAAAGGTGACTGGTGGCTGGGTGTTGGCACACAGGGTCCTATGAGGTGAGGCAGAGGTGAAGAAGACGCCCAGCGTGCTGTGTGCAGAAGCACACATAGCTCGGCCACTGGCGACATTGCATGCTCCTCTTTCAGGATCAATGGGGAAAAAATCAAGGGGGAATCCCAAGGCGCGTCAGATGACTGCCGGCCTCCGCATGCTCTGTTCCCGACACACACAGGCACCTTTCCACGAACAAGATCCTGTTCAGCGGGCTGAGGAATCCCGACCACCCTACCACGGAGGGCAAGCCATGGGCACAGAAGGGACAGAAGGTAAGTCCTGTGGTCAGGGGATGGGTCAGGAAGGTCCGGCAAGAACGTGGGCTGATCAGACAGGTGGAGATAAACAGATCAAAAAAAAAAAAAAAAAACATTTTATGCTACTGATTTTGGTGAGCTGTTTGGGTTATAAAACTGATAACAGCTTCCGGAGTTAGGAAGGGGGAGTTGAGCAACACAGCACCTCAGTCCACAAGGCTACTTCTCTTGGAGACAGATTAAATTAAAAGATGCCTTTGTAATATTAACAAATCAGATTATGTTACAGTAAGTTAAGTTTCCTTCTGTTTATTTTATCACTGCTTTTTTTTTTCCACCAGAAATACAAGGTCGCTGTTTAAAGAAATAAAATCTGTGATTTTCTTTCCCCTACCCCAACCTTGTGTTTGTCACCTGGTCACCATGACAGGCCCCCAGCCTTGACTCCTAACTTCACTAAGGTTATAATTTTCTGCTGGTGCACAACCATAGGACTTGGCCGGAGGTGCCTAGTTATCAGTGCACAGGTCTGCAAGAGACTGGTCTGTCACCATGCCGTGGTCAGAGGGGTTTTCCTCAGTTTTCTCCCTTGGGACCGACATAAGTACAATGACGTGAGAATCTCCTCCATTAGGCCACAGCTTTAGAACCATAGTATTCAGGCACTAGGACCACATGGAAACTTTTGCTAGCTGGGGCCACTCAGGACAATATCCTACATCTGCGTCTATACAATTGTGGGCAGTCCATCACTCCTCAGGTCCTCACCGGAGGTTATACTCAGAGGATTTCAAACTATGGGGAACCAGGATATAAGAATAGCACCAGATATACAAGGCGAGGCACACAGCTGGATATACTTTGTATGTGAAAGGGTTGAATAGGACCCTGTCCCAGTTGTTATGGAGAGTTTGGATGCAGGGATCTGTTCTTTCCTTTTCTGTCTCATCTGTCTGGTTGCGTAACCAAATTTTCTCGTGAGACCTAGGATTTGATCACCCCAACAGTCTCCCAATTCTTTGTCTCTCAGTCTTTCCTTGCTTTTTCTGTCTTTTTCCTCCCTTGCATAGCTGCTGGTATAAAAATATATGCAAATCATTATGTGGAAATGTAACTGATATTGGGATCCCTTTGTTTAGAAATTATATAGTGTTACTGTGGAAATGTATATAATTATAGTTTGAGATAATTGCAAAAAGCTATTTGAAATGCAATGGGTTAACCTGAAATGCAATTTTTAAGCATTTTGCAGAAGCTGTGGAGAAGGGGCCTCAGTTCTGGGACATTGTGTTCTGACAGCACCTGCCTGAAATATACAAGAGCATTTTAGAACAAACATGATGCTTGTTGTGGGGGGGGGAGGGTTGCAAGGACTATAAAAACAAAGCTGCAATTGCTTGCAAGAGACACAGACACAGAGACTGAAGGAAAACTCAGACGGATCTTCTCTGTTTATTTGGCCTTTGTAAATAGTTATACTGAACACGTTTATTTTTTTATGTTATTGATAGTATTAATAAACACTTTGTGAAATCTACAACTGCTCCTGTTTTTTCCTAGGCTTCCTGACCTGTGCCTCGATGACGGTGTGGATTAGGTTCAGGCACAATACCTGATGTAACCACACTGAAGCAGAAGGGGGACGGAGGGAGGAACAGCATGGCCTAGTGGAGGAGAATCTCTCTAAGATCTGCTGCTGTGGTAAATACATAACTGCTCTATCTTCTTTGACGATATCTTATCCATGTAACAGAGTTAAATAAGGCCTGCCCCATTTGTTATTCAGAAACAGTTAAATGCAAGGGTCTGGTCTATCCTCTTCTTTTCTGTCTCTTGTCTGTCTGGTTGCGCAACCAAATTTTCTTGTGAGACCTAGGAACTGATCACTCTGAAGGTATCGCAATTCTCCGCTTCTCGCCATCTCTCCATCTTCCCTTCCTATTTCTACCTTTTCTTTCCCCTTGCTTATCTCCAGTTATAAAAATATATGTGAATCTTAATGTGGACATGTCACTGATACTGGGATCCCTTTGTTTAAAACTGTATATAGTAATACTGTCGAAATGATTGCAAAAAGCTATTTGGAACTCAAGGGGTTAACCTGAGATGTTGGTCTGCAAATTTTTTTGCACAGCTTCAACAAGAGGTCAGTTGTGGGTCATTATCTTCTTTTTGCTGCACCTACAAGAACACTGGAAACTGACAAGAACATTCTTTGAAAAAACTGCCTCCTTAACACGCTCCCTGCAAAGACTTCTCATAACAAGCATTTGTCAATGTCGAACATTTGTTTGCTGGTATTGGCATTGGTACTGAATGTGTTAGAGAGAGATGCATAATAAGAATGGCAGTGAAGTGCTGAACTAACACCAACCCCCACCCCCAACCCCACCCTGCAGAGACTGACAGGCATTGGGGTGTGCCTTTGGATCATCGGCCAGAATTCTCACACCATTCCACCTCACCCCACCCAGCAGACACTGACAAGTGTCACGGTGTGCCTTGAAGTCTTCGGCCCTTACACTCATCCTATTCCATAAGGAAATAAGCTGAGATGGGTGCAGTATAGGAGAATGGGGTGAATGTGCGGGCCAAAGACCCCAAGGCACACCTCGATGCCGGTCAGTGGCTGCAGGATGATGGTGGAATGGTGTGAGCATTACGGCCGACGACCGCAAGCCATACCCCCAATGCCTGTCAGTCTGTACAGGGTGGGGCATTACAGTTGGAAACCCTAACGCCATGGGCGTCTGTTGGTATTTTCACTCCACATTTTCAACATGGACTTTCTGGGACCCCATGACATGAACAGTGGCAGTATAATTTCGTTACTCAATCCCGAAAGGTGATTTCGCACAGTGAGTGCGCCATTTGGAGCAACAGCTATGAAAAGACATTATAGGCAGGATGTGAAAAATGGCATCTATACTGTTCATGAGGTGGTGTGATAAAATGGCAATGTTGAAAATCTGGAGTGAAAATACGTAAAAGTGGCAAAGTTACAAGCATACGTAGAAATTGTGTAACGCACACCCGTAACGCAGTCATTTTTTGGAATTTTCTCACCAAACTTTCAACATGGCCTTTTTGGGACCTCCCCTCATGAACAGTGGCACTGTGATTTCATTAATTTGTCCCAAAAGCTGATTTCGCACAGCAACTATGCCATTCTGCGCCACAGGTGCGAAAACACCTTTTGGGCAGGATGCAAAAAATGACAGCTGTGCTGTTCATAAGGAGGTGTAGCAAAATGGCAATGTTGGAAATTTGGGTGAAATAATAAAAACTCGTGAGTTATGAGCATCTTGATACTAGTATAGCATGGTGAGTGCACAGTCATTTTTGGATTTTTCACCAAACTTGCAACATAGACTTTTGGGACCCCACCTCATTAACAGTGGCACTGTCAGATCGTTAACTGGTTCCGAAGGTGATTCTGCAGCACAGTGACCGCGAAATCACCTTTCGGGACCGAGAAACGAAATGACAGTGGTCACGAGATGGGGTACCAAGAACCCCATGTTGAAAATTTGGGGGCCAAAACTCCAAAAAATGACTGATATATCAACCTAAGTTGAAACCCCCATTGATTGCTGTTATAGTGCTTACAACTGTCTTCAGCTCCTGGTTGGTCTTTGAACAGTGCAGACATGTTCCTGGTCCACAGAAGATCGCTGCTCCCGACCTCCAGAGGTAAGTATGGGTGAGGGGGGTGCAGGGAAGTGGGGTGGGCAGAGAGAGGGTGAGGGGGGCAGGCGGAACGAGGGACCTTTATTTTTTTTCCAGGTTTAAAAAAAATACATCGTGGGACTGTTTTTTTTCTTTTACAGGTGAAAGCAAGGGATCAGCACACTGAGATGGGCCCCAGTGTGCCAGACTAGTGGGATCAATGCCGACTCGGGACTGGACACCCGAGGTCGGCTGAAAAAAGGGTGTATGGGTGATCTACACCGGGAGTGGGCATCCCGGTGTCAGAAAAACATGACTTCGGCACACTGGGGTGGGCTCCCAGTGTGCCACAATAGTTGGGGGAGGCATGCCGACTCAGGGATTGCGCACCCCGTTGTCGGCAAAATATGTGTTCAGGCTGGGGGGGCATGCTGACACAGGATTGGGCTACCTGATGTCACCTTTGGAGGGAATATGCAGTGGGCGGAAGGAGCCCCATTTATGGCGAAGGGCTCACCAGGAAGGACACTGAGCAAGAAAGTTGCTTGCAATTCCAGCCATGTGAATTCCTGTGCATTGTAATGCACATGGGTGGAATTTGCCTAGTTGAGATGGGGGGGGGAGAGAGAGATCTGCCGCTGCAATGATGAAACTGTCTGTGATTACAGTGGCAGATTTCTTTCATGTCCAGCGCTCGCTCTGAAACTGTCATCATCGGTAGCTTCCCTGCTGACTTGTGGCCATGGGACAAGCCCCTGAAAGCATGAGCTGCATTGGCCAAACACTGCCATACCTCTGCACTGCTCTACTTACCTCAATATGTTTCCTGTGCACTGCATGCGCAAGCAAACATAAAAAGAGCAGTAATGTTTTGCAAGAGAGAGACAGAGAGCGCGTGAGACTGAGATCTGAAACCCAGAAGAAACACTCAGAAGGACTGTTTTCTCTGTACTGTCTTTGTAAATAGTTATACTGAACAAATTTGTATTTTTTACTTTGCTGTTATTGATAAAAATGAAATGCTATTTGCGAATTTTGAAACTGCTCCTGGTTTTCCTATGCATCCTTATCTATGCCTCGACAACACTCCATTAAGCCATATCTCTGGAATGATTCCAAGCAATCCCAAATAAAAACTGGTAGGCGGTTGCAATCTGATACATTCAGGACATCAAGCCTTGCACAGCACAACATACAAGAATCCAGCACGTCTATGAGAGACAATGTCCAGACTGTAATGTTAAGTCAAGGTGTAGACCGTGCTTCCTGTAGCTGCACTACAAATGCCAGCAGCAGAAACATTTATGAAACAAGCAACAGAAGTGGCTATTCCCTGAAGTGACCACAAACCGCAACAGAAGTCTCTTCCTGTAATAGAACAGAATATAATGTGCCAGCCATTTGGATAGGCGTTGATTAGACATAGGAGCACCCTGTTTCCCAGAGGAAACAAAACAAAAAGCTGAGAGGACTGTCTGCAGTCCTTGAAGCAAGTAACATAGTACTTGAGAATTCTATGCACAGCTAAAGTATGGACCAATGCCAAAACAATGTTTTCCCCACAACAGGAAATGTAAAGCCATAACTCAGAGCCTGCTCAAAATGAGACGTCAGTTTCTCAAGCACATAATTCAAGTCCCAAGGTAGGACTGGATTACGAATAGGAGGTATCGTATGGAGAATACCTCTCAGAAACGTATGGGACATCTCTAATTGGGCAACTACAAGACCATCACTAAAGCATGGAAACCTGATACACTGGCCAGATGCACTTAAGTGATGAACACTGTAGGCCAGAGTCTGACAAGGACAGCAAGTATTTCAAGACAGCATTTACAGGGCATATAAATGGGTCAGAATTCTTGAAAGCAGCCCACACAGTGAACTGCTTTTATTTCAAGGAATCAATATGTCTGGTGGAAGGCTTTCTAGCTGCAGTCGGCACTTCAGCAACCTTTAGGGATACTCCAAAACATGAAATGGCTTCAGGAGCAATGCATGCAGATGTAGGAATTTCAGGCACGGACAGACCAGGGATCCTTTGTCCTGTGGCAACAGGCCCCGACAGAGAGGTAGGACAGGAGACTCCACTACCACCTGTTGCAGAAATGGAAACCATATCTGGCAAGGCCATAATGGAGTAATGAGGATGAGAGTGGTACTCACCATCCACAGCTACAGCATCACCCTCTGTATTAGTGAAATTGGGAAAAATGCATAAGGGAATTTCCATTTCCAAGAGGGACAATGCATCTCTCCAGAAAACTCCAGACCCTGAAGCAAGCAGAAATGCAGCAGTTTTACACTGTGTGGGGCCGCAAAACGGTCAAACTCTGGATGACCCCATCCTGCAAAGAGGTTCTCCACGATGAAGGTCAGCAGTTCCCATTCATAAATCTTGATTTGTGACTCACTTTTTCTGTCTGCCAAGATGTTTTGGAGACGTGGGAGGTGCACAGCTGACAACTAGAGGCCATGGGACAAAACCCAGTACCATACTCTCATTGCTTCTCTACATAGGGGATAGGAATGACTGCCCTCTTGCTTGTTGATAGCATAGTTCCTCTGTATTAACAGAGGATCGGGGAACAGGTGCTCCTGAAATACCCGGAGGCTGCTCTGATATTTTATCACATGGACCTCGTAGTATGCAATCCTCTGACACAGTGACGCAGAGGCATACGTACACTTGCCCATCTCATCCAGCTTCCTAGATTCTTTACCAGGAGCCAAAGTACCCATGTGTTTAGCTGCTCTAGACCTATTATGAGCAGCCATAATGACTAGTGTCAGTTTCTGTCTGGTTAGCATAATAAGGCTTAGCAGATGGAGCAGGTTACTGCTTGTCAGCCTTTCTGGGAACTGCAGGCAATGAGTCTGGTCTGTACCATGCAGCAAAAGCAGTTTCCTCCAATGCAAGATATGTAGGTGGAATTATAATGGAGGGTGTACAAGGAACCCCCAAAAATTCCATCAGATTTCTTTTTGTGGAATCTTCTTCCCATAGCAGTTTCATTTCCTGCATCATTTGCTTGAAAAGTAGGATCCTCGGGAGGAGACCTCGGGGTGCAGACTATCGAATCCTCACTGCAGGATGAGATAGTAAAACTAGATTGTGGTGCTACATGTTGTTCTCTCTCATATTCCTCCTCTAAATCCTCTTCCAAAACCATGAGGTCAGAATTACATTCAGCTTTGCCACCGACATCTCTATCGACAACGGGCACCACAAAAGGCACCGATGATACCTGTGGCAGCTGAGAGGAAGGCATCGGCATGCTAGTAGACACCATCAATGAGGGCTGCAGAACAGGAGGCCTTGTCGGTGGAATAACTGCCTGTAGTGGTAGTCCAGGTAGAATGTGTCTGATCATTTCAGAGAACGACGCCACTGTCCATAGTAGGTACTGCAGCGTCTAAGCTGAGCCCTGACATTGGTGTCTCATTGATGACAGGGGGCAGTAGTTAACACAGCCGGAGCGGGCAACGATGCTATAGATTTACCTTGTCTCAACGGTGACTGGGACCTCGCCGGCAAAGCAGCTCTCTCTTTTTCTCTCTGTCTGTGCTTGTGACCAGATGAGGAGGAGGGCCATGATGACAACCATTTCCTGGCCCAGGTCCTTCAACTTCAGAAGCAGTTTCTCAGTCGATGGTGAGGGAGGCACAGATTTGGGCCCTCTTCCTTTTACATGACTTTTCAAAGTTTAGGAGAAGGAAATTTTCTAGAGCTTTCTTGCAGCATCATCTTTTAGCCTGGCTGAAGCTCTGGCAAATCTCAAAAGTCCTCACGTTGAGAGACAGGCCCAAGCAGCACACACACACTACGTGTGCATCTCCTCTGTAAATGTTCTCTTTGCACTTGCAGTACTGAAATAAAGGCGATTTTAACTTTGGCTGTATACAGAGATAACTAAATAAACTATTAAATAAAGTAAAAGAATAAACGGCAATGGCTAGTTCATGGTGTTTCCTTAATCAGGTCTGACAAGGCTGATCAATGACAGGAAAAGAACTGAGGTGTGATGAGGCCACTCACATTTATACAGACACAGACGAAGGACGCCGTCATGGGCAGGCCCTTGCTAGCAAACGTTTCCATGTGGTTCTACTGCCCGATGGCTATAGTTCCAGAGCTCTGGCCTAATGGAGCAGATGGCCTCTAAGAAGATCTGTTATTTTCAAGCTTTTTGCCAATAACAACTACTATGACAGCAGATAACATTCCAAAATGGGTCTCTATCAGCCTTTTGTAGCATACTAATAAAATTTTTCAAAGTTTTAAGTTTCTAAAAACGAGTTGTTATTAGAACAAAAAAGAAGCTGGGAAATAATCCAGTATTTTGAGAAGTGAAAGGAGAATTCTGATGCATTTGAAAAAATTTACGTTGAGGATTTGACTGGTCTTAAGGGCTGTTGATGCAATGAATGACAACCCAGTTGAGAAAAAGCATTACTGATGACATCATTGATAAGACCACTCAATGAAAACAGAATGTTGATGTCACACCTCCAGTTCTGTCTGTGTGTTAGAATAAAGCATAAACTGAGTGTAGTGTGTAGTTATTAAAGGAATAATGCTCGAAAGCCGGGTGGGTGTTATGGTGGGATAACGTTCCACCTCAGGTGCTTGGGCCCTAGACCACAGGCAGAGGGCATCCATCACCTGGGAAGGGATGTTATAAATAGAATAAAGTATGGGGCAATGTGTGTAATGAGAAGTTTACACACCCCAAGGTGTTAGATGCTACATAAACCCCGAGAGCGAAGCTCGAGGGGTTTATAAAGCATCTAACACCGAGGGGTGGTATAAACTTCGAGTTTACACACATCACCCCATATTTTATTTTATATAATTGTTGAGTCGCGTTTTTTTGCCTCAACAATTATATAAATTGTGTCCCGCTGACTGTGCCACCGAGTGTGATGGAATCAAGGTAGACGTACCTTTTTGAAGCAGTTTCATTTGCAGTCTAAACAGTGCTTGGTAGAGCAGAAATAGCTAGGGAATAAGTTTTAAACAAAAATTTAACTTTAAAAAATAATAAATCCTTCCCGTTTACTAGTTCGGTGTTGCTACGGTAGTTGCCAAGGAAGTTGAAGTCTCTATTGGTCACTGTATCAGGTGACCTGCAGAAGGCGGGGGGGGGGACGAGAAGAAGCAGAGGAGCTGGTGTAAGGGATTGCCTGCTAAATCGGGTAGGTGACAGAAACAAAAAATGTCCACGTTATGGGAGAAAACTGAGAAGTTGAGTGACCAGTGTGCGAGAGGGAGACTGCTTCAGTGAGTGCGAGACAGTGGCTCATGGTTTTTGCCATAGGAAGGTGGCACGTGATTGCCGTTATAAACACTCCTTTATAACGGCAATTTACACACACATTTTCCTATGGAAAAAAACATGACCTATTAATTATCCCAGCATAACACCTACCCTGGAGGGCATTATTCCTATCATACAATGGCTCATTTATTTAGATTAGAAAAAGAGCTAAAATTGTGTTTTAATTGCATTTTTGTAGAAGGATACCGATTTGAAAAGTAGTGCCTTATAGCCTTTGTCCAGTAGGTGGAGGTGTTAGTTTGTCTGTCTGTCGTGGCTATCTAATAATTGTCCCACCCCCCACCCCGTGTCACTGCTGTTATGTTGTAGCATTTTTGTTTACTGTTTTCCTGCTGCAGCTGTTCTCTACATAAAAAAACATAGAGAAAGAGGACAAGCTGAGTAGCGAGCGTTACTAGAATGGCGCATGCTGACTATTGAAATGCGCCGTAGCTCACTCGCTTGCTCAGCTAGTTTTTGAGTAGGACTGCATGTTGTTTTATTCTTTATTTTAAATTAAACAAGGAACAAAGTTAAAGGCCTTGGTAATGGAGGAAGCAGTAAGTGTAGCATATGGTGGTGTTGGTGAGGCAGGCAGCAGGCAAGGAGCGGGGGAGTAGTCTGAAGCCGATGGGGAAGACAGCTTCCATCTGAGTATTTTTTTTTTTCTTAGGTAATTCATGGCAACTTTTTTGGGGGATCGTGTGACAGCTCAGGAAGTAGTGTGTGCAGCCAACTGGAACTGGTGCTTTCACGTCCGCTGGGGAGTGGGAAGCAAGGGACGGCTGCGGACTGGTTTTACTTTTAATGTTGTCATGATTGCACTGGGAGTAGACCCAGGATGTTATGCTGGGATAACATCCCGGGTCCAGGCCCAGACGGACCAATCGGAGACCAGCATTCTTTTCTGCCATTGTATAACACAAAATCAATATACTTGTGGGCCTCATCTTCTGAGGTTTTTCTCTGATGCATGTTTTTACTTGGAAGAAAAAAAAGGAAGAATCTTACCCACACAAATCTCACTCACCCGTTGCCATGACCACAAGCTGATCTCTCTTCTGTTCCAGAACAGAGTACACCACCTTCCACTGAACTCTAGAAATACAGAGCATTCCAACAGAAAGACAATTACACTACTAGCACCAGGTACAGTTCACATAACCAAACAAAAACTATCTGAAAGGAAAAACAATTCATCCTTGCTGAAGCAAAATCTTTCACACAAGGTTTAACAATTCTGACAGTCTAACCACAGTGAAACTGAATGTGGGAAGCTCAGGCTAGTCAACTGTTCTGACAACTCACCTGGCAGGAGACAAAGGATTTGGGAAGCTACAAGCCCACTGACAGTGGGTAGCACTTATGTGTTGCTGCGCTAAGGTACATTTTTCTGAAACATTTTTCTTCTTTCATCTATTTTGCCCCAGCAGCATTGGGTTTAATTATCTGCTGTTACTGCCCGTTCTATAGTCTCCCATCCTGGTGTCCTTTATTAGGGACTGGCACCTCCATGACTCAGTCAACAAAATTCATGCAGCACAGTCCTAGATTACTCCACCCTCTTCCTCAGGTCATAGTCCTGTTATGCTTGGTTCCCAAACTCTGACTGGATACCCACTGTGCACCATGGACAATATCTATTATGTTATATGCTATGCTATATATATATAATTATTACTAACATTTAGGGCGTTGGTACTTACCGTATAAGTGTAAGTAACCATGGACATATTGTAATTGCCAATGCATTATTGCTAAGAAACTTACTGCAAGTATTGCGCCAAGAATACACTTATGTACTCTCTGTTATTCTTCTGAGAAGTTATCATATAGCCAACACTGCCATTATGCAGATTTACTGTATGTAACACCGCACTTATTTCCTGTTTTATGTATACTTCTTTGTTCTCATTTTTAGCTGACTTTACACATTTTGTATATCTACAGATAACACCGTGGAGCCACATAACTTTTAGCCAATAGGGCCTGTTTTGTGTATCTAGCCCTTTTACAAATGTAATAGTGGTCCTGGTAATTATCGCCATATATAAGTTACTGCATTACATATTCCCACTAAGACAATCTTCACTCATAGGGGTACTGGGAAACTCTGATTCCCAGTGTCTATTGGTAAGACCTGTTTTTAGGGCACCTGTCCATTTTGTGTAATAAACAAGTTTATTACCATATGGGCCGCTTGTCTGTTGTTTCTTTTGCTGATTTACTACCACCAAGAACCTGAGCAGGGCTGAGCACCCTGACATTATTGGTGACTATGTGCAGGTGGTCTAAATTAGCAAAGCTTCACAGTTTGCTGGCTTTACCCTTCCCTTGCGGGTAGTAAGTAGGTGTACACACCCGTATCACCTCGCCCATACTTTTCACTCTGTAGCATCTTGTTAAGTTTGGCTGCTTACTGGGCAAGGTCCAATAGGGAATGTTTTCTGTATCTAGTCCTTTTACGAATGTAATAGTTGTCATGGTAATTATCACCATATATGAGTTACTGCATTATGTATTCCCGCTGAGACCATCTTCACTCCTAAGGGTATTGGGAAACTCTGGCTCCCAGTGTCTATTGGTAAGATGTGTTTTTAGGGCACCTGTCCATTTTGTCTAATCAACAAGTTCATTAACATATGTGCTGCAGATTTACTACCACCAAGAACCTGAGCAGGGCTGAGCACCCTGCCAGTCCCCTTTCCTGCTTGGCCAGGACCTACCAATGGGAACACAGATCACAGTCATAGACTCAAGGGGAAGGGCGGCGCCCGTAAGTGTGTCCAGGGAATGTAGGTGGAGACTGGATGGCCCCATCATGTTCATGCTGCAGTCAATGGGGTGATTTTCTTTTCCCACATTTAAAGGAAAACTACAGTTTTTTTTTGTTTTGTTTTTTAATTATCCAATCTATTTTCAGCAAAGAGTACATTCAACATGAATAACAAAAAAATAGCTATAGTAAGAGATTAAAAAAAGTATAAACAGCAAAAGAAAATAACTTACCCCTATAATACCCCCCAACCATCCCAAAAAAGCCAAAAGTAAGCAGCATATGCCAAATGCAGTTAATATCCCTGAAAAGGGTGGGATGGAATAGACACTGGAAATATTGCAATCAATAATCACACGTATATACCTTAAGGTACTTGGGTTTATAGCCAGAGACAAAATCTACGGTATCTAGTAACACTAAAAGTGGATATACAAATATACCTAACCAAGTACACAGTCTGCAAAAGTATACATAAAGGGGTGTTTAAGCAAAACAGTAAACACAAATATTGGTACAGAGAAAGTATAAAGGACTCGTTCACTAGATCTATTCTAAAAGAAGACTATAAAGTTTCCCCAATCGATTCTAAAAACTAGGAAGATTATTATTAATGCTTGCCATTAATTTACCAAGTTGAAGGTTGTGTAAGATGTTTGTAGACCACTCTTTAAATGTGAGAGTGTCTCTATCGAGTCAATGTCTCAGAATTAGTTGTTTGGTAGATACTGAAATTAAACCCATCATTTCTTTATCAGGTCTACTAGTTAAGGCATCATAGTTTCCAATAATACAGCCTTCAAGATGATATGCACAATGCAGATTTAGTTTATCTATAACTCTATTTGTAACAGTATCCCATAGAGGCCTAAGAGGAGACAATCCCATAGGATGTGTCTCAATGTCCCAGTAGTTAGATTACAATGGGAGCATTGATTTGAAGCCAACAGACTACTTCTAAGCAGTTTATGAGGAGTCATATGAGCATTATGCAAAATTTTAAAATGCATAAGTTTTAAATTATCGAAGGGAATATAATTATATGTGTTATTCCAAAACAACTGACCAATCAAGAAAATTGTTTTCCACTTCGCTTAAGAAATATGAAGGTTGAATAGGTTTGTAAGAGGATTTAAAAGAGAGCAAAATGTTATATATATTGGCAATGGGATGTGGAGTGATACTAGCTTTTGTAAGCCTTTGTATAACTTCATGGTAATCGTTGGTCAAAGGAAATTGTTCAAAATGTGATACAAGTGCAGTTTTCAATGAAAAAAAGATGTAAGATGTATTTTTTAACTAATGTTCAGATGTTGTAAGATGTCTCTGAGGGATAAAAAGAGAACCATCCTTCAATAAAGAAGCGACAGTTAAAGTTTTAACTTCCGGAAACCAGGAGCTAGTGAGAACGTTCCCATTAAGTTTAAAATTATAACTATTGATAACAGGCTGATTTACATTCGTACAGAAGTGCAAGTCTAAAATTGTGCCCATTTGATTGTGCACCTTAGACGAGATATCTAAAGCCATGATTTTAAGTATTACTAGTAAATTAGCTGTTTTCATGTATAACATGGCCAAAGGAGATATTCTGAATTTATTGAGGAAGAATAGCTCAATATCAAGCTATATTGGGTAGTACCTGCACAAATCCAAGTCAGTAGAAACCCATTTAAGATATTTATTGATGTGTGAAGACAAATAATAAAGAAATAAATTAGGTAATTTAATGCCACCTTGAGATTTTTGTGTGATATTAGTTTGCTGAAAGCAATTCTAGCAGTTTTTTCCCCCCATAAACTCATTTATTATACACTGTAGGGAGGTAAACCACTTTATTGGTAAAAATAAATTTAACATATTCAAAGGATAAAGTCTGGGAAAGATATTAATTTTTATAATATTAACCCTCCCCAAGAAGGAGAGAGGGAGCATTTTCCAGCTGTTATTGTCTTGTTTTATTTTATTAAATTATTTAGATTAATAACTTGGGAGTTCTCTTGAGTAAGGCAGATACCCAAGTATTTAATGTAGTCTGGTGTCAAAAGTAGACCTAGCTTTATAACAGCCTCTTTAAATGTACCTTTATTTAAAGGCATGACCACTGTTTTATCTTTATTTAACTTATAGTTAGATAACTTACTGAACTCATGGATCATTTCCAAAATAGCTGGTATTAAAACTGATGGATTCAAGACATGCAAAAGAACACCGTCAGCAAAAGCTGATAGTTTCAGGTGAAAGGGACCAACCCAGATGCCTTGGATGCAGGAATTATTATTTAAATAATATAAAAGAGGTTCTAGATTGAAGTTAAATAAAATGGATGATAACGGGCATCCTTGCCGTGTAACACTAAATAACTGAAAGGGAGATGAAAATAAACCATTACAAAATATTCTTGCTGTGAGTTGAGAATATATAATTTTCAACCAATCAATAAGCAGAGTGGGAACACCGAATTTACTCAGGGTTGCCAAGAGACATTTCATATCAATACCATCAAAGGCTTTTGACGCATCCAGGGACACCAGGGTCACAGTGGCTCTGAAGTCCCAGGAAGTGGAGAAGACATACAATAATTTTCTGATATGATCAGACGCTTGTCTTGAGGACATAAAACCAACTTGTTCTCTGAAAATCAAAGAATTCCAAATATTCTTAATTCTAAGGGCCAAAATGGGTGTCAAAATTTTTATATCATAATTTATAAGTGAGATAGGACGATAGTTGCTGACCTTGTTGCTGGGTTTATCAGGTTTAGGGAGTAATGTTATTAGGGATTAGAGTAAACTCCAGTCATTCAACCCATATTTTAAGATATACTGTATGTATAGAAGGCTTGCAAAATGGGTGCTAGTAGTTCCTTAAAAGTTTTGTAGTAATTTGCCATGAAGCCATCAAGACCAAGTGATTTATCAGATTTTAAACTGTTTATGACTTCAATTACTTCTTGATCACTTATGGGCCTGACAAAATTCTGTGCCTGTTGAGAATCTATTTGTGGACAAATAACATGATCTAAGTAGTTATTAATCATAGTCTGAGAAGGAGGATTTCAAATTGGTCCATAGAGATGTTTATAAAAGTCTTCAAATTCTGACAGAATCTCTTTAGGATCAGTTTTCATTGAACCATCCCCTTCTGAAATGATAGAAGTAATATTTTTAGAAACGTCAAGCTGTTTGACCTTACTGGCAATAAGTCTGCTAGGCTTCTCCCCTTTGTCTGTATATTTTACTTTCGTTCTGACGATGAGGTATTCTGCGCTTTATTTGGTTAAAAATGCATATTGATTTCTACATTTCGTCAGTTCTTGGAAAATCTGTTCTGAGGGAGAGATGGTGGTTTGGTTTTCTAAATCTTGAATTCTGGTAAGCAGCTGTTCCAGTCTGGCTTGGGTTTGTTTTTTTCTTTTTCCAAGACAGTCTAATAAATTCTCCCCAAATGAAACATTTACATGCTAACCAAACTATACCTATTTTATCCATAGATTTTAAGTAATATTCTGTGAAATTATTGTTTAATGTGATTTATAATAAATTCATCCCTAATAAGCTGATCATTTAAACACCAAATGGATTGTTTAGGAAGTGTGGAATCAATATTGTGTTTAATCCAAATCAGAAAGTGGTCAGATATAATTATTGCCATTACCTGAGACTCTTTGATGCCAGGTAGGAACACTTTGCTAATTAAGAAAATAATCAATTCTTGAAAACTGTGTACCGGTGGGGGAAAAAAAAGTATATTTTCTTAAAGTTGGGTTGTTAGTTCTCCAAGGGTCTGCTAATTCCATCAGAGCTCTAATGTCTGCGTTGCGCTTCCGCCTCCTCGTGCTACAAGATTCATCAAGGTGAGGGTCCTGAGGAATGTTTCAATCCCCCCCTAAAATTATTTTATGCGAGGAAAATGGAGCCAGAACACTAACCGCATCAAAAAGGCTGCAGAGTCAGTATTTAGCCCATAGATGGAGCCCAAAAGTAACTGTTACATAAAGTCCCAGTTATTAAAATGTATCCCCCTTGCAGATCAGCAATCATTTGGTTCGGAGTAAAATTAAACTTTTTATTAATTAGAATGGATACTCCCTTTTTAGATGTGAAATTACCAGCACCGTAAACCATATGATAATCAAGCTTTCTTAAGAGATCGGTTTCTGTGTCTAAAAGGTGGGTTTCTTTAAGAAAGAGGATATCACATTAAAGTGAGGAAGCGTGTCTTAAAATCTGCAGCCTTTTTGTCTTGGAACGAGCCCCTTTCATATTCCATGAAGCATATTTAAAGATGGCATTCATCGTATAAAATATTGATAGCTAGAATATACAGCTTAGCACCCTTGAAAATAAGTGAATAAAAACTATGGATAGGGATAAAGAGAAAATAACCTCCATAATGTCCAATATTACCTTAGTAGCCAGAAAAAGCTAATTTAAACCTAAATATCCACATATACCCCAGATGGTTTAAAAAGAAAAAAACAAAACAAAGGTACAAACATTCCCTAATGTCTAATTCCCCGATTCTAAAGACTGACCTGCTTCCATCATGTACAGACCATGATAAATTTCTCCCGGTACCTACACAAAGTCTCCGATCTCTGCCTAATAGGCTAGAGGATAAGCTAAAGATGATCTATGTAAAACTTGTGCTATAAATTAAAAAGTTTTCAAATAAGTTTCTTTTTGATCTTATATACATATGATGGTGAGAAATAAGTAATCTAATGAATGAAAGTAGAACCTTAAGCGCCCGGGAGCATATAATGTGAGTGCTAAATTATAACTAAATGCTTTCCCGGCAATACCTATTAAACTGCAGTATCTTTTGGCTGTGACAGGGAATTAACCTATTTCCCACCCAAGAAAAAACAAAAAACAGCCATTAAACAAGCTTATACTCAGCGGGAACTCGTGTACTAAGTATACAACAAAAGAAATCACTACCAGGAAAACAAACTCTACTGTCAAATGTATTTCTGAATAGGAATGTGAAACAAGTGGATTTTGAGTTCCATTATGTTAAATAAAAAAGACAGCACAGCTCAAAATGAAAACACATGTAGTTGGTCTGACTTGACTTAAATATGCCCATCACCGAATCGGAAAGGAACTCCCCTGACCAGCAGCAGAAACACAACTCCTGTTCTCACAGAATAACTTGTGTAATTAAACATGTGCCAAGTTGAAGCAATTTGTCCTCCACTTATGGATAAGTGATTTCTATTAGTACCTGGATAACAGCCCTACCTTTACAGACAGCCAGCAGGTGAAAAATAGACACACTTTGTGTTTGATGATTAAACGACTCCTCGCTTGGATGTAACCACCTCTCATGCATAAAAGTTAGTTACAAAAAATATTATGAATAATAGGAGATGCCCAAGCAAGCTAATACCTCAAGAGGGTTAAAACAAAACCAACAGCTGGTCCCCTATGCCTCACGTTTCAACACGATACATAAATAAAAATGGATATCTAGGCATACAAAGAATTTAAAAATCTAATAACAGCACAAAATGAAAATAATTGAGCGTATCTAACTCATTACCTCCAATAGCTTCATATGAAGTCTGACACAAAATGGCCGCCCAGGTAATAATGAGCTAACCAAATTAAAGCATATCATTAGCTGCCTAAAAAAGCAACATTACCCTTCAGTTACTAAATTGTACAAGAAAATAATGTTGTGCCTGCTATTATTGTCATTGCCACAAACGTGAACAGAATTCCAAAAACAGCGATTCTAATACAGCCAGATCAGTTATTAGAACGAACACAAACACCAAACATAGCATTATTATAATCATCAAATTTAAACAACAACAAACGTAAGTGTTAAGTTCTAAATAAATGCTTCTGACATGTAGCAGAGTGATATTAATAACTATTTTATATGGTCAGTTCACCCAGATTTAAATAAGTCCGGAAACAAATCAGAAAGTGTTTTCCTGAATTGCTCCAGCAAATCAAATGAGAAAGGTTTTATTGTCTTTTACCACCAAGAGTTTAGCGGGATATAGCATTCTGAATTTTATTCCCGCAGCAATAAGCTTGGCCACAACTGGAGAAACATCACTCCTTCTAGATCTGACTGCTTGCGGCAAAATTTGGACTATCCAAATCCTCTTGCCATCCCAACTTAAAGGAGTACTCCACCCAAAACTTGCAAAAAAACACATGTTGTGCAGAGTGTTTTCATCTGTATGTTAAGTTGTTGTGTGTCCTTCCCTCTGTCTGCTATTAAGAGTTTTTCCTAAATTAGCCTGCTAGCTTTAGGGTAGTTTTACGACCCCTGGAGATCTCCATATGAGACAGCTTAATTGTATTCCTTTGTCCTACAATGCACCTTGTTTCATGTGACAGTGATGTAGCCGAGACCATACATCCAGCAGAAAGTAATGCTTTACAATCAGTTCACAACAGTAGAGATGGCTATATTTCAAAATCTATAGAATTCAGCTTAGTGACTACCCTCATCGTAAAGGTCTTACTGTCCTGAAGAGCTTTGCTGCTGGTAATTTTTGTGCAGCTTCTAAAGCTTCCAAGATATTTAGTTTGCTTGGCATGTGTGTGCTGAATGTTGGGTCTCTGCTACATCACTATCACATGAGACAAGACGCACTGTGGGAACAAGGAACACAATTAAGCTGTCTTGGATGAAGATCCCCAGGGGTCGTAAAATTAGCATAAAGCTAGAAGGCTAATTTAGGAAAAACTAATAACAGTCAGAGGGAAGAAAACACTAGGGGTGGGATATTCAGACTGCGCCAGGCAGGGGCACAAGCCTGGGCGCAGTGCAACTGGGTTGAGCCAGAGCATGGTCCAGGCGATATTCAACGGTGCTGCGCCATGGTCCAGCACCGTTGAATATAGCACTGAGGCGCACGCGTGGTGCGGACTGCACCAGCCAGTGGCAGAAGGGGAGCAGGGGATGCGCTACGCAGAAGTTGCGCTTGCGCATCTACCATGATATTCAGCACTGGGTATGCAAATGAGGCCATTATACATGCATGGTGCAAATGGGGCCATTTGCATGTCATTATGGCCCCAGTTGCATGCGGTGCGCCGATCCCCGGCGACTTGCGCCTGGCGCCCTGCCAGGCTGCAGCCGTTGTAGGACCGACGCCCGCCGGCGGTCTTCCCCTTCGCTCAATCGCAGGCACGTGACAGTAGAAGCCCAGGTGGTCCGGTGGGCCAATCCCCGTCACCTGATCGCGGGCATGTGTTTAAATATCCCTGGTGGTCCAGTGGACCGCTATCATTTGCCCGATCATGGGCATGTATTGATATGATCCCTGGTGGTCCAGTGGACCGATCCCCGTCACCCGCTCACAGGCATATGTCAAACACCCTGGTGGTCCAGTGGTACCCCCCTCTCCACCCGCCACCCCCCCCGGTCAGCGTTGGGCAGCATCTCCCCGCCCGCACGTCGCCTGCCAACTGACAGCATACAGTAGGGCTGTCGCTACTGGTCCATTGTGGTACATTACGCAGACCATAGTAACACAGTCCCAAATCGTGATTGTTTATTCACAATTTGGGACTGTGTAGTACAGTATGGTCTGTATGCCCATTGGCCCACGCCGCGGACCAACAGGAGTACAGTCCTACTGTACGCTGTCAGTCAGTGGGTGGCTTATGGTTGGGGAGCTGCCGCCACTGCTAACTGGGGTGCAGGGTGGCAGGGACCCAGTGGGTGGGTGGGAGGGGTACCACTGGACACCAGGTGGTTTGACATATGCCCGCGAGCAAACGACAGATCGGTCCACTAGAACCACCAGGGAGTGTGATATATGCCAGAGAGCGGGCGACGTGGATCGGTCCACTGGACCACCAGGGATCATATCAATACATGACCGTGATCAGGCAAGGGCTAGCGGTCCACTGGATCACCAGGGTCTATGTCAATACATTCCTGTGATCGGGCAAGGGATAGTGGTCCACTGGACCACCAGAGTTTCCTTGACATGTGCCCAGCGATCGAGGCGAGGGGGAGCCACGACACCCCTGGGCAGAACTCGTGGGCCGTGTCCTGGGTGGTCGGGTGGCCACCCAGCAGGTAGCTGCCGTGTTGCGCCTTTGCACACGGGCAGCCGCCGCCTGTGGGTGGCCAGGACTTGCTCCCTGGTTTCGTCTGGCACAACTTTGCACCCCCCTGTGTGGCGCAAGGTGGGTCTGTGCCAGCATATGTGCCGCACATCCCGGGCTGAATATCGGCATGTACCGCATATGCATGGGCACGCCCCCCAAATTTGCGCCACATACATTACAGGTGCACCCCGGTACATCGGGGGTTGCACAGTGCAACCTGCCTGTTTGAATACTGCACCAGGGCGCATTGGTGGGTTGCGCTTGGCGCAAACCTATTGTGCCATGCGCAACTCCTTTGAATATCCCACCCTAGAACTTCACACACAAATTAAAACACTTTGCACAACATATATTTTTTGCAAGTTTTGGGTGGACTACTCCTTTAAGTTATGAGCCGACTTGGTTTTATTTAGAATGTGTTGTCTAAGTAATTCAGAAATTTAGGAAAAACAGTCTCCGTAATTTACCTCCTTTAGGCATCGGTCTCAATGCCCAATGTGCACGTTCTATGATGCAGACTTGGCCGTTTGGAGACAATCCAGCTAAATTTTACACAATACCTGGGTGAAGTGAATTGGGTTCAGTCCCTCTAAAGTGTCAGGCAGACCAAACATTACCAAATTATTGTGTCTGCTCCTTCCTTCTAGGTCCTCTAGTTTGAGCTCAAGTTTTGCTGTAGAGCAGGGATCTCGGGGTCTAGTCAATGTCTCCAATCTTCCACCAAATAAATCTACACTTCAGCTACTCCCATCCGCCTTGTTAATTTTTCTGATTTCTCTCTAATAGCTTTCGTGTCTGCCAAAAGAGTAAGTATGGCTTCTTTAATTGGACTTGGCTCTTGCAAGAATCTTTCTTCTGACAAGGTAGTACTGGGCGCATTTGTGGTTCCTTGTTTTGTCTGGGCCTGCTTCACTCTCTTCAAGCCTCCTGCTCTATCTGGAATGAGTTTTACTGGCAGGTTTCTCATTTCTGCATCCATTATTAGTTGAACTTCTTGAAGAACGACTCAGTACTAAGTTTAATGATCGATTTAAACCGATATTTATTTTAGAATAATTTCACCATTTTTTTTTTTTTTTTTAATATTTATTTTGGAATAAGCTATAGAGATCGGAACTCTGCAAAGGCACTGCTATCCCAATCGACACATCACGTGATCTCAGAAGAACTACAGTTAACATTTACAAAAAAGAAATACATTGTGCAGAATGTTTTGTTTATGTCTGTAGTCCTACTGTGCTCTTTTCTTTTGCTGCTGGAAGATTTTTCTGAATTTGGCTACCCAGTTGTCACAGAAAGTGTTTCAATGCAAGGATCTGTCCTTTCCTGTCTATTTGTCTGTTCGGTTGTGCAATCATATTTTCCTGTGAGACCTCGGACTTGATCAACCCGACAATCTCGGAATTCTTTTTTTTTTTATAACTTTTTATTTATATCATTTTATAACATACAGTTTACACCATATCCACAAAATACCTGTACAGGTGAACATCCTACCGACCAATAGACATTTCTAGATACATTTGAATAGGTCTATATATAATATTAGTTACATTGCTGCTAATCAGACAGGTGGATTTAAGGATTTAAAAGTCCAGCAAAATAATACTGTAGGATAGTTCACTCTCACTTTCCTACTACTAGCAGGTTATATGCCAGTATTTCTTGCCCCTGTACGATATAAAATGGTGGGTGGGAGGCTGAAATTCTCAGATTTATAGCATCCATAGGACATCGTACAGATGTTCTGGTCCCAATTAAGTTAAATAACTCCTCTGCCTCTAAGCTAATATCTTATGGCTGGTAGGGATACAGGCTATTATAAGAACTTTTAAAAACTGTCCACAAATTGAGAGGAGCCTCACATGCTCCAAAAGTATATGATGCCTCATCATGAGAAATACAGAAAAATATTACGCCAACTGCATTTAATAAATCTTATGAGCTGCTTAACATGACGCCTACAATTCTTAAAAAGGAAATTACATAGAATTAGTGAACAGTTTTTAGTAGCATGAAATGAGTACTGACAAACTCTGCAACCTCCTAGAATATAACAAGTACTTAGGACCCAAAGTTGCCATTAAGTTCTTTAAAATGGTCAGTCATTAGGGTCCAAGTCCGAATCCCTGTTCTCCACTCTCTCCCTAGGCATACGCTGACCATCCAGGAGCTTGGAAGCAAAAGAAGCTGCTGCCTCAGGATCCGTTAGTATGTGTGTATTGTGCGCATGGCAAACTTGTAGCTGCGCTGGAAATTGCAGCTGTGCTGAGATGCCATTCTCTAGAAGGAGCTTCTTGGTTTCCTGTAATGCATTTTTTCTAGTCTGAGTTTGCGAAGAGATATCTGGGAATAGGGCAATTTTGCTGCCCTCCCAGATCAGGCCACCCCGCTGCCATGCCAACTGTAGGATTGGAATGTGGGCCTCCAGACTGGAGAGTGTCACTATCATTGTTAGAGGACGTTCCCCTGATGCAGCCTGTGGTTTAGCTCGAATGGGTATTGAAAAGGCCTTAACAATAGAAACATCCAAGTCCTCCGGCACCAAGCACAAGTCAGTGTCAAGCAGTCTACGTACTGCTGGGATAAGTTCTTGTCTTCCTGCTAATCGGGGAGGGAAGCCAACAATTCTGATGTTTGCCTGCCTCTATGCATTCTCCAGCACCTCTATTTTAGAGCGCATGAAATGAAAATCTTTTATGAAGGCAGCATTCCTCTCCTGTTGTTGGTCTCCCTCTGTACAGAGCTCCGTAATTCGAGAATCGTTAGTCTGAACTAGAGTGTCTATTTCAGTGAAGCAGGTTTCCAATGTCGCGAGCCTGCGATTAGTGTCCTCTCCTGTAGCTTGGATTTTCTCTAAGAGAGGCATGATTTGGGGTGAGGAGTCCCTCCAGGCCTAATATCTGATCCAGCAGGCAGCCCTCCCATTACACTTCTGGAGCCCGACGCAGGCAAGAGGAAGGCTTCGTTTGATCTGCTGCACTGCATGCTTATCTTTTTAAAGACCCATATTTCGATCTTGAAGGTACCGAGCCGTCCCTTTGCAGAAACTGAACTTTGTTGAGTTCTACAAGTCTGTAAAATTAGTTAAATAATGCCACCTTGTGCTGCTACCAATCTAAAAGTGTCTGCCATGTTAAGGGCTCCACAGCACCCCCCTGACAATCTCGCAATTCTTCGCCTTTCACTGTCTCTCAGTTTTCTCTTGCTGTTTTTCTCCCTTGCATATCTATATCTGCTGATATAAAAATATGTGCAAATCATAGTATGGAAATATAACTGATATCGGCATCCCTTGTGTTTGGAAAAAAGATATAGCGTTACTGTTGAAATGTATATAATTATAATTTGAGAGGATTGCAGAAAGCTATTGTAAACTCTAGAGGTTACTTGAGTGCAAATCTTCCAGCCTTTTGCAAAAGCTGTAGCTGCCTTAAAAAGCACACTTTGTTCTAGCAGCTCCTAAAACTTACAAGAACAGAACACTTACAAAAACAGGATGCTTGCCAATAGTGGGGGTTGCAAAGACTTATAAAAGAGCTAAGCTGCAACTGCAAGACAGATCAGGAGAACAAGGGACACAGAGACTGAAATAAATCTTTATTTTATTTTGCATTTGTAAATAGTTATACTGAACAAGTTTATTTTATGATACTGCTAGTGTAAATATTTTTTGGTGAATTCTACAACTGCTCCTGGTTTTCCTATGCTTCCTGACCTGTGCCTCGATGACATATTTCCTTTCCTTTTCCTACAATACTTTCTGCCTCACGTGACAGTGCTGCGTCTGAGGCCATTAATTCAGTGAGTGCTTGCTTACTTACTTTTCACTCTGCAGCAGCACTGTGCTGTTACGAGCAAAGTCAGACTGGCTCACTAGGATACCTAGAAATTTCCAGGTGGGCCCCCCTCTGTTGGGTACCTGGCAACCTTTCAGACTCTGAGAATCTTTGGTTTTAGCATCAATTTTTTAATTAAACGGACACTGTAAGTAAATGTAAGACGCAAACACAGAGCTAGTGCAACATACTGAAGTGGAATATCGATATGAATGGGTCACCCAGGGTCTGCCACTACTGATTTTCCAGGATGGCGCCTATATCAACTTTCCAGGTCGGTGCCCTGTACCCCAGTCCAAACCTGATCAGATAAAAAACTCTTTCTAATCCACTCTGTCTGTTTTCAAGGTATATGCCAAGGTCTAGCCAGTAGGAGTCAATGTTTTGTTTTTAAAGATTTTCTTTTCATCAGCCACAAACAGCAATAAATGTACACAAGTCACCACAGGTCATCAATGCCACAATTACTGAAAACTCTAGCTTATTTCTTAAAGATTAGCCTACTCAATTATGCCTCAGGTGTTTGCGAAATGGTGAATGCAGCCTTTATTAGTGCTCATTGGATAAGGAGAGGCATCTGATTTAAAACAGTAAACCAACCCTTACTGAATTAATGGTCTCGGACACATCACTGTCACACTGGACAGGTGGCATTGTAGGAAAAGGAAAGGCATTAAAACAGACAGACATGGAGATCCCCAGAGTTCCTAAAACAAGTAGGTAAATTTAGGAAAAATTCCCAAGCGGAAACAAAGGAAAGAGTGCATTAGGACAGCTCTACGATGCTGGCTTGACAACTAAGTTGTCGACCGCCATCACAGCGATCGATTTATGTCAACCACAACTTGCAGTTGACATAAATCGACTTGAGACCCCGGCTGTTTCTTTCATCGGGGTTCGCTCTCGATTTCACAGAGTTAGATTGGGAGGGGTGCAGGACCGAGTAAGAGAGTGCCGGGTTCAGGCGGTCTATTACAGCTAACGCCGATGTTGTCGGCATCAACATTTCTGCTGTAATAGTGTTGCTATCCTGGATGACACCGGCTAGGACCACACACAAACACACAAATTAAAACACACTGCACAACATATCATTTTTGTACATTTTGCCTGTTCCCCTTTAAATCCCCTAAACTTCCCTGTGACAATGGGAATCCTCAGGGGTGGGTGTAATGTGGTAACTCATGTCACTAGTGGCCCAAGCCTTCCTCAGGTGTCACTTCCAGAAGACTAAAACACAGTCAGTCATTCACCCCCATGAACAGAGCATCCATATAGGCACTACTCATCCGCCCTGCTGGTGTCTGCTTCTGTCATCACTGGCTGAGGGTGAGAATTTGCTCAACAAAGTTAATGGAAATGGAAGGTCCAGACCTACAGCCTGGTAAGCCTCCCTCCTCCTCAGATCACAGAGCACCAAGACAGTATTTCAGAGGGCCTGGGTTCGATTTTCACTTTACCCACATTATATATTCTCATTAAAATACGTGTAGTATTCTCCAGCCTCTGGACTTGAATTTTCTTACCCTGCAATCAGATTTAATTATGGAGAATCAATCTTTTCTTATGTGGGTTCACAATTATGGAATATGGTTCCCATTAATCCGTTCCCCTGTACTGGTTCTGTTCCCACACTTAGCTATATACCTGTACGGCTTGTTTCTTTACATTCCCTTCCTGTAGATGTTGCAAACATGCTAACATTTAACCAAGATAAAAAGATGCTATCTTTAATTCTTTTTATTACTTAGTTCATTTGAGTATATACTGTATAGTATGTATTGATCAGTACCTTTTTGTGATACTGTAACCAAATAAAGTAACAAGCGGTATTATGCACATGATGCCTTTTAAAATAAGCAAAAGCTTAAAGGCTCACTTTTTGTACTCTGGTACGGTGCCTGACTGGCCCACCAGGACTGTGGAAATTTCCAGGTGGGTACACTCAGTTAAGACTCCCGCCCCGCCAAATATCTTCCAAACTCTGCAAACCTTTATTAGACATCATAATCTAGTTTGTTGTTAAAGAGGCCTGCTTTCTGATCACTTTACATAAATATAAGATGAAAACACACAGCCAGTCAACAAAGTGCAATCAGAACACGAGTCAAGTGAAATGCTACTACTGTCATTCCATGGGCATATGTTTATGCGCCAATTTATTTATTGAACTGTTTCACCAGGAATGGCATACCAAGCAACAATTTGCTCGTCTCATGGTGTGTCGGGGGAAG
The DNA here is from genome assembly GCA_016271365.2 of Neoceratodus forsteri. NCBI lineage: Eukaryota > Metazoa > Chordata > Ceratodontiformes > Ceratodontidae > Neoceratodus > Neoceratodus forsteri. Next base: position 1,401,506,034 of record CM057453.1, read on the forward strand.
GGGGGCATAAGAGAGAACACATAATAAAGTACATACACAGAGTAGCATAACAGTTGACAGATTAAGTGAACAGATTAATGATGTAGACATACAACATACTACACAATATATACATCAGCCACATTAAGACCAAGGACATTATCACACTGTACTTTAATATAAAGTGCAGAGTATACATGACTGTACCTTAAAGTGCTGTGTAGAAAACAATTATACACAGTGTTAGGAAGACCATTATGCATAGTATTAAGACGACCAGTTAAGCATAGTAATGAAAGAGAAGTGTAACCTGTATATAAACAACTAGCCGAGTAGGAGATAGAAAGCAGTGAGCCAGCTTGAACAGGAGAAAGTAAGGACTAGCCACAGGTACAGTTTACCACTAGAAGGTTTTGTAGGGCTAGCAATATGGAGTGTGAGGAGGATTAGTGACAAACCTGTGGTGGTAGGTTATACCTCCCTGTAAAGAAAAAGGTCCAACCACATGATCTAGAATTTGGTTAAATTACATACAGAATTCATGAGCCATTTCGCTCATTCCTGCTGAGGCTTGTATAGCACACTGATTTAGGGATCTGAGCTGTAAACCTGCAAACCTGGGTTTGAATCCCACAGCCCACACCTGTATACTGTGTGACCCGGAGCAAGTCACTTAATTTCCCTATTCTCCCAGGTCGCATCTGGAAACAAACACTGGCTTAGTGTGCTTTTCCTGGTTAAACAATTTCCCCTTTTCCTTCCCTGATTTCACAAACATGGCTGCCATCTTTACTCTTACATAAAAGCCTTAAACTAAGCCCTAAAAATAAAACTTAAATAAATAATTGAATGTTCTGTCCCCTCATGATCCCTTCCTTAGACATAAAAACACATTTAAAAATCAAGGACTATTCAGAGATTTTGTTTCTGGTTTTTCTTTAATAAAAATCACCCTCATGTCATATCCTAACCAGACTGACATAAAAGTCTCTACAGCTAACACTGCCCCAGATGCAATTGATGCTCTGACTCTGTAAGAGGTTTGTGTGCATCACTGTGGGTGTATGCCACTGGAATACCGCAGAACTTTGAATTCATTTGGGACTGGCAGTATAGCCGAGAGGTTAGAGTAACAAACTGTAAATGAGCTTGGTATATCCAGCAGACAGATCTGGGTTTGATTCCCATAACCTCCACTTGCACACTGTGCGACTCTGAGCAAATCACAACCTCCCCAGTGCTCCCAGGTCGTCTCTGAAAACAGGCACCTGTGCCTAGTGGGCCTTACCCAGTTACCAAAGAATAAAATAAAAAATTAATTCCATGCTAACATTCCATGTTTCTGTGTAGGGGGAAGCATCCTACTAGAGGAATACTGCAGAATACTGAATTCTTAAATTCCGTGGTAAACAAATGAGAGTTACTCACCTGTAACCATAGTTCTAGGAATGGTATATGGCTCAGATCCACGCTTCTGGCAGTCTTCCTTTAAGAGGATGATTTGCTGGACCATCTTTAAGAGAAGCTCCTCCCACCACCCGGGTGGTATATCAGTGTCAGTGGCTCAGCAGGTTGCACACTCACCTCTAAGGCCAGAAGATCAGAAGGCTGTAGGTTCTCTCTCCACATCAGGCACTTAGGTTAAATTCCAATACTGACACTGTAGTGCAGCATGAGGGGGGTGCTGCACTCCTGAGCTGCCATCTTTCAGATGAGATGTTAAACAGAGGTCCCATCTGCCTGTTCTGGTGGTAGTTCAGGTGGATGGTAAAGATCCCATGGCACTTCTTGAAAAGAGCAGGGGAATTTCCCGGTGTCCTGGCCAAATCTCCCCATTCACTAAAATACCACCAACAGCTTAATCTGGTTCAATGTCAGTTGGCATTAATCTGTATCCCCAGACAAGGCTGAAAATAGGCAGAATTGTCTAGTCCTCCTTTCCCACTCAACAAAAATGATATAAATAACCCTCGGCTCAATCCATGACATCAGATCTTGCATGGCAGAAGTAGGGATCCATGTGCCACATGCCAGGGGAAGTCAGGTGGGCTGTCTGGATGTGAATCATATAGCCCACCTAAAACCACAGTTACAGGTGAGAAACCCTCATTTCTAGGGATGTGGCTATGGTTCACTTCACACTTCTTGCAGATTCCTATCAGTTCTCCGGAAGGAGGGGGCAAGGCACGCACCCCTATATGGCAAACAGAGACTGGAGAACTGAGGCCCCAAAAGCAACATCCCGGGGTGAATCAAGGTTAATGCTCTAATGAGACATGAAGGTGCATGCTGATGTCCTGATAGCCGCTCTACAGATCCTCTGTACAGGGACATCCCTGGAAGCAGCCACCGGGGCACCAGTATGTCTGGTAGAATCAGCCCTCAGGTCTGCGGGAGGCATCCTACCAGCCAACCTGTAACAGGTTGATGCAGGAGATGATGCAAGAGACAAGCCACATACCAATCATCCTCTCAGCTGCTGGTCTGCCACATGCAGCTTCACCACAGGTGACAAAGAGCTGGCAAGCCTCAACCTAAACTCCAGCCATGCGCTCCTTGTAATAGGTGAGTGCCCTCCGCAGATACAAGGCATGGAACTTCCGGTTGACCTCAGAGGAAGGGTTAGTAAAACAGACCAGACAATTAATCACCTGGTTAAGGTATAGACAACCTTCAGGAGGAATTTCGGGTAGGGACAATGGACTAAACCTTATCCATGTGGAAGACCAAGTACGGAGACTCCACAGAGAGCACCTGGAGCTCACTGATCCTTCTGACAGAAGTGATACCTACCAAGAAGGTGGTCTTTCACAACAGGTGTGATATCTCACATTTGTGTATAGGCTTGAAAAACTTGCCCAACAGCAGTGCCAGAACCAGCAACAGGTCCCAAGGTGGTGGTGGTGGTTCATGCACTGGTAGCTTCACATGGTTAAAGGTCAAATGTGCACCTATTTCATAAAAAGCTTGAATTCACTTGACTACATGTCCCTATGTCATGATCAGTGTTTCCTAAAATAGCATGTTGTTTGGTTTTGTGGTTTTCTTTAAATCAACATCTGTTAATGTGCTCTGCAGTAACTGAAAACAGTGAAGATGTTTCTGTCCCTGTTAGTGAGCAATGGCATCATACCTGCCCAGCCTGCTGCTTCACCAATTAAATCCCCGACTGACTGAATAAGCTGTTGCAGTTCCTAGTTAGAGCAGTCTGTAGAGCTAATTGATTTCACTCAGAGTTTGTTACTAACCCATTTGGCTTGTGTTTAGAGAGATATGCTTAAAATCCATCTTTCTGTTCTCATAAAAAGTTGATAATTTGGGATGCAGTGCTGATTTCAGTGGCATGAATGAATGTCTAGGAAATTACCTTGTCTGTATCACAGATGTCAGTTCTTTATCATCAAAACTCTGCATTCTATTCTGGCTACATAGCACAGGGTTGTCTAATGGATATAAAATAAATCTGCATTCCATTAATTCATAGAACAGTGTGTCTTTGATGCAGCCTCAATAAAAAGGATCATGTGACAACACTTTTGTTTTTATGTCAGATTGATGAACATGTCTGTCGTATTGCTATTTCAGGAACATGTACTGTATGAACTCATAAAATTCAGTTCTTTGTGGGGTTCTGTGTGAAAATACATCATGTATGTGTACAACTATAAATACTATATAACATCCTGATGTCCCTGTCTCCTGCCTGTTAATTGAGGCTGCTGCACCCCACTTCCCCCTGTCCCCCACCCCCACAGTCAGGGCCAACGCACACTGTTGCCCCCTTTTCCTGTCTCCACAGAGAGGGCTGCTGTGCTCTGCTAAGCCCTAGAGTCCCAGGGCCACTGCCTTCGCAGTTTGGGCTGCTGCACCATGCTGCCCCAGGCCACCAAAGGTGGGGCTTTTGCTGCACCCTGCTACCCACTTCCATTGCCCCAAATGGGTAGGGCTGCTGCACCACGTGCACCCCGTCACACAGTCAGGGATACTGTACCCTGATTCCCCACTGTGTCCTGCACCACAGCCAAGGCTTCTTCATCATGCTGTCCTCTGTCCCCGGACACCACTGTGCCCTGCTGCACCACAGAGCCTCTTGCCCCACAGTTAGAGTTGTTGCACCATGCTGCTCCCTGCCACTAGAATCAGATCTTTTGGTACACTGCCCAAAACTACCCGACTGAAAATACAAACAATACTTTCATCTTGTGTTATAAGGTGATGGACAGAGGGTAGCAGGGTGCAGCAGCCTAAACTGTTTGTGCAGGAGGCAGCAGGGTGCAGCAGCCCTGACTGTGTGGAAAAGACAGTGGGCAGCAGGTTGCTGCAGCCTTATATGAGGGTAGGAAACAGGTGGAAGCAGAGAGCTGCTACCTCAACTGTTGGACAGGAGACAGGGGCATTAGGATGCCATATAGTATTTCTAGTTATACACATACATGATGTATTTTCACACAGAAACCCACAAAGAACTGAATTTTAAGAGTTCATACAGTACATGTTCCTGAAATAGCAGAATGTGGCAGACACAGGTTTGTCAGTCTGACACATAAACAACATTGTTATCACATGAACATATTTATTGAGGCTACATCAAAGACACACTGCTTCTATGAATTAATGGAATGTAGATTTATTTTAGATCCACTACACAACCCTGTGTTACATAGCCAGAATAGAATGCACAGTTTTGATGACAGAGAACTGACATCTGTGATGCAGACTAGGTAATTTCTCACAGCCATTCATTTATACCACTTCAGTTCAGCACTGAACCCCAAATGATCAACTGTTTATGAGAGCCGAATGATTTTAAGCTAATCTCTCTAAACAGAAACCAGATGGTTTAGCAATGCAGAGATTATCCCCCACAACAAACTGAGTGAAAACAATTAGCTCTACAGACTGCTCTAACTAGGAACTGTGACAGTTTATTTAGTCAGTCAGGGCTTAATTGGTGAAACAGTACGCTGGACAGGTATGATGTCATTGCTCACTGACAGGGACAGAAACATCATCTCTCTTTTTTCACTGTTTTCAGTTACTGCAGAGCACATTAACAGATGCTGATTTAAAGAAAACCACAAAACCAAACAGCGTGATATTTTCAGGAAACACTAATCATGACACAGGGATGTGAATTCAAGGGAATTCAAGATTTTTATGAAATATGTGCATTTGATCTTTAAGACCTTTGGAAAAGCCCCCGACCACTTCCTCCTTCAACACAGTCGGCATACCAGCCCACACCTGGTATGCAGAGTTGGCTGTGAGGTGTACCTCTAGGGTTGTCGATCACAGCCACAGCTGGGAGAGGAACAAAAGACAGTCCAGAATGCTAACCAAGGGGCAGGTAATGGGATCAAGCTCCTTGCCTTGACACCAGATGGAAAATATTTTCCACTTCAAGGCATAGCACTGACGAGATGACTCCTTTCGGGAAGTCTTCACAATGTGTAGCACATCCTACAAAATGCTCAGAGCCTAGAACTCTAGCTGCTCAGGAACCAGGCTGTGAAGTGCAGGGATTAAAATTCCAGGTGCAGGATTGTCCCCTGGTGACACATCAGCACGTCCAGACACAGAGGCCTGCTGCTGAGGCTGACGAGATCCAGGTGCCAGAAATGGCAAGCCAGTCCAGGGTGATTGGCATCATCTGTGCCTTGTCCCTCTGCACATTTACCACCACCTTGTGGATCAGGGGAAGGGAAGGAAGGTGTTCAAGAGGCCTGGGGTCCAGGGCCTCGTGAAGGCATCCTTCAACAATGTCCAAGACTGAGGGGAGTGGGCAAAAAAATAGCCTCAGCTTTGCATTCTCGCTGGAGCCAGATATGTCCACCAGAAGAGTGCCCACAGGGAGAAAGTAAAGTAACATGGGAACTTACTATAACAGTAGATCTTAGAGAGAATCTCTTTCATCAGGCCACACCTTTGGAACGTATAGCCATCATACAGTAGGACAACACAGAAACGTTTGCAAGCAGTGCCACCAGAGGCCTCCCACAACGAAATCAAGCATCAGCATGCATATAAAAGTGGGCGGCCCCTTCCTCTCCTCAGTTCCCCACCAGAGATCATACTCGAAGAACAGGCTTTGAGGGAACCAGGAGAGAGTGGAGACCTCTGTAAGGCAGGTGTGACAGAGGGCAGGCAAAGTTATGGAGATAGCAGCAACAGGATTCTTTGAAGCAGTGCTCTGAAGGGGGAAGGAGGGAGGGACAACATGGTCTGATGAAAGATTCTCTCAAACATCTACTGTTACATTAAGTTCCTACGTAACTGTACTATCTTTTTCAAGGTCAACTCTTTCATGAGGCCACACCTTTGGAACAAGTACCAAGCAGTACCAAAATGTTGAGTGGTGAAATCAGAGAAGAAGGCCTAGCAGGATGGTAAGTTTAAAGCCTGCATGTTTGCAAGACTGGATGTCCAGACTGTAATGTTTGGTCAAGGTGTGCACAGTAATCCAGCTGGTAGCTGCACAAATGCCAGCAGCAGACACATTTCTGAAACAAGCAAATGAGGTGGCCATCCTCTACCAGAGTGGCCATGAACCAGACCAGGAAGTTCCTTGCCGTACTTCCAGTAACAAAAAATGATACAATTTGCTAGCCACTTGGACAAGCACTGTTTAGACACCAGGGCACTTTCTTTCCCGGGGTGAATGAAACAAAAAGCGGAGAGGACTTTCTGAAGGCCGTGGTGCAATTGAGGAAGTATCACAGGATTTTATGTACATCTAAAGTATGAAGCAATGCTTCCCCTGAATTAGTATGCTCTGGGTAATAGACTGGAAGGTGGATGGTTTGATTCAAAGTAAACTCGGACACCACCTTAGGAAGAAACTTAGAATTAGTGCGCAAAGACACAAATCAAATAAGAAGGCTCACACTTGAGAACTTGCAGTTGTGAAATTCTTCGAGCAGAACTAATAGCAAGTAAAAATAACGCTTTCAGTGGACGTTAAAGAGTCGAGCACCAGACTGGGAGTGTTCTGCATCAGCTCCTATAAATCTGCAGCTTTTTAACTTTAAAACTTCAAAAATCAGAGTGAATCTATTAGCAGATCATACGTAACGGACTGATACCAAATCTGAAGATGAGACGCATGAAGGGAGCAGCAGGAGGACAGATTTCAAAACCCGAACAGCTTCCGTACTATCTACCAAGCAACTAGGCCCGAGTAAGGCTACTATGTCGATGGACTCTCCACCCTGGGAAAAAGTCCTGAAAGTGGTGGGAGATAAGGATAAAAAAGTTGAAAACATCCTAGAGCAGCTTGGCATGCAGGACACTAAAACTGAGAGCGCAGTGACCGCCGCTAAGAAGCAGATGACCACTCCATGAGAACACAAGCGGTGGTGGCACAGCTTATGACCAAAAACTCGCATCTTCGTGTCTGTTTGGAAACTGTAAAAAATACAGCACGGGCTACAAATATCCGCTTGGTCGGCTTACCCGAAGGTACGGCAGAAGAAAATCTCTTATCTTTCCTGAGGACTTGGATTATGGAGACACTACCAGAAGACATAGAGGTAAACTTTATGGATTTGAAAAAAGCTTATCGTGTAAACTTCAGGACCCACCAGCTGAACCTGGAGACCTTGCTACCCTGACAATTACGACAGGCGTGCAGGTGCGGGATTGGCTGCTGAACTGGGCCAGATGTTATCACCCACTCCAGTATGAGAGTATTGATATTAGACTGTTTCCGGACTGGTCGTTTGCCGCCAGGAATCGTAGAAAGTTGGTTGATCCCCTAAGGCAGCAATTGAGAGCCCTTGGGGGTGGTACATTCACTTATTGCACCAGTAAGACTTCAAATCACCTATGGTGGAAAATCATTTCAATTTACAGACCCAAAGGAAGCAAAAAAAAAAAGTGTGGATAAAACAGCTGCTGAATTTCGAGCATTGGCACCAGATCTTTAATGTCTTTATAAGTGACACTGCAGAGGAACTGGAAGGAAAAGTATGTCTCTTTGCAGACGACACAAAGATCTGCAACAGGGTTGATACACAAGATGGAGTGGAAAGGATGAGAAGGGACTTGGCAAGGTTGGAGGAATGGTCAAATGTATGACAGCTCAGATTCAATGCAAAGAAGTGCAAGGTAATGCACATGGGAAACAAAAACCCAGGGAAGCGTCACATATGGGTGAGATACTGACAATAGTAAAATGGAAAGGACCTGGGGTAATTATATCAGATGACCTAAAGGTGGGCAAGCAATGTGAGAAGGCAGTAAGGAAGGCTGAGGGGATACTGGGATGCATAGGAAGAGGCATCAACAGTAGAAAACAGGAAGTTGTTATCCCTCTGTACAGACAGTTGGTGAGACCCCATCTGGAGTACTGTGTGCAGTTCTGGAGACCCCATCTCTGCAAAGACATAGAGTGGAGGCTGTCCAGAGGAGGGCAACAAAATGGTGCAGGGTCTGCACCAGAAGACATTCAAGAAAGACTAAAGGAGCTTAATATGTATACCCTTGAGGAAAGAAGGAGAGGGACATGATAGAGATTTTCAGTACCTCCAAGGGAATCAACAAAATCCAAGAGGGTAGCATCTTTCAGAAAAAGAGATGTGCAAGAACAAGGGGGCACAATTTGAAGATAGAGGGGGGGACGGCTCAGAGGTAATGTGAGGAAGTATTTTTTCACATAGAGGGTTGTGGATGCATGGAACAGCCTCCCTGAGGAGGTCGTGGAGTCAAGAACAGTGGGGGAATTCAAGAATGCATGGGACAGACATAAGGCAGTCCTAGTTGGGGGGGTAGGAGGAAGTAAGCTGTTGGCTAACTAGGATCTGCAGCTTATCTGTTAGGTAGGAAAATGGGCAGACTACGTGGGCCAAGCGGTCCTTATCTACCGTCAAATTCTATGTTTCTATCCCAGAGACGAGGAGGTCAAATCAGAGACTGAATCTTAAGGTTATATCCCGAGTTTTCCTTTTAGGCTGCTCTGAGAAATAATAACCTGGACTAGAGACTATATCCCTGACTTTAACAGTCTGTTCATATGAAGTATCCTTTAATCTGTGTTCCAAGAGTGATCCTCTGATAGACTACCACTGAAGTACAGTTTGAAATGTTTAAAATTCTTAAAATGTTTAAAACATTTATAATGGTTAAAGTTTTATTACTACTATCTTATCTCCCTTGAAGGTCTTTACCCTTTAATATGGTACGCTTGTGTTAGTTATACGATGCAATTCTCGGCCATTTTGGCGCCTGTGGGACTTTTCCCATTATCCTAGTATACTAGCCAGCCATTTTATTTTTATGCCTCGGGGGAGCAGAACGTTCCAGTTTTCCAATATAAGTAAAAAGGGCAACTGTTGGAGTAAATATGGAGGAATGATGGCAGAATATTTTTTTCCTTAATGTAGGAATAGCTAAGTGGAACCAGTGACATAGGAGTTGTCTCATTAAGCGTATGCTTGATACTGTTTATGTCGTTTTGTTCCACTTGTCATGGCTTGGTGAGCATATTAGTATTACTTATGTGAAGGTTTACCAAAGTTATTTTGATTGCCCCATATGTTGTACCTATTGTAATAGATTGCTAAATCTGGGTGCTAAAAAGATTCTGAACAAAATGTTAATGATTTCATCTGAGATCTATTCATGTATGTGCTACTAGCTGGTTCAGTAAAAAAAAAGCTTAATAAAAATAAAGTACAAAAAAAAAAAAAGAAAACACTTTCCACAACAGAAAGCATAGGCCGCACCTTGCTTCAGGATCAAAAGGAGTCAATGTAAGCTTTTCCAAAACAATACTGAGGTCCTATTGGGGCATCAGATTTCATATGGGGGGGGCTTTAAGTGTAGACTGCCTCCGAGGAACGTCCTTGCCACCTCCAGCTGAGCCACTGGACGTCTACCAACTGATACATGAAAGGCTGACATAGCTTATAGATGTACATTAAGAGTAGATCACTGAAGTCCTGCATCTGATAGTGTGAGCAGGTATTCCAAAATCTGATTTCCTGGACATGTGAAAGGGTCCAGATGGCAGGAAGTGGCCCATATGGTAAATCGCTTCCACTTGAGGACATAAGTGTGTCTGGTGGAGGGTTTCCTAGCAGCCACCAGAAAGTACAGTTACGTAAGAAGCTACCATTACAGTAGATCTTCGATAGGATCTCTTGCAGCATGCAACACCTATGGAACTATTGCCACCAGGCAACAGGACCACACAGAAACTTTTCTAGCTAGCACTCTTCCAGGGGGACACCCACTCCAATGTCACCTGCTGACGTCACCCTATCCTGTAAGAGTGGGCGGACCCCACACCCTCCTGAGTTCGCCCGCCAGAAACCAGAAGCAGTCTGTCTCCTGTTGAGGAACCAAGGAAGAGCCAAAGGTTCCTGCCAATAAACAAATAGAAAAAGGTTCTCCATTAAAGAGAAGGAGAGACAGGAAGGCCCTTAAGGCCAGGGGATGGAGGGTGGGATGGCAAGTCCTTGTGACAGGGAGATACTGCCACTTTTGAGGACCAACCTTTTCTTAAATCTGTTGCAACAGTTCTATTTCTTAGCCTAATCCCTCCTTTACAATTTCTATTCCATAAGGATGGTCTCCTATGGGCGCCCCTTCCCCTTTGACTATGCTACAGTGTCCTCTTTAATTTTCCTTTTCCCTCTCAGGTCCTTGTACAAGGAAGTTACTGTGGTGACCTCCAAGCTGATGTAAAACAACAGACTGTGTTCCTCGTTGTTGGATTTAGTATGCAATAGCACTATGTCATAAAATACCTTGATGTATATGCATTACATGTATGAAACCTGTACATTTTGAAAATACCACAGTGCTAGTTGTTTTTTATAAAGGTAAAAAGTTACTAGGGGACAGTATTATAAAAATTAAGTTACCAGGGTAAAGATATCAGAAACCCTCCGTTGTGTTATTTAAAATGCATGTAAATTACAGGTTGTTTGAGAGACCATTTGGCACCATGCATTCCTGCTTTAAGCTGAACCAGCCTAAAATTTCATGGTGAGCTGCATATACATCCCATGACGCTTTGCATTATGGGGGTAGGTGTGATGTTACGTTTCTTTGAAACTTGGCTTTATTGCCAATGTTCTTCTGGGTAACCACTGCCTCAGTGTTTCTGCACTGAGATTCCTTGTCTTTAACTTGTTTTGGGGGTTTTCTTTTTTGAGCTCCCCATCACCCAAACACACAAGACCGACATAGGGAATGAAATTATTTTCACTAAAGAGACAGATCAGTGGGTGCTGACTAAGTGCAGAGAAAGGACATGCATAGTCTGTTGCTGCAAACTGATGTACTGAAGAAGGGATATGCCACTGCTTAAGGTTATCCCTGTGTGTTAAATAAACATCACACAGAGACTGTGTGTTGATCCTAAAGTTCTGTGTCTGGTCCAACTGTTATACCACAACCCCTCCACAGACTTGGTGTCAGCCGTGAGATAACTTGCTGGAAATGTCTGGACTGGGTTAACGGGACGTTTTCTGGCGGATATTGCCCAGATATCCCAGATGGACCAATGCACCAGGAGTCGCCAGAGGAGAACCCGGAGAAGAAAGTCTGTGGAGTTCTGACCAGAACCATGGCCGACAGACATGGAGAGAAGCTGCAGCCTGGACTGGACCTGGGACTTCAGAGGAAGGCCAAGCCTGAAAATGACAAAGAGATCCAAGGGTACAAGGAAGAATCGAGGGAACTACCTCCTCCCGAAGACACTCCACTTGAGGACGTAGGGGAGTTGTTGAAATGGCTCTGCCTAAAACAGGCGCAGATGGAAAGAGAGAAAGATACTGAGTGGAGAAATAGAGACACTAAGCGAAGAAGGCAAGATGCCAAAAGGGCAGATATCATGAGGGTCTTGAATGCCACTGATGCAGTACAAACTGAAAGAACCAGTAGCCCAAAAGACATTAAACTGCCCAAACTATTGAACAGTTGTAACACTGAAATGTACTTCACAACTTTTGAGAGGACTGCTTGAACATGTGCATGGGTAAGGGAACAGTGGGTTATTCAACTGGAACCGCACCTGACAGGCAGTACCCAGTTGGTTTATACGAGAGGTAGAGGACTATGACCATGTGAAGCAGGAGATCCTCAGGCGCTATGACATAAACACTGAAACCTATTGCCAGAGGTTTAGGTTTCCTAAAATGCAGTCACTGGATACCGCCCCCCCCTCCCCCCGAGAGACTTATGCCTGTCTCAGAAAGCTCTGCTACAAATGGTTGCAGCTAGATAACAAGAGTAAGGACCAATTTCTGGAGGCAGTAATTTTTGAAAAGTTTATTAAAGTTTTACCTCAGGATGTACAACTTTGGGTTCGGGAGCATAAGTCCGATTCCGCTGATAAAACCACCATGGTGGCGGAAGACTTCCTGGCAGCCCGACTATCCAGACCCAGAAGGTTCCAGCTGCAACCACCAGCAATCCGGTAAGGAACTCTTACTTATAAACTGTCAAATACAGCCTGAGTGAAACAAGACTGGAGAGCAGAGAGAGGGGGGCGAATTCCTGTAACAGAGACTGTATGTCATGGATGCCAGAAGAAAGGACATTATGTAAGAAACTGTCCTAATATAAAGAAAGAGACAACTCACCTAGCCTTAGTGAACTGGGGTCACTTTATGGCTACTGTGCAGATTAGATCACAGCAGACGATGGGACTGATTCAGGGAGCCGCCAGACTCTTGTGTGAGCAGATCTGGTGACTAGGAATAATAAAGGGCCGGATACAGCAGTCATCTGTGCGCACAGTGATACCCATTGCTACACTACAGCTGCCACACAAATGACTGTTCAAGAAAAGGCACACAAGGTAGAAGTGGGGTTGGTACCTCATCTACCCGTGCCAGCTGTTATTGGGCATGACCACCCAGACTTTGCTTCATTTGTACATTGTCATGCCGCCCAGGACTCTGCTGTAGCTGTCATAACCACCAGAGCTCAAGTGAAGCAGGGACGTTTACCATCTGTGTTCCCACTTGATGATGATGTTTTTGAGGATCCTGGCAAGTACCGTAAAACTAAGGCAGAGAAGAAGAAGCTAAAGAAGAACTAGATTGATACTCATGCTGGTGTACAGCCAGACGTGAGAGACACTTTTAAATGTGATATGCAGCATGAGCAAAAAGCAGACCCCTCACTTAATCCCTTTTTTTCCACAGGTGGGGAAGGGAGTGGAAAAAGGTGCCCCTTAGTCTGTTGTAAAACAGGGAATACTGTACAGAGAATACACGAACCCCAGAACTGGAGAGGTAGTAGACCAACTAATGGTTTCAGAAAAATGCCGCTCCCAAATCATGTATTTGCAGTACCCTGAATAGGATATTACCCAGGTTTTATTGGTCCTCTATCCATGAGAACATAGCGGAGTATTGTAAAGCATGTGCTGAGTGTCAGAAAGTAGATCAGGCAGGAAAAAGGGATAGAGTACCACTGCAACCCATCCCCACTGTGACTAACCCCTTTCTCAGGATAGCCATGGATGTAGTGGGCCCCCTGAAAAAGAGCTCCAAGGGTAACAGATTTGTACTGGTCATATGTGATTATGCTACCCACTACCCAGAAGCTATCCCCATGAGAACTGTCACCGCCTCAAGGATAGCAGAGGAGCTAGCAAAGGTGTTTAGCCACACGGGAATCCCCTAGGAAATACTTACTGATCAGGGGAGTAATTTTAATGCATACTTGCTAAAAGAATTGTATCGTCTGCTGGACATGGTAGCAGTGCATACTTCCCCATACCACCCACATACTGACAGCCTTGTAGAGAGGTTTAATCAGACATTAAAAAGAATGCTGATGAAGTATGCAAAAGAAGAGGGTAGAGAATGTGATAGGTACCTCACCTATCTACATTTTGCTTACAGAGAAATCCCTCAAGCATTCACTGGTTTCTTTACTTTCTCATTATTGTATGGGAGGAACCCAAGGGGGCCACTGGATGTGGTTAAAGAACACCGGGAAGAAGGGAAGGAGGTTGGACATCTTTATGTTGTAGAGTACATGACTCAGTTATGCAAACACCTGGTGAGGTACATCAACTTGGCACACCAGAGCTTAGAACAGAAGCAAGACTTGCAGAAAGAAAGAAAGATATGACCAGAGTTTGAAGACTAAAACATTTCAGTCAGGGGACAAAGTGTTATTACTTCTTCCCTCCAGAGAGAACTAACTACTTATGAAATGGCACGGCCCCTTCACCATTTTGAGGCAAACAGAAGCAGTGAATTATGAGCTTAGCATGCCAGGAAAGAGACCCTCCCAGAAAATTTACCAGGTGAACCCCCTTAGGAAATGGTGTGAGAAGCCTAACCCCTTCCTTTATATCCATCCTGAAGTTAGGGAGTCAGACTTAGAGGTTGCCTATAAAAGGCTAGACTAGTGTGGACAGTTGGGGGAGATCCAGACAAACCCTGAAATGAAGCCTCAGCAACAGAAAGATTTGCAGGGGGTATTACAAGAATTTGAGCACCATATTCACAAACATCCTGGGAAGGGCCAAAGGTATTGTGCACACCATAACTGCCATACAAGACAAGCCCATACATCAAAAGCCCTACAGACTGCCCATGAAGGTGAGGGATGAGGTGATTCAGGAAGTCAAAAAAAAAAAATGGAGCCGTTAGACATAATTGTGCCCTCAAAGAGTGCATGGTCTTCATCCATGGTCACAGTGGACAAGAGGGTGGGATACATCTATGCCTAGATTTTAGAAAGCTTAACAATGTGTCACTATTCAACGGCTATCCAGTGCCCTGAACAGATGACGTCACTGACAGGCTACACAATGCACAGTATATCTCTACCCTTGAACTTACTAAAGGATACTGGCAAATCCCCTTGTCACCTGATTCACAAGATAAAACCGTACTTAGCACCCCAATCAGTTTACACCATTTTGTCACAATGCCATTTGGACTACATAGGGCCCCAGCCACTTTTCAGCATTTTATGGACCACATACCAAGCCCACACACCGACTACTGTGCAGCTTATTTGGACGACGTGGTCATATTCAGCCCTGGCTGGGAAACCCATGTTAGACACTTGTCCAAGGTATTGCATGCAATAAAGGAGGCAGAAGTGACCATTAACCCTGCAAAGTGTGCCCTAGCAAAGACCGAGACAAGATACCTAGGGTTCATTTTAGGCAACAGACAGGTGAAGCCAGAGGTACAAAAGGTGACAGCAGTAACCAACAGTCCCATACCTACCATAAAAAAGCATGTGAGATCTTTTCTAGGTTTGGCTGGTTATTACAGGAGATTACCGGAGATTTATTCCAAATTTCTCATTCACTGAAAGTCCTTTGACTGATCTCACTAAAAAGAGGTGCCTGAATAAGGATCAGTGGACCCCTATTTGTGATGAGGCTTTTAGGAATATCAAGGCCATTCTATATACAGCTCCTGTATTGAAAAGCCCTGACTTCAAACCAAGTGTTTGAGGTCCAGACCGATGCATCAGAGAATGGTATTGGGGCAGTCTTATCTCAGAAAATAGATGGGGAAGAACATGATCATGTATATCAGCAGGAAGCTACATGAGAAGGAGAGAAGATATGCTGCCACAGAGAAAGAATGTGTAGCTCTGAAGTGGGCTATTGAGTCTCTAAAATATTACTTGTGGAGGACTCAATTTAAGGCTGTAACTGATCCCCTTTGCTGGCTACACCAAATGAGAGAAAAAAATCTCTGTATGATGTAGTGGTACTTAGCTCTTCACCCCTATCAATTTACTGTGTCCCACCCACAAGGCAGGGACAAAACATGTAAATGCTGATTTCATGTCTAGATATAGTGCAGGAATTGATGTCAATGAATTATGATGGATTTTCCCTATAAAGAGTGCAGGGAAGGTACCATTAGTCTCTGTTGAGAAATGTGTTAACGCCTCAGGGTAAAGAATGATATCCACTATGTTTATGATGGAATGTTTATCGCTAAAAGGGACCCTGAGACAGAGCTTCTGAAGATGGATGGGTGGACGTCCCATCCCTTCTTGGGACAGGAAGGTGGTAAGCAGTCTGAGATAACTGCTTCCCTCTTATGGTGGGAGAGATGCGACAGGGAGATCCTGCCACTCTTGAGGACCTACCTTTTCTTAAATCTGTTGCAAAAGTTCTTCTGTTTCTTAACCTCATCTATCCTTTACAATTTCTATTCCATAAGGTTGGTCTCCTATGGGTGCCCCCTCCCCTTTCTTGACTATGCTACAGTGTCCTCTTTAATTTTCCTTTTCCCTCTCAGGTCCTCGTACAAAGAAGTAGTTGTGGTGACCTCCAAGCTGATGTAAAAAAGCAGGCTGTGTTGCTCGTTGTTGGATTTAGTATGCAATAGCACTATGTCATAAAATACCTTTATGTATATGCCTTATGCGTATGAAACCTGTAAATATTGAAAATACCATAGCACTAGGTGTTTTTGATAAAGGTAAAAAGTTACTAGGGGACTATTATAAAAATTAAGTTTCCGGGGTAGAGATATCAGAAATCCCCCGTTGTTATTTCAAATGCATATAAATTAGATTGTTTGAGAGCACCCTTGGCACCACGCATTCCAGGAGTTTTAAGCTGAACCAGCCTAAAATTTCATGGTAATTTCTTTATACTGTACATCCCGTGATGCTTTGCATGATGGGGGTATGTGTGATGTTGTGTTTCTTTGAAACTTGGCTTTATTGCCAATGTCCTTTGGGGTAACCCTTGCTTCAGTGCTTCTGCAGTGAGGTTCTCTGCCTTTAGCATGTTTTGGGGTTTTAAGTGGCAGCAGCACAGATTTCTGCAGCTGAAATAGGCAGCAGAAGTGGACATGCCTCTGGTGGAATGCTCCAAATAGCGCCAGGAAGGTCCTTGCCATACTTCCCATAACAAAAAGTTATACAGTTGGCCAACCATTTGGACAAGCACTGTTTTAGAGATAGTGACGCCCTCATTCCCGGGACAAAGGAAATAAACTGGGAGGACTTCCTACAGTCATTCGCACTGTGTGTATAGTAACACAGAATTCTATTCACATCTAAAGTATGAAGCAATGCTTCCCCTGAACTGGCATGCTCTGGAAAATAAACAGGCAGATGGATAGATTTATTTAAAGTAAACTCTGACACCACCTTAGGAAGAAACTCAGGGTTAAGTGTACAGTACATACACCCTGTCTCTGTGGAAAATCAAATAATGCTGCTCACACATGAGAGCCTGTAGCTCTGAAATCCTTTGAGCAGAAGTAATGGCAACTAAAAATAATGCTTTCCATGACAGAAAGCACAGGCTGCCATGTCGCAACCAGCTCAAAAGGAGACAAAGTAAGTTTTTCTAACACAAAATTCAAGTCCTAAGGTGGGACTGGATTGCGGATGGGAGGCTTCAGGTGAAGGATGCCTCTCAAAAATGTATAGGACACCTCCAGAGTTGCCATCCTACAGCCATCAACAGGCACATGGAAGGCACAGATGGCAGACATGTGCACCGTAACAGAGGAGTACTTCAGGCCGGAGTCTGAAAGGGACAGAAAGTACTCCAGAATCTGATTCACTGGGCAAGTGAAGGGATCCAGCTGATGTGAAGCAGCCCACAGTGCAAAGCATTTCCATTTAACATAGAAAGTGATAGCAAATAAGGATCGTGTGGTCCACCTAGTCTGCCCCTTTTACCTACCTAATGCAATATCACAGACCCTAGTTGATCGGCAGCTTACCCTCTCTTCCCTATTGTGAGAGTACTCTTATGTCTGTCCCATGCATTCTTGAATTCCCCTACCATTTGTGCCCCACCACCTCTGCGGGGAGGCTGTTCCAAGCATCTACTACACTTTCTATAAGAAAGTACTTCCTCACGTTGCCCCTGAGCCTACCCCCTCTAGCCTCATATCATGCCCCCTTGTTCTTGTACTGTACGTCTCCTTTTCTGAAAGATGATACTCTCCTGTACCTTGTTTACCTCGGATACGTAGCTGCCTGACCGTTGAGAGTTTTAAAACAGAGTTGAAGACTTTTTTATTCTTAAAAGCTTATGGCATATGATTTTATATTGTTAATATTATATTTGTTTTATTTATTGTTATTTGTAAAGCGCTTTGATCTCTGGAAAAGTGAAAAGTGGAAAAGTTTTTAAATAAATTTTTACTTACTTATTAAATACATTTTTACTTACTTACTTTATACCCCTGAGGTACTTGAATGTCTCTAGCACAGGGATTCTCAAATGGTGAGGCCAGCCTCCCTTGGGAGGCCCCAACCTGTTCCAGGGGAGGCTCAAGCAAGTCTGAAAAAATACTGCATTTAAATTTTGAGTTTTATATATTTTGTGTGAAGAGATAAAGCAAACTGAAAGAGGACAGTAGTAGATGAATTTTATGTATTTATTTACTAATGGGTGACAACGGAAGGCTCATTTCAGGTGTACCCAGGGAAGGGTAGGGAGCGAATACATTTCAAAAGGTAACTGCAAAACGATCAAGAAAATACATAACTAATAATAGTATAAAACAAATATGAACAATAAACTAATAATGAGTGGTGGTAATTTGTAGACTGATGGTAGAACAGAACAAATATAAGGGTGTGATAGAAATGCTAAGAGCAACGGCAGGAAGAAGCAAAGTAATCCTGGAGAAGTTGCTTAGAGCAGCCAAGGAGGGGAGAGAAAAGTATGTAGGAAAGTTATTTCATATAGAGAGGAAATAGAGAAGTACTTGACCCATGAAGGCACTGCAACAAGGGTAACAATGGTTCAAGAATGAAAATAGCAGAGCAAGTAGGCTGGCCTATTGAATGGGGGTTTATAATAAGCTGAATAATAATATGTATTTCATTTATTTGTTATTCAGATAACACCTTTGAGCACATGAGCTTGTTTTCAAAGGTTCCATGTCAGTACAAGACAAAGAACTGAATTTGGGCCAAGTACTCAAAGGGGTTTGAATTTATTCATGGTGTACTGCGCAAAGTACAGTATGTTATTTTAATTTGGGGAGGCTCAAAATCTTTTCCATGGATTTAGGGAGGCTCACTGTGTCAAAGTCTGAGAACTATTGCTCTAGCATATTCCCCCCCTCTCTCCTCTCCTCCAGGGAATACATATTGAGGTCCTACAGTCTTTTCTCATATGAAGTTTGGTGCAGTCATTGCACCATTTTGTTGCCTTTCCCTGAACTGCCTCTATTTTGTCTATGTCCTTCCAGAAATGCAGCCTCCAGAACCAGACACAGTACTCCAGATGAAGTCTCACTAGTGATCTGTACAGTACCATAACCACCTTTATTTCTGCTTGTGATACCTCTCCCTATGCACCCTAGCATCCCACTGGCTCTCCTCCAGCCTTCTCACATTGTTTGGTTACCTTTAGGTCATCAGATACGATTACCCCAGGTCCCTTTCTTGATTGGTGGCCGTCAGTATCTCTCCCCCATCTTGTACTCTTCCCTTGGATGACTGTGCACGTCTTTGCACTGAATCTTACCTGCCAGACTCACAACCACTCCTCAGCTCCCCCCCCCCCAAGTGTCAACCCTGTTGCAGATCTTAGTGTCGTCTGCAAAGAGTCATACCTTCCCCTCCAGCCCCTCTGCAATGTCGCTTATGAAGACATTAAAGAGGACTGGCCCCAGCATGGATCCCCATGGCACCCCGCTGGTCACCCCCTTCTCCTAGGACTGAAGGCCATTTACCACCACCCTTGGTGTCCTGTCACTCAACCAGTTTCTGACCCAGTTTACCACCTTGGGGCCCACTTCCAGGCTGCCCACCTTATTTACCAACCTCCTATGTGCAATGGTGTCGCACGCACTGCTGAAATCTAGGTAGGCCACATCCACCGCACCTCCCTGGACTACCTCCCTGGTCACCCAGTCAATGAAATCTATTAGAATCACTTCACAAAATAAGTGGCCCTAGTGGATGGCTTCCTAGCTGCCATCAGGACATCAGCCATCCTGTGTGAAACCCCGAACCGAGCCATGGCTATGTCCTCAGGAGCCATGCATGAAGATGCAGGGATCTGAGGTCCAGATGGACCAGGGTGCCGTGGTTCTGGAAGAGCAAGACAGTTCACAGAGGAAGAGGCACTAGAGGTTCCACTGTCAGCTGTTGCAGTAAAGGGAACCAGACGAGGCCAAAAGGGACTATGAGGATCACTGTAGCCCCTTCCATCTGGAGCTTCATCAGAACCCTCTGAAGGAGGGAGAAGGGAGGAAATGCGTACAGACACCTTCCTTTCCAAGACAGGGACAACACGTCTCACTAGAAAACTCAAGGCCCTGAATCGAGCAAGCAAAAAAGCCACAGTTTTGTGCTGAGTGGGGATGCAAAAAGGGGATTTTCATGTGGTGGAGGACAAGGTAGTGGTGGCCCAGCACCTCCCCTGGGGCTTGCTAGAGGGCCCTTAATAGACAACAAAAGGGCACTTGCTGACCACTTTTTGGCTGGTTGGTGTGGTACAAGAAGTGGACTTGACCGCAGGGTGCAGCCAGAAGCTTGCAGTTGAGACAGTGTGTCCTGTACATCTGAGCCAAACAACTTGTAGCTCCTAAAGGGGGCATTCAGGATGGACAATGGAACCTCCTGGGCAAAGTCAAACATCCTTAACTAAGAGTGTCTGCGCAAGCAACTACCCACCGCAACAGCCCAGGCTGAGGAGTTCACGGCGTTGTAAGCGGCCCTAAGAAGATGGGTGCCAACGTCAGAACCAGCTTTAAGAGACTGCAGCATCTACTGTTTTAGGGGGTCCTCTGGGAGGGCCCGGACATATTCCAATTTGGTACTGCATCGTATGGGCAATGTAGTATAACACCCTGATGGTCAGTGTGGCAGAGGCAAAAGTTCTCTTGCCAATATAATCCAGCCTCCGGGTCTCCTCATCCGAGGGTAAGGAACTGAGATGTTCAGGCCTCTTGGTGCAGTCGTGGGAGGCATTGATGACCACCAAATATGCATGAGCCTGGTTGGTAAAGAAGGGTCTTCTTGCTGGAGCCTGGTACAACTTGCCTGCCTTCCTAGGTAAGGCATGTAACCAACTGGGCTGAAGCCAGGCAGCCATGGTGGTATCTTTGAAAGGCTCAATTAAGAAAGGGATGATCACAGGAGGGACATCTGGCAGCCATAAATAAGTGGCCAGTCGACGCTGAGCAGGAGATTACTCCTCCGTGTCGAAGCCCATAGTCGACTGTAACCATCTCATAACCGAGACAAAAGAGGGTTCATCTGGGGGGGGGAACCAAGGGAGCTACCTCGGGGACTCCTTGCCATTGGATGAGACCGTGGAGGAGATGTAAGGAACAGCTCCTCCGTTGTCACTCTCATCAGGAGGAATGAGATCTGGATGATACCCATCCTGGTCTCCTGAATCCTGATGGGGAGAAAAGGCCCAGGGTTCTGAGGCATGGGTCATGGCCCTGCTGGAGAAGCAGGGGGGGTGTTGAGGGGACAAGCCTTGGGGAGTAGCAAGCTTAGCCTGCATAAATTCCATAAGGCAGCAAGCACAGAGCGGACGTCTACCACTATCAACATTGTTTGGGGGACCACCAGGGTCGGTGCCAACGCTTGTGCTCAGGTCGGCACAGGAGGGGGCAGCAGCACACGCTGGGGTCTGCAGGGAAGCTCCTCAGCGTGGGCTGGCATCGGGGATTGCGACAGGGACTGGGTGACTCCTGAGAGGGTAGAGGCTCAGGGCCCAAGAGAACAACCGTAAAAATGGCAGAGGGTGGCGAAAGGGCTTTAGGTTATGTCCCAGCAACTGCCTATGCCAAACCTAACCAAACCCATTGTCGATGAGCCAGCAGAACTAAATGACTGAGTGCCCGCAGAAACCAAGGGCCTGAACAGCAGGGGTTGTGAAGTTGGTGGGGCGCCAGAGCCCCTAGAACTGTCCCCCGTCACCGAAACACTGGTGGGGGGAGCAGCTAATGGCAGCCCTGCAGGGGAAAGGGCGTGCGAGGTAGAGGGAGCCACCCCGATGAGGACAGCCCAGCCACAGTCAACATATGAAGTGGCAAACGGGAGCGAGACAAGGAAGACCAGGTGTTATCCTTGGGACGGTCCTTGTCCCGATGCTTATGCTTCCCCCTACACTTGTCACAGGCCTTAGAAGACTGTGAGCCAGGGGACATCAAGGTGGAAGTGGAGGAACTTAAAGCCTGAAACTCCTTCTCCATCTGGGCGACCTGCTTCAGCAGAAAAGTTTCAAGGGTCTGCTCTCCACACTTCCTGGGGGCCTGGCTGAAGCCACAGCAGATCACACAAGCCTGGGTGTTGTGTTCTGGGCCTACAGAGCAGACACAGGCCTCGTGGTCATCCTTCTCTGGGTTCTTCTTCCCACAGGCACACGTTACAAAAGGTTCCCAGAGGCGGAGCTCGGCATAAACAGAAGGGGAACATCACTTTATTGTTAAAGTGATACACACTAGGGAAAGAAAAACAAAAAATAGAAGTTCGACAAAGAAGAATCGGCAAAATGCCAGTCGACTCAAGCTGGCGGATCTCTGTGAAGTCCGACATACAATGGTTGAAGGCGGGAAAAAAAACTGAGGAGGGCACAGGGGCTGCCCACTGTTAGAGGATAGGCTGATGTCGGCATATGACATCAGAGTGGGTAGCCCCCTGGTAGACTGCTAGATAGAAAAGTTTCCATGTGGTCCTACTGCCTCGTGGCTATAGTTCCATAGGTGTGGCCTGCTGCAAGAGATAACCCCAAAGTCAGACTGAGTCATCCTCAACCTCTTCCAACAACAGATTGACAGGGTCAAGAAAAATCTCAAGCGCCTGCTCGACTTGTGTCAAGACCAAGCCCAACAGAGTCACCATGGAGCTAGCAGCCTGTTCCTCAACCAAAGAGGAATCAGCCGAAGCCGACCGCTTGAGAGGACTTGAGCGGTTACGAGAGTCGCAGAAGTGGTAAGTGTGTGCCCACTGCTGATCCAACCACCAACAGCAGGTTTTCTTCGATTTCTTCACATGAAGGAAAGAGCTCTCCCTAAAGGTCTGGAGGGCCCAGGGCGCTACAACAGTGGCCCCAATGGGAGCAGCACCGAGATTGCTAAGGTTCCAGCTATGACCCTGGCCACTGCCTCTTCCATCACAGCAAGCTGAGTCACGAGGGCCACCTTGTGGGCCGATTTAGCCTTAAACTTCTGGCCCCAATCTTCCAGTCAATGAAGGAGAAGACAGGCCTTGTAGTCTTCCAGGGACAAAGGCAGCATAGTTTGGCACAGGCCGCAAGAAAAGACATTGTGAGGTGCCCTCAGGCAAAGAAGAATCAGCTTCTTCAAGTGACAACTGATTGACCGGTTTGAGAAAAATCTCAGCCAGAAGATTAACCTGTGTCTCGGCCAACAGACCTGACAGGGATACCATGGAGCCAGCGGCCTGGGATGAAGATTCAACTAAAGTCAGATCTGGAGAAGCACAGGAATTGGAAACCTGAGAGTGTTCCCAAGCCCACGATGGAAGGCGACTCCATGTTTTAGCCTCTTTTTTAGACTTGGATTTGTGTGTCGATGAACGTCAATGGCCATGAGTCAAGAGAGCCTAGCACAATTCCTAACCCACCCACCCCAACCCCCGAAAAGGAGGCACCCAAGGAGAGCGGCAAAAAGGCCAAAGCTGAGGAGGTTTGAGCCGCGGCCTGGACCACCGCCTTCTCGAAAGCCGGTAGTGGTTTGGCAGACCCTGCAGCCACAAAGACCACCTGACGGGTGTCCTTCAACTTGACCAGTGGGTGCCATTCGCTCAGGCAGCCCAAAAGCAAGCAGGCACGATGATCCTCAAGGATGGACAGATGAAAGGTACAACAGACGTCGCCGGCCTGGGGTCATGCTTGTGGCCCAGGCAAAACACGCACACTGTGTGCAAATCCGTCCAGGACATCTTCTGCCCACAAACTCATCTGCAGAACCCCAGAGCAGACTTCTCGATGTCCATGTCAGGCAATGTGAAGAACAAGCTTGAAGACAAAAGTTTTTTAATGTTTGGAAGGAAATCCTAAGATTTTCTTAGCAAAGGGCCTATTCAGCAAGAGAGTGGTACGGAGGGAACCTGCTTCTTCCAGCAGATAGGAAAATCTGGTGTCGTGGGGAGGAGCTGAGGGAATTACCACTCGGGTGGGTAGGAGAAGCCAGCTTGAAGAAGTTCCGGTGAGCTCTTAAAGGGAAAGGCAACTGCCAGACAGTGTGGATAGAACATCATATCCACGTCCCTAGAAATCAGATAAACACCTGTGTGGGAAATGAATTATCAAAACTGAACTTAGAACTTGAGAATTTTAGAACTGTTTGCATGAGAAACGCCCGTGTTTCTTAATACCGCCAATTACACCACTCCTGTGACTGTAAAACTGGTACTGTGCAGTTTTTAGGGCAAGAGAACTGCCAACTGAAGCTAAGCAAGATCGATCAATATTAACATTATTGAAACTGTGCCCCAAATGTACCCGGTTCCAAGGCAGCTGTGCGTGAGACACTATTCACAGAATAAGAGTGTGTCACATGAAGAGGAAAGGAGCATTACGATTGGATGGGTGTGCTTCCTCGATCTTTAACTGGTACAAGAGTAACAAAAATGTTTAGAAATAAACAATCCAGATTGGTTAAGATTGATGCCATGATTTATAATACATAGAATAGTGTATGGGCAACCATCATAGTATCATAGTAATGTGTCAGCAGAAAAGGACCATACTGGTCCATCCAGTCTGCCCATCTCCCCCCTCCCCTACTTGTCACTAGTGCACAAGGAGCCTATCCTCTATCATCTAACCAGCCCCATATGTCTATCCCATGCTCTCATGAATCCTTCCACCATTTTGACACCTACCACCTCCTCAGGTAATCTGTTCCAGGTTTCAGACACCCTCTGAGTGAAATAACACCCCCTTACATTAACTTTAAATCCTTCCAATCTTAAATAGGCTTCCTTCCCTCACTTTGTTCATCCCCTTCATGTACTTGAATGTCTCTATCATGTATCCTCTCTCTCTCCTAAACTCCTGAGGATACAGATTTAATTCTCTCAGTCTTATCTCATATGGTTTCCCTTGCATACCCTGCACCATCTTTGTTGCCCTTCTCTGAACCTTTTCTATTACATCTATGTCCTTTTATGAAAGAGGCCTCCAGAACTGTACCCCATACTCCAGGTACAGTTTACCCATGGTCTTCTATAATGGCATCAGCACCTCCCTCTTCTTACTAGTTATGTCACTTCCTATGCATGCCATCATTTTATTAGCTTTGCCAACCACCTTACTACACTGGTCACTTAACCCAAGGTTGTTTGATATTATAATCCCCAGATCCCTTTCCTGTTCTGTTTACTTTATCTGCTCTCCCCCAGTGAGTACTTGGCCAGTTGATGTTTACGCACGATATGCATCACCGCACACTTCTTTGTATTGAACTTCAGCTGCCATGTTTCTGATCATTTCTCTAGTAATAATAATAATAATAATAATAATAATAGTCTTTATTTTTAATGCGCCTTTCAAAAATCAAGGCGCAGAACAGATTATAAAATCACATCAAGATAAAACATTACAGTACAAACAAGTAAAATACATCACATCAAACAGCATGATCAAATAATAAAATCAAACCAGATCAAGCTCTCCCCCATAAGCCTTAGTCCATAGAAAGGATTTTAATGCTGGTTTAAAACCCCCCACTGTCGCACACGCTCTAATCCAACGTGGTAGAGAATTCCAGAGGGTCGGAGCCACAAACGCAAAAGCCCGGGCACCCGAAGATTTCAGAACAGCCCTCGGAATCTCTAGCAACCCCTCGCTGGCTGAGTGGAGCGGTCGCTCCGGGAGACAGGGAACCAGGAGCTCTTTCAGGTAGTCAGGGCCCAAACCGTGCAGGGCTTTGTAAGTCAGCGGGCCGATTTTAAAGGTGATCCGCCACTGAACCGGCAGCCAGTGCAGTCTCCGCAGCACTGGTGTAACATGGGAAGAACAAGGGGTCCCAGTTAACAACCAGGCTGCAGAGTTCTGCACCAGCTGCAAGCGGCAGATATCAACCCCAGGAAGCCCAAAGTAAAGTGAATTGCAGTAGTCCAAACGTGAGGTCACAAAGGCGTGGATCAGCATAGGTAGGTCCCCGGATGGAACAAGGTGCTTGATCCTAGCGATGTTCCTAAGATGGTAAAAGGAGACTTTAACGACGGCTGACACTTGAGGGCGTAGTGTCAGCCGATCGTCAAGAATCACCCCTAGGTTCCGCACCTGTTCAGAAATGGGGAGCTCAACATCCCCCAGGAATAAACCTGAGGGATGGTTTGTCCCCCACCCCCCTATCCGGCAACCAGGATCCACGACCATCACCTCCATCTTCCCAGAATTCAACTTCAGCCAGCTGGACCTCATCCAACCTTGGATTTCGCCAAGGCAGTTATTAAACACTGAGAGTGCTCCATTCTGGTCAGGTGCAAAAGACAGGTAGAGCTGAGTATCATTGGCATAACAATGAAACTCCAGCCCATACTGGCCTTTACAATGTCTCCGGGAGGGGGAAGCATGTGTGGCCAACCGCAAACAACATGGGGACAGCACTGAGCCCTGAGGCACCCCACAAGACAGAGAGACAGGATCAGAGGAAAACTCCCGATACCACCCTCTGAGTTCTACCAGTGAGGAAAGAAGTAAACCATCTGAGGACCAAACCTGAAAGCCCACAGATGATTCTCAGGTGCTCAAGCAGAACCCCATGGTCTACCGTGTCAAATGCTGATGACAGATTCAAAAGGACCAAAATGGACCGTTTTTTCTGGTCTCTCGCCATCAAGAGATCATTGAGCACCCGAACCAGCGCAGTCTCGGTGCTGTGCCTCTTTCGAAAACCCAATTGAAGGGGATCGTAGATGCTATGGATGGTCAAGTGGTTGTCTAACTGAGTCGCCACTACTTTCTCAATTACCTTCCCAACAAAGGGAAGGTTTGAGATAGGCCGATAGTTACCGAGGAAGTCGGAGTCCAAAGAAGCCTCTTCAATATTGGTGTCACCACTGCCTCCTTCAGGGAGCAAGGATATTCACCGGAGTCTAAGGAGCACCAAACTATCCTCGCCAGAACCGGGATGATAATCTCCTCACAGCCCATAATCAAGGCAGTGGGGCCCGGATCTAAACTACAGCATGTAGTGCGCATACCCTGGACAATCCTCATAACATCTTCGATTTCCGGCCTTTTGAAGAGACTCCAGGAAAAAAGAGGGTTTGCGACCAGGGCCTGGTCCACGGCCGTTCCCATAGAGAATGTAGCGCAGGTCTCCGCCCTGATGTCTTCCACCTTATCTGCAAAGAACCGAGGCGAGCTCCTCGCACTGAGATTGCTAGTACTGATTAACCCGTAGACAGGCTGGGTTGCTGTACAGTCTGTCTACGGTTCTAAAGAATTGGGCCGGTCGGTTCTGAGCAGCAGCAATTTCCCCGGACAGGAATACTGCCTTCTTACGGGCAATTGCTGACTGATAGAGTTGATAGTGCTCTAGCAGTCTAAGATGGTCGGCATCTAAGCCGGATTTCCACCAACACCTCTCTAACCTGCATCCTAGTCATCGCACCTCGTTCAAGTCCCCATCGAACCATGGGGACCGCGGGTGAAGGAAGAGAGGACGCACATGGATGGGAGCAATAGAATCCAGGGCATTGGTAATGGCCTTATTATAGGCCAGAACCAAGGCCTCTAGATCCAAGCTCATCACAGGAAATTCTTTCTTTTTTTTTCCCCCTGGCAGGACCCCGGCTTTAATTGTCCCTGGTCACGGCCCCTGGAAACCTCCACCACCATCTATGGCTGCCGAGGTCCCCCAGTCACCCCCAGCTTGCCCCCCGGAGGGCGGGGCCGCAGCCACCTTCTTCGGTGACCACGGAACCAATGCCTGGTCGGGGGACCAGCAGCAACGGTGGTGAATCGAGGTCTTTCAGGAGGGCTTCATGTATACGGTGGTCCTTGCCCGCCTCGATTTTCTGCTGTTTTCCTTACGGAGGCGGGGATGTGCAATGATGCCAGCGTCCACCCCGCCTCCCAGAGCTGTGAGCGTCGGTCGCCTGAGATCCCACGGCCTCCGCCAGGAGTCCTCAGTGCGCCGATCACTTCCTTCACCTTCGGAGAAGGAGAGCAGTCCTTGGGATGCTCCATCCTTCTCCCCCGGGCCGCCCTCCGACGATCCAGGTCCGCTCCCGAACCCCGGTCGCCGTGTCACAAGCGGAAATCCCACCACTGCGCCAACAGGCCGGCACCCTCACAGGAAATTCTGATAGGTCAAGTACCGCAGTTAGACCATTGGGAGTCACATCCCGAAAAGGGCGGTACTTTACCATTTCCACAGGGGTAGGTCTATGCAAGGGGGTGCTAAAATTTAATCTCACAGTGTGATGGTCAGACCATCCGACAGATTCCACTCCCACGCCAGAGGCTTCCATCCCCAGGAGGAAAACCAGATCAAGGGAATGGCCACATTTATGAGTGGCAGAGGTAACAACCTGTGAGAGGCCCAATGAATTCATCAGTTGGAGGAAGTGCTGTCCAAATTGCGAGAGTTCATCGTCGATCCAGGCATTGAAGTCGCCCAGCACCATCAACCTGGGAGACTCCAATACCAGATCAACGATGAAGTCCGCCACTTCCTTAAGGAATGGCTTCTCGTCCCCGGATGGATGGTAGACGAGTGCCAGTCTATAGCCCCCACCTGCCACTAAAACACATTCGAATGATCTGGTCTCCTCAACTGGAACACTAGTGAGACCCAATTCAGTCTTAAAACAGACTGCAACCCCCCCCCCACCCCTGCGATCCAATCTCAGGCGGTGTATCACCGAATACCCAGCCGGAACGGCCACCTCAAGAACGGGGTCGGCATTTCCATCCAGCAAAGTTTCAGTGATGCAAGCCAGATCCGCCGTACCCGCCAAGTCCGCCACAATGGCAGTCTTGTTTACAACGGATCTGGCATTGCATAAAACCACCCGAGTTGGACAGAATCCCGGGGATCCCCCAACCACCTGCCCGCCATTATCAGTGGCGGTGCCCTTGGGTATGGGGATCAGACAAGGAAACCCACGTTCTGACCTCCATTTCGCCCCAGGGCGTCTTCTGGGCCTAACAATCCTGATTTGAGCGCTCCCCTCATCCATCTTCCACTGTTCAGGTCCCCACCCCGCCTCCTCCTCGGGCAATTCCCAAAGCCCTACAATGTTGATAGAAAATAATAAAGGGGGAGAAAAGGGCAGAGGGCACAAAGAGTGAGGATGAGTAAAGTACTGACGGGAGGGAGGGATAATAATACATGTCCGCGTCTTCAACATGGAAAAGTCAATAAAGTCCTACTCTCACAAAATTCACAAAAACAAATTTCAAAAGATTAAAAACCAAATTTTCCAAACAAAATTAAAACAACATAAACCAAAAAATAAAAATTAATCCATATTTCTCAGAATCGAAACCTACTTTCCAGAACCCAAAAATAAACAGAAAATAATTAAAAAGTAAAATAAATAATAAATGATAAATATAGACGGGGGTCCCTCCTCTCACAAGGAAATCCCGTCATAGAATCAGGTAAACATAAATACAAAAGAAAAAAGGAAAAACACACAAGAAAAAATAAACAACCCCAAAATAAAATATAAATTGGCTAAGAAGACAGGTACTCCCACTACGAGCTTACTTAGCCGCCAGGCACTCTCACTACCAAAAAAAAACAATATAAAATACCCCCAAAATAATAAAATAAAGATTTGTGGGTAGGCAGGGACTCACACTCCCGACGAACTCACAATAGCCGAGCACTCTCACTGCACGGACAAAATATTTTGGTCCAGAGAGAAGGTTCCAGTCAGAGAAAACATCAAATAAAGCTATAAAATAATCCAAACCAGGGATCCATCTACAGTCTCCTCGACGAGTAAATTAAATCTACGAAGCAAACAAGTCAAGGGTGGGCTAGATAGCAGATTGAAAACCTCTTTGTGGGCAATCGGGATACCAGTCACTCCCCACTCACCACTGGAAAATATTGCTCGGTCCAAGCCAATGAAGGTAATAGCATTAAACTTAACAGTTCCCTGAAACTGCAGTCACTCAGGTCAAAATTAACCCCACAGACCACACTGGCCAGGAGGCACCCCGCAACCCTCACCTCCAGGATCAGGGCCCCAGAGACAGGGCGGTACAACGACCACCCCGGCACCACAGGCCCCCCCCAGGGCAGACAGAGGCCCAACCCTCCGGCTGGTTGCCGACTCGCCCCCTCACCCTCTGGTAGCAAGGACCGGGGGATCCTCCCACCACAGCCGTCCCAGGTCTTGACCTGGCCCAAAATCTTTCACTTTAGTAGAATCAGGCAAAAACAGACACCCGATGAAGAGCCAGTCCGAATACCAGAGTTGCCCAGGCAGCCAGGCTCCAACCAAAAGGAGGGAAGTAACATCCAAATGACGGGTTCCCGAACGCCCAGACAGTCCAGGTGGATTTTCTCCCACAACCCGCAAACGGGATAGCAGAGCAATCGCCAAAAAATGCTGCAGCATTTCCAATTTCATCCACAGTCCGGTAAAGATCCAATCCAACAGGTCGAGAGTCACACAGAAATGACTAAGTAACTCCAGACGTTGATACGACCACAAATGTTCAGCGAGCAAAATCACAGTCCGATAAATCCTCGCACACAAGGCAAGCGAAACCAGTTTTGCTCCGATTAGCCCAACTCCAAAATCACAGTAAAAACGCATTTAAAACGCCTTTAGATGCAACCGCTCGCACTCGAGGCTACAAGTATCTCCACGAACAAACAAAGGGGAGACTTCTAAAACCAGTTCCAAAAGTCCGAATCCCGAACAAAATACACAATAAAACGAAACGATAATACAGGACGTAGGTAAAATAAAAACGGACTAAAAAACAAATAAAACAAAATAACAGTTGAACGAGAGTAAAATTCAAAATAAGACTCAGAGAGAGAGTGATTCAAAGCAGACCCACACCGGTCGCCCGGTCACTCAAATCCCTCCTCATGGACTCAACCCCTTCAATGTCGACCCTATTCCATAACTTTGCATCATCTGCAAACAGACACATTTTTCCTTCAATTTCCTCTGATGTATCATTAATACATATGTTAAAAAGGATTGGTCTTAGTATAGACCTTTTTGGAACCCTGCTCGTAACCTTCCTTACCTAGAATGTACACCATTTACCACCACCCTCTAACTTCTATCCTTCTGTCAGTTTTCTACCCATCTAGTTATTTTCTGTCCCACCCCCCAGGCTCTCTATCTTATTTATCAGCCTACAGTGAGGGCTTTACCGAATTTCAGGTAGGCAACATCAACTGCCACTCCCTGATCAACCACCTTCGTTACCCCATCAAAAAATTCTATCAGATTTGTTTGGCAAGATCTCCCACAGGTGAATCCATGTTGCTTTTCATCTAATAGTTTGTTGTCCGTTAAGTATTTTACCACTGTTTCCTTTATTAGCACCTCCGTCACCTTGCCCACTACTGATGTGAGGCTGACAGGTCTGTAGTTCCCTGCCTCCTCCTTGCAGCCTTCCTTGTGCAGTTGTACTACATCTGCCATCCTCCAGTCACTCGGAACACACCCTGTACCTAGGGACAAGTTTAATAACTTTGCTAAATGTGTTGCCAACTCATCCCTCAACTCCCTAAGAACCCCTGGATGCAAACCATCACGCCCCACTGCTTTGTCTACCTTAAATTTTCCAAGTTCTTCCTTAACTTTTTCCTCACTTAATGGGCTCTGATCCACCACACATTCATCTCCTCCCTTCTTTAACTTGGGTCCCTTTCCATCTCCACGGGGCGTGCCCAAGCATATGCGGCACATCCCGATATTCAGCCTGGGATGTGCAGCGCATCTGCTGACACAACCCAGAGATGTGACACATACCTGGGCTCATAGTTGAGCCCATAAAATAGGTTCAGTGTTGGCCACCTAAGCAGGCGGCCGCAGTGCACAACATCAGCCGCCGTCGCGGGTGGCAACCCCCCCAACACTGTGCCCAAGCACAGACAGCAGTCCCTGGTAGCCCAATGTTACCCCTTCCTTAGCACCGATCGTCACAATGACATCGAAATAGCCTCCCTGGTAGTCTAGTGGTACCCTCCCCATCCAATTGCCATCAGAATCTTAACCCTGGTGCTCCACTGGATCCCCTACCGTTGTCATTTTTGCTCGCTGTGATTATCAAAATACATGTCCCTGGTGGTCCAGTGTTGATCCCCGTCATCGGCAGGCAGCAACCTACAATAGATCACACGCGGGTTGCTCGCTAAATGACAGTGTAGAAGAAGGTGATCGCATTGTCCATACTGTGGAACAATGGGCTTTCAGTACATACTGTAATACTCCACAAATATGTGAAAGAAGTCATTCATTCACAAATATGTGAGGTATAACAGTATGCACTGCAAGCCCACTAGTCCACAGTGTGGACCAATGCGATTGCAGCTCCTATTGTACACTGTAATTTGGCGGGCAGCCGCGGTGGTGTGCGGGCGGGTCTACTGCCCGCCGATTACGGGGGGGGGCTGGGGGTCCTGTGTGGGTGGGGGTTACCACTGGACCACCAGGGACATGTATTTCGACAATTCACCAGTGATCTGAGGTACGGGCAGGGTAGAGGGATCCACTGGACCACCAGGGTTCAGAAATACAGGTTACTCACCTGTAACAGGAGTTCTAGGAATGGTATATGTTGTTCATCCACACTGTCTGGCAGGTTCCTTGCCGCTTTAAATCTTGCCGGAAGGTCTTCAGTCTGGCTCCTCCCACCCACCCGGGTGGTAAAACTCTCGGCCCCGCCCCATGACACCGGATCTAGCCCGCTGGAAGCCAGGTTCTGCATCAAAGCCGGGGAGGCCAGGTGGGTCATGTGGATGAACAACATATACCATTCCTAGAACTCCTGGTACAAGTGAGTAAATACAGGTTACTCACCTGTAACAGGAGTTCTAGGAATGGTATATGTTGTTCATCCACACTCATTGGCAGTATCCTTGCCGCTTTAAATCTTGCCGAAGGTCTTCAAGCTTGCTCCTCCCACCCACCGGTGGTATAACTCTGCCCGCCCCATGACGCCAGATCTGGCCCGCTGGAAGCTCAGGTTGTGCGTCAAGCCGGGAGGTCGGGTGGGTCAGGATGAACAACATATACCATTCCTAGAACTCCTGTTACAGGTGAGTAACCTGTATTTCTAGGGACATGGATATGTTGTTCATCCACACTCATTGGCAGACTCCTAGCAGTTCTCCGGAGGAGGGAGGCAAGACGACACCCCATATACTTACTTGGGAAAGAGAGACTGAGAACCGAGGCCCCAAACCAGCATCCCGGCGTGACTCAAGGTCGATGTGGTAGTGGGTAATGAAGGTGTTTGCTGACTTCCAGGTAGCAGCCCTGCAGATTTCCTGGATAGGGACGTCCCCTGGAAGCAGCCACTGCACAGCAGTATGGCGGGTAGAATGAGCTCTTATCCTCTGGGAGGCTCCATGCCCGCAACTTATAGCAGAGATCTATGCAGGAGGTTACCCACCTGCTTATCGTCCGCTTGGCTGCAGGTCTGCCAGATGCGGCTTCAGCGTAGGTGACAAACAGCTGGCGAACCTCTCCCAATATCAGCCGTGGCGCTCCTATAATAAGCTAGGCCTCTTCTAGGATCCAGAGTATGGAGCCTATTCGGCCTCCGAGGTGTGATTGGGGTAGAACACCGCAGAGTCAACACCTGGTTAAGGTGAACCCGACACCACCTTCGGAAGGAATTTCGGTGGGGCAGAGGACAACCTTGTCCCTGTGGAAGACCAGGTAAGAGACTGATGGAGCGCCTGAGCCTCCCATCCTTCTGGCTGACGGATAGCCACCAAGAAGGCGGTCTTCCACGACAGGTGAGAGAGAGCACACCTGTGCATAGGTTCGAATGGCTTGCCCATGAGCTTTGCCAGTACCAGCAGTAGATCCCACGGAGGTGGGGGTTCGCACTGGAGGGAAATGTGATCAAGGCCTTGAAAAGCGCCAGACCACCTTCTCCTCCAGCCACCGACTGCTTCCCAGCCCGCGCTCGTAAGCAGAGATGGCTGCCAGGTGCACCCTTAGGTCGCTGACCTAAGCCCTTGACTAGAAAGGGACCATAAATAGTCCAAGATGCTTGCCAAGGAACAGGAGGAAGGGTCCAAGCCCTGTTCTGACACCAAATGGAAAACCTTTTCCATTTGAAGGCATAGCATTTTCTGGTCGACTCTACGGGACGCCTCAACTACATTGAGGACCTCGTCGGAAAGACCCAAGGCCTGGAACTCTAGCCGCCAGGAACCAGGTCAGCAGGTGCAGGGATTGAAGGTCCGGATGGAACACCTTCCCTGATTGACTGAGAGCAGGTCCGGGCGAGCTGGAAGCTGCCAGCGAGTCCTGGAGCTGAGACTGAGGAGATCTGGTACCAGAACTGGCGAGGCCAGTCTGGGGCTATCAGAATCACCTGCGCCTTGTCCCTCCTCGCCTTGAGAAGCACCTTGTGGATCAAGGAAATGGGGAAAGGCGTAAAGAGGCCCGGGGTCCATTGCCTCGAGAAGGCATCCCCTGCAGCGAGCCCTGCTGAGGGGGCGGCATGAACAGACTCAGCTTCGCTCTCCTGGAGGCAAACAGGTCCACCTGAGGTGTGCCCCAGTGGGAGAACAGATGCTGTACTACCTCCGGCAGGAGAGACCACTCGTGGGATGCAGCCCCTATCCGGCTCAGGGCATCGGCCAGGGTGTTGGAGGCTCCTGCCACGTGAATGGCTAGGAGATCCGCCTCCAGGCTGCGCACGAGTGACCAAACGCGGAGAGCTTCCTTGCATAGAAGCATGGAGCGCTGCCCCGCCTCTGGCGGTTTAGATAGTACATGGTCGTGGTATTGTCCGCCTGACTCGGACCACTTGACCTCGAGGAACGGAGCAAAGGCGGTGAGAGCTAGGCGGACCGCCCGGAGCTCCAGCAGGTTGATGTGGCATCGACTCCCGCTGGGACCAGAGGCCATGAGCCCGGTGTTCCCCAGATGGGCACCCCAACCCATCAGAGAGGCATCGGTCGACAGAGAGACCGCCGCTCGGGCGGACTTAACGGGATGCCCTCCTGCAAATGATCTGGAACGGTCCACCACTGGAGAGCTTCCACATCCCCTGTGTCACCGACACAAGCTGGTCCAAGGGATCGCAGCGCCAGACCACTGGCTGGCCAGTCCCCACTGAAGGGGACGATGTTCCAGCGGGCCCAACGGACCACGCTGGTACAGGCCGCCATGAGACCCAGGAGGCGAGGAAGTCCCGGCAGGGGCATTGCCCAACCAGAAATGATCGGGCAAAGGAGGAAAGAACCTCGCCCTGTCAACCGCGAGCCGCCGCCTGGCTCAAGAGAGTCGAGCTGCGCCCGATGAATAGAATCACCTGCTTCGCTCGAGTTCGACTTCTGGCCGCTGATAAGGAGGCCCAGTTGAGAGCAGACCTGGAGGGCCAGATCTCTGGACCACCGCCTCCTTCCTGGAGGGAGCTGCTATCAGCCAGTCGTCCAGGTAAGGGTACACCCGACCCTCGCGCCAAGAGGAATGCTGTCACCACTGCCATGCATTTGGTGAAGACCCTGGAGCTGGAGACAAGCCAAGGGCATGGCTTGAACTCAAGAGGATCCTTCCGCCGGAAGCGAAGGAATCTCTGGTGAGACGGACGGATAGGGACGTGAAAAACGCGCCCTGCAAGTCCAGAGAGCAGAACCACACGCTGCTCCAAGGATGGTATTATCTGAGCCAGAGTGACCATCCTGAAGGTTCGAGACCTTAGGAACTTGTTTAGGTCGTAGGTGTGAATGGGCGCCAGCCCCCGTCTGCTTCGAACCAGGAAGTACCTGGACACAAACCCTGGGTCTGAAGGAGGGTCCACCACCTCTCTACCACCTCCTTCTGGAGGAGGAGAGGATGTCGGCTCGACGAGCCGCCAGTGAGGCTGGGGATCCCAGCCTCGAGGGCGACATGGCTCTGAAGGGTGGTGCCTGCTCGAATTCCAGAGGCAGGCCTCTTCCCACCACCTCCAAGACCCACCTGTCCGTGGTAACAGCGGACCAGGCGGAACGGAAGTGCTGGAGCCGCCTCACGGGGACCTAGGGTAAGGTGACGGGATGGGGCGACACCCCTCAGCCCGCCACTGGGCAGGCTTGGAGGAGGACCGCCGAGGGACCTCCTGGCCCTTCCTCCTGCCTCCTGTTAGAGGAAGCCGCGGCTTGGGTTTGGGATGCCAAGGCCGAGCCTGCTGGCCCTGACGTTGCTGGGCCGGGCGCGCCGGGGCGCAGAAGGACGAAAGGGCTTAGGCTGTGGTTTATGGCCTTTGTCCTTCTGAGCGGAAGAGACCGAGTCCAAGGTAGCATTGGACTTCTCGATCCTCTGCAGGTGACCTTCCACCCCAGGGTCAAGAGGTCAGTCCCCAAAAAGGGAACATCCGCCAACTTGTGCTGGGTATCCGGCAAGGTGGATATCCTCAGCCAAGCCCGCCGACGCATAGCCACTGCGCCGCCACCGATCTGGCACATGAGTCCCCTACATCCAAAGCAGTCTGGAGCTGCTGTTTGGCCACTGCCCTGCCCTGGTCCCGCACCTGCTTAACCGTAGTCTGCAGATCGGCGGAAGATGAGGGATGACCTCATCCAGGAGCCCAACAGGGCATGAGAAAATGTGCCATGAGGACGGCCGAACTGGCCTGACGAAGGCCGAGAGAGGACGAGCGAGACTTTTCGCCCGACATAGTCCAATTTCTTGACTCTTGTCAGGAGGTTTGTCCACATCCTCGGCGCTAGCCGGGCGCTCCGGAAAACGCTGTCGGTAACCAACCCTCAGCAGAGGGTGTTCAAAACCGGACAAGGAACCGTAGGGACCGATACTTCCTGGCCATCCTGGTCAAGGCGCAGGGCAGGAAGCAGGGCGCTGCCAAAGTTCCAGTGCCGACCCACTATGGCCTCGGCCACCGAAAGGCCTCCGCCGGAGAATCCCTCGTCCAGAATCTCCGTGAGGGGATACCTGGCCTGCTTGGAACGGGTTCGAGCTCCATCCCGTAGACTCGAGATGAGCCGAGGCAGTCCTAGGAAGGACGACGGGTTATCGCCCATTGGCTGACCTCCTGAAGACTCCAAGTCCAGTCGCTGAGAAGAAGGAGGAATCATCTTCGACTCGGAAGAGTCCTCAAGAGCTGCTCTGGCCTGAGCCACCCTTCACCTGCCGAGGTCGGTCGGGAGTGAGGGTAACTGACAGCCGATGGGGTAAACCCTTAGCCGACCGAGAATCCTTGGTCGGAGCCCCAATTGGTGGCTGTGGAGGCGGAGGTTCCACCGGAATCGGTGGAGCAGCTGGTTTTGGCCGAACAACCGGCCTGGGTATAGGCTCCTCGGACAAGTCGAGGGGTTGTGTCGGCCGTTCGGTGACAGCCACTTAATGGCCGGGGAAGGCGCCGGAGTCGGCTTATTCCCGGCCAGGAGGAGCTGTTGCAACATAAGGTCCTCGTACCGTCGACGTAATTTACGCCGAAGCCTCCCCTCATCCGAGGAGGAGGACGAGGACGAGCGGCGACGCCGCTTACCGCGGTGCCGAGACCGAGACCGCCTATGACGGTGGGAACGGCTGGACCGCGAAGAGGTCCGAGACCGAGACCGAGAGTCCCGGAATTTCCGGGGTCGGTGCCGGGAGGTGTCGGCCGGAACCGCACTCCCTTCGGCTCGGAAGGTCCATCCGAGGGCTCCGGAACCGGAGGCACAGGCGAGCCCACGGATCTCAACTCCTCCCGGGAACCGGGAGAGGGGAATTCGGCTGCTAAAGGCGACAGCTCGTCTAATGGGTCGAGAAAATCTCGACTTCATCAGTGGAGTCTCGGTCAACTGACCTGACGGGACACCGTGAGGCCAGTGGTCAAGCCGAGCGGTCGACTGAGCCGACGGTCGACGGCCCGGGAGAGGGACCTTCCCGCCTCCCAAGAGCGCGGACGGAGGGACTTACCCTGTCCCTTTTTGGACCGAGAAAGGTCCAGCAGACGAGGCCCTTCTCTTTAGTGGAGAGGGACAGACAAAGCTCTTAAAGGAAGCCGTGGTAGAAGAACCCAGAGAGCGGGATAATGCCGCGCCGAGGAAGATACGCCCGCGCCGCCTCTTCTGAGGGTGACCATCCGCCGAGCTGATCCGCCGAAGCCCGCCGCGGACACCGCCAACCGGGCCTCCTTGGACTTCCACCGAGGGAAACGCTCGGACGGCCCAGTTGCAACCGGGCAGCACGGCTTCGAGGACGAGGCCGAGAAAGATGAGCACAGGTCGCAGCCTGCGGGTCGTGCTCAAGGCCTACAGTAGACACACGGGAGTGTGGATCCGTCCGAGACATCTTCACCCGCATGGGCATCTCAAACTGGGAGTCGATTGGTCCATCGCAGCAGCGAGGGATCAAGACTGAAGTCTTTGCAAAATATTATTTTTAAACCGCAAACGGAGAAATAGGAACCAGTCACAAACGCAGAGCGCTAAGGAGGAACCTGAGCCTGCGGGTAAGGAAGATCTGGGCCATGGGCGGAGCCGAGTTATACCACCCGGTGGGTGGGAGGAGCAAGCTTGAAGACCTTCCGGCAAGATTTAAAGCGGCAAGGATACTGCCAATGAGTGTGGATGAACAACATCTCCATGTCCCTAGAACCTGTATTTCTAGGGACATGGATATGTTGCTCATCGACACTGTCTGGCAGACTCCTAGCAGTTCCCCGGGAGGAGGGAGGCGAGGCACACACCCCCTACTTAGGAAATAAAGACTGGAGAACCGAGGCCCCAAAACCAGCATCCCGGTGTGACTCAAGGTCGATGTGGTAGTGGGTGATGGTGTGTGCTGACTTCCAGGTAGCAGCCCTGCAGATTTCCTGGATAGGGACATCCCTGGAAGCAGCCACCGATGCAGCGGTATGGCGGGTAGAATGAGCTCTTATCCCTCTGGGAGGCTCCATGCCCGCCAGCCTATAGCAGAGATCTATGCAGGAGGTGACCTACCTGCCTATCATCCGCTTGGCTGCAGGTCTGCCAGGTGCGGCTTCAGCTGAGGTGACAAACAGCTGGCGAACCTCTCCCGAACTTCAGCCGCCCGCCTTATAGTAAGCTAGCCTTCTAGGGTCCAAAGTATGGAGCCTAATTTGGCCTCCGGTGTGATTGGGTAGAACACCGCAGAGTCAACACCTGGTTAAGGTGAAACTCCGACACCACCTTCGGAAGGAATTTCGGTGGGGCGAGGACAACCTTGTCCCTGTGGAAGACCAGATAAGGAGACTCATGGAAAGCGCCTGGAGCTCTCCCATCCTTCTGGCTGACGGATAGCCACCAAGAAGGCGGTCTTCCATGACAGGTGAGAGATGTCACACCTGTGCATCAGTTTGAATAGCTTGCCCATGAGCTTAGCCAATACCAGCAGTAGATCCCATGGAGGTGGAGGTTCTCGCACCGGAGGATATGTGATCAAGGCCTTTGAAAGCGCCCGACCACCTCTCCTCCTGCCACCGACTGCTTCCTGCCCGCGCCTGCAAGCAGAGATGGCTGCCAGGTGCACCTTAAGGGTCGCCGACCTAAGCCCTTGCTGAGAAAGGGACCACAGGTAGTCCAGAATGCTTGCCAAGGAACAGGAGGAAGGGTCCAGGCCCTTGCTCCTGACACCAAATGGAGAATCTCTTCCATTTGAAGGCATAGCATTTCCTGGTCGACCTCACGGGACGCCCTCAACAACGCTGAGGACCTCGTCGGAAAGACCCAAGGCCTGGAACTCTAGCCGCCCAGGAACCAGGTCAGTCAGGTGCAGGGATTGAAAGTCCGATGGAATACCTTCCTGATTGACTGAGATCAGGTCCGGGTGGGCAGGAAGCCGCCTCGGAAGCCTGGAGCTGAGACTGAGAAGATCTGGATACCAGAACTGGCGGGGCCAGTCTGGGGCTACCAGAATCACCTGCGCCTTGTCCCTCCTCGCCTTGAGAAGCACCTTGTGGATCAAGGGAAATGGGGGAAAGGCGTAGAAGAGGCCCGGGGTCCACGGCCTCAAGAAGGCATCCCCCTGCAGCGAGCCCTGCTGAGGGGGGCAGGCATGAAACAGTCTCAGCTTCGCATTCTCCCTGGAGGCAAACAGGTCCACCTGAGGCATGCCCCAGTGGGAGAACAGATCCTGTACTACCTCCGGCAGGAGAGACCACTCGTGGGACGCAGCCCTATCCGGCTTAGGGCATCGGCCAGAATGTTGGAGGCTCCTGCCACATGGATGGCAAGGAGATCCGCCTCCAGGCTGCACACGAGTGACCAAATGCGGAGAGCTTCCCACAGAGGCATAGAGGGCGCCCGCCTGGCGGTTTAGGTAGTACATGGTCGTGGTATTGTCCGTTCGACCTGACCATTGACCCCGAGAAACGGAGTAAAGGCGGTGAGGGCTGACGAACCACTCAAGCTCCAGCAGGTTGATGTGGCATCGGGACTCCTGAGGGGACCAGAGGCCGCGGCGCTCAGTGTCCCAGATGGGCACCCCAACCCATCAGAGAGGCATCGGGTCACAGAGAGACCGCCGGCTCAGGGCGGATTAACGGGATGCCCTCCTGCAGATGTGCTGGAACGGTCCACCACTGGAGAGGCTGTCCACATCCCCTGGGTCACTGTCACTAGCTGATCCACGGATCGAAGTACTGTGACCATTGGCTGGCCAGCCCTCATTGAAGGGGACGCATGTACCAACGGGCCCAACGGACCACGCTGGTGCAGGCCACCATGAGGCCCAGGAGGTGCAGGAAGTCCCGGGCAGGGCACAATTGCCCAACCTGAAATGATTGGGCAAAGGAGGAAAGAACCTCGGCCTTGTCCACCGGGAGCCATGCTCTGGCTCGTAGAGAGTCAAGCTCTGCCCCAATGAATTGTATCACCTGCTTTGGCATGAGTTCCGACTTGGCCTCATTGATGAGGAGGCCAATGTGAGAGCAAACCTGGAGGGCCAGATCTCTGGACTGCTCCACCTCCATTCTGGAAGAGGCTGCAATTAGCCAGTCATCCAGGTAGGGGTACACCCGGACCCTTCGGCGCCGCAGGAATGCTGTCACCACTGCCATGCATTTGGTGAAGACCCGGGGAGCTAGGGAAAGGCCGAAGGGCATGGCCCGGAACTCGTAGAGGGATCCCTCTGCCCTGAAGCGGAGGAATCTCTGGTGGAACGGACGGATTGGGATGTGAAAGAACGCGTCCTGGAGGTCCAGAGAACAGAACCATACGCCTCATTCCAAGGATGGAATGATCTGAGCCAAAGTGACCATCCTGAAGGTTCGAGACCTTAGGAACCTGTTCAGGTCGTGCAGGTCTAGAATGGGGCGCCAGCCCCCCGTTCGGGACCAGGAAGTACCTGGACACAAACCCTGGGTCTGTTGGAGGATCCGCCACCTTCCTGATCACCTCTTTGAGGAGCAGGGCGATGTCAGCTCAGCGAGCCTACAGAGGCTTTGGGACTTAGGTTCTCTGAGGGGCAACGGTTTCAGAAGGGTGGGGCCTGCT
Organism: Neoceratodus forsteri; assembly: GCA_016271365.2. Taxonomy (NCBI): domain Eukaryota; kingdom Metazoa; phylum Chordata; order Ceratodontiformes; family Ceratodontidae; genus Neoceratodus; species Neoceratodus forsteri. Next base: position 1,401,547,550 of record CM057453.1, read on the forward strand.
CAACTCCAGGGCAGGCTCTTTCCTACCACCTCCAATACCCAGCGGTCCGTGGTGATAGCGGACCAGGTGGAAAGGAAGTGGCGGAGCCGTCCCCCCGCTGGGGAACCCGGGGAAGTGACGAGGCTGGGGGCGACACACCTCAACCCATCACTGGGCAGGCTTGGAGGAGGGACCAGCCAAGGGACCTCCTGGGCCTTTTCCTCCCTGCTTCCTGTTAGAGGAAGCTGCAGGCTTGGCTTTGGGATGCCAAGCGCGAGCCTGCTGGCCCTGATGCTGGTGCTGTTGGGCCGGACGTGCCGCAGGCGCAGAAGGGCGAAAGGACTTATGTTGTTGACGATGGCCCTTGTCTTTCTGGGCGGAGGTGACAGAGTCCAGGGTAGCACTGGACTTTTCGATCTGCTGGAGGTGGTCTTCCACCCAGAGCCGAAGAGGTCGGTCCCCAGGAAGGGGACATCCGCCAGTTTATGCTGGTTATCCGCCATGAAGGTGGATATCCTTAGCCATGCCCTGCGGCGCATGGCCACTGCGGCCGCAACTGATCTGGCACAGGAGTCTCCAATGTCCAGAGCCATTTGGAGCTGCTGCTTTGCCACCGCCCTTCCCTGATCCCGCACCTGCTTGACCGTGGTCTGCAGGTTGGCCGGGAGATGAGGGATCACCTCATCCAGGGAGCCCATGAGGGCGTGGGAGAAGTGTGCCATCAGCACGGCCGAGCTGGCCTGGCGGAGGCCAAGGGAGGATGCAGCGTACACCTTGCGCCCGGCATAGTCCCGCTTTTTGGACTCCTTGTCGGGGGGGCTTATCCACATCCCTAGCATTTCCGGAACGCCGGAAAACGCAATCGGTGACCAACCCCTCTGCAGAGGGGTGCTCCGATAAACCAGACAGAGAGCCGGTAGGGACCGCATACTTCCTAGCCATCCTGGCCGAAGGCGCAGGACAGGAAGCCGGTGCTGCTAAAACTCCAAGGTTGGGCTAACAATGGCTTCAGCCATCAGAAAGGCCTCCGTATATCTCCTCGGTCCAGTATTCCGCTAGGGGATACTTGGCCCAGTTGGATACGGGCTCGAGCTGCATGCCGGTGGACTCCAGATGAGCCGAAAACCTATAAGTAAAAGACGGTGGGCTCTCGTCCATCGACTGCCCCCCGGAGGACTCCAGGTCAGGGGGCCTGGAAAACAGGAAGGAGTCGTCATTGTCGGACTCCGAGGAGTCCGCAAAGAGCTGCCTGGGGTCTGAGCCATCCTCCACCTGCCAAGGACAGTCGGGAGTGAGGGTGACCGACAACCTGTGGGGCAGACCCTGACCCGACCGCGAGTCCTTGGTCGGCGCCCCCGATTTCGGTTGTGGAGGCGGCAGTTCCACCACAATCTGTGGGGCTGCTGGCTTCGGCCGAACAACCGGCCCAGGCTTGGGCACCTCGACTACCGCGAGGGGTTGTTTCGGCCGTTCAGGTGACAGCCACTTGATGGCCGGGGAAGGCGATGGGGTCGGCTTGTTCCCGGACAGAAGTAACTGCTGCCACATTAGGTCCACGTAGCGTCGATGCAATTTGTGCCAAAGCCTCTCCTCTTCCAAGGAGGAAGACGAGGACGAGCAGCGCCGCCGCTTACTTTGGTGCCGAGACCGCCGATGTCAGCGGGATCGGCTGGACTGAGATGAGGTCTGAGACCGAGGCTGAGACCCTCAGTGTTTCCGAGGGCGGGTCTGGGAAGGGGCCGGGGACACCCGCTCTTCCCTCGGCTCGGGAGCCTCGACTGGGGACTCCGGCACAGGAGGTGCAGGTAAGTCCTCGGTCTCCACCGGGGAAACCGGTGAAGAAGGGTTGTCGGCTTCACCAGTCGACAGCCCGTCCGATGGGTCAAGAAAAATCTTGACCGCATCGACGGGTGTCTTGGCCGGCTGACCTGACAGGGACACCGTGAAGCCAGTGGCCTTAGCCGTAACCTTGACCGAGGTCAAGTGTCGACTGTCCGGGGAAGGGGACCTCTCCCGCTCCCACGAACGCCGATGGTGGGACTTACCTTTCGAGTCCTTCTTTTTGAACCAAGAAGAGTGTCCCGATGGCCCCTCTCCCTTCGTGGAAAGGGATTGGCAAACCTCCTTAAAAGAAGCTGTGTAGGAGGATCCCAGAGAGAGCAGGATAAATGCCGCGACCAAGGAGGATGAAGATGCGGCCTGGGCCGCCTCCTCCTCGAGGACGATCATCTGCTCGAGTTGCTCAGCCGAGCCAGCCGCCGTGGACACCGCCCAACGGGCCTCCTTGGACTTCACCGGCAGGTAGCTCTTCTCTGGGCACCCAAGCTGTAACTGGGCAACGCAGTCTTCCAGGACGTTGACCGAAAATGAACGGCATAACTCGCAGGCCTGCGGGTCATGATCTAGGCAGAGGCAGTAGACGCACATGGAGTGCGGATCCGTCCTGGACATTTTCTGCCCACATGGGCACCGCCGAAATCCGGGAGTAGATTTGTCCATCGCAGCCGCGAGGGAGTAATTAGACCGAAGTCTTGAAAACTTAAGAATTAGTTTCGGGCGAACCGAAGAATTAGGATCCAGTCTATACGCAGAGCATTAAGGAGGGAACCTGAGCTTCCAAGCGGTAAGGAAGATCTGGCGTCATGGGGCGGAGCCGAGAATTTTACCACCCGGGTGGGTGGGAGGAGGCAACTTGAAGACCTTCTGGCAAGATTTAAAGCGGAGAGGAACCTGCCAGACAGCGTGGATGAACAACATATCAATGTCCCTAGAATTCTGGATTCTGACGGTGATCAGAGGGTCAGATGCGGAGGGGGGGGTACCACTGGCCCAACAGGGAATTCGCTAGTCCACCACTACAGGCGTTGAGGGCTACGGGATGGGGGGTGGGGACCATCTGGACCTCCACTGCCAGCACCACATTGTATGCAAGGCACCAGGTGCATTTCACCGGCCAGCCCTGCACAACTCATGCAAATGGGGCCATAATGACATGTAAATGGCTCCATTTGCACCTTGCATGTATTATGGCTCCATCTGCATATTGGTGGCTGAATATCAGGAATGTGCACACAGCATATCTCCGATGCACTAACACATTTCCCATTCCTGGTATTCAGCCCTGTCTGGGGGGGATGTGCGGCGCATTGTATTTGCGCAGTGCACATTCCTTGATATATTCAGAAGTGATGCGCTATGGCACATCTCTTTTGAATATATCCCTTAACTGCTCCAGCGCAACCCACTTGCGCCATAGCCAGGTGCACATTTTAACATTAGGCACTAGGATTACAACCTTTGAACCAGAGGTTCTTTTGCAAAGGTTCCGTGTTAGAATACAGACAAGAAGGTTACATCTGCAAGGAAACTGTTACAAAACATTAACCAGAAATGCTGGCGGTTTCAGGCCCAGAGGGCACAACGTCACAGTTACAGACAGGTCACAGATGGAAATAAAAAAGCAGTGTCACATACAACAGCCGGAGTTGTCGGTGGAGTACAAGTACAGTGGGTATAATGTTATGGTTACAGCAAGGTTACACAAGAGGGGATGCAGTCTGAATCTGACTTTGTCCGAGATAAGTGCTAAATGTGGGCTTGAGGGTACAGAGAGGTAGGGGGTGAGAGGGGGTAGAGTGGAGGAGGGGAGCGAGTCTGGTTAAGGTTAATGGTGGATAAGGGGAGAGGGAGAAATAGGTAGAGGAAAAGTTAATGGTGGAATAAATGGAGAGGGAGAGATAAGAAGAAAAGGGGGCAGGGAGGGAGGAGGGTAGGGAGATGAGCAGTAGGGAGCTAGCAGGACACAGGGAGACAGCAATAGGAGCACAAACGGGGATTATGGAGGAGTTATGGAGGGTAAAGGAGGGTGAGGGTGAGAGAGAGAGAAGTGAGAGGGCAGATCCCATGGGAGAGGGAAGAGAGAATTTGACAGCGGTAGGATATGACAGGGGTTGGGGTGAAATACAGGTTACTCACCTGTAACAGGAGTTCTAGGAATGGTATATGTTGTTCATCCACACTCATTGGCAGTATCCTTGCCGCTTTAAATCTTGCCGGAAGGTCTTCAAGCTTGCTCCTCCCACCCACCCGGGTGGTATAACTCTCGGCTCCGCCCCATGACGCCAGATCTGGCCGCTGGAAGCTCAGGTTGTGCGTCCGAGCCGGAGGGTCGGGGAGTCGTGGATGAACAACATATACCATTCCTAGAACTCCTGTTACAGGTGAGTAACCTGTATTTCTAGGGACATGGATATGTTGTTCATCCACACTCATTGGCAGACTCCTAGCAGTTCTCCGGGAGGAGGGAGGCAAGACGCACACCCCATATACTTACTTGGGAAAGAGAGACTGGAGAACCGAGGCCCCAAAACCAGCATCCCGGCGTGACTCAAGGTCGATGTGGTAGTGGGTAATGAAGGTGTTTGCTGACTTCAGGTAGCAGCCCTGCAGATTTCCTGGATAGGGACGCCCCTGGAAGCAGCCATCACAGCAGCAGTATGGCGGGTAGAATGAGCTCTATCCTCTGGGAGGCTCCATGCCCGCCAACTTATAGCAGAGATCTATGCAGGAGGTTACCCACCTGCTTATCGTCCGCTTGGCTGCAGGTCTGCCAGATGCGCTTCAGCGTAGGTGACAAACAGCTGGCTAACCTCTCCCCGACTCCCCAGCTGCAAGGCCCTTATAATAAGCGAGCTCTTCTAGGGTCCAGAGTATGGAGCCTATATTCGGCCTCCGAGGTGTGATTGGGGTAGAACACCGCAGAGTCAACACCTGGTTAAGGTGAAACTCCACACCACCTTCGGAAGGAATTTCGGTGGAGCGAGGACAACCTTGTCCCTGTGGAAGACCAGGTAAGGAGACTCGATGGAAAGCGCCTGGAGCCTCCCATCCTTCTGGCTGACGTGATAGCCACCAAGAAGGCGGTCTCCACGACAGGTGAGAGAGAGCACACCTGTGCATAGGTTCGAATGGCTTGCCCATGAGCTTTGCCAGTACCAGCAGTAGATCCCACGGAGGTGGGGTTCCCAGACTGGAGGGAAATGTGATCAAGGCCTTGAAAAGCGCCAGACCACCTTCTCCTGCGCCATCGACTGCTTCCCGCCCGCGCCTGCAAGCAGAGATGGCTGCCAGGTGCACCCTTAGGGTCGCCGACCTAAGCCCTTGACTAGAAAGGGACCATAAATAGTCCAAGATGCTTGCCAAGGAACAGGAGGAAGGGTCCAGCTCCTTGTTCCTGACACCAAATGGAAAACCTTTTCCATTTGAAGGCATAGCATTTTCTGGTCGACTCTTACGGGACGCCTCAACTACATTGAGGACCTCTCGGAAAGACCCAAAGCCTGGAACTCTAGCCGCCAGGAACCAGGCCGTCAGGTGCAGGGATTGAAGGTCCGGATGGAACACCTTCCCCTGATTGACTGAGAGCAGGTCCGGGCGAGCTGGAAGCTGCCGCGGAGTCCTGGAGCTGAGACTGAGGAGATCTGGGTACCAGAACTGGCGAGGCCAGTCTGGGGCTATCAGAATCACCTGCGCCTTGTCCCTCCTCGCCTTGAGAAGCACCTTGTGGATCAAGGGAAATGGGGGAAAGGCGTAAAAGAGGCCCGGGGTCCATTGCCTCGAGAAGGCATCCCCCTGCAGCGAGCCCTGCTGAGGGGGGCGGGCATGAAACAGACTCAGCTCGCTGCCTCCATGGAGGCAAACAGGTCCACCTGAGGTGTGCCCCAAAGGGAGAACAGATGCTGTACTACCCGCAGGAGAGACCACTGTGGGATGCAGCCCTATCCGGCTCAGGGCATCGGCCAGGTGTTGGAGGCCCTGCCACGTGAATGGCTAGGAGATCCGCCTCCAGGCTGCGCACGAGTGACCAAATGCGGAGAGCTTCTTGCATAGAAGCATGGAGCGGCCCCGCCTCGGCGGTTTAGATAGTACATGGTCGTGGTATTGTCCGCCTGACTCGGACCACTTGACCCCGGAGGAACGGAGCAAAGGCGGTGAGAGCTAGGCGGACCGCCTCGAGCTCCAGCAGGTTGATGTGGCATCGACTCTGCTGGGACCAGAGGCCATGAGCCCGTGTTCCCCAGATGGGCACCCCAACCCATCAGAGAGGCATCGGTCGACAGAGAGACCGTCGGCTCGGGGCGGACGAACGGGATGCCCTCCTGCAAATGATCTGGAACGGTCCACCACTGGAGAGCGTTCCACATCCCCTGTGTCACCGACACAAGCTGGTCCAAGGGATCGCAGCGTTGTGACCACTGGCTGGCCAGTCCCCACTGAAGGGGACGCATGTTCCAGCGGGCCCAACGGACCACGCTGGTGCAGGCCGCCATGAGACCCAGGAGGCGCAGGAAGTCCCGGGCAGGGCGCAATTGCCCAACCAGAAATGATCGGGCAAAGGAGGAAAGAACCTCGGCCCTGTCCGCCGGGAGCCGCGCTCTGGCTCGAAGAGAGTCGAGCTGCGCCCCGATGAATAGAATCACCTGCTTCGGCTCGAGTTCCGACTTGGCCTCGTTGATAAGGAGGCCCAGTTGAGAGCAGACCTGGAGGGCCAGATCTCTGGACCACCCGCCTCCTTCCTGGAGGGAGCTGCTATCAGCCAGTCGTCCAGGTAAGGGTACACCCGCACCTCGGCGTCAAGAGGAATGCTGTCACCACTGCCATGCATTTGGTGAAGACCCTGGGAGCTGGAGACAAGTCAAGGGCATGGCTTGAACTCAAGAGAGATCCTTCCGCCGAAGCGAAGGAATCTCTGGTGAGACGGACGGATAGGGACGGAAAAACGCGCCCTGCAAGTCCAGAGAGCAGAACCACACGCTGCTCCAAGGATGGTATTATCTGAGCCAGAGTGACCATCCTGAAGGTTCGAGACCTTAGGAACTTGTTTAGGTCGTAGGTCGAGAATGGGGCGCCAGCCCCCGTCTGCTTCGAACCAGGAAGTACCTGGACACAAACCCTGGGTCTGAAGGAGGGTCCACCACCTCTTACCACCTCCTTCTGGAGGAGGAGAGGATGTCGGCTCGACGAGCCGCCAGTGAGGCTGGGATCCGAGCTCCCGAGGGGCGACGGCCTGAAGGGTGGTGCCTGCTCGATTCCAGAGGCAGGCCTCTTCCCACCACCTCCAAGACCCACCTGTCCGTGGTAACAGCGGACCAGGTGGAACGGAAGTGCTGGAGCGCCTCCACGGGGACCTAGGGTAAGGTGACGGGATGGGGAGACACCCTCAGCCCGCCACTGGGCAGGCTTGGAGGAGGGACCGCCGAGGGACCTCCTGGGCCCTTTCCTCCTGCCTCCTGTTAGAGGAAGCCGGCGGCTTGGGTTTGGGATGCCAAGGCCGAGCCTGCTGGCCCTGACGTTGCTGGGCGGGCGCGGGGCACAGAAGGACGAAAGGGCTTAGGCTGTGGTTTGGCGCCTTTGTCCTTCTGAGCGGAAGAGACCGAGTCCAAGGTGGCATTGGACTTCTCGATCCTCTGCAGGTGACCTTCCACCCCAGGGTCAAGAGGTCAGTCCCCAAAAGGAAACATCCGCCAACTTGTGCTGGGTATCCAAGTAAAGGTGGATATCCTCAGCCAAGCCCGCCGACGATAGCCACCGCGCCGCCACCGATCTGGCACATGAGTCCCCTATATCCAAAGCAGTCTGAGCTGCTGTTTGGCCACTGCTCTGCCCTGGTCCCGCACCTGCTTAACCGTAGTCTGCAGATCGGCGGGAAGATGAGGGATGACCTCATCCAGGGAGCCCAACAGGGCATGAGAAAAATGTGCCATGAGGACGGCCGAACTGGCCTGACGAAGGCCGAGAGAGGACGCAGCGTAGACTTTTCGCCCGACATAGTCCAATTTCTTGGACTCCTTGTCAGGAGGTTTGTCCACATCCCTGGCGTTGCCGGCGCGCCGGAAAACGCTGTCGGTAACCAACCCCTCAGCAGAGGGGTGTTCCGAAAAACCGGACAAGGAACCGGTAGGGGACCGTGATACTTCCTGGCCATCCTGGCCAAGGCGCAGGGCAGGAAGCAGGCGCTGCAAAGTTCCAGTGCCGACCCACTATGGCCTCGCCACCGGAAAGGCCTCCGCCGGAGAATCCCTCGTCCAGAATCTCCGTGAGGGGATACCTGGCTCTGCTTTGGAACGGGTTCGAGCTCCATCCCGTAGACTCCGAGATGAGCCAAGCAGTCCTAGGAAGGACGACGGCTATCGTCCATTGACTGACCTCCTGAAGACTCCAAGTCCAGTCGCTTGGAGAAGAAGGAGGAATCATCTTCGACTCGGAAGAGTCCTCAAGAGCTGCCTCTGGCCTGAGCCACCTTCACCTGCCGAGGTCGGTCGGGAGTGAGGGTAACTGACAGCCGATGGGTAGACCCTAGCCGATCGAGAATCCTTGGTCGGAGCCCCAATTGGTGGCTGTGGAGGCGGAGGTTCCACCGGAATCGGGTGGAGCAGTTGGTTTTGGCCGAACAACCGCCTGGGTATAGGCCTCGGACAAGTCGAGGTTGTGTCGGCCGCCCGTGACAGTTACTTAATGGCCGGGAAGGCGCTCGGAGTCGGCTTATTCCCGCCAGAGGAGCTGTTGCAACATAAGGTCTCGCATCAGCCGACGACTTACGCCAAGCCTCCTCATCCGAGGAGGAGGACGAGGACGAGCGGCGACGCCGCCACCGCGGTGCCGAGACCGAGACCGCTTATGACGGTGGGAACGGCTGGACCGCCAAGAGGTCCGAGACCGAGACCGAGAGTCCCGGAATTTCCGGGTCGGTGCGGGAGGTGTCGGCGGAACCGCACTCCTTCGGCTCGGAAGGTCCATCCGAGGGCTCCGAACCGAGGCACAGGCGAGCCCACGGATCTCAACTCTCCCGGGAACCGGGAGAGGGGAATCTGCCTAAAGGCGACAGCTCGTCTAATGGGTCGAGAAAATCTCGACTTCATCAGTGGGAGTCTCGGTCAACTGACCTGACGGGACACCGTGAGGCAGTGGTCGCCGTAGCCGTCGACCGGGCGACGGTCGACGCCCGGGAGAGGGACCTTTCCCGCCTCCCAAGAGCGCCGACGGAGGGACTTACCCTTGTCCTCTTTTGGACCGAGAATAAGGTCCAGCAGACGCAGGCCCTTCTCCTTTAGTGGAGAGGACAGACAAAGCTCCTTAAAAGGAAGCCGTAGAAGAACCCGAGAGAGCGGGATAAATGCCGCGCCGAGGAAGATACGCCCGCGCCGCCTCTTCGAGGGCGACCATCCGCCGAGCTGATCCGCCGAAGCCCGCCGCCAAGGACACCGCCAACCGGCTCTTGACTTCACCGGAGGGAAACGCTTCTCGGGACGGCCCAGTTGCAATCGGGCAGCACGGTCTTCGAGGACGTAGGCCGAGAAAGATGAGCACAGGTCGCAAGCCTGCGGGTCGTGCTCAAGGCCTAAGCAGTAGACACACGTGGAGTGTGGATCCGTCCGAGACATCTTCTGCCCGCATGGGCATCTCCGAAATCCGGGAGTCGATTTGTCCATCGCAGCCGCGAGGGATCGAAGACTGAAGTCTTTTGCAAATTTTATTTTTAAATCCGCAAACGGAGAAATAGGAACCAGTCTCAAACGCAGAGCGTTAAGGAGGGAACCTGAGCTTCCAAGCGGTAAGGAAGATCTGGCGTCATGGGGCGGAGCCGAGAGTTATACCACCCGGGTGGGTGGGAGGAGCAAGCTTGAAGACCTTCCGGCAAGATTTAAAGCGGCAAGGATACTGCCAATGAGTGTGGATGAACAACATATCCATGTCCCTAGAACTCAGCTTCTCAATGCCCAGTTCCCCCCCCCTCAAACTCACAATCCCCTGTCTTATCCTCCTCTTTTCCCCACATATCTAAAAAAAAGTTTCTTATAATTTGACATGTTTAGCAATTCTCTCTTCCGTTTCTGCTTTTGCTCTCCTAATCAATTTCCCTGCCTGTTTCAGTTTCTCCTTATAATTTTTATTCTATCTCACACTGAATTTTCTTATATCTTCTGAAAGCTATCCTATCTCTTATTGCCCTTACAACCTCCCTATTAAACCAAAGAGGCTGCCTTCTTTTTTTTTTTTTTTTTCCTGCCCTCCTTATGCATAGGTCAGTTGCTTTTAGTAACACCTCAATACATTTCCACAATTCCTCTATATCCTCTGTCCGGTCACCGCATTTCATTCCCTCCCTGAAAATCTCCCTCACTCTATTAAAGTTCGCCCTCCTTAAGTCCAGAACCTTCTTACTGGTCATATTTGCTATCTTTCCTATCTGTATCTTGAAACTCACTGTGTTGTGATCACTTGTACCCAGACAGTCTCCCACAATCACCTCTTCAACACTATCCCCGTTTGTGAGTACCACATCCAAAATAATTTCCCCCCTTGTTGGCTCCTTAACCAGCTGATGTAGAAACGATCCCTGCAGTGCTTCAGGTATCTCCCTTACACAACATACACATTTACCATACACAACAAGGCTGTGTTTCCACTGAGGGGTTGAGATGACATCACAGGGACTGCAACAGCAAAGCTCGAGAGGTCCCTGATGTCATCTCAGCCCCAAGATGGGAACACTAGCCTTGGTGTGTATGGCTGCTCATACACTGTTTTATATAGTATATGGTTTTGTTACAAAAAAAACTGAACTGCCGAGTACACTCGCACTAATGTGCCACCCCTTTCCCCACATATCAAAGCTGCGCTTGATGCTGGAATGGCTGTTGAATCAACCTCCCTCCTCATCTGCATTAGTGTTTATATTTATTGGTTTTAAAAAAAAAAAAAAAACATGCCGGGCATTTTAACTTAAAACCCGTGGGGGTTTACTGTGCAGCGTTAGCCACATTTAAATGGACAGTGTCAACCCCATTTGGCCTCAAAGTATCCCTAGTTTAAAAAACACATTTTATGATTGTTCTCATTTTATAGAGACTGCTGATGTTACTGGTTGTTTTATTCAGGCTCCTTTTTCCTTTTCAAAAGTAAAACAAAATGAGTGTCAATCATACTGATACATCAAAACATGTTTGTTTACATTTCTTGACCAACTACAACTGCATCTTGCCTGGACTCAGGAACACTATCTAGCTACTCATTATGCCATGGGAGTAGCTGAGACTATTGTATCTTGAGTGGATGCACTGTTGGAGGGTGTTTCTAATGTTCAGGAAGTATACAGTAAGCTTAGGTAAACAATTTGGAGCAAAACAAGGCTGTATATAACCATACATTCCCATGCATTTTGGTTCTAAGAAGAAAGGAGGCAGATTAAACAACCAGCAACATCAATGAATTTTAGAGAAGGTAAGCAATCATGAAATATGGGTTTTTACCTAGAAATAACATGATGCAAAAAAAGGTTGACAGTGTCCCTTTAATCTGCTACCCACCCCAAATCACTAAGAAGTCATTTGCCTTAGACCATTTATAGATGGCCGCAGGAGTGGTGAATCAGGTCAGTGGAAGGAGGCAGGCACTCTTGCTCTAGCCCCCTGCACCTTCCGATAATCTCCCTTATCACTGATCCACAGCTGTTAATCCTACCGCTGGAGCAGACATTAATTCTTCACTTCAGTTTGAGAGAGAATGTTGGTGCGTTCAAGAGGAGATGGGCGTGGTTCAAAGCAGACAAGTTGTTCTAATATCGCTGTGATGTGAGAATGATACAACTTTTCATCACCTTTGAACTGTCCTACAACAACAAAAATTGCTCATACAGAAATCCATACACAATAAAGGACAACAATCTACTATAGTTCTACTAAACAATGAATTAATGGAAAATTCTAAGCAAAACATTTTGAAAATACTTACGGTTTAAAAGTATAATGTCCAAAATACATCTTCAGACACTTGATTTGCTCCGAATGTGGTTCTGGTAATGAAGTATCTAATAAATAAAATAAAGTATGCTTTTTAGTGTTCCCTTGCAACTAGCAACACAGTTGTGGCCAGTGGCAATTTGTTTTGTGCCGCATGGCTGCCATGGCAAATCACGGCGCACTGAAATGTAGCATAATAAAAGAACAAACAGACCTTTTGTTTCCTTTTGTTCTGCTAATTATCTGCCAGTTTGCCTATGATGCAATCTTTCAGTCGGACCCACGGCAGAAAACACCACCCAAGGGCCTTAAGTCTATGTCAGTGTTGATCAACAGACGTGCGATATGAATACTCCGGCTTTTACACACAGAAGCACAGAGGGTACAAATCACACTGACTAGGTGTGGAGAGTTAAACGATTATGTGGATGGTTGTTTAACTTTTGACACTGTGCATTACTTTGGTAATTCCTTCATTCTGTCCGGTTTCAGAACATTTATCAAAACTCTCATTAGTAAATTTCCCAATGACTGAAAATGTGTGAGTCCTCGGTGCCGTTTCTTTCCAGCTATTCTTGGTTAAAGTGACAATGTCATTTTGGGCTTCAAATTGTTTCTAGATTAAAAAACACATTACGATTTTCCACATTCTGTAGACATTGCTAAAATAGCTAGTAATCTGCTTCTAATTTCTTGTTTCTTTTTAAAAGTAAAAAAACAGACTGACCACCATACTGGTATTACCACACACAAGTGTGTTTGTTTACATTCTTTGATCAACTTCTACTGCATCTTTCCTGGTCTTGGGAATGCCCTTTAACATAATCTAGAAACTCATGATGCTGTGGGAGGAGAGGAGACTATTTTATCATGAGTGGCTGCACAGTTTGTGGTTGTTCCTAATAGTCAGGATGTATGCAGTAAGAGTAGATCAAGGATTTGAAGCAAAACAAAGTTGGGAATAACTGCAACATTCCCATGCATTTCAGTTCTACTAAGGAATGAAGCAGATAAAACAAACAACAATTTCAATGAGTTTTAGAGAAGGTAACCATAAAACGTGAGTCTTCAGCCGGCCTGCCAGTACAGCAGTAACACTACTACTTGCGACACCGACGACTTGGGTTCAGGAGCAGACCTAAAGAGTCACAGGGCCAGCCGGGGGAGGAGGATTGAGTGCCCCATGGACTGCTCTCCTCCTCGGGGGAGGGTAGACAGGTGAACATACGACACGTCGTCGACCCCTGGCAGAAGTCAGGGGGAGCAGCTGCTGGAGTTGAGACACTGGGGAGGCGTGCCGGAAGTCGGTGCTTCTGAGCACTGCATCAGTGCCCGCCATGCCTCCCAGGGAACAACAAGCATAAAAAATGCATGCCCACTGATGATGCCCCACTCCACCGGTCCTGCTGCACCCACCCATGACACTTGTCTGGTGCCCGAGCACAGTACTTTGTCGGGCACAGTCCAGTCCCGTGGCCCTGCCGGGGGGGTGGGGGAGCCAGGGAGGAACACTGGTAGTCAGGGTCTGCCAGGAATTGAGTTCAGTCTCCGTCTGTTTGCACCTGCCCGGTGGCCCCACCATCGAGGTAAGTTCCAGGGATGAGTGTAGACTGGAGGGAGCAGGGGCTGAGCTACAGGGACCAGGCACCAGAAGAAAAAGAAAATGTGAGTCTTCAACTAGAAATAATATGATGCAAAAAGAGTTGACCGTGTCCCTTTAAGATGCCAATTCATTTTCCACCAGCCCCTTTTTTATTCTGGTCTAAATATCCTATCTACGTCCATCTCATCTTAAGTTCTGCTCTAAAATTTATTTATTGCTGAAATTCAGTAATTTCATCTGGCGGAACATGCTGTCTTTATAGCAGTTCATCAATACTGTCCTGGAATACCAGTACAGCCCTGAAAGTTGATATAAAAAAACATTTTGTTTAATTTCTAAAAAAGGTATTTTATTAAAAAACAAACAGCTCTAAATTTAACTGCAAAGTCACACCTAGGTAATTTCTCTTTTCCGTAATGCTACCAGTGGGTGTTGTGGTATGTTTTGTATATGCGTATGTGCCAATCAGAACTGCAAATGTAGTCCTTACATATATTACAATATATTTACCCAGCGTAGTCCACCTCAGATACAATATCTCACATCCAATGGGAGCCTGCTTTGTACCAACTGCTACCACTAGCTGGAATAGAGCACTGAGAGTAGGGCTGTCACGGTATCCCGTGATACCAGAGGTCACAGAACTGATACTGTGGGTAATTTCCGATACTGTGATTCACGGTATACCGCAGTACTGAGACCTTTCAACTATTTTTTTTTTTTCATTTTTAGGGACAACTATCCCTTCCATGCCAACTCTCCCTGATGCAAGAGTTTCAGGAGGCTTTTTTTGGTGCAAAAATTACTTGTTCTGCAATACCACGGTATGACAAAAACCACAGTATTACAGTTATACTATCAGAATTTCATACCATGACAAGCCTGAGAGGTCAAGTGACTTGTGAGTATTTAGCTCGGCTGCAATTTAAACCTACTTTTTTTCTGCACCTAAGCCGGGGCTCTAACCACTAGGCCGCACTGCCTTCAGAACTAACTCACAAGACATACTGCAAAAGCCTGGTCAGCATTAAGGCACGATCAGGGGTGTGGTTACTGTCAGTCAGTCACTCTATCCTAAATGAATCCAATTACTAAAGTATTTTTTCAATACCAGGATTTGCCACCCCCGCAATGGTGAGCTCCTTTATGACCGATGCCCTCTAATCACCCGCTCACTGTCATGGCCAGTAGGAATCCAGATGGAGCAGAGCTTGAAAAGTGCCAGTGACCATCATATGGACGGCTCGTGGTACAAGGCCTTAATCTATTATTAAACAAAGGTTTTTTGTTTCTTTGTTTGTTTTGTTTTTGTATGGATGTTTCTAAAGCTTAAATTCTTTTTTTTTTTTTTGTTAGGGCTGTACTTTCGTTTTGGTAAATTTTGGAGAAAAACATGGTTTTGTCATGATCAAAATGTCGGCTATTATGAAATTCATAGTAGAAACACAGAATCTGATGGCAGAAGGAGACTAAGGGCTTGACTTCCAGAGCCCCGAGAATGCCGCAAGCCCCTGGTCCTAAGGGCCAAATGCCATAAGTCAGAAGAGCTTTTCCCTGGTCTGACGTGTGCCATTTGGGTGACCCTTTTCACAGGGCTTGCATCAAATATTTGGAGCAAGCTGCTCTAAAGTGTGTAAAGTGTCACAGTTGTGCCACATGTACTAAAATCTGGTTCAGTTGCATCAAAGGAGTTTGGCGCAGCTGAGCTGAACAATGGGGTTGACGCAGGGTTTGGCGCAAGCCTTGAGTCCCCCTTTGAAAATTGAGCCCCAAGAGTCTGTCAAGTCTGCCCATACTGTACTACCTCAGTAATAAAAGTCAAAGAAAAGCACAATCTATTTTCTGTTAACTCGGTTACTTTTACTTTAATATTTTTATACAAACATATCAGCAAAAAATTGACTCACATTTTGGGGCTGCTACCACTGCAGCTGGTAGTGTACTGTGCTGTCATCTGCACGCCTGGGGTTGACAAGAAGTCTAGAATCCCCAAAATCTAAAACTAGGGTTAACTTAAGCACTATGGGCGGGATTTTCAAACCCTAAATCACTGCGCCCCTGATGCTTCCTCATAGTATGCAGACTTGCTTGTGGTATAATGGGATTTTCCATTCCGTGTGGCAATTGCCGCAAGTTAAACAAACTTTTTCTGGTCTAACTTGTGGCAATCTTGGGGGCTGCTATTACGAAGCTTGCACCAGATATATAGCGCAAGCTGCCATAATGTGTGGAAACTGTTGCAACGGTGCCTGAGCTTGTAAAAACAGGCACAGTTGCAGCGAAGGCATCAGTGCACCGCCAGAAATAGCAGTAACGTAAGAACTTACCTTAAGAGTAGATCTTCAAGAGAGGATCCCACAGTAGGTCTTCACAGATAGGACTGCACCCTCTGGCATCACGATTGCACGGCAAACTTCTAGCTAGCAATATATAGCGGGGGACCTCCCCCGGAGTCACATGACAGGACATCAGCGTGACAGTACATAGAGGGCGGTTCCCATGCCCACCCTCCAGTTCTCCCGATGGAAGATTCCTGTAAGGGTGATGGGAGAAAGCAACTCCTAGAACCCAGAGCTGCTGGTAGTTGCCCTGAAAAGGGATAAAAAACAGGAGCTGAGGGAATGTGGGAGAGAAAATGTGACCAACTGCAGGAGTCTCTCTCGAAGATCTACTGTTACAGTAAGTTTTTACATAACTGCTACATCTTACTTCGAGAGGGTTCATGCAGTAGGTCTTCACAGATAGGACTGAATACCAAGCAGTCAAGAAAAAGAAAGTTGGAGACTAAGGTCCAGGAAGCAGAATGTCCACCAACTAGAGAGCCTGTTAAGACAGGAGGCCTTGCAGGACAGCAAGTCCAAAACCAGCCCTAGGCCTAAGCCTAGAGGTGATGTTCAGACTGTAATGCTTGGTGAAAGTATGGACCAAAGACCAAGTGTCCGCGGCACAAATATCTGAACTGGACACGTTCCTTAAGAAGGCCGTTGAAGCAGCCACGCCACAGGTCAAGTAGCCTTTCACTTTGCCCAGAAGGGGTTTCTCATACTTCTGATAGATGAACGAGATGCAATTAGCCAACGATTTGGACAGGCCCTGTTAACAGATGGCCATACCCGGACATCTGGGTGTGAAAGCAACAAACTGGTCAGACTTGCGCACCTCTTTTCTCCAAGAGATACAGTATAGTACAGTTACGTAAGAACTTGCCGTAACAGTAGACCTTTGAGAACAGCTCTTGCAGCAGGTTACACCATTAGGACTGATTCCCAAGCAGTCAGAGGATTACTTCCTTATCGGAAGGTGGACAGGAGAGATGTTGGTCAGATTTCAGGACAAAAGACCCTGAAGGACCACCAAGCCGAAACCTGCTCTGCGCCTAGAGGCAATATCCAGACTGTAATGCCTGATGAAGGTGTGTACAGTGCTCCAGGTTGCTGCCGCACAGATGGCTGACGTGGAGACGTAGTTGAGCGCAGCGAAGGAGGTAGCCAGCCCCCACGTAAAATGACCTTTTACCAGTCCAGGTAAAGGTTTGTTCTGCTTCTGGTAACAGAACGAAATACATTTCACGAGCCATCTTGAAAGCGACTGCTGAGATACAGAAGCACCTTGCATCCTGTGCGCGAAGGAAACAAAGAGCTGGTCCGACTTACAATGGGCTCTGGTTCTAGCCAGATAGTATCTGAGGCTCCTATGCACATCCAGAGTGTGTAACAGGGCTTCTCCCCTGTTAAAATGATTAGGATAGTACACCAGAATGTCAATTTCCTGGTTGAGTGTGACGGCCGAGACCACTTTGGGAAGGAACTTAAGATTTGTTCTTAAGGATACCCTGTCCTTGTGAAAAAACAAATAAGGATCCTTGCAGGAGTGCATGAAGCTCATAAATTCTTCTGGCAGAGGTAACGGCAACTAAATAGAGCATCTTCCAAGTGAGAAGACGCAGCTCACAATCCGCGGCTGGTTCAAAAGGAGGCAGCGTAAGATGCTCTAGAACAAAGGGAAGATCCCAAGGTGGAATCGGGTCTTTGATGGGAGGTCTCTAATGCAGGACACCGCGCAAAAAAGCGCGGGAAGCCTCTAATTGCACTAGAGACTGGTGAACTATTGGTGAATGGTACGCCGAAATGGCGCATAGGTGTATCTTAATGGAGGAGTAGGCAAGTCCTGCCTCGTAAAGGGACAGGAGGTAATCTAAAACTGACCTCTCCGAATAATCCAATGGGGTCAATCTGCGAGCTTGAGCCCAGATGCAGAATCTACGCCACTTCATAGCGTAGGAGGCATGAGTGGAGGGTTTTCTGGCTGCCACCAAAATGTCTGCAACCTCCTGAGAGACCCCGTATCTCAGGACTGCTATGTCCTTAGGAGCCAGGCATGCAGGTTCAGTGATCGAAGATCCAGATGGACCAAGGAGCCTGCCTCCTGGGACAGAAGGTGAGAGCTGAATGGCAGGGGTACTGGAGGTTCCTGGGCCAGTTGATGCAAGAAAGGGCACCAAAGGGCACTATCACAATGAGAGATGCCCGCTCTCGGAGCTTCAACAGAACCCTCTGTATGAAAGAGAAGGGCAGAAAAGCACAGAGGAACCTGCCCGTCCAAGAGAGGGACAACGCGTCTAACCAGAAAACACTAGGCCCTGGATTTAGCAAGCAGAACTTGGGCAGTTTTGCGTTGAATGGGGACATGAAGAGGTCTAATTCTGATGTCCCCCTATCTGCAAAAAAGGTCCTCTGCAACTTCCTGAAGCAGTTCCCATTCGTGGACTCTGGCCTGCGACCGGCTTAGACTGTCCACGATGGTGTTGTCCACTCCGGGAACATGTACTGCAATTATCTGTGCGCCGTGTTTTAGTACCCAATTCTAAACCCGCTGGGCCTCCCTGCAAAGTGGGTAGGAACGAGTGCCTCCTTGCTTGTTGAGATAATGCATCACGGCGGTATTGTCTGTTTGTATCAAGAGGGAGTACCCGGTGGAATCTCCGACTGAAAAGCCTGTAGGGCGTACAGGACAGCGCTCATCTGTAGAAAGTTTATGTGAAGGTGAGATTCTAGAGATGACCAGGAACCCCCGAGTCCTGACCCCATTGAGATAAGCTCCCCATCCGGACCCCGAGGCGTCCATGGAGAGAGTTACTGAAGGAGGAGGCGCAGTGAAGGGGACTCCCATCAATAGATGGTCTGGGATGAGCCACCAGTGCCAGTCTCTGATGACTGCATTTGTGATACGGACTGGATGCTGCAGATGATCTTGCTTCTGGTCCCTTTGGGCCCGTAACATCCACTGGGTGACCGGCATATGGACTCGAGCTAGGTGAGCCGTTGCAATGGCAGCCGCCATGTGTCCGAGCAGGCACAGGACGGTCCTGACTGATACCTCTTTCTTCTCCATTGTATCCCTTATCAGGGGATCTGATGCATTCCGCCCTGTCCTAAGGAAGGAATACCCTCCCTCGAGTGGTGTCCAGAACTGCTCCTATAAACTGCAAATTCTGAGAGGGACAAGGTGCAATTTCTCCTGGTTGATGGTGATGCCCAACGATTGGAAGAGGGAACAGGTATCCTGGATTGCAAACATCAGGGCATCCCGTGAGGGTGCCATGAGGAGCCAGTCATCTAGGTACGGAAACACGTAGTGGCCCCGCCTCCTGAGAGCTGCTGCTACGACTGCCATACACTTCGTGAACACCCAAGGTGCCAAAGACAGTCCAAAGGAAAAGGCTCAGATCTGGTAGTGGCGTCCCACAAAAACTCGAAACGCAGGAACGTTTGGTGCGTTCCAGCAATCGGGAGATGTAGATAGGTGTCCTGCAGGTCCTGTGAAGCCAGCCATGCGCCCTCTTTGATCATGAGAACATGACCCAGGAGGGTCACCATGCGAAAGCGCTTGTACAACACAAAAGTGTTGAGGTCGCTGAGATCTAAGATTGGGCACAAGTCCTCTGTTTTCTTTGGAACAAGGAAGAAGTGAGAATAATAACCTTTTCCTCTCTGGTTTGGAAGAACATTTTCTATGGCTTCCTTGTCCAGGAGAGCCAAGATCTCCTGCTGAATGAGCAGGGCGTGCTGACCCAAATAGCGGAACAGCAGGTAGATCTCAACAGTGGGTGGTCGAGGAATTCAATAGAGTGTCCACAACTTACCAACTGCAACACCCACTGGTCGGAGGTTAGCCTTTGCCATCTCGAAAGGCGACGAGAGATGCGACCCCTAACCTTCTCAACCCTTTGATCCAGAGGAGGGGTGGGGGCCGGGAAGGAGTCATGCTGTGGTGGAGTTGGACCCCGTGGGCTGGGCAGCCTTGTGGTGTTTCTGGCCCTGGCCCGCAGGGAACTTGGCTTGACTTTTACGGCCAAAGTTGCCCCTGGGTTGCTGGCTGGAACATGGCTGTTGCACTTGTTGCCGGCTGCGAAAACAGTTCTGGTTCCTAAGAAAGGAACCAGATTTGGGCCTGTACATGGCCTGTACAGTCCAGACTGCCTTCTCGGCGTCCTGTAGCTTGGTGATGACCCTTTCGGATTCCACACCGAAAAGGACAGCTTCATTATAAGGAACGTCCAGGATGTTCTTCTGGACATCCAGGGTAAAGCCGGAGACTCTCAACCAAGAGTGTCTCCAGAGACAAACGCCTGAGACTGCTCCCCTGGCTGCTGAGTCAGCTGAATTGTAGGCTGCTTGGAGAACCTGGGTCCCCACGTCTGACCCAGTCCGAAGGAGGTTGAGCAATTCATCCTTCTTCTCACCATCCGGAAAATCCTTCATAAGGTCTTGACCCTGTTCCCAAAGGGCATTCTGAAACTGCACCATGTGCGTGAGGTAGTTCAGAGACCTTATAGAGCATGTAGCATCCGCATACATGCGTCTGTCCATGGAATCTAATTACTTAGAATCCTGGTCCGGAGGCTGGGTACTCGGGTGTTGAGACCGATCATGAGATGCTGTGATGACCAGGGAATCGGCCAGGGGTTGTTGAGCCAAATACAGGTCTTCCAACAGAGCCCTGTAGAGGCGGTCAGCCTTTTTTGGAACAGCCGGAGTCAAATGTGGACGCTTCCAAGCAGCTTTGGTGACGTCCATAAAGGTGTCCACTAAAGGTGGAACCACCACAGGCTTCTGATCCTTTTGCCTGAGATAACGGGCAAGGGGTTGTCTCTCTGGGTCTAAATCCCCAGTCTCCCACCCTATGTTTTACTGGATGTGCCTCATGATTTCTAAAAAAAATGAGGGATCATCCAGTGGTGACCTGGGGAGGTCTAGTTGGTCTGGTGATGGGGGACTAAATGGGGATGGAGACCTGGAAGTGTCAGACGTATCCAGCCTGGAGAGTGTCGTCTGCCTCTACCTCTGGGTCGTCTGAGGCTAGGAGACCCTGAGGGAGACAGTGATGTGAGTCTCTGGACCTGCCCCTGGGAGGTGGAGTTGAATCCTTAGGGGTCGGGGATCTTGAAGCTTCAGCGCCTCGAGGAGGAGGTGGAGGTGGTGGTGGAGGTGGAAGAGGATTGGTGGGGACCATGTGGAGAGACCTGAGGCTCGGATGCACCAGACTGCCCTGCTCCTGTGACAGAAGGGCATGGGGGAGAAGAAGAGGTACTGGGGGGATCCAATGCCAGCTGCTGCAGCAGGGGGAACCAGATCTGCTGAGGCCAGAGGGGCACTATGAGAATCATGCACACGCCCTCTGCTTGAAGCTTCAGCAGAACCTTTTGCAGAATTGGAAAGGGAAGGAAAGCATACAGAAACCTCCCTGTCCAACAAAGAGACAGCGCATCTCACCAGAAAACACCACACCCAGGAAAAAGTGCACAAAAGCTGGGTAGTTTTGTGTTGGATGGGGAGGCAAACAGATCTATTTATGGCCGTCCCTCTGATTGAAGAGATCTTCCACTACCTCCTGCTTTAGTTCCCACTTGTGTGCCCACGCGACGGTGCGGCTGAGACTGTCCGCCAGGATGTTTTGAATTCCCGGGACATGGACTGCTGTCAGAGACAGGCCGTGCTGAACGGCCCAGTACCACAGTCGCATTGCCTCCCTGCAGAGGGGGTATGATCGGGTACCTCCCTGTTTGTTTATGTACCAGACTGTGACAGTGTTGTCGGTCTGGATTAGGAGTGTTCCCGAATGCAAGAGAGGCTGAAACGCCTGGAGAGCATAGAGCACAGTTCTCGTCTCTAGAATGTTTATGTGTAAGTGTTCCTCTTGTGCAGACCTTCTCCCTTGAGTTTGATGGTCTCCTAGGTGGGCTCCCCAACCTTGACCCGAGGCGTGTGTTGTGAGGGTCATGGAAGGAGATGGGGGATGAAAGGGCCCCCCCCCCCCCGAGGAGAGGTTCGACGGCTCCTGCCACCAGAGCAGATCCCACTTCATACTGCTGGAGACCAGGACCCTGTGGTACAGGTCATCCAAGTGTTGATCCCACTGGACTCTGAGGGTCCACTGGGTCACCCTCATATGCAGTCTGGCCAACGGAACTGTGGGAATGGCTGCCTCCATTAGACCTAGTAGGGGGAAGGACAGAGCGTGCTGTGGTCCAACAACAGCTGGACACAGACAAAGCTTGCTGAATCACAGTTTTCACCCTGTCCAAAGGTAAGACGGTCCTGCCCTGGACCGTATCCAGCACTGCTCCAATGAATTGGAGGCACTGACAGGATGAAAGCTGAGAGTTGGGATAGTTCACAGTGATGCCAAACAGGAAAAAGAGGTCCAGAGAGGTGGAGAGAGACTCCATCAGACTGTCCTGAGACAAGGTCAACAGTAGTCAGTCATCCAGGTATGGGAACATATAAATCCCCTTGCGGTGCAGGGCCTTAGCCACCACCGCCAGGCACTTGGTAAAAACCCAAGGTGCTGACGAATGACCAAAAGGAAGGGCCTTGAATTTATAGTGGTTCTGCTGAAAAGTGAACCAAAGGAAACGGCAGAGGGTCAGGAGGATAGGGATGTGCAGGTAAACATCCTGCATGTCCAGCGAGCACAGCCACTAGTTCTGCTGAAGCAGGGGTAAGAGTCCCTGGAGGGTTAGCATGCGGAACCTCTTGCATTCCCCACAGAGGTTGAGCAGGCTGAGGTCCAGGATGGGCCTCAGATCGCCAGTCTTTTGGGGCACCAGGAAAAAATGGGAGTGATACCCCCCTTCCTGTCTGCCTGAGAGGAACCAGCTCTATTGCTGATTTTGCTGATAGAGCCTGGATTTCCTGCTGAATGAGATGTAGATGGCCTGACAGGTAGTGAGACCTGCCCGGAGGGCTGGCCAGGGGTCTGTCCAGGAACTCGACTGAGTGCCCTCTTGCCATGAGTTGGAGGACCCAAGCGTCTGCAGTTATCGCCTCCCACCCATCTAGGTAGAGGGCGAACCTTCCCCTCACTGGCTCCATTGAAAAAAATGGGAGTAGATGGAGGGGATCCCCATGAGTCAGGAGGCAGAGGGGAGGGCCACTTTACTGCCTCCAGCTGCCTTTTGAGTTTTGGCCTGAGGGGTCTGGGCACCAGAACCAGTGGTGCAGCGCTTTCCCTGGCATCGATTCTGGTTCTGCTTATTCCATCTTTTCTGCGGGCTATGAAAAGACTGTTTGGGTTTTTGGCCTGAGTGGTATATGGAGAGGACGTCCGCAGGGATCTACCACTCTCCAGTAGCTCTGTAATTATATCCATTGTGCCACCACCAAACAGGACAGAACCCCTGAAGAGGGAGTTCAGAAGAGTGGTTGGACATCTTGCGCCAGTCCCACAAGACGGAGCCACGCCAGACGTCTCAAGCAAACGCCTGAAGCAGTGCATTGAGCCACCGAGTCAACCAAGTCATAGGTGGCACACAATGCATGGCAGCAGGAAGACTTGT
This sequence comes from Neoceratodus forsteri, assembly GCA_016271365.2. Lineage (NCBI taxonomy): Eukaryota > Metazoa > Chordata > Ceratodontiformes > Ceratodontidae > Neoceratodus > Neoceratodus forsteri. The sequence continues at coordinate 1,401,570,768 of CM057453.1, forward strand.
TCAGTCTCGCCTTGTCCAATAGCTTGCTCCTGAGTTCATCATCCGGGATAGACTGTAGCTTTTTCTCTAAGTCGGTCAAAGCCGACTCCTGGAAAGAGATCACGTGGGCCACATAATTAAGAGACCTGATAGCACAGGTGAAGGAAGCGTAAACCTTGCGGACATATTGATCCATCTGCTTGGAATCTTTGTCCGGAAGTGAGGCACTCAGATGCTTTGGCTAAGTCGAACTGTCATGGGCTGCTGTGATGACTATCGAGTCGGCCTTAGGTTGGCTTGTGAGGTGGCTTGCGACGATATGTCCTGTCAGCCTTTTTAGAGACCGCAGGAATTGAGGATAGTTGTTGCCATATTGTGGAAGTTAGATCCTCGTGCAGCCCCGTCCAAGGTGGGATGGGTAGGGGGTCTGCATTGGTCAAATCCAGGTGCTCTGCAAGCCTCTTCCTTTTTGGATCCATCTCTTGGGATGCCCAGTCGCAAGCCTTCTGGATGGATCTAAGGAGTTCGGCAAATGACTGGTCCTCCAGCAGAGATTTGGGAGACTCCTTGGGTTGTGGTTCCATAGGAGAATGAGGCTCTGAGTGAACGTCAGAGTCAGTATCTGAGTCAGAAGACTCCAATATGCTGGGTAGAGAGACTATGTCTGGAACCACCTTGATGACCCTGACGCCTGAGAGGGCCCCAGCTGGGCGTCTGTTCAGTGAGCTGCAGAGTCGGAGTTGGCATCTGAATCGGAAGACTCCGGTATGCTAGGTAGAGAAACTATGTCTGGAACCTCCTCCGTGACCCTGATGCCTGAGAGGGCGCCAGCTAGAGTTGCTATACAATGACCGATGGTCGACTGGGGATGGGCTACTAGGAACTGCCCTGTGGGTCGGGGTGGAAACTACGACAGGATGGGGTGTCCCAACTCCTGCAAGAGCTGCAATCTGGCGTCCTTCCACCAGGCCGGAACTGTCCCTTGTGGTGCCAGCTGAGGAAAAGGAGGCGATGGAGGCTGATACCCTTGAAACCTCGAAGGAGAATATGGGGGGTAACCAGAAGCCTGGTACCAATAGAAGTGAGGCTGATGATGGTACCCCTGATACATATGGCCCCGCGTCGGGTAACATGGTGTCAGCACATGTGATGGGTAACCCGGCGACGGCCCTCCTGGTGCCGGGTAAAAGGGGAACTGTGGCGGCTAGTAGCCAGGGTTCGTTCTTGTAGGACCTGACGGTGCAGGAGCTGAAGACCCAGAAGGCGGCAGGGCCGAGGGACTGCTGGGAACATGTGGGTAAATCGGCAGCCCTGGGGTCCTGGTTGGAGTCCCTGAAGGTCCAGGTAGCGGTTCCAGTGTCACAGTAAGAAATCCAGAGGCCACTCCCGAGTTGGGAGGGATGAAGACAGGAGCATGGCCTGGAATCGGGGGCCTAATAGGACCCGACGTGTGATCCGAGGCAGGTGAAGGGGTAAAGGAGTGAATACCCCTATCAATGGATCCACTGGTGAAGCAGGAAGCTCGGACAGTAGGCCCGACATAGGAGAAGGAATCCCCTGGCCAGAAGCACTCACGTCCCAGAGGTCCAGGGAAAATGAAAGGTTGGGCAGAGTCAGTGAATCCTGGGAGGAAGAACCCTTGCGGGACAAGGGGATGCCTGGAAGCTGGCTCTGTGCGACGTCGGGTACTACAGACTGACCCGACAGGAGAGCATCGGCCAAGCAGTCATCGGGCAGGCCAGCGACCGAATGATTGGTCTCGAGTGGATGACGGAGGAGCCGGCATCCGACTTATCAGTCACGGTCGAGCTGGCAATAGTAGGGCGGGAGTCCGGCTTACCAACCAAGATGTCTGTGCACTCGGCGGCTGAGCCAGAGGGTGACTGATCTACCTGAGAGTTATCGACAGGCCCCAAAGCAATATCCCCTGGGAGGAACACCCTGTTGCCCACCAACTAAGGTGGGGGCCGGCAACCGATCTGCCAGCGAATAAAGAACGAGGGAGCACTTCACGAGGTGGACGCCCACCTGAAAAGCGTCAACTGCCTGGTGATACTGGGTGAGGGGGACCAGTCACGGCACCACTCCATCTTTTTCTTGCACTCAGAGGTGGGTGAAGAGGAAAGTTCCCGCAGCTCCTGAAGCTCCTTTTCTAACGATGCAAGGCGTTTTTCAAAAGGTGGGCATCAACGGCTTTCTGGCGCCTGACACGCGTGGCCTGCATGAAGGACTGGCATATGTGGCAGTCGTCAATTCTGTGTTTTGAGCCTAAGCAGAGGACGCAGTGGGAGCGCTCATCCCCGTGCAGAATCTGAGCGCTGCACTGTGAGCACTTCTTGGTTTTACGCGAAGACATGCATTAAACTAAAAAAAGACATGATGAAAGAAAGTACAGTTACGTAAGAACTTGCCGTAACAGTAGATCTTCGAGAGAGGCTCTTGCAGTAGGTAATTACATATAGGACTGATGCCGGCAGGCGGCAGGACCCCATGGAAAAATTTCTAGCTAGCAGTCCCTGGCGAGGGACCGGCCCTATGTCAGGTGAACGGCGTCAGGAGACGTTGGTATAAAGGGGCGGTCCTGGACACCCGCCTTCCAGTTCTTTCCTGCCACAGGCCGAAAGAGGCCAGACGAGAGAGGAGCGGATATTTCCCTCAATGGAAAAGGAGCTAAAAAAACCTAGGGGGATGGAGGGTGGGAATGTATTACCTACTGCAAGAGCCTCTCTCGAAGATCTACTGTTAGGGTAAGTTCTTACGTAACTGTACTGTCTTACTTTGAGAGTGCTCTTGCAGTAGGTAATTACATATAGGACTGAGTCCCAAGCAGTCTGGAACAAAGAAAGGCACCAGGAGGAGGAAAACTACTCCAGGAAGCAGTTCTAGCCATGCAAGCCTCAAGATAGGAGGCCTTGCAAAACAGCTAGCCAGAAGCCTGCTCTACGGCGAGAGGCAACATCCAAACTGTAGTGCTTCGTAAAGGCATGGACAGAAGTCCAGGTGGCGGCAGCGCAGATGTCTGCCGCAGACACATTCTTGAAACAAGCCACAGAGGCAGCTACTCCTCTTGTGGAGTGGCCTCTGACTTGACCCGGGAGGGTCTTGTGGTATTTGTCATAACAGAAAGTGATGCAATGAGCCAACCACTTACACAGGCATTGCTTGGAAACAGCACTGCCTTACCTTTTGTGAGCAAAAGAGACGAATAACTGATCAGTCTTTCTGAAATCCTTCATCCTGTTGGTGCAGTATCTCAGAATCCGGTGAACATCCATAGCATGGAGTAAACATTCCCCTTAATTAGAGTGCTGTGTAAAAAAGGCAGGTAGCTCTATGGACTGATTTAAGGTAGACTCTGCTACTACTTTAGGTAGAAACTTAGGATTCGTGTGAAGAGCAACTCGTTCCTTGTGAAAAGTCAAGTAGGGGATTTTACACATCAGGGCCTGGAGCTCGGAGATTCTTCAAGCAGTAATGGCCACCAAGAAGAGCGTCTTCCACGAAAGAAACTTCAAATCCATAGAAGCTGCAGGTTCGAAGGGAGGAAGGGTAAGTTTCTCGAGAACAAAATTCAAGTCCCAAGGGGGGGGGCAGGAGTACGGATGGGGGGCCTCAGGTGGAGGACCCCTCTCAGAAAGGTCTTGGAGACCTCCAGTTGAGCAAAAGCTTTGCCCACGAAGGGAACATGATAGGCCGAAATGGCCACCATGTATGTGTACCTTTAGAGAGGAATGGCTGAGACCCAGGTCAAACAGATGACGTAGATACTCCAGCAGAAGCCCCGCTGAACAGGACAAAGGTTCCACGTTCTTGGAAGCAGCCCAAATAGTGAATCTTTTCCACTTCATGGCATAAGTGGATCTGGTGGAGGGTTTTCTGGCCTCCACTAAAATCTCCACCACTTTGGGAGACACTCCAAAACGGGATTGGGCTAGGTCTGCAGGAGCCATGCATGCAGTTGAAGGGATATGAGGCCTGGATGGACCAGGGTCCCCTGATCCTGGGTCAACAAACCTCGAGCTAGAGGAAGAGGAAGAGGAGGATCCTCTGAATATTGTTGTAGAAGAGAGAACCAGATTTGCCTGGGCCAGAAAGGAGCGATCAGAATCATTCTCACTTCTTCTGAAGCTAGTTTCTGCAAGACTCGTGGGATAAGTGGAATTGGGGGAAAGGCATAGACGAATCTGTCCTTCCAGTCTAGAGACAGAGCGTCGCTCCAAAAAGCGCCTCGCTCTGGAACGAGCGAGCAGAAGATGGGAAGTTTTCGTTTGGGGGGATGCGAACAGGTCGACCTGTGGCGTTCCCCAAAGTTGGAAGATATTGTCTAGGACCCCTTGGTCCAGTTCCCACTCGTGAGTCAGAGCAGAAGAGCGACTTAGCTTGTCTGCCAGGGTGTTGTCGATTCCTAGAACGTGAATCGCTGTGAGGTGAAGGTCGTGTTGTGTTGTCCAATCCCAAACCCTCGTTGCCTCCCTGCAGAAAGGGTAGGACCGAGTCCCTCCCCATTTGTTGATGTACCACACCATGCACATGTTGTCCGTCTGGACGGCAAGGTGGCCGGGAAGTATGTATTGGTGAAGGGCTTGGAGAGCGTACAACACTGCCCGAAGCTCAAGCACACTGATGTGGAGAGCTTGTTCTAGCTTGGACCAGGAGCCCTGGGTCCGATGAAGGCCTAGATGGGCTCCCCAACCTTCGCCTGAGGCGTCTGTGGTTAGAGTCTGGGAGGGGGGAGGATGAAAGAAAGGAACCCCCCAAAACAGGTTCTCTCGAACCATCCACCATTGCAAGTCTCGCATCATCGGTGAGGAGATCAGAACTAAGTGATCTAGGTCGTCCACTAGCTGATCCCACTGAGAGCGAGAGTCCACTGAGAGATCCTCATGTGGAGTCGAGCGAGGGACCGCTGGATAGCAGCCGCCATGAGCCCGAAGGGAAGACCGACTACAGAGACCATCCTGCAGTCGGACAACAGACTTATTTGGGTCTGAAGGGTGGCCACCCTGTCCGAGGCAGGAAGGCCTTGCCCGTGGTCGTAACGAGGATCGCCCCAATAAACTGTAGCCTCTGGGATGGGTCCAGATGAGACTTGGAATAGTTGATGGTAATACCCAGGCAGACAAAAACCTGCTGGGTAAGGGAGAGGAAATGCAGGAGTTCCTCCCTGGATGAGGCCGCCAGGAGCCAGTCGTCCAGGTAAGGGAAAACCTGTACTCCCTTGGTACACAGGTGGGCTGCCACCACTGCTAGGCATTTGGTAAATACTCAAGGGGCCGAGGATAGACCAAAGGGGAGCACCTTGAAATGGTAGTGGTCCCCCTGGAACGCAAAACGAAGGTATTTGCGATGAGATGGGCGAATGGGAATGTGCAGATAAGCATCCTGCATATCCACAGCACAAAGCCATGGACCTGGCCGGAGATGGGGCAGAAGGCTCTGCAAAGAGAGCATCCTGAACCTTTTGTACTCTACGTAAAGATTCAGGGAACTGAGATCTAAAATTGGTCTGAGATCTCCCGTCTTCTTTGGGACCAGGAAGAAATGGGAATAGTAACCCGTCCCCTGAAGATGAAGGGGGACAGGCTCTATCGCTTGCTTCAGCAGAAGAGCCGAGATTTCCTCCTGGGCCAAAGGAAGGTGTTCCCGTGAATACGACGAACTCAGAGGTGGGTGGCAGGGTGGTTTCTGAAGAAATTCTATGGAGTGTCCTTCTGCTACGAGCTAGAGCACCCAAGAATCTGTGGTTATCCTCTCCCATCCCAGAAGACAGAGGGAAAACCTCCCTCCTACCGGTTCCTCCGGGGAGTCCGAAGGCAGTGGGAGAGGAAAGGAGTCAGGTGGTGTGGGCAGCGCCGCAGCTGAAGCACCCACTTTTTGGGGGGGGGCTTAGCAGCCGCGGGGGCCCGGCGTTTTGTGGCCCGCTTTCCCTGGGGTTTCGCCTTTGGACAATTCCATCTGCGAAAGGGATGGCAGTGCTGCTGATGGGGACGGTACATGGAATCAACTGATTTCAGAGCCATCCCCTTCTCTTTCAAATCGGTAATGATGTCCTTGACATCACCCCCCAAAAAGCCGACCGACCGGAAGGGTGCTTCCTGGATAGCAGATTGCACCTCCGGGACCAAACCTGACACGCGGAGCCAAGCATAACGCCATAGGCCTACAGCGAAAGCTGAGCTCCGTCCAGCAGTGTCCACTGCGTCGTATGTCGCACGTAGCATGTGTCGACTGGCCGAATGAGCACAGTGGATGAGATCAGCCAACTCCTGCTTGACTTGGGAGTCAGGCAAGGAGTCCAGTTTGGCTTCCACCTGAGTAAGGATGCCCTTCTGGTAGTCCCCCATGTGGCAGATATAGTTCAGGGCCCTAATCCCCAGTGTGGAGGAAGCGTAAATCTTTCCCCCATACCGGTCCAGAGGGTGAGATTCCTTATCAGGAGGTGACGAGCTAAGATGTTTTGGGTGCGCCGACCGGCCGTGAGCGGCGCTAATCATGACCAAGTCAGCATGAGGGTGAGAATCCAGGAAATCAACACCCTCTGGAGCCTGATATAGCCTGTTCAACTTCCTAGGAGGTGGAGCTAGGGCCGACGGCCGTTTCCATGTCGTGGTGACAAGGTCGGCGTGAGGTTCTATCCAGGGTGGCACCAAGGTAGGAGCTGTCACGGGCAGATCCAGATGTTCAGCGAGTTTCAGACGCTGAGGATCTGGTTCCAGGGAGTGCCACTGATGAACCTCCTGGATTTTCTTAAGCAACTCCGTGAAAGAAGGATCCTCCGGAGGAGACTTCAGAGGAGTCCTTGGCCGGGGCTTTGACGGAGAGTGAAGAGGAAGATGAAGAACAGAAAGACTCCCTTTCCTGACCCAGGGGAGGAACAGACCCCTTGGGGAGTCCCCAGGGAAGCGTGTCCTGCCCCTCTCTGGATCCAAATGGGAGAACCCTGAAGTCCGGAGGTGGTGAGGGTGTGTGCCGCCTGGAGCGTACGGGAACCTGGGATGGCACTGTCGCCGGAAGGCGGCTCTCGACCTCTTTGGTGAGCTGAGCCTAGGCCTCAGCCCACCAGAAGGCCAGAGTCTCCTGCAGGTCCACTGGCAGCCGCGAGGGCGGTGGAGGAGGGGGATAAGGATACGGGTTATTCCCGTATGGAGCGTACCCAAAACCCGGCTGCGGGTAGCCCTGAGTCGGGTATTGAGGCGTCGAGTACTGCGGCGTCGGGAAGCCCAGTGTCGGGTACTGTGGTGCCGGGTACTGCGTTCCCGGGTACACCGGTGTCGAATAAGACAGAGGATACCCGGGAGCTGGGGGGGGCTGCCGGAGCAAACTGCCTTGCTGGGAACCTCATGGGCGGGTCCGTAGTGGAGAGCCCAGAGGGCCCAATGGGAACAGAATATCTCCTGGAGTCGATAAGGCCAACGGCAGAGGCCCTGGCGCTGGAGGTACCGACGTCGGAGCCGGCGTCCGGGGAGCCGACGTCAGGTCCGGCGCTCCAGATGGAGGAAGGATTGACGGAGGCAAAAGATCCCCAGCTTTGCCCGGGGATGGAGGGGAAAAGTCCCCGGGGTCAGATTGAGGGGACTCTGGTTCCCCAGACGGCAGTGAAGGCTGCGGGGAACCGGGAACGACGGACCTAGGGCGGTCCGTCGTCGGTTCCTTCGCCGGCCGGATGTTGGACGAGCTGACATGAGGCTTAGAGGCGAGCTCTCAGCGGGCGCCGGAGGAGCCGACGTCTGACTTACGAGAGCCGTCACCGGAGACAGGCCAAGAAGAGTGATCAGCCTGGTCCAGTGGAGAGGAGGCCCCGCATCGCCCCGGAGGGTCGGACGTCTTACCAGCCCTCTCCGGGCGGACGTCAGAGGAGCCGACGCCCGGCTTACCAGAGTCGCCCACAGTGGTAGACCACGAGCCTGCGGCTGAACCAGGGGCGGATGCCTCCAACTGCCCGGAGGCGCCTGCAAGGCCTGAGCGTGAACCAGACGGGCGGGCCGACACCGCCTCAGAAACCTCCAAGACAACCGTCGCACAGTGATCCCCCGGAGGGGATGTTACCTGCGTCCCAGCGACTCCCGAAGGAAACGCGGTGGAGGAGCCTTTGTCCCGGTGCCTCTCCTTGTCCTTCTTCCAATGGCCTTCGGGGAAGTGGACGCCTGCATCAGTTTTTTAAGCTCCTTCTCCACAGAACTCATTTTCTTCTTTAGAAGATGGGCTTCCAGGGATTGCTGCGGCCTTTTCCAGGTAGCCGTGTTAAAACTGAGGCAATGCTGGCACTACTCGACCGGGTGATCGGGGCCTAGGCAGAACAGGCACAGGGAGTGGCCGTCCTTGTGCGGTAGTTGGGCGTCGCACGAATCACACTTATTCTTGTGCTCAGAGGGTGTAGGGGACGGCTAATACACTGATGCTAGTACTGACGTTAGTCAAAAATAGAGAGAGTTTTTAGTAAAAAATGACGAAAGAAGGGCTGACGGGCTAACGAGCTAACGCAGGGAAAGAACTGGAAGGCGGGGTCCGGACCGCCCCTTTATACCGACGTCTCCTGACGCCGGTCACCTGACGTGGGGGCGGTCCCTTGCCAGGGACTGCTAGCTAGAAATTCTTCCGTGGGGTCCTGCCGCCTGTCGGCATCAGTCCTATATGTAATTACCTACTGCAAGAGCCCTCTCGAAGTAAGATCACAAGATACTTATAAAAATGTGGTGAACTGTAGCCAAGTTCACCTCAAGGTCCAACATATACAGGTTGATGGTGGGAAAGAACTGGAGGGCGGGCGTGGGGACTGCCACTTATATACTGTCACGCTGACGTCCCGTCATGTAACGCCGGGGGCAGTCCCCCCCAATGTATTGCTAGCTAGAAGTTTGCCATGCGGTCATGACGCCAGAGGGTGCAGTCCCACCTGTGAAGACCTAGTGCAGGAACCCTCTCAAAGTAAGATCCTAAGAGCCCTAGTGCAGGGCTGAACACAAGCCCTGCGCCAAGCTTTGAAAATTCAGCCCCATGTCTCCAAGCACTGGTGTGGGATTGTTGCCTCTCCACCTGGAGAGACAGTGCTAAAGTCAGGGAAAGACCAACGCTGTAGCCGGCCCGGTGGCGCTGAAGGTTGAGGTGCTGGACGCCACACCTCGCGCCACACCGGGGATCCAAGTTCGGGAACAAGCTCGGGGAGCCGGGGGTCGGCAGGGGAGGACTGGGAATGAGCATCTGAAGACAGCTTTCATAGTCCAGGGGAGGGTTTGGGGACTTCCCGTTGCTCTGGCATCCCCTGGCGGAGGCTGGGGGCACTGCAGAGCATGGCAGCAGAAGTCTGGGGTTTGGAGCACGGCAAGGACATCTTCCGGGTGCGTGCGGGACGTCACTGCATGTCTGTGCTCCAGGGGGAGAAAATACAAGAAATACCCCCTCCCTTCGGGTGAGGCGACGGCAATCTGATCAGCACAATGACCTCATATCCAATACCGGCCGTCTCTCCGATTTTGCCCTGGGGTCTGGGTCCGCTCGTAGGGGCCGGAGTAGTTCCCAGTTCCTGCATACCCAATGATGAAGTCGGAGATGTCAGTTCAGGTGGGCGGTTGTGTCCAGTGGCTGTGAAGAGACCCTGAGAGATGCCCTGAAGGTAGGGTGCATAAATAAATACTACAAAAAAAAAAAAAGACCAACGCTGCATTGTGTGACCATTCAAACCCCAAGAAATGCTGCGCAACAGATTCAACAAGGCTTGGTGGATTTTTTACCCTAATGTTGTTTTTCCCTACTTTTTACACTTTGAGCTGCAACCCTAACTTGTGCATTAATGGAGTTGTTTTTTGTGCAATTAATTTTCTGTCTTTCTGAAATGGATAGTACCTCGTACCTGTATTATGCAAAGTCAGTAACACACGAGTAACTGACCCTGACCTGTAGCTTGTTTCACATTGTGTGAGGAAAAAATTAAGTCCATGCACATATCGTTTGCTTTTTCATACTTAGAGTCTCATTTTTGTCTTTTTGTTTTCAAAAAAGGTGCCAAAAAACCCAATATCTGAAAAACAGGCGAATGTACATGCACATGGACTTCAATATATGTTAATATTTTTCCGCAAACATTCACTCACCAGAAAAATACCACCATACAAATGTGCTCTGGTGCACAACCTGGAAAATACATTTTGAGTGGGATATAAAAGTTTCCACTTATGTGGCCATGAGGGAGGGTGGTGTCTTGCAGACTAGTGAAATTCTGGAGAACAAATATTAAAATATGTCAAAATTATCATTAAAAGAAAACAGGTGGGAAAAAAAGAAGTGCAAATGCACAGTGTTTCACCAACTAGCAAGTTACCACTCATCCTCACAACCACATACACTGGTGTCTACCAGAATCAGATGCCATGTCAGTTTCGCACAATGACAACTGCCACTTAATTGCACAGTTTCCTTCAGACGTCTGCAAAATTTGGTAACTTTAAAATCCCACCCGAGATGTGTTTTTGGGGTGCAACTCCAGAAATACATTTCAAGTGGGATTTAAACGTTACCACTTATGTACTCATCTACAGCTGAGCCTGATTCAAGAGCTGAAATCAGCCGGCCCAGTGGTGCTGAGGTTTGAGGCACTAGACGCCACACCTCGTGACCTGGGTTCGGGAGTGAGCTCAGGGAGCCGGAGGTCAGATGAGGAGGAGAGGATTGAGCATCTGATGGACTTCTCTCCTCTCCTGGGTGGGAGGGGGGATATGGTTCTGCAATGCTAGTGGCACCCAGTGGAGACAAAGGGGAAGATGGCGATCGTCCTACGGGTGTGAGCGTGCATGTTGTGCGCTGGATGACACTGCACATCTGTGTCTCGGGGGCAGAAACTAGAAAAAGCCCTGGCACCTGGGAAGGCAATGGTGGGTCCAGTGGACAGCCCCCACGCTCAGCACAGAGTCTTCCCCAGGCAGCCTCCCCCAGGCAGCCTCCAGATCTCCTCCCATGCTCTGGCCACTCTACTAGATTCTAGATAGAGCACCAGAGGAGCAAGACGGTCCCACCTTGGGGGGCCCAGAGCCGGGGTGGGTTGGGGGGTCGAAGTGTGGCAAGGAGAGATCCCGGGATGGAGGCTATGCCTCAGGAGACCTCAGGCAGAGCAGGAGAAAGACGGTCCAAGCGACCACACAAGAGAGAGTCCTAAGGGGCCAGTGAGAGGAGCAGAAAGAAAGCTGAAAAGAAAAGAAAAAAAGAGCTGAAGTCACAGTGCTCCACTTGACACCATAACAGCCAGACCCCCTCCTTAAATAAAGCAAAAAATATACAACTCTATTCCTGTTAATATGTTTCATTTCTATTCTAGTCAGACTCCCAGTGTTGAATAGCTCTGAAGAATCCTAACCCCATTCATCATCTTCCTCCTCTATGCCCTCGTCTTCTTCATCCTCCCCAGTAGTAGAGACACTGGTATGACTGGTTTGCATGTTGTTTGCTGCAGTGGATTTCATTTCAGTAGTTGTTACTCTGTCCACATCCTCCAGGGTCTGCAGAACAAACACAAAGACCAGGGAAGTAGCTCGTAATTACGCAAACTTTAACAACCCCAGCCTCAAACACAAGGCAATAATTATCAAACACACATTACAGACAGGATTCTCAAACAGTCAGGGATTCTGCCAGTGTGCCATGACTGTAAGACATACTGGTGCCCACTTTACTAACAGCCCCCAATTGTGAAGATTGTTTATGATTGTACACTCTGATAAATCATTTGGGCACAAATGAAACCAATAAAAGTGTTAGGTGCTGCCATATGGGACTATGTGAAACAGACCGATTTTCTGAGGCTAAGCGTTAGTAATACTTTCCCCTCAATCTGGAGTACTTGTGACATACAAAACTCACTACCACTAGAGATGCAGCAAAATTTAATTTCGCCGCACGAGATATTTCACGAAATTCAAGCATTCTGCGAAATATTTACATAAGTGCAAAATCGGAATTTAAGCCGTAAACATTGGAATTTCATCTTGAATGGCAAAATTCCACTGTTCATAGGCAAAATTCCACATTCCCTGGTAGAATTTTACATTTCGCGCCCATGAAATATTTCATAAAATATTTCACAGAATGAAATTTGTGGATTTCGCCCATCTCTAACTACACCACAGTTGAGAGTGTGGCGATTTTAGAAACTAGTATTATAACCTTGGGGAAAATCTTCAATATCAAATCCTGCCTAAGGACTTAAAAGAATGGTTTAGGATGGGGGGCAGCTTACTACTATTGTGTCTTGCTCATTTTGACCAATTAAATTACTTTTTTGTAACATGATTGTTTTCCGGAACCACAGGGAGAAATTGTTAGCCATTTCTCTCACTCACGTAGAGAATCTGATCACTGCTTTACAGTAGCGGAAGAAGCACGGCTTGTTCAAGCTTCTCCCATCCTAGATGCTTTCTATGTTTCAATAAAAATATCACATGGGTCAACAGTTAAGGTGTCCACTTGCTTGTTGGGGGACTGCAGGTTCCATCCCCAAGCCTATCGGCAGTGGCAGAAGATGGCATAGCAGTCCCATGGATTCTCTCTCTCTCCTCCCCAGCGATTCTCAAGGGACAGCTGCTTTCTGGTGGCCCTGTGGTGAAGGGGAGCCATTCCACGAGAAACAGCATTTAGTTCAAACCTCCATTCTCCTAATGTCAGCTCAGAGGAGTCCCACTGATGCCAGTGTACAGAGATGCCAACACCAAGCCTTACTAATACACCAGGTCATGGAATCACAACATCCCAAGCATGGCAAAGCAGTAGCTGTGGCTGCCTCATTACCTGGGGAGCGACTTTCTCCCTGCTCTGCCAGCAGTCAACATGGACCAGCAGATACTGCACTGTGAGGAGGGATCAACTGTAGCTCAACGTGTTGGTGGCAGTACAACTGTTTGGGGAGCCAATCTCAGTGGCAGTTCTAGGAGGTGCAAATATATGAACAAAATGTGGCTCTGGCAGGAACCCAGCATGGCAGGAGTAGGTGAATTTTGTGGGAGTAAGCATGGAAAAAGGGAATACAGACAAGGATACAAAATATATGACTGATTTTTTTTTTTTTTTTTAACTAACTTGGTCCTTTCCTTGTTTTTTGTTTGTTTTGTTACACATCACATCTTGTCTTGTACAGCTGATCTTTATCTAATGTGGCTGTTTTTTTTTTTTTTTTGCAAGTACAAATGTTTTTATTGATCGACTACAAGTATATTTTAAGCAAGTTTATTGCCATTTTGTCTACAATCATTGTCAAACCAAGGTGCAAATGCTGCTCATTTATTGTTTTTATGAAACTCTTTGCCCACAAGAACATGAATTAATAAGGAGATCAATAAGATCATTAAAGCGCTAAAGAATTGTGAGGGAAAATGTCATCAGTGTTGTGTCCTTACGCTGCAGTTCATACTGCGGTCTGACAGGAAACTGGAGGCAGAATGCCCACTGTAGTCTCTATCCCTGCTCCCCTAACAAAATTGGTTTCTCCTGCTGAGAATCCCACTTGTCTAATTTGTTCTGGATGTCCTTCATATAATAGTTTATTTTTAAGTTCCAAATACACACTCAGAGGTTTGAATATTTAGGATCCTTTCTGCAAGTATAGGATTCCATTTAAAATTTCTCCCCCTCGGGATGATCATGTGTCTTTCTGCCTGATTAATGCTCGAAATATGATTAGGAACATATTCATCCTCCTCACATCCAGAAATAATTTTATTGGGAACCAGAGGAAGCATCTTCCCACACCTCAAAACTTTCAATCATCTGCAGCAAGAAGATAACTGAAATGGCCAGATCTAAAATTGACCCACCCCACTTGTTGGGGAAAGTTAGCACACCTGGAATATCTTTCTCTATTCTTCCATTTAAGAACCTTAAATTGTTTTCACAAAAGAAAGTTTACACTTGCTTCTCCCAGGTATTTATCTTTTTATCTAGCGAAACTCTTCCTTTAATACAGAAGAAATAATCAGTTTCACTATACACATTATCAAGTGTCTACTCCGAGCTGTTCCTACTCTAGGATTAAAGTTTCCATCGAACATTACGTTTACTCTAGATTCTAAAGTCATTAAATTATGCATTAACTCATGTAGTTCATTAATGATGTTACTGTATTCAATACTTGTTAAGGAGGAAGGAACATCTACACTGACTAGAATGACACAGATTTGTGCTAAGTGAGAAACAGATAGCCCAGAAATAATCCTGGTTTGAGTTTATAACTTCAACCTTACAGTCTAAAACAGTTAATAATAAGGTAATCAAATCCCCTTTATGCCACCCAGTCCCAGCCATCTTCCTAGCTGGATTACTGAATTTGTGAAACTCTAGTAGGGAGTTTTCAGTGTCTGTGTCGTGTCAAGTCAAGCTTCCTGTAACATAATTAAGTGATTTTCTTTTCCTTATTTAGCCATGCATCATCATCAAATTTTGTTTTGTGCCCAGCTATATTTGTTTGTTTGTTGGCTTAATAAGTAAACACACTGGAACAAAGGTTCCATTTGCAGGTGCGACTCACACAATTTACAAAACATACATTATATTCAATAGACAATACAACAAATCAAGACAGCATACATTGACATTTAAGTAAGCCAGTAATATAAGAAAACCATTTTCCATTAAAAGTGGTGACAATGGTTTGAACCCTTAAATCAAGAGGAAAGCTATTCCATTTAATATATTTCAGCTAAGGATGTCTATGTTATTAAACTAGCATGTTCAGTGACCCTGGTTTGTATTCAGTCATAGTCTGAATCTGTGTCTGACTCTGAGTCAGTCTTGATTCCTCATCGTTGCTACACAATGCTTGCCATTTATTCTCAACTAACGCATCGCTTGCTATAGTCTGATATTTTTGAAATTTCATTTTTATCTTCAGTTTCCTGTTTTCAATTTAACACATGACTACTATTAATTTGCTCTCCCCACTTCCTTCTGCCAGTTGTGTGCAAATGACGGGGTCAACGCAGTGGCTGTGTTAGATGAGTGTCTTGCAGAAATCCAGGCCTAGATGGCATCAAGCTGGCTCTGGGTAAACTTGTCTAGGGTCAAGTTGTTACTGGTGAAACTGGGTCATGTGGGAGCAGTAAAGAAAAGGGACAGTGCCTTGCAGCTACTGCTAAATAGCACTGCTCTATGAGCCAAACAGAAGGTAAGTAATCCGGGTGTCACTGGGGAGGACATATTGATCCTGGAATATCAGGTGTCATCTGTTTTTCGCAGAGGCTTTCATCATCTGCATAATATCACTTGGATCCGAATGTATGTTGTGCCTACCAACATGAAAACAATGTTGCAAGCTTTCGTTACCTCCCGTTTGGACTATTGCAATGCTCCTTACCTAGGGCTATCTGTGCAGCTGATGTATCACTTGCAGCTTGTATTGAACTCAGCAACCTGGCTAATTTGCTCATGCCACTGTCATGGCACTTAAAGCTCCTAAGGTACTCCCCTTCTCTCCAACTCCCGTCTCCTAGCTTAACCTTCTTACTACCTGCCTTATACAGACTACTCGCCAGAGGCCACGTGTAACCCCTGAATAAACTATACGCAAAGTGCTACCAATTGCTTACATGTCATGATGATAACCATGCCTGTACCCAAGCCTGCATCCACAGCTTTTCTTTTACCGTGTCCGTAAGCCATGCCTGTATCCACTGCTTTTCTTTTACCATGCCTGTAACCATGCCTGTATCCACTATTTTTCTTTACTGTAACCACTTCATGATGCAACTCACAATGCCTCAAATGTTCCTTACGTTCTTGTTCATTCTTATAACTTGTATTGTTATCCCGGGTCACCCCTGAAAAAGGGACCTTCCGGGCTCAGTGGGCCTACCCGGTCACCAAAATTTAATAAATAAATAATTGCTGGAACTTCCCATTCTACACACACTACATCGGTTCTCCAGGAACTGCACTGGCTGCCAATGAGGTGGTGCAACAGCTACAAGATAGGTTTGTTGAGATACAAAGCCCCGTACAATTTGGCCCCTAGTCACCTGAAAGACTTCTTGACCTTCTCCACGCCCATCCATCCCCTTTGTTCTTCTGAGGAAGGGCTCCTTGTGATTCCATGGTATTGTTTAAAATCTGCCAGGGGACAGGGTCTTTTGCATTGCTGCGGCCATTCTGTGGAATTTGCTTCCTGTGGAAATTAGAAGGGCTCCCTCAATGGAACTCTTTAAGGTTTTGCTAAAAACCCACCTATTTAATAAAACTCTGGGACCACTTAGTTTTTTATAAAAAATATTTTTAAGCGTGGCATATTTTCAATCTTTGCTGCATTTCATCTCCTGACCTGTTTCATTATGGTTATTTGTATAACAAATGTTTATAACTGGTGATCCCCTATAATGTCTGGATACACATTCCTGATAAAATGCCATAACAATCTGCTAAATTCCAAAATAACTCAAGAGCAGGTTATTAAGCATTTTCTTCCCCATGCTCTCATTTCATTGTATTTGTGCGAGTAGGACAGCTGCTCAGAGGCACACTCGCTCACACAAATGCAGCTACTTTTTATAAAAAATAATGCCTATTCAGCTGTGTGTTAAGTGGATTTTTCACTCACCCTCAGTGTGTGATAATCTCATAAACCCCTCAAGCTTCACTCTCAGGGTTGTGTGAAAAATCCTCATTAAAAACCCCTGCACAGGCATTATTCTTTATTGCCCCAATACGTCACTCAGAGCCCAGGATGGATGCCCAACAGATAAATTTGCCTTGCCGTCTACCCATTATGAAGCTGTCTTGATCTGTTGAGCTATTTAGATAATTTTCTATTACGGTTTTCTTCTTCTTCTGCAGAAATTAGTTATTGGTTGTTGCGTTCCTGTTTTTTTGGTCTTGTTCTTTCCTTTTTTCTTCACTTCAACCTCCCTCCTTGACTTCCTTTGCTTTTGAATCTGTTTCCCTTCCTCAATAAAATTTCTCAAAATAGTTTGATTAACATTTATTCCACTTTTCAAGCCTATCAACTTTTTTTAGAATCCGTTGTTTGATTTCTTGATCTTTCAATATCTAAAAAATGTAACCACTTGCAAGCAAGACTTTATACCTATAGACAATTTTAAGGTGTTCCCATACCAATGAATCCATGAAAATGGGCTTTAAAAATTTTGTAAATTGTTATTTTAGCATAAAAAAATGTTCATTTTTGGTGCACCTTTTAAGTACAGGGTTGGTAGTTTATTTCCCTCATTTCTTGTTTTCTTTTTTTTTTCTTTATTGAAATGTAATATCGAAATCTGAATCAGCTATTGGATACATCCCTCCTCTTTTTAGCTTTCACTGTAGCTGGCATTGTTTCAATTCCCTTATTTTTATGGAGGATTTCCATATTTCTTTGATGTTTTGCTCATTACTTCTTTCAGAATTTGGTGCTCCTTTAAATCTTTCTGAGACCATACTTAAGGAAAGGTTAGAAGGGAATCTGGACGAGCATGGTCTCCAAGTTGCGAGGAAGCATGGGTTTCTCAGAGGGTAATCATGTCAAACAAATCTGACTGACTTCTTTGACTGGGTCCCTATAACACTGGACATAGGCCAAGCACTGGGCAGCCTTTACCAGGACTTCAGCAAGGCCTATGACTCTGTACTCCATAAGAGTTTGACCAGCAAGTTGTTAGATCTCAGGGTTGGAGACAAGCAGATCAGGAGGGTGGATAAGTACCCGATGAACAGGACCCAGAGCACAGTGGGTGGCAGGTAAGCTATCTAGCACCAGGGAGGTCAGATGCTGGTGCTGCCTTTATTGGATTTTATCTCCTGAGGAAGACCAGAGCCCGTGGGCTCTGTGCTCCCCAGATGGGCACCCCCAACCCATCAGAGGCGCGTTGGTCATCAGGATGACCGTTGGCTCGAGGCGGACAAATGGGATCCCTTCCTGCAGGTGGGATGGGACGAGCCACCACTGGAGGCCGTCCCACATCCTCTGCGTCACAGAGATCAGCTGGTTGAGATGACTTGAGCGCTCAGACCACTGGCTGGCCAGTTTCCACTGAAGGGAACGCATATGCCAGCGGGCCCATCGGACCACGCTGGTGCAGGCCGCCATATAAATCTGCTGTTTTTCTCTTGACCTGTTGATTGTCTCTGAAGCTGTACTCCTTTATTGCCTTTTACTGAAAGCTGTTCTCTGTATTGTTACTGCTTCCCTGTATTATGTAAATGAACTCTGTATTGTTACTGTACCTCCTGGGTCGTGCCTGAAAATAGTCACCTGTTTGGCTAGCGCACCTACCAGGTAAACAAAAACTAAATAAATAAAAATAAATGTAGCCCAGAAGACGCAGGTTCCTGGGCAGGGCGTGATTGCCCATCCAGAAATGATTGGGCAAAGGAGAAGAGAACCTCCGCCCTGTCCACCGGAACCAAGTTCTGGCTCAGCAGGAGTCAAGCTCTGCCCCAATGAACTGAATCACCTGCGAAGGCACAAGTTCCGACTTGGCCTCGTTGACCAGGGGGCCAAGGTCAAGGCAAATCTGGAGGGCCAGATCCCTGGACCGCTCCACCTCCAGCCTGGAGGGACCTGCTATCAGCCAGTTGTCCAGGTAAGGGTACAGCTGGATCCCTCGGCGCCTCAGGTAAGCCGCCACCACTGCCTTGCATTTGGTGAAGACAGGTCGAAGGGCATGGCTTGGAACTCGTAAAGCTTTCCCTTGGCTCGGAAGTGGAGGAACCGTCAATGGGATGGATGGATTGGGACATGAAAGAACTTGTCCTGAAGATCTAGGGAGCAGAACCACATGCCTTGCTCCAGGGATGGTATGATCTGAGCCAGAGTTACCATCCAGAAGGTGCGGGACCTGAAGAACTTGTTCAGGTCGTGCAGATCTAGAATGAGGGCACCGGACCCCCAATCCGTTTCAGTACCAGGAAGTACCTGGAAACGAACCCTGGGTCTGAAGGCGAGTCCGCCACTCTGCGCACCACCTCCTTGGGGAGGAGCTGAGCTAAGCCGTCTCAGAGAGCCGACTGAGAGGCTGCGGACAACAGATCTCTCTGTGGGGCGCGGGCTCAATATGGAAGGGCTCGCTCGAATTCCAGAGGCAGGCCTCGACCGACCTCTTCCAGAACCCAACAGTCCGTGGTGATAGCGGACCAGGCAGAAAGGAAGTGGCTGAGCCCGCCCCCCACCGCAAGGTCCCAGCGGAGGTGTGACAGGATTGAGGGAGGCACCCCCAATCCGTCACTGGGCAGACTTGGAGGAGGGTCTGGCGGAGGAGCCACCAGGACCTTCCCCCCCCGGGCTTCCTGCATGAGGAGGCTACGGACTTGGGCCGAGGATGCCAAGACTGAGCCTACTGGCCCTGCTGTTGCTGGGCCAGTCTGGCTGCAGGAGTGGACAAACAAAAGGGCCTGCGGTTCTGATGCTTGGGGCCCTTGTTCTTCTGGGCAGATGTAGTGGAGTCCAAGGTGGCACTGGACTTCTCTATACGTTGGAGGTGGCCCTCCACCCCAGGCCAGAACAGATCTATGCCAAAGAAGGGGACATCAGCCAGCTTGTGTTGTGCATCAGTCGCAAAGATCGAGATGCGCAGCCAAGCCCTGCAGTGCATGGCCACTGTGGCTGCTACTGAACAGGCACAGGAGTCACCAATGTCCAGAGCCATCTGGAGTTGTTGCTTCGTCACTGCCCTACCATGCTCCTGGACCTGTTTGACCGTCATCTGGAGGTCCGCCGGAAGATGAGGGATCACCTCGTCCAGACAGCCCAAGAGGGCTTGGGAGAAATGTGCCATGAAAATAGCTGAACGGGCCTGACGAAGGCCGATGGAGGAGGCTGCGTAGACCTTCCTGGAGTGGTCCAGTTGTTTGGATTCCTTGTCCGTGGGTCTGTCCACATTCCCTTTGTTGCCTGAATGCCGAAAGACAGAGTCTGCCACCAACCCCACCACAAAGGGGTGCTCCGAAAACCTTGAAATGGACCCCATAGGGATCACATACTTGCGGGCCATGCGGGCAGAAGGCACAGGGCAAGATGCAGGATGCTGCGACAGCTCCAAAACTGGGCCCACAATGGCCTCAGAAACTGGAAAGGTCTCCATCGAAGTATCCCCTTTGTCCAGAATCTCTGTGAGGGGATACTTGGCCCGTTTCTGCACAGGCTTGAGCTCCATTCCCGTGAATTTGGAAATGAGCCGACAAATACCAATCAGCAAGGTAGAGCCCTTGTCGACGGAGAGACACCCAAGAGACTTGGCATCGACAGGAATTGAGAACATGGAAGAATCTTCGGACTCCAAGGAGTCCTCATAAAGCAGGCGACCACCCATGTCACTCTCAACCTGCCTTGAGCGGTCGGGAGTAAGAGTGACCACCAACCGATGGGGTAGGCCTTGGGCCAACTGAGATTCCTTAGTAGAGCCCCAGACTTCGGTTGCTTGGGCGGTGGTTCCACCCAGATCGGTGGAGTAGTTGGCTTTGGCTGAGCCATCGAGGCCTTAACCAGCACCTCTGTAACAGTGACTGACGTCGGTCACTTGGGTGAAAGCCACTTAATGGTCGGGGTAGAAACCGGAATCGGTTTCGACCCGGACAGGACCAACTGCTGCCACATTAGGTCTTTGTGGCGCTCCCACAACTTGTGTTGGAGTCTCTCCTCACCCGAGGAGGATGAAGACAATGAGCGGCACTGCCACTTACCATGGTGTTGGGAGTGTGATCGCCAATGAGGGCGAGTCTTGTCCGATGTTGAAGTCGAGGAACGAGACAGAGACCTCGACCGTCTGCGAGGCCGACAGGGGACCTCAGGTGGAGTCAGGGAAATACACAGCTCCTCCTGATCAGGTTTCTTGGGGGATGGGTCCTGCCCAGTGGGCTGAGCCGATCCGTCTGTGGGCACCGGAAGCACCAGCGTCCGAAATAAGGAGTCGTCGGCCGGATCGGGCAACAACCTGCCAATCAGCTCAAGACAAATCTCAGCCGCGACAACAGGTGTCTCAGCCACCTGGTCTGACGGGGTTACCGTGAAACCAGCAGCCTCGGCCGCGACTTCGACCAAAGTCAAAATGGGTTTCCTGTGAGCGGGACCGCTCCCAGTCCCAAGAGCATCGACATTACGACTTGTCCTTTTTCTACTCCTTCTTCCGAGAGCACAAAACATGCAACCTTGAAGGGCCCTCTCCCTCAGTAGAGAGGGACTGGCACAACTCCTTGAAGGAAGCCAAATAGGAGGATCCCAGCTGTAGCGGAATTAAGGCCGAAGCTGAAGAGGAGCCCGCCGCTGCCTGAGCCACCTCTTCCTCATAGGCCTTAAACTGTTCCAGCTGCTCTGCAGACCCCGCAGCCGCAGAGACCATCCAACGGGCTTAACCGGCGGGCAATGCTTTTCCGGTCGTCCCAGTTGAAGTCAGGCAGTGCTGTCTTCCAGAATCGAAGGTGAAAATGACCGAGAGAGATCGCAAGCCTGCAGATCATGGTCATGTCCCAGGCAGTAGACACACACAGCATGTGGACTGAATCGATACATCTTCTTCCCACAGGGTCACCGGCGAAACCCAGGAACCGATTTGTCTTCCATCGTGGTAGTGAGAGAAGAATGCGAAGACGAAACTAGAGAGAGTTTTAAAATAAGTTTTGGAAGCGAATCCGAAGAGTATCGAGCCAGGGCCAACTACACGTGGGAGCACTAAGGAGGAAACCTGAACCTTCCAGCAGAAAGGAAGATCTGGCGTCATGGAACAGAGCCGAGGGTTATACCACCTGGGTGGCTGGGAGAAGCCAGCATAAAGACTTTCCGACACATCTTAAAGCGGCAAGGTACCTGCCAAGAAGTGTGGATAGAACAACATATCCACAATCCTAGAATCATATCACACTTCACAGATGTAGGCTGCTTCCTGGAAGACATGAGTGTCTACAACATTCTCCGAATAGCCCAACTTGGGGGAGTTTTCTCAGTAGTAAGGCAGCTAATTGTAGCTGAGCTAATTTTTGGTGTGACACGGAACCTTGACTCGGGGGATTCTGCTGAAGCATAATCTGGAAAGGCTCCCAAACTGCCATATTGACTAGAGTGAAGGACCAAGGCCTTCTTTGCTACCGCGGAGCTATTAGGAGAACATATTTTTCCGAGAACTGCTAGGATTAAGGGAATCAGTGAAACAGGGGAAGTTCCACGGCGGCCCAAGACAGCACATGAACTGTAGGACACATGTGTCAACTGAAAAATCTTGGGATCTGAGCACTGCCCCAAGATGTGAAGTCTATATCTGTGGTCCTAAACCTCTGGCTATACAGCGCTGTGACGTAAGCAACTGAGCTGCAAACCTAGAGACCTGGGTCAGAATCCCACAGCCTACACTTGCATACTGTGTGACCCTGAGAAAGTCACTTAACTTTCCTGTGCTACCAAACAGCACCTGGAAACAAGCTTTGGCTTAGTGTACCTTTCCAGGTTAAACAATTTCCCATTTCCCTTTATTTTCCCACATGACGAAACATTTGCTTGTTCAGCAACCATTCCCCAGGGTGTACACACTGCTGGCTGAGCCGATCTGCCTGAGAATTCATCTCCCCTGCTGGATGAATCAACGAAAGGGATTCCAGATAGCTTTTTCCACATTTAGGACTTTGTACACATCAGTCAGCATCACTTTACTTCTTGTGCCACTGTGTGTGTGTGTGTGTGTGTGTGTGTGTGTGTGTGTGTGAGTGTGTGTGCAAGCCCGTCACTGCATTGTCCGTTTAGACTTTCACTGACCTTGAATTGATCAGATCTTCAAGTAAATCAACACCACATAAATTTCTCTCCTTTCTAGGACATTTATCTGGAGGTTTTGTTTTTCTGTGATCACAGCCCCTGCACCAACAACTGATCCGATACCACCACCAGTCAGGCAGGCTAGGACCGAGTGTCAGAATCATCTCCCACTCCCATGGTGGTGATAGGGGCAAGCCTCTCAGGAGGTTTTGTGTTTCCTATCACAATTCTAGCAACTTATTAACAGAGAAAAAAATCCATACTGGGACCTGGTACTGCTCCAAAACTGGGAACCCATGAGACTGAAGATGAACTTGAAGTGGTCCCTTATGCTGTGTGGACTGGGGGACTGTCCCCCATCACATGAGGGCAATGCACTGAACATCCTCCACTTGGGAAACACAAGAACGGCCACCTACTTGTCGTCCAAGACAGATACACCAAAATGAAACTAACCATGACTGTTTGAAAAACAACTAGCACAAGTAACGAAGCACTTCGAACTGGGAATAGGAAAATCCCAGTGCACCATCTTGAAAGGAAATGGCCTACAAAGTAAAAAAGAAAAACAATCGTAGAGTCCAGACCAGCACAGACAGGGCCAGCTAGGACAGAGGCCCCAAGTCATGCACCCTGATGCTGTAGATATGCTCCCAGCCAAAAGGAAATTGGCAGGCATCCTGCCCCAAACAAGCAGGGCAATATTGATATGGGGAAGGGGAAAAATAACCCCCGCCTGACAGTTGAAGAGAAACTGTCTGACATTTGTTCTTCTTCTGCAGAAGCATAATGCCAAAGCAAGTCACATTCCTTAAACTAGGCAGCACAAAGATCTGTTCAAACAAGAATCAAAAGGAAAAAAAGAATAGACCACTACTTGCAGAAAGGGGAACCACGGTACAATCCAACCACAAATTTGAACTAACTTAACAACCTTCAGCTGAAACAATTAACCTGCAGAAATAGCTTACCTTGCATCAAAGGTAGCAGGGCAGGGAATCACAGGGGAATTCATTAGCAAGGAGTTGCCCAGACACAAGTTTTAAACTACACTGACAGAGCTGAGCACAGCACAGATAAACTAATCTAGAAGAGCCCTTGGAAACCTGTTACTACCCTATCAAACAGAAAAAAAAATTAAGCACTGCAGCAACAGAAACAAATGTAAAACACCCTACAGGACTGGTTGCCAGAGACTGGAGAACAACCACAATTAGTGTACCTTTTAATCTCATACAACAGAGGGCAAATGAACATATAGGCACACAATGTTAACTAAAGAAACAAAAGCTTTGTAAAACAAAAACAGGAGAGGAAAAAAGCCCCAAAACTATAAAACAATCAAACAGGTGAAAAGAAACAGGTGAAAAGCCAGAACATACAACTAACAGAGACCCAATGCCTACACTCAGTGGCAGTAGCAGAACAAAATGGCGACTTGCAGAGCTCTGTCCTGATCCCTGATGCCAGTACAGATAACTGCCAGTACAGCTGGCCCATCGCAGCATACCTCTCAACTGTCCCTGATTTTCAGGGACGTCCCTGATTTTGCCTCAGAATTTTCCTCTGTCCCTCATAAAATTTGTATTTTTGTGACAGAACAGTGGGGAGTAAAAGCACAAAATAATGTCAAACATTAAAGTAACAGACTTGTTCTTCTTCAGAAAATGCATCTTAATACCAATCCCTTTATTCTATCAGCTTTCTGAGTGCATAGTACCAATTTTTAAGATGTGTCCCTGATTTGGGGTCTTTGTCCCTGATGTTTTTAAGCCTTGTCCCTGATTCCTAAGGCAAGAGGTTGAGAGGTATGCATCGCAGTCCCTGCACCTCTGACCAGGCATCCCTCCATCACCAGATCCCGACAGGAAGGGTGAAGAAGAGGAGGCATTGGTCATGCCCTTGTGGCTCCATCTGTGTAAGGTTGGTTAGCCCCATCACCCTCAGCTCTCATTTTTTGATTTTGTTCTGTTACTGCCATTGAGTGTAGGCATTGGGTCTCTGTTAGTTGTTTGTTCTGGCTTTTCACCTGTTTGATTGTTTTGTAGTTTTGGGGCTTTTTGCCTCTCCTGTTCTTGTTTTACAAAGCTTTTGTTTCTTTAGTAAACACTATGTGCCTATATGTTCATGTGCCCTCTGTTGTATGAGATTAAAAGGTCCAATAATTGTGGTTGTTCTCCAGTCTCTAAGAAGGTACAAAGGGGTCAGAGGATCAGCCGCAGCAAGTCGAGGAGAAATTCAATAGTCCTTCTCAATAGAAAATGGGGAATCCGAATCTTCAAGGCCTAAAATAGCTGGCAGTATAACTTTTGCAAAGTTTAGAAGGTCGTCTCCCTCAGACAGCTCAAGAATTCTCAAGTTGAGTTCCCGGGCTTGGTTCTCTACTGTTTCCAAGTACTGTCGGAGGACGGTATTTTCTTTTACCAGCTTGACTGTCACATCCGCCGACCTGAGTACCGAAGGGTCTGCTCTCTGAACAGTGGCCTCACACTGCTCCATTTGTGATTCTAGTGCAGTCACTCTTGGGGTAAGGCTGTCACATTTCTTACCAAGATCCTGTAGAGTTTTTACCAGTTGGTGTAACACAGACTGGATAGTGGTGAGACAGTTTCAGTTGATTCAGGAGCAGGATCTACAGTGGCACCACAGTGCCCACGCCTCTCATCCAAATTCTGATGTTTGGGAGTAAAGAAGTTGCCTGTAGCTGTAGCAGACCCTTTATTCTTCCCCATTTTGACGTTTAAGTAGTAGGGGGCAGTTCAGTTAGCCTTCAGAAATCAATTTCTCAACTTTTGGGTGCAGAAAAAGTATTTCTTTAAGTAAAATCGTAGTTTTCTCGCAGAGCTCAAGCGAAGTGCTGCTTCCTATCATGTTGCTCAGCAGCGCCCCCAATCGGACTCTTGTTTTAATGGCACAAGTCCACAATAAAGGTACAAAGGTAGGGTCATAAGACATATATAATACCATTTCATCCATCTGGACGTAAATCTTTCCTGCCTTTCATTTAGCGCATACGTTATCTTCACTTGTCTATAGATCTGCTTCACCATCCCTCGCTAAGAGTCTATTGTTGGGGGCCAACGACTATAAGCCAGCGCTTCATTCTACATTTTCCCTAAAGCTATACGGATGCCCAGTAGGTATTTTACATGATGGTCATGGTATCCCTAGGAACTCTGAGAAGCAGGAATAAACCTGTGGTCAGGTAGAAAGTCTCTTAGATTACTCATCTAATTTCCTTCCCCAAAATATCGATACAGAGTGCTAAAGTAGGGCGTCCCCGGAATATACTGTGTGTGTGTGTCCTGCTTTTGACTCCCCACAGTTCCTCCAGCACTGTGCTGTAAAGGTTTATTAATTTATTTAAATTTTGATGATGGGGTAAGCCCGCTGAGACAGACAAGTCCCTTTTTCAGGAGTGACCGAGGGAAAAAAAAATTCCACGAGTAGATTACAATACAAAATTAGGATACACCGTCACTAACATGAGGAAAAATAAGAACAATCTGACAGAATATAGCAGTAAATTAGCTGAACGTATGCAGAGAGAGAACATCAGTTTCCTCCGTCATTGGATGATGGTTCTAAAGTAATCCAGTGGCTTGTAACGAGAGTCTATAAGGGTACAGGAACCCATATGATGCAGCAGGTAAGCAGATTCATGAGAGGGTCACGCACAGCACCATGAGCGGTCCAATGGTTTGTATTAAGGTCCATAAGGGTGCAGGCGCTAGAGTGTTGCATTAGGTAAGCTGTTAATTAGAGGCTGTCACCCAGTACAGGTTCATAGTACAGTCTAGCTTGTTCCAAGTATGAGAGTGGGGAGAGAGAGAGAGAGAGAGATTTAAGGGTAAAAGTGGGAGAGGTGAAACAAGAGGGAGGAAAAGGGGTTATGGAAAGATGAGGCGTCAGAAGAGGCAAGGGAGAGGTAGGGGAAATGTAGAAAGTAAGAGAAAGTGGTAGAAAAGGGAAAGGGTAGCTGTAAGGGCAGGGGGGTGAGGAAGCTACAAGGTAATATAGGAGGGGTTACATGCAAGTACCACTACAGGTTGGGGAAGTAAAGATGATTTCCTTAAAGCTTCTCTTAAACTGAGGAAGAGACATACATGATAGTAGACTAGGTGGAAGATTATTCCATTTTTGTGCTGCGGAAAAAGCGAAGGTGCGCCTTCCCACAACAAGGCGGGCTTTGGGAATGTTGAGCAGATGGAGGTGGGAGCAGTGGAGGGTCCTGGGGAGGGTTTTCAGAGTGAGCAGATTGGAGAGGCTGGGATGGGAAGGGAGGTGAGTGAGTTTAAAGGCAGTCCATATTACTGGGAAGTCCAATTTGGGCTCGAACGACGGCCAATCTAGAGACCTTAGTACGTCACAGTAGTGAGCCCGAGCAGGTGCACCAGCCACAAAACGGGCA
Organism: Neoceratodus forsteri; assembly: GCA_016271365.2. NCBI lineage: Eukaryota > Metazoa > Chordata > Ceratodontiformes > Ceratodontidae > Neoceratodus > Neoceratodus forsteri. The sequence continues at coordinate 1,401,597,857 of CM057453.1, forward strand.
ACTCTGTGGTAGGCTTGTTTGAGTTTGGCCAGATTTGAGGACTTGACTGAGTGGATTATGCGTGCGCTGTAGAATAAACAAGGGAGGAAGGTGGCAATGGCAATGTTTTTCCTCGCACAGGGAGTTAGGAACGGGGCAGTGCGATATAGTAGACCAAGTTTCTGGTTTGTAGCCTTAAGGACACTGTTGACAGGAATGTCAAGGGATATGTTTGGGCAAGATATGGAATTTTTGAAGTCATGAAGATTTACAGACTTACACATTTTCCACATTCTTCTATAAGGAGACACATACCTTAAGCATCTCAATTTCCAATTCTTCATCACTTTCTATCACATAAGAAAGGTCTGCTCCCTCATCCACTGCAGACTGTAGAAGAAAAAAAGTAAACGCTCAATTCGCTACTTGCCAAAAAACATATTAAAAAATCCTTTTTCTAATGGGAATCATTGCACCATCACTCATGTCAAATATCTAATGCAGTCAGCTACCTTTTACAAAGGATACACAACTGCAAGGGGATAAGTCCAAATTGCCAAGTAAAATTAAAAGGATTCTCTCCCAAACAACAGCTACCTCATCCGCTCTGAGCACGGCAAATTATTTGGTCATATGACTGCATTTTCTACCCATCATTCCCCAGATCTTCAGCAGGGAATTCTCACTCGGGAATAACCACTTGTTATTCTCAGGGAACACTGCAGCAATGTAACTGGTCCATGTAGTAGAAGGAGCAGTGCACTGTCTAGTACAACACAGCAATCAAGGTCGACATGTGAGAAGGGTGCGATGTGAGGATGCAGCATGCCTTTGGCCAGGGTGAAATCAATTTATTGCTGCATTTAGGGAGACCTGCATTACAACTGTAATGTGCTCGTTCGAGATTCACTAAAGCAACACGCCATCATATTGAGCTCCACTATCTCTGCAGGATTCCAATCGAAGTACTCCACCCTCTATCAACAATACTGCAGAGAGCCTCACTGCATATATTTTTACCTATTATTATTTTATTATTTCTTAGTATCATGTTATCAGACACCGTAGTGTTTTCTGAATATCTGCTGCCTCTATTGAAATTGTCTAATGCAGTTTGCTACTTAAGCAAACAATGATAATTATCCTGTCCAAAAATATACCAGGAATTTATAATAAGGTATTTAAGCAATGATCAGCAAGGTTAGCTAAATTACCTCACATCCAGTAAATTTAGATTATCTAAACTTTCCTTTAAATACCAGTTCATCAATGTCCTCCAGAAGATCAATTGTCACAGAGCAAAACAGAAACATTTTTCTCATGTAAGGCTTGTTCATGGATAAGGAAAGTCCTCCTCTTGCCCTTTTGTAATTTAATCTAGAACAGACTGGAGCCCACTCATCCATAAAAGTTTAAAAAAAAAAGTTTGTTTTTTTATTTATACTTCGAAGATCAAAATAGTGTTATGTTTGTCACACGTTTTGGAAAAATTCCTTCATCAGTGACACACTGAATTGTTACTGCCACTGGGAACTTAATTTCAGCTTGATCTTTCTGAATAATTTTCATATTCCCTGATGTGCCATGATTTCCTGTATGTTTTTCTTTAGTTCAGGTGTTTTCTCGTTTTCATGCTCCGTTTCTGAATCTTTATATTGTTTTAGTTATTTCTCAGAGCGCAGCATGACTTCCTGCTTTCTCTTTCTTGGAAGTCTTTTGTAATTTACTCTGGACATCTGTTTAGCTTAGAAGCACGAAGTGTCTTTACAACATATGCTATTCTCAAACAATCTCAATTGATGTGTATGCAGCTGAAAATGACAGTGACCTCTGATATGCAGCTAAAAATAACAGTGACCTCTCGTATGCAGCTGAAAATGACAGTGACCTCTTGTATCCAAGCATCTCGGTAAAGTGAAACTTGTCAGAATGCAATTTTATTTTCTCCAGTCACATGTCAGAGTAGTCAGTCAGTGGTCAAAGAAGCTAGTGAACAACCTGTCACTGGTTTGAGTGATGTGGTGCTTTTTGCTCACTCTTTCTGCAGAACCAGAGGGTTCGCCCACTTCAGACTGCTCTTTTTTTAATTTCTCATCCTACAGAACAGTGCAGATGACCAAAAGCAGTAATATACTAGGGCAAAGGGAAAAAAGGCGTAAAAGGTGTGCTGAAGTTTTAAAAAATTGTTCAAAATAAAAACACTTACTGTCCCTTCCCTTGTGCTAAGATTTATCACCATTCTTTACACAGTGAATGTCTAAACTCAGATCTTCAAATTTCAGAAAAGGAAAACAATAAATCTGTTTGTGTCTGCATGGGATTCCAAAGAGAATCCCTACAGTGCTCCCAGGACTACCCCTTACAGTAGAGGCCTGAATCCATAGGGTGCTAAGCTAGAGACATTTGTTTGCACCTGCGTGTAGAAAATCTCAACGTTTCACACCACTGCAGCCTTTCTCAGACAGATCCTCAATCATCTGGCCCATCCGTTAATAGATACTAAAATCATATCATACCTCACGGATGTAGACTGCTTCCTGGAAGACATAAGAATATCTACAGAGTTTTCCAACTAGCCCAACTTAGGGAGTTTTCTAAGTAGTAAGGCAGCTAATTGTAGCTGAGCTGATTTTTGGTGTGACACGGAACCTTGACTCGGGGGATTCTGCTGAAGCATAAGCTGGAAAGGCTCCCAAACTGCCATGTTGACTAGAGTGAAGGACCAAGGCCTTCTTGGCTACCGTGGAGCTATTAGGAGAACATATTTTCCGAGAACTGCTAGGGTTAAGGGAATCAGTGAAATAGGGAAACTTCCACAGCCAAGACAGCACATGAACTGTAGGACACGTGTCAACTGAAAAATCTTGGGATCTGAGCACTGCCCCAAGATGTGAAGAAGTCTATATCTGTGGTCCTAAACCTCTGCCAGTATAGTGCTGTGGTTTAGGCAACTGAGCTGCAAACCTAGAGACCTGGGTCGGAATCCCACAGCCCACACTTGCAATACTGTGTGACCCTGAGCAAGTCACTTAACTTCCCTGTGCTGCCAGGCAGCACCTGGAAACAAGCTTCGGCTCAATGTGCCTTTCCAGGTCAATTTCCCCTTTCCCTTTGTTTTCCCAAATGAATAAACATTTGCTTGCTCAGCAACCATTCCCCAGGGTGTACACACTGCTGGCTGAGCCGATCTGCATGAGAATTCATCTCCCCTGCTGGATGAATCAACGAAAGGGATTCCAGATAGCTTTTTCCATATTTAGGACTTTGTACACATCAGTCAGCATCACTTTACTTCTTGTGCCACCTTACGCGTGTGTGTGTCTGTGTGCACGTGCATGCACGCGCGCACAACCATTACTGCATCGTCCATTTAGACTTTCACTGACCTTGAATTGATCAGATCTTCAAGTAAATCAACACCATATAAATGTCTCTCTTTTCCATGACATTTATCCGGAGGTTTTGTTTGTCTATGATCACAGCCCCTGCACCAACAACTGATCCGATATCACCAGTCAGGCAGGCAGGTATTGAGTGTCAGAATCATCTCCCAAGGTGGTGATAGAGGCGAGCCTCTCAGGAGGTTTTGTGTTTCCTATCACAATTCTAGCAACTTATTAACAGAGAAAAAAATCCATACTGGGACCTGGTACTGCTCCAAAACTGGGAACCCGTGAGACCAAAGATGAACCTGAAGTGATCCCTTATGCTGTGTGGACTGGGGGACTGTCCCCCATCACATGAGGGCAGTGCAATAAACATCCTCCACTTGGGAAACACAAGAACAGCCACCTACTTGTCATCCAAGCCAAGTCTATGGAGGGGCAGATGCACCAAAATGAAACTAATCATAACTGTGTGAAAAACAAACAGCACAAGTAACGAAGCACTTTGAATTGGCAATAGGAAAATCCCAGTGCACCATCTTGAAAGGAAATGACCTAAAAAGTAAAAAAGAAAAACAGTTGTAGAGTCCAGACCAGCACCAACAGGGCCAGCTAGGACAGATGCCTCAAGTCATGCACCCTGATGCAGTAGATATGCACCCAGCTGAAAGGAGATTGGCAGGCAGCCTCCCCCAGAAACAAGTGCAACACTGATATGGAGAAGGGGAAAAATAACCCCCACCTGACAGTTGAAGAGAAACTGGCTGACACTCTTTTTCTACAGAGGCAGAATGCCAGAGCAACTGACGTTCCTTAAACTAGGCAGCACAAAGATCTGTTCAAATAAGAATCAAAAAAGAAAAAAAGAATAGGCCATTACTGGCAGAAAGGGGAACCAGGGTACAATCCAACCACAAATTTGAACTAACTCAACAACCTACAGCTGGAACAATTAACCTGCAGAAATAGCTTACCTTGCATCAAAGGCAGCAGGGCAGTGAATCACAGGGGAATTCATCAGCAATGAGCTGCCCATGCACAAGTTTTAAACTACACTGACAAGAGTTGAGCACAGTACAGTACTGATAAACTAATCTAGAAGAGCCATTGGAAACCTGTTACTACCCTATCAAATGGAAAAAAATTAAGCACTGCAACAACATAAAAAAAAGTAAAACAGCCTACAGGACTGGCTGCCAAAGACTGGAGAACAACCACAATAATTGTACTTTTTAATCTCATACAGCAGAGGGCAAATGAACATATAGGCACATGATGTTTTATTTATTTATTTAGTTAGTTTTTGTTGACCGGGTAAGTGCACTAGCCAACAAGTGACTATTTTCAGGCACGACCCGGGAGGTACAATTACAAAACATAGTGATACATAAGCAAAATAACAGGATACATAAGAAAAATATAGGAAGATACACATGGCAGGATACAATAGCATGACATAGGAAGATGTACAAGGCAGGATACATTGCAAAGGACATTATTACATGGTGTGCTTAAATAAAGTGCCAAGGGTTTGAAATCCATGAAGACAGTAGATTAGGACCTGGGGAAAGGGGAGAGGACAGGTGTAGAGGTAAGACAGGTGAGAGAAGGACAGGAGGGGGCCGGTGAGCAGCTAGGAAGGAGAGGGGCAGTAGGGAGGGAGTGGCAACAAGAGCGCCAGGCTGGAGAGGGTTACCAGAAGTGGCAGGGACTTCGGAAACCAGGGTCGGCGGGAGAGACGGGGGGTAGGGGAAAGGACAGAAAAGGGTGGGAAAGGTAGGGAGACGTAGGGAGAGAGAGGGGGTAAAAGGAAGAGAGAGATAGAAGGGAGGAGAGGAGGGCTGGCCAGGAGAGGGGTAGAAGGGAAAGGAGGGGTAAAACGGTAGATGGCCAAATACGGCAACAGCGGTACATGGTATCTACTAAAGAAACAAAAGGTTTGTAAAAGAAAAACAGGAGAGAGAAAAAAAGCTCCAAAACTATAAAACAATCAAATAAACAGGTGAAAAGCCAGAACAAACAACTAACAGAAACCCAATGTCTACACTCGATGGCAGTAACAGAACAAAAAAAATGAGAGCTAAGGGTGATGGGGCTAACCAGCCTTACACAGATGGAGCCACAGGGGCATGGAGCCAACATAAAGTGGGCAGCCACAGCTATGGAACAATTCTTCATGGAGTCCTAGTGCCTGCCAGTGCTAGATCAATGGATTATACAGTAGTAGCCACAGACATTGCCAGCTTTTTCCAGATATTTCGCAAAATTTCTGAAGAGTTTCTCTCTGCTGCCCCTACTGTGGAAATGCAGAAAGCAGGAGATATTTCTGGAAGTATCACAGAAATTTCAGGAAATGGCTGGCAGTGTCTGTGGCTGCTACTGTACCTCTACTGAAGGCATACCCTCTAAGAAGATCTCTAAAATGATGCCATTTAATCAACACACAGCGGTTCCAATACTGGTAGAAACTATACATGTATTTTGTTTTTTACTACTCATTTTTAATTCCACCACTGTGGTGATCCATTATGACACGGAGATAGGATTATTAAGGCAGTAAGGCTGCCACCATCATTTTCAATTTCTCCATCTCCCAATGTTGACATTCAGGATTCATCTCCAGCTCTGAGCGCAACACTGAGAATGATGACCAATGCCTCCTCTTCTTTCCTTCACGGATCTTATCCCGATGCCATCTTCCTTCAGCAGGGTCCATGTGCACAGGCCATGCAACTGGCTTTGGATAGAACAACTTTAATGGGAGCAGAGTAGAGGACCTATACAGCATTAAAACCCTCCATTTTGAATTGCCATTCTTTCTAAGAACCTTAGACCACCAATATTAAGAGGAGTTTGGCTGGTCCCACAGTACTAAAGGAGAGTGGGAACATTGAGACCCCAAAACACTTCAGGCAAGAAGAATGTAGGTTCAATTTTGACATGGTGGCCCTACAGCTTTCACCCTTTTTTTTTGTTTTGTTTATTCTCCTTTGTCGTGGCTTGCCCCATCTGGCCAGCCATCCCAGTCCCATCACCCACCTTCCTCCGATCTCCATCCTTCATGGCTTGTCCCCCATGATGGGGCCTTTTAGGGTGTACCCTTCATGTCAGGATCTGGTGAAGGAGGGATGCCTGGTCAGCGGTGCAGGGACTGCGATGGGCCAGCTCTTATCCTGCACAGCCAGTGTATTTTTCCCCCTTTGTACTTCCCACAACCCCAGGCGGTACACATTCACGGGGGTGGCTCCTGCCTTGAGTGTGTGCAGCGTGCTCCTGCCAAGAAATCAAGCTCCCCAGCCCACTAGAAGGAGCTGCTGCCACACTGGGAGTTTGCTGCCTCCCTCTTCCCAGCTTGTACAGCTTCCCAGCCTGCCTGCCTGATCACCATAGAAGGAGCTGCTGCAGCACTGGAGCTTGCTGCCTCCCTCTTCTCAGCTTGGACAGCTTCCCAGCCTGCCTGCCTGATCACCAGCTCCTGAATCCAAGTCACGAGATGAAAGCACAATGCACTTCCTTTGGGCCCGCAGGCAGCCCTACTGTCACAAGTTTTGAAGCCTGAACCCCCGCCACCACCACCAACAGCACTCTTTTTTTCTGTGGAGATTCAGAGGGCATCTATTAATGACAACATGGTTGTCCACTCGGGGGGGGGGGTGGAGAAAACATGAAGAAAAGCATCACTAAAAGAAAGTACACCAACAAGGACATGGAAGTCTGATGACATCCAATAGTGTTGTTCAATTCTTGGTGAGGCAGTCAAACATCAGAACAAAGTCCATGTACTATGCAAAGTGGAAGAAAAAGAACTTAAGACCCTTGGTGCTGTTTGGTGTCTTTATAGGTTTCTGAAAGCAAAGACAAAGTTGGACACTAGTGTCACTAAAGTTTTAAGGCTTCCCAGTGCCTGCCAGCCCAAGACCACTGAATAGGGCTCCACTGTATAAGACACAACATTCATTCTTTTGTTGTAACTTTCCTTTTTCTTTCTTTTAAAATGCACAGTCACAGGATACAAATAAAGCTTAAAAATCAGACATACATTCTTGTGTTCCGGTACTATAGATACAACAATGAAAATTACAGGAATCTGGACACCATCGTGAAAGGGAGAACCCCAGCACGAGGCAACCAAGAGGCCACGTATAAGGATGTACCAGGGCTAAGGAGGAGAAAAAGGGGCCCCGTCACCATTAGAACAATTCAGTTCACTACAGAGTATATGTTATCCATAAAGGACTCTTGTTTTAATGGCACAAGTCCACAATTAAGATACAAAGGTAGGGTCATGAGATATATATAATACCATTTTGTCCATTTGGATGTAAATTCTTCCTGCCTTTCATTTAGCGCATACGTTATCTTCACTTGTCTACAGATCTGCTTCACCATCCCTCGCTAAGAGTCTATTGTTGGCGGGGGCCGGGGAGACTATGAGCCACAGCTTCATTATACAGTTTCCCTAAAGCTATATGGATGACCAATAGGTATTTTACATGATGGTCGTGGTATCCCCTAGGGACTCTGAGAAGCAGGAATAAACCTGTGGTCAGGTAGAAAGCCTCTTACATTACTCCTCCAATTTCCTTCCCCAACATTTTGATACAGGGTGCTAAAGTAGGGCATCCCCAGAATATACTGTGTGTGTGTCCTGCCCTTGATTCCCCACAGTTCCTCCAGCACTGTGCTGTAAAGGTTTGGGCAAGACACAGAATTCTTGAAGAAGACAAAGAACCTCTGTGTGCAAGCACTGAGGCAATGACTGCCCCAAAGGGCATTTGGCCGGGAAGCCAATACAAAATCACACATGCCCCTACAACGCAAAGCATCATGGGCTGCATATGCAAATCACCACAGAATATTATGCTGGTTCAACTTTAAGCAGAAATGCATGGTGCCAAAAGGCCTCTCACACAGTTTGCAAAGGGTGCCAACAGAAGACATAGACACGTGTTTCATCCTACCAGGACTCATCAGTATGCCTCGTCTATTTGACACCCCAGTGGGATGAACCAGCTACCCTAAGATGGTCTATCTGGGCTATGTTGTGGTGAACCCAATTCTTGAAGAAGACATGAAGATTTATAGACATAAAGCCCCGGCCTGGTATAACTCCCTTCCAGAGGGGATCTCAAAAATTCCCATGATTGGCCTGTTCAAAATAGCCCTCTGTAAAAACATTATTGACAGCCGGTGCTGTAAATGCCTGTAGTGGAACATAACCCTGTCTTGACTAGCCCCTAAGTCTTCACTGGGTTCCACAGATTACTGTGTACTGGCTTCTAGGTCTGAGTATGACTCTTCATGAATAACTAACAACTGTGTTTATTTAATGATGCGTGTAACTCAATTGTATGTATGTATCTCACCTGTTTGTAACCTCTGTCTAAACCTCACTTAATTGTTGTCCCCCCCCCCACCGAGACGAAGTACCTTTGTAAACGAGTCTCTGACTCAAAGGTTGTAAAACTGATTATTTCAATAAATAAATAAATAGACTTACACATTTTCCACATTCTTCTGTAAGAAGACACATACCTTAAGCATCTCAATTTCCAATTCTTCATCACTTTCTATCACATAAGAAAGGTCTGCTCCCTCATCCACTGCAGACTGGGCCTGTAGAAGAAAAAAACTAAATGCTCAATTCTCTACTCGCCCCAAAACATATTTAAAAATCCTTTTTCTAATGGGAATCATTGCGCCATCACTTATGTCAAATACCTAATGTATTCAGCTACCTTTTACAAAGGATACACAATTGGCAAGGGGTAAGTCCAAATTGCCAAGTAAAATGAAAAAGATTCCCTCCCAAACAACACCTACCTCATCCGTTCTGAGCAGGGCAAATTATTTGGTCATATGACAGCATTTTTAACCCATCATTCCCCAGATCTTCAGCAGGGAATTCTCACTCGGGAATAACCACTTGTTATTCTCAGGGAACACTGCAGCAATGTAACTGGTCCATGCAGTAGAAGGAGTAGTACGCTGTGTAGTACAACACCGCAATCAAGGTCGACATGTGAGGAGGGTGCGATGTGAGGATGCAGCACACCTTTAGCCAGGGTGAAATCAATTTATTGCTGCATTTAGGGAGACCTGTATTACAACTGTAATGTACTCGTTTGAGATTCACTAAAGCAACACGCCATCATATTGAGCTCCACTTATCTTTGCAAGATTCAAATCGAAGTACTCCACCCTCCATCAACCATACTGCAGAGAGCCTCACTGCATATATTTTTGCATCCCCTTGGTTGTCCCCTGCATCAGTCCTGGCTGTTACAGGACATTATTAAAGCTTTTGCGAGGTCCACACTATTTGCATGCCATGAAAACGTGCTTCCCTAAGCATTAACTGGCACTGTGCAAAGAGCCAGTTAGTGCATTTACTGATCTTCCAATATGCCACTGTACAATGCATGCATGACTCAACCTTTTATTAGCATGCATACCAGCCCAGCAACTGCACTACTCTGCAAACCATATTGTGCTGTGCAAACTGCAGCCTCCTGTATAGCGACTGCCTCACAAACTAAACTCTGAGTACTAATATCCACCTGACAAGGCACAAACTGTTCGAATAAGCTGTCTAAATAGTGCTACATGGAAGCCAGGGTGATAAGAATCTGTTTTGTTACCCAGTGGAAATGTTTGTGTGTCTGCTGTGATTGTTCTGCTTGTGTTCTCCTACCCACGTAAATAATGGGATGTTGCAGAAATGGTTTCTTCCCCCATTTCAAATCACAGATTTTTTTCAAGGGGCACCAAGATATAACATGTACAAAAGAAGAAAAAAATGATAAACAATACAGTAGCAGAGTAATAAACACACAATACAAGCAACAGCGAAATCTGTGCTGACACGAGATAAAACTGAGAACAACAATGCATGAGTAGGGTTGACTTTTAAAGCAGTGTACATGATACAAGAAAAAAGGTATTTAGTCACAGCAGCAAATGGGCTGGTAACGTGCTGAAGCTGTGCATGCAGGGCAGTGAGAGAGGTGGAAGAGTGCAAAGCAGTAGGAAGGATGTTCCAGAGACTGGGGAATCTGAAGGAGTGCTCAGTCCGACCTATGACCTCAGAGCACTTGGGGGCTAAGAAATAACCTGTGATGCTGGTATTTTAGGGTGTATGAAAACTGGGCCAGAGAGACAGTAAAAAGGAGTGGCTGTACTGCAGCATGGGAGCTTATTCGTCGAGTATTTATAGAGAAAAGCAACTCCACGAAAGTACAGCAATGACCAGCTGAGGGTACTCTATGGCGCGTAATGGTAGGTATTGGGAGGACAGTCAAGGGTGAAGTTGATGAGGATCCCCACATATGTGCATTCCTCTGTTAGTATGGTAATGTTGCCGACACGGTCAACTGCAAGCCAAGTCATACACCCCTTGCCCACAAAGAGGGTTAAGGTGCCTCCTGGGACACTACTTTAGCATTCTGTCAACCCGGTGAATAACCTGGGCCTCCTACACACATAGAAATTGTTGGCAGATAAGGACCGCTAGGCCCATCTAGTCTGCCCGTAAACCCTAAACTTGTATGCAGTCATTAACCCTAAATGATCAATGGCTTTTCATCACTCCCTCCCCACCCAATGTTCCCTTGTGCCTATCCCAGGCATGTTTAAACCCCTCCAATGTGTTTGCCCCCACCACCTCTTGTGGCAGACTGTTCCAAGCGTCCACCACCCTCTCTGTGTAGAAAAACCTCCTCACGTTACCTCTTAATCTACCCCCCTCCAATGTCATATTGTGTCCCCTCAATTTGATATCTTTTCTACACTGGAAAAGATCCCCCAGCTGCACATTGTTTATGCCCTTGAAATACTTGGAAGTTTCTATCATGTCCCCCTTTCTCTCCTCTCCTCCAGTGAGTACATATTGAGGGCTCTTAGTCTCTCCTCATATGTTTTGTAATGCAAGCCATGCACCATCTTTGTCGCCCTTCTCTGGATAGCCTCCACCCTATGTTCTTACATGCGTGCTGTCCAGTACTGCACGCAATACTCCAGGAGAGGCCTTACCAGTGTTTTATACAATGGCATCAACACCTCCTGTCTCCTGCTAGTAATGCCTCTGCCTATGCACCCCAGCATGCCACTGGCCCTCCGTGCAGCCTTTCTGCACTGCTTTGATACCTTAAGGTTATCAGGTAGGATAACCCCTAGATCCCTTTCCTCTCTGGTAACAGTCAGCACCCCCCATCCCATTCTGTAGCTCTCCCCAGGGTTTCCCCCTACCCAGGTGCATTATCTTGCACTTTTTGAACTGAACCTCAGTTCCACACCTCCAACCATATGGCATATACATACTATGAACAGCTCCACAAGCTGGCTCAAACCACTGTGCTTTTTAAAAATGAGGACTATTTCAAAGATAATGGATCTGACCAAAGCAATTTTTTTTGTTCTTTCAAGTTATTTTACACAGGCTAGCCCAAATGAGATGCAACATCTCATTTTCAGCAGGGCACTGCCTCTACCCATACTCACAGCATGCTGGAATGAAGCACTGGGAGGTTATGTGACCTGCTCACAGCCACACATGAGTATTTGGCACTGCTGGGGATTGAACCTGCAATCTTCTGGTTCCCAAGCTGGTGCTCCAAAAACTGGACCACACTGCTTCCAATTTCTCAAAGCTGTATAATCTGCAAAGATTTCCCTTCTCAGTCTACTTACCTAAGTTTCATGCTGATTAACTCATGAGCTATTTGGAAATCTACACCCCTACACACAACAAAGGAGAACCCCATAATCTTTATACTGCTCACTTTGGCAACTGCAGGAAGCTCTTAGGGGATGGGACTGATGAAGAAGATACTGCTGAACAAGGGTTTCCAGGACCTTTCCATCCCCACTGGTTCCAGCAACTATTTCTCCTCCTCATTACCCCACAACCAGACCCTTATCTGAGGTTCGCCCCACCTTACTCCTGTCACCTTAATTTGCACCATGGGTACACCACTGCCATATATATGGGCCACTACAGTTAGGGTTGAGTAAGCAGTTTAATGTTAAACCCCAAATTTTGCACTTTAATAACTTTGCAACCGTTCAACGGATTTGCACGACATTTGGTATGCCTGGTCCCATGGGGTAGATCTTATGACGTGCCAAGTATCATTTTGATTGGATGTGAGGATTTTGCGCAGCGCATAGTGAAAAAAAGTGTAAAAGTCACTTTTTCACCCATTTTTGCTGATTTTTCCTCACTGCGCTGAGGCCACATCGTTTGGAATTTTGGCCTGAACTTTTCAGGGTAGAACGAGCTTGCCCCAAAGAATAAGTCAGCATTGATTTGGTGAGTAAATATTAATCTGTTCCAAAGTTATTCGGTTTAGAAATGTTGGGTTCTTACCATGCCCAGTTCACTGTTTTGGATAGCTGCACAGTTTCGAACAAGGTTTTGGGCTCATGAGCAGGGATTTTGACAGCTCACAAACAGGGATTCATTAAATCTCTGTTCGCATGAAAAAAAAAAATGTTTGCAAGCCGCCATCTTGTTTCCAATTTTGTTAAAAAACAAAACGTTGCAACTTGCCCCATGGATGTATTCTGTAGAGACTTGAAGTATAGGTTTTGTTCAGGGTAATGCCCTCTACAAACCCATGGCGTTGGTTCCATTTAATTTAGTCAAAAAACGGCTTTTTAAATTTGAAAATCCCTGTTCGTGACTCACTTCCGATCCCTGTTCACGAGGTGTCAAAATCCCTGTTCACGAGCTGATCCCTGTTCGTAAGCTGTCAAAATCCCTGTTCGGATGGGGATAACCAGATAGCCTTATCTTGCGAACAGGGATTTCTCACGAACAGGGATTTTGACAGCTCATGAACATGGGGATTCAGCTCGTGAACAGGGATTTTGGTAGCTCATGGAAAGGGATTATAAAAACGAATCCCGGTTCGTGAGCTGTCAAAATCCCGGTTCGTGAGAAATCCCTTTTCGTGAGCTGTCAAAATCCCTGTTTGTGAGTAGATGACCAGATGAACCTACCTTGCGAACAGGGATTTCTCACAAACTGCGATTCTGACAGCTCGTGAACAGGGATTTTTAAAGCCTTTTTTTTCTTTGACAGTTCACTGCAAAGAAACGATTAGGACTTTTGGCTTGAAATTTGCAGGATATGAAGGGGTTATCCCATAGATGTGACTTATGCTGGTTCGGTGTAAAAATTTACATCAGTTCCAAAGTTATGGCATTCCAAAGTTGAGAAATTTCCCATTGGATAACACTGTGGTGAATGCGGCGCCTTTCGGTGCCTATATCTCGAAAACGGTTCGAGATACAGATTTTTTGCTAAGCACAAGCGTGTGTAGGTTACCAGTCCATGACTACAACTGCAGTGGAATTTTTTTTCAAAGTTGCTACGGTTATTGAAATATTGCTCCATCTGCAGCACAAGGCTTACTTGGAATGTCTCTAGACCTTCGCTGCGTCTCTACAGTTATACATATGGATACCATTATGCAGTAATGGGATTGCTGAGTCATCCATTATGTAACACTGGGAGCGCAGGGCCCACAGGGAGATGACAGTTCATTACAATGTCTGTGCACTTATGGATAGATGGGAAGGAACGCAGGGCCGTTACAGGTGGATGGGAGCGCAGGGCCCGCATACAGATACCATTATGCAGTAATGGGACTGCCGGGCCATCCATTAGCAATACTGTTCCATAGGCAGATGACAGTTCATTACAGTGTCAATGCACTTACGGGCCCCTGTGTGCCAAACAATTGATGCCATTGGAGCGCGTGGTCCTTATAGGTAGACGGTGCTCCCAAAACCATATAAGGGTGAGATTACACTTTCTCAAAAAGTAAGGAAATTCATTGCAAAAAACGTTGTTAATGCATCAGTTAGGGTTGAAGTGACAAAAGTAGGGAAATAAGGCACTAGGGTTAACACCGTCACCCCCCCCCCCACAGAGCAACAGGTGACGGGGTGTGTCTTGGGGTCGTCGGACCTAACTCTCACCCTATTCTCCTATACTGTACCATGTCAGCTTTCTTACACGTGGAATGGGGTGAGAGTTAGGGGCAAACGACCCCAAGGCACATCCCATTACCTGCTGCTCTGTGGAGGGTGGGGGTTGGATGGCGGGGGTGTTAGGGTATCAACCCTAATGCCTCATTTTCCTACTTTTGTCACTTCAACCCTAACTGATGCATTAACAAAGTATTTTGCAATGAATAGTATATATATTATTTATTTAAATTTGGTGACCAGGAAAGGCACACTGAGCCGAAGCTCGTTTCCAGGTGCGACCTGGGTGAGAAATAGCAATTCTGTTAGAAAAACATTAGTTACAGATAAAGCAAGTTACATAGGGTATACAGCTATGTGCAATATACAGAGGTAAAATATGGACTAGGCACAATGCATATCAAAAAGGAGCATTTGTTACAAGGCAAGGAAAACAACAGCATGGCTGACAGTATTGCCTAAGACATTTTGAGACACTTCATTATTCTGTTTTGAGGGAACTGGGGCAAAAGCAGGATGTGAGATTTAAGAATCAGGCGGGTACCAGCTCAGCCTGTTTAAGCCAGTGGAAACTGAGAGTAGGTAAGAGAGAGGTCGGGGGGGGGGGTTAAGAGAACTGGAGGCACTGGAGAGATGGGAGGAGTCTGAGTAGGCTTTTTAGGTGTGAGAAGGGGGAAGGAAGATGAAGGTCAGAGGGTAGATTATTCCAGAGGAGAGGGAAACAATAAGAAAAGGCAGACTGGTCTGCTGAGGAGTGCAGGCAAGGGATGGAAAAAGTACACAAGTTTCTGTGACAAAGGGAGTAGGATGTGGGATTAGCTGGGGTAAGGCGGGATGAGAGATGGGGGGAAGGGAGCTGAACCAGTATTTAGCAGTTAGGGAAGCACAGTGGATGGTTCTCCTATGCGATAGTGGGGTAAGAGAGAGTGGAGCATAGAGGAGACAGTGATGTGTAAGGGGAAGGGAGGTAGTGGCGAAACGGCAGAAAGAATTGATAAGAGTGTCTAGTTTGGAGAGGGATGAGGTTGGGGCAGTGCCGTAGACAACATCGGCATAGTCCAACACTGGCAATACTGCTTTAAGTACTAAATCCTGATGGCTGGGGAGAGGAAGGCAGGCTTTGTGGCAGTAGAGAATTGCAAGTTTGGGCCAGAGTTTGGTGC
This sequence comes from Neoceratodus forsteri, assembly GCA_016271365.2. Classification (NCBI taxonomy): domain Eukaryota; kingdom Metazoa; phylum Chordata; order Ceratodontiformes; family Ceratodontidae; genus Neoceratodus; species Neoceratodus forsteri. The sequence goes on from CM057453.1 coordinate 1,401,613,380, forward strand.
AGATGGCGTCTATGTGTGTTGCATAATTGAGGTGGCTGTCCAACCAGACTACCAGGTATTTGAAGGTAGAGACCCTCTCAAGCGGTTAGCCATCCTGGGTGACGATCCGGCGGGGGGGGGGCTAACTTCTGCTTGGTGCCGTAGAACATGGTTACTGTCTTCTTAGCGTCTAGCTTTCATTGATTTGATCTGAACCAAGACTGCACGTTGTCAAAATCATTCTAGAGGTGGGAGATAATACAGTCATAGGATGGACCAGAGGCATAGATGACAGTGTCATCTGCATACATGTGTACGTTAGAGGAGAGACAAACTGAGGATATATCTTTTATAAAAAAGGGAGAAAAGGATGGGACCAAGGATAGATCCTTGAGGGACCCTGGACAGGATAGGGAGTGGAGGAGAGAGTACATCTCTTATTTGGACTGACTGTTGTCTATGGTTAGGGTAGGAGCGGAACCAGTCAATTGCAGGTTTCACTAAGCCGAATGAGGTTAGTTTTTGAAGAAGCAGTGAGTGGGATATGGAATCGAACGCTTTAGCCAAATCAATAAAGATTGCTGCTGTGATTTGGCTTTGATCCATCACAGAGAGGATGGAGTCAGTGACACACAATAGGGAGGTGATAGTGGAGTGTTGTTTACGGAAGCCTGATTGTGCAGGTGAATGGTAGTTTTTTGCAGAAAAAAGTCAGGGAGCTTTGTGAGGATGGGAGATTTCTGAACTTTGGCAAGGGAAGGGAGGAGTGAGATCAGCCTATAATTTCTTGGAGAAGAGGGATCGCCACCCTTGTGCAGGGGTAGGACTTTAGCCAGTTCCAGCCTTTGGGAACAGTGGCTGAGGGGACGGAGATTCTTAGTATGTGTGTTAGAGGAGCAGTAATTATGGGTGCAGACATGTGAAGCAGTCTAGGGTGAAGACCGTCAGAGCTCGTCTTTGAGGGGTTGAGGGACTTGATCATGAGTAAACTTCTAGAGGAGGAAAGGAGGGAAGAGGAAGCTGGGGGTAGTATGCGGAGAGAATCAGGTGGGGGGCTGGAGAAAAATCAGGTGGGGGTGGAGGGCAGGGCACAGGAGATAAAAACAATTGTTGAATGCGTCGGCTACAGTGGCTAGGTCAGATACAGAGAAGCCATCAATTTTAAGGACTGGACACGCTTGATGGGGAGGGGAATCCAGGAGGGCATGGATCACCTTCCAGAAAGAAGCTGGGGAGTTTTTGCTCTGCTCTAGTTGGGATTTGAAGTAGGAGGCCTTTGATAAGCGAATTGCCTTGCTACACCTGTTCCCCGAGTTGTTTGGATGTCAGGAGGTCATTTGGGGCATAGGATGCTTTGTAGTCTCCAGGCCTCGTCCCTGGCATGACACATGGCAATCAGGTTTGAAGAGATCCAGTGGTGGTGATGGCATTTTACCCTGACTTTTTTAAGGGGTGCGTGACAATCCCAGATACGATTAAAGATGTGTAGGAAGTGGGATAGGACAAGATCGACATCCAAGGCACTAAGAACCAGTTGCCAGTCAGCAAGTAAGAGGTCATGCAGCAGGACATTTTCGTTGATTGAGTGGAGGGGGCAGATGAATTTGGGAGGGGAGTGGGGAGCGTGGATTTTGCGAACACAGAAGGTAATACAGTGATCCTTGAGGGAGTCAGAAAGGATGCCCGATGTAGCAATGCAGTGGGGGTGGGAAGATAATATCCAGTCAAGGAGGGTGTGGTTTTGAGACCAGGGGGTTTAGACAGGTGGGCTCTTGGATAACTTGGGTGAGGTTTAGGGCCTCTATACTTAGGATGGTAGGCTTGGTAGTTGGGGAGAGCCCATACACATACATACATCAGTCCCCCTCCTGCTTTATTTTTTTTTTTTTTTTTTTAAGAGAGATTTCTCCATCTAGCCACATCCATCGTTCAGTGATGTACCCTCTTTGGGCCTGTGTCTCTTGGTCCCCCCACCACTAGTAGCCCACCAGATTCCCCCACGGTTTTGATATCCGTGGCATGTGCTGATTGGGAGGATCATCCCCCAGCTTGTGCATCATGTGACCAGGATCTAATGCCAGCGGACACTAGGACCCAGAAACATATGCAAAATAGCAAAAGGGCCCCACACAGCACTGCTAGTTTACTTGTGAAGCAAAATGCATCGAGGTGCTTCCATCGAGAATGCCAGAATACCACTACATAGCACCTTAATTCGAATGCTTCATCAGGGTGCGGTACTCTGGATAAACTTCAAAAATTTCATGCAGGTGCTTATAAATATTCATCAATACAATCTTAAAGGTGAAACAAAGTATAAAGTGCATGAAACATGAAAGTGTGTACTAACATGAAGTAACCACACTGTATCAGATTATTGACTGCATAGTTTAAAACTTTTAAAAAAATTCCAATTAATTAAGAACAGTTTTAAAAATGTAACACTTCTAACGGAAGCCTGTGCTAACAGTTCAGTAATTAAATACTCCTTTGATTTATTTCAATTTAATTTTTGTGATGGACCTTGCTAGCAAAAATCATTTTATTCTATTGCTGAACAACTGTACACGTAATCAGAAATACGGATTAAAACAGGTCTCTGACAAGGACAGGCATGGAGCTACACTTCTCAGTTATCAGGTTGTCTATGAAGCGTGTAAGATTGAATCACAATTAAATAGGTAAGGTTTACTGTTATGTACAACCTGAGCTGTAAACCACTAGGCTGTTTAAATCATAGCCTTCACCCCCCAACCCCACCCCCAACCCATTAACTTATAAAATTATAATTATCTGATACACTGTGATTATTTTGTGTCAGTGCATGCTTTTTAATATTTCATGCACTTTATACAAGTTCTGCTTTAAGACTGTATTTATGAGCATCTCAATAAAATAGCTGTAGTTTACCCGGCGTACCGCCCCTTGATGAAGCCTTCGAATTAAGGTGCTACATAGGGGTATTCTGGTGTTCTCAATGGAAACACACCAGTAAATTTTGCTTCACAAGCAAACTCTCAGTGGTGTGCGAGTCCTTTTGTCATTTAACAAATGTTTCTAAGCTACGGCTGTTAAGAGTAGCACCTTCAGCCAAGCTGGTGTGGTCAGGGGTTTTGTTTCTTTGTACTAGGACGCAGGAGTCCAGGCCATCATTGAGATGACCCTGGGGTTTTCTCCCTTTTCTGGTCCCTCCCACCTACCCAACAGGATTGCAATTTAAGTGGTCCTCATGCAAACATAGCACGTCCACTGCAGCAGTAGCAAGCTCCATGGCTCACCTTCAGGGGTCACTGCAGCGCTGGAGCGTGCCGTCAACCCTTCCCAACTGAGCAATGCTGCCGCACGGCAGCTACCTCAGGCCGACCTGCCATTCAATGCAACCAACCGAGTTCATTGCCAAACTCGTGTTGTCTGCAGGACAGTGCAATTTGCTACCACTGGATCGGCCTTCTTGTATTTTATCCCATCCCATCACCGATGTTTGTGTCCCTTTTCTGGTCCCTCCCACCTACCCAACAGGGTTGCAATCTAAGTGGTCCTCATGCAAACACAGCATGTCCACTGCAGCAGTAGCAAGCTCCATGGCTCAGCTTCAGGGGTCGCTGGAGCGTGCCGTCAACCCTCGCAACTGAGCAATGCTGCCGCACGGCAGCTACGTCAGGCCGATCTGCCATTCAACACAACCAACAGAGTTCATTGCCAAACTCGTGTTGTCTACAGGACAGCGCAATTCGCTACCACTGGAGCGGCCTTCTTTTTGTTGTTTTACTATTTATCATATCCACTGCTACCACTATACCTGTTGTCTGAACTTCCTCTGTTCAGCTGCAGCCCTCCTGCAACAACTGTACTTGTAATCTAACCCGACTCTGCTTTCCCTGCTTGTATAATGCACCCCACCCTCCGAATTTTCCTAGTGGACAAAAATTGTACATAAATAAAACTAACTAAATGTTATGAGGGAAATCCTAAGTAAGCAATAATACCCAACAGGGTGGGTGGCACTGGGCTATACTGAACCGCCCAGGGGCGAAATGAGGCCCGACACCGCAGCCGTGTGATAGGGGAGCAATCGTTAGTGCAGGAGCTAAAGCAGCACACCGGAGGCAGTCCTGTCTTTATTGAAGGATTTTTTGTTTTGTAGGAATACACAAATGTCATGAAACTGACACTGTGTGGGGGGTGGGGGGGGTCTGGACATCACTCACTATGTTGCTCAATAAGCAACCAAATAAATTCAAAATCCAACATTCTAAAGACCACTGATTTTGGTAAAAAGGTAGGCAGGCACCAAGATTAGTCAATTTACTAGTCTCTGCTGCCTGTTACCCACCCAGGTAGAGTGTGGTCTCAACCAAAGAGCAAGGTTTCTACAACCGTTTTTCTAATACATGGTATCCCACTTGATGGAAAGTGGAAAATTGCTGAAAATAAGTGAGATTGGACACATGGCTGCCAACAGCAACTGCTTATACTACAGCAGTCATTTTTACCTTGCTGGAAGCTAATATATCTTCACCCATATCCTCTTCTCTGGCTTGTCGTTCTAACATTTGAAGTTCATACTCTGAAATTTGCAGGGACATAAGATAATTCTGATCCACATCTTTGCTGGGTTCCTCATACACATCTCCAGCCCCCTGCTGGTTTTCATGTGGCTGTTTAGTTTCATCTTTGTCCATGCAACCCGCAGTGCTGTCACCAAACATACTGTATGATGAAGTGTTTACGTCAGCCTGGGGGCCTTTACAGAGATTGGATGTTCTAGATTCCTTCGGTTCCACAGTGCAGGCATATCTCCCAAGTGCTTCCTTTGCTTTTTCTTCACTCGGGCAAGTGTCAACCTCCTCGGTTACCTCACTATCATCCGTATTCAGCAAAAAGATTTCTTAAATTGCCCAGTTTTTCTGAAATGTCACTTAAAATGTCTGCAGCTCTGCAAAAGTAGGAGAACATCAATCAATCAGTCAGTCTTTATGCACAGGGTCTATAAAAATAACCGGTTAATAAACAGTACACCTCACGGCTTCACAGCCTGATTCATGGGGTAAACAACATATAGCCAAACAGAAGGATTTGAACTTCACCCTTAACTGTCCCCCCCACCCATACTTACCACTGCTCCCTTTAGATTATTCTCTTTCTCCCCCTCTGTAGAGCACCGGCATATCTCTCTCTCTCTCTGCTGTTCCCTCCTTGCAAAATACTGGCTTTCCTTTCTTTCCAGTTACCTCTCCTTGCTCCTCTCTACATACCTCCCTTCCTCCAGCTCCCATCGCTTGCATGATTGCCCAATATCTCCTCTCTCTCTCTCCAGGTGCGAAACCTCTGCTTGGCAATATGCTCTACTCTCATCCCTCACCTCTGGAACAGTCACCCCCTTTTTTTATCACCTTCCCCCTCGCTTTCAAACTCTCCACATTAATTACTTCATCCCCTCCTATGCCGAAAAAAGTCTTTCATAAGAACAGAAGTAGTAGCTAGCAGAAGGATATCTCCAGGTCTATCTTATCTCTCCTCCCCCTCCCACTCCTGTTTCAAATCCTCCCCATGGGCTTTCCTCAAATTGGCATCCAACTGTCTATGCATTTAAGGGCCCTCCCTAGCACAAGCTGACCGGCTGAGGCTATTCTAACCCAGCCATTACTGTTTGAGGAGATGAGCCTCCCGGTACTGAATGCACTCATTCCGCTGGCTAGCCTGCGGCTATCTGCTGTATTGTCTGGAAATGTGTTCCTTTCTTGCCTTCCTGTACATATTAAGTGGATATTCTATACTACCCCTGAGCTCACTGGTCTCCAGCCCACTAATATGTATTTGTGATGTTCTGTATATTGACTGGTGTCAAACACCGGTACCATACTGTTTTACATGTGATGTGATGTCTATTGCCAATCTGTTCTCGTCTGTGCCTTGTAACCTCCCAGGTCACTCATACAAACATACGAAATTTGCCAGCAGATAAAGGCCTAGAGGTCTATCAAGTCTGCTCGAATGTGCAGCAAGCACCCCTTATTCTGCAGCTGCCCCTTCCTTCCACCCTTCCCCTTCACTAACCCTCCCCCTTGTCCTGTCCCATCCTCATTTAAAGCAGTCCACTGTTCTACTGCATACCAATTCAGCAGGTAACGATTCCACCCAGCCACCACCCTCTCTGTAAAAAGTGTCTCTCATCTCCTCCTGAACCTTCCTCGCTCCAGTCTCATATCATGGCCCCTGGTGGCCCTCCCTCCCTTCCCTTACTTTGAACAGCCCTCTGTACCAGTCTTGTTTATTCCTTTCATGTATTTAAAGGTTTCAATCACGTCACCCTGTCTCTCCTCTCCTCCAGTGAGTACATGTTCAACTCCTTCAACCCTCCTCTCTGTATAATAAGTCCCCCAGCCCCTTGATCATCTTTGTGGCTCTGCGCTGCACCCCCTCCAGTAACTTATGTCCTGTCCTTCAGATACGGACGCCAGTACTGCACGCAGTACTCCAGGTGTGGTCTAACTAATGACCTATACAGTGGCAGAATCACCTCCTCCTCCTTGAGGATATACCCCTTGCAATACAACCCAGCATTTTGTTGGCCTTTGCAGCTGCCTTCCTACATTGTGCCGAGTTGTTCATTGACCCTGTAATGAGCACACCCAGATCCTTCTCCTCCTCTGTCTGGGCTAGCTGCACTCCCCCTGGCTGGTAACTCCTCCTTGGGTTCTTCATCCCAAAATGCAGCACCTTGCACTTTTTGGCATTAAAGCCCAGTTGCCAGGTGTCTGACCAGGTTTCAAGCTTTGCCAGATCATCCTGCAACCCCTGCCATCCCCCTAGGTCATCCACCACCGCGCCTACCTTGGTATCATCAGCAAACAGACTGATCTTGCTCTTGATGTCCCATGATATGTCTGCAATGAATATCCCAAACAACACTGGTCCCAACACGAGCCCCTGTGGAACACCACAAGTCACTGCCTTTGGGTGTGAGCTCCCACCACCACCACCCTCTGTTGCCTTCCTGCAGCCAGTTTCCTACCCATCTCACCAGCTTTGCACCCGCCCCTGTGCCTACTAACTTCCTTCCCAGACTTCCATGTGGCACTGAGTCAATGCCTTACTGAAGTCCAGATACAGGACATCCACTGCATGGCCCTTGTCCAGTTGCTCAGTTACCCAGTCATAGAACTCGACCAGGTTGGTTTGGCAGGATCTGCCACGTGTGAACCATGCTGTCTGCTGTCCTGTAGTCCTTTGGCTCTAGGAGGGCCACCAGCCTCTCCTTCAGGATAGTCTCCATTAGCTTACCCACGATGGATGTGAGGCTCACTGATCTGTAGTTTCCCGGTTCATCCTTGGGGCCACTCTTGTGGAGGGGCACCACATGAACCATCCTCCAGTCCTGAGGTACACACCCCGAATGTAGTGAGGCATTAAATAGGTCATGAAAATAGGCACTTGGCTGTCTAGTGTGCTTACCTGGTAAACAAAGCAAATAAATAAAATCTTATATTTCATCCCATCACCAATGTTTGTGTCCCCTCCTCCCTCCCCCCCTTTCCTTTTCCTTGTCCCCACCATCCCCCCACTGTGTTTGTTCCATGCTCTTTTGAAAGATCCCACTGTCTTGGATGCCACAACAGCCTCAGGCAGTATGTTCCAGGGCATCACAACCCTTTCTGTGAAGAAGTGTTTCCTCACATCCCTCCTAAATTTTCCTCTCACTAGCTTTAGGCTGTGTCTTCTGGTGGAGGTATTTTCTCTTACGCTGAAGAGACCCTCCCATGCTACCTTGTTTATACCCCTTAGATACTTGAAGGTCTCTACCATAACCCCCTCTGCCTTCTCTCCTCCAGTGAGTACATCCGCAGGGACTCTAGCCTCTCTTCGTATGACTTGTCCTGCTGCCCCCAGATCATCTTAGTTGCCCTCCTCTGTTCACCTTCCAGCAGTTCAATGTCTTTTTTAGGTATGGGTGCCAATACCTTACTCCATATTCCAAGTGAGACCTCACCAGTGACCTATGCAGTGGTAGAATAACCTCACTGTTTCTGCTACTGAATCCCATCACGATGCATCCCATCATTTTGTTGGACTTTGCTACCGCTTTCTTGCACTGTGTGGATGGCTTCATGTCACTAGTGATTGCTACTCCTAGGTCCTTTTCTTCCTCAGTCTCTGTTACCTGTACTTTTCCTATACAGTACTCGGTTCTTGGGTTTTTGCTCCTATGTGCATCACCTTGCATTTCCTGACATTGAAACCCAGCTGCCAAATCCCTGGCCACTTCACCAGTCTGGCTGTCTTCCCATAGTGCCTGTACCCCCTCCTGAGTGTCCATCCTCCCACAGATTTTGGTGTCGTCATTGAAGAGGCACATCTTGCCTTGACTACCCTCCCCAGTGTCATTTATATACATATTAAACAATACTGGGCCCAAGACCGATGCACTCTGTGCCCCACTAGAGACCCCCATTGTACTGCAGGCTACCCCACTAACTACCACCCCCTGTGTCCTGTCCCCCAATCAATTCTCCACCTATCTGACCAATCTTTCCCCCACCACTAGTGCCTTCAGTTTGGTTATCAACCTTCTGCGTGGCACCAAGCTGAAGGCTTTGCTAAAGTCCACGTATATGATATCTATTGTCTGACCCTTGTCTACCGCCTTTGTGACATAGTCAAAGAACTCGATTAAGTTCATTTGACAAGATCTTCCAGCCACAAACTCAAGTTGTTTACTGTCATGCAGACTATTCTCCTCCAAGTATTTCACCTGTCCCTCTTTTAGTATGGACTCCATAAGTTTGCACACTATAGAGGTCAAGCTTACTGGCCAGTAGTTGCCTGGGTCCTCTGTGGGACCGCTTTTGTGGAGTGGTACTACACTAGCTGTTCTCCATTCCACCAGCACTACCCCCGAGTTCAGGGACTAATGATCTCGCCAGCCGGTCAGTTGTGGAGACCAAGGAACACCTGACCAGGCTGGGTGACAAACTATTATCTATTTCGTCCAGCATCTCCTTCTCCGAGATCCTGCCAGTCTGGGAGAGGGGGGCAGATGGACGGAAGGTCAGAGAAGGTGAGATAAGAGAGCTAAACATGTGGCTCAAGGGCTGGTGCCAGGAAAAAGGACACAAATTTATAGGGAACTGGCAACAGTTTGGGGAGCAAAAGTTCTTCATATTTGATGGACTGCATCTGGCTAAGGAGGGAGTCAGTTCATTGGTGCACAAGTCTGACGTCTTTGTAGAATATTTAAACTAGCAAATGGGGAGAGGGGTGCAGCACCCCATACGTCGAATGGGAAGAACACCCCTCCCCCCTAAGCTAGTGACCAAACAGGTGTTCAGCATGTTTGCAATTCATTTGCATCACCAGGTAAGGAAAAAGGTCCAGCTCCCCATACGACGCACAGGGGAAATGCCAGAACTCACCCAACGACTAGCACACCGAAATCTGGTCAATGGAAAATCATGTAATATTAAATGCTCGCAGTCTAGGAAACAAGATCCCAGACCTGCAGGCAATAATGACAGAGGCTAAACTGGACATAATAGCAATTAACAAGATGTGGTTTACCAGTAACAACACTTGGGAGACTTCAGTACCTGGCATGTACTTTTCAGAAAAGACAGAGGTGCAAAAAGGGGGATGGAGTGGCCCTGTATGTCAATGAAAATATCAAAGCTACAGAAATTCAGAATACACATAAGGAGCCAGAAGAACTGTGGGTCACCCTGGAAACAGGAAATGGGACAGCCATAAGAACTGGGGTTGTCTACAAGTCCCCAGATCAGGGAGAGGACACGAACACATTACTGTCAGAAGATATACAAAACATGACAGCTAAAGGGGAGGTTCTGATAATGGAAGACTTCAATACGCCAGATACAGACTGGTCAATACCAGCAGGAACATCTGTCAGAACTAGACACATGGTGGATTCCCTTCAGGGGGAGGGCCTCAAACAATTGGTACAACAACCCACAAGAGACAGGGCTATCCTAGATCTAGTACTGACTAACAGGGAAGGGATCACAGATCTCCAGGTAGAAGATCACCTGTGGGGCAGTGACCATCACATGGTATGGTTCAATTTGGACACTGTAACTAAATAATCCCAGTCCAAGGCAAAAATATGGGACTTCAGAGGAGCTGACTTTGATAAGATGGCCAACAGAGTTATGCTAGCCCTGGCAAAAAAGAAATACAGGTGAGAGGGTACAGGCAAAGTGAGCAATCATTAAGGATGCAATACTTGAAGCAACATCCCAATTGTGTTAGAAAGAAAAGGAAGTGCAAAAGAAGAAGGAAACCACTTTGTTCTCAAACACAGTAGCAGAAAAGGTCAGAGCCAAAAGGCTGGCCTTCAGGAAATATAAGGGAGCGCAGCAGGATGAAGATAGGGAGGCATACCAAACTTCCCTAAGGGAAGCAGGGGAAGGCAGTAAGGCAGGCAAAGGCCCAAACTGAGGAAACACTAGCACAAACAGTAAAAGAAGGTGACAAGACTTTCTATAGATACATTAGCGAAAGGAGAAAGTCCAGAGGGGGTATTGCTAAAATCAAAGGAGATAAGGGGACGTGTGAGTAGAAGGACCACGTAAAAGCATCTATCCTAAATAGATACTTCTGCTCAGCATTTATTGAAGAAAAGGTAGGGCAGGGCTCACAGCTCAGCACCATGGACAAAGGGGGGAGGCAGGCCGAGCACTAGTCCCTTCACAAAAGAAAGGGTCCTAGAAGAGCTCGATAAGCTTAGGGTGGACAAGGCAATGGGACCTGATGGCATACATCCCAGTGTACTAAAGAAGCTAAGGGTGGAAGTAGCAGAACCATTATCAGAACTGTTTAGTGAGTCTCTGAGCACAGGAGAGGTCCCAGAAGACTGGAAAGGGGCTCATGTGATCCCGCTCCACAAGAATGGTGGCAGGGAACTACAGACCAGTCAGTCTTACTTCAGTAGTGGGCAAGATTATGGAGGCACTCCTTAAGGAAAGGATAGTGCAACACCTAGAATCCATAGGAGCACAGGATCCAAGACAGCATGGGTTTACAAAAGGAAGGTCCTGTCAAACTAATCTCATAGATTTCTTTGACTGGGTAACCAGAGTGGTGGACCAAGGGGGAAAGGTTGATGTCGCCTACCTTGACTTCAGCAAAGCTTTCGATACTGTTCCACACAGAAGATTGATTAATAAGCTGGGTATACTCGGGTGGGTCAGAACTTAGATATGGTGGATCAAGTATGGATCAAACTATCACCAATACATGCTCCAAAAATCATTTTAGGCTTAATTTACAGAGCTCCATCATCCACTTCACAATATAAGAGCTTGCTAGACCACATGTTGACTCTAGATCCAACAGATAGGCTATTAATTTTAGGTGATCTAAACCTACCAGGAATAGATTGGGGAACATCTTATGCGGTAACACCTTTTGAGAGAGAGTTTCAAATTGTTTGTGATCAAATAGGCTTAGTCCAGTGTGTAGCAGAGCCAACTAGGGGTGAACACATACTGGATATAGTTTTGATAAATATGGGTGACACCTTGTGTGAGTGCAAGACCTCTGTTGCTTTAGGAACAAGCGATCACTTCACGGTGGAATTTAAATTGGCTGAACCAGTATCAACTGAAAGGGGTAAAACCGCTATCTATGATTTCGCGAAAGCGAATTTTGTTAAAATGAATATAAATCTCTCAAAATGGGAATGGAGAAATTAGTATGGTGACAGACCCTTGAATGAAATATGGGATATATTTTACACAAAAATAAAACAGCAAGAATTGGAAAATATTCCCATAAAACAAAAGTATACCGGAAGAAATAATAAAGTACAGCGATGGACTCGCAAAATTAGATTACTAATTAACAAAAAACATAAACTTTATAAAAAGTGGAAAACAAATAGATCATATAAAACCAGAAATCAATACAGACAACTAATAAATCAAATAAAAAAACATTAAGAGGGCCAAAAACTGACTATGAATCAAGTTTGGTTAGTAGGGTAGAAGGCAATCCAAAGGCCTTCTACGCTTATATTAGTAATATAAAAGTAAACTCGAATACTATAGGCCCATTAAGAAAACTAAATGGTGACAGCACATCTGATAATAAAGAAATGGCAGATATTGCAAATAATTATTTTTCAACTGTTTTTTCTAATGATAAACTTTCACATCATATTAAAAGATTTGTTCCTGACCCAAATGAAAGCATAACAATAACCTGTACAGAAATTAAAGAACGACTAGACAAATTAGATCCTACTAAATCCCATGGTCCTGATGGACTTCATCCAAGAGTACTTAGGGAGTTAGCCGAGACAATAGCCTCCCCTTTAACATACATTTTTCAGCAGTCCCTAAATACAGGTGAGGTACTTGAATGCTGGAGATCAGCAATTGTGGTCCCAATTTATAAGAAGCGGAATAAGATGGATCCTGCTAATTACAGACCTATTAGCCTTACTGCCATACCCTCAAAGATCCTAGAAGGGGTGCTAAAGGATAGAATACATGAATATCTAGAAATAAATCATCTTACAGATGAATTTCAGCACGGCTTTGTAAAGGGTAGGTCGTGCCAGACGAATATGTTGGCCTTTTATAATCTAGTTATAGATAGACTGGACAAGGGTATCCCCGTTGATGTGCTGTTTCTTGATTTCTCAAAGGCGTTTGACAGACTGGCTCATTATGAACTAATACAGCAAATTAGTAATCTGAATATAAACCCTTATATAATAAATTGGGTTCAGAATTGGTTACATGATCGAAATCAGCACATGAGTATTAGAAGGGAATTGTCCGACAGTTTGGGAGTGACTAGTGGGGTGCCTCAGGGATCAGTCTTGGGCCCCTGTCTCTTCAATCTTTATGTATCAGCACTTCAAATAAAACAAAAATCTGTATGGTTGCAAAAGTTTGCTGATGATTGTAGGGTAGGAGCAGAAGTGAATACTAGACTAAACACTTCAAACTTACAAGATGCAACAGATAATATTGCCACATGGTCTAATAAATTCAAACTGGCATTAAATCTAGATAAATGCTTCATTATGCATTTGGAAAATAGAAATCCCTAAATTACCCTATACATTAGGAAATATACCACTCAAAATATCACATGAGGAAAGAGATTTGGGTATAACAGTCTCTAGCAATATGACATTTTCATCACACTGTCAGAATATAGCCCAAAAAGGAAACAAAATCATAAATTGCATATTGAGGCACATATCATCTAGAAGTAGGGCGGTTGTTTTGCCCCTGTATGTATCCTTGGGTGAGGCCCATTATGGAATATGGAGCACAGGTGTGGTCACCTTTAAAAAACAGGATATAATTCTGTTGGAGCGGGTCCAGAAAAGAGCAACAAGAGTTATTTGTGGTATGACAGGAAAGAATTATGTGACTAGACTGATGGAGTTGAACATGTACTCCTTGGAGGAGCGCAGAAAGCGAGGAGACATGTGCTTTGTTTATAGCACTTGGCAAAATGATGATCTTTGGGATGTCACGGGGCTAAAATTAAATAGTAGTATGTACAAAACTAGGTCCCACCCAATGCAGTTAACAGCGTCTAAAAGTAATAAAGTGCGAACTACATGGTGGTTTAATCAAAGGGTGGTGCATGCTTGGAATGCATTGCCGCTGGAGGTTGTGGCCAGTCAGTCTATTGCTGAGTTTAAATCTAAATGGGATAGGAATATGCACCAGATTAGAAATTAGAAGATAGTGGTGAGCATATAGGACGCAAGTCCATGCAGCTCAGTATCTTCCTATGATTCCTATGAAGTTGGTCAACTGGGTGGCAAACTGGTTGACGGACAGAAAACAGCGGTGGTACACGGTATCCAGTCAGAAGAGATGCAAGTCACAAGTGGGGTACCTCAGGGATCAATCCTGGGGCCAGTTCTCTTCAATATCTTCGTCAGTGACATTGCAGATGGACTGGAGGGTAAGGTCTGTCTGGACAAACTAGCAAAATGGTCGGAAGAGTGGCAACTGGGGTTTAATGCAAAGAAGTGCAAGATCATGCACATAGGGAAGAGGAACCCTGAAGCCACCTATAGGCTGGGAGGGGAGTTGCTGGCAGTCACAAGGGAAGAAAGAGACTTGGGCATCATCATCATCACCGATGACCTGAAATCATCCAAGCAGATCACTAAAGCAGTAGGTAAGGCTAGGGGGATGTTAGGGTGTATTAGTAGGGGTATCACAAGTTGGAAGAGGGAGGAAATAATCCCTCTTTACAAGACACTGGTTAGGCCCCATCTGGAGTACTGCGTGCAGTACTGGAGGCCACACCTTCACAAGGACATTAACCAAATTGAGGCAGTCCAGAGAAGGGCAACCAAAATGGTGCAGGGACTGCATCAGAAAACATATGAGGACAGATTAAATGAGCTCAATATGTATACCCTAGAGCAAAGGAGGGAGAGAGGTGATATGATTGAAACATTCAAACACCTTAAGGGCATTAACAAGGTGAAAGAGTTTAACATGTTTCAATATAAGAAAAATAGCAGGACAAGAGGACACAGCATGAGATTAGAGGGAGACCGATTAAGGGGGAATGTGAGGAAGTTGTTTTTCACAGAAAGGGTGGTGGATGCATGGAACGGCCTACCTCAGGAAGTGGTGGCTATGAATACAGTGCAGGGCTTCAAACAGGCATGGGATAGGCATAAGGGAGCAATACAGATGAGTATGAATAGATAGGCCACTGACAGCAAAGGCCGATGGCACATTTATAAGGTAGAAAAAGAAATGGGCAGACTGGATGGGCCTTGCTGTCCTTGTCTGCTGTCAACTTCCTTGTTTCTATGTTTGAATAGAACTGCCATCAGACCTGCCAGTTCATCGGCCAATTCTGAGTACCCTGGGGTGTATCCCATCCAGCCCTGGGGATTTATCCACTTTTAGTGCCCTCAGCCCCCCACTCACCCTCTCTATCTCAAGAACCTCTATTGAGTCTACCCCTGTTCTCTCCTTCCTGATCCCAGCCTGTAGTATCACCCCATCTTTTTCTTTTGTAAAGACTGAGCAGAAGTATTCATTAAAACCTCTGCTTTTGCTCTGTGCTCTGTCCTCTGTTACCCATTCTGTCCCGTTTGAGTCTGATGATGTCGTCTTTTTTGTCCCTTTTCTCTCTTACATAGTTAAAGAAAGCCTTTTTCCC
Source organism: Neoceratodus forsteri (assembly GCA_016271365.2). Taxonomy (NCBI): domain Eukaryota; kingdom Metazoa; phylum Chordata; order Ceratodontiformes; family Ceratodontidae; genus Neoceratodus; species Neoceratodus forsteri. The sequence goes on from CM057453.1 coordinate 1,401,628,533, forward strand.
TCTTTTTATCCCCTGCGCTATGTGTAGTTCTTTCTGTGCCTTGGCCTTCTGGACCGCTTTTTTGGCTAGCCAGGTCTGCAGAATTCCTCTTCATCCTTGTCTCTAGCAGTTCGTTTGCTCTTTCTGTAAGCTGCTCTCTTTTCCCTTATTGATCTAGCTACTTCCTTGCTTAACCAGCTGGGCAATCTTGCCTTCACCTTCTTAGAAACATAGAAACATAGAAGTTGACGGCAGATAAGGACCGCAAGGCCCATCCAGTCTGCCCATTTCTTTTTCTACCTTATAAATGTGCCATCGGCCTTTGCTCTGTCAGTGGCCTATCTATTCATACTCATTTGTATAGCTCCCTTATGCCTATCCCATGCCTGTTTGAAGCCCTGCACTGTATTCATAGCCACCACTTCTTGAGGTAAGCCATTCCATGCATCCACCACCTTTCTGTGAAAGAGATTTCTTCACATTCCCTTAATCGCCCCCTAATCTCATGCTGAGTCCTCTTGTCCTGCTATTTTCTTATATTTAAACGTTAGACTCTTTCACCTTGTTAATGCCTTTATGTGTTTGAATGCCTCGATCATATCACCTCTCTCCCTCCTTTGCTCAAGGGTATACATATTGGGCGCTGTTAATCTGTCCTCATATGCAGTCCCTGCACTATTTTGGTTGCCCTTTCTGGACTGCCTCAATTTGTTAATGTCCTTGTGAAGGTGTGGCTCCAACACTGCACGCAGTACTCCAGATGGGGCCTAACCAGTGTCTTGTAAAGAGGATTATTACCTCCTTTTCACTTGTGATACCCCTACTAATACACCTAACACCCCTAGCCTTACCTACTACTTTAGAGGTCTGCTTGGATGATTTCAGGTCATCAGTGATGATGATGCCCAAGTCTCTTTCTTCCTTTGTGACTGCTAGCAACTCCCCTCCCAGTCTATAGGTGGCTTCAGAGTTTCTCTTCCCTATGTGCATGATCTTGCACTTCTTTGCATTCAATCCCTTTCACCTTTATGTAACTGTCCACAGTCATTTGAATTGCTCTCTTGATATGTCCCCATAGCTTTTCTACCCCATCCCCTTCTCTAATGTTCCTAGTTTCTCCCTGATCATTTCCCTCATCCTAGTAAAGCTGGCTGTCCCAAAGTCCAGTGCCCTAGTCCTTGTTTGGATATCCTCTTTGTCCATATCTATCTTGAACTATACTGAACTATGGTCACTCCAACCAAGGGGTTCCCAGATATCAATTTCCTGGACGTGCTCCCCATTTGTAAGCACAAGGTCCAGGATTGCTTCCCCCGGGTTGGTCATGAAGTCATCCTGTATTGCATCGAGGATTACCTGGCTTCTGGCACAGGTCGTGGCAGGAGTTGCCCAGTCTATTTTGGGCAGGTTAAAGTCCCCCATTACTATCGCCCCTCCCCGCTCTCTGTTATGTGTCTCAGTTGCGCACCCAGCACCCTATTTCCTCCCCCTGGTTAGGCAGTCTATAAACCAACCCTAACCTGATTTTCCTGCCCCTGTTGGTTTGCAGTTGCAGCCACAATACCTCACTGCCCCCTCTTTCCACCTCTTCTTTCCTCACGCACACTATCCCTTCCCTGATGTAAGCCACAACCTCCACTCCTTTTCCTTTCTCCCAGTCTCGTCTGTAAAGCTTGTAACCCTGGGATTGAGAGGTCCCAGTCATGGTATACCATTTCCCAGGTTTCCATGATGGTTGCAATGTCCACACTGCCCTCGCTCAAGAGGGCCTGTAGTTCTTCCACCTTGTTCCCTATGCTGCGTGCACCGCGGGACACCACCGTCCACCTTGTCCCTTCTGCCCCCACTTTTAATTGCTTCCCTGGTTTGACCCTGTCCGTCCCCCCACCCCCCTCGTTCACTCTGTTTCCTGCATCCATTCCTCTCCCTTTTTTCCTGCCTACATGGGGGAAGGAAGGCGTTTTGGCCCCCCCTTTTCTGTCTCCTCCCTTAGCAGTTTAAACCAAGTACCTCTGTCATGTACACCCCCCCATCATGTTCTTTAGCATTCTTCTTCCTGCCCAGTTAAGATGCAACCTGTCCTGACTATATAGTCCTTTGTTAGACCATGCGTCTACCCATTCCCTAGAAAGCCGTGCCCCTCCTCACTGCACCATTCAGCTAACCACCTGTTAAACTCAGTTATGCTCTTTTTCCTTGAGGCGCTGGCCCGGAGGACCAGGATTATTTCCGAGAATGCCACCGAGCATACCAATTCCCTACATGCCTTCGCTATATCCCTGAACCTTTCCTGTACTACTTCCACCTCTTCTCCAGCTAAATCATTGGTACCAATATGCAGTACTAGGTCTGGTCTCCCACCTACCTTTTTATCAGCTCCTGGATGCTGGGTAGTGCTTTCCCTGTTTCCATCCCAGGCCTACAGGCTACCATAGTTCTGTTATGTGAGTCCTCCTTACATCGCCATTTTATACCTTTAATTACTGAGTTTCCGAAGATCACTATTTTTGAGTCCCTAGTTTGCCCTCCTGCCACAACCGGGTCCTCCATGTTATTACCTATTACTTGTTTTCCTCTCTGCTCCAATACCCCTGTCACTGTGCCCATTTCACTGTCCCCCTCCATCCTTGCTACCATTCCCCCTTGTCCTCTCCTCCCCTCCCCATTGAGTCCCCGATTTCAATTACGTCTACCACCCCCTTGCTGGTATGATGACCTTTGCATTCTGTTACTGCTGCCTGGTCCCTCCCTCCCCTAGTCATCCTTGCACACACCCTCTTCTTGCCCCTTCCACTGAGGTTTCATCCTCCCAGTTGTCCCTATGTGCCATTTGACCATCATTTTCCCCTACCCACTCTCTCTTCTCCATCGTCTCATTTGTTTCCCCTGCCCCTTGCTCCCGATTCCAGCACCTTGTACCTATTTGATGTTGGTAACTGGAATTCTGTGCCATTTCTTGCCTTCTCTATACTTTTTGAGCCTGCTTTTCTTTTCACCCTTTGTCCTGCCATTTGCCACTCCCTTCTCAGGCCATTGTTATTATTTACAATAATGTCCTGCTTGCCCATGCTTTGGCCCTGTGCAACTTCCTGCTCTCCTCTCCTTGACCTCACTGTGTTATTCTGTCATCCCTCGACTTCCCACTCCTCGAATCTAAGTTGGTTGTGCGCATTTGCACCAAGCATCCCTTGTAAGATCCCATACAGCCATTCAATTTCATTCTTCAAAGTGTTATACTTTCTGCACACCAGACACTCCCCCAGTTTTCATAGTGTGTCCATGAACACCGCTTCTCCACATGTATTACAATCCTACTATCCTTCCCCTGCCACTCCACTTAGCTAGCCATTCCCTCCTCCTCCTCCCCCACCCATTGTCCTGTTTTCGCTTATGTGACCCGACATTTTTCCTTGCTCCTGTTTTAATTTGGATTAGGGGGCTGTAATCCTTAAATGTACTCGTTCTGCGAATGTTTCTACTCATATACCTTTTATCAATACACTCTCCTTTAAACTTATGCTTGTGTGAGACCGGAGACCAACATAATCCTAGACCAGCATAAGTATACCTCCTTCACTATAGTATCCTTTAAACTTATGCTTGTGTGAGACCCGAGACAATATAGTCCCCTTTTAAACTTAAACTTGTGAGACCCAGGTCCAGCGTAATTCTAGACCAGCATAAGTATACTTCCTTCAATATATTTTACATGCCAGTTCTTTTCTATATCCATCCTTTCCATCTAACTCTTTTTTTGTTCTTCACTTCTTTCCTTTTCTCCTTCTTCCACTAATCCTGATGTAGCTCTTCCTCTCCCCCAATGCCCTAGTTACAAACAACAGCACAATCTGCAAGTCGAATTAATTACTCTTATTTAGAAAAACCCAAAGTATAAGTGAAACAGAGACATATAGAGGCGAGTCAGGCCAAGCCCCAATGCTAGGCCCATGTTTTCATGTCTCTGCTGCACTTACACTTTGAAGTTTTCTAAATAAAATATCATACTGGCCCTATGGAGTGCACCATTGTTGTTTTTATCTTGAAACCATTTGCTCTTACTTGGAGCTTAGCAGCACTCACAAAAGTCACTTCCTGAGACACCCCCAAAAAAGTGAATGTGTTGTTGCCACTGACACAATAACTACCATTTTGTAAACAATGTGCCACTTCCACATTTTGCCCCCATTCTGTTCTTTTTGTTCTCCTCTCCTTTTACTGCCCTTATTCTTTTTTGCTGTCTCTTGGCTATGCTCTGTATTGCATACTTTTATCTCAGAGATATATCTGCATATTTTGTTCCAGCCGTGTATTACTGCTGCTCTTTCTTGCTGTATTATCTGCATTACTTACGTTTACGCTCATCATTTTCCCCCAGTAATCCCTTCCCCAGGGCGAACCTGGAAACAAACACTGACTCCGAGCGTCTTTCTTGGTCAACTATTTTAAATATAAACAAATTAGTAAATAATTACAGCGAAGTGTGCCATCACAGAGCGTTGCCTGCCACAGCTGGTACTACCCCACATAAAGTAATACAGTGAAGTAATATCTGTACAAAACTAGGGACATGAATTCCATGAAAAAAAGGTTCCACTACCTAGTTTAATACAAACAGAGGGTCATCATATGGCTGCTCTTTTGATATGATATTTATCCACAAGTGAGAGGGACTAAACTCATAAATGACACTGCCAGAAGTTTGTAATCAGAGTCTCTTACAAGCGGATAAATCATTATAGTTGGCATACTGGGTCACCCCGAAATCTCACCTAAAGTAGTCAGGCGATCCAGCTTTCTCAGTGGCAGCCCCAGTGATTTGGAACGCACTTCAACTCGATCTGAGGTGTTCCCCCCCTCAGTGAAGGCACTTAGGAAGGGGCTAAAAAGTACAGTTACGTGAGAACTTACCGTAACAGTAGATCTTAGAGAGAGGTTCCTGCAGTAGGTCATCACTAATAGGACTGCACCCTCTGGCATCAGGACCGCACAGCAAACTTTTCCAGTAATGCCTGGCAGGGGACCGCCCACCAGACGTCACGTGATGGAAGTCAGCGTGACCCTATATAGTGGGTGGTCCCCATGCCCGCTCTCCAGTTCTCCCACTGGAGATTCAAGTAGGATGAGACAGGAGAAAGGATGGAATCCTGGAGCCCAGTTACAAAAAATGCTAAAAGAAATGCAAAAATTGGGGGAAGGTGGGAGGGAAAATGTGACCTACGGCAAGAACCTCTCTCGAAGATCTGCTGTTATGGTAAGTTCTCACGTAACTATACTATCTTACTTTGAGAGGGTTCCTGCAGTAGGTCATCACTAATAGGACTGAATCCCAAGCAGTCACTCATAAAGAGACTGAGAGAGAGTGTTGCAGGAGGAGGAGCAACTGAAACTGCAACAGAACAAGAGATAGTTGGAGATTTCTGACTGCTGAGCAAACTGTAACACTAGCTGGAAACGGCATATTTTGTTTTAAAAACTGGAATATTTTATTTTGTGCCTTCAGAAGCAATACCTGGGTAAATGCACTTGAGCCCTGTTTCCTGTATTGGAACAGGAAGAGGGGTGTGGCTACACCCAGATCGCAACAGAATACCAGTAGCTCAGCCAGGTTCACATGAGTGGACCTTGCTAGCTCTTATTTGCAGCAAACCTAGAACTTTGTGAAATAGAGGGGTTTGGGACTTATGAGAGCACCCTTAACCCGTAGGAACGACTTCCAGGTCATTTAGGGACTCAAGAGAGTCCTGCTGTGAGCAGGCCGAGCAGAGTAGGGCAAACACTCCGACGAGCATGAAGATGCGTGCAAGATACGATGTGTTTGATGTGCTGCGTTTAGCGTGACCCTGCTGCTGTGGCATGACCCATATACTGTACTATACTCAAACAACCAATCTTAAACAATATACTGCGACGTTTAAGGAACTAGTGTCTGGTGCTTATGACAGTATAGGTGTGTGTAAAGAAATACATATAACCTACCAAACCTAGAACCAAAGAAACACATATAAAATAGGTGTGTAACTACTGCAGTGGCCAAATGGAGTATATTATAACAAAGGAGGGACAAAAACTTTTAGAATGCATATCATGTCATATGTTCATAATAATCGACCAGGATTATAAAGGCCCAGAATACATGTGTAGTAAATGTACTCATAACATCGAATTAATAAAAGAAATTGATGAATGGCTCTAAGATTTCAAACAAAATCAGGGTATATATAGGAAGATGAAACAAATAAAGATGGACAAAATGGTTTACAACAATTTCCAACTAAAACAAAGAAATGAAAAAAGGTCACAAAGGCCAAAAAGATCAAACCAAAATCCACAACTACTAAAATTATTGAAAAAGGTTCCACTAAAGCAGTAATTGAAAATGACACAGTACTGACAGAAACAAATTTAAATAATAAAACTAGAAAGAGAAACAGGGAGGAAGAAAACACAGAGCTGGAGGAAGAATGGTATGATACATAATATTGTAAGGCCTCCAAAAGAGGGCATAGAGCCACCCAGTATCACATCCCACTAACGAATCAGTTTGACCACTTACTTACACTTAATGAAATTATGAACAGAGTCCCGAAGAAAATAATATACATACAGAACCAGAGAGAAATAACCTGGGGAGTGCAGCAGTAAATACGGCTGGAATAGAAAAAGAAAACCAACCTCTGATACAATTTGATGTTGAGACAATTGAGAACACAATGAAGCATGACTTAAATAAAGAACAGCAAGACATCTTGGTACTGGGGGATTCTATGATTAAGAACCTGGATAGGGCAATATGTAACCCAGACAAGACCAAAAGAACTCTGTCTAGCTTCGAGGGTGCAAAAATTCATGAGATCACCCACATGTTGGGAAACGTACTTAAGAACACTACCCCAGAACCCTTGGTTATAATCCATGCTGGGGCTAATAATATCTTCAGAGACCCAGTTTACAAAATCCAACAAGACTATGTAGCACTCACAAATAAATTGATAGAACTGGGATGTAATGCGGTCATATCTGAGATATTACCAATACCTAAGACAAATCAAGCACAATATAGGAAACAAAAATCGGTTAATAATTGGCTAAGGGCATGGTGTTTACGCCAGAGCATTGAGATTATAACACACTGGGAAGAATTTGTAGACAAACCTGAATTATATAGCAATGACGGGTAACACCTCAATCCGAGGGGTAATAAACTTCTTGGGGATCACATAAAAGCAAGCACTGACAAAAATTTAAACTAATAAGCAGGTGGGAGGGATCAAAACAAGAAACCCCATTTCTAACTTCCTCCAAAATGAGTATAAATGATGAAATATCACAAGGGAATACTGCTGACAGCTCAGAATGTATTATTAACAATAAGAATATAAAGATATTGCAACTGAATGCAAGAAGTTTGAAAAACAAAATCGAAGAACTTTATGATATATTATCAAAAAATGCAATTCATATTTGTTTGGTCACAGAAACATGGTTTGTGGAAGGTGACTGGAATACAGAACTTCCAGGGTATTTAAAAATATGCAAAAACAGAAACCACAAAAAGGGAGGGGGATGTTGCTTAGTATATACATGAATTCCTTATGGCTACAGAAGTTAATAAAATACTGGATGTCAGTAACGAAGCAGTGTGGGCACAAATAAAAACCCAGCACAGAACTCTAAACACAGGTTTAATATACTGGGCTCCTAACCTTGATTCAATACAGAACAATGCTTTGTTCACAGAAATTGAGAATATAAACATATAGGGAGAACTGTTACTTATGGGGGATTTTAACTTTCCCAACATAGCATGGAATAAGGGTAAGCGATTAAATAATACAGAGAACCAATTTGTTGACATCACTGTCTTACATAATTTTGAACAATTAAGAAACCAACAAGGGGGAATAATATATTGGATTTGTTTTTTCAGATAATGAAGACCATGTTAACAATATTAAAATCCTACCCCCAGTAGCTGACAGTGATCATAATATGGTATATCTTCAATATAGGTCAGGTTATAACATTACAAAAGGAAAGACTACAATGCTGAATTACAACAAGGCTGATTACAGTATTATTCAAAATTACCTAAATAACTGGGATTGGAGGGAAGACTTGAAAGGGAAAAACCTTATAGAAGTCTGGAACAATATAAACAAACATATCACTTATCGTATTAAAAAAATGGGTCCCAATCAGGCATAAATGCATCAACTCAAGAATGGTGCCACCATGGTGGACACATTACATGACCAAACTTTTAAGAAAAAAATATATTATAGGGTATACAAGAAGAATAATACACCAGAAAACTGGCAGAGATTTAAACTAATTGCAAAAAAAATAAAACCTACTATAAGGAAAGCAAAAAAAACTATAGAACTAAATGTGGTTACTCGGGTTAAGGACAGTAAAAAAAAATGTTACAGTTATATAGGATCCCTTAAAGGGAAACACCCCACAATTAGTCCAATAATAATAAATGATAAAGTAATTACAAAGGAAACAGAAATCGCCTCTGAGCTAAACAATTATTTCCTAAGTGTATTCAATAAAAAAAAAAAAAACCTAGATCTACAACAAAACTTAATGGATAACAATTGTCCAAAATTCTATGCAAAGGACACCGCTGATATTATAAATAATTTAAAAACGAATAGTTCACCAAGGCCTGTAGTATCTCCCCTGCTTTTTTAAAAGCACTTGTTCACCAATTGGCAGGGCCATTGACTTACTTATTCAACACATTTATTCAAGAGGGAAACACCCTTAAGGAATGGAGAATGGCCACTGTGACTCCAATTTTTAAGGGAGGTAGCAGATCGGAAGTAGGTAACTACAGGCCCATGAGCCTTACATCAGTTTTAGGTAAAATAATGGAAAAGTTATTACAAAAAAACAAATACACATTTACAAAACACGAGGAATATAGATCTGACCCAACATGAATTTAAACCTGGAAGATCATGCCTATCGAATCTGATTTGTTTTTTCGAACCAGTAAGCGCAGCACTGGATAAGAATCAGAGACAGCGCTAGATAGGGCAATAAGGGAAAAAGTTGCAGCTTGCCCAGAAATGACCCACTTTCCACGGGACAGTGGGTCCAAAGTGGTGCACCTGTCTCTAACAATAGCTGAAAGTTGGAAAACTAAACAATAGAAAAGTAATTTCACTCAACAAATTTAAGCTTCTATACTAGTGAAATTTCTACTTACGATTAGGTTTGGACCCAGTTGTTTCTCATTTTGACCCACATTTTTTACACCTATGGGTCTAATTTGACCCATGTTTTAAAACCCCTAGCGTTGTCACTGATAAGAATGTTCCTGTAGATGTAATTTTCCTTGACTACTCCAAAGCCTTCGATAAGACCTCTCAATCAATCTTATTAAAGCAACTTATAAGAACTGCATTACATAGTAATATAATTAGATGGATCTGTTCATGGTTAAACAATAGAACACAATGTGTGATTGTTAAAGGTCACTCATCTGATTGGGGTACAGTCACAAGTGGTGTCCCACAAGGATCTGTGTTGGGACCCACATTATTTAATATTATGATTTCCACCCTATCAAATGCAAACAGTGTATGAGTTGGCAAGTACGTTAATGATTGCAAACTTGGTGGTTTAGTGCAAAGCACTTAAGGTGCCAGGGCAATACAGGATAATCTAAATACCTTGGAAGTATGGGCAGATAACAACGAAATGTGTTTTAACCTAGATAAGTGTAAAGTAATCCACGTGGGGAAGAACAATCCCATGCATACTTACCAAATTAAGCACACTACATTAAAACATGTTAAAGAAGAAAAGGATTTGGGGGTAATAGTAATTGACGAACTAACTTTTGATACCCACTCAATCACAACTGCTAAGAAATGCAAAAAAATACTGAGATACATATTAGGTAACATCAAAAGTAGAGATGAAGTAAGCATTAAGCCACGACAAAGGTGGCATCTAATGGTGGATTAATGCATGGTTGAGAATGCCTACAACGGCCCAACCATGCATTAATACCATTAAATACCACCATAAATAATATCTACTTTGTAACGTGGCAAGTATTACTTAGATTTTGTGTTTTTTCCCTATCGAGCAGAAAGGAGGAGCATGGCTCATTTCAAATACAGATTCATGATTCATTTTGGCTACTTTCTAAGGCTGTCTGTAAGTACAGCCCTGCGCATGCACGTTGCAAAGCCCACAATCAGTACTTTATGCAACGTTAAAAGTTTCGTTTCCGTAGCAACATTCACATTAACTATTTATCACACCTGCAAAGTTCCTACTTCTACTCAGCTGCTTCATTGCTGGCTGTCCGTTTTCAGGACGCATTCATGCCGTGCTGGATTGTGGGCAGAATGTATTCTGTGCACAGATTACTATGTGGGTACACTGACAGCAGTTTAGTCAGCTGTGTGTCGAGGACTGCACTAACTGTTACGACCAATAGGTCGCGCTTTTACAAGACCACAGGACTTTTGGTTTATTTACAATTCATCTGTTTGCTAGTACTATAGAATTATGCTGCGCATAATATTATATCACTCGCATGGCTCGGTCCGTGGAAACTACAACTTTTGTGCTTTGGCTATATGTAGTGTCGGCTCTGCATTGTGTGCAGTTCTTCTGAATTGCACCCCCGGACAACACACTGAGTTTTCTAACAGTGCTTGCTCGTTTTCCCTGACCAATAGGTGGCACGTTCAAACAGGAAGGAAACATTTCTTCTCTTTAAATGTGATCTCTTACTCAATTGTGATCACCACTTATCTTTTCCATTGTGATGCAACTATTACCCTTTCAACTGGGTGGCTTATACAGAGCACGATGTCGGCTTCATTACTGTCTGCGGTACTTGACAGTTGCACCAGCGGAAGACAGACCGTTGCACTTCGTCTCTCGCTCCTCTGCCTTGTATCTGACACACTCTGCTGCTGGCGCGACCTATTGGTCAACCTGGTGCTATCACTTACATTACCCACTTATACCTTCCTGAGCGCGTTCACGCTCTGAACACAGCATTGTTGCTGGATTAATACCCACTTCATTTTGGGTCACAGGATGTGTTCCCACGAATGTGCTTTCTGTACTGCAGACCACCTTTTAATGCCATGTTACAAAGAGTTATAGTTCCCCTTTATACTGCACTGGTAAGACCACATTTGGAATACTGTGCACAGTTTTGTGTTCCCAAAAAAAAAAAAAAAACCTTGCTTGAAAAGATATAAAGGAAAATGACTAAAAACATAAGGACAACTAACAATTTGAGTTAGAAGGATAGACTTCTCAAATTGAATCTGTACTCAACTGAGTGTAGGAGAGAAAGGGGCAGCCTCTGTCTGGTATACAAAACAAACAATGACTCCCTATATGAATGGGACCTTGGGACTCTTGAGTAATACGGGATTTGCTGGAACAAGATCACATGAACAGAAATTGCTTGGAGAGAATAACAACACAGTAAAAAGAAGCAAATTCTAGACACAGAGGGTAATATCAAAATGCAATAAGCGACCAAGAGAAATTATAGAAAGCTGTAATATGACAAATTTTAAAAAGAACTTAGATATGTATATGGGAGATAGGAAATACGCATTCCACCAATGAGTAGGTGGAGAGTTCATTAAAGGGCTAATGCTCACTGAACTTGTATCATAACTATGAAACTAGGACCGGCCTTAGGACAACAGGCCCTGCAGAACGGCTAGGCCAAACCCATCCCTACTCCTAGAGGCAATGTCCAGATTGTAATGCTTCATGAAGGTATGAACTGAACTCCAGGCAGCTGCTGCAAAATCTCCGTTGCAGAAACGTTCCTCAAGAAGGCTGAGAATGCTGCCATTCCTCGAATGAAATGACCTCTGACTTCCCCAGCAGAGGTTTGTCATACTTCTGAAAACAGAAGCAAATGCAGTTAGTGAGCCATTTGAATAAGCACGGCTTAGACACCGCAGAACCCACGGATTTGGGTGCAAAGGACACAAAAAGCTGATTAGACTTTCTGGAGCTTTTAGTCCTGTGGACATAATGCAGGATTCTGTGTACGTTCAGCGTATGAAGAGCATCACCTTTGTTAGAATGGTTAGGGTAATACATTGGAAGTACAACCATCTGATTGAGGGTGAACTCTGAAACCACCTTGGAAAGAAACCTAGGATTGGTTCATAAGACCGCCCGGTCTTTATGAAAAATCAAATAAGGCTCCTTACACATCAGGGCCTGAAGCTCGGAAATTCTTCGAGCAGAAGTAATGGCAATCAAAAATAGCACCTTCCAGGAGAGATAGTGCAAGTCACAGCTCATCGCTGGTTCAAAAGGGGAAAGTGTGAGCTTCTCAATAACAAAATTCAAATCCCAAGGTGGGGTGGGGTTACAGATAGGGGGTTTCAGATGGAGAATCCCTTTCAGAAAGGTTTTCAAGATTTCCAGCTGTGCCACGGGTTCTCCCCCTACCAAATCATGATAGGCCGAAATGGCCGACAGATGGACCTTGAGGGAGGAGTACGAGAGACCTGAATCAGACAGGTGCAACAGATACTCTATAATCTGTGGAGTCAAGCATGTAAAGAGGTCCCAGCCTTTTAGTGCCGCACAAATGGAAAAATGCTTCCATTTCACAGCATAGGTCGACCTGGTAGAAGGCTTTCTGGCCTCTAGTAGGACCTTAGTGACCTTATGTGAGACCCTGAAACGAGACTTTATTATGTCTGTAGGAGCCATGCATGAAGATGCAGGGTCCTGAGCCCAGGATGCACTAACCTGCCTTGATCCTGAGTCAACAGGTTGTGTTTAAGAGGAAGAGGAACTGGAGGTTCCGCTGACAGCTGCTGCAGAAGCGGAAACCATATTTGTCTTGGCCAGAAGGGAGCAATCAGAACCCTCTGCCTGGAGTTTTAGAAGAATCCTCTAAAGAATGGGAAAGGGAAGGAAGGCATATAAGGACCTCCCTGTCCAACAAAGTGACCACGCGTCAAGCCAGAAAGCACCAGGCTCTAGAGCGAGCGAGCAAAAGCTGGGAAGCTTTGCACTTGAATGGGGAGGCGAACAGATCTAGGTCTGGCCAACCCCATCTCAGGAACAGAGAATCTGCTACTTCCTGACTGAGTTCCCATTCATGGGTGAGGGACGAGGTTCAACTGAGGTTGTCTGTCAGGACGTTTAGAACTCCTGGGACATGCATGGCAGTGAGAAACAGACCGTGTTAAATTGCCCAGTTCTACACCCACATTGCCTCCCTGAAAAGGGGGTACGATCGGATGCCTCCCTGTTTGGTGATGTACCAGACTATTGACATATTGCCCATTCAGATTAGCAATGGTCCTTTTGACAGAATGGGCTGAAAGGCCTAAAGAGCACAAAGAACTTCCCTCATCTTCAGGATATTGACGTGGAGATCTATCTCTGATTGGGACCACGATCCCTGGGTGCAGTGGTCCCCTAGGTGGGCTCCCCAACCCAGACAAGATGCGTCTGTGGTGAGAGTCCAAATCGGTGGGGGACTTCAGAATGGAAGGCCCCACGAAAGTTTCAGAGGGTCTAACCACCAGAGTAGATCCTTCTGGACTGTGTTGGAGACAAGAACCGGATGGTCCAGGTCGTCCGTACGTTGATCCCGTTGGGCCCGCAAGGTCCACTGGGTTATCCTCATATGCAACCTGGCAAATGGGACCACGGAGTAATGTAGGCTGCCATCAGGCCCAAGAGACGAAACCAAACTCTGGCCGGAAGGTATCTGGAAGGGGTTAGAACATTAACCTGCTCCCGAATGGTCTCCACCTTGTCTGAGGGGAGGAAGGCTTTGCACTGGATCGTATCCAAGATGGCCACAATGAACTGAAGGTTCTGGGAAGGGGTAATAGTCGATTTCACGAAGCTGACTGTGATACCCAGGTGAGAAAAAAGGGCCAAAGTGCATGAGAGAGCTTCCAGGAGGCTGTCCTTGGACAGGGCCGACAGCAGCCAGTCATCCAGGTAAGGAAACACTGCTATCCCCCCCCCCCCCGACAGCATAAAGCCGGTGCCACCACCGCAAGGCACTTGGTGAAAACCCAAGGGGCCGAGGAAAGGCCAAAGGGGAGGGCTGTGAACTGGTAGTGCTCCTTTTGGAAGCAGAACCAAAGGAAGCGGCGGTGGCCCACGAACACCGGTACATGCAGATAAGCATTCTGCATGTCCAGTGCACAAAGCCAATGATTCTCCTGTAGAAGGAGCAGAAGGCTCTGCAGTGTCAGCATGCAAAACCTTTTCTACTCCACGTAAAGGTTTAGGCTGCTGAGATCCAGAATGGGTCTGAGGTCACCCGTCTTTTTCAAAACCAGAAAAAAGTGGGAGCAAAATCCATTCCCTCAGAGTCAGAGGGACAGGCTCTATGGCTGCCTTCTGGCTTAGAGACTGGATTTCCAACTTGACCAGAGGAGCCTGATGAGGAGAGTAAGATGAGCGACCCGGAGGAGAGTCGGGGGGATCTCCAGAAACTCCAGAGTGTGCCCTTTTGAAACGAGCTGCAGAACCCATACATCTGTTGTCACGTCCCTTCATTCCTGCGCATGGAGGGAGAATCTTCCTCCCACCATTCCTTGCTCGCAGGCAGAGGAGGGGGAGGTGGTAGCCAGTCAGGAAGCGGAGGGTCGAGGGGGAGGAGGTCCCCCAGATCCTCGCTGGGTTTTTGAGGCGGGGGGGCGAAAAGGGAGCGCCTGTGGCCTTTCTTTTTCCCTGTCGCCGAGCAAAGGATTGTTTTCCCTGCCTCTTGGTCAGTCTCTGAAAGGGCTGTTTCTTTTGGGTTCCCCGATCAGTACATGGACCTCACGGACCTCAGTGCTTGGCCGCTGTCCTGTAGGTCCGTGATAATGTCTTTGGTGTCACCTCCAGAAAGGACTGAGCCTCTGAAAGGGGCATCTTGGATCACAAACTGGACATTACTAGCGAGGCCAGAAATGTGGAGCCAGGTGTGTCGTCTCAGGGACACTGCCGTGGCGGAGGAGTGGGCTACCTTATCCACGGTGTCATAGGTACACCTAAGCGTGTCGCGGCAGAAAATTTTGGATAACGCAGGTCTTTTACTAACTACTCCTTGAGTTCTGAAGACTCCATGGCCTGGATCCGGGACTCAAGTTTGGCCATAGTAGCCTTTTGGAAGGACACCATGTGAGCTACATAGTTATGGGAGCAAAGAGTGCATGTGGCAGAAGAATAAACTTTTCTGCCATATTAGTCCAGCTGCCCAGACTCCTTATCTGGAGGAAAAGTGCTCATATGCTTAGGTGCCACTGACCGGTGGTGGGCCGCAGCAATGACAACTGAATCGGCCTTGGGGTGAGCGTCCAGGAAGGAAATTCTCTCCGGAGCGTGGCAGATCTGATCCGCCTTCTTAGGAACTGCTGGGATCGAATGTGGCAGCTGCCAGATACTGCTGGCGAGGTCTTCATGAGGAGCCATCCAAGGGTGGGACAGGGACTGGGGAAGCGGACTCTATATCCAAATGTTCCACAAGGCACTTACTTTTGGGATCCCGCTCCTCTTTACTCAAGCCGTTGGATTGCTGGATTATTCATAAGAGCTCAGTAAAGGGAGAATCCCTGGTGGGGAGACTTAGGAGAATCCTTCCCTTCCCTTAGGCATGAAGGAACGCTCATCCGAGGAATCCTCCGGAGACTCTCATCCAGAAACAGATGAGTTATTCTCAGGGGGTTCAAACTCAGGGAGGATGATTTCTTTAGGCTGGTTCCCCAACACATGCACCATTGAGCGAACCAAGCTGACGGGCAAAAGAGACCGTGGGGGAGGGGTAACCACTGGGGCTGGCAGTCGTTTCTCTAGATCAGACACCAGCTCAGACCTGGCCTCCTTTCACCAAGAATGAATCAAGGCCTCAAAATCCTGCTGGGGAGCAGGAGCAGGAGGAGGTGGGGTGGAGGAGGAACATGGGCAGGTGGATAGTGGTGACCTGAAGCACTCTGAACATGAAAAGAGTGTGGGTAACCTTGATGAGAGGGGTACCCCAAATAAAGAAAATCTGACGTGGGACCCGACGGATGATAAGTAGACGTCGGGCTATGAAGGAAGAAGCCTGGAAAATAAAGCAGAGAGGGTCCAGGCATAAATCCCTGCGTGAGGATTCCTGACAAAGTGGCTGTCGTCAGGGGTACTGTCATCAGACCAGCCGTCATAGGCAACATTGGACCCGGGGAAAACAGAGACATCGTTGGGATCGGATGTGTGGACCCCGAAGAAGGAGCTGACCAAATACAGGTCGGTGCAGTCGTCAGGATCGGACGTGAGGGCCCGAAACAGGGACAGATCAAACACACGCCACAGTCTCTGACGGCAGGAGAGGCAGAGCAAACGTAAGGAACCCCAACGAAGGGTACGACGATCCAGAGAGTGAGACAGAGACGTCTGAAGTTGTCGTCAGAGCCTCTGGTCTGGGGCCTTCTGCAGGCATTAGAGGGATCGATGCTGGGGTGGATGAAGCAGGAGCCACCATCAGGGATCCTGCCCCCTCCTCCGAACCAGTGGTGACCACAGGAGACAGAGGGATCACCTGGGGAGATGGGAGGGAAGGTTCCTGCTCAGGCGAAGCCTAGGGGGGAGAATGGCTAGCAGCCACAGCAGTGCTCGTCCGGACGTCGGGTGTGACCGCGTGAGCCCTCGACAGGAAAGCGGGGTCCGGGCGGACATCAGGGATGACCAGCTTATCGGACACTGAAGTGACCGGGTGGTGGAGGAAAGAACCCTCAACCGACTTAATGGTAGAGACCGAGCAAGTCCCAACAGAGCCCTGGGGAATCGACTTAGCGGCAGCCAGGTGGGCCACGGAAGTTCGGGGGCGACTTATCGGCTAGAACCGGGTGTTTGCCGGAGGAGCCTGCAGACGACTTATCTGTGGATATCGGGAGAAAAGCAGCAGTAGACCTGGAGAAGCCCCGAGCACAGCCTGAAGAACCACTAGGGCAGCCGGCGGGGGAGCGACCTTGCTGGTCGAGGGCCTACTGGAGTCCCCTCGGTCCCGATCCTCCGAGTGCTCCTTCTCCCGATGCTTCTCTTTTTCCTTTTTCTTCTTTTTTAGACTCTGAAGAAGGGGAAGATGCGGTGTCCCAAAGCTTCTGCATCTCTTTTTCTAGCAAAGCTATTCTAGACTTCAGAACATGGGCTTCCAGGGCCTGCTGTCTCCTTTTCTGAGTGGCCTGGTTGAAGGGCTGGCAGTCGAAGTAGGCCACGGTGTCATGGTCTGTGCCCAAGCAAAAGAGGCATCGAAGGTGGCCATCCTTTTGGGGAATTTGGGCACCGCATTTCTTCTTTGTCTTAGTTGTCGGTGAAGAAGACAAACGAAAATAAAAGAAAGACTACTCAAGTGTGAATTCAAGCAAAAAACTGAGATCGGCTGGGCAAGTGTAACCGCGGGGTACTCTGCCAGCTCGATGGAGGGAAAGGTGGGACCGCCCACTATATAGGGTCACGCTGACATCCGACACGTGATGTCTGGTGGGTGGTGCCCCGCCAGGCATTGCTGGAAAAGTTTGCCGTGCGGTCCTGATGCCAGCGGGCGCAGTCCTATTAGTGATGACCTACTGCAGGAACCCTCTTGAAGTAAGATCACTATTTTCTTTGCACAAGTAAAAGCACAATTTAGTTATTTATATATTTAAATTGCCCTCTGATATGTCCTGTATACTGTGATCTTTACTGTCTTCTATTTATTTTCTGTTTTACTGTGAATGGCCCTGGGCCACTGGTATGGGGCACTACAGAAATTAAATTGCCTTGCCCACATTTCAATAGCAGCCACATAAATCAGATCTGTATATACTGAGAGTGGCTTTTACTTTCTTTTTTTTTTTTAATTGCCATCACATAAGTGAGCTGCATGGCTCCCAGGGAGGGAGAGGACAGTCACCCGTCATTTATACACCCCCTGCCAGAAGACATCAGAGCAGCACTGCCATGAGCAATGAACCACTCGCTAGCCCTCCCAGCCAGCATTAAGGGTGTAGCTGTGGTGGATCTGAGCACTGAGGTGCGGATCAGGGGAACCAGGGAGAAAAACTGGCGAGTTCTTGGTTACGCAATAAGGCACACCAGGGTGTTTGTCATTCTGGGGTAACGTCATACCTCAGGTGTGCTGTGAGGCATGAGACCACAGACTGAGTGTCTTCAACCACCCACAAAGTAATGGTATTCCAGTAACACATGCCCTGAAGTGCTTTACTGAGATTATAAAATGGATCCATTTATGTGTTAATGGTCGAAAGTAGGCTGTTTTGTGGGCAGAGCACTAGTTTCACCTGTGAAGTTGTGCTGAGATAACATCACACGTTAAACTGGCTTTACACCAATCAACTTTCAGCATTTTTTTTTGTTATAACCGATAATGGTTTGTAGCAACACGTTTATCCCCCAAACGTGAAAAGATGATGGCTGTGGGATTCATACTCATATCTGTGTCTCCTGCTTCACAGCTCAGCGCTCTTACCACTAGGCCAAAATGTCTCCCTAGGTGCAGCAGAGGATCCCAATGTTGTGCCATGAGCATGGGAGCATGCTGTGTGGTGTTCAATCTTCCAACCAGCAGCACTCCATGCTCACAGCGCAAAGGGGGAAATCCAGTCATACTTACTGTCGTTTCCTTTTCTGTTAGCCCCCGTGTTGTCAGCTGGGAAGGCAATTGTAATCTTACCATACGTACAAGATTACCTTCCCAATCGACAACGAGAAGCTATACAGAAATACAGTTCACCCACATGGCAAGCAGCTCCCTAGCCAAAGCACAACACACCAGCCATTCTGTGAGGCCCTCTCACCAGTTTCTTGAGGAGGGAGCCTAAGAACGTGAGTTGGATCTTTGGGTAAGGAGTGGGAAGACTAATCAAAAGTTATTTCCATTTCCCACTGTTAAATGATACTAGAACACAGTTAAATGAAACCAAGAATCCATAATATGTGCTGTTCGTAAGGGTAGCTCTTGATCCTTGGTGTAAGTGAGCTGATCCTGGAACAAAGGATTACATTACAATTGTCTACTTACACAGAAAGAGTATCACATCTGGGAGAAACTGCAGGTAAAACAGAAAACAAATCCAAACACAACCAACCTTTGTGGACAGTCGCTCGTCTTTCCACTAGTATCAGGCACCTGGTTGGCCAGCTCCATCAGTTCTTCAGATACCAAGACCAACTGCTGCTTTAGAGCAGATGGTGTCACTGTATGTTCTGCAAAATAAGTAACCAGTATTTGTTCACGTTTGTATGTCACTTGATACAGGCAGCATTACACAGCCAGATACTGCCACCGTACAGCAGTGAGACTATATGACTCTACCAGGTTTAGAGGTATCTGATTCCCCAGCTGTACATCAGTTACTCACTTGCAGCAGTACATTATTAATCTACTTCATCCCGCATGCTTATCAACCCATACACCAAACTGAGGTAGGTCACAATAACTGAATGATTTGGTGGCAATAGGCATTCGACAAGGAAAATTAGACAAGATATACTGTAGCAAATAAAGGCTTAATACTTCTCTTACGCTCTTTAAATAGCAAAGAAGGCAAAGCAGCCCCCACACAGTACTTCAACAACAAAGCATTCTGAGAGGAAGAAAGCAGGCTTGACAATTCAAATTTAAAACAGGCACAGCTGAATTTTGAGAGTACCGCCTGTACAAACAGTATCCTACTCCCAGAGTTGCTTTTAGGGAGAAAAAGACAACAAAAATTGCAAAAGATTTAGTCAACTTCAGGAGCTACTGCAATGTGCTGCTGTTCCGGTTGAACAAAGGCAAAATAAGTGATCAATTTCAGGCAGTGGAACTCTCATATCACCAGCATTCCATGCAAATGTCACAGCTTTGCTGAGCCACAGTCCCTGGTAGAAGTGCACACAAATCTTTTATAGTGTGTGGTCGAATGTTGTCATCGGCCAAAATCCAACATTTTACAAGTTTGTTACACCATCTATGTGACACGACAATGTTGCTAACCCATCGATGATATAGCAACAATGTCTGCTCTGCCCATGCCCGATTCCGGACACACCGGGCTTGCAGAACTGGCCGGGCGGTGACCGAAGAAAACAAAGTAGGGACCCAGCCTCTTTTTTTTTTTTTCTGTGTATGCAGACCATACACTATAAAATATAATGTATGGTCTGCGATCAGTAACAAAACAAGTGTTGCCCTCTCGAGGTTGCCAGATGACCAAAACCACTCGAGGTTTAAATGGTCATCATGGTAATCTCTCGATGGCTACACACGTTTGTTACCGATAACAGACCATACATTATCCTCTATGTTATGACTTCCCAGTGACAACATACAGAACTACAGAAACATGGGTTTTATTAAGCTGTGTGTAATGAGCTGTGTGTGTGCTCAGATTTCCTAACACTTGAATGTTATTTGTTTATACAGTAGGTTCCCCCTCACCCTCTCAAGGAGGAGTAGTACTGGAAAGAATAGTTACCTACCGCAACAGTAGACCTTCGAGAGAATCTCCTCCATTGAGCCACATCATGAAGCTGTAAGCCATCGGCGACAGGACTACCCGACAACTTTTCCTAGCTGGGGCTATATACGTCAGTGCGCTTTGTTGGCACCTATACAGTGTGAGTGTTCCCAGCATGCCGCAGTTCCCCTCAAGAGACTAGTTTGGAGGGTCGTCAGACCAGAAGGGACCAAAGCAACTTCAACCAAATCAAGTACACAGGACATGGCAACCGGAGTACAAATGCTGTTTGAGGCATCAGAGAAGAAGCAGCTTGTGAGATAACGAGGTAGTACTGTCACTCATCACCTGAATGGGAGAGGGGTAAGGAGGGACAGCTGTGGCTCTATGAAGGATATTCTCACGAAGATAGTACAGTTACATTAAAACTTACCGTAACAGTAGATCTTCAAGAGGATCTCTTGATCGCTGGTAAGACTAAGCTGTCAGGTGCCAGGACCACACAGAATCCTTTCCAGCTAGCAGTCTACCAGAGGGGGCTGCCCACCTACAACGTCAGTGGCTGACATCAGCCTATCCTATATAAGATGGGCGGCCCCCACAACCTCCTCAGTTCTCCTGCCGAAGATCATAAGCAGGATCCCAGAAGGGGGGAACCGAGGAGGACTCTGAGATATGCCAATAACCAATAAGAGAGAAAAAGCAGAAGGCTCGCCCCAGTGGAAGGGGAGACAGACACAGAAGGGGGAAAGAGGGAGGGAAAGCAGGGCCTGCTGCAAGAGATCCTCTTGAAGGTCTACTGTTACGGTAAGTTCTTACGTAACTGTACTACCTTACTTTGAAGGTATCTCTTGCAGCAGGCCATCACCGGTAGGACTGAGTCCCAAGCAGTACTGGCACTACAGGCAAAAAGTCTGGGAGGTAGGCAAAAGGAACAGCAGCCTATGAAAGGAGGCCTTGGAGGACAGCTAGGCCGAAGTTGGCCCTATGCCAAGAGGGGATGTCCAGACTGCAATGCTTGATAAAAGTGTGGACAGTACTCCAGGTGGCGGCAGTGCAGATGTCAGGGGCTGACACATTATGGAAACAAGCCACTGATGCGGCCATACCTCTTATAGAATGTCCTTTAACCCCTCCACGAAGTACCCTGCCATACTTCTGGTAACAACAGACAATGCAATTTGCCAACCATTTAGACAAACATTGTTTTCCCAGGGGTGAACAAAACAAACAACTGACTGGACTTCCAGGAGTCCTTGGTAGAGTGTGCATAGTACCTCAGGATTCTATGCACATCCAAGGTATGGAGCAGTGCCTCCCCTTGATTGGGATGCTTCAGGAAATAAACAGGCAGTGGATGGATTGATTCAAAGTAAATTCTGACACCACCTTAAGAAGAACAGTACAGTTACATAGAGACTTACCATAACAGTAGATTTTCAAGAGAATCTCTTGCAGCAGGTCACACCTTTAGGAACTTTCTGCCATTGGCACCAGGAGCTACACAGAGGATTTTTCGCAAGCAGTTCACATGGGGACTGCCCACAACAACGTCACAATGTCTGCTTCACCCTATATGATCATGTGCGGCCCTCGTCCTCCTCAGTTCTTTTCACAGTGGCAACCGAGCCGTGACAGGACTCTAAAGAAACCGAGGATGAAGAGTACACCCTAATAGATCTGGAACAGAAGATATGCCTATCTGAAGAAGAGAGCAGCGAAGTGCTATGCAATGGGGGAAGGAAGGAGGGACAGCATGACCTGCTGCAAGAGATTCTCTCTAAGCTCTACTGTTACATTAAGTCCCTATGTAACTGTGCTATCTTCTTTAAGGATATCTCTTGCAGCAGGTCACACCTTGAGGAACGAGTCCCAAGCAGTAGGAGAAGTAGGCAGACAAGGGGGGGGGGGTAGGAGAGGCATGGAAGTTAGGATAACAGGCTTTGCAGGATGGCACATCGTTTGCAGGTGATAACCAGACTTAAATGTTTTGTGAATGCGTGTACAGTAGTCCAAGTCGCTGCACCACATATCTCTGTGGCAGAGACTTCCCTGAAACGTGCTACTGAAGTGGCCATGTCCCTTACTGAGAGTGGTTTGACGATGCCCAGAAGTTTTTTGCCATACTTCCAGTAACAAAAAATAATGCAGTTGGCCAATCATCTGGACAAGCACTGCTTAGAAACTGGAACGCTCTCTTTCCCTGGGGTGAATGAAACAAATAATTGTGAGAACTTTCTAATGTTCTTTGTGCTAGAAATATAATATCTTAGTATTCTATGTACATCTAAGATATGGAGCAATGCTTCCCATGGACTGGCGTGCTCCAAATAATATACTGGTAAATGTATAGCCTGATTCAACGTAAATTCGGATACTACCTTAAGAAGGAATCTTGGGTTCGTACGTAAAGACACTCTGTCTTCATGGAAAATCAAACAAGGCTACATACACATGAGCGCCTGAAGCTCTGAAATTCTTCGAGCTAAAGTAATGGCAACTAGAAATAATGCTTTTCACAAGAGAAAATGAAGCAGACATGTTGTGGCTGGTTCAAAAGGAGGTAAGGTTAGCTTTTACAGAATGAAATTCAAATCTCAATGTGGGATTGGGTTTTGTATGGGAGGTTTCAAATGTAGGATGCCTTTAAGGAATGTCTTCATGACCTAAAGTTCCTAAAGGTGTGACCTGCGGCAAGAGATTCTCTTGAAAATCTACTGTTATGGTAAGTCTCTATGTAACTGGACTGTTCTTCTTAAGGTGGTGTGAGAATTTACTTTGCATCAATACATCCACTGCCTGTTTATTTCCTGGAGCATCCCAATCAAGGAGAGGCATTGCTCCATGCCAAAGGCAAAAGTACTGGATTTTAGGAGGGCTGACTTTGCCAAAATGGGTGAGTGCCTAAGGAATGTACTAGCAAATGGGCAGGAAGGAGGGGTGGAAGAACAATGGGGAATAATAAAAACTGCCATCATAGAGGTAACGAGCTTTTGTGTGAAGCAAATAAACAAAACAAACGATGTAAGAAACCACTATGGTTCTCAAAGGAAGTGGCAGTGAAGGTTCAAGAGAAAGAAAGCATTCAGGAAGTACAAGGAATCACAGAAGGAGCAGGACACAGAATTGTATCAGTTAAAGCAAAAGGAAGCTGGGAAGGTCAGAACAGCAAAGGCCCAAACCGAAAAAGATAGCCAACCAGTTAAGAAGGGAATAAAACCTTTATAGGTACATCAGGGAGCCGAAGGAAGACCAAGGAGGGATAGTGAGGCTTAATAAAGGGGGAGGAGGGTGGGCAGAGGAGACTGTGAAAAGGCAGAGATACTAAACAAATATTTTGCTCAGTATTTACAAATGAAGAGGGGAGGTACCTAAACAAACAGTAGAAACACTCTGGATACAGAAGTTGATACCAGCCCATTTACAGAAGAAAGGGTTCTGAAAGAACTCTTAAACTGAAGGTGGACAAAGCAATGGGGCCTGATGGGATCATCCCAGAATTCTAAAAGAACTAAGGGTAGAACTAGTGACACCACTGACTACCCTCTTTAACAAATCATGGGAGGATGGGGTGGTACCCGAGGACTGGAGGAGGGCAGATGTGATTCCCTTCACAAAGTGGGAGCAAAGCAGAAGCAGGAAACTACAGACCTGTTAGTTTAACCTCAGTGATAGGGAAAATGATGGAATCACTTCTGAAGGAAAGAACTGTCGAGCATCTAGAGGCCAGAGGGCACAGGACCCAAGGCAGCATGGATTCACAAAGGAAGGTCATGCCAGACAATCTGATAGATTTCTTTGACTGGGTGACCAAAGTAGTAGATCAGGGAGGGGCTGGACATGGCCTACCTAGACTTTAGCAAGGCATTTGACACAGTCCCACACAAAGATTAATATACAAGTTAGCCAGCCTGGGAGTGGGTCCCAAGATGACAGCCTGGGTAAAGAACTGGCTGGAGAATAGGACACAGAGAGTAACAGTAAATGGAGTTCACTCTGAAAAAAGGGGGTTACTAGTGGGGTACCTGGGGTTCAGTATTAGGACTGTCCTCTTCAATGTCTTTATAGCTACATTGCAGAGGGACTGGAAGGAAAAGTATGTCTTTTGCAGATGACATACAAAGATCTGCAACAGAGTTGATGCACAAGGTGGGGTGGAAAGGATGAAGGGACTTGGCAAGGTTAGGGAATGGTCAAATGTATGGCAGCTTAGATTCAATGCTAAGAAGTGCAAGGTAATGCACCTGGGAAACAAAACCAGGGAAGAGTACACAATGGGGTGAGATGCTAACAACAACAAAATGGAAAGGGACCTGGGGGTAGTCATATCAGATGACCTAAAGGTGGGCAAGCAATGTGAGAGGGCAGCAAGGAGGGCTGGGGATACTGAGATGCATAGAGAGGCATCACCAGTAGAAAACAGGAAGTTATTATACCTCTGTACAGACAGCTGGTCAGACCCCATCTGGAGTATCATGGCAGTTCTGGAGACCCAGTCTCCGCAAAGACATAGACAGGATGGAAGCTGTCCAGAGGAGGGCATCTAAAATGGTGCAGGGTCTGCACCGAAGACATATGATGAGAGACTAAAGGAGCTTATTGGCGTATAGCCTCGGGAAAGGAGGAGAGGGGACATGATAGAAACTTTCAAGTACCTCAAGGGAATCAACAAAGTCCAAGAGGGTAGCATCTTTCAAAAAAAAGAGGTGCGCAAGAACAAGGGGCACAATTTGAAGATAGAGCTGGGGCAGCTCAGAGGTAATTTAAGGAAGTATTTTTTCTCAGAGAGGGTTGTGGATGCTTGGAACGACCTTCCGGAGGAGGTTGTGGAGTCAAAAACAGTGGTGGAATTCAAGCATGCATGGGACAGTCATAAGGCCATTCTAGGGGGTGGGGGTAGGAAGAAGTAGGCTGCTGGTTAACTAGGATCTGCAGCTTATCCAGTAGGTAGAGAAATGGGCAGACTGGGTGGGCCAAGTGGTCCTTATCTGCCGTCAAATTCTATGTTTCTATGTTTCTCCAACTGAGCTACTGGGCAGCCTGAGAAAGGCTGACACGAAAGGCCAAAATATCTAAGAGGTGGACTTTTAATGAAGAATATTTAAGTCCTGCTTCTGATAACAAAAGCAGGTAGTGAAGAATTTTATATTCTGGGCAGGTAAATGGATCCAGATTGTGAGTCAAGACAAAGATAGCAAATCTTTTCCACTTCATTGCATATGTAGTTGGGTTTTTTTGAAGTTTGAAGTTTATTGTTCCTCCTTTTAGGTCATTACAATTTTTTTACAAAAAAGAAAAAGAAAACTAAACATCCAGAATACACCATAGGTCTGATTTTTACAATAGAAGCAATACACACGGGTCACACTAATTAGCAACAGCTAAATATAAAATCTCCCTAGTAGCTAGTTCATATCAAATATTGAGTATCATACGAACATACGAAATTTGCCAGCAGATAAAGGCCTACAGGTCTATCAAGTCTGCTCGAATGTGCAGCTAGCACCCCTTATTCTGCAGCTGCCCCTTCCTTCCACCCTTCCCCTTCATTAACCCTCCCCCTTGTCCTGTCCCATCCTCGTTTGAAGCAGTCCACTGTTCTACTGCATACCACTTCAGCAGGTAACGCATTCCACCCAGCCACCACCCCCTCTGTAAAAAAGTGTCTCCTCATCTCCCTCCTGAACCTTCCTCGCTCCAGTCTCATATCATGGCCCCTGGTGGTCCTCCCTCCCTTACTTTGAACAGCCCTCTGTACCCGCTCCTTGTTTATTCCTTTCATGTATTTAATGGTTTCAGCTCATGTCACCCTGTCTCTCCTCTCCTCCAGTGAGTACATGTTCAACTCTTCAACCTCCTCTCGTGATGATAAGTCCCCAGCCCTTGATCATCTTTGTCGCTTCTGCTCTGCACCCCTCCAGTAACTTAATGTCCCTCTTCAGATACGGACGCCAGTACTGCATGCAATACTCCAGGTGTGGTCTAACTAATGGACCCATACAGTGGCAGAATAACCTCCTCCCTCCGAGGATATACCCTCTGCAATAAAACCCAGCATTTTGTTGGCCTTGCAGCTGCCTTCCTACATTGTGCCGAGTTGTTCATTGACCCTGTAATGAGCACACCCAGATCCTTCTCCTCCTCCTCCTCTGTCAGGCTAGCAGCACCTCTAGCTGGTAACTCCTCCTTGAGTTCTTCATCCCAAAATGCAGCACCTTGCACTTTTTGGCATTAAACCCCAGTTGCCAGATGTCTGACCAGGTTTCAAGCTTTGCCAGATCATCCTGCAACCCTGCCATCCCCCAGGTCATCCACCACCGCGCCTACCTTGGTATCATCAGCAAACAGACTGATCTTTGCTCTTGATGTCCCATGATATGTCTGCAATGAATATCCCAAACAACACTGGTCCCAACACCGAGCCCTGTGGAACACCGCCGTCACTGCCCTTGGGTGTGAGAGCTCCCACCCACCACCACCCTCTGTTGCGCTCCCTGCAGCCAGTTTCCACCCATCTCACCAGCTTTGCACCCACCACTGTGCCTACTAACTTCCTTCCCAGCCTCCATGTGGCACTGAGTCGAATGCCTTACTGAAGTCCAGATACAGGACATCCACTGCATGGCCCCTGTCCAGTTGCCTAGTTACCCAGTCATAGAACTCGACTAGGTTGGTTTGGCAGGATCTGCTATGTATGAAGCCATGCTGTCTGCTGTCCTGTAGTCCTTGGCCTCTAGGAGGGCCACCAGCCTCTCTTCAGGATAGTCTCCATTACCTTACCCACGATGGATGTGAGGCTCACTGGTCTGTAGTTTCCGGTTCATCCTTGGGCCCCTTGTGGAGGGGCACCACATGAGCCATCCTCCAGTCCTGAGGTACACACCCAAATGTAGTGAGGCTAAATAGGTCTGCCAAAGGTCCTGCAAGGACCTCTGCCAGCTCCTCTTCAGTACTCCTGGGTGGATGCCATCTGGGCCTGGCGCCTTGTCCACCCTCAGTGCCTTCAAACCTCTGAACTCTGCTCATGATTTCCCATCTGTCACCACTTCCACCCCGCTTCTGCCATTTCTCCCACCTTGGGTGTCACCCTCTTCTTCTTTAGTAAATACTGAGCAGAAGTACTCATTTAGTGCTTCCACCTTATCGCACCCTGCTTCCACCCAACCCCCCTCCTTCCTAATCTTCACTATGTGGTCCTTACAGCTCCTTTTCTCCCTGATGTACTTAAAGAAGTCCTTCTCCCCCTTCTTAATGCCTTGTGCCAGCCTGAGTTCCGTGGATGCTTTGGCTCCCCTTACTGCCCTTGTCACCTCCTTCGATTCTGTCAAGTACTCCTCCCTGTTTTCTTGTACTTCCTAAAGGCAGCTCTTTTCCTCCTTATCTTTTCCATGACCTCCTTGCTCAACCAGATCGGTTTCTTAGCCCCAGCTTCTCGCCTGGGCTTTGCAGCAGGTTTTGGTTGCCCCACTATCCCCAGCTTTATGAGCTCCCACCTCTGTTAGTGTCCATACTAGATTGAATTCTGGCCAGGTACCCTTTTATCACTTCCCCATCCTCCAAAGTCGGCCTCCTGAAGTCCAGCACTATTGTGCCAGATTCCACTCCTTCCTTGCCCATATCCAATGTGAGCCATACTGAGTGGTGGTCACTCCCTGACAGCGGTTTCTCCACTGTAAGTTCTCTCACAAAGTCCCCATTTGCCAAGACAAGGTCAAGGGTATTCCCTAACCTGGTTGGTTCACTGACCGTTTGCAGCAGGAAGCTGTCCTGGAAGGCATCCAGCAGTACCTGCTCCCTTCTGTGCTGGTTGTTGGGGTGCTCCAGTCCACTCCAGGCATGTTGAAGTCCCCCACAATCACCACACTACCCTTCTCGCAGGTCCTCCTGATCTGTCCCGCTAGTTCCCTGTCTAACTCCTCCGTCTGAGATGGTGGCCTGTACACCACTCCCATTCTAAGAATCCTATTCTTGGAATCCTGGATTTGCATCCAAACTGACTCCGTACTACCCTCCTCCCCTTCCTCCCTTACACACTTCAGTCCTTCCTTCACATACAGTGCCAACCCCCTCCTTTCCCAATCACCATTTAGTACCGCACAGATTAAATGCTAAGTAGATTGTCATTGTAAAATTATTAGATTGCTGACTATTTGAATATTATGCACCCATTAAACCCAGATTCAGTTAGCCTGGATGAGGAATACATACCTAATACTCTAAAATAGAGGCACTTTGATTGTCTTTATCATACATGCGCTCTGACTTTTTCTTGCAATATTTCTTTAATGATTTCATAATTGGTCACCCTAATTATGTTTAATCAAAAGCCCCTATTAAGCAGCCTTCATAAGATATGAGCGCATGTGACTATTAACAAATAATACTGGGGGCGCCAGAGAGCAAGCTTCCAGGCAGGACGCTTTTCCCCACAGCTCCACAAGAACAGCTCCTAAAAGTTAACATTTTGTGGTGTAACAGATTCCAGGTAGAAGATATTCATCCACTGTCGAATTCTGCACTTTCTGGGCTTTCAAAAGATATCAGCTTTATCATGGGGCGTACTAAAAATCCCCAATCGCAAACGTCTGGAGGTCCACGGCCTACAGGATCTCAGAAGCAATTGGGACCTACAGCTGAGTTAGCAGATTCACTCTCACACAGTGCATCATCAGAACCGCCTTGGCAAACTTTACTTACATCAGTACGGGCCATGGATGCTAAAATCGAAAAAACCTTGGCAAAATTGGAGATGCACGACACCGCACTTACAGCGCTACCAAGGACAGTGGAGGCCGCCGATAAACGTTCTCTGGCGGCACAAACTTCTACAGTAGCGTTGGTGAAAGAAAATCAACAACTACGTGGTAGATTAGAAGCTGTCCAGAATGGAATGAGAGCGGGCAATGTCCGCGTGGTCGGACTACCGGAAGGAGTGGAAGGGCCACATCTGCTGGATTATATTAAAAATTGGATGACTGAGAGTTTGGAACTACCCGATGAGTTCGAATGGTCTCAACTACGTCAGGCTTACCGTGTGGCCCCAAGGGTTCGTCCATCAGACATGAATCAACCGCGCACCATATTGTTGAGAACCGTGGGTCCAGAGGTACGAGATGTGATAATCGCTGCTGGAAGAAGGGTGTACCCAATAGAAGTGCAAGGACATGATATCAAATTCTACCCGGACCTCTCCTTTCAAACGAGGGCCCGGAGAAAGAAGTTTGATGCTGTACGCCAGAAGCTGCAGTCTCTAGGGGTGATGCACTCGTTTATGTTGCCCGCTCGTCTTCGAGTTTCGTATGGAGGTAAGAGTTGGCAGTTTTCTGATTCGGAAGATGCTGGGCATTGGGCAGAAAAGATAGAGCAAGAATTTAAATCCAAAGTGCCCCAGGAATGCAGGAATGAAGATATTGATTTAGAGGAAGGAGAGGAGGACTGAATTATGAACAGTTAAAACTGAGAAGTTTCCTTTTTTTTTTTTCCTCTCTCCCTTTTCAGTGGTTCTGTATGATGGATAGGTTCGCTATAGCTGCTCTAATTAACACAGCAATATTGATGATTCTTTGTTAAGGGGAATGATTTTGGTTACCTGGGAGGTGTAAATCATACCTATTAATGTTGTATTTGTTCTCCCATTGAGTAACATAGCTGACTACGATTGGATTTGAGTTAAGCAAAGTGCTGCAGTTCTTCAGTTTATATCTGTTCATTATAGAGCTTTGCTAAGGGTCTTTATCTAGGGGAGCTGTTCTGGGGCTGAGGGACTTACCTGATGTTTTTATGCTGATATTGTTAATGGCTTAAAAGCACTACTTGTTTAGTGCATATAAAACTCTATTTGATATCTCCCTAAGGAATTAGCCTAAGCCTTCGAAGCGGCTGGCACTGATGGACTGTCAAATAACACCTGGATTCTGAGGTGCTTCTGTGCCTCATAACAATGAGTTACCCCAACTCCTACTGTACCAGATTGTAAGATGACCCTATATGTACCAATAATTTGCACAAGTTAGTCTTTTGACTGCCATGTGTTTCTCTTACATGAGAAATTTGATTGTACTGTTTTTTATGTAAACAATAAACAGTAAATTACAAAAAAAAAAAACAAATACTTAGCTTTCAGCTCCCAGCACTATATTTTAATTGAATTGTGCACTAAACTAGTATTCTCGTAGTATCCAACAATTATCAGAGTCATAAAGTCATAAGAAGATTGCGGTTAACAACATCCCCATTTAGAGATTGCTTTTTTTTTTTTTTAATACTTTATTTTCAAGTGATTTTTCTTGGTTCCAAGACACAGAAATAGATACAGGCATAGAGAATATGCAGGAAGTAGTTTCTTATCTCCCTTAGTTACATCAGTTATAATAACTTTTTATACAACATGTATGTCAATTGCTTTCTCAGCCACGACCATGGATCATATGCCTTAAATTTTAAACGAAAAGTCCCGGGGGTGCCTAACCCACTAAGTCAAAAAATGACTCTTATAAAGTCCATGTAAACACTGATAATCTGATAATTGCAACGATACAGTAAGGATTGCTACCATTAAGCAAACATTCCAACTTAGAAAATGGCGATATAAAAAAACAATAAAATAATAAAATGGCACAAGTAGCACACACTCTGGCATTAATGCTCAGAACAAAACTTTAAAGGTATGGTGGGATTACACCAGGGGTATTACACCCCGATTATATGTGAGCCACGACAGTCATCTTTTCAAGTGTCATTAAGCTCCACAGGGTACACCTCTTTCTGTGAGAAATCAGTTTTAATTTTAAGGAGCTGTTTACCCGCTTCAGAAGGGTCAGAAAAAATGAAAGTTTTACCTGCATAGGAAATTCTTAGCTTTGCAAGGAGTAGTAGCGAGTGGCTAATTCCCAACGCTGTAAGCTCACCACGAACATCATCAAACACTTTTCTACGTTGCCTCGTGGCATAACTAAGATCCTGCAGTTTGCCACCCAACTTGTGTCCCATCGCTGCATTTATGACAAACACTGCAGCACTCCTATTTCACAGCTCAATCACTCGCTCCCTACTCACAATCTACCAACCCAGAAAATTAATTTACAAGGCGAAGGAAAAACTCATGGATGGAGGGGGATGTTTAAACTAACACTGAGTAATACTTTCAAAAAGTGACACAGCAACAAATAAAAACGATCTCACAAACAGCACCACCCTCTAGTGGCATTAAACCAGTAAGCCAGTAAAGGGACTATTTTACATAGCCTGATGTTTCTGTGCATTTTTTTACTGATATTTTACAATCTTTTTGTATTAAATTATTAGTAAAAAAAAAAAATAATAATTTAAGGTAATTTTCTAAGCGCAATGATACCCTCCAGGGTGGGCGGTATGGGCAATACCAGACTTCCAGGGGCTATAAGGCCCTCCACCTGTGGCATCGGGCCTCATTACGCCCTTGGGTGGTCCGGTATTGCCCAATACCACCCACCCTGTCGGGTATTATTGCTTGCCTAGAAACTGAGTTAGAACTAGAAATTCAAGTACCAGGCTTCTTTTTTGTTGGTTTATGTAATTTCCAATTTCTTTTGACTGTAAGTATTTATGTTTTATGTTCTATGTGTTGTCTGTACTTATTATTTTTAATTTCAGTAAACGTTTTGGTTTCCTTAATCCTGCTTGAGTATTTTCTTTACCACATGGAATGTTGAGACAGTATTTGATAATTCTGGCAAAAACTGTTAAGGGCTTCACTGCAGTTCCCCAAAGAGGGTGAGATATCTGATCCTGTTAACTGGGCGTGCTAGCAAAAAAGGGGTTCATATTTTACCTCAAGACTTGAGACTGGTATGTGTTTTGGACCCAAAAATGACAGAAGGGTTACCCTGTTTGTCTCCTGTTTACATACTGCATTTCGAGGTTTGGCACTGTGGGAGCAGAAGCCTGACCTCCGGAGTGCGTTTGTGACAGATCTGGTTGGCAGCAGTGTGATTTAAAAGTATTTGGTAACACGAGCATTAACAGTCCAGTGTGTCAGATTGACAACTGTAACAGCTCACATGCAAAATAAGGCAGTGATTTAAAAAGTAAAGAACTACATCATTGTGCTTACAGTCTACATTCCCTGTTTTATTTTTTTTTGGGTGTACACTAGTGTAGCCGTAGCTTAGGGAAGAAGATGGCTTCCAACTACAGCGAGTACACTGCAGACTACCTGAGGCAGTTGTGCCAAGAGAGAGGAGTCCAGCACAAGGGGCGAGCCAAAAAGCAGAATCTCGTGGAGGCTCTTGTGGCAGCCGATGCCCAACACCTCGAGTCACAGTCGGTGACTGAAAGGACAAAACCTTGGGCGTGGAGGGGCCAGGGTACAATGCAGAGACCAGATCCCGGGAGGAGGACAGGAGGACCAGCGCAAGCCAAGAGCCACAGCAGCAGGGGAAGGTCACCAACATTCTGGAGCCAGAAGGGATCACGCTGCAGATACAGTTGCGGAGCATGGAGCTGGAGTTTCCATAGAAAAGGTACGAAGTCCAGCACTAAAGGGAACTTGAACAGAGGAAGCTGGAGATGGAGCGAGAGGAGAAGCAACAGCAGCTTCAGAGAGAGGCCGAGGAAAAAGAAATCCAACAGCAGAGAGAGGCAGAGGAAAGAGAGCGACAGCTTCAGAGAGAGGCCAAGCAAGAGCAGCGAGAAGACGAGCGAGAGAAGAGAGAGCACCAGAGGAAATTTGAACTGGAGAAGCTACAACTCCCAAGACCAGCGCCAGAGCAGGTAAGTGGCATGAATACACGTGGAACTCCAGGACTGCGTTACAAATTAAATTCTAAATTGATAGCTGAATTTAAAGACAGGGAAGATATGGATGCATTTTTAAATTCCTTTGAAAAAGTATGTATTCAGGCAAAAATTCCCAGAGTCTCCTGGAGTTTCCAGCTATCCCCGCTGCTTACCGGGAAAGCTTGCGATGCATTGGGTCAAATGGACAATCAGGACAGTAATGATTATGACAAACTAAAAGCTGCTTTGTTAAAGAAATGTGATTTAACAGCAGAGGCATACAGGTTAAATTCTGTAAGCTCAGGGAAAACACTGACATGAGCTACAAGGACCTAACCACTAAACGACGTCAGTTTTTAAAACGTTGGTGGGAAGGGATTCAAGCAGACTCTGTAAAGAAAACTGAAAATGCTGTACTGTTAGAGCAGTTTTTTGGGGCGTGCCCAGCAGAGCTGAAAAACAGTGCAGGAGGCTGCCGAGCTCTTGGACCACTATGTCAGGAGCAGACCTGCTCTGAGAGGGAATGGGGCAGGCATGGCAGCGCAGAAAGGGAAAAGCACGTCTTCAGGCAGCTAAAACCCTCCTTGCCTCCACCAAAACCAGGAAGCCAAAGAGTGAAAAGAAAAGATTTGCCTGATAAAAGAAATGAATGTTGGGTTTGCAGATAACCTGGGCATCTTGACAGACAGTGTCCAAAAAGGGCAGACAGTCCATAAAGTGGTGCTAGGAAACAAGTGGGTTGTTTGTGTATCCCTGAAAGCATGCCAGTAAACATGAGGGAGCACATACACCCAGTTACCATGAATAGGGTACAGACCCATGGATTAAGGGACACAGGAGCATCCCCGACTTTGGTAAAAGGGGATTTGGTAGAGCCTGAACAGCTTACACCCAATAAATTTGTGACTGTATGGAGATTCACTGGGGAGGAGAAGATGCTGCCACTTGCTAGTGTTCTCCTGGACTGAGGTGAGACAGGAGAGACTGTGCAAAAAGTTGCAGTAGCAGAGCATCTTGCCTTAGATGTAATTATTGAGAATAATCTCCAACAGCAGATGGTGTGTGCAGTTACCTGCAGCCAAGCAGCAAAGGTAAATTGTAGTTCCCTGAACCCCATAGAAGCCCCTGTGGAAACCACTGGGAGGCTGGTTCCCCAGCCTGTCTCCTGATGTGGAGAATAATGAAAGGAGGGTAGAAATTCCCCAGGTAGAAGTTAACAGAACAGCCACAGAGGGTTACTCTGAGGAAGGAGGGGTAACCCACTGTCAGAGGGTTAGGCATGGCAGCGATCCTGAATGCCCAGACACTAGACATAGGGAACCTACTTTAGAAACTGGTGGGGACCTGTCCCATGCCTTGGGAATGTGTAAGGATTTTGCAGCTGCTCAGAAAAATGACTCTACTTTAGAGAAGCTGAGGGCTTGGGCAGACTCTGATGGAGCACAGGAAGATGACAGGAAACATACTTTATTGGGACAATGGACTGCTATATACGCAGGATATAAAGACAGAGGGAGGGGTGATGGGCAGGCAGCTTGTCGTTCCCCATGGGTACCATGAGTGGTTGCTCAAGATTGCTCACGATATTCCCATGTCTGGTCATCTGGGAATCGCACGCACTACGCAGCAATTGGCCCAGAATTACTATTGGCCCAACTTCACCCAACAGGTGAAGGAGTATTGCAGGTTTTGTCACTGGTGCCAAGAAATAGGGAAGGCAGTAAGGAAAACCCAAGTCGCCCTTATTCCCTTGCCCCTAGTGAAGGAGCCATTCCAGAGGGTAGGAATGGATATTGTGGGGCCATTGAGTACCCCCAGCTCCTCCAGGAAGAGGTTTATCCTAACAGTGGCAGATTATGCCACCCGGTACCCAGACGCAGTCGCCCTATCCTGACTGAGGACAGACAAAGTGGCAGATGCCTTGCTAGGGATTTTCTCCAGTGTTGGATTTCCGTAGGAGGTTATCACCAATCAAGGGGGTTCCCTCATGTCGGACCTGATGAAATGTTTGTGAGAGAAGTGTAGGGTGGTGCAGAGATGCACAACACCTTATCACCCGCAAGCCAATGGGCTTGTGGAAAGATTCAATGGTACCCTTAAAACGATGCTCTGAACGTCTGCTGAACAGCATGGGAGGGACTGGGAGAAATATCTTCCCCACCTGTTTGCATACAGGGAGGTGCCCCAAGAGTCAACAGGGTTTTCCCCCTTCAAGCTCTTATATGGACGCAGGGTACGTGGGCCACTAGACTTGATCCGGGAGGACTGGGAAAGCAGGTATGCCACCCAGGTAAGTCCCATAGTGGATTACATCCTTAACTTTAGGGGAAAGCTGAAGGAACTTATGGGAACAGCCCAGAGCAAACTGGCAGCTGCCCAACAAAAACAAAAGGTATGGTACAACCGCAGAGCCAGAGCTCACTCGTACACTGTGGGTCAAGAGGTAATGCTCCTAATCCTGGTCCAGAAAGATAAGCTGCAGGCCGAGTGGGCAGGACCGTACAAGGTAGTTAGACAGGTGAATGACGTAAACTACATTATAGAACTGCCTGACAGGAGACATATACAAAGAATGTACCATGTCAACATGATGAAGCCATATGCTAATAGGGCTGACATGGTCTTTGCAGTGTGTAGTCCTGGGGAAGGGACTGACGAATGAGCCCCCCTTCCGGACTTGCTGGAAGAAAGCAAGCAGGAGTCCTGTGTGGAGGCAATTAAAATGTTGCCCCAGTTGACCCCGGACCAGATCCAGGAAGTAAGGGAGGTTTTAGCAGACTTTGTCCCACTATTTAGCGCAAAGCCTGGACTAACTCCCTTAACAAGGCATGATGTGGAGACAGGGATGCAAGCGCCCATACAGCGAATAGCATAACAGGTGCCCGAGGCCATCCAAAAGGACATTAGGAGGGAGATGGAGGAAGTGCCGGATTTAGGGGTAATCCAGAAATCCCACAGCCCATAGGCCTCACCCGTAGTCCTTGTTCCCAAGCCAGATGGCTCTACTCATTTTTGTGTGGACTGTCATGGACTCAGTGCAGTCATAAAGTCAGATGCCCACCCGATGCCACAGACGGACAAACTACTGGACAAGTTGGGAGGGGCGACATACCTTACCACTACTGACCTGACGAAAGAGTACTGGCAGGTAGAGTTCACTGCCAGAGCTAGGGAGAGGTCAGCCTTCATCACTCCAATAAGGTTATTTGAGATTAAAGTAATGCCTTTCAGAATGAAGAACGTCCCTGCCACCTTCCAGAGGTTGGTGAGCCAGGTGTTAAATGGTGCAGAGGAGTATGCATGGCATACCTGGACGACATTGCCATCTTCAGTACCAGCTGGGAGGAACACCTGATCCACCTTGGGGAAGTGCTGGGCAGGATACAGAGGGCTGGGCTCACTGTAAAAGCTGAAAAGTGCCAGGTGGCCATGGCTGAGGTGGCATACCTCATGCATGTAGTAGGCCGGGGACAGCTCCGTCCTAATCAAGCAAAAATTGAGGTAATCAAGGCATGGCCAAGATCTGAAACACAGAAGCAGGTTCGGAGTTTTCTAGGGACCGCAAGGTACTATAGGAAATTTGTACCAAACTACAGTGCCCTGGCCGCTCCCCTATCTGGCCTGTTAAAGAAAAGAATGCCAAAAAGGATTAACTGAGAACCAGCCTATGAACAAGCCTTTGCACGGCTAAAGGAGGCACTGTGCAGTGCTCCTGTATTAGCCAGTCCAGACTATAGTAAACTCTTTGTAGTCCTGACTGACGTCTCAGATGTGGGCAGTGGGGCAGTGCTTAGTCAAATGTCTAACAAAGGGAAAGATCATCCAATAGCATACCTCTAAAAGAAGTTACTTCCCAGGGAGCAGGCTTATTCTACAGTGGAAAAGGAATGCCTTGTCATGCTGTGGGCACTAAAGAAGTTAGAGCCATACCTATACGGGCGGCATTTTGAGGTACAAACAGATCACAACCCCCTGGGTTGGCTGGCACAAATGGGTTAAACAAATGGTAGGCTGTAAAGGTGGAGCCTTGCTTTGTAGGGTTATGACATGACTGTCTCACACAGGGCAGGGGCAGCAAACAAAAATGCAGACGGGTTATCACGTCAGTTTGAGAAGTGAACTGAATTTCAGGAACTCATCCCTTGCCTAGGAATAGATTCCCCCAAAGTCTAGGAGGGAGGAGTGTAACATGTTAACCCTGTACTAGTTATGATTATATTTGTGATATAAATATATGTTTATTTCAATGTCTGCTTAGTAGCCAGTAGTTTTAAAGGGGCCTGACCTTTTGACCCCAAAGGCCCTGGCTTCCTGAGAACAACTGGCTATAGGAACACTGACCCAGTGAATGAATTAATTAAAAAGCTTCCTTTTGACATATTCTATCATGCCTGTGTTAGCTGTTACATAACACACTGTAAAACTTCAATTACTTTGAAGTCCAGGAAAGCCATAGAAGTCTGCATCTTTTAACACATCCTAGGAAGCGACAAATTCTAACAGCTATCTGTTACAACTCTCACCACTAGGAGAGAAAAACAGGTTACTCACGTGTAACAGTAGTTCTAGGAGTGGTATATGTTGTTCATCCACACTTCTTGGCATGCCCCTTTCCCCTTTAAGAATCGCCGGAAGGTCTTCAAGCTGGCTCCTCCCACCCACCCGAGTGGTATAGCCCTCGGCTCCGCCCCATGGCACCAGATCTTCCTTTCCGCTGAAAGATTCAGGTTGACTCCTCTTTGTTTTCGTTTTTTGTAGGCCCTGGCTTGAAAACCTTCGCTTATTCCGAAACTTCGACTCGTTCAAGTTAGTGACGGTGATTCTCATTGTCCCATCATGGAAGATAAATCTTCCCCTGGATTTTGCTGGTGCGGCCAAAAAATGTTGCGCACTGATCCGCATACCGCGTGCGTTTACTGTCTGGGTGTCGGCCATGACACCAAGACTTGTGAGAAGTGTCTCGCTTTCCACCCGAACATTCTTGATGATCGTCTCGCACGCCTCAAATTGGGCAGGCCCGAAAAATGGAATCCTCCGGTGAAATCTAAAGAGGCCCGGTGGGCAGTTTCCGCAGCTGCGGGATCCGCCGAACAGCTGGAGCGAATGCAGGCCTTCAAAGAAAAAGCGGCGCAGGCCCCAGAGTTTTCCTCTCGGTCGTTTTTCATTCCTCTCAACTTGGGCTGTACCTTTTCGGGTTCCTTCTGAGAGTTGTGCCAATCTCTTCCCCACTAAGGATGAGGGACATGCGGGCTCTCACTCCTCTCGGTCACATAAGAGGGATAAGGATCCGAATCAGTCTTCATCTCGGCAAAGATGCTCTTGAGATCGTGAGTGATCTCTGTCCCAGGAGCCGGCAATATCAACTTCAGTCAAAACTGCCTACTCGGCCAATGGCTTCTCGGCCTTGTCGTCTGGCCGGTCGACCGAGTTCTCGATCAACGAGGTTGAGATCATTCTCAATCCCATCGATACGTTGTCGCCTATTCCAGTCGACGACTCTCAGCAGGACCCTGGTCCTGTCTTTTTCCGATGAGGAGACCCAGCCAGCTGGGATCCCATTGAGGAACCGGTCCCTGATTCCGGGAAGTCACTGGTCCCACCGGTGTCTCCCAAGTGACCGACTTGGCCAGTCCGATCGAGGTTGAGATCTCGGACCCCCTCGACTGACAGGTCGAGGAAGGCGCACAAGCGCTCCAAACAGAGGTGACGTCCTCGGTCATTCTCCTCGGATGAGGAGAGGCTTCGCCGATGCTACAAGGATCTGATTTGGCAGCAGCTGATCCTGTCCGGGCAGAACCTGACCACGGTCTCTACTCCAGCCATTACTTGGCTTTCGCTTCCTAGGCCAAAGCAGACTCCTTTGGAACCGATGAAACTGGTTCCCCCGCCTGCAGAGCTGGTTAAACCTGCTCCAGTTCGGCCAACATTGGTCTCTCCACCGATTGTGGTGGAGCCACCGCCTAAACAGCCTTTAGGAGAGGCTCCTATGAAGGAAGCTCAGTCAGCCCCAGGTCTTCCTCACAGGATCTTGGTCATCCTCACACCTGATCGCCCCAAGCACGTTGAGGGTGACTTTGGCGGGCGACCGTTATATCCAAATACCTGGGATTCAGACGACGCACCCACGGCATGATGTGTCAGATGGTGATCTGTCGATGGAGGAAGGCCTTTCTTCCTTTCAAGGGATTCTCCGCCTTATCTTCGAATCCACGGGGATGCCCCTGGAACCAATCCAGAAATGGGTGGAGTACCCTCTCACTAACATTCTCAAGAGAGGGGATACTCCGATGGAAACCTTTCCTGTGGCCGAAGCCATTGTTGGCCCAGCTTTGGAGCTTTGGCAGCATCCTGCCTCCTTGCCCAGCGCCATCTGCCTGGATGACCCGAAAGTATGCGGTTCCCATGGGGTCTCTCTCGGAATTCACAGAACACCCCTTGGCCGAGAGCCTTGTGACCGCATCTGTGTTCAGATGTACAGGCAGTTCTGACAACACTGATAGACCCAAGGAGTCCAAGAAACTGGATCACTTTGCAAGGAAGGTCTATGTGGCCTCCTCTGTAGGCCTCAGTCAGGCAAGCTCGGCCGTCATCATGGCACACTTCTCTCATGCCCTTGTAGGGTCCCTGGACGAAGTTCTCCCACATCTCCCCGCGGACCTTCAGACTACGGTCAAGCAGATCTGAGACCAAGGCCGTGCCGTTGCCAAGCAGCAGCTTCAGACAGCTCTGGACACTGGGGACTCGTGCGCCCGTTCAGTGGCAGCCGCAGTTGCCTCATGCCGCAGGGCTTGGCTGAGGCTTTCCACTTTCATGGCAGATACCCAGCACAAACTTACTGATGTTCCTTTCATGGGCACTGATCTCTTTGGTCTAGGTGTGGATGGTCACCTTCAGCGAATCGAAAAGTCTAATGCCACCTTGGACTCGGCTACTTCTGCTCAAAGTGCTTCTGACCCTAAGAAGGAGCAGCAGAAGAAGAAGCCTTTTTGGCCATCTGCTCCTGCAGCCCAGCAGTCCTCCTTTCAGGGAGCATAGCATCAGCAGGCACAGGCTTGGCACCCCCAGCCCAAGCCCGGACCTCCCCAGGACCGCAGAGGAGGTTGGGGTTCAGGCCCTGGACCCTCTTTCTCCAAGCCTGCCCAGTAATGGGATAGGAGTGGCCACCCCTATTCCCGTCACGCCAGCTCTGGGTCCTCCCATGGGGAGTCTGCTCCGCCACTTCCTTTCCGCCTGGTCCACTGTTACCACAGACAGGTGGGTCTTAGAAGTGGTCGGCCAGGGTCTGCCTCTAGAATTCGAGCAGTACCCACCGAGCCGAGCTCACGCCCCATGGGAGGAGAGAGTGTCAGCCAACACTCAGTCGGCTCTGAGAGATGACATAGCCCAGCTTCTCCTCAAGGAGGCAGTGGTCCGAGTGGCAGATCCTCCAGTCAACCCAGGGTTCGTTTCCAGGTACTTCCTGGTCCTGAAGCGGACATGGGGGCTGGCGCCCCATTCTAGATCTGCACAACCTGAATCAGTATCTCAGGCCGCACACCTTTTGGATGGTAACTCTGCTCCAGATCATGCCATCCCTGGAGCAAAACATGTGATTCTGCTCACTGGATCTTCAGGACACGTTCTTTCTTTTTTTAATATTTATTTTTTATTGTTTTTTTATATATACAGTATGACAGCAGGAGTTCATCTATACAGTATTGCTCTTTTGTCTTACA
Source organism: Neoceratodus forsteri (assembly GCA_016271365.2). NCBI lineage: Eukaryota > Metazoa > Chordata > Ceratodontiformes > Ceratodontidae > Neoceratodus > Neoceratodus forsteri. The sequence continues at coordinate 1,401,669,436 of CM057453.1, forward strand.
ATACACGGAATGTTCTTTGGGATGGCAATTCATGTTTCTACAACATCATTCTGTTATATATCAAATGACACTAGATCAAAATTCATATCCTACAAAAATTGGTTACTTTCATATAGCTCTATCAGGGAACAAAAAGCTTCATCCAGAGGTGAGATATAGAAAACCCATGGCCTCCACTGGAGCTCAAATTGTGACATCCTTCCAGCTCTAGAAGCTACTATTCTCTCTAGATAATATATCTCAGTTATCAATGAATGCCAATGAGAGAGGGTGGGTACTTTAGCTGTTCGCCATAGGCCAGTTATAACCTTTTTAGCTTCTGCCAAGTACAAGTATAACTTACTTCTACTTGGTAGAACTTTTCCATCTTCCCCAATATAAAGCAGAATCATCTGATTGGATAATTGAATTTCTGGTCCCACAATATTCTGTATGCTGTTTTCTATATCTAACCAGTATTGGGTAACTTTCGGACAGGCACAAAAAATGTGTGTTATATTTGCCATTTTTTCTCCACACACTCTCCAACAGAGGCCATGCCTCATAGATACAAATTTAGCAATTTTGTCAGGGGTATAAAAATATCTACTACGACATTTCCATCTATATTCTGACCAGTATGATGACTGTGATACTCTCATCGAATGAGGAATAGGTTCCAACCATTTCTCATAAGTTATCCGAGTCCCTAATTCTCTATTCCATCTCCCCAAGATATCCTCAGTGGATTCCTTCCAAAAAGTCTCTTATTGCTTTATATATTTGCCCAATTAAATAAATTTGTTCCCTGCCTTCTACAGCATCCCTTAAAAGGGACATCAACATAGGTATGAGAGAGGGCAGAGTATTTAATGCTAATTCTTTCTGTATAAATGTCTGAATCTGTAATATCTATAATGTTGCAGGACGCATTCTTTCATGTCCCAATCCGTCCATCTCACCAGCAGTTCCTCCACTTCAGAGCGGAGGGAATCCTTTACGAGTTCTGAGCCATGCCATTCGGCCCCACGGGTCTTCACCAAATGCATTGCAGTGATGGCAGCCCACCTCAGGTGTTGAGGGATCAGAGTATACCCCTACCCTCGACGATTGGCTCTTAGCAGGTTCCATCCAGCAAGAGGTGGATAGGTCCAGGGACCTGCCCCTCCAGACCTGCTCTCAACTTGGCCTCCTGATCAACGAGACCAAGTCAGAGCTCGTGCCTTCTCAGGTGATGTGATTCATCAGGGCAGAGCTCAACTCTCAGCGGAAAAGGTTCTCTCCTCCTTTGCCCAATCATTTCTGGTTGGGCAACTGCACCCTGCCTGGGACTTTCTGTGCCTTCTGGGTTACATGGTGGCCTGCACCACCGTGGTCTGTTGGGCCAGGTGGCATATGCGCCCCCTTCAGTGGGAGCTGGCTGCCCAGTGGACTCAGCGCCTGGGTCATTTCGACCAGCTGATCACTGACCCAGAAGATGTGGGACGCTGTCCAGCGGTGGACCATCCTAGACCAGTTGCAGGAAGGGATCCCGTTTGTCCGCCCCAAGCTGATGGTCGTCCTCATGACTGATGTCTCTCTCATGGGCTGGGGAGCCCACATGGGGACAACAGAGCCCATGGTTTCTGGACCCCGAGGAGTCCCATTACCACATCAACCTGTTGGAGCTCAGAGCGGTCAGACTGGCACTGACAGCAGTCACTCAGCAGCTCCGGGGTCAAGTGGTTCAAGTCCAGATGGAAAATACCACAACCATGTACTACCTCAACAAGCAGGGCGGCACACACTCCCGGCTGCTGTGCAGGGAAGCGCTCCACATCTGGACACTCGTGAGCCGACTGGATGCAGATCTCCTAGCCATCCAAGTGGCAGGAGCCTCAAATTAACTGGCGGATGCCCTCAGCCACATAGGCGAGATATCCCACGAGTGTTCTCGCCATAAATCAATCAATCAATCTTTATTTAGCCAGGCGAAACATCGTTGAGAAGAACTTATTTACAAGTTGGACCTGGTAATAGTTACATATGAGACAGAATAACATTGGAGTATACAACAACACATCCTCTTAGAGTAGATATTCCAAACACTTACAATATACAAGTGGCTGTTTATACAGAATGGTTAGGATAAATACAGATGTGTTGAAGGAAAGTACAAAAACAGAGTATGATAGACATTCTGTTGGCTAGACTGGTTAAGATAAACACAAATTGGTTTAGAGAAAATACAATTCACAAAATATTCAAGCAATTCTAATAGCTAGCTGTACCAGTCTATACTGATAGTGTTAAAACTGACTAGCAAGATGTCAAGCCAGGGCCAGTAGGTCAAAGGTCTGCAAGGAGGAAAGGTCACCTCTGAGGGTTGAACAACAGATCTACATCAAAGAGTAAGAGTCCAGGGCAATAGCTGTCTGAGGCACTGTAAATATGTGGGCCAGAAAAAGCAGGTATGCTGGATGACTTATAAGGGAAGTAAAAGGCAGTGAGAAATCATAGTCGTGTGGACCCGAGGTAGGGAATAAATGAAAGGTGATTGCATAGAGGTTTTATGATCTCCATCCTGAGGTCCAGAGGTAGCTTACAGCCTGTTGTCCCACTGGGGCAAACTGATGGTGGACTTGTTTGCCTCCAGGGAAAACACCAAGCTGAGGCTGTTTCATGCCCGCCCCCCTCAGTGGGGATCACTGCAGGGGTATGCCTTCTCGAGGCCGTGGACTCCAGGCCTCTTCTACGCCTTCCCTCCATTTCCCTTTATTCACAGGGTGCTCCTCAAGGTGAAGAGGGACACGGTGCAGGTGATCCTGGTAGCCCCAGACTGGCCATGCCAGTTCTGGTATACAGATCTCCTCAGTCTCAGCAAGAGGCTCCCAAGGAATCTTCTACGAGCATATAAAGAAGCCAGCAGAAGAAGGCCATTTGGTCTATCAAGTCTGCTCGTATTGAGGGGTCCACAGCTTGAGTAAATGTCCCTGCCCTCCCTTCCCACTCCTCCCATCTTCCCTACCCATGATTCTTACCTTCCCCCTATGCCTATCCCAGCCTCTCTTAAAGCTGACCACTGTCTTCAACGAGATGTCCTCTTCTGGCAGCGCATTCCAAGTATCCACCACCCTCTCTGTGAAGAACTGCTTCCTGACATCCCTCCTAAACCTCCCACCCTCCAGCTTAAGACTGTGCCCCCTTGTGATATGGTTGCCATTCAGCTTAAAGAGACTTTCCTTATCAACCTTATTTATCCCTTTCAAGTACTTGAATGTCCCAGTCATGTCCCCTCTCTCTCCCCAGTCTTCCAGGGAGTACAAGTTCAGTGCCCTCAACCTCTCCTTGTATGCCTTGCCCTGCTGACCGGTTATCATCTTTGTAGCCCTCCTCAGTACCTTCTCCAGCAGGTTAATGTTCTTTTTGAGGTGTGGGCACCAGTACTGAACTCCATACTCTAGATGCGGCCTTACCAGTGACCTGTACAAGGGCAGTATTACCTCCTCTCTCCTACTACTGAGTCCCCCCTAGCTATGCATCCCAGCATCTTGTTTGCCTTTGCTGCTGCTTTCTTGCACTGCGTGGAGTGCTTCAGGTCACTAGTGATCATCACTCCCAGGTCCTTTTCCTCCTCTGATGCAGATACTCGGACTCCACCCAGGTAATACTCTGTCCTGGGATTCTTGGCTCCAATATGCATAACTCTGCATTTCTTGGCATTGAAGCCAAGCTGCCAGATCCTGGACCACCTCTCCAGCTTTTCCAGATCTTCCTGTAGGTCCCGTATCCCTTCAGCTGTGTCCACTCTCCCACAGAGCTTTTGTCATCTGCAAATAGGCACATTTTGCCTTTAATGCCATCCCCAATGTCATTGATGAAGACACTGAACAACACCAGCCACAGAACTGAGCACTGGTTACCTCTCTGGTGCCAGATAATTCTCCCCCCATCACCACCCTCTGGGTTCTGTCCCTCAGCCACTTTTCCACCCATCTGACCATCTTTTCCCCAACTCCAAGATCCACCATCTTCCAGCATGCCCAGACCCGATCTCTGTCAATCAGGGGAAGGTCCTCCATCTGGACCTTCAATCCCTGCACCTGACAGCCTGGTACCTGAGCGGCTAGAGTTCCAGGCTTTGGGTCTCTCTGAGGATATACTCACAGTAGTGGAAGCATCCAGAAAAGAGTCGACCAGAAAGTGCTATGCCTTCATTCAAATGGAAAAGATTTTCCATTTGGTGTCAGGGCAAGGGCCTGGACCCTCCGTCCTGTACCATGGCTAGCATTTTAGACTACCTTTGGTCTCTGTCTAAAGGAGGTCTTCGGTCTTCGACACCTAAGGTGCACCTGGCAGCCATCTCTGTTTACTGGACGTGGGCCAGTCAGCAGACGGTGGCACAGGAGAAGGTGGTCTGGTGCTTTTTCAAAGGCCTTGATCACATATCCCCTCCAGTGCGTGAACCTCCACCTCCATGGGATTTACTGCTGGTCTTGGCAAAGCTCATGGGCAAGCCATTCGAACCAATGCACAAGTGTGAGATGTCACACTTGTTGTGGAAGACGGCCTTCCTGGTGGCTATCATGTTGGCCAGAAGGATAGGGGAGCTCCAGGCACTCTCGGTGGACTCCCCTTATCTGGTCTTCCACAGGGACATGGTGCACCCCCACCCGAAATTCCTCCCGAAGGTAATGTCAGAGTTTCACCTTAACCAGGTGTTGACTCTGCCTGTGTTCTACCCGAACTACACCTCAGATGCAGAGTACAGGCTGCATACTCTGGACCAGAGATGAGCTCTCTCCTGTTATAAGGAGAGGACGGCAGAAATTCGGGGAGAGGTTCGCCAGCTGTTTGTCATCTACGCTGAAGCCACCTCTGGCAGACCTGCAGCAAAGAGGACGATCGCAAGATGGATCTCATCTTGCATTTATCTCTGCTATAGGTTGGCGGGCAAGGAGCCTCCCAGAGGGATAAGACCTCATTCTACCCACCATACCGCTGCGTCAGTGGCTGCTTCCAGGGACATCCCTATCCAGGAAATCAGTTGGGCTGCCACCTGGAAGTCAGCAAACACCTTCATCACCCATTACCACATCGACCTTGAGTCACGCCGGGATGCTGGTTTTGGGGCTTCAGTTCTTCAGTCTCTGTTCCCAAAGTAGGGGGTGTGCGCCTTGCCTCCCTCCTCCCGGAGAACTGCTAGGAGTCTGCCAGACAGTGTGGATGAACAACATATCCAGGGTCCTAGAAAAACAGATTACTCACCTGTAACTGTAGTATATGGTAGTGGTATATGTTGTTCATCCACACAGACCCACCTGACCTCACCGGCTGCAATGCACAAACCTGGCTTCCAGTGGGCTAAGATCTGGTGTTACACTACGTGCTCAGCCCACACTATCTTACCCATTTTATTATTTTCGACCTTTGATTATAGATCAGGAATTTACTCCAGCACAGATGGATTTAGCTTATCACAGATGGCACAGAATGGGATTAACATTTATATTTCAGTTCCTAGATACACAGGGAGTGGTGCCATTTGATACATTACAAGCAAGACAACAATTGCCATACCGAGATCATTTCAGGTATTTGCAGGTAAGAACACACTTAATGAGAAAATCACCCCCTCACTCTACCAACCCCTCACTCACAGTTAGTCTCTCTTATACGAGAGATCTATATGGGCTCAGAATTACCACATTTAATTGGATCAACTTACAAAGCTCTCAGAGAGTACTGGCAGGAATCCACAATAAATATTCTTAAAAAATGGAATTTAGAACTCGGTATGGACATTTCCTATGAGAAATGGCTAGAACCTATTCTGCCATCTATGAGGGTCTCATAGGCTTTGTACTAGAAGGAATATATATGGAAATGTCACGTTCATTATTTTAACTCTCCAGATAAATTATTTAAATACCTGCCGACACAGTATGGAGTTTGCTGGAGGCAATGTGGTGAGCCAGGCTATTACAGTACATATACTCTGGGGATTTTTCAGTCTTATCTCAGTTCTGGCAAAACACTGGGAATTGCTTAAACAAATAGTTGACTCTGAGCTCACGTTAACACCACAATTGGCTTTATGTATACTGGATGATGACATGATACCACCTAGCCATAGTAAATTATACCTTTATTTGGCTGCAGCAAAAAAGTTGATCACCAGGCTGTGGCGCACTATTTCTGCCCCAACAATATCTCATTGGCATTCAGTTATGAATAAAATTTATTATATTGAGCTTATGATAGCCACACAAAAAGGAAGAGCGCAGCAATTTGAATCGTCATGGAGGCCATGGATGTTCTATACGTCACAAGCTGATGAAACATTTGTCCCATGATATTAAAGTTTTATATATGGAAAAGTTTTATACAGTTATTTCTCCTAAATGGGAAGAGGTAGTTATTACAGATAAATGCACTAGAGAAAAAAATGTAATCCTTCTGTATAAAAGTGCCATTAGATGTGAGCAGTATAATTGTAACACTGCACTCTCTGATGTAAAAGAATGAATACATATAAGAAAATATATATGAAAATAAAGAATATAAGTTTGTCCACCCGATCCAGGGGTAGAAAAGCAGTACCCTGAGCCATATCCAGTACGGCTCCAATATACTGGATACGGTGACAGACGGTAAAGTTTAACTTGGGAATATTGAGAGTAACCCCAAGGGATATGAAGCGAGTCAGGCTTTACGACACGGTGGAGGATAACTGGTCTTTGGATGGGGCTTTCAGCAGCCAGTCATCATAAGAGAAGACGTAGAAGCCTTCCCTTCTCAGTGCTGCAGCCACCACTGCTAGGCATTTTGTGAATACCCTGGGAGCCGACGACAGGCCAAAGGGCAGGGCTCTAAAATGGAAATATTGGTCTTTGAACCGGAACCATAGATATTTCCTGTGTGATGGATGAATCATAATATGAAGGTATGCGTCCTTCATATCTAGGGAGCAGAGCCAGTCTTTCTTTTTGAAGCAGAGGCAGGAGCATCGGTAATGTTACCATGTGGAACTTCTTGTACTGAATGTACAAGTTGAGCTGTAGTAGGTCCAGCACTGGTCTTGGGTCCCCGGTTACTTTGGGGACGAGGAAAAACTGGGTGTAGAACCCTTGTTCCCTTTGATGACTGGGAACAGGCTCTATGGCTTTCTTTTTGCAAAAGTGCCACTATCTCGTTTTGTAAGACTGCCTCATAATCTGGGGTGAGGTAAGAGGTCTGTCTGAGTGGAATGTCTGGAGGTACCTCTATCAGTTCCAGAGTGTGTCCGTATCCTATTAGTTGCAAGACCCACGCGTCTGTGGTAATGGCTTTCCACCCTTGCAGGTGTAAGGAAAACTGACCCCCTACTTCTGTAGTCTGGGGCATTAGAAGAACAGGGTCAAGAGAGGAGTCGGGCTGTTGAGGTTCCTTGTCGGAGACTGGTAGGAGCAGCATGGGTCGTTTTGGAAGAGGAAAAGGATCCAGGCAAGGAAGTGGGAGCTTTTTGCTTAAACTGGTTGCTTGGAAGAGGGCCTTGCTCGATGGGTCGCCTTACGAGAGGGCACCCGGTGGGAACATTTAGGCTGTGTGTGACATTGTGAATATACGCAACATAAAGTTCTCCCGAACATCTGCAGGTCTGCAAGGATATCCTGAATTGTTGCACCAGATAATTTATGTCCTTTAAATGGTGCATTCAAGCTGGATTGCTGAACATCCACTGCAAAGCCTGAGACTCGTAACCAAAAGTGGCGTCTAAGGCATATGCCTGCAGCTGAGGCCCTTACCAAGGCATCAACCACATCGTATGCCACCCTCAGTAAATGGCGGCCGACTGCAGCCCCAGTTTTCAGGGTCCTGAGAAGATCCTGTGCTTGTGAGTTGTCTGGAAGCGACTGAGCTATGGCCTAAGCAGCATGCCAAAGTTCCACTTGCTTTTTCAGTAAGTGTCCTATATAATTCAAAATGCGGTCAATGTAGAGGATGCAAAAACTCTCTTACCCATTCCACCTAATTTTCTCAACACTTTGACTGGCAGCAAACAACTGAGATGTTTTGGACGCGTGGAACAGTCATAAGCGGCATTAATCAAGACCCAGTCAGGCTGAGCAGGCTCCAAAAAGAAAGGCTTCTGAGAAGGAGCCTGGTAAATCCTATCAACTTTCCTGAGTACCGGAGGAACAACTAGCGGCTGGTGCAAGGCAGCAAGAATAGCATTCTCATATGAGTGAATGACTGACAAGCGGGAGGATATCAGCAAGCCAAAGGTAATGAGCCAGTTTTCTTCTGGAGGCATCTCGTTCTGTGGACTCAAACCGCAGGGCCTGCTGTAAATGTTGCCTGATGTCCATGAAGGATGGGTCATCCGGTGGTGAACAGGGGAGAGGACACAGTGGAGAAGCAGGAAGGCATTATAACGCCGGATTCCTCTTCCTCTTCCTCATCCTCATCCTCCTGGTATAGGTCTGGCCCATAGTCCTCCTCCTCGAGCTCCAAGTTCGGAGAGGAAGCAGCGGAGGCCAAGGAACCATATGTCCCCTGGGCACAGGAGGATCGAGGCACAGATGGAGGCTGCGGCGAGGCAGGCCCACCAGTAGAGCCAGCAGCTTTTTTGAGTGAGATCCAATATGGAATGCACAAGAGCCAGTACATCCACCATAACCATTCGAGTTTGTGATGCTGCATTGTTTGCGCCTGTTGAGTGCCCTGGTGGCAGCACCAAAGGAATAGGTCCTGATTAAGAAACTAACTGTGGGTCCTGCAACCTTGTTGATGATGAGAGTGAAGGCACTGGGAGTGGGTTAACAGGGAACATCACTGACGGCAAAGCCTAAGTCGTTGACAAGATCATGCAAGTTCCCAGAAGGGAGTGACCGCCCCCTGCAAGTAAAGAGCCTGTGATCCTCCTTAGGGTTACCCCAGAAATGTGTGAAGGGGCATTGAACAGAGCTGTACGCATCAGTGGAAGCAAAGGTGGGAGCTCCAGTGCTGATGGGGCAGCTGCCATGTACAAAGTGTCCGACCAAAGTGCTAGACTATCATCCTTTTGTCATAGGGTGCTTGAAGGAGTCGGGATCGTCAATAGGCTGCATGTAATCGAGGAGCCAGTCAATGTCGGGGCCCTGCCAGACTGGAAAAGGCCTGCAGTGAGTGCCGATAGGACAGCACGTGTGTCCAGAACAGTCTTTGACACAGAAGGGTGCTCCATCGACACCTTCTCCGAAGTGGTCAATGGGGTATGCGGAGACTGGGATGGCTCACAGGAAGACTTTTGTTTCTCCCAGAGATGTTTGTCTGAGGAAGATTTGTCCCAGGACTTCCAGTGGTGTGCGCCGGATGACGACATCACAACGTCCGGGAGCTTTTCACTTACAGCTCTCACTCGAGAAGGGCTATCCTCTGTTCCACAAGATGCTCCCTAAGCATCTGTAGTCGTCGACACGTAGCCTTGTTGAATCGTTTGCACAAGGTGCATGGTCATGTCGTAAGCAAGCCCTAAACAGTGAACGCAGACTTCATGCAGGTCTTCAGTAGCAATCTTCTGTCCACAGGAACAATATCTGAAGAGCGCATCTGATGATGATTCAGATTGGTAGAAAAGTATATGGCATTTTGTGGGTGAAGTGCCAGTGAAAGTGACAAACTAGGGTGAGAAACAAGAATGTACCGTGGCAAGGTTCTTCCATGAGTCGAAGCATGCAGGTCAACGTGGGAAAAGAACCTAGGAGGATCAGGACTACCCCCAATTAAATAGGGGAAAACAGACGTCATGATGTCGTCATAGGCAGTCCCCAGGTGAACTGCTGGCGAAAATCCTCTGTGTAGCTCCAGGAATCCAACAGCAGAAAGTTCATCAAGGTGTGACCTGCTGAGAAGAGATATCCTCGAAGATCTTAGGATTTGTACACAAAGACACCCTGTTTTTGTGAAAAACCAAATAACGCTTCTTGAACATGGGAGCTTGAAGCTAAGAAATCCTCAGAACGGAAGTAATGGCAACTAAAAATAACGCTTTCCACGACAGAAAGTGTGGCTCACAAGATACAGACGGTTCAAAGGGAGGCAGCATAAGCTTTTCCAATATAAAATTTAGTACCCAAGGCGGGACAGGGTCCCTGACTGGGGGCTTCAAATGCAGAATGCCCACAACAATGTGCAAGACACATCAAGCTGGGCCACTGAGCACCCCTCCACGGGTACATGACATGCAGAGATGGCAGAGAGATGTATCTTGACAGTGGAGTACCACAAGTCCAAGTCCGAGAGGAACAGAAGATACCCCAGAACCTGATCCACTGTACAGGTGAAGGAATCTAAATGGTGCGATGCAGCCCAAAGAGTGAAGCGCTTCTATTTCATAGAGTAAGGGGCCCTCATGGAGGGCTTCTTAGCCATCACCAAGACATCAGCTACTCTGGGGGAGACCCACAAATCTGTCAATGGCTACCTCCTCATGAGCCGTGCATGGAGATGGAGAGACTTGAGGTCTGGATGGACTAGGGTGTTCCACTGCCAGTTGTTGCAGCAGGAGGAACCAGATTTTTTTTTTTTTTTTTTTTTTAATTCTGTTCGTATCCCCCAGGCACCGGAACTCTCTCGGGCCTATCCACTCGTCTGAGCCGCTCTACCACCCACTGTGAGCCCTGTCATCTTCAAGGGCGTTACGTTCTCCCCAAGCCCCAAGGAGGATGAAGGGCCCGAGGAGTCTGAAAGGGCAGTGGCAGGGCTCCAGTATTGGGCATGTGGCGGTTCGGCACTGGGATGGCCGTCACCTATCCGGGCTGGTGGGGCTTCTGTAAGTAGGTTTTACGCCCCAGACGTGGGATGTGCAATGCTGTCAGCCCATGACGTTCCCGAACCTGGGTCGCCGGCATGGCGCAAGGTGTGGCATCCAGCGCCTCAACCCTTAGTGCCACCGGGCCGGCCAAGGAACCAGATTTGACGAGGTCATAAGGTGGCGATGAGAATCATTGCAGCCCCTTCCATCTGAAGCTTGATCAGAACTCATTACAGGAGTGGGAAGAAAGGGAAGACATGCAGAAAATTGCCTGTCCAAGAGAGGGACAATATATCTCACCAGAAAACTCCAGGCCCTGGATCTAGAGAGCAGAAAAGCGGCAGTTTTGCATTGAGGGGGATACAAAAACGTCCAACTCAGGCTGACTCCATCTGTCGAAGAGGTCCTCTACTACTGAAGTCAGAAGTTTCCACTTGTGAGCTCTTGACCGCGAGTGACTTAAGCTGTCCGCCAAGACATCTGGTCGCCGGGAACATGGACGGCTGAGAGTTCTAAGCCGTGCTCGATGGCCCAATAGCAGACTCTCATCGCTTCACTGCACAGGGGATAGGAATGAGTTTCCCTTGGCTTGTTTATGTAATAAAATGCGCACATGTTGTCTGTCTGAACCAAGAGCGGATCTAGGACGAACCGAGTCTGGAAGGTACGCAAGGCATACAGGAATGCCTGCATCTCCAGGACATTTATGTGGCGATACCCAGGGCCCCGATTTTTCTGCGGCACATCGGAGCAAAGTTCTGCGGCAGGGTTCTCATTTGCCGCAGAACTTCTGCGCACTCAACTCCAATTTCTGCAGCACACCATGCAACATTTTTACCCTTAATTTTTTTTCCTTTTTTTGTTGTTTTTGCCATATCTGACACAGTGCATGCTCGTAACACAGTCATTTTATGGTCATTTGTCAGCAAATTTTCAACATAGCCAGTTCAAGACCTCTGCTCATGAACAGTATCACTGTGATTTTATTACTCTGTCCGGAACATTGATTTCGCACACCGACCGCGCCATTGTGCGCTACATGTGCGAAAACACACTTCAGGTGAGATGTGAAAAATGACAGTTGTACCGTTCATAAGGAGGTGTGGTAAAAATGGCAATACTGGAAAATCTGGAGTAAAAATATTAAAAATGCTCGGAGTTACACGCTGTCCGCCGCGCAGCGTTGGATTTCCATTTCTGGCAACCAGCGACCTGAGTTCGGGAATGAGCCCGGTCACTGGAGGGCTGGCGGGGAGGAGGAGGAGGATCAAGCATCCAATAGACAGCTCTCCTTCTCCAGGGGGAGGGTAGGGGACTGGTCCGGCACCTGCTGGCTCCTAGCTTAGGCTGGGAGTATCACAGGAAGCACGGCCCAAAGTTAACTGGGGGAGGAGCGGACGTCAGCATATGTCATGACGTCACTATACTGCCCCCAAAAGAAAAACAGAAAATCGCTCGCTGGCTGCCGGATGACGGCTCTCCATTCCCTGAGTGCCTCCAGTACCTTCCCAGGGCCTCCTGTTCCTCAGCAGCATCCCCGGGCCCTAAGTAGTGTGTGCTGGGGACATCCCCTCTCCCCCAGTGCCCTTCCCCCTCGGAGGAGGGACCCGCCGACAAAGGGATCGCGGGATATCCCGGGGTCGGCTCCGATCTCAGGACAGAGAGGAGCTGGGTAAGGGCAGTGAGGCCAGGGGAATTGCGGAGCCTGAAGGAGTGGGGGCCAGCGAAGCATGGGAAGGCGAAAAAAAAAATGCTCAAGACTTCACAGCGTGCATAGGAACTGCATAGCATACGCTCATAAACCTTCGTTTTAGAATATTTCACCAAATTTTCAACATGGGTTTTGGAACCTACCTCATGAACTGTGACACTGTCATTTCGTTAATCATTCCGGAAGGTGGTTCACGCGGTGACTGGAACCACCTTTCGGGACCAGTGCTGAAATAACAGTGTCTGCAGTTCGCTGGTGGACCCAAAACCCCATGTTGAAAATTGTGAAAAATTCTAATATTTCGAGATATGCACTGAAGTTGAAAAAACCCATTTATGCCATTATACAGCTTACGGCATTTCTTCAGTTTGGGTCAGCTTTGAAGAAGTGCAAACGTGTTCCGGTCCACGAAGATCCGCGCTGGGCTCCGGAGGTAGTATGGGTTGAGGTGGGGGTGTGGAGTCATGAGAGGGTGGGTGCGGGTTGTGGGGAGAGAGAATCAACGATGGAAGGTTTTTGTTTATTCACAGGCAAGGAGAGACTTTGCCATGCTGCAGTGGGCTCCCAGCGTGACACCAGGCAGCCTGGGGGAGGAGAGACAGTGAAGCCGGCAGAGGTTGGGCACCCTGTCAGCAAATGAAGCTTTGCCACGCTGGGTGGGCTCCCAGCATGGAACCAGGCAGCTTGGGGGAGGGAGAGGTGAAGCGGATGGGAGAGTTGGGCACCCCGTCGGCAAATGAAGCTTTTGCCATGCTGGGCTCCCAGCATGGCACCCAGGCAACTTGGAGACAGTGAAACCCGATGGGGGATTAGGCACCCCGTCGGCAAAAGAACATTTGTTCCGCAGCCGCCACGAATTCGGCGAGGACGCAAATCGGTGGGATATTTCCGCGTTTGCCGCACTACAAATCACGGAAAACTCGGGGCCCTGGCAATACTTCTCGATCTCGGACCAAGTCCCTTAGGTACGGTGGGTCCCCATGTGGGCACCCCAATCAAGGCCAGAGGTGTCCATCATAAGGATCTGGGAAGGGGGAGTTACAGAAAAGGGAACTCCCTGAAAGAGGTTGTTGGGCTCCAGCCACCACAACAGCACCTTCTTGACTAGATCCAACACCAGCACAGGTTGATCCAGGGCATCCACGCATTGCTCGCACCGCACCCACAGGATCCACTGAGGGATTCTCATGTGCAGGCTGCCTAGGGAACTGTAGCAGTGGCTGCAGCCATGAGGTCCAAGAGCTTCGGGAAAGCCCTCGACGGAACATGACAGTTGGAAGATAAAAAGGCCTTGTTCTGAGCTGTGGCTAGTACTGCCCATATGTAAAGAAAACACTGACAGGGGGTGAGGAATGATTTGGGCCAACTGATGGTAATGACCAAAGTTTGGAACAGGCTGCGTGTAATTGCAAGAGTTTGCAGAAGACAGCACTGGGACAGGGCTGTCAATAGCCAGTCGTGCAGGTAGGGAAAAATGTAAAATCCCTGTTTCCTCAACGCAGCTGCCACCGCCAGGTACTTTATGAATACCCTGGGAGAAGAGGACAGGCCCTGGAAGTGGAAGCGTAGGAAGCACCAGTGGGATGCCAAAGATTTGATGTGTAGATAAGCGTCCTGCATATCCAAAGAGCAGAGCCCGTACCCCTGATGAAGTAGGAGCAGTAACCCCTGAAGGGTGACTATCCAGAACCGTTTGTACTCTATGTACAGGTTGAGGGTGCTCAAGTCCAGGATGGACCGGAGATCTCCTGTCCACTTGGGGACCAGGAGGAAGTGGGAGTAAAACCCCCATACCTGCTTAGACAGTGGGACGGGCTCTATAACCTTCTTGTGAAGTAAGGCCAGAATCTCCACCCATATGAGAGGAATGAGACCTGTAGGGTAAGCGGACAGATCTGAAGGATTTTCTGGAGGCCACTCCAAGAACTGCAGAGTGTGGCCATGCTTGATGAACTGCAGCACCCAACTGCTGGAAGTGACCTCCCTCCACCTGACCAAGTGGAGGGACAAACGACCATACGACCACTGCCTTCTGAAGGTCTTTTGGGGGGGGGGATTGGCAAGGAGTCAGTAGGTGGGGGAAGACCCTGGCTGGGCTGCAGTCGCATCTTTAGCAGCTCAGGTGGTGCCCGGGGTTGGGGCAGTGAGGACAGCCCCTGCCTTGCATTTGCTGTGGGCCTTGGGAGGGGATTGGGCCTGTCTACAGGAGGAGCAGCGAAAAGGAGTCCTCTCTCCCGACTTCAGCTGGGTGTGGTACATGCAGTGGACTAACTTCAGGGCTCGCCCAGAAATTTGGTGCTCAGAGGTAATGTCTTGAACATCTCCCCCAAACGGCTTAGGGCCCCAGAAGGGAGCACCCATAATACTTTACTAGACTGGATGTCACAAGCAGAGCCTAAGACTCTGAGCCGAGCAAGGTGCCTTATACTGATGCCAGTGGCTGCTGCCCAGCCTGAGGCATACATGGCATCATAGGAACCCCTGAGGACATGGGTACAGACGTCTAAGCCAGTCTTAAGGACCTGCAGTGTTTGCAGCTTCAAGGGGTTGTCTGGCATGGCCATGACTGTCTCCCAGGCACCTCGTCCCACAAGAGGTTTTGGTATTGCACCATATAGGCCAAACTGTTCACAATTGCCCGGATGGCTAGGGTGGATGATGCAAAGGCCCACTTGCCCATTTGGCCTAGCTGCGAGACTCCCTATCTGGAAGGAGGGCACTGAGGTGCTTCGGCCTCTTGGTGAGGTCATGGGCTGCATTAATGGTGAACGACTTCATCTTCGGTTGCTTACCAAAATAGAGTTTGCCAGCTGGGGCATGGTAAAGCCAGTGAGCCTTCTTGGACATCGGTTGGACCGTATGGGGGTGGTGTCATGCGGCTCTGGTAACGTCCTTGTGAGACTCTATAAAGAGGAGGGACCACCAAGGGGGGGGGTGCATCACACCGGTAAGGGTAAACTGCCAGGCGGTGGCACTCAGAGTCCAGTTTCTCAGTCTCCCCCATAGTGACTTGAATATGCCTCATGATGTCCATGAACATCGGATCATCAGGCAGACATTTGGGGATATTACTAGGCTCCACTTCATCATCCGAGGAGTCTGCCAGCATGGACGAAGACTCAGAACAGTCACCGCCAGTGACAAGATATCATCCCCACTGTCATTAGGCTAGAGTTCATCCAGGCAAACAGGGCTGCCCCCATCAGTAGGGCTCCTAAGAGTACAAGGATCGCTCGGGCGGGCCAGGGCAGTGTTCCCTGAAGAGGCCCCTGAAGGTGCATCAGGATCGCCACGGGAAGGGAATTGAGACTACATGAAAGCCCATAGGGCAGAAATCAAGCCATAGTAATCCATGAGTGCCAGCACCAGCTCCCCAGGTGCCGGGTAGTTATACACCAGCGGGGGTCCTGCAGGAGCAGGGTATGGGTAAGCAGGTGCCGGTCACCCAGGCAGTGAGTAGAGGTAAGCCAGCAATGGACCCTCAGGCACTGGGGCAGAATACCCAGGTGGCGGGCCCACAGGTGTGAGTGGCAGCACAGGCTCCAGTCCCCCTGGAAGGGGCAGTGGATGGAAGGGTGAAGATCCCCCCATGGACCCCCAGGCACTGAGACAGAATATCCAGGTGGCAGCCCCAAAGGTGTGGGTAGCAGCACAGGTGCCGGTCCACCTGGAACAGCTTCGGCCAAGCCACCAGCCAAAGAGACTGCAGATAACAAGGACTGGAAGACAGGATACAGAAGACTCTGCCCCAAGGAGCCGCCGCCCGTGACCGAGATCCGGGAGGATGGCGGGGCCACCAGCAGCCCTGAAAAATAAGGGCACAAGACCGAGGAGGTCAGTCCCCAAGGGAGGAAGATCCTGACATGGTCAGTGGAGACTTGTGTAGAGACTGCAAATGGGAGGCAGACTGGGGTCAGACCCGATTCTTGTCCTGATGCTTGTCCTTCCCCAAAGACCTTTCCTTGGATTTGGACAACGAAGAGCCAGAGGACTGGGCCAGGGAGGTGGAGGAGCTCCGGGCCAGCAGCTCCCGTTCAATCGTGTCAATCTTCTGCTTGTGGTGGTGATTCTCCAGGGTCTTCCGGTAGCATCTTCAGATGCCTGGGTTGAACTTCTGGCAGATCTCTCAGGCTTGGACATCGTCTCTGGGCCTAGCCAGAAGAGAAAGCAGAATGGCTGTCCTTGTCAAGGATTTGTTTACTGCAGGCACACTTCGTAGAGTGGTTGGAAGAAGCAGATGGTAGAGAAAACATAACCACGAGAAAGCAACACTAAAAAAATTTGCTGTTTAACATAAGGGAAAATGATGTTTAACTGTAGCTACAGTGGTGTCAGTGGTCCAGCGTGGGTTGGTCAATGGCGGGAAAGAACTGAAGCGGGTGTGGAGGCCCCCTGCCTTCTATAGGATAGGCTGACATCAGCCACTGACGTCAGAGGTGGGCTACCCCCCTCTGGTAGACTGCTAGCTAGAAAGGTTTCCGTGTGGTCCTGGTGCCCAACGGCTTAGTCCTACCAGTGATGACCTACCACAAGAGATATCAAAGTAAAATCTACTGCTACGGAAGATAACTATTCTATCTTTTTCGAAGATATCTCTCTTCACTAAGCGACATCATGGAACGATTCCCAAGCAGTACCAGGCACAGAGGGAGGATGGCAGAAAGAACAGTTGCATAAGAACTTACTGTAACAGTAGATCTTCAATGGAATCTCTGCCATCAGGTCACAGCTATGTAACTTCACCATCAGGTGTCAGGATCCCACTGAAGCCCATCATCAAGGCATAGGTCAGGAAGCACAGGAAAACCAGTAACAGTTTCAACATTTGCCAACAGTGTTTTATTATTAACAGCAGCTAAATAAAAAATAAAAATTGTTCAGAATAACTATTTGCAATGGCAGTACAAACATAGAAAGCACAGTCCTTCTGAGTTTTTCTTCTCAGTTTGCAATCTCAGTCTGTCTGTCTGTCCCTCTTGCAAAACATTGCAGCTCTTATTATAACAAGTCTTTGCAGGAAGCTCATTAAGAGAACATTGTGCTAGGCTGGCCCGGAGGTGCTGAGAATTGAGGTGCTGGATGCCACACGGGTCAGCAAGGGCGGGAAAATATTGAGTGTCCGGAGGACTGTTCTCCTTTCCCGGTGTGTGTGTGTGGATGGGGTGTTAGTCTAGCTGCTGATCTAGTGGCTCCTAGCAGCAGCTGGGGCACAGCTTCAGTAGTTGCAGCATGGAGGTGGAGCTACGGTGGACGTCTTACGAGGGTGCCTGGGAGCGCGCAATCTTTGTGCAGGACATCAGTGCACATCAGAGTTCAGGGACAACACGAAAAAAGGAAAAACCCTGATCCTGGTAGGCGAAGGTGGGGACCAGGGCCCCCCACACCCAATGTCAAGTGCATTGGCTATCTCTGGTGCTCCGCCCAATCCCTGGACACCTGTCCAGATTTCAGAAATGTCATCAAAGGAGAGTGGCAGTCCCGCCCCGGGGACTTTAATCCTGGGGAACGCATGCCAGAGGAACAGAGAAGGAGTTGGGCTAAACCGGACAGACAACAGGACTGAGCCTTCAAACAGGGCAGGACAGAGGTGAGCAGAGTGCCCCCAATAGAGAGAGAGAGTCTGGGGGCTTAGAAAGGAGTGGTAAATAAAGAATACAAATAAAAAAGAGAGAACATTCTGCTTCTCACACAGTGTTCTTGTCAATTTCAGCAAGTGCAGTAAAAAAAAAAAAAAAACCACATTGTGACCCAGAACTGACCTCTTGTTGCCAGCATCTCGAAGAGTTTGCAAACCAACTTCCCAGGTTAACCCCTTTTGTTCCAAATAGCTTTGCAATCATTTCAACAGTATAACTATATACAGTTTTAAACAAAGAGATCCCAGCATCAGTGACATTTCCACATAAAGATATACATACATTTTTATACCCGCAGATATGAAAGGGGGCACAAAAGACAGAAACAGCAAGGGAAGACAGAGACATAGCGAGAGGTGGAAAATTGCAAAACCATCGTAGTGATCAATTCCTAAGTCTCACAAGAAAATTTGGTTGTGCAACCAGACAGAGAAGACAGAAAAGGAGAGGAAAGAACAGATCCTTCCATTTAACCTCTTTCTGCATAACAAAAGGGACAGGCCCTTATTCAACCCTGTCGTAAAGCCTTTTTCTGCAGCAGTCTATCAGGGGCCGCCCAGGCCGACATCAGGCTCCAACATCACACACCCTATAAAAGCATGGGTAGCCCCGCTCCTTCCTCATTTCTTTCCCTAGCTGGAGGTCATGAGAAAAAGGTGTCCCACCAGGGAACCGAGGAGAGAGAAAAGGTGCCCAGCCAGCAGAAAAGCTGGAGCAACAAGACAGCCAAGCTGGAGAGAAAAAGAGAGAAAGGGAGCTGGAGGGATGGTATGACCTGATGATAGAGATCCCCTCGAAGATCTACTATTTCAGTACGTTCTTACGTAACTGTTCTATCCTCTTCGGTGATATCTCTGTAGTCAGGTCAAACCTATGGAACAAGTCCCAAGCAGTGCTGAGCGCAAGGACAGTCTGGGTGGCAGGAAGGCCAGAGGCCTAAGAAAGAAGGCCCTGAAGCACAGCTAGGCCAAAGTCCGACCTTCCTCGGGAGGCAATATCCAGACTGCAGTGCTTGTTGAAAGTGCGGACAGTACTCCCAAGTGGCAACAGCGTAAATCATGGCCGCAGACATGCCCCTTAAACAACCATACCCCTGGTTGAATGGCCCTTAACAACCCCAGGAAGTTCCTTATTGTACTTCCTGCAACAAAAAACAACACAGCTGGCCAACCACTGGGACAAGCATCGTTTCTAAACTGAAGCGCCCTCTCTGCCAAGGGCAAAAGAAACTAACAACTGTTTGGACTTCCGGAAGTCCATGGTACAGTGAGTATAGTAACACAACATTTTAATATCTAAAGTATGGAGCAAGGCTTCCCCTGGATTGGCATGCTCTGGATGATAAACTGGCAGGTGGATGGATTGATTTAGGGTAAACTCAAACACCACCTTAGGAAGAAATAGGATTAGTACGCAAACAGACCCTGCCTTTGTGTAAAATTAAGTAAAGCTACTCATTTGTGAGAGCCTGCAGCCTGAAATTCTTTGAGCACAAGTAATAGCAACTAAATATAATGCTTTCCACAACAGAAAGTGTCAATCGCAAGATGCAGTTGGCTCAAAAGAAGGCAGGGTCAGTTTCTCCAAAACAAAATTCGGGTCCCAAGCTGGAACCGGGTTATGGATAGAAGACTTCAAGTGGAGGATGCCTCTCAAAAAAGTATGGACCACATCCAGTTGAGCCACAGAACGGCCATCAATGGGCACATGAAAGGCTGAAATGGCCAACAGATGCACCTTAAGTGAGGAATATTTGAGCCCTGCATCAGACAAGGTCAGGAGATATTCCAAAACCTAGTAACCTGGTTCGCCGGATCGGAGAAAGGGTCCAGGTTATAAGAAGCAGCCCAGATAGCAAACCACTTCCATTTCATAAAGTGGCCCTGGTGGAAGTTTTTCTGGCAGCCACCAGGATGTCAGCCAAATTCTGAGACACCCGAAACCTGGCAATGGCTATGTTCTCAGTAGCCATGCATGCAGGTGGAGGGACTTGAGGTCTAGATGTACCAGAGTCCCCTGGGCCTGAGTCAGCAGATCCCAGAAGAGGGACAGGGGAAAAGAACAGTTATGTAAGAACTTATCGTAACCCGTGAGGATCTCAGTCATCAGGTTACACCATAGGAACCTCATCGAGGAAGGGAATCCACGGAAGATTTCGGCACTACAACAGGGCCGCCCATGCTGTCGATGTCCATCCAACATCACCAACCATATAAAAGTGAGAGCAGCCCCTCTCCTCAGTTCTTTCCTCCGGAGACGAAGGGAGCAAGGCTGACACCTTGGCGAACCGAGGAGAGACCGGGCTCTAGATAGAAATGATGGAATACAGCAGACAGCCAGGTCCTGAACAGGAGCCCCAAGAAGGGCGACGGTGGGAGGGAAATCATACCTGATGACTGAGATCCCCTTGAAGATCTAATGTTACAGCAAGTTCTTACGTAACCATTCTATCTTCTTCGGGGGTATCTCAGTCTTCAGGTTACACTGTAGGAACGAGTACCCAGCAGTGACAAGTGAAAATAGACAGTCTGGGAAGCTGGATCTTCATAAACTTAACACAGGAGTCCCTGTAGCACAGCCCTGCCAAAATCTGCATGTGTTCTTGAGGCAATGTCCAAACTGTGATGCTTGGTAAAAGTGTGAACTGTACTCCAGGTGGCAGCAGCACAAATATCAGAGGCTGAGACCCCCTAAAAGTAAGCCACAGAGATAGCCATACCTCTGGTGGAATAAACTTTGACAGCACCAGGCAATTTTTGCCATACTTGTTGTAGCATACACAATGCAATTTGCCAAACATTTGAATAAACATTGTTTAGAAACTGAAGCGCCATCTCTTCCTGAGTGAAAGAGACAAACTACTGCTTAGACTTTCTGGACTCCTTAGTCCAAAACAGATAATGCTTCAAAGTTCTGAGCACATCTAGTGTATGGAGCAGTGCTTTCCCTGGATTGGCACGCTCAGTAAAATAAACAGGAAGGGGGATAGACTGACAGTGTAAATTCTGAAACCACCTTAGGCAAAAACTTAGTATTTCTGTGCAGACACCCTGTCTTTGTGAAAAATCAAATAAGGCTTCTTGCACCAGAGGACCTGAAGCTCTGAAATTCTTCGAGCAGAAGTAATAACAACTAAAAATAATGCTTTCTGAGAAAGAAAGTGCAAATCACAAGTGGTGATTGGCTCAAAAGGTGACGGGGTCAACTTCTCCAAAATAAAATTCAAGTCCCAAGCTGGGACAGGGGAACTGATTGGGTGTTTCAGATGCAGGATGCCACTAAGGAAGGTACGAGAAAAATCCAGCTGAGTAATCGTGCAATCACCCACAGGCTCATGAAAGGCAGAACTAGATGAAAGGTGGACCTTGAGGGAGGAATACTGGAGTCAAAGAAATCAGGTAGTCCAGGACATGCTTCACAGGATAGGTGAAAGGGTCAAGGGAATGCTTGGCAGCCCAGATGGCAAACTGCTTCCCTTTCATGGCTGGCATGAGTGAAAGACTTGCGGGCGGCCACAAGGCTGTCACCACCCTGTTAGAGACCCTGAACCAGGTGATGGCTACGTCCTCAGTGGCCACGCATGCAGATGGAGGAACCCGAGGTTGGGATGGGTCCCCTGATCCTGGGTCAGCAGACTGCTGCAAAGGGGCACAGGGATCGGAGGTTCCTGCGCCAGCTGCTGAAAAACAGGGAACCATATATGGTGAGGCCAGAATGGAGCTACCAGAATCATGCTGGCCCCTTCCATTTGTAGCTTGATTAGCACCCTCTGTATTAGTGGGAATGATTTTAGAAATCTCCCACTTCTAGACGATCAATGTTTCTCACCAGAAAACTCCAGGCCCTGGATCTAGTGAGCAGAAATTGGGCAGTTTTGCTTTGAGTCGGGACACAAAAAGATCCGACTCTGGACAACCACATCTGTCGAACAGATCTTCTGCTACGGATAAGAGAAGCTCCAATTCATGCATGCTGGACTGGGTCCTGCTGAGATTGTCCGCCAGGGTGTTTAGGACGCCTGGCACATGGACCACCAAGAGTGTCAGACTGTGCTCCAGTGCCCAATACCACACTCTCATGGCCTCCCTGCAAAGGGGGTACGAGTGAGTTCTGCCGTGCTTGTTGATGTAGCAGACATCAATCAGGTTGTCCGACTGCATCAGCAGCTGAGCTGTAGCCAGATGCCCCTGAAATGCCTGCAAGGTATAGAGCACTGCTCTCATCTCCAGGACACTGATATGCAGGGTGGCTTCCCTCTGGGACCAGGATCCGTGGGTTTGGAAAGGACCCTGGTGAGCTCCCCAACCTAGCCCCGAAGCATCCATGGTTAGAATCCGATGCAGGGAGGAGATCTCAAAGGGAACCCCTTGAAGAAGGTTCGAGGGGTCCGTCCACCACTGCAGTACCATGCGAACTGGGGAGGAATGCAGGACTTGTTTGGTCTAACTGATCCGTACACTGGTCCCACTGTACTCTAGGGGTTCATTGAAGGGTATGCATGTGAAGTCTGGCCAGTGGAATGGTGGGAATGGCCACAGCCATTAGACCCAACAGCATGAGGTACAGCCTGGCAGAAATGTACTGACTCTTGCCAACTTCTTGAGCCGGGACCATAAGACACTCCGCTCTGTTTTCGGATAAGAAGGTCTGTCCCTGCCCGGAATTCAGAACAGTCCCGATGTACTGCACTTTTTGGATGGTACTAGAACAGACTTGGGCAGGTTGACTGTTTTGCCCAGAGAGGGGAAGAGCTGGAGAGTGAGCTCCAGAGCAGCAAGAGCTGCTCCCTGGATGGGGCCTTGAGAAGACAATCATCCAGGTAAGGGAAGACGTACAGTCCCTCTCTTCTGAGAGCTGCTGCGACCGCTGCTAAGCATTTGGTAAAGACATGCAGCGCAGAGGATAAGCCAAAGGGCAGCACTCTGAACTGGTAATGCGCACCCTGAAAGGCAAAGCAGAGAAACCTCCTGTGAGAAGGAAAGACCAAAAGGTGCAGGTAGGCGTCCTGCATGTCCTGTGAGCAGAGCCAGTCCCCAGTTTTGAGAAGGGGCTTGAAGCCCGGCAAAGTTACCATCCGGAACTTTTTGTACTAGACAAAGAGATTGAGGTCCTTCATATCTAAAATGGGTCTCAGATCTCCAGTCTTTTTGGGGACCAGGAAGAACCTGGAATAAAACACCTGGTTTCTCTGCCGCCATGGCACCAGTTCGATTGTCTGCTTGTGTAGAAGAGACTGTACTTCCTCCCGGAGAACAGACAAGTGGGTAGGGGGATAGCTGGAGGGTGGGGGAAGGGTATCTGGAGGCTGCTGGATGAGCTCCAGGATATGACCCATCTCTATTACTAGCAGGATCCATGCATCTGAAGTTATGGTTCTCCACTGATTCAGATGGCAGGAGAACCAACCTCCGACCACCACCTTGTGGGTCTGGGCCAGAGGAGGGAGGTCTGGCAAGGAGTCAAGCTGAGGAAGGACCAGCTGAGGAGGCTGGCCCGTCATTTGTGGGATGCTTGGCCACTGCTCCAGCATTGGACGGGGTGGGCAAAGAGGCCTAGGTTCTGCGTTTACCCTGGGTGCGGGGGCCCAAGCCTGGCCTATTGGTCTGTCTATGAAAAGTAGGCCACCCTCTACCATGAGACTGAGTGTGGCAGAGAGAATGCACAGACCTGATGGCCGTGCCAGAGTCCTGCAGACCATTAATAAGGTCCTAGACATCAGGGCCAAAGAGCCTGGTGCCATTGGAAGGGGCATTAACATCTTGCTTTGCACATCGGCTGCAAATCCAGAGACCTATGAAGGCATATGCCTGTGACAGCTGCCCTGGCTACTGTGTCGACCATCTCATATAGGGCCCTGAGGAGATGTTTACTGATATCTTCTGCAGTCTGAAAACATTGGAGCAATTCCTGCTTCTGGGAACTATCAGGAAGGGCCTGAGCAGTAGCTTTGTCCTTTCTCCAGTTGGCATTCTGGAATTTAACCATGTGTGAGAGATAGTTTATAATCCTTAGGCCCAAGGTAAAAGAGGCAGAACCTCTTTTACCCCAGAGGTCAATCCTGCAGGATTTCTTGTCTGGAGGAAAGGAACTACGGTGCTTAGGTGCCTTAGCTCTATCATGGGCTGTCCTGATGACCACCGAGTCAGTTTCGGCCTGGGCAGCAAAATAAGAAAGGCCCCTAAGGGGCACTGTAAAGCCTTTCTGCCCTGCAAGACATAGCTGGCACCATGTCTGGCCTGTGCCAGCCTGCCATAGTAGCATTCTTTAGAGTTGGCAGCACAAGAGGGATAATTTTAGGGGGAGATTCAGGTACCCCCAGGAAGTCCACCAGGTCTTTTCTGGTGACATCCTCCTCCTCAGTCTGGAAGTCCATAGCGGTAGACAACTGCTTCATGACATTGAAGAAGGCAGCATCCTCAGGAGGAGACTTTGGGGTGTGCTTAACTGAGAACTCACTGACTGAAGAGGCAGTGGACCTAACAGAAATGAGGATTTCCTCCTCTTCCCCTTCATCCTCTATCATCCGATAGGATGAGCTCAGGAGGGTAATCCTCCTCGTCAACCTCCTCATCCATGTCTGGCACTGGAGTAGTTGTCAGTGGTCCACGGGGACCTCCCGTGGCTCACAGACAGGTGTGGTCGATGGAGCTGCCAGCGATGACGGCTTACTGAAGGCAGAAAATTGAACAAGTACATTAGTGAATCTGACTAGTACCTTATTCAGATCCAAAGTCGTCATCCATAGAAGGGGGTTCAACGGTGCAGAAGTCGATGGCCCTTTGTTTTGAGAGCATGACAGGCCTGTAGCAATCAGAGAGGAAAGGGCAGGCCCCAAAGGGGTAGCCGTCGTCAACGGATGAGGGTCCGACAACCCAGAGGTCGACCGCCGGGCACCCTGGGAAGCTGTCGGTATGGGTCTGGAAGGAACGAAGACTTGGATAGCTGGTCTCTTCATCGAGGCAGCTGCTGTCCACGAAGAGCCCCCCTGAAGGAGAGGCTGACAGGGAACAGGATGGCCACCAGAGGGAGCAGTTGAGATCCCGGTCTTTCTTGTGACTACCCCTCCCCCGAGGACTTGTCTTGGGCCTCAGAACTCGTAGATCTGGTGGGCGACTGAGTGGCCGGATGCCCCGAGGACCCCTGCCCAGAGATGGCTACCTGCTGCTCCATCAGAAATTTTTTGAGAACCTTCCTGTGTCACCCAAGTGTAGTTTGATTAAACTTCTGGCACAGCTTGCAATCGGAGACGTTGCGGTCAGGCCCAAGACAGCAGACACAAGCGGAGTGTTCGTCTGCAGAGGCAATCTTCTTCCCATAGCAGCAGTGACGGAAAAGAGAAGACGACAGATTAACTTTCAACATAAACAAAAAAAGGTAAATCTCCCAAAAAGATTTTAGCAGGCAAATAGAAGAAAAAAAACGGCTGTAGGCCGTTAATGGGCATGAAACACTGGGGCAGCTCTTCTGCGGAGACTGTGCTTGCAAGTCGATGGCGGGAAAGAACTGAGGAGGGAGTGGGGCCGACCCACCTATATAGGGTTGGTGACGTCGGCAGCTGTCTACGGAGCAGGTGGCCCCAGTTGTACTGCTGTTAAAATCTTCCATGTGGATTCCCCCTCTCTGATGGCAAAAGTTCCTATTGTGTAACCTGATGACTGAGATACCCCCGAAGAAGATCTGGAGGTTCCATAGTCAATTTGTTGCAGTAATGGAAACCATATCTGCAGAGGTCAAAATTGGGCCACGAGAATTAGGGTGGCGCACTCCATCTGCAGTTTGATGAGAACCCTCTGAATCAAAGGGAAGAGAGGGAATGTGTAAAGAAACCTCCCTTTCCAGGAGAGGGACATATCTTGCCAGAAAACTCCTGGCCCAGGATCTAGCAAGCAGAAAGTGGCAGTTTTGCTTTAAGTGGGCATGCAAAAAGGTCCAACTCTGGATGATCCATCTGTCAAACAGGTCTTCTGCGACCGAGGATTGCAACTTCCACTCGTGCACTACAGACTGTGATCTGCTGAGGCTGTCTGCCAAGGCGTTTTGGACACCTGTCATATGGACAGTTGACAGTTCTAGACCATGATCTAGAACCCAGTACCAGACCCTCATTGCTTCCTGGCATAGAGGGTAGGAATGGCCCCCCCCCTTGCTTCTTGATGTAATAGACCACACTGTGATTGTCCGACTGCAACAGCAGAGAGCTCAAAGAGAGATGATTCTGGAAGGCATACAGAACTGCCCTCATTTCTAGGACATTTATGTAGAGGTGAGTCTCCCAGTGGGACCACAGACAAGGGGTCTGAAAAGGGCCTTGATGAGCTCCCCAACCAAGACCCGAGGCATTTGTGATGGGAGTTCGGTGAGGAGAGGGTCCATCCACCAATTAAGTAGTTTGCGTACTGACAGAGAGAGACACAGAGCAGCTGGTCTAGGTTGTCCGTGCACTAATCCCATGAACCCTGAGGATGCACTGCGGAATCCTCATGTGCAACCTGGCCAGAGGGACAGTAACAATGGCCGCTGACATTAGGCCCAACAATCTGAGGAACATCCTGGCTGGGACATACTAGCTCTGAGCCATCACCAGGGCCTGGGAAATAAGGCAGTCTGCACTGTCTTAAGGGAGGAAGGCCTTGCCCCGAGTAGAATCCAGGACTTCCCTTATGTACTGTAATCGCAGGAAAGGGGTAAGCATCGACTTGGGCTGATTGCCAGTAACACCCAAGGACTGGAATAACTGCAGGGTGCGTTCTAGAGTCAACAACAGAAGCTCCTTGGACTGGGCTTTCAGTAACCAATAGTCCAGATATGGGAGCACATAGAGGTCTCTGCGCCGAAGGGCTGCTGCTACAGCTGTTAAGAATTTGGTAAATACCTGTGGGCAGAAGATACGCCAAAGGGCAATACCCCGAACTGGTAGTGCTCCTCCTGGAACAGGAAAGCACAATTAATAAGAACTTACCATAACAGTAGATCTTCAAGAGAGGCTCTTGAAGTAAGTAATCACCTTGAAGACTGAGCGCCCCCTGGCGTCAGGACCACACGGAAAATTTAGCCAGCAGTGTCTGACGGGGACCGTCCACCCATCACGTGACCAACATCAGCGTGACCCTATATAGTAGATGGTCCCAATGCCCACCTTCCAGTTTCTTCCCGAAGACCTCAGAGGAGGCGCGACAGGTGAAAAGGAAACAGAGGCTCCTGGAGCACAGAATGAGCTCATAAAGAAAGAGCAATAAAACCAAATAAAAATTTGGGAGATGGAGGGAAGGAGGGAAGGAAAAAAGTTACCTACTGCATCAACCTCTCTTGAAGATCTGTTAAGGTAAGTTCTTATGTAACTGTATTATCTTACTTCGAGAGAGCACTTGCAGTAGGTAATCACCTTGAGAACTGAGTCCCAAGCAGTGTGACTCAGAAGAAACAAACATGGGAGGCAGGAAAAAAGGTAGACTAAAGGCGCAGAAATCATGACAGGAGGCCCTGAAGCACTGTTAGGCCAAAACATGCGCTGCGCCTAGAAGAAATGTCCACATTGTAATGCCTTGTGAAAGTATGGACCGAACTGCAGGTAGCCGCGGTGCAGATGTCAACTGCTGACATATTCCTGAAACAAGCAGTAGAGGCAGCCATACTCCTGGTGGAATGCCCCTTACCCTCCCCCTCGAGGGTCTTACAATGCTTCTGGTAACAGACAGTAATGCAGTTTGCTAGCCATTTAGATAAACGCTGTTTGGAAACTGCCACACTCTCTCTCTCTCTCTGTCTCTCTCAGGAGCAAAAGAAATGAAAAGCTGATCAGTCTTTCGGACAGTCTTTGTCCTGTTAGTGTAATAAAGCAAGATTCAATGAACATCTAACGTACGAAGAATCGCTCCACCCCAATTGGAATGCGCGGGGTAATAGACTGCGA
This sequence comes from Neoceratodus forsteri, assembly GCA_016271365.2. Taxonomy (NCBI): domain Eukaryota; kingdom Metazoa; phylum Chordata; order Ceratodontiformes; family Ceratodontidae; genus Neoceratodus; species Neoceratodus forsteri. The sequence continues at coordinate 1,401,697,428 of CM057453.1, forward strand.
GTTGAATCGACTGGTTCAACAAACTCAGAAACCACTTTGGGTAAGAACTTAGGGTTAGTACAAAAAGTCACCCAGTCTCTATGAAAAATTAAATAAGGCTCCTTACAAATCAGGGCCTGAAGCTCAGAAATCCTTCGAGCTGAAGTAACTGCTACTAAGAAAAGCACTTTCCAAGTCAAATAGCACATGTCACAGGAACCAGTCGGTTCAAAAGGAGGCAGGGTCAACTTTTCTAAAACAAAATTCAAATCCCATGGAGGTGCACGACTGCGCACCGGTGGCTTGAGATGCAGAATCTCCTTCAAGAAAGTTTTTGAAACTTCCAACTGGGCTACTGTCCTGACATCCACTAGAGAATGGTAGGCAGAGATGGCCAACAACTGGACCTTCAGCAAAGAATACCCCAGGCCCAAATCATAGAGGTACAGGAGCTATTCCATGACTGATGGAACAGGACACGAGAGCGGGTCCCAACCCTTCACAGTGGCCCAAATGGAAAAACGCTTCCCTTTCATGGCATAAGTGGTCCTCGTAGAGAGTTTTCTGGCCTCAATGAGGACTTGCGCCACCCTGGAGGATACTCCAAAGCACGAAGTGGCTATGTCCCGAGGTGCAACGCGTGAAGGGATTTTATCCCTGGACGGACCAGCATGCCCCTCCCCCGTCCTGGGTCAGGAGGTCGTTGGAGAGAGGCAGAGGAACCGGAGGCTCCACTGCTAGCTGCTGAAGGAGTGGAAACCAAACTCGGCGAGGCCAAAAGGGGCAATTAGAACCATGTGGGCCCCCTCCACCTGTATCTTGAGCAGCACCCTCTGCAGAACCAAAAAGGAGGGAAGGTGTACAAGAACCTCCCTGTCCAGCAAAGAGATAATGCATTTCATCAGAAAACACCCTGCCATGGAGCAAGCGAGCAAAACTTGGGTAGTTTTGCGTTGTACGGGGGGTGAACAGATCCAGTTCAAGCCAACCCCACAGGTTGAAGATGTGGTCGATCACCTCTTGCTTGAGCTCCCACACGTGGCCCTTACTCTGGTACAGCTAAGACTGTCTGCTAGGATGTTTTGCATGCCTGGGGCATGAATAGCTGTTAGGCTAATTCAATGCAGAACAGCCCAATTCCACACCCGCATCGCTTCCCTGCATAGGGTATACAAGCGGGTGCCTCCTTGCTTGTTAAGATACCAGACTACGCACATGTTGTCTTCCTGGACTAACAGGGTACCCTGGAGAAACAGGTGCTGAAAAGCTTAAAGAGCATACAACACTGCTCTCATCTCTAACACAGACATGCAAAGAAAGCTCCACTTGGGACCACCTGCCTTGGGTTTTGTGGTCTCCCAAATATGCACCCGAACCCATCCCTGATGCATCTGTAGTCAGAATCTGAGTGGGAAGAGGGGACTGAAAAAGGACCCCCTTGGTGACATCGGAAAGATCCTGCCACCACGAGAGATTCCGCTGCATGGAATCGGAGACCATAACCATCTGGTCCAATCCGACCTCTGGTCCCACTGTGCCCCAAGCGTTGACTGTGAAATATGCATGTGGAGCCTGGCTAAAGGCACGGTGGGGATGGCTGCTGCCATCACGCCCAACAGCTGAAGAATCGACCTGGCCAAGACCTTCCTGCTGTAGGCCAGCATACGGGCCTGCCTCTGCAAGATTTCCACTCTGTGCAAAGGGAGGAAAGCCATATCCTGAACCATGTCGAACATAGCCCTAATGAACTGCAGGTGCTGGGAAGGGACAAGTTGGGACTTTGTAAAATTCACAGTGATCCCCCACACTTGACGGAAAAGGTCCAGGGTTGCAAAGAGGGAGAGTTCCAACTGTTCTCTCAATGGACTGACAGAAACCAGTCGTCAACGTAAGGAAACACACAGTGGCCCGCACACCTCAGGGCCGCCGTCACTACCGCCAGGCACTTTGTGAAAACCGAAGTGCCGGGGATAGGCCAAAAGGAAGAGCCTTGAATTGGTAATGTTCCCCCTGAAAGAAGAACTGAAGGTAGCAACGATGGGCCCAGAATATAGAAATGTGCAGGTAGGCATCCTGCACATCCAGAACATAGAGTCACTGCCCCTTGTGCAAGAGGGGCAGCAGACCTGGGAGGGGCAGCATCCGAAACCTTTTGTACTCTACGTACAGGTTGAGAGCACTTCGGTCCAGAATGGAATGCAACTCTCCCATTTTGGGGGGGACCAGGAAGAAGTGGAGGTAGTACCCCTTTCCTTCCTGGGAACGGGAACAGGTTCTGTTGCTTCCTGTTGTAATAGAGCCTGTATCTCCTCTCGAAGAAGAGGAATGTGCACCTTTTGTTAGTGTGACTGGGCCAGAGGCCTGTCTGGAGGTTTTTCGAGACACTCCAGAGTATGACCCTGCTCTATGAGCTGAAGAACCCAAGAGTCGGTTGTCACTGCCTGCCACCATGGCAGACGACAAGCAAATCTTCTCTCCACCTGCTCTCCTGAAAGATCCTGAGGGGAGAGGGCGGACAGCAAGTCATGTGAAGCAGGACAGCGAGTCATGTGAGGGAGGGTTAGGGAGAGCTACACCCAAAGCACTCTGGGACTTAGCGGGGAGGCATCTGTGGCTGACTGTGCCTGACGTTTGGTCTCATGTCGGGCCATCTACTGTTGTTTTGGCTGCCTTTTCCCTTGACGGCGAAATGGCTTTTTTGCCTGAAATTTAGGTCGGTACATGGTCTGTACCGACCGAAAGGGCGTTGCCTTTGTCCCGCAAGATGGTAATAATATCCTGCGTATCACCCCCAAATAGGAAGGACCCCCTGAACTGGGTATCCTGAATGGCAGTCTGCACATTCTGGGGCAAACCCGTCACTCTCAGCCATGAGACATGTCGGAGGCCAACTGCCGTGGCGGCTCCCCATGCAGACAAGTTAACAGCATCACAGGAAGCCCTGAGGGAATGTCTGCAGGCCACCTTAGCGGAATGGATCGAATCCACCAATATGGAATTTGACTTCAAGTCCAAGAGGGCTTCAGTGGCTGGCTCCAACTGGGCAAACAAGGACTTTTTGGTAGACCAACATGTGACCTACATAGTTTAGAGCCCTCATAGCCAGTGTGGTGGAGAAATAAAACTTCCCTCCAAACTGGTCCAACTGCCTAGACTTGTTATCAGGAGGAGAGATGCTCATACGCCAGGGCTTGGATAACCGGTCATGAGTAGCCACAATGATGACCGAATCAGCCTTGGGTGCGTACAGAGGTGGTCCTTTCCTTCTGAAGCGCGACAGGTGTGGTCCGCCTCCTTGGCTACCACTGGAATAGAGGAGGGCATCATCCAAATGATTGATGCCAGATCCTCATGTGGCTCCAGCCGGGTGGGGGGTAAAGACCGGGGCTGCCACCTGCATGTCCAGGTGCTCCGCAAGATGCTGCCTTTTGGGGTCCTGGGCATCTGACTTCCACACATAGACCTCCGCAATTTTGCGAAGGAGGGCTGTGAAGGAAGGATCCTCCGGGGGCGATTTTAAGGATTCCTTAGGCTGTGGCTCCTCTATAGGCGGAATATGAAGCCCGACCCTGCCTAAGAGAAGGCATCCAAGTCGGAATCTTGATCCGAGTCTGAAGACCCAGAATCAGGGTGGGCCAAATTCCATGGTCACATGTTGATTTATCCAGAGGCTGGGCCAACATCAAATCCTTCAAAGAGACCAACGTTGGCTCAAGTAGAGGAGAAACAACCTGCCTCGCTAGCTGCACGTTGGGGTATTCAATGTATTGAGTGTGGCATGCAAGACAGCGGCAGAGCTGTGCCTGTGTCTTGTAGCTCTCTGCCTGAGAGCAATCTGTCTGCTTTTCCGCAGTTTTAATGTAATTCAGAAACTATTTCTCTATAGGAGAGCAATGTAATGTGTTCATCTCTTGGTCTATGTCTTTGACCAGAGATCCGAAACGCTTATTTTACTTTGTTTTTAGAGTTAGGAGGTAGCTAGGGTTCTTCAGTGCAGGTAGGGTGGGGAAGTGAGGAAGAGGTAGGAGGTAGCTTTTTTGTTTTGGTTGATAGGTATCCTCGATCCTTACTTTGTTGAAGCTGGAGTGTCGTTTGAGAGGAGCCTGGTTGTTGCCTGGTCCGACTCTCACTGTCCTGAGTGCTGTGGCTATTGCGATTGGCGGTGGCTCTTTTGGTACTGTCCATACTGGGAATGGAAGGAGGTGTGCTTTAGCATGAAGTGGCCAACCTTGTTGAACTGCCCTGGTGCGTCCGCTTGTTTTCCGACTGACCCGATGCCTTGTTTTGAGTGCCACCTGCTTCGCGGCTGAAGTGTGGATTCCAGAGATGCTTCGCTAAACACCATACACGAGGGTTGACCAGACTGGTTCCGGGCCATGTTGCTGTTCGGACTGCCCTGGGAGAGCGCAGTCATAGTGAACATTGCTACGCTCATGTCCTGGGGAAACAGACGTGGACTTAGCAGAGTTCTAGCTGAATGCTCCAACTGGTGCAGTTCCATTCCTCCGGCTGACTCTTTTTGATTGTCCGCCGGCTGCATGTTGTCATCTTTTTGTTGCCTGCAAACCCACCACTGGATTATCATGGGGGAGGGGGTGCTGGATGGATTGGTGACTGTCCTGGACCCTGTATCATCTGGGAACTCCTTTATTCTTGGACCACATTAGGCTGGTGTGAGCAGCTGAGAAGGTATTTTCCAGGAATTATTTTCTTATTCAAAACTCCAGCTGCAACTACAATATTTACAATAACTTTGGTTCTTCACTTAAGAACTTGGCCAGCCCTAAGGTGGTGGGCAGTGAGAGGGCCCTCAATCTATTCCTCACTGGGCTGTGAAGAGCTGTTGGTCTTATCACTCTCCAACAATATTCTCTTGCCCAGTTAAGTTGGGCTCCATTACTATGCTGGGATTTTGGGGTAATGCTCTCCTAGGCTGAACTGTTTGCTTCTACATCTCCTGTCTTTTCTAGAGTGGTTGGGTGTGAGTGGGTGGTGGGTGAGGGATTGTGGTTTTAATGAGTGTCTACATAGTGACTGGTTAGGATTTTTTTTTTGTATTAGTAGTATACTTGTGTCGCATGACTGTTTCTTCATTAATTAGTTACAGCAGCTCCATGGTTGGACAATATGTGTCTGGGGAAGTCAGGGGTTCTGAGGCAGCCTAGGATAGTGTACGGGGCATCCCAGTTTCTCGATTTGCGGAGTTTCACTGACCTCACGGTTTCTACCACCACAGCACATCGCTGCCGGGAGGTCAGGATTGGGAGGTCCCGATTGATCACTGTGGCGGGCTCCTGCACCCCAGCGGGGGGGAGTGCCCTGGGTGTCGACGGGCCATAGAGAGGCCAGACGTGTTTGGTCCCCGTCCCCAGGATACCCACCAGACCGAGTGGGCTAGTAACCAGAAGGCCTATAATGTCCACCAGTCCCTTGAGGGCAGTGTTTTGCAATGTCAGGTCCATCAGGAACAAGACCGCAATTGTAGTGGACTTGATTTCCTTAGTCGATCTGGTTTGCATCAGTGAGACTTGGGTGGGTGACAATGCCAGCCCGGTTTTAGAGGCCACTACTCCCACTGGGTACTCGGTAGTGCACTATCCCAGAGTGGAGCGCAGGGGAGTGGCCATTTGTTTTAGAGCTGAACTTGGCTTTACTGTGCACCCAGTAAGAAGGCTGGGTTCTTTTGAATGTGTGGCTGTGCATGGGGGTCCGAGCACAGGAATCTCCTGGTTTATCCCCCCCCCCCGGTGCAGCGGGTGAATTCCAGCAGAAGGTAGCCAACTTCGTTATCAGCTAAATAAAATGGAGTCTCCCAGATATTTAGTGCTAGGTGACTTCAACATTTGGGCCGACGATGAATCCTCTAGGCTACGTTATAACCTCCTCCAGACAATGTCATCTCTGGGCCTGTCACAAGAAGTTTCTTCCATGACCCACCAGGGCGACCACATGCTGGACCTGGTTATCTCGCAGGGTTTCAGGCTAGTAACCTCAAGACTGAGTGGGTCATTAGTCTGATCATTGCACAGTGAAGTTCTTGTATGGGGCCTGCCCTGCAGAGATAGTTAGCTACCGCCCTTTGAGGGGTCTGACCCCGGAGGGATTTCTGGCTGTGGCTGATCTATCTAGTGTGGGCAGTGCATGCGTAGGGGGTACGTGTGAGGCTGTCACCGCCTATAATAGGGTAATGTCAGCAGCACTCTACTCTCTCACACCGGTCAGTGTACTTCCCAAATCCTCCCACTTGAGGTCCCCATGGTTTGACGAGGAGCTCAAGGTGATGAAGATTGTGGGTTGGAGGTTGGAGCGATGTAGGCGGAGGTCTGGGCTGGAGACAGAGAGCCTGGCTCTGCGCTCCTATTACGGTGAGTATCAGGGGGCAATCACCCATAAGAAGGCAGAGTTCCTGTCCAGGCAGATTGCTGCCAGGAAGAATCAACCAACAGTGCTCTTTCAGACTGTGGACAGGTTGCAAAACCCAGCCTGTCTACAGCCGAAAAAAGCTTTTCTGACACATTATGCGAATTGTTTCCTCGATTCTTCTCAGACAGGGTGTCCGCTATTCGGTAAGGAGTTCCGCCAGTGAGTCAGTGTGGCCGACAGTGGTCACCTTGAGCATCTGTACAGCACCCCGCCTAGTTGGGAAGAGTTTAAACCAGTGGAGATGTCTAAGGTCACTGAGGTTGCTTCCAAGCTGAAGCACACATATTGCAAACTGGACCTGGTGCCAACTCGTTTCTTGATGAGATGTGTTGACACTGTTGGCCGGTGTTCATCTTGATTGTCTGGTGCTCTCTGTCAAAGGGGGTCTTCCCAGATGCCTTGAAGGAGGTACTGATCAGACCCCTTCTGAAGAAACCATCACTGGACTCTGACATCAAGGCAAGTAATCTCCCATTTGTAGGGAAAGCTGTCGAGAATGTTGTGCCGCAGCAGTTTGAGAAGCACCTCGTGGCCTTTGATCTCTTCAAGCCTTTCCAGTGTGGGTTTTGTGCTAGGTACAGCACAGAAACCGCATTAGTTCGGGTGCACATTGACCTCCTCAGAGCGAGAGAGCAAGGGGAAGGGACAATTCTTGTTCTCCTCGATCTTTCCTCAGATTTTGACACGGTAGACCACTGTGTGTTACCCGACTGCCTGAAGGAATTTTGTGGACTTGCCGGCACAGTCATCTACTGCTTTGAGTCCTAACTCACAAATAGGAGGCGACGGGCGGTGATGGGAACTTCTCCTCCTCCCCTAGCCTCCTGTCATGTGGAGCACCTCAGGTTTTTGTCCTGTCGCCAATGTTGTTTGCTGTATATATGCTGACCCTGGGGGAGCTCATAAGGAAATACAGTTTGGGTTTTCATTGCTATGCAAATGATATCCAACTGTATCTTTCCTTTGGCCCCAGAACATCCAATGTGGTGGAAGTGCTACACAACTGCCTTGCTGAGATCAATTACTGGATGGCCTCCAGCTGGTTGTGACTGAATCCTGATAACACAGAGGTACTGGTGGTGGAGTCGAACAGAGGGCGTAATAGGATGGCCTCTGGCACAGCCACGGGACTGTTGCTGGGGACTGTGCCACTGAAAGTCTCCTCCCTCTAGGGTGCGTGGTCTTGGTGTGACCTTTGACAGCGGATTGACCTTTGGTTGGAACCTCCACCAGCAGGAGGACAAGATGTCCCAGAGGATATCTGTGGAGCAATAGGGGGTGGGGGGTGGGGTCACTGGAGAAACAGTAAGTAGCTCTAGGGCGTGTCTTCAATGTTCCACCTCCAAGATCCAAGCAACAGTAATGATCTCCCTCCTCTTTTGTAGCTAGAGGGAGATGCGGCCTCCTAACAAAACTTCCTGGAGCAGCGAGGCCAGAGGCAGGGGGGATGGGAGTCAGAAAGCACCGGGGGCAGCAAGGATACCGGTAACGGTCTGATCTTCTGTAATTCTTGAATGGGGACCGGGAGACAGGTTTGCAGCTTGGTAATTGGAAGGCTGAGGTCTCTGAGAAATATGTCCTGGGCCTCTTGAATAATCACAGCCTGGACAGGCATAGGGGCTTAGAAAAGAACCTCTACTCCCTTCCCCAGGGTTTAGGGACACACGGAGGTTAAAAGTCATTTTTGAGGACTGTACATCCCTCAGTGCATCTTCTACATCATTGCCAAATAATTTCTTTCCTCTAAAGGGAGCATTTAGCACAGATTGTTTTACATCAGAGGCTAAAACAGCCACCCTTAGCTAAGAGTGGTGGAGAAGGGAGAGTCCAGAGACAGCAGTGTCTAAGTCATCATACGCTGATCTGAGCAGATGCTTTCCAGCTTCCTGTCTATAAGCAATAGTCTGCTGGGCCAATACTGCATCCTGGCCCTTTGGCATTTTATCAGCCAGGGAGGCCGTAGACTTCCACAGGCAATTCTAGTATTTTATCATGTAAGCCTAAAAGCTTGCTATCCTTCAGCCAAGGAAAGCAGAAGTAAAAGTTCTCTTTTCCATCAAGTACATCGTCCTCAATTCCTTACCAGAAGAAAAAGCATCCACGTGCTTGGGTTCTTTGCTTCAGTAATGAGCAGTCATAATCACCAGTGGATTGGTTTCAGGCTATGCTGTATAATATGGATTGGCAATGGGGGCTATATCATAAGCCTTTCTGGGTACTGCCTGCAACTGAGCTGGCCTATGCCATGCAATGAAAATGGCATCCTGTAATGCAGAATGCACAGGAGGAATAATAACTGTGGGGGAGGAAAAGACCTCCAAGAACTCATACACCTCTCAGAGGAATCCTCCTCTTCCTCCTCAGCTTGAAATCGCAACTTAACCTGTACTTGTTTAAGGAAGACCTGAAATTAGACATCATCAGGTGGAGAGCAAGGAATGTTTTTCAGTCTCCTCTGAGCAGGAAGAGTAAAGCTGGCACCTACTATATCAATTGCTTCTTCTTCTTCTGTTTCATCAATGGCCTCCCTCCTTCTCTTCCATATACTCTCATTTACATTTCAGTTTATCGTCAACTGTCATCAGCTGAGGGCTGATGGGACAAGCAGACAGTGGAAGAGGTGCTATCAACGGGAATCCTGTTGACAGAGGCCAGTCAGGGCTCAGCAAGACAGCAGGGAGTGAGAAATGAAATGCTGATGGGAAAGTTGAAGACAGCAGAGCCAAGGGTGCCGACAGAGGTGGCGACAACAGCAGTAGCAAAAGGTGCTAAAACAGCTACAACATTTATTTATTTAGATTTTGGTAACCGGGTAAGCCCACTGAGACCAGAGATCCCTTTTTCAGGGGCGACCCAGAGTTAGTTACAGTAAACACATACATAGGTATCAACATACAGTCATTTCAGCTGATACATATTGGGGAGTAGGTATCAAATGTTTAGCACAGAGACAGCAGGTATCACAAGGCTCACAAGTATTAAGACAGGTGCACAGTACATTTAACAATTTTTTCATAAGAGATTCATGGGGTAAGTAGGCGTGACTAAGCTGGTGATAGCATGACAGTAGGCCCGGGCAGGAGGCTAGTGATAACAACCACAGAGACTAAGTTCCAGAAGATACACTTTGAGGCCTGACTTAAACCCTAGGAGAGTAGGCTTGTCAACCAGACTTGCTGGGAGGGCATTCCATAAGTATGGAGCAGCATACTGGAAGGAGCGCTTGCCTTGGTTGGTGCGAACACGGGGAATGTCAAGGGGGCGACTTGTCGAGGATCGCAAGGTACGGCGCTGGATTTTTGGAGTGAGCAGCCCACGCAAGTGTGGAGGAGGGCCGAAGGAGGTGAATTTAAAGGCCATGCAAGCAGAGGAGCAGGCCAACTTGAGCCATAAGGTGGGCCAGTTTAGGTCCGCGAGGGCCTCACGGTGATGAATCCTGGGGGATGGAGTTTGTTGCAAAGCGAGCCACTCTGTGATAGAGCACGGAGAGTTTGCTGAGCTCCATCTCTTGGAGGAACTGTAGCAGGGGGACACCATATAGGATGGAAGGGAGAAGGTTGCAGTTTGCTATGGCTCATCGCGCCTCGCCGGAGAGGGAGTTGCCCAGCCAGTAGAGGAGACCCAGCCTCTGGTGGATGGATCGTGTTAAGGAGTTGATGTGGGGTTTATAGGTCAGCTCCTGGTCAAGGAGGATCCCAAGGTACCTGAACCTGTCTATGACCTCTACTCTCCTCCCTTGGGCTGTGTTGAGCTGGAGCAGTTCGCTTCTGTCAGTGCCCAGGCGTCTAGTCCCAAACAGAACAGCCTTAGTTTTTTCTTCATTCAGCACTAGAGAATTAGAGGTAAACCAGACCTCGAGAGCTGAGAAACAGGCCTGCAGTTTGGCGGAGATGACACTGGGTTGTGGGTCACTGCAGTAGACGACAGTGTTGTCCGCATATAGAATGAGGTTGCTCAGCCCACAGTCCCCCTCAATGTCGTTGAGAAAAAGTGAGAATAACAGGGGGCCCAGGATCGAGCCCTGGAGTACCCCAGAGACCATGGGTCTAGTGCTGGATTGTGTTCCTCTCCAACTGACTTTCTGGGTTCTATTGATCAGGTAGCTCTCGAACCAAGAGAGTGAGTGCACATCCAGTCCTAGTCGGTGGAGTTTGGAAAGGAGAAGTTTGTGGCTGACCAGGTCGAAGGCCTTGGACAGTTCAATGAATAGAGCACCCGTCAGGGAGCCTTGGTCCATGGCCTTGAGGATGTCGGATGTGAGCCGGATAAGGGCAGTGTCAGTGCCATGGCCTTTCCTAAAGCCATGTTGTACATCGGCAAGGAGTAGGTGCTGCTCGAGATAATCCTGCAGTTGATTGTATACCAGTCTCTCCTGTACTTTCCCGAGAGGGCTGAGTAGGGAGATAGGCCTATAGTTCCCCACTTTGTCCCTGGGTCCTTTTTTGTGGACAGGGACAACAGTCGATACCTTCCACTTACTTGGGACTGTTCCAACGTGGAGGGACTTGTTGAGTAGGGTGACAGGGTAGGCAATAGCAGGGGCAGCGGACCTCAGCAGCCAAGGTTCAAGCAGGTCATGTCCTGGGGAAGAGTTGGGGTTTATTTTGAGTAAAAGAGGAAGTACAGCAGACGGTTTGACCAGTTTCAGGTGGAATTGGGGCCAAGGAAGCACCCAGTCCGTACTGGTGTTGTAGGGAATCCCAGAGAGGGCAGGGGGGAAAGGATCCACTAGGATTGGAGAAGGAGGCACAGAAGGCTTCAGCAACTGTGGAGGGGTTATTGGTCAAGGTATCTCCAACCAGGAATGCATCTTCTTGTGCATACGTGGTACTCTTAAGAAGGGTGTTAATGTGACCTCAGAATTTCTTAGGGTCACGTAGGTGACTAGTTTGGAGGTCTCTTAGGTACTTGGACTTGGCCTGTTTGGAGGTTTTTTTGCATTGATTCCTCAATTCCCTGTACTTCTCCCAGTCAGATGTACTGCCTGAGGATTTGTAGAGTCCCCAGGCACTGTCGCGGAGTAGCATAATTTGCTTAAGGCTGGGGCTCAGCCATTTGTGGCACTTTCCCTGTACCCTGAGCTTCATTCGTGGGGCGTGCAGATTGGCCACAGACAGGAATGAACTGGTGAAGTAATCAAGCACCTCGTCGAGTGAGGGGAGGGAGACAATGGGATCCCAGTCAATGACCCGCAAGTCAGAGCAGCGGTCTGCTGGTACAAGCCTGCTAAAGTTCCTGGCTTCTATAACCCTAGCAGCAATTTTAGGGGGCTTGTTCGACCAGGTGCAGAAAATTGGTGAGTGGTCACTCAGAGAGTCTGCCATGATCTCAGCTGTCAATATGTGGTCAGGGCAGGAGACTAGTGCCCAGTCGAGTAGGGAATGATTGCCAGACTTAGCATTATGCCTAGTAGGCAGATCGACGACTTGGGTAAGTGAGGAGTCCAGTATCGGATTCTTGGTAGTGGAAGTCCGCAGGGCAAGCCAGTTTAGAGTGAAATCCCCAAGGAGGATGGTCTCCCCCAAGGGGTGCTCCAACAGGGCATGGGTTAGGGATTCTAGGGAGGAGGCGGAAGGTAGGCACACCCTATGTAGAGGGGCTTGGTGTCTCCGAGGAGCACTTTAACAAATAAGATCTCAATTATCAATCCACTAAGAGTAGGGTGATCAATCTGCGAAGCGTGCAAGGCAGTGCTGATATAGATGAGAACCCCACCTCCTTTTTCTCAGTTCTATCCTTTCTAAAAGTATGATAGCCAACTAGGTCCACTTCATAGGGGAGGATCTGGGGCTTCAGCCAGGTTTCAGTCACAGCCAGTATGTCGGGTTTATACAGTGCTGTCCATGCCTCAAGGTCATGAACTTTGTGCCTTTAATCTGATATAGTAGCTGCATGTTGATGGTGGAATCGTTGAATGGACTGTGCCCGACGAGAGTATAGGCTGAAAATTCTCCAGCAGAGGAGGCGAGCCAGAGCCAGACCTTTGCATCCGAGAGACAATCATGGGGCAGCAAGCCCCATGGACAGAGCCTAGGACCTGTCTTTTCAAAAAGATTTACACCTTCTTAGAACGGTCTGGGGGAAGCATCCTTATTCCTATGCCGCTTCTTCTCAGAGCGGCAGTGTTTCTCCACTGACTTCAAGAACTTAAAGCTTTATCTTCTATAAGTCAGCAATGTATGCCATTAACCTTGGGGAACGATGGGTTGTTGGCAAACTAGAAAGAGAAACAGTTGACAACGGCGAAACAAATTTCTTTCAGTTTCAGATGTACTTCTAAAGCCATGCAACATCTCCTGGTTGCCTGGTTAAAGCTCTGGCAAACTGAGCAGGCCTAACTTTGTGGTCTTTACAGAGGCAACACATACACATGAAGTGGTCATCATCTTTATAAATGTTAACATCGCTGCAATGGCAACTGAAGAAAAACGATTCCCTCTCTGTCAGTAGCAGCATGAAAAACAGGTTACTCACCTGTAACAGTAGTTCTAGGTGTGGTATATGATGTTCGTCCACACTTTGTTTATTAACTGAAGTTTGATAACCGGGTAGGCCCACTGAGCCCCGAAGGTCCCTTTTTCAGAGGCGACCCGGGATACATCACAGTATCAGACTGTCAGGTACGGGTTACAGAGAAAAAAAAAACAGATGATAACAGGGTTACAATATAAGCAACAACTCGGGGTTCAATAAGACATAAGTACAAAAATTGTATGAGTCAAGACATGGCCAAAGGTCCATCTAGGTGAGAGAGAGGATTTGCAGTGTTAGTTGGGCAAGGGGGAGAACTATCCTATACCCTGACAGTGACAAGAGCTGGCGCCTCAAGAATGCATGGGACAGACATAAGGCAATTCTTGTCGGGGGTAGGAAGAAATAGGCTGTTGGTTAACTAGGATCTGAGGCCTATCCTGTAGGTAGGGAAATGGGCAAACTAGATGGGCCAAGCGGTCCCTATCTGCCGTCAAAGTCTATGTTTCTAACATGTAGGTCTTGAATCTTGTGCGAAAGTTTGGAAGGGATGTGGCTTCCTGTACAGATGGTGGGAGATTGTTCGACAAGTATGGGGCAGTATAGGAGAAGGATTTCCCTCCCGCACTTGTCCTGACTCTGGGAATTGCAAGTAGGGTCCAACCTCAGGTCCTAAGCATACGAGAACTGTGCTTGGGAGTGACTGTCCCTTTGAGGCTAGACGGGGCAGTCAGGCACTGTAATTTGTACACAAGACAGAGCAGAGGATACTGAAGACGAGATGCAAAAGAAGGCCACTGCAGCTGGACCAGTGAATCACAGGTATGGCTTCTTGGGTGACTCTGCAGCAGTGTCCTTTCCCTTTAAGGCTTGCTGGAATGTCTTCAAGCTGGCTCCTCCCACCCACCTGGGTGGTAAATCCTGCAGCATCTCCCTCGGACATCTGATCTTGCCCGCTGGAAGCCAGACTGGTGTGTCACTTGCCAGGGGAGGACGGGTGGGTCAGTGTGGATGAACACAATATACCACTCCTAAAACTACTGTTACAGGTAAGTAACCTGTTTTTCTAGGGACGTGGATATGGTGTTCTATCCACACTTCTGGCAGACTCCTAGTAATTCTCTGGGAGAAGGGAGGCAAGGCGCATGCCCCCACTTAGGGAAATGAGACTGGAGAACTGAGACCCTAAAACCAGTATCCCGGCATAACTCAAGGTCGATGTGGTAGTGGGAAATGAAGATGTGTGCCGATCTCCAGGTAGCAGCCCTGCAGAGTTCCCGGACAGGGACATCCCTCGAAGTAGCCACCGAGGCAGCGGTATGGCAGGTGGAATGAGCTCTAAACCCTACGGGAGGCTCCCTGCCCACCAACCTATAGCAGAGGTCGATGAAGGACACAATCCACCTGCCAATCGTCTGCTTAGCTGCCAGTCTGCCAGGTGTGGCTTCAGTGTAGGTGACAAACAGCTGGCGAACCTCTCCCCAAACTCCAGCCGTGTGCTCTTTATAAGAGGCTAGCACTCGAGGCAGGTCAAAAGTATGGAGCCTGTGGTCGGTGAAGTACACCAGGAGATTACTCACCTGGTTAAGGTGAAAATCCAACAGCCTTTGGGAGGAACTTCAGGCTGGGTCAAAGGACAACCTTGTCCCTGTGGAAGGCTAGGTAAGAGACTCCACATAGAGCACCTGTAGCTCACTGATCCTTCTGGATGATGGGATAGCCACCAGGAAGGCGGTCTTCCACAACAGGTAAGACATCTCACACCTGTAAACTGGTTTGAAAGGTTTGCCCATTAGCTTTGCCAACATTAGCAACAAATCCCAAGGTGGTGGTGGCTCACGCACCAGAGGGGGAAATATGGTCAAGACCTTTAAACAGCACCAGACTACCTTCTCCTGCGCCACCGACTGCTGACCAGCCCGCACCCAGCAGAAAGAGATGGCTGCCAGGTGCACCTTAAAGGTGAAAGGAAACAGTATTTACATCTCTAGGTGCCCTAAAGTTGTTCTTTGATTGGATACCCAAAATCATGATATACTTTCAACCTTTTTTTGTTAGATTAATAATCTAATTTTGTTGCTTTAGTAACTACCCCAAATCCCTCTCTGTTCAGCAGTTGCTGCTGTCTCTTGATACTGCCTGAACATTCTATGACATCACACACGCCTTTCCAGGCCATTCAGATGAATGGCATGGAATGGAAGCCTATGATGTCGTAGAATGTCAGAGATATGAAAATTAAGAGCAGTAGCTGGAAAGGAGAGTGGCAAGAAGGGTACCCCAAAGCTAGATTATTTATCAAAAAATCATCAGATCATATCCGAATACATAACTGGCATAGAAAGGAAGATGGAAGGACAGTTAACTATATAAAAATAATTTCCTATCTCCTTTAAGGGTCGTCAACCAAAGGCCAGACTGGGAAAGAAACCAGAGGTAGTCAGGAATGCTAGCCACCGGACAAGATCCAGGGCCCAGACCCTTACCCTGGCACCAAATGGAGAACCTTTTCCATTTGAAGGCATAGCATTTTCTCGTCTACTCCTTCAGAGATGCCTCGACTACAGCGCGGACATCATTGGAGAGATCCAAGGCCTGGAACTCTAGCCGTTCAGGAACCTGGTTGTCGGGTGCAGGGATTGAAGGTCCGGAGGGAGTAGCTTCCACTGACTGTAGGAGAGCAGGTCCGGGCATAGAGGTAGACGCCTTGGGGGCCTGCTGCTGAGGCTGGGGAGATCGGGGTGCCAGAATGGGCATCGTCAGTCTGGAGCCACCAGGATCATCTGTGCCTTGTCCCTCCTCGCCTTCAGTGACACCTTGTGGATCAAAGGAAATAAAGGGAAAGCACAGAGGGGGCCCGGGGTCCAGGGCCTCAAGAAGGCATCCCCCTGCAGCCTTCCCTGCTGAGGGGGACAGGCAAAGAACAGTCTCAGCTTTGCGTTCTCCCTGGAGGTAAACAGATCTACCAGGAGAACAGGTTGGGTACAACCTCTGGGTGGAGACACCACTCATGAGACGTCTCACCCACACAGCTGACAGCGTCCGCCAGCTGGTTGGAGACACACCGACCAAATGGATGGCCAGGAGATCGGCCTCAAAGATGCCCACGAGGGTCCACACATGGACAGCTTCCCTGCACAGAGGAAGGGAGGGCTTCCTGCCCTCTTGCTGAGGTAGTACATGGTCGTGGTGTTGTCCGTCTGGACCTGGACCTCAGGACCCCGAATGGTGGAGCAAAAGCAATCAGCACCAGCCAAACTGCCCCAAGCTCCAGCAGGTTGATGTGGCACCAGGACTCCTCGGGGGTCCAGAGCCGTGGACTCTGTGTTCCCGTAGGTATCACCCCATCCCATAAGAGAGGCATTGACTGTCAGGATGACCGTCAGCTCTGGACGAACAAACAGGATATCTTTCTGCAGATGCTCTGGTACTAACCACCACTGGAGGGCATCCCACATCAGCTGGGTCACAGTGACTGGCTGGTCGAAGTAGCCCTTGCACTGACATCACTGGCATGCCAGCTCCCACTGCAGAGAGTGCATTCTTCAGCAGGCCCAATGGACCATGCTGGTGCAAGCTGCCATGTATCCCAGGGGACACAGGAAGTCCCGAGCAGGGCGCAACTGCCCATCCTGAAGTGATCGGGCAAATAAGGAGAGAGCTTCCACCCAGTCTGCTGTTAGCCAAGTCCTGGCTTTGCAAGAGACGCACTATGCCCCAATGAAATTGATCACATGCGTGGGCACGAGTTCAAACTTGGCATCATTGACCAGGAGGCCAAGAGAGACACAGGCCTGGAGGGTCAGGTCCCTGGACCTCTCCACCTCCTGCCTGGATGGACCCGCAATCAGCCTGTCGTCCAGGCAGGGGTAAACCTGGACCCCTTGGTGCCTCAGGTAAGCTGCCACCACTGCAATGCACTTGATGAAGACTCTGGGGCCCGAGGACAGGCCTGGAACTCATAGAGGATCCCTTCTGCCCAGAACCAGAGGAACCGGCAGCAGAACGAATGGATTGCGACGTGAAAGAACATGTCCTAAAGATCAAGAGAACAAAATCACATGTTCTGCTCGAGAGGTGGTATGATCTGAGACAGAGTGACCATCCTAAAGGTGCACTGCCTTAGACAAAACTTTTTCAGGTCATGCAGACCTAAGATAGGGCTATCCGTTTTGGCACCAGGAAGTACCTGGAGGGTCCGAGACAGGAGCCACCTCCCTGCAGAAGAGTTGAGCAGTGTCATCCCGAAGGCCCAACACAATGTCGACACCAGCTCTTCAGGGCAGGTGCGCCTCGAACTCCAGAGAAAGACACTGACAGACCACCTCGAGAACCCACCTGTCTGTGGTAACAGCAGACCAGGCAGAAAGGAAGTGGCAGAGCCAGCCCCCCACAGGAGGATACAGGGAAGGCGTGACAGGCATGAGGGAGGCACTCTTCGTCCCGTCACTGGGCAGGTTTGGAGGTGAAGGAGGGACCAGTTGAGGAGCTGCTGGGACCTCAACTGCCCAGCTTACGGGCAATCATGGTCACAGACTTCAGTCGTGGTCACCAGGCCCGAGCCTGCTGCCCAGTTTGGGGCTGGGCTAGTTTGGCCACAGGAGCAGAGAGGGTCTGAAAGGGCTTTTTCTTTTGCTGCTTAAGAGATCTTGGGATCTCTCTGGGCAGATGTCACCAAGTCCAAGGTGGCAATGGACTTTTCGATGCAGGTGAAGTACCCCTCAACTCCAGGCCCAAAAAAATCTGTACCCAGGAAGGGGACATCCGCCAGCCTGTGCTGGGTATCCACCCTGAAGGTCTATATCTGCAGGCAAGCCCTGTGGCACATGGCCACTGCAGCTGCCACAGACAGGGCACACGAATCACCAATCTCCATGGCAGTCTGGAGCTGTTGCTTGACTACTGCAAGGCCTTGGTTCCGGATCTGCTTAACCATAGTATATAGGTCCGCTGGGAGATGAAGAAGAACCCCATCAATCATACCCAAAAGGGTATTGGAGAAGTGGGTCATCAAAAAGGCCAAACTCGCTTGCTGAAGGCCGAGAGAAGAGCAAGCTTAAACCTTGGCCATATGGTCCAACTTCTTGAACTCCTTATTGGGCAGCTTGTCAACGTCCTTGATGCTGCCCGAGCGCCTGAACACAAAGTCAGTCACCAAACCTTCGGCTGAGGGATGCTCCGTAAACCTTGAAAGAGAACAGATGGGGACCACATAGCTGTGGGCCATCTGGGCCAACGGCGCAGGGCATGAGGCAGGATGCTGCCACAGCTCCAATGCAGAAAAAAAGGAAAGGGAACATTGTTTAACCAGGAGTAGCACACTAAGCCGAAGCCTGTTTCCAGATGTGACCTGGGATCAAAAGGAAGTTAAGTGACTTGCTCAGGATTACACAGTATGCACCTAGGTGGCTGTGGGATTCAAACCCAGGTCTCCGGATCTGCAGCTCAGAGACTTAACCCACTGCACTATACTGCCTCCTTGGCCGCTGCAACCAGGCATGTTTCCCCAGAGGAATCACTCCAGTCCAGGATCTCACTTAGCGGGTACCAAGCCCCCGCTTCTGAACAGGCTCCATCTGGAGACCAGTAGACTCCAAGATAAGGCACAGCAGGCCCATGAAGGAGGTAGGGCATTCTTCTGTTGAGCTATCCCCTGTCGATTCAAGGTCCACCGGACAACAGAGCAAGGAGGAGCCCTCCAACTCCAAGGAGTCATCAAAGAGGGGTCGACCACCACAATCCCCTCCGACCCTCTGAGGATGGTCAGGGGTGACGGTGACTGACAGCCAATCGGGGAGACCCAAAGCCAGTTTTCAGCTGTTTTGGAGGTGGCTCCATCAGAATTAGCAGAAAGGCCGGGGAAGGCCAAGCTAGGACCCAACTGCTCGGCTCCTACTGAGGCAGAGAAGGCATCGGCCTCTGTGGCGAAAGCAATGAGATGGTCGGGGGGTTGAAGCCAGAACAGGCTTCATCCCAGTGAACACAAGCTGCGGCCACACTGATTCCTCGTAGCGCTGACACAACTTACGCTGGAGCCTCTCCTCACCAGAGGAGGACAAGAACAAAGAATAGCCGCGACGCCACTTCCCCTAGCGCTGAGAGCATAAGCACTGATGCCCACATGGGCTGCTCGACTTGGGAGATCGAGAATGGGACCGCAACCTTGACCGTTGGGAGAACCGACGCGGATTTTTGAGGGGGCCAGCGAGAGCCGGGGCACCTCCAGGTCTAGAAGCTTTTGAGTAAGAGGCAGCGGATCAGTCAACTGATCCATCCACCACATATCAGAGGCCGGACCAGAGTCCTGGATAAGAAGGTATCGGCCACTTCAGGCAACAATGGGTCGACCGCCTTGACAAAAATCCCGACCAGATCTATTTGCGTCTCGACCAACTGGCCCGATAGGGAGAACCGTGGAGCCAGCAGCCTGGGCAGAGGATTCGACCAAATCGGAACCTCCGGAGAAGCACGGGAAGCAGAGGCCCGATAGTACTCTTGATCCCATGATCAAAAGAAAGACTGCTTCTTGGTCTCTTTTTTAGATTTTGATCCGTGCTTAGTGTCCCAGGGACCCTGCCCTTGGGTGGGAAGGGCCTGACACAAATCCCTGAATGCCCCTGTAAAGGAAGCACCCAAAAAGAGAGAGGCAAAAAGGCCAAAGCCAAGGAGGCTTGAGCTGCAACCTCCTCAAATGCCACAAGTTGGTTGACAGACTCCCGCAGCCATGGAGATTACAGGGCGAGTTCGCATGCAGATCCGTCTGGGACATCTTCTACTTGCAGACACGTTTCCAGAATCCCAGAGCAAACTTTGCGTCGTCCATATCATTGGTAAGAAGAAAAAGCCTAAGAACAAACTTCATTTGAAAAATCTGAAGATTTAAGGGCAAAGGGCCTTCTCAGAGCGACAGCGGTAAGGAGAACCTTCTTCTTCCAGCAGAAAGGAAGATCTGGCGTCACTGGGCGATGCTGGGGAGCTACCATCTGGGTGGGTGGGTGGGTGAGAGGAAACAGCTTGAAGATGTTCCCGCAAGCCTTAAACGGAAAGAACACTGCCAGAAGTGTGGGTAGAACACCATATCCATGTCCCTAGAAAGAAAAGATTAAAATAACAAACTTAAGGCCAGCCCAGTGGCACGGAGGGCTGAGGTACTGCACGTGCCTCACCTCCTACCAAGCTGGCAACCTGGGTTCAGCAATGAGTCTGGGTTGCTGGGGGTCAGCCAGGCTGGGAGAGGATCCAGCGCATGACAGCTGCTATCCTCTCCCAGGGAGAGGATCTGCGTGCTCCACCAAATGACTGCCATCTGGGGGAGGTTACATGGCACTGCGGGTCGAGGAGGGCTGAAGAAAGGGAGGGCTGAGGTAATCTGTAGCGTGTGCATGCCTCCATGCATGTGCACCTACGAGCACATCCCAGCATGCAGAAAGACCCTAAATTACGGAGGAAAATGGTGGCAGGACAAGCATACATGATGCCTGCCATCCAATCCTCACCCGCCACCCCACAGGAGCACCGGTGGAAAAACGCTGGATATGTGACTGGGGGGGGGTGGCCCTTCCCTTCCTGACCCCACCATGGGGGGCAATCCATGGGGACACCAGGCTTATGAGCAAGCCCAGGGCAGTGTAGCAGGGTGGGGGTCAGCGGGGCCGATCTAAGAGAAGACCTAGTATGTCCTGGTCAAGAAGCATAACATACAAACATAGAACTTGACGGCAGACAAGGACTGCAAGGCCCATGCAGTCTCCACATTTTTTTCTACCTTATGAATGCATCATAAGCCTTTACTCTGTTAATGGCCTATCTATTCATACTCATCTGTATTGCTCCCTTATGCCAATCCCATGCCTGTTTGAAGCCCTGCACTGTATTCATATCCACCACTTACTGATGTAGGCCGTTCCATGCATCCACCACCCTTTCTGTGAAAAAGAACTTCCTCACATTACCCCTTAATCAGCCTCCCTCTAATCTCATGCTGTGTCCTGTTGTCCTGCTATTTTTCTTATATTGAAACGTTAGACTCTTTCACCTTGTTAATGTCCTTAAGGTGTTTAAAGATTTCGATCATATCACCTCTCTCCCTCCTTTGCTCTAGGGTATACATATTGAGCTCCATTAATCTGTCCTCATAGGTTTTCTGATGCAGTCCCTGCACCATTTTGGTTGCCCTTCTCGGGACTGCCTCCATTTTGTTAATGTCCTTGTGAAGGTGCGGCCTCCATTACTGCATGCAGTACTCCAGATGGGGCCTAACCAGTGTCTTGTAAAGAGGGATTATTACCTCCCTCTTATGACTTGTGATACCCCTACTAATACACTCCAACATCCCCCTGGCCTTACCTACTGCTTTAGTGGTCTGGTAGGATGATTTCAGGTCATCTGTGATGACGATGCCCAAGTCGTTTTCTTCCCTTGTGATTGCCAGCAACTCCCCTCCCAGCCTACAGGTGGCTTGAGGGTTTCTCTTCCCTATGTGCGTGATCTTGCATTTCTTTGCGTTAAACCCCAGTTGCCACTCTTCCAACCATTTTGCCAGTTTATCCAGATCTCTTCTCATTCTGCCCACCCTATCTGGATAATCTACTCTGCTGCAGATCTTGGTGTCATAAGCAATGGATAGAAGAAAGAAAAAAGAAATTTGAAGCAACAGCAACTTCCAAGTTAAATAGCATTCTTCAGCAGCAGTGGACCAATGAGTGGTTGATGTCTGGACAAAGAACTGAAGCATGCTGGGGACACTCACATTACACAGACATCAATGAGGCACATCGACGTGGGCAGCCCCAGATAGAAAAACATTTCTGGGTGGTCCTGACACTGACAACTTACAGATCCATGATGTGGCTCAATGGAAGGAGATATCCTTGAAGAAGATTTAACATTTATAGTGCTTTTCATACACACTGTATCCCAAAGTGCTTTACAAGCAATGGGCAACTTTTAATGCAGTGACTGAAAGTGTAGCAGCAGACGTTTCACACATCAACACCCACCCACAGCCTTGGACAACCACATAAACCAGTTTTATGGAAGGGGAATGTTTTCCAGGACATGGGGGGGACGACCCTTACTCTTGTGAAAAATGCCTTGGTTTCTTTTACCTCCAGCTGGACACCCACAGACATCGCACCACAGATGGAAAGAAAGGACCTCTGATTAATGACTGAAACAAGGATAGCACACCCCAACAGTGCAGCACCACCCTAGTACTGCACTTGTGGACCAGCATTTTATGATATGAGCCCAAGTCCTGCTGCAGGATTAGAACCCACAACCTTCTGACCCCAATGCGGATGTGCTACTAGCAGAGCCATAAAGATGCTAAGTAACACTACTCAGTATAGTGTTTAATTAATCTGAGAAAGAAGTGTCACAAGGAGCAAACTCCAAAGCAGAACTAGTATGCCTAGCACGAACACATAGGCCACTTGGCCTCCGTTTCCCAAAGGTTTCTGCCACTGACAGTCTTCCTCTCTGTAGTACCAAAGTCTGTAACATTCATCAGTATAATTTCCCATTAAACAGTGGCTATAGCTACTACTCATAAAACTGAATACTACAGCTGCCTCGATGATAGGAGGCAAACATGAGGGACCTCTGGTCTTTTTTTATATACTATTTCCTATGTTTCTAAGTTCCTTCCATTCATAGCTCTGTCCTCCCACCATCTGGTAACAAGGACACTGCCAACACCACTACTTAACTGCTAGGGGTACTGGCAAGCAGATCAACATCAGATCCCACAAGGTGGACTGATAACTGGCGTGGGTGCAGGAAGTAGAGCGCTGTGTTGGACAGACACTACTCTGAGTGGACAGGGTGCTCAGCACCACCCCTCAGGAATCGGTGCTAGGGCCACTGGTGCTCACCCTTTTCTTCAATGATCTGCAAGCTAGCTAGGGTCTCGAGCCTTGTGTCTTCAGAACTTATGGTACTATGTTACATTGACCACTTGCCCCTACTAGGAGAGAAAGACCAGAGCTCACTCAATAGACAGTTTCACACACTGCCCTTCCAGCTTAGTACTTTTCTCTAAATGTGTTCTTTTTCTTTCTTTTTCTTCAATTGCTTTCATTTTTGATTGGCTAAGTTTTGTTTCTTTTTTTTTTTTTTACGAGTCTGGCAAAAATAACTCTCCAAGACTTGAGGATTTTTTTTATTGTGACATTCGAAAACCACCTTTGAGCGTGGGGGCTCATTTGCAAAGGTTCCTCGTCAGGTTGACATATACAAAATGAATAAGTAAGCAGGGTACAGGAGGCAGCTCAAACGAAGCCTTTGTCAAAACTAGTGTCGGAAAAATAATTCCATTACAATACACAGCTAGTAAAGTTCTTGCATACAATGATTAGTCAAAGAAAGAACACGCGAGTGAGAGGAAAGCACATGTTAGAGGTGGCAGTCACATCTGGACCTTGATAAAATTACTTTAGTGCTGTCTTGAACTGTGGTAGTTTAGGAGTTGCAAGAGGGGTTTTGGCAGTTCAAACTAGTCAAGAGCTAAAGTCTTTAGCAAAAGAGGGGATTTCCGTTTTGCCCATCACGTATGGCATGCAGGTACAGTAATATAAATCAATGACATAATTGCTGTTAAAGTAGTCAGAACAAAATGGGTCAGGGAATACAAAAAAGTTTAAAACAACAAAATGCAAGAAAATGTATACAGCATGTCACTCACCTTTCTTCACACTGAATGCCTGTGCCTGACTTATGTCAATGCTCTCCAGTTTCTGATGAATCAGAAGACCAGCCTAGAAACAAAGACACAGATTCAGAGCTAGATTTCATGACAGTGGTGTAAATGGAGAAAAATCATTTGCGGGGGGGGGGGCATCAACATCTGTAGTGCAGCCAGCCTCTCTGCGCAGCAGAAGAACTACCACCTGTGTCGACAGCGACCCAGGTTCAGGAATGAGCCAGGGCTGCTGGAGGACTTGTCACGGCAGAATGGTACAGCGTCTCATAGATGCTCATCCCCTCAGGGAGGGAGGAAAGTACAGTTACGCAAAAACATACCGTAACAGTAGATCTTCGAGAGAGGTTGCTGCAGTAGGTCATAACATGCTGGACTGCATCCTCTGGCATCAGGACCGCACGGGCAAACTTTGTCTAGTAATGTCTGGTGGGGGACCGCCCACCCGACGTCATGTGACGGACGTTAGCGTGACCCTATATAGTGGGCGGTCCGCGCACCTGCCTTCCAGTTCTCCCGGCGGAGATCCAAGGAGGATGAGACAGGAAAAAAGGATGAAATCCTGGAGTCCAGTTTAGAATGATCTGTAAGAAATGCAGAAACTGGGGAAAGGAGGGAAGGAAAGTGTGACCTACTGCAGGAACCTCTCTCGAAGATCTACTGTTACGGTAAGTTCTTACGTAACTGTACTATCTTACCTCAAGAGGGTTCCTGCAGTAGGTCATAACATACAGGAATAAATCCCAAGCAGTCACTCAGAGAGACCGAGAGAATCAGGGGAGGAGGAACAATTGAAAACAGACCAGGACTGGACTAAGACAGTAAGCCCTGCAGGACGGCGAGGTCAAACCCGGCTCAACACCAAGAGGCAATGTCCAGACTGTAATGCTTCATGAAGGTATGGACCGAACTCCAGGTTGATGCCGCATAAAATATCTGCTGCAGAAACACTCCTAAGGCACACTATCGAAGCAGCCATATCTCTGGTAGAGTAATCTCTGACTTCCCCAGAAGAGGTTTATTGTACTTCTGGTAACAGAAGCGGATGCAGTTGACCAGCCATTTAGAAAGACACTGCTTAGAAACTGCCGACCCCAAAGATTTGGGGGCAAAAGAAACAAAAAGCTGATCTGACTTGCGTGTGTCTTTGGTCCTGTGGACGTAACTGTGATGTAGACAGCCAAATCTGAGTGCTGTATCAAATTTTTTATTACATATAAAATATGTGATGGGAAGGTCAGTTTGAGAAAACTACTGTCTTACTGGAACTGACACATCAAGACCCCCAGGGATAATTTCAAAGGACAGAACATAGCTAAACTGCAGATATCTGGGGTGCAATTACCTTGTCAATTTGCTTTCATCCCAGGAAATAAGATTAGCCATTCATAATTCCCTCAGGAAAATTCTTGACTTACAATAGTTGTCAGGAAGAACTTGAGAGGAGGGTGTCAGAGAGAAGCCAGAATGGACATTGAAGAGAGAACCCAGACGAATTTGGAAGGTCCAATATACTTTCCCGGGGATCCCTTGAATTACATCAGAGAGACCTTTGAGGTGTAGATTCCGAGATCCAGATGGGATTAAAAAGGCAAATACATTTTTGCTTTGAATACAGTGACTTAGATCAAAGAAACTTTTGAGATGTATGTGTAGCAGAGCACAAACCGGTTTGATCTGGTTAACCCAAGGCAGGAAAGGCAGTGAGGTCACCTATTATGTTTTTTTTAAATGTTTTATTTAGACATCCTGTGAGATAAAATATAGATGTTGTTACACCAAGGCAGAGTTAGTGACCTCATGAGAAGGCCGGCTCAGAACTGTTTTAATTGCTGAGAGAACCTGGACAGAGACACACAAGACAATTTTCTGACTGAGAGAAGAGAGACCATCAAAGCACTGAAATAAGGACCTTAGACAAGATTAGTCCGAAGTTATTAACTGTAGGAACTGTACTTTTACCTGTTTGTTTTAAGGTTGCATGTGTTGGGATATATATTTGTTCGATATTTATTGTTCTGCTTTGATATTTTAAAGTAAAGACATATTTTTACAACAAAACTGTCTGGAGTGCCTTGACATTTCTTTTTATTTAAGTGGAGGTTTTAAAGGTTATAAGTAACACTGTCTATGGGCTTAATGTATACCAAACTGGGAAATGGATAGAGTTCTCTAAAGTCTTGCATTGAGTTCTAAGGGTTCATTTGAAAGACCTGGTTGGGTGTCCATAGGAAAAGATATCTGGCCCCCCAAGGACAGAATTATCTGAGCCTGATAATTGGGTACGCTAACAAGAGGTTATCAGTTTGAATCCCCTCCAGAGCTTGAGACTAAGGTGACTTGAACCCACAAAACAGACAAGAAGGTTACCTTCTTCTGTTCACTTTACACAAATCATATGCTCAGAGGTTGGCACTTTGGGAGTAGAGGGCTGACCAGCTGAGCGAGTTTGTGACAGAAAGAATGCAAGATTCTATGTACATCCAATGTGCAAAGTAGAGTCTCACCCCTGTTAGAATGAACCAGATAGTATAGCGGGAGTTCAACTGTCTGATTCAAGGCTCCTTATGCATCAGGGCCTGAAGCTCTGAAATTCTTCGCGCAGAAGTAATAGCAACCAAAAAGAGCACTTTCCAAGACAGGTAGAGCAAATTACAGCTTACAGCTATGGGGAGGCGAAGAGATCAACTTCTGGTCGTCCTCATCGGTGAAACAACAGATCGGCCACTTCCTGACTCAATTCCCATTCGTGAGCTTGGGACGTTGTCTTACTGAGGCTGTCCACCAGGATGTTTTGAATGCCTGGAACATGTACGGTCATGAGAAATAGACCGTGAGGGACTGCCCAGAACCACACTCACATTGCCTCCTTGCACAGGGGGTACGATCGGGTGCCTTCCTGCTTGTTAATGTACTAGACCACAGACATACTGTCCATCTGGACTAGCAGTGTTCCTGTCGACAGGATGGGCTGGAATGCCTGCAAGGTGTACAGACACAGCCCTCATCTGCAATATATTTATATGGAGAGACAGCGCCAGCTGAGATCACAATCCCTGTGTTCTGTGATTCCTCAGGTGGGCTCCCCAACCCAGACCAGAGGCGTCTGTGGTGAGGGTCCATAATGGAGGAGTTGTCCTGAAAAGTAAGCTCCAAAACAAATTCTGAGGATCCTGCCATCATGCAAGGTCTTTCCCGAGTGCGCTGGAGACTTGGATATGATCTAGGTTGTCCGAGTGCGGATCCCATTGGATGCGTAGTGTCCACTGGGTGATCCTCACGTGTAATCTGGTTAAGGTAATCATGATGATGGTCACTGCCATGAGGCCAAGAAGGCATAATAATGCTCTGGCACGAATATGCCTGGAGGAAAGGACTAGACTGACCTGCTCTCGTAGAGTGTTTGCTCTGTCCGTGAGCAGGAAGACCCTGCACTGAACCGTGTCCAAGACAGCTCCGATGAATTGAAGCCTCTGGGAAGGGATTAGGGACGACTTGGGAAATTGACAGTAATTCCCAGTCGGGGAAATAGGTCCAGTCTAAAGGAAAGAGGTTCCTCTAGGTTGGCCCTGGATGGGGCCACTAACAGCCAGTCCAGGTAAGGGAACACTGCAAATTCCTGACAGCGTAAAGCCGCTGCCACCACTGCTATGCACTTGGTAAAAACCCTGGGTGCAGAGGAAAGGCCAAAGGGGAGGGCTGTAAATTGGAAGTGCTCCCCCTGGAAAAGGAAACGCAGGAAATGGTGGTGGCCCAGGAACACTGGAATATGAAGGTAGGCATCCTGCATATCCAGTGCGCAAAGTCAGTGGTCCTTCTACAGAATGGACAGAAGACCCTGTACAGTCAGCATGCAGAACCTTTTGTACTCCACGAAAAAGTTCAGCCAGCTGAGGTCCAGGATAGGTATGAGGTCGCCCGTCTTTTTCAGGACCAGTAAGAAATGGGAGTAAAACCTTTTTCCTCTCTGGGATGGAGGGACTGGCTCTATAGCAGACTTCTGTCTTAAAGCCAGGATTTCCTCCTCAACCAGCAGTACCTGGTTCAGAGAGTACTGAGAATGACCTGGAGGGGAGTTTGAGGGAATTCCAGAAACTCTATAGTGTTTCCTCTTGAAACTAGTTGTAGGACCCATGCATCTGAGGTAATGCCCTGCCACTCCTGCACGTGGAGAGTGAACCTTCCTCCCACTGGCTCCACACTGAAGGGTGGAGGAGGGCTGGACGAGTTAGGAAGCTGAGGGATGAGGCGGTTGAGCCCCTTGCCTGATCGCTCTCTGGGTTTTTAAGGCAAGGGAAAAGGAGAAAGAGAAACCCGCAACTTTTCTTTTCTTTTGGCACCTGTTAATGTGCTATTTACCCTGCCTCTTGTTTTGGCGCCGGAAGGGTCGTTTCCTCTGAAAGCCCTTTCGGTACATTGACTTGACTGATCTCAGGGTCTGGCCGCTGTCCTGGAGACCTGTAATAGGCAGAGAACAGCAAGAGGAAGGAGCTGGTGTTATAACTATACTTCTGTACTGGGACTAAAGAACTAGAACTCTACTACTGGGATCTTCAATTTAGGGTAAAAACAAAACAAAAAAAAAAGTCAGTGTGTTTGTCTGAGTTGGCTGAAGAGAACTGTTATCTGTGCAATTATCTAGGTGGAGAAGGAGCTGTAAAGTAGGGGGAGTGACTTAGCTAGAAGGAAGCCAAGTGTTTTAAATTTAAAAATTAACCTAGACAGCTTCTGGCAGAGAACAGCAAGAGGAAGGAGCTGCTGTTATAACTTTATCTCTCTACAGGGACTATATTGCCCTCCTTCCCTCCACCGCCCACCCCCGCTTAGCTAAATCTACTTTTATAGACACAGGATTTGATTGACAACAGGAACTTCCTGTTTGGGAGCAGGAAGGGAGTGATCACAGAGCCGAAAAAGACTCACCATCCTAGAAGGAAAGGAGTAGCTAGTCTCTCCCCCAGCTGCTGGAGGTCTGAGACTGCGCAAGTATTTTTTTATTATTTAGTTGTTTAACCAGGAGTAGCAGTAAGGAGACTACTGAGAAATATAGGAACTTCTTGTCTCAGAACAGGAAGATGAGGAGCTTGAAGGGCACGGAGGCAGTAAGTAGGGAGAAAAAAAATTAAAATAATAAACAGAGGAAAGAGTAAGTATTCAAAACAACAGCTAAGGGGCCAGAAATAAGACATGATGGGAGTGGTGCAGTGCAGTGGCTGTGGAGCAGCAGTCTTCCGGGAGACGTTCTGGAGGATGCGGTGTTATCCCATCTGCAGGCACCAATCTGGGCTGGGGGAGGAGCTTGCTCATCTCCAGGCTGAGTTGTCCAGGGTTTGGGGAACCTCGTCTCCCACCCAGGGACCACCAGTGTCACCGCCGTTGCCTCAGAGGTTGCCAAAAAAGAAGAGCGGGCTGGACCACAGTGGGCTCAGGGAGGGTGACTGTGGTGGAACAGAGGCGCATCCCTCCAATTGCACCTCTCCACAATTCATATGCCGTTCTGGCAAAATGTGGTTCCTCTATGGAGGCACCACAGTGGAGACTAAGGAGGATGCTTGGAACCTCCACAAAGGAGACCCACAGGAGGGTAGCATGGGACCCCACAGAGGAAGGAAACAACTCCTGGTGGAGGACTCCATTGTTAGGAGGGTAGAAGTGGAGAGGAAGGGAGGTAAGCTGCCTACCTGGTGCCATGGCTTGGAGGGAGAGGGAGCGAATCCTTAGGATCGCGGGAGCAGCTGCAAGGGGGAGGAAGCTGGATGTCACTGTCCACCTAGGGACAAATAACCTGGCTGGGAAAGGGATCAGAGCAGTGCAGGAAGAATTTGTGGAGTTGGGGAAGGGCCTTAGACAAGTAGCAGGAACGGTAACCTTCTCGGAGGTGCTGCTTGTCTATGGCATGGGTGAGGCTAGGGTGCTCCACACAATGGGATTCAATCAGTGGTTGAAAAACTGATACAGAGCTCAGGGGTTTGGCTTCACTGGGGACTGGGGGTCCACCTGGAATGATGCAGGCCTATACTGGCATGATGGTCTGCATCTGTCCAGGAGGGGAACCAGGATCCTAGGTGATAGGTTTAAATGTTTCATTGGCAAGCATTTAAACTAGCCAAGGGGGGAGGCACTGGAAAGGAGCAGGGAAATCCTAGCCCCCCTTAAAGAAATCAAGGTAGTTAGTGAGGTCAACACCAAGACAGAGACGTCGATAGGGAGAAGGGCAGGGGTAAATGGAGAAAATGACAAAGGCAATAAGGACAGGGATGGGGCAAAAAGGAGTAAAGCCATCAAGAAATGAAAATTACATTCCTACCATAATTCCTGATCTTCTCTTTTATCTTCACCATTCATTACTGGTGGGTGTAAGCCATAAGCGTGCACCCGGTCCGGGAATTATTTTTTTATTTTTTTTTTTTTTTGGAGGGAGGAGTCGGCACAGTCACGAGCATAACGCACAATGCGTGGTGCTTGAGGAGCGGCTGTTAGGTGCCACAGACTCCTCTTCCATCCCAGTTCTCTAAGAAGGAGAGGTGAAATAAAAGATTTTGGAAAATAAGAGCGAGGCAAGAGAGCCGAGGAATAGACAAAGGAATGGAAATAAACTGAAAAAGGAATA
Source organism: Neoceratodus forsteri (assembly GCA_016271365.2). Lineage (NCBI taxonomy): Eukaryota > Metazoa > Chordata > Ceratodontiformes > Ceratodontidae > Neoceratodus > Neoceratodus forsteri. The sequence goes on from CM057453.1 coordinate 1,401,727,610, forward strand.
AGCCGGAAGAGGAGAACCCTACCATAAGGGACCACAGGATCTCACTCCTAGGGCGGCTTCGAGGGAGGAAGAGATAAGGGAGAGAACAAAAGAAGGAAGAGGGAGAAGGGGAAGGGATATTGGGAGAAAGGAAAAATTCTGCCACAAGTTGTGAGTGAAATTGGCTTTAAGGCTGATCAGCTCAGAACTTAAAAGCAAGGTAGCAAGGATCCCTTCAAACAAAACTGGTTTAGATGGTTTGACCGAACCTTCTGCACAGCTTGGTACAAGAGAGGCAGATTTCCCTACACATCCCGCTATCCAATTACCCATCACTCAAGCTGAGAGCTCACAGATTGCCAAGGCAAAAAACCTGTTCCAGTGAGGAAGAGCCCACAACTAGGTAAAGGGAAAATATCCCACCGGTACACAGAACTGTGTTAGTACTGTGGGGGGGGGGGCAAGGGGAAGCCCTAAGAGAAGGCAACCTCTTGGTAAGGTGGACAGAAACAGAGAAGGAAATTTGTTCCGACTCCCTGGAGGAGGCAGGGGCCAAAGAAACCAGACCACCAGTTCAAGAAGGCAATATTCGAATTGGGCTAGAACAGACATTAACTAGCCCCGGTCTGGCATACACGAGACAAGATCCAGGGACACCAGCTAGGTCAGAAGACTGAGAGAAGAGGACTGTCTTAAGAAACTAGACCTGTTGGCTGGTGATTGAACTAACCTGGCCTGAAGGTAAGGTTCCCAAAGGGAACACCTTCAAGGAAAATCAGAAAGAGTTCCCTCAGAAGGAAAGGACGAAGCTCCACTCGCTCTCCTCACTCTCTAAATCCCTCGCTGCTCTTCTAAAGAGAAGAACAGAAGGTTGCAAGGACCAGGGGATTTAACCCCTGCCCGGCCTCGAGATAGGAAGGGGGAGGATGGCGAGCAGGGCAGGGGAGATGCCCAAGAAATGAGGCCCATGAGGGGTAGGTGGGCGGGATTCAGTAATCAGTGGTGAAGATACAAGAGAAGATCAAGAATTATGGTAGGTACATAATTTTCATATCTTCCCTTGTCAGTTTTCACCATTCATTACTGCTGGCTGAGTACCTAGCCCCCCAAAGGGGGTCTAGCATAACCCTGAGAGAACAGGACCCTCAGCCTCCTGCTGGTGGGAAGCAGGAAGAAGAGACCTCGGCCGTACTAGCATGCAAGCCTAAGGCCAAGGAAAGCTAGGTGTCGTCACATGAAGACAAGGGAGCGGAGGAAGTCACTGCAGAAGCCTCCTAGCCCTGGTGTAAAAAAGGCGGGTCCCTCGGAAGGCGAAGATCACCCTATGCCAGACCAGGGGTGACAACCTCGACAGACGAAGCCACGCCGTCCACCTAATGCAGATCACTGTCCACGCAAGCCTGGAAGCCACCTCACTGGCGTCATAAGATGCCCTTGCTTGGTGCCTTGCCAGTTCCAGGCCTATGGCGGAGAGAGCAATGGCTTGTCGAGATTGCTCCGAATCAGGCATCACTGCTAGCACCTGAGCTAGCACTGACCATAAGTGCCTGCTATAGGCAGCATGGTGCACCTGATGTGACGCAATGCACAACATCGCATGAGAAGAAGAGAAAACTCTTCGCCCCCAACGATCGAAGTGTAGGGAATCAGAGTTCAGTGGTTGGTCGTGCATCAGGCGCCGATGCCCAGAAGGGGTCTGTAGGAATACCAAACCCGAAGGAGGGTGAGGGAGAGAACCTAGAGACTCCAAAGAAGGACAATCTCCGATTCTGAGGAAGTGGGCAACCAGTCCAGCTCCACATCTGAGTCGATACCGCAGGACCTCAATACTGGCCACCCTAGAACACCCTGAGGGATGGTGCCACAAACAGCGCCGGCGTCCCCAGCAGCGCCAGCCGTACCCACCGTACCACCCATGGCCCCGGAACCCAATGCAGACCCATCCACAGCCACGGCCGGGCACCTGGCACTGCACCGCCAGCGGAGCCACACAGGGCACCGGTGCTGCGAACTGGCGTGACTGATCACCGGCGCCGCGAACAGCACCAGGATCCGAAACAGTGCCATGAGGCAGCGTCAAGGGTCCACCTGTGCCGGACCCAGCAACCGTGAAATGCGACTCTGGGGGAGCCTGCACCTCAGGAGAGGTGACTGCCGAGGCAGCATCAACGACACGACCCCAGGAGGGGCCGCTCCTCCCACGCCGCAAAAGAAGCCTCCTCCTCAGCAAGGCCTGAAGATGAGGAAGCCTTCTCCTTACCAGACCGTATAGGTCTGGGAGGGGACCCAGAGGAAGGGTCTAAAGACCTGGTCTGGGAAGCCCGAGAGCAACATCGTCCTCCAAAAGTCGGCGGGGCCCTGCCGATTTTAAACGTGCGGATTTCCAGAACATGGCGATCCATGGAAAAGCAAGCGTTGCATCTATCCATACCATGGTTATGTTCCACGCACTGGAGGCAAACATCATGCCGGTCCGTCATGGAAAAATGCCGCCCACAGGAGCACCGACGCATAGGGGCGCAGCCTGCTTTGGAACCAGACATGATGCAAAATTAAATAAAATAAAACACAGCAAAACATCCCAGCCCCATTAAACGAATAATTGGAACAAACCTACCAGCCAGAAACAGCGTCGGGATGGAGAACTAGGATGAAAGACAAGTTGAAAAGGCGGCGTCAAAAGGTAGGCCTAATGTTGTGCTGAGATCTAACTCACGCTTTTCATGGGTGCTGGCCATTCGATGGCCGACTCCTCCCTCAAAAAAATACTCCTGTAGCGAAAGCGTGTTTCCGCTTACACCCAGCAGTAATAAAATGGTGAAGATTGAAAAGGAAAGATATGGAGGATACTGAGTAACAATGCCTGTAGTCTGGGCAACAAGCTTCCTGAACTGGTGGCCTTGATGGAAGAGGGATGCCTGGATATCGTGGCAATCACAGAAACATGGTACACAGAGAACCATGACTGGGATGTTAACATACCAGGGTACACAACCTACAGGAGGGACAGGGAGGGTAGAAGAGGGGGGCGAGAAGCTCTCTATGTAAGAGAAGGGATAAAAGCAACAGAACAAAAGAGTAAACAGGGAGGGGAGGGGAGGAGATGAGGCACTGTGGGTCACCTTAGAGACTGGAAATGGCACCACAATCCGCACAGGGGTTATATACAGACCCCCCCCCTCTAGGGGGAAGGAATGGACAAGGATATGATAGAATGCATCCTTAGGATGTCAGAGAAAGGGATACTGCTGATGGGGGACCTGAATATGCCAGATGTTAACTGGAGCACCTTTGCTGCAGCCAAATCAAAGAGCAGGGGGCATACCTCAGACAGCTAGTGTTGGAATCCACTCAGGAGGGAGCAATCTTAGACCTTGTACTGTCAAATGGGGACAATGAGGGGATCTCAGATCTAGAAGTGGGTAGCCATCTGGGAACAAGTGACCACCAAACAGTGTGGTTCACAACAAACTCAGCTGCAGAGTCAAGCCATACAAAAATGACGGTACTGAACTTTAGGAAGGTACTCTCCCATTTTGCCAAAGTCAGCCTTAGAAAAGCACTAGCAAACAGGCAAGAAGGAAGGGTGGGGCAACAATGGGGAACCATCAAAACTGCCATCACAGAGGCAACAAGCCTTTGTGTGAAGCAAATAAACAAATCAAAACAAACAAAAAAAAAGCTACTATGGTTCTCAAAAGAGGTGGCAGGGAAGGTTAGGGAGAAAAATATAGCATTTAGGAAGTATAAGGAAACACAGAAGGAGCAGGACAGAGAACTGTACCAGTTAAGGCAGAAGGAAGCAGAAAAGGCAGTCAGAACAGCAAAGGTCCAAACTGAGGAAAAGACAGCCAATTTGGTTAAGAAGGGGGAATAAAACCTTTTATACGTATATTAGGGAGCGTAGAAAGACAAAGGGAGAGATAATGAGGCTGAACAGACTGGATGGTGGGTGGGCAGAGAGGAACAGTGAAAAAGCAGGGATCCTGAATGAGTACTTCGGCTCAGTATTCACAAAAGAGGAGGTACCTAATCCAATTAACAGAAGCACTCTGGATGGGGGGGGGGGGTGTCGATCCCAGTCCTTTCACAGAAGAAAGGGTTCTGAAAGAACTCCTGAAACTGAAGGTGGACAAAGCAACGGTGCCTGATGGAATTCACCCCAGAATTCTAAAAGAATTAACGGAAGAACAAGTGACACCACTGACTACCCGTTTTAACAAATCATGGGAGGATAGTGTGGTACCTGAGGAATGGTGGAGGGTGAATGTGATTCCCCTTTACATAAATGGGAGCAAGACAGAGGCAGGAAACTACAAACCAGTCAGTTTGACCTCTGTGGTAGGGAAAATGATGGAATTACTTCTGAAGGAAAGAATTGTTGAGTACCTAGAGGCCAGGGGGGCACAGGATCCAAGGCAGCATGGGTTCACAGTGGGAAGGTCATGTCAGACGAATCTAATAGATTTCTTTGACTGGGTGACCAAAGTAGTAGACCAGGGAGGGCTGTAGACATGGCCTACCTAGACTTTAGCAAGGCATTTGACATAGTCCCACACAAAGATTAATAGTCAATTAACCAGCCTGGGAGTGGGTCCCAGGGTGGTAGCCTGGTAAAAACACTGGCTGGACAACAGGACACAGAAAGTAATTAAATGGAGTCCACTGTGAAGAAAGAGGGGTTACTAGTGGGAACCGCAGGTTCAGTACTGGGTCCAGTTCTTTTAATGTCTTTATAAGTGACACCGCAGAGGGACTGAAGGAAAAGTATGCCTCATTGCAGATGACACAAGATCTGCAACAGGGTTGAGGACACAAGGAGGCGTGGAAAGGATGAGAAGGGACTTGGCAAGGTTGGAGGAATGGTTAAAAAGTATGGCAGCTTGGATTCAATGCAAAGAAGTGCAAAATAATGCACCTGGGAAACAAAAGCCCAGGGGAAGAGTACACAATGCGTGGGGAGGTAGTAACAACAACAAATATGGAAAGGGACCTGAGGGTAATCATATCAGATGAACTTAAGGTTGGCAAGCAATGTGAGAAGCATTAGGGAAGGCTGGGGGATACTTGGATGTATGGGGAGAGGCATCACCAGCAGAAAACAGGAAGTTGTTATCCCTCTGTACAGACAGCTGCTGAGACCCCATCTGGAGTACTGCGTCCAGTTCTGGAGACCCCATCTCCACAAGGACATAGACAGGATGGAGGCAGTTTAGAGGAGGGCAACTAAAATGGTGCAGGGTCTGCAACAGAAGCCATATGAAGAGAGACTAAAGAAGCTTAATATGTATACCCTTGAGGAAAGAAGGGAGAGTGGGGACATGACAGAAACTTTTAAGTACCTCAGTGAAATCAACAAAGTCCAAGAGGGTAGCATCTTTCAGAAAAAGAGATGTGCAAGAACAAGAGGACACAATGTGAAGATAGAGGGGGGATGACTCAGGGGCAATGTGAGGAAGTATTTTTTCACAGAGAGGGTGATGGATGCATGGAACCACCTTCCTGAGGAGGTTATGGGGTCTAAAACTGTGGAAGAATTTAAGAATGCATGGGACAGACATAAGGCAATGCTTGTGGGGGTTCGGAATAGGCTGTTGGTTAACTAGGATCTGTACCTTATCCAGTAGGTAGAGAAATGGGCAGACTAGGTGGGCCAAGCGGTCCTTATCTGCCTTCAAATTCTATGTTTAATTAAGTCATTAATGTCTCCCCCAAAGAAAACTGAACCTCTGAAGGGAGCATCCTGGATAGTTGACTGGACATCCGTGGAGAGTCCAGAAATGCGTAGCCAAGCATGTCTTCTGAAGGAGACAGCTGTGGTGGAGGAACAAGCAACCGTGTCTGCTGAATCGTAAGTGGCTCTGAGCGCATGTTTGCAAGAGATTTTGGACAGGCGCAAGTCTTTGGTCACTTCCTCCTTGAGGTCAGAGGCCTCCACAGATTGGATACGGGCCTAGAGCCTGGCCATAGCTGCTTTCTGAAAAGAAACCATGTGCACCATGTAGTTGAGGGAAAGGAAGGTGCATGTAGTGGATGAACAGATTTTCTTTCCAAATTGATCGAGCTGCCGAGATGCCTTATCTGGAGGAGAGGTGCTCATATGTTTGGGTGTGGCCGAACGATCATGAGCAGCAGCTATAACTATAGACTCCACCGTGGGATAAGAGTCCCCTTCTTGGGGACAGCCTAGGTAGAGTGTGGCAGCTGCCAAACAGTGGTAGTGAGGTCCTCATAGGGGGATGTCTGAAGAGGGGACAGGGATAGGAGAAACAGTCTCCAAGTCTAGGTGCTCCATTAGACATTTCTTTTTCCGGTCCTGTTCCTCTGTATTCCAGCAGTTGGTTTGATGGATAATGCGGAGGTGCTCAGTAAAAGAAGGATCCTCCTGAAGAGATTTGGGCGATTCTTTGCTCTTGGCCACAGAGGATTGCCCACCTGATGAGGTTTCTGAGGAATCCTCCTCAGAGTCTGATGAATCTCCTCCCTCCGGGATTCCAGTCCCCAACAGGGTGAGCTCCTGGGGAACTGCGCCCGAAATGTGCACCGTGGCAGAGTGGATAGAGCTGACAGGTGACATGAAACGGGGAGGAGGAGAGACCACCGGGCCCGGCAGTTGTTGTTCTAAGTCAGAAACCTGCTGGGATCTGGTGTCCATCCACCAGGACTGTACAAGGCTTTGAAGGTCCTGCTGAGGTGAAAGCGGTGGAGTAGGGGTGGGCTGAGGGTGGTAAAAAGGTGCACCCAACCCTGAATACTGAGGAGGAGGATACCCCTGATAATCGGGGTAGCAAGGGGTCTGATACCCAGGGTAAAAAGTCTGAGGAAAAGAATCCGTTGTCTGACCAGACAGTGGATAAGCTGGCGTCTGGAACGCTGGATAAAGATAATACCATGGCGGATGACCTTGTTCTGTCGGGGGTCTCGAAGGACCTGGAAAAGGATCCTGCATTGGGTTGGCTGACGTCAGAGGTACTGACGTCGGTACTGTCAACGTCCGGGGATCTGGCTTTGTTCCCCATGTAGTAATAGCCTGTGCTGGGGGGCAAACGTAAGGGCCCTGATGGAGGGAGGTTGTATAGTGTCTCCAGTGATGCCCCATGCATCAGAGATGGGGCACCTGGCAGAGGAGGCCCCAACAGCGGAGCTGTAGGTAGTCCGACCGGAGGGAATGAGGCCAGGAGCCCTCATGAGAATGGGGTCTGGCGTCAGTATCCCCCGTAATGTATCCACAGGGGGGACCTGGAGCACAGCCGCTGGAGTGAGAGAGGAGAAGACCACATCCAGGAGGCCCACTTCCTCCTCCACCCCAGATGTGATGCCTGGGGTAGAAGGTTCCACCGGGGGAGGTGGAAAGGAAGGCTCCCACCCAGGAGAGTCCTGAGAAGAGGGCTGACCAAGGGAGGTCGGCGGACTCGACCGGGCGCCGGGTGAGGTAGCATCAGCCCTCATGGGTTAGCTATGTCCGGGCGGTCGTCCGAAACTTGAGTGACCAGCTTATTGGGCAATAGAGGGACCGGGTGGAGGAGGAGGGGGGGACCCTTGACCAACTTATTGGTCTGTATCATGCAGATCCCTGCCTGTTTTTTGGGATCCAGCTTAAAGACTACCAGCAGGCCCCGGAGGAGCTGGGGGCCGGCTTAGTGGTAGAAACCGGGCGTTCGCCAGAGGAGCCGGCGGATGATTTACCAGAGGAGATATGCTGAAAAGAAGCAGAGGAACCTGGAGAAGTCCCGGACACGACCTGGACAACTACGAGGGCAGACAGCAGGGGAACGGACTTGCTGGTCAAAGGCTTGCTGGAGATAACTCGGTTCTGATCCTCCATGCATTCTCATTTCATGTGCTTCTCTCTGTCCTTTTTCTTCTGTTTGGGCCTCCAAAGCCTGCTGCCTGTGTTTGAGTGTGGCCTGACTGAAGAGCTTGCAGTCAGGACAGGCCGTGGAGTCCTGGTTCAGGCCTAGGCAGAAGAGGCAGTGACAATGGCCATCCTTGTGGCACACTTCTCGCACTTCTTCTTGGTCTTCAAAGTCGAAGCTGGAGAAGACATACAAGAATCGAAAATCGGACTGAAAAACTTGTATAATAAGGTAGAAAATGGTGATCGACTGAGTAACATTTACCGTGAAGTTCTTTGTGCAGGTCGACGGCGGGAAAGAACTGTAAGGTGGGCACGGGGACCACCCACTATATAAGGTCACACTGACATCCGTCACGTGACGCTGGGTAGGCAGTCCCCCGCCAGACACTGCTAGCAAAAGTTTGCTGTACGATCCTGACACCAGGGGGCGCAGTCCAACATGTTATGACATACTGCAGGAACCCTCTCGAAGTAAGATCCCTGGTCTCTGCCACAATACTGCCACCTGGGTAACACAGGTGGCACTGCCGCAAAACCACAGCACAGGGAAAGGAAGGTTGGTGTTCTGTCATCTTGGCGTCAGACACCATCTCATGACACTTGGGGGTGGAGTAGAAAAACAGCAAAAAATTCCCAACTGTGCACACCACCAGGATGCCATCCACCACCTAGAAGCAGGTCCAACACCACCAACTGAGGTTTTTGCTCTGTCACTACACTGAAACTTTGTTGGGGGGGTAAGAGATGGCCCCTGGATAGCCCTTTGCAGGAGGGGTCATCCACTAGGGCACAAGGAGCGAAGTAAGTCCCAGGGATGGTGGGTGACGGGGCTAGGCAGGGTGGGGTGCTGAAGAGGGCCAGTCAGAGCCCTGAGGAGTAAAGTACAGTAAATTACAGGAGGAAAAAATAAAACACCTGTAGTACAGAAAACAAAATCTCCTGAGGGTGTGTGAACCAGGTACCACCTCCCCCCAATACATTACATATTTGCACATTATTTAGGGAACTTGTATTTACAGTATGCTGGAGGTAAACGTCCCAATATAATTCTGCACATTCTAGTGTTCATTTAAATTTTTATCCATTCTGCCCACACACTGCAAACCCCGCCCCACAGTTTCATGCAAGCAAATCTAGCTTTTAAATTCTGTGCCGGGACTGCACACCTGCATATTTACAATCACTCCCAATATCGTGCTGCAACTGAAAAATGGGTTTAGCTACAACTTCAGTTTAGCTCCTGGGGAGGTATAAATATAAACATGAAGACCTCTTATAAGCAAGCATCATCCCACAACAGGGTATGGGGTTACTGAGGATTAATCAACACCTCAGTTGCATTATGAGGAATGAGGCCTCATAGCACCCAGGGTGTTGATCAATCCCCAATAACCCCATACCCTGAAATGGGTTATTGCACTTACACCATGAGTTTCTTGAACAATAAAAAAAAAAATGGAGAAAGCCTTTTTCTTTGCTTGAAAGACTACAAATCTGAGTGTCTCCTGCCACCTTGACAAGTAATCCCAGCTAGTGAATGTGTATGTCACTAATGTTATGAACACAGAAATGCTAGAAATATAGCATTAGGATGATTTCTGGCATTTCTTCTCCATAACATACTTTGGGACATGCTTTACTTTGCCACCATCCCCCATCCACTGGAAACACGCACTCCTCGGAAAGGACTGCATGCCTGACAACTGAAAGACACAGAGTGAAACAGAGAGAGAGAAAGAGAGAGACACACACAATAATAACTACACTGCAGCAATTCTGAATTAAATAGTCACCGTGTCTCTTTGGTGAAATTGTCCCTCTCGCCAGTGTGTCTCTCTCGGTAACAGGAGGTGCAGGGCTTGGTCTGACTGCTCAGTACATTTGGGGGGGGGGGGGCAACAACCTGGACACACTCTTGTAGAGTCCCACTCTCTCTCCACTCGCAGCACTGCTTCCCAGTCACAGTCTGAACGAAACTGCTGCAGAACTGTTATGTGTGCCGCGAACTGCAGACACATAGTGAGATACCGATCACTCACTCAAAAGTCAAGAGAGAGCAAGACACACTGTTGAAGCGCTGCACTCCCTGTCCCGATCTTGCTCTCAGTGTGTGTGTGTCGCTCTTTCTCTCTGCACTGTTTCCCTGGTCGGAGTCCATGTGGCACAGGGGTTCAGCTCTCTCTGCTACCTCTCACTGTGTCACAGTACCTTTCATGGCACGCTCTGTCGGGGGGCAGAAACTTCTGTCCAGACAGAGAGCAAGCAGCACACCGTGGTACTACAAAACCTCTCTGTCCATGCAGTCGAAACATCACTATCTTGGAGTCCCTTCCCTCCCTCGCAAAATATACCAGCCAGCTGTGGAGCACACTCAGCTCGCTGCGTCCCACTTCGCCAGTTTTCAATGGCAGCCTTTCTCTTTCTCATTCTGCAGCACACAACGAGTCCCGATGGCACTTTCCAGGAGTCGCTCCACGGAACTGTGGATTAAAGAAAGAACTTAATCCGCAGCCACACACAGTGACTCCATCAATGGGGTTGTGCTTTTTTGCCAACCCATTATAAGAGTAGTTATTAGACAGATAATCTCAGACATTCCAAGGACACGTACCAGCAGACAAGGGATCAGAAGGCAGTACAAGCGTTCAAGGTAAGCATGGACAACTTACTGCTTACTAAGGCAATCACCTTCTGACTATATACTATGTGGTATGACATGGGGACTGGAGTTTCAAAATTTGATTTATTTGCAATTTTTGACCAGGAAGACACACTAAACAATGATAGGTTATTTCCAGGTGCATCCTAGTGGGCAAGTCACATGGACGTGTTATACTGACATGGGAATGTTGTCTATGGCATCAGGGAAGCTCCAGATATCACTGCGATGTTGATAAAACCAAATTGAGCAGCACCAGAAATGGACACATTGCAGAAGTTGTAGAGAAAAATTCACTTCTTGAAAAGAAAAGCATCCCTATAGTGCAGGGATCAGTCTACCAGCTAGGGTATAATGAAAAAGACAGGACGCCTGAGAAAGGGTATTAACTATGACAGACTGTTTCAGCTTCTCCCAGCTAGCAGGGGAGGACAGCCCATACCAACTGACTCAATATAGTAGTCATTAGACTACTAAACATTTAGTTCTGCTCTTTCTCCGACCCAACCTTATCCTCCCTCTCCTGTCTTAATTAAATCAAATCCTAGTTCCATCTCCTTCAGTTTAATGCCTCTACAATGGAGATCTTCTTCCCCGACAAGAACGCATCCCACCCAAATTGTGCCTACTACTATCACTCTCCTCCGGAAACGGGGTGTGGTAAAATGAGCCCTAAACCCTTTGGGAGGCTCTCTACTAGCAATCGTCAACTTTGCTGCCGGTCTGCTAGGCACAGCTTCAACATAAGTTACAGATAGCTGATGAGCCTCACCCTGTACTCCAGCTCTGCGCTCCTTTTACTAACAGTATATCTTCTGCAGGTACAGGGTATGGAACCTGTGATCGGCCTCCGAAGTCAGGCTGGTAAAGTATATTGGTAACTTAATCATCTGCTTTAGGTGAAACTCCAATATGACCTTTGCAAGAATCTTCGGGGGGGGGCAACCTCGTCCCTGTGAAAGATCAGATAAGGACACTCCACTGACAGCACCTGGAGTTCACTAACCCTTCCGGCTGATATAACGGCCACAAAGAAGACTGTCTCCCACGACAGGTGTGACATCTTACACATGCGCACAGGCTCAAATCCTGCCCATGAACACAGCCAGCACCAGCAATACATCCCATGGTGGCGGTGGTTCATGCATTGGAGGGGGATAAGTGGTAGAGGCACTTGAAAAAGCACCCGACCACCTTCCCCTGGGCTACCATCAGCACACCAGCCCGCACCTAGTATACAGAAGTGGCTGCCAATGTGCCACAAGGATTGTCGTTCGCAGTCCAAACAGAGAGAGACCAGAGGTACTCCAGGATGCTCGCCACAGGAAAGGCAAGTGGAAGAAGCTCCGTGTCCGGCAACGAAAGGAAAAACTCTTCCATTTGAAGGCATAGCGCTGGTGACTTGACTCTTTTCAGGAAACCTCCACAGCATGGAGCACAACTTCCGAAAGACTCAAGGACTGGAACTCCAGCTGTTCAGGAACCAGGCCGTGAGGTACAGGACCGGGCAAAGAGGCAACCACCATGGAAACTTCCTGCTGAGGTTGAGGAGAACCGGATACCAGAACTGTGTGGGTCAGTCTGGAGCTATCAGGATCATCTGTGCCTCGTCTATCTGGGCCTTGACCACAACTGTGTGGATCATGGGGGAAGGGAGGGAAAGTGTACAAAGGTCCAGGATCCAGGGCCTCACAAAGGCATCCCCAAGCAGTGCCCCGGACTGTAAGGGGTGGGCACAAAACAGCCTCAGCTTGCTGTTCTTCCAGGATGCAAACAGATGCAGCAGAAGGGTGCCCCACTGGGAAAACAGGTGGCTTACCACCTCCTGATGCATAAACCACTCGTGCAACATCTCTTCCACCCAGCTGAGTGCATCTGCTAGCTGACTGTTCACTCCTGCAACATGGATTGTCAGGAGATCTGCAACCAGGCTGCATACAAGAGTCCCTGGGCTGGATTCACAAAGACAGCGAAAAATCCCGCAGCTGCGGAGAAAAGGCCTGCAGCACTGCGGAAATGCTGGTGCGGGATATTCTGAAAAAAAAATTGTTCACGTAGAAATCTGTAAAAAAAAAAAACAGCAGTTGTGGAATTCCGCAAGCGCTGAAAATCCGCAAGTGGGGATCCACAGCTGTGGAAAAGGCTTAGGAGGCACAACAACAGGTGATCCATATTAGCTGGAGCAGCAGACTGACAGTCTTGCCATAGATGTAGCTGAAAGTACCCACAGAGAGACCAACAACCATTCCCTCAACTGGGACCACTGTAGCACCACCAGTACCAGCAAAACCATGCACCACAGTGGCTGTCTGTAACTGATGGTTCTCTCTCTCACTGGAGTGTTTATGTTGCCTGCTGAAGCAGCACTCACTGCAGGCTGTTCAGCCTCTACTGCCTGTGGGGTTCCTTCATGGGCTACACTGGGTCTGGTGGTGGTTTGTTGTCTTTCACTGACAATGTGTGCTACTGTTGCTGTAACAACTGCCACTGCTATACACCCACTGGTTTGCTATTACTTGTGCCTGACCTCCACTATAATTGTATTTCAATTGTTGGGGCACTGCATTTTGCTCAGGGACTGCGGAAAAACACTGGCTGAGAATATCCGGGGATGTGCCATATGTATCAGTGATTTTTTCCCTCAGGAACTTCTGCAGCTGCACTTTTTTTCCACAGTCCGTAGTGTATTTTTTTTCTGCAGCTGCAGAAGTTTTGTGTATCGCACTCGAGCAATTTCTCCTTTTTTTCCACAGCTACGGAACTTTTGAGGACTTAGGGAAGGTTTTGCACCTTCAGATTGTTTTGTGAATCCACCCCCCCCCCCGGGTGTAGAGGACCTCCCAAAACAGAGGAAGGGAGTGAGTTCCACCCTGCTTATTCAGGTAAAAAATGGTTATGGTATTGTCTGTCTGGACCTGCATGACCTGACCCCAAGAAGAGGAATAAATTCTGTGAGAGCCAGCCGCACTGCATGGAGCTCCAGCAGGTTCAGTGGAGTGATGGGACTTACTGGATGAACACAACCCGTGAGTTCTGTGGAACCCAGGTGTACGCTCCACCCCACCAGAAACACATCTGTCATGAACGCAACAGTCCACTGTGGGCAACCAAATGGGATTCTTTCCTCCACATGGTAAGTGACTAGCCACCACTGGATGGTGTCCACATCGGCTGGCTCACTAAAATCAGATGGTCCAGATGACCTAGGTCTAAGACCACCGGTGGACCAGCTCCCACTGCACATGGTGCATATGACAGCATGCTCAACGGACCACAGTGGTGGTGGATGTCATGTACCTTGATAACCTGCAAGGGTATCAGTCCGGACTTGTCTGGTTAACCAACCAGCCCCAGTCCTTGCAGATCTGGACAGCCAAATCCCTGGACCACTCCACAGCCTCCTTGCATGACCTCGCACTCAACTAGTCGTCTAGGTAGGGATACACCCTAATGCCACAGGAGGGCTGCCACCATTGGCCTGCATTTGGTAAAGACTCTAGGTACAGACAAGCCGAAGGGAATGACCTGGAACTGATAGAGAACTCTTTCTGCATGGAACCAACAGTACCGCCAGTCGGACGGATTGACTGAGATATAGATGAACCTGTTCTGGAGATCCAAACAGCAGAACAACAACATTGTAAGGTATGATGCAACTCCGAGTACTATATCGAACTTGCACTTCCACATCATCTGCTTCCGATCATGCAGATTCCATATAGGGTTCCAGCCCTCATCTGTTTCAGGACCAGAAAGTACCTCGACATGTATCCCTGATATGCCAAGGTGTCTGGGACACAGGCTATGGCTCCATTTGCCATGACCTGAGCATTGTCCTCCATCAGAATGGACATGACCTGCGACACCAAGGACTCTGCAGGAGCATGGAGTTGGTAATGCAGGACAGCCTAAAGAAGAGAGGCAGCCCTCACCTACTACCTCCAGCATCCACTTATCTGAGGTAATGATAGACCAATGTGGCCAGAAGAGGCGTAACTAATCCCACACAGGAAGCTGGGTCAGGGATTGGACAGGTGGGAGGATAACCATGACCCATCACTTGGCAGCTCTGGAGGGAGCACCACGTCCCCTACCATCACCTCTTTTCAACCCCATGTCACTGAAATTGGCCTTAGGGCACCAGACTTGATATTGCCCTTGCTGGAGCTACTGCCAAGGCTACTGTGGCTGAAAGGACTGGCAGTGCAAGGTGGTCGTTTTAGGCTTCAGAGCATTAGGGTACTTCTGGGATGATGCCACAGAATACAGGGCAGCAATGGACTTCTTTATCCTGGTGTGGGGTCTTTCCACCCCAGGGCTAAAAGGTCAGTGCCCAAGAAGGGAACACTGGCCATCCTATGCTGAGTGAAGGTGAAGGTGAAGAGCCTCAGCCCGGCCCTGTGTTGCACTGCAACTACCACTTGTCATCGTAAGGGCACAGGAGTCACCCATTCCCAAGGCAGTCTGGGGCTGGTGTTTAGGCAGCGCCTGACCCTGGTCCTTGACCAGCTTCATGGGCAACTGCTTGTTGGCAAGGAGGTGAGGGAGGACTTTTTCTGGCACTACCAAAGCGAGTCACCAAAGCTGGCCATCAGGATAGCATAGCTGCCCTGATGCAAACTGAAACAGAAGGTGGTGTAAAACATTTTGGCTGCATGGTCAAGCTTCGTCGACTCCCTGTCGGGCGATTTGTCAATGTCGCCATGACCCCTCAAGTTCCAGAAGGCCGACTCAGAGACCAGCCGTCAGCTGTAGGGTGGTCCAAGAACCCCGAAAGGGTCCCTGTAGGGACCCGTACTTGTGGACCACATGGGTGCAGGATGCCAGGTAGGATGCTAGATGCTGCCAAATCTCCAGAGCTGGTCCCAGAATGGTCTCAGCTATGGGAAAGGCAAAACCTGGGAAAACATTCTTGTCTAGGATATCAGTAAAGGGGTATTTAGCCCACTTCTGCACTGGCTCCAAGGACACATTCATGGACTCTGACATTAGGCGGAGGGGAGCCCCAAAAGACACTGGCCAACAGTCGCATACTTCCTCGACCGAAGCCCAGTTGAAGGTTTGGGTCCTTGACGACAACACTGAAAACCCGTCTGTGTTGTTCAAAGACTACTCAAAAACAGCCCTTGATGGTTTGCCGCTGTGGACCACCCAAGAGTCTTCCAACTGACTGATTTATATTGACAGTGCACCTGGCAAGCCTGCTGCAGCACGCCAGTACTTAGTCGTAGCTCCCACCAAGGGCTGCAGTGGAGGCAGCTCCACCTGCAAGGGTGGAGACAGATGCTGGACACATCTGTCAAGGGTGGGCCAGCGTGGGCATCACTGGTGGTTGCCAGGTGACTGAAGGTACAGGGGTCAGAGCCTACCAATCCTGCGATGATCCACTGCTGCCAGAGAAGCACCGCGTAGCGCCTACACATCCTCAGTGGTGCCTCTCCTCGCCCAATGACAAGGAGGTCAAGGAGTGTCGACGGCAACACCTCCCAGTCCAGCGAGATCAAGAGCATGAGCAGCACCTTGGCTTCAACCTCAACCATTGACCCATGAGCTGACGTCAAGGAGAAGCCTCCCGAGGGTCAGTGTAAACCACGTGCCAAATCATATTTACAAGTATCAGCTTAGGAGGCACAACCACCAGTGGAGGCTGATCCTGAGTTGAACCAGTTGGGACACCAAACAGGCAACATTCTCCTTGGTGAGTACCAGAAGAACTGGGGTCTGGGAGATCGACTTCTCTACCATCTCACCGACAACTGCTTGACAGGCTTGAGAAAGATCTCAACAGCCTGCTCGACCTATGTCGAGGTCGACAAGCCTGACATGGCCACCAAGGAACTGCTGACCAATCCCTCGACTGAGGGGAGCTTAACCAGAGTCGAGCGCTAGATACAAGTTAACCAATCAGGGGAGTCAAGGAAGCGGACAGACCGCAATCTCTTCCGATACCATGATCGGCACCAGCAGTGCATGTCTCTAGCTCAAAGTGCCCTCCCCGACATTTGGAAAACAGCGCACATCATACCACTCTTTAAGCTCGGTGACCCCACTGACATGAAAAACTTCAGGCCGATTTCCCTGCTCCCAATCCATACCAAACTCCTCAAAAAAATAGTAAACTTACAGCTAAGGAACTATTTTGACTCTGCAAATCTACTCACACTAGTTCAGTCTGGTTCCAGACCACACAACAGCACTAACCAAAGTCTCTAATAATTGGTTTAATGCACTGGATGGTAGAAAACATGTATGTGCCTTGTTCCTTGACCTGAGCAAGGCCTTCAATACTGTGGATCATACTCTTCTGCTGGACACTCTACGCAATGCTGGCCTGGACCAGGCTGCTCTTAAATGGTTCCCTAGCTATCTCACCAGTCATCAACAGCAAATCAAAGCGGACAATGACTTCTCCCTTAGTCCTTGAGACATAATATCTCAGAATCCTGTGCACTTCAAGGGTGTGCAGGAGACACTTCCCCCCCGTTTGGGTGTTCAGGGTAGAATACCGGCAGTTCGACATTCTGGTCTAGAGTGAGATCCGAAACCACCTTCAGGAGAAAAGATGGATTGGTCCGCAGAGACACCCAGTCTCTGTGGAAAATCATATAAGGCTCTCTACAAACTAGAGCCTGAAGCTCTTAAACGCTTCAAGCTGAAGTGATATAGCAACTAAAAAGAGCATTTTCCACGCTAAAAAACGCATATCACTACTTGCTGCCAGCTCAAAAGGGAGCAAAGTAAGCTTTTCTAAAATAAAATTAAGATCCCGGAAGGGGAGGGAGACAGGATTCCGGACCGGAGGTTTGAGATGAAGGATCCCCTTCAAAAAGGTTCCCGAAACCTCCATCTGAGCTAGGGTTTTGCCCTCCACCGGAAGGTGGTAGGTCGAAACCGCAGAGAGATGGACCTTCAGAGAGGAATAACAGAGGCCCAACTCTGACAGGTGCAAGAGGTACTCTAAAACCTGGGAAGCCGAGCAAGAAAAAGGGTCTAGGCGCTTAGCTGTTGCCCAGATGGAAACTCTCTTTCACTTCATGGAATACGGGGACCTAGTGGAGGGTTTTCTGGCCTCCACTAAGACCTGAGCAATTCTAGAAGAGACACCATAGCGAGAAGCCACCAAGTCCACAGGTGCTAGGCATGAAAGTGAAGGGATTTGTGGCTCAGGTGGACCAGGGTGCCCTGCTCCTGGGACAGAAGGTCATGAGAGACAAGAAGAGGTACTGGGGGTTCCAGTGCTAATTGTTGCTGCAGAGGGAACCAAATCTGCCGAGGCCACAGGGGGCAATGAGGATCATGCACGTCTCCTCTGCTTGGAGCTTCAGCAGAACATTCTGAAGGATAGGAAAGGGAAGGAAAGCGTATAGAATTCTCACTGTTCATGATAGAGACAGCGTATCTCACAAAAAAGCACCATGCCCAGGAACCAGCGAGCAAAAGCTCGGTAGTTTTGCGTTGAATGGGGAGGCGAAGAGGTCTATGTCTGGCCGACCCCACTGAAGAAACAGATCTTCTACTGCTGCCTGCTTTCATGAGCCCTGGCAACTGATCGGCTGAGACTGTCCATCAGAATGTTGTGAACGCCTGGCACGTGGACTGCTGTCAAAGATAGGCCACGCTGAACAGCCCAGTACCACACCCGCATTGCCTCACTGCAAAGGCGGTAAGACCGGGTGCCTCCCTGTTTGTTGATGTACCAGACAGTGGCCATGTTGTCTGTCTGGATGAGTAGCGTTCCTGGAACCAAGAGGGACTGAAAGGCCTGAAGAGCACAGAGCACTGCACTTGTCTCCAGAATATTGATATGAATGTTCTCCTCCATGGGCAACCAAGTGCCCTGTGTCCAATGGTCTCCCAAGTGTGCTCCCCATCCCAGGTTCGAGGAACTGGAAGTGAGAATGATGGAGGGAGACGGAGAGTGGAAAGGGACACCCACCGAAAGGTTGGAAATTACCTGCCACCAAAGGAAATCCCTCTGAAGGCTATTGGAGACTAGGACCTTCTGGTCCATGTCATCCAGGCGCTGATCCCATTGGACTCATAGAGACCACTGGGTCACCCTCATGTGCAGTCTGGCCAGAGGGATTGTGGGTATGACAGCCACCATCAAACCCAACAGTAGTAGGACCGAACGCGCTGTGGTCCAATGAGATTAAGCTACCAGTGCAGCTTGTGAGATTAGAGTCTCTGCTCTGTCGGCTAGAAGGAAGACCTTGCTCTGGACAATGTCCAGCACCGCTGGGACTTGGGGTAGTTGACCGAGATGCCCAGACTGGAGAAAAGGTCCAGAGTGAAGGAAAGGGATTCCTTCAGACTGTCCGGGAAGGGGGCTGAAAACAGTCAATCATCCAGGTACGGGAACACATAAATGCTCTTGCAGCACAGGAATGCCGCTACCACTGCTAGGCACTTAGTGAAACCCGAGGTGCCAAACAGAAGCCGAAAGGTAGGGCTCTGAACTGGAAATGCTCCTCCTGGAAGGAGAATCTCAGAAAGCGGAGGTGGGCCGGAATAATAGGGATATGTAGGTAGCTATCCTGCATATCCAGGGAACATAGCCAAGTGTTTGGTTGGAGCTGGGGTAAGAGTCCCTGGAGGGTCAACATGCGGTACCTCTTGTATTCCACTAAGAGGCTGCGCATGCTAAGACCTAGGATACGCCTGAGATCTCCCGTCTTTTTGGGAACCAGGAAGAAGTGGGAGTAAAATCCCCTTCCTGTCTGTTCTGGTGGAACCCATTCTATGTTTTATTTTAGCAGCAGAGCTTGAATTTCCTGTAGGACCAGAGATAGCTGGCCTGATGGGTAATGAGACCTGCCCAGAGGATTGGTGGGTGATCTCTCCAGGAACTCTATCGAGTGACCTCTTGCTATGAGTAGTAGAACCCATGCATCTGCGGTTACGGCCTTCCAGGTGGAGGCCGAATCTTCCCCCCACCAGTTCCTCCACGGAGATTGGAGGTAGCAGGAGGGGGGGCTTGAGAGTCAGGATGCAGAGGGGAAGGGCACTTTTCCCCCAGTAGCGGTTTTGGGGTATTTGACCTGGGGGGTTTGAGTGACAGAGCTGAGGAGTGATGCTTGGTCTGGCGTCTGCCCTGGTTCTGTTTATTCCATTTCCGTCAGCGGCCAAAAGACTGCCTGGATTTCTGACCCAAGCGGTACAAGGAATGGACATCTTTCAGAGATCTGCCACTCACTTGCAACTCCATAATTATGTCCCTGGCGTTACTGCTAAACAGAACTGGACCCCTGAAGGGAGCATCCAGAAGGGTACTCTGAACATCATGTGCCAACCCTGCCAGATGAAGCCAAGCAAGGAGCCTGAGACAGATGCCCGTAGCCGCACCACGTGCTAACAAGTCGATCGAGCCATAGGTTGCACGAAGGGCATGGCGGCAAGACAATTTGTTCAACCTTATCTTGTCCAGGAGTTTGCTCCTGAGCTGTTCGTCAGGTACCTCCTGAATGTCCTTTTCCAGATCGGACAATGAAGATTTCTGCAAAGCCACCATGTGAGCCACATAATTCAAGGAACGAATGGTGCAAGTAGAGGAGGTGCAACTCTTGCAGACATATTGGTCCATTTGCTTCGACTCCTGGTCTGGAGGGGAGGCACTGACATGTTTAGGTTGTACTGACCTATTATGAGCTGCAGTTATCACAACAGAGTCAGCCTTGGGCTGGGCAGTAAGGTGGGAAACCCATTCCGAGGAAAGGTAGGTCCCGTCAGCCTTTTTTGATACAGCAGGAATGGACGATGGCTGCTGCCAGATTGTGGCAGTGAGATCTTCATGTGACCCTGTCTAAGGGGGAATGGGGACCAAGTCCAAATGTTCTGCCAGTCTTCTGCGTTTGGGGTCCAATTCTTGGGAAGCCCACCCGCAGGACTTTTGAATGGACCGGAGGAGCTCGGCAAAGGACGGGTCCTCCAGCAAAGATTTAGGGGACTCTTTCGGCTGGGGCTCTAAGGGTAAGTAAGGCTCCGATTGGTCTCTCGCATCTGAGTCCTCATCTGAATCCGATGATTCCGGCCTACTAGGTAAGAAAGCATCTGGAACAGACTCCAGAAGCCTGTGTTCCGTAATACTGGAGGGCAAAGCATCCAAGCCTCCTCTCTGAAGCTCTGCTGCAAGGTGCAGGGCTACCGGGTGGCACCCTGTGAGGTGGGGTGGTCCTGACCACCAGCTGAGGATGACCCAACTCATGCAACAGCTGTGAATTGGCATCCTTCCACCAGGCCGGTATGGGTTCTTGTTCCAGTTGCGCAGGTGAAGGAGGAGAAAGGGGTGGAGGATATCCTGGATACCCAACAGAGTATGAAGGGTAACTAGGAGGTTGGTACCAGTAAGGCTACTGATAACCTTGATAATGAAGGGCCTGGTCCAGCGTCGGGTAACCCAGCGTCAGAGGAGTGTAGCCGGGCGTTGGGCCCCCCCCCCCGACATCAAGAGCTATGCCATATAGCCAGAACAGTACCCTGTCAGAAGGCAGACTAGGTGGGCCAAGCGGTCCTTATCTGCCGTCAAAGTCTATGTTTCTATGTCTATGACACGACGGGGCAGAAACGTAAGGCCCACCTGGAGGCAGTGCAGAGGGGCCACTGTGGAACAGGTCCGTCGGCGGATTCGAAGGGGGATCCCCGAAGGACAAGGGGGATTCATATCCATACCACCCCCCAGGATGTCCAACAAGGGATCTGGCATCAGGTGAAGATCCATCGGCAGAACAGAGGCCTGCAAGGGAGGCAAGTCCGAGAGAGCCCCTGTCGACGGGTCTATCTGAAGGGTATCCAACAAGAGAAGATCCTGGTGATCATCAGGCCCAAAAAGCTCAGAAAAGGACAGCAAATCCCTAGATGGAGAGCCCTGGTGGGATGAGGCGGGACCTGCGAGCTCACTCTGCCCAGCATCAGGGTCCACAAGGGAGTGTGACGGGAGGGATGTCACCACGCAGTCGCTGGGTAGGTCAGTGGTAGACTTAGAGGTGAGGGCCTGGCGGGTGCTGGAGGAGCCAATGACCAGCTTACAGATTGTGGCTGGGTTGACAGAAGCCGGGAGGCTAGAATCAGGCTGATCGGCCTGGGACGGGCGCCCGGCAGTGGAGCCGGAGGATGACTTATCGGTCGAGCTCACAGCAGGAACCGCAACTGTTTCCTCTGAAGAGGAGACCCCCGACTGCCAGCTGACCTTGGTGGGGGGGGAGGGAACCAGACGAAGGCCCAGGAGGTGGAGTACTCACAGGGGTGGAGACTCCACCCATGGAAGCCCCACCTGAGATGGCGTCGGCTGTCTGGCTGGATTTCCTCTGGGGAGAGTGACTCCGCTCCTAGCTTCTCTCCTCCTTTTTCTTCTACTTTTCCGGAGCCAGCGATGGCAATCTTTCTTTCAGCTCCACGAGCTCTTTTTCCATTGATGCCAGTCTTTGTGTCAATAAATGGTCATCGAGGGACCTCTGACGAACCGAATGCGCATGGCCTGGTTGAAGGCCTGGAAGATGGAACACTCTGCGGTCATATGCTTAGGCCACAGGCAGAGGATGCAATGGGAATTGTTGTCCCCATGCAGGATCTGCGCGCCGCACTTGGAGCGCTTTTTCTTGGGCCAACGAGATGACATTCACCACTGTTGAGGAAGGAAGGAATTAACATTAGATAAAACTAGAAATATGCTGAAAATGGTGGGCAGCTGAAGCTGTTCTACCACGAGGTCCGACGATTCAGGTCAACGGCGGGAAAGAACTGGAGGGTGGGTGGTGAACTGTCCCTATTTATAGTCACGCTGATGTCCGGGGCTGCCCCCACTGATGACTGCTAGCTACAATTCTGCCATGCGGTCCTGATGCTAGGGGCGCAGTCCTACTTGTGAAGACCTACTGCAGGAACCCTCTCGAAGTAAGATTGCTTATTACTCCCAAAATCAGAACTAGGTTTGGTAGCTTGTCCATAGTTTATGCTCTTCCCTCTCTGTGGAACAAACTTCAAAAAACTCTGAAATTGGCTATCCCGGTAAAGCTGACAACTTTTAAATCCATGCTCAAGCAGTCCTTCACAGAGACTTGCAAGTGTAATCGTTGACAGTATGATTGGTTGGAATGATCTGAGATGCGATACCTACGAACTTCTCAATCTTAGCTTACTCTCCACCTCCTGCCCCTATTCTTCCGTGATGTCCCCAACACCTCACCTCTTGATGCCCAAGTAACCTCTTCCATTCCTTCTTTCTCTCACTACACATCATGTACCTTCCCTCCCTTACTGTGTTACAGGCCTATCTGTACCTCATCACATTAATGTGTGCACAATTGTTCCCTTGACATATTAACTATTGTACACAACTGTATTATTGTATATTTTCCTGTAACTGTTTATGTGTCCAATGTTTTATTGCTCATCCTTACTCTGTTTATACAATATATTATTTATTATACTATTACTTTATTGCCACTTTTCCATTGCCCAGGTCCACCTTAGAAATTAGTTTTACTCGATAGTGTTTTCACCTGGTAAAATAAAACTTGACTGATTGATCGAGTGCATATCGTTCTTGCTATGCTGAGCAGGAATCTCCCTGAAGGGCTGGAGGGCCCAGCACAGATCCTAGAACCTGGCCAAGAAGGGTCCTCCAATGCCGGCCCAAACCTGGAGCAGTGCCGAGACGGATGAAGTAATCACCACAGCAGCCACCGCCTCCTTCTCCAAAGCCACCAGTTGTGCTGCTGACCTGGCCACAGCCGAGGCCTTTTTGCAGTTTTTAGGTCAAAGTTTCGGATCCCTGTCAGCCACAAGACCTATGGGAAGAATAGTTGTGTGATCTTCCAGTGATGCTGGAAGCATCGCGTGACAAAGACAACATCCCTCCACATTGTGCTGCAATCCAAGACAGTAGCTGCAGCACACATTGGGGTCCATGTTCAACATCTTTTGCCAACACATGATGTAAAACATGAAGCTGCAGGATGGCTCTGCTTCCTCCATGTCCAATCTTTCATCGAGGAGGGAGAGCCAGATCAAAGGAGCATGGTTCTGAATCGAAGACTCTGATCTTGAAGAAGTTTGAA
The DNA here is from genome assembly GCA_016271365.2 of Neoceratodus forsteri. Taxonomy (NCBI): domain Eukaryota; kingdom Metazoa; phylum Chordata; order Ceratodontiformes; family Ceratodontidae; genus Neoceratodus; species Neoceratodus forsteri. Next base: position 1,401,751,161 of record CM057453.1, read on the forward strand.
GAAAACCATCTCCAAAGCGCTATGACAAACCTCGAACACTGCAGAGCTGAGAAGGAGGATATCTGTGCCTTCCAGTAGAAAGAAAGATCTGACATCACAGGGCAGAGTCGTAGGATACACCATCCGGATAGTGGCAGGAGCATAGCTTAAACACATTCGACAAGTCAGTCCAGTGGCATGGTGGGCTGAAGCGCTGAGTGCCTCAACTCCTGCCACACTGGCGACCTGGGTTCAGAAATGGATGTGGATCATATGCGGGCTGGCAGGGTGAGTGAGGATTGAGTGTCTATAGGACTGCTCTCCTCCCTCGGGGTGGTGCTTTGCAATATCTCGCAGCTGACTGCAACCTGGAGGTATCTGGGTGGCAGCACAAGCGAGTCTCACAACAGGAAAGAGATCCCACATACAGAGCACGGGGGTGGTTTCCATGGAGGTGGAGCATGCATAGCATCCTCACTGTATGTCCATGGGCCCAGGGAGAAAAGAGGACGTAAAATGGAGGATGGGCTTTGTGAAGCCCTGCCCATTACACTGTGGCCCACTCTTCCGCTCTGGTCTGGGAAGGATCTGGATAAGTGACTGGGAAGGGACAGAGATGGAACTTCCCCCTGCCCCGCCGCAGAGGGAATCCCGCAAGAGATAGGACTCCCTGACTGAGCGGAGGTAAGTGATGGCCACAAGTGCATGGGGACAGCATTGAGAAGCTGCCCATTTGGCCTAAGGACGATAAAAACTTCTATAGGAAAAAAAAACATATTCGCTGAATCAACACTTCCAGTGGAACTGCCAGAGTGTGAATAATGAATTGTTAATCCACGCCCTTAGAAAGAACACTTACTGACCGTAACAGTAGATCTTTGAGAAAATCTCCTCCATTGGGCCACAACTTTGGAATTGTCAGCCATCGGCATCAGGCCACTCCGAAACTGTTGCTGCCTGGGGGCTGCCCAGCATGACATGCAACATCAGTGCCTATGTACCTGTGGACCATTGCTCCTCAGTTCCCTGACTGCTCCTCAGTTCCCTGCCACAAAGTCTCAGAGGGCCAGGGTCCAGGAGGAACTAGGAGATCAAACCAGGGCCAGACACAAAGAAAAATGCATAAACTGGAACACAGCACCCTAAGCCATAGACAGTCATCCCCCAAATCCAGCAAGAAATCATATACTACGGGTCTGTGGCATCAAATATCAGAGGGAAGGAGGATGGGCAAGTCATGATCCAATGGAGGGGGATTTTCTCAAAGATCTACTGTTAAAACAATTAACTGTTCTATCTTCATCGAGGACATCTGCTCCATTGGGCACACCTCTGGACTGATTTACAAGCAGTACAAAGTACCTGGGTGAGCACAGATACCAACACGTCTGCATGAGGCACAATCCAAAGTCCAGTGCAGAGAGAGAAAAGAGGCGTTGTGTTCCAAGTAGCAGGAGTACACCAGCCTGCTGCAGAAGCAAAGACCCAGAGAAGTGGCCATACCATACTGTGTAGAAAGGCCATTCACAGCACTAGGAAAAAGTATACCTCACCTCTCAGAACAAAACTCCACAACAGCATGCCAACCTATAGGGCAGGCACTGTCAGATGTACAGTGGAGCCCCCATGGCTAAGGGGGAATGAATAAGTGTCTTTGACATGTGGCAGATGGAAACTCAGTGCTCAAAGTACAATGAGTGCAGGGAGCACCCCCCAAAAAAAAAAATATGTTTTCAGATACCCTAGAGGTAACCTGAAGATCTGCTTCCACCAGAGGGCAGAAACCACTATAGCATTCTGGATCTAGATAAGACACCAGCACTCCTGGTAGACCAACATGACAATGTAACAAAATATAGGAGAGAAGAGGCAGAGTCCCAATCTCAAGTTGATAGTAAATTATATGAACCACCACCATAATGCTGAAGGGCTGCTGAAACAGTGACTGAGAGCACAGAGTACAATAAAAGTAATAATGCTGGCCTTAGCAGTTCTGATAAGAGTACAAAATCCAGGTAAAACCACAGCAGGAAACAAGAAAAAGGGGGACCCGGTCTAAAAGGCTCCAAAAGGGGTCAGGATACCCAGGTAGCTGAAGACCAAGTGTATCTGATAGCCTGTGTATTGAGTGACAGCAATTGAGTACTTTCAAAAAGGGTGACTCAATCTCGGTGCTTTTACCACAGGGCTACTAGGAAGGAGGCGACAGGATGGGGGTTGGCGAATATAGTGACGAGATGTCGCTATATGCACAATGCTAGGGGTGGGGGGTGGGACCACAAGCATGGGTAGAAGGGGGAGGGAGTGTTTGTGGGGCGTGAGGTGCTGGTCTGTTGCTGAGCTGGCCATGTAGCATGGCAGGGTTGGGTGGCAGGTTATGGTTGGGAGAGTGGCTGGTTTAGTTCCGGTGCCCTCGCTTTTGTGCCAGTCGGGAATTTTTCCCCCCTTTGTTTTGCGCCCCCTGGAGTTAAGAATCCTTTGCTTGGGGGGTGGTGCAGGGGAGCACAACCCCACATAAAAGTAAAATCACAAGTGTCCAAGCGCCATTTTGCTGCTGTATGATCTACATGTGAAATTCATTTTGATGTAGACTCATAAAATGGCGATCACTGTTACGTGGTCGCTGTTATCACATGGAACCGTGTATCTAGCCTGTGCCCTAGTACTTCTACACCCCAAATGTGCCAAATGTGGAATATAAAATGGGGGCCGGAGGAGTACTGATGGTCAGTAAAGAGGAAAGGTACCTTGAGGTAATCATATCTGATGATCTCGAGGTGGCAAGGCAATGTAGTAAGACAGCAGATAGGACCAGCAGGATGCTGGGGTATAGGGAGGGATATCACCAGCAGAGAAGGAGAGATGGTATTACCACTTTACAGATTGCTGGTGAGACCCCACTTGGAGTACTGTGTCCGGTGTTGGGGACCACATCTCAGGAAGGACATAGAGAGGTACAGGCTGTCCAGAAGACAGCAACAAAAATGGTGCAGAGGCTGCATGGAAAGCCCTGTGAGGACAGACTGAGGGGTCTCAATATGTACAGCCTACAAGGGGGAATGATAAGGACTTGTAAATGCCTCACGTGGGTGAATAAGGTACAGGAAGGGAGTATTTTCCAGAGGAGAAGGAGCACAAGAACAAGGGGGCATGCAATGAAGCTGGAAGGGGGAAATTTAGGAGAGATGTAAGGAACTACTACTTCACTAGAAGAGTGGTGGGTGCCTGGAATAGTATTTCAGAGAAGGTGGTGGGACAAAAACAGTGGCGGGCTTCAACCAAGTATGGGACAGGCACAATGCAATTTTGGTAAGAAAGCATAGGGTGGAGGCAGCCGGAGACCAAGTGGAGTCAGCGGTGACAGTGTAAGCAGGGAAAATATTCGGACTAGGTGGGCCAAGTAGTCCTTATCTGCCAAAAAATTCTATGCTCTAAATGGGCAAAAACATACATGGTACAAGTAAAAATAGGAATTCCAGAAGCCCCTCCTCCCCCACCGGAGCCAGAAAAACCTACCGGGTTAGGAGAAAATAGTATCAGAGGACTGAAAACAGACATTGTAAAAGCAGGAATAAGAGCAGAAAAGTTACACACACAAAAAAAAAGAAAGCAGGAGTACCCTGCTGAAAGTACCTTGACAATATCAGACAGCCATCTGGGTAAAGCATTTAGACTCTCAGGAATCAAGCATGCAGGTGCAGAGATCAGAGGTCCAGTGACACCAAAGATCCTTTAGCAAGTGTCAGCAAGTTTTTACAAAATGGGAACCAAATTGGGAGCTCCACAGCCAAGTGCAACAGGAATGGGAATCAAATCTAGGGAGGCCAGAAAGGTAGCACCAGTATTAGGGTGGCATGTTCTGCCTGAAATTTTGGAACATTATGAATCAGTGGCACGGGGGAAATGCATAGAAAAAGTTCCTACCCCAGGGTCTGGACACTGTCATGCATTCAGATTCCTGGACAAGGAGTGACGGTATAAAATCAAGGCAACTTTGCATTCTGTGGGGAGGCAGGGAGATCTATTTCTGGACAGCCCCATGTCCTGAGGTCATTTACTGTGGATGGCAGCAGTTCTCATTCATACTCCCTTGAATGTGATCAATTAGGATGTTCCTCGGGTCATAAGGAACACCAGGAGGAAATACAACCAATAGCATAACTTCGTGCAACAAAGCCTCATCCCAGAACTTCATGACTTCTCTGCAGAGGGGGGTAAGAACAAGCACCCCATTGCCTATTAACATAATGCATAACACTGACACTGTCTTGATCATCAGAGGGCCTGGGACAAGATGAGGCTCTAAAGCCTGAAGTCCAAGGAGTACCATTCTCATTGCTAAGACAATGGTGTTTTGAACTGGGCCTGGATCGACTCGTGACCCCTGGGCTATGCTGTGTCCCAGGAGTGAAACCCATCCCGACTCAGAGGCCGCAGTGGTCAGGACCTGTACTGAAGAATGGCATACCCAGAAGGGTTTACCTATACCGAATAGACAACACTGTTGTCGAAGTTTGGAATAGCAAAATTCACAATGTTGACAGGTGAAATTTCGCCTGTCACACATTGCATTCTTTTCGGGGGGGGGAGACTGTGCCGCCCTTTCTATAGATATCTAACTCCGAGTGGGAGTTGATTGAAGTGGGGGTTGGGGAGGGGCAAAATATCATAAAGTAGCGAACCTTCGTTAGTCCTCGACAAGGTTAGCCACAATCTCGAAACCTGTCGAGATTGTCTCCGTGAGGGATTTCACATGGGGGTTTCGATGTGCGGTTGGCACACTGCCCTGAAAGAGGGTCAACAAAGACTTCCACCACTGTAAAGCATGCCAAAATGGTGGAGTAATCTATAAAATGCTGTCTGGGTTGTCCTGCTAATCCCACTGCACACGGAGTGCCCAGTAAGGAATGTGCATATGTTGTCTACCCACAGGTAGAACAGAGGTAACAGTGGCCATGAGACAGAGAATGTGGAGCATAGAACAAGCCCCAAAAAAATAGGTTACTACTCCATAACCGTACTTCTAGGAGTGGTATATAGTTTACATGCACAGTCTGGTGGTTCCACTAAGGTATAAATTATGTGCCATATGTCTTTAAGCTAAGCACCTCCCACCAGCTGGGTGGTCTATCCCACGACTCCACCCATGACATCAGATGCTGGAAGCAGGAATCCATGTGCCACTTGCCATTGGGAGGTCGGATGAGTTGTGTAGATCTAAACTATATACCACTCTTAGAACTACGGTTAAAGGCGAGTAGAGACATGGATATAGTTCACTATCCACACTCTGAAAGACTCCAAGCAGTTCTCCAGAAGGAGGGGGCAAGACATGCACCATATTTGGCGAACAGAGACTGGAAAACCAAGGTCCCAAATCAGCATCCCTGCGTGACTCAAGGTCGATGCGGTAGTGGGAAATGAAGGCGTGTGCTGACTTCCAGGTAGAAGCCCTGTAGATTTCCTCAATAGGGACGACCCTGGAAGCAGCTACCAGAGCAGTGGTACTGTTATGTCTGGAGGAATGAGCTCGAAGTCCTACAGGACGCTTCCCTACCAGCGAAACTATACCACAGATCAATGCAGGATGTGATCCACCTGCCAATAGTCTACTTTGCTGCCGGTCTGCCAGGCGCAGCTTCAGCTTAAATGACAAACAGCTGGTGAGCCTGTCCCCAAACTCCTTATACAATGAAGCGCCCTCTGCAGGTCCACAGTACGAAGCCTGCTGTTAGCCTCTGAAGAAAAGCTGATGAAGTGTACCAGTATGTTAATTACGTGGTTAAGGTGAAACTCCGATACAGCCCTTCAGGAAGAACTTCAGGTTGAGGCAAAGGACGATTGTCCCTGTGGAAGATTAGGTTGACAGCCTCCACTGAAAGCACCTGAAGTTCCCAGATCCTTCTGGCTAACCTAATGGCCACCAGGAAGGCCGTCTTCCATAACAGGTGTTACATCTCACACCTGTGTATTGGCTCAACAGGCTTGCCTATGAGCAAAGTCAGCACCAGCATCAGGTCCCACAGTGGAGGTGGTTCACAAGCCAGAACAGACAGGTGGTCCAGGTCCTTGAAAAAGTACCCAACCACCTTCTCTTGGGCCACTGTCAGCTTATCAGCCTGCTCTCCATAAGCAAGGACGGCTACCAGATACACCTTAAGGTTTGTTGCTCACAGTCCCAGCTGAGAGAGGGACCAGAGGTAGCCCAAGATGCTTGTCACAGGACTGTGTGATCAAGGGGATCAAGTTCCTTACCCTGGCACAAAATGGAGAACCTTTTCCATTTAAAAACATAGCACCAGTGAGTTGACTCTTTCCAAGAGGTCTCCACAATGTGCAGCACTTCATCTGAAAGTCCCAAGACCTGGAACTCTAGCCACACAGGAACCAAACTGTGAGGTGCAAGGGCTGAAGGTCTGGATGCAGGACTGCCCCTTTTGCTAGTCAGCAGATCCAGGCAAAGAAGCAGTCACCATGGAGATCTGCTGCTGATACTGAGGAGATCTGGGTACCAGAACAGCCCAGGCAAGTCTGGAACTATTGGGATCATCTGCATCTTGTCCTTCCGGGCCTTGACCACCACCTTGTGGATCAAGGGGAAAGGAGAGAAGGCATACAGGAGGCATGGGATCCAGGGCCTCTCCAAGGCATCCCCAAACAGTGTCCTGGACTGTTGGGGGCAGGCACAAAACACCCTCAGTTTGGCCTTCTGCCTGGAGGCAAACAGGTCCACCAAAGGAATGCCCCACAGGGAGAGCAGGTGCTTCACCACCTTCTCATTCAGGGACCTCTTGTGTGACGTGTCTCCAACTCATCTGACAGCGTCCGCCAGCTGACTGTTCTCTACTGCAACATGGATTGCCAGGTGATCTGCACCAAGGTTGAACATGTGGGTCCAGGTGCGAAGGGTTCCCTGACACAGTGGAAGACGGTGAGTTCCAGTCTACCTGTTCAGGTAAAACATGGTTGTGGTGTTGTCTGTCTGGACCTGAACAACCTAACCCCTAACTAAAGGAGTGAATTTCATCAGAGCAGGCGGCATTGCATGGAGCTCCAGCAGGTTTATATAGTCACAGGACTCCTGGGGTGACCAGAAGGGTTCTGTGCTCTCCCAGGTGTGCTCCTCACACCACCAGAGACTCGTTTGTCCTAAGCATAATGCTCGATTCTGGGCGGGACACTGGGATTCCTTCCTTCAGGTGTTCGAGGATACACCACCACTGGATGACATCTCACATCACCTGGTCACTATGACTGAACTGCTTCAGGTGGCCTAGGTGCAGAATCCACTGACAACCTAAATTACAATTACATGAGAACTTACCGTAACAGCAAATCTTCGAGAGGAGCTCTTGCAGCAGGGTACACCATTAGGACTGAAGCCAGAAGGCACCAGGACCCCATGGAAAACTTCTAGCTAGCAGTATACAGTGGGGAACTGCCCCCTGACATCAGCCCGCCACTGACATCCACCTATGGTATAAAAGGGGAGATCCCCAGATCAACCTCAGTTCTCCCACCGGAGACCCCAGCATATGTAAAAACCAGAGAACTGAGGAGGTTCCTCTACACCGAGGAAAGAGAGGCCACAGAGATGGAGAAGCAGTCACCAGGGGGGATGGAGGGAGGGAAAGCAGCACCTGCTGCAAGAGCTCCTCTCAACGAGCTACTGTTACAGTAAGTTCTTACGTAACTGTACTATTTCACTGCGAGGGGGCTCTTGCAGCAGGTTACATCATTAGGACTGATTCCCTAGCAGTGAAGGGACTGACCCTGGTCAGCTGGGAGGAGGCAGAAGTCAGCGTAAGGCCTAAAGAGAGCAGGCCCTGTAGGACAGCAAGTCCAAAACCTGCCCTGCGCCTAGAAACAATGTCCAGATTGTAATGCCGGATGAAAGTGTGGACAAACTCCAAGTGGCTACTGCACAACTGTCAGCAACTGGCACATTTTTGAAACAGGCAAACTAAGCAGCTACTCCCCTGGTGGAATTTTATTTATTTATTTCAGTTTGGGATTAATACCTTTGAGTCAAGGACCCATTTTCAAAAGTTCCACATCAGTGTTGAACAAACATTACAAAAATACAAGGTTTACAGAGAAAAAAAGAAAAGAAAAACATTGATGCATATACACAGGCAGTAATAGTAAAATATGAACTTACACACATTAAATTAGTACATATAAACAGATAGACTGATCAGATAAGAGGGGGTTGGGGGTTCAGCAGGAGGTGACGGCATTGTCTGAGGTGGGAGAGAGGTGGAGCTTTCAACCAAGTGAGGCCACTGTCAGGTAACTGGGGGTAGGGGAGTGGGTTACGAAAAAAGTGGTATATAGCAGAAAGATGTAGAGGCGGGTAGGTAAATGGAAAACTGGGGGTGAGGTACTATCACATTAGCGCAAGCAGGTACAATTTATTTTAGAGTCAAGGAGAGATCTGAGCTCAGCTTTGAAGGTACTAATCTTGGAAGCATCAGTGATGTCAGCAGGTAGTTCACTGTACCATTTCGGTCCTTGATACAGGATGGAGTTCTGGGCAAGTTTTGTCCTTTTGAAGGGAATTACCATCTTGTCAGCAACTGCACTACAGGCAGATTTCGTTGGGACGGCCAGCTTAAAGTGCCCACCCAGTGTAGGGGATGTCAGTCCAAGTAGTACTTTTTTAGAAGTAGGCAGGTTTGGTATTGCCCTCTAAGATGGAGTGGGAGCCACCTAGTTTCAGTGTACAGGGAGCAGGTGTGGGTGTCGAGAGTAGCCCCCAAAGTAAGATGACAGGCCTTATTGAGGAGTGTGTTGATCCTGTTAAGAGCAGTTTTTGTGCCTGCCCCATATATAGGCAACCCATAGTCAATGGTAGACAGTACTGAGCTACTGGTGACTAGTTTAAGTGTATCCGGTGTCATCGAATGTCTGTGATGATAAAAGTACACCAAGTTTTATATTTGCAGTCTTGATAGAGTCAATGTGGTTTGAGAAGGTGAGCATGTCATCAAAGGTAATGCCAAGATATCTGGACCCGGTAAAGACATGTTGCACTTGCAGTAACAATAAAGAATGCAATTGACTAAGCATTTCAATAAACACTGTTTTGAAACAGGAGCCACTTCTTTCCTAGGGACGAATGAAACAAACACCTGATCAGTCTTTCTGAAGGCCTGGGTGTGGTCCAAATAATAGCGAAGCACCTGGTGGACATCAAGAGTATGCAGTAAGGCTCCCCTTGATTCGAATACTGTGGATAACACACAGGCAGGTGGACGTCTTGATTTACAGTAAACTCAGACATCACCTTAGGAAGGAACTTAGGATTGGTCCTCAAAGACACACTGTCCTTGTGGAAAACTAAATAAGGCTCTTTACACATCAGAGCCTGAAGCTCGGAAATCCTTCGAGTAGAAGTAATAGCAAACAAAAACAATGCTTTCCATGACAGAAAGCATAGCTCACAGCTTGTGGCAGGCTCAAAGGCAGGCAGAGTAAGCTTTTCCAAAATGAACAAAAGATCCCAAGGGGCACAGGGTCCCTGATGGGAGGTTTCAGATGCAGTATGCCCTGCATACATAAATGTAAAACCTTTGTCATTAAAAATACTCAAACAGTGGTTCGTTGATACAATTACTACACAAATTAAACCCTGCTGTGTTTAGCTTGATTATACATGTCTGGTATATATAATGTCTCAACAGAATTGCTGCTTCCTCATGTTGTGCAATGTATTTATATGTTCTATGTATTTTTTGTATGTATTTATAGGTCTTTAATGTTTTGTTATTTTGTAATCAGTTTCTTGTTATGCCATGGGTCACCATTTTAAACGAGTTAATTATCAATGGTCTAACCTTTCAATAAAATGAAAATGAAATGAAAAAAATGCAGGAAACTGCGGGAGAGGTCAAGCTGGGCAAGAGTCTTGCCTTCATACTAATAAGCATTTATGATTTATATAACTATTAGATTTAATTTCCTCATTTACTACACTAGGTTTAATGACCTGTAAAAATATTCTGTAGTATTTGATTGTATTTAAACTGATGGAAAAATGTTTCTACATTATATAGTATAATGATAATCTGCATGAATTATTTAATAAAGTTTATATAAATAAATAAAAAAAGAGTCTTGCCTTCAATAGGTAGGTGGTACGCAGAGACGGCGGATAGGTGCACCTTAATCGACAAGTAAGTCAGGCCTGAGTCTGATAGGGAAAGGAGATACTCTAGAATGAGGTTCTCCGGACAGGTAAAAGGATCTAGGTGGAGTGGTGGCCCATATGCAGAACCGCTTCTACTTCATAACATAACTGGCTCTAGTGGAAGGTTTCCTGGCTGCCACTAGAATGCCTGCCACCAGGGGAGATGCTCCAAATCGGGCAACTGCTAAGTCTGCAGGAGCCATGCATGAAGGTGCAGAGACTTGGGGTCTGGGTGGATCAGAGTGCCCTGCTCCTGGGACAGTAGATCGGAGCGCAGAGGCAGGGTTATCGGCGGCTCCACTGCTAATTACTGGAGGAGTGGAAACCATATCTGTCGCAGCCAGTAAGGAGCTATTAGGATCATCTCTGCTTCCTCTGACTGTAACTTAAGAAGTACCCTCTGCAGTAATGGGAAGGGGTACAGAAACCTCCCTGTCCAAGAGAGGGACAAAGTGTCTCACAAGAAAACACCAGGCCCCGGATCTAGCAAGCAAAAACTGGGCAGTTTTGCGTTGGATGGGGAAGTAAAGGGGTCCAGTTCAAGGTGGCCTCCGCCCTCACCTGTCGAAGAGATATTCGACGACTGAGGGAAGAAGTTCCCAACTGAGTGCCCTGGACCGGGAATGGCTTAAACTGTCAGCCAAGGCATTTTGAACACCAGGAACATGCACAGCAGTCAGATCCAGGTGATGCTCTATGGCCCAATATCAAACCATCATGGCCTCCCTGCAGAGGAGGTAAGAATGCGTTCCCCCCTACTTGTTTATGTAGAAGACGACGGATATACTGTCCATCTGGATAAAAAAAAAAAAAAAGCCCGAAGATAAATTAATTTGAAAGACCTGTAGAGCATATAGGACTGCCCGAATCTCCAAAACATTGATGTGGAGACGCTGCTCCAGTGGAGACCAGGATCCCGGAGTCTGACAGTCTGACAGGTGTGTGCCCCAGCCCTGGCCCGATGTGTCTGTGGTTAGGATCTGTCGAGGTGACTATGACTGAAAGTGGACCCCCTTGGAGAGGTTGGAAGGGTTCAACCACCACATCAGAGTCTGACACATCAAGTTGGAGACCGACACCGGTTGATCCAAATGGTCTGAGCGTTGATCCCATTGGACCCGAAGATTCCACTGAGGTACCCTCATGTGTAGGCGTGCCAGGAGAACTGCCACAACATCCGCCGCTATATGTCCCAGTAACCTCAGAAGAGTTCTGGCTGGAACCTGATGAGACGACGAGACCAGCTGAGCCTGTGCCTGAAGACATTCTGCCCTGTCTGGGGGAAGAAAAGTTTTGCCTTGGGCAGTGTCCAGGATTGCCCCAATGTACTGGAGTCTCCGACTTCACCAAAGAGAGGATTTGGGGAGGCTGAGAGTTATCCCCAGATCCCGGAACAGAGAGAAAGTGGCCTCCACAGTTCTGAGCAACCTTTCCTTGGTGGGACCTATCAGAAGCCAATCATCCAAGTAAGGGATGACATAATGGCCTTCCCTCCTTAAGGCTGCTGCCACTACTGCGAGGCATTTTGTAAAGAATCATGGGGTAGAGGACAGGCTGAATGGCAGAGCCCAAAGCTGGTAGTGGTTTCCCTGGAAGCAGAAGCGAAGGAAACTTCTGTGAGTGGTAAACAAGATGTGAAGATAAGCATCCTGCATGTCCAGAGAACATAGCCAATCCCCCTGACAAAGTAAGGGGAAAAGGCCAAGAAGAGTGACGATTCTGAACGGTTCGTATTCTATGAACTGGTTCAGGTGGCCAAGGTCCAGGATGGAACGCTGATCTCCGAATTTCTTTGGAACCAGGAAGAAATGTGAGTAGAATCCCTTCCCTCTCTGTGCCGGTGGGACAGGTTCTATGTCCTGTTTTCTCAGAAGCGCTTGGATCTCTTCTTGGATAAGGGCGACACAGGCGTGAGGGTAATGGGAAGGAAGTGGAGGACTGTCCGGAAGGATCTCCAAAAACTCCAGGGTATGCCCCTGTTCCTCTAACTCCAGAACCCACTGATCCAAGGATATTCTGCACCAACCCTCTCCACAGAAAGAGAAACAACACCCCACCGCCTCCCCCAGGAATTTGACTGGGGGGGGGTTTGGTAAGGATTCAGGCAGAGGAGCCGGGGACAAGCAATGCAGCCTGGGAAGTTCTAGGAGTTATCGGGCAGAGTCCCCCATGACTTGGGAAGTAGCCTTTCTCTTAAAGGCATTTCTGGGCTGTTGGCCTCTGGGCTGCTGCTTGGAGGTGTGATGAAAGGACTGCCGCTGGAATGATTTAGACTGAGACTGGTACAATATATGAACAGAGTGTAGAGCCTTGCCCGACTCTTGTAGGTAAGTGATTATATTTTGGGAATCCTCGCCAAACAACACGGGGCCTCAAAAAGTGGCATCTAGAATCTTAGACTGCTCATCCGGAGCAAAACCAGAGACTCTAAGCCAGGAGTTTTATTTTTTATTTTATTTATTTTTTTATTATATTGAACTATGTGGGCTAAAAAGTTGAGGTAAAGGACAGTGCAGGTGGCCAAGGAGTAAACCTTCTTTCCAAAATGGCCTGTCTGTCTGGAGCCCTTGTCAAGAGGCTGAGTGCTTAGGTGTCAGGGACGCTTAGAGCGATCATGGGCAGCATTGATTACTACCAAATTAGCCTCTAGATGCTTCCTATAAAAGGATTCGTCCCTTGTGGCATCATACAGGCGATCTGCCTTCTTGGACGTCGCCGGTGTAGAAGATTGATGTTTCCAACCCGCCCTATTGACATCCTTGAAAGACTCAATGATGGGAGGAATGACCAAGGGCAGTGACTCCTTTTTACAGAGGAAACAGCTAGTCAACCTCGTTTGGGATCCACTTCCTTAGTGTCACAACCCATGAGGGACTGTATGTGCCTCATCACATCCATAAAAGTAGGGTCAGCTGAAGGAGACCGTGGGGTGTCTTTGGGCTCCTCTGGTTCTCACAGAAGGTCAGAGTCCCCTGAATCAGCATAAGAAGAGGAAGAGGAATAACCCCCCCCCCCGACTCGCCTGAGTCTGGAGAGGGACGGGGTGAGAGACGATGCCTTCGTTGATGGGTTCTCGGATGACCGGTGCCAGCTCCATCTGGTTGTGGAGTAGGCTCCTTAGGAAACGGTGCTGGAGCCTTCCTAGGGGAACCTGCTCCTTTGTTGGATAAGCAGGAAGAACCAGAGGAGTTGGTGTTGGGGGCTCCATCAGAGCCTCATCTTTGAAATATGCCCACCAAGCCACAAAAAGGGCGTTATGGTCCGTGGGCGAGTTCTGAGGCATAATCGGGGAAGCCGGAGTCTATGGGGTAGGCTGAGAGGGCACCAGCGCTGGTTCCTTAGGTTGCAGTAACCCTAGAGTCAAGTTAACTGGTGTCGGTCCCTGGGGCAAGGAACCATCTGATGTCAGTTTTACTGGAGTAGAGAGACTGGGCATCGAACCCTCAGTTGTCGGTTGTGTGATGACAAAGCCAGCCGGCAACTGCGGAGGGTTAGGTGACGACAGTTGAGGCATCACCTGGGTCAACGTCAGAGTGGCCAGCATCGACCAGACAGGTGTGGGCTGACGCCAGTCTGGTGATGCAGCCAGCGCCGGCCTAGAAGGGGAAGCCTGTCCTGGGGAGCTAGCTCCTGAGCAGGGCAGAGGCATCACTCACGGGGAGGGGAGCACATGCCTCTGACGTCGCTTGCTGACGTTGGTCCTTTTTGTCGGAACCGACTTAGGAAACACCTTGAATGGGAGGGCGACGGGCAAAGACCCGCCGCCCGAGGAGGACCCAGTCGAGCCATCCGGCTGAGCACCCATCTGTTGAGTGGGCCTGAGCTTCAGGGGTTGAGAGGCTGAAGATGAGGTCCTGAGCCACAAAGAACCATCGCCCGAGGTGGTAAGGAGAGCGGGTGATTTGATCATTGGGAGCCCGGACGCAGAGAGGGCAGCTGGAGTGAAAGGGGCGGACCTCCCGTGGGAGAAAGACCCATGATCGGTGCCCGAGTTGTGCGGGGACCTGGAGCAGGAAGCTGGCTGGGGTTTGTCCCTGTGCTTCTCCCAGTGCTCGTGCTTTCCTGAAGATTTCTTTTCCTTGGCTAATGAAGAAGTGGAAGCCCCGGAGGCAGGGGAAGACGAGGTACTTTGGCAGGGCAGCTTCTTCATCACTGAAAGGTTTTGCTGCAGCAGATAGGTTTCCAGAGTTTTCTGGCGGCAGAGTCGGATGCGCAGATTAAAAATCCTGGCAGTGCTGGCAGGCCTTAGTGTCGTGGTCCCCGGCCTAGATAAAGCAGACATGACAAATGGCCGTCCTTGGGAAGCTGCTTTCCACAAGCACACTTCATTCACCACTGCTCCACAGAAGAAGACATGCACAAAAAGCTGTCATTTTTAAGGAAAATAAGAAAGCGCAGGTAACGCGCCTAAAATGGCAGACAATTAAAGCAGAAGGCGTCCATGAAGGTCTGACTTGCGCTGCTCCATGGTGGGAAAAGAACTGCGGTTGGGCTGGGGGACCGTCCCTTTTATACCATAGGCAGATGTCAGGAGCGAGACGACATTAGGGGGCAGTCCCCCACTTTATACTGCTAGCTAGAAGTTTTCCGTGGGGTTCTGACGCCTGACAGCCTCAGTCCTCATGGTGCAACGTGCTGTAAGAGCTCCCTCAAAGTGAGATCTACCACTGCAGGTGGTACATCCACCAGCGGGCCGATCAGACCACTCTGGTGCAGGATGCCATGTACTCCAGCAGCCACAGGAAATCCCAGGCAGGGCATGAGAACCCAACCTGAAATGGTCGCACAAAGGAGGTAAGGTCAGTGTCCAGTCCACAGGGAGGTGGGCGTTGGCCTACAGAAAGTCTAGTTCTGCCCAGACGAACTTCATCACCTCCACAGATACCAGTTCAGACTTAGCTGGCTTGACCAGCAAGTCAAATTCTCATCAGGTCTGGAGAAACAGATTTCTGAACCTCTCTGCAGCCTCTGTGGATGGACTGGCTATCAGCCAGTTGTCCAGAAAGGGATATACCCTGATACCTAGGTGTTTCAGGTAAACTGCCACCACTTTCATGCACTCGGTGAAGACTTTGGGCGCAGAGGAGAGGCTGAAGGGCATGACCAGAAACTGGTATAGGACCCCTTCTGTCCAGAACCAGAGGTACCAGCGGTGGGGCAGACAGACAGACTGAGATGTGTAAAGATGCATCCTGGAGGTCTAGGGAGCAAAACCACGTCTCGCTCCAGCAACGGAATGATCTGATTCAGAGTGACCATTCAGAACTTGCACTTCCACACATACTGGTTCAGGTCATGCAGATCCAGTATGAGGTGCCTGCCCCCCATATGCTTCCAGACCAGGAAGTACCTGGACACATAACCCTGACTGGCAAGGGCATCCAGGGCATGGGCTACTGTCCATTTACATGGAGTTGAGCAATGTCCTCCTGAAAGGTAGACAGCATGTCTTGTAGCACTTTGGACTTCTGGAGCACGTGGAGGTGGTAAGGTGGGAGAGCCTCAACGTCCAGTGGCAACCCTCTGCCCACTACATCCAACACCCACTTGTCCATTGGAAGAGTGGACCAACGTGGCAAGAAGTGATGTAGCCTACCTCTACAGTGCATTCAGACAGGGACAGGAAGGGTGGTAGGATGACATCCCCAACCCATTACTAGACAGCTTTGGCAGGGGCACTGGCAGCTGCAGCCGGAGGGACATCACCATCCCTGCCCCCCCTTTCTTAAGACCCTGATCCTAGACTTGGGTATGGGGCACCAGGCCTGGTATTGCCACTGCTGGAGCTGCTACCAAGGAAGCTGTGGCTGAAAGGACTGGTATTGGAAAGCCTGTTTCTTATGCTTCTTTTTTGGATCCCTTTGGGATGATGCCACAGAATCCAGGGTGGTGCTGGACTTCTCAATAATGGTGAGATGTCATCCCACCCCAGGGCCAGATAGATGGGTGCCCAAGAAGGGGACACTGGCCAGCTTGTACTTGGTGTCTGCTGTGAAGGCGAATAGATGCAGCCAGGCCCTGTGATGCATGGAGACAGCATTGCCGTGGCAGAGGCACACGAGCTGCCCATGTGAAGGCCATCTAGAGCTGGTGTTTAGCCTATGATTCACCCTGGTCTCCAATGACCATCACCACCCACTGCTGCTCAGCTAGAAGGTGAGGGAGGATTGCATCAAACACTCATTAAGGGGAGAGACCGAAACTGGCCAACATCATGGCATAACCAGCCTGAAGGAAACCCAAGAATGCCACAGTGTACACCTTTTTAGCGGCGTGGTCAACCTTATGAGATTCCTTGTCTAGAGGCCTTTCTACTCCCTCCTGGTTTCCCAACTTATGGAAAACCGAATCAGTCACCAACCCTCAGCAAAAGGGTGGTCTGAAAACCCTGAAAGGGATCACGTGGGGACCACATATTTGCAGACTGTATGGGTAGAGAGTGCCAGATATGATGCTGGATGCTGCCAAAGCTCCACAGCCCATCCCAAAATGACCTCAGCCAGAGGAAAGGCAACCCCTGGAGATTCATGCCAATTCAGAATGTCATTAAAGGGATACTTGGCCCTTTTCTCAACTGGCTCCAATGGGTCTGACATGGACTCCGACATACAGAGAAGCGCCCGAAACATAATCGACCTTGCTCGGTTGACAATTCCTTAACCAATCCCTGGTAGAGGCACACAGTCCCTGAGGAGGCCATGGACTCATGATCCAAGTCATCAGAGGACTGCTCAAAAATGGCCCTCAACCGTTTCTCGCAAAGAACTACCCAAGTATCCTGTCCCAGGGTGATCTGCATCTACAACCAGCCTGGCAAGTCAGTGGCCAAACAGGCCTCCTTGGTTGGAGTGCCACTGTTGGCTGCAGTGGTGGTAGCTCCACCCAAAGTGGTGGAGAAGCAGCTACAAGGAGCACCTGCATAGCATGGACCAGTGAGAACACCACTGGCAGCGGCTAGGTGTCCAGGTAACACAGATCCGCCCTGCCCTGCAATGGCCCACTCACCAATGACTACCCAAGAATCCTCTCCAGGGGTGATCTGCATCTACAAACAGCCTGGCAAGCTAGTGATCGAACAGACCTCCTTGGTCGGAATGCCACCATCAGCTGCACTGTTGGTGGCTACACCCAAAGTGGTGGAGAAGCAGTTGTGGGGAGCACCTATGCAGCATGCACCAGTGAAAGCATCATCTGCAGCGGCCAGGTGTCCACAGGTCCAGAGGGTAAAGATCTACCCTGCCCCCAATGGCGCACTGTTGCCAGAAGAACTCCTCGTACCACCTTCACAGCTTGCGATGGTGACTCTCCTCGCCCAAGGACAAGGAGGTCGAGGGGCATCAACTGCAATGCCTCCTGGTCAAGATGGATCAAGAACAGGAACACCTCAATCAAGACCTCAACCTTCAACTGGACAATTGACATCGAGGTGACCCTTTCGCCTGGATGTGGTATACTACACACTGCTCTACGTTGACTGGCACAGGCATGGAAGACTCAACCGCTGATGGAGGCCACTCCTGCAGCAGGCCGGTCAGGGACACAGACAGGTCCATATCCTTCTGAGTGAGGACCAGGAGTACCAGGACCTGCGAGATCGACTCTCTAATCTCGTCTGACAGCCAGTTAACAGGTTCAAGAAAATCTCCACAGCCTGCTCGACCAGAGTTGGAATTGACAGGCTCCACAAGACTGCCAAAGAGCCCCTAACCTGCCCAGCTTGCCCCTTGATGGAGGGATGCTCTACCACCATTGAGTAGTTGGTGGAGTCTAGAGATCGGGAGGACCTCCATCTCTCCCCAGTCCTATGACTGGCGCTGGCAGCAGTTTTCCTTAGGACCACGGGGACAGGGCTCTCCACCAGGGTCTGGAGAGCCAAACACATGTCCCAGAAGCCACCGGTGAATGACCCTCCAGTGCTGACCCAAGGAAACAGTGTCAAGACCAAGGAGGTACCTGCTGGGGAAGCCACCGCTTCCAGGACCGCAACCTACTGTACCAACACGACAGTCAACGAGGCCTTCTCGTGGCCCTTCGGATCCCACTCCAAAGGCCAATACAGGGTTAGCCAGAGCTTCCTGTCCTCATGAGGCTCCAGAAGCATGGACAAACAATAGTCGCACCCATCCATGTCATGTTGCCCTCCCAGGCAGTACAGGCATGTGTCGTGTGAGTTGGTAACTGACATCTTCTGTTGACGTCCTACACAAAATCTGAGCCTCAGCTTCCACTGCTCCACCTTCACCAACGTGAAGGAGTTGAAAGAACCAAGTAAATCAAGTAAAGTACTTTGAAAACTTTGAAGGAGTGCTAGGCCGGTGGAGCGGAATGTTGAGGCGCTAGACGCCACACTTCGCACCACGCCAGCGACCTATGTTCAGGAAAGTACAGTTATGTAAGAACTTACCGTAACAGTAGATCTTCAAGAACAGCTCTTGCAGCAGGTTACACCATTAGGACTGAAGCAGTCAGGCGCCAGGACCCCACGGAAATTTTCTAGCTAGCAGTCTTCAGCGGGGACCGCCTCCGACGTCGATCCCGCCCCCGACGTCAGGCGTAGTACATAAGGAGGCGGTCCCCCCACAATCCTCAGTTCTCCCGCCGGAGACTCCCGGCCGCTGGATGACATCAGAAGAGGGGACCGAGGATCCGCCACCAGATGGCCAAGACTAAAAACAGAACGTCCCATCTCTTAAGATGGATGTTTGGCTACGATCTACCTCCACAAGAAGGGGGATGGTGGGCGGGAAGGTACTTGCTGCAAGAGCTGTTCTCGAAGATCTACTGTTACGGTAAGTTCTAATGTAACTGTACTATCTTACTTCGAGATACAGCTCTGCAGCAGGTTACACCATTAGGACTGATTTCCAAGCAACAGTGGCAATCTTACGCCACAGGAGAGGAAAGGTAGAAGTCTCAATGCAACTTGAGCCTCAGGACAGAAGTCCCTGAAGGACGGCTAGGCCGAACCCTGCTCTTCACCTCGATGCAATGTCCAGGCTGTAATGCCTGATAAGGTATGCACAGAGCTCCAAGTGGCTACAGCGTAAATAGCTGAGGTGGAGACGTCCCTTAACGCCGCAAAGGAAGTGGCCACCCCTCTCATGGAATGACCCTTAACCGCGTCCGGTAAGGTTTTATTGCGCTTATCATAACAGAAAGTGATGCACTGGACGAGCCACCTTGAGAGAGACTGCTTAGAAACAGGAGCTCCTTTCATTCTAGCAGCGAAGGAGACAAACAGTTGATCCGCCTTTCGAAACTGTTTGGTTCTGGTCAGATAATACCTGAGGCACCAATGTACGTCAAGGGTGTGCAGAAGGGCTTCTCCTCGGTTGGTGTACCCTGCAAAATAAACTGGTAAATCAATATCTTGATTAAGGGTGAGGGCTGAAACCACCTTAGGCAGAAACTTTGGGTTTGTCCTCAGGGATACCCTGTCCTGATGGAAAACTAAATATGGCTCTTTGCACATTAGTGCATGCAATTCGGAGATCCTTCTTGTCGAAGTAACCGCAACTAAAAATAACGTTTTCCACGACAGAAAAAGTAGCTCGCAATCCGCAGCTGGTTCAAAAGGTGGCAGCGTAAGCTGCTCCAGGACGAAGGGCAAGTCCCAAGGAGGAATCGGATCCTTAATGGGCGACCTAAGGTGGAGGACTCCCCTTAAAAAGGCATGAGTAGTGTCCAATTGGGCCACCATCCGATGGCCTATGGGGGCATGGTAAGCCGAAATTGCACAAAGGTGCACCTTAATCGAGGAGTAAGCCAGTCCAGAATGAAAAAGGGAAAGGAGGTAATCCAGAACCAGCTTTTCGGGGCATTCTAACGGCGAGAAACCGCGTGCTTGAGCCCACAAGCAAAATCTGTGCCATTTCATGGCGTACATTACGTGGGTTGCCGGTTTTCTGGTGGCAGAGAGTACATCTGCCACTGCCTGCGAGACCCCGTATCGCAACATGGCTATGTCTCTAGGAGCCAAGTGTGCAGGTTCAATGAACGCAAGTCTGGATGGACTAATGAACCCTCCTCCTGAGACAGCAGATGGGAGCTGATTGGCAAAGGAAGTGGAGGTTCCCAGGATAGCTGATGCAGAAGAGGGAACCAAATTTGTCTGGGCCACAAAGGCGCTATCAAAATAAGCGTAGCCTGCTCCCTGCGAAGTTTTAAGAGAACTCTCTGGATCAATGGGAAGAGAGGGAAGGCATAGAGGAATCTGCCCGCCCAGGAGAGGGACAAAGCGTCTCGCCAGAAAACACCAGGCCCTGGATCTAGCGAGCAAAAATTGGGCAGTTTTGCGTTGGATGGGGACGCGAAAAGGTCTAACTCTGGAGTGCCCCATCTGTGAAACAGATCCTCTGCCACCTCCTGTAGAAGTTCCCACTCATGGACTCTGGCCTGAAAGCGACTCAGACTGTCTGCGACGGTGTTGTCCACTCCCAGGACGTGTACTGCAATTAGGTTTGCGCCGTGTTGCACCACCCACTCCCACTCTCTCATGGCCTCCCTGCAAAGCGGGTAGGAGTGAGTACCTCCTTGTTTGTTGAGGTAATACATCACCGCGGTATTGTCTGTTTGTAACAGGAGAGTACCCGGTGGAATCTCCGACTGGAAGGCCTGCAGAGCGTAAAGTACTGCCCTCATCTCCAAAATGTTGATGTGGAGATAAGATTCCTGGGCTGTCCATATGCCCTGAGACCGCACACCGTCTAGGTGTGCTCCCCACCCGAGACATGAGGCATCTGTGGAGAGAGTCACAGTCGGAGACGGCTCTGGGAAGGGAACCCCCGCGGAGAGATTCTCCGGATCTAGCCACCACTGCCAATCCCGAATCGCAGCATTCGTGATTCGAATTGGCTGCGGCAGATGGTCTTGCCTTTGGTCCCATTGCACCCTTAGCATCCACTGGGTTACCCGCATGTGGAGCCATGCCATCGGGACTGTTGCAATGGCCGCAGCCATATGTCCAAGCAGGCGAGGACCAGTCTTGCCGGGATGGTCTTCCTCACGACAGGTCCCTGATGAGGGATCTGATGTGTTCCGCTCTATCTGAGGGAAGAAAGGCTTTCCCTCTGACAGTGTCCAGAACTGCTCCTATGAACTGCAGTTTCTGGGACGGTACCAGGAGAGACTTCTCGTAATTGATGAGGATACCCAGTGATTGAAAAAGGGACTGGGTGCGGTGAATGGCCGTCATCAGTGCCTCCTAGGAGGGAGCCATGAGAAGCCAGTCGTCCAGGTATGGGAACACATAGTGGCCTTGTCTCCTCAGAAACGCTGCTACGACCACCATGCACTTTGTAAAAATGTGAGGTGCCGATGACAGCCCGAAAGGAAGCGCTCGGAACTGATAATGGCGGCTCTGAAACTCGAAGCGCAGGAACCTCCTGTGCGCTTGAGCTATGGGAATGTGCAGGTAGGCAACCTGCATATCCAAAGACGCCAGAAAGGCGTCCCACTTCAGCATGGGAATTAGGTCCGGAAGCGTTTGTAAACAACCGACAGATTGAGGTCGCAGAGGTCCAGAATTGGACGGAGGTCCCCTTTTTTCTTTGGAACCAGGAAGAAGTGAGAATAATACCCTAGCCCTCTCTGGGTCTCTGGAACGTGCTCTAAGGCTTCCTTGTCCAGGAGCGTGAGCACCTCCTGCTGTATGAGCAGGGCGTGCTGACCCGAGTAGCAGGAAAGCAGGGGAGGTCTTGCAGGTGGGTTGCCTACAAATTCTATATAGTGCCCTTTTTCGGCCAGTTGCAGCACCACCTGTCGGTGGTGATCGACCTCACCCTGGCAGGTGACGTGCGATGTGACCCCCGACCTTCATTTCCCGTTGATCCTGAGGAGGGGGGGGCTGGAAGGAGTCATGCTGTGGCAGCATTAGATCCCGCAGGCTGGGCCGACTTTGCGACTCGTTGGCCTCTGCCTGGGGATGACTTGGCCTGGGCTTTTCGGGTAAAAAGGCCCTCTGCTGTTGGCCGGGACGTGGTTGTTGCCTTTGTGTCCAGCCACGAAAGCAACTCTGATTCCTACGAAAGAAACTAGGTCGGGATCTGTACATGGCCTGGACAGATCTAACTGCCTTCCCTGCATCCTGAAGTTTGGTGATCACCTTCTCGGAGGCTTCGCCAAAAAGGACTTCACCATTGTAAGGGACATCTAGGATGTTCTTCTGGACGTCCGGGGTTAAACCGGAGACGTGGAGCCAAGAGTGTCTCCGGAGACACACGCCTGAAGCTACAGCTCTGGCCGAAGAGTCCGCAGAGTCGTATGCGGCTCTGAGCACCTGGGTCCCCACATCCGAACCCGTATGGAGGAGGTTCAAAAGCTCCTCCTCCTTTTGACCACCATCGGCATCTTTTTCAACCAGGTCCTGTCCCTGTTCCCACAGTGCTCTGGAATTGAACCATGTGGGTGAGGTAACTCAGGGACCTGATGGCGCGAAGTCGCAGTCACAGCGCAGCGCGCCTACCCAGGACATCCAATTGCTTGGATTCCGGGTCCGGTGGCTGTGTGCTCAAGTGCTGAGATCTCTGAGACCGGTCATGCGAGGCAGTGATGACCAGGGAATCGGCCAGAGGATGGCTCGCCAGATACTGGTCCTCCCTCGGGGCCTTGTATAGGCGGTCAGCCTTCTTCGCCACTGCCGAAGTCGAATGAGGACGTTTCCACGCAGCCTTGGTGATGTCCGCAAAGGTGTCCACCAAGGGTGGCACTACCACAGGCTTTTGGTCTTTCTGCCGAAGGTAGCGGGCAAGGCGCTGTCTCTTGGGGTCGAGCTCTTCGGCATCCCACCCCATATTCTCCTGAATGTGCCTCATGATCTCCGCGAAGGAGGGATCATCCGGAGGAGACCTGGGTAGGTCGTGTGGATCTGGGGAGGGAATGCTGATGGGAGGAGAAGATCTGGAGCACCCTGAGGTGTCAGATCTAGAATCCTCCGCAGACGTGGTATACCGGCGTCGTCTGGGTCTCTAAGGCTAGGTGACCCTGAAGTGCATCTTGAGGGAGGTCTTCTCCTATCTGAGGATCTGCCCTAGGAGGAGGTGTTGGCCTGGAGTTGGTGACTGCCCCACAGGCCTTTGGGCGGAGGAGGGGCGAGGCGGGTGGAAGGAGGGTGGAGGCGGAGCCGGAGTAGGAGGAGGGTGCGTGCACTCACATCCTTCCTGATGGTGTCCCACCAGAAGGTAAAGATCCTTTACCTCTGCCAAATTCAGGCCCGACGATGGGCCGGGCGCCGTGGCCTGTCACTGGGCGGGCGCCGGGTCCTCGGGCTCTCCCGCTGCGGGAAGGTTCCTGGGACCCGACGACCGGTGTCGCCCGCCTAACCGGGCTGAGTGGTATCCTCCTCCGATGATTCCTTCCAACCGACGCCAGCCGGGCGGCGGTAGTGCAGTCCTCCTCTCTGGGGTAGCCGTCGGTCCACTGGCCGACGCCCTGGGAGGCGAACGCCTGGCCGGCGACGGGTGTCTTGTTGTCGCCGGCCCCTGGGAGTGCTGGTGATGCTTGGCCAACGTTGGGTCTGGCGTCCATTTTAGGGACATCAGGTCCTTAGTCTTACGAGGGACCGGGTCCGACCCACACGGAGGCAGGGACACCAACCTGGCATCGGAGTCCCGATGGCGGGAGGAAGATTTGTGGCGCTCCCCAGACTTAAGCAAGGCCTTAGAAAGAGTGGATGAAGCTGACTGCCTGAAGTCTTGAGAGGCTGCAGAGAGGATGAGCCGCTGGAGGATCTGACCTGAACCGGGGGAGGCTGAGATTGAGCTCTAGAAGGAGAGCGGTCTGACTCATAGCCGGAGCTCTGTGAGTCCAAGGCCCTCGCCGGGACCTGGGCCTTCCTCTCCCGGTGTTTGTGGGTCTTCCCTGATGACTGCCCCCCTGGAGGAAGGTTCCCTATGCATGGACTTTAGTTTCTCCTCCAAGAGAAATGCTTGAAGGGCCTTCTGGTGGCGGATCCTGGTGCGACTGTTGAAGCCCTGGCAGAAGGAGCAGGCCTTTGCGTCGCGTCTCGCCCAGACAATGCACGCAGGCTGAGTGAGGATCCTTGAAGGGGATCTGTTTGCCGCAGGCACACTTCGATGGGTGACCTTCCAGAGAGGTGTCTGGAGAGGACATCAGATGAATCCAAATCCGTATTAGAAAGAGAGAACGTCGTAGTTCTAAGTCATTGCATGCTAGAAAGTGACCGAGAGGCCGATGCTTGCGATGTCAACAGCAGGAAAAGAACTGATGATTGTGGGGGGATCGCCTCCTTATGTACTCATACTGGCGGCCGGCCGAGACCGGCGTCAGGCAGCTGAAGACTGCTAGCCAGAAAATTTCCCGGGGTCCTGGCGCCTGACGGCTTCAGTCCTAATGGTAACCTGCTGCAAGAGCTGTATCTCAAGTAAGATCAAGTACCGCTGCCAGGAGTCAGCAGGGAGGGAGAGGATTGAGCGCCCAGAGGACAGCTCTCTCTCCGGGAGGGAAGACTGGTGCTCCCCGCTAAATGACTGCCCCCAGGTGGAGGCCAGAGAGTAGCGCAGATCTGAAGATGCCAGCGGAAGGGAGGGTGCTGCAGGACGCACAGACCATGCCACGCCTCAGGCTGTGTGCACCCAGCAGGAGAATGGGAGAAAGATGGTGGAAAAACCCTCCGGATGTAGGATGACTCACTGACCCTTTATTTATTTATTTAGCTTTTGTTGACCAGGTAGGTATACTAGACAAGTTATATGCCTATTTTCAGAGTGCGACCCGGGAGAGTACAATGAATATACAGGTTCAAACAGGGTACATAATAACAAGAGAGGCAAATGAACAGAGTCCAAAGAGCTAGGTGAACATAGAGAGTTTACAGTAAGCAGTAATAAGTAAAATATATATACAAACATACAGAATAACTAGGCTGTCATTCAAAGGCAATAGCTGTAATTACACTATATGTGACGTTTTTACCAGAGTCACAGAAACAGATAATTCCTGAGCAGATAGACAATCACATCACATGCTTCCCAGAGTTAAAGGAGTAGGCAGCATCATTAGAGCCTGCAGGAGGGATCCCAGCACTGGGTGAGTCTAATTTAGAGACCTGGTTAAGGTGGCTTGGGATACCCACATGCAGAGGCCAGTTTCAAGTGCTCCCACAGGGAATTCCTGAGGCTGAAGGGGGAGGAACAAACATGGTCAGGAAGGGAGTTCCATAGCCTTGGAGTGCACGTAGCAAAGTCCCTATCCCCCATTAGGGTATGAGTATAAGGAAGTTTGAGCACCCCAGGACCATGAGACCTGAGGGAGTAGAGGAGGAGGATTCAGCAGGCTTGAAAAGCTGCACCAGCCCCGGAGGGGTGCCGGTTCTGAGCACCTTTCCTAGGAAGCAGCCCAACCCATAGTTCAAGTGATTGGCAGGGGAAAGCCAGCCCAGTTTGTCGTATAATTTACAATGATGGGTGAGTCGTGGGGCTGCCAGGGCAAAGCAACAGATGTTGTTGTAGGTCGTGTTCCACTGAGCAAGGTAGACCTTGGAGGCGTTAGCGAACAGGAGAAGGCCATAGCTAAGCGAAGGGAGCAGCACAATTCTGGCCAACGCCAAACGAGCGGTAGACATCAGATTTTTCTTTGCCCTGTAGGCAAGGCCCAGTTTAAAGCTCTGCAAACATTTAGGATGTGACACCCCAGGTTGAGTTGGGGGTCAGGTGTCACCCCAAGGTATTTTATAGAAACTATGGTTAGGAGGGGAGCACCATCCACACCACTGACACACAGAGGGGCAGAGGAGGCCTTGATCTTGGCTAATGACCCAAAAAGTATGGCCTGAGTTTTTTTTAGGTTGAGGACCAGCTTGTGAGATGTTACCCAGGACTGAATATTCTTAAATCCTCACTCAGCTGAAGGTTGAGAACCCCAATGTCCCAGGAATGTGCAAGTATGACTAGATCTGCATAAAGGGTGGCGCTATAGTTGGAAGCAGCAGCAGGGAGGTTGTTAAATACAGAGAAGAGAAGGGGCCCCAGAACTGATCCCTGTGGGACTCCAGAGGTCACCAGAGTGGGGTCGGAGAAGACATTGTTGAATTTGGTCTGCTGTAGTCTTTGCAGGCTCCGCACCCAGACCAGGAAGGAAAGTAAGTCCCAGTGATTCCAGGGTGACGGGGCTGGAAGGGTCAGTCAGAAGGGGGCAGCCAGAGACGTAAGGAGAATAAAATGTATATAGAAAAAAAAACAAGAAAACTTTGAAAGAAAGGTTTGCCTAATGATGCACGAAGTCCTAAGCAGAAGCCACAAAGGAAGCGACCTGTTCTTCCAGCAGAAAGAAAGATGTGATGTCATGGGGCAGAGTGGGGGGATACACCTCCTAGGTTGTGGGAGGAGCTTAAAGACGTCTGGCAAATCAGCTGCTCCAGTGGAACTGTCAGAGTGTGGATAGTGAACTGTATCTATGCCCTGGAACAGATGGGCTCCCATGGACCTTCTGGGTATAAGCAATCAGAATGACAGCTCTGTCAGAGGGCAGAAATGCCCTGCTAATAGGTTGTATCAAATAAGGTACCCAGGAAATGAATAGTCTGACAGGAGGCCAGGCCTATGTCCTGGTAGTCACGGGTGCTCCCTAAAGTGCAGAAATAAATGCATGGTAAGGGACAGTGTATACCGAGTCAGGCTTCTCAACTCTACTTTCAGAAGCTAATCGAGATAAGGGAAAAACAAAGAATCCCTCCCTTCTAAGAGAAGCAGCAACCACCCTGAAACACCTCATAAAAATATGAGGTGTGAATGGCAGTAAACAGGAGGACACAGAATTGAAAATGTTCCCCTGCCAGGAAAAAACAGATATTTCCAATCACATTTCCTGATTTTGATATGGAAAGAGACATCCTAAAGTTCAGTAGCATACAGCTAATCCCCTTGCTGTAACATAGAGATGAGGGCTCAGAAACACAGAAAATGATGGCAGAAAAATACCCATGGTCCATCCAGTATGCCCAAGTTCCCCATTTAGCCCTGGAACCTACTGTCCCTCCAGGGTCCTAGCCCTCCTCTACCTCTCCCTCATTCTCCTCCCAGTTTCTGCCGCCCTGAGAAAGCACTATACTCTTCATTCTGCCCTAATTGTGTCTGAAACCACCAACAGATGTTGCACTTATCACTTTAGCTAGTAGACTGTTCCACAGCTCCACCACCCTTTCTATAAAATAATACTTCCTCATGTCTGTCCTAACCCACCCTCCTGTTAGTTTCCACTCATGCTTAAAAGGACATCACACAAAACTTACTGTTATCAATGAATGTGTTCGTAGATCCAGATCAGGTCTTAGGTCCCCAATCCATTTTGGAATCAGGAGATACAGGAGTAGAAGCCGCCTCTGCTCAAGACCTAAAATGGGATAAAAATACCCTTTTTTCTAGCACAGAAAGTAATTCTTTTTGCAAAACCAGCAGGTGTTCCAGGGGGAAAGATATATTTGGTGGAGAGTGCACTGTAGGGTAGATAGTAATTGCAGTGCATAGCCATGTTCAACGATATCAAGGACCCATTTACCCATAGTAAATTCCTTCCATTTTGATAAGTGGAAGGAAATCTTGCCTCGCCCCCCCAAAATATCTGCACTTTTGGGGGCAAAAGCCAAAACAGAAGATAGCAACATGTGGACCTTGAGTAGAAAATCAGTGTCTTGAAGGCTGATCATAAGTCCGGTAGCATCAGGAGCTGAGAGAGAGATGAAAAGCATTTTTTTCTGTCCTCGCCTCAGCCGGGTCCAGGCTTGAGACTGGCTGGGACCTCAAGAGGACAGGTTATTTCAAATGCTTCCCCTCACCTGATAAGCTACGTTTTGTGGATGAGGCAAGGAAACAGCAGAGCAGGAATCCTGTGGATCAAGAAGGGAAGATCCACCAGGGCCCAGAAAGAACATAGGGGTATTCTTCCAGGTATAGAATGTCTCCTCCTGCTACATTTGGTATACTGGAGGCAGGACCATGGGAGGAGGCGATGCAACCTCCAGGCAGTTAAAGATATGTTCTGCATTTTGACCTTCTGTCACCAACCCCCGGACATCTCAGCAAGACTGAAAGGGTAACAAGAGAAATCAGAATTAGATGGGTCCTAGACCACTTTATGTTGTCCCCCCACCCCACCCCAGTAGAGGGCATATGTGGAAAGCAGGTCTGACATGAACATATCCTCATTTCCATCAGTGTCCTCCAGTATTCTTTCAATAGCAAAAAGATCTCTATAAAGACCACAACTGACAACGCTTTCAGCCACAGCGGGTAAAGAAGCCATCAATGGAGGCTGTTGCAATGCTGTAGAAAAATGAGGTGCATACCCAAAGTTCGTCAACAGCATCATACCGCACCTGGAAGGCCCAGTCGATGAAGCCGCAAGTATCAGCAAAGATAAACCTTGTGCCGGAACTCTGCAACAGACTCCACAGGAGAATGTGCCTGCACTCTTTCTGAGTCGACAATACCTGCTAGGGGGTCTGCGATGGTCAGTGTCGATGTACCGAGACCCGTCGATGATAGTCGAACATCATCCACATTAGGTACAATAACACCAGAGCCAAGCCCCAACCTTGATGTCCCATGGACAGTCTGGGTAGCTAAGATCACCGCTGAAGCAGATGACACTGAGGACTTACCAGATTCTTAATAGGAACAGCTGCAGGAGATCACTGAGAGCCCCAGTGATGGCAGAGCCCGCCACTGTTGCAGAGGTTCGACGGAATGTTCAACACCAAGACCAGCCCAGATTTAATTTCCTTGGCCTGGGATGTCATCTTATGGTTACTGTACAAGATGGCATCAAAATGATCCAGCTTGGCCGTATGGCCTGGAAAGAGGTAGCTTGAAATCTGGGTTCATTTACTTAGACCAGGATGAAAAGAAGTAAGACTTTAAAAACAGTTAGCAAGAATATTTGGGCAGTCGACAACAGGATGAAACCCATAATATATTTTCGAAGAAAGATCCAAAACAGTAAAAGTGATGGTGCTGCTTACTCTGCAGATCAGACAACAATTTGTGGTGAAGAAATGAAGAGCTATGGAGTCACCACGATTATTTAAACCGCGGACTTTTGCATGTCAATGTGGACAGCCCCAGCTAGCAAATGTTTCAGAGTGGTCCTGACGCCTACATCTTACAGTTCCAGAGGTGTGACCCAATTTTGGGGGTGTTCTACATGAAGATCTTGATTTTTTTTTTTTAAACTTGGAGTCCGTCAATATAGATTCATCCTATCAATATTGTTTCAATCTGGCAATACACTGGAAATGCACTTCTACTATATCGATACTAATAATGTACTTCCACCCTATTTTCAGCTATAAATAATTTTAGTATATTTATATAGTGTAAATATTCTTATTCTATAGCAATATAATACATTAACACTATAAAGAAATGTTAAGATGCTTTTTCAACATTTTCAGATTTTTTGTTTATACAGAACTAAAACAAACAGCAACGGTATGATGTTGGTTACAAAATGTATTTCCAAAATAGTCTCATCACATAACATAAAATCTCAATTCTCCAGGTTATTACTTCCAAAAGCATCAGAAGATAAATTATTGCATACTGTACACTGCACTACAGCACAGTACACCAGAGTTCAGAAGTAGTATCAGGCCTCCCTCTTCCCAAGCTGGAGCAGAGTGAAAGCACCAGGTCCCGAGGGAGGAGTGCACATTGCTAAAGAAGGAAAACTTACTCACCTTAGTAATGTTGTTTCTTCTAATGGAGTCTTGCTATATTATGACAATTGCAGTTTGTGCCAGCCTTAGAACTGCTCCGGAGGTGAAAGAGTTAACTTCCATGCCAGGCATGGAACTTGGAGCGCGAGCCGTTAGAGAAGCTCTGTCTGTATAATTTCAAACTGAAACTGTCAGATCTTTACGAGCAAAACTCACTAAGGTTCTGTGTGGAAGCTGTAAACCTACACTAGCCAACTGGCTACTTAAATATTAACACATTTTCCTGGTCCCAACACCAAGACTCAAGTCAGGGGACCAGAAAATAAGATAAGATAAAACACAACACCCAAACACCCCAAAAAGAAGGGGTGGAAAACACAAGATGGGCATCAATAAGTGCCAACACTGGACTGCCCACCCCATCCCCAGAGTAGAGGTTCTGAGAGGGGCAGGCTGGGTCATAATGTAACAAGACTCCATTAGAAGAAACAACATTACTAAGGTGAGTAATTTCTTCTTCAAACAACATGAAGTCTTGCTATATTATAGACACTGAGACTACACAGCAGTACCTCCATGGAGGAGGGACAGAACCTGCTTAGGAAATAGGCTCTGAAGCACAGCTGTTCCAAATCGAGCATCCCTCCTGGCCTGGATGTCCAGGGAGTAATGCTTAGTGAAAGTATGTACTGTTTTCCAAGTAGCTGCTTGACATATCTCTAAGATAGGGATGTCCCTGGCCGCAGCTAGGGACGCAGCTATACCTCTGGTAGAATGTTCTTATTTATTTTTTTTTATTTTCTTATTTATTTCTAAGAATCAGTTTACAACCTTTGAGCCAGAGGCTCGTATCCAAAGGTACTTTGTCACATAAAGACATACATTGTGTTTTGGTTACATAGCAAAGATTTGCAAAACAATATATGCTCAACAGAGCGCCATCGCCACACTGTGGTCAGACAAATACAATTGGGTACAGGGTATATGTAATTGATAACAGGTGTTACACAAGTTGGTATCAAGTGAGCAATCTGGTTGGTAAACACTGAAACAGCTGGCACTGGCCAGGTTAAACATAGGCATGGTGTACAGGGAAGTGGTGGAGGGGATGTTAGGTGGAGAGCTGCCCGGGGCATTGTCAAGAGAAGCAGAGGTGGAGGCTATGTTCAGAGACAGGAGCAGATTCTGAGTGCTGAAAATGTGGTTCGAAGGGTGGTTTTGAACTTGGAGATGGTGGTGGCATTGGTGATGGGGCAGGGAGAGAGTTAAACCAGGTTGGGGCTCTATAGCAGAAGGACCTCTGGCAACGGCTGGTTCTTGATCTGGGACTTTAGAGTGGTCTTGTAGGAAGACCATGTTGCAATAGTGGGAGGCTCTGTGGATGGATGCCACATCTCCCAGGGGGAGAGCCCGAGTAGGGTTTTTTGTGAGGAGACAGGTTTGGTATTGGAGCCGCTCATCCAGAGTAAGCAGATTAGCCTCTACATACAGCTGACAGGTGTGTGTGAGCCTGGGGCACCAGTAATCAATCTGCAGGCTTTATTCAGGGTTAGTGAATTTTGTTGAGTGCAGTGGTGTCGGCAGCACTATATACTGGTAGACCATAGTCTACAAGGGACAGAACGATGATGTAACAGCTAGCCGGAAAGCTATTTGGGGAAGGGCAGGTTCTATGGCGGAATAGGATGCCGTCGCGTGTTAGTGGTGGATGTTAGGGGTGTCGATGTGGTTGTGAAATGTGAGGGCTGAGTCAAGGTAACCCCAAGGTATTTGTAGGAGCAGACTTGTTCCAGTGGCTGATTGGTACTTGGAAGGATAAGAGTGGGTGGTTGCTAGCTTTGTCTTGGGGTGGGAAAAGAGCATAGCTTTGGTTTTATTAAGATTGATGACGAGTCTGCGCTCCATAAACCAAGCCTCGCACTGTTGAAAGACTGCTGTAGGGAGTCCTGTAGGGAGATGGGATTGCGTGTGGCAAAAGGACAGCGCTGCCTGCAGACAGTAGAATTTTGCCAGGCATGCACTGGGCAGGGTGTTCAGATAGAGCGAGAAGAGAAGGGGGCCCAGAATGGAGCCTTGGGGGACCCCAGAGAGAATGGATGGGTATCGGAGAGTGTGTTAATTTTACACACTGAGATCGAAAGTGTCAAGATAGCTAGCCATTTCTGCCAGGGGCCAGCTGAGAGACCAGTGGCAGAGTGCATTCAGCAGAAGTGGATGGGAGACAGTGTCGAAAGCCTTTGAGAGGTCGATGAACACTGCACCAGCTAGGGAGCTGGTATCCAAGGAGGAGTAGAAAGTTGGAGAATTCAATAAGGGCAGTGCTGGTACTGTGACCAGCATGGAAGCCATGTTGCTCTGGGCATAAAATGTTATGCTTAGCCAGATAATCAGTGATTTGAATGGCCACCACTTTCTCCAGGGCTTTAGAGAGGGGGGGAGGATGGAGATTGGCCGGTAGTTGTTGGCCAATGACCTGTCGCCCCCTTTATGAATAGGTGTGATAATGGCTGTTTTCCAAGCTGTGGGAAATTGTCCCAGGCAGAGTGACTGGTTAATTAGGCTGGTGAGTGGGGCAAGGACTTCATCTAGCACCAGCCTGAGGATGCTGGGGTCCAGTGAGTCACTGCCGGATTGTTGCCATTGAGAGCTTTGATTAGGATGGGTCTGGCTTCGGGTGGAAATCTTTGCAGGGTGGAGCTGGGGTGCTGGGGACAGGGGAGGTTGGCTGGGGGCGGTCAAGAAATTACTAGGGAGGACTGAGCTAAGGTCAGTGAAAGTGGTGTTGAACCAGTTAGCTATGGTGGCAGGCTCGGGTGGAGGTGCTGCCATTTCTAGTGAGCTGGATGGGGCAGGGGAGCAAGCTTACCATTAAGTTGCTTAATATTATCCCAGAAGGTCCGGGCTGAGCCCCAGGAGGAGGTAAGGAGACCTGGTAATGGTCTGCCTTGGCTTTCCTGATGGCCCATGAGCACTTATTCGGGCTGCATTGTAGGCTTGCCTATCAGACAGACGACCTGTTTCAGTGGCAAGGTGCCAGAGGTTATCCCGTTTCTAAGTAGTTGTAGGAGGGCCGGGCTAACCCAGGGTGCGTTCCATTTTTGACTGGATTTTGTTAAGGGTGCAAAGAGATCACAGGCCATGTTGAAGGTGTGTGAGAAGAAGGCGAGGGCAGTGTCAATGTTGGTTGCATGCTGAATGAGGGACCAGTTTATCTGGGTGAGGAGTGCTTAAGTTTTTCAGCCCACCAGGCGGAGGAGCCCTAGTGGAGGGTGGTCTGGGCTTTGGGTTTGGGATTGGGGGCTACCCAATGAAATAGGATAGGAGTGGTCACTTAGGAGTCTGGGAGGACCTGGATGTTTTTGATTTTATGGGGTCGGTTAGTTATAATAACATCCAGAAGGGTGCTGGTACCACTCTTAGGGTTAAGTCTCGTGGGCTGGGTGACGAGTTGCGTCAGATCTTGGGCGGCAAATGAGTCTCTGGTCGCGGATGAGGAGGTGCTGAGCCAATTTACATTAAGGTCCCCCACTAGGATTTGTTCTGCCTTATGGTGGAGGGTGGCCAGGTAGCCCTCAGGCCTGAAGGGGGAACTTTACCCAGTTTTTGATAGCAAAATTGGATACAAGAGACAATCCACCTGGCAATGGATCTCTTAGTGGCAGTTTCCCTTTCCCAACCTCACCATAAGTGAGAAAGAGTTGGAGGGAGTCAAACCTGTGACCCTTAGTCCGCTCCATGTAGTAACTAAGGGCCCTCTTAACATTTAAACTGTGTAGCTTCCTCTCGCCAGAGGAGGAGTGGTCAGTGAAGAACACTGGAAGAGAAATAGATTGATTAAGGTGGAAATCTGAAACCACCTTAGGCAAAAACTTCCTGTTAGTCCTGAGGACTACCTTATCCCTGTGAAAGGAGATAAAGTCTGTCTCCACTGACAAGCTTGTAACTCACTTATGCGCCTGGCAGAAGTGATAGCTACTAGAAACACAGTTTCCAAGTCAGTATTTAAGCTCTGCCAAGACAGAGGTCCAAAGGGGTTGAATCAGCTGAGCAATGCAAACATTAAGATCCCAGGCAGGGCAGGGTCCCTGAAAGGCGATTGGTATGAAGCAATCCCTTGAAAACTTGGAAAATACAGGGTGAGCAGAAAGAGAAGAGGGCTTCCTGCTGAAATGAAAGCAGAGACAGCTGCCAAATGCACTTTCAGGGTAGCTGGTCTCAGCCCAAAGAATTTAGATGGACCATATAGTCCAAGACAGTGGGCAAATCAGCAGATTCTGGGAAATATGCTTCCCAGAGCACCATATGGAAAACCTTTTCCATTTAGAGTTATAAGTAGTCCTATGAAGGCTTCTAGAAGCTTTCAAATTTCGAGAACACCTTGAGAAAGGTGTAGGTCAGCAACTTCAACCCCTCAAGAGCCAGGCCTTGAGGTTGAGGGATTTAAGACTCGGATACCAAACTCTCCCTGGGCACAGGTTAACAAATTGTGGTTCCTGGGGAGACACAGGGGAAGATGGACTGCTAAGGACAGAAGGAGTGGGTACCAGGGCTGTCTGGCCCAATCTGGAGCAATCAGAATCATCTTGCAGGGTTGAGATCTGATTTTGACTAGCACCTTGAACAGGAGAGGAAAGGGGGGGAAGGCATAGAGGAACTTCCTTCCCAATCGAGAAGGAAGGCATCCAGGGGACTGAGCCCAACACTGGGGCCTGCAACAAAAAGCGGAAGTTGATGATTGTCTGGGGCTGCAAAAGATCTATCTGAGGGTGCTCCACCTGGCAAAACTAACCCCAGTATTTAGGGGATCCAGTGACCATTCGTGATGGCCCTGGAAACTTGCTGAGAGCATCTGCCAGGACATTGTCCTGCCTGGGCTGTGAACTGCTATGAGGGAGGTGTTCAGGGAATAAGCCAGAGACCACAACTTCATTGCCTCAGTGCACAAGGTCAAGACCGAGTGCCCCTTGTTTGTTGATGTACCACATTGTAGTGGTGTTGTCTGTTCTGACCTGTACCACTTTGTTCTGAACAGATGCAGAAAAACCTGAAGTGCTAGAAAACAGCTCTGAGTTCCAACAGATTGATGTGGAGCAGAGATTCCTGAGAGGACCACAATCCCTGGGTGGAGAGGTCGCCATGTGAGCTCCCCATCCCAAAAGGGACGATCTGTAGTAAGGGTCAAGGAGGAGATTGAGGATGAAAGGAACCCCTTGTCTCAGGTTGCTCTGATCCTGCCACCACTGTAGGGCCTGGATCAGGGTTCGAAAGCTACTGGGATCAACTAGGATAGGGATCTCTTCTTGAGACCAAAAGGCTCTCAAATGGAACTGAATGTCCCTCATCTGAAATCTTGCTCCTTGCACTACAGCTGTGGAAGCAGCCATGTGTCCTAGGAGCTGTAGAAAATGCCTTGCTGGTCGAGAAACCTGCAGGGTGAAGGAGGAGGCCAGGGCCACCAGAGTCCTTACTCTTCTAGGGAAGGAAGGCTCTGCCCGCTTGTGTCCAGTTCTGCGCCTATGAAGGTGAGTAGCTGGACAGGTTCTAGAACTGACTTTGGAAGATTGAGAAGAAAACCTAGAGAGGCAAGCAGCTGCTGGGTAACCTGCAGGTGTGATTTGATCTGGTCTGGAGACTGACCCACAATGAGCCAGTCGCTCAGGTAGGGAAAGATGGCAATCTTTTGCCTTCTTAAGTGAGCAACTGCTACCACCAGGCATTTTGTGAATACCCTTGGGGCAGAGGTAAGGCCGAAGGGCATTGCTCTGAACTGATAATGGCCTGAGGGCAGTTCGAATCTGAGGTACTTTCAGTGGGAGCTTCTGATAAGAACATGGAAGTAGGCATCTTTGAGGTCCAGGGAAGCTAGCCAGTCCCCTGGCCTTAGGGAGGGTAAAATCATTCCCAGAGTCACCATTTTGAATTTTGGTTTTAAAAGGTGCTTGTTCAGATATCTTAGGTCCAGGATGGGCCGCCATTCTCCTGTCTTTTTTGGGGTAAGAAAGTACCTGGAGTATAGTCCCTTGCCCTGGTGTAGGGGAGAAACCCTTTCTACAGCTCTGAGAGCAAGGAGGGTTGAGACTTCTGTTTCCAAAGCAAGAGTCTCTAGTGGATTTGCAGGTGGAAAAGATATGATTCTCATCTTTGGAAATTTTTTGAAGCTGAGAACCAGTCCCTGGCTTACTACTTCCAGGACCCACTTGTCTGATGTTAGACTCCCAGTCCTGGACGAAGTAAGCCAGCCTGCCCCCTACAGGTAATGGAGAATCGGCCCTGGGCATCCCATCAGGGTGCCTGTTTGGCAGGGGCTTTAGACTGAGGGGTGGGAGCAGGCCTGCCTGCACTCGCCTGCCTCTCCTCTGAAGAACCCTCTGAACATAAGCTGAAGAGGAGGACTGGGCTTGGTAAAAGGCCTGTGAAAAGGCCTGCCCCTGGGGCTGCCTCTGAGGAGTGGCTTGCCTTCCTTGGCCTGTGCATCCTATAAGTGGTTCTATATTCATCCATTTTTCATATAATTCTCTGTTTGCTCCCCAAACAGAGAATTTCCCACCACAGGAAAATCCATGGCCTTAGCCTGGGTATCCTGTAACAGACTAGTACACCTGAGTCAAGCTCAATCTACTTAAAAGCCACAGATGTAGCCATGACTTTGAAGATACGCCATTAGAATCCACTGCAGCATGGAATTGCACCTTAGATGCCTCAATCCATCAGCAGCCACCTGTTCCAGCTACTTGGCAGCTGGCTAGGGCCTGTTTGGCTAAAGCCATGACAGTATCCCATCTGGATTTCTGGTATCTTGCAACATAGGCCATATAATTTTCCTGTCTGAGTCCCAAGGACGCTGCCATGTATTGTTTTTAGCCATGGCATCAATCCTTCTGGAGTCCTTGTCAGAGGGTGTGAAGCCAGGGAATATTAGCCTTATCACAGGCACTACCCCAACATGGCTGCATTGCTGTGAAATAAACTCTGTATTAGGACCTGACAAAGTGTACCTCCTGTCCATCTTTTTATCCACAGGAGGCACAGAATTAGGAGCTTTTAAAATTTTTATTGTTTGTTTCCTAAAGGATTTATGTAAAGGAATAGACAACCTCCTGGACTCTGGGATATCCATCATCTCCACATAGTCAGGCTCCTCTTGCTCATCCACAGCT
Organism: Neoceratodus forsteri; assembly: GCA_016271365.2. Lineage (NCBI taxonomy): Eukaryota > Metazoa > Chordata > Ceratodontiformes > Ceratodontidae > Neoceratodus > Neoceratodus forsteri. The sequence goes on from CM057453.1 coordinate 1,401,788,158, forward strand.
TCCTCCAAAGGGAGCTGGAGGGTTTCAGCAACTTTTATAAAACAGAAATGAGAAGGGACCCAGAAAGCCTAGGGGAGACTCTCCTAAAGGTCTGTCTGGGGAGATGTCCGTTCAATGGGCACATCCAGACTTTCAAAATCACATTCACACTGTTCATAATCATCTCCCCTCCTCCGGTTCATAAAACTCTATATCATATTCTTGAACCAGTGGAACCGCCAAACCGACCTTTTACTAGATAGTGGCGGTTCGGACGGAACCGGGAAAGTAACTGGACAATTTGGATCGCTTTGCTATCTCTGCAGCAGTTGGAGAAATAATTTTGACTCCACCTGCTGATTTTCTAGTTCTCTTTGCTGGAACTGGCTCCTCTGAGTCAGCTTTTCGTTTGCCCGAAAGTCTTGCCCTGGTCAGAGGGTTCACTCCCTCCGTTCGGGTTGGAACCGAACCGGGCTGGCCATCCGGTCAGAGGACTTTTTGTCTCTCGGCCCTGAGCCTACCAACTTCTTATCTAGGTAGCTGCAGGGAAATTCTTGCAAATCTAGTAGTCTGCATTGAGGTGGTCAAACCTCAGACAATAAACACATGTGGTGTGTGGGTCAGCCTTGGCAAAGGCTTCCCCACAGACACTACAGTGTTGAAACCCAGTGGACCCGGTTTTTCTTTTGGGTTTCTCAGACATAATGCCAGCCTAACCAAAAACTTGCCCTTTTCCGGCAAATGCCAGGCAAGACACCCTTATCGGTTCCCAACCGTGTCACGGGTCGTGGAAAAAAACGTAATGAAATCGGTTTTTAGAACCGATAAGAACCGGAACCGCACTCTAAATGAGTTAAAATGATTTTTGAATAATGTTTTAAACAACCTGATCAGTTCAAACCGAACCGATAACACATTTACAAGTTCCACACAGAAAAGTAAAACCTGTCTATTACTTACAATACCACAGACAGAGCTTGAACTCGACCGGTTTGCGGTTAAAATAAATATAATCGCGTTGAATTAACCAGAAAACACTTTTAACCGAGAAATGAACCGAGCAGTAGGAGGAATCTCCGAGCGACTGTTCAGTGAGGGAGTAAAGAATCTGACAGTTTCAGTTTGAAATTATACAGACAGAGCTTCTAACCGAGTCAAGATTCCAAGTTCCATGCCTGGCATGGAAGTTAACTCTTTCACCTCCGGAGCAGTTCTAAGGCTTGGACAAACTGCAATTGTCATAATATAGCAAGACTTCATGTTGTTTGAACACTCTCTGCTGCCAGTTTTGAGTAGGTTTGGTGTGACTTTAGAGATACATAGACAGTGTCAACAGATAAGGGCCTATGCCCACCCAGTCTGCCCATTTGAGCTTGTAAGTTCAGTTTATGTTTTCCTAGAGTCTGTTGCCCTCACCCCTGACCTCCAGAATTCCTTTATGTCTATCCCAGAGGTGACCTAACTGTGCCCATCACAGTCAAAATGCAGTGAAAGTAGAGGGGAGGCAGGGCCAAACAAGGGGAAGGGTTTTAAAAAAAAAAAAAAAAAAAGTAGAACTTGGGCCACTCAATGGCCCAGCACTAGCACAATGTGTTACTATGCCTACAAGTTGGGTTCGAAAGCAGATACGGGATGCTGGCGATAAAGAAGCTACCTGGGAACAGCACTGCCAGCAGCAGCATGTCACAGTCCAGTGAGATTTGGTGGTGCGCACGTCAGCAGCAGTGAACCAAAATGATGGGCCAAGAACCTTGCTCCTCCATCAGGGGCATCACTGTAAGAGGCTTAGGATAACCCTCATGCTGTAGACGTCACCGGGGGAAGAGGAGGGAATCAAGGTCAAGGGTGCAGTAAGGAGGAAGAGTGGCAGCTGCCTAGATGGAAGTATCACTACTCCCAGATTCCACACTCTCCTTGCCGCTCCCACACCTGAATGTGCTTCACCACGGAGGGAGTCTCCTGATGACCTCACTATGGGACAGGTCCAGTTACACGAAGGCAGCACGTCCCACTGCCATCTCAGAGACCAGGCCACATGTGCAAGCCATTGGTCCCACAAAGGGGCCAGCTGAGGAAGGTGCAGGCCATTAAGCATTCACGCATACCATGACAGCAGATCAAGGAGCATCCCTGCTATCAGCTGTGAAGACAGCCTTTAGACCAACCTTCCATCGTGGGGGGGGGATGGGGAAGACAAGAAAAATTAACAATCAATCAAATGTTCAGCAGAAACACACATTTTATATTATACAATGGCAATGAAATTTCCTGCACTCTGATTGGTCAGTGTGTGCCTCGGACAGTGATGATATTAAGCTATAACATCACTGGATTAAGTCCAGGCACACACATCTGACCACATAACACAAATCATGGTACCAGTCCTAGAGACACCGCTAATCCCTCACACTTGCCGCCAGCCGCCCTCCATTTTCGTAGCCTGTCACATTAACAAGCAGCACCACAATTCAGTAGCAGAATAAGACAAACAAATTTGCTGGCAGCATTGCAGATCGAAAAGCGAGCTGGTTTCAGAATCTGCGCTTTTGACCGACTGCACACAACTTCAAAATTCTCGCTTCCTCCCTCGCCTACATCGCAAATAAAAAAAAAAAAATAAAACCACATAAAAATACCAGCCTCCAGTCAGATTAGCAACTCTAGTTGCTTACCGTGCCCACAGCTACTTTCCACGACATTAAAAAGCGAAAGTAAGGCATAAGCAGAAACGGCATTTCAACGCCCCTCAGCCACATAAAAGAGCGCAATGACAAGCGCTCAGCATTCTCCACACAAGATCAGCCAAGCAACAGCGCCACCCAGTGGTACAAAAAATAGGGATTACTTTTTAAATGTGTACTTACCTCATAATAAAATGTAATAAAAATAAATAAAAAACATACTTTTTCTTTTTTAACACACAGCTATTAGATCAAGTATATCTAGGATGTGGTTATCAGACACCGCTACCCTAAGAGAAGCACTGGTCACTGTGGCTTCCAACCCACCCCAGAGTGACGTTATTACACGATAACACACACCCTGTCGTGCCTTATTGCTTAAATATCACATTATCACCAAGTTCTAGTATTGCACTTATTAACCCTCCACATTTACTAAAAATATTTTAAGGAGTATGTAGTCAGACATGAAAAAGCTAAACCATATGACTTGCCTGCAACAGCCTGTCTCTGGATTTTGCTTGGTGTGGTTAAGGAAAGTCTGGTGCTTAAGCTCCAAGAAACAATGCATCTGACCTGAAGCCACAGATCTCTGGGATTCTCAATGACCTGAAATTTGCTAGTGGGAAAGTTCGTGAAAGTACTGCAGGTGTGGAGCTTGAACAACAATCTAAATCAGTTCAAAACGTATTTACACAGGGCTTCTCCTGCAAGACGCTGATGCTTCAAAGCAGGGCCTGCCAAATCTCATAGCCCAACGTCTGAGACAACCACTTTTTAACTGAGGACAAGCAGTCAGACATGTACTGCTTGTCCCATGGACTACCAAAGTGCTGAGTGCAGGGTTTTTTTGTACCTGTTTTTCCCTCGCCAGCCACTAGATATCACCTACGTTTGCATTCCACATCACAGCCCCGTCAGTCACCTGATGTCCGCAGTCTTTGCCATGTGGCAGCCTGCCCTGGCACTTGCTTGGAATGCACGCCCCGACTGTAACATTAATGAGCACTCCGCACTCGGATCAAGCACGGGCACGGGCACGAGCACAGTCAGCAAGGAGAGGCACCTCAGAGAAACGCGATTGCGATTTGCTCAACACAGCCAGACTGACAGGCTAGGCTGCGTATAGCGGAGGGTGGACTGCCTGTCAATCCTGGCTATTGGCCATCGCGCTTGGAGGCGGAGCTGGGAGTGTCAGCAGCTTGGCGCACGTTTGAAGAGGTGCCATTTCGCTACTGACACTTTCAAAGGAGGGACACATTACATTTGCTCCACAGTACTCTGTCGTCATTCATAGCAGCATTCAGTAGCATTTGATGGCTCGCACTGTGTATTTGGGGCCACGTCACCAACACACTCTAAATATAAATATAAAATGCTTGTTTGGCTACCCTGCACTGGAGGAAACCTAAAAATAATATATATAAAAGGCATTGGGACTGAGGGAGCGGGAACTTAATTGGGATCTGAAGTCTGGGGGGGAAGGGGGACGTGAGAGAACGTGGTTTGAAGGACAGAGGACTATACTGAAAGATGTCTATCCTGGGGAACGGTCTCTGTCTCAATATAATCTGCAAAAAAATATTAAAAAAGGTTAGTTTAGGACTTCTGGTACAGCTCTGAACCGTATGGCAGCTTGAAATCAAAGCTCCGCTTAGACCTCCCCCCAAAAAAATATTAAAAAACCAAAATCAAATGAGACAAATAAGTAAATAGAGAAATTTTTGCAGATGGCATCAAATACACAAAAGGGAAATATGAACAGATTTGAAGTACTACCGATAAAAGAAGAAAAATCGGGAGCTGAAATATCGGACTCTGAGACTTCTGAAATATCGCAGGCCCAGTTGTCGTCTTCAGGCAAGAAACCCAAATGTAGAAAACTTAAAAACAAGGACTTAATCCTTAATGACAAATTAGATTGATTATTATTCTATCTACAGGACATCAAAAAAGATTTCCAAGACTTTCGATCAGAACATGATTTGTTAAAAATGGATGTATCGAGCCTACAGAATCAAGTAAAGACTCTGGAACAAAAACAAACAGTTAAGGCTGCAGAGATTATGAATATACAAACAACTATAACACAAATCTTGGAGATAACTAAGGCGCTAGGGGAGAGACAAGAAGATGCCGAAAACAGACAGAGACGCCAAAATATAAGAATATATGGAATTCCAGAAGATAGTGAGGGCAGAGACATGAGAGGGTACATTGAAAAATTACTAAAGGAAGAATTAAATCTCGAACAGGACTGTTCGTTAGAGAGAGCCCCCAGAGCACTTGGCCCTAAACCACAAGATCCAGAGCAGAGGCCCCACTCAATAATAGTTCGATTTCTAATTTACCAAACCAAAGAGAGGATATTACAAAAAGCATGGGCAAAAGGGAAAACATTCAGAGAAAAACAGACTTTTCTTTGACAACGACTACGCGAGAATCACAATGCACAGGAGAAAAGAATATGTACCTTTATATCCAATTTTAAGACAGTTGCAGCTAAATTTCGACACTTCATCCAGACTCCTAACTCAATATCCTAACAGCCAGACGATATAATGCGGGTGGAAGACGCCATGGAAGACTTGAGAGAAAGAGGATTCAAGCTACCCACAAAATTGCCAGGAAAACCAAACAAGCCATACTTGAGACTGGGAAAAGAGAGAAGACCAGAAAGAGAACCGCAGCAAGTAGTTTTAGATGAGATAAAGAAACTACTAGGCCAATTCTGTAAATCAAAATAATATGTATTGAGCGCCTCCCGATGAGAGGCCGGTCAGGGAGCAGGAGCGCAGCTCTGGGGTGAAGGGTACAGCTAACATTCGAGTGGGTAGGCCCTGGACGGAGATCGCAACGGAAGCCTGAGAGGGGTGATTCCGTGCTAGGTAGGGGATAGATATTCCCATGGGAAGAAGTACACAAATCTTTCCTTAAGTGGAGAGGAGATCCTGAGAAGCAGGTTGTGAGCTTTCTAATTGATATCCTCTTACCAGAGCAGCCAAAGAGAACCAAATGAGAGATTGTGCTCGGAGAAGGTACTGATGGGCCCGGAGATCCAGAATAGGGAATGCTTAATAGCCGTGGAGAGAAGATCAGGAAGCCAGTCACATTCACCACGGCTTGCAGATAAGCAATACAGGAAGCCCTATAAAAAGAATGGTGATGTAGGGGCGGGTACACCCAAGGTGACAAACACAAGAAAGGTGTCTTAGAGAGGGCAAACTCAGGAGAGAGGACTAAGGAGACCGTGACCAGCTATACAGGGGCTCCTAGGGTGGAAAAATCCCTGGGAAATACCCAGACTGGGCCGGGTGAGCTTCACGGGGCCCAAGCGACCTTCGGGGAGGGGGGGGGACTGCCCGAGACTCGAGTAAAGGGTTGGAAAAAGGAGATTGAGGCCCTCTCAGTGTGTGGAGAGGATGATCACCTTGTAAATTCTCCAGGGGGCACGCTCCGCTCTTGGACCGGGGGTTGGGGGAAAGCTCTTCAAAGAATAACTCTAAAAAAGCAAAGTTAAAAAATATAATGTGAAAGGTCACAACAAGATACTAGAACTGAAGAAGAAGATGGAAACTGGAGACCAAGTGAACTGAACATTAAACTACAGACTTACGAAAAATAGGTTGTTTTAAATCCCAGAACTCAAGTTGATAGTCGGGGGGAGGAAGAGCGAAGATGCGACCAGAGCTAACTCCTGTAATTTTTTTCTTGTTTTCTTTATATTTTATGATGATAACTATGGATATTAATTAGTTATTCATTTAAAGAGACCGGTAGACCAGAAAGGGAATCCGGAAAAGACCAGAGTTGATTTTCACTTAAATTTTGGGGGATATGTACAACCCCCACAGCATGCCTACAGGGTAAGGCAAATAGCCCAAACTAGACAGAATATTCCATCCTTGTCAGGGATGAATCTGACGTTGGAAGTCACTATGTATATAGTTAATAAGCAGAGGGAAGAAGATAATCAGATAGGGAGGGGGACAGAAACAAAGGAGAAGGTACAAAACTAAAGCAGAGCAAACAGAATTAAAAAGTGGGTCGGGAAGACGCAGGTCAGAAGTAAAGAAACCCAGAAGCATAAACATGTTAGAAGTAACACAAGGCAACAGATATAAGAGAATGCGGACGGGGATACTGTCAGAATGGATAGTCAATGTCACAGATTAAGAAAACCCTAAAAGTGGTGTCCCAGAATGTCAACAGACTAAGTAATCCTACACATAGAACTAAAATAATTTCCCACTTAAAAAAATGCACCCTCAAATTATTCTCTTACAAGAGACCCACCTATCGAAAGAAGAACACAAGAAGTTACTCAAATATGGAATGACAGGAGTAGTGGGTAATACATATACAAGAGAACGCAGGAGGGGCACAGCAATCCTTATCCCATGAATGTCAACATTTCAGATAACAAAATACAAATCAGGATGGGGAGGGCAGGTTATCTTTAATAAAGGGAACTTGGGAGGGACAAACATACACAGTCCATACGTACTACCAGGCTCAGAGAGTACAGTATATAAGGCAATCTTCGATAAAATAATAGCTTTTAAGCAAGGGAAACTAATTTTGGGAGGGTACTTAAATCTTTTAATGAATCCAACAAAGGACAGCTCAAGCTCTAACACCCCAAGGCCACAAAGGGCCAGAAACATGGCAAGAAGTTAATAAAAGACCTAGCCCTTTTAGATACATGGGGGCACTGTTACCCAGCAACACGGGATACACACATTTTCAGGGTATATAACACTTACCTAGGATTGACTACTTCTTAGTTGAGGCAGAATCTTTGATATAATATATAAGACCAAGATTCATCCAATCTCCTATCAGACCATGCAATTATCACTATAGAACTAGAAGCAGAGCAGGAAACACAGATAAAACAATGGAGATTTAACAATATGCTAATAAGAGAGAAACAATTTAAAGAAAAAATACAGCAATGGATCCCTAGAATAATACAAGAAAACAATACAGAAGAAATAACAGAGGGAACACTCTGGGATTCATTAAAGGTAGTACTGGGGGATACCAGCATACACAACACATCAAAAGAAAAAGAGACATAAAAATCAAAAAGAGTTGGAAAAGGAATTAGAAAGATTGCAACAAGATCATGCGACAGGGAAAACAGATAAGATTAAACAGACTAACCAGATTAATCAGGTAAAGGCAAAACTACAGGATATATTAAACCTAAAACCCAAATAAGCGTTGATGTATGTAAAGCAAAAGTACTGCGAGGGAGGAAGCAGAGCAGCTAAATTACTAGCCTATAGATTGACAAAACAACAGGCATTAGCAACAATCTCTAAATTAAAACACAACACAAGGCAATATATTAAACAAAACAAAAGACATATTAGAAGGCTTCAAAATATTCTATTCCAAACTATATCATCAACCACAGGAACCAGAAGAGGAAGAATATAAAAAATTCTTCACAAAAATGAAACTACCCCAAATTACAGAGGAACAAGGGAAATTTCTGACAGGTTCAATTACATCCCAAGAAATAAATAAATATATGAAAAAATTCCAAACCAAATAAGAGCCCGGGCCCAGATGGCTACACAGCAGATTTATATAAAACATTCAAAAATGTTTACTCCCACCATTAACTAAATTATTGATAGCAATACAAAGCAATGAATCCCATCCCTAACAGTTGGCAATATGCTAATATTTCAACAATACTAAACCAGAAAAGACCCACTGAATTGTGAATCCTATAGACCAATTTCAGTTTTAAATCACAATCATAAACTCTTTACAGCCATTATAGCCAAAAGACTAGACGGTATACTCCCCCATATTATAAATAAAGACCAAGCAGGTTTTATAATAAAACGCCAGACAGCAGATAATGTTAAAAGAACAATATATTTATTAGAAGAAATACAAGAGAGAAAAAACTTTCACACTTTTGAGCATGGATGCACAGAAAGCATTTAACAGAGTCTCCTGGAGATTCTTAAGATATACAATGGAAAAATTCAACTTCCCAACAGACTTCCTAAAAACCATGCAAAATATATATACATCTCCACAAGCAATGATAAAGGTAAATGGCTCTTTTTCCAACTTGATTCCCACTAAACAGAGGAACTAGACAAGACTGTCCCCTATGCCCCACATTATTTGCTATATATGCAGAACCACTAGTACAGGCTATTAGGGAAAACAAAATCATTACAGGGATTAAATACCTTAATACTAATCCAAAAAACAGCATTATTTGCAGATGACCTACTGATCTACCTAACAGAACCGGAAACCTCAATACCAAAACTGTTTGCCCTTTTAGGGGAGATGGAGGCTATCTCGGGACATAAATTAAACACAGGAAAAATGGAAGTTTTAACTATTAATTATCAACCAAGTGAATCCATACAGGCAAGATTCCCACTGAGGTGGACAAGTAATAAATTCAGATATCTAGGAATAATATTAACAAAAGATACCCAAGCCCTATATGAAGCTAACTATGGCCCACTAATACAATCTATTAAGGAAGATTTCAGTGGTGAGACCCTTTACCCTTCTCCCTAAATCAAAGAACAGAGGTAATTAGAATGAATATACCTCAAGGTACTTATACCTCTTCCAGACCCCACCGATATACCCACAACAGTCAGATTTTAAAATGGAATAACATGATATCTAAATTTATATGACAGGAAGAAACTGAGAATAAAATATAAAATCTCCAGTTACTAAAAAGCAAGGGAGGCCTTGCCCTCCCAAACCTGGAACAATATGTACAGGTGGTAGTAACCTCACATATATTACAATGGCTAGATGGGGGTCACGTGACCGCTTCATGGCATGAGAACGTGTTCTTGCTGAGCCCCTGCCTCGGACTGGGAAATATAGCTAATCCACCAAAATCTGACAGCAAAATGGCAACAAAAGAGCCCGACAGTAAAGTGTTCTGACATGGATGAATATGTGGTGCAATCAGGCTGTAAATCGCAGGCCAAAGTGAAAAGTAATAAGAAGTTGCCCGCGATGAGCCAAGTGGGAGCGGTAGGCCCAATCTCTATCTCGGCAGCAGAAATGGCTGCGATAGGCCGGGAGCTGAAAGAGCAACTGACTGGAGCTTTGGCTCTGCAACTTGAAGGGCTGGAAGGGAAGATAGATCGCAAGCTGGCTGCGATAGACTCACAGCTTGAACAACAACAGGAGCGGATGAAAGAGGTGGAGGGCCGTATCTCGGCAGTAGAAGATTCCCTGGGCCCTATACTGAAGCGTATAGCAGACCTAGAAAAAGAAGTGCAAGATCTCAGGGAGGCCCTGGATTATCAGGAGAACTACCACTGTAGATCCAATTTGCGCCTCCGGGGCCTCCCTAAAGGTATGGAGGGCCCTGATATCTTGGGAGTTCTGCGGGCAGAAATTGCCAGCCTTATTAGGCTGAAAACCTAAAGGCGGTCGCTACAAGTTGGAACGGGCGCTCCGGGCAGTGCAGTTCCGGCCCCAGGCGGGACAACCACTGAGGAAGATAATATTTAGGTTTCATAACTTCCAGGATAGGCAAGAGATCTGCAGAGCCTATCACAATTCTCCTGAGCTGAAGTATGAGGGTGTTCGACTGTTTATCTTGCAGAACCACTCACTGAGAATCGGGGAGAAGAGACGGAGTTTAATGAGGTGATATCTGATTGCCAACGACTGAAAATAGAGTACTACATGATTTTTCCAGCAGCACTAAAATCCACCACAGGGGCCACCTATAGCTTTTGGGAAGTTGACAAAGCGTAAGTTTTGTGACGGACCTGAAGAAGAAGTTGGGCTGACGGGCTTGGGGAGAGAGAGAGAGAGAGAGAGAGAACATATGGAAACGTTAGAGAGAGGAAGAGAGGCCCAGCTTTATGGTTTTCTTTTATCATTACTGGTGAAAATATGGTTTCAGAAGCTTGATGCAGTGCCTGTTTGGGACTTTTGACGAATGCCTATAGAGAGTGCCTGATTAGTACCTGGAGGACAGATATGAACTGTATGATTCCCAAAAGATGGAGAGCGACCACGAACACTGTGATTTGCCCCTGCTCTGTGTTGAAGGACTGCTGTTCTGCACGAGGTCTGTTCCGTTAGACACACCGGAGATGGTGCAGCTGGTGTGGGCCCCGCGGGAGGTGAGGACTAGATTAAGGAGGGGCAGCACAGATGGCTCTCACTCCATATGCCACAAGAACAATGCCACGAGTACAGTGGTGAACATTTGGAGAGCTTAGCAGAAGTGCCCGGACCCGCGAGGAGGGCCTGCACATTGTACTTGACTCGTGAGGCCTAACCTGATGGACTGCAGTTACGCTTAGGTTGCTGTGTCTAGGGAGGGGGGCGGGGGGGAGGATAGAGGATGGAGAGTCTAATGCCTGCAATGTAAGGGTCTACTAGGTGAAACCATGAGGAATCTGATGGCAAAAAATATTGCGAGGAACAAAGGGAGTTAATAGGGTCACGAGAGGGATGATCAGGCAACGACAGTTCGTCTAGAGTTGGAGGGATGGAGGACACATTGGGCTGTATCAAAGGGCTGCATACGAATGGGAGGCAGGGAGGAAGTGGTGAAGAATGAAAGGAGAGAAGCTACTAGTCCGGGTGGGGGGGCAAAGGTTCATCTTCTTGGATTCAAACCCTGCAGTATACCTTGTGGAAAGTGAACATACTTGGTGTGAGGATGTTGTATGTCTGATGGGAGGGGGGTATGTACATAGTTTAGAAAAGAAATGTAATGTTCTGCTGTTACATGTTTTGTGTTATAATTTTTATCTGTGTAATGGGTCCACAGTACACTATAACGTAGAAAGCAATAAGAAGTGCACCGGAAGTGAAGTAATTGGAGATTAGGATGTACAAGGGAGAGGGAAAGTGATTGTATTTTATTTAACATGGCTTATAAAGAGAAGATAAATGTTGTCTCCTGGAATGTGAGGAGATTATCCTCTCTGGTTAAACGTACCAGCCTATTAGCAGCTTTAAAGAGGGTGCATACCCACGTCGCCCTATTAGAGGAAACACATCTGTCACCTGTGGAGCACCAAAAGTTGGTGCAGAACTAGGTTGGGACATGCTATGCAGCCTCCTTCTCCTCACATAAGAGGGGAGTGGCAGTGCTTTTACATAAGCACCTTCCCTTTAAAGTAGAGAGAGTGGTACAGGATAACAGTGAAGGGAGATACATACCTGTGGAAGGGATGTTGCATGTCACACGGGTTACTTATGGGAATGTATATGCACCGGCTGTCTTTGAGCCCTTGTTTTATCGATTCCTTGTGGATATGCTGATAAAAAGAGCAATTTCAAAGGCTGATAATGGGAGGGGACTTCAACTGTACCCCAGATCCAAGACTGGACCACTCACAAGGCAGGGGGAAGGGAGGGAGGAAGATGCATGGAAAAGTGGAGGGAAGGGTTGGTTGACCTAGATATTTTGGGTGCCTGGAGAACGGCCAACCCCACACTTAGGGAGTACACTTTCCTCTCTAATCCTCACAAGACATGGTCCAGACTGGACCATATATACATAGAGGGAGGCTGGTATCATAAAATGGTGGAAATTAAGCACAGCCCTATACATATATCAGATCATGCCATGGTAATCATGGCAATGGAATTTGAAACTCAAGGGTCGAGGCCTGCCTCCTGGAGAGTCCCTTTGTACTTGATGGGGTCTGAGGAATTTAAAACCTTTTTAAAGGATCAGCTACAGAGCTATGTGGAGTTAAATAGGGCCACAGCACCAACCAGACAGGTATTTTGGGATGCAGGGAAGGCATATTTAAGGGGAGCCATCATAGGATTTGTGGCGAGATATAAAAAAGAGCAGTGTAGGAAACAGGAGGAGCTCCACATGAAAGTCAGGGAACTGGAACGCAGGGCAGCTGGGGAGGGGGGGCGAGGAAGTGTTACATATGTTGGCGTCAACACCGGCAACCTTAAATAATCTACTGATCGGACAGGCAAGAACTCTATTTTTATTAAAACACAAATTTTATGAGTGGCAACAAACCAGGACCTATGCTGGTGAATTTGATTAAGGGAGGAGGAGAAGAAGCCAGAATTCAAGAAATAAAGGGGAAGGGGTCCCGATTAAAGAACCCCAAGCTATAGGGGTTAGGTTCAAACAGTTTAATCATGCCTTATATAAAGCAGAATGTATAGGCACAATAAATAAGCAAAAGAATTTCTGGATAAAGTTAAAATACTGCAGCTCACTCGAGATGCAGTGGAGAAGTTAACAGGGAAATTTCAGGGGAGATTGAATGGCTATAAAAGCATGACATCGGAAAGGCAGCTGGCCCAGACGGCTCCCGATTGAATTCTATAAAGGACTGGGACAGGTGATGGTGGAACTGTTGTGGGAAATATTTCAGGAAGTTAAAGAAGGAATCCACCCCGCCACCATGGAGGTAGCGACAATATGTGTTATCCAGAAGCCGGGAAGGACCAGCAAGATTGTGCCTCATACAGACCTATCTCCTACTGAACGGGACGCCAAGATCTACGCTAAGGTTCTGCTGACCGTTGGAGGTGTTGCTCCCAAAGATAACACACCCAGACCAAACAGGTTTTATTCAGGAGGCACTACCATAATGTGAGGAGGGCCCTGAACATGGTACATTGCTCTTCTCGTCACCCAGAAGTGACAGCAATTCTGTCCCTGGACGCCGAGAAGGCTTTTGACCGAATTGAATGGGAATATCTGTTTGAGGTACTAGAAAAACTTGGTCTGGGAAGGGATTTTATTGGAATGGTGAAGGCTTTGTATGGCTCTCCCCGGGCTTCAATACTGACCAATGGGGTGCTTTCAGAGGGATTTCCTTTGTTTAGGGGCACGAGGCAGGGCTGCCCACTATCCCCATTGCTCTTTGCCTTGGCAATTGAGCCCCTAGCCAGGGCCATCAGGCAGAACCCACATATCAGAGGAGTGGAAGGTCAAGGAGCCATCCAACATAAAATGTCCCTATATGCGGATGATTTTATTTTGTTTTCGAGAGATCCAGAACACTCCGTACCGCCCCTCCTGGAAGTCATTGGGAGTTTTGTCAGCTTTTCAGGGTATAGGATAAATTTGGACAAGTCGGAGGTCATGTATCTAGGAAAAGGGACGATGCATGGGAGAGATCAGTGGGGGTTTAAAATAGTTCACTCCACCCTTAGATATTTGGGATTAAATATTGGAAGGAACATTTCGGCTTTTTATAATATGAATTACACCCCGCTGGTAAGAACCCTGGTGGCTGAATTGAGAAGGTGGAGGGCATCGCCTTTGTCTTGGCTAGGCCAGATGAACTTGATCAAAATGAATATCCTGCCAAGGTTCCTGTACCTGATTCAGATGCTTCCAATGGGCCTTAATAGGAGGGATACTAAGAAATTGGAGAGGGGATTTTCTGAATTCTTGTGGCAGGGGAAAAGGGCCAGAATCAGCCTGGGCAGGTTAAAGGCATACTCAAGGGGAGAGGGGGACTAAATTTCCCTGATTTGAAGAGCTGTTACCTGGCTGCGCAAATGAGAATTATAAAGGATTGGGTTGCTAGACTGGCAGCTGCTAGTTGGATAAACCTAAAGAAAATGGAGGCCCAGGGCAGGCTCTCGGCATACCTTGCTCAAGAAGGAAGGAGGATATATGCTGGACAGGACACAGCAAACCCGTTGGGGAGGATGACAATTGATAGCTGGCTACAGATTAAGAAGGCACTTAATGGTCAAGAGGCAGAGATGCTGCTCCTGCCAATCTCAAGGATCCCTTTCTTTAGGCTGGGATTACAGGATCAAGGATCCAGCGATTGGGATAGCAGAGGGGTGCAGTGTATTAGAGATCTGTTCAGAGGGAAAGAGATGTGCTCTTTCCAAGAGATCAGGGAGGCCAGAGGATTGCCGAACAATCATCTTTTTCGGTTCTTCCAGGCCAGAGACTACTGTAAACAGATAAAAAAACAAGAGGGCCAAGGTATACCCTTGGAAAAGACAGAAGCCTGATATGTAAGGCCAGGAGGGATCCTAGAGGCATGATTGGGGCTATGGTCCATATTATACGAGACAATTCCCGGGATTTGACACAAAATACCACGCGACTATGGGAAAGGGATCTGGGGACTCCGATTTCGGATTATAACTGGGGCCTGATGTTAGAAGCACATATTTATTTATTTAGTTTTTGTTAACCGGGTTAGGTGCGCTAGCCAAGAGTTGACTATTTTCAGGCACGACCCGGGAGAATACATACATAAAAGAGATGAGATTATACAATTACATAGCATATGGTTACATAGTATATAGTACATGTAGGTAAGAATACAGATCAATTCAGACAGTACTAGAGATTATACATATGGCTAGGCAGAGATGACACAAGGTGACAGTAGTACAAGCAAATAACTTGAGACTAGGCTACGTGGCAGCTATGGGTCTACTCCTTTCAAAAAGATATAAAGAAGTAGCTTATAAATGTGTCCATAGGCTATACTGCCCCCCGGTGGTGATGCACCGGTATCAACCAGAGATACCTGAGCTATGTAGTAGATGTAAGGAGCAGAGGGGTACATACTTTCACTGTTTTTGGACCTGCCCAAGACTACAAGTGTTCTGGAAAATGGTAGCACAAAATTTGAGTGGCATGCTAGGATCAGAGGTGCCAGTCACCACAATTGGTCTACTGTTTGGCATAGAGACAGGACGGGGGGAGTGGTCCTTACAACGGAAATGGTTCAGAATGCTGCTCATGCAGGCTAAACAGGCCATATTGAATACATGGGTGTAGGCAGAAAATCCTACCATTAGTCAGTGGCACTCGATTACAGGAGCTCTGAGATTGGGGAGGAGGTCTCATCAATTAAAGGATAAATCAGAAAGCTTTTATTCCATCTGGACCCCTTTTAGCAACACTGACCATGGAGGAAGCTTTGGTTATACAGGTGGGAAGCTGATGCCCAGGTAAAAGGAGTAACACCTAAAACAGAGGGAGGATATATTATGAGGGGGATGAATTTACTCTAGGAGAAATGTGGGAAAGAGGATGACAGACTGAAAATTAATTGTGGGGTATTTGTGGACCTATGTGTATATAGTTGATAGATATATGGATGAGTATAGTTTATTTGTCATGCCATTGTTTGTATTTGTTTATGTTTTTATCTATGCAAAATCTTAATAAAAAGTTTAAACCAAAAAAAAAAAAAAAATTCCGTGGCTAGATGATAGTGCAGATCCACATTGGAAAGAAACAGAAAGAGGACCCCAGCCAGAAGACATAGAGAAGTACTTATTTGGTCACACTACACCAAGAACAATTATGCAACAATAAATTAGATTACAACAAAACCAGACAATTCTTGAAAGTATGGAGATCATTACTTAAATTAAAGATTCTAAAATTAATTTAATCCAAAAATAATGGTAGATGCCTAGATTTGAGCCAACCAGATAGGACAATAATTTTATTAGATGGCACCAGCAAGGCCTGGCCAGATTTTATCAATTATATGCCCAAGGAGTATTTAGCCAGTTCAGAACATTACAAGAAAATTCCAATTGAGAACTCAGGATTTCTTTAGATTCTGCCAGATCAGGGTTTTAAATAACTGATTATCAGTTTTTTCTTGGGACAATACTAACTGTACAGAAAGTATTTACACAGGTTTTCTAGAAGTGTTATGTTTTTAAACACATTGAGGCAAGTGCTATGCATTTTCACAATGTGTTAACACTTTTATGAGCAAAACGCTAATCAACATTACTGCACAAGTGAATTAGCCAAGGAATGGAACCAAAGAGAGATACATCCATTGCACGAGGATAATAATAAACACAATAGAGACAGCAATACCAGGCCTTATAATATCAAAGCTTACCAAGCTATAATAAATAATCAGAAAAGTCCAAGGTAAATTCTCAGCAACGCTAGAGGAAGAATTAGGTATTAATATAGAAGAAGAGGGATAGGAAGGGATATAAACTACAGTACATAAAATCACGAGATCACTAACCTGGGGAGAATTTGGCTGGAAATGTCTGATAAGAATTTTTAGAACCCCACAGATAGTGGGAAAATACAACCTGCAACTAGGTAAGACATGTTGGAGAGGATGTGGGGAACAAATAGCTAACCATATCCACATATTTTGGAGTTGTCCAGTATTGGAATTATTCTGGAGAACAGTAGGAGAAGTACTAGAAAATTGTTCCCAGAAATTGGAATTTTAACACCAGAAATAGCACTTATATTAAAATTCACAATGGAACTGAGAAGGGGCAATACCAAGCACTTACTAGCTACATTACTCTTGGCACCTAATAAAGCAAGCACCAGAAAGTGGTTACAGAGTGACTCGCCTACTCCTAGGGAGTGGAGGACATAATATATCAAATATACAGAACGGAATTAATGACCGCCCAGCTCCACCTAAAACTCAGAAAACCATTGGTATGGACGAAATGGTGGCTCTGGATTTCAGATCAGAGACCAGATTTGATTCCATAACAGGAATAATTCTGTTGACACGACAGGGACCACCACAAGGGATAAAAGACATATGAAATAAATAACTGACATATAGAGCACTGACATAATGAGATTAACTGTAAAGACCAATATGTATGATGAAACTAATGTGATGAAATGCTACATAAGAATTGTATCTAGAACTCACACATTTACCTCTCCTGGAAAAATAGAAACAATAAAAAGACAAAAAATAAATAAATAAAGGTTAGTCTCAAACAAAAAAAAAACGAGGATAACTACACTGAATTCAGGGGCTGTGTGTCTTTGTTGTGTCACGGTGTGGACTGGCTCTGGCTGACTGGGGAGGACGTTGGAAGAGGGGACTAGAGGGGCGCGGCAGCAGCCGAGCTGTAATCAGCATTTCAACACAGCTCCACACCGACAAAGAATATTTTATAACTTTACAAAGCTAAAAACATACCAAGCTATTCAGGATTATCAGATTTGGCATCAGCAAAACCTACTGATTCGGGTTACTAAGATCATAGCTTTTGGCACCATGGGTCCGACAAAAACAATGACCAGAGCAGACGGGCTAAGCAAAGAGAAACCCAAATAGGCCCAGACAAAGAGAAGGATCCTACTGACTCCAGCCTAAATCAGCCTCAAATGTGGCACTGCTAAAGGCCATCCAAACTATCGACAAAAGATGGATGATTTCACGACCAGATTATCAGTGGCAGAAAGCAAGCTGTACATAGTGAAAGAAGCTGCCCAAGGAGTTAATAAAACTGGAAAGCATGATGACTGCAACATCAGGTCTTGATAAGAAAATCTTCTACTCCGTTGCTGAAAATTTGGAGACTGGTAGCGGGCGTCCACATCTGCATCCTGGGCCTACCAGAGGGCGAGGAAGGAAAAGCCCTTATTAACTTTCTGGAAAACTGGCTCCCAGAGCTTTTGTAGCTAGATTCCCTTATCTCAGTCTTATAGGCATACCGTGTAAATGCACGAGGTGCATGCCTTTACTAGGACTCAGCTCACCCTCAGATTTGCACAGTCCTAGCTGTATTGGGATATATTAAAGAAAGGGACCGTGTGCTGCAGGTGGCAAGGAGACGAGGCCCTATTCAGTGGCAAGGGGCACCTATTCATATTTTCTCAGATCTCAGCTTTGCCACCTGGCAGCGCCATAAGGCATTCAACGGGATCCGTTCGCACCTTCTTCAGCTCGGGGTGCACCATGTTTTATTAATGCCGGCCAACCGGAAGATCGACTACGGCAATAAAACATACCATTTTTCGGATCCAGCAGATGCAGTTGTTGTCCCGATTGAAACTGATTACACAGCACGAGGATCGAATCAGAATCTGAATGGGAGGAAGCTACCTGAAAAGGGTAGGATCTGACTCTAATCACCGCATGGCAGAGGGGCTTAAAGGTCTTGGACTTGAACATTACTGTTTCTTTCTATTTTAATGTGGACATTATGATACTGGACACTAGCATTTAGAGTTTAAGTCGTTATAGAAAGAAAGAAAAATATAAACCTAATACCTAACTTAGCTACAGAGTCAGTGGTAGAAGGGTGTGTGTGTGTGTGACACTGTGAAACAGAAAGAGAGCCTGCCCTAAGAGTGGGCTGAGTAACTTGGGAACAACATCGGTGTAATAACTCGAACGATTTAAAGGAAAACCACATTTTGTTTTATATACAGAAAAATATAAATCTAGTTACGCAGTGGAAGGGAGGTGTGGCTGTGTGAGACCAGACAGAGCCTGCCCTAGGTAGAGTAACTTGGGCACAACTGAGGATTTATTAGAAATAAACTATACCTGGGGGGAAGGGGGGGCATTTTTTTTGTGCTACAGAAAAAACAATAAACCTAGCTACATTGGTGGAAGTGTGTGTGTGTGTGGATGTGAAACCGAACCTGCCCTAAGAAAGAGGGTAGAGGAACTTGGGCAGAGGACTCAAACTATACAAAGGGAAAAAGCATCCTGTGCGAAAATAAAAAAATTAAAAATTAACCTAGCTACTTTGGTGGAAGGGTGTGTGTGCTGTCAATGTGAGGCAGAACCTGCCCGGGGGTAGAGGAATTTGGGGAACAACTGAGGACTTGATAGAAATAAACCACACAAAAGGAAAAAGCATTTTTTGAGATACAGAAAAAAATAAACCTAGCTACATTGGTGGAGGGGTGTGTGTGTGTGGCTGTGAGACCGAACCTGCAGTGACAGGGTAAAGAAAAGGGGGAAAAAGCATTTTTGTGCGCTTGGTACAAAAAAACAAACAAAAAACAAGCACCTAGCTAGGTAAAGTGGTGGAAAGACTCGGGGGAACCAAAACACTTACTCTGTGACATGTATTTCCTCATTTACCTGACCAGCAATTAGTGCTACTGTAGCTGCTAGCTAGTAGTAGTACTACACAAGGGTACAATGCAGCTACTACTACCACTCAAGTACCGCATTGCCCAGTACCTACTTACTAGTACGCTACAGTAGTACCACACCTGAGTGTCCGTCCTACTACTAGTACTCCCTCCCACTCCCTACTCCCACATACTCTGTCCTGCCTTCCTCGTGAGTGTTGTAAGCATAAGCACAACAGCAGGTAAAAAATTACACAACACTCACAAAGATAACATAAAATAGAATTTTATTGTGTAAAGTAATATTTGAATATTTCACAACTGCATAGATATTAAAAAATGCAAAAATATAAGCAAAAGCAAATTTCTATTTTCCCTTTGGACTCGGTCTGGGACATCTACCATGTCATCTTCTTCATCAGGAACAAAAAGTGAATAGCATTATTTTTCACAGTCTGAAAGCAAGCCCCAACTCCTGGCCCTAGTCAGGAAAACAACCAAAATAATGATTCTTCTTGCCTGGGTCTGTGTTTGTAGACATAACAGCTGATCAATCTGATTTGACCATACCAATTTCTGAACGAGGAGAATGACCGCAGCAGCTGTTCTGTGGTGACAGCAGTGCCATCATCAGGTTCTGGTTCAGTACAGCTAAAGCGACCTTTGATTTTAGATGAGGAAAGTGAAACAACAAACTCAAACACTGAGAAAAGAAGCACAGATAAAAAACATGATGTAGAAAAAAGAGCTCAAACGTTTCAGCATCACTTGCTAAATCAGTTTACCTGGTTAAAGTATGATGACCAAAACTGTGTCATGTACTGCTCTGTCTGTGAGAAATATCCTAGTCTTGCGACTCCTGCTTATTCCAAAAATCCTAACCCGTTTGCCACTGCTTCAAATAATTTCAGAGCTGAGTCAGTGAGAGCCCATGAGAAATCAAATCCACATATAATTTGTGCAAACCAGCATAGTCACGAAACTGGTCAACATGCAGTCAGTTTTAACATATCTGAAACTGCAATATATCACGATTTTCTCAAATGGAGGAAGCCACTAAAATAAATGAGGCGTTATTTAACACCGCATAGTGCTTGGCTAAATGCATCATTCTTTCTAAGATATGGGAGTGGCTTTGCACATTGCAAGAAAAACACGGTTAAACCTCGTAGCAATTACGCAAATGGTAAATGGCCATATAATTCTGTAACGTAATATCAGCTGTCATGTCTAAAACATAGATCCAGACTGTCAAAATAAAATTTCATTACCGTTTTGCAGATGGCAATACAAATGCAAGCACAGTAAAGTGGGAAAATGTTTTTGTGATGGCGCATAAAAAAGTCACAACTGTGTTAATTAAAGATCATGTGCAACGGTTTTTACATATTTTTTATAGAAGCTTAAAAAGCTGAAATTCAAGTCCTTGTGTCATGATTAGTGTTTCCTGAAAATTTCATGCTGTTTGGTTTTGTGGTTTTCTTTAAATCATCGTTTGTTAACTTGCTCTACAGTGGCTGAAAACAGTGAAGTTATATCTGTCCTCTCAGTCAAGTTTAGAGTGTGATGACATCATTTTGGAGTAGCTTGCTGTTTGATTCCCAATCAGAGCAGCACTCTGTAGAGTTTATGGTTTGCTGAGCTCTCCAGGTTTCTTACTAACCCAGTCTCTGGTTTGTGTTTAGATCTGCTTAAAATATATCATTCTCTTCCTTTAAAAAGCTGATTATTTCATTTTCATTGCTGAACTGAAGTAGTGGAAATCTTTTTCTGTGAGAAATCAGCTTGTCTGTATCACAGCTCTTGTTATTTGTAATCAAACCTCAATTTTTTTTCTAACTACTGTATAGCATGCAGGGCTGTTTAATGAATATAAACTATATCTAAATGTTGTTCATTCACAGAAACAGTTCTTTGATGTAGCCTTCATAAATACAATCATGTAAGAAAATGTTTTTCCATTTCAGATTGACAAACAGGTGCTTGTCACACACTGCTATAGTATTTCAAGCACATGTACTATCAGAACTCACAAATTTCAGTTCTTTGGTGGTTTCTGTGTGAAAATACATCATGTATGTGTATAACTAGAAACACTAGATGGCATCCTGATGCAACATGTTTCTGCCCCACAGTTGAGGCAGCTGCAGTCTACTGCCACCAGTCCCCTGCCTTCTGTTTCACATTCAAGATTGCTGCACCCTGCTGCCCACTGTGTTCTCCCACACAGTCAGGGATTGTGCACCCTGCTGCCTCCATCCCCTGCCTAAAGAATCAGGACTACTACACCTTGTTGCTCCCTGCCCAAACAATTGGGGTTGCTACACCCTGCTACCCTTTCTCCCCCACCCTCACAGTTAGTAATGCTGCACCTGTTGCCCACTGTTCCTGTCTCCACAGTCAGACTGCTGTGTTGTGCTAATCCCTAGAGTGCCAGGTTCACTGCCTCCACAGCTGGGACTGCTGCACCATGCTGCTCTAGCCACCAGAGGTGGGGCATTTGCTGCACTCACTACCCACTTCCATTGCACCAAAGGGTCAGGGCTGCTGCACCATGTATACCCCATCGCACAGTCAGAGCTGATGTACCCTGATGCCCCATGTGTCCTGCTCCACAATTGAGGCTTCTGCTCCATGCTATCTTCTATCCCCTGTCACCATAGACAGGGCTGCTGCACCCTCCTCTTTTCTACATAGTTGGGGTTGCTGTGGCCTGCTATGCCCTAGAGCACCATGCCTCTGCAATTAGGGCTGCTGCACCATGCTGCCACTTGCCAGAAGATTCAGACCATTTGCTGCACCATGTTGCATGCCTCCACAGTTGAGGCAGTTGCACCCTGCTGCCTCCTTGCCACCAGAGTCAGATCCTTTGCTACACTCTGCTGAGATAGGAACAGGGGCACACGTGCAGTGTCCCTGACTGTGAGGATGAGAGAGAGAGAGAGGAGGGTGCAGCAACCCCAACTGTTCAGAAGGGGTGCAGCACAAGATTAAGGGTATTTGATTCACCCTGTACCCTACCTGTGGAGACAAGGGCCTGTGTGCAGCCGGGCACAACAGTGGCAGGGGACAAGGACACCATGGTGCAGAAGCCTTGACTGTGGGGCTGGACACAGGTGGGCATCAGGTTACAGCAGCCAAGACACAGCACAGGCAACCCAGCCTATTTGGGGCAATGGAAGTGCATAGCAGGGTTCAGCAGTCCCAACTGTGGATGCAGGCAGCATGAGACTCTAGGGGTGTGCATAGCACAGCAGCCCTGACTGTGGAGATAGGAAACGGGGGCAACAGAGTGCCATGGCCTTGGCTGTGGGGGGGGGTCAGAGGGCAGCAGGGTACAGCAGCCCTGAATGTTCGGGCAGGAAACAGGGGTGGCAGCAGGATACAAACTGTGGGACAGGAGCAGCAGCCATGCCTGTTTGGGACAAGGGATGTGGGCAGCAGGATGTAGCAACGGATCTGACTCTGGTGGCAGGGGACAGCAGGGTGCAACTGCCTCAACTGTGGAGGCATGCAACAGGGTGCAGCAAATGCCCTGAACCTTGTGGCCAGTGGCAGCATGGTGCAGCAGCACAAACTGCAGAGACAAGGGGCTCTAGAGTACAGCAGGCCATAGCAACCCTAACTGTGAAGAAAGGAGCAGGGTGCAGCAGCCCTCTCTGGTGACAGGGGATAAGACATCATGATGCAAAAGTCTTGACAGTGGTGCAGAACATGGGGCATCAGGGTACAGCAGCCCTGACTGTGAGATGGGGTACAGTTGGTGCAGCATCCCTGCCTATTTGGGGTAATGGAAGTGTGAGTAAAAGCACCACTTTTGGTGGCCTGGGGCAGCATGGTACAGTAGCCCCAGCTATGGAGACAGGGAACCTGGCACTCTGGGGCTTAGCACAGCACAGCACAGCAGCCCTGTCTGTGGAGGCAGGAACAGGGGGCAACAGGTGCAGCTTCCCTACCTGTGAGGGTGGTGGAGAGAGAGAGTAGCAGGGTGCAGCAACCCCAACTGTTTGGGCAGGGTAAGGCTGGGTGCAGCAGCCCTGATTCTTTAGGCAGGGATGGAGGCAGCAGGGTGCACAATCCCAGACTGTGTGGGAGAAGACAGTAGGCAGCAGGGTGGAGCAGCCTCGAATGTAGAACAGAAGGCAGGGGGCTTGTGGGACAGGGACAGGTGGCAGTAGACTGCAGCTGCCTCAACAGTGGGGCAGAGGCATGGTGCATCAGGATGCCACATAGTGTTTCCAGTTATACACATTCATGATGTATTTTCACACAGAAACCACCAAAGAACTGAAACTTGTGAGTTCAGACAGGTGCCTGTCACACTCTGCTACAGTATTTCAAGCACACGTACTGTTTGTTAATCTGACATGAAAACAAATGTTCTTACATTAATGTATTTATGAAGGCGACATCAAAGACAGACGGTTTCTGTGAATAAACAAAATTTAGATTTGTTTTATAGTCATTTAATAGTCCAGTGTTATACAGTTAGAAAAAAAATCAGAGTTTTGATTAGAAAGAACTAAGAGCTGTGACGGACAAGCTGATTTCTCACAGAGAAAGATTTCCACTTCTTCAATTCAGCATTGAAACTGAAATGATCAGCTTTTTATGAGAAGATGATATATTTTAAGCTGATCTATCTAAACACAAATCAGACAGTGGGTTTGTAAGAAATTTGGAGAGCTCATCAAACCATTAACTCTACAAACTACTGCTCTGATTGGGAATCTGAAACAGCAAGCTACTCCAAAATGATGTCATTGCACTCTAAGTTTAACTGAGAGGACAGAAATAACTCCACTGTTTTCAGCCACTGTACAGCAAGTTAACAAATGCTGATTAAAAGAAAACCACAAAACTAAACAGCATGAAATTTTCAGGAAACACTAATCATGACAAAGGGACTTGAATTTCAGCTATTCAACCTTCTATAAAAAATATGTAAAAACCATTGCACATGATCTTTAAAGCTGTTCCTTCTAGAAACATTCTCACTACAATAAGCTCTGTGCTGGAGTCTGTTGATCTTTCTTTGCAGACCTTAACAATGTGAACAAGCCTGGACCGGTTCTCGTATCTACCAACTTTGATGGTGCCAGTGTGATGATGGGCCATACAGGTGGCCCCATAGCAAAAATCAGACAACATGTTCCCACTGTAATAAACACACATTGCGTAGCCCACAACTGGAGTTAGCAGTTCTCAACATCATGAAAAAAAAATTCCCTTTGTTCAAAAAGTAGAAAACACCCTGAAAGGAATTTTTAAATGTTACCATTACAGCCCCAAGAAATTTAGGGAACTGTAGGAAATGGCAGATGTCATACACACCGAGTTGGCTCATTTCAGTGCAATAAGGCAAGTGCATTCCTTGCAAGTAAAACAAGTTCGGTTTATGCTGTTCAAGTCAACCTGCCCAGAGTAGTTCAACATCTCGAGCATGTCGCAAACTCTGCTGGTGATGATGGTGCCAAAGCAAAGGCCCTTCTAAGAGCTGTGCACTCAGTACAGTTTGTAAAATCACTGTTTATTCTTCAGGATTTTTGCCAATATTGAAAATCTCACTGGAATTTAAAAGGAAGACCTGCTAATATTAGAAGTCCCCCAACTCGCCGAGACATAATTACTCCAGATGACGTAGCTAAAAATAAGACCTGAAAGTTTATGACATCATTTCTAGCACAATATAATCCTGCAGAGAAATGCATGAACTACCTATTTTAAAATGGGGCACTGACGACAAGACTGTCACTGTTCCTTTTACCTTCAAAGGAACTGTCCAGAAGTAAACTTCATGACTGATACACAGCTGCACAACTTAATAGATGCAGAAGTATCTTATACTGACCAGCGTTTTCGGAATTTCTCAGAGGAACCTCTAAAATGGTTCTGTTTAGATTTCAAAAATTTTGATCCGTCATGAGAAGAACTTGCGCAGTTTGGCACAACTGATTTAAGACTCCCTACTAATCAATATCGCACTCCCACACTCTATTCCCATAAACATAGTGGGTCCTACTGCTCTCCAGATACCCCGCTGCCCATCGTCCTCAATCATCTAGGCACCCTAAAATCCCTAGCGATTGAGGGTAAACTACATATCCTTGGGGCCTTTAACCAGAACTGGGTCTCTAATGCTAGCACCAAACTCCGAAGCCAAGTGAATGCACTAAACCTGTCCCAACAAATAACAGAACCCTCTTGTCTAAACCACAAATCTCAGAACTACTCACCCTTAGACTGGTGCCACTCTCGTATTCCTTGACCTCACAGCGCTCTTAACTGACCTGACTAATGCAGACTGGTCCTTCATCCCACGAGCATCCTCCATAGACTCCACCTTAGAATCTTTCAAGTCCACATTCCTTGCTATCTGGGACCACTATGCACCACTCAGAAGGACTTGGTTAAGGGGTGCCTACCTGCCCTGGGTCACCACCAATCCCGTAGATCAACTTCGTGCCAGGGACCGGGCCTGGAAAATTCATAAAGCATCTGGTACCCAAGCAGCACTCCAACACTACCGCTCACTTCAGAATGCATGCACTAGGCTTACCCGTCAGGCAAAACCAAACTGCTTCAAGGCCTCCCTCCACTCCAGCCTTACCCACCCAGATAAGTTCTGGAAGACAATAAAATCCTCTTCTCCTCCGCCCAACCCCTACACCTGCCCTGAAGGTACTAGGGCTCCACTGTCACTGAACCAAGTGCGGTGGCCACCGGAGCCACACTCTTTCACAAGCTGCGCATACCCCCTCTTGTCCACTCTCCACACCACCCCACGCAGGCACCATCCTCACCCCCCCGCCTCCTGCTTCTCCTTTTGCCTAGTTACCCCTACTGAAGTACAAAAAGCCCTACGGTCACTCAACCCTTTTAAAAAGGTAAATGCCCCTCAGGACTGGACTCCAAAATGCTCCTTGCCCCAGCCATTGCCAGCCCGCTGACCACCCTCTTTAACCTCTCCTTCACACTATCATCAATCCCATCAGGCTGGAAACATGCCACAGTTGTCCCCTCCCTAAAGGCGGTGACCCTCCTCCCGGGCAACCACCGCCTTATCTCCCTTTCCCCATCCTAGCTAAAATCAAGGATTGCCTCGCTCTCTCTCAGCTCCCTCCTTTTAGACTCCTCCTCCTTCATCCTTACCAGGCCGGATTTAGGAAATCACGCCCACCATCACCTCCCTACTAAGACTCACCAACATCATCTTCACAGGAATGGATAACAGGCACACCACCAGCTATCTTTGTCGACCTTGCAAAGGCCTTTGACAAGGTCTCACATGCCTTGCTACTCTCCAAGCTCTCCCTCACCGGACTGTCTGGAGCTTCCACCAGCTGGTTCCGCTCCCACCTGGCAGGCAGGTCCCAAACAGTCAGAACTGGCTCTTCCATGTCAGCCACCGTCCCTGTCACTATAGGGGTCCCCTAAGGCTCGGTCCTTGGCCCAATACTGTTTTCCATCTTCCTAAATGAACTGCCCTCAGCCTGCCCACACACTTCCATCCACATGTATGCGGACGTTACAGTACTGTACACCTCTGGTCCATCCTCCTCAGAAGTGGTTCACAGACTCCAGCAGGACTTCAACAGTGTCCAGAACTGGTTTCGTTCTAATCAGCTTTTCCTCAACCCTTAGAAAACTGTCTCCCTAACGTTTGGCACATGGCAAAATTCTCCTTCTTCCCTCCACCGCCACATTCCACACTATTGATGGGACCCCTGAGGCTTGTACTTCCTGCAGATACCTTGGGGTTTGGTTAGACCAGCACCTTAGCTTCTGTAAGCACATGGACGCTACCCTCAAGAAACTGCACCCCATGCTGGTCGCTTTATACCGCAACAGATGTTGCATCCCTCTGCCAATGCACAAGGAAATTCTACAAAAAATGATCCTCCCTATACTGGACTACGGGGACATAGTCTATAGTGCTGCTCCCAAGTCCTCCCTAGCCAGGCTAGATCCACTCTTTCTGTCACTTCACCCTGGACTGCCCTCCCACAACCCATCACTGTGACATCTAAAGGGCCTTAGACCTCCCGTCACTCCAGGATCGCAGACTTGACCCATTGCGCCAGAATTACAGCGAAGTCCCTGGGCACAGGCCTCCTCTCACTGCTGGGGCAACCCTAGCAGCTCTACCCCCACCTGCATACTCCTCCGAACATAGACTCCCAGCTCTCTTATGTCCCACATATGTTCACTGCTACAGGCCAGGCTGCTTTAGCTACCGCATGTCTAAACCATGGAACTCCCTGCCAGCTGACATTAGGCATGCCACCTGCGCCGCATCTTAACTCCTCCTAAGACTCATCTCTTCTCCACCTGCACCTAGCACCGCTGGAGGGCCCAGTATCTTGCCTCACTCCAATTTCTGTTCACCTCCAGTGTGACGACTAAGGCTCACTACTTGTGTCCCCAGACCCCTATCTATGCTGTTATAATTTGAGGGTCACACTAATTTGGACCCACTCGTCCTCTGATGCCAGGCTATATGTTTATATTGTATATTTTGTACTGCATATTCTAGGTATAGCTAACAAGTGTAAATACCACTGTATATTCTGTTGTTTGGATTGCTACTTGAATATTCCACTGTACTTTCTACTGTATATTTCTCCTCCCTACACCCCAGGTCGCATCTGGAATCGGAGGTACTCCACCAGTATACCTCCTGGTAAAACTCTTAATTAAATAAGTACTTTTGTTAGACTACTTTAACTATTTCTGAAGAGCACATGACTAGTATACAAAGGAGTATTGTGCACACAAGTAAATGCTTAAGTCTGCAGTTGATAAGTCAGATTGCAAGTTTATTCACGACTACCGCGTAGAGAGACCAGCTCAGCTTGCTCACATCCTGATCTAACAGAAATGTTATTGGCTATGAGTGTGTCTACAGGTAAATGAGAGAGTATTCTCCATTCAGAATCTTATAAAAAATAAGAACAAGTTTGGTTGATGGCACACTCCAGTCACTTCTGCATATAGCAGTTGAAGGTCCTGCATAGACAGCTTTGATCCGGATGAAGCTATCAACCACTGGCTACTATCTGGTCCTGGCACACGCCACATGGCCATGGTCATGCTAGTTCAACTACTAGTTCTGCTGATGCTGATTCACATGAAAATGTCCCTGAGGCTGTTGATGATGATGGTGATGACAGTGAATATGATGCTCCGGCTGGAGCAAGCTCAGGCCTCCTACTATAACTTTTCCTGTGCTAATGCTATACTGTCTGCTACATGATGTTCTCACTGACTGCTGCTGGCACCACCACATGCTAATTCTGTCACAATCCTCCTCTCCATCCTGACCAAAAAAAATAAAAAATTCATATTATTCTCCTTATTGTCTATTACAACACTAAGTAACTGACATTACTATAAATCCGTTTAGGTTTTCTTTATTTTTATACTTTCCACTAAAAATGTGCCATTTTATACCGGGACTACTAACTCAAGCACTGGGACGACTACTTTTTGACAAGCCACTTGTCCATGGACAAGTACCTGATTTCAAAATTTGTCAAGCCCTGCTTCAAAGAAACTTTCCGGAGCCCCATTCACATACCGGGCTGAAGAATCTTCCTTCAACACTCAGTTTTGCTTGGTTCCCAGTTGCTGTGGGAACTCACTGAAACACTCTGCTGTTGGTCTCACTATGCTTTCGACCCTTCCACAAAGCAGACCTGTCCTATGAGAACAGGTGTCATCCAATGCTGGGAGCAGGAGAATCAGGGCCCGGCCACAAAACCAAGAGAAGCACAATCAGGGCACTTTGAAGTATGCCAGCATTACCTGGTATATCAACTGAGCTTACAACTTCATGTTGTTTGAAGAAAAAGTTACTCACCTTAGTAATTATGTTTCTTCTTGCAACAACTACTGCCAGGCACTTTGTGAAGACCCTTGGGGCTGAGGTTAGGCCAAAGGGCACTGCTCTGAACTGATAGTGGTCTAAGGGCAACTCGAACCTGAGGTACTTTCTGTGGAAGCACCTGATGGGAATGTGAAAGTAGGCATCTTTGAGGTCCAGGGAGGCTAGCCAGTCCCCTGCCCTTAGAGAGGGAAAGATAATTCCCCAGAGTTATCATCTTGAACTTTGGCTTTAAAAGATGTTTGTTCAGGTATCTTAAGTCCAGGATGGGTCGCCACTCTCCTGTCTTTTTGGGGTTAGGAATACCTGGAGTACAGTCCTTTGCCCCAGTGTACGGTAGGTACTCGCTCTATAGCTCTTAGAGCTAGGAGAGAAGAAACCTCTGCCTCTAGGGCAAGGGTCGCTGAGAGATTTGCAGGTGGAAAAGATCTAGCTCTCATCTTGGGAAATTTTTTGAAGCTGAGAACCAGTCCCTGACTTACTACTTCCAGGACCCACTTGTCTGATGTAACAGACATCCAGTCCTGGACAAAGTAAGCCAGCCTGCCCCCTACTGGGATAGAGAATCGACCTGGCAGACCCATCAGGTGTCTTGTTTGGCAGGGGCTTTGGGCTGAGGGGTGATGCAGGCCTGCTCATCCCCTTCTGCCTCTCCCTCTGAAGAACCCCCTCTGTGAAAAGGAAGAAGAGGCCTGTGCTTGGTGAAAAGGCCTGCCCTGCCCTGGACTGCTGCCTTTGAGGAGTTGCCTGCCTTTCCTTGGCCTGAGTACTCCTGTAAGTGGTCCTGTATTCGTCCATTTTCTTCATGTAATTCTCTGTCTGCTCCCCAAACAGAGAATTACCCACTACAGGAAAATCCATGGCCTTAGCCTGGGTATCCTGTGAGAGGCTAGTACATCTGAGGCTAGTACATCTGAGCCAAGCCATTCCCCGAAGAGCCACAGATGTAGCCATGACTCTTGATGATACATCATTGGAGTCCACAGCAGCATGAAACTGAACTTTTGATGCCTCAATCCCATCTGCAACCACCTCCTCAAGTTCCTTGGCTGGCTGGGGGGAGGCCTGTTTAGCCAGTGCCAGTACAGTGTCCCACCTGGACTTCTGGTACCTGGCTGCATAGGCCATATAATTTGCCTGCCTGAGTCCCAAGGAAGATGCCATGTAATGCTTCTTTGCCATGGCATCAATCTTCCTGGATTCCTTGTCTGGGGGGGGTGTGATGCCAAGGGAATGCTTGCCTTATCACAGGCAGCAGCCTGTACAACCTCTACATGGCTGCACTGCTGATAAAGGAACTCTGTATCTGAGCCTGAAAGAGTATACCTCTTGTCCATTCTTCTACCCACAGGAGGTATGGAATTGGGAGACGTAAGAATTTTTTGTGTCTGTTCCCCAAAAGATTTGTGGAGGGGAATAGACAGCCTCCTGGACTCTGTGATGTCCATCATCTCTACATAGTCAGGCTCCTCCTGATCCTCTTCTGCCTCCTCCACAGGAAGCTGGAGGGTATCAGACACCTTTCTGTAAAACATGAAGTACGAAGGGGACTCAGAAAGCCTAGGAGGAGAAACACCTGAAGGTCTGTGTGGGGAGATGTCTGAGTCAATAGGCACATCCAGACTTTCACCATCACCATAATCATCTTCCAACTGTCCTCCTCCTCAAACTCCGTTCATAAAATTCTTCCAGGGTATAATCT
Source organism: Neoceratodus forsteri (assembly GCA_016271365.2). NCBI lineage: Eukaryota > Metazoa > Chordata > Ceratodontiformes > Ceratodontidae > Neoceratodus > Neoceratodus forsteri. The sequence goes on from CM057453.1 coordinate 1,401,819,249, forward strand.
TGAACCGGGGAACAGAGCCCCTGCCAAAAGGTGCCGGATCAGTCGGAACCAGGCAAAGCAATTCCACAATACGAATCGCTTTGGCTATTTCTTCGGTGGTCGGAGTATGAGATTCTGGATCCGAACCGGTCGATTTGTCTTTGCGTTTTCTTTTTGTCAGAACCGATTCCTCAGAATCGGCTCTCCTTTTGCCCGAAGAAGTATCGCCCTGGTCAGAGGGCACTCCTTTTGGTTCAGTCGGAACAGAACCGGGTTGGCCATCCGAGTCAGTGGACTTCTCGGCCTCCCTTTCCCTCAGTCTACCTAATCTCTTTTCAAGGGTAGATTTGGGAAAATTTTTACAAATTTGGCAGTGTGAATCGAGGTGGTCAAACCCCAGACAATAAACACAGTGGTGTGGGGATCAGCCTTAGCAAAGACCTCCCCACACACACTGCAGTATCGAAACCCAGTGGGCCCAGTTTTTTTTCTTGGGTTTCTCAGACATGATCAACCTAACTAACTTACTTTTTCAGCAACTGCCAGGCAAGACTCTATCAGTTCCTGACCGTGTCACAGGTCTTGGAAAAACGTACTAAAACCCAGTTTTTTTAGAACCGATACAGACCGGTAACCACACACTAAAGTAAAATACAAAATTTACCTGAATGATCGGTTCAGCCGAACCGATCCAAACTTTTTACAAGTTCCACACAGAAAACAGAACAAAACCTATCTAGTACTCATGGTACCACAGACAGAGACTTGAACCAACTATGCGGAAACTAAATTTCGGTAGAAAAGTGACCGAAAACTGACACTTCAACAGACTTCGAACCGAGCTACAGGAGAAATCTCCGGAGCGACTGTTCAGTGAGGTGGAGTAAAGAATCTGACGGTTGCAGTTCAAATTACAACAGGCAGAGACATCAACCGAGTTCGAGATGAACATTCTATGCCCTGCATAGAAAAGTTAACCCATTGTTCTCGTGCAGATTAAAGGCTGGGCTAACTGCACTTGTACTTGTCAGAATACAGCAAGACTTTATGTTGTTTGGAAAAAAAAAAACACAATCAAAGAGGTGGAGCCTTTGTTTCCATGACAGCTGCACGGGGAAGCAGAATGAAGAGAGAGACAGACATCTGCCCGTTTTCTGTTATTTAACTCATAACTGTAATATTGAATACAATAATCTATTTAACAAACATTTGGTTAGCACTGCCCCTTGTTTTCAGCTTGAAAACAACTTTCTCCATACATACGTAGGCATCCGTGGCTGCATACATCTGCTGGTCCTCACTGAGTGGGAAGGCAGACCAGTCACTGCAGCGCACAGACTGATCTTTTAACAGCTGCTTGCCAAAGAGGTGTTTCACCAGGCCATTCAGACTCCACTTCTCAATACACTTCAGCTAAACAATGTAAACAAATTGAAAGGTGCATCAGCATTTGAATTACAGGCAACAAAATATTAAAGATACACGTGTCACACACAAGTTTGCTGACAAAATAACATTTTGTGCCAGAAGGTACAGCATTGTGCATTATTTATTTAAAATGTGTCATCTGAGACACATTGAGCTTGTTTCCAGGAGGCAGGGGGTTAAGAAAAACAATCAACACAAAATGACAAACGTAATGTACAAAACCAAATAAAGTAACAAGTGCAATATACAAAATAGTATATCAGATGGCAAGATAAAACATTTACAAACTTGAAAAATTCACAATGTCTAAGTGACAAGCATAATGTACTAACAACATCAGATGACGAGGTACAACAATTTTCAAAAGTACTAACATAACTGTTTTAACAGTAATAAATTACTTCATCATTTAAGTAGTGGAAACATTAAAGTAGTGGTATAAGTGCCAGCCCAGTGGCGCTGAGGGTTGAGGCACTGGACGCCACACCTCGAGCTACACAAGCGACCTAGGTTTGGGAATGAGCCTGGGCCGTTGGGGGTCGGCAGGGGTGGAAGGCCAGGAGATGGATTGAGCAGCCTTCAGACAACTCTCCACTCCAGGGTGGGGACCCAGCTGCTCCTGTTGCAAGGCTGCCCCCGGGTGCAGGCCTGGAGGCAGTGCAGTCGGGGAGCGACTCAAATAGGGAGGGTGCTGCAGGGTTACTGCATGCGCATGCCTCCACACATGTGCAGGCACCTGTGGCATGGGGCAGTAAGAAAATCAACAAAAATGTTACAGCTGGCAGGCTCCATGATGGCTTCCACAGCGCCAACTCTGCCCCTGCCGGGGGGACTGCAGGGGAGGTGGGAAGCCGGAGGCGATGGCTGGAGCTGCCTGCCAGAGCCACTATGTGTCGCCTTGTCCCCCAGGAGGGAGATAGCGACAGGGTGGGCCAAACAGTTGAATTAAAAAAAAAAGTAGTGATACAATTTGCCAACAATAACAGTGTAAATGACAATAAATCATTAACATGGTGGAACAGTGTGGGAGTCGGGGGTGCAGTGAAGGCCAGGGGAAAGTAATACACCAGCCCAAACCAGTATAAGTGGCTTACTGCAGGAGCAGGATAGGGAGAGGTAAGCAGAAAGGAGTAGCTTAAGAGAGGAAAATGAGGAAGAGAAACAAATAGGGAGAGGAAGATCATTCCAGAGATTAGGACAGCAGACAGAAAAAAGAGACTGAGCAGCAGAGCTTCTGCAGTGAGGGACATGTAGAAAGTAAGTGTAAGGTGAAGGAAGGGAGGGAGTATGATGACAGGATGGAGAGTGTAAAGTGAGAAAAGAGGTAGAAGGGTAGGGTGTCAGGGTGGCAAGCCATTATTTAACCAGGAAACAGGAGTAGTGGGAGAGATGTCTAACTTTAAACAGTGGAAGACAAAAATACAGGTTACTCACCTGTAACAGGAGTTCTAGGAATGGTATATGTTGTTCATCCACACTCATTGGTAGGTATCCTTGCCTTTAAATCTGCCGGAAGGTCTTCAAGCTTGCTCCTCCACCCACCGGGTGGTATAACTCGGCTCCATCCCCATGGCGCCAGATCTGGCCCGCTGGAGCTCAGGTTGTCTTGTCCCGAGCTTGAGGTCGAATGGGTCGTGTGGATGAACAACATATACCATTCCTAGAACTCCTGTACAGGTGAGTAACCTGTATTTCTAGGGACATGGATATGTTGTTCATCCACACCATTGGCAGACTCTAGCAGTTCTCCGGGAGGAGGGAGGCAAGACGCACACCTCAATACTTACTTGGGAAAGAGAGATCGAGAACCGAGGCCCCAAACCAGCATCCCGGTGTGTGACCAAGGTCGATGTGGTATTGGGTACGAAGGTGTTTGCTGACTTCCAGGTAGCAGCCCTGCAGATTTCTGGATAGGACGCCCCGGAAGCAGCCACCGCTGCAGCAGTATGGTGGGTAGAATGAGCTCTATCCTCTGGGAGGCTCCACATGCCCGCCAACTTATAGCAGAGATCTATGCAGGAAGTGACCCACCTGCTTATCGTCCGCTTGGCTGCAGGTCTGCCAGGTGCGGCTTCAGCGTAGGGTGACAAACAGCTGGCGAACCTCTCCCCCGACTTCAGCCATAGCGCCCTTTATAATATGCGAGCGCCTCTAGGGTCCAAAGTATGGAGCCTGTGCTCCGCCTCCGAGTGTGATTGGGGTAGAACATCGGCAGAGTCAACACCTGGTTAAGGTGAAACTCCGACACCACCTTCGGAAGGAATTTCGGTGAGAGAGGACAACCTTGTCCCTGTGGAAGACCAGGTAAGAGACTCGATGAAGCGCCTGGAGCTCTCCCATCCTTCTGGCTGACGTGATAGCCACCAAGAAGGCGGTCTTCCACGACAGGTGAGAAGAGAGCACACCTGTGCATAGGTTCGAATGGCTTGCCCATGAGCTGTGCCAGTACCAGCAGTAGATCCCACGGAGGTGGGGTCTCGACTGGAGGGGAATGTGATCAAGGCCTTTGAAAAGAGCCAGACCACCTTCTCCTGCGCCATCGACTGCTTCCGCGCCCGCCGGTAAGCAGAGATGGCTGCCAGGTGCACCCTTAGGGTCGTCGACCTAAGCCCTTGATTAGAAAGGGACCATAAATAGTCCAAGATGCTTGCCAAGGAACAGGAGGAAGGGTCCAAGCCCTTGCCCTGACACCAAATGGAAAACCTTTCCATTTGAAGGCATAGCATTTTCTGGTCGACTCTTACGGGACGCCTCAACTACATTGAGGACCCGTCGGAAAGACCCAAGGCCTGGAACTCTAGCCGCTCCAGGAACCAGGCCAGGTGCAGGGATTGAAGGTCCCGATGGAACACCTTCCCTGATTGACTGAGAGCAGGTCCGGCGAGCCGGAAGCTGCCGCTGAGTCCTGGAGCTGAGACTGAGGAGATCTGGTACCAGAACTGGCTGAGGCCAGTCTGGGGCTATCAGAATCACCTGCGCCTTGTCCCTCCTCGCCTTGAGAAGCACCTTGTGGATCAAGGGAAATGGGGGAAAGGCATAAAGAGGCCCGGGGTCCACAGCCTCGAGAAGGCATCCCCTGCAGCGAGCCCTGCTGAGGGGGGGGCATGGAACAGTCTCAGCTTGCTGCTCTCCTGAGGCTAACAGGTCCACCTGAGGTGTGCCCCAATGGGAGAACAGATGCTGTACTACCTCCGCAGGAGAGACCACTCGTGGGATGCAGCCCCTATCCGCCCAGGGCATCGGCCAGGGTGTTGGAGGCCCTGCCACATGAATGGCTAGGAGATCCGCCCCAGGCTGCGCAAGAGTGACCAAATGCGGAGAGCTCCTTGCATAGAAGCATGGAGCGGCCCCGCCCCTGGCGGTTTAGATAGAACATGGTCGTGGTATTGTCCGTCTGGACTCGGACCACTTGACCCCGGAGGAACGGAGCAAAGGCGGTGAGAGCTAGGCGGACCGCTCGGAGCTCCAGCAGGTTGATGTGGCATCGGGACTCCCGCGGGGACCAGAGGCCATGAGCCCGGTGTTCCCCCAGATGGGCACCCCAACCCATCAGAGAGGCATCGGTCGATAGAGAGACCGTCGGCTCGGGGCGGACGAACGGGATGCCCTCCTGCAAATGATCTGGAACGGTCCACCACTGGAGAGCGTTCCACATCCCCTGAGTCAGCGACACAAGCTGGTCCAAAGGATCGCAGCGTTGTGACCACTGGCTGGCCAGTCCCCATTGAAGGGGACGCATGTTCCAGCGGGCCCAACGGACCACGCTGGTGCAGGCCGCCATGAGACCCAGGAGGCGCAGGAAGTCCCGGGCAGGGCGCAATTGCCCAACCAGAAATGATCGGGCAAAGGAGGAAAGAACCCCGGCCCTGTCCGCCGGGAGCCGCGCTCTGGCTCGAAGAGAGTCGAGCTGCGCCCCGATGAATAGAATCACCTGCTTTGGCTCGAATTCCGACTTGGCCTCGTTGATAAGGAGGCCCAGTTGAGAGCAGACCCGAGGGCCAGATCTCTGGACCACTCCGCCTCCTTCCTGGAGGGAGCTGCTATCAGCCAGTCGTCCAGGTAAGGGTACACCCGACCCCTCGGGCCGCAGGGAATGCTGTCACCACTGCCATGCATTTGGTGAAGACCCTGGGAGCTGGAGACAAGCCAAGGGCATGGCTTGAACTCGAAAGGGATCCTTCCGCCGAAGCGAAGGAATCTCTGGTGAGACGGACGGATAGGGACGTGAAAAACGCCGTCTGCAAGTCCAGAGAGCAGAACACACGCCGCTGGCTCCAAGGATGGTATTATCTGAGCTACAGAGTGACCATCCTGAAGGTTCGAGACCTTGTGAACTTGTTTAGGATGTGTAGGTCGAGAATGGGCGCCAGCCCCGTCCGCTTAGAAACCAGGAAGTACCTGGACACAAACCCTGGGTCTGAAGGAGGGTCCGCCACCTCTCTTATCACCTCCTTCTGGAGGAGGAGAGCGATGTCGGCTCGACGAGCCGCCAGTGAGGCTGGGGACCCCGAAGCCCCCCGAGGGGCGACGGCTCTGAAGGGTGGTGCCTGCTCGAATTCCAGAGGCAGGCCTCTTCCCACCACCTCCAAGACCCACCTGTCCGTGGTAACAGCGGACCAGGCGGAACAGAAGTGCCTGGGCCGTCCCCACGGGGGGACCCAGGGGTAAGGTGACGGGAATGGGGCGACACCCCAGCCCGTCACTGGGCAGGCTTGGAGGAGGGACCGCCGAGGGACCTCCTGGGCCTTTTTCCTCCCTGCCTCCTGTTAGAGGAAGCCGCGTTTGGGTTTGGGATGCAGCCGGGCCTGCTGGCCCTGACGTTGCTGGCCGGGCGCGCGGGGCACAGAAGGACGAAGGGCTTAGGCTGTGGCTTATGGCCTTTGTCCTTCTGAGCGGAAGAGACCGAGTCCAAGGTAGCATTGGACTTCTCGATCCTCTGCAGGTGACCTTCCACCCCAGGGTCAAGAGGTCAGTCCACAAAAGGGAACATCCGCCAACTCAGCTGGGTATCCGGCAAGTGTGGATATCTCAGCCAAGCTCCGCCGACGACAGCCACTCGCGGCCACCACCGATCTGGCACATGAGTCCCCTATATCCAAAGCAGTCTGGAGCTGCTGTTTGGCTACTTCCTGCCCTGGTCCCGCACCTGCTTAACCGTAGTCTCCAGATCGGCGAAAGATGAGGGATGACCTCATCCAGGGAGCCCAACAGGGCATGAGAAAAATGTGCCATGAGGACGGCCGAACTGGCCTGACGTAGGCCGAGAGAGGACGCAGTATAGACTTTTCGCCCGACATAGTCCAATTTCTTGACTCCTTGTCACAGGAGGTTTGTCCACATCCCTGGCGCAGCCGGCGCTACCGAAAACGCTGTCGGTAACCAACCCCAGCAGAGGGTGTTCGAAAAAGGACAAGGAACGTGGGACCGCGATACTTCCTGGCCATCCTGGCGAGGCGCAGGTCAGGAAGCAGGGCGCTGCCAAAGCCCAGTGCCGGACCCACTAGTGGCCTCGCCACGGAAAGGCCTCCGTCCGGAGAATCCCCGGTCCAGAATCTCAGTGAGGGGATACCTGGCCCATTTGGAAGCGGGTTCAGCTCCATCCCGTGGACTCCGAGATGAGCCGAAGCAGTCCTAGGAACACGACGGGCTATCGGCCCATTGACTGACCTCCTGAAGACTCCAAGTCCAGTCGCTTGGAGAAAAAGGAGGAATCATCTTCGACTCGGAAGAGTCCTCGAAGAGCTGCCTCTGGCCTGAGCCACCCTTCACCTGCCGAGGCTGCTCGGGAGTGAGGTAACTGACAGCCGATGGGTAGACCTCAGCCGACCGAGAATCCTTGGTCGGAGCCCCAATAGGTGGCTGTGGAGGCGGAGGTTCCACCGAATCGGTGGAGCAGCTGATTTTGGTCGAACAACCGCCTGTGAAAGGTCTCGATAAGTCGAGGGGTTGTGTCGGCCGCCTCGGTGACAGCCACTTTAATGGCCGGGAAGGCTTACGGGTCGGCTTACTCCCGCCAGGAGGAGCTGTTGCAACATGAGGTCTCGCATCGGCCGAATGCACTTACGCCGAAGCCTCCCCGTCCGGAGGATTCGAGGGACGAAGCGGCGACGCCGCCATCAGCGGTGCCGAGACCGAGACCGCCTTGCACGGTGGGATCGGCTGGACCGCCAGGAGGTCCGAGACCGAGACCGAGAGTCCCGGAATTTCCGAGGTCGGTCGCGGGAGGTGTCGGCCGGAACCGCACTCCTTCGCTCGGATGGTCCATCCGAGGGCCCGGAACCGAGGCACAGGCGAGCCCACGGATCCCAACTCCTCCCGGGGAACCGGGAGAGGGAATCTCGGCTGCTAAAGGCGACAGCCCGTCCAACGGGTCGAAAAATCTCGACTTCGCGGTGGGAGTCTCGCGTCAACTGACCTGACGGGGACACCGTGGAGGCCAGTGGTCGAAGTCGAGCCGGTCGACCGGAACTGACGGCTCCACGACTCGGGAGAGAGGACCTTCCCGCCTCCCAAGAGCGCCGACGGAGGGATTCTACCCTGTCCTTCTTTTTGGACCGAGAATAAGGTCCAGCAGACGAGGCCCTCTCCCTTAGTGGAGAGGGACAGACAAAGCTCCTTAAAAGAAGCCGTGTAGGAAGAACCCAGAGAGAGCGGGATAAATGCCGCGCCGAGAAGATACGGCCCGCGCCGCCTCCCTCTTCGAGGGGCGACTATCCGCCGAGCTGATCCCACGAGCCCGCCACCGCAGACACCGGCCAACCGGCCCTCCTTTGACTTCACCGAGGGAAACGCTTCGGATGGCCCAGTTGCAATCGGGCAGCACGGGTTCGAGGACGAGGGTCGAGAAAGATGAGCACAGGTCGCAAGCTCGCGGTCGTGTCAAGGCCTAAGCAGTAGACACACGTGAGTGGATCCATCCGAGACATCTTCCACGCATGGGCATCTCCGAAACCGGAGTCGATTTGTCCATCGCAGCCGCGAGGGATCGAAGACTGAAGTCTTTTTCGCAAAATTTATTTTTAAATCCGCAAAACGGAGAAATAGGAACCAATCTCAAACGCAGAGCGTTAAGGAGGGAACCTGAGCTTCCAAGCGGTAAGGAAGATCTGGCGTCATGGGGCGGAGCCGAGAGTTATACCACCCGGGTGGGTGGGAGGAGCAAGCTTGAAGACCTTCCGGCAAGATTTAAAGCGGCAAGGATACCTGCCAATGAGTGTGGATGAACAACATATCCATGTCCCTAGAAGGTCTAGTTACACTGCTTGATCTGTACCGTTACCAAAGTGCTCGTGAGATGCATCATTGCAGGTCGGACAGTGTAAACACCATGGAGAACATTGCAGGCGGCAGCGATGCACTCCAGGGTAGTGCAGAGCGATCACTATTTTTCTGGGATCTTGTGCCAATGCAGGTGGTCTTTGCAAGCAAGTAAACATGCCACTCCGCCTGCATCAGTACAGTCACTACACCCCGTCATATGCTATCCCTTTTGGGCCCCAAGATGGGGACAGACCCACTATGTCTGGCCAGTCATAAAACTGACTAGCCTTCCCCTTACAGATCTAGGTTCTCCATGGCCCATTTCGCTGTGGCCTGCACCCTAAAAACAATATCAAACCAAGGCAAGATGTTGGCATGTTAACTTTCCAAACTGTAGGATGAGAGTTTACCAGCAAGATTCAACTGCCGATTATCAGAGCTGGCAAACCTTCTATTAATTACCAGTCCATCACACTGTTAATACTAATCTTGAATCGGCTTCTGTGTGTTGTGCTGTGCTGCCAATACTGTCAACATGTCCCTGAAACTCGGAAACAGCACAGGAAGTTCAGTACCCTGCTTTTGCAACAGTGCACAACACAGTTTTTCAATATAGCTGGCGCCTGATGCAAGAGGAATGGCAAGTGACTGGCGACTGCAGCGGATCTAAAGGTATGTGTAAACATGCCTAAAGGGAACAGTGATGGGTAAGGAGGGGATTTAGGGCAAAAAGACAGCGGAGGGGGAAGGGAAAGGGGAAAATTGTTTAACTAGAAAAGGCACACAAGCCGGAGCTTGTTTGCAGGATCACAAGGAAGTTGTTAAATTTAAAAGGGGACGCTAAATAACTTAGAAAAGGGGTCTAGCAAGAAGGAGGGCTAGAGAAGCAGACAGCTAGATAAATAGCAGATTAAGTGTAGCATTATGTAGGGAGTGGTCCAATGCAGTGGGTGCAAGGCAGCCATATTCAGGCAGACCTTCTGGATGCTGAAGTGCTGCCCTATCTGCATGCACCTCTCTGGACTGAGGGAAGGAGGTTGCCAGACTCAGAGCAGAGGTAAACTGGGTCGTGTGTACCTTCAACCCCATCCAGAGACAACCTAGTACAAAGCTGCTGCCTCAAAGGATGCCAAGTAAAAGGAGCACTTGGATGATAGTGGGCTCAGGGAGGGTTAAGACTGTCTGGCAGAAACACATCCCAAAACCTATCACTACATAGCTCATATGCCACACTGGCAAACAGGGATGGCAGGTCCGAAGCACCTGTAGTTGTGGAAAGGATGGATGTGGAGGTCAGCTGGGAAGGTGACCTCAGAGGAGAGCAGTGGACCCCAGAGGAGAAGGAAGTGAATCCTAGTGGGGGACTCTATTGTTAAGGGGTCCAGCTAGGAACAGCAGAGAGGAGGACAGGAAGGTGGGGTGCCTACCAGGTACCACGGCATAGAGGGATGGGAAGAGGATCCTGGGGATCACCAGAAAGTCAGGATGGGAAGGAGACTTGGATGTCCATTATCCACCTAGGAACTAATGATCTGGCAAACGGGGAACCTAAAGCAGTTCAGGAGGAGTTTAGAAGACTGGAGAGGGGTCTCAAGCAAGTAGCTACTTACGTCACCTTTTTTGGAAGTACTACCTGTGAGAGCCATGGGTGAGCATAGGGGCACCCGCACCAGAAACTTTAACACATGGTTGAAGAACCAGTGCAGCGAGGAAAGATTCAGATTCACTAGTGACTGGGGACCCACCTGGAGGGATGGAAGCTTATTCAGTCCCCAACGGCCTGCATCCACCTGGAGAGGAACGCAGATCCTCAATGAAAAGTTTAAATGCTACACTGGCAAGCATTTAAACTAGCCAAGGGGTGGCAGGCCAGCAAGAAGGGAAGTCGACTGCTCACCCTAGAAGCTAACAAAGGAACAGGGGACAAGGGTGGGGCTATCACAGCAATGCAAAGTGCAAAAGACGGAGGAAGAGAAGACTAGAAGGGATACAGGTACCCAAGGAGTGGATAGACAGTCAGAAGGCAGAATACAAAGAAGGACACAAGGCAGGGTGGGCCAGGCAAAAGATCACCCAGGAAGGGGGTGTAGGACAACAAAACAGTTGCATCATGGAGAGCCAGTGTGCCAATGCCAGGAGCCTTAGCAACCAGATGGAGGACCATGAGGCAGCTGTGGCACAGTCAGACCTGGACAATGTGGCCATCACTGAGACCTGGTGTAATGATAACCACAAATGGAAGATGACCATACCCAGCTATAACCTATTCAGGAGACACAGGAAAGGCAGAAAGGGAAGAGTGGCATTGTATGTGAAAGATAACATTAAGGCCACAGAGATCCAAGTTGAACAAGGGGAGGAGGATACTGCGGTTAAGCTTGAAAGAAAAACAGGGGCAGCCATCTGCACATCATCTATCTACAGACCACCAACTCAGGTGGAAGAGACAGACAGGAATTGATGCTTGCTATCCAAAGAATGGCAGTCAAGGAGGAGGTGGTGCACACTGGAGACTTCAACATGCCAGACATGGACTGCAGTCTCCCTGCAGCAGCAGCAGCAGCCAGGAGCAGATTTATCCTGGACTCCCTTCAGGGAGCCTTCCTTAAACAATTGGTCATGGAACCAACTCGGCAGGAGCCCATACCGGACCTGGTGCTCACGAACGGGGACAGTGTGAAGGGCAGCACCTGGGGAACAGTGACCACCGAACACTGTGGTTTGCAGTAACTGAATGGACAGATCCCTGCCGCACTAAAACACGTATCCTAGACTTTAGGAGGGCAGATTTGGGGAGAATGGGGAAATGCTTGGAAGAAGCACTAGCTGGAATGGGGAAGAAATTTGGGGTGGAGGCACAGCGGGCAATATTTAAAACAGGAATAGCAAGGGCAACACAATTATGCATTAGGCAGGCTAGCAAGGGAAAAAGGAAGAGGAAACCCTTATGGTATTCCAAAAAGGTAGAAGAGAAAGTGAAAGTCAAAATGACTGCATTCAAGCAATACAAAAAGACACAGGCAGAAGGGAATGGGGAGCAGTACCAGGAGAAGCAATGGGAAGCAGGGAAGGCAGTATGGGAAGCCAAAGCTCAGACAGGGTAGCGCATTGCGAAAACAGTAGTTAGAGGGGACAAAACCTTCTACACGTTAAGAGAAAAAAGGAAGATAAAGGGAGGGATAGTGAGGCTAAAGGATGAGTGGCAAGAGTAGTGTTGAGGATGACAACAGTAAAGCAGACATACTGAACAGATATTTCTGCTCAGTCTTTTCAGTAGAAGGGGCGGGTACTGGACCAGAAGGGAGTACAAAGCGGAGGGAAGGGCACAGAAATTGATACAAGTCCCTTTCCACTGGAAGGGGTCCTAAAGGAATTAGAAGGAATAAGAGTCCATAAAGCAATGGACCCGGATTGGGTGCACCCCAGGGTGCTGAGGGAGCTCAAAGAAGTAGTGGCTGGACCTTTGGCGACCCTGTTTAGCCAATCACTGGAAACAGGTGAGGTGCCCAAAGATTGGAGAACAGCTGATGTAGTCCCCTTATACAAGGGTGGAAACAGACAGGAAACTACAAACCAGTCAGCCTCACTTCAGTAGTGGGGAAGATTATGAAAGCACTACTGAAGGAGAGATTAGTGGAACACCCTTGTGGCCAACGGTCTACAGGACCTAAGGCAGCATGGTTTTACTGGGGAGGGAGGTTCGTGCCACACTAACCCCATTGAATTTTTCAACTGGGTGACAAGGGAGGTGGATTGGGGGGGGGCAGTGGACGTGGCCTATCTGGACTTCAGTAAGCCTTTGACACTGTGCCCCACAGAAGGCTGTTAAACAAGCTGGGCAATATGGGTATGGGTAGAACAGTAGAGTGGTGGGCAAGGAATTGGCTGGATAGCAGGACACAGAGCGTGGTGGTAAATGGCTGTCACTCCGCAGAGGGAAGGGTGACCAGTGAAGTGCCACAGGGATGAATGCTGGGTCCGGTCCTCATCAACATCTTTATCAGTGACATTACAGAGAGCACAGAAGGGAGAATTTCCCTGTTTGCTGATGACACAAAACTCTGTAACAGAGTGGACATGCTGGAGGGAGTGGCTAGAATGAGGAGAAACCTGCAGAAGCTTGAGGAATGGTCAAGCAAGCAAGCAAATGTTATCTATGAAATGCTATTTCAGTACATCAGAGCATTTTAAAGAATCACAAATCATAAAAATTCAATTTAGTAAATCAAACATTAAGAACATATATATACATACATACATACATATATATATATATATAGATAGATAGATACATACACACACACACACAGCAGGATTGTCACAAAACGTTTATTTAAATAAATAAGCTTTCAAGGCAAACTTAAAGGCCTCAACGGAAGGGCACTCCCTAACCTGGCAAGGTAGAGAATTCCACAGGATTGGAGCTGCAAAGGCAAATGATCTAGCACCTGAAGTTGTTAAAACGGACCCTGGGAAATCTCTAGCAATCCCTCGTCGGTGGAGTGGAGAGGATGAAGGGGCGGTAAGGACAGAGATCTTGCAGATACAGCAGCCCCTGTCCGTGTAGGGATTTATAGGTCAGTAATCCAACCCTGAAGGTGATCCTCCACCGTACTGGCAGCCAGTGCAGTCCACGGAGCACAGGTGTGACATGGCAAGATCTTGAAAAGCCAGCCAACAACCCAGAAGCCACATTCTGCACCAACTGCAGGTGGCGAAGGTCCAGCCCAGTAGCCCTAGGTATCGGGCATTGCAGAAATCAAGGCGCGAGGTCACAAAGGTGTGGACCGATGTAGGAAGGTCATCAGGGGGAACAAGGCGCTTTATCCGGTTGATATTTCTCAGATGGTAAAATTAGGTCTTGACAACGGCTGACACTGAAAACTTATGCATCAGCTTGCTACAGAAACAGAAACATAGAAACACAGGACTTTGAAGGCAGATAAGGACGCTTGGCCCACCTAGTCAGCTATCAATCATAACGCCCAGATTCTGCACCCGGTCAGAGGTCAACAGCTGGTTGCCGCCCAGCCATAGTCCATATGGCTGTCCCGTCAGTAACCTCTCCACCCAATGACATGGATCCACAACCAATACCTCAGTCTTATCCAGATTCAGTCTCAACAAGCTGGCACTCATCCAGTCCTGAATCTCAGAAAGCCAGTTGTTAAAGATCGAGACAACATCGTTTTGTTCAGGCACAAAAGACATGTACAGTTGAGTATCATCTGCACAGCAGTGAAAACTCGATCCATACTGCCTAATAATGTCCCCCAACGGCAGCATATACACTGTGAACAACATGGGGGGGGAGCACAGAGCCCTGCGGTACCCCACAAGGCAGAGAGAGAGTAGCTGAGGAGAAAATTTCCAACTCAACTCTTTGCGTCCTGCCAGTGAGGAATGAATGAAACCATCTGAGGACTGTGCCAGACAGTCCACAGAATAGCCGTATGCACTCCAGCAACACCCCATAGTCCACAGTATCAAATGTTGCGGAGAGATCAAAGAGGACCAAAATGGAACGACTCCTCTGATCTCTCGCCGTCAGGAGATTATTGAGTACCCGATCCAATGTGGTCTCAGTACTATGCCTCTTCCTGAAACCAGACTGGAGAGGATCATAGATGTCGTGGGTGGTCAGATGCTCCTCGAGCTGCAACGCGGCTGCCTTCCCAACAACCTTACCCACAAAAGGCAGGCCTGTAGTTCGCAAGACAGTCAAGGTGAGAGAAGGTTTTTTCAGGCAGGGACAAACCACCATCTCCTTCAGGGTGTCTGAAACACCCTGGTCTTTAGCGAACATCTAACTATCTCAGCCAGGACCGGTCCGATTTCCTCCATGCAACACACACGGAGGCAAGTTGGACCAGAGTCCAAACTACAGTAAGTCGGTCGCAAGCCCCGGATCAACTTCACGATGTCCTCAATCGCCAGCTGGCTAAAATCTAACCAGACAAGCCAGGTGCTTGCAACCTCACACCGATCTCCGCTCTGCCCATTTGAGCATGCTATGCTAATCTTAGACCTCATGGTGCCAATCTTATCTGCCAAGAATCGAGCAAACTCATCACATTTTTCTGAAAAGCCTCTATTCTGGAGACAGGTTGATTGCACAACCTGTCCACAGTACAGAAGAGCTGAGCCGGTTGGTTCTTCGCAGCAACAATCTCCCTGGGCAAGAACTCTGCCTTCTTACGGGAGACTGCAGATTGATAATCCCTATAATGGGATATCAATCTAAGTCTGTCACCACCTAGGCCCGATTTTCACCATCATCGCTCCAACCTTCTCCCCAATCTCCTCAACTCCCTCAGAGTCCCATAAAGACAAGGGGACCTAGGGCGAAGGGAGAGGGGGCAAACCCGGACAGCAGCAATGGAATCCAGAGCAGCCACCACCTTATTATAGGCTAGCAGAAGACCCTCTGGCTCCATGCCAACACTCGTACTCCCCGATAGGTCCAACACCGCCATAAGACCATCAGGGGTCAAACCCCATAAAGGGCGGTACCTGACCATCTCCATAGGGGCAGGGCTATTGGGGGGGGGCCACAAAGCTGAACCCTACAGTGTGATGATCGGACTATCCGACGGGTTCCACTACCACGTCCGAGATCTCCATCCCCAGCAGAAACACTAGGTCCAACGAATGACCCTGTATATGGGTTGCAGAGGTAATCACCTGTGTGAAGCCCAATGAAACCATCAGCTGGATGAAGTCTTGTCCAAAACATGAGAGTTCATCATCGACCCAGGTGTTAAAGTCCCCTAGTACCAACCACCTGGATGCCTCCAAAATCATCTCAACAATGAAATCTGAGTCTTCCTGGAAGAACTCCTTCCCATCACCAGGTAGATGGCAGATGGGAAGTATCCTACAACCCACACCTGCGCCCATGATACATTCGAAGGATCTAGTGATCTCAGTCAAGGGTGTGGCAGTTGAGATTTAACGCAAAAAAGTGCAGAATAATGCACATGGGGCAAAAAAACTCTGGAACAACATATCAGCTTGGGGGGCACATAGCAGGCTTCAAGCAGGAAAGGGACCTAGGGGTTATCACCTCTGATGACCTAAAGGTTGAGAGTCAGTGTGACAAGACGCTGGGTAAAGCAAATAGGATGCTGAGATGCATAGGCAGTGGCATCACCAGCAGGAAAAGGGAGGTCATAATTCCACTGTACAAGACATTAGTCAAGCCACACTTGGAGTAAGTGCCCAGTTCTGGAGGCCTTACCTACGTAAGGATATATTTATTTATTTCAATTTGGGATTAATACCTTTGAGTCAAGGACTAGTTTTTCAATGGTCGCAAGTCAGTCAAATACAGTACGTAGCAAACAAATACAGACAGTATTAATAGTTGACATATCACAATGTCCAGATAACTACATCAAGTAATTACACAGGTGTACAATACACATAGACCAAGAGTTACAAATACAATAAGATATTACATTTCAACTGGCAGCACAACTTGTGAGTGGTCTAAGTTCTTGGAGGCACTGGGTACAGTCTAAGGGTGAGAGTCCTGTTTAAACAGGGAAAAGAGCTGAAGACGATAATAAACCTAGTGAGGGAACATGAGGTCAGGGTGTTAGGGGAGAAGCGGCCAGATGGAGACTTTGTGTTAGTTAGTATATGCTATACCGCGCCGTGGGTCACATGTAACTTAAAACCTATCAAGCTGTTTTCCCCTCTGCAGATTATATTATCCCCCCGCTAGTGGCTGCTAGTTGTAGCTAATCCTGCTCCAGCATACTTGTAACTTTAGCTGCCATGCTGCCACTCTACCTGGCTTTAATTGCTTCCTTCCTACCTATAATTTCACTCCTTTCCTCTACGTACCCTTAAGTAAATGCCTGCATATTGTTAAACTAAATAGAGCTGCCTAAATGTTTTCAAAGTGATTACAGCCCTGTTAAGACAAGTCAAACTGTCTGAATTGCTGTCTGTCGCTCTTGGCGCCGAAATCAACTGCCCCTTTTGTTTTGCTAATTCTTGCTCCCTGCTGTTCTGTCTGACCCTTTGTCCCAGCTGTCTTTAAATTCCTCTTTTCTCTCTCCAGCCGCAGCCTTGACCAGGGGTAGCCCACGCTCCACTACCGGAGTCATGCCCTATGGTCGGAAGGCACTCCAGAAGCCGCCGACCGCGCCACAAAGCAGGATACCTATTTATTGGTTCTCCAACCCCAGTCGCCCATCTATATCTCGGATTATTATGCCTGTGTAGGAATCCTACTATTGGATTTAACACCCGCCCAGGGATAAAGGCATCCCACCTTTTCTTTCCATCAGCCTCTACTCTATTGGAGTCATGGCTTACTTTATTCTTGGCATTCTGTTGTTAATAAGCAGCGCATCCAATGTTTTTCACCCAAATGAAGTACCAGGCTCGAGCCCAGCCCTGGCACCCCTTATTCTGACCTACATTGCCTCCTTTCACTGCACCACCCTCCACATAATGTGCCCCCCTCCCTTTACACTCCACTTTCCTCCCCCCTTACATTTCCTACTCCTTTCACTGTTGTCACTCAGCACCTTCTCTCTCATATCTTTAAACTGTCATGCTAGCCTGTCCCTTACTAGCAATAAACTGACATCCTCGACAACTACTAGCGGACGGTCCCAAATGAAAAAAGCGCTCAGATCCTTTACGAGATCTTTAAAGAAACTGCTACTCCTGCCCCTTCTCAGTTCAGGTAATGTGGAGCTAAATCCTGGCCCTCCATCTCCGCTTACCTCTCCCACCGAATTTGCAGCCACTCCAGGACTCAGAATAATGCTGGTCAATATATTAAGCTTGCCTAAGAAATATGACCAATTACAAGCATGGGCCCTACAAACAGAGCCCGATCTCATCATTGTTACTGAGTCATGGCTCAAAAAAGCCAACACTGACCAACAAATTACTCTCTTGGGCTATAACCTGTATAGGGCAGATAGGGACTCCAGGGGGGATGGAGTAGTTATCTATACCAAAACTAAGTATACAGTTAGTGATATCTACTGTAAATCAAAACAAAAGGAATATGAGATTGTATCTCTAGAGCTCCACCTTCCTTCCACAGAAAGCATTACTGTCATTGGTGGTTACAGGCCCCCAGCTGGTGGGACAGAGATCCGTAACATTCTTAAATCCTTAACCACCACTGCCAATACAGAAACAATAATCCTCGGGGATTTCAATATGGATTAGCTTTCCCCTAAATCGCACAGCCTGAAATCCCAGTGCGACGAACTTGGTCTTGTCCAGCTAGTTAGCGAACCCACTAGGATTAATACTTAAAATATTGCCAATACATCTCTCCTTGATGTTATTCTAACCACCCATCCTCACAAAATGTCATACTCGGAGGTCTTCCACAATTATATGAGCGACCATAGAGTTATAGTCTGCACAAGATCGCAAGCTAAAGTTCGCTATCAGCCCAAGTTCATAACTAAGCGGTCCTTTCATAAGTACAGTGCATCAATCTATTTGTCTGACCTAAGTAAGGTTAGATAGCAAGATCTCTGTCTCGTAAAAACAGCCAACGAGGCTGTCACTGTCCTCAACGACAACCTTATTACCCTAGCAAACAAGCATGCTCCTTTTATCAAGGTCAGGATGCGCAACATCTCTCACTCCTGGTTTACACCAGAGCTTAAGGCTGCACTTACAAACCGCGATAAAATCTGGGCCCATGCTAGGCGCACCAAGAGTCCGGTAGATTGGTAGGCTTTTAGAGCAGCTAGGAATGCCTGCATTAAACACATTTGCTCTGCCAAAGCAAACTTCTACGTTTCCACCTTAGAACAGGCAAAAGGGAATTCTCATAAAATCTGGAGGACTCTTAAGTCTATCGAAGGACAGCGGGCTGCCCCTCTATTCCAACCAAGATCCACAACAGTGGTAAGGTTGTGGAAAATAACTGCCAAATCCTTAAAGATTTCAATTCCCATTTTGTCACTGCTGGTCCAGCTTTTGACTCCTCACCGTACGTAGCTTGTGCTAATAATCAAGCCAATACTAACATCGCTTCGCAAACTTCAGCCTGTCCATTCCAGCTGCTCCCTCTCAACTTTAAGGAAGTTGACGATTCGCTCATTAATTTAGATTCCAAAAAAGCGTCAGGAATGATGGATTCGAACCATTTTTTCTAAAATGAGGCTACCCCTGTCTTAGTGCCCCCATTCTCCATATATTCAACCTCTCTGTTACCACTGCTACAGTTCCTTCTTGCTGGAAATCTGCCCACATCCTTCCCTTATTTAAATCAGGGGATCCATGCGATCTAAATAACTATAGGCCCATTTCAATCCTGCCTATCCTCTCAAATGTTTTCGAAAAATTGATTTATACTCCGTTAAAACACCACAGCAAAACCTACTCACTCTTAAACCCAGCACAATCTGGTTTTCGCCCTAATCATAGTACCATCACTGCGTTGGCCAAAGTTAACAATTACTGGGTCTCTGCTATAGATTCTAAAAAGATCATGGGTGCAGTCTTCTTAGACCTTAGTAAAGCATTCAACACCGTAGACCACAACCTAATAGTGAGTAGCCTTATTAAAATAGGTGCCACCCCATCCACCACTCAGTGGTTTAGTAGTTACCTCTCTGGAAAGACAGAAAATCAAAGCAGGTGGCCTGTTCTCTGCCTCCTTGCCAATTCCTAGGGGAGTCCCACAAGGCTCCATCTTAGGTCCTATCCTTTTCTTCCTATACATCAACGATCTCGATTCACATATGACCAAGTCAAATCTGCTTTTCTTTGCAGATGATATAATTTTATACACCTCTGGCTCTACAATGTCGGAAATTAGGGACGTACTCCAAGCAGACTTTGCCCAGCTTGAATATAATCTTATTAATGCCAAACTTCTCCTAAATGCCAAGAAAACCAAGGCCAAGATCTTCTCTTAATACCTCTTCTACCATCCCAAATATTTTATTGTCACCTCCTTAGGCAAACCATTGGAAGTCATCTCCAAATTTAAATATCTTGGCATTTGGTTAGACAACAAGCTCTCCTTTAACGTTCACCTTGATGACCTCTTCAGGAGATTAAAAGCCAAGTTAGGCTTCTTCTTCCGCAGCAATAGGTTTCTCTTTCCATTAGAGACCAGGATCAGGCTTGTCCAGGCCACAGTCCTCCCCCTACTCAACTATGGGGACGTAATTTACACCACTTCTGCAATCACTAACCTAAACATATCAGACATCCTCCATCATCATGCTCTGCGCTTTATTACAAACTCCCCATACCGAACCCACCACTGTGATCTGTATGCAGCTGTTGGTTGGACATCACTTACCTTTAGCCACACGCTTCATGCAGGTATCTGGACCCTAAAGCTTCTCCTGAACAAACTCCCGAGCTACCCAACATCTCTCATCCGCATCTCCCGCAGTGCATAGTCTCTTAGGAAATTGGAATTTATCCTCCTCAAAGTGCCTAGGACTCGCACCTCCTTTGGCAAACGCACCATATTTAGTGCCCTTCCAACCATCTGGAATCGGCTTCAATCCTCACTGAAACTAGCCAACACTGTCTCGGTCAACTTTCAAAAGGTAACTGCTTCTAAATTAAAAGAAACTTGCAGCTGTTCCTAAACTCCCTCCCCACCATTATTCCCGCCCCACCCTCCCAACTAACTGTAATCAGCTCTAGTCCCTATGGAATCCTCCTAGCCTTCGTGACCTTACTTTTTCTTCTATTTGCCTATGGTGGCCAATCAAAACGATCCCTGCATCTGTCCTCAAGACATTTCCCTGCCCTTACTTCTCTTCCCCTGTATTACACCCCCACTCTCTCTAGCCCTCTTCTTTCCCCCCCTTACCCTCATTTCTTTTTATCTGTTGGTTGACCCCTTATCTTTATCTATTTTTCTCCCACACACTCCTTCCAGCACCATAGTCCTCTAGCCCTATTCATGCCCCCCTTTTCCTCATCTCTTAACTCTTCCATCTTATTTTTACTTCTCTCTTCTGTAGACTCTACACTTTCCACCTCCAATGCCCCCCCCCAGGTTTTTGCTTCTTATACCTACATTGTCATGTCCTAATTGAGTATTATGTATCATATGGACCTAAACCGCACTTTTAAATTACTGTTATGTTTATTTATTATATGTATTGTATATTTGCCTGTATATATGCTCCAGGACCTCCTTGTGATTGAGCTTGCTCAACAGAGTTTTCCTGCAATAAACCTGAACTTGAAAATGTAGCCAGAGAGACTTAGTAAGAGGAAAGTAGCAGAAGGAGCGAGGAGTGGATTCATGTGCATAGGAAGCGTAGCAGTGGTGGGGTGAAGACAGGGAGGATGTGAGGTAGCACCTATGTGTAGTAGAGTAGTGGGGGTTGAGGGTGGGGGTGGGGGTAGAGGGCTGAGGAGGTTGAAGGTTGCCTTGAAAGGGTTGGCTGGGGTGGGAGAGGGTGGGGTAGGAACCAGCAGTGCACATTATGGTGATTAGGTAGGACATCGACAGAACTTGTCCAATTCAAAGTGGGAACGGAGGCCAGTTTTGAAGTGGCTGAGCTTAGCGCACTTAGTGATGGTGGTAGGTAGCTTACTGTACCACCTGGGACCTTGGGAGGAAAGGGATTTCTGGGCCAGTTTTGTATATTTAAATGGCATTAGGAGACCCCCTTTAGCCAAACTTCTAGTTTGTTTAGAAGGTTGTGCCTTCTTAAATAGTCTGCGCGTGGACTCATGCATCAGCCCTAGCACTGGATGTTTTTACCAGCATGCAGGTCTGGTATTGAGCTCTGAGGTGGAGCAGGAGCCACCAAGTCTGCTCATAAAGATCACATGTGTGAGTCGAGAGGGCAGCACCTAGAGTCAGATGACAGGTCTTATTAAGGAGAGTTCTTACTCTTTTGAGTGCCGTGTCAGAGCCAGCCTGATATATAGGAAGGCCGTAGTCGATGGGAGGATAAGACTAAGTGGCTCATGACAAGTTTCAGGGCAGCAGGGTGGAGACAGTTCAGAGCAGGGCAACCAAGATGGTACAGGGTTTGCATCACAAGGACAGGCTGAAGGACTTGAATAGGTACTCCCTGGAGGAGAGGAGGGAGAAGGGGGATATGATAGAGACATACAAGTACCTCAGGAGGAGGAACAAGGTGCTGGAAAACACTACTTTCAGAGGAAGAGATGTTGCAGGCCTGGGGTCATGGGATGAAATTGGAGGGAGGGAGGTTCAGAAGTAATGTGACAAAGTATTTCTACATGAAAAAGGTAGTGGACAAGTGGAACGCCCTGCCAGAGGAGGTGGGGGGGCTGAAACGACTACGGGATTCAAGAATGCATGGGATAGGCATCGGGAGAATCAGGGACACACCAGTTCAAGAGAGCTTGAAGAGGCAAAATTACATGCACAATTGCATGGACTAGGTAGGCCAAAGGCCTTATCTGCCATCAGTATATATGTATTAATGTAACTGACTTGCTCAGGGTCATACAATATGCAAGTAGGAGCTGAAGGTATTCAAACCCAGGTCTCCAGGTTTGCAGCTCAGTGCTCTTAAACACTACAATATAATGCCTCCTATCAAATGGGGTATGCACAAATTTACAAATTACAACAAACACATCAAATAGATCCATTATGATCAGCAATAAACACCCAAGTCAATGGCCACATGTATGAAAATCACCATTATATTGTACTGCATCACTTGCATCTGAATTTTACATTCTGATTATTAAATAAAATGAGCCCCACCTGATTTAAAGGGCAACAGTCAGCACTGAGAGCTATACCCCAAGTATGGGGCGGTCCCAATTTGCAGTTTGTGTGCAAAAAAGAAAGAAAAACAAGTTACTCATCTGTAATTACTGTTCTAGGGCGGTATATGGTGTACATCCACACTTCTGGCAGAATTCCTTTCCCTTGAAGACTTGTTGGAAGGTCTTCAAACTGGCTCCTCCCACCCACCCGGGTGGTGTCCTCATCAGCATCACCCCGTGACATCAGATCTGACCGGCTGGAAGCCAGATCAGGGTGCCACTTGCCAGGGGAGGTCGGGTGGGTTGTGTGGATGTACCCCATATACCACTCCTAGAACTACAATTACAGGGGAGTAAATTGTTTTTCTAGGGACGTGGATATGGTGAACTTATCCACACTTCTGGCAGACTCCTAACAGTTCTCCGGGAAGAAGGGGCAAGTCGCACAATCCCCATATTTACGGAAAAGAGACTGGAGAACCAAGGATCCCAAACTAGCATCCCGGCATGACTCGAGGTCGATGTGGTGATGGGAGATGAAGCTGTGTGCCGACCTCCAGGTAGCAGCCCTGCAGATCTCCTGGATAGGGACATCCCTGGAAGCAGCCACCAGGGCAGCAGTATGTCTGGTGGAATGAGCCCTGAGCCCTACAGGAGGCTCCCTACCAGTCAACCTATAGCAGAGGTCGATGCAGGAAACAATCCACCTGCCAATCATCCACTTTGCTGCCGGTTGCAGGTGCGGTTTCAATGTAGGTGACAAACAGCTGCTGAACATCTCCTCGAACTCTGCCCATTCAGCTCCTGTAATGGGCAAGCTCTCACCAAAGTATAGACCTGTTCCGACTTCTGAGGTGTGGTTGGTGAAGTACACCGGGAGACTGATCATCTGGTTAAGTGAAACTCAAGACAACCTTCAGGAGGAACTTCGGACTGGGGCAAAGGACAACCTTGTCCCTGTGGAAGACTAGGTAAGGAAACTCCACCGAGAGTGCATGGAGCTCACTGATCCTTCTGGCGGATGTGATGACCACCAAGAAGGTGGTCTTGCACAACAGATGTGGCATCTCACACCTGTGCTTCGGTTCGAATGGCTTGCCCATGAGCATCGCCAACACCAGCAGCAAGTCCCAAGGTGTTGGTGGTTCATGCATCAGAGGAGAAATGTGGTCAAGGCTCTTATAGAAGCACCTGACCACCTTCTCCTGTGCCACCATCAGCATAGCAGCTCACTGCCAGTATGCAGCAATGGCTGCCAGGTGCACCTTGAGGGTCACTGACCGAAAGCCCATCTGTGAGAGGGACCACAGGCAGTCGAGGATGCTAGCAACTGGACAGGACAAGGGGTTCACAGCTCCTAGCCTCAGCACTAAATGAAGAATCTCTTCCATTTGAAGGCATACCATTGACGAGTCGACTCCTTCTGAGAGGCCTCAACTACATGGAGGACCTCACTGGGAGACCCAGAGCCCGGAACTCTAGCTGCTCAGGAACCATGCTGTCAGGTGCAGGGACTGAAGGTCCGGGAGGTGGACCTACCCCCAAGAGAATAAGAGCAGGTCCAGGCAAAGTGGCAGATGCTGCAGAGGCCTGCTGTTGAGGCTGAGGAGATCAGGGTACCAGAACTGGCGTGGCCAGTAAGAAGCCACCAGCATCATCAATGCTTTGTGCCTCCAAGCTTTGAGCAGGACCTCGTGGATCAGAAGAAAGGGAGGAAAGGCATAAAAGGGCCTTGGCTCAGGGCCCTCAATGAAGCATCCCTCTGCAGCATTCCCCACTAATTGAGTGGGGCAGCACAACAGCCTCAGCTTGGCGTTCTCCAGGAGGAAAACAGATCCACCTGAGGGGTGCCCCACTGGGAGAACAGACTGTCCACTACCTCTTGATGACGGGACCGTAAATGAAACACCACGCCCACATGGCTGAGGGCATCTGCCAGCCGACTGGTCACTCCGGCCACGAGTGTCCAGCAAGTCGGCCTCCAGACTGAGCATGAGGGTCCAAATGCGGAGAGCTTCCCTGCACAGAGGTAGGGAGTATGTCCCACCCTGCTTGTTGAGGTAGTACATGGTGTCATATTGTCTGTCTGGACCTGGACGACCTGACCCCGAAGATGAGGAGCGAAGGCTGCCAGGGCCAGGCAAACAAGCCCAGAGCTCCAACAGGTTGATGAGACATTGGGACTCATCAGAGGACTAGAGGCCACTTGACCCTGTGTTCCTCCAGGTGGGCACCCCAGCCCATCGGGGGGATGTCGGTCATGAAAGCGACCGTCAGCTCCAGTTGGACAAAAGGGACTACTTTCTGAAGATGTTCCAGGACCAACCACCACTGAATGGCATCCTACACCGGCTGGGTCACCGTGACTGGCTGATCGAAGTGGCCTTGATGCTGAGACCACTTGTGGACCAGCCCCACAGAAAGAAGGGCATTCTTCAGCAGGCCAACAGACCACACTGGTGCAGGCCGCCATGAAGCCCAGGAGGCACAGGAAGTCCCTGGCAGGCAAGCTGCCCAACCTGAAATGATTGGGCAAGGAGGAAAGATCCTCCACCCTGTCCACCGGAGCCAAGCTCTGGCTCAGCAAGAGTCAAGCTCCATCCCAGTGAAGTGAATCATCACACTGAGGGTAAGAATTCCAACATGGCCTCACTGGCCAGGAGGCCGAGATGAAAGCAGGTCTCAGGGTCAGTTCTGGACTGCTCCACCTCCATCCTGAAGGGCCTGCAATCAGTAAATTGTCCAGGTACGGGTATAGCCGGAAGCCTCTGCACCTCAGAAGGCTGCCACCACTGCAATGCATTTAGCGAAGACCCTGGAAACTGAGGAAAGGCCAAAGGGCATGGCCTGGAACTCATAAAGGTCCCCTTCGCATGGAACTGAAGGAACCGTCAGTGGGATGAACAGATGGGGAACATGGAAGAAGGCATCCCGCAGGTCCAGGGAGCAGAACCACATGTTCTACTCCAGGGACGGAATGATCCAGTTCAGAGTGACCATTCTGAAGGCGGTGACTGCAAAATCTTTTCAGGTCGTGCAGATTCAAGATGGGTGCCAGCCCACCATCCGCTTAGGAACCAAAGTATCTGGAAACAAACCCAGGACTGACTGGTGGATCCGGGATATGAACCACCACCTCCTTCAGGAGCAGCTGGTGATGTCTTCCAGAAGGGCGGACACCATGTCCTTCTGAGTGGCATGCGCACGGCTAGGCGGGAAAACCTCGAACTTCAGAGGCAACCCCTGGCCGACCACTTACAACACCCACCTGTCTGTGGTAACAGTGGACAGGGCAGAAAGTAAGTGACAGAGCCGACCCCGACAGGAGAATCCAGGGAAGACAAGAAGGGCAGGGAGGGGATCCTCATCCCTGCCACGGGCAGGCTTGGATGCTGAGGCCAGGCCATGAAAGAATCTGTTGGACAATGTCGCCAGACTTCCAGACCACGGAAGCAACCGACTTAAATCTGGGACACCAGGACTGCTGGTGCTCAGCTGGGGTTGGGGAAGGCTTGGCTACAAGAGCAGGATGGTTTGAAAGGACTTTTCTGGGTTTGGAGCTCTTGTCCTGTGGGGCTGAGAGGTGAAGGAACCAAGGTAGCATTGGACTTCTTAGTCCTAGTCTGATGACCATCCACCCCAGGCCTGGAACATATTGATGCCCAGGAAGGGACATTCACCAGTTTGTGCTGGGAGTCCACCATAAAGGTCGAGATATGAGCAAAGCCCGTTGGCACATAGCTACAGCCGTGGCCAACGACCTGGTACAAGAATAACCGATGTCCAGGGCCATCTTTTTGTTTATTTATTTCTTTATTGAAATATTTCATCAGGAGGGCATACTGAACACAAGCTGGTCATCTCATGGTGCGGCCTGGGGGGAGGGGTTACATAGGGTTATGAAGGACGATCAGTTACAATTGTATGTGGGTAGTACAAAAGGCTCAAGGTAGTACACAAGTGCTGTTGGAGTAAAAAGGATGCGGTTAGGTTGTGCACACTGGTGACCCAGAAGGGCAGGTGGAGAAGAGAGGAGGGGGCAAGAACTGAATATGAGGAGAAGGGTAGCCATTCTCGACTTCCTCCTTCAGGATGTTGAGAACCCTGCTGGCAGGAATCGGCCAGAGGATGGCTCGCCAGATACTGGTCCTCCTCGGGCCTTGTATAGGCGGTCAGCCTCTTCGCCACTGCCAAGTCGAATGAGGACGCTCACGCAGCCTTGGTGATGTCCGCAGAGGTGTCCACCAAGGTGGCACACCACAGGCTTTTGGTCTTTCTGTCAAGGTAGCGGGCAAGGCGCTGTCTCTGGGTCGAGCTTCGGCATCCCACCCCATATTCTCCTGAATGTGCCTCATGATCTCCGCCAAGGAGGATCATCCGAGGAGACCTGGGTAGGTCGGTGGATCTGGGGAGGGAATGCTGATGGGAGGAGAAGATCTGGAGCACCCTGAGGTGTCAGATCTAGAATCCTCCGCAGACGTGGTATACCGCGCCGCCTGGGTCTCTAAGGCTAGGTGACCCTGAAGTGCATCTTGAGGGAGGTCTTCTCCTATCTGAGGATCTGCCCTAGGAGGAGGTGTTGGCCTGCGTGGTTGGTGACTGGCCCTACAGGCCTTTGGGCGGAGGAGGGGGCGTAGGCGGGTAGAAGGAGGGTGGAGGCGGAGCCGGAGTAGGAGGAGGGTGCGTGGCGACCACATCCTTCCTGATGGTGTCCCACCAGAAGGTAAAGAGCTCCTTTACCTCTGCCAAATTCAGGCCCGACGATGGGCCGGGCGCCGTGGCCTGTCACTGGGCTGGCGCCGGGTCCTCGGGCTCTCCCGCTGCGGGAAGGTTCCTGGGACCCGACGACCGGTGTCGCCCGCCTGGTCACCGGGCTGAGTGGTATCTCCTCCGATGATTCCTTCCAACCGACGTCAGCCGGCGATGGTAGTGCAGTCCTCCTCTCTGGGGTAGCCGTCGGTCCACTGGCCGACGCCCTGGGAGGCGAACGCCTGGCCGGGCGACGGGTGTCTTGTTGTCGCCGCCCCCTGGGAGTGCTGGTGATGCTTGGCCAAGCTGGTCTGGCGCCATTTTAGGGACATCAGGTCCTTAGTCTTACGAGGGACCGGGTCCGACCACACGGAGGCAGGGACATCAACCTGGCATCGGAGTCCCGATGGCGGGAGGAAGATTTGTGGCACTCCCCAGACTTAAGCAAGGCCTTAGAAAGAGTGGATGAAGCTGACTGCCTGAAGTCTTGAGAGGCTGCAGAGAGGATGAGCCGCTGGAGGATCTGACCTGAACCGGGGGAGGCTGAGATTGAGCTCTAGAAGGAGAGCGGTCTGACCGCGTGCCGGAGCTTCGTGAGTCCAAGGCCCTCGCCGGGGACCTGGGCCTTTCCTTCTCCCGGTGTTTGTGGGTCTTCCCTGATGACTGCCCCCCTGGAGGAAGGTTCCCTATGCATGGACTTTAGTTTCTCCTCCAAGAGAAATGCTTGAAGGGCCTTCTGGTGGCGGATCCTGGTGCGACTGTTGAAGCCCTGGCAGAAGGAGCAGGCCTTGGTGTCGTGCTCCGGGCCTAGACAATGCACGCAGGCTGAGTGGAGGATCCTTGAAGGGGATCTGTTTGCCGAGGCACTACTGATGGGTGACCTTCCAGAGAGGTGTCTGGAGAGGACATCAGATGAATCCAAATCCGTATTAGAAAGAGAGAGCGTCGTAGTTCTAAGTCATTGCATGCTAGAAAGTGACCGAGAGGCCGATGCTTGCGATGTCAACAGCAGGAAAAGAACTGATGATTGTGGGGGGATCGCCTCCTTATGTACTACGCCTGACGTCGGGGGCGAGACCGACGTCGGAGGCGGTCCCCGCTGAAGACTGCTAGCCAGAAAATTTCGCGTCTTGGCGCCTGACGGCTTCAGTCCTAATGCTGTAACCTGCTGCAAGAGCTGTATCTCGAAGTAAGATCAAGTACCGGCTGCCAGGAGTCAGCAGGGGAGGGAGAGGATTGAGCGTCCAGAGGACAGCTCTCCTCTCCCGGGAGGGAAGACTGGTGCTCCCGCCAAATGACTGCCCCCAGGTGGAGGCCAGAGAGTAGCGCAGATCTGAAGATGCCAGCGGAAGGGAGGGTGCTGCAGGACGTCCACAGACCATGCACGCCCTCAGGCTGTGTGCACCCCAGCAGGAGAATGGGAGAAAGATGGTGGAAAAACCCCTCCGGATGTAGGATGACGACCTGACCCTTTATTTATTTATTTAGCTTTTGTTGACCAGGTAGGTATACTAGACAAGTTATATGCCTAT
The DNA here is from genome assembly GCA_016271365.2 of Neoceratodus forsteri. Lineage (NCBI taxonomy): Eukaryota > Metazoa > Chordata > Ceratodontiformes > Ceratodontidae > Neoceratodus > Neoceratodus forsteri. The sequence goes on from CM057453.1 coordinate 1,401,847,922, forward strand.
TTTCAGGTACGACCCGGGAGAGTACAATGAATATACAGGTTCAAACAGGGTACATAATAACAAGAGAGGCAATGAACAGAGTCACAAAAGAGCTAGGTGAACATAGAGAGTTTACAGTAAGCAGTAATAAGTAAAATATATATACAAACATACAGAATAACTAGGCTGTCATTCAAAGGCAATAGCTGTAATTACACTATATGTGACGTTTTTACCAGAGTCACAGAAACAGATAATTCCTGAGCAGATAGACAATCACATCACATGCTTCCCAGAGTTAAAGGAGTAGGCAGCATCATTAGAGCCTGCAGGAGGGATCCCAGCACTGGGTGAGTCTAATTTAGAGACCTGGTTAAGGTGGCTTGGGATACCCACATGCAGAGGCCAGTTTCAAGTGCTCCCACAGGGAATTCCTGAGGCTGAAGGGGGAGGAACAAACGTGGTCAGGAAGGGAGTTCCATAGCCTTGGAGTGCACGTAGCAAAGTCCCTATCCCCCATTAGGGTATGAGTATAAGGAAGTTTGAGCACCCCAGGACCATGAGACCTGAGGGAGTAGGAGGAGGATTCAGCAGGCTTGAAAAGCTGCACCAGCCCCGGAGGGGTGCCGGTTCTGAGCACCTTTCCTAGGAAGCAGCCCAACCCATAGTTCAAGTGATTGGCAGGGGAAAGCCAGCCCAGTTTGTCGTATAATTTACAATGATGGGTGAGTCGTGGGGCTGCCAGGGCAAAGCAACAGATGTTGTTGTAGGTCGTGTTCCACTGAGCAAGGTAGACCTTGGAGGCGTTAGCTAACAGGAGAAGGCCATAGCTAAGCGAAGGGAGCAGCACAATTCTGGCCAACGCCAAACGAGCGGTAGACATCAGATTTTTCTTTGCCCTGTAGGCAAGGCCCAGTTTAAAGCTCTGCAAACATTTAGGATGTGACACCCCAGGTTGAGTTGGGGGTCAGGTGTCACCCCAAGGTATTTTATAGAAACTATGGTTAGGAGGGGAGCACCATCCACACCACTGACACACAGAGGGGCAGAGGAGGCCTTGATCTTGGCTAATGACCCAAAAAGTATGGCCTGAGTTTTTTTTAGGTTGAGGACCAGCTTGTGAGATGTTACCCAGGACTGAATATTCTTAAAATCCTCACTCAGCTGAAGGTTGAGAACCCCAATGTCCCAGGAATGTGCAAGTATGACTAGATCTGCATAAAGGGTGGCGCTATAGTTGGAAGCAGCAGCAGGGAGGTTGTTAAATACAGAGAAGAGAAGGGGCCCCAGAACTGATCCCTGTGGGACTCCAGAGGTCACCAGAGTGGGGTCGGAGAAGACATTGTTGAATTTGTCTGCTGTAGTCTTTTGCAGGCTCCGCACCCAGACCAGGAAGGAAAGTGAAGTCCCAGTGATTCCAGGGTGACGGGCTGGAAGGGTCAGTCAGAAGGGGGCAGCCAGAGACGTGAAGGAGAATAAAATGTATATAGAAAAAACAAGAAAACTTTGAAAGAAAGGTTTGCCTAATGATGCACGAAGTCCTAAGCAGAAGCCACAAAGGAAGCGACCTGTTCTTCCAGCAGAAAGAAAGATGTGATGTCATGGGGCAGAGTGGGGGACACCCTAGGTTGTGGGAGGAGCTTAAAGACGTCTGGCAAATCAGCTGCTCCAGTGGAACTGTCAGAGTGTGGATAGTGAACTGTATCTATGCCCTGGAACAGATGGGCTCCCATGGACCTTCTGGGTATAAGCAATCAGAATGACAGCCCTGTCAGAGGGCAGAAATGCCCTGCTAATAGTTGTATCAAATAAGGTACCCAGGAAATGAATAGTCTGACAGGAGGCCAGGCCTATGTCCTGGTAGTCACGGTGCTCCCTAAAGTGCAGAAATAAATGCATGGCACGGGACAGTGTATACCGAGTCAGGCTTCTCAACTCTACTTTCAGAAGCTAATCGAGATAAGGGAAAAACAAAGAATCCCTCCCTTCTAAGAGAAGCAGCAACCACCCTGAAACACCTCATAAAAATATGAGGTGTGAATGGCAGTAAACAGGAGGACACAGAATTGAAAATGTTCCCCTGCCAGGAAAAAACAGATATTTCCAATCACATTTCCTGATTTTGATATGGAAAGAGACATCCTAAAGTTCAGTAGCATACAGCTAATCCCCTTGCTGTAACATAGAGATGAGGGCTCAGAAACACAGAAAATGATGGCAGAAAAATACCCATGGTCCATCCAGTATGCCCAAGTTCCCCATTTAGCCCTGGAACCTACTGTCCCTCCAGGGTCCTAGCCCTCCTCTACCTCTCCCTCATTCTCCTCCCAGTTTCTGCCGCCCTGAGAAAGCACTATACTCTTCATTCTGCCCTAATTGTGTCTGAAACCACCAACAGATGTTGCACTTATCACTTTAGCTAGTAGACTGTTCCACAGCTCCACCACCCTTTCTATAAAATAATACTTCCTCATGTCTGTCCTAACCCACCCTCCTGTTAGTTTCCACTCATGCTTAAAAGGACATCACACAAAACTTACTGTTATCAATGAATGTGTTCGTAGATCCAGATCAGGTCTTAGGTCCCCAATCCATTTTGGAATCAGGAGATACACGGAGTAGAAGCCGCTCTTCTGCTCAAGACCTAAAATGGGATAAAAATACCCCTTTTTTCTAGCACAGAAAGTAATTCTTTTTGCAAAACCAGCAGGTGTTCCAGGGGGAAAGATATATTTGGTGGAGAGTGCACTGTAGGGTAGATAGTAATTGCAGTGCATAGCCATGTTCAACGATATCAAGGACCCATTTACCCATAGTAAATTCCTTCCATTTTGATAAGTGGAAGGAAATCTTGCCTCGCCCCCCCAAAATATCTGCACTTTTGGGGGCAAAAGCCAAAACAGAAGATAGCAACATGTGGACCTTGAGTAGAAAATCAGTGTCTTGAAGGCTGATCATAAGTCCGGTAGCATCAGGAGCTGAGAGAGAGATGAAAAGCATTTTTCTTGGTCCTCGGCCTCAGCCGGGGTCCAGGCTTGGAGACTGGCTGGGACCTCAAGAGGACAGGTTATTTCAAATGCTTCCCCTCACCTGATAAGCTACGTTTTGTGGATGAGGCAAGGAAACAGCAGAGCAGGAATCCTGTGGATCAAGAAGGGAAGATCCACCAGGGCCCAGAAAGAACATAGGGGTATTCTTCCAGGTATAGAATGTCTCCTCCTGCTACATTTGGTATACTGGAGGCAGGACCATGGGAGGAGGCGATGCAACCTCCAGGCAGTTAAAGATATGTTCTGCATTTTGACCTTCTGTCACCAACCCCGACATCTCAGCAAGACTGAAAGGGTAACAAGAGAAATCAGAATTAGATGGGTCCTAGACCACTTTATGTTGTCCCCCCACCCCACCCCAGTAGAGGCATATGGAAAGCAGGTCTGACATGAACATATCCTCATTTCCATCAGTGTCCTCCAGTATTCTTTCAATAGCAAAAGATCTCTATAAAGACCACAACTGACAACGCTTTCAGCCACAGCGGTAAAGAAGCCATCAATGGAGGCTGTTGCAATGCTGTAGAAAAATGAGTGCATACCCAAAGTTCTGCCAACAGCATCATACCGCACCTGGAAGGCCCAGTCGATGAAGCCGCAAGTATCAGCAAAGATAAACCTTGTGCCGAACTCTGCAACAGACTCCACAGGAGAATGTGCCTGACTCTTCTGAGTGGAGTAATACCTGCTAGGGGTCTGCGATGGTCTCAGTGTCGATGCGAGACCGATGAGTGATGAGTAGCAACATCATCCACATTAGGTACAATAACACCAGAGCCAAGCCCCAACCTTGATGTCCCATGGACAGTCTGGTAGCTAAGATCACCGCTGAAGCAGATGACACTGAGGACTTACCAGATTCTTAATAGGAACAGCTGCAGGAGATCACTGAGAGCCCCAGTGATGGCAGAGCCCGCCACTGTTGCAGAGGTTCGACGGAATGTTCAACACCAAGACCAGCCCAGATTTAATTTCCTTGGCCTGGGATGTCATCTTATGGTTACTGTACAAGATGGGCATCAAAATGATCCAGCTTCGTCGCTATGGCCTGGAAAGAGGTAGCTTGAAATCTGGGTTCATTTACTTAGACCAGGATGAAAAGAAGTAAGACTTTAAAAAACAGTTAGCAAGAACACTTGGGCAGTCGACAACAGGATGAAACCCATAGTCGATTATTTTCGAAGAAAGATCCAAAACAGTAAAAAGTGATGGTGCTGCTTACTCTGCAGATCAGACAACAATTTGACGGTGAAGAAATGAAGAGCTATGGGGTCACCCACGATTATTTAGGCACGGACTTTGCATGTCAATGTGGACAGCCCCCAGCTAGCAAATGTTTCAGAGTGGTCCTGACGCCGACATCTTACAGTTCCAGAGGTGTGACCCAATTTTGGGGGTGTTCTACATGAAGATCTTGATTTTTTTTTTTTAAACTTGGAGTCCGGTCAATATAGATTCATCCTATCAATATTGTTTCAATCTGGCAATACACTGGAAATGCACTTCTACTATATCGATACTAATAATGTACTTCCACCCTATTTTCAGCTATAAATAATTTTAGTATATTTATATAGTGTAAATATTCTTATTCTATAGCAATATAATACATTAACACTATAAAGAAATGTTAAGATGCTTTTTCAACATTTTCAGATTTTTTGTTTATACAGAACTAAAACAAACAGCAACGGTATGATGTTGGTTACAAAATGTATTTCCAAAATAGTCTCATCACATAACATAAAATCTCAATTTCCGCCTCAGGTTATTACTTCAAAAGCATCAGAAGATAAAATTATTGCATACTGTACACTGCACTACAGCACAGTACACCAGAGTTCAGAAGTAGTATCAGGCCTCCCTCTTCCCAAGCTGGAGCAGAGTGAAAGCACCAGGTCCCGAGGGAGGAGGCACATTGCTAAAGAAGGAAAACTTACTCACCTTAGTAATGTTGTTTCTTCTAATGGAGTCTTGCTATATTATGACAATTGCAGTTTGTGCCAGCCTTAGAACTGCTTCGGAGGTGAAAGAGTTAACTTCCATGCCAGGCATGGAACTTGGAGCGCGAGCTCTGTTAGAGAAGCTCTGTCTGTATAATTTCAAACTGAAACTGTCAGATCTTTACGAGCAAAACTCACTAAGGTTCTGTGTGGAAGCTGTAAACCTACACTAGCCAACTGGCTACTTAAATATTAACACATTTTCCTGGTCCCAACACCAAGACTCAAGTCAGGGGACCAGAAAATAAGATAAGATAAAACACAACACCCAAACACCCCAAAAAGAAGGGGTGGAAAACACAAGATGGGCATCAATAAGTGCCAACACTGGACTGCCCACCCCATCCCCAGAGTAGAGGTTCTGAGAGGGGCAGGCTGGGGGGGGTCATAATGTAGCAAGACTCCATTAGAAGAAACAACATTACTAAGGTGAGTAATTTTTTCTTCAAACAACATGAAGTCTTGCTATATTATGACAATTCAGACTACACAGCAGTACCTCCATGGAGGAGGGACAGAACCTGCTTAGGAAATAGGGCTCTGAAGCACAGCTGTTCCTAAATCGAGAAGCCCTCCCTGGCCTGGATGTCCAGGGAGTAATGCTTAGTGAAAGTATGCATTGCTCCTTCAAGTAGCTGCTTGACATATCTCTAAGATAGGGATGTCCCTGGCCGCAGCTAGGGACGCAGCTATACCTCTGGTAGAATGTTCTTATTTATTTTTTTTTATTTATTTTCTTATTTATTTCTAAGAATCAGTTTACAACCTTGAGCCAGAGGCTCAGATCCAAAGGTACTTTTGTCACATAAAGACATACATTGTGTTTTTGGTTACATAGCAAAGATTTGCAAAACAATATATGCTCAACAGAGGCGCCACGTCACACTGTGGTCAGACAAATACAATTGGGTACAGGGTACATGTAATTGATAACAGGTGTTACACAAGTTGGTATCAAGTGAGCAATCTGGTTGGTAAACACTGAAACAGCTGGCACTGGCCAGGTTAAACATAGGCATGGTGTACAGGGAAGTGGTGGAGGGGATGGTTAGGTGGAGAGCTGCCCGGGGGGCATTGTCAAGAGAAGCAGAGGTGGAGGCTATGTTCAGAGACAGGAGCAGTTACGAGTGCTGAAGATGTGGTTCCGAAGGGTGGTTTTGAACTTGGAGATGGTGGTGGCATTGGTGATGGGGCAGGAGAGAGTTAAACCAGGTTGGGGCTCTATAGCAGAAGGACCTCTGGCAACGGCTGGTTCTTGATCTGGGGACTTTAGAGTGGTCTTGTAGGAAGACCATGTTGCAATAGTGGGAGGCTCTGTGGATGGATGCCACATCTCCCAGGGGGAGAGCCCGAGTAGGGTTTTTTGTGAGGAGACAGGTTTGGTATTGGAGCCGCTCATCCAGAGTAAGCAGATTAGCCTCGACATACAGCTGACAGGTGTGTGTGAGCCTGGGGCACCAGTAATCAATCTGCAGGCTTTATTCAGGGTTAGTGAATTTTGTTGAGTGCAGTGGTGTCGGCAGCACTATATACTGGTAGACCATAGTCTACAAGGGACAGAACGATGATGTAACAGCTAGCCGGAAAGTTATTTGGGGAAGGGCAGGTTCTATGGCGGAATAGGATGCCGCCGTGTGTTAGTGGTGGATGTTAGGGGTGTCGATGTGGTTGTGAAATGTAGGGCTGAGTCAAGGTAACCCCAAGGTATTTGTAGGAGCAGACTTGTTCCAGTGGCTGATTGGTACTTGGAAGGATATAGTGGGTGGTTGCTAGCTTTGTCTTGGGGTGGAAAAGAGCATAGCTTTGGTTTTATTAAGATTGATGACGAGTCTGGCCCATAAACCAAGCCTCGCACTGTTGAAAGACTGCTGTAGGGAGTCCTGTAGGGAGATGGGATTGCGGTGGGTGGCAAAAGGACAGCGTGCTGCAGACAGTAATTTTGCCAGGGCATGCACTGGGCAGGGTGTTCAGATAGAGCGAGAAGAGAAGGGGCCCAGAATGGAGCCTTGGGGGACCCCAGAGAGAATGGATGGGTATCGGAGAGTGTGTTAATTTTACACACTGAGATCGAAGTGTCAAGATAGCTAGCCATTTGCTGCCAGGGGGCCAGCTGAGAGACCAGTGTGGCAGAGTGCATTCAGCAGAAGTGGATGGGAGACAGTGTCGAAGCCTTTGAGAGGTCGATGAACACTGCACCAGCTAGGGAGCTGGTATCCAAGGAGGAGTGTAGAAAGTTGGAGAATCTATAAGGGCAGTGCTGGTACTGTGACCCGTGATGGAAGCTATGTTGCTCTGGGCATAAAATGTTATGCTTAGCCAGATAATCAGTGATTTGAATGGCCACCACTTTCTCCAGGGCTTTAGAGAGGGAGGGAGGATGGAGATTGGCCGGTAGTTGTTGGCCAATGACCTGTCGCCCCCTTTATGAATAGGTGTGATAATGGCTGTTTTCCAAGCTGTGGGGAATTGTCCCAGGCAGAGTGACTGGTTAATTAGGCAGGTGAGTGGGGCAAGGACTTCATCTAGCACCAGCCTGAGGATGCTGGGGTCCAGTGAGTCACTGCCGGGATTGTTGCCATTGAGAGCTTTGATTAGGATGGGTCTGGCTTCCCGGGTGGAAATCTTTCGCAGGTGGAAGCTGGGGTGCTGGAGGACAGGGGGAGGTTGGCTGGAGGCGGTCAAGAAATTACTAGGGAGGACTGAGCTAAGGTCAGTGAAAGTGGTGTTGAACCAGTTAGCTATGGTGGCAGGCTCGGTGGAGGTGCTGCATTTCTAGTGAGCTGATGGGGCAGGGGAGCAAGCTTACCATTAAGTTGCTTAATATTATCCCAGAAGGTCCGGGCTGAGCCCCAGGAGGAGGTAAGGGAGACCTGGTAATGGTCTGCCTTGGCTTTCCTGATGGCCCATGAGCACTTATTCGGGCTGCATTGTAGGCTTGCCTATCAGACAGACGACCTGTTTCAGTGGGCAGGTGCCAGAGGTTATCCCGGTTTCTAAGTAGTTGTAGGAGGGCCGGGCTAACCCAGGGTGCTGCCCATTTTTGACTGGATTTTGTTAAGGGTGCAAAGAGATCACAGGCCATGTTGAAGGTGTGTGAGAAGAAGGCGAGGGCAGTGTCAATGTTGGTTGCATGCTGAATGAGGGACCAGTTTATCTGGGTGAGGAGTGCTTAAGTTTTTTCAGCCCACCAGGCGGAGGAGCCTCATGGAGGGTGGTCTGGGCTTTGGGTTTGGGATTGGGGCTACCCAATGAAATAGGATAGGGGAGTGTCACTTAGGAGTCTGGGAGGACCTGGATGTTTTTGATTTTATGGGGTGGGTTAGTTATAATAACATCCAGAAGGGTGCTGGTACCACTCTTAGGGTTAAGTCGTGGGCTGGGTGACAGTTGCGCCAGATCTTGGGCGGCAAATGAGTCTCTGGTCGTGGATGAGGAGGTGCTGAGCCAATTTACATTAAGGTCCCCACTAGGATTTGTTCTGCCTTATGGTGGAGGGTGGCCAGGTAGCCCTCAGGCCTGAAGGGGAACTTCCCAGTTTTGATAGCAAAATTGATACAAGAGACAATCCACCTGGCAATGATCTCTTAGTGGCAGTTTCCTTTCCCAACCTCACCATAAGTGAGAAAGAGTTGGAGGAGTCAAACCTGTGACCTTAGTCCGCTCCATGTAGTAACTAAGGGCCCTCTTAACATTTAAACTGTGTAGCTTCCTCGCCAGAGGAGGAGTGGTCAGTGAAGAACACTGGAAGAGAAATAGATTGATTAAGGTGGAAATCTGAAACCACCTTAGGCAAAACTTCCTGTTAGTCCTGAGGACTACCTTATCCCTGTGAAAGGAGATAAAGTCAGTCTCCACTGACAAGCTTGTAACTCACTTATGCGCCTGGCAGAAGTGAGTAGCTACTAGAAACACAGTTTCCAAGTCGATTACTTAGGCTCTGCCAAGACAGAGGTCCAAAGGGGTTGAATCAGCTGAGCAATGCAAACATTAAGATCCCAGGCAGGGCAGGGTCCCTGAAAGGCTGATTGGTATGAAGCAATCCCTTGAAAACTTGGAAAATACAGGGTGAGCAGAAAGAGAAGAGGGCTTCCTGCTGAAATGAAAGCAGAGACAGCTGCCAAATGCACTTTCAGGGTAGCTGGTCTCAGCCCCAAAGAATTTAGATGGACCATATAGTCCAAGACAGTGGGCAAATCGGCAGATTCTGGGAAATATGCTTCCCAGAGCACCATATGGAAAACCTTTTCCATTTAGAGTTATAAGTATTAACGAAGGCTTCTAGAAGCTTTAAATTCCGAGAACACCTTGAGAAAGGTGTAGGTCAGCAACTTCTAACCCCTCAAGAGCCAGGCCTTGAGGTTGAGGGATTTAAGACTCGATACCAAACTCTCCCTGGGCACAGGTTAACAAATTGTGGTTCCTGGGGAGACACAGGGGAAGATGGACTGCTAAGGACAGAAGGAGTGGGTACCAGGGCTGTCTGGCCCAATCTGGAGCAATCAGAATCATCTTGCAGGGTTGAGATCTGATTTTGACTAGCACCTTGAACAGGAGAGGAAAGGGGGAAGGCATAGAGGAACTTCCCTTCCCAATCGAGAAGGAAGGCATCCAGGGGGACTGAGCCCAACACTGGGGGCCTGCAACAAAAAAGCGGAAGTTGATGATTGTCTGGGGCTGCAAAAGATCTATCTGAGGGTGCTCCACCTGGCAAAACTAACCCCAGTATTTAGGGGATCCAGTGACCATTCGTGATGGCCCTGGAAACTTGCTGAGAGCATCTGCCAGGACATTGTCCTTGCCTGGGCGGTGAACTGCTATGAGGGAGGTGTTCAGGAATAAGCCAGAGACCACAACTTCATTGCCTCAGTGCACAAGGTCAAGACCGAGTGCCCCTTGTTTGTTGATGTACCACATTGTAGTGGTGTTGTCTGTTCTGACCTGTACCACTTTGTTCTGAACAGATGCAGAAAAACCTGAAGTGCTAGAAAACAGCTCTGAGTTCCAACAGATTGATGTGGAGCAGAGATTCCTGAGAGGACCACAATCCCTGGGTGGAGAGGTTGCCATGTGAGCTCCCCCATCCCAAAAGGGACGATCTGTAGTAAGGGTCAAGGAGGAGATTGAGGGATGAAAGGAACCCCTTGTCTCAGGTTGCTCTGATCCTGCCACCACTGTAGGGCCTGGATCAGGTTCGAAAGCTACTGGGATCAACTAGGATAGGGATCTCTTCTTTGAGACCAAAAGGGCTCTCAAATGGAACTGAATGTCCCTCATCTGAAATCTTGCTCCTGCACTACAGCTGTGGAAGCAGCCATGTGTCCTAGGAGCTGTAGAAAATGCCTTGCTGGTCGAGAAACCTGCAGGGTGAAGGAGGAGGCCAGGGCCACCAGAGTCCTTACTCTTTCTAGGGAAGGAAGGCTCTGCCCGCTTGTGTCCAGTTCTGCGCCCTGAAGGTGAGTAGCTGGACAGGTTCTAGAACTGACTTTGGAAGATTGAGAAGAAAACCTAGAGAGGTAAGCAGCTGCTGGTAACCTGCAGGTGTGATTTGATCTGGTCTGGAGACTGACCACAATGAGCCAGTCGCCTAGGTAGGGAAAGATGGCAATCTTTGCCTTCTTAAGTGAGCAACTGCTACCACCAGGCATTTTGTGAATACCTTGGGGCAGAGGTAAGGTCGAAGGGCATTGCTCTGAACTGATAATGGCCTGAGGGCAGTTCGAATCTGAGGTACTTTCAGTGGGAGCTTCTGATAAGAACATGGAAGTAGGCATCTTTGAGGTCCAGGGAAGCTAGCCAGTCCCCTGGCCTTAGGGAGGGTAAAATCATTCCCAGAGTCACCATTTTGAATTTTGGTTTTAAAAGGTGCTTGTTCAGATATCTTAGGTCCAGGATGGGCCGCCATTCTCCTGTCTTTTTTGGGGTAAGAAAGTACCTGGAGTATAGTCCCTTGCCCTGGTGTAGGGGAGAAACCCTTTCTACAGCTCTGAGAGCAAGGAGGGTTGAGACTTCTGTTTCCAAAGCAAGAGTCTCTAGTGGATTTGCAGGTGGAAAAGATCTGATTCTCATCTTTGGAAATTTTTTGAAGCTGAGAACCAGTCCCTGGCTTACTACTTCCAGGACCCACTTGTCTGATGTTATAGACTCCCAGTCCTGGACGAAGTAAGCCAGCCTGCCCCCTACAGGTAATGGAGAATCGGCCCTGGGCATCCCATCAGGGTGCCTGTTTGGCAGGGGCTTTAGACTGAGGGGTGGGAGCAGGCCTGCTCGTACCCCGTCTGCCTCTCCCTCTGAAGAACCCCCTCTGAACATAAGCTGAAGAGGAGGACTGGGCTTGGTAAAAAGGCCTGTGAAAAGGCCTGCCCCTGGGGGGCTGCCTCTGAGGAGTGGCTTGCCTTTCCTTGGCCTGTGCACTCCTATAAGTGGTTCTATATTCATCCATTTTCTTCATATAATTCTCTGTTTGCTCCCCAAACAGAGAATTTCCCACCACAGGAAAATCCATGGCCTTAGCCTGGGTATCCTGTAACAGACTAGTACACCTGAGTCAAGCCAATCTACGAAAAGCCACAGATGTAGCCATGACTCTTGAAGATACGTCATTAGAATCCACTGCAGCATGGAATTGCACCTTAGATGCCTCAATACCATCAGCAGCCACCTGTTCCAGCTACTTGGCAAGCTGGCCAGGGGCCTGTTTGGCTAAAGCCATGACAGTATCCCATCTGGATTTCTGGTATCTTGCAACATAGGCCATATAATTTTCCTGTCTGAGTCCCAAGGACGCTGCCATGTATTGTTTTTTAGCCATGGCATCAATCCTTCTGGAGTCCTTGTCAGGAGGGTGTGAAGCCAGGGGAATATTAGCCTTATCACAGGCACTACCCCAACATGGCTGCATTGCTGTGAAATAAACTCTGTATTAGGACCTGACAAAGTGTACCTCCTGTCCATCTTTTTATCCACAGGAGGCACAGAATTAGGAGCTTTTAAAATTTTTATTGTTTGTTTCCTAAAGGATTTATGTAAAGGAATAGACAACCTCCTGGACTCTGGGATATCCATCATCTCCACATAGTCAGGCTCCTCTTGCTCATCCACAGCTTCTCCAAAGGGAGCTGGAGGGTTTCAGCAACTTTTATAAAACAGAAATGAGAAGGGACCCAGAAAGCCTAGGGGAGACTCTCCTAAAGGTCTGTCTGGGGAGATGTCCGTTCAATGGGCACATCCAGACTTTCAAAATCACATTCACACTGTTCATAATCATCTCCCCTCCTCCGGTTCATAAAACTCCTATATCATATTCTTGAACCAGTGGAACCGCCAAACCGACCTTTACTAGATAGTGGCGGTTCGGACGGAACCGGGAAAGCAACTGGACAATTTGGATCGCTTAGCATCTCTGCAGCAGTTGGAGAAATAATTTTGACTCCACACTCTGCTGATTTTCTAGTTCTCTTTGCTGGAACTGGCTCCTCTGAGTCAGCTTTTCGTTTGCCCGAAAGTCTTGCCCTGGTCAGAGGGTTCTTCCCTCCGTTCGGTTGGCAACCGAACCGGGCTGGCCATCCGGTCAGAGGACTTTTTGTCTCTCGCCCTGAGCCTACCAACTTCTTATCTAGGGTAGCTGCAGGGAAATTCTTGCAAATCTAGTAGTCTGCATTGAGGTGGTCAAACCTCAGACAATAAACACATGTGGTGTGGGTCAGCTTTGGCAAAGGCTTCCCCACAGACACTACAGTGTTGAAACCCAGTGGGCCCGGTTTTTCTTTTGGGTTTCTCAGACATAATGCCAGCCTAACCAAAAACTTGCCCTTTTCCGGCAAATGCCAGGCAAGACACCCTTATCGGTTCCCAACCATGTCACGGGTCGTGGAAAAAAACGTAATGAAATCCGGTTTTTTTAGAACCGATAAGAACCGGGAACCGCACTCTAAATGAGTTAAAATGATTTTTGAATAATGTTTTAAAACAACCTGATCAGTTCAAACCGAACCGATAACACATTTACAAGTTCCACACAGAAAAGTAAAACCTGTCTATTACTTACAATACCACAGACAGAGCTTGAACTGACCGTTTATGTTAAAATAAATATAATCGCGGTTGAATTAACGAGAAAACACTTTTTAACCGAGAAATGAACCGAGCAGTAGGAGGAATCTCCGAGCGACTGTTCAGTGAGGCGGAGTAAAGAATCTGACAGTTTCAGTTTGAAATTATACAGACAGAGCTTCTCTAACCGAGCTCGCACTCCAAGTTCCATGCCTGGCATGGAAGTTAACTCTTTCACCTCCGGAGCAGTTCTAAGGCTGGGACAAACTGCAATTGTCATAATATAGCAAGACTTCATGTTGTTTGAACACTCTCTGCTGCCAGTTTTTGAGTAGGTTTGGTGTAGGCTTCAGAGATACATAGACAGTGTCAACAGATAAGGGCCTATGGCCCACCCAGTCTGCCCATTTGAGCTTGTAAGTTCAGTTTATGTTTTCCTAGAAGTCTGTTGCCCCTTACCCCTGACCTCCAGAATTCCTTTATGTCTATCCCAGAGGTGACCTAACTGTGCCCATCACAGTCAAAATGCAGTGAAAGTAGAGGGGAGGCAGGGCCAAACAAGGGGAAGGGTTTTAAAAAAAAAAAAAAAAAAGTAGAACTTGGGCCACTCAATGGCCCAGCACTAGCACAATGTGTTACTATGCCTACAAGTTGGGTCTGAATGCAGATAATGGGATGTCTAGGCGATAAAGAAGCTACCTGGGAACAGCACCTGCCAGCAGCAGCATGTCACAGTCCAGTGAGATTTGGTGGTGCGCACGTCAGCAGCAGTGAACCAAAATGATGGGCCAAGAACCTTGCTCCTCCATCAGGGGCATCACTGTAAGAGGCTTAGGATAACCCTCATGCTGTAGACGTCACCGGGGGAAGAGGAGGGAATCAAGGTCAAGGGTGCAGTAAGGAGGAAGAGTGGCAGCTGCCTAGATGGAAGTATCACTACTCCCAGATTCCACACTCTCCTTGCCGCTCCCACACCTGAATGTGCTTCACCACGGAGGGGAGTCTCCCTGATGACCTCACTATGGGACAGGTCCAGTTACACGAAGGCAGCACGTCCCACTGCCATCTCAGAGACCAGGCCACATGTGCAAGCCATTGGTCCCACAAAGGGGCCAGCTGAGGAAGGTGCAGGCCATTAAGCATTCACGCATACCATGACAGCAGATCAAGGAGCATCCCTGCTATCAGCTGTGAAGACAGCCTTTAGACCAACCTTCCATCGTGGGGGGGGGATGGGGAAGACAAGAAAAATTAACAATCAATCAAATGTTCAGCAGAAACACACATTTTATATTATACAATGGCAATGAAATTTCCTGCACTCTGATTGGTCAGTGTGTGCCTCGGACAGTGATGATATTAAGCTATAACATCACTGGATTAAGTCCAGGCACACACATCTGACCACATAACACAAATCATGGTACCAGTCCTAGAGACACCGCTTAATCCCTCACACTTACCGCCGGCCAGCCGGCCCCCCCCCCCCTCCATTTTCGTAGCCTGTCACATTAACAAGCAGCACCACAATTCAGTAGCAGAATAAGACAAACAAATTTGTTGGCAGCATTGCAGATCGAAAAGCGAGCTGGTTTCAGAATCTGCGCTTTTGACCGACTGCACACAACTTCAAAATTCTCGCTTCCTCCCTCGCCTACATCGCAAATAAAAAAAAAAAAATAAAACCACATAAAAAATACCAGCCTCCAGTCAGATTAGCAACTCTTAGTTGCTTACCGTGCTCCACAGCTACTTTCCACGACATTAAAAAGCGAAAGTAAGGCATAAGCAGAAACGGCATTTCAACGTCCCTCGCGTCACATAAAAGAGCGTCAATGACAAGCGCTTCAGCATTCTCCACACAAGATCAGCCAAGCAACAGCGCCACCCAGTGGTACAAAAAATAGGGATTACTTTTTTAAATGTGTACTTACCCTACATAAAATGTAATAAAAATAAATAAAAAACATACTTTTTCTTTTTTTAACACACGAAGCCATTATAGAATAGTATAAGCACTAGGATGTGTGTTATCAGACATCCGCTACCCTAGGAGAAGCACTGGTCACTGTGGCTTCCAACCCACCCCAGGAGTGACGTTATTACACGATAACACACACCCTGTCGTGCCTTATTGCTTAAATATCACATTATCACCAAGTTCTAGTATTGCACTTATTAACCCTCCACATTTACTAAAAATATTTTAAGGAGTATGTAGTCAGACATGAAAAAGCTAAACCATATGACTTGCCTGCAACAGCCTGTCTCTGGATTTTGCTTGGTGTGGTTAAGGAAAGTCTGGTGCTTAAGCTCCAAGAAACAATGCATCTGACCTGAAGCCACAGATCTCTGGGATTCTCAATGACCTGAAATTTGCTAGTGGGAAAGTTCGTGAAAGTACTGCAGGTGTGGAGCTTGAACAACAATCTAAATCAGTTCAAAACGTATTTACACAGGGCTTCTCCTGCAAGACGCTGATGCTTCAAAGCAGGGCCTGCCAAATCTCATAGCCCAACGTCTGAGACAACCACTTTTTAACTGAGGACAAGCAGTCAGACATGTACTGCTTGTCCCATGGACTACCAAAGTGCTGAGTGCAGGGTTTTTGTACCTGTTTTCCCTCGCCAGCCACTAGATATCACCTACGCTTGCATTCCACATCACAGCCCGTCAGTCACCTGATGTCCGCAGTCTTGCCATGTGGCAGCCTGCCCTGGCACTGCTTGGAGGTTGCAGCCCGACTGTAACATTAATGAGCACTCGCACTCGGATCAAGCACGGCACGGGGCACGAGCACAGTCAGCAAGAGAGGCACCTCAGAGAAACGCGATTGGTGATGGCTCAACACAGCCAGACTGACAGGCTAGGCTGCGTATAGCGGAGGGTGGACTGCCTGTCAATCCTGGCTATTGGCCATCGCGCTTGGAGGCGGAGCTGGGAGTGTCAGCAGCTTGGCGCACGTTTGAAGAGGTGCCATTTCGCTACTGACACTTTCAAAGGAGGGACACATTACATTTGCTCCACAGTACTCTGTCGTCATTCATAGCAGCATTCAGTAGCATTTGATGGCTCGCACTGTGTATTTGGGGCACGCCACCAACACACTCTAAATATAAATATAAAATGCTTGTTTGGCTACCCTGCACTGGAGGAAACCTAAAAATAATATATAAAAGGCATTGGGACTGAGGGAGCGGAACTTAATTGGGATCTGAAGTCTGGGGGGGAGGGGGGACGGAGAGAACGTGGGTTTGAAGGACAGAGGACTATACTGAAAGATGTCTATCCTGGGAACGGTTCTGTCTCAATATAATCTGCAAAAATATTAAAAAGGTTAGTTTAGGACTTCTGGTACAGTCTGAACCGAGATGGCAGCTTGAAATCAAAGCTCGCTTAGACCTCCCCAAAAAAATATTAAAAACCAAAATCAAATGAGACAAATAAGTAAATAGAGAAATTTTGCAGATGGCATCAAATACACAAAGGAAATATGAACAGATTTGAAGTACTACCGATAAAAGAAGAAAAATCGGAGCTGAAATATCGGACTCTGAGACTTGAAACATCGTAGGCCCAGTTGTCCCTGCGGCAAGAAACCCAAATGTAGAAAACTTAAAACAAGGACTTAATCCTTAATGACAAATTAGATTGATTATTATTCTATCTACAGGACATCAAAAAAGATTTCCAAGACTTTCGATCAGAACATGATTTGTTAAAAATGGATGTATCGAGCCTACAGAATCAAGTAAAGACTCTGGAACAAAAACAAACAGTTAAGGCTGCAGAGATTATGAATATACAAACAACTATAACACAAATCTTGGAGATAACTAAGGCGCTAGTGGAGAGACAAGAAGATGCCGGAAACAGACAGAGACGCCAAAATATAAGAATATATGGAATTCTAGAAGATAGTGAGGGCAGAGACATGAGAGGGTACATTGAAAAATTACTAAAGGAAGAATTAAACTCAACAGGACTGTTCGTTAGAGAGAGCCCCAGAGCACTTGGCCCTAAACCACAAGATCCAGAGCAGAGGCCCCACTCAATAATAGTTCGATTTCTAATTTACCAAACCAAAGAGAGGATATTACAAAAAGCATGGGCAAAAGGGAAAACATTCAGAGAAAAACAGACTTTTCTTTGACAACGACTACGCGAGAATCACAATGCACAGGAGAAAAGAATATGTACCTTTATATCCAATTTTAAGACAGTTGCAGCTTAAATTTCGGACACTTCATCCAGACTCCTAATTCAATATCCGAACAGCCAGACGATATACGATGCGGTGGAAGACGCCATGGAAGACTTGAGAGAAAGAGGATTCAAGCTACCCACAAAATTGCCAGGAAAACCAAACAAGCCATACTTGAGACTGGGAAAAGAGAGAAGACCAGAAAGAGAACCGCAGCAAGTAGTTTTAGATGAGATAAAGAAACTACTAGGCCAATTCTGTAAATCAAAATAATATGTATTGAGCGCCTCCCGGGAGAGGCCGGTCAGGAAGCAGGAGCGCAGCTCTGGGGTGAAGGGTCACAGCTAACATCTCGAGTGGGCAGGCCCTGGACGGAGATCGCAACGGAAGCCTGAGAGGGGTGATTCCGCAGTTAGGTAGGGATAGATATTCCCATGGGAAGAAGTACACAAATCTTTCCTTATGGAGAGGAGATCCTGAGAAGCAGGTTGTGAGTTTTAATTGATATCCTCTACCAGAGCAGCCAAAGAGAACCAAATGAGAGATTGTGCTCGAGAAGGTACTGATGGGCCGGAGATCCAGAATAGGGAATGCTTAATAGCCGTGGAGAGAAGATCAGGAAGCCAGTCACATTCACCACGGCTTGCAGATAAGCAATACAGGAAGCCCTATAAAAAGAATGGTGATGTAGGGGCGGGTACACCCAAGGTGACAAACACAAGAAAGGTGTCTTAGAGAGGGCAAACTCAGGAGAGAGGACTAAGAGACCGTGACCAGCTAACAGGGCTCCTAGGGTGGAAAAATCCCTGGGAAATACCCAGACTGGGCCGGTGAGCTTCACTGGGCCCAAGCGACCTCGAGTGGGGGGGACTGCCCGAGACTCCGAGTAAAGGGTTGGAAAAGTGAGATTGAGGCCCTCTCAGTGTGTGGAGAGGATGATCACCTTGTAAATTCTCCAGGGCACGCTCCGCCTTGGACCGGGGTTGGGGAAAGCTTTCAAAGAATAACTCTAAAAAGCAAAGTTAAAAATATAATGTGAAAGGTCACAACAAGATACTAGAACTGAAGAAGAAGATGGAAACTGGAGACCAAGTGAACTGAACATTAAACTACAGACTTACTAAAATAGGTTGTTTTAAATCCCAGAACTCAAGTTGATAGTCGGGAGGAAGAGTAAGATGCGACCAGAGCTAACTCCTGTAATTTTTTCTTGTTTTCTTTATATTTTATGATGATAACTATGGATATTAATTAGTTATTCATTTAAAGAGACCGTAGACCAGAAAGGGAATCCGGAAAAGACCAGAGTTGATTTTCATTAAATTTTGGGATATGTACAACCCCACAGCATGCCTCACAGGGTAAGGCAACAGCCCAAACTAGACAGAATATTCCATCCTTGTCAGGGATGAATCTGACGCTGGAAGTCACTATGTATATAGTTAATAAGCAGAGGGAAGAAGATAATCAGATAGGAGGGGGACAGAAACAAAGGAGAAGGTACAAAACCTAAAGCAGAGCAAACAGAATTAAAAAGTGGGTCGGAAGACGAGGTCAGAAGTAAAGAAACCCAGAAGCATAAACATGTTAGAAGTAACACAAGGCAACAGATATAAGAGAATGCGGACGGGATACTGTCAGAATGGATAGTCAATGTCACAGATTAAGAAAACCCTAAAAGTGGTGTCCCAGAATGTCAACAGACTAAGTAATCCTACACATAGAACTAAAATAATTTCCACTTAAAAAATGCACCTCAAATTATTCTCTACAAGAGACCCACCTATCGAAAGAAGAACACAAGAAGTTACTCAAATATGGAATGACAGGAGTAGTGGGTAATACATATACAAGAGAACGCAGGAGGGGCACAGCAATCCTTATCCCATGAATGTCAACATTTCAGATAACAAAATACAAATCAGGATGGGGAGGGCAGGTTATCTTTAATAAAGGGAACTTGGGAGGGACAAACATACACAGTCCATACGTACTACCAGGCTCAGAGAGTACAGTATATAAGGCAATCTTCGATAAAATAATAGCTTTTAAGCAAGGGAAACTAATTTTGGGAGGGTACTTAAATCTTTTAATGAATCCAACAAAGGACAGCTCAAGCTCTAACACCCCAAGGCCACAAAGGGCCAGAAACATGGCAAGAAGTTAATAAAAGACCTAGCCCTTTTAGATACATGGGGGCACTGTTACCCAGCAACACGGGGATACACACATTTTTCAGGGGTATATAACACTTACTCTAGGATTGACTACTTCTTAGTTGAGGCAGAATCTCTTGATATAATATATAAGACCAAGATTCATCCAATCTTCCTATCAGACCATGCAATTATCACTATAGAACTAGAAGCAGAGCAGGAAACACAGATAAAACAATGGAGATTTAACAATATGCTAATAAGAGAGAAACAATTTAAAGAAAAAATACAGCAATGGATCCCTAGAATAATACAAGAAAACAATACAGAAGAAATAACAGAGGGAACACTCTGGGATCTATTAAAGGTAGTACTGGGGATACCAGCATACACAACACATCAAAAGAAAAGAGACATAAAAATCAAAAGAGTTGGAAAAGGAATTAGAAAGATTGCAACAAGATCAACTGACAGGAAAACAGATAAGATTAAACAGACTAACCAGATTAATCAGGTAAAGGCAAAACTACAGGATATATTAAACCTAAAACCCAAATAAGCGTTGATGTATGTAAAGCAAAAGTATCATGAGAGGAAGCAGAGCAGCTAAATTACTAGCCTATAGATTGACAAAACAACAGGCATTAGCAACAATCTCTAAATTAAAACACAACACAAGGCAATATATTAAACAAAACAAAAGACATATTAGAAGGCTTAAAATATTCTATTCCAAACTATATCATCAACCACAGGAACCAGAAGAGGAAGAATATAAAAAATTCTTCACAAAAATGAAACTACCCCAAATTACAGAGGAACAAGGGAAATTTCTGACAGGTTCAATTACATCCCAAGAAATAAATAAATATATGAAAAAATTCCAAACCAAATAAGAGCCCGGGCCCAGATGGCTACACAGCAGATTTATATAAAACATTCAAAAAATGTTTACTCCCACCATTAACTAAATTATTGATAGCAATACAAAGCAATGAATCCCCCATCCCTAACAGTTGGCAATATGCTAATATTTCAACAATACTAAAACCAGAAAAAGACCCACTGAATTGTGAATCCTATAGACCAATTTCAGTTTTAAATCACAATCATAAACTCTTTACAGCCATTATAGCCAAAAGACTAGACGGTATACTCCCCCATATTATAAATAAAGACCAAGCAGGTTTTATAATAAAACGCCAGACAGCAGATAATGTTAAAAGAACAATATATTTATTAGAAGAAATACAAGAGAGAAAAAACTTTCACACTTTTGAGCATGGATGCACAGAAAGCATTTAACAGAGTCTCCTGAGATTCTTAAGATATACAATGGAAAAATTCAACTTCCCAACAGACTTCCTAAAACCATGCAAAATATATATACATCTCCACAAGCAATGATAAAGGTAAATGGCTCTTTTTCCAACTTGATTCTCACTAAACAGAGGAACTAGACAAGACTGTCCCCATGCCCACATTATTTGCTATATATGCAGAACCACTAGTACAGGCTATTAGGAAAACAAAATCATTACAGGGATTAAATACCTTAATACTAATCCAAAAACAGCATTATTTGCAGATGACCTACTGATCTACCTAACAGAACCGAAACCTCAATACCAAAACTGTTTGCGTTTTAGGGAGATGGAGGCTATCTCGGACATAAATTAAACACAGGAAAAATGGAAGTTTTAACTATTAATTATCAACCAAGTGAATCCATACAGGCAAGATTCCCACTGAGGTGGACAAGTAATAAATTCAGATATCTAGGAATAATATTAACAAAAGATACCCAAGCCCTATATGAAGCTAACTATGGCCCACTAATACAATCTATTAAGGAAGATTTCCAGTGGTGAGACCCTTTACCTCACTCCCTAAATCAAAGAACAGAGGTAATTAGAATGAATATACTTCCAAGGTACTTATACCTCTTCCAGACCCTACCGATATACCCACAACAGTCAGATTTTAAAAAATGGAATAACATGATATCTAAATTTATATGACAGGGAAGAAACTGAGAATAAAATATAAAATTCTCCAGTTACCAAAAAGCAAGGGAGGCCTTGCCCTCCCAAACCTGGAACAATATGTACAGGTGGTAGTAACCTCACATATATTACAATGGCTAGATGGGGGTCACGTGACCGCTTCATGGCATGAGAACGTGTCTTTGCTGAGCCCCGCTCCTCGGACTGGGAAATATAGCTAATCCACCAAAATCTGACAGCAAAATGGCAACAAAAGAGCCCGACAGTAAAGTGTTCTGACATGGATGAATATGTGGTGCAATCAGGCTGTAAATCGCAGGCCAAAGTGAAAAGTAATAAGAAGTTGCCCGCGATGAGCCAAGTGGGAGCGGTAGGCCCAATCTCTATCTCGGCAGCAGAAATGGCTGCGATAGGCCGGGAGCTGAAAGAGCAACTGACTGGAGCTTTGGCTCTGCAACTTGAAGGGCTGGAAGGAAGATAGATCGCAAGCTGGCTGCGATAGACTCACAGCTTGAACAACAACAGGAGCGGATGAAAGAGGTGGAGGGCCGTGATCTGCAGTAGAAGATTCCTGGGCCCTATACTGAAGCGTATAGCAGACCTAGAAAAAGAAGTGCAAGATCTCAGGGAGGCCCTGGATTATCAGGAGAACTACCACTGTAGATCCACTGGCGCCCGGGCCTCCCTAAAGGTATGGAGGGCCCTGATATCTTGGGAGTTCTGATGGCAGAAATTGCCAGCCTTATTAGGCTGAAAACCTAAAGGCGGTCGCCTAAGTTGGAACGGGCGCCCGGCAGTGTAGTCGCGGCCCCAGGCGGGACAACCACTGAGGAAGATAATATTTAGGTTTCATAACTTCCAGGATAGG
This sequence comes from Neoceratodus forsteri, assembly GCA_016271365.2. Classification (NCBI taxonomy): domain Eukaryota; kingdom Metazoa; phylum Chordata; order Ceratodontiformes; family Ceratodontidae; genus Neoceratodus; species Neoceratodus forsteri. The sequence continues at coordinate 1,401,870,237 of CM057453.1, forward strand.
CAAGAGATCTGCAAAGCCTATCACAATTCTCCTGAGCTGAAGTATGAGGGTGTTCGACTGTTTATCTTGCAGAACCACTCACTGAGAATCGGGGAGAAGAGACGGGAGTTTAATGAGGTGATATCTGATTGCCAACGACTGAAAATAGAGTACTACATGATTTTTCCAGCAGCACTAAAAATCCACCACGAAGGGGCCACCTATAGCTTTTGGGAAGTTGACAAAGCGGCTAAGTTTGTGACGGACCTGAAGAAGAAGTTGGGCTGACGGGCTTGGGAGAGAGAGAGAGAGAGAGAGAGAGAACATATGGAAACGTTAGGAGAGAGGAAGAGAGGCCCAGCTTTATGGTTTTCTTTTATCATTACTGGTGAAAATATGGTTTCAGAAGCTTGATGCAGTGCCTGTTTGGGACTTTTGACGACTGCCTATAGAGAGTGCCTGATTAGTACCTGGAGGACAGATATGAACTGTATGATTCCCAAAAGATGGAGAGCGACCACGAACACTGTGATTTGCCCCTGCTCTGTGTTGAAGGACTGCTGTTCTGCACGAGGTCTGTTCTGTTTGGCACACCAGAGATGGAGTGGCTGGTGTGGAGCCCCATGGGGGCAGTGGACTAGGAGTAAGGAGGGTGGCACATAAGCCACAAGAACAATGCCACATGTAGAGTGGTGAACATTAGGAGAGCTCACTAGAAGTGCCCAGACCCTTGAGGAGGGCATGCATTGTTATTTGAATCATGAGGCCTAACCTCTAATAGAGTGCAGGTACGCTTAGGTTGCTGTGTCTAGGGAGGGGAGAATAGAGGATGGAGAGTCTAATGCTTGCAATGTAAAGGTCTCATGGAGTGAAACCATGAGGAATCTGATGGCAAAAATATTGCAGGAACAAAGGGAGTTAATAGGGTCACGAGAGGGATGATCAGGCAACGACAGTTCAGTCTAGAGTTGGAGGATGGAGGAGCACATTGGGCTGTATCAAAGGGCTGCATACGAATGGGAGGCAGGGGAGGAAGTGGTGAAGAATGAAAGGAGAGAAGCTACTAGTCCGGGTGGGGTGGGCAAGGTTCATCTTCTTGGATTCAAACCCTGCAGTATACCTTGTGGAAAGTGAACATACTCGGTGTGAGGATGTTGTATGTCTGGGCGGGGAGGGGGGGTATGTACATAGTTTAGAAAAGAAATGTAATGTTCTGCTGTTACATGTTTTGTGTTATAATTCTTATCTGTGTAATGGGTCCACAGTACACTATAACGTAGAAAGCAATAAGAAGCGCACCGGAAGTGAAGTAATTGGAGATTAGGATGTACAAGGGAGAGGGAAAGTGATTGTATTTTCTTTAACATGGCTTATAAAGAGAAGATAAATGTTGTCTCCTGGAATGTGAGGGATTCTCCTCTCTGGTTAAATGTACCAGCCTATTAGCAGCTTTAAAGAGGGTGCATACCATGCCGCCTATTACAGGAAACACATCTGTCTCCTGTGGAGCACCAAAAGTTGGTGCAGAACTAGGTTGGGACATGCTATGCAGCCTCCTTCTCCTCACATAAGAGGGGAGTGGCAGTGCTTTTACATAAGCACCTTCCCTTTAAAGTAGAGAGAGTGGTACAGGATAACAGTGAAGGGAGATACATACCTGTGGAAGGGATGTTGCATGTCACACGGGTTACTTATGGGAATGTATATGCACCGGCTGTCTTTGAGCCCTTGTTTTATCGATTCCTTGTGGATATGCTGATAAAAAGAGCAATTTCAAAGGCTGATAATGGGAGGGGGAGGGGACTTCAACTGTACCCAGATCCAAGACTGGACCACTCACAAGGCAGGGGAAGGGAGGAGGAAGATGCATGGAAAAGTGGAGGAAGGGTTGGTTGACCTAGATATTTTGGGTGCCTGGAGAACGCCAACCCCACACTTAGGGAGTACACTTTCCTCTCTAATCCTCACAAGACATGGTCCAGACTGGACCATATATACATAGAGGGAGGCTGGTATCATAAATGGTGGAGATTAAGCACAGTCCCATACATATCAGATCATGCCATGGTAATCATGGCAATGGAATTTGAAACTCAAGGGTCGAGGCCTGCCTCCTGGAGAGTCCCTTTGTACTTGATGGGGTCTGAGGAATTTAAAACCTTTTTAAAGGATCAGCTACAGAGCTATGTGGAGTTAAATAGGGCCACAGCACCAACCAGACAGGTATTTTGGGATGCAGGGAAGGCATATTTAAGGGGAGCCATCATAGGATTTGTGGCTAGATATAAAAAAGAGCAGTGTAGGAAACAGGAGGAGCTCCACATGAAAGTCAGGGAACTGGAACGCAGGGCAGCTGGGGGGGGGGGCGAGGAAGTGTTACATATGTTGGCGCCAACACCGGCAACCTTAAATAATCTACTGATCGGACAGGCAAGAACCTTATTTTATTAAAACACAAATTTTATGAGTGGGGCAACAAACCAGGACCTATGCTGGTGAATTTGATTAAGGGGAGGAGGAGAAGAAGCGCGAGAATTCAAGAAATAAAGGGGGAAGGGGGTCTCCGATTAAAGAACCCCAAGCTATAGGGGTTAGGTTCAAACAGTTTAATCATGCCTTATATAAAGCAGAATGTATAGGCACAATAAATAAGGCAAAAGAATTTCTGGATAAAGTTAAAATACTGCAGCTCACCGAGATGCAGTGGGAGAAGTTAAACAGGGAAATTTCCAGGGGGGAGATTGGAATGGCTATAAAAAGCATGACATCGGGAAAGGCAGCTGGCCCAGACGGCCTCCCGATTGAATTCTATAAAGGACTGGGACAGGTGATGGTGGAACTGTTGTGGGAAATATTTCAGGAAGTTAAAGAAGGGAATCCACTCCCGGCCACCATGGAGGTAGCGACAATATGTGTTATCCAGAAGCCGGGGAAGGACCAGCAAGATTGTGCCTCATACAGACCTATCTCCCTACTGAACGTGGACGCCAAGATCTACGCTAAGGTTCTGGTTGACCGGTTGGAGGTGTTGCTCCCAAAGATAACACACCCAGACCAAACAGGCTTTATTCAGGGGAGGCACTCCTACCATAATGTGAGGAGGGCCCTGAACGTGGTACATTGCTCTTCTCGTCACCCAGAAGTGACAGCAATTCTGTCCCTGGACGCCGAGAAGGCTTTTGACCGAATTGAATGGGAATATCTGTTTGAGGTACTAGAAAAACTTGGTCTGGGAAGGGATTTTATTGGAATGGTGAAGGCTTTGTATGGCTCTCCCCGGGCTTCAATACTGACCAATGGGGTGCTTTCAGAGGGATTTCCTTTGTTTAGGGGCACGAGGCAGGGCTGCCCACTATCCCCATTGCTCTTTGCCTTGGCAATTGAGCCCTCAGCAGGGCCATCAGGCAGAACCCACATATCAGAGGAGTGGAAGGTCAAGGAGCCATCCAACATAAAATGTCCCTATATGGATGATTTTATTTTGTTTTGGAGATCCAGAACACTCCGTACCGCCCTCCTGGAAGTCATTGGGGTTTTGTAATCTTTGTGGGGTATAGAATAAATTTGGACAAGTCGGAGGTCATGTATTAGGAAAAGGAACGAGTGCATGGGAGAGATCAGTGGGGGTTTAAAATAGTTCACTCCACCCTTAGATATTTGGGATTAAATATTGGAAGGAACATTTCGGCTTTTTATAATATGAATTACACCCCGCTGGTAAGAACCCTGGTGGCTGAATTGAGAAGGTGGAGGGCATCGCCTTTGTCTTGGCTAGGCCAGATGAACTTGATCAAAATGAATATCCTGCCAAGGTTCCTGTACCTGATTCAGATGCTTCCAATGGGCCTTAATAGGAGGGATACTAAGAAATTGGAGAGGGGATTTTCTGAATTCTTGTGGCAGGGGAAAAGGGCCAGAATCAGCCTGGGCAGGTTAAAGGCATACTCAAGGGGAGAGGGGGACTAAATTTCCCTGATTTGAAGAGCTGTTACCTGCTGCGCAAATGAGAATTATAAAGGATTGGGTTGCTAGACTGGCAGCTGCTAGTTGGATAAACCTAAAGAAAATGGAGGCCCAGGGCAGGCTCTCGGCATACCTTGCTCAAGAAGGAAGGAGGATATATGCTGGACAGGACACAGCAAACCCGTTGGGGAGGATGACAATTGATAGCTGGCTACAGATTAAGAAGGCACTTAATGGTCAAGAGGCAGAGATGCTGCTCCTGCCAATCTCAAGGATCCCTTTCTTTAGGCTGGGATTACAGGATCAAGGGTCCAGGGATTGGGATAGCAGGGGTGCAGTGTATTAGAGATCTGTTTAGAGGGAATGAGATGTGCTCTTTCCAAGAGATCAGGGAGGCCAGAGGATTGCCGAACAGTCATCTTTTGGTTCTTCCAGGCCAGAGTACTGTAAACAGATAAAAAACAAGAGGGCCAAGGTATACCCTTGGAAAAGACAGAAGCCTGATATGTAAGGCCAGGAGGGATCCTAGAGGCATGATTGGGGCTATGGTCCATATTATACGAGACAATTCCCGGGATTTGACACAAAATACCACGCGACTATGGGAAAGGGATCTGGGGGCTCCGATTTCGGATTATAACTGGGGCCTGATGTTAGAAGCACATATTTATTTATTTAGTTTTTGTTAACCGGGTTAGGTGCGCTAGCCAAGAGTTGACATATTTCAGGCACCCACCCGGAGAATACATACATAAAAGAGATGAGATTATACAATTACATAGCATATGGTTACATAGTATATAGTACATGTAGGTAAGAATACAGATCAATTCAGACAGTACTAGAGATTATACATATGGCTGGGCAGAGATGACACAAGGTGACAGTAGTACAAGCAAATAACCTGAGACTAGGCTACGGTAAGCTATGGGTCTACTCCTTTCAAAAAGATATAAAGAAGTAGCTTATAAATTTGTCCATAGGCTATACTGCCCCGGTGAGGATGCACCGTATCAACCAGAGATACCTGAGCTATGTAGTAGATGTAAGGAGCAGAGGGTACATACTTTCACTGTTTTGGACCTGCCAAGACTACAAGTGTTCTGGAAAATGGTAGCACAAAATATGAGTGGCATGCTAGGATCAGAGGTGCCAGTCACCCCAATTAGTCTACTGTTTGGCATAGAGACAGGACGGGGGGGGGGAGTGGTCCTTACAATGGAAATGGTTCAGAATGCTGCTCATGCAGGCTAAACAGGCCATATTGAATACATGGGTGTAGGCAGAAAATCCTACCATTAGTCAGTGGCACTCGATTACAGGAGCTCTGAGATTGGGGAGGAGGTCTCATCAATTAAAGGATAAATCAGAAAGCTTTTATTCCATCTGGACCCCTTTTAGCAACACTGACCATGGAGGAAGCTTTGGTTATACAGGTGGGAAGCTGATGCCCAGGTAAAAGGAGTAACACCTAAAACAGAGGAGGATATATTATGAGGGGATGAATTTACTCTAGGAGAAATGTGGAAGAGGATGACAGACTGAAAATTAATTGTGGGTATTTGTGGACCTATGTGTATATAGTTGATAGATATATGGATGAGTATAGTTTATTTGTCATGCCATTGTTTGTATTTGTTTATGTTTTTATCTATGCAAAATCTTAATAAAAAGTTTAAACCAAAAAAAAAAAATCTGTTAGATGATAGTGCAGATCCACATTGGAAAGAAACAGAAAGAGGACCCCAGCCAGAAGACATAGAGAAGTACTTATTTGGTCACACTACACCAAGAACAATTATGCAACAATAAATTAGATTACAACAAACCAGACAATTCTTGAAAGTATGGAGATCATTACTTAAATTAAAGATTCTAAAATTAATTTAATCCAAAAATAATGGTAGATCCTAGATTTGAGCCAACCAGATAGGACAATAATTTTATTAGATGGCACCAGCAAGGCCTGGCCAGATTTTATCAATTATATGCCCAAGGAGTATTTAGCCAGTTCAGAACATTACAAGAAAAATTCCAATTGAGAACTCAGGATTTCTTTAGATTCCGCCAGATCAGGGTTTTAAATAACTGATTAGCAGTTTTTTTCTTGGGACAATACTAACTGTACAGAAAGTATTTACACAGGTTTTCTAGAAGTGTTATGTTTTTAAACACATTGAGGCAAGTGCTATGCATTTTCACAATGTGTTAACACTTTTATGAGCAAAACGCTAATCAACATTACTGCACAAGTGAATTAGCCAAGGAATGGAACCAAAGAGAGATACATCCATTCACGAGGATAATAATAAACACAATAGAGACAGCAATACCAGGCCTTATAATATCGAAAGCTTACCAAGCTATAATAAATAATCAGAAAAAGTCCAAGGTAAATTCTCAGCAACGCTGGCAGGAACAATTAGGTATTAATATAGAAGAAGAGAGATGGGAAGAGATATAAACTACAGTACATAAAATCACGAGATCACTAACCTGGGGAGAATTTGGCTGGAAATGTCTGATAAGAATTTTTAGAACCCCACAGATAGTGGGAAAATACAACCTGCAACTAGGTAAGACATGTTGGAGAGGATGTGGGGAACAAATACTAACCATATCCACATATTTTGGAGTTGTCCAGTATTGGAATTATTCTGGAGAACAGTAGGAGAAGTACTAGAAAATTGTTCCCAGAAATTGGAATTTTAACACCAGAAATAGCACTTATATTAAAATTCACAATGGAACTGAGAAGGGGCAATACCAAGCACTTACTAGCTACATTACTCTTGGCACCTAATAAAGCAAGCACCAGAAAGTGGTTACAGAGTGACTCGCCTACTCCTAGGGAGTGGGAGGACATAATATATCAAATATACAGAACGGAATTAATGACCGCCCAGCTCCACCTAAAAACTCAGAAAACCATTGGTATGTGGACGAAATGGTGGCTCTGGATTTCAGATCAGAGACCAGATTTGATTCCATAACAGGAATAATTCTGTTGACACGACAGGGACCACCACAAGGGATAAAAGACATATGAAATAAATAACTGACATATAGAGCACTGACATAATGAGATTAACTGTAAAAGACCAATATGTATGATGAAACTAATGTGATGAAATGCTACATAAGAATTGTATCTAGAACTCACACATTTACCTCTCCTGGAAAAATAGAAACAATAAAAAGACAAAAAAAAATAAATAAATAAAGGTTAGTCACAAACAAAAAAAAAACGAAGGGATAACTACACTGAATTCAGGGGGCTGTGTCTTTGTTGTGTCACGGAGATTGTGTGGACTGGCTCTGGCTGACTGGGGAGGACGTTGGAAGAGGGGACTAGAGGGGGCGTGGCCAGCAGCCGAGCTGTAATCAGCATTTCAACACAGCTCCACACCGACAAAAGAATATTTTATAACTTTACAAAGCTAAAAACATACCAAGCTATTCAGGATTATCAGATTTGGCATCAGCAAAACCTACTGATTCTAGGTTACCAAGATCATAGCTTTTGGCACCATGGGTCGCACAAAAACAATGACCAGAGCAGACGGGGCTAAGCAAAGAGAAACCCAAATAGGCCCAGACAAAGAGAAGGATCCTACTGACTCCAGCCTAAATCAGCCCTCAAATGTGGCACTGCTAAAGGCCATCCAAACTATCGACAAAAAGATGGATGATTTCACGACCAGATTATCAGTGGCAGAAAGCAAGCTGTACATAGTGAAAGAAGCTGCCCAAGGAGTTAATAAAACTGGAGAAAAAACGATGACTGCAACATCAGGTCTTGTTAAAGAAAATCTTCTACTCCGTTGCTGTCTAGAAAATTTGGAGACTGGGGCGCGGGCGTCCCACATCTGCATCCTGGGCCTACCAGAGGGCGAGGAAGGAAAAGCCCTTATTAACTTTCTGGAAAACTGGCTCCCAGAGCTTTTGTAGCTAGATTCCCTTATCTCAGTCTTATAGGCATACCGTGTAAATGCACGAGGTGCATGCCTTTACTAGGACTCAGCTCACCTCAGATTTGCACAGTCCTAGCTGTATTGGGATATTAAAGAAAGGACCGGTGCTGCAGGTGGCAAGGAGACGAGGCCCTATTCAGTGGCAAGGGGCACCTATTCATATTTTCTCAGATCTCAGCTTTGCCACCTGGCAGCGCCATAAGGTATTCAACGGGATCCGTTCGCACCTTCTTCAGCTCGGGGTGCACCATGTTTTATTAATGCCGGCCAACCGGAAGATCGACTACGGCAATAAAACATACCATTTTTCGGATCCAGCAGATGCTGGGAAGTTGTTGTCCCGAATTGAAACTGATTACACAGCACGAGGATCGGAATCAGAATCTGAATGGGAGGAAGCTACCTGAAAAAGGGTAGGATCTGACTCTAATCACCGCATGGCAGAGGGGCTTAAAGGTCTTGGACTTGAACATTACTGTTTCTTTCTATTTTAATGTGGACATTATGATACTGGACACTAGCATTTAGAGTTTAAGTCGTTATAGAAAGAAAGAAAAATATAAACCTAATACCTAACTTAGCTACAGAGTCAGTGGTAGAAGGGTGTGTGTGTGTGTGACACTGTGAAACAGAAAGAGAGCCTGCCCTAAGAGTGGGCTGAGTAACTTGGGAACAACATCGGTGTAATAACTCGAACGATTTAAAGGAAAACCACATTTTGTTTTATATACAGAAAAATATAAATCTAGTTACAGCAGTGGAAGGGAGTGTGTGGCCTGTGTGAGACCAGACAGAGCCTGCCCTAGGTAGAGTAACTTGGGCACAACTGAGGATTTATTAGAAATAAACTATACCTGGGGAGGGGGGGCATTTTTTGTGCTACAGAAAAACAATAAACCTAGCTACATTGGTGGAAGTGTGTGTGTGTGGATGTGAAACCAACCTGCCCTAAGAAAGAGGGTAGAGGAACTTGGGCAGAGGACTCAAACTATACAAAGGGAAAAAGCATCCCAAAGTAAAATAAAAAATAAAAATTAACCTAGCTACTTTGGTGGAAGGGGTGTGGTGTTGTCAATGTGAGGCAGAACCTGCCGGGGTAGAGGAATTTGGGAACAACTGAGGACTTGATAGAAATAAACCACACAAAGGAAAAAGCTTTTTGAGATACAGAAAAAATAAACCTAGCTACATTGGTGGAGGGGTGTGTGTGTTGTGAGACCAACCTGCAGTGACAGGGTAAAGAAAGGGGAAAAGCATTTTTGTGCGCTTGGTACAAAAAAACAAACAAAAAACAAGCACCTAGCTAGGTAAAGTGGTGGAAAGACTCGGGGGAACCAAAACACTTACTCTGTGACATGTATTTCCTCATTTACCTGACCAGCAATTAGTGCTACTGTAGCTGCTAGCTAGTAGTAGTACTACTACAAGGGTACAATGCAGCTACTACTACCACCAAGTACCGTACTACCAGTACCTACTACTAGTACGCTTACAGTAGTACCACACCTGAGTGTCCGGTCCTACTACTAGTACTCCCTCCCACTCCCTACTCCCACATACTCTGTCCTGCCCTCTCGTAGTGTTGTAAGCATAAGCACAACAGCAGGTAAAAAATTACACAACACTCACAAAGATAACATAAAATAGAATTTTATTGTGTAAAGTAATATTTGAATATTTCACAACTGCATAGATATTAAAAAATGCAAAAATATAAGCAAAAGCAAATTTCTATTTTCCCTTTGGACTCGGTCTGGGACATCTACCATGTCATCTTCTTCATCAGGAACAAAAAGTGAATAGCATTATTTTTCACAGTCTGAAAGCAAGCCCCAACTCCTGGCCCTAGTCAGGAAAACAACCAAAATAATGATTCTTCTTGCCTGGGTCTGTGTTTGTAGACATAACAGCTGATCAATCTGATTTGACCATACCAATTTCTGAAACGAGTGAGAATGACCGCAGCAGCTGTTCTGTGGTGACAGCAGTGCCATCATCAGGTTCTGGTTCAGTACAGCTAAAGCGACCTTTGATTTTAGATGAGGAAAGTGAAACAACAAACTCAAACACTGAGAAAAGAAGCACAGATAAAAAACATGATGTAGAAAAAAGAGCTCAAACGTTTCAGCATCACTTGCTAAATCAGTTTACCTGGTTAAAGTATGATGACCAAAACTGTGTCATGTACTGCTCTGTCTGTGAGAAATATCCTAGTCTTCGACTCCTGCTTATTCCAAAAATCCTAACCCGTTTGCCACTGCTTCAAATAATTTCAGAGCTGAGTCAGTGAGAGCCCATGAGAAATCAAATCCACATATAATTTGTGCAAACCAGCATAGTCACGAAACTGGTCAACATGCAGTCAGTTTTAACATATCTGAAACTGCAATATATCACGCATTTTCTCAAATGGAGGAAGCCACCAAAAATAAAATGAGGCGTTATTTAACACCGCATAGTGCTTGGCTAAAAATGTACGTCCTTTCTAAGATATGGAGTGGCTTTGCACATTGCAAGAAAAAAACACGGTTAAACTCGGTAGCAATTACGCAAATGGTAAATGGCCATATAATTCTGTAACGTAATATCAGCTGTCATGTCTAAAACATAGATCCAGACTGTCAAAAATACAAATTTCATTACCGTTCTTGCAGATGGCAATACAAATGCAAGCACAGTAAAGTGGGAAAATGTTTTTGTGATGGCGCATAAAAAAGTCACAACTGTGTTAATTAAAGATCATGTGCAACGGTTTTTACATATTTTTTATAGAAGCTTAAAAAGCTGAAATTCAAGTCCTTGTGTCATGATTAGTGTTTCCTGAAAATTTCATGCTGTTTGGTTTTGTGGTTTTCTTAAATCATCGTTGTTAACTTGCTTCACAGTGGCTGAAAACAGTGAAGTTATATCTGTCCTCTCAGTCAAGTTTAGAGTGTGATGACATCATTTTGGAGTAGCTTGCTGTTTGATTCCCAATCAGAGCAGCACTCTGTAGAGTTTATGGTTTGCTGAGCTCTCCAGGTTTCTTACTAACCCAGTCTCTGGTTTGTGTTTAGATCTGCTTAAAATATATCATTCTCTTCCTTTAAAAAGCTGATTATTTCATTTTCATTGCTGAACTGAAGTAGTGGAAATCTTTTTCTGTGAGAAATCAGCTTGTCTGTATCACAGCTCTTGTTATTTGTAATCAAACCTCAATTTTTTCTAACTACTGTATAGCATGCAGGGCTGTTTAATGAATATAAACTATATCTAAATGTTGTTCATTCACAGAAACAGTTCTTTGATGTAGCCTTCATAAATACAATCATGTAAGAAAATGTTTTCCATTTCAGATTGACAAACAGGTGCTTGTCACACACTGCTATAGTATTTCAAGCACATGTACTATCAGAACTCACAAATTTCAGTTCTTTGGTGGTTTCTGTGTGAAAATACATCATGTATGTGTATAACTAGAAACACTAGATGGCATCCTGATGCAACATGTTTCTGCCCCACAGTTGAGGCAGCTGCAGTCTACTGCCACCAGTCCCCTGCCTTCTGTTTCCATTCAAGATTGCTGCACCCTGCTGCCCACTGTGTTCTCCCACACAGTCAGGGATTGTGCACCTGCTGCCTCCATCCCCTGCCTAAAGAATCAGGACTACTACACCTTGTTGCTCCCTGCCCAAACAATTGGGGGTTGCTACACCTGCCACCCTTTCTCCCCACCCTCACAGTTAGTAATGCTGCACCTGTTGCCCACTGTTCCTGTCTCCACAGTCAGACTGCTGTGTTGTGCTAATCCCTAGAGTGCCAGGTTCACTGCCTCCACAGCTGGGACTGCTGCACCATGCTGCTCTAGCCACCAGAGGTGGGGCATTTGCTGCAGTCACTACCCACTTCCATTGCACCAAAGGGTCAGGGCTGCTGCACCATGTATACCCCATCGCACAGTCAGAGCTGATGTACCCTGATGCCCCATGTGTCCTGCTCCACAATTGAGGCTTCTGCTCCATGCTATCTTCTATCCCTGTCACCATAGACAGGGCTGCTGCACCCTCCTCTTTCTACATAGTTGGGGTTGCTGTGGCTGCTATGCCCTAGAGCACCATGCCTCTGCAATTAGGGCTGCTGCACCATGCTGCCACTTGCCAGAAGATTCAGACCATTTGCTGCACCATGTTGCATGCCTCCACAGTTGAGGCAGTTGCACCCTGCTGCCTCCTTGCCACCAGAGTCAGATCCTTTGCTACACTCTGCTGAGATAGGAACAGGGGGCAATACGTGCAGTGTCCCTGACTGTGAGGATGAGAGAGAGAGAGAGAGAGAGGGTAGCAGGGTGCAGCAACCCCAACTGTTCAGAAGGGGTGCAGCACAAGATTAAGGGTATTTGATTCACCCTGTACCCTACCTGTGGAGACAAGGGGCCCTGTGGTGCAGCCGGGCACAACAGTGGCAGGGGACAAGGGACACCATGGTGCAGAAGCCTTGACTGTGGGGCTGGACACAGGTGGGCATCAGGTTACAGCAGCCAAGACAATAGCACAGGGCAACCCAGCCTATTTGGGGCAATGGAAGTGCATAGCAGGGTTCAGCAGTCCCAACTGTGGATGCAGGCAGCATGAGACTCTAGGGTGTAGCATAGCACAGCAGCCCTGACTGTGGAGATAGGAACAGGGGGCAACAGAGTGCCATGGCCTTGGCTGTGGGGGGGGGTCAGAGGGCAGCAGGGTACAGCAGCCCTGAATGTTCGGGCAGGAAACAGGGGTGGCAGCAGGATACAAACTGTGGGACAGGAGCAGCAGCCATGCCTGTTTGGGACAAGGGATGTGGGCAGCAGGATGTAGCAACGGATCTGACTCTGGTGGCAGGGGACAGCAGGGTGCAACTGCCTCAACTGTGGAGGCATGCAACAGGGTGCAGCAAATGCCCTGAACCTTGTGGCCAGTGGCAGCATGGTGCAGCAGCACAAACTGCAGAGACAAGGGGCTCTAGAGTACAGCAGGCCATAGCAACCCCAACTGTGAAGAAAGGAGCAGGGTGCAGCAGCCCTCTCTCTGGTGACAGGGGATAGAGGACATCATGATGCAAAAGTCTTGACAGTGGTGCAGAACATGGGGCATCAGGGTACAGCAGCCCTGACTGTGAGATGGGGTACAGTTGGTGCAGCATCCCTGCCTATTTGGGGTAATGGAAGTGTGTAGTAAAAGCACCACTTTTGGTGGCCTGGGGCAGCATGGTACAGTAGCCCCAGCTATGGAGACAGGGAACCTGGCACTCTGGGGCTTAGCACAGCACAGCACAGCAGCCCTGTCTGTGGAGGCAGGAACAGGGGGCAACAGGTGCAGCTTCCCTACCTGTGAGGGTGGTGGGAGAGAGAGTAGCAGGGTGCAGCAACCCCAACTGTTTGGGGAGGGCTGGTGCAGCAGCCCTGATTCTTTAGGCAGGATGGAGGCAGCAGGGTGCACAATCCCAGACTGTGTGGGAGAAGACAGTAGGCAGCAGGGTGGAGCAGCCCTAATGTAGAACAGAAGGCAGGGGGCTTGTGGGACAGGGACAGGTGGCAGTAGACTGCAGCTGCCTCAACAGTGGGGCAGAGGCATGGTGCATCAGGATGCCACATAGTGTTTCCAGTTATACACATTCATGATGTATTTTCACACAGAAACCACCAAAGAACTGAAACTTGTGAGTTCAGACAGGTGCCTGTCACACTCTGCTACAGTATTTCAAGCACACGTACTGTTTGTTAATCTGACATGAAAAACAAATGTTCTTACATTAATGTATTTATGAAGGCGACATCAAAGACAGACGGTTTCTGTGAATAAACAAAATTTAGATTTGTTTTATAGTCATTTAATAGTCCAGTGTTATACAGTTAGAAAAAAAATCAGAGTTTTGATTAGAAAGAACTAAGAGCTGTGACGGACAAGCTGATTTCTCACAGAGAAAGATTTCCACTTCTTCAATTCAGCATTGAAACTGAAATGATCAGCTTTTTATGAGAAGATGATATATTTTAAGCTGATCTATCTAAACACAAATCAGACAGTGGGTTTGTAAGAAATTTGGAGAGCTCATCAAACCATTAACTCTACAAACTACTGCTCTGATTGGGAATCTGAAACAGCAAGCTACTCCAAAATGATGTCATTGCACTCTAAGTTTAACTGAGAGGACAGAAATAACTCCACTGTTTTCAGCCACTGTACAGCAAGTTAACAAATGCTGATTAAAAGAAAACCACAAAACTAAACAGCATGAAATTTTCAGGAAACACTAATCATGACAAAGGGACTTGAATTTCAGCTATTCAACCTTCTATAAAAAATATGTAAAAACCATTGCACATGATCTTTAAAGCTGTTCTTCTAGAACATTCTCACTCACAATAAGCTCTGTGCTGGAGTCTGTTGATCTTTCTTTTGCAGACCTTAACAATGTGAACAAGCCTGGACCGGTTCTCGTATCTACCAACTTTGATGGTGCCAGTGTGATGATGGGCCATACAGGTGGCCCCATAGCAAAAATCAGACAACATGTTCCCACTGTAATAAACACACATTGCGTAGCCCACAACTGGAGTTAGCAGTTCTCAACATCATGAAAAAATTCCTTTGTTCAAAAAGTAGAAACACCCTGAAAGGAATTTTAATGTTACCATTACAGCCCCAAGAAATTTAGGGAACTGTAGGAATGGTGATGTCATACACACCGAGTTGGTCATTTCAGTGCAATAAGGCAAGTGATTCTCGCAAGTAAACAAGTTCGGGTTTATGCTGTTCAAGTCAACCTGCCCAGAGTAGTTCAACATCTCGAGCATGTCGCAAACTCTGCTGGTGATGATGGTGCCAAAGCAAAGGCCCTTCTAAGAGCTGTGCACTCAGTACAGTTTGTAAAATCACTGTTTATTCTTCAGGATTTTTTGCCAATATTGAAAAATCTCTCACTGGAATTTAAAAAGGAAGACCTGCTAATATTAGAAGTCCCCCAACTCGCCGAGACATAATTACTCCAGATGACGTAGCTAAAAATAAGACCTGGAAAGTTTATGACATCATTTCTAGCACAATATAATCCTGCAGAGAAATGCATGAACTACCTATTTTTAAAATGGGGCACTGACGACAAGACTGTCACTGTTCCTTTTACCTTCAAAGGGAACTGTCCAGAAGTAAACTTCATGACTGATACACAGCTGCACAACTTAATAGATGCAGAAGTATCTTATACTGACCAGCGTTTTCGGAATTTCTCAGAGGAACCTCTAAAATGGTTCTGTTTAGATTTCAAAAATTTTGATCCGTCATGAGAAGAACTTGCGCAGTTTGGCACAACTGATTTAAGACTCCCTACTAATCAATATCGCACTCCCACACTCTATTCCTATAAACATAGTGGGTCCTACTTCTCCAGATACCCCGCTGCCCATCGTCCTCAATCATCTAGGCACCCTAAAATCCCTAGCGATTGAGGGTAAACTACATATCCTTGGGGCCTTTAACCAGAACTGGGTCTCTAATGCTAGCACCAAACTCCGAAGCCAAGTGAATGCACTAAACCTGTCCCAACAAATAACAGAACCCTCTTGTCTAAACCACAAATCTCAGAACTACTCACCCTTAGACTGGGTGCTTAACTCTCGCATTCCTTGACCTCACAGCGCTCTTAACTGACCTGACTAATGCAGACTGGTCCTTCATCCCACGAGCATCCTCCATAGACTCCACCTTAGAATCTTTCAAGTCCACATTCCTTGCTATCTGGGACCACTATGCACCACTCAGAAGGACTTGGTTAAGGGGTGCCTACCTGCCCTGGGTCACCACCAATCCCGTAGATCAACTTCGTGCCAGGGACCGGGCCTGGAAAATTCATAAAGCATCTGGTACCCAAGCAGCACTCCAACACTACCGCTCACTTCAGAATGCATGCACTAGGCTTACCCGTCAGGCAAAACCAAACTGCTTCAAGGCCTCCCTCCACTCCAGCCTTACCCACCCAGATAAGTTCTGGAAGACAATAAAATCCCTCTTCTCCCCTCCGGCCCAACCCCCTACACCTGCCCTGAAGGTACTAGGCTCCACTGTCACTGAACCAAGTGCGGTGGCCACCGAGTTTAACACCTTTTTCACAAGCTGCGCATACTCCCTCTTGTCCACTCTCCCACACCACCCCACGCAGGCACCATCCTCACCCCCCCGCCTCCTGCTTCTCCTTTTGCCTAGTTACCCTACTGAAGTACAAAAAGCCCTACGGTCACTCAACCCTTTTAAAGGTAAATGCCCCTCAGGACTGGACTCCAAAATGCTCCTTGCCCCAGCCATTGCCAGCCCGCTGACCACCCTCTTTAACCTCTCCTTCACACTATCATCAATCCCATCAGGCTGGAAACATGCCACAGTTGTCCCCCTCCCTAAAGGCGGTGACCCCTCCTCCCCGGGCAACTACCGCCTTATCTCCCTTTTCCCCATCCTAGCCAAAATCAAGGATTGCCTCGTTCTCTCTCAGCTCTCCTCCTTTTTAGACTCCTCCTCCTTCTTCACTCCTTACCAGGCCGGATTTAGGAAATCACGCTCCACCATCACCTCCCTACTAAGACTCACCAACATCATCTTCACAGGAATGGATAACAGGCACACCACCTCAGCTATCTTTGTCGACCTTGCAAAGGCCTTTGACAAGGTCTCACATGCCTTGCTACTCTCCAAGCTCTCCCTCACCGGACTGTCTGGAGCTTCCACCAGCTGGTTCCGCTCCCACCTGGCAGGCAGGTCCCAAACAGTCAGAACTGGCTCTTCCATGTCAGCCACCGTCCCTGTTACTATAGGGGTCCCCTAAGGCTCGGTCCTTGGGCCCAATACTGTTTTCCATCTTCCTAAATGAACTGCCCTCAGCCTGCCCACACACTTCCATCCACATGTATGCGGACGTTACAGTACTGTACACCTCTGGTCCATCCTCCTCAGAAGTGGTTCACAGACTCCAGCAGGACTTCAACAGTGTCCAGAACTGGTTTCGTTCTAATCAGCTTTTCCTCAACCCTTAGAAAACTGTCTCCCTAACGTTTGGCACATGGCAAAAATTCTCCCTTCTTCCCTCCACCGCCACATTCCACACTATTGATGGGACCCCCTTGAGGCTTGTACTTCCTGCAGATACCTTGGGGTTTGGTTAGACCAGCACCTTAGCTTCTGTAAGCACATGGACGCTACCCTCAAGAAACTGCACCCCATGCTGGTCGCTTTATACCGCAACAGATGTTGCATCCCTCTGCCAATGCACAAGGAAATTCTACAAAAAATGATCCTCCCTATACTGGACTACGGGGACATAGTCTATAGTGCTGCTCCCAAGTCCTCCCTAGCCAGGCTAGATCCACTCTTTCTGTCACTTCACCCTGGACTGCCCTCCCACAACCCATCACTGTGACATCTAAAGGGCCTTAGACCTCCCGTCACTCCAGGATCGCAGACTGACCCATTGCGCCAGAATTACAGCGAAATTCTGGGCACAGGCCCTCCCCCCTTACCTCGAGGCAACCCTAGCAGCTCTACCCCCACCTGCATACTCACTCCGGAACATAGACTCCCAGCTTCTCTTATGTCCCACATATGTTCACTGCTACAGGCCAGGCTGCTTTTAGCTACCGCATGTCTAAACCATGGAACTCCCTGCCAGCTGACATTAGGCATGCCACCTGCGCTCGGCATCTTAACTCCCTCCTTAAGACTCATCTCTTCTCCACCTGCACCTAGCACCGCGGAGGGCCCAGTATCTTGCCTCACTCCAATTTCTGTTCACCTCCAGTGTGACGCACTAAGGCTCACTACTTGTGTCCCCAGACCCCTATCTATGCTGTTATAATTTGAGGGTCACACTAATTTGGACCCACTGCGTCCTCTGATGCCAGGCTATATGTTTATATTGTATATTTTTGTACTGCATATTCTAGGTATAGCTAAGCAAGTGTAAATACCACTGTATATTCTGTTGTTTGGATTGCTACTTGAATATTCCACTGTACTTTCTACTGTATATTTCTCCTCTCCCCTACACCCCCAGGTCGCATCTGGAATCGAGCGGTACTCCACTCAGTATACCTCCTGGTAAAACTCTTAATTAAATAAGTACTTTGTTAGACTACTTTCGCAACTATTTCTGAAGAGCACATGACTAGTATACAAAGGGAGTATTGTGCACACAAAGCAATGCTTAAGTCTGCAGTTGATAAGCCGTACTGCAAGTTTATTCACGACTACTGCGAGAGAGACCAGCTCAGCTTGCTCACATCCTTGATCTAACAGAAATGTTATTGGCTATGAGTGTGTCTACAGGTAAATGTGAGAGAGTATTCTCCATTCAGAATCTTATAAAAAAAAATAAGAACAAGTTTGGCTGATGGCACACTCCAGTCACTTCTGCATATAGCAGTTGAAGGTCCTGCATAGACAGCTTTGATCCGGATGAAGCTATCAACCACTGGCTACTATCTGGTCCTGGCACACGCCACATGGCCATGGTCATGCTAGTTCAACTACTAGTTCTGCTGATGCTGATTCACATGAAAATGTCCCTGAGGCTGTTGATGATGATGGTGATGACAGTGAATATGATGCTCGGCTGGAGCAAGCTCAGGCCTCCTACTATAACTTTTCCTGTGCTAATGCTATACTGTCTGCTACATGATGTTCTCACTGACTGCTGCTGGCACCACCACATGCTAATTCTGTCACAATCCTCCTCTCCATCCTGACCAAAAAAAAATAAAAATTCATATTATTCTCCTTATTGTCTATTACAACACTAAGTAACTGACATTACTATAAATCCGCTTAGGTTTTCTTTATTTTATATTTTCCACTAAAATGTGCCATTTTATACCGGGACTACTAACTCAAGCACTGGGGGACTACTTTTTGATGTCACTTGTCCATGGACAAGTACCTGATTTCAAAATTTGTCAAGCCCTGCTTCAAAGAAACTTTCCGGAGCCCCATTCACATACCGGCTGAAGAATCTTCCTTCAACACTCAGTTTTGCTTGGTTCCCAGTTGCTGTGGGAACTCACTGAAACACTCTGCTGTTGGTCTCACTATGCTTTCGACCCTTCCACAAAGCAGACCTGTCCTATGAGAACAGGTGTCATCCAATGCTGGGAGCAGGAGAATCAGGCCCGCCACAAAACCAAGAGAAGTACAATCAGGGCACTTTGAAGTATGCCAGCATTACCTGGTATATCAACTGAGCTTACAACTTCATGTTGTTTGAAGAAAAGTTACTCACCTTAGTAATTATGTTTCTTCTTGCAACAACTACTGCCAGGCACTTTGTGAAGACCCTTGGGGCTGAGGTTAGGCCAAAGGGCACTGCTCTGAACTGATAGTGGTCTAAGGGCAACTCGAACCTGAGGTACTTTCTGTGGAAGCACCTGATGGGAATGTGAAAGTAGGCATCTTTGAGGTCCAGGGAGGCTAGCCAGTCCCCTGCCCTTAGAGAGGGAAAGATAATTCCCAGAGTTATCATCTTGAACTTTGGCTTTAAAAGATGTTTGTTCAGGTATCTTAAGTCCAGGATGGGTCGCCACTCTCCTGTCTTTTGGGGTTAGGAATACCTGGAGTACAGTCCTTTGCCCCAGTGTACGGTAGGTACTCGCTCTATAGCTCTTAGAGCTAGGAGAGAAGAAACCTCTGCCTCTAGGGCAAGGGTCGCTGAGAGATTTGCAGGTGGAAAAGATCTAGCTCTCATCTTGGGAAATTTTTTGAAGCTGAGAACCAGTCCCTGACTTACTACTTCCAGGACCCACTTGTCTGATGTAACAGACATCCAGTCCTGGACAAAGTAAGCCAGCCTGCCCCCTACTGGGATAGGAGAATCGACCCGGGCAGACCCATCAGGGTGTCTTGTTTGGCAGGGGCTTTGGGCTGAGGGGTGATGCAGGCCTGCTCATCCCCTTCTGCCTCTCCTCTGAAGAACCCTCTGTGAAAAGGAAGAAGAGGCCTGTGCTGTGAAAAGGCCTGCCCTGCCCTGGACTGCTGCCTTGAGGAGTTGCCTGCCTTCCTTGGCCTGAGTACTCCTGTAAGTGGTCCTGTATTCGTCCATTTTTCATGTAATTCTCTGTCTGCTCCCCAAACAGAGAATTACCCACTACAGGAAAATCCATGGCCTTAGCCTGGGTATCCTGTGAGAGGCTAGTACATCTGAGGCTAGTACATCTGAGCCAAGCCATTCCCAAGAGCCACAGATGTAGCCATGACTTTGATGATACATCATTGAGTCCACAGCAGCATGAAACTGAACTTTGATGCCTCAATCCCATCTGCAACCACCTCCTCAAGTTCCTTGGCTGGCTGGGGAGGCCTGTTTAGCCAGTGCCAGTACAGTGTCCCACCTGGACTTCTGGTACCTGGCTGCATAGGCCATATAATTTGCCTGCCTGAGTCCCAAGGAAGATGCCATGTAATGCTTCTTTGCCATGGCATCAATCTTCCTGGATTCCTTGTCTGGGGGTGATGCCAAGGAATGCTTGCCTTATCACAGGCAGCAGCCTGTACAACCTCTACATGGCTGCACTGCTGATAAAGGAACTCTGTATCTGAGCCTGAAAGAGTATACCTCTTGTCCATTCTTCTACCCACAGGAGGTATGGAATTGGGAGACGAAGAATTTTTGTGTCTGTTCCCCAAAAGATTTGTGGAGGGAATAGACAGCCTCCTGACTCTGTGATGTCCATCATCTCTACATAGTCAGGCTCCTCCTGATCCTCTTCTGCCTCCTCCACAGGAAGCTGGAGGGTATCAGACACCTTTCTGTAAAACATGAAGTACGAAGGGGACTCAGAAAGCCTAGGAGGAGAAACACCTGAAGGTCTGTGTGGGGAGATGTCTGAGTCAATAGGCACATCCAGACTTTCACCATCACCATAATCATCTTCCAACTGTCCCTCCTCCTCAAACTCCGGTTCATAAAATTCTTCCAGGGTATAATCTTGAACCGGGGGAACAGAGCCCCTGCCAAAAGGTGCCGGATCAGTCGGAACCAGGCAAAGCAATTCCACAATACGAATCGCTTTGGCTATTTCTTCGGTGGTCGGAGTATGAGATTCTGGATCCGAACCGGTCGATTTGTCTTTGCGTTTTCTTTTTGTCAGAACCGATTCCTCAGAATCGGCTCTCCTTTTGCCCAAGAAGTATCGCCTGGTCAGAGGGCACCTTTTGGTTCAGTCGAACAGAACTGGTTGGCCATCCGAGTCAGTGGACTTCTCGGCCTCCTTCCTCAGTCTACCTAATCTCTTTCAAGGGTAGATTTGGGAAAATTTTTACAAATTTGGCAGTGTGAATCGAGGTGGTCAAACCCCAGACAATTAACACAGTGGTGTGGGGATCAGCCTTAGCAAAGACCTCCCCACACACACTGCAGTATCGAAACCCAGTGGGCCCAGTTTTTTTTCTTGGGTTTCTCAGACATGATCAACCTAACCAAACTTACCCTTTTTTCAGCAACTGCCAGGCAAGACTCCTCTATCAGTTCCTGACCGTGTCACAGGTCTTGGAAAAAAACGTACTAAAACCCAGTTTTTTTTAGAACCGATACAGACCGTAACCACACACTAAAGTAAAATACAAAATTTATTTGAATGATCGGTTCAGCCGAACTCGATCAAACTTTTACAAGTTCCACACAGAAAACAGAACAAAACCTATCTAGTACTCATGGTACCACAGACAGAGACTTGAACCAACTATGGAAACTAAATTTCGGTAGAAAAGTGACCGAAAACTGACACTTCAACAGACTTCGAACCGAGCTACAGGAGAAATCTCCGGAGCGACTGTTCAGTGAGGTGGAGTAAAGAATCTGACGGTTGCAGTTCAAATTACAACAGGCAGAGACATCAACCGAGTTCGAGATGAACATTCTATGCCCTGCATAGAAAAGTTAACCCATTGTTCTCCGGTGCAGATTAAAGGCTGGGGCTAACTGCACTTGTACTTGTCAGAATACAGCAAGACTTTATGTTGTTTGGAAAAAAAAAAACACAATCAAAGAGGTGGAGCCTTTGTTTCCATGACAGCTGCACGGGGAAGCAGAATGAAGAGAGAGACAGACATCTGCCCGTTTTCTGTTATTTAACTCATAACTGTAATATTGAATACAATAATCTATTTAACAAACATTTGGTTAGCACTGCCCTTGTTTTCAGCTTGAAAACAACTTTCTCCATACATACGTAGGCATCCGTGGCTGCATACATCTGCTGGTCCTCACTGAGTGGAAGGCAGACCAGTCACTGCAGCGCACAGACTGATCTTTAACAGCTGCTTGCCAAAGAGGTGTTTCACCAGGCCATTCAGACTCCACTTCTCAATACACTTCAGCTAAACAATGTAAACAAATTGAAAGGTGCATCAGCATTTGAATTACAGGCAACAAAATATTAAAGATACACGTGTCACACACAAGTTTGCTGACAAAATAACATTTTGTGCCAGAAGGTACAGCATTGTGCATTATTTATTTAAAATGTGTCATCTGAGACACATTGAGCTTGTTTCCAGGAGGCGGGGAGTTAAGAAAAACAATCAACACAAAATGACAAACGTAATGTACAAAACCAAATAAAGTAACAAGTGCAATATACAAAATAGTATATCAGATGGCGCAAGATAAAACATTTACAAACTTGAAAAAATTCACAATGTCTAAGTGACAAGCATAATGTACTAACAACATCAGATGACGAGGTACAACAATTTTCAAAAGTACTAACATAACTGTTTTAACAGTAATAAATTACTTCATCATTTAAGTAGTGGAAACATTAAAGTAGTGGTATAAGTGCCAGCCCAGTGGCGCTGAGGGTTGAGGCACTGGTAGCCACCTCGAGGCTCACTGGCGACCTAGGTTTGGGAATGAGCCCTGGGCCGCTGGGGGTCGGCAGGGGTGGAAGGCCAGGAGATGGATTGAGCAGCCTTCAGACAACTCTCCCACTCCAGGGTGGGGACCCAGCTGCTCCTGTTGCAAGGCTGCCCCGGGTGCAGGCCTGGAGGCAGTGCAGTCGGGAGCGACTCAAATAGGGAGGGTGCTGCAGGGTTACTGCATCAGATGCCTCCACACATGTGCAGGCACCTGTGGCATGGGGCAGTAAGAAAATCAACAAAATGTTACAGCTGGCAGGCTCCATGATGGCTTCCACAGCGCCAACTCTGCCTCTGCCGGGGGTAACCATGAGAGGTGGGAAGCCGGAGAGCGATGGCTGGAGCTGCCTGCCAGAGCCACTATGTGTCGCCTTGTCCCCCCGAGGAGGGAGATAGCGACAGGTGGGCCAAACAGTTGAATTAAAAAAAAAGTAGTGATACAATTTGCCAACAATAACAGTGTAAATGACAATAAATCATTAACATGGTGGAACAGTGTGGGGTCGGGGTGCAGTGAAGGCCAGGGGAAAGTAATACACCAGCCCAAACCAGTATAAGTGGCTTACTGCAGGAGCAGGATAGGGAGAGGTAAGCAGAAAGGAGTAGCTTAAGAGAGGAAAATGAGGAAGAGAAACAAATAGGGAGAGGAAGATCATTCCAGAGATTAGGACAGCAGACAGAAAAAAGAGACTGAGCAGCAGAGCTTCTGCAGTGAGGGACATGTAGAAAGTAAGTGTAAGGTGAAGGAAGGGAGGAGTATGATGACAGGATGGAGAGTGTAAAGTGAGAAAAGAGGTAGAAGGGTAGGGTGTCAGGGTGGCAAGCCATTATTTAACCAGGAAACAGGAGTAGTGGGAGAGATGTCTAACTTTAAACAGTGGAAGACAAAAATACAGGTTACTCACCTGTAACAGGAGTTCTAGGAATGGTATATGTTGTTCATCCACACTCATTGGTAGGTATCCTTGCCGCTTTAAATCTTGCCGGAAGGTCTTCAAGCTTGCTCCTCCCACCCACCCGGGTGGTATAACTCTCGGCTCCATCCCCATGGCGCCAGATCTGGCCCGCTGGAGCTCAGGTTCTTGTCGGAGCTTCGAGGAGGTCGAATGGGTCGTGTGGATGAACAACATATACCATTCCTAGAACTCCTGTACAGGTGAGTAACCTGTATTTCTAGGGACATGGATATGTTGTTCATCCACACTCTTGGCAGACTCTAGCAGTTCTCCGGGAGGAGGGCAAGGCCTTGCACCCCCAATACTACTTGGGAAGAGAGACTGGAGAACCGAGGCCCCAAACCAGCATCCCGGTGTGACTCAAGGTCGATGGTAATGGGTACGAGGTGTTTGCTGACTTCCAGGTAGCAGCCCTGCAGATTTCTGGATAGGACGCCCCGGAAGCAGCCACCGCTGCAGCAGTATGGTGGGTAGAATGAGCTTATCCTCTGGGAGGCTCCATGCCCGCCAACTTATAGCAGAGATCTATGCAGGAAGTGACCCACCTGCTTATCGTCCGCTTGGCTGCAGGTCTGCCAGGTGCGGCTTCAAGCGTAGGGTGACAAACAGCTGGCGAACCTCTCCCGACTTTCAGCCATAGCGCCCTTTATATAAGCGAAGCGCCTCTAGGGTCCAAAGCATGGAGCCTGGCTTCGCCTCCGAGGTGATTGGGGTAGAACATCGGCAGAGTCAACACCTGGTTAAGGTGAAACTCCGACACCACCTTCGAAGGAATTTCGGTGGGAAGAGGACAACCTTGTCCCTGTGGAAGACCAGGTAAGGAGACTCGATGGAAGCGCCTGGAGCCTCCCATCCTTCTGGCTGACGTGATAGCCACCAAGAAGGCGGTCTTCCACGACAGGTGAGAGAGAGCACACCTGTGCATAGGTTCGAATGGCTTGCCCATGAGCTTGCCAGTACCAGCAGTAGATCCCACGGAGGTGGGGTCTCTGACTGGAGGGGAATGTGATCAAGGCCTTTGAAAAGAGCCAGACCACCTTCTCCTGCGCCATCGACTGCTTCCGCCCGCCCGTAAGCAGAGATGGCTGCCAGGTGCACCCTTAGGGTCGCCGACCTAAGCCCTTGATTAGAAAGCGGACCATAAATAGTCCAAGATGCTTGCCAAGGAACAGGAGGAAGGGTCCAAGCCCTTGCTCCTGACACCAAATGGAAAACCTTTTCCATTTGAAGGCATAGCATTTTCTGGTCGACTCCTTACGGGACGCCTCAACTACATTGAGGACCTCCGTCGAAAGACCCAAGGCCTGGAACCCTAGCCGCCAGGAACCAGGGCCAGGTGCAGGGATTGAAGGTCCGGATGGAACACCTTCCCTGATTGACTGAGAGCAGGTCCGGGCGAGCCGGAAGCTGCGCCTGAGTCCTGGAGCTGAGACTGAGGAGATCTGGGTACCAGAACTGGCTGAGGCCAGTCTGGGGCTATCAGAATCACCTGCGCCTTGTCCCTCCTCGCCTTGAGAAGCACCTTGTGGATCAAGGGAAATGGGGAAAGGCATAAAGAGGCCCGGGTCCACTGCCTCGAAGGCATCCCCGCAGCGAGCCCCGCTGAGGGGGGCGGGCATGGAACAGTCTCAGCTCTGCTGCTCTCCTGGAGGCGTAACAGGTCCACCTGAGGTGTGCCCCAATGGGAGAACAGATGCTGTACTACCTCCGGCAGGAGAGACCACGTGGGATGCAGCCCCTATCCGGCTCAGGGCATCGGGCCAGGTGTTGGAGGCCCTGCCACATGAATGGCTAGGAGATCCGCCTCCAGGCTGCGCAAGAGGACCAAATGCGGAGAGCTTCCTTGCATAGAAGCATGGAGCGCGCCCCGCCCCTGGCGGTTTAGATAGAACATGGTCGGGTATTGTCCGTCCTGGACTCGGACCACTTGACCCCGGAGGAACGGAGCAAAGGCGGTGAGAGCTAGGCGGACCGCTCGGAGCTCCAGCAGGTTGATGTGGCATCGGGACTCCCGCTGGGACCAGAGGCCATGAGCCCGGTGTTCCCCCAGATGGGCACCCCAACCCATCAGAGAGGCATCGGTCGATAGAGAGACCGTCGGCTCGGGGCGGACGAACGGGATGCCCTCCTGCAAATGATCTGGAACGGTCCACCACTGGAGAGCGTTCCACATCCCCTGAGTCAGCGACACAAGCTGGTCCAAAGGATCGCAGCGTTGTGACCACTGGCTGGCCAGTCCCCATTGAAGGGGACGCATGTTCCAGCGGGCCCAACGGACCACGCTGGTGCAGGCCGCCATGAGACCCAGGAGGCGCAGGAAGTCCCGGGCAGGGCGCAATTGCCCAACCAGAAATGATCGGGCAAAGGAGGAAAGAACCCCGCCCTGTCCGCCGGAGCCGCGCTTGGTTCGTCAAGAGAGTCGAGTGCGCCCCGATGAATAGAATCACCTGCTTTGGCTCGAGAGTCCGACTTGGCCTCGTTGATAAGGAGGCCCAGTTGAGAGCAGACCCGAGGCCAGATCTCGACCATCCCCTCCTTCCTGGAGGGAGCTGCTATCAGCCAGTCGTCCAGGTAAGGGTACACCCGACCCTCGGGCGCCAAGAGGAATGCTGTCACCACTGCCTGCATTTGGTGAAGACCCTGGAGCTGGAGACAGCTCAAGGGCATGGCTTGAACTCGAAAGGGATCCTTCCGCCGGAGCAGGGAATCTCTGGTGAGACGGACGGATAGGACGTGAAAAAACGCTCCCTGCAAGTCCAGAGAGCAGAACACACGCCGCTGGCTCCAAGGATGGTATTATCTGGAGCTACAGAGTGACCATCCTGAAGGTTCGAGACCTTGTGAACTTGTTTAGGATCGTGTAGGTCGAGAATGGGCGCCAGCCCCGGTCTGCTTAGAAACCAGGAAGTACCTGGACACAAACCCTGGGTCTGAAGGAGGGTCCGCCACCTTCTCTTATCACCTCCTTCTGGAGGAGGAGGAGCTGATGTCGGCTCGGACGAGCCGCCAGTGAGGCTGGGGACCCTGGCCCTCGGGGCGACGGCTCTGAAGGGTGGTGCCTGCTCGCATTCCAGAGGCAGGCCTCTTCCCACCACCTCCAAGACCCACCTGTCCGGGTAACAGCGGACCAGGCGGAACAGAAGTGTGGAGCCGCTCCACGGGGGACCCAGGGGTAGGTGACGGAATGGGGCGACACCTCAGCCCGCCACTGGGCAGGCTTGGAGGAGGGACCGGCCGAGGGACCTCCTGGGCCTTTTCCTCCCTGCCTCCTGTTAGAGGAAGCCGGCGGTTGGGTTTGGGATGCCAGCCGAGCCTGCTGGCCCTGACGTTGCTGGCCGGGCGCGCGGGGCACAGAAGGACGAAGGGCTTAGGCTGTGGCTTATGCCTTTGTCCTTCTGAGCGGAAGAGACCGAGTCCAAGGTAGTATTGACTTCTCATCCTCTGCAGGTGACCTTCCACCCCAGGGTCAAGAGGTCAGTCCACAAAAAGGAAACATCCGCCAACCAGCTGGGTATCCGGCAGTGTGGATATCTCAGCCATGCTCCGCCGACGACAGCCACTCGCGGCCACCACCGATCTGCACATGAGTCCCCTATATCCAAAGCAGTCTGGAGCTGTTGTTTGGCTATTGCCTGCTCCTGGTCCCGCACCTGCTTAACCGTAGTTGCAGATCGGCGGAAGATGAGGGATGACCTCATCCAGGGAGCCCAACAGGCAAAGAGAAAAATATACATGAGGACGGCCTAACTGGCCTGACTGTAAGGCCGAGAGAGGACGCAGTATAGACTTTTCGCCCGACATAGTCCAATTCTTGACTCCTTGTCCAGGAGGTTTGTCCACATCCCTGGCGCAGCCGGCGCTACCGAAAACGCTGTCGGCAACCAACCCCCAGCAGAGGGGTGTTCTGGAAAATGACAAGGAACTGACCGTGATACTTCCGGCTAATCCTGGCCAAGGCGCAGGTCAGGAAGCAGGGCGCTGCCAAAGCCCAGTGCCGGACCCACTATGGCCTCGGCCACCGGAAAGGCCTCCGTCGGAGAATCCCCTCGGTCCAGAATCTCCGTGAGGGGATACCTGGCCCATTTGGAAACGGGTTCGAGCTCCATCCCGGTGGACTCCGAGATGAGCCGAAGCAGTCCTAGGAACACGACGGGCTATCGCCCATTGACTGACCTTCCTGAAGACTCCAAGTCCAGTCGCTGGAGAAAAAGGAGGAATCATCTTCGACTCGGAAGAGTCCTCGGAGAGCTGCCTCTGGCCTGAGCCACCTTCACCTGCCGAGGTCGCTCGGAGTGAGGTAACTGACAGCCGATGCGGTAGACCTCAGCCGACCGAGAATCCTGGTCGGAGCCCCAATAGGTGGCTGTGGAGGCGGAGGTTCCACCGAATCGTGGAGCAGCTGATTTTGGCTTAACAACCGCCTGGGATAGGGCTCCGATAAGTCGAGGGGTTGTGTCGGCCGCCTCCGTGACAGCCACTTTAATGGCCGGGAAGGCTTACGGGTCGGCTTACTCCCCGCCAGGAGGAGCTGTTGCAACATGAGGTCTCGCATCGGCCGAATGCACTTACGCCGAAGCCTCCCCGTCCGGAGGATTCGAGGGACGAAGCGGCGACGCCGCCATCAGCGGTGCCGAGACCGAGACCGCCTTGCGACGTGGGATCGGCTGGACCGCCAGGAGGTCCGGACCGAGACCGAGAGTCCCGGAATTTCCGAGGTCGGTGCGGGGAGGTGTCGGCCGGAACCGGCACTCCCTTCGGCTCGGATGGTCCATCCGAGGGCTCCGGAACCGGAGGCACAGGCGAGCCCACGGGATCCCAACTCCTCCCGGGGGAACCGGGGAGAGGGGAATCTCGGCTGCTAAAGGCGACAGCCCGTCCAACGGGTCGAGAAAAATCTCGACTTCGTCGGTGGGAGTCTCGGTCAACTGACCTGACGGGGACACCGTGAGGCCAGTGGCCGAAGCCGAGCGGTCGACCGAAGACGGCTCCACGACTCGGGAGAGAGGGACCTTCCCGCCTCCCAAGAGCGCCGACGGAGGGATTCTCCCCTGTCCTTCTTTTTGGACCGAGAATAAGGTCCAGCAGACGTAGGCCCTTCTCCCTTAGTGGAGAGGGACAGACAAAGCTCCTTAAAAGAAGCCGTGTAGGAAGAACCCAGAGAGAGCGGGATAAATGCCGCGGCCGAGGAAGATACGGCCCGCGCCGCCTCCTCTTCGAGGGGCGCACTATCCGCCGAGCTGATCCCACGAGCCCGCCGCCGCAGACACCGGCCAACCGGCCCTCCTTTGACTTCACCGAGGGAAACGCTTCGGATGGCCCAGTTGCAATCGGGCAGCACGGTTTCGAGGACGAGGGTCGAGAAAGATGAGCACAGGTCGCAAGCTCGCGGTCGTGTCAAGGCCTAAGCAGTAGACACACGTGAGTGTGGATCCATCCGAGACATCTCTCACCGCATGGGCATCTCCAAATCCGAGTCGATTTGTCCATCGCAGCCGCTGAGGGATCAGACTAAGTCTTTTCTCGCAAAATTTATTTTTAAATCCGCAAAACGGAGAAATAGGAACCAATCTCAAACGCAGAGCGTTAAGGAGGGAACCTGAGCTTCCAAGCGTAAGGAAGATCTGCCATGGGGCGGAGCCGAGAGTTATACCACCCGGGTGGGTGGGAGGAGCAAGCTTGAAGACCTTCCGGCAAGATTTAAAGCGGCAAGGATACCTGCCAATGAGTGTGGATGAACAACATATCCATGTCCCTAGAAGGTCTAGTTACACTGCTTGATCTGTACCGTTACCAAAGTGCTCGTGAGATGCATCATTGCAGGTCGGACAGTGTAAACACCATGGAGAACATTGCAGGCGGCAGCGATGCACTCCAGGGTAGTGCAGAGCGATCACTATTTTTCTGGGATCTTGTGCAATGCAGGTGGTCTTTGCAAGCAAGTAAACATGCCACCCCCTGCATCAGTACAGTCACTACACCCGGTCATATGCTATCCCTTTGGGCCCCAAGATGGGGACAGACCCACTAT
This sequence comes from Neoceratodus forsteri, assembly GCA_016271365.2. Lineage (NCBI taxonomy): Eukaryota > Metazoa > Chordata > Ceratodontiformes > Ceratodontidae > Neoceratodus > Neoceratodus forsteri. Next base: position 1,401,900,043 of record CM057453.1, read on the forward strand.
GTCTGGCCAGTCATAAAACTGACTAGCCTTCCCCTTACAGATCTAGGTTCTCCATGGCCCATTTCGCTGTGGCCTGCACCCTAAAAACAATATCAAACCAAGGCAAGATGTTGGCATGTTAACTTTCCAAACTGTAGGATGAGAGTTTACCAGCAAGATTCAACTGCCGATTATCAGAGCTGGCAAACCTTCTATTAATTACCAGTCCATCACACTGTTAATACTAATCTTGAATCGGCTTCTGTGTGTTGTGCTGTGCTGCCAATACTGTCAACATGTCCCTGAAACCTGGAGGAAACAGCACAGGAAGTTCAGTACCCTGCTTTTGCAACAGTGCACAACACAGTTTTTCAACAGTAGCTGGCGCTGATGCAAGAGGAATGGCAAGTGACTGGCGCAGACTGCAGCGGATCTAAAGGTATGTGTAAACATGCCTAAAGGGAACAGTGATGGGTAAGGAGTGGGGATTTAGGGCAAAAAGACAGCGGAGGGGGAAGGGAAAGGGGGAAAATTGTTTAACTAGAAAAGGCACACTAAGCCGGAGCTTGTTTGCAGGGATCACAAGGAAGTTAAGTTAAATTTAAAAGGGGGACTGCTAAATAACTTAGAAAAGGGGTCTAGCAAGAAGGAGGGCTAGAGAAGCAGACAGCTAGATAAATAGCAGATTAAGTGTAGCATTATGTAGGGAGTGGTCCAATGCAGTGGGTGCAAGGCAGCCATATTCAGGCAGACCTTCTGGATGCTGAAGTGCTGCCCTATCTGCATGCACCTCTCTGGACTGAGGAAGGAGGTTGCCAGACTCCAGAGCAGAGGTAAACTGGGTCGTCAGTACTTCAACCCCATCCAGAGACAACCTAGTACAAAGCTGCTGCCTCAAAGGATGCCAAGTAAAAGGAGCACTTGGATGATAGTGGGCTCAGGGAGGGTTAAGACTGTCTGGCAGAAACACATCCCAAAACCTATCACTACATAGCTCATATGCCACACTGGCAAACAGGGATGGCAGGTCCGAAGCACCTGTAGTTGTGGAAAGGATGGATGTGGAGGTCAGCTGGGAAGGTGACCTCAGAGGGGAGAGCAGTGGACCCCAGAGGAGAAGGAAGTGAATCCTAGTGGGGGACTCTATTGTTAAGGGGTCCAGCTAGGAACAGCAGAGAGGAGGACAGGAAGGTGGGGTGCCTACCAGGTACCACGGCATAGAGGGATGGGAAGAGGATCCTGGGGATCACCAGAAAGTCAGGATGGGAGGGAGACTTGGATGTCCATTATCCACCTAGGAACTAATGATCTGGCAAACGGGGAACCTAAAGCAGTTCAGGAGGAGTTTAGAAGACTGGAGAGGGGTCCTGCAAGTAGCTACTTACGTCACCTTTTGGAAGTACTACCTGTGAGAGCCATGGGTGAGCATAGGGGCACCCGCACCAGAAACTTTAACACATGGTTGAAGAACCAGTGCAGCGAGGAAAGATTCAGATTCACTAGTGACTGGGGACCCACCTGGAGGGATGGAAGCTTATTCAAGCCCCAACGGCCTGCATCCACCTGGAGAGGAACGCAGATCCCTCAATGAAAAGTTTAAATGCTACACTGGCAAGCATTTAAACTAGCCAAGGGGGGTGGCAGGCCAGCAAGAAGGGAAGTCGACTGCTCACCCCTAGAAGCTAACAAAGGAACAGGGGACAAGGGTGGGGGCTATCACAGCAATGCAAAGTGCAAAAGACGGAGGAAGAGAAGACTAGAAGGGATACAGGTACCCAAGGAGTGGATAGACAGTCAGAAGGCAGAATACAACAGAAGGACACAAGGCAGGGTGGGCCAGGCAAAAAGATCACCCAGGAAGGGGGGGTGTAGGACAACAAAACAGTTGCATCATGGAGAGCCACGTGTGCCAATGCCAGGAGCCTTAGCAACCAGATGGAGGACCATGAGGCAGCTGTGGCACAGTCAGACCTGGACAATGTGGCCATCACTGAGACCTGGTGTAATGATAACCACAAATGGAAGATGACCATACCCAGCTATAACCTATTCAGGAGACACAGGAAAGGCAGAAAGGGAAGAGTGGCATTGTATGTGAAAGATAACATTAAGGCCACAGAGATCCAAGTTGAACAAGGGGAGGAGGATACTGCGGGTTAAGCTTGAAAGAAAAACAGGGGCAGCCATCTGCACATCATCTATCTACAGACCACCAACTCAGGTGGAAGAGACAGACAGGAATTGATGCTTGCTATCCAAAGAATGGCAGTCAAGGAGGAGGTGGCACACTGGAGACTTCAACATGCCAGACATGGACTGCAGTCTCCCTGCAGCAGCAGCAGCAGCCAGGAGCAGATTTATCCTGGACTCCTTCAGGGAGCCTTCCTTAAACAATTGGTCATGGAACCAACTCGGCAGGAGCCCATACCGACCTGGTGCTCACTGAACGGACAGTGAAGGGCAGCACCTGGGGAACAGTGACCACCGAACACTGTGGTTTGCAGTAACTGAATGGACAGATCCCTGCCGCACTAAAACACGTATCCTAGACTTTAGGAGGGCAGATTTGGGGAGAATGGGGAAATGCTTGGAAGAAGCACTAGCTGGAATGGGGAAGAAATTTGGGGTGGAGGCACAGCGAGCAATATTTAAAACAGGAATAGCAAGGGCAACACAATTATGCATTAGGCAGGCTAGCAAGGGAAAAAGGAAGTGGGAAACCCTTATGGTATTCCAAAAAGGTAGAAGAGAAAGTGAAAGTCAAAATGACTGCATTCAAGCAATACAAAAAGACACAGGCAGAAGGGAATGGGGAGCAGTACCAGGAGAAGCAATGGGAAGCAGGGAAGGCAGTATGGGAAGCCAAAGCTCAGACAGGGTAGCTATCAGTAAACAGTAGTTAGAGGGGACAAAACCTTCTACACGTTAAGAGAAAAAGGAAGATAAAGGGAGGGATAGTGAGGCTAAAGGATGAGTGGCAAGAGTAGTGTTGAGGATGACAACAGTAAAGCAGACATACTGAACAGATATTTCTGCTCAGTCTTTTCAGTAGAAGGGGCGGGTACTGGACCAGAAGGGAGTACAAAGCGGAGGGAAGGGCACAGAAATTGATACAAGTCCCTTTCCACTGGAAGGGGTCCTAAAGGAATTAGAAGGAATAAGAGTCCATAAAGCAATGGACCCGGATTGGGTGCACCCCAGGGTGCTGAGGGAGCTCAAAGAAGTAGTGGCTGGACCTTTGGCGACCCTGTTTAGCCAATCACTGGAAACAGGTGAGGTGCCCAAAGATTGGAGAACAGCTGATGTAGTCCCCTTATACAAGGGTGGAAACAGACAGGAAACTACAAACCAGTCAGCCTCACTTCAGTAGTGGGGAAGATTATGAAAGCACTACTGAAGGAGAGATTAGTGGAACACCCTGTGGCCAACGGTCTACAGGACCTAAGGCAGCATGGTTTTACTGGGGGAGGGAGGTTCGTGCCACACTAACCCCATTGAATTTTTCAACTGGGTGACAAGGGAGGTGGATTGGGGGGGGGCAGTGGACGTGGCCTATCTGGACTTCAGTAAGCCTTTGACACTGTGCCCCACAGAAGGCTGTTAAACAAGCTGGGCAATATGGGTATGGGTAGAACAGTAGAGTGGTGGGCAAGGAATTGGCTGGATAGCAGGACACAGAGCGTGGTGGTAAATGGCTGTCACTCCGCAGAGGGAAGGGTGACCAGTGAAGTGCCACAGGGATGAATGCTGGGTCCGGTCCTCATCAACATCTTTATCAGTGACATTACAGAGAGCACAGAAGGGAGAATTTCCCTGTTTGCTGATGACACAAAACTCTGTAACAGAGTGGACATGCTGGAGGGAGTGGCTAGAATGAGGAGAAACCTGCAGAAGCTTGAGGAATGGTCAAGCAAGCAAGCAAAATGTTATCTATGAAATGCTATTCCAGTACATCAGAGCATTTTAAAGAATCACAAATCATAAAAAAATTCAATTTAGTAAATCAAACATTAAGAACATATATATACATACATACATACATATATATATATATATAGATAGATAGATACATACACACACACACACAGCAGGATTGTCACAAAACGTTTATTTAAATAAATAGCTTTCAAGGCAAACTTAAAGGCCTCAACGGAAGGAACTCCCCTAACCTGGCAAGGTAGAGAATTCCACAGGATTGAGCTGCAAGGCAAATGATCTAGCACCTGAAGTTGTTAAAACGGACCCTGGGAAATCTCTAGCAATCCCTCGTCGGTGGAGTGGAGAGGATGAAGGGGCGGTAAGGACAGAGATCTTGCAGATACAGCAGCCCCTGTCCGTGTAGGGATTTATAGGTCAGTAATCCAACCCTGAAGGTGATCCTCCACCGTACTGGCAGCCAGTGCAGTCCACGGAGCACAGGTGTGACATGGCAAGATCTTGAAAAGCCAGCCAACAACCCAGAAGCCACATTCTGCACCAACTGCAGGTGGCGAAGGTCCAGCCCAGTAGCCCTAGGTATCGGGCATTGCAGAAATCAAGGCGCGAGGTCACAAAGGTGTGGACCGATGTAGGAAGGTCATCAGGGGGAACAAGGCGCTTTATCCGGTTGATATTTCTCAGATGGTAAAATTAGGTCTTGACAACGGCTGACACTGAAAACTTATGCATCAGCTTGCTACAGAAACAGAAACATAGAAACACAGGACTTTGAAGGCAGATAAGACGCTTGGCCCACCTAGTCAGCTATCAATCATAACGCCCAGATTCTGCACCGGTCAGAGGTCAACAGCTGGTTGCCGCCAGCCATAGTCCATATGGCTGTCCCGTCAGTAACCTCTCCACCCAATGACATGGATCCACAACCAATACCTCAGTCTTATCCAGATTCAGTCTCAACAAGCTGGCACTCATCCAGTCCTGAATCTCAGAAAGCCAGTTGTTAAAGATCGAGACAACATCGCTTTGTTCAGGCACAAAGACATGTACAGTTGAGTATCATCTGCACAGCAGTGAAAACTCGATCCATACTGCCTAATAATGTCCCCCAACGGCAGCATATACACTGTGAACAACATGGGGGGGGGAGCACAGAGCCCTGCGGTACCCCACAAGGCAGAGAGAGAGTAGCTGAGGAGAAAATTTCCAACTCAACTCTTTGCGTCCTGCCAGTGAGGAATGAATGAAACCATCTGAGGACTGTGCCAGACAGTCCACAGAATAGCCGCAAGCACTCCAGCAACACCCCATAGTCCACAGTATCAAATGTTGCGGAGAGATCAAAGAGGACCAAAATGGAACGACTCCTCTGATCTCTCGACGTCAGGAGATTATTGAGTACCGATCCAACAATGTGGTCTCAGTACTATGCCTCTTCCTGAAACCAGACTGAGAGGATCATAGATGTCGTGGGTGGTCAGATGCTCCTCGAGCTGCAACGCGGCTGCCTTCCCAACAACCTTACCCACAAAAGGCAGGCCTGTAGTTCGCAAGACAGTCAAGGTTGTGAGAAGGTTTTTTCAGGCAGGGACAAACCACCATCTCCTTCAGGGTGTCTGGAAACACCCTGGTCTTTAGCGAACATCTAACTATCTCAGCCAGGACCGGTCCGATTTCCTCCATGCAACACACACGGAGGCAAGTTGGACCAGAGTCCAAACTACAGTAAGTCGGTCGCAAGCCCCGGATCAACTTCACGATGTCCTCAATCGCCAGCTGGCTAAAATCTAACCAGACAAGCCAGGTGCTTGCAACCTCACACCGATCTCCGCTCTGCCCATTTGAGCATGCTATGCTAATCTTAGACCTCATGGTGCCAATCTTATCTGCCAAGAATCGAGCAAACTCATCACATTTCTTCTGTGAAAAGCTCCTCTATTCTGGAGACAGGTTGGATTGCACAACCTGTCCACAGTACAGAAGAGCTGAGCCGGTTGGTTCTTCGCAGCAACAATCTCCCTGGGCAAGAACTCTGCCTTCTTACGGGAGACTGCAGATTGATAATCCCTATAATGGGATATCAATCTAAGTCTGTCACCACCTAGGCCCGATTTTCACCATCATCGCTCCAACCTTCTCCCCAATCTCCTCAACTCCCTCAGAGTCCCATAAAGACAAGGGACCTAGGCGTAAGGGAGAGGGGCAAACCCGGACAGCAGCAATGGAATCCAGAGCAGCCACCACCTTATTATAGGCTAGCAGAAGACCCTCTGGCTCCATGCCAACACAAGTACTCCCAATGGGTCCAACACCGCCATAGACCATCAGGGGTCAAACCCATAAGGGCAGTACCTGACCATCTCACTAGGGGCAGGGCTATTGGGGGGCCACAAAAGCTGAACCCTACAGTGTGATGATCGGACTATCCGACGGGTTCCACTACCACGTCCGAGATCTCCATCCCCAGCAGAAACACTAGGTCCAACGAATGACCCTGTATATGGGTTGCAGAGGTAATCACCTGTGTGAAGCCCAATGAAACCATCAGCTGGATGAAGTCTTGTCCAAAACATGAGAGTTCATCATCGACCCAGGTGTTAAAGTCCCCTAGTACCAACCACCTGGATGCCTCCAAAATCATCTCAACAATGAAATCTGAGTCTTCCTGGAAGAACTCCTTCCCATCACCAGGTAGATGGCAGATGGGAAGTATCCTACAACCCACACCGCCCATGATACATTCGAAGGATCTAGTGATCTCAGTCAAGGGTGTGGCAGTTGAGATTTAACGCAAAAAAGTGCAGAATAATGCACATGGGGCAAAAAAACTCTGGAACAACATATCAGCTTGGGGGGCACATAGCAGGCTTCAAGCAGGAAAGGGACCTAGGGGTTATCACCTCTGATGACCTAAAGGTTGAGAGTCAGTGTGACAAGACGCTGGGTAAAGCAAATAGGATGCTGAGATGCATAGGCAGTGGCATCACCAGCAGGAAAAGGGAGGTCATAATTCCACTGTACAAGACATTAGTCAAGCCACACTTGGAGTAAGTGCCCAGTTCTGGAGGCCTTACCTACGTAAGGATATATTTATTTATTTCAATTTGGGATTAATACCTTTGAGTCAAGGACTAGTTTTTCAATGGTCGCAAGTCAGTCAAATACAGTACGTAAGCAAACAAATACAGACAGTATTAATAGTTGACATATCACAATGTCCAGATAACTACATCAAGTAATTACACAGGTGTAAATACACATAGACCAAGAGTTACAAATACAATAAGATATTACATTTCAACTGGCAGCACAACTTGTGAGTGGTCTAAGTTCTTGGAGGCACTGGGTACAGTCTAAGGGTGAGAGTCCTGTTTAAACAGGGAAAAGAGCTGAAGACGATAATAAACCTAGTGAGGGAACATGAGGTCAGGGGTGTTAGGGGAGAAGCGGCCAGATGGAGACTTTGTCGTTAGTTAGTATATGCTATACCGCGCCGTGGGTCACATGTAACTTAAAACCTATCAAGCTGTTTTCCCCTCTGCAGATTATATTATCCCCCCGCTAGTGGCTGCTAGTTGTAGCTAATCCTGCTCCAGCATACTTGTAACTTTAGCTGCCATGCTGCCACTCTACCTGGCTTTAATTGCTTCCTTCCTACCTATAATTTCCTCCTTTCTCTCGTACCCTTAAGTAAATGCCTGCATATTGTTAAACTAAATAGAGCTGCCTAAATGTTTTCAAAGTGATTACAGCCCTGTTAAGACAAGTCAAACTGTCTGAATTGCTGTCTGTCGCCTTGGCTACCAAATCAACTACCCTTTTGTTTTGCTAATTCTTGCTCCCTGCTGTTCTGTCTGACCCTTTGTCTAAGCTGTCTTTAAATTCCTCTGTTTTCTCTCTCCAGCCACTGCCCTTGACCAGGGCTAGCCCATGCTCCACTACCAGAGTTCTGCCCTATGGTCGGACGGCACTCCAGAAGCCACCGACCACGCCTGGCAAAGAGGATACCTATTTATTGGTTCTCCAACCCCAGTCGCCATCTATATCTCAGATTATTATGCCTGTGTAGGAATCCTACTATTGGATTTAACCCACCAGGATAAAGGCATCCCACCTTTCTTTCCTTCAGCCTCTACTCTATTGGAGTCATGGCTTACTTTATTCTTAGCATTCTGTTGTTAATAAGCAGCGCATCCAATGTTTTTCACCCAATGAAGTACCAGGCTTGAGCCCAGCCCTGGCACCCCTTATTCTGACCTCACATTGCCTCCTTTCACTGCACCACCTCCACATAGTGTGCCCTCCTTTACACTCCACTTTCCTCCCCTTACATTTCCTACTCCTTTCACTGTTGTCACTCAGTACCTTCTCTTCATATCTTTAAATTGTCATGCTAGCCTGTCCCTTATTAGCAATAAACTGACATCCTCGACAACTACTAGTGGACGGTCCCAAACGAAAAAGTGCTCAGATCCTTTACGAGATCTTTAAAGAAACTGCTACTCCTGCTCCTTCTCTGTTCAGGTAATGTGGAGCTAAATCCTGGACCTCCATCTCCACTTACCTCACCCATTGAATTTGCAGCCACTCCAGGACTCGAAATAATACTGGTCAATATATTAAGCTTGCCTAAGAAATTTGACCAATTACAAGCGTGAGCCCTACAACAGAGCCCGCTCTCATCATTATTACTGAGTCATGGCTCAAAAAGCCAACACTGACCAACAAGTTACTGTCTTGGGCTGTAAACTGTATAGGACCGATAGGACTCCGGGGGTGGAGTAGTTATCTATACCAAAACTAAGTATACAGTTAGTGATATCTACTGTAAATCAAAACAAAAGGAATATGAGATTGTATCTCTAGAGCTCCACCTTCCTTCCACAGAAAGCATTACTGTCATTGGTGGTTACAGGCCCCCAGCTGGTGGGACAGAGATCCGTAACATTCTTAAATCCTTAACCACCACTGCCAATACAGAAACAATAATCCTCGGGGATTTCAATATGGATTAGCTTTCCCCTAAATCGCACAGCCTGAAATCCCAGTGCGACGAACTTGGTCTTGTCCAGCTAGTTAGCGAACCCACTAGGATTAATACTTAAAATATTGCCAATACATCTCTCCTTGATGTTATTCTAACCACCCATCCTCATAAAATGTCATCTAGTGTCTTCCAACAATTATATGAGCGACCATAGAGTTGTAGTCTGCACAAGATCGCAAGCTAAAGTTCGCTATCAGCCCAAGTTCATAACTAAGCGGTCCTTTCATAAGTTCAGTGCATCAAATCTATTTGTCTGACCTAAATAAGGTTAGATAGCAAGATCTCTGTCTCAAAAACAGCCAACGAGGCTGTCACTGTCCTCAACGACAACCTTATTACCTAGCAAACAAGCATGCTCTTTTATCAAGGTCAGGATGCGCAACATCTCTCACTCCTGGTTTACACCAGAGCTTAAGGCTGCACTACAAACCGCTGAAAAATCTGGGCTATGCTAGGCGCACAAGAGTCCGCGAGATTGGTAGGCTTTTAGAGCAGCTAGAATGCCTGCATTAAACACATTTGCTCTGCCAAAGCAAACTTCTACGTTTCCACCTTAGAACAGGCAAAAGGGAATTCTCATAAAATCTGGAGGACTCTTAAGTCTATCGAAGGACAGCGGGCTGCCCCTCTATTCCAACCAAGATCCACAACAGTGGTAAGGTTGTGGAAAATAACTGCCAAATCCTTAAAGATTTCAATTCCCATTTTGTCACTGCTGGTCCAGCTTTTGACTCCTCACCGTACGTAGCTTGTGCTAATAATCAAGCCAATACTAACATCGCTTCGCAAACTTCAGCCTGTCCATTCCAGCTGCTCCCTCTCAACTTTAAGGAAGTTGACGATTCGCTCATTAATTTAGATTCCAAAAAAGCGTCAGGAATGATGGATTCGAACCATTTTTTCTAAAATGAGGCTACCCCTGTCTTAGTGCCCCCATTCTCCATATATTCAACCTCTCTGTTACCACTGCTACAGTTCCTTCTTGCTGGAAATCTGCCCACATCCTTCCCTTATTTAAATCAGGGATCCATGCATCTAAATAACTATAGGCCCATTTCAATCCTGCCTATCCTCTCAAATGTTTTCGAAAAATTGATTTATACTCCGTTAAAACACCACATTAAACCTACTCACTCTTAAACCCAGCACAATCTGGTTTTCACCCTAATCATAGCTACCATCACTGCGTTGGCCAAAGTTAACAATTACTGGGTCTCTGCTATAGATTCTAAAAGATCATGGGTGCAGTCTTCTTAGACCTTAGTAAAGCATTCAACATCAGACCACAACCTAATAGTGAGTAGCCTTATTAAAATAGGTGCCACCCCATCCACCACTCAGTGGTTTAGTAGTTACCTCTCTGGAAGACAGAAAATCAAAGCAGGTGGCCTGTTCTCTGCCTCCTTGCCAATTCCTAGGGAGTCCCACAAGGCTCCATCTAGGTCCTATCCTTTTCTTCCTATACATCAACGATCTCGATTCACATATGACCAAGTCAAATCTGCTTTTCTTGCAGATGATATAATTTTATACACCTCTGGCTCTACAATGTCGAAATTAGGGCGTACTCAAGCAGACTTTGCCCAGCTTGAATATAATCTTATTAATGCCAAACTTCTCCTAAATGCCAAGAAAACCAAGGCCAAGATCTTCTCTTAATACCTCTTCTACCATCCCAAATATTTTATTGTCACCTCCTTAGCAAACCATTGAAGTCATCTCCAAATTTAAATATCTTGGCATTTGGTTAGACAACAAGCTCTCCTTTAACGTCACCTTGATGACCTCTTCAGGAGATTAAAAGCCAAGTTAGGCTTCTTCTTCCGCAGCAATAGGTTTCTCTTTCCATTAGAGACCAGGATCAGGCTTGTCCAGGCCACAGTCCTCCCCCTACTCAACTATGGGGACGTAATTTACACCACTTCTGCAATCACTAACCTAAACATATCAGACATCCTCCATCATCATGCTCTGCGCTTTATTACAAACTCCCCATACCGAACCCACCACTGTGATCTGTATGCAGCTGTTGGTTGGACATCACTTACCTTCAACCACCGCTTCATGCAGGTATCTGGACCCTAAAGCTTCTCTGAACAAACTCCCGAGCTACCAACATCTCATCCATCTCCGCAGTGCATAGTCTCTTAGGAAATTGGAATTTATCCTCCTCAAAGTGCCTAGGACTCGCACCTCCTTTGGCAAACGCACTATATTTAGTGCCCTTCCAACCATCTGGAATCGGCTTCAATCCTCACTGAAACTAGCCAACACTGTCTCGGTCAACTTCTTCAAAAGGCTAACTGCTTCTAAATTAAAAGAAACTTTAGCTGTTCCTAAACTCCCTCCCCACCATTATTTCCCGCCCCACCCTCCCAACTAACTGTAATCAGCTCTAGTCCCTATGGAATCCTCCTAGCCTCAGACCTTACTTTTTCTTCTATTTGCCTATGGTGGCCAATCAAAACGATCCCTGCATCTGTCCTCAAGACATTTCCTTGCCCTTACTTCTCTTCCCTGTATTACACCCCCACTCTCTCTAGCCCTCTTCTTTCCCCCTTACCCTCATTTCTTTTTATCTGTTGGTTGACCCCTTATCTTTATCTATTTTCTCTCCCACACTCCTTCCAGCACCATAGTCCTCTCAGCCTATTCATGCCCCCTTTCCTCATCTCTAACTCTTCCATCTTATTTTTACTTCTCTCTTCTGTAGACTCTACACTTTCCACCTCCAATGCCCCCCCCCAGGTTTTTGCTTCTTATACCTACATTGTCATGTCCTAATTGAGTATTATGTATCATATGGACCTAAACCGCACTTTTAAATTACTGTTATGTTTATTTATTATATGTATTGTATATTTGCCTGTATATATGCTCCAGGACCTCCTTGTGATTGAGCTTGCTCAACAGAGTTTTCCTGCAATAAACCTGAACTTGAAAATGTAGCCAGAGAGACTTAGTAAGAGGAAAGTAGTCAGAAGGAGCGAGGAGTGGATTCATGTGCATAGGAAGCGTAGCAGTGGTGGGGTGAAGACAGGGAGGGATGTGAGGTAGCACCTATGTGTAGTAGAGTAGTGGGGGGTTGAGGGTGGGGGTGGGGGTAGAGGGCTGAGGAGGTTGAAGGTTGCCTTGAAAGGGTTGGCTGGGGTGGGAGAGGGTGGGGTAGGAACCAGCAGTGCACATTATGGTGATTAGGTAGGACATCGACAGAACTTGTCCAATTAAAGTGGGAGCAGGAGGCCAGTTTTGAAGTGGCTGAGCTTAGCACTTAGTGATGGTGGTGGTAGCTTACTGTACCACCTGGGACCTTGGGAGAAAGGGATTTCTGGGCCAGTTTGTATATTTAAATGGCATTAGGGAGACCCCTTTAGCCAAACTTCTAGTTTGTTTAGAAGGTTGTGCCTTCTTAAATAGTCTCTTGGCGTGGACTCATGCATCAGCCCTAGCACTGGATGTTTTTACCAGCATGCAGGTCTGGTATTGAGCTCTGAGGTGGAGCAGGAGCCACCAAGTCTGCTCATAAAGATCACATGTGTGAGTCGAGAGGGCAGCACCTAGAGTCAGATGACAGGTCTTATTAAGGAGAGTTCTTACTCTTTTGAGTGCCGTGTCAGAGCCAGCCTGATATATAGGAAGGCCGTAGTCGATGGGAGGATAAGACTAAGTGGCTCATGACAAGTTTCAGGGCAGCAGGGTGGAGACAGTTCAGAGCAGGGCAACCAAGATGGTACAGGGTTTGCATCACAAGGACAGGCTGAAGGACTTGAATAGGTACTCCCTGGAGGAGAGGAGGGAGGGAGAGGGGGGATATGATAGAGACATACAAGTACCTCAGGAGGAGGAACAAGGTGCTGGAAAACACTACTTTCAAGAGGAAGAGATGTTGCAGGCCTGGGGTCATGGGATGAAGTGGAGGGAGGGAGGTTCAGAAGTAATGTGACAAAGTATTTCTACATGAAAAGGTAGTGGACAAGTGGGCAGCCCTGCCAGAGAGGTGGGGGGGCTGAAACGACTACGGGATTCAAGAATGCATGGGATAGGCATCGGGAGAATCAGGGGACACACCAGTTCAAGAGAAGCTTGAAGAGGCAAAATTACATGCACAATTGGGCGGACTAGGTAGGCCAAAGGCCCTTATCTGCCATCAGTATATATGTATTAATGTAACTGACTTGCTCAGGGTCATACAATATGCAAGTAGGAGCTGAAGGTATTCAAACCCAGGTCTCCAGGTTTGCAGCTCAGTGCTCTTAAACACTACAATATAATGCCTCCTATCAAATGGGGTATGCACAAATTTTACAAATTACAACAAACACATCAAATAGATCCATTATGATCAGCAATAAACACCCAAGTCAATGGCCACATGTATGAAAATCACCATTATATTGTACTGCATCACTTGCATCTGAATTTTTACATTCTGATTATTAAATAAAATGAGCCCCACCTGATTTAAAGGGCAACAGTCAGCACTGAGAGCTATACCCCAAGTATGGGGCCGGTCCCAATTTGCAGTTTGTGTGCAAAAAAAAGAAAGAAAAACAAGTTACTCATCTGTAATTACTGTTCTAGGAGCGGTATATGGTGTACATCCACACTTCTGGCAGAATTCCTTTCCCTTGAAGACTTGTTGGAAGGTCTTCAAACTGGCTCCTCCCACCCACCCGGGTGGTGTCCTCATCAGCATCACCCCGTGACATCAGATCTGACCGGCTGGAAGCCAGATCAGGGTGCCACTTGCCAGGGGAGGTCGGGTGGGTTGTGTGGATGTACCCCATATACCACTCCTAGAACTACAATTACAGGGGAGTAAATTGTTTTTCTAGGGACCTGGATATGGTGAACTTATCCACACTTCTGGCAGACTCCTAACAGTTCTCCGGGAAGAAGGGGCAAGTCGCACAATCCCCATATTTACGGAAAAGAGACTGGAGAACCAAGGATCCCAAACTAGCATCCCGGCATGACTCGAGGTCGATGTGGTGATGGGAGATGAAGCTGTGTGCCGACCTCCAGGTAGCAGCCCTGCAGATCTCCTGGATAGGGACATCCCTGGAAGCAGCCACCAGGGCAGCAGTATGTCTGGTGGAATGAGCCCTGAGCCCTACAGGAGGCTCCCTACCAGTCAACCTATAGCAGAGGTCGATGCAGGAAACAATCCACCTGCCAATCATCCACTTTGCTGCCGGTTTGCCAGGTGCGGTTTCAATGTAGGTGACAAACAGCTGCTGAACATCTCCCTGAATTCTGCCCATTCGCTCCCTGTAATGGGCAAGCTCTCACCACAGTTCCAAAGTATGGAGCCTGTGCTCGACTTCTGAGGTGTGGTTGGTGAAGTACACCGGGAGACTGATCATCTGGTTAAGGTGAAACTCCAAGACAACCTTCAGGAGGAACTTCGGACTGGGGCAAAGGACAACCTTGTCCCTGTGGAAGACTAGGTAAGGAAACTCCACCGAGAGTGCATGGAGCTCACTGATCCTTCTGGCGGATGTGATGACCACCAAGAAGGTGGTCTTGCACAACAGATGTGGCATCTCACACCTGTGCTTCGGTTCGAATGGCTTGCCCATGAGCACGCCAACACCAGCAGCAAGTCCCAAGGTGTTGGTGGTTCATGCATCAGAGGAGAAATGTGGTCAAGGCTCTATAGAAGCACCTGACCACCTTTCTCCTGTGCCACCATCAGCATAGCAGCTCACTGCCAGTATGCAGCAATGGCTGCCAGGTGCACTGAGGGTCACTGACCGAAGCCCATCTGTGAGAGGGACCACAGGCAGTCGAGGATGCTAGCAACTGGACAGGACAAGGGGTCCACAGCTCCTAGCCTCAGCACTAAATGAAGAATCTCTCCATTTGAAGGCATACCATTGACAGTCGACTCCTTCTGAGAGGCCTCAACTACATGGAGGACCTCACTGGGAGACCAGAGCCGGAACTCTAGCTGCCCAGGAACCATGCTGTCAGGTGCAGGGACTGAAGGTCCGGAGGTGGACCTACCCCAAGAGAATAAGAGCAGGTCCAGGCAAAGTGGCAGATGCTGCAGAGGCCTGCTGTTGAGGCTGAGGAGATCAGGGTACCAGAACTGGCGTGGCCAGTAAGAAGCCACCAGCATCATCAATGCTTTGTGCCTCCAAGCTTTGAGCAGGACCTCGTGGATCAGAAGAAAGGGAGGAAAGGCATAAAAGAGGCCTTGGCTCCAGGGCCTCATGAAGGCATCCCCTTGCAGCATTCCCCACTAATGGGAGTGGGCACAAAACAGCCTCAGCTTGGCGTTCTCCCAGGAGGAAAACAGATCCACCTGAGGGGTGCCCCACTGGGAGAACAGACTGTCCACTACCTCTTGATGACGGGAACGTAAATGAAACACCACGCCCACATGGCTGAGGGCATCTGCCAGCCGACTGGTCACTCCGGCCACGAGTGTCCAGCAAGTCGGCCTCCAGACTGAGCATGAGGGTCCAAATGCGAGAGCTTCCTGCACAGAGGTGGGGAGTATGTCCCACCCTGCTTGTTGAGGTAGTACATGGTGTCATATTGTCTGTCTGGACCTGGACGACCTGACCCAAGATGAGGAGGCGAAGGCTGCCAGGGCCAGGCAAACAAGCCCAGAGCTCAACAGGTTGATGAGACATTGGGACTCATCAGAGGACTAGAGGCCACTTGACCCTGTGTTCCTCCAGGGCACCCCAGCCCATCGGGGGGATGTCGGTCATGAAAGCGACCGTCAGCTCCAGTTGGACAAAAGGGACTACTTTCTGAAGATGTTCCAGGACCAACCACCACTGAATGGCATCCTACACCGGCTGGGTCACCGTGACTGGCTGATCGAAGTGGCCTTGATGCTGAGACCACTGGTGGACCAGCCCCACAGAAAGAAGGGCATTCTTCAGCAGGCCCAACAGACCACACTGGTGCAGGCCGCCATGAAGCCCAGGAGGCACAGGAAGTCCCTGGCAAGGCACAACTGCCCAACCTGAAATGATTGGGCAAGGAGGAAAGATCCTCCACCCTGTCCACCGGGAGCCAAGCTCTGGCTCAGCAAGAGTCAAGCTCCATCCCAGTGAAGTGAATCATCACACTGAGGGTACGAATTCCAACATGGCCTCACTGGCCAGGAGGCCGAGATGAAAGCAGGTCTCAAGGGTCAGTTCCTGGACTGCTCCACCTCCATCCTGAAGGGCCTGCAATCAGTAAATTGTCCAGGTACGGGTATAGCCGGAAGCCTCTGCACCTCAGAAGGCTGCCACCACTGCAATGCATTTAGCGAAGACCCTGGAAACTGAGGAAAGGCCAAAGGGCATGGCCTGGAACTCATAAAGGTCCCCTTCGCATGGAACTGAAGGAACCGTCAGTGGGATGAACAGATGGGGAACATGGAAGAAGGCATCCCGCAGGTCCAGGGAGCAGAACCACATGTTCTACTCCAGGGACGGAATGATCCAGTTCAGAGTGACCATTCTGAAGGCGAGTGACTGCAAAATCTTTTTCAGGTCGTGCAGATTCAAGATGGGGTGCCAGCCCACCATCCGTTTGGGAACCAGAAAGTATCTGGAAACAAACCCAGGACTGACTGGTGGATCCGGGATATGAACCACCACCTCCTTCAGGAGCAGCTGGCTGATGTCTTCCAGAAGGGCGGACACCATGTCCTTCTGAGTGGCATGCGCACGGCTAGGCGGGAAAACCTCGAACTTCAGAGGCAACCCCTGGCCGACCACTTACAACACCCACCTGTCTGTGGTAACAGTGGACAGGGCAGAAAGTAAGTAACAGAGCCGACCCCGACAGGAGAATCCAGGGAAGACAAGAAGGGCAGGGAGGGGGCATCCCCATCCCGTCACGGGGCAGGCTTGGATGCTGAGGCCAGGCCAGTGAAAGAATCTGCTGGACAATGTCGCCAGACTTCCAGACCACGGAAGCAACCGACTTAAATCTGGGACACCAGGACTGCTGGTGCTCAGCTGGGGTTGGGGAAGGCTTGGCTACAAGAGCAGGATGGGTTTGAAAGGACTTTTTCTGGGGTTTGGAGCTCTTGTCCTGTGGGGCTGAGGTGAAGGAACCGAAGGTAGCATTGGACTTCTTAGTCCTAGTCTGATGACCATCCACCCCAGGCCTGAACATATTGATGCCCAGGAAGGGGACATTCACCAGTTTGTGCTGGGAGTCCACCATAAAGGTCGAGATATGAGCAAAGCCCGTTGGCACATAGCTACAGCCGTGGCCAACGACCTGGTACAAGAATAACCGATGTCCAGGGCCATCTTTTTGTTTATTTATTTCTTTATTGAAATATTTCATCAGGAGGCATACTGAACACAAGCTGTATCCTACGAAAGTGCCTGGGGAGGGCATAGGTTATGAAGGACGATCAGTTACAATTGTATGTGGGTAGTACAAAAGGCTCAAGGTAGTACACAAGTGCTGTTGGAGTAAAAAGGATGCGGTTAGGTTGTGCACACTGGTGACCCAGAAGGGCAGGTGGAGAAGAGAGGGAAGGGGCAAGAACTGAATATGAGGAGAAGGGGTAGCCATTTCCCGACTTCCTCCTTCAGGATGTTGAGAACCCTGCTGGGGGGTCTTGGTAGAAAGGCAGAAACTGGGGATAGGTATTATGGTGGGTTAAAGTAGAAACAGCTGAGGGAAAGGTAATTGTGTAGGGCGGAGGTAAGGGAGTAGTTGGAGGAGGAGTGTCGTATTTCAGGGGGACGGAATTCCAGATTTTAGGGAAACGATGGGCAAAACCAGTCTGACCGATGAGGTGGAGCCATGCAGGGACCGCTGCCATGGGATCACATGGATCTGAGAGAGAGGGCTGGGGGGAGGTAGCGTGGAGAGAGAGGATGAGAGATAGAAGGGGAGCCTCCTGAACCAGAATTTGGTGGTTAGTTTGGCACAGTGAGAGATGCACCTGTGAGGTAGTGGAAGGAAGGTTAGAGAGCGATAGAGTTCATAGTGGTAGGAGCGGGAAAGGAGTCGACAGCAAAGCGGCAGAAGGAGTTAAACAGAGTGTCCAACTTGGTCAGGGAGAATTTGGGAGCAGCACCATAGACTATGCCACAGTAGTCAAACATGGGGAGTATCATCTTCTGGACAATTTCGCACCTCGCAGACAGTGGGATGCAACTACGATTCCTATACAGAGCGCCAAGCTTGGGGCACAGTTTCTTCAGGATAGCATCAATATGCACAGAGAAGTTGAGGTGCTTGTCCAGCCAAACCCCCAGATATCTAAATGAGGAGGTGTCCTCCAGGATGGTACCATCAAGGGTGTGAAAGGTAAGCAGGGCCGGGAGCCTAGAGAGTCTCTGCCTGGTGCCTAATGTGATTGAGACTATCTTCTTGGCATTTAGAAAAAGCTGGTGAGAAGCAAACCAGAGTTGAACTTCGTTGAAGTCATGCTGTAAGCTGGTTTGCACAGCAGCAGTTTGCCAAACTGTACAAAACAGTATCATCAGCGTACATGTGGATAGAAGGATGAGCAGGCTGTGGGAAGATCATTAAGGAAAATGGAGAAGAGTAGGGGACCAAGCACTGAGCCCTGAGGGTCACCAGTGTTGACAGGGAGTGGAGGGGAGAAGGAATCAAGGATTCTCACTGACTGGGTCCTGCCAATGAGGTTGGATTTAAAGCAGTTGGTGGCTGACGGAGCAAGGCCAGCTGAGGAGAGTGAATCAAGAAGCAGGGGATGGGAAAGTGTGTTGAAAATGTTTTGCTAGGTCGACAAAGATGGTCGAGGTGATCATGCCATAGTCCATCCCTGAAAGGATGGAGTCACTAAAAGCCTGAGGAGGGAGGTGGTTGTTAAGTGGTTCTTCAGAAAACCAGATTGGAAGGGGGTGAAGGAAGAGGAATCAGAGAGGAAGGGTGATAGTTGAAAGAGAACTAAATGTTCTTGAAGTTTGGCAAGGGTAGGAAAGAGGGAAATGGGGCGATAGTTGCCAGGAGTGGATGTGTCCGCGCCCCTGGGGAGAGGAAGGACTACAGCGTGTTTCCAGGATGAGGGTACTTGGGCAGAAATAAAGGACATGTTAAGGATTAGGGAGATAGGATGAGCAATAGCAGGAGCAGAAAGGTAAAGAAGTTTAGAATCAAGCTTATCTGGTGAGGACTCATCTAGAGCTGCTGTTTGGCTACTGTACAGCCCTGGTCCCAGACCTGCTTGACTGTCATCTGAAGGTCAGCTGGGAGCCGAGACAGCACCTCATCTGGGGTGCCCAAGAGGGCATGATTGAAGTGGGCCATCATAAGTGTTAATCTAATTTCTTGGGATTCTTTGCCAGGGGGGCTTATCAACATCCCTGACACTGCCCGTATGACAAAACACTGAGTCGGCAATCAGGCCCTCAGTCGAGGGGTGGTCGGTAAACCTAGAGAGAGAGAGAGAGAGAGAGAGAGAGACAGCCTGCAGGATCACATACTTGCGAGACATATAGGCCGACGGAGCAGGGCAGGAAGCTGGATGCTGCCAGAGCTCCAACGCGGGCCCAAGGTGACCCCTGGGGTGTCATCCCAGTCGAGTATTTCAGTGAGGGGATACTTGGCACATATTTGAATGGGCTCCAACTGGATCCCCGTGACATCAGAGATGAGGCGGAGCATAGCCCTGAAAGAGGTGGGACCATGGTCTGTGGACAAATCCTCTCCTGACAAAAGGTCAACTGGCCTGGAATGCATGGAGGAAGCATCTGATTCTAAGGATTCGTCAAAGACCGCCCAATCCCTGCAAGCCGCCGCTAACCTTGCGGGGCTCATCAGCCCTACTAACCATGACCGATAACCGCTAAGGACGCCTGGGGGTGGTGCGGGTGTCCTTGGATGTGGGACCACCCTTTGGCTGAATCGGTGGGGGTTCCACCCAAATGAGCGGAGAGGCCGGACTTGGCCGAGCCGGAACTAGTTTGGGCCGAGGCAGTAGCAGCCAAGGGAGTGCCGGCAAGGGTGCTGGCACTGCCTTAAACCCAGCACCCAAAAGGAGCTGCTGCCACATGAGCCCCTTGTAGCTCTGCCGCAACTTGCGGCGGAGCCATTCCTCCCCCGAAGAGGAGGAGGAGTCCTCTGTGACTACTCAGCCCCGGGTGTCAGTCCCACAGTTCTCCTGGGCCTAAACATAGTCCTCTATGACTGTATTTTGCCCTGGAGGACAGTGGGACTAGCAAACAAAATTTCAGATTACAAAAACTCTGGGCATGCACTTTAGGCTACCGAATCTACCACTGCTGAAGTCCTGCTCTGATGTCAGCTGCAGGGCATTCTGGGATTTCTGGTTATAGCAAATGTCAACTTAGAAATCTGCAGAATCAGTTTAATACAATCTACTATGAAAATGTGTCTACTGTGATCAGGTGGCAAGGAAAGTATTTCAAGAGGCCTTTTTTTACTTACTTACTTTCTTTATAGTGCCACATGTATTGTAGGAGTACGGTCATCATTGGAGACTGTATAGCCTACAGCTTAGTAGCAAACCAAGCTGTGAACCCAGAGACTCCACAGACCTGGCTTTGAATCCCACAGTCACCAATTGCATACTGTGTGATCCTAAGCAAGTCACTTAGTCTCCCTGGGCTCCTGGGGTCACACCTGGAAACAAGCTTTGGCTCAGTGTGCCTTTCCCCTGCAAAAATAAATTCTAAAACAAATTACTGTGGAAAGTCAGACAAATAGATTCCTGCACTATCTCTTGCCCTGCTACCAGCATAATGTGAGCAAAACAAGTTGGAGGTTGCCTGTACAATTTAACATGCATTTAACTTCTTTGCAGCCATGGCACCATCCAAATATGCAAGCACTTAACTTCTCTGGTGCTCTGGCACCATCCAAATATACAAGGCATGCAGCAAGAGCAGAGGAAAATACCCATTTTGTAAATAATCCTTGATGGATCATAAAGGTTAGGTGAGAAATGGCAATGAAAGTTTGTCACATGCCAAGTGGCTAAAAAAGAATATAATATTGCCTGCACCAACACCACATGCAGTCTTGGGAAGCAAACAGAAAAGACTGATTATGGCCGGCCTGTCTGCGCAGCGTTGGATTTCACCTTGCAGCGCCAGCAACCTGTCTGGGAGCTAGAAGGCCGGGCAGGGAGAGGAGGCTTGAGCGTCCATGGGGCAGCTCGTCTTCTCCAGGGGGGGAGAGGGGCAGCGTCTCTGCGTTTGACTGGCCCCAGGCAGAAGTCTGGGGCATAGCAAGCGCCAAGGCAGACACAGTGGGGAGACACCACGGATGTCTGCGCTATGCGCCTTGACGTCAGGGCACACGTGACGTCCACAAAAATAGGGATAAAATGCCTTCCAGCTTCGAGCAGACGGAAAACCAGAACTAGACCCTGATTTGCTTCCACCCGCCTGGCCACCTGTGCCTGACGAAACAAGGAATTGTTTGAGGTGTACGGGCCCCACTTTGTCCCTGCCTGAGGGGCAAAACCGCGGCTCCATGGAGGAACAGAACAGACCAGGTTAAGGTGGATAGCAGGGGCAGAATCAACTGGTGCTCCTGAGGAACCAGAGTCTGAGGGGTGTAGGTGAGATAAACAGAAATAAAAAAAAAAAAAGTCTGATTATACAGTAGCACCACCACCATCTTCAAACCAGCGCTGACTCAGTATGTACACCATGTATGCCTTCACTGGCACTTCTGGTTGTTCCAAGACATACTATATAAAGTTAAGCCCATTGCTGTAGAGGGAGGTAATTAAAAAACACACAAAAAAAAAAAACAGAGCAATCTCCACACACATGCATTTATTTTTTTGACACAGATCCTGCCATCTTCTCTTATAATGGACAACACCCAGGGCAGTGATTACTTCCATATTTAATAACGCTGCTCATGTTCCTGTAAGTTGAACATCCCCTTTCACAGAGTCTTAGCTCGCTGCCTCTGCCCCACTACTGAGCAACTGCTCCACCAAGATGGAATAACTGGGATTGGGATCCAAATCTGGATGGATCTCACGCATGGCTGCACTTGAGCCTTGAAGTACCACAGAGCCAGGGATGAAATGGTTTGAAAGCAGGAGGGAAAGAGCCAGAAAGTAGAAATTCAGCAACACGAATCTTGGACAAATTCTGACAATGGGCTAGGAGGGCTTAACTCTCCTTGCAAAAGTCAGCACTGCCCCAGGTTAATCATTTACTCAAAAGAAATGTGGGTCATTGTCAGCCCAGTGGCATGGCAGACTGAGGCACCGGCTGCCTCATCACCTGCTTCTCCAGGAACATGGGTCTGGGAATGGACCAGGGTCGCTCAGGGGCTAGCTGGGGGAGGAAGGACTGATAATCCATAGGACCACTCTCCTCCTTTGGGGACTGAGAGAATGCCTGTACCGTAATTTCACTGCCGCCTAGAGGAATCCAGGTAGCAGTGACCTGGGACAGCATGGGAGGGGGTCCCCACGCCTGGACGGCAGGGGCATCTCTGAAGAGGCAAAGTAAGCACGTGGGTCATTACCACACATGGGATCCAATAGGAGACAGTGGAAAAAACCTCTGATCCCAGAATGATGATGGCCCAGTTCCTCACTGGACCCACCCACACCAATGACTCGGCACCTCCATCCAAGTCTTGCTGTGGGCAACCATGGAAAAGGTAAGCCCCAGGGATGTCAGGTTACAGGGCTTGGGGGGGGGCGTCCCAGATAGGTTCCAGTCACAGTGACCAAAGAAAGAACCACAAGGTGGGGGAAAAAAAAGAAGAAATCTGACAATTACCAATGCAGAAACACATTCAAGTGGGACAGCCAAGATCACACCAGCCCCCAAGGCTTTCACCTCAGCCTGGAAAAATGAAGATAATGCTTCTGGCCAGCAAAGATAGAGAATAAACATTTACTCAGCATCTGGGCACCTCCTGAAGGCCAGTTGTAGGAGACACCAATGCCTGCGGGGAAAACTGGATAGGACCCATCAGAGAACACATATATATATCACAGTGGCATATCTAGGACTAGAGAGCCATGCACTATGGCACTCTAAGACCAAGCCTGGCAATGAAGCACATATTCTGTTGTCCTCAACAAGCCATCTCCCTATCCTAGCCTTGATAAGCAATTAAGCAAAAAATGATTATTGAGTTACCTTCTGGTTAGCCACATCAGTCAGTTCCACAAAGCCCTTCAGTTTGATCTCGTAGTCACCCAACAGCTTCCACTGATCCCCTTCTATTCCAACTCCAACCTTCTTAATCCCTTCATCTTCCAGCAATCGTTTTAGCCCAGAAGGACAACCTAAAACAACAGCGGAACATTAATAACACTGTAATCTCAGAAATAAACCAAAAAAAGTAGAGGCTGTGCAGACTGCCCAGCAGTAGCACACTGTCACCATGAAGATGGCGCAGATTCAGGGGAAAGTCCGGGTCACTGCATATCAGGCAGCTTGGAGGCAGAAATGATGTCAGTAGCAGTGCTCTCCTTCAATGGGAGAGAGAGGGCCCCCATACCGCTTCCACAGTGATTCTTCCTGCAGGCCGAAGAAGGCAGTTAAATGTGCATCAATACTTTCTCAGTAGGGTGTAGCTTAGAGCACAGGCAGTTTGTGGTGCTAGTGGGTTGGGTAGGACAGGTCAGGAGATCAAAGCATGCCCGCCAGTGTTGGGATTGACCACGCTGGCTCCTGGGATCAGAACAGAGTTAAAAAAAAAAAAAAAAAAAAAAAAGCTGTACACAGGACGACAGCTCCCTAACACAACCGAATGAGATGTTAAACCAAGGACCCTTCTGGTCACTGTCCAAGTGGATGTTAAAGATCCCATGGCACTTATCGAAGAAGATCAGGGAAGTTTCCCCAGTGCCATGGCCACACTCCCAGGTCCATACAACTCATCCCCCAGAACACACCTGGAAACAGGATATCATAGCTTAGTGTGCCTTTCCTGGTCAAACATTACAAAGAAATAAATATACTCTACATACATATTTCTCTCCCAAGGTGCTGTGTATGGGAAGCCCCACCATTGGGAAGGAGGGTACAGGCCATGTGGGCTTGTAGATCCTGGAATACAGAGTTGTTGATCTGGTAGGGATCACTGCCTCAGGTGAAGAAACACTTTGACTAGAAAAAAAATAATCTTTTAGAGATTATAACACTGCTCACATAGCTCAAAGTAGGCAAGTCAGCTCAAAAGACAGCATTTCAAACATTCTACTTTCAGGTTTACCACTAGAAACTTCAGACTTCTAAAAGTACTACTGGAGGTGTAGAGTTACCAGGGACATTGTGTAAACAACGCCCCTTTTATTTTTTTTTTTTTTAGAAAAAAATAATTTAAGTACAGTTTAACAAATAATTAAAAGTTCAAAAACGGTTTTGTCAAAAGATACAACACCAACACAGCAATGTCAAATCCTCCCAGGACATGCATAGGGGGCTATTTTAAAGGAAATGTTTAGCAGGTACCATACAAACCTGACATGGCAGATATGTGAAACAAGTAGCATTTTCTCTCAGATGGGCACAACTGGATCAAAGCAACTTTCCCGGTTTTCCCTTTGGAGTACAATGGAGGCCACTCTATATCAAACCCGACAACAGAGCCTACTGGCAGACTTGACCTTAGAGAGAAACATTAAAAAAAAAAATTATTTTAAATTTATGCTTTTAACAATAAAAGATGCCCTGCTACATGTCCAAAAATCATACTCAAAATACTAGCTGCATCTGCTGCACGAATAATTGCAGGGTTAATGTAAAGTGAGTTAGGATTCTTCATTCTCACATTCCTGTCTGCTCCTACCACTATTCTTCTTTTTTGTAACAATATTCTGTGTAAAACATATAGGCAGGTTTGTCAAGTTCAGTATGCCAACTTGAGGATGCATGTTCATGGCCTACACAGCCCTGCTGCAGGCCTAAGAATAACCGAGTTCAAACTCCTAAAACAGAATTCAGTTCTGCCCGGGAATGGATTCAAAAAAAGGAAACTCTGTGAGGACACTCCATCGGAGCATTTAGACCCCATATATCTCAGGTTAATTTATGGGAAAAAGGTGTAAGGTACCCCCACCTGCAGATCGAAATGCACAAGTTGGAGTGGCTTGCAGATGAACAATACAGTTACATTAGAACTTACCGTAACAATAGATCGAGAGGATCTCTTGCAGCAGGCCACACCTATGAAACTACAGCCGCTAGGGGCCAGGACCACATGTAAACTTTTCTAGCTTGCAGTCTACCAGGGGACCACCTACTCAAACGTCACACACTGACATCATCCTATCCTGTAAGGGTAGGTGGTCCCTGCACCCTCCTCAGTTCTCCCGCTGGAGACCATAAGTATCAGAGCTCCTGCTGGTGAACCAAGGAAGAGCCGATGATTCCTGCCAATGTATAAATAATAGCAAGGACGAAGGCTCTCCACTAAGGAGGAGACGACACAGACACAGAGAGGCCCATAGGGATGGAGGGTGGGACGGCATGGCCTGCTGCAAGAGAGCTTCTCAAAGATCTACTGTTACGGTTAAGTTCTTACGTAACTATACTATCTTACTTCAAGGGTATCTCTTGCAGCAAGCCACACCTATGGAATGAGTCCCAAGCAGTTCTAACATCAGAATATCCAGTCTGGGTGGAAGGAACCAACAGCCTAGGAACACAGGCCCTGTAGAACAGCTAGGCCAAAATTGGCCGAGCCTAGAAGCAATGTCCAGATTTCAGTGCTTGCTAATGTTGTGGACAGTACTCCAAGTGGCAGCAGTGCAGATCTCTGCAGTCGAAATGTTCCGAAAACAGGCAACAGAAGTGGCCATGAGGTGGAATTACCACAAACAATGCCAGGAAGGTCCTTGCCATATTTCCTGTAACAAAAAGTAATATAGTTGGCCAACCATGCGGACAAGCACTGCTAAGAAACAAGAACACCCTCTTTCCCAGGGGCAAAAGAGACAAACAACTGAGAGGACTTCGTACGGTGTGTATAGTAGTGCAGAATTCTATGCACATCTAAAGTGTGCAGCAATGCTTCCCCTGGACTGGCATGCGCTGGGAAATAAATAGGCAGGTGAATGGATTGATTTAAAAGTAAACTCAGACACCACCTTAGGAAGAACCCTAGGGTTAGTATGCAAAGACACTGTCTTTGTGGAAAATCAAAAAAGGCTGCTCACACGTGACAGCCTGTTGCTATGAAATCCTTCGAGCAGAAGTAATAACAACTTCTTTCCATGACAGAAAGTGCATCTCGTATGTTATGGCCGGCTCAAAAGGAGCCAAAATAAGTTTCTCCAAAACAAAATTCAAGTCTCAAGACAGGACTGGATTGTGGATAGGAGGTTTCAGGTCATGAATGCCTCTCAGAAATGTACATGACACCTCTAGCTGTGCCACTGTACAGCCATCAACAGTCACATGGAAGGCAGATACAGCAGACATGCACTTTAAGAGAGCGGAGTCTGAAAATAACAGCAAGTATTCCAAAATCTGATTCGCTGGACAAGTGAAGGGATCCAACTGATGTGAAAAAGCCCACAGAGCAAAGCATTTCCACTTTATGGAATTAGTGGCCCTGGTGGAAGGCTCCCTAACAACCACCAAGACATCAAACCACCTTGAGGGACACCCCAAATCTAGCCATGGTTACATTTTCAGGAGTCAGGCATGAAGATGCAAGGATCTGCAGTCTGGATGGACTAGGGTGCCCCAGTCCTGGGAGAGCAAGCTGGTGCACAGAGGCAAGGTCACTGGAGGTTCCACTGTCAATTGCTGCAGTAAGGGGAACCAGATTTGACTAGGCCAGAAGAGGGCAATGAGGATCATAGTGGCCCCTTCCCAGTGTAGCTTGATCAGAACCCTCTGAAGAAGGGGAAAGGAGGGAAGGCATGAAGAAACCTCCCTTTCCAAGAGATGGACAATGCAACTCACCAGAAACTCCAAGCCCCGGAGTGTACAAGCAAAAGCAAAAAATTACTCACCTTAGTAACTGTGTTTCTTCTAATGGAGTCTTGTTGTATTCTGACAATTTGCAGTTAGCTCCAGCTCTTGAACTGCCCCAGAAAGTGAAGGGTTAAATTCTATGCCAGGCATAGAACATTGGGCTCAAGCTCGGTTGAAAACTCTGCCCGTGTCCTTTTGAAACCAAACCGTCAGATTCTTACGAGCTAAAACTCGCTGACTAAAAAAATGTGGAAACTGTAAAAATTCCTAGTAGCCAACTGGCAACAAAGACTTTGGATTCCCCAAAAGACTCAAGTCAGGAAACCCAAAGAACCAAAATCAGGTAATAAGAACTAAAAACTCTTAATTAAACAAATACAAAGCACCCAACACAACAGGAGTGGGGTAAAGACACACCTGGGGTGCAACACTGCACCTGCCCACCCACTTCCCAAAAACAGGTTTTGAGAGGGAAGGAGGTCAGAATAGAGCAAGACTCCATTAGAAGAAACACAATTACTAAGGTGAGTAATTTTTTCTTCAAACAACATTAAGTCTTGCTGTATTCTGACAATTTGCAGACTACCAAGCAGTACCTCCAAGAAGGAGGGAGAGAACCGACTTTGGGAATAGGCTCTAATGTACTGCTGTGCCAAACCTAGCATCACTCCTAGCCTGGATATCCAGAAAGCAATGCTTGGTGAAGGTATGAACTGTTTTCCAGGTGTCTGCTTGACAGATTTCTAACAAGGGGATATCCCTAGTTGCAGCCAGAGATGCAGCTGTACCTCTAGTGGAATGAGCCCTCAGGCCTGAGGGTGCAGTTTTTCCCACTTTTTCATAGCAGAACTGAATATAGGACACAATCCACCTGGCAATGGTTCTCTTGGTGGCAGGTTTTCCCTTACCTACTTCCCCATAAGTGAGGAACAACTGGAGGGAGTCAAACATGTGACCCTTTGTACGTTCTATGTAGTAACTAAGGGCACTTTTAACACCTAAAATGTGTAGCCTCCATTTCCCCTGAGGAGGTGTGATCAGTGAAGAACACAGGAAGAGACATAGATTGGTTTAAGTGGAAATCAGAAACCACTTTAGGTAGGAACCTTCTATTGGTTCTAAGAACCACTTTATCTCTATGGAAACAGATGAAGTCAGGCTCCACTAACAGGGCTTGCAATTCACTGATACATCTGGCAGAAGTAACAGCAACCAAAAACACAGTTTTCCAAGTCAAGTACTTGAGCTCTGCTGAGGACATAGGCTCGAAGGGGGGTTGCATCAGCTGAGCAATACAAATAGCCAAATCCCAGGCAGGAGCAGGGTCCCTAAAAGGGGGAGTGGTATGAAGCAATCCTTTGAAAAATGTACAGAATACAGGGTGAGGTGACCGAGAGGAAGATTTCCCCACTGACAGGAAAGCAGAAATAGCTGACAAATGAACTCGGAGAAGCTGGTTTGAGGCCTAGGCCATTAAGGTAAAGCATGTAGTCAAGAACTGTAGACAACTCAGCAGTGTCTGGGGAAATGTGCTTCTTGGAACACCAAATACTGAACCTTTTCCATTTGGAGTTGTAGGTTTTTCTTGTGGCAGGCTTTCGAGAAGCCTTGATGATCTCCAGAACCCCTTGGGACAGATGTAAATCTGCATACTCTAAGTCTTCAAGACCCGTGACTAGAGATTGGGGTAACAAATCCTCCCCCTGAGAGGAGGCTAGCAGATTGTAATTCCTGGGAAGAGACAGAGGAAGATGGACTGCTAAGGACAGCAACAGGGGGTACAAATGCTGCCTGGCCCAGTCTGGAGCAATCAGAATCACTTTGCATGGTTGTGACCTTACCTTGACTAGAACCATAAACAATAGAGGAAAAGGAGGGAAGGCATAAAGAAACTTCCATTCCCAGTTCAAAATCAGAGCATTCAGAGGGACTGAACCCAAGACTGGGGGGTCTGCAACAAAACAGAAGAAGTTGGTGATTGTCTGGGGCTACAAAGAGATCTATCTCTGGAGTGCCCCACCTTGAGAAGATCACCTTCAACACCAAAGGATCCAGAGACCATTCATGATGGCCCTGGGAAATCCTGCTCAATGCATCCGCTATCACATTGTCCTTTCCTGGGAGGTGGACCGCTACTAGAGAGGTCTGCAGGGAATAAGCCAGGGACCATACTTTCATGGCCTCCGTGCACAAGGCCGTGGACCGAGTGCCTCCCCTGCTTGTTGATATACCACATGGTGGTAGTGTTGTCTGTCCTGACCTGAACCACCTTGTTCTATATTGACTAAGAGAAAACCTGTAAGGCAAGAAGTACTGCCCTGAGCTCCAGAAGGTTGATGTGAAGAAGGTATTCCTGAGGGGACCACAGTCCCTGGGCCGTGAGAGCCCCCAGATGGGCTCCCCACCCCAAAAGGGACACGCATCTGTGGTAAGAACCACAGAGTGAGTCTGAGAGACAAATGGAACACCTTGCCTCAGATTGTCCAGGTCCTGCCACC
The DNA here is from genome assembly GCA_016271365.2 of Neoceratodus forsteri. Classification (NCBI taxonomy): domain Eukaryota; kingdom Metazoa; phylum Chordata; order Ceratodontiformes; family Ceratodontidae; genus Neoceratodus; species Neoceratodus forsteri. The sequence goes on from CM057453.1 coordinate 1,401,929,382, forward strand.
ACTGAAGTGCCTGAATTAAGGTCTGAGTAACAGGAACTAGCTTGGTAAGAGGATCTTTCCTTTGGGACCAAACGGTTCCTATGTCCCTCATCTGAAACCTGGCCCCTTGGACCACTGCTGTGGAAGCTGCCATGTGGCCCAGAAGCTGCAAAAAATACCTTGCTGGTCGAGAAACCAGAGGGAGAAAGGAAGAGGCCAGCTGAGAGATGGCTTTTTTCCTTTCCAAAAGAAGGAAGGCTCTTGCCTTGAGGGTGTCCAGCTCTACTCCTATAAAAGTGAGGAGCTGCACTGGTTCGAGAACTGACTTGGGAAGATTAAGAAGGAACTCTAGGGAAGTGAAAACTTTCTGGGTAACCTGCATATCTGACTTGACTTGGTCTGAAGACTGGTCCACCAGAAGCCAATCATCCAGATATGGAAAGATATAGATCCTTTTCCTTCTTAGAAAGGCCACCACTACTGCTAGGCACTTTGTAAACACCCTTGGAGCTGAGGTTAGACCGAAGGGCATTGCTCTTAACTGATAATGGTCTGAGGGCAATTCGAACCTGAGGTACTTTCTGTGGAAGCACCTGATGGGAATTTGAAAATAGGCATCCATGCGGTCCAGGGAGGCTAGCCAGTCTCCTGGCCTCAGAGAGGGAAGAATTGTTCTCAGAGTCACCATCTTGAATTTTGGCTTTACTAGGTGCTCGTTTAGGTATCTTACATCTAGGATGGGTCGCCACTCCCCTGTCTTTTTCAGGGTAGGGAAGTACCTTGAGTACAGACCTTTGCCCCTGTATGGAGTAGGAACTCTCTATGGCCTTTAAAGTCAGTAGACAAAACCTCTGCCTCTAGAGCAAGGGTTTCTGAAGTATTTGCAGGTGGAAAGGATCTGGGTCTCAGTTTCAGAAAACTTTTGAAACTAAGAACCAGCCCCTGGCTTACAACCACCAGGACCCACTTGTCTGAGGTAACAGACATCCAGTCCTGGACAAAGTAAGCCAGCCTGCCTCCTACTGGAATGGGGGAGTTGACCCAGACTAACACATCAGGGTGTCTGCCTGGCAGCAGCCTTAGGCTGAGGGGTGGGTGCAGCCCTGCTCATCCCCCTTCTGCCTCTCCCTCTGAAGAACCCCCTCTGAGAAAAAGAAGAGGAGGCCTGTGCCTGGTAGAAAGGCCTGTGAAAAGGCCTGCCCCTGACCCTAGCTTGCTGCCTCTGAGGAGCTGCCTGCCTCTCCTTGGCCTGGGCACTCCTAGAAGTGGTCCTGTACTCATCCATTTTCTTCATGTAATTCTCTGTCTGCTCCCCAAACAGAGAATTACTCACTACAGGGAAATCCATGGCCTTAGCCTGGGTGTCCTGCGAAAGGCTAGTACATCTGAGCCAGGCCATTCTCCGAAGAGCCACAGATGTAGCCATGACTTTTAATGACACATCATTAGAGTCCACAGCAGCATGGAATTGCACCTTTGATGCCTCAATCCCATCAGCAGCCACCCCCTCCAGTTCCTTGGCTAGCTGGTGGGAGGCCTGTTTAGCCAGTGCCAGTACAGTGTCCCACCTGGCCTTCTGGTACCTGGCTGTATAGGCCGTATAATTAGCCCTCCCGAGTCCCAAAGATGATGCCAAGTACTGTTTCTTTGCCATGGCATCTATCTTCCTGGAATCTTTGTCTGGGGGGTGTGAAGCCAAGGGGATGTTTGCCTTGTCACAGGCAGCAGCCTGCACTACCCCAACATGGCTGCATTGTTGGTAAAGAAATTCTGTATCCGAGCCTGACAAGGTGTACCTCTTGTCTATTCTCTTGTCAACAGGAGGTACAGAGTTGGGAGACCTAAGAATTTTTTGTGTCCGTTTCCCAAATGTCCTATGAAGGGGAATAGACAGTCTCTTAGACTATGGGATGTCCATCATCTCTATGAAGTCAGGCTCCTCTTGATCCTCTACAGCCTCCTCAACAGGAAGCTGTAGGGTTTGAGCCACTTTTCTGTAGAACAGAAAGTGGGGAGGGGACTCAGAAAGCCTAGCAGGAGAAACACCAGAAGGTCTGTCTAGGGAGATGTCCGGTTCCACAGGCATATCCAGACTTTCACCGTCGTAATCATACTCTTCAAAATCCCCCTCATCATCAAACTCCAATTCATAAAAATATTCAGGGAAATAATCCTGAATTGGGGGAACTGACTGGACCGAACCTCTGCCAGAAGGCGCCGGATCGGTCAGAACTGGACGAAGTGATTCCACAATCTGAATCGCTTTGGCTATTTCTTCGGCGGTCGGAACTTGCAGCTCTGGATCCAAACCGGCCGATTTATCCTTTCGTTTTATTTTTGTAGGAACCAATCCCTCAGGATCGGCTCTCCTCTTGCCAGAAGAAGTATCGCCCTGGTCAGACGGCACTCCTTCTGGTTCGGTAGGAACCAAACCGGGATGGCCTTCCGGGTCAGCGGATTTCTCAGCCTCCTTAACCCTAAGTCTACCTAACCTTTTCTCCAGGGTAGACTTAGGGAAATTCTTACAAATTTGGCAGTCTGAATCGAAGTGGTCAAACCCCAGACAGTAAACACAGGTGGTGTGGGGATCGGCCTTAGCAAAGACCTCCCCACACACACTGCAGTGTTGAAACCCAGTGGGCCCGGTTTTTTCTTGGGTTTCTCAGACATGGCCAACCTAACCAACTTATCCTTTATATGGCAACCGCCAGGCAAGACTCCCTTATCGGTTTCACACCGTGTCACTGGGTGATGAAAAAAAACACTAAAATTACCAGTGAAGAAAAAAAATGATACAGACTGGTAGCCACACACCAACATTTCTTTTTCAAGATCTTACTACAAGATCGGTTCAGCCGAACCGATAGGAAAAAATTTCACAATTTCCACACAACAGCTACTAATCTAAGTACTTACGGTACCACAGACAGAGTCTCGAACTGAAAAACGGAAATAAATTCAGACTAAAACTTTAACTGCGATAGAACCAAGCAGAAGGAGAACTCTCCGGAGCGACTGTTCAGTGAGGCAGAGTAAAGAATCTGACAGTTTGGTTTCAAAAGGACACAGACAGAGTTTTCAATCAAGCTCAAGCCCAACGTTCTACGCCTGGCATAGAATTTAACCCTTCACTCTCCAGGGCAGTTCAAGAGCTGGAGCTAACTGCAAATTGTCAGAATACAGCAAAACTTCATGTTGTTTGAAAGCAGCAATTTTGCACCGAGCGAGAATGCAGAAAGGTCCAACTCTGGACAACCCCACCTGTCAAACAGATTTTCTAAAATGGAAAGGGACCTGAGGGTAGTCATATCAGATGACTTAAAGGTGGGCAAGCAATGTGAGAGGGCAGTAAGAAGGGCTGGGGGGGATACTGGGATGCATAGGGAGAGGCATCACCAGTAGAAAACAGGAAGTTGTTATCCCTCTGTACAGACAGCTGGTGAAACCCCATCTGGAGTACTGTGTGCAGTTCTGGAGACCCAATCTCCACAAGGACATAAACAAGATAGAAGCTGTCCAGAGGAGAGCAACTAAAATGGTGCAGGGTCTGCACCAGAAGACATATGAAGAGACAATAAAGGAGCTTAATATGTATATCCTCGAAGAAAGGAGGGAGAGGAGGGACATGATAGAAACTTTCAAGTACCTCAAGGGAATCAACAAAGTCCAAGAGGGTAGCATCTTTCAAAAAAAGGTGTGTGCAAGAACAAGGGGGCACAATTTGAAGATAGAAGGGGGTGGCTCAGAGGTAATGTAAGGAAGTATTTTTTCACAGAGAGGGTTGTGGATGCATGGAACGGCCTTCCGGAGGAGGTTGTGGAGTCAAAAACAGTGGTGGAATTCAAGCATGCATGGGACAGTCATAAGGCAATTCTAGGGGGTTGGGGTAGAAAGAAGTAAGCTGCTGGTTAACTAGGATCTGCAGCTTATCCATTAGGTAGGGAAATGGGCAGACTGGGTGGGCCAAGCGGTCCTTACCTGCCGTCAAATTCTAGGTTTCTATGAGGTCTGCAGCTCCCACTCATGCATGTTGGACTGCAACCAGCTTAGCCCATCTGCCAGCAGATTTCGGACACCTGAAACATCAATGGACAACAGTTCTACACAGTATCAAAGTCTCATCGCTACCCAGCAGAGAGGGTACGAGTGAGTGCCCCCGCTTGATGTAGTGGACTACACTGATCTTGTCCATCTGAACTAGCAGAAAGCCCGGGGTAACTGCATCTGAAAAGCCTGCAGGGCATAAAGAACTGCCCGCATCTCCAGGACATGGAGAGAAGACTCCATAGTGGACCATGTCCCTTGTATTTGGCGGGGTCCCCGATGAGCCCACCACCCCAGCCCAGAAGCATCTGTGGTGAGCATCTGCTCTGGGGAAGGAATGAGGAAAGGAACCCCCCAGACTACTGTTCTCACTGGACCCTAAGTGTCCAATGGAGCACCCAAACGTGCAGTCTGGCTAGAGGTGCTGTGACTATACCTACCGCTATCAAGCCCAAGAGCCAAAGAAAGGTTCTGGCTGAGACATACCTGCTGCTAGCAGGCAGGCTTGAGCCATTAAGCAGTCCACCCTGTCCTGGTACAGGAACGCCATGCCCTGAGCAGTATCCAAGACCATCCTTATGTACTGGAGGCATTGAGAGGGTGTCAAGGCCGACAGACTGGGCGTGATGCCCAGTTCCTGGAATAGGTGGGTGGTACATTCCAGAGCCTGCACTAGGTGTTCCCTGAACAGATCTTTGAGGTGCCAGTCATCATGGTAGGGAAAGACATAGAGCCCCCTTCCTCCTAAGGGCTGCCACCACTACTGCCAAGCATTTGATAAACACCCGTGGGTCAGAGAACAAGCCAAAAGGCAAAAAGCCTGGAACTGGAAGTGCGCTCCCTGGAAGTGGAACCTGAGGTACTGACAGCGGCAGGCACATTGCCAGGATTAGACACTTCATACCCCTGGACGATCTGCCACTGGTTCATGCTTTCGTGACCTCGTGGCTAGATTACTGCAACAACCTCTACCTGGGGTTATCGCTGGTTGATCTTTTCCACCTGCAGCTAGTGCAGAATTCAATTTCAATTCAATTTATTTATTTTACCAGGAAAAAGCTCAGTAGAGCAAGCTCATTTACAAGGAGGTCCTGGATAAGACAGCTGAAAATTACATCACAGACAGCAGTACAAAGTACAGGGAAAATATAACAAGTAATTGAAAACATAAAGCATCACATATAATGAAGTATGTCAGTGTATGTCACTTATGTCAGTGTCAGTGGCTCAGTAGGTAGCACACTCGCCTCTGAGGCCGGGAGATCAGAGGGCTGTGGGTTCAGTTCCCACAACTGGCACTTGGGTTAATATCCCAGTACTGACACTGCAGTGCAGCATGAGAGGGGTGCTGCACTTCTGAGGTGCCGTCTTTCGGATGAGACGTTAAACCGAGGTCCCATCTGCCTGGATTGGTGGTAGTTCAGATGGATGTTAAAAGATCCCATGGCTCTTATCGAAAAGAGTAGGGGAATTTCCCCGGTGTCCTGGCCAAATTTCCCTCATTCACTAAAAATACCACCAACAGCTTAATCTGGTTCAAAGTCAGTTGGCATTCATCTGTATCCCCCTCCCCCGGGTCGTGCCTGAAAATAGGCAGGATTTGTCTAGTGTACTTACCCGGTCAACAAAAGCTAAATAAAAAAATAAATAAAGTACAGCATCATATAATATGAAATACAGTGAGACCTTAGTAGGATCTGGCTCGGGTAAACAGTGCATAGTTAAAGTTAACAGTAATGTCATTTTGCTGATGCTAAGATTTGTTGCATAGTACTTGACTATTTTGATACTTTACTGCATCTGTACAAGTTAGTGAGCTATGTAGCCTAGTATTGAGCTTAAGTGCCCCACAGATAGCATACCACTGGAATAGTCTACTTGGCTCCTGACTTAGTGCATTTTATTTGCATGTACAAACTTCTGGACAGTTACTATTGAAGAGGGACATAAAAAAATTTCTCCTAACCACAGAGCTAAGTTTAAGTGTGTTCTGAAGCTTGTTCCAGGCAACCGGTACGATGGTGCTGATGGTAGATGCACCAAAAAGTGTCGAATATGGGGTCATGTCTAGTAGGAGGATATTGCTCTTCCTTAGTGTGTATGACCATGTGATCTTTCTGTAGAGATCTAATATATATCCTGGTAGGTCATCTGATAACACCTTATGTGACCATATGTAAACGTCATGTAGTCTTCTTTTGGCCAATGAGGTCCACCTAACTGCTGCATACAGACTGCAGTGGTGTGTTAAGGGAGGTAGGTTCGTAACGAATCTCAGCACCATGTGGTACAACACAGAGGTTGTTTAGGGAACTGGCAGTACAGCAGCTCTATATAATGTCTGCATAGTCTATGATTGGTATGAAAGTAGCCTGCAGAAGGACGTGATCTGATATTTGAGGGAAAGCAATGGTGGTTCCTATAGCAGAAGCCGAGCCTTATTCTCAGTTTTTTTGCATACTGAGTCTATATGTTCCACAAAGGATAACTTGCTATCAATCCATACTCCTAGGTATTTATATTTTGCCACCACTTCGAAGTGCTCTCCAAGCAATGTGCTGATGGGTGGGTGGGAGAAGAAGTCTGTTTCATTCTTGCACTGGAAAACCACATTGCCTTAGTTTTATTAGCATTAAGTAGGAGTTTTGATCGGAAGAGGTTCTTTTGTAGCTCACTGAAAGCTTCCTGTAAATCCGAGTGCATCCACTGACGACATATTTGGTCCTCACATATAAAGCACTGTATCAGCGCAGAAGTGTAATTTTGCATTTTTGACATTGTGGCTCAGGTTGTTGGTGTATAATGTGAAGGAAAAAGGCCCTAGGCCTGATACCTGGGGAACTCCTTTAGCTATCGTGGTACTTGTTGATTGTAGGCCCTCCACTTTGACTTGCTGAAGACGTCCAGTTAAGTAGTTTTGCACCCATAGCAAAGCTGACACGGAAAAGCCTATGTCTTGCAATCTACCCATCAGTATGGTGTGATCGACTGTGTCAAATGCCTTGCTTAGATCAAAGAAAATGGCACCCACAGCTTGCTTTCAATTAACGGACCACAGCCAGTCATTTGTGACCTTGGCTAGTGCGAATGATGTGGCCAGGTTGTTGACCGGTTTATCAAGACTGTGTCACATTACACCTGTGCTGCGCTCTTTGCACTGGCTTGGCTGCCTATTAGGTGGCAGATCACATTCAAGGTCGGTTTACTGACCTATAAAGCCTTACGTGATCAGGGGGCTTAGCTATCTGAAAGTCCTCCTTTGGCCCTACTGGCCTGCTCATCCCCTCCGCTCAGCCGACAAGGGACTTTTAGAGGTTCCAAGGGTGCATTTGGCAACATCAGGTGCTCGTGCCTTTTATTATACGGCACCAACCCTCTGGAACTTTCTCCCTCGTGCTACGAGACAGCCAGCTACTACAGAAGCCTTCAAGAAGGAGCTGAAAACATTTTTTATTTAGATAAGCATTTCAACCTGATTACAGCTAGCTGCACTATATGATTCACCAGGATAGTTTACTGTGCTGTTACTGTTGACATGTGTTGACATCACATTTCAATTGTTTTCTGTTTTGCTGTAAAGCACCTTGATTCGTAATAAGAAAGTACGCTGTATAAATAAAACTTGATTACTTGATTGATACCTTGATTTGCAGTTATGCATCTTTCATGCCAAGGAAGCAGATCCAATCTCCCTGATGCAGCAGGGGCAGCAGTCACTGAAGAGTAACCATCCGGAATTTTTTGTACTGAATGAAGAAATTTAGTTCCAAGAGCTCTAGGATGGGTCTGAGATCCCCTGTACACTTGGGGAGCAGGAAGAAGTGAGAGTAGAACCCCCTGTCCTGCTGCATCTCTGAGACGGGTTCTATGGCCCTTTTGTGTAGCAAGGTGTGAATCTCCTCTCAGAGTACTGGAATGTGGCCTGAGAGTAAGAGAACTGAACCAGAGGCCTTTCTGGAAGTCACTCCAGAAGTTCCAAAGTGTGGCCATTTTCTATGAGCTGTAAGACCCAGGCATCTCTGATGACCTTCCTCCACGTGCACGGAGAAGCGACCCCCAACTACCACCTGCTGACTGGCTGGGGGGGGGGGGCAAGGAGTCATGCTGAGGCAGCACCAGCAGCTGGGGCTGCACCACCTCCTATTGGGGATTTCCCAGTGGTGAAGGTAGGGGTATGCAGGGCTGCGGCTGCTCTGTATTTACCCTGAGGTTTGGAACTGGGTTTAGGCCTATAGGCATGCCGAAAGAGTCACAGGCAAATGCCCACTGCTGACTGCGGGGCCGAGGCATCCACAGCATCGTAGGCAGAGCGGAGAAGGTGCTTGCAGATGTCGGCCCTGTACTTAATGCTCTGGAGCAGCTGCTGCTTCAGGGGGTCCTCTGGGAGGGCTTTAGCTGCCTCCTTGGCTGGAGCACAGAATTGGTTCTGAAACTGGACCATATGGGTGCTACAGTTAAGAACCCTGCTAGTCAAAGTGGCAGAGGCAAAGGTCCATTTTCCAATGAGGTTCAACTGACAGGATTCGTTGTCCAGTAGGAGGGAACTGAGGTGTTTTGTCCCTCTTAGTACGGTCGTGGGGCAGCAGTGACCGGAGTCCGCCTGAGGCTGCTCAGCAAAGAAGGGCTTTCCGGTGGGGGCCTGCTGCCAAGCAGCCATGGTGGCACCCTAAAGGGTTCTATCAATGGAGGAATGACTAAAGGAGGGGTGTCTGGCAGGCCAAGGTAAGTGGACTGACTGCGTCGTATATGGTCCTGCTCCTCAGTGTCTAACCCCATGGCCACCTGCAACTGTCTCTGAATGGAGACAAAGGAGGGATCATCGGGGGGGGAGGGCATGGAATATACTTGGGGGTCTCCTAGCCATCAGATGACACAGTAGAGATGGAGTGGGAGGGGGTAATGCCTCCTTCATCTCCAGTATCTCTCTCGTCTTCATCATTAGGGAGAAGGCGATCCAGGCGATACTCTTTCCTCATCCCTCGTGTTCTGAGGGGGTTTACAGGGCTCCTGATCCCAATGTACATGCTGCAGCCCCCTAGGGGGAGAGGTGCAGGCAGACATGGTAGGTTCCTGGGTGTGGGTGAGCAAGCCTAGCTTACATAAAATCCGACAGGGAAGAAAGCATAACTTGAAAATATACTGTGACTGGCATCGGGGGACACCCAGCAGTACCAGCTGAGAAGCACTAGGGGTCGGCATCAGCGATGGGGCCAGAGAGGGCAGCCTAACAGGCCAAGGCCTGCCGGGCATCTCCTCTGCCTGGATCATCGTCAGGGAAGGAGCAGACAACCGAGGGACAGCCCTGGGAGACACCAGGGATAGCAGGGGCCCTGAGGTAGAGGAAGTGGCTGAGGAAAAGACAGAGTTTGGCATCGGGGGAGTAGGGAGAACCCCCTGGAAGCACCGAGCCAGCTCCAGTCAACATCGAACCTGCAGTGCCATCTAACTGATGGCCTGTGGAAAACAAGGGCCAAAACAGCAGAGGCTGAGCCATCGGTGGGGCATCCACTCCTGAAGAACCAACACCTGCCAAAGTAAGACTGGCAGGAGGAGCTACCAATGGTAGCCCTGTGGGGAGAGGGCATGCAAGACAGAGGAGGCCACTCCCAAACAGGAGGTAGGCCTTGCCACAGCCAACGTGCGAAGCAGAGAGACTTCGAGCAAGTCAGGGAGGACCGTGGATTGGTGCAGTCCTTGTCCCTGTGTTTGTGCTTCCCACTTGATTTGTCCCGGGCCTTGGAGTAGGTTGAGCCCAAGGACAGGGCCAGGGAAGCAGAGGAACTCCTGGCCTGTAGCTCCTTCTCCATATGGGTGATCTGTTGCTTTAGCAAAAAGTTTTCCAGGGTCTTCTGGCGGTGCAACGTTGTAGCCTGGTTGAAGCCGCAACAAATATCACAGGCCCGGATGTCGTGGCCTAGGCCTAGGCAACAGACACAGGTGTCATGGTCGTCCTTCTCTGGAATTTTCTTGCTGCAGGTACACCTTGTGAAGAGCTTTTCAGAGATGGAGACCAGCATAAATGACAGAAAAGATAACTTTAAAGTAAAGTGATGAGACACTAGGGAAAGAAAACACAAACAAAATTGACGAAGAAATGGTGGTCGACTGAAACTGGCAGAATCTCTGTGAGGTCTAACGTGCAATGGTCGACGGTGAGAAAAGAACTGAGGAGGGTGTAGGGGCTGCCCACTCTAACAGGATAGGGCAACATCAGCATATGACGTCGGAGTGGGAGGCCCCCTGGTAGCCTGCTAGCTAGAAAACTTTCAGTGTGGTCGTGGCAGCTATAGTTCTATAGGTGTGGCCTGCTGCAAGTGATATCCTCTAAGTAATGTTTGCTATTAACTGCTTAGTATGATGAAAAAATAGATGTTACACACCCGTAACCATATTTCTACTACTGGTATTTAGTTCATTCACATTTAGGCATTACCCTCTCAGCCTGCTCAGTCACAAGAGCACTCTCCAAGCTTGGCCCGTCCCACAACCTTTGATGTCATCCTGTCCACCGCCCGACATGAGACCTGCATGCTGGAATCAGGAACCTGAGCAAGCCTTCAAAGTTGAGGTCAGGTGGGTTGTGTGAGTAGTGTGGATGTGAACTGAATACCAGTAGTAGAACTATGGTTACAGGTGAGTAATGAGGGTTACTCACCTGTAATCGTAGTTCTAGGAGTGGTCTATGGTGTACATCCACACTCCTGTCAGAATCCTTTCCTTTTAAGAGTAGCCTGAAGGTCTTCAAGCTGGCTCCTCCCACCCACAAGGGTGGTATCCTCCTCGGCACTGCCCTATGACTTCAGATCTTACCCGCTGGAAGAAAGATCAAGTGTACCACTTGCCGGGGAGGTCAGGTGGGTTGTCTGGATGTACACCATATACCACTCCTAGAACTATGATTACAGGTGAGTAACCCTCATTTCTAGGGACGTAAAAATGGTAGCCACACTTCTATCAGACTCCTAGCAGTTTTCTGGGAGACGGGGGCAAGGGGCACACCCTCTATTTAGGGAATAAAGATTGGAGAACCGAGACTCCAAAAACCAGCATCCTGGCATGACTCAAGATCGATGCAGTAGTAGGAGATGACAGTGCATGCTGACTTCCAGATAGCAGCCCTGCAGACTTCCTGGATAGGGACGTCCCTGGAAGCAGCCCTCAAGGTAGCGGTATGTCTGGTGCAATGTGCCCTCAGCCCAACGGGAGGCTCCCTACCAGCCAACCTATAGCACATGTCGATGCAGGAGACCATCCACCTGCCAATCGTCCGCTTAGGTGCCAGTCTGCCAGGCACGGCTTCAGCATAGGAGACAAAGAGCTGGCAAACCTCTCCCTGAACTCCATATAGTAAGTGAGCACTCGACTCGGGTCCAATGAATGGAGCCTGTGCTCGGCCTCAGAGGTTGGGAAGGTAAAGATACCAGGAGATTCATCTCCTGGTTAAGGTGAAACTCTGAAACAACCTTTGGAAGGAATTTCAGGTTGGGGCAGAGGACAACCTTGTCCTTGTGGAAGACCAGGTAAGAAGACTCCACCACATATCGGCCTGCGCTCGGTATGAAGAAATGGCTGCCCGGTGCACCCTGAAGGTCGTCGACTGGAGGCCCAACTGGGAGAGGGACCACAGATAGTCCAGAATACTAGCCACCAGGCAGAACAAGGGATCCAGTTCCTTGCCCTGGCACCAAATGAAAAATCGTTTCCATTTGAAGGCATAGCTTTGGTGAGTTGACTCCTTCCAAGAGGCCTCAACAACATGGAGGATCTTGTCGGAGAGATCCAAATCCTGGAATTCTAGCTGCTCAGGAACCAGGCTGTCAGGTGCAGAGACTGAAGGTCAGGGTGGAGGACCGTCCCCTTATGGCAAGAGAGCAGGTAAAGGCGGAGAGGCAGTCACCACGGAAGCCTGCGGCTGAGGATGAGGAGATCAGGGTACCAGAACTGGCACGACCAGTATGGAGCCACCAAGCTCACCTGCATCGTGCCCCTCCGAAACTTGAGCAGCACCTTGTGGAACAGAGGAAAGGGAGGGAAGGCATACATGAGGCCCAGGGTCCAGGGCCTCGCGAAGGCATCCTACAGCAGTGTTCTGCACTGGGGGGGGGGGGCACAGGACAGCATCAGCTTCGAGTTCTCCCGGGAGGCAAACAGGTTGACCTGGCGAGCACCCCAAAGGGAGAACAGGTGATCGACTACCTCCTGATGCAGGGACCACTCGTGAGATGCCTCGCACACTTAGCTGAGGGCGTCTGCAAGCTGGTTGGACAAGCCGGCCACATGCATCACCACTCGTGATGTCGGTGACACAGGTTCGGGAACAAGCTCAAGTAGTCAGAGGGCAAGCCGGGGGAGAAGGCTTGAGCATCCGATGGACTGCTCATCTCCTCCGGGGGGAGGGGGTGCCGACTCTGTGCATGCCTGACCTCTGGCAGTGGCCAGAGGTTCAGCAAGCCCGTTATCTCTAGCAGGGTGGAGGCATGACCACTGGCAAATGCCTTGGCGTCCTAGCACGATCACACCTAAGGGGAGGTCCAGAAAAAGCTCAGCCCCAGTGCAACACCAACACAAGGGCTTTAAATTGGCCCTCACCTGCCGCCACCATGACCCTCGGAGAGGACCCCAATGAGACAAATGAAGGTACGAAGGGGGCCCCCAATTGTTCCACCTGGGGGGTAAACCAAGGCTCCGAGGGGGGTCCTCGGAGAAGCAGTGGCAGGCAGGCAGTCTGGTACAGCACTGGGGATGAGGAGGGCATTAAAAAAAAAAACAAAACAAGGTTGGCACCCAGACTGCACACGAGGATCCAAATGCAGACAGCTTCCTGGCACAATGGGAGGGAATGTGTCCCACCCTGCTTGTTGAGGTAGCACATGATCATCGTGTTGTCCATCTGAACATGGACAACCTGACCACGAACATGCGGAACAAAGGCTGTCAGTGCTAGACGCACTGCCCGGAGCTCCAACAGGTTGATGGCAGAGGGGGGTAGAGAGTCCATGGACACTGTGGTCCCTCAGAAGGGCTCCATAGCCCATCAGAGGCGCCGGCTGTGACAGTGACCATCAGCTCTGGGCGAACAAATGGGACTGCCTCCTGGACATGATCCGGGACCAGTCCCCACTGGATGGAGTCCTACATTTGCTGCGTCAGCCTGATCAGCTGATTGAGGTGACAGAGGCGTTGAGACCACTGCCGAGCTAGCTCCCACTGAAGGGGCGCATTCTCCAGCAGGCCCATCAGAACGTTGGTGCGAGCCACCATATATCCCAGAAAACTCAGGAAGTCCCAAGCAGAACACAACTGCCCAACTCGAAATGATTCGGGAAAGGAAGTAAGATCCTCTTCCCTGACCACCAGGAATCGTTCTGAAGGGAGTTGAGCTCCACCCCGATGAGCTGAATGATCTGTGATGGACTGAGTTCTGACTTGTCCTTGCCTTGTTGTGCAGGAGGCCTAGGGCTGAGGAGGTCTGGAGGGTAAGGTCCCTGGACTGCTCTACTTCCGCCATGGAGGAACCAGCAAGTAGCTAGTCATCCAAGTAAAGCTATACCTGAACACCTCAGCACTGCAGGAAGACTGCCACTGCTACAATGCACTTGATGAAGACGCTGAGGAGAGGCCAAATGGTATGGCCTGGAACTCGTACAGTATCCCATCTGAGCAGAACCGAAGGTGGGACAGACAATCAGGATGTGAAATAAGGTGGTATGGTGATCCAAAACCACATGTGCTGCTCTAGGGAAGGAATGATCTGATTCAGAGTGACCATCTGGAATTTGCGTGGCCTGAGGTACTTGTTGAGATCATGCAAATCCAGCATGGGGTGCCAACGCCCGCCCCCACCCCGGAACCAGAAAGTATGTGGAGACAAACCATGGACTGGCTGCGGTGTGCTGGACCCAAGCTGGGAGATGTCCTCCCAAAGGGCCGACAACATGTCCATGGACACCATGTACTCCCATGGGCACAAGCTCGGCAGGGCGGTAGAGTCTCGAATTCCAGAGGCAGAACCCAGCCTACCATCTTGAGCACCCACCTGTCCAACATGATGGTTGACCAGGTAGAAGCAAAGAGGCAGAGCCAGCCCCCCACAAGAAGGGCCGGGGCAGGCAGGGCTGAGGAAGAGTGCCCACCTTCACTGTGCATGTAGAAGTGGCGGCAGGGTTGGCTGACAAAGCAGCTGACCCTTTCCCTCTGAACTCCTTGGTGGCAGAGGAAGCTTGCTTTTGCAGAGGCCGCCAAGCCTGCTGTTGCCCTGCTGGGGGCTGAGGTGGTCTGGCTGTGGAAGCAGGAAATGGCCAAAACTGAAAGGGCTTCTTCCTCAGTTTCTGGCTCTTAGCATCCTTCTGGGTGGATGTGATGGAGTCCAGGGTGGCACTGGACTTCTCTAGGTGAGTGAGATGCCACCCACGGCCAGCCTGAACATGTTGGTGCCCAAAGCTCTGTCAGCTTGTGTTGGATATCAGCTGTGAAATCCACAGCCATGTCCTGTGGCACACTGCCACCACTGAGGCCACAGACCTGGCACAGGAGTCACCAATGTCCAGGGCCATCTGGAGCTGCTGTTTAGCAACAGCACGACCATGATCACAGACCAGCTTGACTGGCAGCTGCAGGTCAGTCAGGAGCCAAGGAATAACCTGGTCCAGAGTACCCAATAACACATGGGCAAAGCTGGCCATCGTAACAGCCAAGCTAGCCTGCCGAAGGCCCAGGGACGAGGCCGCATAGACCTTTGGCCATGTGGTCCTGGTTTTGGACTCCCTGTCAGGGGGTTTGTCAATGTCCTCAATATTGCCTGTCCCCCGAAAAACTGAGTCAGCAACCAGCTCCTCAGCCAAAGGGTGGCCGGCGAACCCAGACAAGGACCCTGTAGGCACCTCATACTGTATTTGAGGAGCATATGGACCAAAGGCAGAGGGCAGGAGGCAGGATGCTGCCACAGCTCCAGAGTAGGGCCAAGTATGGCCTCTGCTACAAGGAAGTCAACCCCAGGAGTCTCGTCCCTGTCAAGGATCTCAGTCAAGGGGTACTTAGCCCCCTTCTGGACAGGCTCCAGCTGGATCCCCACTGACTCAGAGATCAAATGAACCAAGGCCCTGAAGGAAGTGGGTCCTTTCTCAATGGAGAGATCCACCCCAGACTCGCGGTCAAAGCCCTGGGTCTGGTGTGAGTTCATCAAGGAGCTCTCAGAGTCCGAGGACCCCTCGAACACTGGCTGAGCCCCCGTGTCCCTGCTTACCTTCCAAGGCTCATCGGTGTAAGACAGTGACTGACTGCCGACAGAGAAGCCCGGTGTCCAGGCACGCAGTTTCAAGGGGAGCTCACACCATAGGTTGTGCAGAGGGAGGTTCCACCACAATGGGTGCAGAGGCCAGCTCCGGCGGGGCCGGCTGGGACCAAGAGGGTGGCAACCATGGAAGCACCAGAGTGGGCTGCGGCACAGGTTGTAGCAAGCAGCCAGTGCCTAAAAGCTACTGTTGCCACATGAATTCCCATGACACCACATCTTATGGCGAAGTCATTCCTCTCCCGAGGAGGAGGAGGAGTATCTGAGGCATCTCTTCCTCGAGTGCTGAAAGTGAGACAGACGATCATGTCGGCAATCATTCAACCTCAAGCTCCAAGACCTTGACCTGGTCCTCGACCGCTGGGTTACCGGTTGGCAAGGAGAGACAGGGACAGGAGAGGGATGCCTGGGAAACCCCAAAAGGACAGGCTCCCAATGGGAAGGTCTAGCTCAGCATGCTGAACTGGCCCACCCTGGGAGAGATCAGGCAGGACTGGTGTCCAGGAGAGGGAATCGTCCCCCTCGTGCTGCAGCAACGGGTCGAAAAAACTCTCAACAGGTTGGTCGACCAGCATCTCAATCAATAAGCCCGATGGGGACTCCGTGGAGCCAGTGGCCTGGACAGAAAACATCGTCTGAAGCCGAGGGTGTCGCTAGCCGGCGAGCCCGCAGAAGAGTGGAACTGTGAGGCCCAAGAGTGCTCGCAGTACCAAGACCTCTGACGGGACATCTTACTTTTGGAGTCCTGTTTTGAAGGTTTCGAAGAGTTAGACCGCCAGGAGGGGGGGAAGGGCCCTCCCCGAGACTAGGAAGGGACTGACACAAGTCCTGAAACACTCCAGTAAACACATCGCCAAAGCCCATAGAGACCAGCTGCGCTGGTCCCATTGGACTCTTAATGTCCATTGGGGTTAAACTGCATATGCAGTCTGGCCAGTGGCACAGTAACAATGGCAGCTGCCATCAGGCTCAACAGTCTCAAGTAAGTCCTGGCTATAACATACCTGTTGTGAGATACCATCTTAGTCTGCGCAGTCAAGCGTTCGGCCCTATCCTGAAGCAGGAAGGCTAAGCTTTTGGCTGTGTCCTGAACTGGCCCTATGTATTGCAGGTGCGGACAAGGGACCAGGACTGATTTCGGCACACTGAATGTGATTCCTAGGGCATTGAACAACTGCCTGGTCCATGCCAGAGTTTGGTAAAGCTGCGCTCTTGACAGAGCTTTGAGCAGCCAGTCATCCAGATAGGGGAATACATACAGTCCCTCTCTCCTGAGGGCTGCTGCCACTATTACTAAGCATTTGGTAAATACCCATGTTGCAGACGATAAGCAAAAGAGTAATACCTTGAACAGGTAATGCTCCCCCTGGAAGAAGAACCTGAGGTACTTACTGTGAGGGGTGCAGATTCTGATATGCAGGTAAGCGTCCTGCATGTCTAGTGACATATCCAATCCCCTGGTTGCACCAGTGGTAACAAGCCTTATAGAGTGATCATTCTAAACTTATTGTACTGTATAAAGAGGGTAAGATTTCTAAAGGCCAGAATGGGCCTCTAGTCCCCTGTGCATTTCGGGACTAAGAAGTAGTGAGAATAGAACTCCCTGTTCATTGTTCCCAAGGAACCAACTCTATGGCCCTCTTTCGTATTAGGGTATGTATCTCCTCTAGCAGCACCAGTAGGTGTTCTGGAGGATACGCAGAAGAGGCTGGTGGATTGCCTGGAGGTAGCTTCAGAAGTTCTAGAGCATAGCCCTGTTCTGTTATCTGCAAGACCCAAGCATCTGATGTGATCTTCATCCACTGGCCCAGGTAGAAAGAGAAGCAACTCCCTACTGCCATCTTCGAAAGTACGGGTGGGTAGGCGGGGGTCTAGGAATGAGTCATGCAGATGCAGACCCTGCCGCACTTCCACCTCTAGGGGCTTTTGAATGAGCACCTGGGCTGGGTCCTGAGGCAGGCAGAGCTGATCCTCCTCTGTTTTTGCTCTGATGTCTGGCACCTTAATGCTGTCTGTTACGGGGCAGGATGAAAGGGCACCCTCTGCCTACTTCTTGGTTGTGTATGGTAGAAGGAGGGTACTGATTTTTTCTCCCAAATGTATTTTGTTGGTATTTTTCATTTTTCTCCCCGACCTCTTGTGTCCCTGTGAGGAACACGCACTGCGGGACACCCCATCACATCAATAGCAAATCCTGCCACCCTTAACCAAAGTGTCTCCTTAAGCAGACACCAGAAGCTGCTGCTCTAGCAGAAGCATCGGAAATGACAAAAGTAATAGATTGAATTATTTTATGATGTGTATGTATGTACAGTGCTTTGACTCTAGAATTGTACTATATAAATAAAAATATTATTATTAACAGTTGCTTACCCACATCTGTCCCGGACTGGAGGGCCTTTAACAGCACCTGCTTGGGAGTACCCTCTGGGAGGGCCTGGGTCATAGCTTTGGCCATCCTCCAGAGGGTATTCTGGTATTTTACCATATGGGCCCAGTAATTTGCAATTCTTAGGCCCAAGGTGGCAGAAGCAAAGGTCCTCTTCCCCAGATCATCTATCATCCTGGATTCCCCATCAGAAGGGAGAGAACTGAGGTGTTCAGGCACTTTAGACCGATCATGGGCTGCATTTATCACAACCGAATCAGCCTCAGGCTGGCCTGCAAAAAATGACCTACCAGAGGGGACCTAATGCAACTTGTCTGCCTTCCTAGAAATGGCAGGAATCATATTAGGCCTATGCCAGGCAGCCAGGATGGGTAGGCAATAGAGGAGGAATCACAACAGGTGGGGAATCAGGTTGTTCTAAAAATTCCACCAAATTCCTTCTGGTGAGATCTTTCTCCTCTGTTTCAAACTCCACGGCAGACTGGAGTTGCTGCATCATGGAGATGAATGAGGGGTCTTCACGGGGTGGGGGGGGCCTCAGAGTCTACACAACAGAGTCTTCACTTTTTGTAGATATTTAATTATTTATTTATTTAGAATATTGGTAACTGGGACAGGCACACTGAGTTGAGGCTAGTTTCCAGGTGTGACCCGGGGGAAGTGGATACAGTGGAGCTAGACCTCTCACAAGGGCTCTCCACAGAGTCTTCTTCCCCCTCTTCCTCTTGCAGTATGAGGTCAGGGTTATATTCCTGATCCTCGTCAACGGCTTCTGTAGGCCTGAAAGAAAGGAAAGAAGAGGTTGTTGACACTCAAGAAGGCACGGGGCGCATTGACCGCAGAGGCATCAGCGATGGGGCTTGCCTGGGATGCCCATCGATGCTGCTCCTGTAGAAGGAGGGAGAGGTAGCAGGCACTGTAGCATGTCCACGAAGGACAAAAGCACTGCCTACACATCAGTGCTGGCCTGTATTACAGGCACCCTCTGGGACATTGAGGGGGAAGGTGCTGTCCCAGATGCTGATGGTCCTTCACCAGCCGTGTTAGGTCTGGCAGTACTTAATGCCTGGCCTGACCTAGAAAGATCAGAGGTTTGGGCAGCTGGTGGTGTTGCTGCAATGTGGCCGACAGTGCACTAGCAGTTGCGCTGGGTTGCAGGGCCAACCAAGAATGTACGGGGGAGGATTTCCCCTTACTCATTTCTCTCTCCTCCTGGTGTTTGTGCTTATGTTGCCCAGTGCCTTTGTCCCCGGACTTTGACGATCGAGAGCTAGAGGAGCAGGCCAGTGACATGGTGGAGCTCTCTTCCTGGAGCTCTTTCTCCATCATGGCTACATGCTATTTTAAGAGGTGAGTTTCCAGGGCATTCTTTCTGCATCACCGGGTAGCTGTGTTAAACTTAAGGCACAGTTTGCAGTCCTTAATATTACGGGCCATTCCAAGGCAGCACATGCAGATGTCGTGCAGGTCACCCGAATTAATCTTTTCACCACATTCACAGTATCTAAAGAGCTTACCAGGTTCTTCAGACAACATATACAACAATGATGATCACTTTTAAAAAGTGATAGCAGCCGGCCTGCCGGCACAGCGGTAGCGCTACCGCTTGGGGATGAGCCCGGGAGGCAGGGGGCCAGCCAGGGGAGAAGGCTTGAGTATCCATAGGACAGCTCACCTTCTCGGGAGGAGGGGGGATCCAGGCTCGGCACTTTACTGGCCTTCGGCAGAAGCCGGAGGCACAGCAAGTACGGAACATACAGAGAGGTTTGGGGCGTGGTGGAAGTCGGCGGAGACGCCTTGACGTCAAAGCGCACACCACAGCCTCAGAACAGGGGAAAATAATGCCGAAGCACTTAAAGGAAGGAGCGCAAGTACAGACACTAATAGCTCCTGCATGCCTGACCACCGGGGGACCCGAAGAACCTTGAATTGTCTCTGGGTGTACGGGCCCCACCTCGTACCTACCTGGGGGAGGTACAGTGATGGCTCCATGGGAGTCCACCAGGGATATCAGGTAAGGCAGTGAAGTGGGGGAGATACATGTGTGTCTCCCGATGGAACGGGGCTCCGGTGTGAGGGGAAAAATAAATAGAAATTTAAAAAAAAAAAAAAAAGTGATAGCAAACTAGGGAGAGAAATAAAAAAAAAAACGCTCAAGTAGCAGTCAAGTGTAGCAGCGACATTTCCATGGAGGGTCCAGCGAGTATGGTCCATGGCGGGAAGAGAACTGAGTAGGGAAGGGGCTGCCCAAAGCAACTGAGCAATTGAAGGGGCAACCCACATTTACATGGGAAGTGACATCGTAGGACATTATCATGGGCAGCCCCTAGCGGACTAGGGGAACACTCTTCCTTCGGTGCAGCGGCGGTGGCTGCACCCTAAGATGTGGAGAAGCAGCTGAAGGTTGCATCTGTGTGGTGTGGTCGGGGGGGGTACCACTGGAGACGACCAGGAGACCAAAGGTCCAGAGCATAGAGTCCTACCCTGCCCCACAATGCCCCACTGTTGCCAGATGAGCTCCTCGAAGCACCAATGCATCTCGTGGTGGAGCCTCTCCTCACCCGAGGATGCGAAGCATGAGAAACGTCGACAGCAATGCCTCATGGTTGAGTGTAATTAAGACCAGGAATCTCTTGACTGCTGACCAATTGGTTGACAACAGGAAGGGCCTTCTGGGGGGTTGCTGTAAACCACATGCCTACAGCAACACAAAAGCAGAAGACCTGACCTCCAGTGGAGACTGTCCTGTTGAGGGCCAAATGGGGACACCCACTGAACCACGTCCTCCTGGGTGAGGACCAAGAGCACCAGGGTCAGAGACATCGAGTCCTTGATCTCATCCAACAACTGGCTGACAGGCTTGAGAAAGATCTTGGCAGTCTGCTCGACCGGAGTCAAAGTCAACTGGTTCGATGGGGGAACAGAAGAGGCCCTGATCTGCATGATCTGCCCCCCAGCTGTGCGGTGCTCAATAGTCAAGTGGTCAGGTGAGTTGAGGGACCAAGAGGACCTTGATCGCTCCTAGTCCCATGACCAGCACTGGTGACACTTGCTTTTAGCACCACAGGGGGCATGGCTGTCTCCCATGGTCTAGAAGACCAAACATCTCCCGGAACTCTCTGATGACTGACTCTCAGACAATGGCCACAGGGAACCGCACCGAGACGGAGGAGTTGCCCACCACAGCAGCCTCTGCTTCAGTCTCAAGGGCCACAAGCTGTTCAGTTGACCCGGCCATTGTTGAGGCCTTCTTGCAGCCCTTAGAGTGGTCCTTTGGATCCTGTTCCGAAGGCCAACCAAATGAGAGCAGGAGCCTCCTGTTGAGGGACTCTGTAAGTATGATTTGCAAAAGCTGCACCTGGCCATGTCATGTTGCCCACCCTGGCAGTACACGCACATGTCATGTCACACAAAATTTAAATTCTGGCTTCCATTGCTCCATTGTCGATCACTGGAGGGAGTCAAATAAACCGCAGAATTAAACCAAAGAAGTATTGA
The DNA here is from genome assembly GCA_016271365.2 of Neoceratodus forsteri. NCBI lineage: Eukaryota > Metazoa > Chordata > Ceratodontiformes > Ceratodontidae > Neoceratodus > Neoceratodus forsteri. Next base: position 1,401,950,582 of record CM057453.1, read on the forward strand.
AAACTTCAAAGACAAAAAGTTTGCCTATGGTGCAAGAAAATTTAAGTGGAAAACATGAAGGAGGTGACCTGTTCTTCCAGTGGAAAGAAAAGATCTGACATTACGGGGTGGAGTCGGGGGATATACCACCCAGATGGGGGAAGGGGCTTAGCTTAAAAAAGTTTGGTCAACACATCACTGCAGTGGAACTGCCAGAGTGTGGATCCAGTGAAATTGTCAGAGTGTGGATAAGTGAACCATATTCATACGCCTAGAAGTAACATTTTCCAATAGGATACCTTGCTGGACAAAGCCCATTCTTAAATCTCTTTTATACTGCTTCTGCACCCTAATACAGCTTATGAGATAGCTTCATTACACCACATGCAGAATTTGTCATTAACACACTTGAATCTGAAAAACTGTGTATTGGCACCAGGCCATGCACACAGGACATAGGTTCATAGGTAGATTACAAGTTAGGAGGTTAAATAGACCTATAATGACTTGCCACTTATCAATGGTACTGTCTGCATTTTTGGCTCCCAAGTGTCAATTCAAAGAATTCTTAAAAGACTCCATACTCTCACTAGAAACCACACCATCTGGCAGCATATTCCATGCGGACACCACCCGCGGACTAAACCACTTGCTCCATTCTATCTACTTTACCCCTGATCTGCTTGTTGTGTGATCTAGTTATTTTTCATTTATAACAATCCTGCAAATCTACGGCTTCCCAGATAAATTGTTCATTATAAGCACTGTAGACATAACACAAATCACCCCTGAGTCTTCTGTATTCTACCAAGTATAGCCCTAGTTCCTTCATTCTGTCATCGTAAGATTTGTCAGACATGTTATGGATTCTCTTTGTCATCTTCCTTTGTACTTTTTCTAGCATACTTTTATCTCTGTTTGTTTGTGGTGCACAGAACAGGGAACAATATTCTAGGTGAGGCCTCACAAGGGATGAATATAATGGGACAATCACCTGTTGGTCTCTGCTTTTAAAGTTTCGAAAAATGCAACCAAGATTTCTATGACATTTCTGGGCTGTAATCCTGGAGTGATTACTAAAGGACAGGTTATTAGTGACTGTCACCTCTAAGTCATTCTCATTTGTAGTTTCAAGAAGTGTTTTGTTTCCCAATGTATACTTTAGGTATGGGTTGTTATGCCCCAGGTGCATGACCCTACACTTCTCAACATTAAACTATAGTTTATTAAACACTGCCTATGCTGTTATAGAGTTATGATCTTTTTGCAACTGTTGACCATCATCTGGGTTGCTGACAATTGCTTCAATTTTACTATCAGCCGCGTATTTGCATATCCAAGATTTTTCAAAGGTTTGCATTCCTGAGATAAAAATGTTGAAAAGTGTAGGGCCAAGCACAGAGCCCTGGGGTACCCCACAAGTAACAGTACCTCATTCTGAACAGTAACCTCTGATTTTAACTTTTTGTCTTCTGTTATTTAACCATGAAGCAACCCAGGATATTAATTTAGGATGTAAGTGTATGTCAGAGAATTTATTTATTAGTTCCCCTATGAGGGACTACATCAAAAGCTTTGGAGAAGTCTAGGTAGACTACACCACCGATAGTCCACTATCCAAAGCTGTACTGACAGGTTCAAAAAAGGATAGTAGGTTTGACGGACATGATGTCCCTGTACAGAAACTGTGCTGAGTAATACCTAAACCCTTATGTTTTATGTGATCTATCACTCTAACCTGTATAATGCCCTCCATCAGCTTTCCCAGTACGGTTGTAAGGTTGATTGGCCTGTAATTTGACACCTTCTGCCTTCCCCTTTTTTTGAATATTGGTGTTAGTATGGCATCCCTCCACTCAAGAGACAGTTTTACTGTCTTCCAATGATGCATGGAAAAGTAGTGTAATTGGACCTACTAATACATCAAACAGTACTTTAAGAAATTTGGGATGCACCCCATCTGGATCTACAGATTTATCAGTCTAGTTTAATTTATTGACTTTATCTAGTACCTCTTGTTCTGTAATAAGAGTTTGCGTAGTGCTAGATTATTTGCTTGTTCCTATATCTATAGTGCTGTCTTTTTTCTGAAAGACATAAACAAAAGCTGTAAACAAAAAAAAATATGAGTATTCATTAAAAGCCAAGCTGTCACATTAAAGGATAGGAGAGCAGTCTCCAAAGGTAAGAATGAAAGAATGGCTTGCTAACGCTAATAAGCTGTAGGAGCTGAATTTTCCATTCAGTCAAGCAACTATATTTTTTTCTGTCAAAAAACACTACACTAGCCAAATGGTCAGAATGACAACACCATGACAGACAATGTACAAGTGGCTGGCTAGGTGGAAAATTCAGTTACTTTAAACTTTTAGTGAACCTGATGACCCCCCCCAAAAAAAAAAAAACTTCATTCTATCAACTCATCTCCCTAGTTTTAGTTGACCAGCAGGGCTCAGCCTACCGCTTAATCTGTCTACTATTTATCACCTCTACCATCTACTGTGCCCCTCACTATCTTTTTTTTTTTTTTATACTTTTTATTGTGAATTATCATTCTACATCTTGGTACACATTCTCATTGGTTTAAAATATTTTAGGTACATACACTTCACATTTTGTGTATCATTTCTATACCTAATATTCATAACTAACAAGGTACATGAATATCACAATCTTTCATTACTATAGAATAAAAAAAGAATAACTACGGCAAGTACTTGGCAGACAACAGGCATACTTTTTCCTTTCAGTACAATAAACCTTAAGTAGACTAACTCTTCCCTTTCTCCACCCCCCTTCCCCTCCTCATTTCAAGAAAGGCCTACCATTGGTCTTAAAAACAGTTTACATAGGGAAAGAGTGAATAGGTGAGAAGCATGTATTACATCTTACTACTTCATTGTGGCACTCTAGGGACAACCCCTTTCTATTCAGCTAGAGGCTGTACTATATTGTCTTGGTAGAGATCCCAACTTCTCCAATTTGACACAAAGATTTCTATTCGGTTCTGTAGACCCATTGAGATCTGCTCATTCTGTTGGATCTGTGTTACTATTGCAACTCAGTCTTTCAGACTGGGAGGGGATGGTTGACGCCACCTTTTGGTTATAGATTTATATGCAGAACCTAACAGTACACGCCAAAGGTATCTCTGGGCCTTGTCCCGTATACTCGGTGGTGGGATCCCCAGAATTAAATGATACGGCTCTAGTACCTCCTGAGTCCCCAACACCCCCTTGATAGTTTCAGCAACTTGGGTCCAAAAACTATTTATACCTGGGCACTCAATGAAGACATGTGCATGCGAGGCTTTCTCCTCGCCACAATTCCTCCAACATTGGGGGGCACTCTTCTGCGGACCTAAAAACATAGCGGAGGGGACCCAAAAGAATCTCGCCCGCACCTTCCAGACAAACTCTCTCCAAGTCGGTGAGGAGGTAGTAGTCCATGTGTCTCTCCAAATCCTTTGCCATTCTGTGTGGGTTATGGGATGATTAAATTCCCTCTCCCATTTAGTCTGCACCGATATAACAGCATTCCCCCCACCATCTATTCTGTATCTATATAAAATTGCTATTGCTTTTTCCCCACATCTTGAAGACCATATTTGTTCGAACGGGGGATCGACCTTAGACACCCAGGCACACCTTCGAACGGGGGATCGACCTTAGACACCCAGGCACACCTCCCCTGTAGCTTTAAATGTTTGGAAATATAGTCTTTAAGTTGATAGTAAAATAACCTATCCTTTTCCGACCAATCATATTTTCCCTTCGCCTCCTCAAAACTCAGTATCTCATCTCCTCTCATCACTTGCCAGGGGGCCTCCAGCCCCTTCTTTACTTGGGCTTTAAACCACCTGTTATTAAATACAGGTTGTAAATGAACCATCTGTATCTCCAACCAAATTTCTGATGAAATTCAGCAGTAGTTCCATCTGCCATCCCCTAAGGATGGATTGAATTGCAAATGGGGCTGTCTTAAGTGTTTCTTTTAGGTGTTTTGGTGAAAAAAGACACGCCCGTAGGGGGGGTCTGAACCTCTCTTGCTAAATCTATTTGCTTCCATCTAGAATGGTAACTCCTACTTCCCCATAACAGTGCCAACCTCATCTGCGAAACTGACCAGTACTCCCTCAAAGAAGGGAGCGCAATACCTCCCCTGTCCTTGGGTAGCACGAGCTTGGCATAGCTCACCCTAGGCCTTTTATAGTTCCATAGGTATTTATTTAATAATTTTTGCCATGATAAGAGTTCTTTGGATGTGAGGGGGCATGGGACACATTGCAATAAATACAAGAACCTTGGAAGGATGTTAGTTTTTAGGGTTAGATTTCTTACATAAAATGTTGTTGGTAACAGGCCCATCCCAGATCTTGCTTTATTTTCTGCACTAGTGGGTCATAATTTTGAGTATGCAATCTATCAAGATTTGTCGGTATTTGGATGCCTAAGTATCTAATGTTTTCTTTTCCCCACTTAATTGGGAACCTTTTTTAAGCTGTGGTGCAGGTAGGAAATTGAAAACCAGAGCTTCTGATTTAGTCACGTTGAGGGTAAACCCCGACAAACTGGAAAATCGATCCACAAGGGTGAAAAGTGCCTGAAGGGACCTCTCAGGGTCTGTTATGTACACCAGGATGTCATCGGCGAAAAGAGCCAGCTTATGCTCGACCCCTCCCGTCGTGACTCCCTGCAGGTCCTGGGCTAATCTCAAAGCTTGGGCCAGGGGCTCGACATAGAATGCAAACAGGAGAGGGGAAAGGGGGCAGCCCTGCCTAGTACCACATTGCAGCAAAAATTTCTCTGAGATGTGACCGCTGCCCCTCACTATCTTAACTGCTCCTCTGCTAAGATTCTTTTATTTTTATTTTTTATTGCTTTTATGTAATGCATACATGTCCAGAGAAATGGCAGTACATTAAAGAGTAACTGTAATCACCATTACCCTTAGTAAACAGTTATTGCACATTTCTGTATGTTATCACATAGGAGGAAAAACATCTTATGTAAGGTACACTATAATGAATATCGGAGAAGGAGCCAGATTGCGGTCAGTGTATCAGATCAGTTCCGTAATTAAACAAACTCTGGTCAGAGTCAACACAGTTACATAAAGGCGCTTAATGACCCCCATTCTGCAGCCACAGCTGAGTGAAATGAGTGCTCCATGAAGACGGATCCCACAGCACAGAAGTGCGCCGTGTCCAAGATGGTCGCTGTACTTCATGCGTGTGCACTGCTTCATGCATGCACACTGAGACACAGCAGCCATCTTGAGCACAATGACCATTTCCTCATTGAGTTCTGGGCGCATGTGCAAAACTGGGGCTGGCAGTATAGCCTACAAGTTAAAGTAACGAGCTGTGAACGAGCTTGGCACATCCAGCAGACCAGACCTGGGTTTGATTCTCACAACCTCCACTTGCATACTGTGCGACTCTGGGTAAGTCACTTAACCGCCCAATGCTCCCTAGTCGCCCCTAAAAGCAGGAACTTGTGCCAAGTGGGCCTTACCCAGTTACCAAAGACTAAGAAAAAAAGTAAGTAAATGCAGCAGAGATTTCAGTGATTCTGGAGGACTAAATGATGACAGATGCAGTCCTACTAGGCAGAAATGGTAGCAGTGAAGTAGATGCTAGCCACAGGGCACTCAGCATGACTTCGGTGGATGGGAAATTATTCAGTATGGGGGCAGACAATCGAGTATCTTGATAAATGAAGTACTCTCTGGGAAGAGGCCAGTGGTGTGCAACATGAGTCAATAATAGGACAGTCTTTATGAGTGATACGACAGAGGGGCTGGAGGTGAAGGGGTACCCTTCTGCAGATGATACTGAAAGTTGCAAAGAGCTTGAAACACCATGAGGGGATGGAAATAACTAAGTAGAAATATGAGAAACAAGAGGAGTGGTCAAGTATATGGCAGGTAAGTTTCAGCGCAAACTTAAAAAAAAAGCAAATCCATGCACATAAAGAAACACAAAATGGGAAGAGTACAAAATGGGGGGAGTGGAACTGCAAATCATAAGACAGGGAAGAAACCTGCAGTAAATCATATCTGATGACCCAGATGTGTCCAGTCAGTGTGGCAAGGCAGCTGAGAGAGCAAGTGCAGTAATGAGGTGCATATGGTGGAGTGCCACCAGATGAAAGAATGGGTGGCGGTGGGTGGGCGGAAGGGGCGGGGATTACCTCAGCATATATCACTAGCGACACATAACCTGGTGCAAATTCAGTTGTCACTGGAGAGCTGCTGCAGATCCCTCTATACTGCATTGGTGCTGTCGGATGGGCAGCCAGCAACAACCAAATAATTCCAAAAGTTACAGCACTCAAGGAGAACAGAAGCAGTTAGAAAATATGTTCACCAAATCATCATTTATTGAAGCACAAATGACAAATCCCAGCTCGAACCACAAGCCCCAGCCCCAGCAATTGGGCTTCACAGCCCAGGACCAAGGCAATAAAGCAGAAGCCCTGGGGCTGTGGCTTACGGTAAGTGCTGGGATTTGTGCTGCAAAGAATGATTATTTGATGAGCATTTCATTTTCTATTTGCATATATAAACATTGAGTGCTGTAATTTATGGAACTGACATCCCCTGATGTACTGTGTCATTCACTTGAGACCTCCCCACCAGAAGGGCATATACAGATGGTAGACAGTCCAGAAGAGAGCAACTTAAATTATTCAGTGTGCATACACATTCATAAGAACAGAGGGTGAAGTTCGTCACTATGTAAAACACAGAGTAAAAGAGACAGTGGGAATATATGAGAGGTAAGAACATTAACGCAAGAGCATAAATAAAGTACAAAACGGACCCATTCGACAGGAAAGTAAAAAAAGTGCACAAGAACAAGGGGCACTTCTATGAAGCTGGATGTGGCTAGAATCGTGGTTGATCAAAGGAATTACTTCTTCACAGAATGAAAGGTGGATGCCTGACATATCCTCACAACAGAGGTTGTAGAGACATACACACAAACTAACAAAAAAAATTATAGAGTTGATGGAATGTTTGCAGTAGGCATAAGCGAACAGTGGTGTTATGGCATAAGGGTAGGAAGAGCAAAATATCACGTAAGGACTGCTGTAATTCAGTTGGTGGGAAAAAGAAATGAGAAGACTACTGTAGGTGGTCCAGACTATACTAATCTGCAATCAAGTCTCTGTATTTCTATGTAGTGGAAAGGGCAATTACAGGACTTTAAAACTAGAATGCGATACATGATCTCTAGCTAACAGAAGATATTTCTCACATGTGAGATGCAAACAATGCGTAATTCAAGGATGCATGGGGTGGAGAGATGTTGCAGCCAACACACTTTTGTTTTTTTACCAGATACAGGGGAGCAAAATCACAAAGGTAAATAATAATTGGAAAAAAGAATTACAAATGACAAGCCAAAAATGTTTGCAATATGTAAAATGGATAGGTTAAACAGTCATCAGAACAGGAATAAAAATAAATCAGTGCCAAAATGCATACTCCACAGTACACCGTCATACAGGAAATGCAAATAAATAAGTAAACAAACACACACAAGATCAACTCTTGTCAGCATGCACAAAACTTTAGGCTGCAAAGGTCAGTGTAGCGTGAATTCCACAAAACTGTGTGCCAGAGACAGCAGTGGGCTGTTGACTGGAAACTCTATCACTACTCAGTTGTCTTACAAATCCAGCCTCCAATACTGTGCTGTAGTACAAATGAGACCCCAAAATTAAAATCAACATAATGACTGAAGATCCATAAGTTAATTTACACCAAGATCACTGTTCAAACGCCAATAAGTGATGTTCATGCAGTAATACATGGGTGTATTAGTAGGGGTATCAAGACACTGGTTAGGCCCCATCTGGAGTACTGCATGCAGTACTGGAGGTCACACCTTCACAAGGACATTAACCAAATTGAGGTAGTCCAGAGAAGGGCAACAAAAATGGTGCAGGGACTGCATCAGAAGACATATGAGGACAGATTAACGGAGCTCAATATTTATACCCTTGAGCAAAGGAGGGAGAGAGGTGATATGATCGAAACATTCAAACACCTTAAGGGCATTAACAAGGTGAAAGAGTCTAACATGGTTAAATATAAGAAAAATAGCAAGACAAGAGGACACAGCATGAGATTAGAGGGAGGCAAATTAAGGGGAATGTGAGGAAATTCTTTTTCACAGAAAGAGTGGTGGATGCATGGAATGGCCTACCTCAGGAAGTGGTGGATATGAATACAGTGCAGGGCTTCAAACAGGCATGGGATAGGCATAAGGAAGCAATATAGATGAGTATGAATAGATAGGCCACTGACAGAGCAAAGGTCGATGGCTCATTTATAAGGTAGAAAAAGAAATGGGCAGACTGGATGGGCCTTGCGGTCCTTATCTGCCGTCAACCTCTATGTTTCTAAGAGTTCACCACTTAGATTTTATGAAGGATTTTAGGCATGATGTTTCATACATTTACAGTAATAAAAATATTCAATGAAACACAGAGTCAAGTGTCGTTTCCAGGCTGTTTTTTTTTTTGGGGGATAAATGCGCTGTAAGAAAAGTTCTTCACATTGGTTGAACACTGATGAATCTGATATCGAGCAGCAAGTCAACAACAAATAGATGAATAACAATGATGAACGGTACTGCAAAAGACACACAAGATCACTATAGCTGAAATCACAGGTTTAAATGCCAGCCGAGTCCCTATACTCTGTCATGAACCAGTTCTCAGTCACGTGAGGACAGTGAAGTCAGGAATAGCAGACTGCAGAATGTGATATAATGGAAAGGATAAACTTACAACAATAGACTTTTGAAAATATGTAAACAACATACACTAAATGACTAGATATCTGAACTTCAGTTGTGTAATATACACTTGCAATTACAGATCTCAAAACCAGTCTCCTTTCTGCAACACCATAGGCAATGCTGGTAAGGTTTCCCCGGATCTCGTCACAGCCTATCAAGTGCTCGTTGTGCATGAACTTCACAGCTGCCAGCATTGTATATCAGAGTTCAAAACCAGCAACGCTGTCACAGAAGAAACATACTGTAACAGCTTACAGCAAGTTTTAAAAATACTTTTTACTTAAATTAGCAAAGAAGCACACTCCAGTCACACCTGATTCTTAAAATAGCCCCAAAATACTACCTCTTTAAAGAGCTGATGTTTAGTTCATTCATCCTCAATTGCAAATAAACAATCTATGTGTTGTACCTTGATGGTGTGTTGTGTATTTTAATAGTTTTCACTTATTTTGATCTGTTTCGATCCCAGTTTCTGAGGCCTCCAATCATGAATGCCAATCTATTCTCAGATAAACTGTTTCGGACACCGCATGGGAGCTGCCATAGATAGGGGTGATTTGCATAAAACACCCCGTGAGCTGTCAATCCTTTCAGTGTGCTGGCGCTGGAAATTTAAGCTGAGGTTACATCGGTGCTTCAGCTGACAGTGATGTATTTCATCAGAAAATATTAAAAAAAGAATAAGATCATTGTTTGAGGTTTCACTTTCAACTCTCAGTAGAATTAAACCTTCTTACAGTCAGGTTGCATTTTCAATAAAATTGTATCATTCGGACAGCCAGATGATGTATCACAGTTATACTAACATACTAAAATGCCAGCAGAATAGGCCTAACGGTCTTTCGTGTCTGCTCGTTTGGTCAGTCCCCAACCTGGGTGCTGACCTTGCTGTCCCCCTCGCCTTCTCTGGCTTCTCCTTCCCAGTTCCGGATATTCTTGCTGCATTGGATTTTGCTTCCAGAACCCTTCCCTGTACCTGTCCCACCCCTCTGAACCCCTCTACTGTCTCTGCCTCCACCAGCCCCTAGGCAGTGCATTCCATGGCTCCACCACCCTCTCAGTGAAGTAGCACCTCCTCCTTTCTCCCTGAATCTTCCCCTCCAGCTTCCAGCCATGCCCTTTAGTGGCCCCTTCCTCCTTCCTTCGAAGTACCCCAACTGTTCCTCCCCTATTTACCCTCTTCATGTACCTAAAGACCTCTATCATGTCCCCCGGTCCCTTCTCTCTTCCAATGTGTACATATTTAGCTCTTCGAGCCTCTCCTCATAGGTCCTGTCCCCCAAGCCCCAAATCATTTTGGTTGCCCTCCTCTGGACCCTCTCCAGGAGGTTAATGTTATCAATTCAAGTCTTTTAACCGTATTTGAAGGGAATCAGGAAGGTCAGCATAGTAATGTACTCCAAATGCTGAAGATATGTCTGCTGTGAAGTGCAGCCATTATACAGTTCTTTCTTGGTTTTTCTTCAAATGTTAGTTTTTTGTAGTCTTCCATACTTTCAGGTGGTGAAGCGCCGAAATGTGACTGCTGTCAGTAACTCAGTGGTGAGCTGTTGATCATGTAGCAATATTCATGATCTTGATATTTCTGCATGCTAAAATCCTCTCACTTGAATTTCATTATTCTTCTCTGTCATCTTACATTTGCTGCCCTGAATCATGCACATCATTGTGTCTCGAGCTCTAATACACACCAGACAGCTACGTGTGACTGAATTAGCTCTTTTTGGGATTAGCCACAAAGACAACTAGAACGACGTACATGACAGGATCAATTTCTGATTTCAGAACCACATTTTCTGGACCATGAACCAAATTGCCAAGTTAGAACCACTTTTTCTGGTTCGCAAACTAGAATTAATAGTTAAAACACTTTTTCTGGCTCGCAGGCCAAAGAAATTATTAGCTGGAACTAAAAAAAGTGGTTTGAGTCAGAAATCGCTCAGGAGAGATCATGAATGCGTGAAATATAACATTTTGGTAAATTTCCCCATGACCAGACTATAAAATCTTGCTTAGGGAAAACACTGTACATCAGGGACGTTTTAGTTTTGCTAAAAGTATCCCTTTACAAGTGTTTTCCAACTTCAGTAGTAACAGAAATAAACAAGATGGTGGCCATTGCGAACTAAAAAAAAAAACTGGTAAGTGAGACCCATTTTTAGTTCGTGATACAGATTTGTAAACCAAAGAACACCCTCCCAAACCAGAGATTTCCGGTTCATATGGGGCATCTAACCAAAACCAATTTTTAAATCCTTATAACTTATTTTTTCACCAAATCTTCGGAAGACACTGCCTCAGCACAGACCACCTGTATCCTGAAAGTTCTGTGCAGAAATTCAGTACTCTGTAACCTGTACATGAGAGAAAAAAAAAAAAAAACACATGTTAAGTATGGGGAAAAAAAGTAACCCTTTTACAAAATAAGAGGTATCCAGATTGTGGAAACATTATCAGGTGCCATCATGAAACCCTCTGTTTTCTCAACACAGCATGCCAACGGAAAATGCTAATTTGTGGGCTACTCCAACAAGCCCATCAAAGTTATTAAACTGCAAAGTTGGGGGGTTAACATTGAGCACCCTACTCAACCCTAATTATAGGGGTGCTACCGTGCCCCTGTATCTTTTCATCTGTCTTATGCTTGTTAATTGGCATAAATAAACGTGTGATGGCCTGTAACTCTTGTCGTCTTATCAAAACATATTTCTTTAAGACAGAAATTCAGTTAAGGGGGCTGGCCCGGTGGCGCTGAGGGTTGAGGCACTGGACGCCTTACTCGCACCACGCGGCGACCTGTGTTAGGGAGCAGCACAGACTTTGGGGAGTCGGCAGGGGTGGAAAAGATTGGCGTAACGGCTGCTCTCCTTCTTTGGGGGGGGTATCTGCATGATCCCGCCGCAATACCACCACCTAGGGGAGCCCGGCTGGATGGTGTGGTAGAAGGGAGTAGCAGCACAGGGGACAGGGTAGACGTCGGCAGAGCGGGAGGCGCACCTCCGTGCTCAATGGCCCTCATTGCACGCCGACGTCAGGGATGGGGGGGCTCACCAGAACAAGTGAAAATGGAGCCCGTCACTCCTAAGTGACGACTCCCCTGCAAGCCGGACCACGTCGCGAGCACTCACCGTGTCAGACTCCACTGTGTTCCGTTCACTCCACCGTTGTGAGGGGGAAGGTTTGGGGTGTCCTTCCCTCGCCCCACCCGTGGGATATACCGGGTTACCTGAGGGTCCTTGAGCGAATGAAAACTCTAAGAGCAGACTCCTGGGGGCACCGAGCACCGTTGTGGAAGGCTACTTGAGGGGGCCTGAAAGAGTGAGGTGACGGTGCAGGTAGGAGGATAAATACAAGGTTAAAAAAAAAAGAAATTCAGTTCAGCTTGCTATTATTATTATTATTGTCCCAGAACATGAACCGCCTCGAGCAGTTCCCATATTATTTGAGGTACTCCCAGGTTCACTACAATCTAGGTGCCCACCATTTTAGTTATGATGCAAGGATCCTCTTCCCCTCAGCAGTTTGCGAATTCAATAGTAGCCCTCAAGGAATCACATCCGTTCTGTGTACCACTAGCAATGTTAGCCAGCTATTTGACATCACCTGGGAAATATAAGTTAGTCCGGCTGTTAAGCGCTCCATACAATAAACAGACACCACCATATCCTCCCACTCTTGTTGTGTAGGACTATTGGGTGTTTACCTTTTTCTAGTTATAGCTCTTTTTTTTGCCACTGTTAGCCAAATGCCTAGTTATTTTTGGTATAATATAGTAGTATCTAATCTGGAGATATCCAAAATAATCCACACGCCCTAGATGAAATTCTTCTTGTAATTGGGCAAACCTTTTAAAGACCCCTTGAATATAGTATTGATAGTGATAGCAACCCACCCTATGCTATTTACAGAAGGAATTATCAAGCCTTTTTGGAGTAAACGGTTCATTTACTATGAGCCACTCTAGGTATTGAGCGTCTTTCTTTATACAATTTATTTATTTATTTAGTTTTTGTTGACCGGGTAAGTGCACTAGACAAATCCTGCCTATTTTCAGGCATGACCCGAGGGAAGGGGATACAGATGAATGCCAACTGACCTTGAACCAGATTAAGCTGTTGGTGGTATTTTTAGCAAATGAGGGAAATTTGGCCAGGACACCGTGGAAATTCCCCTAGTCTTTTCGATAAGCGCCATGGGATCTTTAACATCCACCTGAACTATCACCAATCCAAGCAGATGGGACCTCAGTTTAACATCTCATCCGAAAGACGGCACCTCAGAAGTGCAGCACCCCTCTCATGCTGCACTACAGTGTCAGTACTGGGATATTAACCCAAGTGCCAGATGTGGGAACTGAACCCACAGCCCTCTGATCTCCTGGCCTCAGAGGCGAGTGTGCTACCTACTGAGCCACTGACAATAGGAGCATTTAGTGAAGATCTCCAGATCACCATCAATGGTTGTATCGGGGTGGGGGAATTGTAGCACTGGGGGGTTAATGGCAATTCTTCTAAATTGATATAATTCTCCTCTACTTCTATCTCTTTCCAGTATGGGGTTTCTGAGGGGTCAAGTCAGGTTGCTGTATGTTGCAGTTGTGCAGCCCTACAACAATCTCGTAAATTTGGGAGAGCAAGTCCCCCGTGTGCTTTAGATAGTTGTAAGATTGCATAGGCTATACATGGACTCTATCCATTCCACAGACATCTGGAAATGGCTTTACTCCATGTATAAAAATCTTCAGCTGGGGGTTCTAATTGGAGATTCTGGAAGAGATATAAACAATGAGGTAGGAGAGTCATTCTAATAGTGTCTATTTTTTTGTATCAGAGGGATAGGCAGATGCATCCATCTCAATAAATCAACAGTTACTTGTTTCTTGATTTTAGTATAAATTACTTTACAAAGGTGGTGAAGATCTTATGGTACATGGATCCCCAGATAGAGTGACATACGATGCCATCGCCACAGGAATTGGTGTTTTAACACTAGGGAGGGGAAGGGTCAAAATGAAATGTAAGTATTACAGTTTTATTCTTGTTCAATTTATACCCTGAGGGCCGCTCCATGCCTTGTCAGACAGGAAACAACCTTTTTGAGAGGCTGGTTAGGATTAGAGAAGTATACCAGAAGGTCATCTGCATAAAATGCTATTCAGCGATTCACATCCGCAATTAGAATGTAATGGAGTCAGAATATCTAAACATATATGCTAGGGGTTCTGCTTATAGGTAAAATAAAGGGGACAGGGGAAGCCTTGTCAGCTTCCTCTAGTCAAAGTAAATTTAAATGAGTAGGTGCCATTTGCTGTTATTACGGCTTGGGTGGAGTACAAATTATGAAACAGGTCAAGAAAAAAGCAGTGAAAAATTAAAACTTAGCAAGGTACGCACCAATACTTTAAGTATTCTTACATAATCAAAATATACACTGAAACTGCAGAAACTGCAAAGTCTGCAATATTGAAATGCTCAAGTAATAAACACACGAAGAATAGAGAATGACTAGCTCATAGACTTCTTGAGCCGGCATGAGCTCCAGGCCAGTGAACAGCATGAGTTCAGGAAGAACTTCAGCACAATGACTACACTCTTAGAATTCACTGACTCAGTAAATGGTGCACTGGATGGGGAGAACTGGTTGAATCAATATACAGTACACAGACCTCACCAAGGCTTTCAACCTTGTTAACCATGCCCTCCTCTGCCAGAAGCTGCTTAGTCTGGGCCTTTCTGAAAACTCAGTCTGCTGGTTAAAAAACCACTCGTCAGGTAGATCCCACACTGTAAAATGCTGCAATGTCCTATCTGATGACAGGTCAGTCAGCGTGGGGTGTTCCCCAAGAGTCAAATCTTGGACCCCTACTTTTCAACCTATTTATAAATATGTTATTTATAAATAGGCTGGTGACAGTGCATTGTCCCAGGTCAGGAGCCCACTTAATAGGGCCTGTCACTTTGTCCTAGGCCTCAAAAATGATACCCACATCTGTGTACTTTACAGCAGCTTGAGCTGCATTAAATGCTGGAGTAAGCGTACCTCTGGTGAGAGATGGTGTTGACACCAATATATTTACTTGTGATTGTGCTTGAAATATTTATATATACCATCTGTGTTGTCCTGGTAGTCCTAATAAGGGGTACTGTCTCACTTGCAGTTGCTGGGGGTTGTAGGACTCTGGAAGATTGCTGTCCCAGGTCCAGTTTATCGCCAGCAGTATAAATCTAGCTGTTTAACAGCTGTGGGGCACAGGAACAACGCTTGAGCCCTAAATATTGGGCTGAGGTCTTTGTAGCACTCACTCAGTGCTGTTTCCACCTGTTTTGATATTTTAAACATAGCACCGAAACAGGAAGCGCACAGCCGTTATCTTCCGGTTCTCTAGTCACATAAACAGCCCCTCGAGCGAGCAGGGCGATTGTTTGCATTAATTGCTGGAGTAAGCGTACCTCTGGTGAGAGATGGTGTTGTCACCGATATATTTACTTGTGATTGTGCTTGAAATATATATATATACACAGTACACACCATCTGTGTTGTCCTTGTATTCCTAATAAGAGGTACTGTCTCACTTGCAGTTGCTGGGGGGTTGTAGGACTCTGGAAGATTGTTGTCCCAGGTCCAGTATATATCGCAGCAGTATAAATCTAGCTGTTTAACAGCTGTGGGGCACAGGAACAACGCTTGAGCCCTAAATATTGGGCTGAGGTCTTTGTAGCACTCATTTAGTGCTGTTTCCACCTGTTTTAATATTTTAAATATAGCGCCGGAAGCGCACCGCCGCTATCTTCTGGTTCTCTAGCCACAAACAGCCCCTCAAGCGAGCATGCGCGGGGCAGCGCGCAGAGACATGAGTGTCTGCTGTGTCCGCTGGGCATGCAGGAGTTGCAGAACATCAGACTTTACCTAGAAACAATATTGTAGGAGGTCAGTGTCGTACTGTGGAGTATCTAGTTGTGTGAAACATGGAGGGGGATTATACTAGATGTATTCAATGCCTGATGTTTTGAAAGGGGATTCTTGGGGAAGACTTTGTATGTAGTAAATGCCTCCTAATTGCTACTTTACCGGAAGAAATAGTACTCATGTTAAATGCCAAACAAGTACCTACAGATGAGTGACTTGGAAGAATTTATTGATTATATGGAGGAAAGATTATACCCATCCCCCTTTTGTTGCTACACCCTTGGATAAGGAGACCCCACAAACCTTGATTAAAAGTACTGACTCACCCTCAGCCCCTGTTCCCATCCTTCCTAATGATAAGGAATCACAGACCCTTACTAATGATGATGGTTGGGCCTTTGTAACCAAGTTTTAAAAGAGGAGAGGTGGTCAGATTTATAATAGTGCACCTGTTGAAACATACAACAAGTTTAAACATTTGGAAGACTTGAAGGCTGATCCAGTTAATAGATTACCCATTGATACAACATACTTCAAGCCAATTATTCCAATAAAGGAACCCGAATACAAACCTGTACCTGCTTCCCCCAGTAAACCCCACTCTATAAGACAGACACTATGTGATGCATCTAAATCCAACCCCCTGTACTTCATCCTTCTCCAGAGCTTGCCCCTTGTGCCCCTATCCCCCTAGACAAGTTTTTGTTCTGGGGGACTCAATTATCAAACACTTCGATAGAGCAGTTTGTAATGTTGACAAAGAGAATCATACATGTTCTAGCTTTAGTGGTGCCAAGGTATCAGACATTACATTAACGATACCCAATATTCTACACCAAGTCAGGGATAATCCACTTGTTATCATTCACGCACGAACAAATGATATTAACTGCACCAGTTTTAAACAATTACAGCAGGATTATGTTTCATTAACCAATATCCTGATAGGAAAGGGAAGCACTGTGTGTATTTCTGAGATTTTACCTGTACTAAGGGCTACATTAGCTATGACACAACAAATCAAAGCCATTAATGAATGGCTAAGGAAGTGGAGTTTGAAACAGGACATCCCTTGTCTCACACACTAGGAAACATTACAGGACAGAAATTCTTCATACTGCTGAGACGGTTTACATGTTAGTTGCAGGGGTAGTACATTACTGGGGAAGAACGTTACTGCAATTATTAATCAATGTTTAAACTAGATTCTGAGGGGGAGAATGGTATATACCCAAGTCTCTGAAACAGCATCAACAAACTAATCACAAGTTGTAGCCCTCAATGCAAGATCATTAAATCAAGTTAAACTTGCAGAACTTAAGGTGAAATGTAGAACCTTAAACATAGGAGTGGTGGGGTTACAGAAACTTGGTGGGACTCGGCTTCAATGTGATCCAAGGACATTTCTAACTATAAACTATATTATAAGAATAGAACAAACAAACGGGAAGGGGTGTATGTATCTATGTAAGAAACAATATTCCATCTTTTGAAGTCCACCCTCCCTCCACTTCAGAAAGTATTTGGGTGAAAATACAACTTAAAGGCCACTCATATATTACTATTGGAAATGTATATAGACCCCCTTCAGCAGACCTGGAATATACTACTAAAATGTTACAGGAGATATCAACCTTTTCAGAAACCGAAGATATTATTGTCTTAGGAGATTTTAACATGCCCCATATTAATTGGGAATCCCTTAAAGGCCAATCGAATGCAGATAAACTCTTAGTAGATACATTTACTAGCACAGGGCTATAACGATTATGGAACCCACCAGAGGACCTAATATTCTGGATTTATTACTTACTAATATAGAAGCTGAACTTGGTAATCTTTATATATGGGATCCACTGGGTACAAGTGATCATTCTTCTATATTATTTGAAATTCAACAAGAAGTCATAATATAAGAAAGTCTATAAACGTTAAAAGCTATAACAAAGCTAATTTTTTGGATATTAATAGCGAACTAGCTGACAAACTGGGAAACACTTTTTCATAACTTGACAACTCAGCAAGCATGGACTATTTTTAAAGATATAATTCTCAAACTGGAAACCTTATATATTCCAACAAAAAGAAACTATAACAATAAAGGCAAAATGCCTCCATGGTTTAATAAAACCATTAAAATGCAGAATAATCGCGAAATCAAACTTTATAATAAACTTAAAAAAAGTACACATTTACATAGACATTTTACTCTATAAATATAGAGATATATTAAGAAAAAGGAAGATTTGACAAAATTGGAAAACTGGGTTGGAACGCATGGTAAGTCATTTATTTTTGGAAAATGTGTTGTTATGCATTTGGGTAAAAAAAAAAAAAATCGTTGTATTAGTTATTCACTGAATGGACAGTGCCTGAGGCCAGTCACTAGTGAGAAAGACTTGGGGGTGCTTATTAGTGATGACCTAAAGTTTAGTTATCATTGCACTGAAATAGCAGGCAAATAGGCAAGGATTATTCATTGCATAAAAAAATCTATTTGTAGTAGAAACAGGGCCTGTCTTCTCCCAATTTACCAGACTTATGCTTGTCCCATATAGGATTATTGTTTCCCATTGTGGAGTCCCTATCTGCGGAGACATGTTGATAGAGAGGAGAGGGTGCAGAGGAGATTTACCAGAATGACAGATGGAGTGGAGAGCTTGGGCTACGAGGATAGATTAAGAGCCCTGGAGCTCTATCTTTTGGAGCTTAGATGCCTCGGAAGTGATATCTTATTGCTGTATAAGATTCTGGAGGACAAAGCACTCACATATGAATTCGGTTTGGTTATCAACCATAGAGCAGCTAGTCTAAGAAGTCATCATTTCCAACTGATGCTTACAAATCCTAAAGGTCTTCTTAGGCGTAGTTATTTCACTCAGCGTATTGTTACTTGTTGGAATGGTCTTCCTAGTTCAGTGGTGCATGTACGTTCTTTTGATTTATTTAAGAAGGGGTTGGACAATTATTTACTAAACAGCTATACTGATAATGGGGTTTATTAACCCAATATTGGGAGGAGTACATTATGGGCTTTTGGCCTTTTGTACATCCTATGTAACTCCTAATACAAACTCCTAGTAAATATAGGTCAGCAGTTAAGACTTTGAAACATTCCATTAAAATGGCTAAAACCAAACTCAAATTTAAACTAGCACATACTAAAGACTGCCAAAAGTCTCTTTTTTCATATATTAACAAAAAGAAGGGTAATTCTAGGACAATAGGCCCCCTGATCAATAATGGAACCAGATTATCAGACACTGACACAGTCAACTTATTTAATAATTATTTTTGTTCAGTGTTTTCTAAAAAAAAAAAAGACAGTTAAACAGGTCTGGTTTAATAAAAATACTAGTCCTGGTCCTGATGGTATTCACCCTTGGTTTTTGATTGAAACCTCTCAGGCTATCTCTAAACCTCTATCACTTATTTTCAATAAATCTTTACAAGAAAATTACACACCTAATGAATGGTGCACAGCAACTGTTACCCCAATATTTAAAAAAGGCAGTAGAGGTAATGTTCAGAACTATCGCCCCATTAGTCTGACCTCTGTAGTTGGAAAATTAATGGAAAGGGTTATTAAGACGAAAATCGAACAAGAATGTACCACGTTAGGGATCCAAGATTTTTTACAGCATGGGTTTACACCAAGGCACTCATGCACAACAAATTTAATACCCTTTTATTAAAACATTAGTTCATTATTGGATGCGGGCATTCCTACTGACGTAGTACTATTAGACTTCAGTCGCACATTTGATAAAGTTCCACATAATAAACTTGTAACCAAAATGTCTACGTTGGGTTTTTCCCCTTAAATTGTTAACTGGACATCTGATTGGCTAACAAATAGAACTCAAAGGGTTAGGATTAATGATGTGTTGTCTGACTGGAGTACGGTGTCAAGTGGAGTCCCTCAGGGATCAGTGTTGGGACCTACACTGTTTAATCTCTTTATTTGTGATCTACAGCCAGGACCTGACAATTATATGTCAAAATTTGCAGATGACACAAAATTGGGGGGGCAGGGTTGACAATCCTGATAACATAGCATCATTAGAATTAGATTTGAATAAAGTTGAACAATGGGCCAAACATAATGACATGCACTTTAACCAGGATAAGTGTGTAGTCATACACTTTGATAAAAACAACCTGAATAATACATATTATTTAAACAAATAGCCACTTAAAACGTCTAACTATGAGAAAGATCAGGGCATTTTTATTAATAATAAACTTACATCAAGGGACCACTGTACTAAAATTTCCAATATGGCAAATAGTTTATTGAGGCAAATTAAGAGAACTTTTATAAACCACTCAGAACAGTGCCTCATCCCTCTGTTTAGGGCTTATATTAGACCTTACCTTGACTATGGGTCCCCCTTCTGGAACCCCTATCTTAAACAGGATATAGCTCAGCTGGAACAAGTGCAAAGGCGAGCCACTAAAATGGTGACTAGGTTGGCACATCTTGATTATCCCTCCAGACTTAAGGCTACTGAACTTTTCTCACTTCAAAGCAGAAGAATAAGGGGTGACATGCTCTTAATATACAACTTGATCCAGTCACCAGATTTTATTAGACAATTTGGACTAGCATTCTCTAAGAGAAGATTAGTCCTAAGACTGCATACTAGGCAAACTGAAGTTAAATGCTACAAAACTAATACAAGGGGTAACGTTTTCACTCTTAGGGATCCCAGATTATGCCTACTGCATCGAGCCTCATTACGCCCCTGGGAAGTCTGGTATTGCCCAATACCGCCCACCCTGTCGAGTATTATTGCTTGCGGGTTCACCACTATATATTTGTAACTTCTGTAATTTTTATTTACAATTTTTGTAAACTTTGTTGCACCTGCCCCTAAACCCTCTGAAAATAGGCACCACCTGAGGGGTTTTATGCAAAATAAAAAACAAACACATACTTTTGATTATTCTGAAAAAGAAACAAAACTTTTTACTGATATTCTAGAATGGGAGATGGGGAAGGTTTTTTAAGAATCTCTAGAAACCCTCTACAATAAACATCATTATTAGGATGAGTATTTTTCTTGGTTCTAAAAAAAGCATTGTAAATTTACTTTTTATTAAAACTTTTTCAACAGTCATGAGTTCATTGTTATACATCATAGCATGGTAATATACGAGTACAGGGTTACATGTCATGTTTGCTATATTTCATTAAAGTTTCATACAAGGTACACTGTGTGAGTCTAGTTTTTTTTTTTTTTAAATGTTTTTATTGTATTTTTTATAAAAAGGAAAAGACACAGGTTTATCATCACATATGGAATAGGATGGTTACACCCCATCCACTTACAATTATTAGTAGAGAAAAAACTTAATTTTACATTTGAGATCTATGTATATCTAAAAGAGTAGTACACTGAAATTTAGATATTTTCACACTCATATATCTGTCTTCTGGATCTCTGCCCCTTCCTCCTGTGAGAGCGGCAACCCCCTCCCCCCGCCAGCAGGAGTCCTCTTATGGGACAAAATTTGTGTCAATTTGGACCATATACCATACCCATTTTTGCCATTTAAGGCCAAACTGGGTTGTTTTATCGTGTAAGGCAGCTGTTACTTTTTCTAACTGGTATATATTCATTACTACTGATCTCCAATCTTCCACTTTTGGGATTATTTTAGTCATCCACTTTCTTGTTACTGCCTTTTTTGCTGCTAGTAAATAAATGGGCAGCAGGGTACATTCTCTTCTCGAACTCTGTGCTGGCATTAATGATAACAGGACCATTTCCGCTGTTAGTTCCACATTCTCCCCCATACATTCCTGAAGCTCAACCTGTAGTCAGCACCAGAAAGGCATCAGGAGAGGGTAGTTCCACCGGATATGCCCCAAATCAGCTAATATACAGTTACAGCCTCTCCAAACAGTATCCATAACTTGCTGGCAAATACTCTGTCAACACTGCTGGTGAGCGAAAATATCTATTGCGGCACTTCCATGCAAATTCTCTCCATGTCTGTGAGATAGTGATTTTCACCGCTGGGAGAGCATTTTTACATCATTCTTCTAGATTTATTTAGGTATCAAGGTCAGAGTTCCATTTGTTAAGGACTGAAGTTGTGGTATATCCTAGAGTTTCTCTCAGAAATTTTATACACCTGCCCAATTATATATCCTACTTGGTTCCCTTGGAGACTTACCCCAATAATTCCATTAAGGGGGGTTTTGGGCTCAGAAGTTGCGTTCTACCAGGGATATTTTCCTGAATACAGGATCATAACTGAAGAACTCTAAAGTGGTCTTGGTGTGAAAACCCATAGGTTTCCCTTATTTCTTCAAATGAGGCCACTCCCCTAGTATTTAACACTTAATAGAGATAGTGGATCCCCAAGCTGTCTCCACTTTACAAATGTAGGATCTGAGGATGACGGCTTAAAATTCTCATCTCTAGAAATTAGTCTCGTATAGTAAAATGTCTCTAAGAATTTTGAATTAGACTTTATTGAGGTCCATATTTTAATAAGCTCTCTTGCAAATTTGGTTAAGTTTCCATGGGGAATGGAATATCTCTTGGATGAGAATAACACTCTAGGAATGTCATGTAGGTCATTTATTGTAAGTTCGATGTCTTTCCAAGGGGCCAGGTATGTCGGAGTTGCCCATATTATAAATTTGAGAAATGCAGCCTTAGCATACCATTCCAAATTTGGTAGATTTGTCCCTTCCAGTGCCAGGGGCAAATGTAATATACAGGTCCAGACCCGTGCTCGCTTCCCCTTCCAGATGAAATTTTAAATAATTTTGTTCCAACTGTTGGAAGTAGAAACAGGGTGGCCAGATTAGTATATTCTCAAATAGGTATAGTAAGCAGGGTAAAAGGTTCATTCGTATAATCTTTATTCTCTGGAAAAAAAGATAAGCGTAGTCTACTCCAAGCTTTCAAGTCCTCCAGTATTTGAAGGGTAAGGGGCTCATAGTTAAGATCAATATTATTGAGATTTTGTGTGATTGTTAGTCCTAAATATTTTATCTTGGTTTTTCGCCAGTTCAACAGGATATTAGTTTTTAATGCTGTAGATGGTAGGAAGTTATAACAGAGGACTCCTGTTTTAGTTACATTGAGTTTGAATCCCGTATGATGTTGAAAGGCATCTAGGATTTCCCACAATTTAGGGATCGAAGTCTCAGGTGCGAGAGTTAGAATCAAAATATCATCGGCAAACAAAGCCACTTCTATGTCACCTTTGTCCCAGGGGTATACCCTCTACCTCGATCTCCCTCCTGATTGCTGTTACTAGAGACTTCATGTAAAGAGCAAAGAGCAATGGGGATAGTGGACATCCCTGTCTCATTCCCCTCTGCACAGTAATGGGGAGGTTAGGGCTCCATTTACTCTAAAATATTCTTTTGGTTCTGTATAGCTATTTTTAAGCCATTTCTTGAGAGTGCCCGGGAAGTTAAAGGCTGTCAGAGCATCCCACAAAAATTCCCAGGACACTCTGTCAAACGCCTTTTCTGCATCTACATTTAAAAGTGCCGCTGGAATTTCTCTTGTTTATATATTTTCTAAGAGTAGCATTGTACGGGGAATGCTATCCATAGTATTTCTGGATTTATGAAGCCGGATTGGTCCAGATGGATAATTTTTGGCATCACTTGTTCTAGCCGATGGGCCCATATTCCCATAGTTTGTAGTGATTATTTAATATTGATATAGGCAGGTAGGATACAGGGTTGGTTAAGTCTTTGTCTTGTTTTGGTATTGTTGCTAGTGGGGGCTCTCCTTTTGCAACTTCAAACACCTTCGCAAGGGTATATAGCAGTAGACCCACAAATTTACTATACCACTTAGCTGTAAATCCGTCAGAGCCAGGGCATTTATTCGGTTTTGCATTTTTTATCTGAAGTAAAATTTCTGGGATTGTTATTGGGCCTCTAGATTCAGTCTTTGACTCTCTGACAATTTTGGTAGGTTTAGTTGGTGTAGGAACTGCTAACATGTTTCTTCCTCTGTTTCTGGGTCTTTTGTGTAAAGGGTTTGGTAATATTTTTCCAAAATTACCTGTATGCCTTTCTCAGTGTGTATCGATTTTTGTGTTATGGGGTCACGAAGCTTCAGTATCGTGGCAGACCGTTTCCTTGCTCTCAGTCTACATGCTAAATTGTTCGTTCTACGAGATACACCTTCATAGCCATTTTGTTTAAAGTAAAGCAAAGCTTGCTGCACCTTGTAGTCCATTATTTTCTGGATTTCTTGTTTTGTTTCCCTAATTTTTTGTTGGAGTTCCCCATCGCCCTCTCTATATAGCTGTTGGTAGGCCTGAAGGCTCTCTGTCAGCTGGCGGTATCTAGTCTCATTTTGTAGAAGTTTCCTGGAGGCATATGCTAATATTTCACCTCTCAGGACTGCTTTTAAAGTATCCCAGATTATTGTTTTTGACATTTCTGGGGTCTTTTTCCCTAAGTATCTGTGGGATTCTGGTTTGTATTAATTGAGGATCTCGCAATAAGGACTCATTTAGATGCCATAAGGTGCGTTTTTTCTGTTTGCGTAAATTAATTTTTAATATAATTGAGTGGTGGTCAGAGAGTATTCTGGGGCCATATGATTAATCTTGTACATACTAGAAATCTTCACATGATACAAGAGAGTAATTTAAGTGTGAATAGCTCTTAAAACATGGAGAATAATATGTATACGCTTTTTGAGATGGCTATAGTTTTCTCCAAACATTCACTGGGCCTAGCTGGTCAAAAGAATCCCTCAGAAAGCACAACGCATTAGTGGTTCTATGTGAGCAAAGGTTCATGGTGTCCATTTGGACATTCCAAGTCATGTTGAGGTCCCCCCCCCAGTATAACCCTCCCTTTAAGCATTTCAAGTACTCTGTTAAGGAAAGGGCGGGCCACAGTGACCGATGACTGGTGGGAGGTAAAGGTTAACCAGGGTTATAATCTGTCCATATAGGAGGCCTTGATTTCTAGCGGTGTTGTTTGAGGGACCAGTATCGCTGCCCCTCTCCTTTTCCCACTAGGATGGGAGGTGGCATCTATCATATATCTTCCTCCCCATTTAAGCTTGGCATGTTCGCTTTCCGGTAAGTGAGTTTCTTGTATATAATAAATATCTGCTAAATTTTTCTGTAGGCAGTGCATAAATTTCTTTTTATTGGATTTTTTACACCATTAATATTTTGTGAAAATATCTTTATAGGTACAGATGACATCATTCCCAACTGGACAGAGGGTGGCACTCCCACAACATAAACCCATGGCTACAGACCAGACTCCCCCCCCCAGACGTCCCATAGGACCCAAAGCAGCAGACTCAGGGAAGGACCCGGCCTCGAAGACCAAGTACAAAGTAGTCTGCCTGGAGGAACAGCCTCTCATCTTTCCAACAACAAAGTTTTCTCTTAATTCTTTGGTTTGTGCATGTGTCTTTCATTAACAAAAAGCAATTAACATTATAAACTATGTCACCCCTCAAGCAACATGAGGGGAGATAACTTTGTACAGCAACAAAAACTACCGTATATTACACTTTGACTTCCAGTTTCAAGGTGCGATATCTACACCTCTAGGTTCTCTGTAGGAAATAGATTTATCCTCCCCAGGGGCAGAAGACCTGACCCACAACATATGTGGGGAAAGACCTCTGTGGGATTTTAAAATCCCAACTTAAAATAAGTAACCACAACAGGAAAAAAGTAACAGTTAAAGTGCAAGGGAATTGAAATGGTGAAAACATGCCTGGCCTGAGCATCAAAAAAGTGAGCCTCCCTTGTACAATGCGCTTTAATATCTTGTGAGACATACCCATTATAGTAAAATCTGAACCATGTATGCTTATTAAACCTCTTGAGTTCAAATAATATAAAGCTAGAGATGGACATCATAAATCATCCATGTTGTAGTTGTGGAGGGTTTGTTTCATAAGGCTTAACGAGTTTTATTTTCCCCCTCGAGGATAGGCTAATTCCTTCGTCCCCCACCCCTCCACTCTCTCATCTATTCATTACAGAAAGCCCCCTGCCTTAATATTATTATTGATATTTATTTTCTTGTTCCTCCCTTTTTTACCCCCCCCTTTTGTTTTTGTTTTCAATCAATCGCCCATGTCTCTTCTCCATTAACTTTAAACAAAAAACTGAAAGGGTTGACATCTTCCTTTAACAAAGACCAATTATAGGGCTTTAATATATAGCTTCTAATTTTCTCATATTCCCTCCCTATATCATAGGGGGGCCATCCCTCCATGTCCCCTCCCAGCCTCTCCCCTTTACACCCCCTAAATATCTTCCCCTTATGCTTCAATCTTGTTTTATTCTATGTAATTCTATTATATTCTCCCAACAAGAATTCCTCAAAAACACTAGTCAACTCTTGTCACCTTAAGGTGTCTGGGGGTGACTATGCATGAAGCCCCCAGACTCGGGCTCCTTTTGGTGCACCCTCATCCCTCCAAGCAAATGCTGAATGTGTTCTAATGGAACCGGGGGGAAAACCTACCTCGGGGCTGAGATAACGCAGCTCCACCCCCCCTCCCCAGGTCCCAATCAACCAGCCCAGCGTCACCTCTGGCTCTTGAATTTTAACATTCAGTCACAGTTCTAAACGGCCAAGGACACTGGAAAAGAGTAACCATTTATGTTTGTATCGTCTGCTGTCCTGGTATTGTAGGAGTAATAGTCAGGGCTATTCTCTACCAGGCCCAGTTGTTCCCGGAGCACGAGCTGCGTTGAGTTCCTGCCCCCAGCCAGGGAAGAGGAGAAGTGCGACCAGGGAGGGTATCCAGAGGGACATCAGAGACTAGGGCCCAGCAACCCCCCCCCCCGGGCACACCACTGCACGCCTGGCCTGAGATAAGTACCCTGCCACTGGGAGGAGCCTGGGCATAAAGTAAATTCCTCATCCCATTGGAATGTCCCGGAGCAGGAAGGGAGGAGCATCAGACCCATGTCCCCTCAAGCCTCCCTACCCCTCCTTGATTCCAGTTCCTGAAGTATTCGAAGGGTATTGCTAGTCAGTTACAGAAATACATGCAGTTCTGGTTATTACAGTCCTCAAGCAGTGGGTTGTTAAGTGTGGAACTGCTGAAGCTGTTCCAAAATTTCCTGTAGCGAAAGATCTGTATTATGGCCCGAATGACCTCTTCCACCCCCGTGAATATGTGTGTCTATATCCTTCATTCCACGAGGTCGAGCTGCATATAAACCTCTTGCTTGTAGGTCTTTTATAGTCTCGGCTGCAGTATTGTAGGTCTTTTGGCAATCAGGAAATTGCACCACCATCTTAGCTAGATATGGGGTTTTGAATTTAAGATTGTTGGATCTCAGACATGGGAACAAGGGAATATAGTCTTTGTTTTTGAGTTATGGTAGCATAATCATTGTCCACAAATATTCTTTTGCCTTTATAGTTTAGCATCTTCTTCAACCAAGCTTTCTGTAGAAGATCATCTTTTATTGCAAAATTGAGAAAACGCACCATTATGGAGTGTGGTCGTGAATCCGGAGCAGACGGCTTTGGGCCCAGTGCCCTATGAGCGTGCTCTATGTCGAGAGGATATTCAGGGCTCAAGTCGAGGACGGAACGCAACAGGCTGTCCAAGAAGGCTACAACATCCCGACCCTCCTAGTTTCTGGGATGCCGTAAAATCTTAAATTCTTCCTCCTGCTCCTGTTTTCAGCATCCTCCTGGCGTGCTGCAAAACATAGCTGAGAGTTTGCCAGTTCAGTCATCGAGGTATGCAAAAATTCAGTTTGTGCCATATTTGATGATATCTGGTGATCTGCCTCGTCTGCCCTGACCAGAACTCCCAGGTCTGTCGAGAGTCCCTGGATCGAATCCTGCATCTTGGCCCGAAAGCCAGCTATAGCTTGCAGGATTGTGTCAGACTTATCAGACTGGTGGCTGACTTGTTGTTCCTTTTTTTTGTGCTTTTTTTGAGGACCGGTTGTGCTTCAGATCGTCCAACTGCATAATTACAGGCTCCATATGCTAAGTCGCTTTGATCTGAATCCTCTGCAAGAGGTAGCAATCTATTTCTGATAGCTAGCACCAGTATTTCTTTCCTCTTTCCTTATGGATTCCTGGACTATCCTCCCCCCCCCCAGGTCTGTTCTTATTATTTCAAGCTTATGTGTGCTGTCTGAAGAGGTTTTTAGAGGTTTTAAATCTGTATTTGATATGTTTAGCAGTGCAATAGTAGGAGAGCTCTTTCCTCGCACTGCTCACCCATTCATGGCGCCACATTAAGTCTACTAAAACAAAAAAGCATTGTGATGTCATACAGTTCTGCAGACTCCAACCAGTACCTTGGGAGGCAGGGTCTAGAACCTACTTAATTAAGAAAAAGGTTCTGAAGTACTTAAGTGCCAAACCTAGCATTCCTTCTGGACCAGATGTGAAGGCAGTAATGGGAAGTAAAGAAGTCTACTATGTACCAGGTTGCTGCCTTACACACTTTCTGAAGAGGTATACCCCTCTATGCTGCCACAGTGGCAGATGCTGCTCTAGTGGAAAGTGTCCTCACGTCTTTAGGTGGCTCCTTGCCAGCCTTCTCTTAACACATAAAAAGCAGGAACAAAAAGGTTATCATTCCCCTTTACCAGGAACTGGTGCACCCACACCTGGAGTACAGAGCCCAAGTGTGGGCTCCTTACAAGAGGGGAGATGTTCTAAAACTAGAAAGGGTACAACGTAGAGCCACAAAGGCAATTGCAGGAAATAAAAATCTAACATATCATGAAAGATTAAAAAATCTGGATATCTATACTTCACCATATAGGAGAATGAGAGGTGACTTGTGCATGCTTTACAGGGCACTCCATGATAATGTTACATGGAAAGAATATGGCTTACTAATTAAAGAATGTAATTATAATACTAGGGGGCACCATCTTCAGTTAGCAACATCCCAATGGAAACTGTTGAAAAGAAAATTTTGGTTTAGCCAAAAGGTACCAACCACTTGGAATAGATCGCCTAGTGCAGTTATAATTTCTTCAATATAATTGTTCAAAACAAGATTGGATAATTTCTTTGTAAATAAATATGACATGGTATAGCTGGCAAGCAATAAAGGATGAAAAGTCTACTTTGCGTGATAATCTTACGAAACTTATGAAACTTAGATGAGAGTGCAAGAGAATATCCGAGAGACAGTCTTCTTAGCTGCTGACTTGCCTTTACCTACCTCACTGTAAGTGACAAACAGCTGAGTACTATTAGATCTGTGCTTCTTTGTCTATCATGGTAAAAACGGAGCGCTCTCTTAACATCCAGACTGTGCAGTTTTTCCTCACCTGCACTTGTGTGTCACCTAGGGGAAATACACTGGTGAAGGCACAGACCAGTTAATGTAAAATTCCAAAGCTCCTTTAGGCAGAAGTTTTACATGTGTTCTTAATATCACCTTATCCCTGTGATAGACAATAAAGACTGAGTCTGTACAGAGGGCATGACGTTTGCTGACCCCTCTGGAAGAAATTATGGCTACCATAAATACAGTCTTCCAAGTCAGATATTTCAGCTGTATAGAGGGCATGGACTCAAATGGCAGTTCCATTAAATGTGCTAATACAAGGTTCAAATCCCGTAGTAAGACAGGGGACCCTCATGGGGGGCATGATTTTAACCTTTAAAAAACGTTCTGAATACTGCTTGTGAAGCAAAAGGATTTACTTGCAGACTCAAAAGTTGAAATACTGCAGCTGCCAGATGCGCGTTTACTGAAGAAGGCTTCAGACCTTGGGACTGTAGGTGCACCACATAATCTAGTACCACTGACAGGTCTGCAGCCAGTTTTGTGACCTGGTGAGAAGTACATCAGATGCTGAATCTTTTCTATTTTGATGTACACGTTTTCCTGGTTGTTGGCTTTCTGATATCCTTTAAAACTTACAGCATCTACTTACGTTTAGACCAGAATACTCCAGCCCTTGAAAATCATACTCTCAAACAAAGTTTTTTTGATTTCTGGGTTAGTAACGCTGCCCTGAGATACAGTTAGGAGATCCTGCCTCAAGGACCGTGAAATGGACACCCGTTGTACAACCATCAGCAGAAGACAGCACCAGGTCTGCCTGGCCCAAGCTGATACTATCAGGATCACTGTTGCGAATTCCCTCCTCGATTTCAACAGGTCTCTCTGGACCAGTGGGAATAGAGGAAATGTATACAGGAACTTTCCCTTCCAGGAAAGGGAAGATGAATCCTATGGAACCGGCCCCATTGCAGGGGGCTGGCAACATAACTGTGGGAGTTTTTGTTCTCCCAGGAGACAAAAAAGGTTCATCCCTAGGACTCTTTATTTGTGAAAAACTGAATGCAGCACTTGCTGGTTTAAGGATCATTTGTCTAGCTTGGCCTTTCCCTGGCCTGTTCTGCTTAATGAATCTGCTAGAACACTGTCCATGTCTGTTGGTTGTACTGCAGATATCCCTGCATTCAGGTAACATGCCACGTTCCATACTTCCACTGACTGCACAGTTTTGAAGATCTGGTAGCTACCCGATTGTTAATGTAATGTACATTGTGGTTGCATGGTCTGTCTTATTCAGAACTGTAGCATGATGTAGCAGCAAGGAGAAAGACTCTATGGGCAGGAGCACTACTCTGGGTTCCAGGAGGTTTATCTGTTTCTGACATTTCTCCGAGTCCCAGTCTCCATTTCCTGTTTTGGCCTCCACATGACTTCACCATACCAGGAGGAAGGAATCTGTTGCTAGGACCCTTGTTGGAGAGGGATGGAGGAAGGGAATGCCCTCTCTGAATTTGTCTACATCTTTCCACCAGTACAAGGCCCTTACTGGTACAGGCCTTCTATTGGTTGTCTGTTTCTTCCCACTAGTACATGGTCTGTACCAGCTTCTAGGTGACTGAGACTGGCTGTTCCAGTACAGCACTAGTCTTCTGCAGTGCCTCCTAAGGTGGTACTAGACATCTCTAACTGGCAGCCTTGCCCATGGGATTACCAAAGCTGTAGAACTCATGTGGCCTAGCAATTGAAGAAATTCTCTGGCAGTCTTTCTATGGCCTGGGGGTCATGAGTGGAGTGCCGCAGGGGGTGGTTTTGAGACCTGTCCTATTTAGGATGGTTATTAGTGATATGGGGAAAGTGTTATCATCCCACCACAGCGACATTTCTACAGCGAACACCACCACAGCGACAAATCTCACCAGGTCAAGATTGTTCGCTGTGGTGGTCCGCTATGACCCGACACCGCAACTCCCGGTGTTGCGCTCCCACCCCAAACCAACTCCGACTCAGAGTTCGTTATTTAAAGATGGGAAGGTGCGGGGGCAAAGCCCCTCACAGGAAAAAACACTTTCTTCTCTCAGGAACAATGCGGACTGTCAGCATTGTTCCCGTCACTGTCGGGGATGTCAAGGACATCCCCAACGTTATCAAGTGGTGGAACCAGGGAAAGATGTGCCTATTTGCTGATGGCACAAAACACTGCAGCAAGTTGAACAGTGAGGAAGTGGTGAGAGAACATCAGAGGGACCTAGAAAGGTATGATAGGTGGTCAAAGGTCTGACAGTTGAGATTCAATGCCAGGAAGTGCAAGGTAGTGCACTTAGGAAATATGAACCCATGCATGCAGTACTGGCTGGAAGAGGTTAAGTTGGCCATTTCAGCGGAGGAGCAGAATCTTGTGAGTCCTCATCAGTAGCTCCCTCAAAATTCAAATTAGCCAGTGTGACAAGGTCTATGGCAAGGCATCCAGTATGCTGAGATGTACAGGGAGGGGTTTTGACAGTAGGAGGTGGAGGTAATCATCTCTATACAGACTGCTGCTGAGGCCCCACCTGGAGTACATGCCCAGTTTTGGAATCCTCACTTGAGAAAGAACATCAATAAACTGGAGTCAGTGCAGCGGAGGGTCAAAAAAATGATTCAGGGCCAGCAAGAAAGGTGCTATTAGGAACGGCCGAAAGCCCTGAATATGTACTTGCTGGAGGCCAGACGAGAAAGGAGGAACAAGACAGAGACTCCTAAATTCCTAAGGATTATGAATAGGGTACATTGTGAGGACCCGTTTGTTAGAAATAGAGATGCAGTCACAAGGAGACATAACTGGAGTTTGGTGGGAGGTAGACTCCAGAAGGATGTGAGGACGTTGACTGCCATTGGAGGTTGTGGGGGCCAGGACTCTAAATGGGTTCCAACATGGGTGGGACATGGCCAAGGGACTCATAGTCCCACTTGGGTGAACTAGGGAGACGGAGGAAGCAGAAGGGGTGGCAGGGAGTGGATAACCCACTGCAGTATTAGGTTCAGGGGTAAGATAATAAATATGGGCAAACTTGATGGGCAATCGGTCTCCTTTTCCCATCAGATTCTATGTTTCTACAGCCCCATTTACAATGGCCATTTTTATACCAGTGTAGATGGTTTGGAGAGCCACACCAGTATACATTTGCATGAGTAAACTGCACAGACATCAGACCGGTGTGGCTTTTCTGCTCCTCTCCCACACAAAGAAGCTGAACTAGTATAGGTGGTTTCCAGTACAGTGCAAACAGTGGACTCTTTTCACCACATTAGCAGAGTGTAATTTAGCACCATTACACAAAGGGAACTCCTTGCAGGATAGGTCCCACAATGCAGTTCAAGATACCGGTGCGACACCAGTGTGGAAGTCAATGTGTCCTTAAGTGGCGAACACCACTCGGTTCATAAATGACCAGGTGCAGACGGACACCAGTGTGTAACAGCCTGGTCAACATAAACGGGGCTTATGAATATATATGCACGCTGAATGAAGGCTTCTGCCATCTTTGACAGAGATACCCTCCCATGTAGTGTCCAACTCTAGGATCAATGAATTCCAGCACCTGAGTAGAATCTACGTGAAACTTTTCTAGGTTCAGGAAGAACCCCAGACTTCGTACTGTGTTCTTTATCATTTGAAGGGAGTGCACTGCATCCTTTTTTTGTCTTCCCAATTGCTGGCCAATCATCTAAGTAAGGGAACACTACTAGTCCCTGTCTTCTCAAGTGTGATGCCACTATGGCAGAACACTATATGAACACTCTGGAAGCAAAGGTTAGACCAAAGGGCACTGCTTTGAACAGGTACTGAGCAAGGCCCATGAATCTGATAAACTTTTTGTGACATGGCTATATAGGGCTATGGAACTAAGCATCCTTCAAAGTCAAAGGCCCCAGCCAGTCTCCCTGTGTTAAGGATGGTACCATTGTTTGCAGTGTTACCACTCTGAACGTTTCTTTCACGTGTTTTTTTTTTTTTTTCCAGGTACCTTAAGTCCAGAGCAAAACCCTATTCCCTATTTTTCTTGAAGGTGAGAAAGTCACATGAAAAGAAGTCCCTTTCCCAGCTGTGCGACAGGGAGTTTTCCAACTGCTCTTAATAGTAGCAGATCCATCACCTCCAAGTTTAGTAGAATGTCCAGCTCCACACTGTGAGCTGAAAATACTCTGATGCTGCTTAACTTTGGAAATTCTACAAACTGAAGGGTTAAGTGCTTTCCCACCATCTCCAGGATCCACTTGTCTGTGATAATTGTCTCCCACTCCTGGAGACACTGAGACAGGAGCCCTCCACCTGGCATTGTGTTTATGGCGACACTGGCATGATTTATTTATTTAAAATTTGCTGACCAAGTAAGCCCCAAGGGTATCAATTGCCCATTTATAAGGGGACATGGATGACACAAAAACAATACAATTAGATAAACAGCAAGACGACTGCAAAAGACAAACTACAATAAATCATGAAAAATATCTGCAAGATGAGTTATCTGAACAACGCATTTTCAGAATTGTTCTAAAAATATTGTGAGAATCAATATTTTGGATTGAAACAGGCAGACTGTTACAACAATGAATAGCACAGTAAAAATGATATTTGTCCTAAAAAGATTTTTAAAAACTAGTAATCGGTATGCTGCCTTTGTGATGATCTGGTGACATTTGAAGCAGGGTTGTAAGTCTACAAAACATTAAAAGAAAATTGTACAGAACAAAACAAAACACTAAAATGAATCAAAGTAAAATAAACCCATCTAAACTCGAAAACCAACTTATCTCATCACACAAGACACAGTGGTCAGTAAACTTAGATCCAGATCAAGCAAAATGACAAATGGTAGTATATAAAATCTTGAGTCTGTGTTATAGAGTGTCATTAACTGAAGATAACAAAGGAAGACCATAATCTAGGAAGGAGAGTAGGAGAAAATGTGCTAATGTCTTCCTAGAACGGATAAGCATCCCCTCAAACGATCAAATAGGCCCAGCTGAACATGAACAGCTTTAATCACATTGTTTATATGGTTTTGAAATAAAAGTGACTGATTAATAACAAAGCCAAAATACTTGAAGTGGGCCATCCTTTCAATCTGAGTGGGGGAGATTATCCCAATTCGGACTTTGTACCAAAATTCATAGATTTTGTCTTGATCACATTTGTCAGGAGGCCATTTTTAAAAACCACTGCTGAATAATACTGAAATCCAATTGGTCAGTGAGTTCATCCAATTTGGGGTTATTCTTCTACAAAGCAATACATCTGTATACAGGATCATATGAAAAGCAGATAAGAAATCTGGAAAATCTTTTGTAAAGATACTAAAAAAGATTGGGTCCAATAGTGAACCTTGTGTTATACTCATTTTAACTTTAACTAATGGAGAGAATTGAAAAGGGCTGGGGTTTTGCCTGGACTGGAAGAGCCGAGGCAGACTTGTGACTTGCTACTCTCCTACTTCTGCCTCTCCCTGTGCCTCTTTGAGTAGAATACTCATTGTACGAACGTACAAAGGAAGCCAGCAGATAAAGGCTTCATCAGTCCATCATGTCTGCTTGATTGTTCAGCTTGTGGTTTATACCACAGCTTCCTCTACCCTCCCCCCACCCCACATCCTCTCAAAAACAGGTCTCCTCTTGTACTTATTTTGCCCCCGACTCTAACCCATCCTCTTTTAAGGCATCCACTGTCTTTTGTGAGACCAGCTCTTCTGGTAGTTTATTTCACTCCATCACCACCCTCTCCATGAACACACAGGGTCTGGTGCAACAGGACATTCCCACACCTCCCCTTCTACAGGCCCTGTAGGAGGAAGAGGATGCTTTTCTTTCTTCTGTCTGTTCATCAACTTTTTTCATGTAAGCCTTTGTTTTGACACCGAACATGGAAGGCCCTTCAAATGGATGATCCATAACCTTGCCCTGTGTGTGTCCTGTGTCAGAGTGATTGCTCTCAGACATGCAAACCTTCAGAGAGCAACTGTGCCCTAGATGTTCGGTCATTCACATCTATGGCCATCTGGAACTGATATCTTACAGCCTACAGGCTGTTTGGGCCAGATCAGCCTGCTCCTCTACAGACAATGTGTCACACAGAGACAGGACTGCAGTACACAGTGCCTGCAGGTAATGAACAGTATAGCTTAGATAAGTAGTCTGCCTCAACAACAGTGCAGAGGTAGTACAGACATTTCTAGACATATGGTTTAGTTTTCTGGAATCTTTTTCTGCATGCGATACCATTCTTCCACTTTCTTATCAACAGCCAGTGCTGAATGTGGTGTGGCTATAGCCAGTGTTGAATGTGGTGTGGCTAACACCTTACCAGTGACCTTTTTAACCGACATACAGCATGTACTGAAACCGACAATCTCTTGGAGGAGGTTAGTCCCAACATACTCATGAACACTGTTACATCTATATCCACGTCAAATTCTGTGGATCTCAGATTCAGCATTGCAGCCATTAAAGCTATGAATGTGGAGTATGATGAAAAATCCTCATTCACTCTCACATGGGAAAACAAAGTCCGGTTATGGGGCACCTCCAACTCCACTGGTTCCTCCTCTTCTTTCTCCTCATATCCCAGGCCCTACTAAGGGTAAAGTGAGTGGGGCAGCAGCAGCAGGGTTCCCTATGTCCTGGAAAAACTGTCACATTCTTTCTATGTCCTCCTAGGAGGGCAATGCTTTCTCCTATACTGGTTGATCCTGTTCCCTTTCGGGGGGAAGAATAATGCTAGGTTTCTCCTTATGCTTTCTCTTCCCAGACATGGGAGGTAATGGCTAGTCACAGTGTCTTTTATGTTTTTTGCTATCACTGGCTATAAGGTGTCCCCTACCAGACACCCTGTGCTATTTACTCGGATATGTGGATGACTTAGAAGTCATTTCAGTTTTCCTTTTTTCCAGAAACAACTGCTTGCAGCATTTTTCAGACCCCTTTGAAGTCACAGACTGCTGTGAGGGTGACAGACCTTCAGATTCATGCATGCTTTTTTTTTAAATGTAGAGATTTTATTACCCACCTCCTGGCAAGGCTCAGTGTTGGCATACCGGCCATCAAGAGTTCTGGCACCCTTTTGCAGGGATCACACGGCACAGCAGTGGGACAAGGGTTTTTGTGGTTATGGAAGTAGCTACTGAAGCCCGAAGTCCCCACTCACAGAGGATGCCAGCGTGGAGGTTCATGGCCCAGGCAGAAAGCCGTGCAGAACCCAGAGAGGAGAGTTACTGTGAGGTGGCTCAATCCAGCTCCGCCCTCCCCCTCTCCGCCAACTCCCGACAACCCTGCCCGTTCCTGAACCTGGATCGCTGGAGTAGCAGGAGATGTGGCGGTCCAACACCTCAACACTCAGCACCTCCGGGCCAGCCAGATTCATGCTTTCCATTATCAGAGGTAACCCCCAAAACATGTTTATGTTAGTACTTTTAACAGGAAAACACTGTAAGAACACAGCAGTGGAAGCTGGAGACAACAGACTCCCATTTAACTGCCTTTTTTCTTTGTTTTGGGGCAAACAACGTTGTAAAGATCACAATTTTCAAAATGGTGGTCCAGACCTAACCAACTAAAACACAGCCTGTGGTAATATGCCTTCACCAAGAGTTTCTCACAGGACCTGCACTTTTTAAATCCTGTGGGGTCGTGTCCTTTTCTCCTGTCAGTCATGCCAATTTGACTGAAAAATCCCCAGATCAAATTTGGTGTGTGGCACTCACTCAAAAAATGCAACCTCTAAGTGAATTATACCTAGCTGAAGTGAATTTTTAAATTGAAACAGAGGTTTATTTTAAAAAACATCAAATCCTCAAATCATGAACCACTGAAAACCAACCGAGTGGCAACCAACAAAAAATGGTAAAATACATTAAAATAAGAAAAAACTAACCTAAAACAGAATATCAGATCTCTAAATAAAATGTACAGCAAATAAAAGCAATTTTCAGACAAACTGGGACAGAAAATGCATTCCAGGATATCTGTATGCTTCAGCGGAGAAAGTAAATCTGACATTAGAACCCTAGGGGGAATGTTACCACAGTTCAGAGTCTGAATTTGAATATTCCAAATTTCATTTGAATTTGATCTTTCCAAATTCCATCTCCAGGAAAATAACTCGGGGCTAAGCTGATTATAGTATTCTATGACACGACTATTAAAATCTTGTTGCTAGAAAAAAATATTCATATTGTATCTAAAACAAGTCCCCAAAAGAACAACCCATGGGACGGAGGAAGGTAGAATTCTTTTCTGAGAGAGTTATGTAACCAAGAAGAGCAGAGAGTTGCAATACCCTGGCTAAAGAGAGTCTTCCTCAGCGTTTCAAAGGTTCTGATCAGGATATCAATCGAACCAGAGCAAACAAAGGACACTCCTGATGAACGATGGCACCAAAGCCCATCACAGCTATCACAGAAATATCCAGAGCTGAAGCCAGACCAAAGGAAGGGCCCTGAAAAGGCTGATGCTAAAAATTCAAATTTTAGGAATTTTCCATAAGACAGATGAAGTGGAGAGAAGTATTGTAATAAAGATCCTCCATTCAATGTTGCAATGACTGCCAAAATGTTATCGAATGCATTTAAAAACCTCCTACCCCACAAAGGGGGTGATACTGGATCGCTGCTACCCTCTAAAAATTGCAACAAATCCTGTCCTTTAATAACTCCTAGATTCTTGCTTTAAAAAAAAAACAAAAAAAACAATTAAGATGTCTTGGGGTCTAGTCCACAAACCAGTGCTGTGAATACACTCTTCTTACAGAGCAAGGGGATGGCCCGGGAGTGATAAACCCCATATGGAGACTAGGTCCCCGGGCAGATATGAACTCTGGACAGACTAGATGGACCGTTGGCCTTTTTTTTTTTTTTTAATTCTTTTTCCTTCCGGTCACTGAGCCCACCGGGAACTCCCTCGGATGAGGCCATCTGACAGTCTGTTGTTCTCCCACCCGCCTGAGATCCTCCCACATCAGGCCCCCCCCTCGCGAGCTCCTACCAACAACCCAGCCTGCCAACCCCCAGCTGTATAACCCCCCCTCCTTCTTGGTGACCTTTCTAGAATCTAGTTGGCAGACAGAGACTGGAGGAGGAATCGGAGGCCTTGACATGGGCAGGGTCTAGCAATGGGCATGGGGGCCCAACTGCAGGGCCCGTTGTCATCCTCCTGGGTCCTGGGGTTTTTCCTTGTTCTGGTGCCTCCAGTGGCAATGTGCAATGATGTCAGGGCGTGGCAGCCACACTCCCGCACCCGACCTCAGGACGTCCGTCGCCTCCACCCCTGTATGAGTATCCCCCATCTGCAGGGCTTCCAGTCTCCACTGGGAGCCTCTAAGTGTCGGGGATCTACAGCCCACCCTCCCCAGGATAGGAGAGCTGTCCTCCGGACACTCAATCCTCTCCTCCCTGGCCGACCCTTGGTGCCCCAAGTTCACTCCCGAACCCGGGTCGCCGGCGTGGCGTAAGGTAAGGCAGATGTCTCAGCCCTCAGTGCCACCGGGCTGGCTCCATTGGCCTTTTTCTGCCGTCACTGACCATGTTTCCACAGTTTAATTATGATGGTGTTCAGGTGGCCAACTTCTAAGGTAATCCAAAGCAACACTAGCCAGCATTTTAACAATGGTGTTGTTCAACCCCCCAGGATCTCACTGATACCGCAAGATGATGACACTACACTGCCCCTACCATAATACTGCTCTTGTGTACAAAACTAAAACTATATGTATATCATTTTATTTCCATTACATAGAGCAGTATCGCTAATAGGGAGCAGTACAACGTCCGCTCGTCTGGTCATACCAGCGAGATCCGGAAACCATTCAGCGCCATTGTTATAATACCAACTGCACTAGAAGCTTCTGTGTTTTTTTATGAGCAATGAGGCATTTATTCTGCTAATTTCTTATGGCGTTTGCAGGGGGGGATCGGAGAGGTGAAGCCCCAATCTATGCAGCGCTCGGGGCTTCACCTCTCCCCACAGAACTCCTTTAATTCTTGCAGTGTAAAAGCTCACTGAGATGGTCACAGAAGCTGTAAATGAGGCCAACCTGCCGTCACAGCAGTAGCACTACCACTCGTGACGCCGGAGACCCTGGTCCAAGAGTAAGCCCAGGTTGTCAGAGGGAGGAGGCTTGAGAGTCAGAGGAACTGCTCATCTCCTCCAGGAGGTGGGGGGTACACAGACTCTGGGCATCCCTGGCCTCCGACGGTGGCCGGAGGTACAGCTCACCAGAGTCTGTTCCTGAGGGAGGCATGACAGACCTCGGCATAAGCCTTGGCATCATCGCACATCATGCCTCCAGGGGGGCATACAAAGAAAATACTCAGTCCCAGTGTGACATCGACAAGAGGGTCCGATATGGCCCTTACCTGCTGGCACCGTGACCCGCAAGAAGGACCCAGACAAGATTAAAAGGTACAGGGGGCTCAGGGCCCATCCCTGCCTGGGAAGTAAGCGAAGGCTCCATGAGGGGTCCTCGGGGAGTGGGAGGGGTGTGGTGTTCGTGGGGATGTCGGGGGACAGTGCTAGTGTGCGATGGGGCTTAAAATGGAAATTATAAAAAAAAGCTGTAAATTAGGTAAAAGCAGGTTGCCAATTTAAACTCCTAAAGAAATCAGGCATGAATTGAATTTGGTAAAGGCTGCCTGTAAACGCAAACAGCCCCAACCTGCTAGAGTTACTAAACAGGCAAGAAAAACGATAAAAATTACCAAGTTAGAAGTTCAGATCAGGAGCTCCTCAGAAGAAGTGTTGTTAGCCATAAAAGACTGGTACAAAAGACTGCCTGAAATGAGCCACTGGAACCCTCACAACACCAGCATTCCATGCTGCAAGGTTCAGCTCTTAACAGAAAAAGAGTCTCTCACAGAAAGAGGAGAGGGGCGCTCCAGCTGGTCGGGAACACTCCCTCATTCTATCATATGGAGCCAAGGTCTCAAATCTGCGGCAGAATAAGCTGCAGATATTACTCTGACAAGTTGTAAGGACGAAGGGTGATTTTCATGGTTACCAAAGAAACGCATGAAATTACAGGTGTGGATAAAACTTCATTTTTCAAATTTGTTCACGTGTGTAAGGGAGGAATCATAAGAACTCCTCCAAGACTTCAAAACCTTCAGGAACAGGTGCAAATCTTCCACAAGATCTGCTTAATACTTCTTTATCCTGGTAAACCAACGTGCTGCTAAGGGGACCCGGAACATTCGTAACAACCTTATTGGTAGGGGAATTTCCAAAGAACATATGTCTTACCTTCAAAAGGACAACCACCACTGAGCCAAGTGAAATAGCCTCCCCTTTTCTTTTTATCATTTTCTCCCCTTCCCAGAGTCACGGCGTACACATGCATACGCGCGTGCAGACCAGGATCTGGTGACCCCTTCTGCCCCACCCCAGACTTAAATTGCCCCCATCACCGCCTATACCACGCATCGGGCCTCCACCAGATGGGTGCGGGACTACGGAGAAGCTGGCGTCCACCCCTGGAGGGGAAATCTCACTCCAACCCTCCCCACCAACCCGAGGACATTCCCGAAACCGGGTCGCCAGGGTGGCATCCAGCACCTTAACCCTCAGCACCACCGGGCTGGCAATAGCCTCCCTTTTCAATAAATACTTTGGTGACCTCGACCAGTACAAGCCCAGCTCCACTCCCACCCCATTTATCCCCGCACCCCTTCCAGTCTCCCACTCCAAGTTCCATTTCAGGTACCTAACTCCTGATGAAGTGGTCAAGTTAATCAGAACGACCGACCCAAGACCTTCCAAGGGTGCCAACAACATTAACTTCAGAGTTCTCCATCTTTTCTGTGACTCCCTGGCCATCCCTCTTACTAACATCCTCAACCACTCCCTCTACATGGGGGTCCTTCCCAAAAGCTTGAAAGTGCACCATTATTAACCCTCTTCACAAATCTGGTTCCAAGGATTAAGTATCCAACTACCGTCCCATCTCCCTCCTTGCCCCTCTCTCCAAAATTTTGGAGAAAGTGGTCCACAGGAAAACCACATAATTCCTCTCCAAATACAACCTGCTCACAGAGGCCCAGCATGGGTTCCATGCTCAACACATAATCAAATTACCCTCATCAAGTTCACCCACTCCACAGACAAAGCTAACAACAAAAGCCTCTACGCCGGTGCTGCGTTCGTAGACCTCACCAAAGCCTTCGATCTCGCTGATCATGAAGTCTCCTGCATGGGGGAGGAAATGGCCAGGAATAACACTAGGATGGTGAACTCTTCAGCAGTCTCCTTCTTCCTTGCTCAGAGCTAGACCTCCAGCAGCTAAGGGAAGGGACAGCTACTCTTTTCCTTCAAGGATGTCGAAACTTACTGTATGTGTCTCAGTGATCCTTTCCTTCCTATTGCCAAACAGGAAGTTCCTGTTGTCCATCAAATCCAGTGCCTATAAAAGTGGAACTGGATAAGGCTGGGAGGGTGGAGGG
This sequence comes from Neoceratodus forsteri, assembly GCA_016271365.2. NCBI lineage: Eukaryota > Metazoa > Chordata > Ceratodontiformes > Ceratodontidae > Neoceratodus > Neoceratodus forsteri. Next base: position 1,401,991,999 of record CM057453.1, read on the forward strand.
AAGGAGGGCAATCAGTAAGAAGAGTTCTAGCTCTTAGTCAGCTGCTCCCTGCTCTGAAAGCAAGGTTGCTGTCTGCCAAAAGCTAGCAGCAGGGAACTGTAATTGGAGACACCTGGTTTTCTACTGCATAAGCCACACCCCCAATTAACTTCTCTCCTCCTGACTTAGCAAACTAAGAAGTTGCTACAGTCCCCTTTCCCCAACACAGAAAAACACACCGACTTTTTTTTTTTTACCCTAAATGAGACCCCACACTTTTAATAAAGTATCTGTTTGCTTAATCCCAACAGGCTCCGACTCCTGCAGAAGACAGAGCAGAAGTACACATTAAATGTCTCCACTTTTTCCACACTGTTCTCTACCCACCCTCGATTCTAACGATGCCATCCTTTCTACTTCTTTTCTCCTTAATGTAGCAGAAAAAGTCCTTCTCCCCTTTCTTAATCCCCTGAGCCAATCTTAGTTATTTATCAGCCTTGGCTGCCTGGACCTCCCTGCCTGCCTCTCTAGATGTAGCCATGTAACTCTCCCTGTCTGCTTCCTTGTGGTATGCTTGTACATCAGAAAAGCTACCCTCTTAATCCTTACCTTTTCTGCCACCTTCCTATTAAACCAGCTTGGCCTCTTGGTTCTGGCACTCTTTTTTTTGAGCCTTTGTAGAAGTGTTGGTAGCCTCAATCAATTCCATCTTGATGACGGTCCATTTTTGGTCTGTATTCATCCCTGTTGGATCTTTGCCAGGTGCTCCGTCACTATGCTCCCCATCTTGTTGAAGTCTGCCTTCCTAAAGTTCACCATTCTAGTTTTGTTCCTGGCCATTTCCTTCCCCATGCAGACTGAGAACCACACTATTCGGTGGTCCCTACCTGCGAGAGGTTCACTCACCTCCACGTCCTGGACTTGTACCCCATTTGACAGCACTACATCTAATATGGCATCCTCCCTTGTTGGCTCCTTGACTCCCCGAGTCAGAAAACAGTCCTGGATAGCATCCAGAAGGACCTGTCCCCAGCTGCAGGTGGTAGCTGGGGTACTCCAGTCTACTCTCGGCAGATTGAAGTCACCCAGAATTACAACGTTAACTCTGCCCCCTGCTCCGTTGATCTGTTCCCCCAGCTCCCTATCTAAATCAGTTCCCTGTGAAGGTGGTCTGTACACCACCCCCACTCAAATTCTTCTGTAGTACTGCCCAAAGGGCTTCTGTTGTACCCTCCTCCCTACTATACTCTATCCCCCTCTTATATACAAAGCCACACACACCCTTCCTTTAGCCCTGTCATTCCTGTGCAGTTCATAACCTGGGATCTTTAGGTCCCAGTTGTGGAACTGAGTTGCCTATGTTTCTGTAATGGCAGCAATATCCACATTACCTTCTGCTAATAGTGCCTGTAGGTTTGCTACCTTGTTTTCCAGGCTCCTTGCATTCAGGGTCACTGCCTTCCAGTGTGTCCTGTGGCCCTTTCTGCTTCATCCCCCCTCTCCCCTACTATCCCCTCCCCTTGTATTCTCCTGTCATCTGTCATTCCTCCGGGGGGGGAGCCCTTAGGCCCCTCATACCTGGTGCTGAGTTTCTTGCCCCCTGCTGCCCTCCCTTCAGTTTAAATGTATTCTGTCCCTTAAGAAGCTTTCCAGTTTACCTTTCAGGACCTTAGTGCTCTCCTTGCTTAGGTGCAGCCTGTCTGTTGCATAAAGTTATTTGTTATTCTATGTCCCGGCCCACTCTCCAACCAAGGCCAAAACCTTTTTCTTCACACCACCCCCTCAGCCACGTGTTGAACTCCTCAATCCTCACCTTTCTAGCTGTGCTTGCTTTTGAGACTGGCAACACTTCTGAGAAGGTCACTGATTTGCCTAACACTCTACAGATCCTACCCAGCACTAAGAACCTTTCCTGTGCTACCGTTACTTCACTGCCCGCCAGATCGTTGGTGCCCAAATGAACGACAATGTGTGGCCTCCCTGCCCCACACAGTTTGATAATGTTGCTCCCACCCTCCCTGCCATCATGCCTGGCATGCATTCCACCCTCTTGTTACCACTGCCAGAGTTCCCATTACCTCATCTTATTCTCTTCAGAATGGAGTCCCCTACAACTCGCTCCTCCCCATTCAGCCTCATGCCCATAGAGTGCCTTCTATGCTGTCCTTCCTTCCTGTGTTTGTCTCCCTCCTGCTCCCCAGCTTCCTCCCTGGAGTCCCAACCCTTGGTCTCGCTCTGGTTTTTCCCCCTCCCCAGGCTTATCTTCTCCCCAGCTGCTGGCTTCTCCCCTGGAGATGCTGCTGCCTTGCTTCAGCCTCTTTCTTGCTGGTCTTCCTTGCTCATGCTTGCTGTACTATCCTCCCCACCTGGCTTCCTAGCCTCCCTACCCTGGTTACCCCTCTTGCCCACAGTCTCACTCTTCCCCCCCATGGCTTTCACTACTTTGATCTGTATGCGCCTCTCCCTGCTTTCCCAGCGCATCGCTGGTCCCTCGTTCATCCAGACCCTGCAGGCTAGAGAACATGTTTGAGGACTTCACCCCAATGCCTGTGATGTCCTCCGTACCTTTATCCTGTTCTCCCTTTTTTCTCCCTAAACCTATCACCTTCCTCTGATTGCCTCGCTCCCCACTACCATCCAGCTCCCCCCTTCTGCCCCCTTGAAATCCAAGTCACTGGTGCTTCCTGTCTCTGGGCTGACCTCCTAAATTCCTGCCTCGTACCCCTCTCAGCCCTGTACCCCTGTCTCAATCTGCTATCTCTTCTTCCCGGCTCCTCAGCCCCATTGTCCTCCCCCCCTCGCTCCCAATACCCATCTGAGCCACTCAATTTCCTCCTTAAGTTGCCTGCAGACTTGACAATTGCCTACATTCCACAATGTCCCAAGGAAGATGGCAGCACCACAACCATTGCAAATGACCATCCTCCCACTTAACCCTAGCCAGCCCACCCATTGTCTCCAGCCCACCTACATCCTACCATTCTGTACCCCTGCCCCCCATCCTTTTGAGTGCCAAATGTTGACCAAAGATATCCCCCTTCCTACCTTTATCATACCCCCTCTTCGCCTTTGTATGCCCTGCGACCTTCTTTATTTCCTCCCCAACAATCCGTCTCTCCTGAGTTTCTGCCTTCCTTTCTATCTCCCTTCAGTGCCTGTATGTGTTCCATTAGCCCAACCTTCTGTTTCCCAGATCAGACATATGCCCTCCTCTGCATCTGCTATGGAAGGATATTCAGGGTAGATAGCACTTCCTCTTCTTTCTATTGTACACTCTAAAAAAAATTTTTTTTCTTTTATTGTTGTCATCTTACCCCTTCCCTGTTCCTTTAGATCATTCCAATAGTTCCTCTATTACTGGCTATATGATGTGGCTGCAACCCCACTTGGCCTGGCCTAAGCAGGAAGTAGTACAACCCTTTCCTGATCGTCCGCCAATAAAGGTGGACTATCCCAGGATGGGTGGGAGGGGGAGGGTAGGGAGGGCCTAAACCCCCTCACCTCTATGGCGAAAAACAATCAGGGCACGTTTACTTTATGTAGTCACTGTTTGTGCTGCCTCCCCCACACAAAATTCTCTGTTGCCAGATTGTAGTCCCCACTCACATTTGATCCTCCCAATTCAGCTGCTCCTGCGTGGGAAACCTGCAAAAAAAAAAAAAAAGATACTGCGCCATAGCTACTGAGCTCTAACTACAAGTTCCACATCCCCCTTCAGCATTGCTCCTGTAAAAAAAAAAAAAAAGACACTGCACTGCAGCACTCGCACAAATTAACATTAAGCCCCTTTCCAGCAGCGTAGCTCCTTTAATGGAACACGCAAAACAAAATCACACACACACACACACACACACACACACACACACACACACACACTTTATCATTCAGGTACAATTTAAAAGAAACCACTTCCCTGTAGCAGCCAATGATTCCTCAGTGGCAGAGTGGTATTTCTCGTATCTCTAAGTTTTCGCTTTAGCCTAACTCTTGTATTATATTTTCTCATCATTATAATCGTGTTACTGTTGAAAAATAAACAAGTAATACTGATAGCAACTACTGAGTATGCTCATGGCTCGGGTGAGAATTCAGCATCATAGGTATAGACAGGTCACCCAGCTGGGCTCTTAGCCAAAGCCTTTGACTGTAACCATGAGGTGAAGTTGTGGAACATAAAAATGTACCAGCTGCAAGCAGAAAGGCAACTTGGCGATAGGTGTAGGGTTATGGGTCTGAGTTTCATTTCATAACTGTTATGGCAGGAAAAAAGTGCATTCTGACATTGAAGTTGGTGCTCTGGGGACCCTCTGACTGCGTGCTCTTTTCTTGCTAACTTTATCTTATTAACTGCCAGCGTACCGAGCAGCCCCAGCAGCTCCCATGGGGTACCACAGAGAAGGAAGGCGATTTCAACTCTGAATATCAGAGAACTTTCCCACTGTAACAGGTACAGTCTCTGTCTCCCTCCCACTTCCAAAATACTGTTCCATTTACGAGTCTAATTTTGTGTTCATACACATTTTGCAGCAATTGTGAATTAACACAAAAAGACAAAAAGAAAAGAGCAAAAGTGAAGTAATAACATGAATTTTCTTTAAAGGTAAGACCAGAAGAAAGCCACCCTTAAATTTATCTGGGCTCCTGCTAAAGTTCCTAAAAGATGTAGTTCGAAGGAGGTGTCAAGTTGAATTTTAAGTTGTACAAACACGTCAGCATTTTAGTGCAAAACAAAGAAAAAAATAAAATAATCCTACTGTTCAGGAAGGCAAAAAATTAAATAATTTTCTTGGGTCATGGGTGTCTTAATAATTGCATTTTGGGCAGTATAGCGCAGTGGGTTAAGGCTCTGAGCTGCAGATCTGGAGACTTGGGTTTGAATCCCACAGCTGCCTAGGTGCATACTGTGTGATCCTGAGCAAGTCACTTAACTTCCTTGTGCTCCCAGGTCGCATCTGGAAACCAGCTTTGGCTTAGTGTGCTACTCCTGGTTAAACAATGTTCCTTTTAAAGTGTACTGTTTTCAGCACTGCATTAAAAGTAGAACATATTATAAATAGCAAATGTTTATATTTAACATGTAGGGTAGGTGTCTGTATGTGTGCAAGTATGTGGTGGGGCATATATGCGGTTAAGTATGTGTTTATCGACCTGCCTTCCTAGTTTCCTCCTATCTGAGTTTCACAGCAGTTATATGTAGAAACAAAGTAAATATACTACTTCTAGACTGTGTATATGTGTATGTATATATATAGTCCCTCCTGTCACCAATGAGTAAACCTTATTAATATCAGATACAGGGCCATAATGCATAGTTTTCAAACAATTAATGGACATTTATATTAAAAGACATTTTGGTTGTATTCTACATAATTTTATTGTAAGTAATGCATATGTTGCAAATGTATTCGGTTAGTCATCAATTAAAATGGGTTTCTGTAGTTTCAAAATGACCCAGCGATGGTGTCAGTGTAAAAAGCCTGTTGATACTGTCCAAGTATGACAATAAATGCTTCTTGATGCATTATTTTCTCTAACGGACGCTGACCTCTGGCTGGGTTCCTACTTGGAAGAGGACTGTTTAGAGAAATGTGGCATAAACTAGCATTGGTTGGTTCACTGAAAAATCAATATCAAGGTCAACTTGAATGCACAAAATATGATTATACAATGGCAAGAAAAAATCCTGGACTCTGATTGGTCAGTCTGGGGCTGGGCCCATGATGTTATCCCAGTACAACATCACGGGGTCTAGTCTCAGCCTCACTGTGAACCTGCAGATGAGCATTTTATAGAGCTTTTGATTGTTTCATCTTCTCTTAAAAAACAAAAATATTTTTCCACACACAAACATCTTTAAAATTATTTTTTGTTTTATTCTGTATAACAACGAGCCATTGTATAATAGCAATAATGCCCTCCAGGGTGTGTGTCGTTTGGGATAACGTCACGCCTCAGTCATTGGACGCACTCGGCCTGCGGCCTCTTGCCCAACCACCTGAGGCGTGACGTTATCCCAGCACGACACATGCCCTGTCAGGCATTACTGCTTAATTAACACACTAGTGAAACATACTTCAGTATTTCTGCTTTACTTTTTATGCAGGTCAGACTGCTACTGGGGTTATGTCCTCAAAAATTAAACAACTGTGGAGCCCTTGTTCAACTTTTCAAAAGTATCTTAAGAACAATCCAAAAATGTATTTTCTGTTTTTCTATTAAAGATACACACCTTAAAGTAAACATACTTGGATGCATATGCTTCATAAATCTGGCAAACACTTTATGGTGCAATCCATAAGTGCATTAAGCATTTTGATCTTACCCTTATATAAATAAATGCTCCCCATATTCCCTGGTGGTAATACTGTGTACCAATACTAGGATACACAATTACTTGTACAACTTAAGCACAATGTTTTCGACTTTTATGAGAAGGCCAAAAACATGCGTGCTGTTCAGCTTTAAAACTATAAGGTCATATGAAACCACTGCATAATTCGACATATTTAAACAGGTTTTATTGAACTACAGACTGGGACTAATATTGCTGGACTACATTAGTGGTGAACCTTGGCTTTTATATAAAGCGGTAGATTGCCAGCAAATGTCTGTTGAGTTTGAAAGTGAGTTCCTAAAACACAACACGCAATTTTCCTATCCGTATAGCCCAGGAAACTTATTAACAAGGTATAAGGGAAAATCGAAAAGAGTAACTTAGTTTTGTTGCAGTAATGACAGGCTGTTGATGATTTGCATTTACCCTCACAAACACATTCGCAAATTGAGTTCACAAGCTGGGTGAAACAATGGCATCATATGGCACTACTGCTTATTGTGCTAATTATGCAACTGTTAGAACTCAAAGCTGTTTATCTGGTACTCAAGTATACAATTCAAAATTAGCTGCTAATGCAATAATTTTTCCTTAAACACAATTTGCTACTACTAAATTCACATGTCTAATACGTCAAATATAATCTTATAATGAATCAGTCATTCATTTTATGAAAATTCAGTATTGCAATGCAAAACTCGTAGGTTATCATCATGTGAAGATGCAGCCTGTTAAGCTGGAGAACACTTTCTTTTCATGGCACTACAGTGGGCAACGTGTAAACAGTGGTATTAAGTATTTTAACAAACACAGGCAAACAAAACAAACACAAAATAATCAGTCCATCCGTAATAAAATATTTGTCTGGGTATACAGCAAGAGTGATGGCTACTATACTGTATTGCAATGCCCCCTCCTCTCAATTGTGTTTCTAAACAAAACACAAACAGAACTGTCCCGCACCGGGCTGGCAGTGCTCACATGACAAGAAAGACAGTACAGTACACAATTAGTCGCGCACTCACCACCATCGCCTTTGAAAAAAGGGTCACGTGATCTGAAACGCATCGGGCGGTCCTGACCTCTGGATGTTATGCCTTTCAATAAATGGATTAATACTTGAATTCTGGACTACTGGTGCGCCTATTCTTGGAAGTGGTGACTGCCCGACTAATTGTGTACAGTTTCTAAACAAGTGTACTCTATTGTTTTAATTGGCAGTTACACCAGAGCTAGAGGACAAGAGGACTGTGAGACTGAAATTATGGAAAAATGAGACGTAGTAGGAAAATAAACTTTAAAAAAAAGTATCATTCTTCCTTTACAACAAGCAATTCGAGTTGACTGTATATGTAGAATACATGGAGCTTTTTGCAATGATTTCTACATTTTTTGTATGGAAATCTGGCATACACGACGACCATCTTAGACAGTTAGAACATTATCGGTTCTATCAGTCAGAAATCTCTCGTAAGAAGGCAGAGTTCCTGTCCGGGGAAATTTCTGCCGCTCAGAGTCGACCAGCTCAGTTTTTCAGAACCGTGGACAAATTGTGCAACCCAACCTGTCTACAGCTCCAAAGAGCTTTTTTCACAATTAGTGTGATGAGCTTGCTCGGTTCTTTGCTGATAAGGTGGCTGACGTTAGGTCGGAGATCCACTTGACACTTTCTATGCGAGCTGCTAGAGATCAGGGCTTGCTTACTATCCCTCCGTTTTCCTGGAGTACCTTCGCCCACCCGGAAATCGTGGATGTTTTGCGGATTGTCCAGGGCATGCGCCCTACATGCTGTAGTTTAGATCCAGGCCCTACATCCCTGATTATGGGTTGTGGTGATTCTATCTGTCCGGTTCTGGCACAGATAGATAGTCTGGTGTTCCCTTGACTCGGGTGAATATCCCTGTTCCTTGAAAGAGGCAGTGGTGACACCTTTGTTGAAGAAAGCTTCTCTGGACCCAGACTCTCTTGCAAATTACAGGCCTATCTCGAATCTCCCCTTTGTGGGGAAGTTGATCGAGAAAGTAGTGGCGGTCAAACTCGAGAACCATTTGACCATCCATAGCATCTACGAACCTCTCCAATCAGGTTTTCGAAAGAGGCATAGTACCGAGACTGTGCTGGTTCGGGTGCTCAATGATCTCCTGATGGCGAGAGTCCAGAGAAAACGGTCCATTTTGGTACTTTGAGATCGGTCATCAGCATTTGACACCGTTGACCACGGGGTCCTGCTTGAGCGCCTGAGATATCTCTGTGGTCTTTCTGGTTTGGTCCACAGATGGTTTACTTCCTACCTCACCGGAAGAACTCGGAGGGTAGTTTCAGTTTTTTTTTTCTCTGATCCTAGCTCTCTGTCTTGTGGGGTTCCTCAAGGCTCAGTACTGTCCCTCATGCTGTCTGCGGTGTACATGCTTCCCCTCGGAGACACTGTGAGACGGTATGGGCTGAGGTTTCATTGCTATGCCATTGATACCCAGCTATACCGGTCTTTTGCCCCCGACCAAGAAGGAGCAGTCTCGGTATTTAATAATTGCCTCAAGGAAATCCAGGATTGGATGAGGTCCAGTTGGTTGAAGTTGAATTCTGGGAAGACGGAGGTGTTGGTTTTGGACCCTGATCGCCGGATAGGGGGACTTGAGGCAGGCTCCCCTTTAGGATTGTTTCTTCGGGGTGCTGAGCTTCAGGTCTCTGAACAGGTGCGAGACCTAGGGGTGATGTTGGATGCGGGGCTGAAACTTCATGCCTTTGTGACCTCGCGCTTAGATTACTGCAACTCGTTGTACTTTGGGCTTCCGGGGGTTGACATCCGCCGCCTGCAGCTGGTGCAGAATTCTGCAGCCCGGTTGTTGATGGGGACTCCTAGATCTTCCCATATCACACCGGTGCTGCGGGAACTGCACTGGCTGCCAGTTCAGTAGCGGATCACCTTCAAAGTCAGATTGCTGACTTATAAAGCCCTACATGAACTGGGCCCTGACTACCTGAAAGAGCTCCCGATTCCTTACCACCCTGTGAGACCACTCCATTCGGCCGACGAGGGGTTGCTAGAGATTCCCGAGGGTGACCTTAAAATCTGCTGGGGCCCGTGCCTTTATGTTCGTGGCCCTGTCCCTCTGGAATTCTCTACCCCGTCGGATTAGGGAGTACACGACTGTGGGGAGTTTTAAACAGGCCCTAAAATCTTTTCTCTGGGTCAAAGCATATGGTAGCAATGATTGCTGATTTGTATTGGACATTTTATGATGACAATTCTGTTTTTACTGTGTTTTATTGTTTTATTGTACTGTGCCTTGATATTTGAAAGGCACATAAATATAGCATTATTTTTATTATTATGTACGCAACTTATGAGTCTATGTGTGAAGTTTGGCGGACAGGAATGAAAATGTTATAGCACAGACATAGCTACAAAAGGCACACTGTACAGTGTTAGACTAAACTGCGACGTCTGACAACTTTAACATTTCCTGCTGTCATTGAAAGCATGTATTTAAAACTCTTTTACAGTGAGAACACACTAGAACGGAGGATGTATAGGGTTAAAGAATAGATCAACTTCACAGTCTGATGGCGTACTAGTCAGCCATCTACCTTGGGAGCAGGAGGTCATGTGTCTGATTTCTAGCCAGGTCTCACTCAGCCTTGACGTATTACTACCAGAGTATAGCAGTGGTGCTGAAATGAATCTAAGCAAAGAGCTATCTAATGTCTGAAGGTATGGGGGAAGCACACCTATTAAGGTTGGCAAGCTGAAAAGAAAGTAACCTGTTCAGCCCCACAAACACGTATCGACTGGATGGAATAATTCTTTGCCCGGCCTTAATCTCTTCTATTTTAAATAACTGCATTCAGTGTCACAGACTGCACTTGTTACAAGATTAACAAAATCAGGTATAGAATACAGCCTAAAGGATCGATTGTAAAACATTTGCATGGACATCCTGAACAACGTTTGTTTGTTTTAAACACGGCCTTGAGTGCCAATTGTTTACAGTTTAAACAAACTGGTCACCGAAATAGTGCACAAAGTTGACATATAATGTAGTCATCTTGCACTAGGTCAGAAAGTACAGTGCATATTAATAAATAAGGCACATCCCCATCACATGGTTACCATTAGGGAGCTACTCAACAGATCCAACCAATTTAAGAACAAAGTGCACAGAAAGACCAGCGAGGATAAAAAAAATATATATATATAACCAAGACAAATCTGTTAGTTGGGGTTTAAAAAAAGTGGTCAGAACACCTGTCTAGCTAACAGACCACAGCCCTTGTCTACATAGGGTGCTAAGAAATAAAGTGCCTCTCAGATTTATATACACAATAATATGGGTCCGTTATACTGCAGTGTCAGTGGCTCAGTAGGTAGCACACTTGCCTCTGAGGCCAGGAGATCAGAGAGCTGTGGGTTCAGTTCCCACATCTGGCACTTGGTTAATATCCCAGTACTTTATTATTTATTTATTTTATTTATTTATTTGATATATCGGTTTACAACCTTTGAGCCACAGGCTCATTTCCAAAGGTACCTCGTCACATGTAAGACAGAAGCTAATACAGACAGGGTATAACAACAGTTACATAGCGCATGTGCTACAGACATTTGTCACTGGCATTATTTACAGTACGTACAAGATGTAGATATTTTCAGACTTTATTTACAATATTTGGAGGATGATATTTACATCATCAACACAGCAGAGATACATTATTAGCTTGAGAAAGCATCTAAACAGAGTAGTCAGTCCTATTCATGGATTTGGTATTATTGACATAGTACTGACACTGTAGTGCAGCATGAGAGGGGTGCTGCACTTCTGAGGTGCAGTCTTTCGGATGAGATGTTAAACCGAGGTCCCATCTGCCTGGATTGGTGGTAGTTCAGGTAGATGTTAAAGATCCCATGGCACTTATCGAAAAGAGTAGGGGAAATTTTTATTAAGACAAAACTATACATTAGAAAGCCGAAACAAAAAAAATCATACATACAAAAAAGGAAAAAATCAGATTAAATCTATCCTATTTTGTCCTTGAGGAATGGTACCTCTGTCCAACATAGGACCCAAAAGTCTAAGGACATATGTTGTCTTTCAAACATACATTGTTTCAAGAGTTTATTTTCCACAATGATAACAGTTTGTTCAGGTTCCTGATACAGCTATTGCAAAACAAACTTGCACCTTGTCTGCCATAAAACAAACTTTATAAATGCAAAAATAATTCTTAACGTTCCTTTATGCATACCCAGATTTTGAAAACTAAAGCTTCCTATTATTTCACAATATGATATTTCCTTCCAGTATGAATTGTTCCACCTAGTAGCTATCACATCCCATATAGCTTTAGTATATGGACAGTCAATAAAAAAATGAAACATTGATTACACTTGTGCAATACAAGATATCCTGGGGCACATATGTTCCTCCATTCTTTTATGCTTTGCATTACCTTTCACAAACAAACGACCATGTGCACTTAACCAATTAACAGCCCATATTCTTGGTGGGATATAGGGGTCCTTAAGGGTGTCCAATATAAAAAATATTATAATTGGGGTCTATCTGTTGAAAAGAAATGGATGGTGAAATTATAGAGTTATGAATCATGATGTCAAGTGTTTTAGTGCAAAATCTGGATAAAATATCAAATTGAACTTTCCAGGTTTTCAGTTTACTAAGTACAGGTCTGAATAAAACACAGCCTGTTTTGACCTGAGCTTTCAATACACCTTGTGTCTCCCAGATTTTGTAAAGGGGTCGTAACCACTCACAAGCAAATACAGACCATACTGCTAAACTAGGTTTTGAAAGGTCAACCATATTGACATGTAAAAAATTACAATAAAAAAATAGTACCAGATTAATCAAATTCAAACCTCCTTTTGCTACCGGTAAATAAATCATCTCCCGCTTAATAGGATTCAAGTGGCTTCCCCCATAATATCTGGAACACTAATCCTAATAGTGATGCTTCTAAAGACTGAGGTAAGGGGTAGACAGAACTGAGAAAGAAAAATATTGAAAAAAAAAAGTTTTAATTACTGCCACCTTTTTCTTTTTTGTCTGATTCCAGGTTTTCCACATGTCCACCTTAGTTTTTGCAAATTCTATTTTCTTTTTCCAGTTATACACACTATTAACCTCCTTTCCAAACCAAATTCCTAAATATTGAAAATGGTCAGAAGACACCTGGATACCTTTCCAAGACTTAGGAGAAACACTTAATTCATTTAATGGGTAAATAACACTTTTCCCTATATTCAGACAGGCTCCTGATAATTTGGAAAGCACTTCAATACAAGAAAGAGCTTGAATACCTGAAGTATAATCAGCTACAAGAATACATAGATCATCTGCATATGCTTTCACCTTAATTGCCATATCACCCCCCGGCGCTGGGATCCCAATTATTCGTGAATCTTGTTGTATAAAATGAAGCAGTGGGTTTATGCATAATATATAGAGAAGAGGACATCCTTGTCTCACCGCCCTACATATATCAATATAAGTACCAAAATGACCATTGACTAACAGTAGTGCCCTAGCATTTTTTTTATATAGCAACGAGATCCAGTTCACAAAACTAGTGGGAATACCATAATGTGTTAACATTAGGGAGATGAACTGATGTGGTACTCGGTTGAAAGCTTTTTCCTGGTCTAGTGACATAACAAATCCCTGTGATTGGCCACTTTTGCTCCTTTCTATAATTTCCCGAAGTAATAATAAATTTTGCATGATTGAACGCCCCAAGACTGAACATGTTTGGGTTGAAATAATAAGCAGTGAAGCAATATTAAGTAGGCGATTATGTAAAATTTTCAATAAAGTTTTATAATCAGTATTTAATAGACTCAGAGATCTCCAATTATCTAGACTTGTCCTATCCCCTTTCTTATGAATCAGGATCTGTATTGCTACACAAAAATGCATATCTACTTGCAATTTATCCAAAACTGTATTAAATATTGTCATTAGTATGGTCTGTAGAATTTCAGTAAATTCCACATAAAATTCCAAAGAAAGGCCATCAATACCCGAGGCTGTTGATTATTTAAGATGTTTAATGACCTCCCCGACTTCTGCCTTAGAGACAGGCATAGTAAGGTCACTAGGTATATTTGGAACCTGAACAGCTGACAAAAAGGTTGTTACTTGTGATACATCAATCGGGGTTGTCCTATACATTTCTGATAAATAATAAGTTACAGTCTGTAATATTCCTGGTCCATTCGACACACTAGTACCATACCTCTGTTTAACAGAATCCATAAATCTCTCAAGAGGCCTGCGTGAGCAGTCTTTATATGCCTCTCCAAACCCTGTTTTCCCTGGAGAGCAAATTCTATGCTCGTTGAGCATAGCCGTAGCCCTAAAATATTGCAATTTTACCATATCATTTATAAAGTAAGGATCTATGATGTTAATCCAATATGCTGAATATTAATAGTAGAATATAGCTTACTAAGGTGGAGTCGGAGTGTAAGATATTCTTTATACTGACTCAACCCAGCTTTAGAAGAATATGTTTGAAATACTGTTCTTAAACCCCTCTTTGTTTCTTCCCACCACATACTAAGATCCCATACCAAACATGCCACAGACATACGTGCTTTGAGATATTCAATAGTTTTAAGTTTTACTGTCTGTTCCTTCAAAAGTGCAGTGTTCAATTTCCAATACCCCTGACCATATCGTGGTCAACATTCACCTCCTACAATATGGAGGACTGCATGGTCCGAGGTTTTAAGAGGAATAGTTGTAGCTTGAGAGATACAAGCATTTTGTTTTGTAAATATAAAATCAATTCTAGTAGAAAGTGCACCCCAAAAGTAAGTATGACCCCCATCCTTGTGTACCTTCCTGAAGGAATCCTGCAAACCACTCTGGTGAATAAGTTTATTAAGATAGTTAAGAGTCACAAAACATTTTTGTTGTTGCTGCACCCTATCATGTCTATCAATTACAGTTAAAATCTCCCCCATATCACTATTTTGGTAGAAATTAAATAAGGACTAACCTTTTGATACAGATCAATACGCTCTTTTTTTGTAAGAGGGGCATAAATATTAATTAGTCTCCACCCAAACCCTTTAAAGGTAAAATTTAATAGCAGTGCTCTACCATCTGAAATATCTGCTAATCGTAACACCCTAAACCCATCGCCCTTAAACAAAATGCCTACTCCCTCACATACCCCTGTGCCAAATGAAAAAAAGGAGGGGCCCCGACACCATAATTGTTGGGCAGAACGAACTAAAGAAAGTGTGTTTAGTCTAGTATCTTGTAATAGACATATGTCACAATTCAAATCCTTCAAAACTGACAATATTAGTAACCTATGTTTAGCATTCCTAATGCTATCCACATTAATAGTTGCTACCCCTAAACAGGAAGAGGCAGATGGTACTTGATGCACAATGCTTTAAGGTGGTTTCCGTAATCTAGTGTTTCTACGAATCCTAGTACGAGTCCTGGAGGTCTGTTCCCTTTCAGTTCCCTCCTCAATCCGTTCCCTCTGATTCAGAGGAGAAAGGAGCCAGAGAAGACGCCTCTGAATCCCCTCCTTGTTCAGAGTCTACTATAGAGGGTCTGAGAATATCAAATTTATTTGATAAAACAATCCCTTCATCCCCTGGAGTACTTGCCTTCGCAACTTTAGACCTAGGCCTAGTTTGCTTCATACCTCTTTTTTTGGCACTACACTTAACCACTGGGGGGCGCATTTGAACTTCCATCTGCTTGGCCTCCGTAGATGGTTGGGTAACTGGAGATGATGATACACGGACAATAGCTGGAGGAGAAACTATAAGGGGGGGTAGAAACTACTTCTACAGTCTCAGTTTGAGTATTGGCTGTAAGGGGGCCCGAAGGAGGTGTGGGTGGAGATGGGGGATTTGCAGGCCCCAGTGGAGCCTGACTAGGGGTCTGTTTCCTTTTTTGTATTTCTTTCTTCTGAGCTTCTTGTAATATAAAATCTTGACTAACACGATCCTTCCTATTGTGTGTAGCCCATGGACAGGCTCTATAAGCATGCCCAACATCATCGCATAAATTGCAACGCAGGTCCTCTGTGCAGTCAGAACTATGGTGGCCAAATGCTAAACATAAATTACATTTTATTCTATCACATGCGGAACCCAAATGAGTGTAGGCTCCGCACTTAAAGCAAGTTCTTGGTTGGCAAGGATAGAAATAGTGACCCCTCTCATTACCCAAAAATAGACTGTTAGGGAGATGCATTGGGCCTAGGTTATTGTGTCTTAAACAGACTTGTATAACCCATCCCCCTTCCAAATACATTCCTCATCAAAAATTGGTCTGGGGCTCCCCAACACATCACACCGTTTTTGTAACCAATAGACAATATCATGGATTGAAACAGATTCATTACGAAATAACACGAACATTTTTTATATTAGGTTTAGTCAGAGGTATTGCTTTAAATGGCAACCATAGTTCAATGTACTTGAAAGCATCATATTTTGTCCAAAATTGGTCGAGACCATGTGGGGAAGTAAAACTTATATCATACAAGACAGAGCCTGAGACATAAATCAGGGCATGTATTTCTGTTGAAAAAAAACAAAAAAAAACAAATGACCCCTTCAATAAATTGTGACCAATATACAGACGATCGGGAGCCACCTCCAATCCTCCAAGGTATTCCAGGCGAACCACACTGCGTCTCTGCAAGGGGGGGATCCTGTAAAGGGGTCTTTCCTTCAAAAAGACTCCCAAGTAGTTTTTGCACACTCTTGAAAGGTTGAAGCAGCTCTAAGAGTCCCTTGATCATCATCTCCTGAATCTGCCCAATGAACAGATGATACTGCTTCTTCCTCTGAAGCAGAGGACTCTGGAACACGTTTAGTATGGGAAACAGACGGGGATAATCGCATTTTGTCAGCAGAAGTATCCTCTGACCTTAATGAATGGGCAACGGAAGTAGAAATTTTATTCTCAGGCATCTCTATTCTCGTAGGAGAAGAGTCCCCTGATATTGGGCTATGGGCCGGATCCGGAATCCAAATTCCGGCAGTTCCCCGCTTCCAACCTGCAGCGAGCAGGGAGCATTCTAAAGATGTCTGGGAGGACCTGCGAGCAGGCTGTTCTGAAGGCTCTAACACCCTTCCTTTTCTTAACCTCAGCGAGGGAACTGTATCACAAGGTAATAGGTCTGAAACTATAGTTGTTTTACTCACAGAAATCGTGGCGGGTGCAGACAGAGTTGAACTCATTTCTCCTGTCAAGAGAGTTAGCCGTTTTGACTGTTGAATGTTCACCAAAGCTGACTCAGATGTCTGGAATGCGGACGTAGTGACGATTTTGCTTGACTGAGTCATACCGCCCTGAACTGCAGCACACTCCGCTGAACCTTGCTCCATAATTATTTTAGCAGCTTCTTGTAAAAATTCAACACAAACCTCTGAGGTCTGTACAATAGCGGTATCAGGCATCGCGGTATCCAGTTTTGAATTTTTTGTAGCAGCACTGTGCAACTCCTTATTCTGTAACAGTATATTATTTAGCCAGCTTTCATCAGAATCGAACAGTCAATGTAATACTTGTTTCTTTACCAGGGATTCAGCAGTTTGGACAATATTTGCAGATTCTGAGTTCAATACTTCCATATTCTCTGGCGTTGTCTCCTGAGCTGGACCTGTGGGCTGGGAGACCTTCTTACCCACAGGTACACCAGCAGAATGATCCTCCAGCACACCTTCCTCCATAGTGGCAGCAAACCCACTGACAGAGTAGGAGAAGTTCCCTGGTGTCCTGGCCAAATTTCCCTCATTCACTAAAAATATCACCAGCAGCTTAATCTGGTTCAAGGTCAGTTGGCATTCATCTGTATCCCCCTCCCCCGGGTCGTGCCTGAAAATAGGCTGGATTTGTCTACTGCACTTACCCGGTCAACAAAAACTAAACAAATACATAAATATTCGTTACGAGGTCTTTATTCAGTGCAATATACACATATGTTCGATAGATAGACAGACACAGACAAAGAGCTATGAGTAACAGCAGGGAGCATTTTATGAGCACCCCACAAACAATTGTGAAATTTCGTATGAGACAACTTTAGGAATGCGTTCGAGTTTGGTGAAAAAAATACACTGAGGGACCATTTTCTTTATTTCAGGCACGAACAACAATCAGGGTGGGGGGTGTCACTAGACATCAGGGACGTATTATTTTATTATCGTAGGGACAGTGACCAGCGGGCGTGGGGTGCCACTAGACACCAGGGAGCTATTACAATTCGATCTGTTACTGACCTTTACTGTTCAGTCTTTTCCAATCAAACAGTGAAGTTCAAACTGTAAAAGGCTGTGAATTGTTATTTTTAGATCAAACTATCCTTAAAGTAATGAGTCATGGGCAAAATGATTATCGGCACAAAAACACACATTCGCCCTGTGCATTTCAAAATTTTAAGACAAAAAAATAGATTTAATTATGCCAATGATACCAAAGTACAAATCTTGTTCATTCTTTACCAAGCAATATTTCTTTAGAAACCCATTTTTAAACAGGGAAAAAAAAAAAAAAAGATGGCCGGCATCTCAACAGTATTTCTTTGAGAACCAACAGAATCCTTAAAGAGATTCACCAGTATTTCTTGCAGTGCCCCTGCCACTGCGTAAACAGTGACTTACCACCACCAGAGTCTGTTCAGGTAAAGATGCCCCCCAAAAATGCAGCCTTTTAAAAGTTGTGACCTTCATAAAATTGTTTAAACTGGTCCGACAGACTTCCCGTTCTTCTGTGTGCTGCCAAGTCCGCCTCCGTGCTCACTGGCATGACGACGAGATGCCAGTGAGCGCGGGGGCATGCCCCATTATATTCAATGGGTGGCAGCTTTTGAAAAAAATTTTATTAGCATACTGGCCACTTGCTAATAAAACGTGAGCACTGGTTGACTACCAAAGGGCTGCCAGTGAGCGCGGGGGCAGAGCTGGCAGCACACAAAAAAACAGGAAGTCCGTCGGACCCAGTTTAAACAATTTTACGAAGGTCACAATTTTTAAAAAGCTGCATTTGTGGGGGGGGGGATCTTGCCAACACTAATCTGAGTGAATCTCTAACTATGTACAGTTTGAATGGTGTTCATTTACCTGCCTGTCTAGCAGCTATTACAAAAATTATTATAATTCAAAAATGGTGTGATATTTTGTCACCAAACCATCCAAGGGCACACCCTTGGCACAGACCCCATCATCCCTGAGAATTTCAAGGTAAAATGTCATACTGTCTGGGCTGCAGATGAGGACAAAAAAAAAAAAAAAAAAAAAAAAAAAAAACACATTTGGCATAAGGGAAATTTTTTTGCGACTCCGTATCTCAAAAAACCATGCAAGATACAGTCTAAAACTTTCATGTTTTGAGATTCTGGCAGACTGACTGTGAATGCCAAATATTGGGCTACTTCATCAAAGTACACCAGAGTTATTAAGGTGCAAAATGTTGGATTTAACATAAAAGTGCTGATCCAACCCAAACTATGGGGGCGCGGCCACACCCCTATAATACATATGTATATACACCCTGTAACATATAGAGAATTACTCCATTACCTGATATCCTCTGACAAGAAGGAACAGTCACTGGATTCATAGCTGTAGATGATGGAACCATTAAATTCCAGGAAAGGAAGTTGGTCCTCTATAATATTCTTCATGACTCTGGGATTCTGTTTAAGAACACACACAACATTAATGCATTACATGCTACACTTCTAATGCTCGACCTTCTGATCCTATATGTACAGTAACTATGTTCCCGCTTGCCACTTGCCACGTCGCCATCAGCAAATATTTTTTACTGTGTGGCTAAGGTTTCTAATGATTTTTAAAGTTACCCATCCAACGGAAGCCAAAACCTTCTGTTCATGCTGTTTTTAGCAACAGTATAGTACATGGTTTAGAATAACTAATTTGGCAGCATATATCACTGTATGGCTCATGCTTTCACATAATAACTAAACAGTCTGGGGTCACTTTAGCCACAGTGGCTAACATTTTCAAAATCCTAGGGGGAACAGAGAGTAAGCAGTAAAACACAACAGTGTGTGGATTATTAAAAGTGATAATGCACTGCTCGGCTCACTGTACGAGGAAACAATGTGATTGTTGAGTGAATAGAGTACCAGGCCGAAGGCAGAGGATAGACAGCCTACTAGCACATTATTGCTACTATGCTTCATGTTTTTGGAAAAAAGCTAGTGATACTGTGTTAAGACTAATCAGAATGCAACAAAGAGGATGATATCACTACTGCAATTTTGTTGACAATAAAATGAATGTTCAGAGCTCTGAACAGTCACTAAGAATAAAATGATTGGTGTGAGTCTGATAAGGAATAAAAAGTGCATGCAATCCTGCCTTCTGATTGGAAGGGAGGGTCCACATGTAGTATAATATGTACAGTAGTAACTGTGCTGAAGGTGCTTGGCATAACTGCCTCATGCCTTGCAACGCACCTGGGTATGTGGTTATTACACATCACTGTACACTACATGTGGACCCCTCTCCAATCACAAGCAAGAGTTACGAACAATTTATTGCACTGAAAACTCACAACTAACATTTTATTCTCAATAAATTGACTGCTGTGAGCTCAGAGCAATCATTTTCTTGTCAATAAAATAACAGTAATGACATCCACTTTCTTGCATTGTGACCAATCTGCACTCACAGCAACAACTGTAAACACATGCAGATACTGGGGCAACCCGAGTTACCACAAGCCATTAGAACACACAAAAAAAAATAGCACCAGACAGTACCACTAGCTTTTTTTCAAACACAAGAAACATGATAGCAATAATGTGCTAGCAGGCGCACTTTCCTCTAAAACAATGTGATTTTCTCATGAGTATGAAGCACGATGGTCTGCATCTGTCCACGAAGGGAACCAAGATGCTAAGTGACAGGTTTAAATGCTTCCTTGGCAAGCTTTTAAACTAGCCATGGGGGGAGGTTCTAATAAGAGGCAGGAAATTTCAAGCCTTCCCCCACAAAACATGCCAGGTAGTAAGGTAAACACTGAGGTACAGTGCTCAACAGAGGGCAGGACAAGGGTAAATGGAAAAATAGACAAGGGCAAAAAGAGCAGGCATGGGGGGAAAAAAGGATAAAACCAACATTAAATGGAGGGCAATGAGTACCAATGCGCGTAATCTGGGAAACAAGCTTCCTGAGTTAGTAGCCTTGATGGAAGATGAACAATTGGATATTATGGCAGTCACGGAAACATGGTACACGGAGAACCATGACTGGGATGTCAACATACTGGGGTACACAGTCTACAGAAGGGACAGGGAGGGAAGGGAAAAGAGGAGGTAGAGAAGCTTTATACATAAGGGAAGGGATAAAAGCTATAGAACTAAAAAGTAAAGTGGGAGGACAAGAGGCACTCTGGGTCACCTTGGAGGCAGGGAATGGCATCACAATCCGCACCAGGGTTGTATACAGGCCCCCGCCTCAAGGGAGGAAATGGACAAGAAAATGATAGAGGACATTCTCAAAATGGCTGAAAAAGGAGATACTGTTGATGGGGACCTGAATATGCCAGATGTTAACTGGATGACACGACTGCAGCCACATCCAAGAGCAGGGTCATTCTCGATGCCCCTGCAGGGGGCAGGCCTAGACAGCTAGTGCTGGAACCCCACCCAGGAGGGAACAATACTAGACCTGGTACTCTCAAATGGAGAGAGGATCACAAATTTAGAAGTCAGTAGACATGTGGGAACAAGTGACCACTGCACAGTGTGCTTCACAATAAGCACAACCATGGAGACAAGCCATACAAAAACAAGGATACTGGACTTTAAAAGAGCCAACTTTGGCAAAATGGGTGAATACCTGAGGAATACACTAGCAAATGGCCAAAAAGGAGGGGTGGAAGAACAATGGAGACAAATCAAAACTGCCATCACAGAGGCAACAAGCCTTTGTGTGAAACAGATAAAGAAAACAAAGCGGAGTTAAAAACCACTATGGTTCTCAAAAGAGGTGGCAGAGAAGGTTAAGGAGAAAAAGGCTGCATTCAAAAAGCATAAGGAATCACAGAATGAGCACGACAGGGAACTGTACCAATTGAAGTAGAAAGAAGTGGGGAAGGCAGTCAGAATAGCAAAAGCCCAAACCAAGGGAAAAAATAGCCAATTCAGTTAAGAAGGGGATAAAACCTTTTATAGGTATATTAGGGAGCATAGAAAGGTTAAGGAAGGAATAGTGAAGATTAATAAGGGAGAGCGGAGGTGGGCAGAGGGAGACAGTGAAAAGGCAGAGATACTGAATGAATACTTTTGCTCAGTATTCACAAAAGAAGATAAGGAGGAGTTACCTAAACCAGACAATAGAAGCACTCTGGGTATGGGGGTTGACACCAGTCTATTTAAAGAAGAAAGAGTCCTGAAAGAACTCCTAAAACTCAAGGTGGACAAAGCAATGGGGCCTGACGGGATTCACCCCAGAAGCCTAAAAGAACTAAGGGAGGACCTAGTGACACCACTGACCACACTTTTTAACAAATCATGGGAGGATGGGGTGGTACCTGAGGACTGGAGAAGGGCAGGTGTGATTCCCCTTCACAAAAGTGGGAGCAAGGCAGAAGCAGGAAACTACAGACCTGTAAGTTTGACCTCAGTGGTAGGGAAAATGATGGAATCATTTCTGAAAGAAAGAATTGTTAGTACCTAGAGGCCAATGAGGCACAGGACCCAGCAGCATGGATTTACAGCAGGAAGTCATGTCGAGCTAATCTAATAGATTTCTTTGACTGGGTGACCAAAGTAATAGACTAGGGAGGAGCTGTGGATATGACCTACCTAGACTTTAGCAAGGCATTTGACACAGTCCCGCACAAAAGATTAATAATCAAGTTAGCCAGCCTGGTAGTGGGTCCCAGGGTGGTAGCCTGGGTAGCAAACTGGCTGTAAAACAGGACACAGAAGGTAATAGTGAATGGAACACACTCCGAAGAAAGGTGGGTCACTAGTGGAGTACCTCAGGGCTCAGTACTGGGTCCAGTCCTCTTTAACATCTTTATAGGTGACATTGCAGAGGGTCTGGAAGGAAAGGTATGCCTCTTTGCAGATGACACAAAGATCTATAACAGAGTTGATACACAAGGGGGGGTAGGAAGGATGAGAAGGGACTTGGCAAGGTTGGAGGAATGGTCAGACATATGGCAACTTAGATTCAGTGCAAAGAAGTGCAAAGTAATGACCTGGGAAACAAAAACCCAGGAGAAGAGTACACAGTAGTAGGGGAGGTACTAACAACAACAAAAATGGAAAGGGACCTGTGGGAAGTCATATCAGATGATCTGAAGGTTGGTAAGCAACGTGAGAAGTCAGTAAGGAGAGCCGGGGGGATACTGGGATGCACAGGAAGGGGCATCACAAGTAGAAAAAGGGAAGTGGTTATCCCTCTGTACAGACAGTTGGTGAGACCCCATCTGGAATACTGTGTGCAGTTTTGGAGACCTCATCTATGCAAGGACATAGACAGGCTGGAAGCAGTCCAGAGGAGGGCAACTAAAATGGTGCAGGGTCTGCAGCAGAAACCATATGAAGAGAGACTGAGAAAGCTCAATATGTATACTCCTGATGAAAGGAGGGACGGGGGGACATGATAGAAACGTTCAAGTACCTGAAGGGAATCAACAAAGTCCAGGAGGGTAGCATCTTTCAGAAAAAGAGACGTGTAAGAACAAGGGGGCACAATTTAAAGATAGAGGGGGGGATAGCTCAGGGGTAATGTGAGGAAATTTGTTTTCACGGAGAGAGTGGTGGATGCATGGAACCGCCTTTCTGGGGAGGTTGTTGGGTCTAAAACACTAGGGGAATTCAAACATGCATGGGGCAGACATAATGCAATTGTAGTGGGGGTGGCAGGAAGCAGGCTGTTGGTTAACTAGAATCTGCAGCTTTTCCAGTAGGTAGGGAAATGGGCAGACTGGGTGGGCCAAGTGGTCCTTATCTGCCATCAAAGTCTATGTTTCTGTGTTTCACTCAGCCTTTGGCCTTGTACTTTATTCACTCGAGAATCACATTATTGTCTTATGAGCCAACTAGAGCATTATCAATTGATAGTAATTTCTAGTACTGTTTCTCCAACTTGCTATAAAGAGAAGACTCAACTGAAATGACCCTGTTAAGAGCTAGAAATGCCAAATGCAGCAGACAGAAAAAACAGGTTACTCACCTGTAACAGTAGTTCTAGGAGTGGTATATGATGTTCATCCACACTTACTGGAAGTGTCCTTTCCCTTTAAAATGTGCTGGAAAATCTTCAAGCTGGCTCCTCCCACCCACCCGGGTGGTAACTCCCTCAGCTCTGCCCCATGACGCCAGATCTTGCCCGCTGGAAGCAGAGTGTATGCACCGAAGCTGGGGAGGTCGGGTGGGTCCGTGTGGATGAACATCATATACCACTCTTAGAACTACTGTTACAGGTGAGTAACCTGTTTTTGTAGGGATGTGGATATGATGTTCTATCCACACTTGTTCGCAGACTCCTAGCAGTTCTCCGGGAGAAGGAAGGCAAGGCGCACACCCTCTACTTAGGAAATAAGGATTGGAGAACTGAGGTCCCAAAACCAGCATCCCTGTGTGACGCTAGGTCAACGTGGTAATGGGAAATGAAGGTGTGTGCAGACTTCCAGGTAGCAGTCCTGCAGGTTTCCTGGACCGGGACGTACCTGGAAGCAGACACCGACACAGCAGTATGGCAGGTGGAATGAGCCCTCAACCCAACGGAAGGCTCCCTACCCACCAGCCTATTGCAGAGATCAGTGAAGAATGTGATCCACCTGCCAATAATTCATTTGACTGCAGATCTTCCAGGTGCGGCTTCAGCGTAGGTGACAAATAGCTGGCGAACCTCTCCCCGAACTCCAGCCATGCGCTTTGTAATATTTATTTATTAAAGTTTCGGATAACACCTTTGGGCAAACAGGGCTCTTTTTACAAAGGTTCCACATCATGGACTCCGGACAAGTTAAGACAAGACAGGCAAATTAATAACAGGTAAACATTACAGTATGGTTTCAGTACAAGAGCCGCCAAAGGCTTTCTCAAGGATCAAATGAGAAATTAAGTAAAGGATGCAACTGAACACAACACCAGTCATTGTACACAGTATGCCTGGGGCAGTTACATGTGAGGTAGTGCTCTTACAAGTGCTAAAAGAGAAGCAGAGGTAGCTTAGGGTGTGGACTTAGTATCAGAATTCAAGCAAAGTTCCGGGGGGAGGAGGTAGAGGGGGTTAGGTGGTGAAGAAGGGGAAGGGAGCAAGGGATTAAGTTTAAGGTAGAGCGGGGGAGGTAATAGGATGGGTGGATGGGAAAAGAGAGGGAAATGGAGCAGGGAAAAAGGAGAGAGAGGAGAGAGAAATGAGAACTAGAAGGGGCAGGTAGATTTGGTGGGGAGGAGCACAAGGAGTGAAGGGAAGCAGAGAGAGGTGGAATGATAAAGGGGGGGCAAGGGAGTGGCTAGAAGTGGCTGGCAAAGGATATGGGAAAGACATATCAGGGAGTGAGAGGGGGGTGTGCGGAGAGTGCACCAAGTGCAGGGGAGGCCAGGACAGCAAGCAGAGTAATTTAAGTGAGGCAGTCGCAGTAGGCACTGGCCACCAAATGCTGTAGAAGTCTGACCTTATAGGAGCTGAGATTCAAAGTGTTGGTGATTTCCACTGGAAGGGAGCTGAACCAGTTAGAAGCCCTTACTTTGTAGGAGCGCTGTTCTTGTGTGGTCCGGCAGTGGGGAACAGAGAAAGCCAAGTTTCTGAACTCCTGGTTAGGCGAGTGGCAGAGTGGGGGGACAGAACAGACTGAAGCCCTGGAGGTAGGAGGCCCAGCAAAGTTTTCTTTGCAAGAATGTAGGTCTGATACTTTATTCCGCCAGACAGCTATAGCCAGTTTGCCTGTTCGTAGATATCACATGTGTGAGTCAAGCGGCTGAGGCAAGGAGCCAACATGCCTTGGCTAGGGCTATGCGCTGGAGGGCAGTGTCGGTAGCTGATCCATAAACTACAAGACCGCAGTCAATTAATGAGGTAACTGAGCTCTGGAGAGCAAGATTTAATGCTTCAGCCATCAAACAGTGCCTATGCCTATGGAGCAGTCATATGTGGGTATTCACAGCTTTAGCAATGTTATGAATATGAGTGGAGTACGACAGAGTGCAGTCCAGGGTCATACCCAGGTATCTGAACTGGGCAACCTGTTCCAGCACAGTGCCACCACTACCGTTGATTAGCAGTCGCTGGTGTTTGTTGTGGGTACCATGGAACAGCACTGATTTGGTTTTTGAATAATTTAGGATGAGCTTGTGAGACCTGAACCAGGTTCCAACTTCTGCAAAACTTCGTTGCAGTTGCAGCTGAAGGAGAGAGGGGTCAGAGTGGCTCGTGAAAATGACTGCATCATCTGCATATAAGAGAATTCTGTCATGGCATGAGGCAGGGAGTTCGTTCGCGAAGGTGCTAAAGAGTAAGGGGCCAAGGATAGAACCTTGGGAATGCCCGACCAGACTGGAAGGGAGGTTGAGATGGATTCTCCAATTCTGACCTGCTGGGAGCAGTCACTAAGGTAGCTTTGAAACCAGTGAGTGGCATCTGGTGAAAGTCCTAGATATGACAGTTGTCCGGTCAGCAGGGAGTGGCTGACGGTATCAAATGCCTTTGTCAGGTCAATAAAAGCGGCACCAACCAAGTGGTTGTGATCAAGTGTCTGGCGGATGTAGGAGGTGAAGTCAAGGAGTGCAGTAGTGGTGCTGTGCCCTTTTCAAAAAACATGTTGCTGGGGACATTGGAGATCATATTTTTCCATACAGTCAACAAGTTGATCAGCAACTGTCCGTTTCAAGGCCTTGGAGAGTGGAGGTAGGATGAAGATAGGTCTGTAGTTGCTTGCTAGAGTCTTGTCACCACTTTTGTGGATAGGGGTCACCACAGTGGACTTCCATTTACGTGGGAACTGTGAGAGCATAAGAAAGCCGTTAAGAATTTTATTAAGGGGTGGCAAGACTTCATCAATGGTGAGGGCGATGAGTTTCAAATCGAGGAAGTCTCCACTGCACCTAGCCTTCCCGAGTACTTTGAATAGGTGTTTTCTGGCCAGCCCTTCTGAGAGTGCCTTAAAATAAAATGGGGTGGGGGCTGCTGAGTTGGATGTGGGATGTCAGAACATGTTGCAGCAGGTGTTGGATCAAAGAAGTTAGGTGGGAGCACATGACTAAAGTCTGAAAAAGCAGTGTTGAACACATTGGCTATGGTAACTTTATCTAAGGTGATAGTACCATCGATGTTGAGCATTGCGGGTGTAACTTTGAGGGTTTTCCGAGTTAACTCAGACAGGTTGCACCAGAACTTCCTCCCATCCTCAGAGGTGTTTGCAAGGGCATTCCTATAGTAATTGGCTTTTATCTGGCGAATAGCTCTGGTGCAGGTGTTCCACGCCTGCGTGTCAGCTACGGTGCTAGTTGCCTTAGCGCAGTAGCAGAGCTGGTCACGGGATTTTATCAGTTCAAGGAGGTTGAGGGTCACCCACGGGTTTATAGTGCCCCTAATCTTGCGTTTCTTGAAAGGAGTATGAGCATTACAAGTTGAGTTAATGGTAGTAATAAAGTATTAAAGGCGGAGTCCACGTCCTGGGCAGCGTCAACTGGAGACCAGTCAAGTGACCTTAGATGAGTTTTAAAGGACCTAGGCGACCAGGTAGTAATATTCTGCTGACAATTAATTGGGGGGTTGTTAAATTTGTTAGACCAGTGGGATACTACAGGAGACTGATCACTTATAAAGTCCAGGAGTACTTCAGTTTTAGAGATGTATTCAGGTTGATTGGTAAGAATCCAGTTCAGAAGACAGAAGGTCCCCATCCTGTAGTTTATCCTGGTGGGTGACTGGACCATTTGTGCAAGGTTGGCAGCCGGCATGGCGTCCTTATAGTTGTTCACACAGGGGGCCAACCAATTGACATTAAAGTCCCCAAGCATAACTTCTGTGCTTCGACTTAAGAAGTTAATACAGTCAAGGAGGATGGGAAGACCCTGATTAGTCAGTTTTTGTGGAATACAGACTGAGGCAATGGTCAGTACCTTATTGTGAGAGCCATGCAGCACCCTGGTGGCTAGAATCTGAGTATCATTCCCAGAGCTAGGCAGGGTCAGTACGTAGCCCATGAGTGACTCTTTTAGGTAAAGAGCACAGCCCCCACCTTTCTTAGTAATCCTGTCTTGCCTGAAGACTGTGTAACTGGGAATGGCAATAGCGGAGTCAGGGATCTTTGGGATCAGCCACGTCTCAAGGACAGATAGTGTGTCGGGGTTGTG
Organism: Neoceratodus forsteri; assembly: GCA_016271365.2. Taxonomy (NCBI): domain Eukaryota; kingdom Metazoa; phylum Chordata; order Ceratodontiformes; family Ceratodontidae; genus Neoceratodus; species Neoceratodus forsteri. The sequence goes on from CM057453.1 coordinate 1,402,019,660, forward strand.
TTGAGAGATCCAGGCAGTTAGGATACGGAGTTCGGAAGGAGGCTGCAGATATTTATGCTAGACATGGATAGAGTAGCAGAGCTGTTGAACCTCTTTGATGCCAGCTATGGTGGTCCAGAGTGGGGTGAATATTTCCTGAGATAAGCAGCAACAACAGTATTAGGCGTTTGAGAAAAGCTTTTAGGTATTTCCCGTGATGTAACTCTGTCCTCTCTTATGACGTTTTTTTCCTATTTTGGTGTAGAGTGGAGGATAAAAAATATCGTTGGGCTAAGGAACAAAGAGTCAATCCTAGAGAGTTGGAGGAGCACACAGAGGTTGTGTAGTCCAGGAGAGGGTTCCCTGTTAAGATTCAAGTCGATGTTGCTTGTGTAGGTCCCATAAACTGACAGTGGACATTTATTATTCCAGGGTGTGGACAAGCAGGGTTGATGCTCTCCTTAGGAGCCAGTGAAAGATAGAAGAACCAGAAAGGAGAGCAGGCCCAGTAGATTAGCAGGCAGAATTATGGGTCTACCAGGCGTTGAAAATAGGCAAGCTTCTGAGAGCAAGGGTGGCTCTTTAAGAGTAGAAGAGAAAACAGAAAAGAGAGCCAATGGAAGGGGAAAGTGTTGTCTGTAGGCGGCACTTAGGTGTATTTAATAGAGGTCGAGGCCGGGGAGGGTTGGTGGAATAAAACAGTAGTAATTAATATACACCTGAAGAAGAAGCACAATACACTTGGGTACAGGGAGAAAAAGAGAACAAGCATGCAGGCTTGCGGCTGGACCAAACAGGATAGCTCTGGCCTGAAGTGCAGCCAATCGGGAACTGCCAAGCAGGAGAGCACCTAAAAATTACAACTGCGGTAATTCAGGACCATACCTTCCAGCGGGGCTCCTCCAGTGTGTCGGCAGCAGTAGCAGAGGTGGGCAGCGGCGTTTCAGGAGAACCGCACAGCCTCAGAGAATTCAAAGCCCGATCAGGGGCTTAGGAGCTGTGGGAAGAGAGAGGGAGAAAGACTGGATTAATAGTACGGGGGGTGGCGAAAGAAGGCTTTGACAGTGAAGAAACAGCAGGGGTTAGACACGGCAGGAGAAACAAAAGGGCTGTTTGATCGGGGGGCTGGGTTCAAGGCTAAACAAAAGGATACTCTAAGACAGGGACTGGGTGGTCAGGCGCTGACCATTGTAGGGGTGGGGGCGGAGAATGCAAGGCCAAGGAGAAAATGGCAGGTAGAGCTAGAGGAAAATGAGTATGTAGAGATTACGTGCAAAACAGGTAGGGGGCATGGAAATTAAGGGAGGGTAGCAGCAGAGAAGGAAAGAATTACAGGGGGTTAGCTAAGGTGGCCAAAGCAGTGTAAATTCAGGACCAGTTTTTCAACATACAGAGGCTCAGTTGACATGCAGTCTAATGCAAAAACAGTTCCAATAAAAAAATTGTTTAAAACCAAATACTTAATGGCAATCACAGTAAAAATTACACATTTGACCGAAATAGTAATAATTAATATACAGCTGAAGAAAGCGCACATTACACTTGGGTACAGGGAGAAAGAGAGAACGAGTGCTCGCCTCAGGTCCAGAGTATGGAGCCTGTGCTCGGCCTCCGAGGTGTGACTGGTGAAGTACACCGGGAAATTAATCACCTGGTTAAGGTGAAACTCCAACACAACCTTCAAGAGGAACTTCAGGTTGGGGTGCAGGACAACCCTGTCCCTCTGGAAGACCAGGTAAGGAGATTCCACCGAAAGCGCCTGGAGCCCACTGATCCTTCTGGCTGACATGATAGCCACCAAGAAGGCGGTCTTCCACGACAGGTGAGAGAGATCAGACCTGTGCATCAATTCGAATGGCTTGCCCATGAGCTTTGCCACAACCAGCAACAAGCCCCACGGTGGTGGTAGTTCACGCACCAGAGGGGAAATGTGGTCAAAGCCTTTGAAAAAGCACCCGACCACCTTCTCCTGTGCCAATGACTGTTGACCAGCCCATGCCCAGTAAGCAGACATGGCTGACAGGTAAACCTTAAGTGTCCTCGACCAAAGGCCCGACTGAGAGAGGAACAAAAGGTAATCAAGGATGCTAGCCACTAGACAGGACAAAGGGTCCAACCCCTTGCCCTGACACCAAATGGAGAATCTCTTCCATTTAAAGGCATAGCACTTCCTGGTCGACTCCTTCCTAGATGCCTGCACAACGATGAAGACATCTTCAGAAAGACCCAAGGGCTGGAACTCTAACCGCTCAGGAACCAGGCCATCAGGTGCAGGGATTGAAGGTCCAGGTGGAGTACCTTCCCCTGACTGATGAAAAGCAGGTCCGGACATAGGGGAAGACGCCTCAGGAGCCTGCTGCTGAGGCTGGGGAGATCAGGGCACCAGAAATGACATGGCCAGTCTGGAGCCACCAGAATCACATGTGCCTTGTCCCTCCTGGCCTTTAGAAGCAGCTTGTGGATGAAGTGAAGGGAAGGCATGAGAGTCCCAGGTCCAGGGCCTCGAGAAGGCATCCTCCTACAGCGTTCCCTGAGGAGGGGGCCGGGCACAAAACAGCCTCAGCTTTGCATTCTCCCTGGAGGTGAACAGGTCCACCTGAGAGGTGCCCCACTCAAAGAACAGACTGTGAACTACCTCTTGGTGGAGAGACCACTCGTGAGATGCCTCACCCACCCGGCTGAGGGTGTCCGCCAGTTGACTGGAGGCTCCTGCCACAAGGATGGCCAGGAGACCTGCCTCCAGACTGCGTACAACAGTCCAGCCATGGAGAGCTTCCTTGCACAAAGGCAGGAACTGTATTCCGCCCTGCTTGTTGAGGTAGTACATGGTTGTGGTGTTGTCCATCTGGATTTGGATCACTTGATCCCAAATGTGTGGAGCTAATGCAGTCAGCGCCAGCCGAACTGCTCAGAGCACCAGCAGGCTGATGTTGCATCAGGATTCTTCGGGGTTCCAGAGCTTAGGGACTATGTTCCCCCCGGTGGGCACCACAGCCCGTGAGAGAGGAATCGATCATCAGGATGACCATCGGCTCTGGACGGACAAACAGGATCCTTTCCTGCAGATGCGCTGGGACCAGCCACCACTGGACGGCATCCCACATCCGCTGGGTTACCACGACCGGCTGGTCAAAGTGCCCCTTGCACCGAGACCACTGGCTGGCCAGCTCCCACTTCAGGGAGCGCATCCTCCAGCGGGCCCAATGGACCACACTGGTACAGGCCACCATGTAGCCCAGCAGGCGCAGGAAGTCCCAGGCAGGACGCAATTTCCCAACCCAAAATGATCAGGCAAAGGAGAACACAGCCTCCACCCTGTCCTCCAGGAGCCAGGTTCTGGCTCTGAAAGAGTCGAGCTCCGCCCCGATGAAGCTGATCACCTGCAAGGGTACGAGTTCCGACTTGGCCTCGTTGACCAGGAGGCCACATTTGACGTAAGTCTGGAGGGCCAGGTCCCTGGACCACTCCACCTCCTGTCTGGAGACCTGCTATCAGCCAGTCATCCAGGTAAGGATAAACCCAGACCCCCTCAGCGCCTCATGTAAGCTGCCACCACTGCGATGCACTTGGTAAAGACCCTGGGGGCCAAGAAGAGGCCGAAGGGCATGGCCTGAAACTCGTAGAGGGCTCCCTTGGCTCGAAAGCGGAGGAACCTTCTATGAGTCAGATGGATCAAGACATGAAAGAACGCGTCCTGAAGATTCAGGGAGCAAAATCAAATGTTTTGCTCTAGAAATGGTATAATCTGAGACACAGTTACCATTCTGAAGGTGCGCAACCTGAGGAATTTGTTCAGGTCATGCAGATTTAGAATGGGGCACCAGTCCCCCCCCATCCACTCTGGCACCAAGAAGTACCTGGAGACAAACCCTGGGTGTTTCGGAGGATCTGCGACAGGAACCATAACCTCCTTGTGGAGGAGCTGGGCTATGTCATCTCTGAGAGCTGACAGCATGTCTGCGAAAGCGAAGCCCTCCCGTGGGGCACGGGCTCGACAATGAGGGTACTGCTCGAACTCTAGAGGCAGACCCAGACCCAACACTTCTAGAACTCACCTGCAGTGATGACGGCAGACCACGCAGAAAGGAAGTGACAGAGCCAACTCCCCATGGGAGGACCCAGGGGAGGTGTGACAGGCATGGGGAGGCACCCCTCATCTCGTCACTGGGCAGGCTTGGAGGAGGGCCCGGCTGAGGGGCCACTGGAGCCTCTCTCCCTCCTGGCTTATGGACAGCTGAGGCCACTGACTTGGGCCAAACTCACCAAGCCTGAGCCTGCTGGCCAGCCGGTTGCTGGGCTGGCTTGGCCGCAGGAGTGGAGGTGGACCAAAAGAGCTTCCGTTTCTGACACTGCTTGGAGTCCTTGGGGTCCTTCTCGGCAGATGTCACAGAGTCCAAGGTGGCACTGGACTTCTTGATGCGTGTGAGGTGACCCTCGACCTCAGGCCCATACAGGTCGGTGCCCAGAAAAGGGACATCTGCCAGCTTGCGCTGAGTGTCCTCCGTGAAGGTCGAGATCCTCAGCCAAGCCCTGTGACGCATGGCCACTGAGGTCGCCACAGAGCGGGCACAGGAGTCCCCAATGTCCATGGAAGTCTGGAGCTGTTGCTTGGCCACAGCCCAGGCCCTGATCTCAGACCTGTTTGACCATGATCTGAAGGTCCGCAGGCAGATGAGGAAGCACCCCATCTAAGTTGCTCAGCAGGGCATGGGAGAAGTGGACCATGAGGAAGGCCTAGCTCGCCTGGCGGAAGCCAAGCAAGGAGGCAACATAGATCTTTTTAGCTGTGTGGTCCAACTTCTTGGACTCCTTATCAGGAGGTTTGTCAACATCCCCGGTGTTGCCGGAGCGCTGGAACACAGAGTCGGCTACCAACCCCTTGACCAAGGAGTGCTCTGTGAATCCCAACAGGGATCCGGTGGGAACCGCATACTTGCAGGCCATATGGGCAGAAGGCGCAGGGCATGAAGCAGGGCGCTGCCAGAGCTCGGCCGAGAATGGCTTCTGCCACTGGGAAAGCCTCAGTCGGAGAGTCTCCCCGGTCGAGGATCTCGGTCAACGGGTAACGAGCCTGTTTCTAGACGGGCTCCATCTCCATACCTGTCAACTCAGAGATCAAACAGAGGAGGTCCATAAAAGACGATGGACCTTCATCCAGGGAGATCCCCACAGACTCCATGTCTACCAGACAGGAGTGAGGGGTGGAACCCTTGGACTCCGAAGAGTCGTCAAAGAGCGGTCAACCAGGAGTCCCCACTGACCCTCCACAGACGGTCTGGGGTGATGGTGACCAACAGCCGATGGGGAAGCCCCCTGGCCAGCCAAGACTCCTTAGTCAGAGCGCCGACCATTGGCTGTTTGGGTGGCAGTTCCACCACAATCGGTGGAGAAACTGAGTCGGGACCATCTTAATTTGCGGACACGGCATCGGCCTTTCGGGCGACAGCCACGTGATAGCTGACGTAGAAACCATGGTCGGTTTGGCACCAGCAAATTCCAACTGTTGCTTGAAGACTTTCCAGCACATTTTAAAGGGAATGGACACTGCCAATAAGTGTGGCTAGAACATCATATCCACGTCCCTAGAAATGTCAATATTTTCTTTATTTACTTGTTTAAATTTTTATCTCTGCAGTAGTTGTCTTGTTCCTTTTCCTAATTAGAAGATTTTTCTGATGGATAGTATTCAATGTTATACATTAAACTGCCCTCTCCTGGAAGCTGATATATCTAATGCCCTTTCCTTTCTCTTCTCACCTCATGAGCACTGTGACATTACTAGTGACCAATCTGTAACATCACTAGTGACCAATCTATCTGGCAGAAAGTGATGGACTCTTCTTTGTCAGTTGTGATGTCACAGTTAGTGAGGTCACAAACTGACTAGGTATGGAGGGGAAAAGAACCTGGTAGTTCAACCACTAGGTAGTACTCTTCCACATCACACCCTGTACTGTCACGTAGAAAAAACTTCTGATTAGCAAAAGGGAACAGGAAAAAGTACTTACAGTGCCCCAGATAAGTAACAACTTATTTTACTTGCCCAATTTTCGAAAACAGTCTTCAGAATTTTTTTAAAATAAGTACTAATACTCATCCCAGCATCTGGAAATGCTCCACACCACATAGAATAGTGCTTCGTAATACCGTTAGTAATTCAAAAGCAGAAGTTTTGTTTTTCCAGATTTAAAGCATCCGTATGCATCCAAATTTTGTTTTACTCACCGGATTTTAAAACCAGTGAGTAAATTAGTCCTACCTGCCAATATTATCTGGCGCACTGAATACTTCAAGTTAAATAAGTAATAGTTAGCCGACCCAGTGGTGTGGAGGGCTGAGACACTGAATGCCTCATCGCCTGCCTTGCCAGTGACCAGTATTTGGGAATAAACATGGGTTGCCAGGGGTCAGCAGGATGAAAGAGGATGGAGTGTCCCAGAGACTGCTCTCCTCTCCCGGGGAGTGGTGGCCAGCTGACTCTGTCCTCGACTGCCACCGGGTGGAGGCCCGGTGGTAGTGCAGACAATGAGGAACTTGAAGAGAGTCCAAGGTTCCACAGGGCATGCACGCCTCCATGTGCACGTCCTGACATGCAATCTCGGCTGGGGCGCAGGGAGAAAATGGAAGAAGGGACCCGAAGGCAAATCACTGCTCTGCGCACTTCCCCAGGCCCACGCTGCCACCCAGACCAGGGTTTTAAATAGCTGGTATAGCATAGCAAAACACTATGCAAATCAGGGGGTATTGCTAACCATTTCCAGAAATGTGTAGCAATAGACTGCTAACCATTTTTTGAGCAAGTCCGTGGCACAACAGACAAAATGAATAAAATCCATATATATTTTTTAAATTTTGCTAATCGTGATGCATTTTCACAGCTGATTAGCACCTTCATGCAGAGAACTGCTAATCAATTTTTTCAGCTTACTTAATACCCTGCAGACACCTGGAACAACTCTGGATTATGGACCGGGGTGGGGGGAGGACAGCCCTCCCTTTCCAACCCTGCACAGGAGAAAGCTGTTGGGGGTTAGCTCCAGGTAGGTCCTGGGGAGATAGATGCCAGGTAGGGGGAAGGTAGGGACAGATGCAGGGTCCCCAGTAGCGTAAAAAGCTATATTGAAAGGAAAAAAGTAATAGATGACTACTTTTAAACGTTAACATAAATTTCCTGGGCCGGCCCGGTGGCACTGAGGGTTGAGGTGCTGGAAAGCACACCCTGTGCCACACCGGCGACCTTGGGGTGCCGGGGATCGGCAGGGGAGGGAGAGGATCAACCGTCTGAAGGACTGCTCTCCTCTACCGGGGGAGGGAAGGGTTGACGTCCCACTCCTTGGCTGCCCTCTAGTGGACGCAGGGGGCAGCGCCAGAGGTCGGGAGACATGGAAGCGCGGTTATGTGACGTGCAAGTGTCTCCAAACATGCATGTTCACACCACGAGGGGGGGTGTATGGGGAGAAAATGGAAAAGAACAGAAAAACGTAATATAGAATTATATATATATATATATATATAAATTCCCTGTAGTTGATTAATGCTTTAATGTCTGTGCAGGGCAGGCAGTCTTGTTGTTAAAGCCAAAAATTCCAAAGGCCTGCCACCATTCCAAATGGCACCTTTCTGTTCAGTAATGGACACCACACAAGTTACTCAACTACCCAGATTTCAATCCAGCTGTTAAAATCCACTGAAATACTTCTTTGAATTCTGTACATCCCTCATTTTACAAAATGCAGACAGAGATGAGATGAAAAGTAAAGAACACAATACAAAGCTGTATGACACTGTAACTCAGCCAGGGAGGGTTGGTGACAGGTTCTGGTGTCACAGCCACAATAACTACTGCAATTCGGCCTGGGAACTTTCGTCCCAGGGGCACTGTATGCATACAAGCCAACCGAGGCTATGCAAACACCATAGGGAGGAGGGAGGATTGAAGAGAAAATTGAAGAAGCAAAGGAAAAAAATGGCGTACAAATGATGGCAGAAAGGCCAGAAAAGGGTATATCCCTGGGGCAGGGAAAGCAGTCAGAAACACCTAAATGTATAGGAACAAAAAGAGAGCAATACGTGCCGGTTTGCCTGGCTTACTTGCCTTGTCATGGTCTTTGCCTTCCTTCTTCTCTACAGCCATCCATCCAGGAAGTTTCCGCTGTTCCAAGCTCATCTTCAGTCAACTTACCAGGCACGCTTAAACACCCATCTGACAAGTAAACAGTTCAAAACTCAACGTTAAGTCAAAGAAAAAAAAAAGTATACGGTCACATTAATGAGCACAGCTTTCTAACCAAGTACACCATGCAAAAATCCCTAACTACTATAACTGCTACAGTTCTGCGTGGATAACAGAAGTCCAATATCTATCAAGCAATAATTAGTCTCAGGTGCTACTGTGGCACAACTGGTTTCAAAAGTTGATGAGGTTGCCAGCCCGCCGGCGCAGCGGTAGAGCTACCGCTTGCGACACCAGCGACCCGGGTTTGGGGGAGAAGGATTGATGGCCCGAAGGGCTGCTCTCCTTCTCCGGTTGAGGAGGGCTGCATTCCCACTGCTATACCACCACCTGGGTGACCACAGGTGGTGGTGCAATTGAGAATAGCAGAAGGGAGGGTTGGATGTCGGCTGAGGGTCTGAGCAAAGGCACATCTCAGCGTGCCTTTGTTTCTTGACCCTCCCTGCATGCTGACGTTTGCGGGACAAGACCAGAAAACAGGGAAAAATGCCCTATGCCGGCTACTGGAGATGGGCCTCGGCACCGACGACCAGAGGACTGGAGGAGCTCCGGCACTGTGTCCGCCTCATCTGAGGTAAGGAGGGGGGTTAGGGGGATCCTCCTCCCCCACCCAGGGGCAATCCGGCGCGTTAAAGGGTATATGGGGAGGAGGCAGGGGGAAGCAATATCCTCCACATCCCGGTCGGCAGGGCGCATTTGAGGACCCTGATGATAGGAGTCGACGTGTTGTCGGAGGGGGCATAAACAGATAGTTTAAAAAAAAAAATTGACAAGGTTGATGATCTAGGTTGCCCAATATACCCGAGATGCGAGAGGGCCATTTGGGGGACGAGCATCCCAGAATATATTCTGTTCCTACGTAGAGGACAGGTTGTGTTTCCCACTTCTCAAAAGCCACCTGGGTGACCACAGGTGGTGGTGTACCTAGGATTAAAAGCAGTGGAGGGCAGCATGCACTCTTGGTGGTGGAAGTAATTAGGAACAAGCATGTGCCAATGCCAAAAGTTTGTTAGCATGCTGCGACGACGCTGGTGTTGGGGGCGGGGGGGACTGGCAGAGCACCGTTCAGCAACAGCAGCACCGCCACCAAAGTCTGGTCATGGCAGCTGCTGTCCCCTGCTGTGTGACTTTAGAAAAAGTGCACAACTACTGCCCCAGCAACAATGGTCACATCACCACCTCACTCCCAGTCCCCTTAATAATGAAAAAAAATGTCATGACTGGGAAATGAAGGGGTTCACGCATTTATTTATTTAGTGATTTGGAAACAACCTTTGGGCATAGACTCTTTTACAAAGGTTCCACGTCATACAACAGTTAACAGACACAATACAGTACAGATATACAGTAATACATAAAGGAATTGGTTTACAAATAATAAACATAGTTTCAACGGTTGATCTTCAACGAGTGTTGGAGGGGGCAAAATACTGAGCAAAGTTCAGGAAGAGCCTCCCCCCTGGAGAAGGGGGAAGGTTAGGGGGTAGGAAGCAGCCCTGAGCTAGAGGCCTTGTCGACAGTACATTAGGTCAGGAGAGCTAGGAGGGCAGGTTGTGTATCAGGAGGGGCTGGTGGGCCACAGGAGAGGGGGAGATAGAGGAGAGAAGGGTGAGGGAGAACGGAGATGGGGGCTGGGATGACAAGGAGGAGAGACAGGGCAAGGTAAAGGAGAGCTGTAAACAGCCCCGGGCAAGTGGGGGCAACTCATGGAAGCTAGCCAGGGGGCATCCAGGTGGTGGTGTGTCAGGCATTCTAAAAACAAGCACACACAGTGCTGGAGGTAAGGTAGTGCTTGAGGTTGGATTTGAAGTTGGAGAGACTATGAATATTGTGAGCGACCTCAGGAATCTCACTGAGCCACAGAGGGGCTCTATAGGAGAAGGCATGTTGACCAAGTGTGGTTCGTCGAAATGGCACAGAGAGTGCCCCCAGCTTTCTGCCTCTGGTGCCATACACAGAGCCTGCCAGGGAGAAGATATCTGATATGCATGGGGGTGCCTTGCCCATTAGTGCCTTCTTGCCAAGAAGGCAGGTTTGGAACTTAATCCTGCTTCCTAGAGGCAGCCAGTTAGTCTGCTCATAGAGTAAGCAGGTGTGTGTAAGGCGATCAGCAGCTAGGGAGAGTCTGCATGCTCTACTAAAGGCTGTTTGTACGCTCTTTAGCACCATGTCCGTGGCTGCTCCATAAACTACCAGGCCGTAATCAATAGTTGATAATATGGAGCTAGTAACAGAGGCGGAGAGCAGCCGGTGTAAGGTATTTTCTGTGCCTACAGAGCACTCCAGCTTGGAATTAACTACCTTGACCACCAGATCTGTGTGTTGAACAAAGGACAGGATGTCATTGAGGGTGATCCTGATCCCCAAATACTTGAAGGAGTGCACTTGCTCAAGCGGTGCATGGGCTTTGTTGGAGATGGAGAGGGTGGGGAACCTTTTCTTGAGCTGTGAGTTGGATAGGAGCACGGTCTTGGTCTTTTTATAATTAAGCAATAGCTTGTGTTCACAGAACCAATCCTCAAGCCGACTGAAGGAGGACTGCAATTCAGACTGAAGAGACTCGATGCATGGGTTGCTGTTGAGAATGACCGCATCATCATTATATAGAATAATTCTGGTGTCACAGGCCTTAAGAAGATCATTTGGAAAAAGGCTGAAAAGCAAGGGTCCCAAAATCGACCCCTGGGGGACACCCAGCAAGACTTCTCTGGACCCCATCACGGTTTGACCAACTTTAACACGCTGAGACTTAAGAGGCAAGTAGTCCTGGAACCAATGTTTTCTTAGATTATGACCCTGAATTTTAATTCTAAATCCCTCTACTTTAAGGCCAACCTCCAGAATAACCTAAATTCCCCAGCCAAATTCTGGAAGGTGATGCACTCCTTTTTGACCCTCATGCCCAGTTCACTCCCTTGTATTCATGGTTAATGGTTCACATGCCTCTGACCTTCCTTCTGTAGCTGCTCACTCAATAAGTTTTTCTCTTCTTGTGCCCCTCCCATCTCAACCTTCCTCTCTGACCTACCTCTCCCTGGGGTTTTGCTTCCCACCTGTTACTACCCAGGAAACCCTGCTTGTCCTTTCCTCACTCAACCCGACTACATCTAGCCCTGATGGCCTGAACCCTAAACGTCTATCTCTCAACTCCTGCCATCACCTACCCCATTACTCACCTCCTCAACTTCTTCTCCCCCTCTGCTGTCCCTCAGCCATGGGAGACTGTCAAAGTTCTCCCCCTTCACAAAGTGGGAAACCCCTCCTCGACTGGCAACTTCCGTTCTAGTTCCCCTCCTCCCCTCTCTTGAAAAGCTGCATGAGAAACTTGTCTACTCCAGGCTTGCTGACTTCCTCCACTCTGATTTTCAGAAGCATCACTCCACCATCTCTTCCCAGCTATAGATCACCAACTCTGTCCTCACTTGGATGGATCAGGGGCACATCAAGGCGGCTATTCTCATCAATCTGGCCAAATCCTTTGATTCGGTGGCACATCCACTCCTCCTGGACAAGAAGAGCTCTGCAAGTCTCACGGCCCCCAAAGTTGACAGGTTCTGTTCCTACCTCTCAGGCCATCAGCAGTCGGTACAGGTAGGAGGCATCCTGTCACCTCCCCTATGAATTCAGGCTGGGGTCTCACAGGGCTCCATCCTGGGTGCAATCCTATTCTCCATTTTCCTGAATAACCTCCCCTCTGCCTGTGCAAACTCGCATATACACATGCATGCTGATGATACAGTTATCTACACATCAGGCCCCTCAACTGCAGCAATGGAAGGGTAGCTCCAGCAAGCCTTCTACAATGTCCTGCACAGGTTCCACCCCAACCAACTCTGGGTTGACGCTAAAACAAAAACAAACAAAAACAACCCAGCATCCATGATCTTTGGCACCAGCCAGAAAAACTGCCCATGCTCACATCCTCCCTGACTTCTCCACTCTGGATGGCACCTCTCTTGAAGCGGTTCCCTCCTTCAAGTATCTCGGTGTGTGGCTTAATAGTAGGATTGACTTCTCTTCCCACACTGATGCCATCCACTCCAAGATCCACCCAAACTCAATGCTTTGTACCGAAACAAAGACTGCCCATTTCCCCAGGTCCATTGGGAGCTGGGCACCAAAACGGTGCTCCCTGTCTTCAACTATATGGATCTCCCTATTCTCATGTAACCAGTCCCACTGGCACCTCTTTCATCTCCAAATACTGGTATGGGTCCCTACCCTCTTACCTAGCCTCACTCTTCTCACCCATTCCCTCTGCCTAATACTCCCACCGCTCCAGGGATCCTCACACCTTCTCCCTCCCCACCCCCACTCTTCTGCTGGGCAGTCAGCCTTCTCCTGTCACCTTCCCTCCTTCTGGAACCTCCTTCCCTCCTCTCTCCACCTCACCCATTCATCAGTTTCCCTAAGGCACCAGCTAAAACTCCAACCGGCCCCTCCTGTTCCTGTCTGCCTCCTACCCATCTCTCCCACCTTGGAGCCCTTTTCACCCTGTTGTTGGGACTCTTCCAGGGTTCAGTCATTGTCCCAACTACCACTGTGCCGTCATGTTTTAACCTGCTCTCAGTTTGGACTTCGGAGCTGCTCACAGCACCAACTTCTGGCACCTTGTATTATCTGCATTTGAACCATGTTGAATTGTACACTATTCGAACTTCATTTTGTATGGATTTACTACTGCTGTGTATGCTCCTTCACTGTATCACCCCCGCTCACACCTGGACTTTAGCCTCGGCTCACTGTGCCTTTCCCAGGTACCAATTTTCAAATAAATATTTTCAAGATGGTATGAATAAATGTTAAAAAATGTCACTCTTTGTCCATAACTTTGATGTATGTTTGTGATTTTGATACCAAATGTTCAACATATTTTTTATTGCACTCAATTTTATTTTCCCAGATTTTGACCCAAAATTGTCAACGCAGACTTTTTTTTTTCACTCCACCTCTTGAACATGATAGGTGTCATTTATGAAATCCTGTCCAAAACATCATTTTGAATCACAAACATGAAAAGACCTTTGGGGCAGGATTTGAAAAATGACACATGTCTCATTTATGTGGTGGGACAAAAAAGGGCAATGCTGAAAATTTGGAGTCATATCCAAAAATAACAGTTATGAGTGTCACAAAACGCACTCCACAGGTCAGGCCCTCTGTACCCACAGTGCCAAACTCAGAGTGCAATAGTGTGAACAGGTAACAGACACGGTAACCCTCCTGTCTGCTTTGGGTCCGAATCATCTTTAGCTTAGAGTTCTGGAGGGATTCAAACTGTGAACCTTATACTAGCATACCCAAATATACAGGCTCAGATAATATTCTCTTTGGGGGATGCAATATATCTTTCGCCTAAGGGCACCTAACCAGGTATCCAAAATGAACCCTTTTCAACTCTATAAGAGACCTAGGTATTTCTTACCTTATTATACAAGCTCAGTAACACAATCAAGCTTTTCAATAGCTGTCAGACTTAAATATAGGCAATTCACGTGCAAAAAGAAACTGAGAAGACACCCAGGCAGTATTTCAAAGAAAAGGTTATTTACTAAAATCTGATAAAAACAGGTCAAATTAAATACAGAACAATTTATCATAAATCTTACAATCATGTAAAGCAAAAAGGAAGTTACAGAACAAACACTCCTACCACAGATACTTAATTCTTTTTCTAAGCATTACCTTTTAAGTGCTGTTTAAGTTAGAGATCTTTCTGTCTCAGAGCCCAAGATTCATATGTCACATTTCCCAGATACAATGTTTCATTTCTAACTCTATCTGCCCCCACCTCCTCCTGATGAGGTCAGCTAGATCCTCCCTTAGATTTTAATTTCTAACATAGTTATCCCTGAGGATGAGAGTCATTACTTTGAGAAATCTGTAACTAGCCAGTTCCCAAATATGACAGTCTTTAACCAAACATTTCTCTTTGGTGTCCCTTCTCTTTATTTCCTGCTACTAGTGTGATCTGAGGGTTTTATGACTCTTCACACACCTACGGCTATGTGCTAAAATCAGAGGAACCAGCCCAATTACCTTTCTTCCTGTAATGTCATAAACTCATTTAGTTTCAACTTCAAAAGCCCAGGCAGGTCATAAAAGGTAATAAAATGCCCTCCTGTAAGGAAGTCTTAATTAAATGTTTCCCCTGGTCAGTTTAATGACATCCTGTGGTTTCAGCTACTGACCTTTAAGTGATAAGCCAAGAGGGGGTGTGGGTTATCAGGGGATTTACCACAGCTGGAGCGGTCTGCCCGAGGAGCAGCTAGTGGGTAAATCACTCTGCCAGCCGTGAGTAAATCCTGATAACCCACATCCTCAGAGTGGCTTATTGCGATTATACCAAGGTTCACTGTTTTTACTATAACAAAATGCAAATATTAAAGAGGTTGCTTTGTTTTTTTTTTAATTTTGTTATATTTATTCCTGTGCTGCAGATGATTAAATGGATAGTCTCATCAACAGCCATTGGCTATCAGAGGATTTACACCGGTAGTAAACTGCCAGTCTGATGATTTCACTGGCTGTTCACTTATGTCCATGGTATAATTAAAGGCCAGATTTCTCACATACTGTTGTTTCATACACAGACCATTTATTTATAATATAACTATCATACTATAACCATAAGCAAAGGGCAGAGCATCACAATGAGTAAGCACTAAAAAAATAAAAGTTGCTTCATAACTTTATTTTGTGACATTTTTACTTCAAATTTTCAAAACAGTCTTTTTATGATTCCCCCCTTCCCATGATCAATACAGGTGGAATTTTTAAAATCCTATATGAAAAGTGATTTTGCTGACAAACTGCGAAAACATAATGTGGAGGGGATTTCAAAAATTACACCTGCCTTGTTCATGAGGTAGGGCAAACAAAAAGCCTACATTGAAAATTTGGGGTCAAAATCAGGCAAAAGAGCAAAGTTATGATAAAGGTTAAAGACTTTCAACATTTCTTCATAATGCTGCTGCTGCTTCTGAGATTTTAACCCCAAAGTTTCAACATAGTCTTTTTATGACCCCTCCTTATGCTCAAGGCAGGTGAAATATTTTCAAATCCCATCAGAAACGTAATTTTGCAGAGATTGCAAAAACACAGTTTGGGAGGGATTTGAAAAATTTCACCTCCCTAGTTCAAGAGGTGGTGTCAAAAAAAGGTCATGTTCAAAATCTGGTAACTGGGCATAACTTGCTTTCAGTAACTTCTTGGTCACACTCCAGAGCAGCAGGACATTCGAGAAAGGCAGCGGTGAACCAGATACTGTAAGTGAGGGGGGTGTGTGTGTGTGAGATGGGCAATGCTGAAAGTGGGGTGGATCTGGGCCTGCAAAAGATATCAAAGGACCGTTTTTTTTTTGTTTGTTTTTTTAAAGGGAAAGAGAAAATTGTTTAACCAGGAGAGGCACACTAAGCCGGAGCTTGTTTCCAGGTGCGACCTGGGAGCACAAGGAAGTTAAGTGACTTGCTCAGGGTCACACAGTATGCAAGTGGGGGCTGTGGAATTCAAACCCAGGTCTCCAGGTTTGCAGCTTAGAGCCTTAAACCACTGTGCTATACTGCCTCCCTAAAACAGTTGCTCCCAACTCCAGGGCAGACAGTGGGTTCAGGAGAATAGAACAGCCGCAGGCAGCGGCACATGCGACAGTTGCTCTCGATTCCAGACCAGGCTGTGGGGTCAGAAAAAGAGAAGAATCAACAGCAGCAGCACAGGCAACAGTTGCTCCCGACCTCAGGGCAGGCAGCAGAGTCAAGAGAGCAGAAGAGCCCCCGATGGCAAAAACACAGAACTTCACAGCCGATAAAGACCGCTTGGCCCACCCAGTCTGCCCATGTTTCCCTACCTACATTATCACTGCAGACCCTACTTGATCTACAGCTCTCCCCCCCCTTTCCAGTCCATTACAGTTCCCTTCTGCCTATCCCATGCAGGTTGAGTGAGGAAAAGACTACTACTGTTTTTGGCCCCACCATCTCAATTGGAAGGCTATTCCAGGAATCCACTACTCTTTCTGTGAAGAAGTACCTCCTCACATCTCTCCTGAATCTACCCCCTCCAGCTCATAGCACATCCCCTTGTTCCGGATACTGAAAAATACTTCCCTCCTGTACCTTATTTACCCCCGTTAGGTATTTAAATGTCTAAATCATATCCTCCTCCCCCCCTCTCTTCCAGGGTGAACATACTGAGGTCCTTAAGTCTCTCCTCGTAGGGCTTTTGATACAGCCCCTGCATCTTTTTTTTTTTTTTTTTTTTTTTTTAATTTGTTTAGTCGTTTCTCCCCCATTTTTGCCCACCCTCACGTCCTTGGCGTCAGCGCGTGAGTCACACACTGCGGGATGCCCCACCCTACCAGTCCCCCATTACACGCCTGCGCTGCCACCGGACCTCCACCGGAGGCAGCAGGACTGTGGGAGGGCAACACCACCACCCCCCCCCGGGAGTGGAGAGCCGCCGTTAGACAACTGTATCCTGTCCCCCCCTCCCTCCTAGGCTGGCTCCCCAATGACCAGAGTCCGTTCCTGAACCCAGGTCGCCGGTGTGGCGCGAGATAAGGCATCTAGAGCCTCAGCCCTATGCGCCACCGGGCCAGGGCCGGCTAGATCATGCACCATTTCAGTTGTCTTCCTCTCAACCGCCTCCACTCTGTCTCTGTCCTTCCAGAGATGTGGTCTCCAGAACTGGACACAGTACTCTAGATGGGGTCTTATCAGCAATCTATCCTGAGGCAACACGTCTCTCTCTCTCTCTCTTCTTAAGGTGATAGACCTCTCCCTATGCACCACAGCATCCTACTAGCCCCCCCCACTGACTGCCTTGTTACACTGCCTGGCCACCTTTAGATCATCGGATATGATTAACCCCAGGTCTCTTCCATGCTTGGTAGTTGTTAATATCAAAAACCATGCACTCACCCGCATGGCACACCATGTGACATGGTTTCACCGAATAAAAAATGCTAAGGAAATCTCAACTTGCGTCCAGTGGTACACTTTAATTCACTGTGAAAGCAGCATAGTGCAGGAACAATGCCACAGGCTATGAACAAACCCCGTTTCATGCATGCACGCTTTGTCAAGGAGCTTTTTATTCGGTGAAGTTTTGTACTTGTTTCTGGCTACTCATATTGTCTGCACCCCAGTCCAGTACAGCCGCCCTTTTTGTTCTTTTCAATTGTCAATATCACTCCACTCATTTTATACTGCACCCCTGGGTTTCTGTGCCCTAAGTGCATTATTTTGTACTTTTCACACTGAAACCCAGCTGCCATACCCTTGACAGCTTCTCTAGTTCTCTCAGGTCTCTGCTCACCCCAAAGGTGTTTACACTATTGCAGATTTTGATGTCATCCACAAGAGGCAGACCTTCCCTCCAGCCCCTCTGCAATGTCACTCATTAAGACTTTAAAGAGGACCAGTCCCAGCAATGACCCCTGAGGCACCCTGCTGGTCACCCTCCCTTCCTCAGAGTGAACTCGGTATACTACCATCCTAACCAATTTCTTATCCAGTTTACCACCTCTGGACCCACTCCTAAACTACCCAGCTTGCTTTCTAGTCTCCTATGTGGAACGATGCTGAAAGTCTTGCTGAAGTCTAGGTAGGCCATGTCCACCGCTTCACCCTGTTCTAATTCCGTTGTCACCCAGTCAAAGAAATCTATAAGATTCACTTGACATGAGCCCCAAACCAATGCTGCCTCATTTCTTGTAACCCTCTGGATTCAAGATACTTCACACTCTTTTCCTTCAGTAGTGATTCCATTAGCTTCCCCACCACTGATGTCAGACTGACTCGCCAATAATTTCCAGCGTCCTCCCTGCTACTGCTTTTGTGAAGTGGGACTATATCTGCCCGCCTCCAGTCCTCAGAACTACACTTGTTTCCAGTGGGCTGTTAAACAGGACTGTCAGAGGTGCAGCCAGTCCCTCCCTGAGCTCCATCAATACCCCTGGACACATGCCGTCTGGCCCCACTGCTTTGTCACTTTCAGATCAGCAAGTCCTTTCTGGATTCTCTCCGTGGAAAACGGACTAGTGTAAACCTCCCTCTCTCAAAAACTTGTTACATTTTTGTGGCCCATCCACTTCTCCTTCCTCTGTGAACACTGAACAAAAATAAAATGCCATTTCCTGGTCCCCCTCTACACAGTCCCCTCCCCTTCCCCTTTTTAACCTTCCAGTCCCACACCTGGTCTTCCTCCTTTCACTTATATACCTAAAAAATGTCCTATCCCCTTTCACTACCTCCTGGGCAATTTTCTCTTCAGTTTGCACCTTTGTGCTCCTTACTGCTTTCCCTGCTTCCCTCTGTTTCTCCTGAAACACCTCCCCAGCCTCCTCCCTCTGCATCTCCTTATACCTTCTGAATGCTACCCTTTTAGCTATTACCATTCAGTCACCTCTTTCAAGAACCTCAGTGGTCTCTCTCTCCTCTTGCTTTTGCTCACTTGTTTGATGAAGAGGTTTGTTGCCTTTACGATGTTCCCTTTTAGGTTCACCCACTGTTCCTCCACGCCACTCATGCCAACACCCCCCCCCCCACACGTCATTCATCCATTTTTCTCAAGTTTGCCCTCCTGAAGCCCAGGACCCTAACCCTTGTGAGGTTTGATTCTGCAGCTGTCCTTGTACTGAACCACACTATATGGTAATCATTGGTCCCCAGGTGGCCTCATACCTTGACATCTGCAACACTGTCTCTGTTAGTGATTACCAGGTCTAGTACTGCTTCACCACTACTAGCTGCCCGTGGAACACCCCCTATAGAGAGTCCAGGATGTCCCTGCTTCTTGCTGAAGCCACTGCCAAGAGGCTCCAATCTATAGCACATCCAACAGGCTGAAGTCCTCCACCAGCAGCACCTCCCCTTTTTCTGCCATCTTGCCAATGGCATCCACCAGGACCTTATCTAATTCCTCTCCTATGCTCAAGGTTTGTAGATCACTCCAGTGGTAACAGCGGCTCCATTCCATATCTCCAGCGTGGCCCACAGTACCTCTGCCTCCTACTGTATTCCCCGTATCTCCCTTGCTTTTATGGTTTCTCTCACACAGAGCACCACACCCCCCTCCATTTCTTCCCACCCGGTCCTTCTTGAACAGAATATAGCCTGGTATTGTCATGTCCCAATCATGATCTTCAGTGCACCATGACTTGGCAATGACCACAATACCCAAGTTGGCCTCTAGGTCCGGAATCTTTTTTCCTCAGACTTCTAGTATTTGCACACATGGCCTTCCAGATTTTGAGTCCACGCTGCTTGTTACCCCCTTTTTTCCTTTTTGGCCTCCCTCCTTCCCCCTTTCTTTTCAATGCTTCCGCTCCCTTCCCCTACCACTCTGCTTTCTTCATTAATCTGCACCCTAGGGGATTCCTCTCCCCTCAGGTTCACCTTACTCTCTACTTCAGCATGTGGGAGGGTGGGCAGTTTCTAACTCCCCAATTCCTTCCACCACCACGCTCGACTAGTTTAAATATTCATCAAAGTAACATTTAAACCGTCCACTGAGGACTGCGGTTCTCCTCTCAGAGGGACTTATCTTCCCAGGTGGGTCCCCAGCCCCCAATGTAGCCAAACCCCTCCTCTCTGCACCATTCTTTTAGCCATGAGTTGAAGCTACTTGTGTGAAGATCTCTCTCCTCCCCCTTGCGGCAGACAGGCAGCATCTCAGCGAAAGCCACTGAGCACGCTACCCAAGACCCCCTACCCAGCTTCTTAAACTCCCCTGGGACTATCCAAGCCCACTCCCTAGCCAGGTCATTAGTTCCCAGGTGGAAAATGACATCCAGCTCTCCCTCTGGTCCTGCTGTCCTAGTGGTCCTCATATCTGCTTCCCATTCCTCCAGGCCGTGGAACCACGTGGGCACCTAACCTGCCTCTCCCCTTTCCTATTCCCAAATCTATCCCCCGCACAATCGAGCCCCCAACCTGAAGTTGCTGTCTCTTCCTCTGGGGTCCTCTACCACCCTTCTTGGGTCTCCACTATGGAGGACCCCCACATGATCCATGATCACTACCGTGGGTGCCTCCTCCCAGCAGTCCTGCCCCACCAGAATGCACAGAAATTATATTGTGGTACCAGTGGAGGAATGTGCCTGTCCCACCACCCTCACCCTTCCAGAGCCCACCATAGTCCAGCCATTCCTCTTCCCTGGCATCCTCAGAGATAACAGTGGCAGACTTGCTGGCCCCTGCACGGGAAAGAGGTCCCCCGAATCCTAGCCAACCAGGCCTGGAGTCTGGTGACCTCCTCTCTCAGCACAGAGAAGTGCATGCAGATGGAGCAGCACCTCACTCTTCAGCAGGTCTCTGTAAAAACCACCACCTGCAGCCACAGCACTGCACCACTCCCAGCATTTTCAACTTCTGGTCTCTCTTTGTTACCTAAAAATACTGCTGTACCCTTATCCCTGATAGGGCTTTTCTAGTTTTCTCTTTTTATGTTTGTTTCCATTTGTGCACCCCCGTGCCTTGTTTAAATCTCTTTATACTCCTACCCAAGACAGGGTGTTGCTCCTATCCCAGTTCTGACCTACCTTTTACCTTCCATCCTTTCAAGCAGTGACTCTTACACAGTAGTGAACAGGTGCATTACCTAAGTGGACCCGGTAGAGTCCCCTGCTCCTTGTATTCTCCTTCTGATCTCTGCCTACACCTAAGATGCCAGTTCCTGTTCCACTTCTCTGTTTCACTCACTCACTGGGACAAGAATGGCAGCAGATGCCAGAGTTGCTCCTGACCCTAGGGCAAGCAGCAGGGTCCGGAGAAGATAACAGCCGCTGACAGCAGCACACGCTACATTTGCTCCCAACTGCAGGGCAGGCAGCGAGGTCAGGAGAAGAGAAGAATCGCCAATGTCGGTACTTGCAACAGTTGCTTGCAACCCCAGGACAGGTATAGAGGATCAAGAAACAACCACTGGATGCTCGAGAGGACCCCCCCCCCCCCCCCCCAAACACTGGGGATTGGGCAAGTAGCACAGGAGGTGAGCATGCCTCTGTCACAGGGTGATGGTGGAGGAGGCATGGATGGTCGGGGGAAGGGGACAAGGAGCAGGCTCATAATAATGCCTGTGGTATACGCATAGGTCAGGAAGCACAGGCAAACCAGGAGAAGTTGTAAAACTTGCAAGTAGTGTTTTATTATCAATAACAATAAAATAAAAAAATAAAGATGTACAGGATAGCTCTTCACAAAGGCAGTACAAACAAAAATCCTTCCTCTGCATCCAATTTCTAAAATCTCAATCCCTCTCTCTCACCCCAAGCAAAACATTGCTCTCTTTATATGAGATGCCTTTGCCTGGCAGTTTAACCTCTGCATCCTGACTGTTAAGCTACAGCTCCTGTTTTTCACAAAATGTATCAGGATTTCGTCATCTCTCCTGAGGACAGCCTGAAGAGCACATCTAGTCTTTTATCAGGTGTAACAAAATAGAACATTCTGTCCCAGATCTGGTCTCCTGTTGACAGTTCTGTTAACAAGCTTGTAGAGGTCAAAATGCATCTCAAGGTCAACCCCTTTTATTACAGATTTTTTTTGTTTGTTTTGTTCGGCTCCTTCGCAGAGCCAACGGGTAACTCCAGCGATCCCTCGGAGGGGATCATTTCTCCGACCTGATCGTCCCCGCACGGCCTGGCCCCCTAATTCCCCTACAGATTGCCCCCCGCAGCGGGGCCAAGGAGAGGAGCACCAGCTTACCCCCCCACACACACACACCCGGAGCACAAATCCAGACGTCGGGAGTGGCCTTGCGGAGGACCGTGTCAGGTCATCATAGACCCAGTCTGCTCCCAGCATTTTCCATTTTCTCCCCGGACCCACGCACCATTCAATGGGTGGGGTAGCTGACCCCTGCCTTGGCAGAAGCAGCCATATGCCCTGGGCGTGAGTCCTCACCTCTACTGAGTGACACGCCAGTGCAGACACCCAGCCACCACTGGGTGTCAAGTCTACAGCACGCCACACTGTCCCCCCCTCCCCGCGAAGGAGAGCTGTCTATGGACACTCAATCCTTCCTCACCTCTGCCGACCTCCGAGCAACCCGAGTCCCATCCCAAGCCCCTTCCCGAACCCGGGTCAATGGCATGGTGCAAGGTGTGGCATCCAGCGCCTCAACCCTCAATGCCACTGGGCTGGCTGAGATTATTTTTATTTTTTTTTTACTTTTTTAAGAGACCCAAATAGCTTTCTGCAGTCATTTTAACAATATAATTACATACATTTGCAAACCAAGGGATCCCAGTTTCACATAAAGATTCACGTATATTTTTAACCACAGAGAAGCAATGGGAGACAGAAAGAATATAAGCAGCAAGTGAAGGAAGGGGAGATAACAGGTAGAAACTGTGGGACCATTGAAGTGCCCAATTCCTAAGTACCACAAGGAAAATTTGATTGCTCAATCAGACAGGCAAGAGACAGACATGTGGAAAACAGATCCTTGCTTTTAACTCTCTCTGCATAACAAATGAGACAGCGTCTCACCCAACCCTGTCACAATGCCACTCAGCTGGCTGCTGGGCAGTGTCTTGTAAATGAGAAAATGAAGCCACACTGTGAAAGGCACAGCAGCATCCTTTCAGCTGGACAATGTTTCTGCCCATCAGCCAGGCTGAATACAGTCATCATCAGCCCGCTCTTCACTGACCTGTCAGTCGCACGCCTCCTGCAGGCTCAGCGGCATCGACTGCCACACCTCCCTAGCCCCTACTCTCCAACTACTATACAATACGTTCGCTTTGCAGACGCATGCAAGCAAACAAAAAGGGAGCTTCTTGTAGGGTAGATGAAGTTCCGACCCCAGCCCTCGATTCCCAAACTCCTTCCTGACTCCAAAGGGCTAACTGAGCTTTTTTACTCCTGCAGGCTGGCTGGCTACAGAAACATTGGAAACTGCCAATAAAAGAATACCTGATGAAATATCCAGTCTGCCTTGTCAGGCGGTACATGCCCCCTAGGGCTTAGGTCAATGACCATCCTCCCTCCACCCAATTGACCTCCCCAGCTCCCTTAACCACCCTTTATGTCTGTCCCATAGACTCATGAATGCCTCAACTTTAGCACTGACCAGTTCCATGGGCAGTATATTCCACCCACCCACCCCAGTTCCAAGGGCAGTTCAATGAAAAAGTACTTCCTAATGTCCTTTATAAACCTCCCCCAATCAAATTTTCTCATATTCCCCTTGGTATTAATGTTGCCATTCTCTGTGAACAGCTTGCTTGTGCCTACTTTGTTCATACACCGCAAGTTTTTAAATGTTTCGATCATGTCCCCCCTCTTTTCTGGTCACCACTGAGTACATGTTGAGGTTCTCTATCTCTGCTCATACATTTGTCCCTTGCTGGTTTTGTATCATCTTGGTCATCCTCTTCTCCACTGTCTCCATTCAGTTTATGTCCTTCCTTAGGCGGGGAAGTACCAAACTGCACACAGTACTCAAGGTGCGGTCGCATCACAGTTCTGTACAGGGGCAAATGTACCTCTCTTCCGCTGATGCTGCTGAACCCCCTTCAGATGCATCCCAACATACTATTTGCCTTCCCAATGGTTTTGCTACACTGCACTGACAATTTGTTGTTGTTAAAAATCGCCTCTCCCAGATCCCTTTCCTCCTCAGTCACAGTAAATAACAGTTATCCACTTAGTGAAATGACAGATCTTCAAGAGAATCTCTCATCAGGTCACACCTTTAGAACTATACCCAAATCAGTGCTAGAACCCCACAGAAACTTTTACAAGCAGTCAGCCAGGAGCCGCCCACAGCGACATTACACATCAGCATCTAAATAAACCTGGGCAGCCCCTCCTCTCCTTAGTTCCCCACCGGAGATCATGCTTGGAGGACTTCCCTGTAGAGAACCAGAAGAGAAACTAGCACTCTGCATACGAGGCAGACGGAGGGCTGAAAAGGCAAAAAGACATGCATCACTGTTGGAAAACTAGTGTTGCGAAACCAAAGGAGGGTGGGACAGCATGGCCAGATGACAGGGATTATCAAAGATCTACCGTTACGTTAAGTACATAACTGTTCTGTCTTCTTCAAGGATCTCTCTTTCACCAGGCCTCATCTTTGGAATGAGTCCCAAGCAGTACCAAAAACAAACAATACAGGTGAACGGAGCAGACACATATGCCAAGTAAGGGTCTTTTAAAGCTAGCGAGGCCAAACCCAGCTAGGCAAATAAAAACAATGCCCAGACTGTAATGTTTGGTGAAGGTGCAGACAGTGCACCATGTGGCAGTTGCACAAATCTCTGCAGTGGATACAAACTGAAAACAGACAATAGAGGCGGCCATTCCACTGTGGAATGACCACGAAACACACCAGGAAGTTTCTTACCATACTTCCTGTAACACAGGTAATATAAGGTGCTAGCCATTTGTACAAGTACTGTCTAGAAACTGAAGCGCCCTTTTTCCTAGGGGTGAATGAAACAAAAAGACTGTGAAGGCGTTCTGCAGTCCTCGGTGCAGTGCATATGGTATCCAAGAATTTTAAGCAGATCTAAAGTATGGAGCAATGCTCCCCTGGATTGGCATGCTCTGGAGAATACACTGGAAGCTGGACAGTGTAACTTAAAGTGAACTCAGCCACCACGTTCAGTAAGAACTTAGGATTAGTAGCCAAGAAATGAAGTGTGAACCACAACTCACAGCTAGCTCAAAAAACATCAATCAAATCTTTATTTATCCAGGCGATCAAAGGCACCAAAGTCAGTTTCTCCAAAACAAAACCCAGACCACAAACCTGGACTGGAGATCTAATGGGAGGTTTTATGTGTAAACTACTTTTTAAACATGTATGGACTACCTCTAACTGGGCAACTGTATGTCCATCCACAAGTATGGGAAAGGCTGATATAGCATCCAGGTGCACTTTAAGTGAGGAATACTGCAAGCCAGAGTCTGATAAGTATAATAAATAGTCCAGCACTGCATTAACCATACATTTAAATAGGGCCAAGTCATGTGAAGTGGCCCACAAAGTAAACCGCATCCACCACAGAGGGCAGGTATGTCTAATGGAAGCTTCTCTGGCAGCCACCAAAAATATCAGCCACTTTAGATGATACCCCAAAACAAGCTATGGCTATATCTTCAGAAGCCATGCAGGCAGATAAGGAACTTCAGTTCCGATGGGCCTTTCCAGTTGTTATACGGGAAACAGGTTAAGGCCTTGCAATCTCTTTGACAATCCCTAAGTATCCAGCAACATGATATGTTCAATATTTTCAGGTAAGGGCATTTATCTCCTCCTGGCTCAGCTGCAGCTCACAATTAGACTTGAAGGATCCATTAATTAGCATCACCATATCAGCTATCATGGAGGGGGACCCCATGCAACACCTGGTCTTATATTTATACTCTACACTTACCCAACCCCAGCACCACCCTCAACTCCAAGAATGGGACAAGTGGAATGGTGAGATGTCCACCCCTTTTCCCCAGAACAATGGGCTTATAGCCTGTACTAACTCATGTTGAGTTTCACCCTCTGAGCAATGGCGGGAATTTATTTGGAAACAAGTTGTCTGCTTTTTTCTCACCCCAGTACAGCAGATCCATTACTGCAAGACCCCTAATGCATCATGCTGGAAACAGTGTGGAGAAAAACGGGCACAGCACAGGGGTGGAAATTAGCATACCCAGCCTGTTCCCAGTGCAAGTAGGAACAGGCTGGTACATGTAGTTTTGTTTCTGGCTTGCACTGTAGTGCATGTAGCATTTCCAGTCTTTTGGCTGCAATACAGAGAGCCGCCACAAGGGGCACAGTAGCAAGATTACAAGGGAGGCTGAAACTTTTTTTTTTAAATGACATGGCGTCATGCGTGTGCGCCTCGCGTGCCAGTGTGAGGAATCGGGAGGAAACATTACGGGAGTGAGCAGTGGCGTCTGGAGAGAGCCGTCGGAGTCGTCCCAAACTAACAGCAGCTGAAGAAGTGTCCACAAAGAAGGTGGCGGGACATGGCGTTGCTGGCGGACATCTACTCTATTCACAGGAGGCAGGCAGTCGGTATGAATATTCATCTCCTGGGCTGCAACAGTGATTGGCTTAAGGGGCTGGGGGTGGGTACTGGGCTGCAGTGATGCCTATGGGGATGAGTGTTGTGCAGAAGAGGCAGCGATCGGGGTGGTCGGTTACAGAGCTCAAGGCAGGTCCTAGTTGCTGTTGGCATAGCTCATACAATGTTAACCTTATTGTACCATGTGTGACTCTTTCTGTCACCCTCGTGGTACAGTAAGGTTTACACAGGCATGCGCATCAATTCTAGCTATGCAGTTTTGTGGAGAGTTTGACAAGAACAGTCGCTGAGCTGGAAGCTCCGTGACCAAATTGAATCTTTTTTCTCTCGTGCAAAAACGAATATTTTAGCAGTACCTAGGCAGGAATACAGTGTTTAACAGCTAAAGGTTGTAATTCAATAACAAGAAAAGCCTTTTTGACAACTGGAAATTAATAAGTGGCAAAAACAAGCAAACAAAGTAAATTGGGGCTTCACCCCACCCCCAAGCAAGGGGATTTCCTTGTGTATTTTTTGTGCTGCATCAGAGGGAGTGGAGTGGGACCACTTCTATATTAAAAAAAAAAGTTGCGGTTTACTTTTTATACAGTTTTAAGGAAAAGAGGAGTGAACTGTCTGAAGATGAGCAATTTGTGGTTTAATTTTTACCACAACCTTGTCACATTTTGATCAGGGGCATAGCTGCAAGGGTGCAGGGGTTGCAGTGACACCCAGGCCCATGAGGTTTGAGGTGCCCAAATCATAAGTTTCATGCTTATTCAGAACTAAGGAGGGGCCCTGTAACATCGCCTTGCACCCAGGCCCTCTGGGAATTTGCTACGCTACTGATTTTGATCCCTATTCCCTGACCTCATTGTATGAATGTGGAAAAAAAAAAAAACAATACTTGGCGTTTCAGACAACTGCTTTGCTTTTGTTTGAGGGGCAGTCTGTGAATAAGCTCATTTTATATAGTGTACCTTAGCAGGAGCTGCAGCAGTCTGTGTGTAAAAACACATAATCCTTCACGGTGTGGAGACAGTGTGGGCCAGTCAGTCCCTATTATACCTAACACTTGACAAAAGCACTGTTATCTCCAGTCCAATACCAGTTGTGTTGTGAGTGGGGGGGGAGCTACAAAATCATTAAACATAATATCAGAGTGGGTGCTGTGCTATAAACAAAGCATTTTAAGCAAAGGCAGTGTGGGATATGCAGCATTTGCGATGCAGCCCAGGCAAAGGGCAGATGCTGGATTCTTTTCAATCTAATATAAAGTAAGGGACAAAAAGGACTTAATTGTCTGCTTGTTAAGCAATTACATGGGCTTCCCACAACCAGTCCACAAGTTGCCACATTCTGAATTGATTCCCCATCCTCACTCATTTATTTTTGTGTGAAAAAAAATACTTTGGAGCTTCAGACAACTGCTTTGCTTTTGTCTGAGGGGCAGACTGTGAAAAAGCTAATTTTATTTAATTAGCAGGAGGAGCTGTAGCAGAGTGTGGGTCAGTCAGTCCCGACCCAACACTTCACAAAAGCACTGTGGTCTCCAGTCCAATGACAACTGTGTGTCTAAATGAGTGAGGAGGAAACGCCTTAAAATCATTAAATAAATAAAATACCAGTGAGTGAGTGTGTGTGTGTGTGTACTACAAAACCATTTAAGCAAAGGCAGTGAGATTTGCTACAGGCCTCCAGCCCAGCCCAGGCAAAGGGCAGTTTTTTTCAATCTAATATAAAAAGGGTCAATCAAAGGACTTAACTGTCTGTTTAGAAATTACTGTGGGTTTACCACAACCTAGTTAGGCGTGCCACATTCCGATTGCCCACTCATTCATTTTGGGTGTGAAAAAAAATCCCTTGGTCTTACAGACAACTGCTTTTCTTTTTTGTTGGGGGCACTTTGTAAGAAGCTCATATTATATATATGTGTGTGTGTGTACACACATTTTAATATACCTGTATCTCCTACTAGTCCTAACCTATATTTGTGTGTGTGACTGAGTGACGTCGTAATCTAAGCATAATATCTCCGCTGTAGCAGTACCAATTAATATACTTGTACTACACAGAAACTTAGATTTTGAGGGCAGATTTGGACAGCCAGGCTTACCTAGTCTATCTAACTCTATACGCGTACTACAATAGTACTACTACTACTACTGTCGTAACTTTAAAAAAAAAAAAGCTTAAAACACAGAATTTGACAGTAGTTGGCAGATAATCACCACCTGGGGCTGTGCTTGCCCTGGTTCACCTACCTATCTAGTCTGCCCATTTGTGTGTGACTGTGTGAGCAAGCTTTGTTCACATTTAGTTTATTATACAACATAATATACTTTTGTCACAGTGGTAATTCAAGGAGAATTACATTAATTTTACAGTTAGCAGCTACATACAGCCTCTTCTTCAGTAATACTTCAGTCTTCAAAGAAAATAATCATCCAGTACAGCCAAATTCCTCAGAAAAAGTATAAAAAAAAACAAGTGTTAGTAATCATATTCTAGGGGAATGTATTGATAGGGTATAATATATGTGAAGTAGAGAACTTTACAGAAACACCTGATCGTGGTTCAATTTTTGTATTTTATTATGAATGTTAATAGGAGTATAGTGTTAATACCTTTTGGAGAAACAATTTATAAATGTGTGAACATTATAATTTTGTGAAGGAATTGCTATGGATAAAATGGTTGAAAGTAGAATGTTTAATGCTTTTTGCGTCTGACTTCTGTTAACAGTGGCTGTAAGGAGGAGTCAAACCTGAAACCTAGTGTTGTTCTGTAAGAAGATAGAGACCTATGAATTGATATTTTGAAACGTAAGGACATTTCTGACACTTGATTGGTATTTATTTGAAAGGTTTTTAGTTCATAACCATAAGTTTTGTCATATAAAATGTTTATAAATTTATTGTATTATTACTCTTTAGAATATGACCAGTTTCCTGAAGAAGGGTACTACCCGAAACGCTGATATTTATCTGGAAGAGATTTGAATAAAATATTTAGAGTCGAATTCAAGATTTCTTGTTTTTTTTGGGGTGAGCGGGCCTTATTTATCCAGTATTACTTTTTTAATACTTTTGTCTGTAACATCTGACAAAAGTTAAGGGAAAAAAAACATTTTTCCCCTTGAACTAACCACTGACCGAGTGTACTGTCAAAATACAGTGTAACCAGCTGCCAACCCAGAGCGGCTCGCCCACCGCCCCATCCAGGCAGACCACAGACTAGTGTGAGTAATTGTGTGTCTGTGTGAATACACTCCGACAAGTTCTGAACTGAAATACAGTGCCCCTCTCTCCCCCCCCCCCCTCATTTTGGAGTTCAGGCAGTTACCAGCTTTAGTGTGATAAATAAATCCCTAACTGGTTTCAGCAGCCTTGCCTTGCAGACCAACTTGGTCTTGGCCTAAGGAATTTAACCCAAGTTTCTTGAGTTACCGTAATCGCAGATTACTGAACTGAATTTATTTGAATACCCTCACTCACCTACTTGCTTTGAGGGATCCATCTTGTTAGCAAATTAGGTGTTTTAAAAAAAAAAAAAAATTACACAGACACTTTTCTGACTCGCACCAGAGTACTTTATTGACATTTGTGTTACATAAGAAGGTAAAGGCAAGCTCATTGCATTAGATGACCATGCCACCCAAGAAAGTTTTACCCAAACCAGTTAATACTCTTTTTCACTACATGTTCAGCAAAACAAGCTGCAGCTGTTACTGTAGCTGATCATGTTCAGATGCAGTCTTCTGTGTCACAGTCTGGCAGTAGTGGCAGCAGCCAGCCTGAAGTCTCTCAGACTGATACCAGTCACGCAGCAGCCATTCCCAGTACTAGTAGTACCTCTTCTGACATGAATGTGTCAGTAACGGAATCTAACTCCTCTGATTCTGAACCTGCATGCATAATCAGACTAGTCCTGCCTTCTTCTCAGATTCCTCCTACCTAGCCCTATTTATGACTGTACCCATGTCCAACAGTACACCTCAAGCTCAGTGCCTCCTCTGCCTCCTACTGCGTCAACTGATGAAGAACCACCCTTTAAAAAGAAAAAAAAACATATAAATTTGTGGACTCTTGGAAACAGAATCGTAAATGGCTTAAATACGACAACGAACTGAACATCATGAAATGTGAATGGTATGAACTGTTTGATAAATCAGGGAAAAATAATTCTTTCAGGGATGGGTGTTAATCTTTTAGAAAAGCAAACGTTGAATTTCATGACTCATCAGATTTACATGAAGCATCCAGAAAAGCATTTTTTGCCCACAGTATAACCCTGCAGAGCAGCCATTAATAAAGATTGTCCAAAAGATGAAAGAAAAAGAATTTGAGCAAATGAGGGTTCTTTTTAGAACAACTTTTTTTCTTGCTAAAAAAGCACGACCGTTTACTGATCTAAAAGATGAAATAAACTTATTACGATCAAATTGGGTGTCAGTCAGTGAAACTTACTGTAATGACAAACAAGCAAGAGTATTCACAGAATATATTTACAGAGATAAAGTGGAAGCTCTAATATCATTGGTGAAGTCTCAAGATTTCTTTTCTATTCTGTCAGGTGGCTCAACAGACAAAAGTATTACTGAAGAGGCGGTAGTGTATGTCCGCATCTTGGAAAAGGGCATCCCTGTCACTAAATTTGTGGCACTTATACTTTCTGCATCTGCCTTGTCTACAGGTTTAACATTAACTTTAAAACATACAATGGAAAATGATCTCCAAACACAAGACTGGAAAAATAAATTAGTGGCTTGCTGCTTTGATGGGGCATCAGTCATGATGGGCAGTAAAACTGGAGTAGCCACAAGACTGAAGGAGGAGGCAAAACTTTTAAAAGTTGTGCACTGCTGTGCACACAGACTTGAGTTGGTCACTAAATATGTGATAAAGGGGACACCACTGTGCTCCACAGTAGAGGATTTGCTATCCTTACTGCATGGCTTCTATAAGCACTCTACCTTAAACTGAACTGGCTTACAGGCTGCGGAGGATGGCACTGGGCATCCGGGTATTGTGTCCGGTAAATACTGGAGGAACAAGGTGGCTGCCACACCACCAGCGTGCTGCGAAAGTGTTGCAGACAAATTATCCAGCAATTGTTACACACCTGGAGGATGTGTCAGTAAATGGCACAGGGGATAACAGAGAAAAGGCCACTGCAGTCCTGAAAACAGATAAAATCGCCGAGGATATTGTTCTTCATCAATTTCTTAGAATTCTACATAGCAGTCATGTCCAGACTAACGCTAACATTCCAGCAAAATAACTTAACAGTAGACTCAGTGCAAGCTAAAGTTCTTTCATGACAAAACTAAAATCTCTCAGATTCAGAGACTATTGATTGCCTTCACACAGGAATCAGTCTTGTGGCTGGTAAGCTGCATTACAAAGGTATGGAGATTGGTTCTTCCAGTTCAGCAAGACGTAGTAGATCAGATCCTGACGAGGATGCAAACACTGCGAAGAGCAGCATTGTGGCTGTTGTGCAGAAAGTGTTGGCTGCCACTCTAAATCAAATGGAGAACTATTTCTCTTAATTTGTTAATGACCATGTCATTACTGAAATGGGAATTTTCAACCTGTCTAACTGGCCTAACTCTGATTCCTGGCAGGGTATGGAGACACAGAAGTCAAGTCATTATTTTCTCACTACAGTGACATTCTGGAACCAAAGGGGTACAATGCTGTTTCAGCAGTCTTGCAGTGGTCAGAACTGAAAGCATATGTCCAGACCCTTAATGTAGCTTACCATCCACCTTTAGATTCCACTACTATGTGGGCTAGAGTTCTTTCAGAAGAAAGGGAGGACTTTAAAGACATTCTTTCACTGCTGAAAATATTTCTTTTCATTTCATCTTGTACTGCAGAATGTGAAAGGGGTTTCTCGTTAATGTCACGGATAAAACATGACTGGAGGGCAAACTTGAGACCAGAAACTGTGTCAGCTTTAATGGCAATTAGTCTGAGCAGTAACACAGTGTCCACATACTCACCAGATAATGCCATAACTAGGTGGTGGTCAGCAGGAAAGAGAACACAGAGACCTCAAACAGCACCTTATGGTGCCAGAAAAGATGAAAAGGCCTGGGAAAGTGATGAAGACACTGATATGCTGTAGAATAGTATTGCATTCATTTTCATATGTAACGATTCCTGAATCAGTTATCTTTTTTCAATTTTTAACATTCTGATAACTGGTGCAAGTAATCTGACTGTGGTGCATGTAACTTTTGCCGACACATGCACCTTGGTGCAGGTAGCGGAAAAAGTTAATTTCTATCCCTGGCACAACATCACCATATTTTGGGGGGCCTATCCCTGTTTGTCCCTCTTTTTAAACTCAGTGAAGAGTGCTTTTTTTTCTATTTTTTTCTCCCGTGGGGGCTGGCAGGCAAGGCTTTGGCTCCTTCTCCGAGAGCTCAGATCCACCCTACTCAGGGCATCATGTAGCCTGCCAGTATCCACCATTTTTCCATGTTCCCCATTGCTGGGGCGCACATATCAGTGTATGCACGTGGAAGCGCGCACATGCTGCAGACATACCATAGCACCTTCCCTTCACTGGCACACTCATTCCCGCACTACCCTCAGACCTCCACCTGGGGGCAGTCATTCGCCAGGAACACCAAGCCTCCCACCCTGGGAAAGGACAGCAGTCCTCCATACACTCAATCCTCTCCCATCCCGGCCAACGCTCAGCAATCCAAGTTCGCCACCTAACATGTGTCCCCAGCGTGGAAGAAGGTAAGGCACAGATGCCTCAGCCCTCCATGCCACTGGGCTGGCTCGTTGGAGAGTGCTCGAACTGATTTGTGACCCCCATTTGCAGCTATGTGAACACATACTTAATTACGATACTCCCAACAGGGTTGAAAGATGTGGCTGCTAGGTACCTTTTAGGTATTCTTATTTTAATGGTGAAGAAATGTATAACCAAACACTGTCTCACAAAAACTATGCCCACTACAGATGAATGGATCACATTGTTCAGTTCAGTTTACCAAATGGAAATTTTGACTGATACCATTCAACAAGAAGAAGAAAAAGGGAGAGACAAATGGTCTCGCTGGTTTATATATGTTATGGCCAGGGATCCCACTTTTGTCCCTTGATTAGGTTTAGTTCCTGTCCCTCACTTTAGATGCTCGGGCCCGCACAATGATTTTATTTATATTATTCTATGTAAAAAACTCTATTAATGCACGATTAGGGTTCCAGTATCAAAAGTTGGGAAATGAGATCTTTATTTTATTGAAACATTTGGTAACCGGGAAAGGCACACTGAGCCAATGTTCTTTTCCAGGTGCGACCCGGGGGAAGGGAACAGATGAACAATACAGAAGAGTAAATAGTTCAAGAAAATCAAAGACAAATACAACACTTACATAATAAATAGAGTACAATATTTCCACCAGTATTTACACAGAGTAACAAATCGAAGGGTTCATGTCATACAGCAGCGGTTGCAAAGTATAAATGGAGTACATCAATTCCAGAGTTTATGCAAGGTGCACTATGTACAGCAGACTGGAGAGAAGATAAAACACAATTAGACAATACCTTAGTTGCTATGCAACCCAACTCTAAGACCCCACCCCCACCCTGCATGCAGGAACAGGTGTGAAGGGTGTGCCTTGGGACTGCGAACACTAATGCTCACTCCATTCCAAGTGTAAATAAGCTAAGATGGGTATGGAATAAAAGAACAGGAGGAGCATTAGGGTTCGTAACCCCAAGACACACCCCTCACACCTGTTCCTGCATGCAGGGTGGAGGTAGGGTCTTACGGTTGGAAGCCAAGGGTGGCGGGTGGGGTCTTAGGGTTGGGAACCCTAAGATCTCATTTCTCAACTTTTGACGTTGGAACTCTAATGGTGCATTAATTTTTTTCCATAAAATGTCCTTACTTTTTGAGAAAGTATAACTATAGCCTTAGTTGGTTATGGGAGCATAGGGCCCTCCATCTATCCAGAAGTTAAGAGATAGTAATGAACCCTCATTTCCCTGTGGGAGCACAGGGCCCTTTGGGCCCTGCACTGCCATCAGTCCATGATGTTATATGTCCTTGAGGGCCTTGTGCTCCCATGCATGCATATTATAAGTGTCCCTCATTTACTTGTAGCAAAGCAGTACAGATGTCACGTTGTGAATGAATGGCACAGTATCACAATCACCGTAGCCGCATTAAAATTTTCCCCTGCAGCTGCAAACAAGGTCTGGAAACATGCAAAACAGCTTAGCACACCTAAAGGTGTAGATAGATAGTTAAAACTTTATTTTTTTTAACAGTACAAAACTTTAGGTCCAAAAGGACCTATCTTCAAAGTTGCCCTGTGTACATGCAGGCATTCAATCAAACAGTACACTTATATCATACATACTTCAACACATTATAGAACATACAGCAGTTATCAACCTTAAGACAAGACAAAGTTGATATTGTCAATAGCAAATACAGTCTTCATGGTAGATCGTGTCAATCTTTGATTTGAAGGTAGTTAACCTGTGCAAATTTCTTATTGATGGAGAAATTTTCATCCCACAGTACCGCAGCAGAAAACTGAAGAGTCATTTGACCAAATCTAGTTCTAATTTTAGGGATTTTTAAACCCCTATGGACCACTTCCCTCAATTGGTATCGTTGTTCATCACCATTTTGTTGAATAGATAGGTTTCCTCTGATCAGACCCTCCTTAACTTTAAATAAAAATATGACATACTGTTTTTTCAAATGAGCAAACTGTCCCATTTCAATTTTTTATGCATAACACAACGATGGGTCTGGAAGGGGCATCTCAGTACAAATCTGGCCAACCAGTTATATGATGTTTTAAGCCTGACCAGGAGTTTAGTCCCAGCAAAGCTATAAACTATATTGTCATACTTAAGCCATAAACTATACTGTCATACTCTAGGACTGGAAGAATTAGTTGTGTTGCTATTATATTTAGCATTTGGTATGCTATAAGTGATGCTAATCTTCTTAGTGCACTTATCCACTGTATTTACTTTTGTTTTGTTATATAATCTATATGATTTTCAAAACTCAATGAACTACCTATGATAACTCCTAAATATTTATATTGATTTGTATTAACATTTGGCCATTTCTAGAAGCAATATCCAAATTTTGTGGTGTTTGATTTTTGCTTTTCTTATTTTGAAAGTGCACTACCTGCATTTTCTTTTACCACTCAATACTAGTTTTGATTCGTTCAGCCAGTCCTGGAGTATGTCAAAGTCAGCTTGAAGCTTTTTTGCCATCTAATCTTGAGTTTTTATGGACACAAACACCACAGTGTTGTCTACGTAAAGCCTTGTGTGCGTGCTTTGAATATTCTCTGGCAGCTCGTTTACATGAACTAAAAATAATAGTGGCCCCAGAACTGCTGCTCCCTGTGGCACACCTCTAATCAGGTGATCCAAGCCCGACAGTTGGTGTCTATTTCTACCTGTTGTGTTCTTTGCCCCAAGTAAGATTTAAACCAATTTAATGGACTAAGGGCCATTCCACTCCTTTCCAATTTCTCAAAGAGGATGTGATGCTCCACCAAATCAAAGGCTTTGGACAAATTGACGAACAATGCACGCGTGGACTCCCCGGCATCAATGACACTTGCCACTTTGTCCACGAGGTCCACGTATACTAGTGTACTAAGCTGTGAGTTGCAGCAAGTCCGTATTTCAAAGTGTTTTTGAGATATAGCTGCCGAAAGGGACTGACCATTATAATGTTATCCAATGGGAAATTAGTAAACTTCAAAGTCTTGTAACTATTGAACAGATTACATTTTTCTCACCAAACCAGGAAAAGGCACATCTGTGGGGCAAGCCCTGTGTAACCTGAAAATTTCAGCCCATAATCGTTTCTTTGCAATGAAGTGACAAAGAAACACACACATAAAAAAGTACTGTCGTAAACTGTAGCAAACACCAGGGCCTTGTGTGAAATACTGTCGCAATTTGTTGCAAACCCCCCTGGATTTCGCTAAATAGTGCCACAATTTCCAGCAATAACTCAGGATTTTCACAGAAATACTTTAGCAAATTGCAGAAAATGCCATAATTTGCAACAGCAAAAATGGCACAATTAAAATAAACACATTTCTCAACATTTTGGGGACAAAGTAACCACAAAATCAGATTGCTAGGGCCCCGATTAGATAAGTGTTGGTGTTTACCAACTGGCAGTCTTTTTTAAGCTTTACGTTTTTCTGTGTCGCTAACTGAAAACAAGATGGCAGAATCTCAACACTACATTCCTCATATGCGAAAGCAAAAACTGCTTTTGCGGCAGCAAAACAGTACTTTCACATGGCACATCTAATTTTTCCCATAAGAAATAATGAGAAACTTGAAACTTTTATAACTCTTGAATAGATTAATATTTTTTCACCAAACCTCATATATTCTAAAAATTTCAGACCAAACCCCCAAACCATTTCTGAGAAACGGCTTCACAAAGGAATTGCATAGAAATAGTAATTATTTTTTAACAGGATGCAGAAGGTAATAGTAAACGGAGTCCACTCCGAAGAAAGGGGGGTTACTAGAGGGGTACCACAGGGTTCAGTACTGGGACCTGTCCTCTTTAATGTCTTTAAGGTGACGTTGTAGAGGGGCTGGAAGGAAAAGTATGCCCCTTTGCAGACTACACAAAGATCTGCAACAGGGTTGATATGGGGGTGGAAAGGATGAGAAGGGACTTGCAAGGTTAGAGAAATGGCCAAAAGTATGGCAGCTTAGATTCAATGCAAAGAAGTGCAAAGTAATGCAACTGGGAAACAAAAACCCAGGGGAACAGTACACAATGGGGGGGGGGGGGAGAGATACTAACAACAAAAATGGAAAGGGACCTGTGGGTAGTCGTATCAGGCGACTTAAATGTAGGCAAGCAATGTGAGAAAGCAGTAAGGAGGGCTGGGGGGAATACTGGGATATATAGACACAGGCATCACCAGTAGAAAACAGAAAGTTGTTATCCCTCTTTACAGACAGTTGCTGAGACCCCATCTAAAGTACTGCGAGCAGTTCTGGAGACACCATCTCCACAATGACATAGACAGGATGGAGGCAGTCCAGAGGAGGGCAACTAAAATGGTAAAGAGTCTGCACCAGAAGTCATATGAAGAGAGTATGAAGAGAGACTAAAGGAGCGTAATATGTATACCCTTAAGGAAAGGAGAGAGAGAAGGGGGACATGACAGAAACTTTCAAGTACCGCAAGGGAATCAAAGTCCAAGACCGTAGAATCCTTCAGAAAAAGAGATGTGCAAGAACAAGGGGGCACAATTTGAAGATAGAGGGGGGCAGCTCAGGGGCAATATGAGGAAGTATTTTTTTCACAGGGAGGGTGGTGGACGCATGGAACAGCCTTCCTGAGGAGGTAGTGGGGTCAAAAACAGTGGGGGAATTCAAGAATGCATGGGACAGACAAGACAATTCTAGTGGGGGGGTAGGAGGAAGTATGCTGTTGGTTAACGAGGATCTGCAGCTTATCCAATAGGTAGGGAACTGGGCAGACTGGATGTGCCAAGCGGTCCTTATTTGCCGTCAAAGTCTATGTTTCTATTCCGCATCTCTGCTCCCGCACATCTGACCAGAATGAAACTTACCACATTAAGAGATCTTTGGTCTCCAACGACGCCTGCAAAATTTCTTGTGAATCAGCTGAACAGCTGCAAAGTTATTAAAGTGCAAAATTTTGGGTTTAACATAGAAGGGACCATTGAACCCTAATACAGGGGCACTATTGTGCCCTCATAATAAGATTTTATGTTTCCTCTTGTATTTGATTCTAGTGTGTAACCACTCAACTAGATATTTTATGTCCCTCTGAGATGTATTGCGTTTCTCTATACATGCACTGTATTGTGTCTGGTTGGAACATCAGGTCTGAGTGGATCAGGGATCCCTGTTCCTGTGACAACAGACCTTTGCACAGAGGCAGGGGTACTGAGGATTTCACTGCCGGTTGCTGCAGTAGGGGATATCATATCTGCCACGACCACAGAGGAACCACAAGCACCTCTCTTTCCAGGAGAGGGACAGTGTGTCTTGACAGAAAACTCCAGGCCCTAGAGTGAGCGGGCAAAGACCCACCAGTTTTGCGTTGAGTGAGGATGCAAGGAAAGTCCAACTCTGGAAGACCCCATCTTGCGAAGGGGTCCTCACCACCTAGGTTAGCCGTTCCTACTTGAGTGCACTGGACTGTGACCCGAGCCTGTCTACCAAGACATGTTGGACGCCTGGAACAGGCAGGGCTGATGGTGGCAGACAATGGTCCAAAGCCTAATACCAACATCTCATTGCTGTCCTGCACAGGAAGGAGACCCCTCAGTTGTTGATGTAAGGTGTCATACTAACGCTGTCCCATCTGTACTAACAAAGGACTTGGAGAGAAGTGCTCCTGAAATGCATGGAGGCCGTATAGGACTAACTTCATCCAGAACATTTGTATGCGAATTGTGCTTCACCTGGGTCCAAGTTTTATGTGTCTGGAAAGGCCCCAGGTAGGTTCCCCACCCAGATCCTGAGGCATCCTTAGTGAGAATCTGATTTGGGGCAGGAATGAGAAGTGGGATGCCCTTTAGCAGATTGCTGTGTTCCCTCGATCATGTCAGTGCGTTGTGTACAGGAGGTGCAATTGGCACCATTGGGTCAAGGGATTCCAATGGATGCTCAAAGTCCATAATGGTCACTGCCCCTGTGGCGATGAAGGATGAGGTGCTGTCACAGTGCCTTATTTCGCGCCACGCTGGCAACACAGGTTCAAATGAGCCTGGGTTGCTGGGGGCTGGCCATGTTGGGGGGTGCCATCTCCCTCAACATCACAGAGTGCAGCCCATCTGGCTCTAGAGATTAAGTGACTTTCAGGGGCTCATGCTTCCTGAGCACCCTTTCAGCAGCAATCAATTTCATACTCAGCTCCCCCGGTGTTAACTTCCCCTCAGGCAGTCATCCCTCCTCAACTTTTGTACATAAGTAACTGTTCAGTGTTTCTGCCTTACCCTTGTCTTCCTCCACCCACCATTCACCCTGTCTCAGCTCAACTATTCCTTCCTTCATTTGTCACATTTCATAAATGTAGCAAAAGAAGGCCTGATCACTCCCCTTACCTCACTCTGCTATCCTCAGTTCCATTTCTGCCTTAGCCTTTCTCACCAATCTGTTAGCCTTGCTCAGTTTTTCTAGGTATTCTTCCATGTAATTGAGTAACTCTGTGATCATGCGATGAGCTCCCCACCATGTTGCTCCATCATCTTAATGCGCCGCTCATCTGCTGGAAAACTGAAGTGCTCTTGCACTTAAGTCTCGCAGCATCAATGCCACACAGCTGAACAGAGGTTAATGTAAGTGCAAAAGTAACTCTGATGGAAAGTAAAGTGGAAATGACGGACGCAAAACACAAAACTCTGTCAGATTCTGTTTCAAAATCACAGACAGCTATAACTGGTATTAAAGAAAATAAGCTGCTCCAAGCCAGAATAGAGCATCTGGAGAATGGGCTTGCGATAACCGCTGACTGAAGTCCCCAAATAGGATTTTTGAGGATTCTGAAGCACAGAAATAAAAAGCAGTGCTTCAGCACTGACCTTGCATACTGAAAGGTTTGCACCAATACCCTTGGCAGAATTGGTACTCAAAACTTACAATTGGTTAAAATACAACTTTTTCTGGGGCAGAGTATACTTAAAAAAAAAAAAAAAAAAAAAAAAAAAGATTATGGCTTATGAGGTTATTTAAATATATCCTAGTTATACATTTGATGTTGTGTGGTGATATTCACCCAAATCCTGGACCAGCATCAGCAGCTGCATTCGAAGGGGATACTTACAATAACGAGGAATTTAATGTGGTACATTTCAATACAAGAAGAATTCATAAGAAATTTGACCTCATTAAAGACAGGGTGGGGGATACCAGTCCGAATCATTGTAGTCACAGAAACCTGGCTGAATCATAGAATCACTGATGCATCAGTAGAATTAGAGCATTATCAAATGTTTTGAAAAGATAGGAGCAAGAAGGGGGGGCAGAATATTAATTTATATACATTTAAAGTTAGAAACTTCAGAGCTTGATAATAAAATAATGGAGGGAGGCTTGGAAGTACTCTCCATTGCTATCAAGTTACCATACACAAAACCCTTTTTGACTGCAGGTGCTTACAAACCACCAGAAGTGAACAATAATGTTTTTAATGCATTGCAAGATTTTTGTATGAAATTCAGGGACACACATGAATTACTCCCAATGGGTGATTTTAATATAAATTGGATGCAAACAGATCCCACAATTAGCCTGAGTTTCTGTGAAAGCAAAGGTACATCACAATGAACGATACAGCCTGGATTCAGAACTTACAGAATAACTCAAAACATAGGTACAAGTTAAAATAACAAGAAAAACATTTTATTGGGGAGAGATAAGCAGCCACAAAGTACCTTGTCAGTAGTTCAGAGGGATGGGGATAGCTGTCAGTGGGGAGAAGAAAGGAGGTCAGAGAGAGGTAGGTACTACGGTGGAGGTGAAGAGTGGGGCAAGAAGGGCGATAAGGTATAGGGAGAAAGGGGGGTGAGGGGAGGCTGAGCGGAGAAGATGTGCTAGAGTAAATGGTGGGGCACGAGGGGCATGGTCAGGCTGCTTGCATTAGCAGTGACTGTTAGGGAAACCACAGGACTGGGAGTTGGGGAGGTAGTGTGGTGGGGGTGGAAAGAGCATGACGTGAACTGACTGCTGAGCCAAGTCATGAGAAGGGAGAGGGAGGGTGACCTGAGGCCTGCCTAGTGCTTGCTGGGGGAGGGTAGGCAGCTGTGGCAAGACTTGGCAGGTGCACCTTAGGAGTGTTATTGGTGCTGCTTGAGGCCAGTTTTGAATTGGGCCAGACAACTGGTGGCCAAGAGGTGCTCAGATAGTTCATTCATCCACAGGGGGCTCAGGTAGGCAAATGCACGTTGCCCAAGAGAGGTGCGACAGAAGGGGCTAGCCAAGACCCCTCTAGTCCTCCCCTGGTGACCTGTAATGAGTTGGCCACCTTGATCAAATTGCCTACACAAGGCGGTGTTTTACCCAATACAGCTTTCTTCCCTAGGATGCAAGTCTGGAATTTGACCCTGTTTCTTAATGACAGCCAATCTGCGTGTTCGTACAGGGTACAGGTGTGCGTGCCACGCTCAGCATCGAGGGTGAGTCTGCAAGCTTTGTTGAGCGCAGCCTGAACACTCTTGAGCACTGTATCCATTGCCGCCCCATAGACCACTAGTCCATAGTAGATATGATGGAGCTGTGAACTGAGAGGCGGAGGGCGCCCAGAGAGAGGTATTGCCTGTGCCTGTACAGGACACCAATCTTGGTACTGACTGTCTTGACCAGAGAGTCAATATGGTGCCAGCTAGACTGAATACTAAAACCTCAGAAAATTCCACTACTTTGGACCTTATCTTTACAAATTGCCTTAATGCCTATTCCAAAAGTGGGGTCCTTGCAGATGCCCTTTCTAATCACCAAGTTATGCATGGCTACAAGTAAAACTACAAAGGTACAGAAACAGACTTCATTTATTAATTGGAGAAGCCTCAAAGGTTTTGACTATGTTGGGTTTATGTTGGAAGTAGAGAGTATGCAACGGG
This sequence comes from Neoceratodus forsteri, assembly GCA_016271365.2. NCBI lineage: Eukaryota > Metazoa > Chordata > Ceratodontiformes > Ceratodontidae > Neoceratodus > Neoceratodus forsteri. Next base: position 1,402,061,534 of record CM057453.1, read on the forward strand.
ACAGACTGGAGTTAACTCCACACGCCTCAGAGGCATGGTCATACTTTCATCAGGAGTTCTTGCGTATCCATGACTCGCATGCTGCTACGAGACAAAGAAAGATCAAGCTCACTTATGCTGCATGGTATGATGCAGCTTTACACAGATCTAAAATAGACTGAAATAAGAAATGGCAAAAGGCAAGGAAAACTGGCTTAAGTGGGGACTGGAATTCTTATAGGCAAGCACACAACAAACATACAAGTGAAATAAGGAAGGCAAAACAAGGCTATCTAAAAACAAAACTACATACAAATTGTACACAAAACCCGAGACTGTTTTGGAATAATAACAAATTTGATGGGGAAAAATAAAAATCTGCAAATAAAACAGAATTGAAACAGATGAGCAATCGGTATCCATAAATAACAATGTTAACAAATAGGGGCTCAGACACAAGGACCAAGTCCTTGCCATAAATGCACTGCAGGGCCCTTAGTAAATATAAATAAGGGTGCACAGGGAATAGACAGGCAAAATGTTTTTAAGTTTCAAAGCATACAGGTTCAAGAAGTTGGCAAGGAATTGGTGAAAATGGATATTACGAAAGCAAAGGGTCTGGATAATAACCCTTTAAGGCTGCTAAAATATGCAGCCCCCTATACAGCTTATCCTCCGACATATATTTAATTTCTCCCTCAACAGAGGAATTTCCAGAGAAACGGAAGACCGTAAAAGTAGTGCCTACATATAAAGGGAGTTTCCACATTGGAAAGTGGTAATTATCAGCCCACTTCCCTGCTCTCCCAGATATCAAAAATTATGGAACAGATGGTCTCTGGTCAACTGAAGAAGTACCTGGAGGAGGGTGATTAGCTCAATATATACAATAGGGGTTCCAGCCTACACACAGTACCCAGACTGCATTACTTAGGGTTGTGGGAGATATCCAGCAGAGCCGGGAAAGGAGATCAGTGGGAGCCTTATTTATCAATCGATCAAAGGCATTTGACATGTTAAACCATAGTATTCTCCTGTCCAGGCTCTAGGAGATTGGAGTGCAGGGAACAAATCAGAGCTGGTTTAATATAAACTTAACAGGTCGAAAGTAGATGGTGGAGTTAGGCCCTTATAAATCATCAACACTCCCATTGGGTCGGGGTGCCTCAGGTTTCAATTCTGAGCCCCCTTCTCTTTAATATTTATGTGAATAACATTTAGTTTAGGGACTCCGAGATTAGGCATTATATTTACGCTGATACCTTGATTTACGTTGAGGGTGACTCAGCGGAAAATATTTCTAGCAAATTGCCTTCTCCCAGTTTCAAACTTTTCTGGAAACACAAGTCACTACTAAATGTAAGAAAAACAGGCGGTGCTCTTTCAGGGTAGTAATGGGGCTATCCAGTCTTCAAAGATAAACACCTTGAGTGGGGAGCGAGTTCAGCAAGTCACACACTATGAGGGGGCCGGTTAGACCATAGACTTAGGTGAAATGTCCATTTTGATAAATTAACAAACATAAGTAGGAAACTGGGTATCTTTACAGACTGAAGTGCTTTATGACTAATGAAGTATGCCATAGGATTGTGGATGCTATGGTCTTGCCAGTCCTAGACTATGGCGATTTAGTATATGCGGGAGCCTCGGGGATGGAGCTGGCAAGGTTGGGTGTTATGTGCAACAGGCTTGCCCGCTTCGCCCTTGACACCCCAGGAGGACACATCATTGTGATGTTGATAAAGCCCTGGACTGGTGGAGCCTGGAAGAAAGAAGAACTGGCATTTAATAGCTTTCATGGTAAAATTTAGGAGGGAGAAACTACCTAGATATGTACTGGATAATTCTGGGGTCAGGGAACCAAGGAAAGGATTGAGATCCTCACTGGGTTTTGAATTTACTGTCTCTAAGTGTAACCTGGGGCTAGGTAGGTCTTCAATTTCAAATAGGGGCCCCATTACATGGAATACACTACCCTTACAATTGTGAGGGTTAAATGTACCAACTCATTTAGGATCCATAAAAAATGGTTTACTAATTTAACCAAAACTCCTAAACTATACTGTTTAAAAGAGAGAACATAAGGTTGCACATTATCAACTTAATATTTAGGGAGACTCAATAATTCTGAGCTACTGTTTGTATACTTAAATGAAGCGTCTCTGTCTTGTTATTTATTTGTATAATCAGATGAGTGCAATCAAGGAACCTCTTTATACATACTATATATGTCGTTAGGTTATTTTTGCAGCGACTATTTCGGCCTTGTTGCCTGTATGCTTGAAATGAAATGTCATTGCTTTGTCTTGTTACTTATATATGTGTAACACGAAAAGTGCAATCAAGGGACCTCCTTGAAAATGAGTTTTGCTCAATGGAGTTCCATCCCTGATCATATTTTATGAATAAACATTTTTACTACTGCTTTTTTACTACCTAGAAGTAGTATCAGGTCATGTTGTACAAGGCCACTCCAGAAATTTCTGAGCTAAAGATTTTCTGGTCTAGGCCAGCCCAGTGGCACTGAGGGTTGAGGCGCTGGACACCACACCTCACGTTATGCTGGCGACCCGAGTTCGGTGGCGAGCTCAGACGCTGGTGGGATGGCAGGGGCGGGTTGAGGACGGAGTGCCCTTGTGGTGCTCTCCTCCCCAGGAGAACGGGTTGGGTCGGTTCAGCATGCTGGCGACCACCGGTGGAGACCAGGGGACAGCACTGCAAGCCAGGCAGCGCGAGATCAGTGTGGCCAACGTCAGCAGGGTTGCCGTGCACCAGAGCATCGGGGCATGCCCACACAGGGGTGTGGGAACCAGCGCAGAACAAGGAAAAGACTGGCTTCGTAGGACAGGTAACAGCACCCGTCCCCCATGCCCTCCACCAGGTTCTCCTCAGCTGGCCTTCCAATTCCTCCCTCCGGGGCCCACCTGTAGCCACAGTCCGACTTACAAGACAGCCCAAGAAGCGAGGGCTACCCTTCCTGTGCCAGTGAAACCAGGGGTGCTGGCTGCGAGGGAGAGAGAGAGAGGAGGCACAGACTGAGAGATCCACAGGTGGGCAGGATAAAGGACCGGATGCCCAAGAGAAGGTCCCACGAGCCGTGACCGGAGTGAAATAGAATCCAAAAAAAAAGATTTTCTGGTCTCACCCCCAACATTTGAAGCAGAGGATTAAACTGATCCCCACTTTACTAGTGCTAATGCACACCATGAATGGTGCATATTCTCCAAACCTCTGACTCTTAGGTTTGCCTGAGGGAACTGAGGGATAAGACCAACTTAACTATTTACAAGGACTTTTGAAATAACTATTAAATCTGAAAGATGAATCACTGATCCTACAGGTATACAGAATCACACCCAGAGACATACCTAACAATCCAGAGCTACCATGAACCTTACTGGCTGTTACAACAGAAATCCACATAAGAAATTCAATATTGCAGAAAGCCAAAAATACAGATTCACTACAACTTTCAGAAGGCACTGGCACTCACTGTTTCCCTGACCTCAGTTATGCTACCCGCCAAAGACAGCAGGGTTCCGATACAGTCTGTTAAGGGTTAACAGAACTAGGCATAGCTCACATTTTGCAACTGCTGGTGAGGTTAAATACTGAATAAGCAGGAAGGTCTTTATGTTTGGGGATCCAGTTGAGGCATTGCATAAACTGGAGGCTATCCGAAAGAACTCTGTTTATGGGGGAATCGAAAACGAACAGAGAAAAAAAAAAAAAAAGTACAACACATGAGGGACTTAAGACTATTGACTTTCTCAGTTTAACAGTGCTTATTATAACACATCATTACTCTGGCCTGATTTTTGTGTTGAACTCAATGGATATATAAGGGATAAATATATCTTCTAAGCACCCATCATTTATCTTCATGAGTGGTTAGTGACCTCCCAACTTTCACAAGAGGCGAAACCACGGTTGAGGTCAAAAGAGATCACTGACCTTGAATGAAGATAAATGTTATATCTGGTAAGTGCACGGTTTATACACGATACATTTGCATTTTTTAAGGCAATTGGAAAAGAAAGCAAAAGTTCTAACATCTTTGTGGTGTGTGTTATTTTATCCTGCTCAGCAAATGAAACAGTGATTGATAAGTTGCCCAGGCTACAGTATCTATGGAAACTGGTGTCTTAGCAATAGTTGCTATGCTGTTCCCACTAGATACTGTGTAACGTGGGAACTTTAATGGGACAAGACATTATAGAAAGAAGCGGTCCCTGGACGTTCTGTGGAAGCTGTAGGTTAGTCTGTGGTTGGCTGTCAATCGGGAAGGACTTGTGGTTCTGCAGAGTGGGACGTCAGGGCGTTCAGAGCCAGAGACGAAGACCTGTGACCAGACATTATTCAACGTGGAGGCCATACAGACGATGTGGGTTTTGGCCTACTGTACTGTTGTCAGAATAGGTAAAATACCAGCGAAGTGGACTGATGGACAGGATTTACTTTTGATTACTGTAATGGAACTGGGAAAAGTAATGGTTGTTTTACGAGGAGCAGCTGGCAGCTTCACAGTGGAGGTACGGAAGGTCAGGGGGCTGGAAGTGCTGTGAGCTGCCATGCACTGCCTAGATCAAGGGGCACAGGTGGCACATTCAGAACTGTGTTGTGACGTACCCAAGTAGCTAGATACATTTAGTGATGTATCCTACTGCAAAGACAAAAAAAATCATCTACGTACTTGGTGTTTTCTGTTGTGGGTAGCATTTTTATTTGTCCTAAAAAAATGCTAATGTATACTGCATAAACTAGCTTTTGAGCCAGAAGTTGTCACTTGTTTTCTTTCAAAATGTGTATGCCTTAAATTTCTCTCAGCATCTACTTAGGAAATGGCAGCAACCATGTGGCAGTCTTTGTGATCAAGGGCCTCTACCCCCATACCTCTCAACTGTACCACATTAGGAGGAACGTTCCTCATTTTACTTCACAAAAGCTCCCTGTTCCACATTGTGAGGACTTGTTCCTCATTCAGTATTAACATTTTAAAGCAAAAATCTATAGTAAATGATGCAAATAATATATTATTCAATTAATAACAGACTTTCTAAACATAAATGCAAACATTTTAACAGTGTTATGAGCCTCCTAGGTAAAGATTTGATTAAGTGTTCCACATTTTGCTCATTTGTTCCACATTTTGAGAGGCAATGTTCCACATTTGGGGGACAAAAGGTTGAGAGGTATGTCTACCCCTATGTTTCAAAATGTCCAAGCAGCAGCGCTAGAGGGAATGCAATACCTTATGCAGAATTAACACAGATACTCTCTGCATGTGCATTGCAAGGTAAATCCTTTTCTGGTATACTATTTTGGTTCCATTCCCTACATGCATCTGAATGGCTCCAGCAATTTTCACTAAGTTAATGTTTTCTGAAAAAATCTGCCAACTCAGACTCAAGCAACTTTAAGCCAGAACAGTTAAAGAGCTGCTGACTCTTCAAAGAAAAAACTTTAAGAAACATAATAATTATGTACAATTCAGCCTGCATTCCATTTATATTTTGTACATTTCTCCTCCCTACTATTTAGTACTAAGGAAACTTGCATGAATATATTTATCCCTTAGAGATCCTTTTGAGTCAATCTGTCTCTACAGTTTACTCCCTACTACTTCAAGTCATAATCCTGTGTTGTGACATCACAATCTGTTGCCGTGGGAGTAACTAGGACATCACAAGCAGTGCTCTCTGACTTCAGGTAGGGAGAAAACAGCAGGAATAGATAAAGTTTTCAGGAGCAAAGATCCTGTTTTTCATACAGATGATCTCAGTAATAAATAATAAACGGAGGAAGAATACAGCAGTAATGGGAAATACAAGCGGGACTGTGTCTAAATATTAGACTTTGGTAAAGTTCTCCTGAATGTGTCACCAGCTCTTTAAGCATTTGTAGACTACAGAAACTAGTCAGATTTATCCCACTTTTCATTACATTATCAAATAGCTTTCATAGATGTGCCTTAAAGCTGTTATTAGTTTAAAAATGTTCTAGTCTGACTGACTGCTTAGTACAGTGTGATCAGTTGTATGATAATAAAACTGTCCTTTCAAGTGTACAGAGGAGGCCCTAAAACAAATCATTCATAATATCACTGCAAGGATATATTTCCTTAAATAATCCTTCTCCAGGTTCATGGACAAAGCAGGAATGTGTTGGCCATCTATTACAGGGATTCTTTTCTATGCTCTTTTTATAGCCACTCTTTGGTGGCTGTTTCTAGCAGAAGAGAACTGGTTGCAGAGCAAGAAAGAGAAGTCCAGAACTACAGATTTTTTTTACTAATTAATCACTTCTGTCTCAGCAGGAGTAGTACCTGTTTGGATTAAGCAAAGAGATACTTTATTAGAAGAAGGAGGTCTCATTTAAGTATAAAAAAAAAAGTGTTTTTTCCGAGGAAGGGGTAGTATCACCTTAATTTACTGAGAGCAGGGAGTGAATCTAATTGGGAGTGTGGCTTAGCAGCTTTGGTGTATAAAAGCAGTTGTCTCCAATTACAGCTTCCGGCTGTTTCTGGCAGAAGAGAACTGGTTGCAGAGCAAGAGACAGAAGTCCAGAACTACAGATTTTTTACTAATTTCCCTGCTTCCCACCCCAAGCCAGTTCTAGATTTATAGCCACTGAATTTGACCAACAACAGGAACTTCCTGTTTGGCAGTAGGAAGGGAAGGATCACTGAGACATTAGTTTCAGCAACCTTAAAAAACAAAACAAAAAAAAAAAAACCTCTTTATTCCTCCCTGGCTGTTGGAGGTCTGAATCCAAGCACGGAGGAAGGAGACTACTGAAGACTACAGGACGTTCCTGTCCCAGAACAGGAAGGGTGAGAGTTGTAAGGGCACATAGGCAGTAGGAAAGTAAGTGTAAAAATACATAGAGGGAAGAGACAAGCATACAAAGCAACAGGAGAGGGGACACAAAAATAAGTTAAGATGGGAGTGGTGCAGTGCAATGGTTGTGGAGCAGCAGTGTTCCGGGAGATATTCTGGAGGCTGCAATGCTGCCCTGTTTATAGGCACCTCTCTGGTCTGAGGGAGGAGGTTGCCTCGTCTCCAGGCTGACCTGGCTAGGATTCGTGAAACCTCTTCCCCCACCCAGGGACCACCACCGTTACCTCAGAGGTTGCCAAGAAAGAGGAGCAGTTGGACCAAGGTGGGCTCAGAGAGGGAGAGGGTGGTGGAACAGAGGTGCATCCCTCCAGTTGTAGCTCTCCACAGTTCATATGCTGTTCTGGCAAAGAGTGGTTCCTCTATGGCGGCACCTGCAGTGGAGACCAAGGAGGATGCTGGGAACCTCCACAAAGGAGACCCACAGGAGGGTGGCACGAGACCCCACAGAGAAAATAAAACTCCTGGTGGGGGACTCAATCATTAGGGGGACAGACGTGGGGAGGAAGGGGATAGGGAGGTAAGGTGCCTGCCTGGTGCCACGGCTTGGAGGGACAGGAAGCGAATCCTCAGGATCGCGGGAGCAGCTGCACGAGGGAGGCAGCTGGATGTCATTGTCCGCCTAGGGACAAATTACCTGGCTGTAAATGGGATCAGAGTAGTGCAAGAGGAGTTTGTGGAGTTGGGAAGGGGCCTTAGACAAGTAGCATGTACGGTAACCTTCTCGGAGGTGCTGCCTATCTATGACAAGGATGGTGCTAGGGTATTCCGCACTATGGGATTCAATGAATGGTTGAAAAACTGGTGTGGAGCTCAGGGTTTTGGCTTCATTGGGGACTGGGGAGCCACCTGGAGGGATGCAGGCTTATACTGGCGCGATGGTCTGCATCTGTCCAGGGGGGATCCAGGATCCTAGGTGATAGGTTTAAATGCTTCATTGGCAAGCATTTAAACTAGCCAAGGAGGGGGCACTGAAAAGGAGCAGGGAAATCCCAGCCTCCCCCCACAAAGCGCAGTAGTTACAGAGGTAAACACCAAGGCAGAGAAGTCAGTAGGGAGCAGTACAGGGATATGCAGAAAAAGGTGTTAAGGACAGGGATGGGGCTAAAAGGGGTAAGGCCATAAAAAATAAATGGAAGGTGATGAGTACCAATGCCCGTAGTCTATGCAACTAGCTCCCTGAACTAGTGGCCTTAATGGAAGAGGGATGCCTGGATATTGTGGCAGTCACTGAAACATGGTACACAAAGAACCATGAGTGGGAAGTCAACATATCAGGACACACAGTCTACAGGAGGGACAGGGTGAGTAAAAGAGGAGGAGGAGTAGCTCTCTTTATAAGGGAAAGGATTAAAGCAACAGAACTAAAGAACAAACAGGAAGTTGATGAGTAACTATGGGTTACCCTGGAGACAGGAAATGGCACCACAATCCGCATGGGGGTTGTGTACAGACCCCCATCTCAGGGGGAGGAAATGGACAAGGAAATGATAGAAGGCATCCTTAAAATGGCAGAAAAAGGGGAGATATTGTTGATGAGGGACCTGAATATGCCAGATGTTAACTGGAGTACCTTTGCTGTAGGCACATCCAAGAGCAGGGTTATTACTGATGCCCAACAGGGGACATGCCTCAGACAGCTAGTGTTGGAACCCACTCAGGAGGGAGCAATCTTAGACCTGTTACTCTCAAATGGGGAAGGAGAAAGGATCTCAGATTTAGAAGTGGGTAGCCATCTGGGAACAAGTGACCACCAAACAGTGTGGTTCACAATAAACACAGCCATAGAGTCGAGCCACACAAAAACAAGAGTATTGGACTTTAGGAAGGCTGACTTTAGGAAAATGAGAGAGTGCCTTAGAAAAGCACTAGCAAATGGGCAAGAAGGAGGGGTGGAGGAACAATGGGGAATAATCAAAACAGCCATCGCAGAGGCAACAAGCCTTTGTGTGAAGCAAATCAATAAACCAAAACGAAGGAAAAAAAACACCATGGTTCTCAAAAGAGGTGGCAGGGACGGTTAAGGAGTAAAGGATAGCATTCAGGAAATATAAGGAAACACAGAAGGAGCAGGACAGAGAACGTTATCAGTTAAAGCAGAAGGAGGCAGGGAAGGCAGTCAGAATAGCAAAGGCACAAACTGAGGAAAAGATACCCAATTCTATTAAGAAGGGGGCTAAAACCTTTTATAGGTACATTAGGGAGCGAAGAAAGACCAAGGGAGGGATACAGAGACTTAATAAAGGGGAGGGAATGTGGGCAGAGGGTGACAGTGAAAAAGCAGGGATACTGAACAAATATTTCTGCTCAGTATTCACAACAGATGGGATGGGGAGGTGCCTAAACCAAACAAGGGAGAAACTCTGAATGGGAGGTCGATACCAGTCCATTCACAGAAGAAAGGGTTTTGAAAGAACTCTTGAAACTGAGGGTGGACAAAGCAATGGGGCCTGATGGAATTCACCCAAGAATACTAAAAGAACTAAGGGTAGAACTAGTAACACCACTGACTACCAAATCATGGGAGGATGGAGTGGTACCTGAGGACTGGAGGAGGGCAAATGTGATTCCACTTCACAAAAGTGGGAGCAGAGCAGAGGCAGGAAACTACAGACCAGTTAGTTTGACTTCAGTGGTAGGGAAAATTATGGAATAACTTCTGAAGGAAAGAACTGTTGAGTACCTAGAGGCCAGTGGGGCATAGGACCCAAGGCAGCATGGTTTCACCGCAGGAAGGTCATGTCAGACGAACCTAATAGATTTCTTTGACTGGGTGACCAAAGTAGTAGACCAGGGAGGGGCTGTGGATATGGCCTGCCTAGATTTTAGCAAGGCATTCGACAAAGTCTCACACAAAAGATAAATATACAAGTTAGCCAGCCTTGGAGTGGGTCCCAAGGTGGTAGCCTGAAAAAAAAACTGGCTGGACAACAGGACGTAAAAGGTAATAGTAAATGGAGTCCACAGTGAAAAAAGGAGGGTAACTAGCAGGGTACCGCAGGGTTCGGTATTGGGCCCGGTCCTCTTTAATATCTTTATAAGCGACATTGGAGAGCATCTGGAAGGAAAGGTATGCCTCTCTGCAGATGACACAAAGATCTGCAACAGGGTTAATACACAAGGTGGTGTGGAAAGAATGAAAAGGGACTTGGCAAGGTTGGAGGAATGGTCAAATATGTGGCAGCTCAGATTCAATGCAAAGAAGTGCAAGATAATGCATCTGGGAAACAAAAACCCAGGGGAAGAGTACACAATGGGGGGGTGAGTTAATAACAACAAAAATCGAAAGAGACCTAGGAGTAATTATATCAGATGACCTAAAGGTGGGCAAGCAATGTGAGAAGGCAGTAAGGAGGGCTGAAGGGGGTACTGGGATGCACAGGAGGCATCAACAGTAGAAAACAAGAAGTTGTTATCCCTCTCTACAGACAGTTAGTGAGACCCCATCTGGAGTACTGCGTGCAATTCTGGAGACCCCATCTCCGCAAAGACAGACAGAGTGGAGGCTGTTCAGAGGAGGGCAACCAAAATGGTGCAAGGTCTGCACCAGAAGACATACGAGGAGAGACTAAAGCAGCTTAATATGTATACCCTTGAGGAAAGGAGGAAGAGGGGGGGGACATGATATAGACTTTCAAGTATCTCAAGGGAATTAACAAGGTACAAGAGGGTAGTATCTTTCAGAAGAAGAGATGTGCAAGAACAAGGAGGCACAATTTGAAGATGGAGGGGGGGCACGGCTCAGAGGTAATGTTAGAAAGTATTTTTTCACAGAGAGAGAGAGAGTGAGTTGTGGATGCAGGGAACAGCCTTCCTGAGGAGGTTGTGGAGTTAGAAACAGTGGGACAATTCAAGAATGCATGGGATAGACATAAATAATTCTAGTGGGTGGCAGGAGGAAGTAAGCTGTTGATTAACTAGAATCTGGCGCTTATCCATCAGGTAGGGAAATGGGCAGACTGGGTGGGCCAAGCAGTCCTTATCTGCCGTCAAATTCTATGTTTATATAAATGTCACGAACAGCTGTCCATGGTCTTGCTGCATAAGGCTATTTGCAGTATATCTGGGGAAAATCTAGTTATTACAGGTATCTTCTAGAAGAGCTATGTTCATTTTAATAATAAATAAAAATAAAGTTTAAAAAAATTTGATAAAGCTGCAAACGTGGAAAAAAATGGAGAACAGAAGATAACATTCAAATGATTATTGCTGCAGCCTCACTCACTTGACAGGTTCAAATTAGGAGCAGGCCGACAAGGTTTATTTAGTTCAGTATTGTGTTTTTATTCATTCAGCTAACTAGCAACATTGTCCAATTAATGATCTGCTGCTATGCTTATACTGGAGTTATTCATCACATGAAGAATATTCATAACTGAAGGTGAATCACCTTGACAACCTCAAAAAAATAGATGAATAGAAGACTATCTATAACACTTGATTTTTTTTTTTTAAATGCAATGACTCCCAAAAGTTAGACCGGGTAGGGTGGAGCCGATTTTCTCCCTGTACCAAAAAGTAAATTTTAAACCCTGCAGTAATAGCTACAGTAAAATGCAAATAATAAAATAATATCTTTACTCTTATAACAGTACTTTTTACCTTTTTTAGCCAAATTAGAATTATTCCTACACGTTTCCCTGGAAGACAGCCATGCCAGGTTCTCTTCAACTTACTATCTTCCCTCACCCTCCTACCTGCACAAACACTCCAAGCCCTTCTATGTGGGGGGCACAGAAACTAAACACAGAATTTGTCAACAAAAAAGGACCGCTTGGTCACCCAGTCTCCCGAGATGGTTCCCTCCCAAGTCTGTCTCCACAGACCCTAAATGGTCTCCGGTGACCCTCTTCTCTCCCTGCTAATTTATTAATATTCCTCTATGTCTATCCCACGCATGTTTGAAGCCCCCTACTGTTTTTGCCTCCACCACCTCTGCCAGCAGTTTGTTCCAGGCATTCACCAATCTTTCAGTGAAGTACTACTTCCTCACATCCTTCTTAAACTTGCCCCAGCTTCAGTACATGCTCTTTAGTCCTGGTGCTCTTTCTCATTTGAAAGAGTACGCCTTGTAATACACTGTCAATGCGTACTTGATCTGGTTACTGTGGCAATGTGTAGGTATTTCCAAAACAGGGGGTTGAGATCAGAGAATAATTACTCGAGAGTCAGGTACTGTTACTACCAAATATAGGCCTACCCCAGATAAGACGTCAAGACTACAGGGTATTTTACTCGGGAGTCAGGGAACGCTGCTACCAATATACACACCTACCCCAGACAGTATGTTGAAACCGAAGGGTATTTACCCAGAGGATAGGTACTGCTAACACCAAATGTAGGCCTACCCCAGGCAGGGCGTTGAGACCACACGGTATTTTACCTGGGAGTCAGGTGCTGCTATCACCTAATATAAATAGGCTTACTGCAGATATGGAGTCGCGATCAGATGGAAATTACCAACAAGTCAAATACTGCAGCACAGGTACTGTGATGCAATGTTGACCTACCCCTGAAAGGGTGTCTAGACCAAGACAAGGCATAAATTAGTGTCAGAGACTTTATTAGCGGCCTTTGCTAATCAAAGTAAAAAAGGATTAGCAATTGGCCAGAGTTGATTAGCAATTACCAAAAATTTATATTTTTGCTCAAAATCCCATAACATGTACTTTTCTTGCTCTTTATTGATAAAATACACATTTACACAAGTTTTTGAGACTGATACTGTTTTATTTAGCCATTTCCAGAGAAATACCGCAATTGTGCAGCAGCACACATACATTTTCAAGAGCTGAGATGGGATGTCTGCCAAAGCAGACCGTGAATTCATGACTGTGAGTGTGATCCATCGTGAGTCGTGACAAATTAAATAATGAACCCCTGCCCCAGCATAAAAACTGGGACCGTAACTCCCTGAGTCTCTTAAATGTTCACTGCAGATGCAGGACACGCAACATAACAGAGCACAATAAATACTGAGCAGAGTGCAGATCATCTCTGCAAAGCAGGGCACATTAACTTAGTCTTATTCTGTTCCCAAATGTTCACTGCATGTGGGCACACAGATCTCTGCAAAAGCAGGGCACAATTAATTTAGTCTTATTCTGTTCCCAAATGTTCACTGCAGATGAAGCAGGGCACATTAAATAAGTTTGGTTTCCCCCAATCTTTGCAAAGCAGGGCACTAAATATTTTACTTAAGTCTTTTTTCTGTTCCCAAATTCACTGCAAAGACAAGAACAGGGCACACAACTTTACTAGCAGGGCACACTACTTCTGGTTACCGAGATCTCAAAGCAGGCAGGGTCGCTTACATAGTCTTTATCTGTTCCCAAATGTTCACTGCAAAGATGCAAGGCATAAAACATAGTAGCAGGGCACATTAAGTTCAGGTTCCCCCATAATCTCTGGAAAGCAGGACATGGTCTTTATTCTGTTCTCACTGCAATTGTTCATTGTTTGTTCCCAAATTCACTGCAAGCAGGGCACAAACTTAAAGTTCAAGGCAGGGCGACCCTTTCATGCCCTTGTTCTCCCACCACCCACAGTCCAGCTCTAGGCCTTGCCCATTCATTGCCATTACGCCATCCCCTCACCATCTCTGCCCTGAAGTCCGTGTGCCCCTCTTCCCTCCTCCAGCTCCCTGACCAAATGAAACTTTTTTTTACTTGTTTTGCTGCTGAGCTCCTAGATTCTGCTGCGCTCCTGCTCTCCTCTGAATCTGCTTGTCCGTCCGTGCCTCGCCCCTCTGCTCTCCGCTCCATCCAGGTCGCCCCCGTGCCCTCTCACGGTTACGGCCAGGCCTTCTCCCTCCGGCTCGACCTTGGTGCGGCTACCACTCCTCCCGGCTCCGGCTTATCTCCAACCACCTGCAAAACAAAAAGACACAATTAGTTAACTGGATGACGGTGCAGTGATAAAAAAAAAAAAAGAAAAAAAAGTGAAATAAAATAAAGAAAACTCACCTTTGGACTTCTGCGTAACCTCTCAATGCCTGCTTGCTCTTCTGGGTGCGCTGCAAAATAACTCAGTCATGTATCTCTCGCGCGGAGACTGAGTGGGAGAGAGCAAGAGCATCACTGAACCAATCAGGGAACAGCTCAGGGTTTATGGGGTGGGGCATGGAGGGGGAGGGCAGAAAATGGATACCAGGACAAAAAAAATTAAAAAATTAAAGTGACAGTGCCCAGTAAGGCACATTTACAGGACCCAAGACCAACTGGCAATGAATAGCAATGACTGCTAATCACTGCCAGATCTGACTTGCTTTTTACCGATCCTGTGTCGCAAATTCCGATGTGAACCCGCTTATTTTATGCCTTGCAAGAGCAGTTACATGTAAGTCAAGTGATCTAAACTTTAATTGCATATCCACCCCACATGGGGTGTAGTAGTTATTATGACTCCTTACTCTGAGTTATATTAGTCCCTTTGTCATTGGTCTGTGGTGAGTGTTCCTTTGCATCAAGTCTCCATGAAACCTTTCCTATGTATGGTATCACGATAGATACAAACATAGAATTTGACGGCAGATAAGGACCGCTTGGCCCACCCAGTCTGCCCATTTCCCTGCCTACTGGATAAGCTGCAGATCCTAGTTAACCAGCAGCCTACTTCTTCCTACCCCCAACCCCTAGAATTGCCTTATGACTGTCCCATGCATGCTTGAATTCCACCACTGTTTTTGACTCCACAACCTCCTCCGGAAGGCCGTTCCATGCATCCACAACCCTCTCTGTTAAAAAATACTTCCTTAAATTACCTCTGAGCCGCCCCACCTCTATCTTCAAATTGTGCCCCCTTGTTCTTGCACACCTCTTTTTTTGAAAGATGCTACCCTCTTGGACTTTGTTGATTCCCTTGAGGTACTTGAAAGTTTCTATCATGTCCCCCCTCTCCCTCCTTTCCTCGAGGCTATACATATTAAGCTCCTTTAGTCTCTCTTCATATATCTTCTGATGCAGACCCTGCACCATTTTAGTTGCCCTCCTCTGGACAGCTTCCATCCTGTCTATGTCTTTGCGAAGACTGGGTCTCCAGAACTGCACGTAGTACTCCAGATGGGGTCTGACCAGCTGTCTGTACAGAGGGATAATAACTTCCTGTTTTCTACTGGTGATGCCTCTCCTATGCATCCCAGTATCCCCCAGCCCTCCTTGCTGCCCTCTCACATTGCTTGCCCACCTTTAGGTCATCTGATATGACTACCCCAGGTCCCTTTCTATTTTTGTTGTTGTTAGTATCTCACCCCCATTGTGTACTCTTCCCCTGGGTTTTTGTTTCCCAGGTGCATTATCTTGCACTTCTTAGCACTGAATCTAAGCTGCCATACATTTGACCATTCCTCTAACCTTGCCAAGTCCCTTTTCATCCTTTCCACCCCACCTTGTGCATCAACTCTGTTGCAGATCTTTGAGTCACCTGCAAATAGACATACTTTTCCTTCCAGTCCCTCTGCAATGTCGCTTATAAAGACACTGAAGAGGACCGGTCCTAATACTGAACCCTGCGGTACCGCACTAGTAACCCCCCTTTTTTCAGAGTGGACTCCATTTACTATTACTCTCTGTGTCCTATGCTCCAGCCAATTTTTTACCCAGGCTGTCATCTTGGGACCCACTCCCAGTCTACCTAACTTGTATATTAATCTTTTGTGTGGGACTGTGTCAAATGCCTTGCTAAAGTCTAGGTAGGCCATGTCCACTGCCCCTCCCTGATCTACTACTTTGGTCACCCAGTCAAAGAAATCTATCACGATAGATCCGCAACATATTTACACAGATGATCCTACCTTGATCGGCAGCAGCTTAGGCAGTGTCCCCTGCAGAACTGCAGATGCAACTGTAGACATCACCCTCCTGCTTGATGCCCTCATGCTTTGGGGTCACTTAACACTAGAGGACTAAATATTAGATTGCTAGCACCTGACTGCGAAAGTCTGTGATGTAGTCTTCCCCCAACAGTGATTTCCCCAGGATCAGCTGCCAAAAAACAGCCCTGCATCCATCAGCAATTCCCAACCTTTCTTACCACAGTCCCAGCAATCAGAAAACCAGTAAATCCGTTGCAAATTTATTGGTCTCTCTGCCCACTACAGCTGCTTCCCGGCTGCCAAACTGAAAGGCGCACTTAAAGCAAGAATATTGGGTTTAAAAACCCTCGCCTGCTGTCTGGCACTAGTCAGTCACTCTAATCCCAACAGCACTGGGAATAGCTGTCATTTTACCCAACCCACTTTCACCCACAATTCCCTCCCTCCTCCTGACATCCCCTACCCCAGTCCCAGCAATAATTCCCTCCCTCTTCCTGACATCCACTACCCTAGTCCCAGCTATCAGCAAATCAATTTCAAATTTAATAATAATAAAAAAAAAAAACACAGTTCTGGGTTCTTTACTTGCTCTCCACCACTTCCCGGCTACTAACCTGAAAGACATGCTTAAAGTGCAAACACTGGGCTATGAGACTATGCCTGCTGTTGTGCTGAAGGCAGGTCCACCCGAAAGCAATCTGAGAGAGCACTGCGGTAGTGATCAGGGTTCGGAGCACTGGGAGAGCCGTGGCTGCATGGGACTATGGGGCCAGGCAGGTGGCACTGACAAAGATGGAAGAAGGTCTTGACTGGAGTGGCACAGGAGCAAAAATAATGTTAGGAAAAAAGGCTGACACCGCAACACCACAAATAAAGTATTCCCTGATATTGTTTTTTTAGGGAGTCGTAGTCCATAAAATGCCTAATTTTTATGAAAATTGTTCACAGGAATAAAAACCAGACAAGGAAAGTGTGTGTGTCTATTTTTATTACTTTTACAGCTTGTGCCCCCTGAACCCTCTTCCCTACCACAGTGGCTTTGGACAGTATTGCAGCACCTAATTCATTACACTGCCTACTCTACCCCAATACCATATATATGGCAGGCTTTATTTCATATATCAATATATAACTCAAACTATGTTAGTGCAGAAGTTAGGGTTTATTGTTAAAGAAAAAAGTAAGGGAATGTGATTTTTTTTTTTTTTAACCCGTAACTTCTCCCTTCCCATCCTCCCATGAGCCCCACTGAACTGAATACCAAATCAAAACCCAGGTTTCATTCATGTGTTTCAACATCATAAATAATACAGTATGAGGAATACAGGTGCACCTTATGACAAACACTGCACTTGTGTGTTACGTGACGTAAAGCTGCAGGATATAGGCTTGGGTAATGCATGACTGCCACTTGTGAAGCAGGTGCATCACCACCCACACTGTGCCAGACCTGTAACGGGTTTGGTGAGTGGTGGACAGCTGCATCCTCCACACACACACACACACACACACACACACACACACACACACACACACACACCTCCACACCTTCAGCTTTCTTCATGAATGACCACTTGCGAAGCAACATCATCACGACTTCTGGTGCAGCTTCCAGGCATATGGCAGCATAGCTTACAAATTCTTGGCCCTCTCCCCTTCTAAAAGCTGTCAAACTAGCTATAAAACCAACAACTTTAATTGAAATTGCACTGGGAATTATATGGGTACCTCTAACTTGCGAGGGGGACCTAACAGATTTGCTCCAATTCGTCTGCAAACAGAGAATTCAGACAGAGACGCAACCGACTCCGAGGCCTCCTCGTGCTCTCTCTCCAGACGCATCAAACTAGGCTTCATAGAAGAAACAAATCTAAACCTACTCAACCGGCCAAGATGGAATCTAAACTAGATAAAATACTGCAGGAATTACAAGACTTTAAGTCAGACTTCCAGTCTTTCAAACAAACCCAGGAGTTCTTCAGAGGAGAGCTCGCTGAGCTGCACACCACTGTGTCCTCTCTAGACCAACGTGCATCGGAGCAGGTCTCAACCGTCTCTCAAATGCAAGACACCCTGAAACAAGTAGCCCATCCTTGCTAGCTCACAGCTGCAAGGCAGGAGGACACTGAAAACCGCAACCGCCGTAAAAATATTCGTATGTACAGGGTTCCTGAAAATAGTGAAGGCACGAATCTCCTTAGCTTTACAAAGACTCTCCTATGGAAGGCTCTTGATCTTGATCCAGATTTTAATTTTGAGATAGAGAGATTACACAGAGCCTTAAGTCCGAAACCTACGTTAGCCTCAGCTCGTCCCAGGTCTATAATAATCAGATTCCTCAGATACCAAACCAAAGAATTCATCTTAAAGCAAGCCTGGGCAAAATCAAGTATTTTCTGTGGGGATTCACGCATCTTCGTTGACAATGATTACGCCCCCACTACCATGCAGAAAAGACGAGCATATATTCCACTCTTCTCCTTTCTAAGGCAACAAAAGCTTAAATTCAGAACCCCATACCCTAGCAGATTGGTGGTTCAGTTCCCATCAGGACAACAAACATATGACACCATGGAGGCTGCTTGTTTGGATCTCAAACAACAGGGCTTTACATTACCAGCTACGATCCGCTTACCCCAGAGAGAATCAGAGGATAAGGGCTCTCCTAGAGGATCATCCCCCAGGCAACTACCAGACCAACAAGCCACCATTGACTCAATCAAGAAAATGCCAGCACAGTTCTCCAGGCAGAACAGATGAAGCTCTTCTAAGTCGAATCGAATTGGTGCGCAGTGAGTAGATGGGTGGCAGGGGGCGGACCTGCTGAGCTCGCGTCTAGAAATGTTCATGCGAGGGGAGTTAATTTCAAACTTCCAATCTGATGAAGGAACATAAGCATGTAATTCTGGAGATGTTTCCTTTTAAGGAGGAGGGGCAGCTGAGGAACCGGGCCTAGGACTATGTCTAGACATAGCCGTTGTATTGGGGGCTGGAGAGGTGTGGGACATGAAGATCATTCTGGGCTGCTCTTTTTTGTGAGGGATAGGGAGGTGGAGGCGGATTAATCCCTACCCGGCCTCATTGATTGTCTCCCAAGATGAATCCCAAATATAGATAAACTGCTGCTGGGTTGTGCTGGGCGGGAGAATATTGGCCCTGCTCCCTTTTTTTTTTTCCTCTCTTATTTTCCTCCTCTTAAACGGGCTTGGAAGTTGCTTGTTTAAATTATCCCTTTGCTTTGTCCCAGTTAGATAGGGGCTAATTGAGAACCTCGGATGTGGTAAGGGCTAGCGGGTTGTTGAGTGATCGGTACAGGTCATTCGGACCCAGATGCCTACCAGGGGGCTATATTTCATAGATTTGAGACGCCTTTACTGCACTAGTCCACTAAATAGGGCGCAGTTATTGGGCCTTCTCGGTCTGGGCAACCTGACAGCAGCAGAAGACATCTTAATACAAGAGATTCACGGGAGAATTGAGAAATGAGATCCTAATGGATGGAGGATTAAATATTCTCTGGCTGGGGGGGTCTTGGCTTGCCTATCCCAGATTCCCACAGATGAGGAGATACTGCTGATATCCTAAGCCCATGATTGAGCTCTGTCTCCCGCTCCCTACCCCTTAGTGGCCCAATACGGGTCTAAATGGCTGGCTGGATGTGAATGTGGTCTTGGTTCTCCAGTGGGCTCCCCCTCTCCCTGAGGTTATCTCCCCATGTTTAGTGGGACGCGGGCTTGCGGGGCAGTACCCAAGCCCACTCGACCCCCTGCTGGCCCCCAGCTGCACTCAAGTACTATGACTCCCTGCGAGCATGTGGAGTTCGAGATGAACATTTGAGAGAGACTCGACTTGTGCACTACATCCATTAAACCACACCACATCTACTTCTGCCACATGTGCCTGCCTCAGAACTAAACCCAGGATCTGCAAAGAACTTTTGGAAGGAATCCCCAAATGTATGAGGAAATGCTATCCTTCAGGCCTTTTATGATGAGGAACATTTTCCCTTTTAAGTAACTGAGGCAGAGCGATCAGACACTAACCATAATGATCATTCATTGCTAGACTTACAGAGAACTAGTTCATATATGAACCCGTCCTCATGGGGAGGGTTACAGACAGATATCCTTGGGGGTACTCCTCTCGATTGCTAAAGGTAGCTTACCCAAGGGATTTCTTTTCTGTTTTTTTTTTTGTTTTACTTTTCTTTGCTTGTTTTGTCTTTTTTTTTTTTTGTCTTAGAAATAGGGGGAATAGAGAAGGAATGTAAATATCTCAGCTTCATTCATTCTCCATCTCCAGATCTTCAAGGCTGCCTATTTTATTTAATTTTATTTTGTCCACAAGATTAGCTGTCAATCATATAATCCGGGTTAGATCCATCAGCCCTCCTTCCCCATCTTCCTCCATTATCAGGGAAGTGGGCCTGAGCTTGTTTACACCATCTGAATTCAGGACATAATGGAACTGCATCTTTTTTCCCCATCCCGCGTCTTCCCTCAACCATCACCCCTTTTATTTTTTTACTCCCTAATATTGATTTTTCTTCACTCAGCCCTCTCCCTTCCCAGAATTAGGGGCAAGAGTTTCCCCAGGACCTCATACCACATTGTTGGTTGGGAGTCCACATATGGACGGTCGGACGGCCAGTCCCACATGTCTGCTCACCATTAGCATTCACTGTTGGAAGTCACAGATCCTCCCCATAACTGGGGCTTGTACATAGTTATTATTACCCCTTGTAACATATATACCTATATAAATATGCCCAGTTGGCACACAGGTTATCTTCTAGTTTTTCCCCATCCGGTTTTTTTGTTTTTAAATTTGAACCAAAGTACATTTTCAGGTTGCACATTTTTCGGATATCAGCTATTACATAGGACAGGAAGACAAAGTTGTTGGTTGCCTGGGAGGATGTGCCACGAGGGAAACCAAAACAGTTTGGGTAACAGCTAGAGATGCAGAACCCTTTCAAAATTGTATCTCATAATGTAAATGGGCTGGCCGGCCCCATCAAGAGGGATCAAACAATCCGGGCACTTAGAAGACTTAACCCAGATATTCTTCTATTACAGGAAACTTGCCTCTCCTCTGCTGAACATCAAAAGTTGCTTAAATTTGTTTTTTCAAACATAGTTGAATCCTCTTACCAGAGGGGCAGGAGGAGGGGATCAGTGATTCTAATGCCGAGAAGCTCTAAATTACAACTCCTTGATCAATACTCTGATAGGGAGGGCAGACTGGCATTGGCAGTAGTTAAAATAAAATCAACAGATTCTTACAATCTGTAGCCTCTACATCCCGCCAGGCTCTGATGCCTCTACTATACAACGTCAGATAGACGCCATCCTGACCAGGCAGCAGGGAATTTTAATTATTGGAGGGGATTTGAACTGCCAGCTAAGCCCTTCGCTTGATTCGTCAGCAATACGTCCTTCCCCACATCCCCCGGACAAAAACATCTAAGGTGTCTACTCCACGATGTGGGTCTGCTGGACGTGTGGAGACAACTCCATCCCTCACAAAGAAAATTCAATTATTATTCCAACGCTTTCAAGCACTATTCTAGATTAGACTATTTCTGTCTGGGCAAGGGACACATAGATTTGGTGCGGTTGGTAGATATCCTCAATATCTGTCTATCAGACCATGCCCCTATTGTCATGGAACTTAATATACAGAAGGAAAGGATGAACACCCAAAGGCGGTTTAACCCTTCCTTGCTCAGAGATAAAGAATTTAGGGCCCTACTGGAGAAACACGTTCCGGAGATTGTAGGGGATAATTCTCAGACTTTTCCTCAAATCCTCTGGGACACACTTAAGGTGGTACTTAGGAGATACATCATATCTTACGCTTCTCATAAGAAGAAACAAGCTGATTCAGCCCTACAGGAGAAACTTAGATTTCTCCAGGAGGCACATATGCAGGGGGATAATGACCCTTTTCCTTTAATAACTCAAACACAGGCTAGGATTCAGCAGTTATTAACAGCCAAAACTGAGCAAGCCTTAGCCTGGCTGAGGCAACGCTACTACGAGGGAGGGGCCCGGGCTTCTAAACTCTTAGCGTACCGTCTCCAAAATTAAATATAACAATGCACCATTTCCAAAATTAAAGACCCCACAACTGGGCAGATCACATACTCCACTCTGCACATATTGAATGTTTTTAGGAAGTATTATAAGAAGCTTTATTCTTCATCCTCAGAGCCCGATCCACAAAAAATTTCAACCTTTCTTTCTCAGCTCCATCTCCCTACCTTTTTGACCATACAGCAGGCACAGATAATTGCTCCAATATTGAAATTAGAGCTCCAGAATACTATTCAAGGCTTAACAAATGGGAAATCCCCAGGCCCAGATGGCTATGGGGCAGAAATTTAAAAAGGAATGTGGAACTTATTGCAAACCCCCCTTTTAAACGCCTTGCAATCCGCCCATGTAACTTCCTCGTTTCCAATACCATGGAGACAAGCAACAATTTCAGTGACTCTGAAACCCCAAAAACCTGAGCATCTTTGTGACTCATATCGCCCCATTTCAGTACTTGATCAAGACTATAAGATCTACACAAGTATCTTAGCCCATAGACTGGATCATATTCTACCCTCATTAATACACCCAGACCAATCAGGATTTATCAAAGGCAGACAGACAACAGATAATATTAAACAAACACTATATCTTTTTGATCATGCCCAGTCTTCACAATCCCCCCTTTTGATACCAAGTCTAGATGCTCAAAAGGCCTTTAATATGGTCTCTTGAGAGTTTCTCCAAGCGGCCTTACAAATATTCAAATTTCCTGCTCTTTTCACAGACGCTATCAAAGGAATTTACACAGATCCAGAGGCAGTAGTAAAACTCAACAGGTCACATTCTGACAGTTTCTCTCTACACAGGGGCACTCGTCAGGGTTGCACTCTGTCTCCATACCCGTTTGCCCTTTCATAGAACCTATAGCCCAATGGTTTTGACAGACCTCCCACTTTTTTGGATATAGAGTCTCTGACCTATCATACCATAAAATAGCATATTATGCAGATGATCTCCTTCTGTATATTACCCACCCTGAGGAATCACTTAAAACTTTAGCTTCACTCCTCCTGCAAGAGACAGAATTTCTGACAGGTTATACCATAAACCCAAGTAAGTCAGAGAAGCCCTACTTATACACTCCCCCCCTCCCCCCAGATCTCACCTTAAAATACCCATTCCAATGGGACAGGACATATATAACATATCGGAGTCAGAATCTCATCTAATCTTTCAGACCTATACTCCTTAAATTATTTCTCCGCCCTCACTAAAATAAGCTCGGACTTCAGCAATTCAGATAACTCTCTCCCAAAAATTCTGTATTTATTGCAGAATATTCCTCTGCCTCTATTAGCAGGACATGGTAGGAGGTGGGACAGCTTCACGAGTCGGTTTCTATGGGCGAATCAACGGTCTAGACTGGCGCTGGGTAAGCTCCAGTGCCCCAAGGATAGGGGGAGGATTATCGCTTCCTAATATATTCTTTTATGGGATGGCCGCCCTACTCGCCCATATCACTACCTGGCTCTTGCCTCAAACCCGGGCACCTCCTTAGATGATGGTGGAACAGAATATGGCGATTGGCCACCTACATCACTCGAATATATTTCAACTTAACAATACAGATCCATTCCTGGGGGGGCTCCAGATTCACCAGGGAGATGGTTCATAGCTGGGTGAGATTTCTGGCTCATCTTTCCAATAGGTTCCTGTCCTTCTGGCTGGGTATCCCCTCAGAAAACCCTCACTGGATGCCGCCCTGACTGGATGCTACCTTTCAGTCTTGGGCACACAGGGGTCTTCGGTATACATATCAATTCTTTGATAATGCAGTGTTCAAATCATTTGATCAACTTAAACAGGAGTTTTCCTTACGCAGATCAGACTTTTATAGATATCTACAAATCAGTAATTTCATAAATTCAAAGATATAGGTCTGGACGTTACTACCCTGTCCATCCCCCCCCGGGCCTCTTATTATTACAGTTGGGGACGGCGGGGCGACTGGAGCCACCTGGTCTCCCACCTATATAAAGCTCTTCAGGGGGCCCCCCCCAACACATAACATGCATTTGGTACAATTCCACTGGGAAGCTGAACTTCAGGTCAAATTGTCCCCGAAGGACTGGCTTAGAATTTGGAGGCAGCAACACAAAACCTCTAGCTCATTTGTCTGGAGAGAGTATTCTTGGAAGGTGGTTTCTAGATTCTTTAGCACACCCCAGATCACTGCTAAATATTTGACTGGAGGGGATTCCTCCTGCTGGAGGAGGTGTGGCTATGAGGTGGCCACACATACTCATATCCTTTGGTCATGCCCGATATTGCTAACGTATTGGACATCAATTAGCAATAGGGTTGTACACCTTTTTCCTGCGCTAGATACTCTTTCTCCGGCAATGGCGCTCCTCCATCATTACCCACAAGGTTTCAAGGACCCACATCAAGTACACCTTCTTAATATCCTCCTAGGGGCAGCTAAGAAATGTGTCACAAGATTGTGGCTTAGGCTGGAACCTCCTTCCGTCTCAGCCTGGGAGGACACTGTGTATATTTATAAATTAGAACATACGACAGCTAGAATTCAAAACAGAGTTCCACAACTGATGAACCGTTGGAATGTTTGGTTCCTGGACATTTCTCTATTCACAACAGACCAACCTCCTTGAATATTAAAACTGGGAATTTATAGAAACTGGTGCCCTCTTGGGGGGGATCTGGCCAGCCCATAGTTATATACTCCCCCTTTTTTTTTTTTTCTATCTTGGAGGAGTCTCCCCTGACCAGGGATGCGGGCTCTTAATTGCTATCCCTTATTTTCTATTGTAGGGTTGGAAGGTCTCCCGGGCTCCTCCCCATTTCAACTCTAAGTCTCCAGACAAGAAATTTGAACTGGGTTAGTAAGCTCAGTTTAGGACGACTTATTTTAGAGGGATATAATTACATTCCCATAATAATTACAGCAGTCATATAGTATACTTATTTTACTTCTCACTCTTAAATCTTTGCTTCTGGGGATGTGTTTTAATAGTGATCAGAATCATAGCCATCCTATATTCTAATGTAATAATATACAGATCTCGCCAATTGTTAATTGATCTATGTACTATTAAAGTCCTTTTAATATGTACTGCGTTTCCACAAAATTCAAAATTTGAAATAAACAGTTTAAAAAAAAAAAAACACTACCTCATCACACACACTTGTGTCCATACCAGCAGTGGACATGGCCTATAGCTTATACTGTACACTACCCTGCAATGCCATCTGTAATTTTTTACAGTTCTGAGCTCAAGTATCATGAAAGCTAAACTTGCATCTCATGAAAACGTGCTTACAAGTCACAAAAATGGGTTTAATATGAACATATGAAATTTGCCAGCAGATAAAGGCCTAGAGGTCTATCAAGTCTGCTCGAATGTGCAGCTAGCACCCCTTATTCTGCAGCTGCCTCTCCCTTCCACCCTTCCCATCCTCATTTGAAGCAGTCCACTGTTCTACTGCATACCACTTCAGCAGGTAACGCATTCCACCCAGCCACCACCCTCTCTGTAAAAAAGTGTCTCCTCATCTCCCTCCTGAACCTTCCTCACTCCAGTCTCATATCATGGCCCCTGGTGGTCCTCCCCTCCCTTACTTTGAACAGCCCCTCTGTACCCGTCTTGTTTATTCCTTTCATGTATTTAAAGGTTTCAATGATGTCACCCCGTCCCTCCTCTCCTCCAGTGAGTACATGTTCAACTCCTTCAACCTCCTCTCGTATGATAAGTCCCCCAGCCCCTTGATCATCTTTGTCGCTCTGCGATGCACCCCCCTCCAGTAACTATGTCCCTCTTCAGATCTGGACGCCAGTACTGCATGCAGTACTCAGGTGTGGTCTAACTAATGACCTATACAGTGGCAGAATAACCTCCTCCCTCCTCGGATATACCCTTGCAATACAACCCAGCATTTTGTTGGCCTTTGCAGCTGCCTTCCTACATTGTGCCGAGTTGTTCATTGACCCTGTAATGAGCACACCCAGATCCTTCTCCTCCTCTGTCTGGGCTAGCTGCACTCCCCCTAGCTGGTAACTCCTCCTTGGGTTCTTCATCCCAAAATGCAGCACCTTGCACTTTTGGGCATTAAAGCCCAGTTGCCAGGTGTCTGACCAGGTTTCAAGCTTTGCCAGATCATCCTGCAACCCCTGCCATCCCCCTAGGTCATCCACCACCACGTCTACCTTGGTATCATCAGCAAACAGACTGATCTTGCTCTTGATGTCCCATGATATGTCTGCAATGAATATCCCAAACAACACTGGTCCCAACACTGAGCCCTGTGGAACACCGCTCGTCACTGCCCTTGGGTGTGAGAGCTCTCCACCCACCACCACCCTCTGTTGCCTTCCCTGCAGCCAGTTTCCTACCCATCTCACCAGCTTTGCACCCACCCCTGTGCCTACTAACTTCCTTCCCAGCCTTCCACGTGGCACTGAGTGATAAAAATGGGCCAAGTTTTCAAGTTACTAAACCTATTTTCATTTATATTTTAAAAAATATTTTCTCCCCAAAAGAAAAAAAAAAAAAAATTACCCTTGTAGCCGGTCTGCTGGCACAGTAGTGGTGTCTCTGCTAGCGGTGCCAGCGATCCAGGTTCGGGAGAGAGCTCGGTTGGTTAGAGGGTCAGCTGGAGGGGGGCCGGATTGAACTGCAATTTGCCTGCTCTCCACCCTTGGGAAGGGAAGGGAGGGGAAGGACTGAGCCTCCCAGTGTAGCACTCCTGGGTGACCACAGGGGTGGCTTACCAGGGGGCAGAGGTCGAGGCTTGGAGGGGTGTTGGACGCTAGGTGGGTTCTGCCATTGCATCATTGCAAACCACACCTCCCTGGAACATTAAAGGTAAAAATAAGCTTGGCCCTGGTGCTAGTCTCTGGCTGGACCTTGGAGCATCCAGGGCGAGCTCCTGCTGTCACTGTCAGCTGCCCGACAACTGGCGTGATGGGAGGTGTAGTCAGCCTCCCCTTACCCCTGCCCAAAGGGCAAACAGAGATTCCACTGGGGCAGGCTGGGGTGGGACAGACAGGGAAAACCCACAGAAGTTCTGGTGGCTCCTTGGCTGAGAGGACCGGCCCAGAGACTAAAGGGCATTAAAATATAAATGCAAAAAATTAAAATAAATACCCTTACACCAGGGGTGTCCAACCTTTTCGGGGTCATGAGCCACATTTAAATTTCTGAGTAAGACGTAAGCCACAAGAAAGAATTACTGATGCTAACGGACTTCTGGGGTAAGAACAATGTTTAGTTCGTACCAAACCATTGTTATTTTTTATGAGCAAATTAGTCGGAGCCTTGATAAGGGCAGTCCATCTGATGTTACATTATTAGATTTCTCCAAAGCTTTCGATAAGGCCCCCCACTTAATCTTAATTGAGAAACTGTTTGTTTTTGGTTTCAGTCCGGTATTGGTGCAATGGAAACATAATTGGTTAAGGGGCAGAGTGCAGTGGGTTAAAGTTAATTGATGCCTGTCGGAAAAACAGAACGTCCCGAATGGAGTCCCCCAGGGATCAGTCTTGGGCCCGACACTATTCAGTATATTTGTCAGTGATATACATAAAGGTACAACTAATACTTGATTACATTTGCAGATGACATTAAATTAGGTGGGGAGGTGGATACTTTTGGGAAACATCTGTCACTGGTAAATTACCTTAAATCAATGGAATGGGCTATTCTAAATGGCATGCAGTTCAATGCAAAAAAGTGTGCTGTTATGAATTATGGAACAAAAATGTGTACCTATAGCTGTATCATAAATAATTCCATCTTGGGTAGTGTTACATCTGATATCGATCTTGGGGTGAAAATAAATAATAAATTAACATCATCTGATCACTGTAGACTTGTTTCTAACAAAGCCAGAGGTCTCGACAGAAGAATAAATTGTTCTTTTATTTGCAAATCTGAACAGTTTCTTATTCTTGTCTAAAACAGTTAAGTTAAGCCAGTCCTTGATTATGGTTCCCCAGTTTGGTCACCATATTTGCAAAAGGATACAAGTATGGCTGAAGGTGTTCAAAAATCTGTTACAAAACTAATTCCCCGTCTCAAAGGGATGCCTTATAATACAAGATTGAAGAAACAGGATTGTTTTCCCTACAACATAGCTGACAAAGAGGTGATCTCTTGCTTTTATATAAACTACTACAGTCCGAAGGGTTAAGCAGCCAATGTAACCTTGTATTTTAGCAATACAAGGACTAGCTTAAGGTCACATAATAGAAATATTACTGGTACCTTATTCTGTAATAACAAACACAGATAATTTCTTTACCATAAGGGCTACTAAGGCATGGAATAGCCTGCCGAAAGAGGTAGTGGATGCAACAAGTTTTATGGTGTTTAAAAAACACACTAGGCAGAGCTATTTATACAAATCCAAAAATGGATTAAATATGACCCACATGTGTGGGGGACAATCCAGATGGGCCTAGCTGCCTCCTTTTGTCCTACTGTCCTAGTAATCCTAGTAAAGTGCAGCCCTTGCCACACCCATAGTTAACTATATTTTAGCCATATTTAGCAGTTAAAATAATAACAGTCATAGTCAGTCAATTATCGTTTTTTATTAAGTTGCCAGCCTGGTGGCGCCGAGGGTTGAGGCACTGGATGCCACACCTCACGCTACGCCAGCAACTCGGATTCGGGAGCGAGCTCAGCCCATCGGGGGGGGGGCATGGATTTGGATTGAGCCACTGGCAGGCAGCTCTCCTTTCCCAGGGGAGGGTCAGTTGCATCGCGCAGCTCTGGTGGTGACTAGGGAGCGCGGCTGACATGGTGCACGTTACAGGGACATGGGAGCCGTGGCAGACGTCCTGCAGGCGGGTGTGGGAGCATGCCTGCACTGCACTTGAACGTCACTGAATATCCGTGCCTCGGGACCACAGAAAACAGAAATGCCCTGGCACCCAGGTAGGTGACGGTAGGTCCAGTGGATAGGCCCCACGCTCAATGCCGGGTCACTCCCAGACGGTCTCCAGCTCTCCTCCACGCACCAATCACCCCTGCTGGATTCTAGATAAAATACACAGAGACAACCCTAGAAGACACATTATGCTAACCACTGCTGGGTTGGATAAACAGGGTCTAGGAACTAGTAAGGTCCACTGCAACCAGCTTAAAAGTCAAGCATGTTAACCGCTATATAATAACTGGTTTGTGTTTTTTCTGTTGAGACAGCAGGTTATAATTTGACGTTATAATGGTAAACACGCGCCAGCTGCTCCTTCTACCGTCTCGCGCTGCACCTCAGCACACAAGCAGGCAAAATTAAATACCTCACACAACTCCTTCGCGGCTGCCAAACTACCGTTAAATAACAACCGAAAATATAAAAAATCTAAAGTGATTAACCTTCTGATCTGCACAACATACGCAGTCCTTGGCTCCCTCACTTACATACTCTCTCCCTCTCTCTCTTCTCTTCATAGAAGTGACAAAGCCATGTGACATCACCATGTAATTATATCGCCAACGGAACCGCACCCAAGGCAGCCCACGGAAAGAAAACCTTGACCAGAAACCGTAAAGCACACTACAGAAAAATGACTTGATTCACATTTTTTAACCCTGAAGTGCAAGTTTATCTTAAGCTTCATTCCATTTCAGCAAGTTTTTTCGAACAGCAGTTTCCTAATTGACTTTCGATGCCATGTGCCGTTCTCACACAAAGCAGTTATGTTGTACAATAAAGCACCTCAGATCTTTTTAAAGAAAATCTTTACCCAAATGTGTTTAACTGTGTGATTGTGCCACAGATGATTTTTACTATTTACATTTCACAAATGTTCAAAACAATTCCACGCAGAGTTAAAATAAACTTGTTGACCAAAACACGGTGTAACAAAAATGTTTTTCTTAATGTGGAGAAAAAACGCAAACCTCGGGGGTTTACGTAGCATCCAACACCTTGGGTGGGCATTAAATTCTCGTTATGCACTCTCCCCCCCACCTCCATTATTCTATATATTATAACTAAGTCCGGGTGCTGATAGGTTTGTGACTACACTGGAGCTGTGTAGTTCTTACTGTTTCAACATGGTATTGCGTAAAGCCTTCACTTGTGCTTCTGTGATCTGTTAATAACAGGATTAAAACCCAAACAACAAAAAGAAACCTAAGCTCTGAATTTCATTTTAGGCATGGTGACCATATCACTCAGTTAAGTTAAAGAATATTTTTGGCAGGTAAAGGGAAAATAATGATTTGATCTATTCGGTCAGAAGTTAATTGGGTACACAAGATTATGTCCTAACAGAAGAAGCTGCTCTAATACTGGGACCCCTTCAAAGTCTTCCCTATAATTAAAGTATGTGAGCCATGGAACTAAGTTTTTAGTGTTGCAGTCTCAGCAACGCTGTAATGGCCTCCATGGACATAATGGTATTAATAACAGAGTGCCACTGGAGACCAGTAGGTGGGTCTGGAGTCAGCCATCTCGGAGAACGGGCTTTACCTGCCACAGTCACAAGGATTAAAAATAAATATCTATTCTGGTTCAATCTGGCTCCTCTAAGGGAAAGAGTGAGAATTACGTTTTCAAAGTGGGGCTCAGTGGTACTTCTAATATTCATTTTATGGTGCTGTGGACCTCACCAGTACTGTGCGATTATGAGGCAGTCCCATAGCATGTGGAAATTTGAGCCTCGTCCCACGGTTTCTCCAACAACAGTCTGATCTTATACTGTAGTACCCTAATCTTTAGAAACCACTGGTGTTATGAAGTATCCAATTATCATTTTCCATCGGAACTCGTGCCAAGAGAAAAAGGCTGTGATATGGTGTATCCCTTGCCAAATATGGGACGAGGAGTCCAGCAGGAGCTAAAAAGCCACTTCAGTTTCCCATAACGTTTGCACCCTTACAATGACTGTGGATCCCTCCTCCTTGCGCAGCAACTCATATGCCTTTGTCATAAACCCATTCTGGTGCAGTGCACGTGATCTGTTCCACAGCAAGGTATTTCCTCAGGCAGTGCAGCCGTGAGGCCTGATAGTGTAGGAAGTTTCAGGATACAGTTTCTACATTGCACAGGGCGGCAAAAATCTACCCTGCTTAGACCAAATTCCTGGACCAATTGTTGGAAACTTTTCATACCAAGTTGGTCTGTGACCATTTGGGTTAAGTAAACCAGACCTTTCCCAGCCCACTTCTGGAATCCACTGTCTGGACTATTTGGGGGGAAACCGAGGTAGTTATGCCAAACGTATTTGGAGCTAGCCATCTCTTTCTAATTTGTAACCAAACTATCAGGCTGTGATGGTTCCACTGGTTATTGGGGTAGGTCTCTACTGTCTACTAGCCAAGGTAAGTACTGCAAGGGAATATACATGTGGACCCTCAGCAATTCTCTTTAGAATCTCAAATTTTCTCTGTGAGATGAACTTGCTAGTTGGCTTCATAATACTGAGGAGTCTGAAGATTCATGCCGCCCCTGTGCTTTTTTTTCCCCCACCAGTATTTCCCAACAAATGCAGGGCCTTCTACCACTACAGTCAAATTTAGACAACATTCGCTCCAGTCCAAGATGGGGGCGGTGGTGGACAACACAGTAGGGTGGCAGGGGCTTCAGGATGACCTGATCAAGCTGAAGGAGTAGTCGGAAACATAGCAGTTGGGGTTCAATGCTAAGAAGTGCAAGGTACTGCCCTTTGGAGCAAGGAACTCAGGGAGAAGCTAGCAGCTGGGAGGGGTGCAGTTAAGTACCACTGAGGAGGAGTTAAAGGATCTAGGGGTAGTCATCATAACAGGGAATATGAACAACTCGGCTCAGTGCAGGAAGGCTGCAGCCAAAACCAGCAAGATGCTGGGGTGTATAGTGAGAGGAAGTAGGGAGGTGATCCTGCCCCTGTACAGGTCACTAGTCAGGCCACACTTGGAGTAGTGCGAGCAGTACTGGCACCCGTTCCTGAAGAAGGATGTCAGGTTACTGGAGGAAGTACAGCGCAAGGCAATGAAAATGATCCAGGGATTAGGGAACAAACCCTATGAGGACAGACTGGGTGAGTTAAATATGTATTCCCGGGAGGAGAGGAAGGATCGGGGGATATGATTGAGACCTTTAAGTACTTGAAGGGAATAAACAAGACAGGTACAGAAGGGTTATTTAAGCTGAGGAGGGGGGAGGGACATGAGGGGGCATGGGCTCAGCTTGGGGAGGGTGGATTTAGAAGGGAGATGAGGAAACATTTTTTCATGGAGAGAGTGGTGGCTACATGGAACACTCTACCCGAGGAGGTGGAATCCTGTAAGACGATGGGCAGTTTTAAGAGGGGGTGGGACAGGGTGAGAGGGGAGTAACTGTGGGGGGAGGGGGAAAGAGAAGGGTGGGGCAGCTGCAATGTAAGGGTGCTAGCTGCACATTCGAGCAGACTAGATAGACCAAAAGGCCTGTTTTTGCTGGCAGATGCATATGTTCGTATGTACATATGTTCTTTTCAGTCTTCTTTTGGGATTGACAAGAGAGGGTGACGTATAAAAATAAAACCTGTGGTAATAACATTAGTTTTAATGGTTACTAATCTGTCTCAAGAGAAGTTGATTCCATCTGTGTAAATCAGAGTAAATCATTTGTTTCAGAGGTGTATAAGTGATACGGTATAATTGGTGTAAATGTACTGGATTTTGCATTCCCAATTATCTAACCTTTACTCGAACACACTTAAGAGGGAAGGAGTCTAAACTGCTGGGCAAAGAAACCACTAACAATAAACATTTCCATTTTGTCTGCATTAACTTTAAACCCAGACACTGTGCCAAAATGGTTCAGATGTCCAGCAATGTGGGACATGTTTTCTGGGGTTCACCGAGGTAGATGGAGGTGTCATCTGCATACATTGAAATGCAGTTTTCATGTTCATTCACCCTGATCCCCGAGAAGTTGTTCACCTGCCTTATGGCAGCTGCAAGGGACTCCATGCTTAAAGCAAATTTGGGGGGGGAGGAGACAGAGGGCAACCCTGCCTCGTCCCCCTTTCAATAGAAAAAATTTCAGAAATTGTACCATTCCTCTTGATTTTACCAGAAGGTTTGTTACATAGCATCTAAATCCAGGACATCTGGCACTCTCTCCAAATCCCATTTTCTGCATAATGAACTGCAAAACTGGACCAGTTAAAGCAATCAAACGCTTTTTCAGCATCTAGAAATAATGTCAGCTGGGACTGTTTATTGCTCTGGTGGGCTGCCAAAATGTTCAGTAGACACTTAATATTACTGTGAAGGTGACGAGTGAGGACAATCCCAATCTGGTCTGGGTGTAAGAGGAGGCTGACGAGGTTTGGAGACAGTTTGCAAGGATTCTGGTAAACAGCTATATGTCCTGGTTTAACAACAAGACGGACCTAAAGGCCGAATATGTCTCTCTACCTTTCCAGGCTTAGGAATAACTGTTACCAGGGCTCCCTGCCAAGACTGTGGCGCTGCATCTTCTACCATACATGCATTAAAAGTGCGATTAAGAATAAGAGCTCCTCTCTGAATATCTTATATAATGCGATGGTGAAGCCGTTTGGGCCTTTTTCATTTTTGGAGTCAATAATTACCTTCACAATTTCTTCCAATGTGATGGGGTTATCTAGTTTGCTTCTAATCTCCAGATAGAGCATTTTATTCATAAACCCGCTGAAAATTCAACTGTGGCTGCCCTAGTACGGCTCAGGTTTTCAGGTTCAGCATACAGTGCTGCATAAAACTGTTTAAATCTACTATTTTTTGGGGTGTATGCCATTAATGCGCATGGCACTTTTGTCCTCTATACACTGATCCACCCCTCCAGCCTCCTTTTTTTTCCCCCGATGATGCACTGATAATT
Source organism: Neoceratodus forsteri (assembly GCA_016271365.2). Classification (NCBI taxonomy): domain Eukaryota; kingdom Metazoa; phylum Chordata; order Ceratodontiformes; family Ceratodontidae; genus Neoceratodus; species Neoceratodus forsteri. The sequence goes on from CM057453.1 coordinate 1,402,095,121, forward strand.
TGGTGCCGCCGCCCCCCCGGCCCGATTTCATAGTATTTATGGTTAGTATATCTGAGACAGCCTCTGATTTTTTGTCTTCTGCTTCCTGGAGTCTCTGACGCACCTGAGAGAAAGCTAAAACAGTTTGAGAGTGACCTGGCTTAGTTTTACGGCTTGCTTCAAAGTGTTTGATTTTAGCCAGCATTTTTTCTCGTGCAGCCATGTAGTGTTTTATTTGTTTTTTTGTTTCAGTAAAAGCTAAGCTAATCAGATTGATGGCCTCTTACCAACGTTTTGATGGTGTCCCATACCATGGCCAGCGATATTTAAGGGTGATAGCTGAGGCTTGATTGGCTAAAACTCGTTCCTACCCACTGGACTGAGACAGCACAATCAGTGGGTATGAAAAAGTTGTGGGACCAGTGTTGCTCAGTTACTACTCCTAGCTGTTGCAATCACTAATCCCCGTTTCACGTTCATGCACACTACTACTTTGTTGATCCACTCAATCACTGAAGTAAAACACCTGAAACCAATTATTTCCAAAGTAAAACAATGTTGTTTTTTTGTTTGTTTTTTTAATTTACAGGAAAAAAAACTGGAACAAAATGAGGGGGGTTAACAGCAAGAGAAACTTAAAAAGACCACACACCATAGTTGTTCACATAGTGCAACTCAGGCTAGCATCCTGTAATGGCCAGCCAATCTGAGAAGGACAATTTCGCAACAAACTACAGATTTTTTGGGGGGGAGTATGATTTGTTTATGTCCCCTTGCATCCTACCCAGCCGCCCGCTCCTTAGGGCGGCCAAGTCCTAAACCTCCACCATGCCCCCGATCTGCCATCCGTCCACCCGCCCGCCCATCTGCCCCGACGTATCCTTTCATCGGGGCCCTTGGTCACCCTCGCATCTTGGGTGGGCGAGCCAACTCGGTCTCGCGCAGGGGCTGCCCCCCCCTGGGAAAGCACACCATGGCGCCCTTGTAACCCGCATGTGGCGGGTGGTCACTCACACTGCAAAGCGCAATGCGAATCCAGCCATGAGGAGCCGCAAGGGTGATGCCTCTACAACCTTCCCCAGGAGGAGAGCGTCCAAAGGACGCTCTTAAGCCCTCCCTGCCTGCCTCCATTCCTGACGCTCCAGGCTCACCAGCTTGCCAAGCGATCCCCTATTGCCTGGTGCCACAGAGCCGGCCTAATTTTTTTTTTTTTTTAACATTTTCATGTTTTTATTTTTAATTTTCTCACTTCTCAACACAAGCCCCATTTTATAAGCACAATAAGACACTCCAGGGTGTTTGTATTGTGAGCCACAACCACATGTCCAGGGTCTGAAGACACTCGGCCTGCAACCTCGTACCTTACTACTCCCCAAGCGTGTGGTTGTGGCAGCAAAACCAACGCTCCATCGTATCTTACTGCTTACCTTTTCAACAAGCAGGAGGTTAAGAAAAACACGTGTGCGCGCACACACACATACACGGGCTCCATGCACCATTAAATCGGATTTCAAGTGGATACAACTTTTCCTCCTTCTCTTTGTCTCCCTTGCAAAGTCAGGGAAGAACAGAATTCTGAAATCTAACGTTTTTCTAGTGCTTCCAACAAACCATTCATCCCAAAATCATTAGGTAGCATGTGCCATGATTTCCATTCTCTTTAGCTTATCAGAAATAAAACACATTGTCTCAGACAAAACAAGCATTGGCCAGTTCCAACCATCTTCGTTGGCTGACACTCCCTGTGTATTTGTTGGGCACAGACAGCGCAGCAGTTACATGTGCACTATGAATGTGTGCTGTGACACTGGGACTTTGGTGCATACAGATGAGATACTTTTAACACTGCCTCTAGTTTCTCCAATGAAATAATGCTGAAATTGCACAGAATGTTATTGATTATTGTGTTTTTAAACCAAAGTGCTAAAGCAGGAAAAGTGCCACCATTCTTCTTCTTTTTAGAGCTACTGGTTTGAAAATCAGAGCTGTGATTTCGAGGCATGCACCACAGCACGAGGGCTGATCGCGTGCCACGGAGTCACAGTTCCAATTTTCAAACCAACAGTATTAAATGGGAATCAGCACATAGAGCTCCTTACTCACAAGTGTGGGACAGGTTCCAACTGTGCACTTCGTGTGCAAATTTATTTATTTTCCTTACTGCTTGCCATAGTATGGTAGATTGCATCACACTAATTTTGCTTACCTCAGGTTGATGTTTTCTGTAACTACCTATCCCAGAATATCCTGCAGCGGACATCAGAGAAGTATGCAGCACTGACTATTCCACTGTTCTCACAGGGCTTACAGTCCTCTATGACTGTACTTAGCCCTGGGAGGACAGCAGAACCTAAAAAAATAAAAAAAGATCCCAACTTGCAAACTCTAAAATGTACTACAGGTTACTGAATGTCCCACTGCTACACTCATGCTCTGATGTCAGCTGTAGTACATTCCGGGATTTGTAGTTACAGAAGATGTCAGCCTGGAAGTAAGCAGAATGAGTCTGATACAATCTACCATACTGCAGTAAACTGCGAGTAGTTTTTGCACACAAGGTACAAACTGGGACCAGCCTCACACTGGGGTGGGGAGCTCTTTCCCCTTCCAAGTATTCTCATGCTCGTTTTTCAATACAAATCATACCGCCATGTTCAGGACAAAGCCTACTTTCAGGCCATCTGTTTATCTCAGAGTGCTTAAAATATGCCTAACTCATGCATGCATGAGTTCACGTCATTTATGGGAGGAATTACGAGAGAGGGTAAGTCCCAGAGATGACTGGTGATGGAACTGGGCAGGTCGGCTGATCTGACGGGGGCTGGTATGGCAGCACAGAGTAAAGTGCAGTTAATAAGAAAAAAAAAATGCAGGGTATGCACACTGTTACATAAACAGAAAAAGAATGGTTAAATAGAGTAAATGAAGAAAGTCTGAAATGGAACTGTAACAAATGAGAACAAATCAACTAGGTTAACATGAGAAATATAAATAGAAATGAAAGGAGGTGTACCTTAAGACAGCAAGTATGTGGTGGTGCTGTATTGGGAAGGGTACAGAAGAAAAGGAATATAAGCAGTAGAAATGTATTCTAAGCATTCTAAGAGCTAGGACCTCCCTCCTTGGGACAGCAGGCTCAACCGCCGACCCGCTTGGTCCCCGGACCGACAGCGCTCATCAGGCCGCCACCCGAGTCCTCCTGCCCGGATCCTCAGCCTTCCAGCTGGGAACTCCTTCCTTGGGACTGCAAGCTCAACCGCCGACCCGCTCGGCCCCCGGACCGACAGCGGTCCTCAGGCCGGCGCCAGAGTCCTCCTGCCCGGATCCTGAGCCTTCCAGGTACGGCACTTGCCGCCAACCAATCAGAAGGCGAGCGCCTTTCCTGGGCCCACTCCGATTGGTCAGAAGCTCTCCCTGGTCTCTGCTCCTGCTAAACCAGCAATTTTGTTCAAAAACTCAAGTTTCTACTAAAATGTATGTTCAATTGCAACTGTGTTAGTTTAAGCCGTTTAATTATTCTGAAAAGGGCTGCGATTACAGTTCTCTTAGGGAATTGGTGCTGCTCCACTGAAGTCCAGACTTTTTGGCGCCCAATCTACTGGTCCCTTTGTTGTGCTAAGTGTGCTCCCTGCTGTGCTGTCTGTGCCTCCTGCACTCGGCCAGCTTACTGTGCCCTCTGTCTGGAAACATGCTGTTGTCCTCCCCCTCCCGAAGGGTGGCGACCCCTCCTACTCTGGTAACTATCATCCTATCTCCCTACTGCCAACCTTACCTAAACTACAGGAACACATAGCACTCGAACAACTCTCTCTGTTTCTCTCTGACTCCGCTTTTTTCACCCCCTTCCAGTCTCGATTCAGAAAATCCCACTCTACTACCACCTCACTCCAAAGATTAACTGACACCATCTCTTCAGGCTTTGACAAAGGGCACATTACCTCAGCTACCTTTGTAGACCTAGCTAAAGCCTTTGACACTGTTTCTCACCCCCTCCTCCTTTACAGCTTTTCAGCTGCTGGTCTATCCCAGTCTGCTACAGGATAGCTCAGTGCCTACCTATCCGGCAGGTCGCAATCAGTAAGAATTGCTGATGCTATCTCTTTCCACCTGCCTATAACCACTGGAGTCCCTCAAGGCTCTGTGCTAGGCCCCATTCTGTTCGCCATCTTTTTAAATGACCTCCCACAGGTTTGCACCGCATCCAGCATCCACATGTATGCGGATAATACAGTATTGTTTACCTCTGGCAATACTGTTGCTGATGTCACTACCAGGCTCCAGTCCGACTTCACCGAAGTCCAACTCTAGTTTAGTCCCCATCAACTCTTTCTAAATGCCAAGAAGACGGTCTCCATGTCCTTTGGCACAAGGCAGAGACTCGCTAGGTTAACTCACCTCCCTTCCTTCCTTCCACACCCTCGATTGGACTGCTCTAGAGGACTCCTCCTCTTTCAGCCATCTCGGCATCTGGCTGGACAGACACCTTGACTTTTCTGTACATATTGATGCCGTTCTGAAAAAACTAAGGCCTAAGCTTGGGGCACTTTACAGAAACCGCAGCTGCATCCCACTCGCCGCCAGGCATGAGCTGGTACAGAAGATGATCATGCCCATTTTCAACTACTGCGACATAGTCTACGATGCTGCCCCACAGTCCCACCTATCCAGACTGGACTCTCTCTTTAACTCCTTCTGTCGTTTTGCTCTTGATGCCCCCCTCCCGTACCCATCACTGTGACCTCTACCGCTCTCTCAACCTACTTCCTCTACAATCTCGGCCCATGCTTTATGGTGCTAAATTCATCTCTAAATTCTGGCTTGGATCTCTCCCCTCATATTTCTCCTCCTCTCTTGGCACCCCTACCCTCTCCCTCTATTCCCTGAGATCCCATGCTGACACTCGCACCCTCTCACTCCCCTGCAGAACCACTACCTCTGGCCAAAAAGCCTTCCCTACCACCTGCCTAAAATGTGGAATGCTCTCCCTCCACAAATCCATCACTCCTCCTCCCCCCTCTATTCTCTTACCACTGCATTGCACAACTACCTCACACCCTCTTGCACCTGCTCCTGAGCCCCCCTTCCATATCTGTCTCCCTCTCTTCTTTCTCACCCCCCCACTTGCACTTATACTTATAGACTAGCTCTTAAATAGGGGTGACAGGTTCCTATGTGTTCACCCTGCTGCATATTGCACTAATGTACTGTCTGTATTTTATGCATTGTCAACCTTGTTTCCTATTGCTCGTTACCTGTACTGATTCTAGCTGTATGCTGCTCCCAAGTTCTGCTTGCACAGAAACTCTACAACAGCCTATATAGTCTCATGTGCCATGTTCCTGTTTTAGAACTGTATGTATAATTACACCATCTGTATGTATTTACCTGAACTTGTACTCTGTATATCCCTTTCCCCCATTCCCCCAGGACGTACCGTGAGACGAGCATTAAGTTGCTCAGTGTATCTTTCCTGGGGAAACAATCAAATAAAATAAAATTGCAAACAGTAGCAAGCAATATAAAGAAACAGGCAATGTATCTGGACAATGGCAACATGGGGAGATAGTGATAATGAGTAAGAGGCTAATACGAATTACAACGAATGGCAGCCGATCTGAGAGTGAGAGAGACTGGGAAGAGGAAGAAAGAGCAAGTGCCAGAGATTGGGGGTGGGGGGGAGGAAATGCCACAAAGCGGCTAATGTATAGGGAGAATACGGGCATTTGGGGGGCAGAGATCGGGGAAGGGGAGCAGCTAATGTTGGGGAGCAGAAACTGGGACGGGAAGGGATAAAAACCATGTACTGCAGAGCCGCTAATGTGAGAAAACAGTGAACAGCAAAAGGTTTGGGGCGGGGACACAGACTGGGAAGGAGGAGACAGAGCCAGTGCCACAGCCTGCCCCCACCAAGAGCCAAGCAGGTAACAACCTCAGTGAAGGGAGGGTCACCTTATGTATGTTTTTTTGCTTTTCGTCACATATGAGAATACATTAACTCCATGAGTTGCAAGCAGTATATCATGGGTATAAAATTATATAAGTTGTGCAGTATCCCTGCCATTCCCTGATAAACAAATCACTAAACTGAAGCACATATGAAAGTAGTAAACGGTTAGTACGGTTTCTTTTCTTTAATAACTATCATCTTTATTGTTTTTTCATACACTCACAGTCAACAGGTTTAAGAGTGTTACATTACAGCAGTACTTATGTATATGCTTCGTTGGGAGAAGTTCTACAAGCACATCCAATATCATAGCAAAATATGTTAGGAACAATGTATAGTTATTACCTCAGGCCACTCTGCCTTCAATGTTGTCCTTGTGGAGTTATACATTCTGGAGTTCTATTGAGTTAAAAAAGCAAGGTACAAAGCATTTCATCTCCTGATTCCTTCCACCCTCCTAAGTTGTGCCTGCGCAGTTCATACCTCAGGCGCCATGGATCTGGTGTTTGTGGACTATTGGTTCATGGGAGGCAGGCTGTTATGGGTAGATCCCTAGGGGGAAGGGACCAGGACTCCAGCAGCACCCCCTCCCCCCATTCCCATGGAGTGGTGTGGGTGTTCCCATTAGGGAGGGAAGTGGTGGGAAGGGTATGGTTTAAAGCACAGGAATTAGAAGTTACATAAGAAAGCCTTGCGGGGGGCATGGCCAGCAGTCGAGCCTACTAAAGCTTTTTGGCAGAGCTCCTCTACACAGAGAGCTTAAATTGCAAATTATATATTAATACAGTGACGAGCGGACACAGCAATTTATATATTTGGAAAGCAGAATTTCTGACAATTGCAACGAACCAGTTTCGAAGTGCTATCAGTTCAGATCACGAAGCTATGGGCAGAACAAACAGAGCAGGCGCTGGAGGAGAGGGAGCCCATCCTAAAGATCTGAAGCCGGTCACTAGCAAAGACTCCAGTGTGGGGGCGGGTGAAGGCTCGTCTCCCCAACCATCCAATGCGGCGCTACTCACAGCCATCCAAACGCTGGACCAAAAAGTCGAGGACTTTACCACACAATTTAAGGTACTAGACAACAAAGTGAGCATGTTGGAAGCAGAAACAAAAACTGCTACTACATCTGTGACAACGGCAATGACAGTGGCAACACAGTCGACGAAAGAAAATGTGGTGCTCCGGAGACGCTTATAACAACTGGAAAATGCAGCCAGGGTAACACATGTGAGAATACTGAGTTTACCTGAAAGCACAGAGGGAGAGGATTATGAGTCTTTCCTGTACACTTTCTTTGGAGAAACCTTAAAAGTACAAGAAATACTCACTATTCTAACAGCATATAGGATCAGACCACGTAGCGGGAGAGGCTACACACCAAGGCATCAGTTACCTCCCCAAACCCTCCTTGTAGTGCTGGGGTCTGTTCAACACAGAGATATTAGTATCACCCAGGCAAAGAAATATGGACCCTTGGACTGGGGGGGGGGGTCTAAAGTCCACATCTTTCTGGATTTAGGTTATGCCACCAGACAACGGTGGAAAAGTTTTGATGGCAACAGAATTTGCCTACGCCGACTGGGGGTGCAACATGTGCTTCTGATGCTGGCTAGCATGCGAATTACATATGGAGAGAAGTCATATCACTTTGCCGACCCTGGGGAGGCTAGGAAATTACTGGATCGCATCGAACGGGAATTTAGGGAAAAAGGAAACGACTCTGAAAGTGACTCTGGGGACAGTGAGTAGTTCTCACGGGGCATAACTGCCTTGTCTGTCAGGTTGATCGTATTAAGAGGTTCTGAATACAACCCATTACCACTCCTAACTATAGATCCTTTTCTGTATGTAACAGATTAGAATGTTTTAAGAAGTCAGCATGTTATATGAGCGAGTATTATTGGGCGCGTCAATGAGTGACTCAATAATACCGCTGACACTGACAGCGAGTGGTGAAAAAGATCGCTATATCCTGTAGAATATAGTAGGGAGCGACACTCAGTACTACAGGACACAGGATGTTGTGTGGCCAACCCCTGCTGATCTGGCCATTTAGCGTAGTGGTGTAAGCCACTGTTTGCGATGCCAGCAGACCCAGGTTCTGGTCTGGTTTCAAGGGAAAGAACTTTTTGAGTTTAAAAATAAATAAATAAATAACTTTCCCCTGGGTCCACACCCCCCCCATGGAGTTGATTATTTAAAGTTATGGGCTGTGGGGGGGGCTTGCCCTCCGCATAAAAATACTTATTTTGGTTGTTGTTTTGCTTGAATGTAGTGACTGTCGCTATATGCAACGGTCATTGCAATTTCAGTCGGGCTGTTTTTTTAGTCAGTGTATGTGATCGGTGGTCTTTCAGACTTGCCCTTATCACGTAAAACTTTTTACAAATGTTTACAATTTTCTGGGTAATGGTTAAGGAGCTGGGTGAGATGGGTTCAATTTTATTTAAAATGGCGACCATACAGATCGTAGTTATCATACAGGCAGATGCATTTACTTTTCAACCCAAGGGTTCTGTCATGGTGCCAAGCAGTACTGGTCATGCGTGCTGAACAATGAAAGGTTGAAATACATGGTGGAACACAATGCACAGAGTTTGTTTGTGCTCAGTGACTGGCTGCTAATAAAAATAGCTGTTTCTGCGTATAATAAATCTTCAAAAGTTCAAATGTAGGGAACATTTTATTTGATGGAGTATCTGATAATATTTTAAATGATGTGCTGGTAACCCCTGCTCATGGCAGCAAAGGCCATTTTAGTATCTGATGTGAAAGAGCAGCTGACACCTTCAGGAGAACTTTATCAAAACATAATATTTAGAAACTAATCCGCTTGTATTTCACATGAGCTGAGTATGTCTCCTCCCCATTATTTTTAATGAGGTAATTTGCAGGAAAACATGGATCTTTGCTCCTGAAGAGTTAATACAGTCCTGTTGCATTCTCCCTACCCGAGGTAATAATGCACTGCTTGTGACATCACAATTACTCCCATGGCAACAGACTGTTATGTCACAACACAGGATTATGAGCTAAAGTAGGGAGTAAGCTACAGAGGCACATGAACTCTGAGGGATAGAGACCATGTATTCATGCACATTTCCTCAGTGACAAATAATGGGGAGCAGAAATCTAACGAATACATATGGAACGCAAGCTAAATTGTACCCAAATATTATGTTTTTCAAAGTTTCCTTTGAGGCGTCAGCAGCTCTTTAAAATTTACATTAACTTTAGTAACCCCCCCAATGATATACCAGGATGTAGGGGGCTTATCAACTCTTTACTGTAATAATAAAGTACAGCATTATTTGGAATGCTTATGATATTTTCTGTAAGCCTACCTAAGAGGATAGTGTACTGTGTACTTTATACAGACAAATCAATAAAAATAAAGTTAAAAAAAGAAAGAAAACCTTGCAACGTGATTTCTCCAGCATTGTGCCTAAGCAAGGACTTCAAAGAGAAAAGGAGTATGGTGGAGAGTGAGCAGAATTAGGGAGAAGACTCAGTATTCTGAAGCTGTGAGAGCTGGAAGGGGCACACCCCAAAAAGCCCTTTCAAAGTTGACTGGTACCAATAAGTTTGCAGGCTCTGCAAGTGAACATAAACATAATTTCAGACTCCCTTAAAAAGCTTAGCATACCTTGGGTGGGATATTCAGACTGCGCCAGGCAGGGGCGCAAGCCTGGGCGTAGCGCAACTGGGAAGAGCCAAGACATGGACCATGCGCTATTCAACGGTGCTGCGCCATGGCTCAGCACCGTTGAATATGGCACTGAGGGCGCACGCACTGCGCAAGTGGCAGCAGGGGAGCAGGGGGCTGTACCAGCACAAGTGCGCTTGTGCTAGGCGCAGCAACAGCGATAGTCATCCGTGAGCATGTAAATAAGGCAATTATGCATGCAAGGCACAAATGAGGCCAATTGCATGTCATTATGGTCCCATTTGCATGCAGTGCACCGATTCCCGGCGACTTGCACCTGGCACCTTGCCAGGCTGCAGCCGTCGGGGACCGACGCCCTGCTGCCCCTCGGCGGGCACCACTCCCGTTCACCCGATCGCAGGCATGAGTAGACATAGTCCCTGGTGGTCCAGTGGACCGCTAACCATTGCTCGATCACGGGCATAACACATATCTCCCTGGTGGTCCAGTGGACTGATCCCCATCACAGTGGACCAATCGGTGTACAGCCCTACTGTACGCTGTCAGTCGTCAGGCGGCTTGCGGGTGGGGAGCTGTTGCCAGCCGCTGACTGAGGGGTTGCGGGGTGGCGGGGACTCAGTGGGTGGGGGGGGATACCACTGGACCACCAGGGAGTTGTCGGTTATGCCCCGATCGGGCGATGGGGATCAGTCCACTGGACCACCAGGAATATTTAAGTCTTATGCCCATGATCGGGCACTGGATAGCGGTCCACTGGACCACCAGGGAGATATATGACGATTGCCCACGATCAGGCGTGGGGGGCACGTCGCCCCCTGGGCAGGAGGCATGTGGACTGTGTCCGGGAGGTCGGATGACTACCCATTCAGGCGGCTGCCGTGTGCGCCTGTCTGACAGCTCCTCACCTGTGGTGGCCAGTGCGCCTCCTGGTTTAAGTCAGGGCTGTGCACCCCAGTGGCGCAAGGCGGGTATGTGCCAGCATATGCGCCGCACATCCTGGGCTGAATATTGGGATGTGCCGCATATGCATGGGCACTAGGGTTGTCACCGTATGAAATTCTGACAGTATGATAACCGTCACATGTAATACCGCGGTTATCGTCATACCGCAGTATTGCAGTACAAGTACTTTTTGCATAAAAAAGGCAAATAAAAATAGCTGAAAGGTCCCAATACCGCGGTATACCGTGGATCACGGTTATCGCGGTACAAGAAATTTCCCATGGTATCAATACCGTGACTTATTATACCGCGGTATAGAGTGAAACCGGTATACCGTGACAACCCTAATGGAGCCGCCTCGCGCGCCACATACATTACTGGTGCGCCTGGCGCATCGGGTTGCGCAGTGCAACCTGCCCTTGAATATCGCACGGACGCATTGTGGGTTGCGCATGGCGCAACCCTGTTCGCCATGCGCAACCCCTTTGAATATCCCACCCCAATTTTCAGCTCTTCTGCATCTTTTCCTATCAAAACAATTTGTTGGCAGGGAAGAAGGGGGACCAAGCAACTACAGGGTGCTCAGTCTGACCTCTATAGTAGGGAAACTGCTTGCGCCCATCACAGCAACATGGACGGTAGAATTTCTCAAGAGTACGGGAGTGCAGAACAGGAGGCAGCATGGCTTTGTGAGGGAGAGATCATATCAAACAAGCCTCATCGACTATATCAGTACAGTATGCCAGGTCATGGGTAAGGGTCAGACTGTGAATCTGCTGTTGTACCCGGACTTCAGCAAGACCTCTGACTCGGTCCTGCATGGGAGGCTAGTGAAAAAACTGAGAAGCCTGGGAATGGGGGAAGAGCTTAATTAAATGGATTAGGAACTGGTTATGGGCTAGGACTCAGAAGGTAGTGGCAAATGGGAATCACTCAGGGATCAGAAAGGCGACAGCATGGTACTTCAGGGGGTCGGTCCTCAGACCGGTACTCTTCAGTGTATATGTCTGCAACCTAGGAGTAGGTATTCAGGGTAAGATTAGCCAATTTGCAGATGATACAAAGTTAATTTGGAGAGATGACATAGAGGAAGGTGTCAGGGTGTGGAGGAGCAATCTGGCAAAACTAAAGAAGTGATCTAGGATCTGGTAATTCAAATTCAAAGTGATGAGGTGCAAGGTCATGTAAGCTAGAAACAAGAACCCCAAAATGGAGTACTGGATTGGGTGGGTGGGTCAGAGTTAATGCAGTGTATAACTTTCTGGAATAAAGGACTTGTATTAGCTGAATCAGCCTACCATGAGGCCAATCGGCATAACGCATGCAATATTGCTGGCAACGCAGGTTCAGAAGCGAACCCAAGTCATCAGTGGCCAGCCAGAAGGAGGAGGACTGAGCTTCTCAGAGGACACTCTCCCTCTCTGGGGAGGGAAGGCCATGAGCTCCGCTGCAGTACAGCCACCTGGGTGACAAGTAGCAGTGCAAACATAGCCATGATGGGTGGGCAAGAGCCTCCTGACAGGGGACATCGGCATGCCTGCATGCCGCATTCGTCGTAGTCTAGCCCACGAGGTGCTGGGGGGAAAACACAGAAAAATCCTGCAGTCCACAGGATGATCGCCTCTCCTTGCAGACCCGAACCCACTCATTGGGCTCCAACCTGCAACAAGCTAGAAATTCCCCCAGGGCTTGGGAACCGGGAGAGGCGCTCCACCACAGGGAGTAAACTATGGGAGACTGCAAGGGTGGAAGGTAAGTCTTAAGGACAGTGGGGTGACAGGGGTGGGGGAGAGAAGGCGAATAGGAGGCAGTACAGTAAGTTAAAAAAAAAAAAAATTCAGCCTACCATGTAGTCCTCTCAGCGTGGTGAGTAACACCGGTTCCTTCTTTGCCACCTGGTGTTTTTTTTTTGCCAGTTTTACCAGCTGCACCACCACCACCCTGTTTACTTCTGCATTTGCCTCTTGTCTCGGGCTAGGCTTGAGTGGACGCTGGCTGTTTCAACTTTTTGGTTTTGTATTTCTCTTTTTATAGGTTTTTCCAACACAGAAAAAAAAGTTATACAATCCATTAGCTGTATGTAGGCATACAAAACAGACTAACAGCAAAGGAAAACAACAGACAGAAAACAAAAGGTCCAGGTCATATATCTATATTAGTTTAGTGTAGTTTATTGGTCTAGGAATTAATACCTTTGAGCCAGGGCTCTTTTACAAAGGTTCCACGTCACATAAAACATAAGACAAACAAAAAACATTACATGTATTAACAGAAAAAATATTACATAAGAAATTTGTTCAGCAATTTCCAAGGCAGTAATAAATCAAAACAAACTAATTTTCCAGGAAACAGAGATACTCAGAGGCATTTCGGGAAGAAGTAGAGTGGGAAAAGTAGGAGGCAGTAGAGGGAAAAAGAGAAGAAAGAGAGAAAGTAGAAGAGAGATTACAGTAGCAGACTGGACCAGTTAGTGGTATTAAAGGTTTCTTTGCCAAAGATGATAGGCCATGTTGAGGGATGGACAGCGGAGGGATAAGTCTTTAGTCAAAGCAGTCACAGGTGCTGGTGGCAGAGAGGTGGGCATAGAGCATGGATTTGAAAGCTCCAAGTGATGTGGAGGATAGAGTAGGTAAGCTTAGTGCATTGTACCAGGTTGGGGCCCTGTAAGCAAACGATCTTTGTCCCTGAGCAGTCCGGCATCTGGGGACCAGAAGAGGTTGGTGCTCAGATCTTCTGGTGGGACGCGTGCCATTATTCAGACAGAGTAGGTCTTGGATACACGGTGGAGTCAGTCCCAGGATTGATTTTTTTGCTATTAAGCAGGTGAGATACACAAGGCGATTGGATAGTTGCAACCAGCCGGTTTCAGAGTAGAGCTCACAGGTGTGGGTCAGTCTCTGTGCCCCCATGAGAAGCCAACATGCCTTATTTAGTGCGGTTGAGATGCGTCTTAGTGCCGTGGTAGTAGCTGAGCCATAGATAATTAGGCCATAGTCTATGATTGCGATTATGGAGCTTTGTATAGCAATCCTCAGTGCAGCTTGGTTAAGGAATTTGCGGTTTCGAAATAGTATTCCTAGGCGTTGGTTCACTGTTTTCGCCGTGTTGTCTATGTGGGTCGCGAAGGTGAGACCTTGGTCAAAAGTGATACCAAGGTATTTGAAAGTATTCACTTGTTCAAGTGTATTACCAGCAGAAGTTTATATAGTGAGTGGAATATGTCTATTTCTGTTTTGATGATTGGTAAAAAGCATGTTTTTTGTTTTTTTGTGGTTTAGGACTAGCTTATTTTCAAGGAACCACTTTTCGACACTGGAGAAGGCAAGTTGTAGGCTCTGACGTAAGGGGTTAGGATCCTTGTGGGGAGAGAGAATTACAGCGTCGTCAGCATATAAGATTAATTTTTCAGGGCAGGATGCAGGGAAAGAGTTTAGGAACAGGCTAAAGAGGAGAGGGCCTAGGATTGATCCCTGCGGTACACCTGAGAGGACAGGTTTAGAGTCAAGAGAGTACATCAGAGATTTTTACTGCCTGTGAGCGTTCTGTCAGGTAACTTTTTACCCAAGCACTAGGTCCTTCGGCCAGCCCAAGCCTGGGCAATAGTGAGATTAGTAAGCCATGGTGAACAGTATCGAATGCTTTCATGAGGTCAATGAAGACCGCTCCGGTTTGGTAGCCTTTGTCCAGAGCACAGTGGACTTCTCCAGAGAAATCTAGTAGGGCCGTTGGCGTACTGTGCCCTTTCCTAAATCCGTGCTGTTGCTTACAGAGTAGATTGTACTTTTGCAGGTAGTCTGAAAGTTGGTCCACTACAATGCGTTCAAGTGCTTTAGAGAGGGGTGGGAGTATTGATATAGGTCTATAGTTCCCTGGTGTGGATTTGTCACCCCCTTTGAGCACTGGTGTAACTATAGCAGACTTCCATTTGTTGGGAAATTGAGTTTGGCAAAGGGAAAGATTGAGAATTTTGGTAAGAGGGTGGATCACTTCGTCCAAGGTGAGAGACAAGATTTTTAGATCTATAGTGTCACTGCTTGTTCTGGATTTAGAGCAGGCCTTTTTTACGTAGTTGTAGGCTTCGTACGCTTTGATTGTTTTGAAATAAAATAGTGGTTGGTCACTCGAGGAGCTTTGGGATACTAGCTTTGGCAAAGGCAACTCCAAGAAAAAATCTGGGGGGAGGACCCCGCTGAGGTCTGTGAAAGTTTTATTTAGAGCATCTGCCATAGCCTTTGGGTCGAGTGTAGTGGAGCCATCAACATTCATAATGGTAGGAGAGGATTTAGATTGCTTACCCATTATATTTCAGATGTCCCAGAAAGCTCTCCCGTCACCCCAGGTGGATTCAAGGGCATTTTTGAAATAGGTGCTCTTCATTTGCCTGATTTGTGAGGTACATAGGTTTCCTGCCTGTTTGTACTTCTGTATATCCTGCAAGGAGCCCGTGTCTCTGGCTATGGCCCAGAGATGGTCATGAGCTTTGAGCTGGGCCAGCAGTTTGACAGTGAGCCAAGGATTTGAGAGAGAGATTTGATTTTACGCTTTTTTAATGGTGCGTAAATGTCACATGCAGTATTGAAAGTTGTGATAAAGTATTCTAGGGCAGCATCAACATCAACCATATTGAAGATTGGTGCCCAGTCCTGTTGCAGGAGACAAGTCTTAAGTTTAGTGAGATTTCCATGTGGCAGCACTCTACTTGAGATAACTTTGGGGGGTGGTTTGAGAAATTTATTCAACCAAGTACATGTCACCAGGGAGTGGTCACTGAGAGAGTCAGGGAGAATAGTAATGTTTTTTATCCGGGTCCGGGTGACTAGTGAGTACCTAGTCAATGAGAGTGCATGTTCCAGTCTTGTAGTTTTTTCTAGTTGGGGAATTGACCATCTGCGTCAGGTTGGCTGCTAGGATGGCATCTTTGCTGGATCCGGTGTCCGAGGCGAGCCAGTTTATATTGAAGTCACCAAGGAGGAGGAGCTCAGTTTCAGGAGGTTGCAAGCTTACAAATTCAAGCACAGTCTTGAGACCGGTTCGAGGATCTTTAGGAGGGATATAGACTGCAGCCACTATGAGCACTTTATTTTGGGCACCAAGGAGCAGTTTGATAGGGAGAAGTTGCACTTGGGTGTTTGTGGAGGTGAAACTGCCAAGGTGACTAGAGAGGTTGTCCTTTATGTAGATAGCACAACCCCCACCCTTCTTGTTTGACCAGTCAAGTCTAAAGAGATTGTAGCCTTGAAGCGAGACAGCATGATCCGGGGTACTTGTACACAGCCAAGTCTCAACAATGGCTAGTATATCAGGATTGTTTTGCCCAACGAAGACTTGAAGGGATGCCAGCTTAGGAAGGAGGCTGCAGATATTTAGGGTGACTATGGAGAGACCTCTATCTGCTTTCTCTAGTTTTGTTAACTTGTTTGAGACAGGGCCAGGGTTTGTGTGCACCCCACCTGACATTAGAAGTAGGAGGAGCAGGAGTTTTAATGATACCACCCGAAACTCACAGTAGGTTAAAATATGCCTCTGTTTTTTATTTGTTTGGGGTCAGCGTGGTCTTCTAGGGTCCCAGCAGAGGGTGATGGCTAGTGACAGATTTTGATTTGACAACTTTCCAGTAGAATATGCTGTAGTTTGTACACAATCCTTAATAAGGGGATGCCTCTTATAAAAGTCCGGAGGACTTGCCATGGTTCCATGTTGTGGGTAGCAGGATTTGATGATAAAGGTGGTAGGAAGAGAAAGGAAGTTGGCATAGTGGGAAAAAGAGGGAGAGGGCCAGTAGAGACAGGAGGCAGAAACTAAGGGAAGGCGTTGTTAGTGGGGGCAGCACAGCACTGAGTTGTAAGGGGGTGGCAGAAACTAATCAGAGACAGGGGATGAGGTAAAACAAAGATTTATAGGGTTTTGGAAGGGTATAGTTTGAGCTGTAGCGAGGGAGTACAGAAATCTAAGGTGGGGTCAACAACAGGGGTGGGGAGAAACAACGACAAAGCAAGTGAAAAGAAAAGAAAGAGGAAAAAAAGGGATGTAAGCTTAGGAGTTACAGAGGAGGGGAGTCATGCAGTGCTTGGGAGGAGGGGGAGAGTAATAAACTGTGGGACAAGTGGGAGGGACGGTTTGGGGGTGGGTCCGTAGCGTTTGGGCGGAGCGATGAGCCTATTTAATAAAGGTCAGGGGGGCAGGCGTAAAAATTTGGCCGAGAGCAGTGCAAGTGAATGGGCACTGAGCCCAGCACAGCACACTCTCAGCAGTACCAATGGGAGAACAGTAGCTGGAAACCAGTGGCCAATGGGCGAGCGTCTCCAAGCACTTTATCCAATAGCAGCCGATCCCTGCTTCCCCAGCCTAGTGGAAGTCCTTACCCGGCTTCTGCAAGGGAGTTTGCAGCTGGTGGTGGCGTCGGGGCCCAGGCTATGTAGACTGGCTACAGGTGGTCGCAAGCGTCCGATCTGGGGTGGAAAGGAGAGAGGCACAGGTAAGTATGCAGTATTTATCTGTAAAAACCAAGCAAAGCAGACAAGACAGTGGTGACGCTCGTAGCAGTGATTCGTTCGGTCGGGGGGGCAGGGCAAGTAGGTAAGGCAGGAATGCAGAGTTACAGGTGGGGTTAGCGAAACAGGCAGTAGAGAAAAGAAAAATTATAATGATAAAAGATGTGATCTTTCGAGGTGGCGGGGGTAGTCACTAGGGAAAGCGAACTAATTATGTTCAGTAGATGGCATATGAAAAAAATACAATATCAATTCGATGTTCAAGTATCCACTCTATGGAGTATCCCCATACGGACTGTGAAGGAGTACCACCAGAACCCCAGCCCTAATTAATAGATAGCCCATAAGTACCAGGACATCTACCCCCCTCCAAGCTTCCCTCGTCCCTCTAGGTCATTCCTTCCTTCAAGATTTGAATCTCCAAAGGGTATAAGCAGTTCAAAAAGAGTTCTTATACAGTGAAAAAAACTTTCCCGTTTACCCCTCAGCACAAACGAAAGGCGCTCCATAGCCAGGGTCTGGATTTCCAGGGCCTTCACAGTACAGTGGGCTGAACACACGAGACCCAGGTGTTTAAAATACACTTCGTGCAACACCCAGATCAGCAGAGGGCAACTGCCAACCTCCCTCTGAACTCCTCCATCCCAAAAGCAGAGTGACTGGCGACATATTAAATCGGATGCCCTGACATAGTTTAAATTTCACAAGAAACTGCTTGCCAAAAATTCTTTAGGGCAGGGCATGTATAAAAATAATATACACAGGAGCCTAACTCCTGTTTACACCTCCCACAGAGGTGATATCGCAGGATTATACTTATGCACAACTGGGGGCAGTATAAATGGTGGATACATTTAAATTAGGATTCTTTGTACTTGTTACAAATCAAAATATCCATATGGTAACATAATAATAATCCCCAATCTTCCTCCCTAATAGATATCCCCAAGTCCCGCTCCCATAGCGCCTTACTTTTATGAGTAAGGTTGGGAAAGTACTGCCTATCCTGGTGCACTGTCTTCCGGATTATCCTTTTGGGATCCTTTCTAGCTGCATAAACCAGCTGTTCTACCAGGGACCGCGATGATTCAGTGACTGTGTCTCTATTCATCCCCTTCCCATAAGCACGAACCTGCAAATATCGGAAGAAATGAGAGTGTGACAAGCCCGTCATTCCCTGCAGGTCAGCGAAGGACCGTATTCCCTCTCAGGAAAACAGGTCTCCCAGACAGACTATGCCCTTGGACTTCCATTCCTTAAAACCTGCCATCAGAAGAGCTCAGGAGGAAGAAGGGGTTCCCCGCCACCAGAACCAATAGGGTCTCATCTTTTCCCGCCACTCTACGACGCCTTACCTGTTCCCAGGCCTCTAACACCCATTTAACCAAAGGATAAGACAGACTCAAATTAGCGTATCCCTGGTGACCTCTGCTGGCTAGATAGGCTGACAGCTGGCCAGGACATCCCTCCTCCTCCTCCTCCAGGTCTAACCAACCGGCTTCAGGCGGTCGGTTCACCCAGTCTTGGATATATCTGTGTAGTATAGTCAGAAGATAACTATTTATATCTGGGAAGTTTAATCCCTCTTAGAGGAATCTGCACTCAAGAATTGTAAACACATTTGGGGCCCGCTTTCCCTGCCATAGGAAGGTAGAAAATGCCCCATCTACTCGCTTCAGATCTGCCCTCGTAACACCCATCGGGAGCATTTGCATCATACACAATATCCATGGAAGGATGTTCATTTTAATAAGACTGATGCAGCCCAGCCAAAAAATAGGGAGGGCCCTCCACCGTGGCAGATACCCCAAAACTGTATAAATGAGAGGGGTACAATTCAGGTGGTAGAGAGAGCCCAGGTCCCTGCCAATGTGAATACCTAAATATTAAAATGAGCCAGGCACCTCCTTTAAACCCCAGATACTTCCCTGTCCTGTCCCCTGTGCTCTCCTAAGGGGATAACATCTCTGATTTACTCAGAATGAGCTTATAACCAGAGAAGGTGGCAAATTCGGAGATCACCCAAAGCAGTATCGGCATTGACCTGTGAGGATCAGAGACATACAACAGCAAGTCGTCCACATAGAGGGTGACTTTGTGACACTTTTCTGATCCCCCCCAAGCCCCCTGTATGTCTGGAGCATCCCCAATGGAGATCGCCAAGGGCTCAATGGCCAGCGCAAAAAGCAAGGGAGATAGGGGGCCACCCCTCTGCCTCGTCCCTCTAAAGAGAGAATACTTATCTGTGAGGGTCCCATTCACCAGCACACGCGCCTCAGGTGATTTATCCAAGGCTTGGAACATCCCTACATACTCATCCCCAAGATTAAACCGCTTCAGAATCTCAAATAAATAGGTCCACTCTATGCGACTGAACATCTTCTCCATGTTCATGGACGGCACACGTGTCATGGATGCAGAGGCACACCACACCACATTTAAGAGTTTACACATATTATGATAAGAGAAAAGTCCACGCACGAATCCAATTTGATCAGAGTGGACCAGGCTTGGAAGCAACTGCTCCAGACAACTCGCCAAGATCTTAGCTATGATCTTTAAATCATAGTTGAGCAACGAAATCAGCCGATACGAGACACAATCCGTGTGGTCTTTCCCTGGTTTCAGTAACATACAGATAACTGCCTCATAGCACGTACCCGGGACTATCCCCTCTTCCTTCACCTCTCGCAGCAATTCCCACAGGAGTTCCACCAGGGAATCCTTCATCTCTTTGTAATATACAGCAGTAAAGCCAACAGGGCCACTGGCATTCCCCGTGTTGAGACTGGTGATGGCCTTGCGGATCTCCTCTCAGGTGATCTCGGACCCCAACATAGTTCTTTGTGCCTCAGAAAGGGATGGTAGGCTTATATCATCTAAAAACTGACTCGCCGCATCCAACTCCCCAGCACATTCCGCCGTATGAAGTCTCTGGTAAAAAGTACAAAACACCTCCCTAATCTGGCCCTTATCCCTGACTAGCCCCCCCTGACTATTTTTTTCATCACTGGGATACGCAACGGGCCTCCTCCCCCCACCAAAACAAATTAACCAAAGGAGGGCCTGGCTCGTTGCCCCATATAAAAAATTGTTTCCTAGCAAAAAAACAGGATGTACAGGCCTCCCCCACCAGAAGCAGATTGAGCGCCTCCTTCACAGCATTTAGCTCTCTCGCTGCCTCACCAGTATGTCCCATCGGAAGTTCCTTAAGTTTTCTTTCCAAGGCTACTCACTTATCCCTCTTTTCTTTTTTATATCTGGCAACATAATTATCGCCCCCCCCCCCACAAATATAAGCCTTACCAGCATCCCAGAACATTCTCATGTTCGCTGCCAAATCATGGTTCATTTCCTTATACATCTGCCACTGCTCCTTAAGATTATCATGAAAATCCTGTCACACCAGTTAATAAGTGGGGAATTTCCAAGAGGGCGGCCCTCCCAGTCCTCTGACAGTGTCAATGTAAGGCCAACCATGGCATGATCGGACAGGAATATGGGACTGTGCCAAACCATCACCACCCTATGGTACTGTGCATGGGGCATATAACTATAGTCTATGCGGGACGAGGTCTTATGGGGAGTAAAAAGTATACTCTTTGGCCCCCCGATGTGCTGTGCGTCAACTATCAACCAAGTCTAGAACATAGACCCCAAGTTTTCATTGCGTCTGGGCATCCTATGGCGACCCTTCCCTTCAGAATGATCTAGTGCAGGGTTCATCACACAATTAAAATCCCCACCCAGAATTAATCCAGGAAATTTTTCTCTTGTGATTATATCAATTCTGATAGAAAGGAGGGTCGAATACAGATGGGGCATAAATGGTAGCATAGGTAACCTGCTCCCCCAAAAGGTCCCCTTCAACAAACGTACAGCGCCCCTCCTGGGGGTCAGCCACCACCCTGCACACCTGCAAGGTGAGATGCCTATGAATCAAAACCACCACCCCTCTCTTATGAGAATTATATGAAACCGCATAACTAGACCCAACCCATTTCGGCACCAGTTTGACATGTTCCTTGTCAGTAAGATGGGTTTCCTGCA
This sequence comes from Neoceratodus forsteri, assembly GCA_016271365.2. Classification (NCBI taxonomy): domain Eukaryota; kingdom Metazoa; phylum Chordata; order Ceratodontiformes; family Ceratodontidae; genus Neoceratodus; species Neoceratodus forsteri. Next base: position 1,402,116,200 of record CM057453.1, read on the forward strand.
GCAATGCAATGTGCGTGTGTTGCCTTTTAAGTGTCATTAGGATGCTTGTTCTCTTAACTGGGGAGGTAAACCCTTTGACATTCCATGAAATGATGGTAACATTATTGACTGACCCCCATCATGTTATTTGTAGAATAGGCTTTATAGGAGTGTCTCCATCGCACCTCCATAGTATCTGCCATAAAGACAATACCAAGCGAAATAACCTAGACAGAAATACAGAATTTCCACTCCTCCCCCCTCCCCAGAGTCTACTAGAGCATTACACCAGAACTTTATCATATTAAATGTAGAATTATTAGATAAAATGACTACACAACTGGTAGTGAACAACTCCCCCATACAGCAAACGAGCTCCCCTTCCCCCCCAGTCCCACAGAATAAATATCTAAATCCCAAAAATTTCCCAGTATTCAGCCGGCCCAGTGGCGCTGAGGGTTGAGGCGCTGGATGCCACACCTCGTTCAACACCGGTGACCCTGGTTCGGGAACGAGCCCAGCTCATCAGGGTTGGCCAGTGAAGGAAAGGATTGAGCATCTGTAGGACTGCTCTCCTTTCCCTGGGGAGGGCCTAGGGCATCCATCGCGCTGCAGCGTCCCCCGATGGTAATCAGGGGCACTACAGGAGCGGGGCACATGTGGGAGAAGTGCGGTGGACATCGGGACAGCATGCCTTGACGTCACTGCACGTCCGCACTTCTCAGGGGAAAAAAAATACATGAGGAAAAATGGCAGACAACCGAGGTAGCTTGATGGCCGCACTTCAGCAACCAGGGGGCCTGTCGTGGAATCGCACTGCAGTATTGGCTCCGGGCCGGCTCGGAGGGGACATTGGGCACCCCCCCCCCAAGCGGGTGCAGTGCTTCACCAGCCAGTACGTGAATGAGGATGAGGGCTGATCAGGGATGAAGGCAGGTCAGGGCTACAGGAGTATAAAGAATATGATATGATTTAAAAAAAAAAAAAATGTCCCAGTATTTAACCAGAGTATACATAATAACGGGTGAAAAGTGGGGACCCATAGGGAACCACCTCAGCCGCCAAATCATGAGCAAGGACAGAGGCACCACCTATATGACCCCCACACCCCCCCCAGCAACTTCCAAGTCTGATCCAAATATCATAACCCAGTAGGGCCACCCTCCACTAACCCTATGTACACGTGGCTGCCACTGCGAGCCAGCATGCCCCAAGGTACCCCCACCCAACACCCCATTCTTCTAAACAACCAACAGCATCGAAATTTTAACTATATAAAGCAGCAACAAGCTGCCAACAACCAAACTTGCTTGCACAGCTCTATGAGTGAGCAAACAGAGGCGTATGCAAATAAGCCGCCAGCCGGAGGCCCTCATATCAAACCGGGACAACCGGGCAATTCCCCTCCCCCCAGAGAAACACCCACCAAAGTGGGGCTCCATCACCATGCACAACACTGGATGGGCTACTCCCCACCGTGGGCATCTCATTTAAGAAATATAAAACTCTAGGCAGGGTTGCCCCCTCTCCCCCCTTCTTTTTGCTCTGTACCTGGAGCCTTTGGCCCAGGCATTAAGACAGGACGAGTTAATACAGGGATGGGATCTGGGTGGGGAAATACACAAGTTGGCGCTATATGCAGATGATTTATTAATTTATCTCAGAAACCCAGAGCAGTCATTGGATCCCTTGCGGGCTCGTCTGTCTGAGTTTAGCCTTTTGGCAGGTTACAAAATAAATATGGGCAAGACGGAGGTCTTAAGAACACACTATGAACCATCGGAACAGATCCAAAAGAAATTCCCATTTAGATGGAATATATCCCAGATTAAATACCTCGGGTCCAGTGTGCATTCAGGCGGACCGGTTGTTCTCTCTCAATTTTATCCCAGTATTAGAAAGAATTTAGTTGGAGTTGGACCAGTGGGCTCCTATCCCTATACCGTTGATACAAAAGGTGGAAGCAATAAAAATGATAATGCTCCCCAAGTTCTTATACCTGGTACAGACAATACCTATTCTAGTCCCAGATGCATACTTCCATTCTCTAAATAGAACGATTTCTCGTTTTATCTGGGGTCCACAAAAACCTAGAATCCGCCTCTCGGCACTCCAAATCCTGAAGGCAGAGGGTGGCCTGGCATTACCAAATTTTAGACTATCACCGTGCAGCTCAGTTACGAACAGCCTTTTACTGGCTGGATCAGACCTATTCGGCTAAGTGGAAAACCCTGCAGCTATGGGAGACTACCCCACAAAAATCTGAATGCTATGCTCCTTGGGCAAAGAGGAAGATTAAATACAGGGCAGGAAGATAATCCTTATACAGCCTCCACTCTGAGTGTTTGGCGTGGAATTTTGGGAGACAAAAGGGCTAAGAGTTGGAGGAGCTTCTTGACTTCGGTTCCATATTTAGATTTGTTTGCACCTAACAGGTGGGAAGCAGGATTTAAAGGATGGGAGGAGAAGGGCCTACATCTGATTTGGCACTTTCTAGACGGATGTGAGATTCTGCCGTTTGAAACATTAGTTCATAAGTATGGAATTGTTTGGCAGGACAGATTTAAATACTTCCAAATTAGAAACTATATTAGTAATCTCTTGATACATCGCAAGATTGAGGGCTCATCTCCTCCACAGATTGCATACATTCTTAAAAAAGCAATAGAGGGGGAACCGATCAGATCTCACATTATTTCTAAATTATACCAGGTGCTCCTGTCCTGGAAAGGGGATTCCTCCTCTTATATAAAGACAGCCTGGGAGCGAGACCTGGGAGTTCGGATCCCCGTGGAATTTTGGGCGTGGACACAAACGAGGATTCATTGGGGTATAGCGGCAGTTAGCTGGCAGGAGTTCTCGTGGAAGATTTGTATCCGCTACTTTCGAACTCCAGCAATCCTGATGAAATTCCGAGACTCTTTGTCTTCATTCTGTTGGAGAAACTGCGGACATTCCCCTGCATCATTGGCACATATAATGTGGGACTGTCCTATATTAACCCCCTTCATACAAGATCTTCAACAAACCCTATAGACAATTATAGATCCCAACTTGGAAATTTCACCCCTATGTTCTTTCTTTTTGGAACTGCCAAGGGAATTTCGGTATCCCCTGACAATTAAGTTCCTGAAAATTTCTTTCTTTGCAGTCCAAAAAGCAATCACGAGTAACTGGCTTTCTCCCAAGGTTATCACCCTAAGTATGTGGCAGGATCGCATGATAAATATATATAGAATGGAGGCTCCAACAGCCACTATTAATAAAAGAGTCCCTTGTTTTGAGATCTTGTGGAGGCGATGGGTTCTGTACATGGCAGGGGTGAGACCTGACTTCTTGCCTGGAATCAAGGCCTGGCGCAGTTGCTATATTCAGGTCCGATAGGAAGGACGCACTACATAACACAAAGTCCTATAATCTATAAATAAAGTCCCTATGTTTTGCTCTGATTGAGGAGTGGATAAATAATCTGGCTCCTCCCCTCCTCTTCCTCTTCCTTACATTAAAAGGTTCAACTTTAAAAGGTACATCCTGGAATTCAACTTAGTTGAATCTTATAGTTTGTAACCATTAAGGATCTTTGGATGTTATATGCTATCCTCTGTATAAACTACTGACTGCTGGCCCTATTTTTTTTGTATCATGATAGATGAATTGACTGTGGAAACAAAACAGAAGGGAAATTAAGTATAATGGATATGTGTGAAAGATATGTTTGTACCTTGTATGTTCTGTTTGTCTGAACAAAACATTTTAAATAACAAAAGTTTTAAAAAAGAAATATAAAACTCATGCCCTAATACATTTCCACCTCCCACCTGTGAGCATCCATATCTCCTCATACCCCAAATCACTCACCCACCTCCAAATAATAGACCAAGCCCTGAACTACCACCCTCCGCATTGCTCAGTAATAGTACTGGGTAATACAGAGCCAGTAAAATAGTCCAGATTAGTGTTCTACATTGAAGCCAGGCTGGGAGCGCAGAGAGAAGCCTCGCAAAACCCAACATCTATATACATTGCTCCTATCCCCACTCCCCCCACCCCACCCAGCCTACCTTGATCATTCACAGCTCATCCGCCATCGTTCACCTCCTTCATCCACCTGGGCTGAAAAGCAACCACCAATGGGATCCAAACAGCCAGGGAGCAGTGGGAAACGCGCACAATCCATTGTCCTATAACCCCGCAGCTTTCCAGCCACTCCCACCCACAGGTCCATCACCCAATGCAACTCTCTCTAGGCAGCGGAAAACAGCATCCAGCCAGTCCAATATATCCACAAATAGTCATTGGTCTGTAAGTACAAACAGGGCAGGAGTAGAAAAGACGAGGCAACCACCTCAAGGGACAAGAGGAGCCTCCCCATTCATCTATCCGCTCAACACCATAAGGGCAAGGAGTCAATCTGGCAGCCAGTCAGACACGGCCTGTCTCAGGCCCACAGTTCACCATCCACATCCCCACTTTTCAAGTTTCTTCTGTAACTCTTGCAAAACGACTGATGCCATGTCCGCCTCCCAAAAGGAGTCAGAAGCGCCCTCATATTTAATTTTCGAAACAGCCAGATAAGCAAAAAAGAACTCAACCTTCAGGTCCAATAACTTATTTAGAATAGGGTAAATGCTTTCCTCCATTTCTGCAAGCGTAGGAAGAAATCTTGAAAAATATACAGTCTGTGCCCCTCATACTTCAGCTCTTCAGTGTTTCTGTAGGCGTTCAGAACTGCTTGGCGGTCTCTGAAATTGTGAAAGTGCATAATTATTTGGCGAGAGGTTGGTCAGCCGCTGGCTTAGGCATGACAGCCCAATGTGCTCTCTCTAGTTTGTAACTACCCCCCATCGGCTTCAGTCCAAGCAAGGCTGGCAGTGTTGTGGCACAAACCTCATCAATGCAGGATCCTTCTCTGCCCTCCGGTAATCCCCTGACATGGGAAGTTTAAACGCAGGTGATAGTTCTGATAATCTAATAAATCCTTAAACTCCTCCAACTCCCTCTCCAGCTGGGCCACTTTGTCTGGGAGAGCACCGGTCACGTCTTCAAGGGTGGAAATATGAGTTTCAGCCTCGGTCAGTCTGGCTGCACAAGACACACTTTGTTTCATGATTTCTAGCAAGGTAGACTCAAATTTGTCCAGCCGAGGATTAAGCCTGCCGTTAACACCTGCTCTGTCTCTGTGCAACCTAGGACATCCATTTCAGCCACAGACAGCGAGACTGGGCCCAAGTCCTCTGTCGACACTGCTGTCTGCTACTTCATTGCACTTTCAGCTGCCATACGCTACGCCTTTCCAGAATTTGGAAGCAGATAATCATCCATGACACCGGTAGGTAGAACTTCAACAAATTGGTGCTGATTCAAACAACTGGGTTTTTACAATTTTATAAAAATTTTGTTACAGCGGACAGAGCTCAGGGAAAACACGTCTTTACACTCTGCTGCTCATTAGTGCCCCCCGCTGGTTCACCTCTTAGCCCAGTGGGAACCTTTGACACAGCATGGACATCAAATCCTATGTCGGCATGTAACAGTACACAAAATAGTTCTAGTACCAGTCTCACTAACAGATTACTGATCTGGCCAGGTTTTGGTTTTCTCAGCAGTGACAATTTGAACGCACAACAAACTGAAACTACTGGTCCTGTCAACAGATCCCTGACCATCGGAGAAACCTGGTAGTACGAGAGGAGAGCCCTGAAAGTACAGACTGGTGTGGCAGCAAGTTACATTAGAAAATACGTTCAAGTAGGCCAAGTCCCATGGGGAATGAGAATTAAGTTTCCATCTTTCGGTCGGGACCAAGACGAGTGTTTTGACCCATGGAGGGAGAAGCTTTACGCAGCATACTAAGCCCAAGCAGAAGTAGGCAGTGTTACGGGAGTTTTCTGGCTCACCATAGTTTGCAGATTTAAAAGTTAAATAACACAACTGCACATGCTGACAAATAATCCAGGCACCTAAATTTAGAAATTCTTGAGGGATGGGGGACTACAGGAATAACTGTATCTTTGACTGTAAAAGAAAAACAAATCGAATAATCAATCCAAATCCAGTTTAAAAGAGCATGAAGTGGAAACATCAAGTCAAACTGACAGTGAATCAGAGGTGGCACTGTCAGGTTTTTTTAAAAACACAAAATTCCTGAGCTCAGAAACCCAAACTTGACAGAGCCCCAGTATCATGTTTCAAGGTGAACAAGTAAGTGCAAGAGGAGCAGGAGCCGGCCAAGGTAGCAACAGCAATAAACAACAGAAAGCCAAGAGCTACTACAAAAGCAAGGGGGGTTGAGAACAGACCAATATAATCTTTCTTCCCAACACTTTAACTACTGATGAATGTCCATTATTAAACGTGGTCTCAAATTCATCTCCATACATGACATCAATCTATTTGAAAAAACTTCTATTCTGAACAAATTTGCACAGCTGCTAAATTTAAAGTGATTTTTTTTCTACCATGGGCAGAGGTGGACAGCAACTCCAAGCATAAGCCTCCATATCTTCTGCATCGCAGTCTGTATCACAGATACAGCCCTTTAACGACGATATGCCTATAAGTAACCAGTGAATATTGTCTAAGCTGGATGGGTCATCGCCAGATGGTACTGGGACTTCTATGATGCTTCCTATACAATCTGCTGGTGTAGACTTTGCGCAACAGGAAGAGTACAGTTTTTCTCAGCCTGTATTTCAATCGACCATAGCGGTTCCACCCTTGACCCCACACCCTCCTCTGATTATCCCACAAACTCACTACAAATGGACTCATCTGAGGAACAATGCCACGTGAACACTTTTCGAGATAAATTGACGTTTGTGTTCCTACGAACTTAGCAGTGGGTGTTTTCGTCAGGGCACGTGAAAAAGATCTTCCACATCCGAATGATGAGGAATGGGAGGCACCGGTTCTCAACATGTCAAGGGCTGAATTTCAGACTCTGAAGAATTTACAAAAAACAACAATATCACCATCAAACAAGCGGATGAGGGCGGGAGTGTGGTGATTTTAGATACTAACAAGAGTATTATCAGTGAAGTTAGGAAACAACTCTCTAACACCAAGTTTCACAGACCTCTGTCCCATGACCGCACTGCTTACTTCAAAAAAAACAGACCACTGCCTGCTGGAAGCTCTGTCCAGTGGGATTATTAAGAATGACATCTGTGACTTCCTCATTACTGAGCACCCTATGTGTCCCACTACTTATTTGCTACCTAAAGTCCACAAGAGTTTAAAATCTCCGCTAGATCGCCCAGTAATCTTAGGCATTAACTCACTGGCGGAGTCTGTACTTCAATTTGTGGATCACTATATTTGCCCTTTTCTTGGGAGCCTGACAGTCTATATCAGGGACTCAGGGGTCAATTTTGGGCCCTATGTTATTTAATCTCTACATTAATGATCTTCCTGCTTATGTAGTTGGTTCTGATGTCAGACTTTATGCAGATGACATAGTATTAGTAGCATCTGCTAAAGATCCTGGGGAACTGAGGCAGCGACTCCAGACAGACTTCTCCAATATTGAAACTTGGATAAGAAATTCCGGACTTTTGATAAGTACTGGGAAGACTCAGAGTATGATTTTTTCAGTAGGACCTAAACCTAAGAATGAAATATCTGATTTCAATATTAGTTTTTTGGATGGGAATAAGGTACAAGGGGTTAATACTTATAAATATTTGGGAGTTTTGATTGACTATCGTTTTTCCTTTTCAGATCATATTTTATCACAAATAAAAAAAGTCAATCAAAGATTGGGGGCATTAAGAAGAGTGTCAGGATGTTTGACTAGGGATATCAAGATCAGATTAGTAAAACAATTGTTGTTGCCTGTACTAGACTATGGTTTATCATTATATATTCACTCTTACAAAAATATTTACAAAACTGGACCAGACTTATTACAGATTGGGGAAATATATTCTAAATAATGGACCTCGAGTCCATCATTGTGTAATTTATCAGGAACTTGGCTGGTTAGATCCAATAGCTCGAAGAGAATATATATAGCTTACTATATGTCATGGTTTGATATATTTAAAAGTGCATCCTTCTGAAATTTGATATGTCATAATTCTGATTCCAAATATTCGGACATTTTTAGGAGGACAACTAAAAAGTTACCTATGATACAAATTATGAATCGTATGGGGGGTGTGGTGTTACAAAATAGTTTAGCGGGGATATGGAATAAATTACCTCGACATATGACTGAAATTCCTGATCTGCGTATTTTTAAATTGGAATTGTATACTTATTTAAATGTTTGTTGTAATTGTTTTTAGATAAATGTGATTTTGTATTTTGTTTAATTTTGTATTGTTTGTCTATTGCAAATGCCACAGGTATCTGTTGTAAATGGGGAATTTTCCCAATCAGATTAACCTGTATAAAAATAAAATTTTAAACAAACAAACAAAAACAAGTAGAGGCACTGGCTATTTTTTTCTTTTCCAGTCTTTTTCCCCTCCTGTCACCAGGGGGGTGCCCTCTCTCAGACATTGTCCGGAGGCATCTCCCGCCCAGCTTGAACCCCCAACCCCCACCCTGGGTCCCCTCCCGGAACTCTGCTGGCACCAACCTTACCTGGCGAGGGAACCTCTGGCTTGTACCCCCCCCGGACGGGGCCACCACGACTCCAGTGCTCCAAACATCTAACATCATCCAGGTTTCGGTGCGGTGGGCAGAGAATCAGGACCCAGGTGGGTGGGGTGCAGTGGTGAGCGTGGGATCCAGGATACATCGCCTACTACCACCGCAGGGTTTTTCCTGCCCTAGCCCTCCAACAGGGGGCACAAACGTGCAATGACATCCAGGTAGGTGCGTGCACACTCCCGTGTACACAGCGGCTGATGTCTGCCATGCTTCGCCTCCCCTTCCAAACCAGGCTGCCAGCTCAGTACCGCCCAGCTGCTGCTGGGAGGCACCCTGTTGCCGACCCGTATTGCAACCCTCCCTCCCCAAGAGAAGGTGAGCTGTCTGCAGACGCTCCAATCTTCTCCTCCCCTGCCGAGCCCCCAGCAGCCCGAGCTCGCACCCAAAGACAGGTCACTGGCATGGCGCAAGGTGTGGCATCCAGTGCCTCAACCCTCAGCGCCACCAGGCCAGCTCGGCATTGGCTATTTTGAGGGATATGATCGTGGGTACAAATAGAGTCCAGACAATGTTCAGGATGCAAAAACTTCAACTTACATTTATTAATCAGCAGACAAAAATAACTGGACTGAGTATGGAAAATAAAGTAAAGCTCAGTGCACACGTTCGTGCTGCACGCGTATGCACACAGTTGAGGGGGTCCGATTATATCGCGACCACAGACGACTATTCACAGCATTTCTGGGGCTTTACACAGGCAGGATTTGGGCTACAGGAGTGATGCAAACAAGAAAAAAGGAGAAGGATAGGCAGAATACCCACATGTGGCCAAAGTGTGGGTAGGGAGAAAACAGTGAGAGCAAAAAGAACAGAGAAAGGCTAATGCATAGCAAAGGGCACTGCTGCAACAGATTTTACTTGGAAAGTAAAAGGAACATCACTCAATTAGCGCAGATACTGTTAAAGCTGCCTCTAAGCACAAACTAACCAGACCTACTGGTTTAAGGGCTGGACTAGCAAAACACAGCCCTCTTACCTTCAGGTAGTATAGCTAGATTGGGGGGTTACTATTAAACCTAAGCCCCTTTAACAAGGGACATCCCACACTGAGAAGTCATATCTGCTAGTGACCCTTGATACCAATATTCCACACCATGAGGGCTCGCAGGTACTTAAGCAATACTTAGATTTACGCACAAGACCCAATTAATCACAGAGTTTTTAGTGCGCCTCTCACAGTTTGCATTAAAATGCAATGCCTTTCTGTTCATGGGGGAATACTTCCTACAGACAAATGATACCACAATGGGGGAAACTTTCACCCATAATTTTGCCAACTTGTATCTTGAACTGGGGGAGGAGGGCTACATGTGTAACATCACTGCTAACCCCTTCCTGGATAAAAATCGAACTCTGGCACAGATATTTCAATTACATCCTTATGGTGTGGCAGGGGTCCATGGAAGAGTTGTATCAATTTGTGGCTTACCTTAGAAGGTAGTAACAAGCTGTCCCGGTGGCACTGAGGGTTGAGGCGCTGGATGCCATACGCCGGCGACCCAGGTTCGGGAATGGACTCGGGTGATTCAGGGGTCAGCCGGCAAAGGAAGGATTGAGCGTCCGGAGGACTGCTCTCCTTCCTCTGGGGTGGGCAGATTGCGATGTCGACTGACACCCAGTGGTGGTTGGGGGTCAGCAAAGGTGCGCAGCCATGTACAGGGGTTGACCCATGTTCTGGGCAATTGGCTGCCTCCGTTGAGGTGGAGACAGCCTCCCCTGCCCAATGCACTGAGATGGGTGTGGGAGAAAAATGGTGGAAAAATCCAGGACCTGACAGGACCAGTGATGGCCTGATCACTGTGGTAAGTCCACCCCCAATTATAGATTTGATGTACTGGGGAGGGGAGCACACCGCCACTCCTCGTCTTGGCCCTGCCATGGAGGAGAATTCCGGAGATGGATGGACGGGGCGATCACAGGAGCCGGAAGACGTACCCCTCCAAGGGAGTGGTCATAGCCTCTGTTGGGTCTGCCGCGGCGAGGGAAATATTATATATGAAGAAAAAAAAAAGAAGGTACTAACAAGAACTTAAAATCTGCTGCAATGCCGGCCCGGTGGTGCAGAGGGCTGAGGTGCTGGTGCCTTACCTTGTACCACGCTGGTGACCCGGGTTCAGGAACGGACTCGGGCGCCAGTGGGTCGGCAGGGGAAGGAGTAGGACTGAGCGTCCGGAGGGCTGCTTTCCTCTCCTGGGGTGGGTTGCAGAATGGCATCACTCTGCAGCGGCCCCCGATGGAGACCAGGGGAAGCTCAGCTGTGATGCAAGTAAGGGAATCAGAGGGAAAACCTAGAAAATGGCGTCTCCTCCTACCGGATGACGGCCGCCTAGACCAGTGCCTCCCTGAGCTCTACGACAGCCAACCTGGCCACAGCAGCACCCAGAGCCAATGCCTGGGCCGAAAGGCGTTTATTTTTTTTTATAATAAAGTTGTTATTAGGCATGAGGACATTTATACATTATACAAAATATTTTACGTATATTCATTCAGTTTATATACTTATACATTGGACTTTAAAAAAAAAAAAATCTCTCACCCAGCATCAGGACTAATTAATCACATGAACTAGACAAGTCTCGTTTTAACATTTCTCCAGTATTGATCTGATTAGCTTCAGGGAACAAAGTCTGAATAAGTGCTTAACTGATATATAAGCCATTTTCTCCATTTTGTATCAAATACCTCCATTCCATCCCGTACTCTGGCCACCATCCTCTCCATCTTATATATCTCTCGTCAGGTTTAGCCACTCTCCCTTAGTTGGCAGCCTATTCGTTCCCCATAGTCTGGTTATTACCTTTTTTGCTGCCAATATTAGCAATGTAGTTTGCAGGTATACATTCTTCTCTACTTTTAGAACAAATGGGGTAGTAGCTGTCAGTATATACCCAGAGGTAAAAAGACCTGAGTTTTCATATATTGCCACCAGCTCCTGCACTACCTCCACTCAATAAGGACCCAGCATGCTGCAATTCCAAAATACATGAGTCTGGTCTGCATGTACTGCTCCACATCCCCTCCAGCACTTTCCTTCCGGATCGCCTGTAAAACTAGCTACCACAGCAGGAGTGCCAAAAAATCTATATCGTAATTTCCATGCAAACTCTTTCCAATATGAGAATCCCAAGGCCTTAAGCATAAGTGGGGAGGCCATCTTCCAGTTAGTAACCAGTAGGTCAGTCCCCAATTCCAAGGACCAACGGGCTCTAATCGACTCAGTAGAGTCTTCTGGTTTCTCTCCCAAAGCAAGGTAGGCCAGATACATACCGTGGTCCAGAGTGGTACCTTGTCTCTGTGATAGAAGTAATTTTATTATTAGTGGGGGGTTTTCAGCCACTGCTACCAGTGCTTCCTCCATTGGCCGCAAATAAGATTTTAGCTGCAAATACTTATGAAAGAAGCCCTGGGGTATTTTATACTGAGCTTGGAGCTGGACAAATGAATAAAGGCCCTGTGGGCCTAACAACTGAAAAATATGTTTGCTATTATATTTATACCACCGGGTTAAGGATCTATCCAAAAATTGGGTGGAAAGGCACTGTTCACCGCAAGGGATCTCAGAAAAAGTGCTTCCATAGGCAATAATCTTTCATTGAGTACAGTCAGCCACTGCTTAAACACCTCTGCAGTATATTGTGGGAATCTAGAGAGAGGTATGCAACCAGGAGGATGTCCAAAGAGACAGTCCATCAGGTCTTCTATGCCATTCCAAGTCATCTCAAACTGCTTCCAGGGCATAATATAATTGGGGTTCATCCAGGAGAGGAAGATCTTTAATAAAAAAAACAACAAAAAAAAAAACGAAAGAGACCTAGGAGTTATTATATCAGATGACCTAAAGGTGGGCAAGCAATGTGAGAAGGCAGTAAGGAGGGCTGGGGGATACTGGGATGCATAGGGAGAGACATAAACAGTAGAAAACAGGAATTTGTTAGCCCTCTCTACACACAGTTAGTGAGACCCCATCTGGAGTACTGCGTGTAATTCTGGAGACCCCATCTCCGAAAAAACATAGACAGAGTGGAGGCTGTTCAGAGGAGGGCAACCAAAATGGTGCAAGGTCTGCACCAGAAGACATATGAGGAGAGACTAAAGCAGCTTAATATGTATAGCCTCGAGGAAAGGAGGGAGAGGGGGGACATGATAGAAACTTTCAAGTATCTCCAGGGAATTAACAAGGTACAAGAGGGTCGTGTCTTTCAGAAGAACAGATGTGCAAGAACAAGGGGGCTCAATTTGAAGATAGAGGGGGGACGGCTCAGAGGTAATGTTAGAAAGTATTTTTTCACAGAGAGAGTTGTGGATGCATGGAACAGCCTTCCTGAGAAGGTTGTGGAGTCAGGAACAGTGGGAGAATTCAAGAATGCATGGGACAGGCATAAGGCAATTCCAGTGGGGGGTAGGAGGAAGTAGGCTGTTGATGAACTACAATCTGCAGCTTATCCATCAGGTAGGGAAATGGGCAGACTGGGTGGGCCAAGCGGTCCTTATCTGCCGTCAAATTCTATGTTTCTATGTTTAGAAGCTCGGGTATAATTCAGGAGATTTGGTAAATTCAACCCACCTCTGTCTTTTGATAACTGTAATAGAGAGTACCGAATCCTGGGAGGTTTCCCCTGCCATATAAAGCGAGAGCAACCTATTCCAAGCTTGAAAATAAGTCTGTGTTGGAAATAATGGGAGTGTCTGCAGATGGAACAAAATCTGGAGAAATATGTTTTATTTAATAGTTTCTATTCGAGCTAGGGAATTCAAAGGTATCTGTGACCATCGTGTGAGGTCCTCAGTTCCGATAGGCCGTTTCTCCTCGGAAGAGGAGGACCCACCCGAAGAAGGCTCACGTCGGGTTACCCTGAGGTGGCTGCGATGTGGGGTCGAGGTCGGCGGAGCTGTCGGGAGAAGGTGAGAGTCCTTGGCAATTGACCTGAAGGAGAGGTAGGTGAGTCACAGGGGAGATAAACAGATAAAGCAAAAAAAATAAATACATTTGCTGCAGCTGACAGCCCAGTGGCGCTGAGGGTTAAGGCGCTGGACGCCTTATCTTGTACAGTGCTGGCGACCCGGATTTGGGAACGACCTTGGGTTGTCAGAGAGCCAGCATTGGGGCAGGACTGAGCAGCTAAAAGGCAGCTCTCCTCTCCCAGGGTGGACGTACCCCCCCCCCGGAGTTCCATTCCCACCAGGTGGAGGTCTGGCGGGTAGCGTAGATGGAAGGGGGCAGCAGTGTATCAGGAGGCGCCCCAGGGTGTGGCGTGCATGTGCCTCCACATGCATGCGCACGAGACAGGGAAAAAAGCCAGTAAAAATCTATATATAAAAGCCAGCTCGGTGGCACAGAGGGCTGAGGCGCTGGACGCCTTACCTCTGACCACGCCGGTAACCCGTGTTCAGGAACAAGCATGAGTTGTCGGAGAGCAGCACGGGGGTGCAGTGCAGGACTGAGTTGCCAGCTGGCAGCTCTCCTCTCCGAGGAGGGATCTGTGCTTCCCTCGGCCCTTAGCTGCCTCGCGGTGCAGGCCAGGAGACAGCGCAAACCAAGGGAGCCAGGGCGCTAGGCTAATGGGGTGGGGCAAGAGGGCACATGCGCGCCTCCATGTGCATGCGTCTCTCTGTCTGGGACCTCGGGGTAACGGGAGAAAACCAGGAGGAAAACACAGGGAGACGCAGCAAGATGAACCCTCCAGGCCGGCTTCAGGGGGGGCCGCCGAGGCATGCACAGCGTTAGAAGCCCCCGAAAGACCCCCGGAGACTGGTAGGTTGATGGACGAGCAGCTGTGGCTCACCACAGAAGAATAAATACCTGACAGGAAAAATATCTATATATAAACAAAAAAAAAAATGCTGTAACATATAGCCAGGAAGCCATTTCCTTCCTTGACATCCTTATCATTAAGAATGCCAAATATGAGGTTAACACTGACCTGTTCCGTAAACCTACTGACAGGAACAGGGTCTTGTTGGCAAGCTCCTGCCACCCCCTGTACACCATAAGAAATATCCCCACTGGCAAGTTCCTCAGGGTATATCACACACGCAACACAAAGGAAGCATTTTAGATGCATGCGGCTGAACTAGGGGACAGGTTTAAATATCGTGGTTATAGCAATGGGGATATTAATCAAGCTTCCACCCGTGCCAAAAGTAGCAACAAGGAGAATCTCCGCACGCCCAGAACTAGACACAGGAATGATCAAGTACACAGGATGAATTCGTCATGACTTTCAGCATTAGCGCTAACAAAGCTGAGGCCACTGTACGTAGGCATTGGAATATCCTGAAAACGAAACCAAAACTATCCGAATCAGTTTCAGTGCCACCCAGGATGGTATGAAATAGACCCATGAACACAGGAGATTCCATTACGCACAGCCTACAACCCAACGACCATCTCTGTACTTGGCTCCCTATGTTACATCCAGGTACACACCATTGTGGTTGCCGCAAATACTGCCACGTGGCTACTGTCACCACTTCATTCAGCAGTCCAGTTACTGATGAGCAGTATCACTGCAACACCACGCGGGTTGTGTACCTGGCTAACCGCAGCTGTGAGGCATATTACATTGGGTGCACCAAACATAAGCAATGCATTTGGGAACAAATTCAGGCCACTGGCAATTCTGATTTTGCCCTGTCTGGGCACTGTTTAGATGTCCCTAATGGTACCCATGAATGAAAATTTGTGGGGGTAGAAAAAAGGCGGACTAGGGCCCAGGGGAGAGGACCATGAAACCATGCTTGACCAGTGAGAATCTTTTTGGATACTTAAATTGCGGGAGGATTTTTTCCTTGGGTTCAATGACAGGCTCGAGATTACTACTTTCCTGTGATTCTGCTTTTTTGAACCTATGTATCTGCATTTAATTGTGTATATTTCAAAGTTTTTCTGCTCATAATAACTCTGTTTCCTTGTTGTTTCAAAGTCCTGTTCGGGTATGCAAGGCACTGCAGGAAAAAACATTGGCACTACTACCACCTTCGTGAAAAAATCCCCAGCATTTCCTGTAGACAGTTTGTTTTCACTTCTTAACATTATCTTTGAAGTCTTAAACGCAACTGGTAAAGTTTCGTAGCAAATTTGTATAGTAGCTCAAATCAGATGGTACCAGCCACAAGTGTACAACGGTCTCCCTGGACACTTATTAACTAGCAGTGTTTGATGCCTGTGTTTTTAACTTTCTTACTTTGCACTTTTCCACATCAGTTTTGCATCATCTACACACTGTTTTCAACACTTCCTTGTAAGTGTGTGAAATCACTTTAAAATGGTACTAGCAGGAAAAGCGTTGCCTCTTGACAAAGCACATGTACGTGAAACGCTAAGGCACCCTATTGCCACTTTTACCTGACTAACTTACTTGCTGTGTATCACTTTCTGAGATAAAGGACTTGTATTTGCAGAATCAGCCTACGATGGAGTCTTTTCAGCACTGGTTCCTTCTTTGCTGCCTTGGGTCGAGAATAAACCAGGCTACTGAGGAGAGAGACCTAGGGGTCGCCCTTAGTGATGGTCTCAAACAAGCAGCCCAGTGCACAAGGGTGTGTACAAAGGCCAGCCGGATGCTGTGCTGAATAGGCGAAGGTATCATGCCATCCAGGACTCAAGAGGCGATTCTGTCGCTGTACAGGTTCCTGGTGAGGACACGCTCAGAATACTGTGCACAGTTTGGGAACTCTCACCACAGAAAAATGTTGCAGTTGCTTAGAGAGGGTTCAGAAAAGGGCCACAAAAATGGTATGGGGATTGCAAGGTAAGTCGTACAAGGAGAGAGACTGACTAGCCTTACATGTACACATTTGTGGCAAGGTGGGATATGACAGAGATCTACAAATTCATCCATGAGGTCCACAGAGGCAAATGGAGAACATATGTTTCTATGTTTCTATTGTTCAGGCATAACAGGTGGCCAGGTATCAGGGTTCATGAGTACAAGCCGGTGAGAGTCATTTTTAAAAGGGGCGTAAGAAAATAACTACTTCAGTGAGGGTGGTGGCCAAACGGAACAAACTTCCAAAAGAGGTGGTAAGCTCCAAGTCTGTCCAGCAGTTGAATGAGGTATGAGACAGGTACAGAGGTACAGTGACTGTGGGTTTGAGGAATGGGGAGGGGAATAATGTTAAAAGTTGGTCACAGCTTGCATTTGAAGGCTCAGACTTTGCCACACAGCAGTAGGCTGTAGTGGGTATACTCAGAACAGTGCAGACTTGATTGATTCAGTCATCTTTTGTCTGTATACTTTGTGTGTTCTATGTTTCTGCGTTTCCACTTTCATATTGGCTACATTTAGCGTGTCTACCACTGCCTTTAAGTTTTTGGAAATCTCAACAAGTTTAATGTCCGTTGCTTCTCCGGCCGATCTAGACTCCTACAGGAGAGACAGCATATCAGACTACACTTTGGCAGCTATCATCTGTGCTCTGGTTCATGCTCACACAGTACAGACGGAGTTGGGGAGGGCCTCCAGTGCACAGCCAGGTTCTAAGTCCTCTGGCTCATCATTCTCGCCAGTGGCTCTCCCCAACCCCTACGATTTAGGTTATTGTGCCTTCTCGCACAACAGTAAGCGCAAGGACCACAAAGCCAGCCCGTTCTAGCAGGCAAAACTTGTACATGGTGAAGTGTCACATCCCAGTGCCCTATTAACCTATCGTAAATCATAAATAAAACCAGAAAAAAAAATA
Organism: Neoceratodus forsteri; assembly: GCA_016271365.2. Classification (NCBI taxonomy): domain Eukaryota; kingdom Metazoa; phylum Chordata; order Ceratodontiformes; family Ceratodontidae; genus Neoceratodus; species Neoceratodus forsteri. The sequence goes on from CM057453.1 coordinate 1,402,133,519, forward strand.
CACATTTTTAACTTAATTAACAATGTTATTTTGGAATATTTTAGCAAATTGTTCACTCTCTCATTTCAGAGGTGAAGGCTGGAAAAGCCCAACAACCTAGGAGGACAAACTTCTACTTTTTTTTTTACTGTTTTTGTACATATTTAGTCATTCTAACACCAGATATTGAAATACATTCACGTAGGTGTTGTACTTTCAGAGAATGATGCAGCCTAAAAGTTTAACCAGAAAAAAAAAAAAAAAACCGCTCTCCTTCTCATTCTCTTTGTTGAAGAAACATAGAATTTGTCGGCAGATAAGGACCATTTGGCCCATCCAGTCTGCTACCTTTTTCCCTACCCTACAGTATCATTGCAGACCCTACTTATCTCCTGCTTTTTCTCCCTCCCCCCTTCCTTTCCACTACAGTTCCCTTATGCCTATCAGAGGTATTTACGAAGTCCACCACTGTTTTCACACCCAACACCTCCAGTGATAGGCTGTTTCAGGAATCTACCACTCTTTCTGTGAAGTAGTATTTCCTCACATCTCTCCTGAAACTGTCCCCTTCATAGCATTTCCCCTTGTTCTTGAACACCCTTTCTTTAGAAAAATACTTCCCTCTTGTACCTTATTTACCCCTGTGAGGTATCTGAAGGTCTCTATCATATGCCCCTCTTTCCTCTCTTCCAGGGTGTACATATTTCGGTCCTTTAGTCTCTCTTGGTAGGGCTTAATACAGATCCTGCACCACTTTAGTTGCCCTCCTCTGGACTGCCTCCATTCTATGTCCTTCCGAAGATGTGGTCTCCAGAACTAGACAAGTATTCTAGGCGGGGTCTTACAAGCAATCTATACAGAGGCAACACCACCTATCTCTTTGTGCTGTGGTTAATACCCCTCTCTAGGCACCTCAACATCCCAGTAACACTCCCAACTGCCTTGCCACCTTCAGGTCATCAGATGTAACTACCCCCAGTTCTCCTGCTTGGTAGTCATTAATAACACTGCACCCGTTCTGTACTCTGCATTCGGTCTCTGTGTGCCAAGTGCATTACGTTGCACTTTTGCCACACCGAAACCCAGCTGCCATACCCTTGACCACTCCTCTAGTTTTTCAGATCTCTGCTCATCCTCTCCGCCCCCTCTGAAGTGTCCACCCTAATGCAGATTTTTGTATCACCAGCAAAAAGGCAGACCTTTACCATCCAGCACATCCACAATGTTACTTATAAAGACAAAGACGGACCGTCCCCAGCACTGATCCCTAAAGCACCAAGCTGGTCACCCTCCCTCCTCAGAGTGGACTCCAATTACCACCACGCTCTGTTGCCTATCCCCTAACCAATTTCTTACCCAGTTTACCACCTCTGGACCCCCTTCTAAGCTACCCAGCTTGCAAACTAGTCTCGTGTGTGGAACAGTGTCAAAAGCTTTACTAAAATCTAGGTTGATGGCACCCACCACTCTACCCTGATCTAACCCACTGGATTAAATACATTCCACTATCCTTTCCTTCAGCAGCGATTCCATTAACTTTTGCACCACTGATGTCAGGCTGACTAGCCTGTAATTGCCAGCCTCCTCTCTGCTACAACGTTAGTGAAGCGGGACTACATCTGCCCTCCTCCAGTCTCCAAAACCACTCCTATTTGCAGTGAGCTGTTCAATAGGACTATCAGAGTTGCAGCCAGCACCTCCCTGAGCTCCCTCAGTATTCTTGGATGCACTCCATCTGGTCCCATTGCCTTGCCCACTTTCAGATTAACAAGTCCCTTCAGGACTCTCTCCTCCAAAGGACTGGTGTCCACCTCCCTCGCTCCCTCCAGTGCTCCTGTTAATTCTTTGTGGACCCTCCCCACCTCTTTCATCTGTGAACACTTAACAAAAGTATTTGTTCAGAATGTCTGCCTCTTTCGAGTCCCCCTCCGCACAGTCCCCTTTCATTTTTAACCTTACAATCCCTCCCCTGGTCTTCCTCTTTTCACTTGTATACCTAAAAAATGTTCTATCCCAGGGTTTTATTTAACTCTAAAACTTGATTAGCGTTTTGCTCATAAAAGTGCTAAAACTTTGTGAAAATGCATAGCACTTGCCTCACTGTGTTTAACAAACATAACACTTCTAGAAAACCTATATAAATACTTTCTGTACAGATAGCATTGCCCCAAGAAAAAAACTGCTAATCAATTATTTAAAACCCTGCGTCCCTTGTCATTACCGCTTGGGCTAGTCTTTCTTCAGTCTGAGCCTTTACACTCCTCACTGCTTTCCCTGCCTCTCTCTGTTCCCGATACACTTCCCTATCCTCCTTCTTCTTCTGTGTCTCCTTATACCTTCTGAATGCTACCCTTTAGAAGGAGCATAATATGAAATCCAATTTTCACCATCACTTGCACGGTGATATTATTATATACAAACTAAGGAATGCACTGTTTTAACCCTGTAGCACTTAAGGAAATCTTATAATAATTACTTTTGCCAGTTTCAGTGCACTTCTATTATATGGCAGTGACTGCGTTGCTTCATGAGTTTTAATCACTTAACCTTTCCAATATTCAGGGTTACTTCAGTTGGGGAACAGAGGCCATTCTGACAGCAGGGGGCATGTTCCATTTGGGGAGGTAGGCTGTTCCAGAAGTAGGAGGCCATGATGGCAGCAGCCTGGACATTCTGTTGGGGAAGGGAAGCTTCTGCAGGGACTGGGTGGGCATGCCACGGAGCAAAGGGTGACAGTTTAACACCCATCATTGCTCCCTTTATATGGCAGTCAACTGGACATCATTGCAACACAGAAGAAATAGGAATGCTGTTATCTGGATACTCAAAGCGTTAACAGGCAAACTACTGACCCTATATCACTGATTGCTTTAAAATTACAACCAGGCCATACACCTTAAGGATCAGTAAACTCATCATTAAAGGTCCCCAATGCCTGCACCCGGTATGGGAGGCTGCTTTCAGCTATTCCTTAGCAGCTGCATGGAACTCTCTCAAAAATCCATGAAGCTAGATAGCCTACTACCTGCATCCTTCAAAGATTGTTCTCCGCCTTTTTCCAGAGCTCTGCAATTGCTTTTTATAAAAGCATAATCCCCCTCAATCTGACCCAACTAAACCTCCCTTTTTCTATCCATTATATTAACTCAATTTCTTTCTTCGAATCACCTATTATATTCACTTAAAAACTAGTTTTAGACCATATAACTTATATTTTAGGACTGCTATACCCTTTGTCTCTTTTTTTCCTACAGGCTAAAATGGTTCTATTGTTACTTGTATATATATGTAAATTGTTGTATATAATCATTTCATGCCATTGTATTGCTATTTATTCTATTCTTGTCTATGTAATAATTCTTGTATCCTCATTTGTATGACCACTCAGGTCCATCTTGTAAATGAGCTTTGCTCAATGATGTTCGCCTGAATAAATAAAGATTTTGATTGATTGATTGATTGATTGAGTTTAGGGAGCTGGTTGGGTGCTTGTGGAGGGCAGATTACTGTTCTGGGGGCATGGGGTGTTCCTCTGAGGCAGAGTGTGCATTCTGTGAAGGCCAGAAAGCTGTACTGTCCCCAACATGTACTTGGTAAAATCTAGAACAGCCAGAACACAGGACTTGACACAAAATTTGAGCACATTCCACTAGTTCTGGGTGTTACCATTTGTACACGTGCCAATGCTCTGGGGTTTCGGGTTTCGCCATGACCCGAAAAAAGGTCAGCTGTTCAAAGAAGTGATATCTTGGAAGGCCAGTGATGGGAGGTGAACTTGCAACATGAAGCCGAGTTTGTAGCATGGTAGTACAAAACACTACTGCTTACACCAAAGGCCTGATCTTTACACTTAAGACTGCAAAAAAAAAATGTATATTCATCTATTGTTCAAGCAACAGCAAACTTGATGAGCATGAAAGAAATTATTTATTTTTACATGGGTATAAAACTTAGACTATCTTAGTTTAGTTTACTTAATCCTGGAGTCCATTACTGTATACATCCTCCCCGACGCATCTGGAATCGAGACGGTACTCCGCTCAGTATGCCTTCCTGGTTAAACTCTTAAATAAATAAATACATAGCTTCTTGCTTCAGTTAGACTGCTTAGTTACCCAAGATAACTCCAAAAAAAAATATCTCATCTGCAAATCAGTTTTGCATCTTCCTAATTATACAGCTGGCAGAAGTCCAAGAGGTTAAGAGACTTGCTTAGGGTCACACAGTAAACAAGTGCCTGTGGTGGGCTCTGCACCTATTAAGCACTCCCACCTCACATTTCAGGACGCCATGCCTTCCCTAATGTAATTCCCTCATGCAGTATCTTTTCGCACTTTTGGTGAGACAAACGAATGGGGGTCAATACCAGGGGTTAAACTGAGCAGAAACTCAGTTCCACCTCCTCCGACACCTTTCTCCAGTGAATACTATAGAGAGTTTCACTTTCTAGGGTTGACAGTTTCAGCTTCCACAAATGTAGGGGTTACAGTTCCACCTCCTAAACCAGGGCTGTAGCTATGAATTTTGGGGCCCAGGACAAGTCAATTGAAATGGGCCAGTTTCCCAAACCAGCTAATGCCAGGGGTAATGCCAGCTCCTCATGTGGGCCCCCTCCTCAGCCCGGGGCCCCGGCAACTCCCCCCGCCCCCGCCCGCTGCCCTGTCCTAAACATTTCCAATTTAACCACTGGTCAACACCAGGATCCCCTTACTAGTTACTGGGTTTCCCATCGAGACCACATCATTCCTAACGGTATTATGGGGGCCTGGGTTCAAATCCCTGTAGGTCACATTATTTCTTTCTCACTACAATTTGATGTAAAATATCTTAGCACTTGGCTAATACTGCACTAACACATCTGGTTGTCACGTTCCGTACGAAATGTCACTCTAGGGGTTACATCAGTGCATGTCTGCGTGATTCAAAATGTTCACTATAAAACAAGCAAGCCGCTCTCCCCTGCTGTATAACTGCTACCATACCTCTCACCATCACGCGGAAAGAGAAACATGAAAGCGAAAACAAGCTACCTTCCCAGCTGATCCCACTTGCAATCTAATTTCTCCCGCCAGCTCCGTCTCCTCCTTCACTTTCCAAAACAGGGTCGCACAATAGCGACGTCAAGCGTACCGGAAACCGCCGCAAAGCACTACTGGGAAATGTAGTTTTTATCTTCCTCTGCACTCTAGGGTTGGATTCAGGAAAAGCAGTAAGTGTAGTTGGCTTCGCTATTTATCAGTAATTAAAATCATAAGGAAAATGTGATATGAAGATTATTTTTCTTTATTAGTTCTTCGTCCTCCAGGATTAAACTGTTTAAACGTTTAATAGTGCGCCATCTAAAGACTAGCTGAACACATTGCACCGGCGATGATGATGATGGTGTAGGATACCCTTCGTATTTCATTAAGCAGGCGGGGGAGAAGGCTGGCTGAAGACAGCGAAAGAGGAAGGGAGGAAAGGAAAGTGGAAGGGCTGGTCACTTGTAAGCAAAATGTGGACTTGATAGAAGAGTACGGAGGGAAACGGGAGGGAGCTAAGCTTGTGATTTAGCAACGGATGGGAGGAAATGTGCAGATGCTTTTAAGCTGATGACAGTATTTTTTCAGTTGCAGATGCCAGAGGAATGGAAAGAGAGAGAGGAAGGAGTACAGGCTCAGGCCTAAGAAGCAGTTATACCCCATATTATACGTATCCTTCATCTCAGGGCTTGGAAATACAGGAGCTAGCTACCAGAAGGGTTGATATCCAGAAGAAGAGGTTTTACCTAGATGTGAAGCAGAGCACCAGAGGCCGTTTCCTGAAAATAGCTGAAGTATGGATTGGCAGAGGAAGGCATGACAACATCAGAAAGAGTAAACTGACTCTTTCCATGGCTGTGGCTGCAGAGCTGAGGGACTGTTTGGGGGATTTCATAGAGCACTATGCACATTTGGGTCTAAGAAGTAGCCATGGACATCGGCATGAACATGGCAATGGCCAGGAACAGGATTCAAGAAGGAGGCATCAACAAACCTCACCCTCCGGTTCTGCTGGGTCCGAGGAGCCATCTCACAGTGTACTAAAAAGCGAATACATAGAAGCGGGATAACAGGAAATATTATCTGGATCTAAAGGAGAATCAGCGTGGCAGGTTCCTGAGGATCAGGCAGACATTGACAAGAGGACCAGGTATGATGGGATATTTTGGTCATAACCTGGGACAGGAGCAGACTATTGTTTTACCAGCACAGGGGATGATTGAATTTAGGGATGCCCTTGTCCAACTTGTTGAAGACTATGGTGAAGGTGATGTAGAGGAACGACAGGTTGGAGGTCACGATGAACCCCCTGAGCTTCCAGAGGGCACTTCCTTTAGGGTTGACAACAAAAGGTTCTACTTTGATGTAGGATCCAACAGGTATGGCATCTTCCTGAAGGTAAGTGAGGTAAGGCCACCCTACCGTAACACCATCACCATCCCATACAAAGCCTGGGCGAGGTTTGGGGACAACTTTATCAAGTATGAAGAAGAGATGCGAAGGATTTACAACAGTCATAAAGAAAAGAGAAATGATGGGAGAGGAGACAGTGGTGAAGAGCAGGAGGACTGACCCATTTTCTCTGGTACAATAAAATGAGTACATCTGTTAACTAGAAGGTCATGTCCTCACCATAGTACTAAAACAATGAAGATATTGTGGCCTCAGCCTAGTTCAGTAATACCTCTATATATTGAACTTTGTAACTGTGAATCGCTTTGGAACTTCAAAAAGTAACTTCAGTGGGAACATCCTACACACAAGCTAAATGATTCAGCTGCCTCAACAGGTTTGCTTCCGAGTCAGGACGTGAAGTATGCTTATTAGCACCCCAATTGCACTACATTTGCTCAGTTTAAACATATACAATGTGTACATACAGACACTGTATGTAGGTGTGCGATGGCTCCAAATTCTACAACCAAGTTCAAATGTAATTGGAGAACTTGACAAAACACCCTTAATTTTGTGCCCAAACCAGGTCCAAAGTCACAGAGTTGTACTGCAGTGTATGTACAACACAGATTATACTTGTTAGCGTGCATTTAAAGCAAATTTCTGAACAACAGTTACATACATTTCCTATTTAGAATATGTTGCTCAGATGCATTCTTGCACATCATCAATTCCGTAAAGGCTGTATGTACTGTAGATGTTGGTTTTATTCTATTGACCATAACATGAGCAGTAGAAATTTGCAGGACCACCACTTCCCACAGAGTCTCCCACCTGTCTGATTGAGTAAATGTGGCAGGAGCAGGGAGGAGACTGTATCCAGAATTTGTGTGCTCAGTATGTTCTTAGTATAGTCATGTAGTCAGGTGATTTTCAGGAGGTGGGGAGTTGCTTGTACTTTGAGCAGAAGAACTAGCCTAAAACCAGCAAATCCCTCCTTCTGCAAATGTCAGTTGATCCATGACATATGTCAGTACTAGTAAGTAGGCCTAACGTCAGGTTAAACATGATAAGTAAAGAAAAGGGTTATTAGTCCTTGACTGCATGAACAGTAAGTTCTGTGTAGCAGGTCACACGCAACACACTGTGCCTGTGACTCTGATTTACCTGAACTAATCATGTCTCTGAATACTAAGGGTACCATTATGCACCTATAGCAATGTTAGACAGGGTCCAATCTAAGGTGACCCACAAGAACACTTCACTGTGAGCCTCTGTGATCCTTTCTAAACAGCTGTATTTTTGCAGTTCAAAGTGAAGGTTGCTGTTCCAACAGTTTTCCGAACATAAGAATATGTTAAAATTGTGGCAGTCTGCAAACAGACATTTCTGCTAATTGTGAATTGGAATGCAGCATACTTTCAGTTGTTTCCCAGATACAGTGACTGTGTAGTGATTACAGCTCACAGAATCAGTCTGAGCTAATCCCTGGATTTTTACTTGGGCTTTTGATTAGAAGATCAAGGAATCTAAGATGCACCATTTTCGCATTACACTTTTAACACTTTGCAGACAGAAGACTTGTTCTTACACATGCATAGAATCGTCGTCTGTCTCAAAAATCAACTTCCATTCCCATATCTATGTTTAAATTCAAGTATGGCATTTTTCTGCAGTGGGATGCCTTTTATTTTGTACTGGAGCCTTGAAAATCTGGCAGGGGGCACACTGTTTTTGAAAGATTTGTCTAGCTGAAGCTCTGAAAATACTTGATTTATCCTAAAGTAAACCAGCCCCACAGCGTAGCTAGAGCAAACCCTTTATAATTAAAATGACTCCAAACCTAAAACTGATTGGAAGTGCAGTAGATGGCAGTGATGTCTCTCCGGGTCTAGTGTACAGGCCTTGCAGGAACAGCATTGGCAGCAGTTTCTTACTGCTGCTGTTAGTAGGTCCACTTCAGTTAGCATTAGTGATGTGTCCCATTCAGTCTTGGCAGCTTGTATAGGCAAAGAGAAAATGATTTGCTTATAGCTGCCTGTTTGTTAAATATTGAAGTGCTTGAGTTCCAGAAATGACTGCTGTAAAAGCACTGCAGAGATCCTCGGCTACCCCTACAGAGTCGCCTGCTTTCATTAACAGCATATAGACAAAGTAGCCTTTGAGCTGAAATAGATCCACACACCTCAGATCTGTATGATAATTTGACAGTAAAGCATGGCAGGGGCTGTGAGGTAATCTCAACCCAGGGTCAAAGTGGCGTCAGATGCCTCTCATCCTTGATGTGAGATTACCTGGTTGGTGGCAACCCCCACCACCCAAGTCATGGTATAGTGCCATTCTAAAACAAAAATACTATTTTCATTGCTGCAAAATTAAAACAGTCATCACCATTTTATGTTCATTCTGTGAAAAGTTTTTTTCCTTTTTAATACTCCAGGATACTATAATTATGCTGGAGACCAAGGCACCCTCTTACAACTCTTGACAGTCAGTCACAGCACTACCTGCAGCCTTGCAAGTTTTATAGATTTTAAATGAAGTGCTGCTGGGCAGGAAACTTACTTTCAAATGCTGCGGACCCTCCATATAAGGCTCTTCTTGGGAGCCAGTAGTTTAGGGATGTTATACACAGGGTAATTATTATGAGCATCAAAGTCTTATCGACATATACAGTTTTCTTGATTACCACTGTATCAAAACTAATATTATACTGAAAAAGATTCCTCTCTGCCAGTCGGAACACAGAGCTCCTGTCCTGCTAGTCTGTGATAACCGACGCCTATTCCGATGTTCTGATTGGCTAGTGCTATAGTGCGTCTGTGAAAAACACCTAACATTTTCGGTTTTCTCACAGATGCGCTGTAAGACTAGAATTAGTGATTTGGGGCACTGTAATTCAGAAGCTTTGTTTCTTCTTTTATTTTTCAGTATAATATCAATCAGGGATCTAGTGGTTGTGAGCTTTACTCTGTGGTAACTAGACCAGTGAGTTACTAAACACCTCGACCTGTGGCCTTGGTGTTTATGCTCCGAAGTCCGGTTATACCCTTGTAAAACCCGACCACTATACCGTTACCCCAAAATTATAAAAGAGAGTTCTATGGGGAGAACCCCTGTAAACTGTAGGGACCATCACAAAAATAAACCGCAGGGCATTTTGATGCCCATGTGATCTGCTGGTTGGCAGACAGAACTCACAGTTACTACAGACTGCAGCACACCATTTGCCATACAACAGGGGTGGCATAAAGTTCAGTATTTTGGCCTGCTGGTAACATCATTATGATTGGCCAGATAGTTATTTGGAGGTGTATAAAATTGTGATTGTCAGTTTTATGCCTAAAGGGTAGTGCACCCTGGATAATAACACCTGTTCTCCAGGGTACACTAACTGAAGAGTCACACTGCACTAGCCATATGAAGCTTGGGCTTTTTGCCAAAACTAGGTGTTCATGAGCAGTCTTACTTGCTTATGCACTGTGAGTGCAAACATGAACCTTAAAGTTATCTAGCATTTTTAAAAAAATGTATGTTTAGAGCAAAATGTATGTATATTTTTTTAAAATTAATAAAAAAAATGTATTTTGCAAAGTTTCAAACTACTGATGCCATCAGCCTGCATCGGTCACGGACAGATCTAAATTGGGTCATCAAGATTAGGGATGCCATAATATCAAATCGTGATGACTGTGATATTTGTGTAAAAATGTCATAATTTATTTATTATCACGATCAGTTGCAGCATTTTTCAAGTTGAAAAACTATAGTGTAAATGGGACTCGGGGAAGATGGGGAATCCGGAATCTTGGTTGAACTCAGAGAATAATACGCTGCCAGATCAGCAGAGATAAAAAAGCAAGACAGTTTATCACAGTATACTGCAGTGTATTATGCTGCATGATAATCACGATTTTTTTTTTTTAACAATAAAATTATTGTTAGTAGCAATTGTCGTGACATTTTATCATCCTCTGTTATTTTGACATCCCTAATCAAGATGGTAGCAAAGCAGCCCCGATACTCGAGTGACAGTAGATTTCTTCAGCAGAACCTTTTCCCCCAGCAGTCAGTAAGGCCCTTGTTGCTGTCGTCTATTAAGAACTAAAAATACTGTGACCCCCTCAGGCATTCCTGAAAGGCACCTTTAAAAGAATGTGACAAAACAGGTGTCTTTTTTTGTTTTGTTTTTGTTTCCATTTTCAGGTAAATTAGAATATATTGAACTGAGCCATGAATTAGAAAAGGACAAATAACTTACCAGCTCATCTGTCACGTGTCATGTGGCAATCATATTTTTGTTTAGCCATAACAATATAGCACTCCTTTCAGACCAGAGTACCCAAGGGAGCTGTATAAGAATGGTATTTCATGGGAGAGTGTAAATGTAGATCTGTAATCCATCAATGTGAATAGGATTTCAGTGCCACAAAGAAGGTGAGCTGCTTCAGTATTGCAGCTACAGAGCACTGGCAGTATTGGAATTATGGGGGCCAGCTGATGCTCACCCATAGAGCTGTACAGTAACTCATACAGCACTGCCATATACATCTAATGGGAAGGGGGCAGGGCTCCATTTAAAGACAGAGTCACCAGTGGTCCCTATAGATTCCAACACTGACTGTTATCAGTTACTTTTCCTATTCCCTTTTCATTTATTTTGCTTGGGGGGTGGGGGTCCTCATGTTTACTAAATTACCATTAGTGACAAGAAAGTCCCCATTTTACCAGTCTGACTATTGAATTAAATGACTTGTGTATAGCCATCAGGGTCCTGATCACAGTTATCTAAGTTGTAGAAACTATATACATTGTCCTCATGACTGAGTTGTTCAAAGAACAAACTTCTTGGAAGTGGTGGTGGTATTGCTGTTGTTTGCCTGTTGTGGAAATGGACTAGAGCAAGCACCACCATCGGCACCAACACCCAACTACATACAGTCGCTCTTCGGCCTCCATGGTTTCAGAGGACCTTCACTGACTGGGACTGTGAACAGTTGTGCAAATCAGAATCATGAGCTTTCAGCACACCATTGCAAGAAAAGTGACAAGCTGCTCTGTCCATTCCTTCTATAACCAGGCTGAACAGTGTGAAATAAGCATACCCGTGTGTGGGAGTGGGGTGGGATGGGGGGACGGATCTTGGCCAGTTGTGCTATAGTGTCTACAGAAAACAAGGCCAGGAATTCCCCCACCTCTCTAGAAAGGACCTGTATAGAAGCAGACCTTTACTACATGCTCAAAACCTGGTAATGTAACTAGTGGAACTGCTATTGCCTAGTTTGAGATATAAATCCCGAACATGATTGCTAACATTTGTTCTTTTTTCATGGTTTGCACAGATCAAACTCATTGGACAAGCTTACTTGAAAAAAAAAAAGTCAAACCCTCTATAGCCTGTAGCACTTTAAACTTACAACCTTTTACTGTCTCAGATAAAAATAAGAGAAAAAAACAGTTGGGAGCCAAACTGCTTCACTGCAGTGGAACTGAAAACTGCGATACATGGACAAAAAGGTCTCATTTAAAACTCTGTTTTATTAACAAACAGCATTGTAAAGCTACGATTGGTCGGCACTTTGGGAGCTAAACTTGCTGCTCACTGCATTCTATATGGGGATACATAATTACTCCATGCATTGCCATTGAAATGAAAATTGCCTGTTTTGCAAAGACAGTATAACCAAAAGCAACGAAGCCGGTCACCAGTAAATACTGTAATTGCACCAGAGGGCTGCACCAGAATGCTTTGCTTTACATTCAACTACTAATTAATCATGCAGCTGAGTGATGCAGTCTGAAATGTGACCCACCAATGAATTTGTGACTGTGCTGTTCGACTTTGGGTCATAAAAACAGATAAACTGAAAGCAAGACTGTTGAATTGGAACTGTTGGACAGGGCTGAAAGACTTATTGATTTAAGTGATCATTGCAAAGGTGGCACAAACTGGAAACTATTAAAAAGGATGGAATTGCTGTGGAGAATGCTGGGAAATAATGGACTACAGCCAACAGAAAGTATTCAGTGTGTATGGCCCAGAGTAACCTAAATACCCGCTGGGTCAGTAGGGAGCAATGTATATGGTCTTGTGGGACTGCGGTGTCTGCAGACAAGAAGTTGGACATTTGCTTCCATACTAGTGTACATTTTGTGTGCGATACAAATGAACTGCAACACTTGCAAGGCTCTGTGCATCCGATATCAGTATCCAATGTACTGCTGAACAGCAGAGGAGACCTTTTCCTGTAGCACTCCTGATTGACTCTTGCATTGAATTCCAAAATCCTGCATCTCCGATGTTCAAGGAAATGTCCAACTCGCTCTCTCTCTCTCTCTCTCTCGGGTCTTATTCTGGGCAAACGTGCAATAGCTCTACTACTGGCACTAGTTTGTGTCCTAAAGCACCCTAACATTGATGGGCACATTCCGCTATGTGACAGCAATAACCAAGCACAAACTGAGAGTAGGCTTTAAAGAGAGAGGCATTCTTGACCAATGCAGTATGTCTTTCAAAGGTTACTCTGTGTTTTTTTTTTTTTTAGATCTGCTTGTCCTCTCAGAATTGTTTGTTTGTATTATTTTGGTGGGGGAGACATGATTTAAATATGTAATCACATTCGCAAGGCCCCATGATTTCGTCAACCTTTAATTAGGCCTTGGAACAGGCAACTTGCTAACTTTAACAGAAAATGCTATTTTGAGTATGAAGGCACTGTTAAAGCTGAAAGGACATTTAGGAGCCCAGCCCGGTTGAACATTGTCCCATGTGTGGAACCCAGGTTCAAGCCACAACCTGACCTTGACTGATGGAACCTTAGTAGCACTGCGGAGGCAATGCATTTAGATTCTGGGGTTCTGTGATTAGTGGGAGGCCTTGACATCGTGGGTGGTCATGCAGTGTCAGCCCCCCCCCCGGCCCACGTGGTCTGCACTAGCAGGTACTCTCTGTTGCTGTGACATATGGGGCAGAAGGCAGGATTTGGGTGGGGAAGGAGGGGAGAAAATATCATGGAGGCTGCCTAATGATTGCCAGCCTCCACCTACCGCATCATTGTGCCCAGCTCCTTTCCTCACTCCCCCAACCCACAGTGCAGAACCTGGATGGCTCCTATCACTGTGCCCAGCCCCTTTCCTCACTCCCCCAACCCACAGCGCAGAACCTGGATGGCTCCTGGACATTGTGCCCAGCTCCTTTCCTCACTCCCCCAACCCACAGTGCAGAACATGGATGGCTCCTGGACATTGCCCACCAGCAGTCTTGGCCCCACTATGGGGGAAGGGTTACCTGCAGGGTGTCAATGTGGAGATGGTGGTCTGATCTGGTAGCAGGAGGGGTGGACTGGTACACAGGCAAGGAACAGCCAAGGCAAGAACAGCCTGAGAGGGAGAGAGTGCACTGTGCAGCCTGAGGAACGGGAGGAAAAAGTATCAATTAAAAATTTTTTGTGACATTTAAGGGCTCCTACCCTCAGACTTCAGGCCAGCTAAGCAGCATTTAAATCCGGTATATATTAACTTCCAAGCTGCATGAACAGTAGCCCCACCCCCACCTTCATGTCTTTTCAGCTATATATGAGAACAGATGGTCAAGTGCTGGTTTCAGGTTGAAGCTTAAGTTGAATTCCTGCTACCCTTTCAGCAGGTGTCCAGCCTCATTACATTCATGTCCCAATATTTCAATGCTGCCTTCCTCTGCATCTTCCCAAAATGAGGATGGAAACCTAATCTCGTAGTCGGAAGCTAGCATCCTGTCCAACCAGCACACCACCATCTCTTTATTGCACAGTGCATCAAAAAAGATGTTCAGATACTTGCACCTCTCTTTGGCTTCTCTTAAGTGGTCAGCGCCAAAAATTAATTGTGACGACATTAAGTCTAGAACACCAGACTTGCCTTGTAAATGTGTAGCCTTGCTGCTAACATACTGTTTCAACTCTGCAGTCATTTCGGAATTCACATGCTCCTTCATTTCAGACCTGGGCTTGCCAGCAGTTAAATCAGGATTCAGCCTTTACGTTGTACAGGTGTGGTGCAGTATGAGCGGAACATGATGCATTGCTCACAGCCACTAGATCTTGTAGCATAATGTTTGCGGTCCCTGACCCAAGAATCGTAGAGCATGAGATCCATATGCACAGAGCGGGCACGTTGTTTTGATTTTATTGCTAAGCACTTATGAAAACTAGCAAGTTATTTCCATTAGCAAGTTACTTCCATTACTTAATAAAAGTAAATTCATCTCCTGGTTTAATATACAAGAATTCTGTGCCCTCTTCCTCCCCATTCTTCATGTGTCTGAGTTGTTGGGGCAATAACTCCTGCTATATTTTCACTGTAAGCCTACATCCTGTGACAGATGTCCCCCCACCCACCCATCAGTCAGCCCCATGTGTACAGGCATATGGAAATCATGTGCATCACAGGTCCGCTCCAAATTATAAGCTACAGAAACAAGGGAATATATCATTCATAAACATTTTCCTATTTACTGAACACTCTGTGCCATTATTGTATATAGTTTCCATGTTTTAACTTCTCTGAGCTTTTTATGTCCTTAAGGTGGCATGAGTACCAAGCTGTGTGTAGTTCTAATGATCTCATCAGCTCGGAAGAGATGAGACCCAGTCGCTTGGTTTCCAAGGCTACTGTGCAGTGGAACTTTCATGAGAGAGAGACGCACAGCAGAGTGACCGTGCAGCAAGGACCTGCAATGTAAGGAAGATTTACCAGGAGAAAATGGTGGGATCTTCTTACCCCAGAGGCAAATGCAGACATGTTGAGTGGGTCTATTTACTACCAAGTGATGTACTCCCATTAGGTACCAAGCTACCGGATGTGTACCATGTATACCTTGTGTTGGTGACTGAAAAAGAATACTATGAATTGACCTAGCAGGTCTTACACAATGGTTCTTTTGAACCTCCTGTATAGAATAATGAAAAAAAAAATATTGATTTATGTATTAAAGAAGGGTTTCATCTGGAAGACAGCACGGGAACATCCGTCCTTATCTTTTACTGGAACTCTGCTGCTTATTGTGAATCGAGAATTCCAGGAAAAGAATTAAAGTTTCAGTTCCCAGTTTAAATGTCGCTGAAATTCATTAACAAAAAAAAAAAAATTGCTATGAATACTTTCATAACTGTCTCCTAAATGCCCCACATCTTTAAGATCTTTGTTCAGTTACAAATCTAATTCATTAGAGGGGATTCTTCCTACATAGGCTTGCAACTGAATATCAGAATCAGGGTTCAAATTTCGCACCAGCCACTTTCTACTTCAGACCATCAAAAAGTGCCTTTTGATAGCCCAGTTGGCCAGAGATGAAACCGTGCTTGCAAACTTCCAGCTTTCGCAGCAGCTGTATTGTTGGACTATGAGGGCCACCAGTGGTGGATCTAGGGGGAGCGAAGGGGCAGCCACAGCCACCCCCCATTGTAACTTACTTGCTTGCTGCTACTGTATTTCGCTTTTTTGAGGCAGTCTACTATATTGAGTGTAAGAAAATATACATTCAAAACTATAGATTATATTTGTATTTCCTAAAAAAAAAAAATGTAATGAAAAAGATACCAAGTAATAACAGACAATATAAAGAATTCAACATTTTTTTTTTTTATTGCATATCAGGTATGCACAGCATCTCAGCTCTCCCCATTGTAAAACCCTGGATCCGACACTGAGGGTCACCACTCCACGCCAGCTGCAAATGAAGGTTCAGGCAGTGATTTGTTTGGGCTTACTATTATTGTTCCCTGATTTGTACATGTATTCCTGCATATTGGAAGACAGACTGTTGTAAAATAACTTTAATGCCAAACCAGGGGCATCAGCCTGTTAAAAGATGCACTCTCTCTCCCCCCCCTGGTGAAAGTGAATGGTGGCAACACCTTGTGATGGCAGGGGGCTGTCTTGCAGAATATCACGCATGGCTAGAGAAAACGTCTTGTTGGGAAAACCTTGTTTTAACCAATTCATTCCCCAGCACACCACGCCATGCTCGATGTGGGTTTCCAGTGTTGCACAAAAACAACTGGGAGCCAAATGGTTAAGGTTTGATATATATGTATTTTGCCATCAAGGACTTCTTTCTGATCACATAAGTAAATTGCTTAAATTTTTATTTTTTTTGCAAAATATGTAAAGGAGATAGCATCTTCTTGAATTCAGAGTTGTCTACAGCTGGGAACATTGTCTCCTAGTTTTGATAATGACGAGAGTGGGGTCTTAGGGGGTAAAGTCTGGGCAAAGTTTTAAAAATTCACTTTCAGCTTTCACTACATGATTTCAAGTACAGTATCTTCATAGCAAGATATAAAAAGCATTGAGTTTCTCACCCAAATGTTAAACATTTGTGCATGTTTATCGCAATAGATGCTGGCAATTCAGCCCTTTATTGTGCTTCCAGTTTGGTTTTTGAACACAAAGTGTATCTGTGGAGATCCCTGAATTTCCTAAAATACTTAAACATTTTTCCCCCTTCTAGTGCTTAAAGGTAAATATCCTTTGCCCCTGCAGTCTGTGAGGGCATGTTGGCCATTCAGCTCCTTTGGAGATGCCCTTGGCCAAAACTAGAGCTGGTGGACCCTGGACCTCCCTTCCAGGGCCACTTGGTCAGGGTCCAGTGACCACCATACAGTGTGGTTTAACATCACTACAGTGTCGCAGGACAGCCACACAAAGACAAGGGTCCTGGATTTCAGGAGGGCAGACTTTGCTAGGATGGGGACAGGGATCAAAGAAGCCCTGGCAAGAAGGGATCCAGGGGGAAGGGATGAGGAGCAGTGGGCACACCTGAAAGAGACCACAGTGTAGGTGACAAAGCAGTGTATTAGGCTGAGTAACAAGGGAAAAAGAAGGAACAAACCACTGTGGTTCACAAAGTAGGTGGCAGAGAAAGTGAGGAGAAAAAAGAGGGCATTCAGAGAGTACAAGGAGACTCAGAAGGATGAGGTTAGGGTGGTGTACGTAGAAAGACAGAGGGAGGCAAGGAAAGCTGTTAGCGCAAAGGCACAAACGGAGGAGAGATTAGTTCAGGTGGTAAAGAGGGGAGACAAGGCATTTTATAGATATATTAGCAATAGAAGGAAGCCAGGGAAGGGATTGTAAGGCTCAAAGGGGAGGAAGGGGTGTGTGTAGAGGGTGACCTAGAAAAAGCATCAGTACTGACTGAATACTTCTGTTTGGTATTCACAATAGAGGGGGGAGAGACAGGGACCACAACTAGGCAGCAGAAACAATGGTGGGAGAGAGGTAAACACCAGTCCTTTTACAGATGAGAGTCGTGGTGGAACTCACAAAACTGAGGGTGGACAAAGCAATGGGACCAGATGATATACAGCCCAGGATACTAAAGGAATTACAGATGGTGTTAGCAGCACCGCTGTTGGCTCTGTTTAGTGAGTCACTGAACACAGGTGGTTCCAAAGGACTGGAAGGGGGCAAATGTAGTCCCTCTCCACAAGAGTGGTAGCAGGGAGGAGGCGGGAAACTATAGGCTGGTCAGCCTCACCTCAATAGTGGGTAAGATTATGGAAGTGCTGCTTAAGGAAAGGATTTTAGAACACTGGGAAACCATGGGAGCACAGAATCCAAGGCAGCATGGATTCACAGCAGGAAGGTCATGTCAAACAAATCTGATTGACTTTTTTGACTGGGTGACAGAGGTGGATCAGGGAGGAGCAGTGGATATCACCTACCTCGATTTCAGCAAAGCCTTCGACACCATCCCACATAGAAGACTGGTGAACAAGCTAAGTCGCCTGGGGGTGGGCCACAAAGTGGAAAACTGGGTAAGAAACTGGTTGGGGGATAGGAAGCAGAGGTTGGTAGTAAATGGGATCAGATCCAAGGAAAGGAAGGTGACCAGTGGGATGCCTCAAGAATCAGTCCTGGGGACAGTCCTTTTTAATGTCTTCCTCAGTGACATTGCTGAGGAGCTGGAGGGGAGGGTTTGCATATTTGCAGATGATACCAAGATCTGCAGCAGAGTAGACATTCCAGAGGGGGTTGAAAAATGAGGGATCTGGGGAAGCTCGAAAAATGGTCCAAAGTGTGGCAATTAAAATTTAATGCAAAGAAATGCAAAATCATGCACCTGGGGGTGAAGAAACCCTAAGGAGAGCTACAGGATGGGAAGGGGGAGTGCTGACAGTCACCAGGGAAGAAAGGGACTTGGGGATAATTATCTCAGATGACCTAAAGGCGGCCAAACAGTGTAACAAGGCTGTAGGGAAGACTAGTGGGATGTTGGAGTGCATAGGAAGGGGTATCACTAGCAGAAGAAGGGAGGTGGTGATGCCTTTGTAAATTTTGAGGCCTCATCTAGAATACGGTGTCCAGTTCTGGAGGCTGTATCTTTGCAAGGACATAGACGGGGTCCAGAGAAGGGCGACCAAGATGGTGCAGGGCTTGCATCAGAAAACATATGAGGGACAGATTAAAGGACCGCAATATGTAAACACTGGAGGAGAGGAGGGAACAGGGGGATATGATAGAGACCTTCAAGTATCTCAACGGCTTGAACAAAGTGCAGGTGGGTGACATTTTTTAGTATAAGAGTTGCACAAGAACGAGGGGGCACCATACGAGACTGGATAGGGGCAAGATAAAGGGGAATATGCAGATGTTTTTCTTCACAGAAAGGGTGATAGATGCATGGAATAGCCTACCCCAAGAAGTGGTGAGTGCTGGCACAGTGGGGGGATTCAAACATGCATGGGATAGACATAAGGGAACCTTAGTAGAGGCGAAAGCCAGTGACCAATTAGGGTCAGTAGCTGCTGATGCAGGCAGGGAAAAGCAAGCAGACTAGGCGGGCCTAGCGGTCCTTATCTGCTGTCAACTACTATGTTACTATGTATCCTTCCTCAGGCACAGAAACATAGAGTCTGCTGGCAGAAAAGAATCTCTTGGCATCTTTGACCCACCCAATTAACGCCTCCCAGATTGCGATTGACCCTCATGGCTACCAAGAGATAGTCATGCATCTGATCTCGTCCCAAAGTGTGCGCTGTTCCATTCTATGACACCGTTCACTCAGCTATCATCAGCCAAGGCAGGAAATCCTGCAGATAGGAATTAAGATGCTAGTCCCAGGCTACTTACCACATTGTAGAGGGGTACACTGCCATCAGATCACCAGGTTGGCCTATCCAATATAAAGACTGAATCAGGTGTCAAGGAAAAGGAGAAAGCATTTTTGTCAATTAAAAGGGGTTGAGGAGCGGGTTGAGTCAGAGGCTGGGTGGTACCAGTCAAAATCCAAAAGTCCAGCTTCCTCATTTAAGAGAAGATGCCCTATGCTACTGTCCTTTCCACTATAACCAGTGTGGATGGGCTTCCTTCTTTTAAAAATGGTTCTTGTGTCTACAGAAATATACAGATTACATGAAATAATTCTTGGCACATTGTGCCTCCACATTATAGAGAAAGTTTAATATTGCACTGGGGTCTGTGGCATGCAGGAACAGTCTTCTTTCTTGTCTGAAAGCTGCAGGAAGTTTCCCGTGCAGTAACATGTGCAATATTTACTTTGTAGATATTTCACTGCTTAAGTTGGCGCCATTATAAGGGGGGATTTCTTTAGGGAGAAGAGGGTTGGCAGATTCCATTCACGATGCTTTTGGGTATGGGATTCCACTTGTGATACTGTGGGGCATTTTGTTTAAGCAGGCTTAACCAGGAAAGCATGAGGAAAAATCCTTAATATTACAAAGATGAACATCCGTTCATGCTTTCCTCATAGAAATGGCAGTTAAAGCTAGGCTGTGTCCATTGAGCATCTTCCTTGTGACCTTGCTTTTGCAAGTCACAGACTTTTTCAACACTACAGTAAGCAAAAGGGAATTTAATAATGTCTCAGCAGAATGCTAAAAAAAGGCTTACTGTAACACAATGTGAAAAAAGACATGACATTTGACTTCCATCACAGGGCTGCATGCTAGAGCACTCGCAGGATGTTCACATAGCTTAAATGGGTGTGCAGGCTTTAGGGAACCTGCATCAAGTCATTCACCTGTCACTGAAATTTTGTTATAACAATCCACAAAATGGTAGTGACTCATGTTTGTAATCTGTATGCAATTTTTTCTTTTTTGGGGGGGGGCTTGTGCTCTAGTCATCCAAAGTATGTTACAATTGTTTTTTTTTTTAGTTGGGTTTAGTATAATTAAAAATGTGGATAGTTTGCTTTACCCTGGCTCCCTTTGCTCCAGACCAGAAACTGGCATCACTGTTACCTGTGTAAATAATCAAAGTCTGTCTTGTAGTGTTACACACACACACACACACACACACTGCACTTTCCATGCAATCTTTGCTACTTTGAGTACTTTTAAGCACTTTAAATAGGCACCCGTATGTTGTTGCTTGAGGCTGCATGGCATTGAATGTGACGCCCTTCTCTGCTTGTGTATTACACCTCTAGTCTGACAACTGATGCAGACCGTTAACACAGTCGTCCCTTTGCATTAGATACACACAAAGAGTGGTGAGACTGGACTAAATGACAATTATAAGGAGAAGTGACAGAAACGTTCACACACACTTATAGCTAATGATAACTACCCCAGTCAAAAGCAGACCATCCGTAGAAATGAACTGAACTGATAAGATATGTATAAACCCATTACCTTGTGTGCCAAAGAGCCATTACACAACAAACTGTTGTGGCACCGGTTTCTTCCAACTGAATAGTAACCAGCACCTAAAAGGGCCTTCATTGAAGAGGGAAAATGAGTAAGTGCCCTTTTTCCAAAAGTGTAATCCACCAAAAAAAGCTTCCTCAAAGGAACGCTGTGCCATGTAGACATACAGCAGTAGCAGTCAGGGTGACTGCTTTTGTCAGAAGATCACTCTCCAAAAAGAAACAAGTCTGCAGCATGACGGTTCACCACCTCAAGTTGTCCCTTCACTTGAGATGATAAACCATAGTGAACTTGTCAGTTGTCACTCGCTTGCTTCCTAGGTTACTTTATAACCACATATTGAGATAAAAAGAGGGATGACTGGCTGATGTCAGAGAGTTTAAAACAAAACATCCTTGAATTGAGTAGGAGTTACCATCAGAAGGCACTTTTACACTTCCTGCATTAATGCTTCATTCTTCACTCACTCGTCACCACACACCACCCTGACTATGCTTGCTGCATATCTGCATTACAAGAATCTGCAGTGGTGTAGCTATTCCCCAGTGCCTGCCATGTTTTCTCAAAGGTTGAAGGAGGGGGGCAGGACACAGAAGCTGATGTGCAGTGACCCACCTGCTGGAAGAAGGACCACCAGACCCAAAGATTAGGGATGGTTGAGGGAGTGGGGGACCATTTGACACCAGGAAATGCTTTTGTTGGTGATCAGAGGAGAGGGGGGGACCACTGAACACAGTATAAGGGGTCACTGAGGGAGAGGTAACCAGACTTGATGTTATATTCCCCACTCTGTGCTGGACAGGCATTTTTTTTTATTCTGCAGTGCAACATGGGAGTCCTGTGAAGGCTCATGGGAGTGAGTGGAACAGGTTGCACCGCTGCCGGTGGTGTGGACCATCCACACTACAGATTGGAGCACCTGCAGCATTACGCATCCCCACCTTGTCAGCAGTTCCCAGAAGAACGTTAGAGCGGGCGTGCAACTCACCCACCTATGTCCACACTGCTGTGCTCTCAAGCCATTAACATAATATACCTGCACCGCTTACTGCAGTGCAGAATAGGTAGCATAAAAAACAGCACTAGTTTTTAGATGTGTTACACATTATAGTCTCTGACAAAAATCAGCTGAAAGTCAAGGGTAGCCTTAGGTCCTCAAGCGCCCCTCGACAAAAATGAGATGGGTGTCCCTGTCCCACCAAGTCCACCTCTTTTTGATCACTCCTGACAGGCAGAAATCCAAGGATTTATTGATTTGGCACTTCCTCACCATTGGCACCCCTAGGCAGCTGCTGAGTGTGCCTGTCCCTAAGTCCAGCCCTGCACATAGTGTTCCTCAATACATACTTCATCATAGTTATTGATCAAATTCTTTTGCATTCCTAATGATATAAAAAAACATTTCCTGTAGGGATTTATCAAATTGGTATTAGATGCTGATTTCTAAATCCTTTGAAAAGCAAACTAAAACATTGTGGCGTATAACCCAAGTATGTTTGCTTTCTGTTTGTTAAGGCTTGTTGCACCAGTTGCGTTACAGAGTTATTTATAGATCGATATATATGAATAAAATATATATTATAAGTGTATGTGTTTATATAAAGTTTAAATGGCAAAAACCCAACCTAATGTGAGTTGATAAATTGTTAGGTTATGTATTATGTATTCTGCAATGTTATGTTAAGTAGGGAGGAGGTACACAAAGGCAAATGTACTGTACGTTAGCACTTGTTTCCTTAACCCTGTTCACACTGTGTTATGGCAATTAGAACAGAAACAAATGGTTGTTTAGCAGAACACATGACACAGTGTTAACACAACGCATTTTGCAATAGATATATATATATATATATATATATATATATATATATACACATATATAGATTTGTATACTGTTACAACACTGTGATTATACTAACTAAACTGGGTATGATAAGTCATAATCTCAGTTGCCATCACAGGAACCCTTCCAGGGGCTATGATGTTCTCGATGCCCTTTGCTGTTCTAGTGTGAGCAGGGTCCAAGATTTCTTATTGATTAGTGGTTGTATTCTAGATACTGTAAGTTATCAGTTGCCTTGTATTGTTTGTCATTGACTGAAATTAATCATGGAATATATCATTTTATTTTTACCATATCCCAAGTTTTTAGATGATGCATGTTGACAGTTGGGTCCAGTAGTTACATGGTGCTATATTCCCAGATGCAAAGGTGCTTCTCTGGACACTAACTTCATGCATGCTGACCAAAACTTGAAGGTTAGACATTTTGCCTCTCAAGAGTCATTTACCTGTACTGACAAATCTGTTGATAAACTTGAATCTGTTTCAAAGAATACTTGACAATCTAAAAAAATGTTTTGTAGGTCTATTTTGGAATAGATTTGTTTTTTTGAAAAAGCAGCTCAGCTGATGCAGAAAAAAGCACACCTGCGTATTTCCAAATCGAAACAGCCAAGTACCTCTATAGTATCAGAGGGAGACACTTGTGTGGACATACAGAAGTCTCCATAGCCTTTTTTGAAATGCTTTAACATAATGCTGAAGCCAAGCATGGTTGCTGTGAGGAGTAGAAGCAGGGCTTTTTTTTTCTTTTTGCCTCTGCCCGTTTTAAAAGATCACGCTTTTGCCCAGAAGAGCTTAACTCAGTGGCGATGGAGAAAGGCAGAGTACCAGGGCTGGGTAAAAATGAAAAACCTTTTTGCCAAAACTTCACAAATATCGTCATTCATGTGCATCAAAGAGAAAGAAAATTTTGCACTGAACAATGGCTGATTTTTGTGTTATAATTGTCGGTTCTTGAAAAGTGGCATATCTCTTTTACACCAAAATAGAGATGTTGTTTGAAAAATGGGGACTTAATGCATAGTTTCACTGATCCACACACACAAAAAAAAACATCCTTCCGATGTTCACGATAAGATCAACTGCACAAAAACATGTTTTTGAGCGATTTTTCTCACATGAGAAATAAGTCCTCTTGGCTGACCCAATGGCTTGGAGGGCTGAGGTGCTGCAGCACCTTACCTCCTGCCACGCCAGTGACCCAGGTGTGGGAACAGACGTGAGTTGTTGGGGGAAGGAGGATTGAGCATCCGTAGGACAGCTTTCCTCCCTCAAGGAGGGGGGGAAACTGTGGCTTGCCATTTGACTACCACCTGGAGGAATTCAGCTGGTGGCATGTGTGACTCACGCCACGTCAGAGGGCCCCACATTCAGAGCAGCTGGGGTATCTCTGTGGAGACGAAACTCACCCCGTGCTCATTGCACATCCGTGAAGGTCAGGGAAGAAAAATGGAGGGTGGGCTTCATAAAGCTCTGTCCATCACGCTGTAGCCCGCTCGGCCACTCCGGTTGCAGGGCAGTCTGGATTTGTGTCGGGGGGGAGGATGGCCTCCCTCCCTGGCCCCACCACAAGGGGGCAACTCACAGGACATACAGCCCTCGACCACGGAGGAGGCTGCAGTTGACAGGAACAGGGCTGAGATAAGCACCTGTCCTGCCAGAGGAGGATAAAAGGCGTATATGAAAAAAAAGAAGAAACAAGTCCCCCAGTCTTACAAAGCATAATATCTAGATTATTTTTCATAACCTCATGAAAGAGATGAGATAGCAAGCTGAATAACCCAATATGAGGAGGGGCTGGTGAATGAGATTGTTACACACAGTGCCTCAATTCATGGAGAACTCACTAATAGGGCAAGGATTTTAGGGAACTTCTGAAAGATCCAGTAAATGCTATTTGTAAATCTGGAAGACTGTTTTTTTTTCTTTCAGATCCAGAATACCAGCATTTGCCACTTCAACCCCCTGCAGGTGTACTGCATGTCAGTGGCTGGAGCTGGGATCTCTCTCAGCCTATTAATGAGAGATTCTGCTTCTGTTTACTTGTTTGCCTTTCTACATCTAGATCCAGCTATTAATGGGAAATAGCTCTAAGCCCAGGAAGAACATCTGAGCTGCTTTAAAGGAAGCAAATCTGCTTCATGTGTTTTATATATATAGTAAAAATGATCTCCGATGCTTACCCCTGTTGCTCAACCTTATTTGTATATTGTTAATTGCCACAGTATCTGCTCTGTCTTATACTAATAATAAATTTGCTTGTGTGTGCAATGTTCAGAGTAGTGTTGGTGTACTTTAATATAGGAGGGATACAGCTGGGACTCTATTATTTTACTGTCTTTTGTCCAAAGGTTTGGAACATGGTTCTGAGATTTCTGCTGGAATACCTCATGACAGGACTATAAAGCAGCAGTCTGTGATATTAAACATGAAGGAGATAATGCGTCATGGTGAGGAAATCATTACTACATGACCAGTGTTTTTTTTTTTTTTTCCATTTAGTTTTTTCTGTACACAGGATATAACCTGTTCCCCATGCGCCCCCGATCAGGTTGAACCAGAACATCCTCTAGACAGTTACCAGGGTTTTTTTTTTTTGGTTTGTTTTTTTTCTCTATCCTCCCTTGGCCCCGGTGCCGCTATCAGCATTGCACAGTCATAGCTCGCACTGCAGCAGGAGCTAGCTCTCTGGCCCAACCACAGGGGTCGCTGCAGTGGAAGAACCCACCACCAACCCTCCCCGGCCGAGACCCACTTTTTCTGTCTTGGTCTTGGCCTGCCTCCTGACCAGTGATTTCTCAAGTATTTTTAGGAAAGCTGCATGCATCTGCATCCGCACTGTCTTCATTTTCTCAACAGAAAGTGGTACGGTGGCAAGGGGCATATGACTCTCCACATTTTACCAGAGCTGCTGTGGCACTGAGTATGTACAGCAGAATATCTTCAGCATAGACAAGATTTTTTTGTTTTAATGATCTTTTTGGCCCCATACCTACATTTGCTCCTACCTTCAGGCCATTCATACTGGTGACCTCCCAGACCCATCTGCCATTCCTTCACTGTTGAGGCCAGTGGTGAGCAACACGGTGTGGAGCCAGAAGGTACCAATGGTTGTTATACTGGCGGCATGGGAAGCGTGGGGGGTCTTGGTTTTCTCCCCTAAGCACCACCCCGACGTTGGGCAGTGCCCCGACAGGACAGGCACTCAAGCAGCTATGTCCTTGTAAAAGAGGCAAGTTGCATGGTCCACCGCAGGAGTTGCTGCTGCCACGGAACTACAGTACCATTCCTCCCCAGCTAGGAGTACTGCCGCACTACCCCAGCCTCTTCATCTGCCAAATCTAGCTCCCAAATGTACTCTTGAACCCATGTCACCTGAGCAAGAGTGCAACACGCGTCTGCTGGGCCACTGGACGGCAGCAGCATAGAGAAAATTTAATAAGGTATCATGGGTGTCTGTAGGTATCCTAATAACTACATATACCACCTACTTTTCTGGCTTGTTTTATCCTTGAGTTTTTGGCTCTTGCCTGTGTATTCTTTCCAGCTGTTGTCATACCAGTCCCAACACCACATGCCCTTGTTGCATCCTTACATTGTCCTCCGCAATCTGAATACACTTGTTCAGGTTTTTGTCACCTCATGCCAGGACTACTACAATGCACACTCTGCCTGGGCTTACCTGCTACTCCGATGTAAACAATAAGACGTGACGGGGGTTGTAGTACTGTAACAGCTGGACGCCCAGGTGCCTAATTAGATATGAGGCCACAGCCCAGGCTGAGTGCCTTCAACCCCTATAAGTTGTCACAGTACTGCTAATGCCCTGGAGTGTCATATTCCACTTATAAAATAGGGTTGTGAGGAACATTTCAAAAATAAAACATAAAAACAACTTAAAAAAAAAAATTCCCAATTGATAGTACTGTCGTCCTGGTCAATCAAGAATGCAGGGATTTCCCTACCTATTTTATAATTGACACATTCAGCGTTTACAAGATGTAGCAGCCCCCATTGTGATGTAGAAGATAGAAGCATATACAGCGATGGCAGGGAAAGAGCAAAAGTCCATCCAGTCTGCCCATGGGTCCCTATATATCCCCACGACTAACGTTGATGCAGGGTTTTAACCCTCCCCATCAGTCTTCCTATTTCTTTCCCAGTTTTGTCACTGTAATTGAGCTCTATTTCTTTTGCTATGTCCCAAACCCGTTTGAAGCCCCCACAGTTTTAGTTCCCACCACCTTGGCAGGCAGTTCCATGGTTCCACCACCCTTTCAGTAAAATATTTCCTCACATCCCTTCTGAACCTCCTGTCAGCTTCCAGTTGTGTCCTTGTCTTGTTGAACTGGTGTTCCTATTAAATAATTCCTCATAGTTTACTTTGTTTACTCCTTTCAGGAGTTTGAAGGTTTCTATCATATACACCCTCTCCCTTCTGATCTCCAGTCGGTATATGTTCAGTGCCCTGAGGCATTCCTCATAAGACTTTCCCTGTTGGCCCTGATTCATTTTCATCACCCTATGCTGTATGGCCTCAAGCCTGTCCTCGTCCCTTCTAAGGTGAGGGCTCCAGAACTGGACACAGCACTCCAGATGTGGCCTCACCAAGGCTTGGCATTGAATTTCAGCAGCCAAACATATAACTACCCCTCTAGCCTTTGAAGGTAATTTTTAAGTCTCTAATCCCCTCAGTGCTATCCACCCTCTCACAGAGTTTAGTGTTGTCTGCAAAGAGGACAGACCCCTGTGGTACCCCACTCATGACCCCCCCCCTCTGATTTACCTTTGTTTACCACAACCTGCTGCTGCCACCCTTTTAGCCAGTTTTCTGCTCCTCTAACTATATCTCTAGCCACCCCCAGATTGTCCAACTTCCTCAGTAGGCATCTGTGAGGCACAGAGTCAAAAGCCTTGCTGCCGTTGAAGTAGGGTAGATCCGCAGCATGCCCCCTGTTCGGTTCCCTTGGCACCCAGTCGAAAAAGACTATTAGGTTTGTCTGACAGGACCTCCCAGACACAAAGCCATGCTGTTTACTATCCTGGAGACCACTACCTTCCAGATAGTCCACAAGGTCTGGTTTGATCAGTGACTCCATCAGCTTCCCCATGATAGAGGTAAGACTAACAGGTCTGTAGTTTCCTGTTTGTTCCTTGTTCCCCCCTTCCTTAAGGAGTGGAACTGTGTCTGCCACCCTCCAGTCCCTTGGGATGACCCCCTTCTGAAGTGAGCTATTGATTAGGCCTGCCAGAGGTTTGGCTAGTTTGTCTACCAGTTCCCTGAGCACCATGGGATGCATCTGATCTGGACTCGGCATCTTGTCTGTCCAGAGGGCTGCTAGCCCTTTCCGAACCCTATCCCTAGTAAATACTGTTTTTTCCATCTCTGGGATCCCTCTTGTAGCCGCTTTGATGCCACTCTCAAGCAGGGCACTGCTATCCCCCCGGTTGAAAATAGAGCAAAAGTAGTCATTTAGGACTGCAGCCTTTAGCTCATCCGCCTCTGTCACCCTGCCCATCTAATAACCTAACTGTTCCCCCACCTCTCTTTCTTTTTTAACTGATATAGCAGAAAAAATGTTTTTCTCCACGCTTCACCCCCTCGGCTATTCACAGCTCCTTGTCTGCTTTTGCCTCTCTAATCACCTTTGTTTCCTTATTTCTCTGAAAGCATTCATCTCATTCTTCTTCCCCCTGCTTTTCTTAAAACCTGTATAAAGCTTTCCTTTTGGTCCTTACCACTTCCCTGACCCTCACCAAGAACCATAGTAGTCTTTGGAATTTTTTTCTTTTGGTTACTTTTCATAAGTATAGCTGTGATACGTCAAGGATGGCTCCTTTTATTATTCTCTTCCCCATCTCTCTTCCAAACCTTCTATACTGCCTGCCTCCTCTAACTTATCCCAATCACCCTGTTGAGTTTGCTGACGTCTGCCTTTCTAAAGTCCAAGATCTTTGGTCCCAAGGGCTAATTTAAACCAGACTGGGTTGTGGTTACTGTTCATGAGTGGCTCCCCAACTCTTACTGCTTTTACTAGATCACAGTTGGTGAGCGCCACATCCAGGATGGATATCTGTACAGTGAGTTCCCTTACCAGCTGCACCAGTAGGCAGCTCTGAAAGATATCCAGCATAACCTGGCTTCTAGTGCCCCTTGCCACTGGAACATCCCAGTCAATCTCAGGTAAGTTAACATCTACCACCACTATAAAATCTCCCTTAGCAACTCCCCTTTTAATTTCCTTACTATGCTCTCTGTCCCCTGCTTTCCCTTGGGGTCTGTAAAACACCTCTAAGTGTAGTTTTTTACCTGTTGCCGCTGTGAGCTGAACCCACAGAGACTCCGTCTCCTCTGTACAACCATGATATTCCCATCTTCTGTCACCTCAGTGCCCTCCCTGACATAGAAGGCTATGCTGCCCCCTCTTAACTTTTCCTGTGTCCTTTCTTAACAGTAAGTACCCAGGCACTGTCAGGTCCCAGTCATTTTTATCCATGGCCCAGGTTTCTGCGAAGGCTACAAGGTCTGTCTCAGTGTCTGCTATCATTGACTGGAGCTCACTGATTTTATTGCCTTCACTCCTGGCATTGATGCAGACTCCTTTTTAACTACCCCCTGATGAATGTTTTTCATTGTTTGTCAGAAATTTACTCATTTTCTTCCCTGGAATCTTTTGTTTCATGTTATTTGCAGCACCCTTAACGTTAATCCATCCCATACCTCATTTTCATCCTGAATCAAGTTTTTACCTGTTATGCTGCTACAGGCCCCTAGGCTTGGGGGAGGACTAGCTAGGATCCCCTTCCTTTTGCTATCTGTTTGGCTCCCCTAGTCCCAGTCTCCGCCTCTATCAGTTTAAACATATGATATAGATGTCAACTTCTGCCCTAGTGCACTGGTCCCCTCTTTCTTCAGGTGGAGTCAGTCCCCCTTACAAAGCTTCCTATCCCAAAAGTCACCCCAGTCATCAATGAAATGGCACCCCTTCCCCTGACACCATTCCTTAAGCCATCCATTTAACTCAGTCCTTCTCCTTTTTTCTTATTTTATTCCCCCCTTGTCCCACACAGGAAGGACTTCAGAGAAGGACAGCGAGGCTGAATGTGCTGCCAGTCTGTCCCTCAGTCTCTGGAAATTCTGCTTAACTGTGTCCACCGATTAGTTTGCCACATCATTGGTACCCAAGTGTACCAGCACTCCCCAGTTACCCCCGTTCCTCTCCACCATCTTCCCTATTTGATCTAGATCCTGGATGGCCGAAGCTACTGGAAGGCACCTAACCATCCCTTCTCCAGTGACCCCTTACTTACCATCTTTTCCACTCCCCTGATCATAGAGTCCCCGACCACCAAGACTCGACTGGCTTTCTTACTTCTGGGAGCCACCTTATCATCCTGCCAGAGATAGTGGAGAGTATCGGACCATCAATGGACCTACACTATTAGCGTGGGAGCAAGTTACACTACCGTCTTAAATCAGTCGGGTTATTTTTAGTAGTTTGAGTTGGTGAGCTTCACTCCCAACACCTGTTAAAAAAAAAAAAAAAAAAAGGGTGTGGGGCAAAGCCTCCAACTCAAACAAACTGACCCAGCATCAACAGTAAGCGCAAGCACGCGCTGTATTCAAACGTTTTACGCTACTAGCGAGGGTGCTGGTCCGATACTCACTATCACTGCCCTGCCTTATTTCACTGATTGACTTAAAGTACCCCCAAGTGGAGTCCGGTTCCTGTACCCACCCAAGTGAAATTGGGTTCCTGTACCCCCACCAGGGGTGCAAAGCGGTGTGGTATTGGGATGGATTTGGTCAGAACAACCCTCTTGTGGCTAGCCCTGGCTCCCTGTGCCCCCCCCACCACTACCTCTATAGAAGTGGGAGGGAGGGTGAGCTCCAGCTGAGCTGAAGATGCAGCTTGCATATCTCTACCCTTGCTGCCTTGAGCTCTAAGTTCCTGCAGATGGGGCAATGCTCCCTTCTCCAGAGCAGTCCCCTGAAGCAGAGAGTTCTACAGCTGCTACAGCTGACAATCTCTATTCTATCATAAACAACAAGTAGGTATGCTCAGTACAATCAGACTACTACAAAAAAGTTGTTTTATAGTGGTTTCCTCAACTAGGCCTACTGTATAGAGAAAGCAGGCTAGGACCTTCCACCAGTAGCTAGGTTTTACTGATGTTGCAAAAGTGAACTGGGGATGCAGTTGTTGGCCTACCCTATATAGGCAGTTAGCTAGGATCCATAGAAGCTAAGAAGTGGTACTTCAAAAAGAAAACCACAGTTAGGACGGTCACGTGAATATATTTAAAGTATAAGAGTAGGCTAGCGAGGCAGAAGTTGGTGGACCCTGTATAGGGATTCAGCTAGGGCTTGTAGAAAGTTAAGAAGGGTTCACAAGACCTCAGGCTGGCTATATAGCAGTAGGCTAGAACAAAATAGGTCACTCCACAGCTCGACTGTGCCATGTTAAACATGTTAGACTATAACAGTAGGAAGCAAGGGAAACTGGCACCAGTCACAAGAGAAAACGACATTTATGTTGCCAACATTTAAAGTGCAAAGTTAAAGTAAAAAGTGCAAACAGTGGTGATAATTCACAGCTCTGGCTCGCAGACAGGAGCATGGATATACCGAGACCTCTGACTAGTTTCGCCAAAGGCTTCTTCAGAGAGGTACCCGTATGTTGCAGCCACTCTCATTTAAATAGTATAGGCTTACTGTGACAATAGTGCTTATTACAAGGGTGCAGAATGATCAGCAACAATAAAAAAGGGTAAACTGCTCTAAAACGTGTCCAAATGAGAAAGTAGTCTAATGAATCTTAGTGCAACATAATACATAACTCTGTTTCATAATTGAACATATAAATTTAATTCGTAATAAGCTCCCAAAAGACTTCATGGAGATTGCACATTTAGA
Organism: Neoceratodus forsteri; assembly: GCA_016271365.2. Lineage (NCBI taxonomy): Eukaryota > Metazoa > Chordata > Ceratodontiformes > Ceratodontidae > Neoceratodus > Neoceratodus forsteri. The sequence continues at coordinate 1,402,165,327 of CM057453.1, forward strand.
CACCTGGTGCCAGATATTCAAAAGTTTGCCTGGGCACAAAGCCGAGTTTGCCCATGCAAACTGAGTTTTGCATGGATGCCCCATATTCAAAAGCCCTGTTAGTGTGCTGGCCCGGTGGCGCTGAAGGTTGAGGTGTGGGAATGACCTTGGGTCATTGAGGTGATGGTGTGGTGGGAGGGAAGGCAGAGCAGAATCGAGGCATGCCAGTGGGCAACTCTCTCTCCCGAGGGTGGTGAGAGTGGTTGGTGCCCTCCCCGTAGTTCCGCTCCTACCAGGTGGAGGTCTGCGTGTAGCCGAGGTAGAGGGGCGCAAATAGCTGGGAGGTGGAAGGGTTGAGCTGGCACCACAAGGTCATAGTGCCGGGGGTCAGGGAGAAAACCTGTAAAATACGTATGTGACCACGTCTCCATTTGGCAGGAGGAGGCAGGACCAAACAACTGTATGAACAAAAAGCAGTTAGGCGGTCCCGCGGCGGCGTCAGGGCTCGCTTGCGGCGCCCGGCGACCCGGGTTTGAGAACGAACGGATCGGTCGAGGGTCGGGCCGGGGAGAAGGATTGAGCGTCCGATGGGCAGCTCTCCTTCTCCGGGAGGTGCGGCAACATCCGAGCATTGGGGACTCTGGCGGAGGCCAGGAGAACTCACGCTGCTGACGTTCAAAATGGGGAGGAGGCGGGGCGGACGCTGGCGTCATACACGTCCCGCCTCCTCGGGGAGGTAAAATGGGATTAAAAATCACGCCTAGCTTCTAGATGACGCTCTGCCCCAGGAATGCCCCGTTGGCCACGGAGCCATTCCCCAGCCAGATTACAGTTCAGCGGTCGATATAGAGTTGGAACCGGCCCACTCTCTGGGGAGTGGCCAGAGGGAGTCGGCGATATCCGTGGCAGTCAGGGGTCGTGACCAGAGTGGAGGGATGTGAGAGGGGTAAAAAGAAGAAAATAAAAAAAAAAAAAGCCCAGTTAGCACGGGCAAACGGGGTTTGCACCTGGACAAATTTTGGAGGGGGGGTGCGTAATGCAGATTGAGGGGTGGGGACCTGAATATTGGCACAGTCCAATATTCAGAGTACTTTCACCATGCAAGGATGTTTTGAATGGTCCCCTAGCACGGAGCAAATACCGCCAGCTCAGACCACGACTTACTCCATTGCAACCCTAGTGGTTGGTGAAGGAATTGCAGGTCCCCCCATGCCAGTCCTGATCAAACAAAACTGTGTCCCTGGTGTCCAGTGGTCCCTCCCCCACCCAATCCCCATACCAGTACCATAAAAAGCCCCGGTTTGTCAGTCACACCCATGGCGATCACTGGCCCAGTGTTAAGAATTATACTTTCCCTGGTGTCAAGTGGTCCCTCCCCAACCCACACGCATGTCCGATGTTGCAATACATAGTCATTGGTGTACAGTGTTTTTCCCCCCATCCGAATCCCCTGTAGAATACTGTGAAACCATTCCCTGGTGTCTAGCAGACAACCTCTTCCTGTAACAGTACATGCTGATTGATGGCTCAGTAGGCTGCCTGCCGTCGTGGAAATAGGTCTGTGTCAGTAGTATAAGGGGCCCCTTATACTACTTGTGTCAGTTGCCGGCTCGGGGTCGCGATAGGGAGGAGCGGGGTGGTGGGGCACTACCTGCTAGGGTGGGGGGGTCCACTAGACATCAGAGAATCACATTACGTTAGTATACAGGGGATCGAGGACAGGGAGGAGGGTCCACCAGACAGTAGGGAATGGTTTCACGGTATTCTACAGGGGATAAGGATGGGGGAACTGGACATGAGGGATTGGTATTATTGTCATCTACAGGGGATTGTTATGGGGAGGGACCGCTGAACACCAGGGACTAAGTAATGAAACATTGGGCATGGGTGCTGGTGGAGAAAGGGACCACTGGACTCCAGGTACTACGTATTGCAACATCAGGGATGGGTACAGGTGGGGGAAGGGACCACTGGACACAAGGTGAATTATACTATTTAACATCGGGCCTGCAGTTGGTAGGTGGGGGACCACTAGCACCAGAGAAACTTTATTTTCAGCATCAGATTGGCAGGGGGCTGCCACTAGCACCAGGGAAACATTATTGTCACCTTCGGGCCGGCAATTGATGGGGAGGACCACTAGCACCAGGGAAATTTTATTGTCAGTATCAGGCTGGTGATTGGCAGAGGGGGCCACTAGCACCAGGGAAACTTTACTGTCAACACTGGACTGGCAATTAATGGGGGAACTCACAAGTACCAGGAAACTTTAGTTTTCAGCATAAGACTGGCAATTGGAGGTGGGGGACCCATTAGCACCAGGGAAACTTTATTCTCAACATCAGGCTGATGAGCGGCTGGGGGGGGGCACTAGCACCTGGGAAACTCTATTGTCAGCATTGGGCTGGCAGTTAATGGGGGGACCACAAGCAACAGGGAAACTTTATTGTCAACATGAGGCTGGCAATTGGCGGGGAAGGCCATTAGCACCAGGGAAACTTTATTCTCAATATCAAATTGGCAGGGGGGTACCACTAGCACCAGGGAAACTTTATTTTCAACAATGGGCCAGTGATCGCTGGGGGGGGGAGACCACTAGCACCAGGGAAACTTTATTGTCACCATCGGGCTGGCAATTGATGGGGGGGCACAAGCACCAGGGAAACTTTATTGTCAGCATAAGGCTGGCAATTGGTGGTGGGGGGGGGACCATTAGCACCAGGGAAACTTTATTCTCAACATCGGGTCGATGATCGGTAGGGGGGGCCACTACCACCACGGAAACTTGATTTTCAGCAACAGATTGCTAGGGGGTGGCGAGCTATGTCCGTGCCAGCCATATGTACAAATATATGACATGTTTCATGTGATTTCTGTGTATGTTTAAATGCCAATATGAAGAGAAGAGAATGTTTTTGTAATGGCTGACAGTCCTGTAATCTGCAAAACAGCTTGCTTGGCAAGAAGCTAATTGCATTTCCTGATTAGCTGACCCAGAGGTAATAAAATCGGTTCATATAGTCATAAACCTAACAGGATCTTCCTTGTAACTTTAATTAAAGGAAGCAGTTCAAAGCCCAGGATGTTTTAGCCAGGAACAGGAATTTGCCTGAGCAGCAAATGGCCATTCTGACAGGCTAATGTGAATTTTGTCTTATGGGTGTGAATTGTCTACAGGGTACTTCAAAAGGTTTAAACTCTGAATGTCATATCCATGTTAATTATATGTGTCTGGATTTGATTTTTGACATTCTTGGAATTTTTGAAACAATGGAACAGTGACATCTCCTGGCCAAACAGAGTAGTTGCTCCAACTCACCTGATAGGTAAATAGACCAGTTTCTTTAGAACTGGGATAATTGATGGCACTGCAAGTTACAGAAGGTTTTTAAAGCCTTCAGCTCAGGGCATGCACACACTTTTCATCTGGACGCTGTCCTGAACACAGAGAGAAGCAAAACTGCCACAGCACAGAGACTAAGAACCAGAGACTGTACTTACTCTTTACAGACTTCAATTCACTACAAACAAAGGTAAAACTTTAGATAACTGTTATAAAGTGTGTTTTTTTTTGTACATTTCCACTTTTTTTGTGTTATGCTGTGACCAAAAATATTATTTAAACCATTTTAGTTGTAACTGTAAGATTAGTAACTATTTAGTAAAAACATTTTGTTTTTAAGAAAGTGACCAAAAAGATTATTTAAACCTTTAGTTGTAACTGTATGATTAGTAACTATTTAGTAAAAACATTTTGTTTTTAAGAAAACCGGCTTGAGCGAGATTTTCTTATAATTGTGTGTGCGATTGTGGGAGGTATACAGACCACCAGCACTGGCGGAGGTCCTGGAAGAAAATTTGGTGGCAAATCTCGAGGGACACTGTAGATTGGGAAAGGAAAGGGTAGTGGTAATGGGGGACCTCAACATGCCAGGAACAGGCTGGGGGACTATGATGTCACCAGTGGCCAGAGAGCAGAGGCTGCTGGATGTCTTCCAGGATGCGTTTCTGACACAACGGGTGGGTGAGCCAACTAGGGAGGCCCGGACACTGGACGTAGTCCTGCCGGACAGTGATCAGATAAGAGGCCTAGAGGTGAGGGACCCATTGGCAGGGAGTGAGCACACCACAGTCTGGTACTTCCTGGACCTGGGGGGGGAGAAAAGCCGAACAAGGATGGTAGTAACCGACTTTAGGGGTGCAGACTTCAGGGAGAAGGGGAAGGATCTTTAATGATCATTTGGACGGGATAATGCCGGATATGGATGCTGATAGCAGGTGGGGGATCATTAGGAGGGGAATATAGGAGGTTACCAGATCCTGCACAAGGGAAAGGCGTAAGTTTGGTAAGGTCAGAAAACCCTGCTGGTTGACCCGGGAGGTACAGGAGGTGGTGAGGGAAAAGAAGGCAACCTATAGGCACTTCAAGTGTTCAAGGAGTGAAAGGGATCAGGAGGAATATGGGCTGACAGCCAAGAGAGTCACCAGGGTGGTGAGAGCAGCTAAGGCAAAAAAGGAGCAGTCATTGGCCAGTGGGATCCAGAGGGGAGACAAGGGGTTCTTTAGATACATAGGGGAAAAAAGGAAAGTAAGGGGGGCAGATCAGCAAGATAAGGATAGGGAATGGTTGGGCACAGGAAGCGGGGGAACAGGTAGAAGTCCTAAATGAGTAGTTTGCTTCAGTTTTACCCAGGGGAGATGTGAGGCTGCTCTTGCAAAGGGGGCGAGGGTAGAAACTGGAGCAAGGGGTGTGACCAGTAGACACCAGGGCCCTGATGGGTCTAGAGAAAGGGAGTGGCCACCACAGACAGGTGGGGGCCCAGCAGTTCAGGGTGAAAGGGGGAGGACATGGAGGCTGAAATCCCGGTAGAGAGAGTAAGGGAAGCCCTCAGGTCCCTGCGGACGGAGAAAGTACCTGGGCCAGATGAGATACATCCCAGGGTGCTGAGGGAACTGGCGGATGTCCTGGCAGTCCCTCTAGTGGAGCTTTTCAACATCTCTCTGAGGACTGGGTGGGTGCCTCAAGACTGGAGAGTAGCCCATGTCATGCCGATCCACAAGGGGGGATCAAGAGAGGAAGTGGGATATTACAGGCCCGTTAGCCTGACATCGGTGATCGGCAAAGTGATGGAGTGTATTGTCAAGGAAAGGCTAGGGGGGTTACTGGAGCAAACTAGGTACTTGGACAATAGGCAGCATGGCTTTGTCATGGGAAGATTATGCCAGACAAACCTTGAGTTCTATGACTGGGTGATGAGGGCCCTGGACCAGGGTAGGCCAGTGGATGTCCTCTTTCTGGACTTTAGCAAGGCATTTGATTCGGTACCCCACAGTGGCCTGCTGCCTAAGCTGAAGGAAATGGAGTTATGGAGACAGTTGTTAAGATAGATAGGAAATTGGCTCTCTGCACATACTCAGAGGGTGGTGGTTAGAGGATTAGCCTCATCCCCAAGGTGGGTTACTAATGGGGTTCCCCAGGGGTCAGTGCTGGGGACACTCCTGTTCAACGCCTATATCTCAGACCTTAGGAGGGGGATCAGGAATGAGATGAGTCTCTTTGCAGATGACTCGAAGCTGGGTGCAGTGGTGGATGGGGAGGAGGTGAGAGGAGGGTGGCCTTGCAGGAGGACCTGGAGGCTCTGGAAAGGTGGTCAGGAAAATGGAAACTAAAATTCAATGCGGGGAAGTGCAAGGTTCTGCACCTGGGAGTCAGAAATCTAGGCCAGGGGTATACCCTGGGAGGAGACATGATTCAAGTCACGGAGGGTGAGAGGGACCTGGGGGTAGTGGTAGATGTCAAAATGAACAACTCAGAGACCTGTAGGAGGGCAGCAACAAGGGCAAATAGGATGCTCAGATGCATCGCCGGGGGATTACCTCCAGAAAGGCAGAAGTGATGATTCCACTGTACAACTGCTTGGTTAGGCCACACCTCGATTATTGTGTACAGTTTTGGAGACCACATTTAAAGAGGGACATTGCACTCCTAGAGAGGGTCCAAAGGAGGGCAACCAAAAATAATCTGGGGCCTGGGGGAGAGGACCTATGAGGAGAGGCTGAAGGAGCTCGACATGTACACCCTGGAGGAGAGGAGGGACAGGGGGACATGATAGAGGTCTTTAAGTACATGAAAGGGATCAATAAAGGAGGCCCAATCAGGGTGTTCCAAAGGAAGGAGGGTGGGGCAACAAGAGGTCACGGGTGTAAGCTGGAAGGGGCAGGCTCAGAGGGGAGAGGAGGAGATGTTATTTCACTGAAAGGGTGGTGGAGCCATGGAATGCACTGCCCAGGGAGCTGGTAAAGGTGGAGACTGTGGACGGGGTTTAAGAGGGGATGGGACAAGTACAAGGGAAGGGTAAATCTGACCAGGCCCAATACAGGTGGAACATCTGGGACTGGGGAGAGTATAACACAAGGGGGAGGGAGGGACACCAAAATCATCCTTCAGTGCAGGTGCTGAAAAATCGAGCAGACTCAAGAGACCATTAGGCCTATTCTGCTGGCATTTTAGTATGTTAGTATGTTAGGTTCAGTATTAATCTGTGGCTAAACTGTTATTGCTTCTGGGTGTCATCATAAGCTACCAAATCGAACAAGGGGTGTGAAAAGGGAAAGTCTGGATAAAGATAGGGGGAATACCAAAGTCTCAAGGAAGAGTCTGGTGGGATTTGAACCAGGTTATTGCACACCTTGTGGGAGAAGGCAGAATCAGGGTTACAGCACTGCCCCAAAGAGGTTGTAACATGTGGATCAACCAAGAAGGATTCATATTTGGCTACAAGACTCATGACTGGTCTTGTACCCTTATCCAGAGTAAAGAGGGGACCCTAGGACTTTGTGGTAAGTGTTCAGTTGTGAAGCCAGTGACAACTATAGAGGGACTCAAAGAGGGTATCCCCTGTTTTCCCCCTCCCCTGCCATGGATTGCACTTAGGGGGTGGGCACTGTAAGCTCAGCGGACCTGACCCTCAGGAGTGGGTTTGTGACAGATCTGGTGTGCAGAGGTGGGATCCAAGTGATCTGGTATGCAGAGGTGGGATACGAGAGATCTGGTAGCAGTGAGATTCGAGAAATATTGGTGGCACAGACATAACAGTTGAAATCAAGGCCAGTATAGCAGATAGATAAACTGAAAGCAATCCACACACAATCAGGGCAAGGATTAGAAAAAAAAATAGTTACAGTATAAAGTTCCCTACCTGTTTTCTTTTTTTGTTTTTTTTTCGGTGTGAGTGAGTGTAGTAATAGTTGGGAAAGAAGATGGCTTCCAACTATGACCAATACGCTGCAGACTACCTAAGGCAGTTGTGTCAGGTAAGAGGGGTCCAGTATGAGGGACGAATCAAAAAGAACCTCATGGTGGCTCTTGTTGCAGCCGATGAGCTAGCAGCTGCCCAGGACCTCGAGTCACTGCCAGTGACTGAAAAGGACCAGACCCTGGGTGTGGGGGTGCCAGGGTCCATCACAGAGTTTAGTCCCAGGGAGGACAGCGATACCAAAAGGAACCCAGAGCCACAGCAGCAGGGGAAGGTCACCACGGAGCTGGGTCTACAAGGGATCAGGCTGCAGCTGAAGTTGAGGAAATTGAAGCTTGCAGAAAAGCATCAAGAAAGGGAATTGGAGCTGGCATTCAAGCAGAAGAAGTGTGTAGCCCAGCAGCAGAAGGAGTTCGAGCAGAAAAAGTTTGAAGCCCAGCAGCAGAGGGAGTTCGAACAGAAAAAGTTTGAACTGGAGATCGAGGAAAAAGAAAAACAGTGGCAGAGGGAGTTTGAACTGAAGAAGCTGAGACTCCAAGGACCAGAACCAGATGGGGTAAGTGGCAGGGTTGAACCTGAAACTCCAGGGCTGGGGTATAAATTAAATTATAAATTAATAGCTGAATTTAAAGGGGGGGATATGGATGCATTTTTGCATTCGTTTGAAAAGGTCTGTAACCAAGCCAAAATACCCAGGGAGTCCTGGAGCTTTCAGCTACCCCCGCTACTTACTGGTGAAGGGTGTGAGGCACTAGGCCAAATGGACAATCAGGAGAGTAGTAATTATGAGAAACTCAAAACTGCTTTGCTTAAAAAGTATGAGTTAACTCCTTAAACATACAAGGTTAAGTGAAGAAGCCCTGACATGAGCTATGAGGAACTCATCACAAAGCAACATCAGTTTTTAAAATGGTGGGAGGGAGTAGAAGCAAATTCTGTGGAAAAAATTGAAGAGGTTATGTTGTTAGAGCAGTTCTTTTGGGCTTGCCCAGCAGAGTTGAAAACCTGGCTAGAGGATCGAGATCCAAAAACAGCATAGCAAGCTGCTGAGCTCCCGGACCACTATGCCAGGAGCAGGCCTGCTCTGAAAGGGAGTGGGGCGATATCCTGTGACATGCGTTAACTGCAAGTGGGCATCTACCAAAACGGTGACCCACTTGCGGCGCATGTCAACAGGGCGAGGGAGCAGGGAAGGCGACCAGATGGGGTGGGTTCGCGAATGGCGACGGGATGCCGCGATATGTACACATGCGGAGGGGGACGGAGCACACTGGTGAGGGTGGGATGGGAGGGAGGGTTTGTGAGGGATGGTACCGTGGTGAACTGTTGAGCTGGCTATGTGGTGTGGTGGGTGGGTGCTGGGCTGGGGTGGTCAGGATGCTGGGTTTGGGTCCGGGGCGTAGGTATATTTTTGTTGCGCCTGCCCGAGTAGATTTTTTATTCACAATTTTGCACACACACACAGGAGTTGAGAATCATAAAGAAGGGGTCCCCACATGGCGAGAACAATTTTAAGTCCTTTTGCAGCGTTGTTTTTCCGCTGGGGGTGTACATAGCCAAAGTGAATTTCGGCGATGTACACTTACCATAATGATGATCGCTTATGACATGGAACTGAGTGGGGCATGTGCAGCAGTGCAGAAAGGGAAAAGCATGCCTTCAGGGCAGCTAAAACCCTCACTGCCTCCACAGAAAAGGGGAAGCCCCAAGTCACAAAAAAGGGATTTCTGAAATAAAAGAAATGATGACTGTTGGTTTTGTAAACAGCCAGGGCATCTTGCTAGACAGTGTCCTAAAAAGGCACAGAGTGGACAAAGTGGTGTTCGAACAGAGTTGGGTTGTTGTGTATCCCTGAGAGCATGCCTGTAAACATGAGGGAGGACATGCACACGTTTTCTGTAAATGGGGTGCAGTCCCATGGGTTAAGAGACACAGGGGCATCTCTTACCTTAGTAAAAGTGGATTTGGTTGGGCCTGAACAGCTTATACCTAATCAGTTTGTAACGGTGAAGGGATTCACTGGAGAGGAAAAAACTCTGCCACTTGCTAGCTTCGTGGATTGGGGAGAGACAGGAGAGACGGAGCAAAAAGTGGCAGTGGCAGACAATCTCGCCCTGGACGTGATAATAGGGAACAATCTCCAGAGGGGGTGGTGTGTGTGGTTACCTGCAGTCAGATGGCAAAGGCCGATTGTAGTTCCCTGAACCCATAGAAGCCCCTGTGGAAAACAGTAGGAGGCTGGTTTCCCAGCCTGTGTTTCCTGACATGGAGAGCAGTGAAAGGGAGGCAGGACTTCCCAGGTAGCCATTCACAAAACAGCTACAGAAGATTACTCCGAGGAGGGAGGGATAACAAATGGTCAGAAGGTTAGGGCTGGCAGTGACCCTGAATGCCCTGATGCTAGAGCTATGGACCCCAATTTAGGAACTGAAGGGGACATGTCCCATGCCTTGGGAAAATGTGAAGATTTTACAGCGGCTCAGAGAACTGACCCTAGTTTGGAGAGGCTGAGGGCTTGTGTAGAATCTGCTGAGACATGGAGGTGACATGAGACATAGGGTATTTTAGGGCAATGGACTGTTGTATACACAGGACGTAAGGACAGAGAGGGGGTGATGGGCAGGCAGCTTGTCGCTCCCTAGGGGTACCGTGAGCGGTTGCTCAAGATCGCCCGTGATATCCCCATGTCCGGACATCTGGGAATCGCACACACCATGCAGCAATTGGCCTAGAATTTCTATTGGCCCAACTTCACCCAGCAGGTGAAGGAATATTGTAGGTCTTGTCACCGGTGCCAACAAATAGGGAAGGCAGGCAGTAAAACCAAAGCTGCCCTAATTCCCTTGCCCATTGTGGAGGAGCCATTCCAGAGGGTAGGAATGGATATTGTGGGATCTTTGAGTACCCCCAAGCTCCTCCAGGAAGAAGTTTATCCTGATAGTGGTCAATTACACCACTCGATACCCAGAGGCGGTCACCCTCGCCTCACTTAGGACAGACAAAGTGGCAGATGCCTTGCTAGGGATTTTCTCCCATGTCAGGTTTCTGCAGGAAGTTACCATTGATCAAGGGGGTACCTTCATGTCGGACCTGATGAAATGTTTGTGAGAGAAGTGTGGGGTGATGCAGAGATGCACAACACCTTATCACCCACGAGTCAGTGGGCTTGTGGAAAGGTTTAATGGTACCTTAAAATCAATGCTCCAAGTGTTTGCTGAATGGCATGGGAGGGACTGAGAGAAATACCTTCCCCACCTGTTGTTTGCATACAGGGAGGTGCCCCAAGAGTCGACAGGTTTCTCCTCCTTCAAGCTCTTATGTGGACGTATGATGCGTGGACCCCTAGACTTGATCTGGGAAGACTGGGAAGGTAAACACCCCACCCAAGGAACTCCCATGGTGGAATATGTCCTTAAGTTTAGGGAGAAGCTGAAGGAGGTTATGGAAGTGACCCAAAGCAACCTGTCAGTTTCCCAGCAGAAGCAAAAGGTCTGGTACAACTGCAGAGCCAGAGCTCACTCATACAGTGTAGGTCAGGAAGTCATGGTCCTAATCTCAGTCTGGAAGGACAAGCTGCAGGCCGAGTGGGCAGGACCATACAAGGTAGTCCGACAGGTAAATTATATTGTGGAATTGCCTGACAGGAGACATAGCTATAGGATGTACCATGTCAACATGATGAAGCCATGTGCAAATAGTGCTGACATGGTATTTGCAGTGTGTAGTCCTGGGGAGGGGACAGATGAAGAAGACCCCCTCCTGGACTTGCTAGAGGAAAGCAAGTGTGAATCCTCTGTGGAGACAATCAAGCTGTCACCCCAGTTAACCCCAGAACAGTCCCAGGAAGTGAGGAAGATTTTAGAGGATTTTGCCCCTTTTTTTATGGCCAAGCTTGGACGAACCCCCATAGTGACACATGATGTAGACACAGAGACACAAGAGCCCATATGGTGGACATCCTACCTGGTGTCTGAGGCCATCCTAAAGGACATTAGGAGGGAGGTGGCTGAAATGCTGGATTTAGGGGTAATCCAGAAATCCCGCAGTCCCTGGGCCTTGCCCGTAGTCCTCGTTCCCAAGCCGGATGGCTCTACTCACTTCTGTGTGGACTATCGTGGACTCAACGCAGTCACGAAATCTGACACCCACCCAATGCCATGGATGGATGAACTATTGGACAAGTCAGGGGGAGCGACATATCTTACCACCACTGACTTGACGAAAGGATATTGGCAGGTGGAGTTAACTACCAGAGCTAGAGAGCGGTTGGCCTTCATCACTCCAATAGGAGTATTTGAGTTCCGGGTAATGCCTTTTGGAATGAAGAATATACCCCTGCCACCTTCCAAAGGTTGGTCAACCGGGTGTTACATGGTACTGAAGAGTACGCAGTGGTGTATCTGGATAATATTACCATCTTCAGTGCCAGCTGGAAGGAACATCTATCCCACCTGAAGGAAGTGTTGGGCAGGATACAGAGGGCAGGGCTCACTGTCAAGTCTGAAAAGTGCCAGGTGGCTATGGTGGAGGTGGCATACCTGGGCCATGTAGTGAGGCGGGAGCAGCTTCGCCCTAATAAAGCAAAGATTGAGGCAATAGAGGCATGGCCTAAACCTGAAACCCAGAAGCAGATTAGGAGCTTCTTAGGGATCGCAGGGTACTATTGAAAGTTTGTTCCAAATTACAGTACGCTGGCAGCTCCCTTATCTGGTCTGCTAAAGAAAAGAAATCCCAAAAAGGTAGACTGGGAGCCAGACTGTGAACAAGCCTTCACATGGCTAAAGGAGGCACTGTGCAGTGCTCCTGTGTTGGCCAGTCCAGATTACTCTAAGCAATTTGTAGTCCAGACAGATGCCTCAGATTTGGGGATTGAAGCAGTTCTCAGCCAGACATCTAATCAGGGAAAAGATCACCCAACAGTGTACCTTAGCAGGATGTTACTTCCCTTGGAGCAGGCATATTTCACTGTTGAAAAGGAATGCCTTGTGCTGGTGTGGGCCCTGAAGAAATTAGAGCCATACCTTTATGGGAGACGCTTCGAGATACAGACCAGTCACAACCCCCTGATGTGGCTGAATCAGAATGGTAAGACAAATGGTCGTCTCTTAAGGTGAAGCATTGCCCTACAGGCCTACGACATAACAATTACCCACAGGACCAGATCTGCCAATGCCAACGCAGATGACCTATCTCACCAGTTAGAACAGTAACAGAATTTGTGAAAATCATATCATGTGTAGGGATGGATTCACGCAACTTCAGTCTAGGAGGGAGGGATGTGCGAGCTATGCCCCTGCCAGCCATGTGTACAGATATATGATGTTGTGATTTCTTTGTTGTTTAAATGCCAATATGAAGAGAAGGGAAGGGAATGTACTTTTTTAATGGCTGATAGTCCTGTAACCTGGGAAACAGCTTGCTTGGCAAGTAGCTAATTGCATTTCTTGACTAGCTGATCCAGAGGTAATAAAATCAGCTCGTATAGTTATAAACCTTACAGGATCTTCCTTGTAACTTAATTGAAGGAAACCAGTTCAAAGCCCAGGATGTTTTAGCCAGGATTTGAGCAGCAAATGACCATTCTGACAGGCTAATGTGAATTTTGTCTTACGGGTGTGAATTGTCTACAGGGGACTTCAAAAGGCTTAATTCTGAATGTCATATCCATGTTAATTATATGTGTTTGGATTTGATTTTTGACATTCTTGGAATTTTGGAAACAGCAGAACAGTGACATCTCCTGACCAAACGGAGTAGTTGCTCTGACTCACCTGATAGGTAAATAGACCAGTTTCTTTAGAACTGGGATAATTGATGACATGCCAGTTACAGAAGGTATTTAAAGCCCTCAGCTCAAGGCATGTGCACATTTTTCATCTGGACTCTCTCCTGAACACACAGAGAAGCAAAACTGCCAAAGCACATAGACTGAGAACCGGAGACTGTACTTACTCTTTATGGACTTCAGTTCACTACAAACTAAGGTAGAACTCTAGATAATTGTTATGGTGCATTTTTTTTTTTTTTACATTTCCACTTTTTTTGTGTTACGCTGTGACCAAAAAGAGAATTTAAAATTTTTTAGTTGTAACTGTATGATTAGTAACTATTTAGTAAAAACATTTTCTTTTTAAGAAAACTGGCCTGAGCGAGATTTTCTTATAATTGTGTGTGCGATTGTGGGAGGTTCAGTATTAATCTGTGACTAAATTGTTATTGCTAAGGGAGCCATCATAAGCTACCAAATCGAACAAAGGGTGTTGTCGTGGGTAGGGTGTTTAAGGAATACACAGACACAAAGCTGTGGAGTACAACACAGCAGTTCAGTGTGATTTTTAATAAAAAACAAAGCAATGCAAAGCAGTAACTGTAAAACATACAGAAACAAAAGCAAACCAGCACGGCCTAGGGGGTAAATGGCTATACCATAGTACCTCTGTGCCTGACCCACCCTCCAGCAGGTCCAAATGGAGTGAACTTCTCGAGTTCACTCCCCAACTGAATTGGATTCCTGAGTTCTGAGGACCAAGTTTTATAGCAATAGGCTCTTCCTCGAGTATTCAGGGGCCACCCCTTTCTTTTCATATCTTCGTTTCTTTTGTTTGTATTCATTTATTTTTATGTACAGACATCAGCATGCATATTAACATCTGATATAATCATTAATTCATATAGTAGGATCCTTAATTTTATTCTGTAGACAGAAAACCATATATTTATATGCTAATTCCCTTATTGGCATATGAAACCACTCCCTCACCCTGATGATTGACAACCAGGCATACGCAAAAGGAGGTAAGAATGAGCCTCTGGCTCCCTATACAGACACTGGAGGGCACTAGGCGAGACCTTAGCAACAGCGGTAACCTGCAGTACAAGGTAATATTGGTTAGCTACATTCTTTCTCTTTTTAATGCAGTTTTATAAAATACTTTTTCCCCATAAGGTTTTATTGTACCCACAAAAGTATTTTTAATACATAGGCAATGCAGTTACACATTGTTTGTTTAGGCATTTTGTTTATGTATTGTTCAGCTTTTTATTTTAAGGCAGTCAGGAGCACTGTATACTATCTCGAGAATATGGTCCAAGAGATAGAAAAAGACAGGCAATTTAATCTTTCTGTTTCCTATTTTACCAAACAGCAAACATTTCGGGAGCATGGTTTGTGGAACAAGCAGTCAGACCAAATGACCCCACCCAGTTCTTTGCTGCACCACATGGCACTTCAGCTCCTTGAAATGGGTCAAACAAAATAAAAGTCTCTACAAATATATTTTATAAAGCAGGGACTAGGGCTGAGCGAAAAGGTTTTTCAACAACATTAATTGCTCTTTGGATACAAGGACATGGGGGGGCAATGCAGTCATGCTGAGAATTGCAAAGCAAGGGGGAAAAATACACTTGTCCTGCCACAAACATTCCTTTCTTATTAAAGCAATGTAAAAGGTTTACTTCACAGTATAGTGCTCCCAGAGCACACAGAGGTGTATTTTACCTTTTGTTTCTTTAACTAGGCTGATACACCAAAATGGTGGTGGTAGTGGGAGGGTACCACAATGGACATGGGGGGGGCAGTGCAGTCATGCTGAGAATTGCAAAGCAAGAGGGAAAAACACACCTGTCCTGCCACAGACATTCCTTTCTTATTAAAGAGCTGTAGATGCCATTGGGAAAACTTTGGAAAACATAATATTCAGACACAATTCAGCTTGAATTTCATATATTTTACATAGATTTCTCCTCTTCATTATTTATTAATGAAGAAATTCTCACAAAAACGACATCTTCATCCCACAGAGTTCATTTAAATCTTTAGCTTATTCCCTACTTGAAATTCTAATGCTGTTTTGTGATATCACAGTCTCTTGTCATGGGAATAAGTGTGACGTCACAAGCAGAGTATTATGACATCAGGTTGGGAAGAAGTAACAGGAGCTGATGAACCCTCAAGGAACAATTATCCTATTTCATGCATATGATCTCAGTAATAAATACTGGGGATAAAGAATTCAGAGCTAATGAGAAATATAGGCTGTTTTGTGTCCAAATATTATGTTTTTCAAAGTTCTTCTCGATGTATCAGTGGCTCTTTAAAGCAATGCAAAATGTTTACTTCACAGTATAGTGCTCCCAGAGCACACAGAGGTCTGTCTTACCTTTGTTTCTTTAACTAGGCTGATACACCAAAGTGGTGGTGGGGGGGGGTACCACAATGGAAGCTTCTTATCTTTTGCAAAGCTTCATTTATTTCACTTGGAGGCAAATACCAGTAAACTTCATTCTTAACGAGACAGAGGCAGGGGTGCAGGCACATTTCCTTGGCAGAGTGTGACAGGGTAACCTTAACATGAAAAGAGGAATGTAAAGAGAACAAAAGACATTACAGTAGGTGGCCAAACTACTAAAATGGAAGTTTTAGGGATAGAACAAAGAAAACAGAAAGGGTGCTGTTGCAACAGACTTAGAAAAAGGGCACCTTACACAACCTCATGCCAAGGGATGGTGCACCACCATCACAGATATGAAAAGGGAAAGTCTGGATAAAGATAGGGGGAATACCAAAGTCTCAAGGAAGAGTCTGGTGGGATTTGAACCAGGTTATTGCATGCCTTGTGTGAGAAGGCAGAATCAGGGTTACAATGCTACCCTGAAGAGGCTGTAATGCCTGGATCTTCCCTGTTTGTGTAACAACCAGGAAGGGTTCGTATTTGGCTATAAGACTTGAGACTGCTATTCTGTCCTGATCCAGAGTAAAGAGGGGACCCTAGGACTTCATGGCTAGCGTTCAGTTGTGAAATCAATGAGCACTATAGAGGGACTCAAAGAGGGTATCCCCTGTTTCCCCCCATCGCGGATTGCACTTGGGGTGGGCACTGTGAGCTCTGTGGACCTGACCCTCAGGAGTGGGTTCATGACAAACAAAGGGGGAAGGGTTCTCATTTGGCTACAAGACTTGAGACTGGTATTGTACCCTGATCCAGAGTAAAGAGGGGACCCTAGGACTTCTTGGCGAGTGTTCAGTTGTGAAGCCAGTGAGCACTATAGAGGGACTCAAAGAGGGTATCCTCTGTTTCCCCCTTCCTGTCACTGATTGCACTTAGGGGTGGGAAACTTTATTTTCAGCATCAGATTGCCAGGGGAGGATCCATTAGCACCAGGGAAACTTTATTTTCAATATTGGGTCAGTGGGGGTGGGGGACCACTAGCACTAGAGAAACCTTATTGTCAACATCGGGCCAGAGATCGACGGGGGGCAGTAGCACCAGGGAAATTTTATTGTCAACATCGGGCTGGCAATTGGTGGAGGGAACCACTAGCACCAGGGAAACTTTATTGTCAATATCAGGCTAGTGATCAATGGGGGGAGACCACTAGCACCAGGGAAATGTTATTGTCAAGGCTGGCGATTGGTGGTGGGGGGCCATTAGCATCAGGGAAACTTTATTCTCAACATTGGGTCGGCAATCAGTGGGGGGACACTAGCACCAGGGAAACTTTATTGTCAACATCAAACCAACAGTCGGGGGGGCCCTAGCACCAGGGAATGTTTAATTCTTTTAACATCAAGCCGGTGATCGGCAGTGGGGACCATTAGCATCAGAGATAACTCTCTGGGACTGGGCAATTGTGGGGCAGTGCTGCACAATCCAGCCTTGCTCCCCATGCAAATGAGCCCATAATGGGCATGTAAATGGCCTATTAGTGCCTTGCATGCCCAATGGGCTGATTTGCATGGGGCCATTTGAATACTGGAAATTTACCTCGGTCACAAGGCATTGTGGCACCCTATCTTAGGAGCCATGTCTGCCCAGCGCTAAGTGACTTAATGCTGAGCCAACATGACCCTATATTCAATCGAATAGCGCCGGTGCACTGTTCCACTAAATACACTTGGGCAAGCACAAGGCTCAGCACAACTTTTTGTGCTGCGCTTAGCACCTCTTTGAATATCAGGCCCCTGATCTGGAGGACAGTTCTTGGGTAATTCATATATTGGCACTTTAAAGAAAAAGAAGAAGAGTATTAATATTTAATGATATAAGAAAACTATATTCTAAACATAATATATACTCTGTATGACATGCACCTAAGATCACAGGAGGCACCACAGGAAACGTAGTAGCCTTATTCATCATGAATATGTACATTAAGTAAGGGATAACACAACAGGGTATGTGGTTATAAAGGAATGGGGTACACTTTGGGTAGTTATTAAGCACAAGATGTTGTCGAGTGCCACCTGCGAAGGGCATTATTCCCTCATGACTGCACATCCTGGAGTGTGTTATCCCAACTTATAAAATATGAACCTTTTGGTGAGGTTGTGTGATAGTTGCAGGATTTTCATGGCTCATTTTATAACATGAAGTCAAGATCGCTATCCCAAGGGTTGACCTTAACCTCTTTTTGCACCAGCCAGCAGGACAAGTTGACTCAGAATTGTACTAGCCCACAAATGGCTGCACTAGCTCACAATTATAATGGAGAATTTTACACACTTACATAGTGACATAATAATTTAAGGTTGGAATGGACTCTAGGTTCATCATACCCCCACCCCCAAGCTTTAGAAGCAGGGATAAAATAAGTATGCTGTGCAAACATGTACCAGTTTATAGGTATTCCCTAACCACTTTACTAGGCAGGGTACCCAGTGATTCCTGCAGTAAGCATAGATTTGTCCAGGCTTACTGTAAAAGTCTTTACTGTTTTCATGGCCACTGTCTCCACTGGTAGGCTGTTCCATATTTTCACCACCCTATGGGAGAAAAAGTGTCTCCTAATGGCAACCCTGAACTTACTAGCCATGTACTTCAGGGTGTGTCCCTGCATCTTGCTGCAGGACACCAAATCTACCATCTCCAAGTGTTAGTATCTGCAGAATAATGCATGGGTTACCATGCACAACAAGGCTGTGTTTCCACTGAAGGGGTTCTAATGACATCAAAAGGACCTCAAGAGCAGTGCTCCTGAGGTCCCTGATTTCATAAGTGACCCTGAGCTGGAAGCATATCTGAGTTGTAAATGGTTGCTCATGTGTTATTGTGCATAGTTTATGGTTTGAAACATAAAACATAAACCATGCTGCTTTTTTCCCTTCCAGCAGCAGACAGTCCTGGAATGTAGCCAACAGGGCCTGTCTTCTGGTGCTTCTGGCCACTGGAACATCCTAATCAACATCTAGCAGGTTCAGATTACCCTCCACCACCACCTCACCCTTTGCCACTCCCCTGCCTAGTTTATCTCCAAGCTCCCTATCCCTCTCTTCAACTTGTCCTGCAGCTTATGCATCACCTCAACTGTTCTTTTTTGCCTAAGTTTGCTGCCAGTTATATCCACATTGACTTTGTCTCCCCATTATGTCCCCCGATGTACAGTCTTGATGCCCTCCCTTTTTACCTTTTCCTCTGTTCCTCCCAAACACTGTGTGACCAGAGACTGTCCAGTCTTAATCATTATTTTCTGATTCTCAAGTTGTTGTGATGGCTACAAGTTCCATCTTGGTGTCTGCCATCATTGCCTGGTGCTCACTGATTTTTTTATCTG
Organism: Neoceratodus forsteri; assembly: GCA_016271365.2. NCBI lineage: Eukaryota > Metazoa > Chordata > Ceratodontiformes > Ceratodontidae > Neoceratodus > Neoceratodus forsteri. The sequence continues at coordinate 1,402,184,112 of CM057453.1, forward strand.
GACTCCCAGCATTAAGGCAGACCCCAATACCACTACCTCCTGATCACCTTCTGCTGTTTTACTTGTTTTTCTCCTTTATTCTTTCTTTGTCTCATTAACTTGTTTCTCATGTCAGTTGCAGGTTTTGTAAGCCCTCCCTCCTTGGTCCCTTCCCCTAGCCCAGTTTGAACCTCAACCTTATTGTTGCCCACTGTGCTGCTACAAGCCCCCCAGATTAAGGGGAGTACTGTCTAGGTTCCCTTTCCTCTCTCCTATCACCATGGTTCCCCTAGCCTCAGTCTCCCCCACAGTCAGTTTAACTGCCCAATGAATACATCAAACTTCTGGTCCAGTACACTGGCCCCCTCTCATCAGGTGAAAACCTCCACCTTTGAAGAGCCTTCTGTCACAAAAGTCCCCACAGACCCCCATAAAGTGGTACCCCAACTCCTGACATCCTGACACAGTCCTTTTAGCCACCCATTAAACTCCTCGATCTCATCCCTCCTTATTCTCTCTTTCTCAGCCTCCCTACTCCACACAGTGCAGACCTCTGAAATGGCCAGGGAGGCCGAGTGTGCCTTCAATCTGTCCCCCAGTCTGCAAAAGTTCCACTTCACCATCTCCACAGACTGGTTCTCCATATCACTGGTTCCCAAGTGTCCATTACCCCAAGCTCCCCCTCACTATCCTCTCTATATTCTGGATAGCCAATGCACCAGAAAGGTACCTGACCATCCCCTCCAATCCAACCACCCTCTCTACCCCCTGATCATTGAGTCCCTGACCACTAAGACTCTCCTGGATGACTTCCTCCTGCTTGTAACCCCCCCCCAGGTGACACCAGGTTGTCCTGCCCATTACACCCAACTAATTCAGAGTCACCCCACCAGCAGAGTCAGGTACCTGAGTAACCTCCAGGGGTGCAAAGTGATTTGCCTTCTGAATAGTGTAGGGGCTGGTCAGCTTCCTTGTGGTTACCTCTGCCTCCTTCCCCCTCCCCACCATTCTCCATCCTTCTGGACCAGTGGGCCTCTGGCGGAGTGGGCGTGTGGGGTGTGGGCTCCAGCTAGGCAGGTGACGCAGCTAAGATATCTCTTCTTTTTGCTACAACCAGCTGAACATGCAGCACCACAAAAGTCTTGCAGGTGGGGCAGTGCCTCATCTTCCAGAGTATAACCCTGGAGAAGAGTGCCCCACAGTCACCACAACTGACTAGCTCTCCACTGTATCTCATCTCCATACTGAACCTATGATAACCCTAGACCACTGATAACAACCTGTATTCCCTTAACTGTCTAGGGCCTGTTGACTAGAACCAGACTTGTTCCTTGCTGTCCTGCTTTGTTACTTGGTTGTCCTTCCTAGATTACTACCTTTTAACCCCATCCCATGTAGATAGTTTGGATAAGGAAGCTATGTACCACAAGCTTACAGTCACTCAGTACTGTGTCTCTAGTACAGCACCTATACGCATACCCTATAAAAGTATTTGGCCAGGGATTCTAATTTGTTTCAGAAAATATATTACAACACCGCAGTCTTACACCATTTATTACGCTACTGTGTTATATGTTAGAGGTAACCTACCCAGCTGCTGAGGATCAGCTGATGTTTAGGTGTATCCCAGATAGAGAGTTTTGGGGTTCCCTTTTTTCTTCAGGACTGCTTGGCACAGCACTCCAGGCTTACCTGATCCCTTCAGGGGCAGAGTCTCCTGCAGACGTGCAGTCTCCCTCCTGACTTCCTGCCCACAGCCAACAGGCAAATGTCCCATTCCTGCTCAGTTCAGTGATGGAACATGCTGATAGCAAGAGCTAACTAAGTTGAAGTCAAAATGCAGACACCTTTACACTCCTACCTAAGCTACACCCCACAATTAACAGTTATCCCCCCCAGCTAACTGCAGGGTTACTTTTCGGCTATCTTCCCCAGCTCAGACCAGCACACTGCCAAGTACTGTGCCTTTTATACCCTGACTGAAGGTCCCAGTTTACCTTGCAGACCCTACCCTTCTAATATAATATCTGTCTACTCACCCCCAGACAGAAAAGTTTTAGCTACCTCAGTCAGCTTAGCTGCCTTCTTACTGTAATAGCAAGAACTAACTAAAGTCACAGTACATGGCATCTGCTTCACCTCTGCCTAACCTACACACCCCAGTTAACAGTTATCCTCCCAGCTACTGTAACTGCAGGGATGATTTTCAGCTGCCTTCCCCAGCTCTGACCAACACACTGCTAAGTGCTGGGCCTCTTATACTCTGACTGAAGGTCCCAGTTTATGGATAGAAGCACAACCCCACTGAAAACAAAAAATTGCACCTCGGCTAGGTTATCCTGGGTAGATACTGTACATACAAAAAAAAAACTTGTTCTCCAAAACCACACATGAACTGTATTAGTCGTTAACATAACCATAGAAACACACAACATTTGGTAACCTTGGCCATCATAATCATTAAATGAGCCTCCCACAGCAGCAGCAGCAGTAGCAGTACAGTGTGGAGGCAGCTGACCTGCAGTCAGTACTATTATTGCATTCATTGTCCCCACATACCTCTCTGCTGTCCTCACTCCCACTATCCCATTCTTATTCTCTGTCTGTCCTGCAGATGCCTGCACCTTCTTCATCCCCTGCTGAAAATCCTCATTGATCAGTCTGCCTGCTCTGTTCATCCCTGTAACCTCTGGAATAACCTCCCTGTTTGATCCTCTTCCATATGTCAAATGCTTCTCATTTTTCTTTCTTCTGTTCTTGCAGAAGAAGCAGGGCTCAGAGGGTCGGTACACTTTTTGTCAGTGTGCTAGCAACAGCATCGGGTTAAAACACTGGGTTTGGCAGCTGTGTTTAACATTTTCTTTCACTAACCTGCATTTGTTGAGTATCTCTTTGTTCACAGGATGCAAGTCAGGGCTCGGAGGGTATCCCGGGGTCACATGATCACCATGGACCTATCCTGAAGAACCAGAAAGCCTAACGGAGATAAAAGGCAGTCATTCCAGTGTGTCCCATCATGCTCATGTCCAAGAATGTGAGTTAAAAAGGACATGAGTGGAACAGGTAACTGGCATCTTAGGCGTCGGCTGGCATCTGCAGGTGACTGCAGGTAAGAAGGGGGCTCTGTGGGATAGACAAGAGAAAGTAGGGTACCTTTTTAGCTTACTGTTACCTGCTTAGGTAGCTACAGGTGGTGGAGGTAGGGAGTATCTGTTAGGAAACAAAAAAGCAGGTAGCTGCTACAGGTAAGAATACAGGAGACACCCTATCTTGGGTAAGGTGTAGTAACCAATCAGGAAGGGCAAAAAGGGGAGGGTTAATTAAAATGAAAAACTAAAGAGGCAGAGGGGCACAGGATGAGATATATCCAGAGATAGCAAGTGAGTAAAAAGGAGAACAAGTAACCCCCTATTGAGGGTAGGGTGATAAAGTAAATACTGATAAAGGGTGTAGGGAGGAAAGGAACAAACACAGGAAAGAGACAATAGGAGCAAAGTACATTTGAAAGCAGTAGGTAGTGATACAAAAAATCATTTATGGGAGTGGTGCAATACAGTGGTTGTGGAGCTGCAGCATTCCAGTAAACATCCTAAAGACTAAGGTGCTGCCCCATCTGCACTCACCTCTTTGGGATGAGGGTTGAGGGTGGAGGCCACTGGTGTCTGGGCTCAGCTGCCTAGGGTCCAGAGAACCTCTTGGCCCACTCAGGCTACCGCAGCTACTGTTGTTGCCCCCAGAGGTTGCCTAGGAAAAGGAAGGCTGGCTGGACAGTGATGGGCTCTGGGGGGGTGCCTGGTCAGGGGAATAGTCCTCAGTCTGGGCCACTGCTGAGTTCCTTTGCCATTTTGGTGAGATGGGACTGCTAAGAGGAGGCACCCAAAGTAGTGCAAAGGAGGAGGATGTGGGGGGTCCTCCAAAGAGGAGGCAACAAGCTGTGAGGTAGAGGACCTAGCAGAGGAGGAAGCAGCTTTCTGTGGGGGACTCAGTTGTTAGATGGTTAGATTTAGGAACAGGAAATGGGGAAGAGAGAGAGGTTAGGTGCCTACCTGTGCCATGACTCAGAAGGATGGACCAAAGATTCTATGGATCACTAGGGCAGCAGGGTATGGGAGGAAGCAGGATGTTAGTGTCCACCTGAGACTACTGAGCTTGCAAGGGATAGGGTTGGGACTGTTTACGGATAGTTTAGGGAATTGGGGAGGGGCCTAAGGCAAGTAGCATGCATAGTGGTAGTCACCAAGGTGGTGCCTGTCTACGGCCGAGGGGAGCACCAGGAGTTTCAACTCATGGTAGAAGGAATGGTGCAGAGAGGAGGAGTTCAACTTTCATTGGGGACTGGGGCCCTACCTGGAGGTATATGGGTCCATACAGAGGTGATGACATGCATCCCTCTGGGAGGAGAACCACAGTCCTCAGCATATCGTTTAAATTTTACTTTGAAGAACATTTAAACTAGGTACCACTCTAGACCACAATATCAGTCTGGCCTACCTTGCTTTGGAAGAGAAACCAGAAGACTCTACTGAGTCGATTAGAGCCTGTTGGTCCTTGGAATTGGAGACTGACCTACTGGTTACTAACTGGAAGATGGCCTCCCCACTTATGCTTAAGGCCTCAGGATCCACATATTGGAAAGAGTTTGTATGGAAATTATGATATTGATTTTTCCGCACTCCTGCTGTGGTAGCTAGTTTTACAGGCGATCCTGAAGGAAAGTGCTGGAGGGGATGTGGAGCAGTACATGCAGACCAGACTCATATATTTTGGAATTGCAGCATGCTGGGTCCTTATTGGGGGGAGGTAGTGCAGGAGCTGGTGGCAATATATGAAAACGCAGGTCTTTTTACCTCTGGGTATATACTGACAGCTACTACCCCATTTGTTCTAAAAGTAGAGAAGAATGTATACCTGCAAACTACATTGCTAATATTATCAGCAAAAGTAATAACCAGACTATGGGGAACGAATAGGCTGCCAACTAAGGGAGAGTGGCTAAACTTGATGAGAGATATATATATAGGATGGAGAGGATGACGGCCAGAGTACAGGATAGAGTGGAGGTATTTGATACAAAATGGAGAAAATGGATTATATATCAGTTAAGCACTTATTCAGACTTTGTTCCCTGAAGCTAATCAAATCAATACTGGAGAAATGTTAAAAAGAGACTTGTCTAGTTCATGTGATTAATTAGTCCTGATGCTGGGTGAGAGTTTTTTTTTTTTAAGTCTAATCTATAATTATATAAACTGAACGAATATATCTATGTAAAATGTCTTGTATAATGTATAAATGTCCTCGTGCCTAATAAAAATTTTATTATAAAAAAAAAGAACATTTAAACTAGCTGAAGGGGTGGCAGAAAGACAAAGGGAGGCATAAACTCCCCCTCCACAGACTGAAGCAGTAGGAAGGAAGGACCCAGGAGCAGAGACTCCCCCAAGGAGCAGGTTGACGGAAACAGGAAAGTAGTAGAGGACAAGGGGGATGGGAACAAAAATTGCAGAAAGAGAGGGGAAAATGAGGTGGGGCACAGGGTGGGGAATGGGGGGGGTTGCTGGCAGAATGGGAGCAGGGTGTGGAGGGCCATGTGTGCAAGTGCAAGGAGTCTTGCAAATAAAATTCCAGACCTGGAGGCCATCATGGCAGAGGCAGACCTGTATCTTCTGGCTATTACTGAGTTGTGGTGCACAGGGAGTCATGACTGGGACAATGGCCATACCAGGCTACACTCAGTTCAGGAAGGACAGGGAGATTAGAAAGGGTGAAAGGGTTCTGATGTATGTAAGGGAGCATGTTAAAGTGACAGAAATGCAGGAGAACCATGGGGAAGGAAGGAGGGAGGGCTGGAGGAACTGTGGGTGACCCTGGAGACAGGAGCCAGAGCTGCTATTTACACTGGGGTGATTTATTGACCTGCAACATGGGGAGAACTGGATAAGGCAGCTGGGGAATTAATTTGCACAGTGGCAGAAAAGGAAGAGGTGATGCTGATGGGGGACTTCAGTCTGCCGGCTGTAGATTGAGCCTCCCAGTTGTGGCCTTGGCTAGAAGCAGGAACATCCTAGACTCACTGCATTGGCAATGGTAAAGGCTAAAAGGCTAGCATTCAGGAGGTACAAAGAGACAAAAAGGGAGGAGAATAGGGTGGTGTATCAGGAAAAGCAGAGGGAAGCAGGGAAGCCGGTGAGGGGTGCAGAGGCGCAAAATGGAAGGATAGCCAAAGGGATAACTAAAAGGGGCAAGATCTGATTTAGATACGTAGTGAAAAGTGGGAGACACAAGGAGGGGCTTTGAGATTAAGAAGGGCAGGGGCAGACTGCACAGAGGAGGATCAGGGAAAAGCAGATGTCCTGAACAGATACTTCTGCTCAGCCTTCACAGTGGAGGGCGAGGGCGATGGACCACATGAAAGCATCAGGAACACTGGGGGGGGGGATATACACACAAGTCCATTCACAGAGGAAAAAGTCTTGAGAGGACTTGCGAATCTAAAAGGGGATAAAGCTATAGGGCCAGATGAGGTACACCCAAGGGTGCTGAAGGGGCTTACAGAGGTACTGGCTGCACCTCTGACAGCCCTTTTCAAGTACTCACTGGAAACAGAAGTGATTTCAGAGGACTGAAAGATGGCAGATGTAGTCCTGCTTCATCAAAGTGGCAGCAAGGAGGAGGCTGGCAACTACAGGCCAGTCAGTCTAATGTCAGAGGTGGGGAAGTTAACAGAAACACTTATGAAAGAAAGATTAGTGGAGTATCTTGAATCCAGCAGGTTACAAGACCTGAGGCAGCACAGATTCATGGGGGAGGTCATGTCAGAGGAATCTGATAGATTTTTTCAACTGTGGAAATAGATTAGGATGGGGCAGTGGACGTGGCCTACGTGAATTTAAGCAAGGTCTTCAACACCATATCACATAGGAGGCTTTTAAGGAAAATGGGCAGTTTAGGTGGGACCCAAGATGGTAAACCAGGTTTGAAATTGGTTGATGGATAGGTGATAGAGGGTGGTGGTAAACAGCACTCACTCTGGTGAAGGGAGAGTGACCAGTGGGGTAACTCAGGGCTCAGTACTAGGACCAATTCACCTTAATGTTTTTATAAGTGACATGGCAGAACAGCTGGAAGGGAAGGTATGCCTCTTTGCAGATGACACCAAAATCTGCAACAGGGTGGATACTGTGGAAGGGGTGCAGAAAATGAGTAGAGACCTGAGAAAAATCAAGGAGTAGTCAAGGGTATGGCAGCTGGGTTTCAATGCGAAACCGTGCAAAATCATACACCTCAGGCACAGGAAATCCTGAGGCAATGTATCAAGTGGAGGAAGAGGTATTGATAGTCACTAAAGAGGAAAGGAACCTTGGGTAATCAGATCGGATGACCTCAAGGTGGTGAGGCAGTGCAACAAGGCATTAGGCAGGGCCAGCGGGGTGTTGGGGTGCATAGGGAGGGGTATCACCAGCAGAAGGAGACAGCTGGAATTACCACTCTTATTGATCATCGGTGAGACCCTACCTGGAGTACTTTGTCCAGTTCTGGAGACCACATATCAGGAAGGATACAGACAGGGCAGAGGCTGTCCAGAGGAGGGCAACTAAAATGGTGCAGGGGCTTCATTGTAAACCCAATAAGGAGAGATTGAGGGATCTCAGTACGTACACCCTGGAAGACAGGAGTGAGATTGGGGGATTGGGGACATGGTTGAGACCTATAAATATCTTTTGGGGATGAATAAAGTACAGGATGGGAGTATTTTTTAGAAGAGAAAGTGCACAGGAACAATGGAGCATGCAGTGGAGCTGGAAGGGGGGAATTTAGGAAGGATGTGTGGAAGTACTTCTTCACTGAAAGGGTGATAGATGCTTGGAACAGTCTCCTAGCAGAGATGGTGGGGCCAAAAACAGTGGTAGGCTTCAAGCATGCATTGGATAGGCACAAAGAAATCTTGGTAGGAAAGCTGGGGGGGGGGAGGATAGCCAGAGATCAGGGAAGATCTGTGGTAATAGTATAGGCAAGGAAAAACTGGGCAGACTGGATATCTAAAGCTGTCCTTATTTCTCAACAAATTCTCTGTTTCTGTTTCCTCCATGTGGTGTGGGTATTGTCATTATTGGTTTGTGCATTCACAGTGCATCCCTGCAGAAGGAGCAAGATCCCTGGCCCACCTGTAGGGGACGCTGTGGCACTGGACCCCATCATGCCAGCCCTCCCCAGTTGAGATACATTGCCTCTCAGAAGCTGTCTACAGCCTGGCCTGCCAACTTGAGCCCACCCCTGAACCAGAGTCGCTTGCATATCACCATGGTGGGCTGCCTCTGCACATTCTTTTTCATTTTAATAGTCAGCTGGTATTTAGCTGCCTTGCAAGGTATCCCCTTGCCTGTTTTTTTGTGGCTGCCAAATGATTTTGTTTTCATTTGCACCTGTATATATTTGTATACTGTACAATAATGACTTTGCGCTGTGCCTCCTTCTGTAACCCGTTCCCCAGGTTGCACTTTGAAATGAGCTTCAGCTCAGTGTGCCTAGCCCAGTTACCAGTTTTGTATTAAATAAATTGTCATAAGCACTAAACTCAAATCTGTTGTGTATCACAAGCACTATCCGCATCCAAAAAAATGGTGCAGCTGGAGATGACTTAATTGTGGAATGCAATGGCACTTAAGTTGTTCATACATACCTTACCTTTGGCAGGAATTTTTATTGCAGTCATTACTCATTAATCTTAGACATCCACTAGTCTGTACAGCTTTCAACCCTCTGACATACAAATCAGACACTGTGGTTGGCTCCATGGTGCTGAATGGTGGGGGACCGCACTGGCATGCTGAAGACCCAGATTCATGCCTGATCCCAGGACATCAGGAGCAGAGGCCAGCAGGGAGGGGGCAACGCATCCACCTGGATGCCCTCCTCCCAGTGGGATTTATCGGAGATGCTGCTCACTTAGGAATAGCAAGGTCGCCACTGACATCCACATTCCCTTTCAGGGCATTCACAAGTGAGCACTTGCACACATGGGGATGTAGATGGGACTTACAAGGGGAGAAAAGCCGCTTCCAGTTGACCGAATGAAAGGCTGGCACACAGGGCCACCCATACCCCACAGATGCACAAATGTACCGCCCTCTCCCCACATCTGAAGTGTGCCAACACTGAATACTGTTCTGACCCTCCATCTAGGCAATACCTGCACTGAAAAGAGGTGACCCACATTGGAAATCAAGCTGAGGGAGACGTTCAGCCATAGATGGTGGTTGTCTGGAAGCAGAGGAGCCGGCACTAGTAATAAAGTTCCTTGGCAGGCAGTGGATGAAGTGTGCATGTCCCTGAGGATTTCCATGGGAGGTAAAAAGTTGTAATTAAAAACAAAATCGGGGAGACAGGTTGGAGGAGCCAAATGACTTGGAGCGATGATTCCCATAATGGAATGAAGAATTCAGACTGGGGCTGACTGACCCAGGATTCCGGATCTGGGGTGATAAAAGAATCCGCACTATAGGACGTATAGTAGAACAGAGAACAGTTGTCTCATTTACCCACCTGTAAGCCAAATACCACCTATGTGGAACTGACTGAGAGGAGGAAAAGAGGGGACATGATAGAAACATTCAAGTACCTGAAGGGTATAAACAAGGCGGGGGGGAGACATTTTCCAATACAGGAGGAGCACAAGACCAAGGGGGCATGACATGAAATTGGAAGGTGGGAGGTTAAGAGGGAATGTGAGGAAGTTCTTCTTCACAGAGAGGGTGGTGGATGCTTGGAATGGTCTGCCTCAGGAGGTGGTGAGAGTGAGCAATGTGGGTAGATTTAAGCATGCTTGGGACAGGCATAGGGGAACCATAGAGGTACAGCAGCAGGTGGGTCAGAAGCAGTAATCCAATACAAGGGATTACGGGCAGACTAGATGGGCCAGGCGGTCCTTATCCACCAACAATTTCTATGTTTCTATGCCTTTTATAGATACTTACAGCTCTTTAACTGTAGGCAGTGTTCAGAAGTTGCTCTGGATCTTTCTTGTAACCCCACACCATTAGAGCAATATATTAAAGTAGAGAGGTCTTGGTCCTCTGAGTCAAGCTGATATCCCAACTGTGTAATTTACTAGAATGGGAAAACTCAGTTAACCTAAATGGTGTGGGAAACCAGGCAAAATGCCTTGGGCTTTGTTGTCAATCCCCAATACTAGGAAATGACATGGCAAGAAACTCCAAAGGCTACATACTCCCAACAATGGAAAGAGTTTAGGTGGAAAATGTTAGTTCATTTTTTAGCGTCCCTACCATTACAAAGCACTTTACATCAGGGGACCTAGACAATTACTGGAGAGGATGTGGTAATAAGGGAGATCATTACCATATGTTCTGGGCATGCCCAGTGCTGGACAACATTTGGGCAGATCTGGATATAGCATGCTCAGAGATTATGGAATCTGAAATCCCTGAAGCATTTGAGCATCTTATATTGGTGATGCTATGTAAGGGAGCGAGATCCCCTAAGAATAAATATATTTTTAGGACAGTGATTGTAACAGCTTTAAAAACCTTTACTAGGCACTGGCTGTCTGCTCAGGCATCAACCAAAACAGAATGGATATGTCTAGTGAAAGAAGTAAGGATAATGGAAGAAATATATACTCAGTTATACTTTAAATATGATAGGGAGAATATCAGTACCTGGCTAGATGACTAGAATGGGACCCCTACCTTCTATAAGATATGGGACCAACCTGAGTGAAAGATAACATAATATACAGCCTCAACAAAAACAATGTTAACATATAGGAAGAGCAGGACGATGGTGCGTCATCACTTCTTCCCTTCCTGCGATGGGCAGTCCTTTGTGGCATGTCAGCAAGCCGCTAGAGTGATATACAAATGGCATGCCTGTACCCTGTAAGAGCAGGCACTTTGAAGCACTTTTGTGAAAAAGCAGAGTTATCTGCAAAGGATACTGTTAGCGATTTCCAACATAAATCTTTTTCTTTTGGAACAGCTAAACAGTTTTGTCTTGCGGAGCATTCCTTTAATGTGCTTTGCAGTTTAAAAAACAAGCAAACAAACAAACACTAGTTTCTTGGTGCTCCAAATGGTACATATTTCAGTTTCTATATGCTTGTCTTTTAGAGCATGCTTTGAATTTCCTTCCAGGATATTTCAGAACCCAGACTCCATCCTTCTTCATCTATTGTGCTGAGGCTTCTAACTGCTAGTATCGGGCATATCTTTCCCATACTTTCTAATACATGGATGTCGTGGTAGGACAATAAAAGTACGTGTGTGCCTGTACCTTTGAAAAAGCATTTAATCAGTGAAACATGTCACTTATCTTCATTTAAGGGCCTTTTTGTGCCAAGTCTTTTTTTCTGTGTTTACTTCTTATTCTTGACTTAGAGGACCCATTTCCAAGTTATGGCTTTTTATCCTGTTTCAATATCTATTATAAACTGTTTGCTGTTTCTGTAATAGCTCACAGACTAGGAGATCTCCTCCCTACGATTATTAATCTGGACCAGACTGTTTTTTGTATGCACCTGCCAGACCCTCGATAATGTTTAAAGGATGCTATATGGCCTGTCGGTGCAGCCATAGCACTACCGCTCATGATGCCAGTGACCCTGGTTTGGGAATGAGACCACGTTGCTGAAGGGCTGACTGGGAGAGGAGGTTGAGCACCCCAGAGGGCATTTGCCTCCCTGGCAGAGGGAGGGCTGCCTCTCCTGCCACATGACAGCCACCTGGCTGATGCCAGGTAGAGGCACAGGCGAAGAGAGAGAAAGGGTGGGAGTAGCTGCCTCTTGGCTCAACAGGACATCACCATGCCCTGCATGCATGCATGCGCCTGTCACTGAGCCTAGCCAGGAAGCTGTGTGGGGATGGAAATATGAAGAAAACAGTAGTGTGCAGAGTGAGGTATTGCTGGCTCTCCCAGGCCCTGACACAGTGACTGCCCACCTACCTCCAGCAACCATGTAGTTTGAGGGGAGCCTGGCCAATGCCCCTCATGCCACCCACCTCAGAGGGGGATGTCCGAGGTGACAGAGGACTGGGATACGTGGCAGAGAAGGCATAGATGTGGCTGGGAGACCAGGACAGTAACGATGGGGGCAGCTGCAGGGGGGGAAGGAACATGAAAAAGGATGCTTCATATTATTCCAAAGTAATTGCGAACAAGATCCACATTTTGATAGCTAGTCTGAATGTGGAGAAAGTCATTGACCATGTGTTATGGAACATTCTCTGATCCACTTTACATCATTTTGGCTTTCCCCATGCCTTTGGTGACCCTTTTCTTGGCTGCATCATTACCGATGGCTAGAGTGAGAGCAAATGGTCATTTTTCTTAGTCTTTTGAACTGCAGTGTTGCACGAGAATGGGTGCCCCCTCTCGCCTTTGCTTTTCACCTTGTATAACAATTGAGCCTCTCACCAGTTTTATCAGACACTCCACAGATATCGGAGGTCTGCAACTTAGGGGTCAGGAACATCATATTTCTTTCTGTGGGAATGATGTCCTCCTGTACTTCAGCAACCTTGAACTCCATCTTTCCAGAGCATTAGACAAACTGAATAATTTTGGTTATCTGTCTGGATATAAAATTCACCAAAGTGAGACTGAAATTTTGTTGCTGATTTTTTTTTCCTCTCAGGTGCATAAACTACAATATCCTCTGTGTTGGGACCAATTGGTAATCAGATATTAAGGGATCGTAATACCAAATGATAACTCTCCATATCTGCAGTCATAATTATGATGCATTAGTAAGGCAGTTATCTCTAGATTAGGAATGACTGGGACAACTTCCTCTTTCCTTAGAGTGACAAGTTGAAGCCATTAGAATAGTAGTGCTACCAAATTTTTTATTTCTGTTTCAATCTCTGCCTTCACAAATAGGCAGGTCTGCAAAGAATTCTTGGAATAAAATAACCCCTAGATACCTTTGGTTCGGTAAATTATTTAGAATTAAATGCAGAACCCAGCAACTTCCTAAAGCTTGAGGAGGCTTGTCTCTACCATAGCTGGAAAATTATTACCATTCTGCATCACAACTACGAACAATACTAAAATTATTGGAAAACATGCTCCAGATATGTTAGAATAATGTTGAGATGTCATATTTAGAGGGGAAGCACATAGAAATAAACCTGGGCAAAATTTAAACGCTTGGAGAACCCACTGCTCCTTATGATGGTATTAACATGACATTCTATGATACAACAATTTAAACTGCAGGCACACCTTCTTGGATGCTGCCCCTGCATGTACATGATTAGTTCTTACCTGAAAAGTTGGGCTGAATCTTTTGCACATGGAGTAGGTTTGGCATGACATATCCTTACCAGTGTTTCACCATGGGGTCTTTCTCTCATTTCAGGAACTCCAGAATAGGTATGATATACCACATACGGATGAATAAAGATATTTTCAAGTGACAGCGTACCTGCAATGCTTGACCTTATGAATGTACGAATTGCTGCAGGAGTTCAGTGTAACAGTCCCACATGTAGCTTTTAGCATTTGGGAAGCCAAATTTAATCTTCAGTGCTCCCCAGACTTAATCTTCAGTGCTCCCCAGAGTAATGGGAAAAGTTTGTGTTAATACTGATATGGTTATCTCATCCTATAAATTGTGAAAATATGACTGGAAACATACTTTAGGTTATACTCCGGGTTCTGAGATAGGATTTAGGCAAAACTGTCCTTACTTGGAATGGCTCAAAATTAGATTAACAATCCTTTATAATATCCATTGTTCAACCACCTATCTAGTCCTTTTTTGAATGTTTCATTGCTACTGGCATTAACTAACTCCACTGGAAGACTGTTACACAGCTTGACCATCCTCTTTGCAAAAAATATATTTCCTATTGATTGTCCTGAAATGTCCTAGCTTATTTACTTGTTATGCCTTCTCAGTGCATATGATTCCTGCCCTTCCTTGACATTTAATGCATCCATTAGTTCCTTATCTTTGTGAATTGAGAATAATAATAACAATAATACTAATAATAAATCTCTCCTCTGCTGCAGGCTGTGTAATCCCATTTCCTCATATATTTTATTTTCTAAACCACAGATCATCTTTGTCACTTTATCTTGTAGTTTTTCTATTTTGATGTTATCTCTCATAGTTAGACCGCCCCATACTTGTCACCTGTAGTCTGTTAAGTGGTCTTACATAACTACAGTATAGTGGTAGTATCGCCTGTTTAAACAAGCATTTGTCAATGCCGAATGTTTGCTTGCTGGCATTGGCAGTGGTAGTGTAGAAGTTACAGAGCTGCGTAATAGGAATGGCAGTGAAGTATTGAACTGAAGCCAACCCCACCACCACCCTGCAGAGAGTGACAGGCATTGGGGTGTGCGTTTGGGTCATCAGGCATAACGGCCACACCATTTCACCACACCCTACCCTGCAGACACTGACAAGTGTCACGTGTTCCTTGGGGTCTTTGGCCCTTATGCGCACCCCATTTCATTAGGAAATACGGTGAGATGGGTGCGATATATGAGAATGGGGTGAACTTTGGGGACAAAGAGTCCAAGGCATACCTCGATGCCTCTCACTGGCTGCAGGGCATGGAATGGTATGAGCATTACAGGCAAGAATCCCAAGTCACACCCCTGATGCCTGTCATCCTCTACAGGGTTGGGCATTATGGTTGGAAACCCTAATACCTCAGGCATTCATTAGTATTTTCACTCCAAATTTTCAACATGTTTTTTTTGTGACCCCACCTCATGAACAGGGGGAATATCAGTTTGTTAGCCGAAAGCCGCTTATGCACAGCAACTACAGCATTTAGCACCACAGGTGCAAAAACATTCTGAACAGGATGTAAAAATGACAGCTGTACTGTTCATGGGAGGTGTAAAATGGCAATGTTGCAAATCTGCAGTAAAAATATTAAAAAAATGGTGAAGTCACGAGCGTACATAGAAACTGTGCAACGCACACCCGTAATATAATTAGGTTGGGGATTTTTTACAGCAGATTGTCAACTCAGGCATTTTGCTGCCTCCGATCATGAACAGTGTCACTGTGATTTTCTTTATCTGTGCTGAACAATGATTTCCCACAGCGACCACGCATCTCTGCGCTGAAAGTGTGAAAACACACTTCAGCCATGTTGTGAAAAATGACAGCTGTACTGTTCATAAGGAAGTGTGGAAAAATGCCACTGGTGAAAATCTGGACTGAAAATATTACAAAGTCATGAACTTACGAGGGTGCGTGGAAACTGCGCAATGCTCACTCGTAACACAGTCATTTTATGGACTTTTGTCACCAGATTTTCAACATAGCCATTTTAAGACCTCTGCTCATGTGTAACTGTGATTTTCTTAATCTGTCCTAAACATTGCTTTCGCACACCAACAGCACCATTGTGCGCTACATGTGCAAAAACACATTTTGGGCGACATATGAAAAATGGCAGCTGTACGGTTCATAAGGAAGTGTAATAAAATGGCAATGTTGAAAATCTGGAGTGAAAATATTAAATTTGCAAACTTACGAGCATGCATAGGAACTGCGAAACGCATGCTTGTAAAACAGTAATTTTAGGAATTTTTTCACCAAATTTTCAACATAGCCATTTTAAGACCTCTGCTCATGAACAGTGTCACTGTGATTTTCTTAATTTGTCCCGTACATTGATTTCGCACACCGACTGCGCCATTGTGCGCTACATGGGCAGAAACACGTTTTGGGTGAGATGTGAAAAATGACAGCTGTACTACTCACAAGAAGGTGTGGCAAAATGGCAATGTTGAAAATCTGAGTGAAATATTGAATATTCAGAACTACGAGCCTACGTAGGAACTGTAGCAGCGCTCGTAAAACAGACATTTTTGGAATTTTTGCACAAATTTTCAACAGAGGTTTTGGGACCCCTTCTCATGAATGATGTCACTGTCATGGTGTTATTCGGGCCGAAGGTGATTTCACGCAGTGACAGCGCAGTGACTGCTGAAATCACCCTTGAACCTGAATAACACCATGACAGTGACATCATTCATGATAAGGGGTCAAAAAACCCCATGTTGAAAATTTGGTGCAAAATCCAAAACCTGAGATATGCAATAAAGTTGAAAAACCCCTATCTAGCCATTATACAGCTTACGGCATTTCCTCAGTTAGTGGTCGGCTTTGAAGAGTGCAGACGTGTTCCCAGTCCACCAAAGATCATCGCGCCGAGCTCTGGAAGTAAGTATGGGGTGAGGAGGGTGTAGGAGGGAGGCAAGTGCGCAGTGGGTGAGTGCGGGTTGTGGGACTGTTTTTATTTTGCATGTTAAAAAAAAAAACGATGTTGAGCGTTTGGGGCGGCTGGGGGGCCATGGAGCCGATGGAAGTTGGGCACCCCATCCATATATGATCAGTTGCCATGCTGGGTGGGCTCCCAGCGTGGCACCAGCTGGGGGAGTGAGGATAAGAGTGGGGCCGGCGAAGTTGAAGCTTTCCCCGTCGGCTGGTCTACTCAGTTGCCACGCTGGGGTGGGCACCTACACATAGCATGTGGAAGGCTTTTGGGGGAGTGCAGCACAAGCCAGACGGGAATTGGGCACCCCCATCGGCTATATGTATGTGCGGGGGGGGAGGGCAGCACGCAGTATGCGTGCGTTTCTGTGCCTGTGTGCCTGTGTGTGTGTGTGTGTGTGTGTGTGTGTGTGTAGGGGAGCTGCGCATGAGCAGGCGATATCTTATCGCTGCTCACTGAAGCATAGCTCCCCCTTTCAACTGTATGCCACTGCATTTTGGAGCTTGTCATAGACAGCTCCAGCATGCATTGGCTTACAGGGGCCGCGCCTGCCAACACACTGACTGAATTGGAGGAGGAGGTGACACACCTCCGAAATCTCGGATGATGGCATTATGTATCTTGCACATGCGTGCAAGCAAACATAAAAATGTATCCTAGTAGTATTCAGTAAATTTATTTTATTTATTTATTTAGTTTTTGTTGACCAGGAAAGCCTATTTTAAGCCTCATCCTGGGGGAGAGGGGGAAGATACAAATGCAAACTGACATACAGAACCAGATTAAGCTGTTGGTGGTATTTTTGGGGGGTGAAATGGTTAGCTTTATTACGTACTGATTTGACATGTTTCATAATCTAAAAATCATTTGTGATATAAAGTCCTAAATCCTACTCACTGTCTGTTACTGGGAGTTTATTCCTAGTTACATAGTACTCATATTGTGTATTATTTCTTCCTAAGTGCATCATTGAACATCTGCCACACTTAAGTTCCATATCCATGTCTTAGTTCGCACCTCCATTTTATTCCGATCTTACTGAAGGGTTTCTGCCTCCATGAGAGTGTTAACTCTAACTCCGAGTTTACTATCATCTGCAAACTTATTGCAGGACTTTATGCCTATACCTAATTCATGTATGAAGATTACAAACAGTATAGAGCCCAGTACCGAACCCTGAAGAACCCCAATAGTCACACTGCCCTCTGATGAAATACTGCCCTTCACCCTCACCCTCTGACTTCTCTCCTCCAACCATATTTTTTATCAAGTTGACTAATTTTTTTTTACTTAGCCCAGTGTCCAACATTTTTGTGATTAATTTCCTATGCTGAAGTCTAAAAAGATAATATCCATAGCATTTCCCCATCCAATTCCCCACTAATACATTCATAAAATGTTGAGAGATTTGTTACACAGGATCTGCCTGCCTTAAATCAGTGCTGCAATTTATCTGATATACCCTTGTTTGTACATTCCTTCTCCAACCTGACCTTAACACATTTCTCCAATATCTTTCCAGCTGCTGAGGTCAGACTAATGGGTCTGTAATTTTTAGTGACTGCCTATCCCCCTTTTTTTAACAGGGGCACTACACCAGCCCTTCTCCAATCTTTGGGTATATGACAGTCATTTATTAATAAATTGTAAACCTAAGTGAGCGTTAATGATATCTCGCTCCTTCAAAAGTCTTGGTGTTATTCCATCTGGCCCTACTGCTTTGTCAACCCTTAATGCTCTTAAATGTTCTATAACCTCATCATTATTGATTTCCACTGTTGGTTCCCTGATGTCTTGTATTTCTGATATTCTTCCTTTTTGCTGAAATACTAAGCAAAAATAGATGTTCAGTTCCTCTGCAATTTCAATATCTTTAGAGACTATGGTATCCATAATGTTCAGTGGCCCTGTTTTAGTATTCCCCTGCTTTTGGAATTAATGTGACCATAAAAATATTAAATATTCTGCTTATCTGTTGGTAACTTAATTTCGAATTTTCCCTTAGCTTTTCTCACTTCCTAGTTTGGTAATCTGGTTTGCTCTTAATTGTTTTTTTATATCCACATGCTCCAGGTCAAACAAGGCATGGCCAGTGCCATAAAATGCTTGATGAGTCCGGAGTTACTCATACCCATGTCCTGAGGTTGTGCCCGGCTTTGTGGCTTTTTGTATGGGACTTCAAAAAGCTCTCCAAGGGGTCATCTCCCCACAGATCAACCTGTCCTCCTAGCTATTACTGTTAATCTTCTTCCCACCTCTAGACCCCAATGGTAAATACATACGTGGTGTATGTCTTGTAGCCCCTCCAGTTGTATGGGATTGGTAGAAACTTTTTAATCAAATATACAAAAAAAAATATCTTTCTCTGCAGAGCAGGCATAGCCAAGTTACCTTTAAATGGTTCAACTGGGTTACCTGCCTAATGCAGCATGTTCCAGATTTTGTGTTATAGCTAAAATAATCAAAGTGCCAATGGTACTGAGAAGCATCAAGCTTCTTTGTAACTTGTAATCTGAATTTGTTCTGATGCTTTTATCTTGCTTTTATGTCTGTAAGGTGCCCGGGGCCTCTGGGAATGGGTGCCAGATAAAATTGTCTTGCCTTGCCTTCCCTATGTAGAAACTGGACACTACTGGAAAAGAGGTTTAGCATCTGAAGTAGGCTGTCCTGTGTAGAAAATTTGCTTGTCAACTCTAAGCAGATACAGTTCACCTTTTTATTGTCATAGTGAGTGGGAAGAGGTGAAGTAATAGAAATAATGATCAAACAGAAGAAGGACAGTATATAGGAAGCATAAATGGTATAAGAAGGCAGATATTTTTTGATTTGTGTGGTTTATGTAAACCCACTTGCAATAAAAAAACTCAACCCCCCTCACAAAGTAGTATGGGTAGGCAAATCTCTGGGTGTTTATGGTAGGGAGTACACTGACTAGGAAATGTTTCAGCTTGTACTACATTCTGCTTGCCATCTCACTACTGAAACCTCACCACAGCCAACTCACACATTCAATGCAGAAAATCTTTAAAGCAGTAGTTCCTGATAGCGGGAACAATTTTGACGTATACTTTTTTACTTTATTTTTGGTTGCCACCTATTTCCTGGCTTTGTATGATGCTCTTTATTTCCACATTTTGATTCTGATTTACCACATATGTTTTTTTTTTATCAGTTGAAATAACGAAAGGAGCACTTCTTTTAATATGGCTCAGACCAGGTTTCCATCAGTATTCCCTCTTGTTTTGGGGCACCCATTGTTAATCACTTTTTTGTGACTAAAATGAACTAGCATGCAACAGACACTGCTCACTGACCTTATGGGACAACAGGTGCACAAAAACAGCTGAGAATACTGATGAAAACCTGGTTAAAGCCATATTAAAAAGAGTGCACCTTTTATTATTTCAAATATGAAAAAGTGCTAAAACAGACTTAAGATGGGGAAAAAAGGGTATCATACAAGTCAGGAGATAAAGGACAATCTAAAATAGAATAAAAAAGTATAGGTCAGAATTTTCACCGCTGTCGTGCACTACTGCTTTAAAATTTGCATGAACACATACGCATGACTACATGAGGTGATACAGGAGAGTCCAAAGTCTTTTTTGCTGCCACTGGTGGAAACAGTCACTGGTGTGCACTGCCACCAAGTGGCCCCACTCTAGAAGTGAGGTTGAGCCCTACCCCCGATTTGTATCAGTCGACCACACACACCCCCAACACCAGCAGTTGACACATGCTGGGATGGGAGAGGGGAGGAAAAGGCGCCGCTGGACCGGTCAGAGATGCTGGCTGCTGGTAAGGTGCTAGGAGAACCCAAAGTCTTTGTTGCTGCTGCCAGAGAAAATGATCACTAGTGACCTTTGGTTTGTCTTTTCCAGTTCCATTTGCTTTCTACCAGTTTGTGGAGTTTGATTAGTTTTGTTGTAACACTTGGAAAAAACAATTACCCACAACTGGGCTAAGACTACGAGAGTATATGATGTATTTTGGTAATTATTAACAAGTCATAAATGTTATGTCCTGTATTTCTTGTGATTTTCCATAACAAAACTCATCAAAAACAAAACAAAAAAAAGTTATATGGTTGAGGATGAGGCCTTCAGGGTGTTTTAAGGAGATGATTTTGGCCATTTGATGGCTATTAGGGTTTCCTTAAGGTGGAACTTATACAGAAGGGAGAGTGGAAGCTCCATCAGTATCCCCAGCGAAGAATATAGTAAAGCCATTTTAGGAAAATGGCTGTTTAGTAATATATTGGAAACCAGCTTAGTACCTTGATGCTGGTATAACAGGGCTTCAGCCCTTTATTGTTGCGTAACAGCTGCCTTTATTTTAACAGCCGTAACATTTATTTTTCATTGAAATGATAACAAGGATTGCAGAATTTCTTATTTATTGGTTACTTTTGCATGTGTGATTTTAAATGAAAGGAAAACTGAGTGCCCTACAGACTTCTCATGGAGGAGGGGGTCAAAAAAGAAAATAGATGGAGTGATATAAGATCCTTCCTAGGAGGTGATCAGTCTAGGAGGGACAGCAAGAAAATCAGGGCAGAAGGGACAGTTAGCTGTGCAGATGGATAGGATAGAGAAGAGTGAGGTGAGTGAAAAATTTAAGAGCTTTCTTTACTCTCTGACCTAGATCCTGTTATATCCAAACTTTGTTTTTATTCATTCTGTCTAGTGCTTTGAGGAGGCCTTGTTTTAGATGTACCACTTATTACTAACACCCCCACAAGCTCCTGAACATTCATGCTTACTATCCCATAGACCATCAGTACATGGTTCTATTGCTTATGATGGTTACTCACAGCTTTCTCTACTAGAAGGTATTACTTTGCACAGATCTATACTCAATTACTGGCCGCCCTGCGTCAGGGTGTGCTAATGCAGCCCCATATAAATGAAACAACTCATAAAAAGCCAGCACTACCCGCCACTGAAAAAGGCAAAAGACACACAGTGAATGTCCAAATAAATGCAGTTTAATAATACAGCCTCAAACACAAAAGGCATAAAATCCATAGACCTTCAAAATGCCGGTAGCACGGGCTGGAAAGACAAGGGCAGGGTCCAAATGACTTCTACCGGTTTCACAGTAGCCTCTTCAGGAAGTGTCCCAAGATGCTTCAGGATGAGCAATTTAAAGCAAAATCTTAAAGGAGACCACAATCAATTTTAAATATTTAAGATTTTTGCTTTAAATTGCTCATCCTGGCTTTTATCTGATTCTCTGAAGAAAACTACTAGTAAATAGTAGCTGGCTTTTTATGAGTTCTTACTTTGCAGACCATCTTTTCTCATATAAAACAGAATCGCAGCCATATTTAAAATGCCCCAGTTATGGTGAACTTATTTGCCAACTCCCTGTTTGAAACAGCAATGCAATGAATAACATTTACCCCTCAAAATGTACATTATTAAGTTGCTAATATGTTAAATCATCTGACATGAGTGCCATCCAAAGGAAAATAATTAAATGTTATACTGTATGTGTGCAGTAATCTCAAAGACCTTTGATTTCTAATATACTAATCTCCCACCTTAGAGAAATGCCTGTTAAATGGTGAACACCTGTATTATGACAGCTTCTGAATCTGGAAACCGCTGATAATTGTATTACTTTTTGTCCCATAAAGGTTTTTATCCTCCATGGCAGAATGGGTGACTTCTCTGCCCTGTCCCCGTGTACTTGTGGCCATCTCTTGCCTTAACCATAGTCAGGTATCCAATCCTCCATGGATCCCCCCCCCCAGGAGGGAGGGCCATACTCCCCCCTCCCCAGCAGGTCACACATCCAGATTTCCATCCTGGACTGGAGTGGCCGAGTGGGCCACAGTACATCAGGCATGGCTTCATGGAGCCTGTCCTCCTTTTTATCCTCTTCCTCTTGTTTCTCTCTCAGCCCATGGACATGCACCTGACACTCTGTGCTTAGAAACCCTTCTCACTATGTGGTTCACTTGCACTGCCACCCAGATACCTCCAGGTGGCAGTCAACAGCGAGCCATGGAAATCCCCCTCCCCATGGGAGGAGAGCAGTCCTTTGGACACTCAGTTCTCCCTCACTTGGCCAGTCCCAAAGTAATCTGCATCCATTTCCAAACCAGGGTCACCAGTGTGGTAGGAGTGGAGGTGAGGTGTTCGGCGCCTCAGTCCTCCATGCCATTGGGCAGGCCCTGAAATTGTATTCTTGTATGGTAACTTCTGTATGTTCATATTAGTACTGTGTACATTAAGCTAAGTATAGAGCCCTTTCACTAAGGAGGGTGAAGTTCACAACCCATTCTGCAGACTTTGTTGAAAATAACTTCATCAAAACTCACTACTCACTCCATTCAGCAACAAAACTTACCTTCTCAGGTCCCAGAATAAAGTGTAAGTTTGAGGAACAGGCCTTTGCATTTACAGAACCAGACATCTGATATAGACTCCCTCTCCTGTTGAGTAATGCTTCCAGCTTGCAAGTATTCAAAGTCCAGTTTTTCCAACCACCTCAGGACTCCCTATATTTGTTTTTGTCCAGAATCCCCCTCTCCCCGACTATGATCATGATCGATTGTGTGCATAACAATGCTCATGCTCTTTGTTTACTGGGACCCCACTTTGATAGCTTGCTTAGTTTACTGTTTGGATGTAATTACTTTAACAGCTTTTTTTCCTTTGTATATTTTAGCATGTATGAAACTATTCTTGTTGGCCTATGTTAACCTGTAGGCTGCTGCTATCCCTCTGGGACACCCATGAAAACAAAATGTTGTATCTGATGGGATTATCCCAGCTGGAGTAACTTCAAATAAATAAATACAATACACAAATAGATAAATGAATACACATTTCTTAATGGAATGAAAACAATGATTTTGCCAAGGTGTCTTGCAGTCTACTGATACAAAAGGAAAGATGCAGAAGATGCTTACTTTACAAATATGAACTGTACAAAAATAAGATCATTTCTAACGCAACATGGCACATATTAGGATAATTTTATTAAGGCATATGTAGCAAAACTCGCAGCCCTACATATTATAGGTTTAGTAGCAGAAAAAGAAGATACCCCACCATTTTATCTCTGTTTCTCTTATGGAGTCTATTTATTCCAAGTGGTACTAGCCACCTTTACCTTTCCTTTTTCAAAACTATATAGTCCAACCAGGAGGCCTGGGCATTTGATGCTACCAGATATCCTCCGGTGACCCCAGACTATCAGGAGGCACACTTAGGGAGTATTTTTTTAAACTCCCCTACCTTGGAAGTCAATTTTATTTGGAATATAGTGTATGTACATAGTTTTCAAGACAAAGGTCAGACATATACTGATAATTTGTTTCAGATTTCAAAAGGTTTGATAAGATCGCAGTAGGAAATGTTTAAGAATAATTTAGATGGGAAAGGCATAAAATGTTTCAAAAAAAGTGACGATCTGAAGGATGGCTCTAGGGGGGGAATATCAGCATGGTGGTCCCCCGGGAATTAGATTATTAAGACGGGGACAACAGGAAAGAATATGTTTCCATAAGGGAATAAGATGGCTACTCAGATAGTAAAAGCACTCCCGCTTAATATAAAAGGGCTTAGCAACCCCATTAAAAGGGCCAGACTGTTCCAATATATCAAAAAACACCCTGGTGATTTTTATTATCTCCAGGAAACACATTTAACAGACACCGAGCATGCAAAATTGAACTGGGGGGGCAGGTTTTTGGTATATGCGTCGTCCTTTCCTAAAGGGAAACGGCGAGGAGTAGCCATTTTAATACCTAGGACCTCTCCTTTTCTTTGGAAACACAGTGCGTAGATTCAGAGGGAAGGTATGTAATCTTAAAAGGTACCCTTTATGGGACAAAGGTCACATTAGTGAACGTGTATTTCCCCCTCTTACATCTGTTTGTCTTTTTAAAAGATTTTTTGCAAAGCTTCTAGACACTATGCATGGATATCTTATTATAGGGGAGATATCAATTTAACTTTGACACCTCGGTTGGACTCCTCTGCACCTTCCAAATATAGGCTGACATCAGCTCAAAGATTATTTATCTCTCATCTTGGAGCATTGGGTCCAATCGATGTATGGAGACATTTTTCTCCTCTTTCTGGGGGATATACGTTTTTCTCCCCTAGATACAACTCTTACTCAAGACTGGACTACTTTTTCATTTCAAAAGAACATTTGGACTGCTTACAGGATTTAACTATAGGACCTAGATTTCTTTCTGATCGTTCTCCCCTATTTTTGAGCCTAGATTTTAAAATACCAAGGAAATCCACTGGGTGGCGCTTGAATACATCTTTTCTTAAGGATAAAGATTTTAGGGACAGCTTTAACTCAAAAATAGCTCAGGTTATTGCAGAGAATTCACCCCAGGAGACATCCAACACAATAGTTTGGGATACTGTGAAGGTTGTGATCAGGGGGGAGATAATTGCGTATTCAGCATACAAGAAGAGATATTGAGGAACACAATATGGTAAACTACATGAGAAACTAAGGGAAATGCAAACAAAGTTTAATCCTGTTACCACAGAGGCCCAAACCCAGATTCATCAGACAAAGGCTGAGCTCCAGAAACGTTTAGATGAAAAAACACAACAGGCGTTATTTTACTTGAAAACATATAGGTATGAGGGAGGGCCAAAAGGGGCGAGAAATTTAGCCCGGAGGCTTAGGGGACATATGACAGCCACAATCATAACACATTTAGTGGATCTGGAGAGAAAAACAAGAGCTCTTAACTCACAGCAGATACTGCAACTGTTCCAGAAATATTATAGGCTAGGATATGAGAAACCACAAGGTCCAGAATTTAACAAAGTTGAGGAATTTTTTCCCCCCTTACATTAAGAAAGCTAACTAAGGAAATGGAAACCAGATTAAAAGCCCCTATCAGATCAGAGGAAGTCAGACATGCCATAAAAGAAAGTAAATCATTAAAAACCCCTGGCCCAGACGGATTTCCGTTTGAGTGGTACAAGACTTTTAGTAAACAACTGACTCCTTACTACTAAACACCTTTTTAGAAATTCAACAGGAGGGTTCCCCTCCTCCATCATGGGATTACACTAGTATTTCACCTATCTTAAAAGTAGGCAAACCAGCAGAATTAACTACCTCATACAGGCCAATATCCATGTTAAACATGGACTACAAGTTATTTATGTCCATATGGGCACATAGGCTAGAGGAACTGTTACCATATTTGATTAATTCAGATCAATCTGGGTTCATTCGAGCCAGAGAAACTACAGATAATATACGTAGAATGATCCATTTGTTGGACCACTTAAATCAGAGACAGATACAAGCAGTGTTGCTCAGCCTTGACGCAGATAAGGCTTTTGATCACGTCAGTTGGCCTTTTTTATGGGAAACTTTACGCATGTTTGGATTCCCTGAGGAATTCTGTAGCATGATACAGAGAATGTATGCCTCTCCGAAGGCATATGTTAAAGTGAATGGGCAGTTATCTTCAGTGTTACAGTTGGGAAGGGGAACTAGGCAGGGCTGCCCACTTTCCCCCTTACTGTTTGCCATATACATTGAGCCATTGGCTGAAGCCATAAGGCAACATCCTAATATTCAGGGGGTCCCTTTAGTAGGGAGGAATTTTGCCATATCATTATATGCAGATGACGTATTACTAACACTCCTAGAACCTGAAAAGTCCATTCCTGCTACCCTACAAGTGATAGATAAATTTTCAGAAATAGCCGGATACAAAATAAATATATGAAAAACAGAGTTATTATCTTTAAATTTCACCCCCTCACAGTCTCTGAAGAACCAGATCCCTCTGAAATGGAGAAATAATAAGATTAAATATTTGGGTGTAAATATTCCCCAGAAACTGGAACATTTGGAACTGTTTAATTTAGAACCCCTATCGATAGAGATAGAGAATTTAGTTGGGAATTGGACACGCCAGGTATTATCTTTTTCAGCTCGAATACAAGCTATTCGGATGACCTTGTTTCCTAAGATATTTTATTATTTCCAGACTTTACTGATTATTCTATCACAATTCTACTTCGCATCCTGGGCTAGAATTTTTTTGAGGTTTGTATGGGCTGGGCAGCAGCCAAGGGTCAGATGGTCTCTGTTACAGTTACCAGTGGCAAAGGGGGGTTGTAATCTTCCAAACCTTAGAGATTACCATAAGGCAGTAACATGTAAAATAGTGATGACATGGCTGAACCCTCAGGTAGAGAAACCATGGAAATATATTGAATTTATACTAAATGATCTTGTAAACATTATCTCTATTATATTTGCCCCCCAAAATTCTTATCCACAGTTACAAAACTTCACATTTGGAACCTGTTAAACGTTTAAGGCTTGGTATGAGCTAAGGGCGTCTGCTACATTAACTGAAGTTTTTGGTTATTTTAAACTAATCGGTACAGAAAGTATATTTTTGGATATGGGTGCTGTTTGGGTCCATCAAGAATGGCAGGAAAAAGGTTTGCTTTTGTTATATCAATATCTGGATGTAAATGGAGTACTGCCTATTGCCACACTACAGGCAAAATATCAATTCCCCCGTACACAAGATTATAGATATTTACAGATTTGGACATTTATACAGAAAGAATTAACATTAAATACTCTGCCCTCTCTCATACCTATGTTGATGTCCCTTTTAAGGGACGCTATAGAAGGTAGGGAACAAATTCATTTAATTGGACAAATATATAAAGCAATAAGAGACTTTTGGAAGGAATCCACTGAGGATATCTTGGGGAGATGGAATAGAGAATTAGGGACTCAGATAACTTATGAGAAATGGTTGGAACCTATTCCTCATTCGATAAGAATATCACAGTCATCATACTGGTCAGAATATATATGGAAATGTCGTAGTAGATATTTTTATACCCCTGACAAAATTGCTAAATTTGTATCTATGAGACATGGCCTCTGTTGGAGAGAGTGTGGAGAAAAAATGGCAAATATAACACATATTTTTTGTCTGTCCAAAAGTTACCCAATACTGGTTAGATATAGAAAAGAGCATACAGAATATTGTGGGACCAGAAATTCAATCCAATCAGATGATTTTGCTTTATATTGGGGAAGACAGAAAAGTTCCACCAAGTAGAAATAAGTTATACTTGTACTTGGCAGGAGCTAAAAAGGTTATAACTCGCCTATGGTGAACAGCTAAAGTACCCACCCTCTCTCATTGGCATTCATTGATGACTGAGATATATTATCTAGAGAGAATAGTAGCTTCTAGACCTGGAAGGATGTCACAATTTGAGCTCCAATGGAGACCATGGGTTTTCTATATCTCACCTCTGGATGAAGCTTTTGTTCCCTGATAGAGCTATATAAAAGTAACCAATTTTTGTAGGATATGAATTTTGATCTAGTGTCATTTGATATACAACAGAATGATGTTGCAGAAACATGAATTGCCACCCTGAAGAACATTCTATATATTGTAAGACAAAAGAACAATACTGTATAGATGAACTCCTGCTGACATATATATATATATAACTATACAAAAAACAAAAAATAAAGAATATTAAAAAAATATGTATATATAGTCCAACAATAAATGTTGAATTGTTATCCTTACTTCCTAATCATTTTACATGATAAATGACCTTTGTTGATGTAGCCACTGTTAAACATAGACCTTCCCATTTATAGTATACCTAGTCTAAATCTACATGTGGCTGCTCTTTGTTGCACTATTTAAGATACAATTCATCCATTCTAAATGCTTTATATTGCTTATATAAAGTAAATCCTGTGTAATCTATTAATTTAGCATATACATTTTGAAAAAAATGGTCTATTATTCTTTGTTTTGCTTCATTTAGGTAAGAATCTAAATGTCGTATGCTAAATTGGTCCCAAATACTGAGTAAGCCTACTTGTTCTAGTTTTTTGTTCGATGTCTGGAACCATTTAATTCTGTTATTTCTGATTCTATTCAGATTTCATGTAAGAGGGGATTTGGATTTGCATTCGTTATTTTCTTTAGCTCTAAAATAGCTCTTACTTGTATCCAAGGGCCAGATTCACAAAGCTTTGTCCAGGCACAAACCCCGTGTTCCCAGGACAAACTGGGCTTTGTGGATAGCTGGTATTCACAAAGCCCAGTTTGTCCCCATAAACTGGGTTTGCACCTGGACAAAGTAATGGGGAAGGGGCGCAATGCAAATGAGGAGGAGGGGACCTGCATATCACCGCAATCCCATTCACTAAGGATTTGCTCCATGCAAGGGCCTTTTCCAAGGTCCTTGCCTGGAGCAAATTACCGCCACAAAAACCTGGTGGAATCTGTGCAACCCTAGTGGTTGGCGGAGGTACTGCGGCCCCCCACCCCCCTCTCAGGTCCCTGATCTCCTGACCCCCACCTGTTAAAGAGAAAAATAATTTTCCATAGTGTAGGGTCCCTCCGGTCCCCAATCGCCTGATCACCCACCTGTTCATAAGAAAATATTTTCCATAGTGCAGAGTCCTACCCTGCCCAATCTCCCACCTGATATGAAATTTAACATCTTTCCATAATGTAGTGGTCCCAACCCCCACCCACTCCAGTAATCACATACCACCCCACCTCCCACCCCAGCACAGCCGCTGGTCAAAGTGCAGTACAGCCCTCCTCACACCTCCATGGCTGCCCGCCGACTGAACTGTCAATGACATGCTGTCCGATGTTTACCCACATTGACCCACACACTATGACCCCCAAGCATGCACCAGCCCCCAGCCACCGCTAGGAGCCAGTACCTCAGCGGTCATCCCCTCCCACCATCTCTGGAGGAGGAGAGCAGTCATTGGGACGCTCAATCCTCCTCCCCCCGGCCAACCCTCCAACACCTGAGGTAGCTCCCAACTCCAGGTCATCGACATAGTAAGAGGTAAGGTACCAGCGCCTCAGCACTCTGCACCACCAGGCTGGCTAATGCACACACTTGGTGTGTGATGCTTTAATAAACCTTGAGGACGAAGTAGCATCCTACACCTCAGGTGTGCATAAAATGTTTGTTATGCACTCCCCCTCTATATTTATTATATATTATACTATATTTAATGCACGCCCCAGGGAAGTGTGTCACAAGAATGAAGGCCGGATGTCCTTGCACCCCTGGGAAGTAAATTCAGATCCTTAAATGCAAACCCTAGTGTGACATATTGAGCTTATAATATGGATTATTGCTCTTGTATGAGCATACAAATATATGAAGAAGCCAGCAGAAGAAGGCCATTTGGTTTATCAGGTCTGCTCGTATTGCAGGGTCCACAACTTGAGCTGCTGTCCCTGCCCTACCTCTCCATTCCTTCCATTCTCCCTACACATGATCCTTACCTCCCCTATACCTATCCCAGCCTCTCGAAAAGCTGCCTACTGTCTTCAATGAGATGACCTCTTCCGACAGCGCATTCCAAGTGCCCACCACCCTCTCAGTGAAGATGTGCTTCCTGACCTCCCTCCTAAACCTTCCACCCTCCAGCTTAAGACTGTGCCCCTCGTGTTATGGTTGCCACTCAGCTTAAAGAGATTCTCCTTATCAAACTTATTTATCCCTTTCAAGTACTTGAAGGTCCCAATCATGTCCCCTCTCTCTCTCCCTCTCTCTCTTCTGTCTTCCAGTGAATACATGTTCAGTGCCCACAACCTCTCCTCGTATGCCTTATCCTGCTGACCTGCTATCATCTTTGTAGCCCTCCTTTGGACCTTCTCCAGCAGGTTAATGTCCTTTTTGAGGTGTGGGCACCAGTACTGAACTCCATACTCTAAATGCGGCCTTACCAGTGACCTGTACATGGGCAGTATAACCTCCTCTCTCCTACTACTGATACCCCTAGATATGCATCCCAGCATCTTGTTTGCCTTTCCTGCTGCTTTCTTGCACTGCGTGGAGAGCTTCAGGTCACTAGTGATCATTACTCCCAGGTCTTTCCTCCTCCTCTGATGCAGATACTCGGACTCCATCCAGGTAGTACTATGTCCTGGTATTCTTGGCTCCAATATGCACAACTTTGCATTTCTTGGCATTGAAGCCAAACTGCCAGATCCTGGACCACCTCCCCAGCTTTTCCAGATCTTCCTGTAGGCCCTGTATCCCTTCAGCTGTGTCCACTCTGCCACAGAGCTTGGTGTCATCCACAAATAGGCACATTTTGCCCTTAATGCCATCCCCAATGTCATTGATGAAAGACATTGAACAACACTGGCCCCAGCACCGAGCTCTGCGGGACCTCACTGGTTACCTCTCTGGTGCCAGATAACTCTCCCCCAACAACCACTGTATCTGCCAGACATAGATTGGAATACCCACACACAGCGGCATCACAGGAGAGCATGGAATTCCTAGTTACACTACAGGAAGCAGGCCTATGTCAACTAGTGACACCACCCACAAGGGGTAACGCAGTTCTAGATCTGATATTCACAAATAGCAATAGGGTTACGCAGCCACCTGGGTAACACTGATCATAACACGGTATGGTTCAGGGTAAAAAGGACTGTTGACACCACACACTCCAAACTGAAGGTCCTTGACTTCAGGAGGGCAGACTTCACAAACATGAAGGCCTGTCTAAGAAACAACCTTAGTAACTTGACAGAAGGGAGCATTGAGGAATATTGGACAAGGTTGAAGGATGCAATAACCATGGTCACATCACAGTGTGCCCGTCAGGTTAGTAAGAACAAAAGGAAGAAAAACCCCAGTATCATTTTCCAAGGAGGTGGCAACCATGGTGAGAGAAAAGCACATAGCCTTCAGAAAGTACAAGGAGTCGGGGAACGAGGCAAACAAAGCAGAATGTAAACAGAAACTAAAAGAGACAGGGGAAAGTGATAAGAAATGCAAAGGCTCAAACAGAGGTTAGCATAGCTCAGGAAGTAAAACAATCATTTGTCAATGCCGAATGTTTGCTTGCTGGCATTGGCATTGATAGTGTAGGAGTTACAGAGCTGCATACTAGGAATGGCAGTGAAGTATTGAACTGAAGCCAACCCCACCACCACCCTGCAGATAGTGACAGGCATTGGGGTGTGCCTTTGGGTCATCAGGCATAACAGCCACGCCATTTCATCACACCCTACCCTGCAGACACCGACAAGTGTCAAGGTGTGCCTTGAGGTCTTTGGCCCTTAAGCGCACCCCATTCCATCAGGAAATACGGTGAGATGGGTGCGGTATAGGAGAATGGGGTGAACTTTGGGGCTGAAGAGTCCAAGGCACACCTCGATGCCTCTCACTGGCCACAGGGTGTGGGTGGGGGTGGAATGGTATGAGCATTGCAGGCAACAATCCCAAGTCACAGCCCTGATGCCTGTCATTCTGCACAGGGTGGGTCATTATGGTTGGAAATCCTAATGCCTCAGGCATTCATTGGTACTTTCACTCCAAATTTTCAACATGGTTTTTTTGTGACCCCTACCTCATGAACAGTGGCAATATCAGTTTGTTAGCCGAAAGCTGCTTTTGCACAGTGACTACGGCATTTGGCACCACAGGTGCAAAAACACATTCTGAACAGGATGTGAAAAATGACAGCAGTACTGTTCATGGGGAGGTGTAAAAAACTGGCAATGTTGAAAATCTGCTGTGAAAATATTTAAAAAAATGGTGAAGTCACGAGCGTGCATAGAAACTGTGCAACGCACACCCGTAATGTAATTAGTTTGGGGATTTTTTTACAACAGATTGTTAACACAGGCATTTTGGGACCTCCAATCATGAACAATGTCGCTGTGATTTTCTTTATCTGTCCCGAACAATGATTTCCCACAGCAACCACGCATTTCTGTGCTGAAAGTGTGAAAACATATTTCGGCCATGTTGTGAAAAATGACAGCTGTACTGTTCATAAGGAAGTGTGGAAAATGCCACTAGTGAAAATCTGGACTGAAAATATTACAAATTCATGAACTTATTAGGGTGCGTGGAAACTGTGCAATGCTCACTCATAACACAGTCATTTTATGGAGTTTTGTCACCAAATTTTCAACATAGCCATTTTAAGACCTCTGCTCATGACCAGTATCACTGTGATTTTCTTAATCTGTCCCAAACACTGTTTTTGCACACCGACTGCACCATTGTGCACTATATGTGCGGAAACACATTTTGGGAGAAATGTGAAAAATGGCAGCTGTACTGCTCATAAGGAAGTGTGGTAAAATGGCAATGTTGAAAATCTGGCATGCAAATATTACAAATTCGCAAACTTGCCAGCGTGCGTAGGAACTGTGCAACCTGCGCTCCTAAAACAGTAATTTTTAGGAATTTTTTCACCAAATTTTCAAAATAGCCATTTTAAAACCTCTGCTCATGAACACTGTCACTGTGATTTTCTTAATGTGTCCCAGCTAATATTTTTCCTAGTCAAACTATCTCTTGTAGGGAGCTGCAATATTGTTGGGAGCTGCAATACTGAACATAGGATTTGCAAGAAAGCGAGTTGTGCTCACAACAGAGGGAGGGGAACCTTTCAATTGTCTTTGCTTTGTAGCAGATATACTGCAGGTGGAGGCTGCTTCTAACTGAAAGGTGAAATAAGGAATTTACAATTATCAGGAAAAGACAGTCTTGTTACAATTCTTAAGATTTTCAGTGCAGGAAGAGTTCAAAGCACTGCTGACTTATTTTGGGGCTGACTGCTTTCAGAGCACAAACCACCAGGCTGTTTTGGGGCTGGGGAGGTTTACCTGTGTCTGACTTGGATGTCTGGATTTTTCTCTGTTTGATTAGCAGGGGATTTCTCTGTCAAATTGTTGTGTATAGTATCTTGCAGACAGGAAGGCACTCATCGCAGCGGTGGGTCAGAGCTCTTAGCTGATTGTTTTGTGAGGGCACAGTTTAGGCTCAACCCCTCCCCACCCCTGGAAATAGTTCCTTTATACCTGGGGTTCTGACATCATTTCCTCAAGAGTGCAAGGTGCATATCAATGTCATATCCTCTCTAGCACACAGCACTGAAAATATGCGCATACACATTGTATAATATATATATATTTCTATATAACAAACCAATCACTCACACAAGCACACACACACACAAAAACAAAAAGTACATAGTCATGTGGGGAGTAGTGCAATGTAATGGCTGTGGGGCAGCAGTCTTCCGGGAGTCTTTCTGGAGGCTGAGATGCTGCCCTATTTGCAGACAACTCTCTGCCCTGAGGGAGGAAGTTGCCCATCTTCAGGCCACACTGGACAGCAGTAAGAGAACCTTCCCCCAGGCCAGACTGGATGGTAGGAAGGATCCCCCCCATCCAGGGTACCGAGCCACCACCACTACCTCAGACGTTGCAAGAAAGCACAGCAGTTGGACCACAGTGGGCTCAGGGAGGGTGAGGAGGGTGGAACAGAGGCACACCCAGTCAGTTGTTCCACTCCACAATCCATACACCATTCTGGGGAGCACAGCTCCCCATGGATGCACCCACGGAGGAGATTAAGGAGGCTGAGGACACCTGTCACAAGGGAGGCCCACAGGAAGGAGGCAGAGGATGCCACAAGGGAAAGGAAGCATCTCCTGGTGGGGACCCAATATTGGGGGATAGAACTGGGGGAGCAGGGAAAACTGAAGTAAAGTGCCTGCCTGGTGCCATGGCTTGTAGGGACAGGAAGCGCATCCTCAGGATCACGAGAACAGCTGCACGGAGTCCTGAGCTGGATGTCATTGTCCACCTAGGGACAAATGACTTGGCTCAACATGAGCTTAGAGCAGTGCAGAAGGACTTTGTAGAACTGGGAGGGGCCTAAGACAAGTAGCACACACAGTATCCTTCTCCAGAGGTGCTGCCTGTAAATGGCATGAGTGAGGCAAGGGTACTTTGCACCATGCAGTTTAATGAGTGGTTGAAAAAATGGTGTGGAGCACAGGGTTTGGCTTCACTGGGGACTGGGGTTCCACCTGGAGGGACACCAGCCTATACCGGCAGGATGGTCTGCATCTGTCCAGGAAGGAACAAGTCTTTTGAGCAATCGGTTTAAATGCTTCATTGCAAGCTTTAAACTGGTCAAGGGGAGGCACTGATAAGCAGCAGAAAAATCCCAGCCTCTCCTACAAAACAGGGTACTAAATGGGAAAAGAACGAGGTAGAAAGGTCAGTGGGGATGCTGCAACAGAAAGTAAAGCCATCAAAAATGGAAAGCAATGAGTACCAATGCACATAGACTGAGTAACAAGCTTCTGAATTAGTGGCCTTGATGGAGGAGGAACATCTGGATATTGTAGCAGTCACAGAAACATGGTTCCTTAAAACCATGACTGGGACGTAAACATACCAGGATACACTATCTACAGGAGAGACAGAGAGGGTAAAAGAGGAGGAGGAGGAGTAGCTCTTTACATAAGGGAAGGAATCAAAGTAACAGAACAAAAGAGAAAACAGGGAGGAGAGAAGCACTGTGGGTAAATTTGGAGACCGGCAATGGCACCACAATCCGCACAGGGTTGATACAGACCCTCTCCTCAGGGGAGGAAATGGACAAGGAAATGATAGAAAGTATACTTAGTATGGCAAAAAGGAGATATTGCTGATGGGTGATCTGAATATAACAGATGTTAACTGGAGTGCAGTTGCCACAGCCACTTGAAGAGTGGGGTTATTCTAGATGCCTACAGAGGGGCATGCCTTAGACAACTAGTATTGGAGCCCACTCGGAGGAGCAATCTTAGACCTGGTTCTCTCAAATGGAGATGAAGAGGATCACAGATGTAAGTGGGTAGCCATCTGGGAACTAGCGACCATCCAACAGTATGGTTCACAATAAACACAGCAATAGAGTCAAGCCATACAAAGACAAAGGTACTGGATTTTAGGAGGGCTGACTTTGCCAAAATGGGTAAGTGCCTAAGGAATGCACTAGCAAATGGGAAGGAAGGAGGGGTGGAAGAACAATGGGGAATAATAAAAACTGCCATCACAGAGGTAACAAGCCTTTGTGTGAAGCAAATAAACGTAACTAAACGATGTAAGAAACCACTATGGTTCTCAAAGGAAGTGGCAGTGAAGGTTCAAGAGAAAAAGAAAGCTTTCAGGCAGTACAAGGAATCACAGAAGGAGCAGGACAGAGAACTGTATCAGTTAAAGCAAAGGAAGCTGGGAAGGCAGTCAGAACAGCAAAGGCCCAAACCGAGGAAAAGATAGCCAACTCAGTTAAGAAGGGGGATAAAACCTTTTATAGGTACATCAGGGAGCGAAGGAAGACCAAGGGAGGGATAGTGAGGCTTAATAAAGGGTGGGAGGGTGGGCAGAGGGAGACTGTGAAAAGGCAGAGATACTAAACAAATATTTTGCTCAGTATTTACAAAGGAAGGGGGGCACCTAGAACAAACAGTAGAAACACACTGGATACAGAAGTTGATACCAGCCCATTTACAGAAGAAAGGGTTCTAAAGAACTCTTAAAACTGAAGGTGGACAAAGCAATGGGGCCTGATGGGATTCATCCCAGAATTCTAAAGAACTAAAGGGTAGAATTAGTGACACCACTGACTACCCTGTTTAACAAATCATGGGAGGATGGGTGGTACCGAGGACTGGAGGAGGGCAGATGTGATTCCCTTCACAAAAGTGGGAGCAAGGCAGAAGCAGGAAACTACAGACCTGTTAGTTTAACCTCAGTGGTAGGGAAAATGATGGAATCACTTCTGAAGGAAAGAACTGTCGAGTATCTAGAGGCCAGAGGGGCAAAGGACCCAAGGCAGCATGGATTCACAGCAGGAAGGTCATGCCAGACAAATCTGATAGATTTCTTTGACTGGGTGACCAAAGTAGTAGATCAGGGAGGGGCTGTGGACATGGCCTACCTAGACTTTAAGCAAGGCATTTGACACAGTCCCACACAAAGATTAATATACAAGTTAGCTAGCCTGGGAGTGGGTCCCAAGATGACAGCCTGGGTAAAAATTGGCTGGAAAATAGGACAGAGAGTAATAGTAAATGGAGTCCACTCTGATGAAAGGGGTTACTAGTGGGGTACATCGAGGGTTCAGTATTAGGACCAGTCCTCTTCAATGTCTTTATAAGCGACATTGCAGAGGACTGGAAGAAAAATATGTCTCTTTGCAGATGACACAAAGATCTGCAAAAGATTGATGCTCAGGTGGGTGGAAAGGATGAAAAGGACTTGGCAAGGTTAGAAGAATGGTCAAATGTATGGCAGCTTAGATTCAATGCTAAGAAGTGCAAGGTAATGCACCTGGGAAACAAAACCCAGGAAGAGTACACAATGGGGGTGAGATACTAACAACAACAAAAATGGAAAGGGACCTGGGGTAGTCATATCAGATGACCTAAAGGTGGGCAAGCAATGTGAGAAGGCAGCAATGAGGGCTGGGGGATATTGGGATGCATAAGGAGAGCATCACCAGTAGAAAACAGGAAGTTATTATCCTCTGTACAGACAGCTGGTCAGACCCCATCTGGAGTACTGCATGCAGTTCTGGAGACCCAGTCTTCGCAAAGACATAGACAGGATGGAAGCTGTCCAGAGGAGGGCAACTAAAATGGTGCAGGGTCTGCACCGGAAGACATCTGAAGAGAGACTAAAGGAGCTTAATATGTATAGCCTCGAGGAAAGGAGGGAGAGGGGGACATGATAGAAACTTTCAAGTACCTCAAGGGAATCAACAAAGTCCAAGAGGGTAGCATCTTTCAAAAAAAGAGGTGTGCAAGAACAAGGGGCACAATTTGAAGATAGAGGGGCGTGCTCAGAGGTAATTTAAGGAAGTATTTTTCACAGAGAGGGTTGTGGATGCATGAACGGCCTTCGGAGGAGGTCGTGGAGTCAAAACAGTGGTGGAATTCAAGCATGCATGGGACAGTCATAAGGCAATTCTAGGGGATGGGGGTAGGAAGAAGTAGGCTGCTGGTTAACTAGGATCTGCAGCTTATCCAGTAGGCAGGGAAATGGGCAGACTGGGTGGGCCAAGCGGTCCTTATCTGCTGTCAAATTCTATGTTTCTATGTTTCTATACATTGATTTCGCACACCGACTGCGCCATTGTGTGCTACATGCCTACATGCACGGAAACACATTTTGGGCGAGATGTGAAAAATGACAGCTGTACTGCTCATAAGGATATGTGTTAAAATGGTAATGTTGAAAATCCGGTCAGAATATTAAAATTATGAAACTAATGGCGTGCATACAGGAATTTATAACACTGCAGCTAAATAAACAGTCATTTAGGAATTTTTCACAAATTTCAACATAGGCTTTTTGAGAGCCCATCTCATGAACACTGGCACTGTCGCTCCATTAATCGGTCCCAAAAGGTGATTCCACTCAGTCACCGCGAAATCACCCTTTGGGCCCCATTAACACCATGACAGTGACAGAATTCATGAGGAGGGGTCCCAAAAACCCCATGTTGAAAATTTGGTGCAAAAATTCCAAAAAATACCTGAGATATGCATCAAAGTTGAAAAAACCCTATCTATTACATTATACAGCTTACTGGCATTTCCTCAGTTCGCGGTCGGCTTTGAAGAGTGCAGACGTGTTCCCGGTCCACTGAAGATCATCACGCCGAGGTCCAGAGGTTAGTATGGGGTGAGGGGGGTGTGGGGAGGCAGGGTGCGCAGTGGATGAGTGCGGGTGGGGGAGGGGCCAACGAGACCGCGAGGGACTGTTTTTTTCTTTCAGGGACTTTTTTTTTTTTAAAGGAGGACGTCGCTGGACAATTGCCACACTGGGGTGGGCTCCCAGCATGGCATCGGGAAGGCTGCTTGGGGAGGCTGGAGCCGACGGGGGATTGGGCACACCCATCGGCCATAACAGTTTCTGCCACGCTGGGGTGGGCTCCCAGCATGGCACCTGGAAATGTTTAGGTGGGGGCCTGGAGATGTGGAGCTGACGGGAAATTTGGCACCCCCATCAGCCATTACATTGTTTGCCACACTGGGGTGGTCTCCAGCGTGCTTCCGGGAACTTGTTTTTTTGGGGGGGGCCTGGAGCCGTGGGGAGTTAGACACGCATCTGGCCACTCTACAGTGTGTGCATTGGGGAGGCGCATCGAGCATGCAAAATGCAGTGCTTGCCTGCCTGTGTGCATGGGGGGGAGAGCTCTGCTCACTGAAGCGGAGCTCTCCCTTTCGACTGTATGCCACTGCATCAGGAATCTCGGATGATGGCACTATGTTTCTTGCACATGCATGCAAGCAAACATAAAAAGGGTAACAAAACCTTCTACAGGTACATACATGAAAAAAGGAAGACCAAAGGGGGCATTGTTAGAATCACAAAAAAAGATGGACAAACCACATAGCAAGATGGTGAGAAGGTAGAGGCACTCAATGAGTACTTCTGCTCAGTCTTCACACAGGAAACAGACGGTAACGGGCCAACAATAGGCAAAAAGAAGTGTCCGATTGAAGGAATAGGCATGGGTCCCTTCACAGAGGAAAGGGTACTGGAGGATATAGACAAGTTAAAGGTAGATAAAGCTATGGAGCCAGATGAGATACACCCAAGAATACTGAAAGAACTAGGGAGGGAACTGGAAGCCCCCTTAGCAGTGCTCTTCAACAAATCCATTAAGGAGCAGGGAGTTGCCAGAGGATTGGAAGAGTGCAACAGTAGTACCACTCCACAAGAGTGGAAGAAAGGAACAGCCAGGCAACTACTGTCCAGTTAGTCTAACATCAGTCATGGGAAAACTGATGGAGTCCCTGCTGAAGGAAAGAATCATAGCTCGTCTAGAGCAAACTGGTCAGCTCGACACAAATCAACATGGTTTCATGGCAGGGAGGTCCTGCCACACAAACCTGGTTGATTTTTCCAATTGGGTCACCAGTCAGGATCAGGGTGGGGCAGTGGATGTGGTTTACCTGGACTTCAGCAAAGCCTTTGACTCTGTTCCGCACGGGAGACTAGTCAAAAAACTGGAGAACATGGGAATTGGGCCCAAGGTTACAAACTAGATCAGAAACTGGTTACATGGGAGAACTCTGACAGTATTAGTAAATGGCACTCTGTCTATGGGGTAGAGGATGACTAGCAGAGTCCTGCAGGGCTCAGTTCTGGGGCCGATTCTCTTCTACATACTCATCAGTGACATTGCGGATGAACTGGAGGGAAAGGTGTGCCTCTTTGCAGTATCCTGTGATAATAATGAGTAAAGAATCATGAATAAATTATAGCGAAGAAAGAATAGCGCAACGAATAATAGTGAGTGTAATTTAATAGCTAACACCAGTAACAGCGACTTTTCTGCATCATAATCGCGATCATTAAGCTTGAACCTGGATAAGGAGAAAGGAAGCAGATATTAGACCTACTCACTGATGAAAGAAGCGATCATTAAGCATCGAACCTGGTGGGAGGGAGAAAAGAATCCTTAGAGTTAGGGATGTCCTCACGGCTGGTAGGCAGATATTAGACTCCTTGGGAACCGACCTACTCACCGCTGAGAGAGTAATTAAGCATGGAGCATGCATCGGGAAAGCTACCAACCTACTCACACGATGCTTGAGATGGGTACAGTAGCTGAGCAATTTTGGGAAAGATGGATCACGGCTGGTAGGCAGATATTGGACTCCTTGGGAACCGACCTACTCACAGCTTTTCTTTGCGACCTACTCACTGCTGCAAATACAGAGACCAAAATGAAATGATATAGCATCAAAATCATGAAAAATGGGTTTAAAAAAAACTGGCAATTGCCAGAGATCCTTTATTGAATACACGTTGCTTGCTTTATTCTGATTGTCACTACTTTGGTCAGGCACGTTAAATCTTATACTGGAAGTTGTACGCAAGACCTTTTAAGTAGTCATACATTGATCTCTCACCGTATTGGCGCATAATCTTCTCTATTCTTTCATTTTGGTCTCTGTATTTTCTTTTTGTTCCACCCGGGGTTCTACCAGAAAGTAACTGCTCCAGCTTGATTTCTGTAAGCCGTTGTTCCTCTATTAAGCACTCTATCAGCTTCCATATACTGGGGTGGCATGATCTGAGGCAGGAGTTGAAGCCTCTATGCCACCCCTTGACAGCATTGTTTATGCGTGAAAGTCCAAGTAGAGTAGCTGCATTACAGTTGCAGTTCTCAACTGGGAACATTGCAGGCCTTCTCTTGGAATGTCCTTCTGGCCTTCCAAGCCAAGTGTCCTCGAAGTAATCGAGGACTGGTTGCAATATCTCTTCAATGGAAGTGAAGAACTCATTTTCTCTGAGCTCCTCAAATGCACTTACAACATCTTCTGGCAGCACAAAAGCCAGCGACAACAGCATTCATAGATATAGTGCAAAGTCTGAGTCGCTACAGTATCTTTTTTCAACTTCATGGCACTGTTGTATTTTCCACCACACGGCTTGGGCACAGTGGAAAAAACAACCGCGGACAGATGTGCTTATGAATACAGTATTGAAACCCTTCCATGCAGCTCTTTCATAGTCCATAATAGCTGTAGAGAGGCTGTTATCGCCACACAGTGCCTTAATTTGCTTAAAGACGCGCTCATATGCAATAGCTGTGCGTGAGCACATAAGGATGAAAACTGCTGATATCACTTGTCCAGAACGCATTGCATGGATACTGTATAACTGTGTAAATAAAGATGGGCATGATTTAAATGTACCGTCCAGCATCCAATCTGTACTGTCCTTCAATAATCTAATGTTACCCTCAGTGCCAAAAACAAGAATTCTGTCAGTTTCTGACTCGCTATCATATAGCAGAAATCTTTCACCAGATTCAAGCACTGCAAACTCATTCAGTAGAACAAGGAACTCCACACATGTTGGAGTTACTGGGCCAGGGGTTCTCAAATGGTGAGGCCAGCCTCCCTGGGGAGGCCCCAACCTGTTCCGGGGGAGGCTCAAGCAAGTCTGAAAAAGTACTGTATTTAAATTTTGAGTTTTATATATTTTGTGTGAAGAGATGAAGCAAACTGAAAGAGAATAATAGTAGTAGGTGAATTTTAAGTATTTATTTACTAATAGGTGACAAGGGATGGTGAATGAGCCAAGGCTCATTTCAGGTGTACCCGGGGAAGGATAGGGAGTGAATACATTTAAAAAGGTAACTGAAAAACAATCAAGAAATATAGAATGAGCAATGGTGCAAATTAACGTGAACAATAAATTAATAATGAGTGGTGGTAATTGATCAATTTGTAAACTGATAGCAGAACAGCCCAATACAAGGGTTGAGCATAGAAGTGCTAAGAGCAATAGCAAGAAGGAGCAAAGTAACCCCCGAGAAGTTGCGTAGGAGCAGAGAAGGGGGAGGAGAGGCAAAGTGTGTAGGAAGGTTATTTACATAGAGAGGAAACAGAGGAAGTAGTCTGACCCATGAAGGTACTGCAACAAAGGGTAACAATGGTTCAAGAATGAAAAAGCAGAGCAATTAGGCTGGTCTGTGTGTGTGTGTGGAGGTTACAATAAGCTGAATAATAATATTTTAATTATTTGTTATTCAGATAAAACCTTGAACACAGGAGCTCTTTCTCAAAAGTTCCAAGTCAGTATAAGACAAAGAAAATACAAAATCACATGCCCCCACAATGCAAAAGCATCATGGGCTGCATATGCAAATTACCACAGAATGTTATGCTGGTCCAACTTTAAGCAGAATTGCATGGTGCGAAGGCCTCACAGTTTGCAAAGGGTGCTAACAGAAGACATAGACACATGTTTCATCCTACCAGGACTCTCAGTATGCTCGCCTGTTTGACACCCCAGTGGAATGGACCAGCTACCCTTAAGGCAGTGTGCCTTGGATATATTGTGGTGAACCCATTAAAATAAAAACTATTTAAAGACAAAGAACCTCTGTGCAAACACTGAGGCAAGGGTTACCCTAAAGGGCATTTGCTGGGAAGCCAAGTTTCAAGAAAATATAAAAATCACACATGCCCCCACAATGCAAAGCATCATGGGCTGCATATGCAAATCACCACAGAATGTTATGCTGGTCCAACTTTAAGCAGAAGACAAAGAACTGAATGTGAGCCAAGTACTCAAAGGGGTTTCAATCTATTTATGGTGTACTGCGCAAAGTACAGTACGTTATTTTTCTTTGGGGAGGCCCAAGATTATTTAAATTCAGGGGGAGGCTCAAAATCTTTTCCATGGATTTGGGGAGGCTCACTGTGACAAAGTCCGAGAACTATTGGTCTAATTCATTGAATGGTATGCTTCATTAATCTAATTTCAGGCAGGCGACCACTTACAGACTCAGGCACAGTGGCAGTGGATGTCACAAGTACGTTTGACGTGCTCTCTACTGTAGTTTGTGCTCTGGCACGACTATCTGCCATAACCTGATATGCTGAAACATCGCCAGAATCAGGGACATGGTTATGCTGTTTAATAACAGCTGAAACAGTGTCTGAAACTGTGTGAAGCTTGGCCAGACATTGGAATTTATGAGCTTTGACACACCTCCAATATACTTTATTTGCTGTTTCTTTATCCATGCGATATAAGTAGCCTTCATGAAGAACAAGCGGCTTACCCTTTTGACTGGTAACAAATTGCACAGACATCTCACGATTAAATTGATCTAATCCAGGATGAAAACCGGCACAAGAAACAGCAACGAAAGGTAAGGGGCCCATTGCTGCAACGCAACTTATACACTGGAGAGGACTCTGGGTTGACTATGGTCTGGTTTCCTGGCAACAATTGCTATGCAGAAACAGGAAGTGAATGATCGTGAATGGTCCCCTTAACTGTTAGTGCAAGAGAAATCCAGAGGATACAGAAGCAGAACACAGTTCGTTGTAATTGCGCTTGAGGTATTTTGACATTCGCTATACTTTTGGTCGCTATATTGAGTATCGCTATTGTGCGCTCGCTATTTTTGAAATTGTGATTTTTGTTTTGTGATTTTGACATAGAACCCCTGTTTGCAGATGACACCAAAATCAGCAACAGGGTAGACACAGGGATTTGGCTTCATTGGGGACTGGGGTTCCACCTGGAGGGACACCAGCCTATACTGGCAGGATGGTCTGCATCTGTCCAGGAAGGGAACAAGTCTTTTGAGCAATCGGTTTAAATGCTTCATTGGCAAGCTTTTAAACTAGTCAAAGGGGGAGGCACTGATAAGCAGCAGGAAAATCCCAGCCTCTCCCTACAAAACAGGGTACTAAATGAGAAAAAGACCGAGGTAGAAAGGTCAGTGGGGGATGCTGCAACAGAAGGTAAAGCCATCAAAAAATGGAGAGCAATGAGTACCAATGCCCATAGTCTGGGTAACAAGCTTCCTGAATTAGTGGCCGTGATGGAGGAGGAACATCTGGATATCGTGGCAGTCACAGAAACATGGTACACACAAAACCATGACTGGGATGTAAACATACCAGGATACACTATCTACAGGAGGGACAGGGAGGGTAAAAGAGGAGGAGGAGCTCTTTACATAAGGGAAGGAATAAAAGCAACAGAACAAAAGGGTAAACAGGGAGGAGAAGCACTGTGGGTAAATTTGGAGACAGGTAATGGCACCACAATCCACACAGGGTTAGAACAGACCTCCTTCTCAGGGGGAGGAAATGGACAAGGAAATGATAGAAAGTATACTTAGAATGGCAGAAAAAGGGGAGATATTGCTGATGGGTGATCTGAATATGCCAGATGTTAACTGGAGTGCAGTTGCCGCAGCCACTTCGAAGAGTGGGGTTATTCTAGATGCCCTACAGGGGGCATGCCTTAGACAACTAGTATTGGAGCCCACTCGAGAGGGAGCAATCTTAGACCTGGTTCTCTCAAATGGAGATGAGAGGATCACAGATGTAGAAGTGGGTAGCCATCTGGGAACTAGTGACCATCGAACAGTATGGTTCACAATAAACACAGCAATAGAGTCAAGCCATACAAAGGCAAAAGTACTGGACTTTAGGAGGGCTGACTTTGCCAAAATAGGTGAGTGCCTAAGGAATGCACTAGCAAATGGGCAGGAAGGAGGGTGGAAGAACAATGGGTAATAATAAAACTGCCATCACAGAGGTAATGAGCCTTTGTGTGAAGCAAATAAACAAAACAAAACGATGTAAGAAACCACTGTGGTTCTCAAAGGAAGTGGCAGTGAAGGTTCAAGAGAAAAGAAAGCATTCAGGAAGTACAAGGAATCCAGAAGGAGCAGGACAGAGAACTGTATCAGTTAAAGCAAAGGAAGCTGGGAAGGCAGTCAGAACAGCAAAGGCCCAAACCAAGGAAAAGATAGCCAACTCAGTTAAGAAGGGGGATAAAACCTTTTATAGGTACATCAGGGAGCGAAGGAAGACCAAGGGAGGGATAGCGAGGCTTAATAAAGGGAGGGAGGGTGGGCAGAGGGAGAATTTGAAAAGGCAGAGATACTAAACAAATATGTTTGCTCAGTATTTACAAAGGAA
Organism: Neoceratodus forsteri; assembly: GCA_016271365.2. Taxonomy (NCBI): domain Eukaryota; kingdom Metazoa; phylum Chordata; order Ceratodontiformes; family Ceratodontidae; genus Neoceratodus; species Neoceratodus forsteri. The sequence goes on from CM057453.1 coordinate 1,402,228,688, forward strand.
GAGGGGGAGGTACCTAAAACAAACAGTAGAAACACTCTGGATACAGAAGTTGATACCAGCCCATTTACAGAAGAAAGGGTTATGAAAGAACTCTTAAAACTGAAGGTGGACAAAGCAATGGGGCCTGATGGGATTCATCCCAGAATTCTAAAAGAACTAAGGGTAGAACTAGTGACACCACTGACTACCCTCTTTAACAAATCATGGGAGGATGGGGTGATACCCGAGGACTGGAGGAGGGCAGATGTGATTCCCTTCACAAAGTGGGAGCAAGGCAGAAGCAGGAAACTACAGACCTGTTAGTTTAGCCTCAGTGATAGGGAAATGATGGAATCACTTCTGAAGGAAAGAACTGTCGAGTATCTAGAGGCCAGAGGCACAGGACCCTAGGCAGCATGGATTCAGCGGGAAGGTCATGCCAGACGAATCTGATAGATTTCTTTGACTGGGTGACCAAAGTAGTAGATCAGGGAGGGGCTGTGACATGGCCTACCTAGACTTTAGCAAGGCATTTGACACAGTCCCACACAAAGATTAATATACAAGTTAGGCAGCCTGGGAGTGGGTCCCAAGATGACAGCCTGGGTAAGAATTGGCTGGAGAATAGGACACAGAGAGTAATAGTAAATGGAGTCCACTCAGAAGAAAGGGGGGTTACTAGTGGGGTACCGCAGGGTTCAGTATTAGGACCGGTCCTCTTCAATGTCTTTATAAGCGACATTGCAGAGGGACTGGAAGGAAAAGTATGTCTCTTTGCAGATGACACAAAGATCTGCAACAGAGCTGATGCACAAGGTGGGGTGGAAAGGATCAGACGGGACTTGGCAAGGTTAGAGGAATGGTCAAATGTATGGCAGCTTAGATTCAATGCTAAGAAGCGCAAGGTAATGCACCTGGGAAACAAAAACCCAGGGGAAGAGTACACAATGGGGGTGAGATACTAACAACAACAAAAATGGAAAGGGACCTGGGGGTAGTCATATCAGATGACCTAAAGGTGGGCAAGCAATGTGAGAGGGCAGCAATGAGGGCTGGGGGATACTGGGATGCATAGGAGAGGCATCACCAGTAGAAAACAGGAAGTAATTATCCTCTGTACAGACAGCTGGTGAGACCCCATCTGGAGTACTGGTGCAGTTCTGGAGACCCAATCTCCCAGAGACATAGACAGGATGGAAGCTGTCAGAGAGGGCAACTAAAGTGGTGCAGGGTCTGCACCGGAAGATGATGAAGAGAGACTAAAGGAGCTTAATATGTATAGCCTCGAGGAAAGGAGGGAGAGGGGACATGATAGAAATGTTCAAGTACCTCAAGGGAATCAACAAAGTCCAAGAGGGTAGCATCTTTCAAAAAGGAGGTGCAAGAACAAGGGACACAATTTGAAGATAGAGGGGGGCTCAGAGGTAATTTAAGGTATTTTTTCACAGAGGGTTGTGGATGCATGGAACAGCCTTCCGGAGGAGGTTGGAGTCAAAAACAGTGGTGGAATTCAAGCATGCATGGGACAGTCATAAGGCCATTCTAGGGGGTTGGGGTAGGAAGAAGTAGGCTGCTGATTAACTAGGATCTGCAGTTTATCCAGTAGGTAGGGAAATGGGCAGACTGGGTGGTCCAAGCGGTCCTTATCTGCCGTCAAATTCTATGTTTCTATGACACAACAGAGGGACAACAAAGCATGGAAGCTGATCTCCAGAAACTGGAGGAGTGGTCCAAGACCTGGCAATTGAAATTCAGTGCCAAACAAATGCAAGGTCATGCACCTGGGAAAGTGTAACCCTGGGAAACTGTACTCAATGGGAGGGGAGCAGCTGGTGGCTACCAGGTAGGAGCGAGACCAAGGGGTGATCATATCAGATGACCTCAAGGTCAGTAGACAAAGTGAAAAGGCAGCACTAAAGGCTAGAGGTATCCTGGGATGCATAGGGAGGGGCATCACGAGCAGAAGGCATGAAGTAATCATGCCCTGTATTGGTCCCTGGTCAGGCCTCACCTGGAGTACTATGTCCAGTTCTAGAGACCACACCTCAGGAAGGACATAGATAGGCTGGAGACGGTACAGAGAAGAGCAACAAATATGGTGCAGAGCTTGCATCAGAAACTGTACGAGGCAAGACTGGATGACCTCAAATTATACTCCCTAGAACAATGCAGGAATCGTGGGGATATGATAGAAACATTCAAATACCTTAAAAGCAACAACAGGGTGCATGTGCAGAACCTCTTTCAGGTAAAGGACTACAGCAGGACTAGAGGGCACAACCTTCGACTTAAGAGGAGGAAAGTTCAGAAGCAATATGAGGAAATTCTTCACAGAGCGTGTTGTGGAACCATGGAATAGCCTGCCGGAGGGGGTGGTGGGAGTCAAGACAGTGGGGGAATTCAAGTGGACATGGGACAGACTCTGTGGGATACACAAGCAGGCAGCTAAGTGGGGGGGGGGTAGGAAGCCAAGGGCAGACTTGATGGATTGTATGATCTCCATCTGCCAACAGCTTCTATGTTTCTATGTTACCAGTGTGCTACAAAGTTCTGACTCTCTGCCCATTTAAAATCCCATACTTGCTCCAGCACATGGATTGTCAGATGGGATAAATCAGTGTGCACTCCTGTGTACAGTTCACTATAGGATTGCAATATTGTTTCAAGTCTGATGAAAGACTGTAGTGCTGCAAATATTTCCCTCTGAATATGCTGCCATAGCAACATGGCTCCCCAGTGCCAACACTTAGTAAGGCTGCCCACATGGCCGTGACCCTCCAGTTCCACACACTGCGAACTGGGGAATCTTTTCTGCATTACAAGAATGAGAAATGATGCTATAACATCTTTCCAGCCTGTGATTTTAAATTTATTTATTTATTTTATTTAGTTTTTGTTGACCGGGTAAGTGCACTAGACAAATCCTGCCTATTTTCAGGCACGACCCGGGGGAGGGGGATACAGATGAATGGCAACTGACCTTGAACCAGATTAAGCTGTTGGTGGTATTTTTTAGTGAATGAGGGGAAATTTGGCCAGGACACCAGGAAATTCCCCTACTGGCTGCTGGTCGGCGGCTAGTCTGGGAGTCGTCCTGACGTCACGGAGGCAGGATGGCAGATTGCACTCAGCCTCGAGAGGAGATGGAGGTCGGAGATAGAGCGGTATCTGAAGCACATACGAAAAATCTTACCGGAGTAGATGGTGTACATTTTCAGATCCCCCCGATACAAGCATCGCAACAGGAGGTGAATTTGGGTGCAGAGATGGTTCCTGGAGTTTCGTCCGGTGAACGTTTGAAGAAAGCCATCTGTTCTTCTTTTCCGATGGCATTGGGCGGTACAGCAGCATGTATGGGGCCGTCTGGCCGCGGACACAATTCGCTGAAGATCGGTTTCGAACGGATGGAGTTAAGTGAGGACTGCGTATTTCTATCTTTGACAGCAGTTGGACTGGGAAAACCGATTCCTGATGAAAGCTTGGACTGGTCTGAGGAGACAGCACTGGACGGAGGCTGGATGGGAAAGAACAGAAGCGGGTGTCTGGGCGCGGTTCTTCATGGACCCTGAATATGCATGCCAGCAACAACCACACATTGACTGAAGGTACAGCTGTACAATATTTAATAAGGGTCCCCTAAAAATGATACTCGGGAGGGTGAGGAGTGTGGCTTGGCTTTTTCTAAGCCGTACCTCCACAGCTGTTTCAGCTGATTTTCAAAAATCGTTTCAGCCTGTTTCTTGAACAGCCACAAAGACCTCAATGTCTGAACTTTTAAAAATAAATTAGAACAGGCTCCTGTAGAAATGCAGTCAGGATCAGGTATAAAGGAGGTTTGGCTGAGCATCCAGATAGATATTTTGTCTTTAAGCATTTATTGAAGAATTCTATGGGATTTTTGGCTAAAGATATTTATGCACTGATTCATGTGTCTGGTGAGGATACCTTTGATGTTAGTTTCCAGACTACTTCACTTATGGACCGTTTTTGGGAAAAATATTCTATTCAGAAAACTACTTCATTATGGACACCCTTTTTTGCAATACCTCTTTCTAAACCCCTAATTCGTTTTGTCACAATTATGTTTAGAAACGAGGGGGTAAATGTGAGCGACATTTATCATTGGCTTCAGACAAAATGTGACATACTAAGCCCCCCAGAAGCCCTGTTAGATGTAGAAGGTATTTGGACAGGAGGGTGGAAATTCAAGGTAAAGCTTTTTCAAGTTAATTCGGATATTGTTCACTTACCGAATAGTTTTTTCTTAGGCAAGGACAGGGGGGTCTGTTTTTATGGGGGGCAGCCTCGGGCCTGTTATAAATGTGGAGATAGGACTCATATTAGTAGTGTGTGCGATGTCTTAAAATGCTCATTGTGTGGTGGTTTCGGCCACTCTACTGATATGTGTACTAATATCTTTAAGTGTAATCTTTGTGATGAACAAGGTCATGCTTTCCACCAATGCCCCTGGGCTTGGAGAAATTGTGCAGAGGGTCTTGACCAGGATGAATTGTTGCGTAAAGCCCAAAATAGTACTAAGGGATTTAGTGAATCTAATAATTTACCTACCTCTGAGGCTTCCCCTACCTTGCATTTAAAGAGTACTGCTGATTCACATAATGAAGTGTTAAATCTTACTGAGGAATCTCCAGTTTTCGTTGAGAAATTGGTCTCAAGGCCTACTACTGTAATAAACCTTCCTCCACTGCAATTATGCCCCGCCCTTTGAAGTAGTTAAAAATCAGCTTCACAAGGGCTTCCTTGAAACAACTGTGCCTGGCCCTCTCCACTGAAAATTTTTTTTCACCTTTGCAAGAAGATACCAGAGAGTCGGATTTAGAATCTGACACCTCACATATTTCAGAACTCATAACAGATGATGAGGAGAGTAAGGCGACAGATTTGGCCAAGGAAAAATAAGGTAAAAAAGGTAAAAAGCGACAGGTGAGTCAGAAAAATAGTATCTAGTTTTAATTTTTTTTATGGCCACACTAAAACTAGCTACTCTTAATGTATGTAGTTTAAAAGCTTTTCAAAAACAACTACCTCTTTTTCTGTACTTAACAACTTTAAAACAAGATATTATTTTTTTACAAGAAACCAGGCTCTCTTCACTATGGGAAGTGAATCAAATTAAAAGGAAATGGGTGTTAGGCCCTTCTTTTTGGACTTTCGGTTCTGATGCAGCAGATGGCCTTGGCATTCTATTTTGTAATTCTGCTTTCAAGATTTCTAAAGTAATTGATGTATATCCAGGAAGAATTTTGATTTTAGACTGCTCACTTTATACTTCTTATTTTCGCTTAATAAATGTTTATGGATCCCAAACTAAAACAGGGCGTATTTAAATATTTGAGGATATAAAACCATATCTATATACTAAACGACATCTTCTTTGGGGGGGTGATTTTAATTGCTCCATAGACACTGGATTTATTAAAACTAAAGGAAAAAAAGTTTATTGTGACTTCAATGCTCTCATTAACATAATTAAAGATGCTAGTCTTAAAGATGCTTATCGAAGCTTACATGCTCAGGATGGTTAAACATATCATAGACACACCTTTTCGACTCGGATTAATATGGTCTTTATATCCCATTATTTGTTTTCCAAATTTTGTTCAGTTACTCCTACAGAATTCTCTGATCATTCTGTCCTGCTTTGTACTTTTCTCTAGAACATTTACCTCCTACATTGCATAACAAAGTTATCGATGGAGACTGAACACTTCTTTCTTAAGTAATTCAGTTTACTTTTCTAAATTAGAATTTTTTTGCAGCCAAATTTTCTACAATGGATTTGTTTCATCACCTTTTGAGGTGGTTGCAACAAAACAAGAAAATAAAAAGCTTTTCAGGTTTGGGGTAAGAGGAAAGTAGATTCTGATTACAGAAAATACTTACTTCTTAGAAATAGACTTTATAAATTAATGTCTGCTTCTCCTCAGCAGCGGGTTCTTTGTACTCCTCAAATAGCTGAAGTTAAGAATAAAATGAGAATTTTTCAATATGATAGGGCTAAATCCTTGGATTTAGAATTTAGGTTTGGCACAAAGCATTGTCCAAGTTCTGACCCTTATCAGGCATGCAAAATGAGATTGGCTGACATGTTTATGACGGGTCTATGTGATTTTCAAAATAACATAGTAACTACAGATTTGGGAATGATGGCAGTGGTGCAAAGGCATTTATCTGATTTTTTTTCCTGTCAAGATGCAATTAATTTAGAATCCTTTCCGTTGGAACAATTTAAGACTTTACCTTCAATTTCGGATAAATTGTTATATTAACTGATCCTATTATCTCACAGGAAGTCATAGCTGTTATAAAACAATTAAGCACTGGATCAGCTCCAGGGTTTGATGGTATTCCCAATGAATTTTATAAAACTTGTATTTCCTATATGAGTTACTTTTTGCCCTTAGTTTATAATTCCTTTTTAGCATCAGGAAGGCCTTGTAAATCTTTTTCCCTTTCGTTATTAAAATTTATTTACAAAAAAGGAGATCGAACTTTATTATCAAATTGACGTCCTATTAGTCTATTAAATAGTGATTACAAGATTTTAACAAAGATCTTAAACTTGAGATTAGAAAAAGTGGCTAGACTATTAATACATCCTGCACAAACTTGTGCCATTTCTCAGTGGAAAATTCAACATAACCTCTTTATAATTCGAGATTTGTTTTCTAGTAAGAAACATTTTCAAAAATCAGAAATGGTAATAGCATTAGATCAAGCGAAGGCTTTTGATTCGGTATGTCATTCTTATCTCTACTTTATTTTACTTCATTATGGGATCCCGAGAACCTTTGTCAATTGGCTCTCAACTTTATATACTCATGCTGTTACCATTCCAATTATTAATAATGCTTTAGGTGATGAGATATTAATAAAAAAAGGGGTGAGACAGGGTTGCCCCCTTAGTCCACTGTTATATACATTTGTTCTAGATCCAATCATCAGAGGTATTATCTCAGATGGTAATATTACTGGTATTGCTCCTTCCCTGGATTGGATCCAATTAAAGTCACTGCTTTGCTGATGATGTCACCTTATTATTGGCTGATAGTTCTTCACTACAAAGAGCCCTGGACCTTTTCTCCTTTTTTGGGACTTTTCAGGAGCTTCCTCAATCTTAAAAAGTTTTGTTTTACAATTAGGACCTAGGGTTCCTGATTTATCTATGTGTTATAATATTTCCATGTTATCTCCACCACAGAAAATATTAGGTATCTGGTTTGGGATGGAAGATATGGCACTTTTAATTGGGAAAAACAATTATCGGCTGGAGACCTTAAGGTTGCACAATGGAAACACTGGCGCTTTGGGAAACAAAAAAGAGTGCTGATTGTAAAGAAATTTCTCCTCCCATTATTTATTTATGTCAGTCACATTTCCCCCACCTTTTCTTGTGAAACTAGATTATATAGTGTTTTTTTTCAAATGCTATGGGGAAACAGACTTAACCCAGTAAAACGGGAATTTACTTATCTAAAAAAGCAGCATGGAGGCTTAAGTATGGTTAATCCGGTAGTTTTTTTTCATTCTATTTTTTTGTTTTCTTCTTTTTCTTTTCTTTGGAATGGTGTAGTTTTACCGTGGCATTATTGGGTCAAATCTATATGGCACAAATATTTTTAATGGTCTCTTTTCCCCTAGGGTATTAGCTTCTGATGGATGCCATCCTATGGTATTTCCACTTTTAAAAAACCTTTTCAGTGGAAAATTTCTATGCCACAATTAACTTCGTTTAATAGAAAGTCCTTTTATAATTATATTGTATTTGACTTATTGAAAGTTGTACTCATTTTTCCGGAATGTACTCCATCCCATATGAAGTATGCTTTCAATAAATTAAAAGATGGTAGAATTCCGAATAAAGTTTGGGATATTATATGGATGTCAGCGCATGGAAGGTTAGGAGTTAGAGGGAATTTAAGATATAAACCTTTGAGTGATAGGTATTGTTTACGGGATACTTGCATTAATATAGAAGAAAGTCAGACACATTTCTTTTTAGACTGTATGCATAGTAGGGAATTTTGGAAAGTTGCGGCCACACATTGGCAAATGCCTCATTTGAAACATTTGTCCTACAAAACTTTGGTTCTTGGAATTTATTCAGGAGTGTGGGACATTTATCATAAAAGTACTTTAAATGTTTTCTTTTCTCTTTTACAATTTTTTTTATGGCAAGCAAGATGTAAATTTGTTATGCAACAATTATGTACACCTTATGTAATTATTGTATCATCTGTTGAAACAGAATTGAAAGCACTTAAAAAACAAGATGAATTGACTTTTTCACCTGTAAAAAGTGAATGGCTTGTGGAAGAATTTTGTGTTTATTTCTTAATCTGTTTGTTAATTTGATGGAAAGGTTTTTCTTGTGATGGTTTTGTTTTCTTGTCAATAAAAATTCCCCTACTCTTTTCGATAAGTGCCATGGGATCTTTAACATCCACCTGAACTACCACCAATCCAGGCAGATGGGACCTCGGTTTAACGTCTCATCCGAAAGACGGAAAATTATTTGGCCTTAGGGCACCAGTGGCCTATCAAGCATACATTACTGCATTTTGCTTGGTTTATAGTAATTAGTCTGTGGACTAACGTGCTTCCGCTGTCTTTTGCAATCATTACAGAATGGTAACAATTGTATACAAAAATTACTACACATGACAGAGGAAATATTCTTTTAAAAACCTTTACTAAGGATGTAACTTAATTTTTTTTTAACATTGTTAGGAAATTAGAAAAGGCTTATTGGCCCAAGAAGCCAGTCCTTTACAGGCTGATAGTTGCTCTTTCCCCATATCCCACTATCCTGTGTTTTGGAAGCAATAACTCTAGCAGTCTCTTGAAACTACGTATACAGTATTTGCCTTCCAGTACAGCAGTGGAGCTACAGCTTGTGGCTCTAGCAGCCTGGGTATGGGAATGGGCTTAGGTCATCCTGGATCAGCTGGGATGGTAGGATGGAGTGTCTCAGAGGATACTCTCCTTCTCCGGGGGGGTAGTGTGCAAGATTCTGTTGTTTCACTGTCACCTGGGTGACCACAGGTGGTAGTACAGTGGAAGTCCTCTGTGGGAGTAGCAGATATCTGCCAGGCTTTGTGTTGGCATGCTTCTGTATGCATGTGCTTGGAGCCCCTTGCATATGTGCATATGGATGTCTGCAGGGGGGTGGAACCAAGAACACAGAAAAATACCCGCTGATCACAGCAGGTTGATGGTAACCTGCTTGGGTGCTGGTCCCCACCACTGGCTGCCCCTACCTCAGGAGGTCCCTAGATAAGGGGATTGTGCCCTTGCTGGGCAGTGGCCAGACCCAGCAAGCCCTACCTGGGGTGGGCATGCCTGCTGGGTTCAAGAGGGCATGAACCAGACAGTTGTCGATATGGGACTGGGAGGTTGCCACCAGAAAGGGGCTGCTTTGGAAGACCAGGGGGTATTTTATAAAAATAAACTGCACATATTTGCTGTTTTAGTGGCCTTCACTTGCAACATATGTGTTACGTTCATTGCCCTTTGTGTAACAAAATATTTTTCTAAATTCTTTTTTTTTGTTTTCTCAGTTTTTTTTGTTTTTAATGTCTCCTAGTTTTTAGATTTTTACAAGGGAGAACAATGTTATGAATTCAGTTCATAACTGTAAACATCTCAATGATGTCATCCAACTGTAACAACATGTAACATATAAGACGTGGCAAGAAAATTATCTTTTTTTTCCATTATCTCCTTGTGTTTGCGACTGAGTATATAACTCATTTGAAAGAAGAAGAACAAGAAGAATCAGCATTTATATAGCGCTTTTCATACACAGTGTATCCCAAAGCGCTTTACAAGCAATGCTAGACTGTTAGTGAAGTGACTGACTGTGTAGTGGCGGCCATATCGCACATCATCACCCACACAGCCTGGATAATTGCATGAACCAGTTTATGGGAAGGGGAATGTTGGCCAGGACACCGGGAATGTTCCGTTCTCTTTTGCGAAGAGTGCCCTGGGTTCTTTTACTTCCACCTGGACACCCACCAGGATGGGCAGAAGGGACCTTGGTTTAACATCTCATCCGAAGGACGGCACACCCCAGCAGTACAGCACCCCCAATACTGCACTCGGATGCCAGTGATTTTTAGGTGCAAGTCTAATCCTGGTGTGGGACGAGAACCCACGACCTTCTGGTCCAGAGGCGGTTGTGCTACCAACTGAGCCATGTTGACACCTAAAAAGACTGAAAGTCACCTCGGAGGCAAGCAATCATTGTTCAGGTGTGATTACATGCCCAGGTCTGGTTAAATACCCTTATAAAATGGCAAGAAAGAATTCTCACCCCTGATTGGCTGACACTGCCTCCAAGCTGGGCATTTATTTCTCAATAGATGCCCAGCTAAAAACAAGTGCCACCAAAATCCACTTTACAATGTACCCTGCTGCCCAGCCTACTTCCTCATTGGCAGAAGGCAGCTAATAAATTTAAAATCCTCGCCATGTTTTTCTCTCGCTTAGCGAGAGATAACTACCCCTTCCCCCACTTTCCCTCACCTGTTTGCAATAAATAAATTCAAACTAAGACTGCCTCCTGTCATTTTGTGGTCAGAAGACTAAAAACACACAATCACACCAGTCTCCTGACTGCGTTCTCGCAATCCGTACCCCGAAGCCAACATTCGTGTCAGCTTTATCCAGCATGCTGCATTTAAAAAAAAAAAGAACACATACAGTACCGCTTTGCTCAAAGCTGGTCCCGCTGCCGCTCTCCATTACTCATTGCTTAAGCACTCCTCCTTTTCCACAAGCTGCAGAAACAACCTCTACCCGTACCACAAATTACCATAAAAAGGCAGCAGCATTCAGTTCCACTAAGGTCAAAGGTTGTGAACTCAACAGACACCTTCTGAGTTCTGACCTGCGACCATAACAAAATGAAACAAAAAAAGATTAAATAATTCAAAACAAATATAAACAGCTGACACACTATCTTTTAAGGCACATTTCTTTTTAAGGCACACTCTTTCGTTCTACAGTCTGCCTGTGTGTGTGGGGGGGGGGTCGGGAAACCAGAACGGCACTGCAGGCAGCAGGGAGGAGTAACAGCACCTAGAACAGCTGGTGCACTACTTTGTCAATGAACACTGTTTTTAACAGTGTTTTGAACATTTTTCACACTGATTTCCTCTTTATTTTCACATTTCACAAAAATGTAGTTAAATGGCCATTTTATAAGCGCAATAATACCCTCCAGGGTGGGCATTATTGGGAAATACCGGACCTTCCAGGGGCTATAAGGCCCTCCGCCTGCGGCGTCAGGCCTCATTACACCCCTGGGCAGTCCGGTATTTCCCAGTAATGCCCACCCTGTCAGGTATTATAGCTCACTGAATGCAGGGATTTAAAATTTAATGACACAGAACTGAGTACAGTACAGTATCTGCCTGCTCTGACTGTGCTTGTTTCTGGCCTGTCAATGAGAAGTAATTTTTGTTTGTTTTCTCCCCAGTCATGTTCATCTTACAGGATATACCCCTATCCTAGGGATATACCTTGTTCTGGCCTACATCTATCTTAACTGTAATTGCTTATTGCTGTAAGTGTCAGTGGCTCAGTAGGTAGCACACTCGCCTCTGAGGCTGGGAGATCAGAGGGCTGTGGGTTCAGTTCCCACATCTGGCACGTGGGTTCATATCCCAGTACTGACACTGTGGTGCAGCATGAGAGGGTGCTGTACTTGAGGGTGCCGCCTTTCAGATGAGACATTAAACCGAGGTCCCATCTGCCTGGATTGGTGGTAGTTCAGGTGGATGTTAAAGATCCCATGGCACTTATCGAAAGAGCAGGGAATTTCCCTGGTGTCCTGGCCAAATTTCCCTCATTCACTAAAAATACCACCAACAGCTTAATCTGGTTCAAGGTCAGTTGGCATTCATCTGTATCCCCCTCCCCCCGGGTTGTGCCTGAAAATAGGTAGGATTTGTCTAGTGCACTCACCCGGTCAACAAAAAATAAATAAATAAACATCCTCCAATCCCCCTGGTCCCCAGTAACCAGCAGATTACCCCCACAGTTGTTCTCTCTGTGGCAGGGGCTCCAGGGGGGAGGCCATGCTCACCCAAGGGCAATTCACTGGCACTAGGACCCAGGGGATCTCAGCGGTCCAGACTTTCATTTATACATTTCATAGGATTCTTAGAATTTTACTAGCCAGAAGGCAGTTTGCTCATAATGGCTAGCCATTTTTCTGTGGTCATATTCCTTTCTAGCATAGTTACAAAGGTATTTGTCCAGGTGTTGTAACCATGTTCTCACAATGCACTACATCTTGTGGTAATTCATTCCCCATTGTATCTATTCTTTGTGTGTACCACAAACCCCTTCATTTAGTCTTGTATATGTCACTTTTTAACTGCAAGGTATGACCTCCAATAACTTGTGGTGAGGTCTTCAACTGCAACCCCAAGCTATCCCACAGATTTCCATCTTTAGAGGCCATGAATGTTAAACACAGATCACCTCTTAGTCTATGAAGCTCAGGAGAGTATAAAGTCAATCTCTTCATTCCTTGTTCATAAGGTACCTCCTTCAAACCCTTTACTATTCTAGTTGCTTTTGTTTGAACCCCTTCCAACTTTCTGATGCTTCCATTATTTTGAGTTGACCAGAACTGAGTACTGTATTCCATATGTGGCCTGACAGGAGCCCCATACAGTGGCACAAGCACCCTCTTATCTCTGCTTGCTATGTTTCTTCTGATGCAGCTTAGGCTCCTATGGCATTTTTTGGTCACTTCACTGCAATATTTGTCAGAAGTTAATTCTTCAGTTACTAAAATGCCCAGGTCCTTTTCAGCTGTTGTCTCTTTCATTACCTTGCCTGACAGCATATACTGTGCTCTCCTATTCATCGGTCCCACGTGCATTACAACCACTTACATGTATCTGCACTGAGATCCAGCTGACGCTCTAGTGCCCATTTTTCCAGATTTTTAATTCCCTCTTTAGCTGGTCTATGTCTGACTGTGAGCTGAAAACAGCACCGACCTTGGTGTCATTGGCAGACTTTGCCATCCAAATGCTACCTGTTGTTCCCAGTGATCATAGATATAAATTAAACAGAGTGGGCCCAAAGACCCCTGCAGCACTCCACTCAACCTCACCCCACTCAGACAGGTGCCCCTTAAAGACACACTTTGTTTTCTGCCCATCAACCAGAACTCCTCCCAGCTCACCAATCTAATATTGAGCCCCATTTCTATAATTTAATAACTCATTTCCTATGTGGGACACAATTAAAGGCCTTGCTATAGTCCAAGAAAGCAACATCAACAGACTGATTGTTATCCTAGGCCTTACTGACCTTTTCAAAGAAACTGATTTGTCTGACATGATTTATTTTTGGTGAAACCATGTTGTCATTTGTCCTCCATGTCATTATTACTTTTGTTTTTCAGCTTCTTCCCATTCCCTCCACATTTTTGCTACAGAAGTCAAACTTACAGGCCTGTAAATCTTGCAGGCTGTTTTCTTCCCCTTTTTAAGTTGAGGTATAACAGTGGCCTTCCTCCCTCCATCCATTTACTACCTGCCCCTTGTCTACCTTGTTTTTCCATACAGCTGTTAGCCTGCCTCCACCACCTATGCCTTGCCTTCAGGACCTGGCTCGGGGTCTCCCAGTCCTGTCTGCCACTCCCCCTGCTGTCATGCCAGCAGGGGTCTCCACAGTGCAGTCCTCCGAGGGCCATCACACACAGCATATATGAGGGGGACATGGTTTTTCTGTTTTTCTCCCTCACAAATTCCTCAGGGCCTCGGCGACATGGCTGCACACGCACATGGAGTGCTCATACACACTGGAACTGGCAACCCCATTCTGTTACCTCCTGGCCTAGTGCCAGTCCACCATTTGCTTGGCACTGCCACTGAGGCTCCACTCAGTGGCAGCCAAGAGCCAAGAAGACTTGCCTTCCCAATCCGGGAGAGGACAGCAGCCAAGCTTATGCTCAATCCACTCCCAGCTCCCCCCCACAACAACCCCCACTGGGCCGACCTCGAACCTGAACCTAGAACACCGGCACGGGAGAGGTAAGGTGCTCAAGGCACCTCCTCAGCCCTCTGCACCACCAGGCCAGCTATGTCTAGCAATTCTTTTTTTTTTGCTTCTATTTTTTCCTCCCCTGGGCGGCCCCTTCCTTCAGCTGTCAGTCCAACCCTGTCCCCGACCTTTGGGAACTCACCTTCTTACTCCCACGGCTTACCCTCCATAGCAGGGTGGGGAGGGAGCCCCCAACTCGAACCACCAGAACTGGATCCAGTTTTCCGGTAGTGCCCTCTCAGGGGCAGTGCCTGCGGCGGACAGCCATTATGGCACTCAACCAGACTGCAATGTCTGCTTTTCCCTGTGGAGGGCAGCATGCAATGCTGACAATGGCTGCACCCACATGTGCGTCCACATGCAGCATGCCTGTTGGCTGCTCCACCTCCATGCCCTGCTGTACAGGACCTGGCATGCCAACACATAGCCTCCACTAGGTGTCAGGTAAATGCTGATCTCTGTTCTCCACCCTCCTTGGGAGAGGAGAGCTATCCTCCAGACACTTGATTCTCTCCCACCCCCCTGATGACCCGCTCGCACCACGAATAGGGGTAACCAATGTGGCAGGAGGTAAGGCATCACTGCCTCAGCCCTCCATGCCACCTGGCTGGCCATGTCTACCAATTTTTTTTTTTTACTTTCTTTATCCCTCCTTACTACCTCCGGAGCCCCCTCCTTCCGTCCGCTCATGTCTCCCTTGCCTACTTTGGGGATCTGCCCCTAGAATGCCCATCCTCCTCTCCTTGCACAGTGGGGTCTGTCCTGCAGGTGGTCCGGGTGGACTTAGGGCAGCCTTCATCTAGGGCTGCCGGAGGGGATTTTCCGTTTTTCTCCCCTTACGTCCCCTACCCCCTAGGATGTCGAACGCTTGGGACATACATCCCGAGTGATGGCGTGCTGACGCACGCCAGAGCCCTCATGCGCCGGGCGGCGCCCTCCCGACTCCTAGATGGAGCCACCTCCATCCCTCTATTGTCGGTGCTTTCACCGCTCACGAGGATGATGTAGAACGCGGAAGCGTTCATGGTTCCCACCCCTGAGGGAGGAGAGCATCCGTTGGGACGCTCGATCCTCCCTCTCCCCTGCCGACCCCCGGCCACCCGAGTCTGTTCCCGAACCCAGGTCGCCGGCGTAGCGCGAGGTGTGGCATCCAGCGCCTCAGCGCCACCGGGCCGGCTCGTCTACCAATTTTTTAAAGATTTTTGTTATTGGTCCTGACAGTTCATCCACCAGCTCTTTAAGTACCCTTGGGTGTACCCCATCAGGCCTCACAGATTTTGTTGGATGCACACTTTGTAAGCTTTGTTTAATGGGAGGCAGTATAGTGTAGTGGTTAAGAGCACAGAGTTGCAAACCTGGGGAACTGGGTCTGAATCCCACAGCCACCACTTGCATACTGTGTGACCATGAGTAAGACACTTCACTTCCCTGTGCTTCCAGGATGCACCTGGAAACAAACCTCAGCTTAGTGTATCTTTCCTTGCTAAAAATAATAAAATAAATGTAGCACACACCCCTTTTGGGCAGGGCTTATCTGGTGCCTGGGAGCCTGTTCTGCTGCTCATTTTCCCCCGCTGCCTCCCACCGCCAAGTTCGGATCCCGTGCCCATCTAGGTCCCTGTCCTGCATCCCATACTGTTGTTTGGATCCAAGAGGGGCTGGAGGAGTCAAGTCGTGGGACTGCCACTGCTTGGCACTGTAAATGTGCCTGCAGGGCCCATGTTTGTGCGCTATGTGCCCCGTATCTTCTTGCCGCTGTAGAGGCTCACTGATTGCCTCCCTAGTGCTCTCGACCCCCAATATAAGTTGTTCAGAGGTCAGACACCTGGAGGAGGTGCATGAGAAGCCCCATCAGCGATTTGTTTAAAAGTGCCTATAAGCGCTAAGTACGGAGCATAATCTGAATATTCATGAGCAGGGTAAGAATAATAATGAGCTGCCTGTGCACTGCCTAATGGAAGCAGCAACAGACAAACCAAGTACCTTTGAAATATAAGTGTGCAGTCACTTGACAGATAACGAAGGGTGCTTCAGGACTATGTGGCAATTATGTGCTATGACTGAATATTGTAGCTGCAAAAGCATTTAACCTTTGCAGGGCTACGGACTAATATATCCGTCCTGAACTCCAATATGTTCACATTCTGTTGGCAGTCTAAGGGTTAAAAGTTGGGCCTGCTATGGAACTGTAGGAGACTGTATACATAGGCAACCAGCTTTGTCACTTTGACCCCTATGGACAGTCAATCATTAACTTAGGTGCCCAAAAGCTTGTTCAAATGACTTATGGGAGAGGTGTGAGCTAATTATAGGTGCCAAAGACCCTTTACCAATCGATAATCAAAGGAGGTTAATGACTATTAATATTTTTGATGGACAACAAGAATCAACCAGCAGCTGGGATTTTTTGTGTGAAATCCCAGGGACTTTGGGCAGTTGGGGCAGTCTGGTCTGGGCTCTGATCGAGTCAAGAAGGGCTCAGGCTGTGTGTTAGAAAGGCAGGAGACCTTTTACAGGACTTAATTAGTCAATCAATCAATTGTCTGAAAGTCAGAAAAGAGGATTTTTCTCTGGCTGAAAGAACTGTGGTGTAGCAGCTGAACGTTCAAGGCATTTGGTGAAAGCTCCTGGTAGTTTTAGAGATCCAGTGTTGCAGTGAGCCTGCATCAGTGTGGAGAACTCTGAGCCTGTGAAAAGGGCTTCTTGGAACTGTGTGTGCCAGAGCTAATGTGGGTGCATCAGCCTGAATCAGAGGACATTCGAGGGAAAAGGTTGGCAGGCAACCAGAGCTCAGGAACCTGTTGTTTGCTGAAATCCAGCTGTGAAAAGGTGGAGGTCCACTCCAGAGACTGTGTGTTACTAACCAAAAGCCACTGGCAAGGTGGAAGCTAGAGAACTTCTTGTTGCCCACCAGAGCTGCTTGTTTCTGTTCAGAAAAGGTGAAACTGCAATCTTCTCAGCTGCAACTTGGAGCCAGGTAGGGAATCTGCAAAACCCTATTGAGTGAGGCAGGATGGGCTGCAGTGGGCCACAGACTCGCCTGAGTGCTAAGGCACTCTGGACCATTTAGAGGAGCTGTACCGTGGGGTCACGCCTGGGTCTGAGTTCCTTGTGGCCTGGTTGGCTTTGCATGTGTGCTCTGTAATCTGGCCTACTTTGTGGGCTGAAGGTGACAAGCTGCAAGAGGCTTCAAGCAAGTCAGAAGGTGACAAGCTGTAAGAATCTTCAAGCAAGTCCCAGGTTGACCAGTGTCTAGCCATTGTTTCGCCTTCCAGACCAGTATTAACTATCCATTTGCTTGCTGCCCCCTTGGTGAGGTTGTTTCTAGCTGTCTTGAACCCACTGTGCCAGTATCCCAATCTCAGAGTCTGCAGAACTGTGAGTAACCCGGGGCTTGCCCTGCATCAGGGGAGTGTTTCAGAGCAGCTAACATGTTTGGCAAAAGCTTACTCCAAGGGCTCCAACACTGACCAACCCACAGCATCTAGCAGGCCTGCATTAAATCTAGGTACCCAGGCAGGACAGACAGACCATAGGGGATGTGCACTGGCACCAGTGTGGATGGGCAATATTGATGTTCAAGCCTATGTGCCCTGTTAACTCTACTTACCCTTTTGTCCCCTAACAGCCATCCTTTATCCAGGTGCCCCTCCCCTAAAAAATAAAGCTGTGTTTTGTTCTCAGCAATTTCTGTGTTGTGAGCATATTATTAGCTATAGCTTTTAAGTATATGTGTTTTACAGTATTGATAAACAACGTGATATTTAATGTCTGAAGTGACTGGGAAGGTAGTTGGGTAGGTACAGTATCCCAGGGGGTTATACTAAACAAGCACCTGGCCCACTGTCATCTTACTCTGGGTGGAGGCACCATGCTGTTTTATTTCTGTTCTGGGATAGAACCCCCAGTCACCATTGCAACAGACCCTCTCTGGAGCAGTATTTATAGATCTGTCCAAGGCATTCGACCTTGTCGACCACAACCTCCTCCTAGCCAAACTGAACAAAATAGGTCTAGACCCTCTGGCTCTCAAATGGTTTGAGAGCTACCTATCTGGCCACACACAGAGGGTCATCTGGAAGGGGTTGCTATCAGACTCCCTACTTGTAAAAGAGGGCATACCCCAAGACTCAATCCTTGGTCCCCTATTGTTCTCACTGTTCATGAATGATCTCAGCCTCCACTGTGGGGCGGGGGGGGCTCGGTCGTGCAGTATGCGGATGACACAGTCATCTACCACTCCTCAGACAACCTAGCGGAGATTGGCCCCTCACTCCAAACTGATCTAATGTCCCTGGAGGCCTGGCTAAAGAAGAACAGAATGGTCCTGAATGCAGGCAAAACAAAAGCCATGCTGTTTGGACCCAGATCCCTGGGACAAGACAGGACCAACTCCTTACAGCTTTCTGCACTCGACAGTACAAGCACTGAGGTAGTGGACTCTCTAAAATACCTAGGGCTAATGCTTGATCAAGGTCTCCCCTACAAGAACCACGTGGAACAGGTGACCAAGTCCATCCACCGCAAACTACCAGAAGCTAGGCTATCCATTGCAACCAGTGTCCTGCTCCCCACGCTGACCTATGCTGCACCTGTAATACAGGGAATGGCCAAACTGGAGATCACCTGGATGCAGAACCTGTACAACAGGGTAGCATGGTTTGCTACCCAGGATCTCCCCAGAACCCATCACTGTGACGCACTCACCAAATTACAATGGCCTGCCTCTGATGCACGCCTCCAATACCCACTCCTCTGCCTGGCTTACAAGCTACTCCGCTCATCGGCTCCACCCACCCTTGCAGCTACTATCACCACCAAAAATAACCCTCAGACCCTGAGGACCTCAAGCTGGATTCTGCAGGAAACCCCCAGGATCTGGACCAACGCGGGAGGCAAGCCTTTCGCCTTCATAGCCCCCTACTTGTGGAACAAGCTCTCCCCATGATACAGGAACCATCCTCTCTCACAAACTTCCACAACAGGCTCAAGGCTCACATGCTTGAGGCCAGCACTTGCCACTGTCAGAACACCTGAAAGTTCCCCCCTTTTTTTTTCTTTCCCTCATTCAACCCCCTGACTAGCACAACCTGGGTACAGATTGCCTCGAAACACGCTTATTAACCAATGTACTAGGGTTTCTTTTGGTTGCATAACAATTTACAACTGGTACACCATGTGCTCTGTATCAATGCCAAGAATGACTGTAACCTATAACCTACCTGTATTTACTCTGTAACCTCTTCTCTGCGTGTACTTCTTCATATAATGTCTCTCTCCGGGTCGCCCCTGAAAAAGGGAACTTCGGGGCTCAGTGGGCCTACCCAGTTATCAAAATTTAATAAATAAATAAAATAAATAAACAGAATCCAGGCCCCTTAACCTATGTGGTAGTCAATAGGCATGGGTGGTAGCCCACTGGCACACAGTGCCTGGGCTACATAAAAAAACAAACCCTTGTCAGCTGGTATTTGTATTCTGGGTCACGTTTCCTGTATTGAATTCCCAACTTTATGTTTATCCTTTTCTCTATAAACATGGCAGAAGTGGTCACTGCAAATAGCTGCCATATCCTGTTCACTGCTTAGAATATTTCCATTCTGTTCTAGAGGGTCCTTGTGCCTATTCACATTCCTTTCCCTGTTTATGTAATTATGAAAAGATTTTTAATTTTCTTTTAACATTCCTGATTAGATTACCTTCATGTAAGCATTTTGATTTCCTAATCTCTTTTGTACATTCTTTTACTGAACATTTATATGTGACCCGCCAAGTTTGTGTGCTTCCTTTTTTGCTGCTTTGTCATTCCTTTTCTTCTTTCTGATCTTTCTTTTAATTTTCCTGCTGAACCGCTTAGATGTTCTCCCATTGTTTTAGCTATTAAGACTCCCCATTTCTTCTTCAGGTTTTTCCCACTAATTATTTCATAGAAACATCAGACTTTGACAGCAGATAAGGACCACTTGGCCCACATAGTCTGCCCGTTTCCCTACCTATTGGATAAGCTGCAGATCCTAGTTAACCACTTTTGAGTACCCCGAGGCAAATATATGTGCTCGGAGACTCTATTATTAAGAACTTAGATAGGGCATTGTGCAACCCAGATAAAACAAATCGCACATATTCTAGTTTCAGAGGCACTTATATCTCAAATATTACAGATATGGTACATAACATTTTGAAACAAAGTGGGCCGAATCCTTTGGTTGTGCTTCATGTTGGCACAAATGATTTTGCATACTCTGGATTATTGGACATTAAGAAAGACTTGGTGGCACTTTCTAATATATTAGTTGACATGGGATATGAAACTGCCTTCTCAGAAGTTGTACCTGTTCCTAAAGCCTCAGAAACCCATAATGACAGAATCCATAAATATAATGATTGGCTTCGTCATTGGTGCCTCAAACAAGGTCAAGCTTGCATTACCCATTGGGAGGAATTTTATGATAGACCAGAATTATTCAGCAGGGACAGTCTTCACCTGAGCCCAAGGGGAAATCATTTGTTAGCTGATCATATGTTAAAATACATAAATGAGCATTTAAACTTTTAATGCTGGGGGAAAATAACCCCCTTCCCCAGTGGCATATAAATAAGGGACATGTCACTACACTTTCAAATAACCTAACCTTTCTTTACTTTAATGCAAGGAGTCTTAATAATAAATTAGATGAACTTCAAGCCATACTTTCTATTGACATGTATGATGTAATTATGATTACTGAAACTTGGGGGATGAAAATAGCAGCTGGGGGCCTTCTCTCTCAGGGTATTCAGTGATAAACCACAATAGACAAAATAGAAAAGGGGGAGGGGTCGCTATCCTGTTAAAAGAATCCTTAACATCAGTAAATATTTCTGATAAAATCAGGTCTTCTGACTACTCTACTGAATCACTATGGATTAAACTACTTTTACAAAAAAATTACCATTTTATTTTGGGAGTTTGTTATCGTCCTCCTGATGCCCCTTGAATATCTTGATAAGCTAACTTCTGAAATAGAAGTAGCCTCTTCTATGGGTGAGGTCATTTTGACTGGGGATTTCAATTTAAGTGAAATTAATTGGGTAGAACAAACGGCTACCTCAAATTCTGGCAGAAAATTATTAGATATCTGTCAGCAATGTAGTCTCACCTGGGAGGTAAACCAGCCCACCATAGGAACTAACATCTTGGACCTAGTAATCTATAGTACAATACTAACTCCTACAAACCTAAATGTGACTACACCTATAGGTAATAGCGACCATTGTTCTATTAGGTTTGTACTTGCACATATGATTGTCCCATTACAAAATACCTCTATGTTATATTTATATGATAAGGCTGATATTCCCAGCATAAAGACTAATTTGGACACCACTGATCGGCACTCTTTACTAAATACAGTTGGTACTGAGGGATATGTTTCCTTTTTTCATAACAAAATATCCAAACTAAGTAATTCTTATATCCCTACTAAATTAAAAAGGGGTATTAAAAGACATGAACCAAAATGGATGAATAAAACTATTAGAGGGCTATTAAAAAAAGGAAAACAAATGTTATGCCCAGTACTTGAAATCACGGGACCTAGCAAATTGGAGAAATACATTGATATCCAGAAAAAATGTAAGAGCAGTATCAAACATGTTAAAAAAACCCTGGAATTGAAATTAGCAATCAACACTAAAAAAGATAATAGTAAATCCTTTTTTTCATATATAAATTCATTAAAAAAACCTACTTATCAAGTTGGTCTGATTATACACAACAATAATCTAGTTCTAGATTCGTTGGAAATGGCCAATATATTCAATACAAATTTTTGCAAAATATACTCCAATGACACAAAAACTAATGGAAATACTCCTTTTTTGAGAGGTGATATTACTATTCCTTTGGTCAAGATACATGCTAAACTTTTAACCCTGAAAGGAAAGCTAAGTATATTGCCAGATGGTTTACCCGGACATTTACTGTACTTGTTGGCAGACAGTTTAGCTGTTCCCCTCAAACTGCTTTTCGAGTACTGTATAAATAATAATTTTGTTCTCCATTACTGTAAAATAGCTTATGTTATCCCTGTTTATAAACAAGGACCAAAAAATAGCTGGGAAAACTACAGGCCCATCAGCCTGACAGCTACCCTGTGCAAAGTTTTGGAAAGTTTAATATTAGACATCATCTCTTCCACCTTAAAATCAAATGATGCAGAACAACATGGCTTTAAAAAGAGACGTAGCTGTTTAACCAATTTACTTTGCTTTTATGAGGACGTTAGTCTACAACTAGATAACTGGATACCATACGATGTAGTTTATATCGACTTCAGCAAAGCTTTTGATCGTCTCCCCCATTGGGCAATATCCAAAAAACTAGCTTCTACAAATATGGACCCTATCATAATTTAATGGATAACAAACTGGTTGACTGGAAGAGCCCAAAGAGTAATGATAAATGGAAAGCTATCAAGTTTGGGAAACGTCACCAGTGGTGTACCTCAGGGCTCTGTTTTAGGGTTTATTCTTTTTCAGATTTTCATATCAGATATTACAATTATGTGTTTATCAAACACTATCAAATATGCTGATGACATTAAAATTGGAGGGCCATGTTCTACTTTGGAGCAGATTGCCATTATCCAAGCAGATTTAGACTTCATTTCAAATTGGATTAATCTATGGGGCATGAGGTTAAATCAAAATAAGTGTAAAGTTATCCATTTTGGGTCCACTAACCTTTTACATCAATACATCCTAGATAATAAGGTTGTAAATGTTATGTGTACAGAAAAAGACTTGGGGGTATTGGTAACAGATGACTTTAGACCTGACGCTTAGAATAATGCAGTAATATTAAAAGCTAATAAAGTCATTTAGTCTATTCTTAGAAATTTAAATCTAGAGATAGAAAAGTATTAATGCCACTTTATACAGCATATGTTAGGCCACATTTGGAGTTTTCATCCCCTTTGTGGTGTCCTTATAAAAAGAGTGACATCTTTCGACTTGAAAGAATCCAAAGATGTTACACCAAGTCTATTAAGGGGTTACAACAGGTTTCATATGAATAAAGACTAATGACATTAAATTTGATGCACTTGAATATCAGAAGGCTGAGAGGGGACCTTCTTTTAATGTTTGACATTATGAAAGATCCATATTTACTTACAAACCTTGGATTGCAATTTAAAGAAGACATCTTTAACCTCAGGGGTCATCCACTTCAATTAAAACTTAAAAAATATAATCTATTGCCTAGGAAGTATTTTTTTATATTACAAATTATAAAGCCATGGAATGCTTTACCTTTGGAAATTATTTTTTAGTGATAGTAAGCAATTGTTTAAATCCCGTTTGGATAAACTAATATCATCTGATGTTCGTCTTAGTTACTATTAATTTAAGGAAGCATACATGGGCCTCACGGCTCTCTAGCTTTCTTCTAAACCTTAGTATGAACAGCCTACTTTCTCCTACACTCCACTATAATTGCCTTATGCTGGTCCCATGCATTCTTGAATTCCCCCATTGTTTTTACCCCACAACCTCCTCAGAGAGGCTGTTCCATGCATCCACCACCCTCTCCATGAAAAAATACTTCCTCGCGTTGCCCCTGAGCTATCCCCCATCTTCAAATTGTGCCCCCTTGTTCTTGCACATCTCTTTTTCTGAAATATGCTACCCTCTTGGACTTTGTTGATTCCCTTGAGTTACTTGAGGGTTTCTATCCTATCCCCCTTCCCTTTCTCAAGGGTATACATATTAAGCTCTTTTAGTCTCTCTTTGTATGGCTTCTGGTGCAGACCCTGTACCATTTTGGTTGCCCTCCTCTGCACTGCCTTCATCCTGTCTATGTCCTTGTGGAGATGGGGTCTCCAGTACTGCACACTGTACTCCAGATGGGGTCTCACCAACTGTCTGTACAGAGGGATAACAACTTCCTGCTTTCTACTGGTGATGCCTCTCCCAGCGCATCCCATAAACCCCTCAGCCCTCCTTACTGCCTTCTCAAATTGCTTGCCTACCTTAAGGTCATCTGATATGAGTGCCCCCAGGTCCCCTTCCATTTTTGTTGTTGTTAGCACCCCCAACCCCATTGTGTACTCTTTCCCTGGGTTTTTGTTTCCCAGGTGCATTACTTTGCACTTTTTTGCATTGAAACTAAGCTGCCATACTCTTGATCATTGCTCCAACCTTGCCAAGTCCCTTTTAATCCTTTCCATCCCTCCTTGTGTATCAACCCTGTTGCAGATCTTTATGTCGTCTGCAAAGAGGCATATTTTTCCTTCCAGCCCCTCTGCAATGTCACCTATAAAGACATTAAAGAGTACCGGTCCTAGTACTGAGCCCTGCAGTACCCCACTAGTAACTCTCATTTCTCCAGAATGTGCTCCGTTTACTATTAACCTCTGCATCCTGTTGTCCAGCCAATTTGTTACCCAGGCTACCACCCTGGGACCCATTCCCAGGCTGGATAACTTGTTTATTAATCTTTTGTGTGGTACTGTGTCAAATGCCTTGCTAAAGTCTAAGTAGGCTATATCTACAGCCCCTCCCTGGTCTACTACTTTGGTCACCCAGTCAAAGAAATCTATTAGCTTCGTCTGACATGACCTTCCTGCTGTGAATCCATGCTGGCTTGGGTCCTACCATTGGCCTCTAGGTACTCGACAGTTCTTTCCTTCAGAAGTGATTCCATCATTTTCCCTACCACTGATGACAAACAAACAGGTCCTACTTTTGTGAAGGAGGATCACATCCTCCTTCCTCCAGTCCTCAGGTACCACACCATCCTCCCATGATTTGTTAAAAAAGGTAGTCAGTGGTATCACTAGGTTTCCCCTTAGTTCTTTTAGAATTCTGGGGTGAATCCCATAAGGTCCCATTGGTTTGTCCACCTTGAGTTTTAAGATTTCTGTTGGGACCCTTTCTTCTGTGAATGTATTGGTATTGACCCCCTGCCCAGACTGCTTCTACTGTTTGGTTAAGTACCTCCCCCTCTTCTTCTTTTGTGAATACTGAGCAAAAGTATTTGTTCAGTATCTCTGCCTTTTCACTGTCACTCTCTGCCCACCTCCCCTCCCCTCCCCTTCCCTTTCTTAAGCCTGACTATCCCTCCCTTGGTCTTTCTGTGCTCCCTAATGTATCTATAAAAGGTTTTATCCCCTTCCTTAACTGAGCTGGCCACCTTTTCCTTAGCTTAGGCCTTTGCTATCCTGACTGCCTTCTCCACTTCCTTCTGCTTTAACTGATGCAGTTCTCTGTCCTGCTCCTTCTGTGATTCCTTATACTTCCTGAATGCTATATTTTTCTCCCTAACCTTCCTTGCCACCTCTTTTGAGAACCATAATGTTTTTTTACTTCATTTTGTTTTCTTTATTTGCTTCACACAAATGCTTGTTGCCTCCATAATGGCAGTTTTGATTTTTCCTTATTGTTCTTCCACCCCCCTTCCTGCCCATTTGCTAGTGCATTCCTTAGGCACACCTCCATTTTATTTATTTATTATTTATTAGCTTTTGTCTGCCGGGTAAACACACTAGACAAGGAATGCCTATTTTCAGGTACGACCTGGGAGATTACAAGAACATGGTTTACAGAACAGTGCAAGGGAATTACAACAATGTGAAATACAAGCAATGAGCAGGGTGATACAAATAAACAGGTACAGGATGAACAGATAAGCATACACATCAAAGATAAGAACAAGCAAACAATAGTTACATTTTGTGGAAATAATACAAGTGCAATTTGTCCCATTTTGAGGATGGTAAGTGCTGAGGTGAAGGGCATGCAGGGTAGATAATTCCCCTTACTAGAGCTCAGAAGGGGTAGGGGAAGGGAGGTGGAGGGTGCTCAACAGGGTCCAAGCAGGGGTAGGGGATATCAAGAAGCCTTGGAACAGTTATAGGCTGAGGCAGACTTCGTGTGCAACCAGAGGGAGCTCTTAAAGATGGGATGGGTGGGGGTACATCTGATGGCTACAGGTAGGATATTCCAGAATCTAGGGGCACATACAGCAAAGGCACGATCACCTGACAGTGTATGAGTTTTTGGGACAAGGAAAGGTTGCAAGTCAGCTGACCTTAGCGGGTATGATGGTAGAGCCGACCAAAGGATTTTAAACAAGGTGGGTGGGGTGGCATTGTTGAAGCTTTTGTCTGTGAAGCAGCCCAAGACAAATGAGCGATAATTATCCAGGGCAACCAGTGTAGTTGATTGTATAAATCACAGTGATGGGTAAGTTGAGGGACGGCGAGGGCAAAGCGGCAAATATTATTATAGGCTACATCCCATTTAGCAAGGCTAGTTTTTGAGGTGAGGGTAAAGATTGTCAGTTCATAGTTGAGAGAGGGAAGGAATAAACCTTTAGCAAGGGCAAGCCATGTAGCAACAGTAAGGGACCCACAAGCCTGGTATGCAAGTCCAAGCTTGATGTTTGTTGCCCTGCAGACATTTTAAATGTGTAGAGTCAGGTCTAAAAAAAATTAATAAATAAAAAAGCTCCAAGGAACTGCAGCAATGCACTCTAAGAGAAATAAATATATACATGAAGCAGTTCTGCTGTTCAGAATAGCTTTTACTGAAAAATAGCTCCGAAATTAACAGCATTTGCAGCAAATAATCGACTTCCTGAAAAGGCTGTCCCCTAGCGCCTCAACTCTCATGAAGACTCGTCAACAGCTGTTAATTTGAGAGCTATTTTTCAGTAAAAAACTATTCTGAACAGCAGAACTGCTTCGTGTATATATTATTTTCTCTTAGAGCGCATTGCTGCAATTCCTTGGAGCTTTTGTTTTTCGTGGAGGTAAGCTGCCTCCTATTGCAATGCTGCTCAGCCCGGTGTTGATTTTGAGGTGTTCTCTGTTGGATTGTTCTTTTAGAGTCAGGTCTACCTGGGAGTCAAGAGTAGCTTCCATGTATCTAAAGGAGCATGTAGTGCCAGCTGGGATACCATCAAGGCTTAAGACATTGAGTGGGACAGGACACTGTTTGAGCAGAGGAGCCAAAGAGCATAAGTTGAGTTTTCTTTTAAGTTCAGCACAAGCTTATTTGTCAGTAACCAATGTTGCAGTTTACTGAAGTTAACTTGTAGGTTGTGATTTATGGCATGGACATCACCTGAATTAGCTAGGATGACCAGGTCATCAGCATATAGGGTTGTGGTGCTATGGGTAGGGACCATTGGGAAGTCATTGATGAAATGAAAAATAAGATAGGGCCCAGAATAGATCCCTGAGGGACACCAATAGTGATAGGAACAGGTTCTGATAGAGCTTTATTGTACTTAACACGCTGTAGTCTGCCAGTAAGATAGTTGGAAAACCAGTTTAGGGCTGGACCAGCAACACCAAGGGAGTGAAGCTTGGAGCAGAGTAGGGAGTGATACACTAGATCGAAGACCTTTGAGAGGTCTACGAAGATAGCCCCAGTCAGCATACCCTGGTCCATGGCAATCCTTATTGCAGATGTAACTTTAGCAAGGGCTGTACCAGTGCTATGTCCTTTATGAAATCCATGCTTTTCGGGTGACAGTAAGGTATGTTTAGACGGGTAGTTCGTCAGCTGCACTTCCACCACCTTTTCCAGTATGTTGCTAACAGCAGACAGGATGGCTATAGAATGGTAGTTTTCTATGCATTTCTGGTCACCCTGCTTGAAAACAGGAGCAACCTTTGCTACTTTCCAGATTGCAGGAACAGTTCTGGTGGTGAGGGAGAGGTTAAGAATATGGGATATTGGGAGCATAAGCAAAGGGGCCCAATCTTTAGGAGTTTTGGTTCAAGGTCATCATGACCAGCACTTGTATGAGGAGAAAGGTCAGCGAGAAGCCTGTAGGTTTCCCTCACTGAGATTGTTTTAAGATAGAAAGGTGGGCGAGACAAAGATTCTGGAGGACAGGAATGGTTAGAGGTAGATGACTCGTCATTGTCAGTACTAAACAGGGAGGTGAATGCCGAGAGATCGGTGAATTGCTTGTTAAAGGCACTGGCAATGGTAGTAGCATTATTGCAATTTCTACCATCAACAATCATATCCGTAGTATCACATCAGCTATAACGCCCAACTACAGTTTTAATAATGTGCCAGAAGTATTGCAGGTCCCTAGCAGAGGATAAGAAGGCAGCCTTGCTGTATTCACTCTTGGCATTACGTATAGCTTTTTTGCAGATGTTGCAGAGCCGTTGGTATTCATGGTAGTCAGACAATTCCTTAGAGGCTTTAAATTTATCCCAGAGCTTATCACGGGTTTTCATGAGGGAGAGCAAGTCCCCGTGCAACCATTTAGTGATAGTGCCTTTAACTCTCTTTCTGACGCGAGGTGCATGCTTATCCTGCAGAGAGGGGAGGATGTTTAGAAGCTTGTCAAGAGCACCTGTGACATCTGTGGAAGAGAGTACTGTGGCCTAATCTGTGGTTGCAAGATCTTGAAGAAAGAGAGAAGAGTTAAAGTGGGAGAAGTCTCTCACTTGTATAATTTTATAGGGCACTTTGGGAGAGGAGATTCTCCAAATGCAGTAAATGGGGGAATTGTCAGATGTGGAGTCAGGAAGGCCTCCAGATGCTGAGATCCTATCAGACCTGTTTGTCAGAAACCAATTGAGGAGTGTTCCTCAACTCCCATTGGGGTGGTTTCATGTGGGCTCACTGATGAGCTGAGTAAGGCCCAGGGACACCAGCAGTGGTTCATACAGCTTGACATCGTCACCAGACCAGTTTAGATTGAAGTCACCACATATAAGTCCCTCATTTGAGGTGATTTTAGGGCTAATGCTATCAAGCAGATAGGAGACCCCCTTAATACCCTGCTTTGGAGGATTGTATGTGCAGATGATATGCATTTTTTTGGCATTCCCTAGTAGGAGGAGCCCATGAAGGAATTCACAGGTGGCAGAGGAGGGAGCCAAGTCGTACTGGATTAGGGATATGTTAAGGTGGCTTTTGTAGTATATCAAAAGACCACCCCCACACTTTTTACCCAAGTGATCATGGCACAGGAGGCTAAAATTGGGGAGTGTGAGGGCTAAGACAGGGGTGGCAGGTTTCAACCACGTTTCTGTGAGACACAGAATATCAGGTTTATAGTGGTCAATCCAGGCAGTCAGTTCAGCATGATTGTGGATGAGACTACGAACATTGAGATGTGCAATTTCAAGACCCTTAAGAGAGGACCAGGAGGGGGTGTTAAAGGTCTGTTGTGAGGTAGGTCCATGGTTCAGTTCAACAGCTCCAGCAAGGAGGATAAGGAGAACGGAGAACCAGCGGAGGTGCGCAGCCAGGTCCTCCTGTAAGGTGTTTTATGAGGATGGTATCGCAAGCATTTGAGCAGTCTAAATGCAATTCTCTTAGAATTTGGTGGGAAGCACCAGAGGGGACACACACATTTGCTTGCCAGGAGGCTATAAGATTGGAGTAAGAATAGTCATCAGTGTGATGCATCTCCAGAGGGCCTATGTATGGTGGGAGATAGACAGTAGTGAAGTACAGGGACCACAGGGAACAGAATAGGCAGGCTAGGAAGAACATTGTGGCTTTTTTAATAGCAGACGCCTCAGAAAGGAAATATTCGGTACAGGTCTAGATAAGGTAGAGTAGAAGCCGTAAGTAGAACCTAGTTAGGGTGGAGCTGAGGCAGTAAAATTGAAGTAGGCAAGGGCAGGACAATTTCTTATTGACAGCCTGTAAGATTTAAAGTCAGGTGATGTGTCAGAAAGATAGAAAAATTCTTGCCCTTTGAGCAGTGCTGGCTTCGGAACAATGCCCTCAGGTGGAAGAGATGTATAACATGCAAATGGGAAAATGGAGAGAGAAAAAAAAATGTTTAACAGGCAAACAGAGCTTTGCTGGCTGTATGACCTCGGAGGGGTCTGTGCTCTGTGTTTCTGCAGTAGCTGCAGTTTCAGTCAGAGGAGTAGAGTGGCCGACTCTGGCACAGCGAATAGTCTCTGCAGCCAATTTAACTTGAAGGTAAGGAAATACAAAAGGTAGGGCATGTAAGATAAATATTCTGGGGGGAGCGAGAACAGAGAGCTGGCACAATAGTACATTAACTGGAGACCGGGGCTTCCTCTGCCCAAACAGTGTCTCCAAAGAAATCTTAGAAAACCCTTTTTTTGTTTTAAAAAAAGGCATAAACATTTTAAAACATATTCAGTTTAAGAATTCTAAGCAGTGAAATTAATTAAACAGCTATGCAGTAACTAACTAACTGAGCAGAACAGACACTGTATCCAAGTTAAGAAATTCTTGTCCCTGGTCAGAATAGGCACAAAGTTTAACAGGCAGACAGAGCTTTGCTGGCTGTAAGACCTCAGAGGGGTCTCTGCTCTGTGTCTCAACAGTACCTGCAGTTTCAATGAGAGGGGTAGAGTGTCTGACTCTGGCACAGTGAGTGGTCAGCCCTTTTAAAGTCCAGTACCCTCACTTTTGTATGGCTTGACTCCACTGTAGTGTTTATCGTGAACCATCTTTCAGATATTCTTTCATACCCAGGAATTAGCCCTTTGAGAGCATCTGACTTTAGCTAGCTCTCCTGCCTTATTATTACACTTTTTGATCTAAAAGGTGACCATGTTATGGTCACTGCCACTTAATGGTCTCAGAATACTGCAGTTCTCTGTTTGCTGCTCCATTACATTGTTTTCTATGGAAGGTGACTTTTTTTCTGTTTTACCTACAACCCATGCAAGTATATGGGAACAATTTCAATGTAGATGTCTCTATTTCCCTGTAAAAAACAAGAGTCCCTGTAGATCTGAGAGTCCTGCAGGTCCAGAGTATGTTTTCCCTTTGTAGGCTGCTCCACGTATTGTTATAAAATCCAACATTGCTATTACATCAACAAATTCTCTTTCGCGGGGAGCGTTGTGGAGCCCGAGCAGCGTGCAGCAGATTTTTACAGCTCCTAAAAACTAGAAGGAGATTTGCCTAAAAACTCAATTTGGGCACTTTATTTAACCTTTTTGACCCCACTACTGAAAAGAATGGCCCAGAAATAGCTAGGATGGGTAACCCTAAAAAAGAAAACGGGCCAGGAGGAGCTGGGAAATGCAAGGGAACTGAGGGTCTCGGAAGAGCAGAGGAAGCTACAACATCCGAAGAGAGGCATGAACCGGGGGAAACCATTACCACCTTGGGCTACAAACTCCAGACTTTGATTAAATCCATATCCACACTTAATCAAAAGGTGGATGATTTTAATGCCTGTGTTATCACTCTAGAGTCTGCAGTGGATGGCCTTAAAGTCAACCTCCGTGATGTGCGCAAACAGGCCGACGCATCCACTAATGCGACTACACTAATGATTAAAGAAAACCAGCATCTGAGGGCACGGCTGGAGGTACTTGAAAATCAAGCCCGAGTGGCGAATGTCAGAATCGTAGGCCTCCCTAAAGGCTTGGAAGGGGATCATCCACTTTTAAATATACAAGAGTGGCTAACTGAAAAGTTATCTCCAGAAGCTCCTGATAGTACCTGGGAAGTGCAAAAAGTCTACAGAATAACTCCACGTGGTCACCCACAGAACACGGAGGAACCACAAACCTTGATGTTGGCGACATCGGCGTTGCAGCTCAAGACAAGATTCTCCGGTGTGCCCGTAGAGCAACTCCCTTGCTCCAAGACGATCACCAGATTCACATATTCCCTGATGTTAGCTACGCGATGAGACAGCAACGCAAGAAATTTGAGGGAGTGAGAAGAATCCTCCAGAAGTTGGGTGTACCGCATACCATTATTTTTCCCGTTAAGCTTCGGATTGTCCATCAAAGTAAGGTATTTTTATTCTCAGATCCAATCGAGGCCGGTAAATGGGCTGACTGGAGAGCTGCAGAGTCACGTAGAAGAACTAACGGATCGGAAGACGAGGGGGATGAAGCCACAACTTGAAGTTTCCTTTCCTGGGACATTACTTACTATTTAGTGGTAATATTAATCCGATTTACCTCAGCATAAGGGGATTCTTTAAAAATCAAAATCTGTTCACCCTACCTATTCGAAGAAACAAGACTATCAGTCTTGTTTCTATCTAAGATTGCCATTCTGGACTTGAATTTGAACAGGCTGTTATTAAATAGTTTTTAACTGAGGGATATTATCTTAGGACCTTAATGTCCTGGTGTGTTTTGAACCAGGGAAGTGTAAGGCATTGTTTTCCTTTCAACGGTGAGCCTTAACAGACTGCAAACATATCTTTAAGGGGGTGTTTTTTCCTTTACATTAAGGTATTAACATGGCACCAATAGTCCCTTTTTTAAGGGCATTGCTTGTTTTCGGTTAAAATTGTTGGACAATTAAATTACATTAGGTAATGCCATGTGGCTCATGGGCTAGTATCGCAGCACATATTAAGCATAATTTTAATCAGGCTTTTATGTTAACAGGAACCCCCATATGATGTAACAATATATAGTAGATACATGCTTCTACTTTGATTAAGGGGATTGTCTGTGTTCCCAATGGTGATAACTGTTTTATAATGGTCTATCTACTATATGATATATATCTGTCATGTACTTGATAAAAAGTAAAAATAAAGTTTAAAAAAAAAATTATCTTTCAAAGGTGGTTTTCCATTCCCTGTCTTCCCAGTATATGCCTTGCATATTAAAAACACCTACTAAAATGCATTTTTTCTAATTCTCTATATTTTTAATGGAAGATAGTAGCGCTTCATTAATGTTAGTATCCTGTGCTGGTGGCCTATAAATTATTCCCTTTTGAATACATTTTCCATCACTCAGAGTTAACTTAATCCATATTTATTCTACCTGAGATTCCTTTATGTTCATTTCAACAACCTCCACATCATTCCTCACATATACTACTGTGGCATTTTGGTTTGGTCTGCCACTAAAAGACCCTTACCTTCGCTCTGGTCTGCCAGACCCATCTGTAGCTGGTGGTCAGGACCCCTTGCTGGACCGTGCAAACAAACTGACAAATGCATAAAATAACACGAATAAAGGTTTATTTTGTACAGCAGACATGTTCTTTTCCTGAGGTCTAGCCCCAGACTGAATAATTTCTCTGACTGACGGGCATACATGGCACTGCCAGGCAATACAACAAATGGATACATGTAAGTTCTAAGTGCTCTTAATTGGGTGGCAGCTAACATTAAGCCCCATGCTTAATGAGTGCTTCTCACTACTATACACCTCCCTTTTTGTCCTTCCTATCGTTATTAAAACCCTGTAAACATTTATATGTTTGTCCCATTCTATACCCTTCTGCCACCAAGTTTCTGTGACTGCACATATGTGTATTCCATCTTTATTAAGGTTGTATTCTAGTTTGACTACTTTGTTCCACAGGCTTCTAGCATTTACTAGGGCCATCTAGTCAGACCTCTTTACCCCTGCAATCCTGGCTCACTCCCTCACCCAAGACCTCCTGGTGCTTCCTAGGACCAGGCTAAAAATCTCAGGAGATCATTCAGTCAGGGTGGCTGGCTCGGTCCTCTGGAACTCGCTTCCAAGGTCTTTGAGGGAGGCTCCTACGGTGGAGATATTCAGGAGGGGCCCAAAACCCCATCTTTTTAATCTAGGTTATCCTGCAGACATATTTTAAATTGTGCCTGATGTATTTAATATTTTATATAATTATTTTGCTGTTTATTTAAATTGTGATTTTTATTACCCTATCTGTCCTGTCCTACTACTGTATGGCACCCAGAGCACCTGGGATTGGGCACCTAACTAAATACATTTTACTTTGCTTGCTTACTTACACCTTCCACTCATCCTCTGTGTTTGTTCTTTTTGTTTTCCTTTTGAATGATTTAGGACCTTTTCAACTTTATTTTTATCACTTTTTACCAATTACATGAATGAAAAAGATAAAACACTCATTCCAGGCATCTACATACATAAAGGAGCCATCCAACTGATCAGGAATATGCAGCCTAAACAATCTGGAGTACACAATTTGGGAGTATTCCACCTAAAATATGACATCTAACAAAAACATGTATCCTCGGATAGATGCACTTTGCGAGTTATGGTGGATTTCCGGTTAATAAATTCTTATCAGACATGTCTGTCTCTCCCTTGGACCAGATGGATATGGAACTATATGGCAAAGGATGATACCTTCACCCCATGAGTGATCTTTGGCTGCCGCCTTCCATCCTCAAACATAAGCTGTATCCCCTGACTAGGGGTAAAATCTTAATTCAGACTAGCTTATATCCCCTAAACTAGAACACCACAAACCTAACACGGGCCTCTGAACCACCCCCGGGGCATTACCCTGTGCCTGGGCCATAGCCCTTGCCTGAAATGCAGATATGTGGTAGATGTGGTTCTCTCTTACTTAAAGGGTACCTAAACAAGCAGTTTTTTAAAATTGCAAACTCCAAAATCTGGCTTCATAACAAGGTAAAGTAGAGGCTGCTGTTTAAATTTATGATAAAACTGCATTTATGTAAATAATATAAATGCAGTTTCATAGCTTTTGAAAAATGTAAACATCAGCCTTTCACTTTCAAAAAACAGCTTTGGTTTCTTCCTAAAATGTCTGCCAAGTCTGTTAAATGATGAGTCATGATGACATCACCTGAGCCAAAGACAGAGCCCCACATATATTTCTATAGTGCTAACTAGTTCTTCTTTCCCTCTTTGTTTTGAATTGTTGTACCAGAATGATTAACACCATGTATTAACTTGTGGATTATTTTGATCAGTACACATGTTAGGCTATGATTTTATTCATTTTGTTTACTTTAACTTGCGGAGAATGTTTTGCAATCCAGCTGACTTTTTCCTTGGCAAACTGCATTACAGTATACAGCACTTCAATTACCTGATCTAGTGGTTATGAGATGCATGAATTTTGTGTTTTGTTAACCAGGAAAGACACACTAAGTTGAAAGCTTGTTTACAGGTGTGGCCTGGGAGCACACGGAAGTGTAATGACTTGCTCAGGGTCACAGAGCAAAGCACTGGTGTGGTTCAGTTTCAAAGCCCATGCTCTCTTGTTAATCCAGAAATAAGGCTTTCTTTTTCCATGTGAACCTCCTGCATTTAGCCTGCCTTCTGTTGAACACCCCACCATCCATATCCAGTCCTTAGTACTGCCTGGTGCCGCATATGTGCTTATGGTCTCATGAAGAGAATAATCATACCTCAGATTGTAATCTTGTACTTCAGAGTTGTGCACACCTATACCAATATGCATCATCAGCTGGCACTGTTACAAAATGCCTCCTAAATTACTCTCCAGTCCACATTCTCAGTGTTTGACTTCTGCTCCCACAGTAAACATTGAGTGGATCACCACCCTTCTGCACAGTGACGGTAGTATGTACAG
The DNA here is from genome assembly GCA_016271365.2 of Neoceratodus forsteri. Taxonomy (NCBI): domain Eukaryota; kingdom Metazoa; phylum Chordata; order Ceratodontiformes; family Ceratodontidae; genus Neoceratodus; species Neoceratodus forsteri. The sequence continues at coordinate 1,402,264,061 of CM057453.1, forward strand.
TTCCCCTGTTGTGTTTTTTCCCACCTCATTAACCAACAACTAGGTCTTCCTGGAGGGCCAAGCAATAAGCATCATGACCCACCAGAAAAACTGCTGTTCATGCCCTCATAAGGGCTGCACTTACAATGGATAACGATATTATTAGCAGGAGAGGCATACTAATACCTTGAGCAAATCCACCCGACTTACAGTGTCAGTCTATTCCTCTATCTGTGATCTGCAGAACCCCACAGGACAGTTTCCAGCAGTTCTTCTCCAGTACTTTTCTGTGCTCTACTCCACAATTCGAGTTGGCCTCCAAATCTTGAATGAGCTATACACAACTCCCTCAATACTGTCCTAACAAACGTCAACACCCCCCCACACACCCGAGGGTAATCTCCTTACACTGAATTCAAGTAACAGTTTAGGTGCAGCCCTGCCACTCTGAGTATTTGTCATTGCTGGCTACTCTCATCCACAGTCAGGTAGTGATCACGATGTTGGCAGCTTCATGTCTTCAACTAACCTGAATATAGCTATACCCTGCTGGAATGGCCTCTTCATTCCCTCTCTGGCATCATTCTTCTCATCTGCTCTGCACACCAAAAAGTGGTGAGTTCACTACCCTTCTGCATCATGAATGTGGTTAGTACAGTCTCCCATGTTATTTTTACATATTAATAATAAACATGATCTTCTGGGAAGCCAGGTGGATAGCTGCATTGCACAAGTGGAAAAATAGGCTTTCCTACCCATGTAAGTTCTAAGCCACCTATGATTAGGCACTATTAAATGACATGCATAATGATGTGCACACCCATCATTTAGCAGTGCCTAATCAAAGGTAGCCTAGATATTTTAAGGATAGGAAAGCCCATCATTCCCCTTGTTCCCTATTGCTATCAGCCTGACTTACTGGAAAGATATGTCTATATTTAATATGTCAAAATAAAATGGGGACTGTACTACTTGCATTCATGATGCAGAAGGGTGATGAGCTGACTAGTTTTCGGTGTGAGGAGGAACTGTGAAGAATGAATACCAGAGGGGGACTGAGAAGGCCACTCTTGCAAGGTACTGCTATATTCAGGGAAGGGGGAAGACAGAGGAGAGAAATATAAGCAGATTACTGTAAGAAATAAGATGTGGGCTGCTAGCACCTTGATCACTACCTGACCCCGTTGTCCTTTCCAACAATCCCCTTCCCATAAAACCAGTTAATGCAATTGTCCAAGGCTGTGTGTGGTAGAAGACTTGGTTTGCTGGCCAAGGCACCTAGCTTCACCTGAGCTCTTTCCTTCTAAGACTGCTTGAAAGGCAGAGTAGAGAAACTTACCAGAGCAAGGGAGAAGGATTAAGACTTAGTTTGGCTAAGCAGATTTACTGTGTGGTGGTGTTTTTATTTTCTACTCACAGGGATTGCTACTGTTTGTTGCTAACATTTCATTGCTTTATTTTTTCTCTGATTCAAATTGTTGTTGCTGGTATACCTTCTTCGCATTATTACAAGGTATGCCTACAGGTGTGCTAACAGATTACTGCTGTAATCTTCTGATTCAAATTGTCTTTGCAAGGTATATCTTCTGTTACTGCTTTATTTTTCTCTGGAGCAAAGTGTTTCTTACAGGGTATATCTTCTCTGAAATTATTACAGGTGGTGCTTTACAGGTTTTACAGTTTTATCTAACATTAGGATAAGCTTTCAGGGTTACTGCATTTGTTGTTGACTGTTTCTGCTCTTACCTCCTTGTTCTTTCGTCTCGTGGTTCTTCTTTTAGGCAGGGAAGGGCCAGCCACCCACCCCCATCCCCAACCACCCCACGCTACACCTCTTTATAGGGTACCACAGTTGTGACATTTCCTGTGGCAGAGCAGGAAGGGGCGGATCAGTGGGGCCTCCACAAGGTGATCTCATTTACAGGGGCACTAGTAATTTATCTTGTTATAACAAGTTAAACAAAGCACAATTAAACCATTACTTGCATTTTTTTCTTTTTTTTTTCCTTCTAATTACTCTGACTAGGTTACAAACCCAGCAACTTATTTGGAATGGATTTCATTAACTGCAGGTACTGTGGAACAATTTTCAGGACAGTCTTACAGGATTTAGGACACTGTTCTACATGCTGGGCCTTTGGAGATCTTAGGGCTCAGCCCGGCAGCATGGGCAGAGATTGCACACCTCAAATTTCATATTGAAGAGGAATACATTATAAGAACCACCGCCATTTCCCCAGCATCCAACAGAAAAAACCCTCATCCAGAGGGTAGTTGGTCCAGGAGGTTGGCAGGTGGTTAGGAGGAGCAAATCAGGTGCCCCATCACTCTCTGCTGTCCATCACATTGCCTCCAAAACCATATAAACACTACAAACAGGTATCTGCCTCTATCTCTGAAATCAAACAAAGAGGCAGAAGACACTGCAGAGCAGGACACTGCAGAGCAGGAGCTAGCACAACAAAACTCACCCAAATCAGGAACCAAAACTAAACAAGCACAAAGGAAATCCAAAAACTTTGATCATAGGAGACTCCATGATTCGGGAGTTGATACCCATCTCCGTTAGGGATGGTCAGATGTCTCCCAGGTACATCAGCATGGAGAGACACTTGACCGCATTGCTAAAATTGTTCACAAAGCAGGAGAAAACATTGATGTCCTAGTACACATAGGGACTATGATCTCGCCAGCCGGGTCAGTTGTGGAGACCAAGGAACACCTGACTAGGCTGGGTGACAAACTATCATCTATTTCGTCTGCATCTCCTTCTGAGATCCTACCAGTTTGGGAGAGGGGCAGATGGACGGAAGGTCAGAGAAGGGGAGATAGGGAGCTAAACACGGGTCAAGGACTGGTGCCAGGAAAAGGACATAGATTTGTAGGGAACTGGCAACAGTTCTGGGAGCGAAAGTTCTTTAAATTGATGGACTGCATCTGACTAAAGAGGGAGTCAGTGCATTGGGGCAGAAGTTTGACGCCTTGCAGAATATTTAAACCTAGCAAATGGGAGAGGGGTGCAGCACCACATACGTCGAATGGGAAGAACACCCTCCCCTCAGCTAGTGGTCAAACAGGAATTCAGCGTGTTTGCTCATTTGCATCACCAGGTAAGAAAAAGGTTTGTCTCCCCATACGATGCACAGGGTAATGCCAAACTCACCCAACAACTAACACACCAAAATCTGGCCAATGGAAAATCATGTACATAAATGCTCACAGCCTGGGAAATAAGATCCCAGACCTGCAGGCAATAATGTCAGAGGCTAAACTGGACATAGTAGCAATTAGTGAGACGTGGTTTACCAGTAACCACACTTGGGAGACTTCAGTACCTGGCTATGTATTGTCAGAAGAGACCGAGGTGCAAAGGGGGAGGAGGGCCCTGTATGTTAATGAAAATATCAAAGCTACAGAAATTCAGAATACACATAAGGAGCCAGAAGAACTGTGGGTCACCCTGGAAACAGGAAATGGGACAGCCATAAGAACTGGGGTTGTCTACAGGCCCCAGACCAGAGGGAGGACATAGACACATTACTGTTAGAAGATATACAAAACATGACAGCTAAAGGGGAGGTTCTGATAATGGGAGACTTCACATGCCAGATACAGATTGGTCAATACCAGCAGGAACATCTGCCAGAACTAGACTCATAGTGGATTCCCTGCAGGGGAGGGCCTTAAACAACTGGTACAGCAACCCACAAGAGACAGGGCTATCCTAGATCTAGTACTGACTAACAAAGAAGGGATCACAGATCTCCAGGTAGAAGGTCACCTGGGGCCAGTGACCATCACATGGTATGGTTCAATTTAGCACTACATCTAAATCATCCCATTCCAAGGCAAAAATATGGGACTTCAGAGGAGCTGACTTGATAAGATGGCCAACAGAGTTAAGCTAGCCCTGGCAAAAGAAACACAGGTGAGGGGGGCAGGCAAAGTGGGCAAGCATTAAGGATGCAATACTTGAAGCAACATCCCATTGTGTTAGACAGAAAAGGAAGTAAAGAAGAAGGAAACCACTTTGGTTCTCAAATACAGTAGCAGAAAAGGTCAGAGCCAAAAGGCTGGCCTTCAGGAAATATAAGGAACACAGCGGGATGAAGATAGGAGGCATACCAAACTGCCCTAAGGGAAGCAGGTAAGGCAGTAAGGCAGGCAAAGTCCCAAACTAAGGAAACACTAGCACGTAACAGTAAAGGAAGGTGACAAGACTTTCTATAGATACATTAGTGAAAGGAGAAAGTCCAGAGGGGTATTGCTAGCTTAATGGAGAAAAGGGAGCATGTGAGGAGGAGGACCCTGTAAAGGCATCTATCCTCAATAGATACTTTTGCTCAGCATTTACTGAAGAGAAGGTAGGGCAGGCCCACAGCTCAGCATCATGGACACAGTGGGAGGGAGGGAGGTGAGCACTACTCCCTCACAAAAGAAAGGGTCCTACAAGAGCTTGCTAAGCTCAGAGTGGATAAGGCAATGGGACCTGATGGCATACATCCCAGGGTACTTAAGGAGCTAAAGGAGGAACTAGCAGAGCCATTAGCAGAATTGTTTAGTGAGTCTCTGAGCACAGGAGAGGTCCCAGAAGACTGGAGAAGGCTCATGTGATCCCGCTCACAAGAGTGGTAGCAGGGAGGAGGCGGGAACTACAGACCAGTCAGTCTTACCTCAGTAGTGGGCAAGATTATGGAGGTCCTTAAGGAAAGGATAGTGCAACACCTGGAACCATAGGGGCACAGGATCCAAGACAGCATGGGTTTACAAAGGAAGGTCCTGTCAAACTAATCTCTAGATTTCTTTGACTGAGTAACCAGAGTGGTGGACCAAGGGGAGCAGTTGATGTCGCCTACCTTGACTTCAGCAAAACTTTTGACACTGTTCCACATAGAAGATTGATAAATAAGCTGGTAGGCCTCGGGTGGTCAGAAGTTGGTCAACTGGTGGCAAACTGGTTGACTGGCAGAAAACAGAGAGTGGTGGTAAATGGTATACAGTCAGAAGAGATGCAAGTCACAAGTGGGTACCTCAGGGATCAGTCCTGGGGCCAGTCCTATTCAACATCTTCATTAGTGACCTTGCAGATGGACTAGAGGGTAAGGCTTGTCTGTTTGCAGATGACACCAAGATCTGCAATAGAGTAGATGAGCCAGATGGGGTGGCAGAATGAGAAGAGATCTGGATAAATCCAGCAGAATGGTCAGAAGAGTGGCAACTGGGATTTAATACAAAGAAGTGCAAAATCATGCACATAGGGAAGAGAAACCCTGAAGCCACTTATAGGCTGGGAGGGAGTTGCTAGCAGTCACAAAGGAAGAAAGAGACTTGGGCATCATCATCACTGATGACCTAAAATCATCCAAGCAGACCTCTAAAGCAGTAGGTAAGGCTAGGGGTGTTAGGTGTATTAGTAGGGGTATCACAAGTCGTAAGAGGGAGGTAATAATCCTCTGTACAAGACATTGGTTAGGCCCCATCTGGAGTCATCATGCATGTATTGGAGGCCACACCTTCACAAGGACATTAACCAAATTGAGGCAGTCCAGAGAAGGGCAACCAAAATGGTGCAGGGACTGCATCAGAAGACATACGAGGACAGATTAACGGAGCTCAATATGTATACCCTTGAGCAAAGGAGGGAGAGAGGTGATATGATCGAGGCATTCAATCACCTTAAGGGCATAAACAAGGTGAAAGAGTCTAACATGTTTAAATATAAGAAAAATAGCAGGACAAGAGGACACAGCATGAGATTAGAGGGAGGCCGATTAAGGGGGAATGTGAGGAAATTCTTTTTCACAGAAAGGGTGGTGGATGCATGGAATGGCTTACCACAAGAAGTGGTGGCTATGAATACAGTGCAGGGCTTCAAACAGGCATGGGATAGGCATAAGGGAGCAATACAAATGACTATGAATAGATAGGTCACTGACAGAGCAAAGGCCGATGGCACATTTCTAAGGTAGAAAAAGAAATGAGCAGACTGGATGGGCCTTGCGGTCCTTATCTGCCGTCAACTTCTATGTTTCTATGATATTAATGTATGAAATGGCTTGCACTACATGTTCAGTCACTTCACTACCAGTCTAGTATTGCTTGTAAAGCACTTTGGGCTACAACATACCTCTCAACCTTTTGGCCCCCAAATGTGGAACATTGCCTGTCAAAATGTGGAACAAATGGGCAAAATGTAGAATACTTAATCAAATCTTTACCTAAGAAGCTCAAAACACTGTTAACATGTTGCATTTATGTTCAGAAAGTCTGTTATGAACTGAATAATATATTTTTTGCATCATTTACTATGGATTTTTGCTCTAAAATGTTGACTTGGAATGTGGAACAAGTCCTCACAATGTGGAACAGGGAGCTTTTGAGAAGTAAAATGAGGAGCGTTCCTCGTAATGTGGGACAGTTGAGAGGTATGGGCTACAATGTGTATGAAAACCACTATAGAAATGCTGATTCTTATTATTATTATTTCCCATGGAAAAAGAAGACAAGACAAGCATATATTTGAGTTTTGAGAAAGTATGAACTCTAACATTGGACTTAACAAGAACTTTGCTACAAAAAAGTGGTGGCTGTAGGGGTGGTGAAGGGTGTGGCTGCACCCTCCCCCCACATAGTAATGTACTTGCATACTGCTGCTGCTGAATTTCACTTTGTTGAAGAAGTCTGATTTATTGATTGTACAAATGTTTACATTCAAACTATGGATTACATTTGTAGGTTCTGTCAAAATGTACTAGAAAAGAATAGCAGAAAATATAAAGGTTTAATAAAAACGTTAAGAAGAGCATATTGAGCATGCATACCACCATAGCACCTCCACTGTAGCATCTTGGATCCACCATAACCACTAGACCACCAGGTTATTCAAGATTTGTACTGCACTGTGGTTTGCCACAGAGAAAGTCAGTTGGATTAAAACACAATTTCAGCATGTTAAAAAAAACAACATGAACAGAACCATAGCCTAACATGTGTATTATACAAAATAATGCACATGGTTTTGACCATTTGGGTGAAACAATTCTATACAAAGGGAAAAAATAACTAGTTAGCACTATAGAAAGCCATATATCTTTCTGACTTTGGCTCCAATCATGTCATCACATAACACATTTGGTGGCCATTTTAGGAAACAGGTACGACAGGTTTTTTGAAATTAGAAGGCTGATTTTACAATATGCAAATGCTCTGGAACCACATTTAGGTAAATTATATAAATGTAGTTTTAGCCTTAATGACTACAGCAGCCTTTCCTTTAGTCACCTACTGAGTCAGCTTTTTGAATAGTTTGTTGTCAAAATGTTGTTTAGGTATCCTTTAAGAAGGGACTTGGTACTTTCTGAACTGCATAGCATTACAGCCCCACCATCCACTCTGTAGCCAAGGATTGGTAGCATAAAACCCAATAGTAGCTCTGGTGCCTAAGGTTCAGATCACGCTTAAAGAGAGACACATATATAACAAGGACTCTCCTGTGGGAAACTCTGTAACAGAATAATGATGTGCAGGAATCTGTCACTGTTGACTGAAAATGTTTAATAAAAATGATATTTTAAAAAAAATGTCTGTCCCTCAACGATCAACACTAATATTGCCACCTTCCAAACATTAGTTAAACCAAACATGGTGATGTCCTCTCCTCTCCAGCTCCCCCCTCCTCCGGACAGTGAACATCAACTAGAATTATATTCACCAACACTGATCTGTCATTAAGTAACAGTAAAATTAGTACAACAACATAATAATACTTATTTGTTCAAAACATTACTTTTTAATACAATAGATGCAGCACTAAGCAACCCAAATATAGACTCAAACTTCAAATCAACAAACAGATGAATCAGATTCCATGGTAGAGGAAAATCCCACCAATAATAGACAGATATTTGTCTTGGGGGATTCTATCATCAAATATTGTGATTCCCAAATATGTATGGGCGATAAAGCTAATAGGACTTGTAGTAGTTATAGGGCGGCAATAATTTCTAATATCATGAAGCAAAGTGATAGTGTTTTGAAATCTGCTGGGCCAAGACCCCCAGTCGTTATTCATGTTGGAACTAACAACATTAACAATTGTAGTATACATCAGATTAAGAAAGAATATGAACTTTTAAACGCCAAACTGAACAAATACGGAGCAGACGTGTGTTTCTCAGAAATCTTGCCAGTTCCAAAATACAATCAAAACAAAAACAACAAAATAAAATAAATAAACAAATGGATTAGGAAATGGACATTAGAGAACAACTTAGGATGTTTAACACATTGGGAAATACTAGGGCACGATTATATATCATTCTGTTGGGATCATCCCCATCTTAACAAAAAGGGAAGCATGTACCTGGGAAAAAAAATTGCTCAGTATATCAATGAATGTTTAAACTTATAAACGGGTGGCAAGGGGGTATTGAACATACTCAAAAAACTAGAGGATTGGGTTATAAAACCAAAATACTAGTAACCAATGCCAGCAGTTTAAATATGCTAAAAAAGGCTGAGATAGAAATAATAATTAAAGAAAATGATATTGCTTTCATCTCAGTGTCACAAACGTGGTGGGACAATTCTTCACGTTGGTCAAGGGAAATCCCAGATTTTGATTTATGTAAAAAAAACAATAAATAGACAGAGAGGTGGCATATACCTGTATGTTAGTAAAAAATATCAAAGTTTTGAAATTACATCAATGATTGGTAAACACGAAAATATTGAGGCCATCTGGGTACAAGTTGAACTAACACCAACCATAAATGGCTTGACTGGATCCCATTGTAGGCCTCCATCTAGTTCATTGGATTACAATGAAGATCTTAGAAACATGATAGTCAAGGCAGCAGAGACAAACAATGTCATAATTCTGGGAGATTTTAATTACCCAGGCATTCACTGGGAAAAACATACAACCACAAAACATACAACCACAAAATCAAGAAAGACTATTCCTAGAGGCTATGGTTTTCTGTTGGTATTGACCAACTAGTTGATTCACCCACCAGGGCAGAAAATACACTGGACTTAGTCTTAACCAATATACCTAACATATTTTCTAAAATTTGGGTTAAACCTCCCTTGGGAAACAGCGACCACAATATTATTTAGTGTACTACTACAATCAATAAAATAATAAAACCCTAATGTTTATTAAAAATTATAACAAAGCCAACTATAAAGCTATTCAAAGTGTCCTTGACACAATTGATTGGGAAACTATCCTATTAAATCTAACAGTAGAGGAATGTTGGGAAATAATAAAAACTATAATAAAAACAATAGAAGAATGGTTTGTACCTCTTAAACAAATTAATAGTAAAAAGGGTAAAATATCACCTTGGATGACCAATAGACTCAAAACACAAATAAAAAAAGGAGAAATATTATATAAAATATAAAAAAGCAAGTCACAACAAGCATATTCAAAATATAAATATGAGGTCAAAACCATTAAACAGTTGATCAAAACTGAGAAACAGAAATTTGGAGAGCTTCGGGTTCCGCTTCCTTCTCGATGTGCATCTAACCGTCGGAGCTCCGACCCCCCGGGATTTAATTTAAGTAAATTTTTACAGTCTCTGGTCCCCATCAGTGCCCCCCCAGTACTTAAATCAGGAACGACATGGAACTCTGAAAATATGTCGTCGAAAGGTTGCAGCAAAGAGAATTTGTTTGAATACCTAAAGCCGACTCCAGCTCCAGATTCACGAGAAGTCAAGTCGGCGGCAAAGAATAAGGCCCCGGATCCTGCGGCTCCTCCGGCCAAGCTCTCAGAGGAGGAAACGGAAGAAAACTTTACCATTACCTCGAGAAAGTTATGCCAGAAGCTGCGGCAAATTCACGGCACTATGCAGAAAATGGAGAAATCAATGCTGGAGTCCAAGGCAGATATCGCCACAGTGGCTCACCGCGCGGGAGAGCTGGAGGCAGGCCTCTTGAAAACCAATACAGAGGTGCAGGAGCATGAAGAGGTGCTTCGATACATGCTGAAAAGAGACAGAGAATGGGCAGAGAAACTAGACGATTTAGAGCTCCGTTCTCGCAGGGACAATCTTCGTATTTATGAAGTCCCCAAGGACACAGAAAAAGGAGAGCAAATGGAGCCTTTTCTGGACAGTTTTCTGAAAGAATTGTTAGACTTACCTAAAGATCAACCCTTGAATATAGTCAGAGGCCAGCTCAGTGGTGCAGAGGGTTGAGATGCTGGCGCCTTACCTCATCCCACGCCGGCGACCCTGGTTTGGGAACGGACTTGGGACGTTGGGGCTGGAAGGGGCGGGAGAGGATCGAGCATCCGCAGGACTGCTCTCCTCTTCTGGGGGTGGGTAGTGGGTTGTCATCATGCTGCAGTGGCCTCTGGTGGAGACCAGGAGCACTGCTGATGCACGCAGGAGGGAGTAACTAGAAAAGCGGAAATACCACTTCACGGCAGCCGGATGACGGTGGCCTGGCACTCTGAGGCCATCAAGGTCCTACCGAGCTCTCCATCTCAGCAGCATCCCTGGGGCTAAAGTGGTGCACTGGTCCGCTCCCCTTGGCCGGTGCCTTCCCCCTCGGAGGAGAGGGACCCATCCGGCGAAGGGTTACGCCGGGTCACCCTGGGGGTCGGCTGCGATCTGAGGTGGAATCTAGGAGGACGGATGGGTTGGAGGACAGCCTTGGTAAGCCCAAAGGAGGGGCTGCCATGGAGCATGTGGGGGTAATAAAAAATCTATAGTCAGAGTGCACAGAGCACTTGCCAGAAAACCAGTGGGTCCAGGGGCCACCCCTCGGTCTATTGTGCTTAAATTTCTTGACTATCAAACCAAAACAAGTGTTCTGCAGGCAGCATGGGCAAAAAAAATTGTGTTGTTTGGGGATTCGCGCCTGTTTTTTGACCACAACTTCACTCCCTACACACAGCAGAAATGAAGAGTCCTGTTGGAAATCAGAAAGTTTCTGGCAACTAAAGGCATTAAAATGCACCTTATTGCCCCGGCCCAGCTGAAAATCTTTTTGCCAAAGGGTCCAGTGTTCTTCAGATCCCTAGCAGAGGCACGCCCAACCCTGGTTGAGATGAAGGTTCCAGTCGACCTGCTTAGTAGACAGGATTCCTCTTCACCGGAGGTCAGTTGGAGGGAAAGGGAACCCTGGAAAAAGAGAAGAAATTCAGGATGAGGAAAAAAAGAGAAAGCGCCACTACAACTACATGGAGATGAGCTGTGCCAAACAATGGAGGAAGGACTAACTCTGAGGCGGATGGAAGAAGACAATAACTTAAAGACTTAAGTGGAAATTTTGCATGTATCCTTTTTGTGATTTGCACAGTTACTCCCTTATGTACTGGCCTGGACAAATTATGCCCCTCTCTATGGAGAGGAAGTCGGGGAGGTGCTGCATTGAAACTGGGGGGGGGGACATAGGGGACTGACATTACTGCTATGAGTGGGGATGGTAGTAGAGGAACAGGTGCCCGTATCTCTAGACATACAAAGAGGGCATTTGCAATTTCGAAAGGGGGTTAGGAGAGCCCTCTCTGGAGAGTATATAGGGGACTGGAATGATGTGGTGGATCAGGGGATTTTATTCTGGTTTACCCCTTGGCTTAAACACGGGGGTGTCACCTCGAAATTCTTAGGGATAAGGGAGGCCTGGAGGTGGTCCTACCGTGACTACTAAACTGATCATGGTAGTGAAGAAGGGCCCTTCCTCTGTTTTATCTGCCCCTCTCTTAACTGTTAGGAGGCACTCCAAGTGAGATCCCCTGGTTTTACCTATAGGCCTATCTTTGATGCCCCCAGTATAGGTTACTGTCGGAGGTCCCCCCTGATATTACAATATAGCACAAAGTCTCCTAGTCGAGGCTTACAGGACAGTGATTATCTCGAGGATGAAACCTCAGACACAACAGAACCTCCCTGTCCTTTTTTTAAGGAGGGCCCTGGTTATACCTGAGAAAAAGGGTTACATTTCATTTAGGATTTTCCAGGCCTGACGAAAGGAAAGGAATTCTTTAAAAGAGAGAGGGATTGGAAGGGGGGGGCTTATGTGAGTGCCCGCTGTAGGTTTAAATAGAAGTGGGATGCTCTCTCTCACCTCCCCAATGGTTACCTACACTCGGGGGGGGGGGTAGTGAGACAGAACGGAAAAGACAGGGTTTCCATAACAACAGGAAGTTAAAGTACAGTAAAGGGCTTAAATTGAGAGATCTGTCAGAAGGAGGCGACCAACTTCTGGGGATTTGGTAGTCAGAATGAGCCATTTTCCCCGAAAGCACACGAGGAGCGCATGGCCCACAAGGGTTGGGCCACATCCAGCTGGCTTGTTAACATCCTTAAAGCGAGCAGGGTGCCAGAGCACTGTTGGACGTTGTTCAGTTGAGTTTAAAACTGTTGTTTGTTCTTGTTTATGTCATCATGTTAAAAACAGGGAGACTCGATGGAATAAACACACTAAGTGGCAAATGAGAGACATACTCCATGGATGAAGGAGTAGTTGTGACATATAATGTTCGGGGAATGGGAAGCCCAATTAAAAGAAAGAGGATATTAAATGAACTTAGACAAGTAGGGACGGAGCTAGCCCTCCTACAAGAGACTCATCTCAACCAAAGGGAAAGCGCCAAATTAAAACGGGCTTGGGTGGGGCAAGTTTTTTCAGCCTCCTACCGGGCTCATCCGAACAGAAGAGGGGTGGCCATCTTAGTACACAAGAATTGCCCCTTCCAAGTGGACCACAGTGAGGAGGATGAAGAAGGTAGATATATAATGGTGAAGGCCGAATACAGGGGCCAATCCTGCACAATAATTAACATTTATGCACCCAACTCCGATGCGGATAATCACACTTTCCAACAGAAGGTGCTGTTGAGGGTATTGGCCCCTCCGGGGAAGCTGATGATACTAGGGGGAGATTTTAATCTAGTCATAGATCCTTTATTATACCGCTCTGGCCCACCTTCCTGAGCAGCTAGAACACTGATTAGACTTATGCGAGGTATGGGGTTGGTAGACACATGGCACCACTTAAATCCAAGGGTCAGGGATTATTCATGTTGGTGGGTGACAAGGCAGCAGGTAAAGCAAATAGGATGCTGGGATGTATAGGCAGGGGCATCACCAGCAGGAAAAGGGAGGTCATAATTCCGCTATACAAGACAATAGTGAGGCCCCACCTGGAGTACAGTGTACAGTTCTGGAGACCATACCTACGTAAGGACATAGACAGGATAGAGAAGGTTCAGAGGAGGACAACAAAGATGGTGCATGGATTGCATCACAAGTCCTATGAAGACAGGTTGAAGGAACTGAACATGTACTCCCTGGAGGAGAGGAGGGAGAGAGGGGATATGATAGACATACCAGTATCTTACAGGGAGGAACAGGGTGCAGGAATACACTATTTTTAAGCAAAAAAGATGTTCCAGGACTAGAGGGCATGGGCTGAAGTTGGAGGGAGGACAATTCAGAGGAAACTTGAGGAAGAATTTCTTCACAGAATGGGTGGTGGACAAGTGGAACACCCTGCCAGACGAAGTGGTGGGGGCTGAAACAATCACGGGATTTAAGAATGCATGGGATAGACATAAAGGAATTCTGGAGGTCAGGGGTAAGGGGCAACAGACTTCTAGGAAAACATAAACTGAACTTACAAGCTCAAATAGGCAGACCGGGTGGGCCATAGGCCCTTATCTGCCGACATTGTCTATGTATCTATGGTCACCCCCCCACAATGCATACTCCAGAATTGATCTCATATGGTTGTCAAAGGAATGGGTGCATAAAGTAGAAGAGGCAAAAATTCACACTAGGACCCTCTCCGATCATGGGTTGGTCTCGATGCGACTTTCTCTGACCCCGACGGCAAAGAATTCATCTTGGAGACTAAATGTCTCACTGTTAAATAAATCCGAGTTTAAGGACTTAATCCAGGGAGCTGTCGCGGAGTATTCTCGCAATAATCCAGCCTAAGATACCACTGCAGCTATCTGGTGGGATGGGCTAAAAGCCTTCCTGACTGGACAGATCATACAACATGCTTCTCTTTAACAAAAAAAAGAAACCAAGAGGAGATTACCAGTTTAGAAGCTAAACTCTGGGACCTGGAGGTAGAGCATAAAATAGCCCTTAACCCAGAAGTCAAAAGGGAATTAGACATGAACAGACAGAAACTAAATAAACTGTTAGATGACAAAATAGAAGGGCAGCTTAGGTATTCTAAGCAAAGATTTTATGAATCAGGAGGGAGGGCTGGCAGGCTATTAGCCTGGCAGATCAGAAAGGAGGCCACCTCGCAGAACATTCTCAAAGTGGAGACGCTACAGGGGGGCTGGGCATCACACCCAGAAGATATAGCTGACCAGTTCAGGAGGTTTTACAAATCCTTATACACTCAGGACCCAGTTGAGGGGTTCCCTGATAAATTAAACAAATTTTTCGCAGAGAGTAATCTGCAGAAATTATCCCTGGGGAGAGGGATTCCCTGGATGCCCCATTGGAAGATGAGGAGGTCCTCGCAAGTATACTGGCCCTAAAGGTAGGCAAGGCACCTGGCCCGGATGGCATTTCTGTTGAGCTGTACAAGGCATTTAAAGAGGTACTGGCCCCGTTGCTGGGTAAGGTATGCAGGGAAGTACAGCGAGAGGGGATTACCCCACCGAGCTGGCAATATGCACAGATTACGGTAATCCATAAGGAAGGTAAAGACCCTACGGAGTGTGGGTCTTACCAACCCATATCGCTGTTGAATGTTGATCAAAAAATCTTTGCCTTGATACTGGCGAAGAGATTGCAAACAGTGGTGGGGCGTTTGATCCACCCAGATCAAACGGGGTTCATTAATGGGAGGCGGATACATGACAACGTTAGGCGTTTGTTGAACCTTGTCACGTACCAAAAGGCCGCCAATCAAACTACCCTAGCCATTTTTATGGATGCTGAGAAAGCCTTCGACAGGGTGAATTGGGCATTCCTCCATCGTGCCCTGTTGGAGATGGGATTTGGGCCTACGTTCCGAGAGAGTGTAAGTGCGCTATATGCTGCGCCGCAAGCTATAGTGCATGTCAATGGATTCACAACGTAGAGGTTCCATCTTACAAGAGGTACGAGGCAGGGCTGCCCCCTGTCCCCCTTACTATTTGCCTTGTGTATAGAACCACTATCAGTGAGGATTAGGGCTGCAGAGGATATCAAGGGCATAAGGATCGGGGAGAGAGAACATAAAATCTCATTGTATGCCGATGACTCCTTGTTTTACATCATTTCCCCTGATATTTCTCTCCCTGCATTGAAGAGAGAGCTAGAGGAATATGGGCAGGTCTCAGGCTATAAAATCAACTATGAAAAGTCGGAGGCTATGAGATTTGGGGGGATGCTCTCTTGAAAGGTGCTGAGGGACTTCCCTTATAAATGGGGTAAGGCTAACACGGTGCAATATCTGGGAGTAAGGGTTACCCCATGAATAAATGACCTATTTGAGCTGAATTATGGGAGGGTATGGAGGGATATCTCTGCAGATATTATCAGGTGGAAATTACTTCCGCCCTCCTTGGGGGGAGGGTGGAGATAGTAAAAATGAATGTCCTCCCATGGTTCATGTTCTTGTTCCAGGTGCTTCCCATAGGGATCCCGACAGGGTACTGGAACAGGGTCCTCGGCGACCTTTCAAAATTCCTTTGGCTGGGTGGCCGAAGAAGGACGAAAGTGGAGCTTCTCTCTCAACCTAAAGATCGGGGTGGACTTGCTTATCCTGACCTTAAACTATACTATCTAGTGGCTCAGATACCCAAGTCATTTCCTGGTTGAAACAGGAGGGAGAGGAGGGATGGCAGGGGATAGAGAGATTTCAGTCTAAGAGGTTCCCTCTTGCCTCCCTACCCCATGCTCCAATTTCTAACCTGACATGGCACTCAATTAAAAGTCCTTGGACTAGACACACACTTAGGGCCCTGATTAGTGCCAGAAGGCTGACCCGGACACCAGAGGGGTTGGGCCCCTTGTCTTCTATTTTGGGCGACCTGGCCTCCCCCCACCACACACAGGTAGATCAAGGTTTCAGGGTCTGGAATAGTAAGGCATTAATTAGATTTTGACATTTAATACAAGGAGGTGTTTCAATGTCATTCGAGCAGTTACAACAAAAGTTTCACCTGAATAAATCTGACTTTTATGGATATCTTCAAGTTAGGCACTACTTGGGGGTACATAATTTGATACCTAAGATCACGAGAGATATGACTAACTTGGAAGAATTTATGTATTGGTCGGCCAGGCTGACTGAGCAGAGAAAGACAATCTCGATGGGATACAAGACTCTACAAGGGGAGGTTAACACACACTTCTGGGCCTTGAGAGACAAATGGGAGAAGGAGCTGGGATCCCCAATACCAGATCAATGTTGGCAGGAGGCATGGAGTAGAGGGTGGCGCACTACAGCGTCCCCAACCTGGAGAGAATTCCATTGGAAGTGCCTTACTAGATTCTTCCACACACCGACAATCACTAAACACTTCCTGGGAGGGGGCACATACCTATGTTGGAGGGGATGTGGGCAGGTGGGCATGCATACACACATTTTCTGGGCATGTCCTAAGGTGCAGGATTTCTGGCAGGGGATAGGTGACACCCTCAGCGCACTATGGGGGGGTCACTATCCGATGCTCCTTTGACTCTCTTGTCCTGGGTCTTGATTTGAGTGAAGTTGGGAGGAATAGCCCACAATCTTTGGTCAGGTTGATGTGCCTGGTGACAGTAAAAGAAATCACATCCAAGTGGCTTACCCCCACGACACCAGACCTGAGTGTCTGGAGAGGCAGGGTTAAAGAACTTAAATGAATGGAAGGCCTAATAGCCAAAATCAGATTGACAGAAGAGAAACATAGGGATTTGTGGGAGATTTGGGAGAGGGGGGAGGTTGTGCAGGACCCCAAGGTATGACCTTGGGCAAACCCTGGAAGAGTGGCTACATGCCCAAAGTAGAAGTACTCGCTCAGGTTTTTTTTTTTATGAAGAAAACACTTTGAGGACATGGGGGGATGAAAATGTGGGCTCATAGTGGTCTCCAGACCCTAGGGTGGGGGGCTATAGAGATGTTGGGGTACGCCATTCCCCTTGGTCATGATAAATTTTCTCAACAAAGTGGATTTATAGAGTCTCCCTGTTGAGTTTTAAGCTGTTAGTTGCATGACTAAGTTATAAGACTCATGTTGAGTCATTTTAGTTGATGGGGGCTTTCCCCTATGACATTTGTCTGACTACATCAAAGAGCTAGGACATACATATGCAAACTGACTGATGCTTACTTTACCAAAAAGTGTATCAATGAGCCACTTGGAGAAAAGTTCATAACAATTATGCTTCTCTTGAAAAAAACTAGACTTTAGAGGGAGATTTACCTCATGCTGTGATATGGGTAACAGCTTGTAGACAAAATCTGAAGATCAATTGGAGCAGAAGAGCAATAATGCTAGCTATGAAAAGTATTATATCTTCTCCGACTGGTTAAACTATTGTTGTGTAAATGGAATTGACCTGTAAAATTAGGATAACCAAGTGATTGATTTATTATATTACATGTATTACATGGTATGTATGAAATGTACACCTGGTCTCTGGAATAAACTTCTGAGTTAAAAAAAAAAAAATTGGAATTCAGATTATCAGTGAATAAGGGGAATAATAAAGCCCTTTTCTCCTATGTAAATCAGCTAAGTAAAGAAAAAAATTATATTTAGTCTATAATATCAAATGAGGAAATTACCAATGACCCTAAGGAAATAGCGACCACCTTAAATAATTACTTTTCTACTGTCTTCGGTAATAAAGATTCAATAAATCATAATATAATAATCACTAATGAAGAACCACCTATTATTTGTATCAGCGAAACTAAAGAAGTCATTGACAAACTCAGATTCAATGCTGCACCAGGACCAGATGAAATAAACCTTAAATTTCTCAAAACTCTTTCATCAACCATAAGTAGACCATTAACTATACTTTACAATAAATTGATCAGATTTGGACAGATACCTACTGAGTGGAAGACAGTGGTTATCTGTCCAATATTCAAAAAAAGGCAGTGAGATACTTCCTGAAAACTATCACCCAATAAGTTTAACATCAGACCCGTACAAAATTCTTGAAACTGTAATAAAGAATAGGTTTAAAGAGGAAACTACAAGACTAAACCTACTGGATAATAGTCAACATGGATTTCAAAAACATAGGTCATGTTTAACAAATTTGATAGTTTTTTATTAATCAGTCTGTCACAGTTTAGATGCAGGTCAACCATGTGACATTATTCTAATTGATTTTAAGAAGGCATTTGACAAAGTTCCCCATCAACTACTTATTAATAAACCAGGTAAAATGAAATACAGTACCTATCTAGTATCTTGGATCAATAATTGGCTTATGGACAGGACTCAACAGGTTGGAGTCCAAGGTAAATTATCAGGTTTAACTGAAGTAACAAGTGGTGTGCCTCAGGGATTGGTCCTAGGACCATTCCTATTTAATTGTTTTGTATCAGACCTGAAAATAGGAATAACTACGAAAATGATCAAATTTGCTGACAACACTAAGCTAACCAATGAAGTGATTAGTATGTCTGACTATGAATCTCTTCAAAATAGCCTTAATACAATATCTAGATGGTATATTAACAACAGTATGGAGTTAAATTATAATAAATGTGCTGTCATACATCTTGGGAAAAACAACCCCCACAATGTTTACTCAATAGACTCTATACAAGTGCGTGCAGTTGACAATGAAAGAGACCTTGGCATAATAATAGATAATACATTTAAATACAAAATCCATATTAGAGCTATGGTACAGAAGCCTAACAAAATCATTAACATTATCAAAAAATCATTCATAACAAGAGACAGGTATATTATTATTAATGTGTATAGGAATTATGTATGTCCGCATTTAGATTATGCATTACCTCTTTGGTCACCACATAATAAACAGGAAATTAATCATATTGAAAGAGTACAGAAACAAGCAACAAAGATGACACCTAGCTTATCCAGGTTACCTTACCCGAACAGAGTTCAGGAATTAAATCTAACACCTTTGGACATTAGGAGAAAAAGAAGAGATTGCCTTCTCTTTCACAATATTGTTAGAGATCCAATTCTAAGGAATGAATGTGGTATTATTCCCAGTAATAGAAATCAAAATCTGAGATCACACAACAATCAGTTTGAACTACCCATGACCAATACAAAACAGTGGGATAATTTTTCTACATTGCATGTAATAGCCCTTCGGAATAAACTTCCAAGTACTGTAGTTAGTATACAAGATTTCTATAAATTTAAAAAAGCACTTGATAATTATCTGGGTTACTAAGTTGTGCCCCACTGGTGTGGGGGGACGAACAAGATGGGCTCCCACCTAATTTCATCCTAAACCTACAAGGTACAAAGTACAAAGCACTGTAGGGCGTACTGTCCCAGATTATTAATTATTTGTTTTCAAATAGTTCCCAAATTAGATATATTCCTTGGCAATGGCATGAAAACTGTGCCATATAAACTAAATGCTTCAGCTTTATACGTCCAATATAATGACAGGGTATTAGAATACTACTTAAACCATTGCCTGTAGCAACCACACTTAGGGACCTATATGCAAAGTTACAGTTTAAACAAACTCAAGTCCCAGAACAAAAACTAATGGCCTCTACAGGCAACACCCTTATATAGCCCATCCATGTAGAGTTCAAGTGTCCTCCAGTTCGGAATCCGTCACCTCTCCCTCAGTCCTGGCTTTATGGGTGACTTCAAATCCTCAATCTAGCAGGCATGAGTAGGGAGTGCACCACTCCCAAATTGCCAAGTTTCGCCCGGACACCATCTAATTGTTTCCTACATGCTGTCGTAGAAAAAGACAAATCGGGAAACAAATGTAGAACCTTCTCATTCCCATTCAAGGAATCTGACTCCCTTGCAGGTTTCAGCAGTATATTTTTCACAAGGACACCATCGGTGACCAGAAGAGCAGTCTGTGGAATATCCCTCTGCGCCTCCACAGAATGTGGCACTATACATTAAGCCCGTACAAAATGGTCTGCTGTAGACAGATCCAATCACAGTGCTGTTGGAAGCCAGGACTTCAGAAATTGTAGCAGATAAGCCCCTTCTTGTCCCTCCGGTAACCTAACAATAGACATGTTGCAGGCTCGATGCGCATTTTCTAAGGCTTCCAGCCAGTACCAGAGTTGAGCGTTTTTTTGTACCAACTTTGCTATAGTTGTCAGGGCTTGACTAATTTGAGTTTCTGCTGTATTAGCCATCTTGCTAGCAAGCTCAGTTTTAATGTCCTCCTCTCCAAGGCGCTGTAAAACTGTACCCACTTTAGAATCAATAACTTGCATCGATAGTTGCAAGGATCTCCATGGCGGCTCTGCTGAAGTTGGTGTAGGGGTAAGTGCCATAGCTTGTGGGTCTGTTGACTGCTGTGGTTTTGGTCCTCCCATAGCTCCTTTATTTTGCTGCCCCATTATAAAAATGTTATATCTTCCAATTCAGCTCAGCTTGAGGAATCCAATTCAGGTAGTCTTGATCAGCCTTGCTGTCTTTTGGTTTTAATATTTAAAGAAAACTCTCCTGGAGAAGCAGAGTCAGAGAAAAACATGTCTTAACAGCAAGAGTGCTCTCTAGCACCCCCCTTATAACCTTCTTTTATAGTTGACTTTCCTCCTCCTTCCTCCTTATTCCACAGTCTAAATAATTTTTAATGCTATAATTTATTGTTTCTCCAAGAACTCTGGTGCCATCCCTATTTAAATGCAGTCCATCTGAACAGAACAATTTTGTATCATTTTCAAACCTGCCCCAGTTTCTTTGAAATCTAAAATCTGCTCTTGTGGACTGTCTCCTCAACCAGCCATTTCACTGTTTAATTGCTAGTGATCTGTGTCTGCCAGCCCATGGGATGGGGAGGATTTCTCAGACTATGACACTACAGCCTTTCTCATTCGGTTTATTGCCTATCTCCTCAAACTTCCTCTGGATTTCCAACTCTGTCTTCCTTCCAGCATCACTTGTACCTGCATGCAGGAATCCTGTCAAGGATTCAGTTCCTTTCCAGATTGTTTTTTAAATCTATCACTGCCCCAGCAGGTAGCTGACCATACATTTATCTTTCCACCCCTGTATATATATTTATCCGTATATTTGCCTTTCTCCTTCTCTGTGAAAGTTTGTTACTGGTTGTGTGGGTCTAACTGCTTCATCCCTGGTGTTATGATATCCCCCTCCTGCTTGTATGTCAGCCCTATCAACATCTGTCTAACATCTGTTACACTATCACTTCCTGAGTTTATTGCCTGTGCCTCCTGTAGATGATGTTGTAGAATATTTTCTACTGTATCCCTGGATGTCATATTTTCATTTTGCTCCATACCTTCCTCAAGGAGAGTCTCAAATCTGTTTTGTGGCATTATTTGATCCTTGCCCTGTTCATACCTTTGCCTTCTATTAGCTTCCTCTTTTACCAAACACCAGTCTTCACTCAACTATTCATTCCTCTCACCCTCCAAATCCTCTCCCATATTTGTCTTCCTTTATCCCTCAGCACTTTATCTGCATTTTACCTGTCTCCTATATCTACATCTCCTTATTTTCTTGTAACAGGATGCTGGTGTTATGTACAACTGCTCTGTTTTCCTCATTTCAATTTGAAAAGCAACCTGTTCCTTTTCTTTTTATTCTCTTCCTCCAGTTTCTTAATGTATATGCATTTCTTACATGTAAATTCATTAGTGGCATTACTGTATGTGAACATGTCACATTCCTTGCACTGTGCAATGCTGTTTTCCATTCTATTTACTTTCTGATGACTTCTTTCTTTCCAAATCTAAGATTACTGGCCCTCTGCCTCTTCTGTCACATTGGACATGTCAGATACCTGCCTCTGCCTTGTCCACCTCCATTTCCTACATCCTGGCCTCCAATTCCAAGACCCACTTGGCTAGGTCTTTGTTGATTCTGAGCAGCCACAGAATGCCAGAAGTCTGTAGCTGACCATTGTGGAGGGACTCCCCAGAGGCAGGCATGGAGTTTCCTTGCCTAACTGTGTTCCACCTACTGCCTGGGTGGAACAGGCTACACAACCTGTATGTGGGGGAGAGTCTGTGGGGAGTCCTATTCCCAAGGCCAGGGGGAGCAGAAGGTGCCTCAGCCTCTGTCCCAGTAAGTAAGCCTCTTGGATTGGGTGAGAGGGGGTGGTGGAGAGCAGGTACCCCAAGGAGGAGGGTGGCAGCCTTGGTCTAGACTTCCACCCCATGGGAACCATGACAGGGAGTACATCAAGGCAGCCAGCGAGGGCAAAGAACATTCCTGCCAAAGAGGAGAAAGGTTCTTGCATCTGGGCTTTGCTTCAGGCCACTGGTTCAACCTGCCAGGGAAGCAGAAGCTCCCAGCACCTGTCCTCATGCACTGTGACCAGGACAACCAGTCCCCCTATTACTGATGTCTCCTAGACAGGGAGAGTTCTCTCACGTCTGCCACCCCCCCCAACAGAGACTGATCCCCTCACCAACATGTCCTCCAATAGAGATCACTCATTAAGGGTAACTAATGAGTAAACAACCTGATCACCAGCAGCAGCAGCACTGTCCCTAGGATTCTTGGGTGGCTGCTCTGGAGGGCTCTGTGACAGCTCTCTTCCTTGGGTCACTGTGTCTAGTGGGGGATCCCAATGGGAGCTGTAGGGCTTGAGTAGAACTGTGAGCGGGGGTTGGGTAGCTGCAGACAGGAGTTAAAAAATCCTGAGAGTGCACAGAGGACCCAGACAAGAAGCCATAGTCCCTTGAAAACTGGAAGTTTCTGTTGCCCTCTTGCTTGACCGCAGGGATGGTACTGATGCAGCAGAAACAGAGGGGAGAGAGGGGAATACTTCTGTAGGACCCAGAGGCAGGTTGCTGATTGCTGGAGTTATAAGCTCATCTGTGTGTGGGTTATTGTGGTCTGGGTATGGGAGAGGAGGTGTGCACCATGAGTGGGGGCAGCATGTTTGTGTGTTCTCCCTGTGTTTTGCCACTCTGGTGGACAACATGTCCAGTAAAAGGAAGAGCGCATCTAACAGAGAAGCAGCCATGATGCTAGAGGTGCAGCTGTAGGATCTGCTTGTGTTGAAGGGGAAGGTGCGGCTAGAAGTTTTGCAAACCTGGGAGGGGCTGGTCCATCAACTCCTTCAAAGAAGACCCCAGCACTACATAAGCCCCAAATTCCAAAACCAGTGGCCACATGTCAGGTATGCTAGACAAAGGTAAGCCAGATTTTAGTCAGTGGAATATCCAAAGAGACCAGCTGCACTAAATGGGAGCATGGACACAAATGAAAGGACATGCAATGTTCGGCTGCTGGAAAATAGTTTTATTGCCTGCCAGCAAACTTGTGCACTTTACATGTTTCCAACATTCAACAGCATAAATCATGCAGTGCAGATTAACAGTGTACATATGCCAGTCACATAGAAGTATTGAACGCCAGTGCTTCACTGCAAGCTTTCATCGGGGAAATGGATTTAAGGAAATTTTGTGTAGTCCCTAGTTGAGGATGTCACCATAGTGACCGCCAAAAATACCATTGGCACAATATGAACAAAATATAGTAATAGTGCATTCAAAAAGGAAAACAATACAAAATTATGCTTTCTTAAAAAACATTTCAGTTAGTTTGATGTCAGTGGTAGGGAAAATGATGGAATCACTTCTGAAGGAAAGAATTGTTGAGTACCTAGAGGCCAGTGGGGCCCAGGACCCAAGGTAGCATGGTTTCACAGCAGGAAGGTCATGTCAGATGAACCTAATAGATTTCTTTGACTGGGTGACCAAAGTAGTAGACCAGGGAGGGGCTGTGGATATGGCCTACCTAGATTTTAGCAAGGCATTTGACACAGTGTCACACAAAAGATTAATATACAAGTTAGCCTGCCTTGGAGTGGGTTCCAAGGTGGTAGCCTGGATAAAAAACTGGCTGGACAACAGGACGCAAAGGGTAATAGTAAACGGAGTCCACAGTGAAGAAAGGAGGGTAACTAGCGGGGTACCGCAGGGTTCAGTACTGGTACCGATCCCCTTTAATGTCTTTATAAGTAACACTGGAAAGCACCTGGAAGGAAAGGTATGTCTCTTTGCAGATGACACAAAGATCTGCAACAGGGTTGATACACAATGTGGGGTGGAAAGAATGAAAAGGGACTTGGCAAGGTTGGAGGAATGGTCAAATATGTGACGGCTCAGATTCAATGCAAAGAAGTGCAGGATAATGCATCTGGGAAACAAAAACCTGGGGAAGAGTACACAATGGGGAGTGAGTTAATAACAACAACAAAAATCGAAAGAGACCTAGGAGTAATTCTATCAGATGACCTAAAGGTGGGCAAGCAATGTGAGAAGGCAGTAAGGAGAGCTGGGGGGATACTGGGATGCATAGGGAGAGGCATCAACAGTAGAAAACAGGAAGTTGTTATCCCTCTGCACAGACAGTTAGTGAGACCTCGTCTAGAATATTGTGTGCAATTCTGGAGACCCCATCTCCGCAAAGACATAGACAAAGTGGAGGCTGTTCAGAGGAGGGCAACCAAAATGGTGCAAGGTCTGACCAGAAGACATACAAGGAGAGACTAAAGCAGCTTAATATGTATACCCTTGAGGAAAGACGGGATGGGGGAAAATGATTGAAACTTTCAAGTATCTCAAGGGAATTAACAAAGTACAAGAGGGTAGTATCTTTCAGCAGAAGAGATGTGCAAGAACAAGGGGGCACAATTTGAAGATAATGGGGGGGATGGCTCAGAGGTAATGTTAGAAAGTATTTTTTCACAGAGAGGGTTGTGGATGCATGGAACAGCCTTCCTGTGGAGGATGTGGAGTCAGGAACAGTGCGAGAATTCAAGAATGCATGGAACAGGCATAAGGCAATTCTAGTGGGGGGTTAGAGGAAGTAAGCTGCTGATTAACTAGAATCTGCAGTTAATCCATCAGGTAGGGAAATGGACAGACTAGGTGGGTCAAGCAGTCCTTATCTGCCATCAGATTCTATGTTTCTATTTCATCTTGCAAAACCAGACTGTCAAAAATGCAGTCATGAGAACCTTAGCAATACATCTATCTTACTTGCATTTAAAGTTGTAATCCTACTTTGATAGAGCCTGATTATTAAAAATAGAAAACACCATGGCCCTTCTTGCATCATGTCCCATGATCACCCTTTTTCTCAGAAATTCTGGAAGTTCCTGAGGATCCACAGGTGCAGTAACATCCGGGTCTTGGTAGCAAAAGAGATGAGAGAGACCACACGTAATAGCTGTTCATGAACAGAATCTGTGGAGAAACAAAGAGAAAACACACATTAAGTAACTATTATATATTGCAGTGTGTAAAAGTACATAATACCACAAATCCAGACATAATCTAACCAGAAAATATAAGGCTGTCATATGGTAATGGTACTAATGTGAATATACATTTATGGGGGTGGGGTTATGTTTACATGAAGATACCTATAGACATCTTAGAAAAATATCAAAATCTCAAATATAAGGTATACTTTCATGGTTCCAGTGGGGATTTGGATATCAATTAGTGTAAAAAGCTAAAAACATTTGACTAAGATTCACTCTCCATGCAGAAAGGGTTTCATATCCAGATACTCATTCAACCCCTCAGGGTTGACAGTTCTCAAATGGTAAGTCCAAAAATGTTCTCTTTCCAATAACAAATTCAACCTGCTACCCCTTTCCAAGGTGGTTTCACATGTGCTAAGCCCATAAAACTCAAATGTCTAGGCTCTTTGTTGTGGTACTCCATGAAGTGTCTCGCTATTGGGGTATCTGTGTCTTTGTTCACAACTGATCTAATGTGTTCGTGTATGCATTCGTTAAGCATACAAATAGTTCTCTCAGTGTAACATAAACTACAGGTACCCCATACAACATACAGGTATACAACAAAATTAGGGGTGCAAGTAATGAAGTCCCTGACTCAATTCTCCTGTTAGTTTTTGAGCATGTGAAACTTTTTTCTGGCTTAAAGTATTTACAGACATTGCATTTGTGACATTTGAAAAACACTTTTGAATGTACTGGCAGACAACTAGGTCAAACTTCATCTGGACCACTAAACTGATTGTGGAGTAACTTGTCCTTAATGCTACTACCCTTCTTAAATGTGATCTTAGGCTGTTTGCCCACAGCTGGACCCACAGTGTCATCACTTAATATGATAGGCAAGTTATGCCAGATGTCATTATCTGACCTGCCACAAAATAAAATTCAGTGAAAAAAGTTACAGGGCCCCATCCCCTCTCCCCCCTCAGCCTTGGGTTTCTGTATCAAAAGGCTATCTTTTGTCCTTAGCTCTGACCCCTCGATACAGTATGTGGCTTCTAAGAGGCTTTCTTGGTAACCCCTAGCTCAAATTCTCTACCTGAGTTCCTCTACCTGTTGGTCAAAGTTTAACAAGTCTGTACAGTTCCTTCTACATCTACATTATTGACTGCACAGTACAGATTTTTTTTTAGTGGCTTTGGATGTGAACTCTAATGCTTCAGTAATGCATTTGGTGAAGTTTCTTTTCTGAATCCCTTGGTAATAACTCTCCCCTTCTCGATGTCCCCTAGCAGTGTTAGATCCAAAACATTTATAGTGTGGGGGCCTATGGTCACAGGAATTTTTTTTTTTAGTTTGTTTATTTTTACTTCCTCGGCCGGGGGGATTGTGCCTTTGGTGCCCCCCATCCAGCCAACCTTCACGACTGCTGCCCAGGTCATGGACAGAGCTCAAACCTCCCCTTCACAGCCCCTCCAGCCACGTCGCAGCGGGTACTTACCCCACCACTACGGAGGCCTGAAGGGTGGACCAGGAGGGAGCTAGCTTGTGCGCGACCATGGCAGTACCACTGGGGCAGCCTTCATGCTGCTGAGAAAGATTTTTCTTGTGGTTCTCCCCTGCAGGGAAGGGCATTCAATGACGCCAAAGGAAGAAGCGCACATGTGTCCGCATGCACTCCTCCCGGCATCTGCCCCCTTCCGCCCCTCTTTTTTGCAGCATCAGTGCTCTTTCCCCCAGTCTCCACTAGTGGCCAGCCAAGTGCTGACCACTGATGTCATCCCTCCCCAGAGAAGGAGAGCAGTCCTCCAGAGACTCAATCCTTCTCCAAACCTGCCAACCCCTGGCGGCCTGTGCTCGTTCCTAAACATGGGTCACCAGTGTAGTGTGAGGTAAGGTGACCAGCACCTCAGCCCTCAGTGCCACCAGGCCAGCATGGTCACAGTAAATTTGAAGGTATACTGCTTGATGTTAAACCATTCAACACATGTACATGCTTCTTCACTAGAACCCTCCCGTACACAAATGCAATCATCAGTACAGCAGAACCAACACTTCAGATGTTTCAGAAAGGGATTGGTATCACTATTATAAATGACATTTTCTTCACCCCAGAGAAAAAGGTTTGCATAAGCCAGGGCCATGGAGGCGCCCATAGCCATGCCACAAATTTGCAGGTAGTGGTTCTGGGCAAATTGTAGTACAAAACAAATTCCAATGATTTTTAGTTCCACAGGAATAGCACCTTTTTATTTATTTTTCTCTAGAAAGTGTCTACATGCCTTTATGCCATCTTCATGATGTATAGGTGTGTATAGTACTTCCATATCTGCACTAAGCTATATAAGTCCTTCATTCCAGCTCTCCAGTATCCTTCAAATATGATGGCAGCTGTTGTACACATTTTGAAGGAAAAAATCAAGACAATTGCCCAAATTACTCATTAAAGACCCCACCCCAAGACTATTATTCTACCAGGGGTTCCTAAGATTCTTACGCGTCTTAGGCAAAATTTAGTACATGAGGATAATGGTAAACCCACATCATAGGTATCTAAATTCAGTGTAACTCACTCTTGTAGAAGTGCTAACAGCTCCTTCTTAAAAGTTAGTAATGGGTTTACAGACAATTTCTGATAAGAAAATCGGACTGCCTCTAGTTATAGAGGAGCTAAAATAACCAATATCACCATAATGTCAAAAACAATCTTGTTGGCCGCTGGTGATAACCCACTAGTGATTATCCATGCTGGGGCAAATGACATCACAAAATCTACACTCCAGCAGATCAAACA
Source organism: Neoceratodus forsteri (assembly GCA_016271365.2). NCBI lineage: Eukaryota > Metazoa > Chordata > Ceratodontiformes > Ceratodontidae > Neoceratodus > Neoceratodus forsteri. The sequence continues at coordinate 1,402,292,180 of CM057453.1, forward strand.
GGATTATGTGGCATTACACAATATTCTAGTTGACCGTGGCTGTACTATATGTCTGTCAGAGGTTTTACCTATCCCAAGAGCAACCAGATATATTAACAATAAAATTAAAGCACTAAATGAGTGGATTCGTAAATGGACTTATAGACAGGGCATAAGTTGCCTAACTCACTGGGAAGACTTTGAAGATAGGCCCTCACTCTTCTGTTGGGATGGCTTACACCTCAGTAGAAGGGGAAGTGCGATTTTAGGACGAAAAATGGCAATCTTCATAAATAACCATTTAAACTGATAAAGAGGGGGGAGACGGGGAATACCCCTATCTCTAGTAGTAACAGCCCATGCCTACCTTATTGGGCGAATCTTAACATACTATCATTAAATGCACGATCACTAACTATTACCAAACTCGCTGAACTTGAAATCTTAATCAAAACTCTAAATTTGGCAATAATAGCAATCACCGAAACCTGGGGTAACACTGATAAAGAATGGAGAGTAGATATTCCTGGTTTTAAGCATTACTTCAAAAATAGACCGGATACAAAAATTGGGGGTGGGGTTAGTTTGTATGTTCATAATAATATTCCATCATATAACTTAACAACCACTATACATTCTGAAAGTGTTTGGGTCTGCATTCGACCCACCAATGATTTTCAACTTCTTGTAGGCACTTGTTATCGTGCCCCTTCATCTGACACTGATCAAACTAAACAACTGTGTAGCAAAATTACTCAAATTGCTAGTAAAGATCCAGTACTCATTCTAGGGGACTTTAACTTTCCCACTATAAACTGGGATACACTTTCAGGAATTAATAAACATGACAAACTGTTTTTGTCCATCATAATCAATATGGGATTGGTGCAGTGTGTTAAAGCACTGACAAGGGGAAATAACATACTGGACTTAGTCATAACCAACCCAGAGATTCACATATCAGATATTCAACTACTCAGCCCCTTGGGTAACAGTGATCACTTATCTCTTCATTTTTCCATTCAATTACCCGTATTACCAAAAATTAACAAACTAAAAATAAAACAATATAATAAGGCTGACTTTGAAACCATCAATCATCAGATTAAATCCATCAACTGGGAACAAATAATGAATCCAATGAACACTGAGACTGCTTGGGGCTTTCTGAAAGCAAAAATCTTAGATCTTGAAAAAAACTATGTTCCAGATAAATTTAAATACAATAACAAAGGAAAGATTCCACCATGGTTTAATGGCAATGTTAAAACATTAATTAATCAAAAAAATACATTATTTTCAGCCCTAAAAAAATGATTACCTGATCAAAAGAATGGCACTTTGCTTAAATACAGAGAGGTAGTAAGACAACTAAAAAAAATTATAACATTGGCTAAACGTAATTTTGAATTTAAAATGGTACACACTAAGGACTGCCATAAAGCACTATATAATTATCTAAATGGTAAAAAAGGTAATAATAACACAATAGGCCCCTTAGTCTGCAATAATAAGACTATAACATCTGATACGGAAACAGCTTCTGAATTAAATAAGTATTTCTCATCTGTTTTTTCACCTGAAACTATAAATATCATACCCATCATGGCAGATTTCAATTTAGAACCATTTGACACTCTTTTCCAAGATATACAGTGGGTTTTCAACACGCTAAAACAACATACTAGTTCTGGTCCTGACAATATTAGTTCTAGATTTCTTATGGAAACAAAAGATACAATAACCCCCCTTTGACCATCATTTTTAAGAAATCACTTTACGAATCCACAGTTCCAATGGACTGGCGCACTGCCATTATCACACCAATCTTTAAACAAGGCTCTCATTCTAAAATTGAAAACTACAGACCTATTAGTCTCACTTCAATACCATGTAAACCCATGGAGAAAATAATAAAAAATCAACTGGAAAAAGAAATGTCCTTATTAAAAATTAATGATAAGTATCAACATGGCTTTTGAACAGGTTTCTCATGTACAACTAATTTGATCACTTTTTACAACTACATTAGTTTTAATTTGGATAATAAAATTCCTACTGATGTTATACTATTGGACTATAGCAAGGCATTTGACAAGGTGTCACATAGCATCTTGATCAATAAACTTAACCATCTAGGCTTTTCTGCACCTATTATATCTTGGATAGGGAGTTGGCTGAGTAACAGAACACAGAGGGTTAGGGTAAATGGTGTGCTGTCAGAGGTGGGAGCTGTGGCCAGTGGTGTGCCGCAGGGTACTGTTCTGAGCCCAGTGCTGTTTAATTTGTTTATCAGTGATATGTATGTTTCACCAAATAATACAATGGTCAACTTTGCAGATGATACCAAACTTGGAGGTAAGGTTAACACCCCTGAAAACTGTCATAAATTGGTACAGGATCTTTTCAGAATTGAACAATGGGCCAGGGTGAACAAATGCACTTTAATGTAGCTAAGTGTGCAGTCCTCCACTTTGGAAAAAATAATCCCAAACAAACGTATTACTTGAACAACAGCATTATTAGGATATCCTCAGTGGAAAAAGATCTGGGTATTATGATTAATGATAAATTATCTTCATCCTCACACTGTTCAAAAGTTGCAAATCAAACAAATGCACTACTTAGAAGAATAAATAAAATATTTATCTCCAAAATAGAAGAATATCTTCTAACTCTGTATAGGTCTCATATTAGACCATATCTGGACTATGGTTCTCCATATTGGAATCCTTATTTAAAAACAGATATAGATAAAAATCGAACAAATTCAAAATAGAGTTACTAAATTAATACCTCACTTAACTCACTTGGATTATAATAGCAGATTGAGGGAAACCGGATTACACTCTCTTGAGCGTAGGCGAGCCAGAAGAGACCTCTTACAACTATTTAAAATTCTTAACACTCCAGAACAAATGGAGCAATGCGGCATTGTTTATTCTGAAAGAAAAATTGTACCAAGGCTCCATAATAAACAACTTGAAGTACAGAAAGTTAATAATAATAAAAGGTTAAACTTTTTTTCCATTAGATCACCCAGACTATGGAATAAACTGCCTCAAGAAATCGTTGACTCTAAAAATATTACAACATTTAAACATAAACTTGATAAATGGATGAATGAATGGGACACAGGTAAATGATCCACCAGTGTGGAGGACAATCCTGATGGGCCGTTGGCCTCCTTTTGTCCTAAAAGCCAAGTAAACCAAGTAAACCTTTCATTAGATAGCAGACACAGAACTATTTCTCTGTAACTACATCCGTTCAAAATTACAATATTGCCTCCCTTGTCCACAGGCTTAATTACAATTTCTTTTATTTTAGATAGATTCTTAAGACACTCTAGTTCATGGGTTACAACATTGCAGTGTTTGTTTGTGTTATTATTTAGTAGAAAATCTGTCACCATGCTGTTTGATAAGTACCAGACACTACGCTTGGAGAGCAGACTGAGGCATTCAGGGACATTCAAAAGTCATTATTCAGAAACAGATCAGATTTTTGCCCATTAAACACTGGGATCTATGTGATAATGGCAACTGCCAATGGGTGATAGCACATCGCCCAAAAAATATTTTGGCAATGCACTTCCTGGCGCACAGCAAAACGGCGCTGGAAAGTTGGGATTTTACGTTTTATGCAGAGGGCTGTGCCCCCTGCACCAGGCACCCCCTACTTAAGATTCTCAATTCCAGGGGGTGCATGTTGGGGGGATGCAAACATAGCAAAAATAACATTTTGGGCTGGATGCAACAAAAGGTACCTGTGCCCAGTCCCGAACCCAGCACCATTCCTGCCGCAGCCCTGAACCCACCCACCATGCCACAGAAGCAGCTCAGCAGCTTGCTATGGCACTACCCCCTATAGCCCCTCTGTCCCCTTCTACCCCATGCTCAGCGTGCTCTCCCCCCCGACGCACGTAGACATATAGCGACAGGATGTTGCTATTTCGTGTACCCCCCTATCTGGTTGCCCATCTTCCCAGTTGCCCCGATGACAAGCACCACGATTGAGACGCTCTTTCAGTAGGTACCCAATAGCGGTCGCCAAAGTCATGGGATACTTGATGATGATGATGATGATGAAAATTTATTTTTATACAGGAAATTCTAATCATTAGGATTATACAATCCTGTTCTCAAGATAGTCTTAACAATGACGCTATAACTTTGAACAGGTTGTCACCAAACAGGTGACAGAACTTGTATGAAATACAGTAATAGTGAATAAATAATACATTGCCATGGGGGGAAGTATGGCAACCAGCAGGCACGGGGCCGGAGCAACAGCAGCAGTAACAGGAACCCAAATGACCAGGGATGCAAGAAATGGAGCTGCAATAATAGAGGCCAGAACAGTGGGGGTAACTGAGGCAAGAAGTATGAAATATTGTTATTGCATCTGACTATACCTGTTATGCAGATGATACCCAGCTGTACATGTCTTTTGCCCGGAACAAATAATGCCGTGGAAATGCTAAACAACTGTCTGTCCAAGATCCAAGACTGGATGTCCTCTAACTGGCTGAGACTGAACCCTGGCAAGATGGAGGTACTGGTGGTTGAGCCTGATCACAGGCATGATGTGGACGCCACCAAGGTGGTAACTGGGTTGTTCCTTGGGTCTGCTCAGTTGATGGCATCCACTAAGGTGAGAAATCTGGGCATCATCCTTTGATGGCCTGACACTTTATGCAAAGGTACCATCTGTCATCCAAAATGGTTTCTACTACTTAAGGAATGTCACCTGGATTAAATCCCTAATTCCGTCTGGTGATCTGCCCACCCTAGTGCATGCCTTTGTCACTTCAAGGCTGGATTACTGCAACGCTCCATAATTCAGGTCAGTGAAGGCAACCTCCGTCGGCTGCAGCTGGTGTAGAACACAGTGGCCAGGTTGCTGACGAGCCTGTCCAGGTCTTGTCATATGACCCCAGTTCACCGAAATCTCACTGGCTGCCTGACACACGGAGGATAATCTTCAAGGTGGGCTTGCTCCCCTATAAGGCCCTATACATCTCGGGCCCAGGTTCCTGAGTGACCTCCTGCCCCCTTCCCTTCCGGTGCGCTCTCTTTGCTCCTCTACCAAGGGCCTCCTAGTGGTTCTGAGGGCCAGACTGAAAACTTGTGGGGACCATGCATTAGAGGTGGTCTAGCCGGTCCTCTGGAACTCGCTCCCCAGACTTCTGAGGGAGGCCCCTTCGGTGGAGGCTTTCAAGAGGGGTCTGAAAGCCCATCTTTTTAGACAAGCCTTTGTTGATTAACTGCAGCTGATTTTAGTGGTATTTATTATTATTCATTTATTATGGATTTTTTGTTATTTTATTGTTATTTGTTTAAAGATTTGTATGTATTCCTGCCTTGTCTTATCCCTTTTGTGAAGCGCCCAGAATCCCTGGGATTGGGCACCATAGAAATAAAAAGTTACTCTCTTACTTACTTACTATCGGAGACTTCTGTACTACGAAAAGGATTTAAGCAATAGTCCAGGACAGAATGTGGGTTATGGTGGGATTTATCCACACCTGGCGTGGTTTGGTCATGAGGCCACAGGCCAAGTGAGTAAACCACACCAGAAGTGGGTAAATCCCACCATAACCCACACCCTGGAGTGTATTATTGCGATTATACAATGTCCCTCTTTACTTTTTGTGACAAAAAAATTAGGAAAAAAGAGATTTTTTTGCATTTTAAATAATTTTTTATTGAATTTATTGTTGCACTAAAAAAAGAGTTCTATGTTGCTAGGTAGACTATTGTTACCCAGAGAGAGACAGCACAAGTGAGGTTTGGGAGAGGCGGAGCACTGTATTCAGGAGAAAGCTGGGAGACAGTACTGAGCACCAGGTATTGTAGCACAACAACTGATTTTAAAGGCTTTTTTAATTTTTTATTTGGTGGTTGCTACTTGCAAGGGAGTGGTGGGACGAGCGGTAGATGAGTGCATGACTGATATTGTTTACTTTCTCTTGGTGGGCTTCAGCAGGAAAAAGTAGTGTTTTTTCTTTTTTTCCTTTTTCAAGGAGTGGGTGTATTGATTTCATTTGTTGTGCTGCTGTCACTCTGACTGACTGGTACTTTCTGCATGGGTTGTCGTGAGATTTACCCATGGCTAAAAGTACCAGTTAGCCAATCAAAATGATGGATATTGGATGCCCATTGTATAGTAACCTTTATACCATTAACCCAGGTAAACCCTTTTGACTGCTTTACTGATTTACAGCATTTAACCAGAGTTTTGAACTTGAGATCCTTTTTTGAGAAGATAAATAATAATATGGGAGATCAAATACAGCAATACCTGGCACAGGTAACTGAGACATATTATGTAATGAGCATTAATGATATGACAACTGAAACCATGCTATCCCAGTTTAAAAGACAATCCACTTTCTGCCCCCCCCCCATACCCCACAGTACAAGTTTTGAAAAACTGTGCATGCAACAGCTTGAAAGTTTATTTGAGAATATTGAAAGACCTGGTTATATTAATTGTAGCCAAGAGGAATTCTCAGCAATTGAACATCTAAGAAACAATGAATTTATCACTATCAAAGCAGCCGATAAGGGAGGCTGTATAGTGATTATGAATTAGTGGATTACAGTAAAGAAGTCAAGAGGCAGTTGGAAATAGGGATTTTTATGAACCCCTAAATGTTCACCCATGCTGCAGCGACAACAAAGTTGTCAGTGTAAAGTACAGCACCAGCACTCCGCCAACACCAGGCACTGCACTCTGGTTGTCTGTCGTTTGAGCCCCCCGCACCCCAACTTATTTATATAACAAACTCCAGGTCACACCCTGGTGGAAAGAAGGGTGAACTGCAGATCGGCAACATTGCCCAATGCCAAAAATATCAGTCAGACAAGAACTGTGAGACATTATTCACAGCAGCAATAATCAGTCAGCACATTAATGGGATACGTAAATGTGGATCCTATATCTGCCTTTAGACAAAGAGTTGACCAAATACTGTTGGAGGCACTGCAGGAGGGTATTATTACACAGAAAATGTATGATTATTTGAGAGTGGAATATCCTGTGAGATCAGACATTTATATAATCCCAAAGATCCACAAGATGTTAGTGAACCCGCCAGGCAGACCTATAGTGTCTGGCTTGAGGGAGCTCATAGAACCATTGTCAAACTTCGTGGATGCTCACATTAAAGGGCTAGTATTTGGGCTACCATCATATATAAAGGACACAACTGATGTGCTAAACTTGCTGAAAGATGTGACTCTGCCTAGGGGCTCTTTGCTGGTCACAATGAATGTGGTAGAAGTCCTTTGTACCAACATACCACATGAGAAGGGACTCCACACCCTACAGCTAGCATTGCAGAAAAGTGATTTGAACTCCTCACAATTGACAGTATTCATTTTGAATCTCACAGAACATTCTCTTTTCAGGGCAAGTATTAGTTACAGAGACAGGGGATGGCGATGGGTGTGGCATTGGCACCAAACTATGCTAACCTTTCTTTAAGTATGTTGAAGAGATCACCATAAAGAGCACGACACAAACTCGTTTCGTGACCAGATACTTACATATCAATGTTTCACTGATGTTTTATTCTTATATGTGGTGTGGTACAGAAGCAGAGTTACAAGATTTCAAGAAATACCTGGAAAGTAGTGATGAAAACCTAAAATTCACTATGAAGCATAGCCCTGACAAGATTGAATATTTGGATCTGGTTATTAAAGTCCAACAGAATGGGTGTCTGGGTACAGATTTATGTAGAAAGAGTACTGATTATTCCATGGACGTTCCCTATCTGCTATGTTTATACCTATGGTAAGACATAAACTTCCACCCATCTAATACCCATTGCTGTAAGCATGTTTTGATTATTAAATAGATTCTGGCTAATGTTATTGTATAGATAGTATACATTTAAGATACTGTACGTCTCCTTTCCATTGTTTGTTCTGTAGAACTGAACAAAACAGTTGTAATTCGCTAGAGCTGTTGATGACCCTTTTCTCTTATGTGTATGTTCACGGTTTATAATGATGTTGTATTTGGTTTTGTCTATTTTCCTGGATCAGTCCAGAGCTTCAATAAAAACAAGTATAAAAAAAGAAAGAGCACTGATCATAACTCATTATTGTTAAACAGTAGTCACCATCCTAGGTATGTGGTAAACAATATTTCCCTGAGGCAATTCTATGGAATCAAAAGGAATTGTCCTAAGAAACAAGATTATGATCAGCCAGCTATTGAGATGAGAGACATATTTCTAGAAATGGGTGTTCAGAGAATTTACTCACGGAGACCAAGGTAAAAACAGGCAATAAAACTAGAGAGGAATTACTCAGACCTAGCACCAGACATTGGATATATATGGACAATAGAATCAACTTCGTCACCACCTATGGCATCGGTTCTCATAAGATGGAAGAAATCATAAGACAACATTGGCATCTGCTACAGACAGATCCTGCACTTTACAAATACACAAGGGACCTCCCCTCCACCCATGTAATTTTTAAATGTGCAAACAATTTAGGAGACCAGGTAGTCAATAGTGTTCAACCATCAGAAAAGGGGGGGGGGGGCAGGAACTGGCTACCAGATCTGCCTTGGGGCACATTTAAATGTGGAAATTGTGTTCAGTGTGCTCTCATTATCATTTGCAAAAATGTTACAGTTCCAAACAATACTAAAACTTTTCAGATAGAAACAGAGAATGTGATGGCAGATAAGGGCTACTGGGCCCATCCAGTCTGCCCATTATTTTAACCTTCATTTTTTGCTGCAGACCCAGCTTGATCTATGGCTCCATCTTTTCCCCTCCCTTCCTTACCCCTATGATTCCCTTGTGCCCACCCCAGGCATTTTTGAACCCACCACTGTTTTCACCCCCAGTGCCTCCACTGGAAGACTGTTCCAGCCATCCACCACCCTTTCTGTGAAGAAGTACTTCCTCACATCCCGCTTGAATTTACCCCCTCCAGCTTTATAGCATGCCCCCTTTGTTCTAGAGCACCTTTTTCTTTGAAACATACTCCCACCATACCTTATTAACCCCTGTGAGGTATTTAAAGGTTTCTATCAGATCCCCCCTCCAGGGTGCACATATTTAGACTTCTTAAGCCTCTTCCCATAGGGCTTTTGATGCAGACCCTGTACCATTTTGGTAGCCCTCCTCTGGACTGCCTCCACTCTGTCTGTGTTCTTCCTGAGATGTGGACTCTAGAATTGGACACAGTACTCAAGGTGGGGTCTTACCAGTGATCTATATAGGAGCACCACTACCTCCCTCTTCCTGCTCATGATACCCCTTCCTATGCACCCCAGCATCCCACTAGCCCTTCCGACTCCCTTAGGACTCTTTCCCACTTGGTCCTTGTTAGTATCACTCTGCCCATTTTGTACTCTGCTTTTAGGTTTCTATGGCCCAAGTGCATTATTTTGCACTCTTTTTGCATTAAAACTTTAACATACCCTTGACCAGTCCTCCACTCTTTTCAGATCCCTACCCATCCTTTCCACATACACACACACACACACACACCCCATGTGTCCACTCGGTTACAGATCCTGGTATCATCTTCAAAGAGGCAGACCTTTCCTTCCAGTTCCTCTGTTATGTTGCTTATAAAGAGATCGAAGAGGACCAGTCCCAACCGTGATCCCTGAGGTACCCCGCAGTTCACCTTCCCTTCCTCAGTGTGAACTCTGTTTATTATTACCCTCTGTGTCCTATCTGCTAACCAGCTTCTTACCCAGGTTACCGCCTCATTCCTCACCCTCAAGATCCCCAACTTGCTTACCAGTCTCCTATGTGGAACGGTGTTGAAAGTCTTGCTGAAATCAAGGCATGCCACGTCCACTACCCCTCCCTGGTCTAACCCCTTGGTCACCCAGTCAAAGAAATCTATCAGATTTGTTTGGCATGAACCTCCCCCTGTGAAACTGTGCTGCCTTGGATCCCATAATCACTAGATACAAGATATTCCATAATCCTTTCCCTTAGTAGTGTTTCCATGAACTTACCCACCACCGATGTCAGGGTGACAGGCCTATAATTACCTGCCTCTTCCCTGCTATCACTTTTGTGAAGTGGGACTACCTCTGTCCTTCTCCAGTGCCCTGGGACAAGGCCAGTCTCCAGCGATCTGTTAAATGGGTCTGTCAGAGGCGCAGCCAGTACCTTCCTGAGCTCCCTCAGCACCCAAATTAGACACTTTATGTTGTGTACAACAGAAAGTGTCATATATTTATGTGTGAAAAACTGTTCAGAAATTTAAGGTTAGAGTGGGAGAACACATTAGTGAGCTCAATAGAGGGGTGGAAGAAAATGCTTTGGCATGCCATATCTTGGAAAAAGGCAAGAGTCGTGTTTACCTTTTTAGGGATTGAAAATGTTAAATTGAGCCCGGGGGTGGGGGAGATTTGGGGAATCTATTGTTAGGAAGAGAAGCAATGTAGCTCTTCAGCCTAAAGGCTTATAAGGGCCGCAGATTGAATAGTAGAGTGGGATGGGCACCTTTCCTACAAAAATAGAGCTATGGGCCTGCTATAGGAGAATGTGTATTGTTAGTCACCTTGAATGAAAAATATTGTATAGCTATTTTTTATCTGGATTATTGATTCTGAAAATGATTGATTAACTTTGAAAAATACAATGGATTAATTTCCACTTTATAGTTGGCCAAAAATGGGCAAGCTACATAGATGTTCTTTTCAGCCTAAACAGAGGAAGTGGTTCTTTCACTGTGCTAACTTTTAATGTCATAAATGTTTCATATTAGCACTGGTGTCATAACATTATGTTAAGTGAATTTCTTTGTTAGCCCAAATATTTTAACCTATAAGATTTAGTAAATTTGTTTTAAAGTTTGTATCTATGGGCTAATGAAATACCTGTTTGAGCTACTAGAATTTTTGGGAGTTTTTGGTAACAAATGTTGTTAATATCTGTTGGTGCTCACACCAGTGTCTTTTTTAAACTCATATTCACACCTTATGGCATAATTTAATATTGTTACTTATATGTTTGTAAAAATGTGTACTGTCACTTTAAATATTTTGTTTAAATGTGGTGACCATAGGGTGCCATTTACCCATGATTAAGCACCAGTTTGGGGCATAAAACATCAGGTGATTAGACCCCTCCTGACCTGCACTGTAAGTCTGGTATTTAATAAAGCTTTCAATAGATTAACATCAGTCAGAGCAAGGTTACCGTTGAGCCTGGTTTGTTGTTTTCACATGGGAATAATAGCTGACCAGAGTGTATTGGGCCCCATGTAAGGACCCCACCAGGATCTATCTTCATGGTCTAGTACCAGCTCCATCCACTGAAATGGCAAGTCTCTCATCAAGGTCAGTACTCCCTTTCATCTGCCTGAACTGTGTGATGTAGACTATACTATGCTAAAGCCAAATTTCTTACATTTGTCATGTTCCTTTAGAGACAGGTGCATTTCCTGTAAAATATGATTTCACAACACTCCCTCCTAAGCATCTGCAGAATTCTATATCTTTTAATGGGGTTGTGAATGCCCCTCATGCTGCATGACGACAGTGTTTTAGTCTCAGCCATCCTAATAGTTATAAGTTGTATCATCCAGACCGACGCCAGTAGCTTGCCCCTTTACCATAGAGGGAACTCAGCATAGGGCCCCATGTACAAAATGTTGTTGGCTCCTGTCCAAGAAAAGATCGTGTCTCCTGGGCTGAGGTTGAGATATCTTACTGCTAGCCAATCAGTTTTGTTGCCTGTTGCCAACTAGCGAGACAACTACCAATGAGGAAAAAGAAGAATATAAAGTAAATACTGGGCACCAACAGAGCAGCCTTTGAGAAACTGGGTGAAATAAATGGCTTTCAGAGGGTGGAATGTTGGATCCACAGACACTCTGGTGTGACACCATAGAAGTTTGGGGTGTCGGGGTTGGTCCAGGACTTACCCAGGCCCCCCGTGAATGTTGTATTGAATATGAAAAACTGGTTCAGCACTGCTACATTGCATGTCATGCACTAGTGTTTAGTGTCCACTTGCTTCTCTCCCAGTTTAACCATCACTGGGGGGAGAGATAAGGCATGCAACATCTGACTGACTATTAGATTCAAAACAAGGTACATCCCTTTAGGCATCTTCGCATGAATGGAAGTAAATGGATAATGCATTTTAAACTTTTTTTCAGTTTTTTTTCCCTCCAATATAACAAGTAACAGGCAGGTTCAGTTAGTCATGACATTAGCTGCAAGCGCGCTATCCTGAAAGAGAAATTAAATTAGACTGCATCAATGCCCTCCTGAAAGTTCAGAAGGCATTGATGTAGCACCCTTCTAAAAGTTCAGAGGCGATCCAGGCCACCGAGAGGGTCTCACCTCTGCCCAACCTATAAATAGCTATTATTCTGTGGTGATATAGGTCAGCCTGGCACTTATTTCTTTCTCTCTTCTGTTTGTTTGAGTTCCGTATATGTGCACACCGCACCCTTGTGTATGAAAATGTAATTAGCTATGCAGCATCAGGTTGTGCATTAGAGAAAGAGTAAGGTGCTTCTAGCAGACCTAGGTTTCCAGTTGTCTTGGTGGCACAGCTGGTAGCGTAAGCAGAATGGAATTTCAGGAAGCCTGCATTTAAATCCCAGCTAAGGTACTACTTTCTCTGTTCTGTATGTTTGGGTTCCATATATGTGCCCACCACATACTGTACCTGTTCATGAAAATGCAGGTATGAGGGGAGCAGACAGATGTGGAGACCGGCCATCCTCCCACTGTACACCAGGGCTAATATTTGCCCATTCCTGGCCAGGGTCGGCAGAGAGAAGCACCGCTGTACCACCCCTATGACATCATCTGCCAATGCCAGCTAACACTACCTTCTGAGCAGGATGACCTTGACCCAGCAGTGATACATCCCCGATGATGACAGCAACCATTCTAGATGACATCCTGTCTTCAGTTCAGTCATAATCACTTGATAATCAGATGGAAGAGGAAGCTCAGAAGCAAGAGGGATGAGCCAGACTTGGATCACCCAACTGTACAGACTGGTAACACTGTGATTTTATTTTTCTCTGTGGGGCGGGTGGGACATTGTTTGAGACTCTGCTGGGGTTGTGTAAGGGTTCATCAGAAGTGACTTTTCAGGGCCATATGGTTACCGCTCATGATGCTGGTGCCCTGAGTCCAGGAACAAGCCTAAGTTGTTGGAAGATGGCCAGGGGAAGAAGGTTTGAGCATCCTAGGAGATGCTTTTCTCTGGGGAAGGAGGGTCAATATCCTTGGTTCGATACAGCCACATGGGTGACCACAGGTGACAGTGCAGCTGAGGGTGCTGTGGATGGGTCAGATGCATGCCGGCGACCAACACAGCAGCAAGTTTCACATGCAGGTGTGTCTAATTCTCCCTTGTGTGTTTCATCTACAAGGATTGGGAGCAATGCAGAAAAGGGCCCTGCTGATGATGACAAAGGACCCTGGTGCTTCCAAGATTGACTCAGCCACTCTGGATCATCTCATCATGATAGCAAGCATCACATTCAGAGTATATCCCCTTCACAATCCCACCTGGGGGAGAATCCAAGGCAGCACTGAGGACGATGAGTTGTGAGCAGGTACAGTGACTGGGGGTACCATGAGCACCTGGAGGGAGATCAGGAGTAGAGATTGGAATGGGAGCATAAACATAGAATATATGTAAAACCAAACTGACTTTCCTGGTAATTTTACTGGAAAAACATGATTGGGGATAGAAACTGGAGTGGAAGCGTAAACATAGAATATTTTTTTAAAAACTGACTTTCCTGGTAAATTTACCAGAGAAACTTTTAGTGACTTAAGCAAATTGTAATACCATCCACATAGATGGACAATTAGGAATTACCTACCTGATCCTTGTGACCAAAAGGAAAGTTTGACCTGTTGAAACAGTTTAAAAAATACTGTTCTCTGTTGGTTTTTTACCTGTTTTACAGCAAAAAAGTATATTTAGAGTCTAACTCAGATTTTACCATATACCAGCACTTTAAACTGGGTATGTTTTAAAGGTACAATGTCCTTTAAAAAGTATCAGCAGTGTATTATTTGAGCAACAAGGCATGACAGGGGTGTGTGTTTTGGTGGTATAATGGCCTGCCTCAGGTAGGTTGAGGCACGAGGCAAAGCTGGATGCTTCCATCACTTGAGAAGGGCCATTAGCAGACCAGAACACACCCCATGGAGTGCCTTGTTGTGATTATGAAATGAGTCCATCTTCATTGAGGTTATCTCCTGCACTGGGCCACACCACTGTGCTACACCTTTGGCACTGTAAGCCATTATGGTCAGGAAGTCTTGGAAACCTGCCTAGCTGGAGGCCACTCATGCTGATGTACAACACTGGTGCCTATCAAAGGTGGGAGGCTCCCTCGCTCCTCAGTTCTTTCTTTTGCTGTCAACCACTTGTCGGATCTGCAGAGAAACAACACTGTTATTTAACTTTGTTGTTTTCAAACTTTTTTTATATCAGTGTTGTTCCTGTATGCCACCATCATAAGAACCTTTATTTAGGTTTTGTACTGTGGTTACAAGATCTGCAAGAATGACACTCATACCATGTGTGTTTCCTGTTTGGACCTGTCCCACAATGTGAGGGTGTGCAATATCTACCAAGGATTAAACCAGGCCACAAGGAGACACTGGAAAAAGGCTTTGGAAACTTTTATTGCCTGGAAGGCCATGGAAGCTCAGGCAAAGGCAGTGGGAACCAAACCAGCTTCTCCCTCTCGACTGCTTGCCACAGGTAAGGCATCATATTGGCAGTAGTTGATTGTGTTGTTGACAACAGAAAAATCCAAAGAAAAGGAAAACAATCATCATCGAAGCCCTCCTCCTCTTCCAGTCACCATAGGCATAGAGAAAAACATGCTTCACTGGTGAGGTTGAGGTCTCCACTAAAGGAGGTTAAGTTCTTGTTGGCTTCTACTGTGGCATTGTTGATTACAGCCTCCCCAACTGTCACTGAGTCACCAAGGTCGGGGCCTGGTTCACTTTACTATAGACAGTATGCAACTTTCATCATTGGGTTCTGTCTTGATAACAGTAGTCATACTAACATACTATTTGCCAGGTCTATCGAGTCTGCTCGAACCTAGATCCTTAGTTGGGTGCCGAGATCCTCCCATCCCTTGTTCTCTAGAAACCCCAATCATCCATCCCCACCCCCCCGGGACAGGCCATCATCTGATACATCCACTTTCTGTGTCTGTCCCACCCTCTCTTGAAGCCCTCCACTGTGGATCTCTGAACCAGCTCACCAGGCAGTGCATTCCAAGGGTCCACCACCCTCTCGGTGAAAAACCTCCTCCTCTTTTCCCCCCTCACCCTTCCACCTTCCAACTTCAAACCATGCCCTCTGGTGATACCTCCCTGCTTTAGTCTAAAGATCCCCTCCATGTTTACCCTATTTATTCCCTTGAGGTACTTGAAGACCTCAATCATGTCCCCCTGTCTCTCCTCTCCTCCAATGAAAACAGGCAGAGCTCCTCAAGTCTGTCCTCATAAGTCAAATCCCCTAGCCCTCGTATCATCTTTGTTGCTCTCCTCTGTACCCTCTCCAGGAGCTGTATGTCCATCTTCAAATGTGGTCTCCAGTACTGTACACAGTACTCAAGGTGTGGTCTAACCAGTCCATTGTACAGCAGCAGAATCACTTCCCTGCTCCTAGAGGTGATCCCCCTTACGATGCATCCCAACATCCTGTTTGCCTTGCTAGCTGCTCTCCTGCACTGCTTAGAGTTATTCATACATGTATCCACCATGACCCCTAGGTCTTTTTCCCTATTGAGGCCTCCAGCGCCTCCTCCCAGGGTGTACCTGTGTTTAGGGTTTCCCGACCAAGATGCAACACCTTGCACTTGGTGATATTGAATTTAATTTCCATGTGTGAGCCAGCTTTCCAGGGTGTCCAGGTCCCTTGCAGGGCCACCCTCCCCTCTTCTCCCTCAACTACTGCTCCCATCTTGGAGTCATCCATGAAGAGACTCATTTCACACCCTATACCCTCCCTGATGTCCGATATGTATGCATTAAACAGGATCGGACCCAGGACCGAACCCCTGTGGTACCCACTACCAACCTCTCTAGGGTTCAGAGCTCCCACAGACCACTACTTCTGAGTGCGTCCAGCTAGCCAGTTTTCAATCCATCTGACCATCAAAGGCCTACTCCTAACCCCATCAGTTTCTCCACCAGACCATTGTGGGGACAGAGTCAAACGCCTTGCTGAAGTCCAAGAATAATACATCCACAGGCTTACCCTGTCCAGTTCTGATGTTACCCATTCATAGAACTCCACAAGGTTGGTTTGACATGATCTACCTGGCACAAACCCATGTTGCCGACTATCCAGACCTCCCACCTCCTCCAAGTACACCCCCAATCGTTCCTTTAGAATACTCCATTAATTTTCCACACGAGGTCAAACTGATGGGTCTATAATTACCTGGTACTTCCTCGACCCCCTGTATGGATTGGTACCATGTGCCTCTCGCCAATCCCTAGGTACCCTCCCTGTCTCAAGTGACCTGCTGAAAAGCTCCGCCCAGAAAGTGCAGCCAGTATGTCCTTCAATTCCTAGTACTCTCGGATGAATGCCATTATTCAGGAGTTGTTTTTCTTTAGGGCCTTGAGGGCTAACCACACCCTTTGGTGGAGATAGCATCATCCATCCTCCCCTTACTGGTCTTTTATCCTTATCCAGATGTGAGACCCCTGGGGTACCTTTCCCTCCCTCTTGCTCCATTTCTGTTACTCCCCTGATCCCACTCCCTGCCGCTTCTATCCCCTTCATGCCTTGTTTTGTAGATATCCCATCCCCCTCCCTAGTGAACACAGAGGCAAAGTACTCGTTAAATACCTCTGCCTGGTCCCTCGCCTCTTCCACCCACCCTCCTTCTGATCTCAATCTTCTGAGATGGCCCTTAGTTTTTCTCCGCTCCCCAATGTACCGGAAGAACCCCTTTTCCCCTCCATGTATCCCCTGTGCCAGCCGCTGCTCTTTACTGGACTTTGCTCCCCTCACCATAGGGGTGACTTTTCTAGATGCAAGCTGGTACATTTCCTTATCCCTATCCCCTCTTGTTGTTTTATATTTTTTGTAGGCCGCCTTCTTTTCTCTGACTGCTACCTGTACCTCACTGGACCA
The DNA here is from genome assembly GCA_016271365.2 of Neoceratodus forsteri. Classification (NCBI taxonomy): domain Eukaryota; kingdom Metazoa; phylum Chordata; order Ceratodontiformes; family Ceratodontidae; genus Neoceratodus; species Neoceratodus forsteri. The sequence goes on from CM057453.1 coordinate 1,402,309,317, forward strand.
CCAGCATGGTTTACGTGACCTTGCTCCCTTACGTTTCAACTTAGCGCAGATCCTGACTGCTTCATGAAGTCCCCGTTTTATGACCTCCCATCTCCTTTCCACACTTGTCATTGAGGTAATCCTCTCAAGTGATCCTTGAGAATATTTCCCATGCCCATAAAGTCTGCCCCCTGAGTCCACTGCCAGTGTCCTAGATCTCACCCCACTCCCCATGCTTATTTGAAACCAGACAGTATTGTAGTCACTCCCAGTCAGGAGTCCTGTACAGCTATGTCCTCACCAGATCCCCATCTGCCAGAACCACATCCAGGACATGCCCCTCCCTTGTGGGCTCCATCACATGCTGTGTTAAGAACACATCCTTGAAGCCATCCAGCAGCCTCTGCTCCTTGGCCACCTTAGAGGACATGGTTCCCAGTTTGTACCTGGCATATTAAGGTCCCCATCAACACCCTCCTTCCCTTTGGACCACACTGGGCAATGATGTTGTCAGAAAACCATCCTCTAGAACATCACTCATCCGGGGCCTATATGCTACTCCCAGCTTGACCTTATCTCCTGCTGGGGATCGTAAGGTGACCCATAAGGCCTCCACGCTTCCTCTGCCTCTTCTACCATAGCAATTTTATATCATCTCTAATGAACATAGCCACTCCACCCCTCTGACCTCCTTTCTATCCTTCCTAAGCATAGTGTGCCCCTGTACATTTAGGTCCCAGTCGTGGTTTTTGTTGGCTACGTCTCCGTGACCGCCGCACATCCACCCCCTCGAACAGCATGGCCTGGAACTCCGGCAACTTGTTTCCCAAGCTCCTGGCATTTACTAACACAACCCCACCCCTTATCCTGATCCTCTTTGTCAGACCCCACCCAGATTCCTTATACTTCCATCCTCCCCTGCTCCTCCTGAAACCTCCACCTCCAGTCTATTCCCCCCCCTTGGGCTTGGCTACTCCCCTCATCTGGAGGAGTGCTTCTGGTCAGCCCCTCCCTCATCCCTTCCCCCCTCACAAGTTTAAACCCCACCTTTCTTGTATGTAGTCAGCCATCCCTGTTTAGGACTTCCTTCCCTAATGGGGCAAGATGAAACCTGTCCTTGGCATATAGTCCTTATCCTCCCAAACTCCATTCCAGTTCCTAACACCCCAACCCATTCTCTTCATCCCACTTCCTGAGCCAGTCATTAACCTCTGTGAGCTTCTTTTTTCTCCACTGGAGGCCTTTGCACTAGCAATATCTCAAAATGTTGCATCCATTATCCCGACAGACTCTGGCAAGTTCTTGGAACATTGCTTGGATTTCCAAAATGCTATTTCCTCTAGATCATTGGTTCCCAAATGCCAGAAATCGGTTTCCCTCCACAATCCTAACCATTTCATACACCATGAACTTTGCTCTGTGCACTGTCAGCCCAGAGATACTCACTACCTTCACCTGGCTATGGCATCCACCCCTGTCCCTCCACTGGATACCCCTAATCATCGAGTCTCCCAGTAACAGAACCTTACACCGCCATCATCCTTATGGTTACCTCCACTATGCCCTCTCAGCCCCCCTTCCCCCTTTATTCATGATCTCAATTTCATGGGAGTCTTCCTGCCTTATGGAAGACCCTCATGTCACCTCCCTTTCTGCCTCCCTTGCTATTTTGCCCACTAACTCAAACCCCTCTGAATAGGTGTCCCTTTAACCTCTCTTATCTGAACCATTTATCCTGGCCCTGATGGTTTCCCTTCCCCCACCACCATCCTCCCCCTTGTAATAGTACCCCTGCTTCAGAGGTTCTCTGTGGGTCCTCTTTAGCTAGGGCCCCATCCTTGGTACTGACCTCCCAGCTGAAGGGGGGCTCCTCTCCCACCTCGTCTCCCAGTTTCTCTCCAATCATGCTCTCCTCCCTCATGTCTGGAATATGTTGCATCTCCCCCATTTGCTTAACATATATGTTTCCCCTTCTCCCTCTGGGACTATGTCTATCCTTTCCATAGCTGGTCTGTGATGCCCTATGGGTATCCGACTCCCTCCCCCCGGCCTCTGTATAAGTTTCCTCATTTCCACCAACCCCTTCCTCCCCCTCTAGGTTGCTTAGTAGCTCAAATTTATTGTGACACTCTATATCAGCCTCCATCAAGTAACCCGAGTTTCCCCTGACTGCATCTCTAAACTGACCCTCTTCTTCCTCTCTTGCACTTGTTCACCTTAGGAGCTCCTTCCCACAGTCTGCTGTTTTAGGCTTCCGCAGCCCTCCTGACTCTTCCCCTCCAGTCTCTTTGTATTCAGAATGTTCACCCTGTACGCTTTCCCCTTAGCATCAACTTCCCTATCTAAGGGTCCTCTGTCCCTAATATCCCCCTCCATCTTGCTGTAACATAGCGTCCTGTAACTTTCAGGCGTTGCCCCAGCCTCCCTCAGCCCCACCCTCTGCTGCCCATATCCGCACCCCTTATCCGGACACCCCCAGCTCCCACAGCTTACTCCTTAACCAATATACCTCACTCCTGATACAAGATAGCTGTCTACAGAGTGGGCAGCCTCCCTCTCTCCAGGCCCAATTTAGAATTATTGCCATCCCACAGCCTGTGCAGCCTACAACCCTTCCAAAGATGCCTGCCATGGTGGAATATGGCCACCCTGATTTTCCCCCTCTGTTTATAATAGCACACCCCCTTTTCTCAGTCCCTTTCCCTGGAGTACAGTTTCTCTCTATACTGACTGTAGTTATTTACAAACCCAATTTCAACCCCACCAATAAGCGTTACCAAGTCTCACAAACACGCACAGTCAAGTGTGTGTTCGGTCCCACTAACAGTGTATGTAAGCAGACATCAGGTACCATAATGAGTCACAGGCTCACTAGCTCCTGTTGCTTCAATTTCAGTCCCAAACAGAAATACTCAGCCCTTCAATCCCAACCCCCAGTGGCTTTTCAGTATTTAAGAACAACACATTTAAATTTCCCTCGAAGTATCCCTGCCAAACAACTATCCACAAGCCACCAAAGTTACAATGTAACAGTTCTAATTCAAGGTAATAATTTTTAACACATAAAACTAATTTCACTTACAAACTATTCAAATATTTCAGTTAAAATAGAATATAACTCCAGCCCTCTTTCCTACCTGGCTGCTGCTTAAGCTCCCACAGAACAATGAAAGCCAAGTTAATTCCTGTTTAGAGACAAGGTAACTGCAGCTAATGTCCCATCCCCCAAACACCAGGCAAACAACACATTTAAATTTCCCTCTAAGTATCCCTGCCAAACAACTATCCACAAGCCACCAAAGTTACAATGTAACAGTTCTAATTCAAGGTAATAATTTTTAACACATAAAACTAATTTCACTTACAAACTATTCAAATATTTCAGATTAAAACAGTCCTTTTCTTTTTTTAAACTTTATTTTTATTCGAAGATATTTTCTAGAAGAAGAACTTAGGCAGCATTATAAATAAACAGGCTATATGAGCACTTGCTACAAACTCTGAGAATTAGGTCTCTCCTAATTCAATAAACAACAGTTAGGTAATATGGCACATAGATCTACTTAATGTTAGGTGACTTTTATGTTAAGTTCTAAATGTGTAAAGTGCCCATAATACTGGGAACTCAGATTGCCACTCAGGTTCGTTGAATGCTTCACGGTGAGATACTAAATGCTGGCAAAAGCCATCTTTAGAAAGAGTGTCCATCCTCGAAAGTCTCTGAGACTGATGCATTGAGTCTCTGAGTGTGATCTGCTGATTTTTTTTAACTTACTGATAAGCAACTGTGAAATAAAGGAATGTTCATTAGCGAGTGATAACCTAAAGAGGAGAGGGAGAAAATGTGAACTAGGGCTAAATAAGAAAAGAAGAGAGTAAAATGAATGGGAGGGAGAGAAATAACCAGGCCAAAAAAAGGATCGAGAACTAAAGAGATGAGGAGAGAGGGGAGAAAAAAGGGAGGGAAAGGGTGAGCTTTATGGGGGAGAAGGGTTATCCTGTTTCCTGGAATGAAATTAAGCATCACCAATACCTGATGCATCACCCACCGTTGCCAGCAAATTTCAAAAGAGGAGATCTGGTCTGAGAAGGTACAGGTCATACATTCTATAGTGTATATCTCATGTCTCCAAGTCTCCAGGGTGGGGACTTTATCTGTGCCCCACAACCGTGTTATTGCCTTTTTTGCAGCTATGATGAATAGGAGGACCAGTTTCAGCATAGCCTGGCCAAAGCCATGACTCTCTGGAGGGATCACCATGAGAATCAAGGATGGAGTTATTTTCCCTGGACAGTTAATAATGGTCTCCAGTTCTTGTATGGCAGCTTTCCAAAAGGTGTCCAATTTGGGGCATTACCCAAAAACATGAACATATGTCCCTGGGAAACACCTGCAGTGCTTCCAACAGGAGTCCAGCTGTGATCCTCCATATTTAGCCACTACAGCTGGGGCACAAAAATAATGCGAGCGACATATCCATGAGAACTCATGAAAGTATGTGGCTGTCGTGAGTCGAAGGTTTGGCGAGGCATATTTAATCTAAATAGCGAGTGTGTGGGTGGTATCCAGTTCAGTGTTCCATTTAAGCAAAATGAAACTCATGTTTTTCAAGCTAGTTTCTTGCAATGCTGCATATAAATGGCCAATAATATGATTCCAGGTATCCTCACAGAGATAGGAGAAAGTTATTTAAAATAAAAGTATTGGGTTTTCTGATAATTTACCTTAGGTTTTTGGTTGTTCAAGTAGGTAGGACTGAAGCTGTAAATACTTATAATGGTCATTGGAAGGAAGGTGCCAGCTGACTTGAAGATTGGAGAAAGGGAGAACACCTTGAGTATCAAACAACTGGAACATAAATTTTAGGCCACATCCATTCCACCTCCGAGGTGCAGTATCTGTATGATTGGGTGGGTAGTGTGACTCATAGGTTATGGACCAAAGGGAAAACTGATATGGAGTTGGGAGGAACTGGTGGAATATCTTAAGCCATTTTATTTATTTATTTATTGATATCTTGGAGAACACCTGTGAGCGGATGCTCATTTGTATGTTCCACGTCAGTTACAAGAAAAAAATTGAACATTGAAAATTGAAAATTGAAAAATTGAATAGCATTACATTACAAGGCATTACATTACAAGCAAGTACAAAGTTGCACTGGTACAAAGCAATACATTACAAGCTAGGTAGACAATAAATTGGTGTGAATTGCAAGGTTGGGATAGCATTTAGCTTAAGGTATAACATTTAGACACTGCTACGGCACTGGTGAGAAGGCGCCTGCATCAGAGAGTTAGGCATACTTGTGGGGGGAGAAACAGAGTGGAGAACAGGCATAACTGCAGCATAGTAAGTGTATGCCTGTGTAAGGGGTTAAGAACAGACTTAAGGAAGATTGGAGACAATGGCGCTAGGACAGCATCAGATGGGGCGGCGTGAGGGTGGGGACAGAGAGAGGAAGGGGTGTCCAGTGGGCAGGGGAAGGGGTAGATGGGGGTGGAACAATGAAGTGCTGTGAAGGTAGGTGCCCTTAGGATTAGGTGGAACACTAAGTGCTGCTGCTTTACAGTGATCCAAATCTAGGAAAGTTGTTTTGGTCATCATAAATGGCCAACGCAGTCACAGTTGTCTTCTGTGGCAAGGTGCTGCCTGAGCTTACACTTGAAAGCAACAATGGTTCTGGTATCGAAGATGGCTGAAGGAAGGGCGTTGGTCCAGTGTGGTGTGCAGTAGTAGAATGCATGTTGACCCTGTGCAGTGTGGCATCTAGGTTCACTGAAAATGTGGCTGTGGGTGCTTCTGGTCAGCCTGGCACTTACATGGCACGTGAACAGATTCTGGACTCCTGGTGGCATCAGAGTTAGTGTGATTTTTTTTGGGGCCAGTAGACAGATATGGTACTTAACTCTTCTCTTCAGCTGGAACCACCCTGCCTGTGAATAGAGCTCACAGGTATGTGTGTGTGGGTAAGCCTTGCAGCACCTGTGAGGAGTTGGCAGGCCTTATTAAGGGCCAAGGAGATGTGATGGAGCACGGAGTCTGGTGCAGAACCATAAACGGCCAGGCATTAGTCAACGAGGGTAACAGTCGAGCTGGTGATGGCCATATTAAGTGCTTCATATGGAAGGCTGTGCTTGCGGTGGTGGAGTATCCCGATTCTGGAACTGATGGCCTTGGCTGTGTTGTCCATATGCTGTACATAGGACAGGGTGGAGTCAAGTGTGATACCCAGGCATGGGTGTAACCAGGCATACTCCAAGTACTCCATGGTGTGCAATTTTATTTCAGGGGGGTAGCAAATAGGCTCTGAACTGCTTCCTTTTTCCATGAAAACTAACAAAGAAAATGCTGAACCTTTCTGTAATTTTATTCATAGGAGTTGAAACTAGAAGGACTGGTCACTAATACTGTCTTTGCATCCCAAGGACAATACAACTTTATGGGCTCTGTGCTGGTATGTGGGTGTCTTAGGGAGCAATGCATGGAATTTGTATTTACCCATGCATGGCAACAACCATTGTCATGAGATACAAAAGTTGTATTTATTGTGCGAAATGAGGCAACAAACACGGTCCTGGTGTACATTTGTATATTGTCTGGCTACACCCATGTACCCAGGTACTTAAAAGTGCTGCACGAGGTCCAGCACATCACCACTGTTGTTCAGGATGGATAGTGGGAAGGTCTTGTGTTAGCTCTGGGTGCTGGAGTAGATCATAGTCTTAGTTTTCTTGTAGTTAAGGATTAGTCAGTGCTCCTTAAACCATGTTTTGGCAGCAGTAAATCCTAGTTGGAGGTCGTTTTGAAGTAGTTCAGGGTTAGGATTGCAGATGAAATGATGGCATCATCAGCATACAATAGCATGCAACTGGTGCAAGAGCCTGGAAGTTTATTTAAGAAGATGCTGAAGAGGAGGGGCCCCAGTATTGATCCCTTGGGGGACCCCCGAGTGGGCAGGTTTGCTGTCTGAGATGATGTCTCCAATCCTGACCTACTGTGAGCGATTGCTGAGATAGTTGTTAAACCATAGAACAGTATCAGAAGAGAGACCAGTGTCAGCTAGCTGTTCAAGGAGGAGTGAGTGGTGAACCGCATCAAAAGCTTTTGATAGGTCGACGAAGGTAGCTCCCACTAGCTGTCCTTGATCCAGGGCTTGGTGAATATAACCAGTGAATTCAAACAGGGCTGTGATAGTGCTGTGCCTCACTTGGAACCCATGTTGTTCTGGGCATAAGAGTTGGTGCATGTTCAGGTATTTCACAAGTTGATCCACCACTATCCATTCAAGTGCTTTGGAGAGTGGTGGGAGTATGGAGATCGGTCTGTAGTTGTTCTGTAGTGCCCGGTCTCCACTTTTGTGAACTGGTGTTACAGAAGCTGCCTTCCAGAGCTGGGGAAACTGAGAAAGACGGAGGGATAAGTTGATGATTGTGGTCAGGGGTCTTAGTACTTCCTCAAGTGTCATAGCAACAAACTTTTTTTTATTTTCTTCTTTATCCTGCAGTTCTGCTGTCACTTTATCAGCCCTGGTCATGGCCCCTGGGACTTCCACTGCCATCTACTGCTGCCATCCCCAGTTATCCCCGGCTTACTCCCCGGAAAGCGGGGCCACGGCATCGGTCCCCTTCATCCGTGCCGCGGAACTAGTATCTGGTCAGGGATGCGGTGATGGCAGCTAATTGAAGCCCCAGGGAGGGCTTCACATAGACAGTGGACCCGTCCGCCATCTTTTTCCTGGTCTTCTCAGAGGCGGGGACGTGCAATGATGCCAGCGTCCACCCCGCCTTCCTGATACTGAATGCCGGTAGCGTGGTGACTCCCAGCTTCCGTCAGGGGCCTCATCGTGCGGACATTGCCCCCTCCCCGGAAGGAGAGCGCTCATAGGGTGCTCAATCCTTCTCCCCCAATGACCCTCCAACGACCCAGGTCCGTTCCATAACCGGGTCCCCAAGCGCCATAAGTAAATCCAACCCCTATGCTGGCAGGCTGGTCCCGTCATAGCAACAAACTTAAGGTCCAGGGTGTCTCCACTGCGCCTCGATTTGTCCAGCACTTCTCAAGGTACTTTCTAGCCTTGGTAGTGCTGACTTCTTTAAAGTAAAAAAGTGGACAGTTCTCCATAGGGGACTGATCACTGGGTGCTTCTGGACTGGAGGGTTGAAGTAGTCCGCTGGGAGCACTCCACTAAGGTCCATGAAGGCAGTGTTTAGAGCATTTGCTATTTGGAGTAGATCCACTGAGGGTACATCGTTGACCAGGAGCATGGAGGGGACCGTTTTGGGATCCTTGCCAGTAGTATCGCTGAGGTTGGCCCAGAAGGATTTGCTGCAGTTCCAGGAGTTGGAGAGAGCTACCTTATAGTAGGAGCATTTTGCTAGGTGGATAGCCTTTGTGCACTCATTTCTAGCTTTTTTATGTACTTGGATATTGGCAGCTGTACCATGTGCGCATGCCTTTATCTAGAGTTGGTCCCGAGCATTGAGTTGTAGCAGGAGTTCTGGCATTATCCAGGGGTTGCAGGGCGCTTTAGATTTTCTTGTTTTCAGGGGGGCATGTTTAGCGCAAGTGGTGTTAAATTTTGTGATGAAGCGGCCGAGTGTGATGTCTGCAGTATTTGTTTCATGTAGGTCAGACCAGTCTAGGCCCTGAAAGTCTGCTTTGAGTTGTCGTAGGTGCCCTTTGAGGAGTACACAATTACCAACAAGACTGAGACTGCATTATGCTGGTAAGACTTTCATTTTTTCAGACCCGATAAAAGCGGGCAAGAGACTGGAAATTATCAAACAGGACTTTGTCCACCGTCCTAGGTCCTCCAATGAGGACGAAAATGGAGATTGAAGTGACACTCAGGCTCTTTGTCTTATAAATTTAACAGTCTCTAACTCGCTCCTGTGATTTATAGCTGGACCTTTTATTTGTTTAAAAATACATTTTTTTCTTCTGTAGGAGAGATGATTCTCCCGGGGTTACAAAGGCCCAGCAAATTTAAAATACAACAGCATTTTACTGGGATGCCCAACAGGTTTTAAGTTAAAAATTTAAAAACATATTAAAGTTGCATAACTTGTTGCTTAAAATTAAACGAAAGAGGCCTATGGGGCAAAGTGGAGAAGGGGAGCTATCCCATTCTTAAAATGTTTAAAGACTGCACGTTTAAGAAAATAGTAATCTGTGACTAAATATCAGGACTATATAATACATTTTGATAAGTAAACTTGTTTTTATAAAATAGGAGGGTGCTTTGTAACAGTGCAGTCAATAATTTTATGAGGTATCAACTTATTGAATTTATATGGACTCATAAAACACTAGTTGTGTTAAGGGGCGCTTTGCACCTAGGTGATTATTGAGGTATTATTATCTCTAGTCCATAAGCATGCTGCAACTGGTCTTTTCTTGGACACTATTTGTATATTTACATAAAAGTAAAGAATATTGAGATCCCTCATTAAGTGGTAACAACAGTGATAGTGCAAAAATCCTGTATTAGCATTACTGTAATTAATCTATTTGAGATCACTCTCTCTTGAATGTAAAGTTCTCTTGTGATGTACATGATGGAAAAAGATAAAAATAAAGTATAAAAAAAAAAAGAAAACAAATTACTGGAACTTCCTCTCATGCCTCCTTTGGTTGTTCTGGCAAGGTCTAACACTCTGTAAATACTTAAACTAACTTACTTTCCCTGGCTAAAAACGTGTTTATAACTAGACAGTGATAGCCTCGTCTACCCTGTCACTTTAAACTTTCCCTATTTTTTCTTTTTCCTTTTCCTTCAGAGGAGTTGACTGTGGAAGAGCCCTCCCACAGCACTCCTGTCAGCTTCTTGAAGAGGAGAAAAAAAACCTTGAGCTACTCCTCCTCAGCCTTTTATCCCACCCTACTCGGCACCCGATTGGTGCTTTTAGCTGCCAAGGCATCTGGCAGCCAATCAGGAGAGAGCTCGAGCTCCCCTAGAGGCTGGAGCGTCTCAAGCTGCTCCTCCCAACTGCTGCCTTTGCCCCACTTTGAAGCCCTTCATTACCACCTTTCTGAGGTAACACTGCCCAGATATGATGTGGATAGACAGGGCTGGCGATTCCCCAGCTACCATACTTCACACTTTTTTTAATTTAAACTGATGTTTTCCCTTTGGAAGCTGCTGAAATGCAGCCTCCCCACTCACTTTTCATCAAGAGCTGGCTGATCCTGCCTCCTCTGCTGACGTCAAGACGTCCTAGTAACGTCCGTATCAGCCAGCATGCTCCCAGAAACATGCCCTGCCTGATGCTACCTGGAGGACTACTTGCTTCTGCCCCCAGGCAGCAACCTATCTTTTATATATATTTATTTGTTTATTTAGCCCCTCTGGGCTTTGCTGCTGGCTGCTGTTGCGGTGAAATGTGGGCTCTTCCCTAACCCAAATCCTGTCTGTTCCTCTCTCTCTGTTCTCTGTTTCTTTCTCCCCTCAGTTTACATTTCAGCCCCTCAGGGCTCCCACACAACCATGTGGCTCTTCAATTTCTTTTCTCCCCTGAGGGAGCACTCTGCCCTTCCTTTGCCTGCGCCCTGCAGGCATTACTTTAATTTAAACATCAGCCCCTCCGGCTCTTTAAGCAGCCGCGGTGTGGCTTTCTGTATGTGGTCCCTGCCGCTCTTGCTGCTGCCCTCTCGCTCCTCCAACACTCCCCCAGACTTTGCATTTATGACGCGGTGCAGCATAACTTCTGACGGCCCCGCTGCCCTGCACTCTCCAGCAACCCCCACCTCGGCTCTCTCCAATGCCGTGGAGTGGCCTCACTAAATAGCAGCTTCCTTGCTGCTCTCTCGCTCCTTCTTCTGCCTCCTCTTGCCCTCTCAAGCCCTGTAGGGCATAATTAATTACAAATACTGCTGCCGGAGTGGCGATTGGGAAGGTGGAGGGGAGGCGCTTCACTTCTGGCTCCTCCACCTCCCGCTGGCTTCTGTTCTGCCTGCCCCATCTCCCACCCTTGCGGAGTAGGCCGCAGCCTGCGCTCCGTGTGGGATGAGAGTTTGAGTACCCACAGGCACTCTTACTAGCGAGGTCGTGCTAGCTGTCCTTTGGCTGCATGGCAGCCCATACTTGCTCCTGCTGCTGCCTGCCACCCAACCATTGCCCACAGCGACACCAGGGCTTAAAGAAGCCCCGCTAAACCCCAAGGAAGGGTTTAAAAGTTATTTAAAACAAATACTGGCCTCCTACACAGAGTGGTAGCCAACTAGACCACCAGGGCATATCTTTAATATTGGCCTCCACTGGGCATTTCCTAGCCCACAGGACCACCAATACCTCCTTTATTTATCTACAAGGACTACTAGCCTCCCCACTAGCCCACTTGGCTAACAACTAAACTATTGGCTACTCAGCCACTAGGGCAGAAAGGCATTTGCTGAGTCCCCCTTCCCCAAACCTCACTTTCTTCCCTCTTTTTTTTCCTTCTTACTGTTTCCTTTACCTTTCTAACCTTTTTTCTTTTATCCACAGGTCTGACAGGACGAGGGCCCCTACCTATTAGATATGTATCACTTTTTATTTCTATCCTGTCCCTTCTGCCCTGCTGGACCCCCTTAAGAGCTGTGGATCCTTTGTGACCCCTTTCTATCTTTTTTTAGATACAGGTACACTGGCGTCACCCCTTCGGACTCCAACCCTGGCATGCTGCGGCAGGTAAGTCCCTCTATTTTATATGTTATTTTGGTGGGTTGATTGTAACAGGTGGCCACGCCCATTACACAGGTTACACACCCCAGCATCCTTCCAGCCATCCCTACCGCTTTGCTACCTTTAGGGCGTCTGTTATTATTACCCCCAAGTCTCTTCCCAGTTTTGTTGTTGTTAGTATCCCCCCCAACACACACACACACACACACACACACACAGTGTATTTCTTTCCAGGATTCCTGTGCCCCAAGTGCATGGCTTTGCACTTCTTTGCATTGAATTCAAGCTGCTACTCGACCACGCCTCCAACTTGCTTAGGTCTCTTCTTGATCTTTTCACCCCATCTGGAGTGTAGTATCCACCTTATTGCAGATCAGGGTGTTGTCTGCAAAGAGGCTTACCTTCCAGTCTCTCCGCAGTGATTTAAGGCTCTGAGCTGCAAATCTGGAGACCTGGGTTTGAATCCCACAGCCCCCACTTGCACACTGTGTGACCCTGAGCAAGTCACTCGACTTCTCTGTGCTCCCAGGTTGCACCTGTAAACAAGCTTTCAGCTCAGTGTGTCTCACCTGGTTAAACAATTGGGGAAAAAAATGTCACAAATAAAAATAATGAAAGGCACAGGCAGGCCCTAACACCTGAGCCCTGCGGCTTCTCAGGGATGTCCCTGATCTTGCCTCAAATATGTCCTCTGTTCTTGTTACACATGTTGTTTCTGTCACTAAAAAGTACGGATTTAAAGCATGAAAATGATGGAAAACATTGGTGTTACAGTCTTATCTGAAAATTACTTTTTATATTAGGCCACATATTGTCATAGGCTTTCTGAGCTGATACTAGCATTTATTAATATGTGTGGCTGATTTTGGTTATTTGTCCCTGATTTTTTTTGTCATGTCATGCTTCTGATTTGTAAGGCAGGAGGTTGAGAGGTACCAGCCCAAACTCAGGGACACCAGGACTTTTGCGCCAACAAATCCACCCAACCAAGTTCGCCTCGAGTCGGCCAATGGAGCGGAGTGACGCTCACACACGATTTCTGGCACGCTCTGTGTCTCCGATGATTAGCGAAGAGCGGGATGCACGTGGCCCTGTACAAATCACGTGCGACGCCGAAATAGAGACACGCTTTTAGGCGAGGAGGCATGTCCCTGGAGGCGCGGAGGCGGAGACGAGGAGGTAGGGTTTTAATGAAGTATGCAACTGTTATCATAAAGCGTTGCATCATGCAGTAGTTTATTGTTAATTGACTTGACGCATTGGGGAAACACCAACTGAACAGAGTCTCAAACAGAAATGTATCTGCCCATTCCAAGTTAGTTATTTAGTTTTTTGTTGAACCATATAATGCACAAATAAATCCGCAATCTGTGTTGGCTTGTGTGCATGGAGTAAAAGGGGGTCGTGGGTTTGCATGGGAATAGAGGTTTGTATAGGTGGTAGGTGTAGTAGGGGTGAGATGAGTGACCTGTTCAGAATTTTCCTGGACGGTGTAAGTATTTATTGTCCGTAATGGCAGACTGCCTGCCCAAAATTATTACTCGCTGGTACAAGTATAACTTAGGGCCTTGGGTTAGAAGACATCTCTTACACCCAATGCCCTAAGTTAAACTTATGTGAGCAAGTAGTATTAATTCTGGGGGTGAGGTTGTAGTGTCTGCCATTAGGAACAAAAGGTTTAAATTGGCCAGGAAAATTCTGAACAGGTCACCCCACGCATACACCAGTGTCTCACCAGCCTTGTTGCCATCGTAAAATATTTGTACTCCATGGTGTACTGATATTTCAGGAGGGCAACAACAAGGCTCTGTGCTGCTGCCATTGTTCCATGCAATCCAGCATGATGGGACCAGTGGATCCCTTCTGTACTTTTCATGGGGGTCAAAACCAGAGGGCTGCCCACTTACATACTGCCTTTGAATTTCAGGGACCACGACATTAGTGGCTTTGGGAGAATGGGTGTCTGAGGGAGCAGTATATGGCAAGTAAATAAGACACGACGGGGTGTGTGTTAAGACATTTTATAAAATGGCCAGAATGGATTCTCTATCATGATTGACTAAAAGTACCTCCAACCTGGGCATCTATTTTTCAATAGATGCTCAGCAAAAAATAAGTACCAGCCAAACTTCCACTTCACAAGGTACCCTGCTGCCCAGCCTAGTTTCTCATTGGCTGAAGGCTGCTGATAAAGTTTAAAATCCCTGACATGTTTTTCTCTCACTTAGCGAGAGACTACTGGTCTCCCTTCCTCAACCCCCAAATACGCTTTTCCTCAGCGGCTACCAGTAAATAAAATAAAGATGAGCACACAGTCCGGTCACGTTGCAGTCAGAAGTGAAAACAGCCATCTTGTTTTAAAACGGCACCACTCTCCTGACCGCGCTCTTGCAATGCGTACTTGCAAACACAAGCAAGCTGTCACTCACATCAGCTTCATGCTGTGCGTGCCATTTAAAAAAAAAAAGGAAACCAGTAAGTCTTTTTTTTTTTTTTTTTAGTTATTAGTATCTCTTCTCTTCTGCTGGCTATCTCTCAGGAGGGTGTCCCCAGCCTCCCTGGCATCTACCAACCCGATACTGCCCGACCCCAGGGCTTTCCCCTTGCGGGGTCGGCAGAGGTCCCCAACTCCCCACGAAGTCCGGATATAGTTGGTCAGTGCCGTTGGCTAGCTGGAGTCTGCAAGGCGCCTCCACCATCCTGCATGGCAGTGTCTTTTTCCTCCTGTTTTCTCCCAGAGCCGGGACCGTGCAATGTCGCCATAGTGGGGGCACGCGCTTGCATCGCCGCTTCCTCCAGGCGCCTGGCCCGACTCCTCAGCTTGTGGTACAGCACCCCGCCTTCCAGCCTCCACTGGGGCGAGCAAGCGCTGACTACCAAGACCCCCTCCCCAGAGAAGGAGAGCAGTCAGCGGACGCCAATCCTTCTCCTTCCTGCCAACCTCGACAGGCCCATGCGTCGTTCCTAGAACATGGGTCGCCGACGTAGCGCAAGGTAAGGCACCAGCGCCTCAGCGCCACCGGTCCGGTGGAAAACCAGTAAGTTAAACCACAATTCAAATGCCCCCACACTCTCTTCATTTCAGAAATAAATAAATCTTGTACCTCGCAAGTCTCCCTCACATCAAATACAGGGTCCACTTCCACTATGGTCAAAGGTTGTGAGCTCAACACACAGCTTCCGAGTTCCGACTTGCGACTGCAACAAAATAAAACAATGTTGAAGAAATGAAAATAACTATAAACTGCCCAAACACTTGTAACCCCCACCGGCCCCTTATTTAACCAGCAGGCACACCTCCCATAGTCTAGGGGAAACGAGAGGTGGGGATTATATTGATTTGCCACCGTAGACAAGGTGGAATATGCAGGAGGAGTAGACATTATTAAACACAAACCAAGTGCGGCTACTATCTGGCACACACCTGGTGGGACCAATACATGGCCACAACCCAGGTTCCGTGGAGAAAATGTTTGCTCAGGGCTATGCTAGGTTTGCACTTCTGGAGAGGGGTAACCAAGTAACTCTACACACGGGAAACAATAACATAAATGTCCATACCAGGTTGGTATTCTAGAGTGTGGCTTTATTCCCTTTACACGGTAGGAACAACACAAAGCGAAGATGGATCCCCAAGGGTTACACAATCGGTAAATGCAGACATTTGAGGTACAAATCTCCAAGAATTCCCATTTAGCATAGGATGAGTGTAGAACTTGTGGATTAGCCACCTATAGAAGACACACTTTCTCCTGGAAATGGCACATACGGCCAGTACTTGGCACTTCCCATACTACATAGGATAAACTGTGGCACACAGAACGTGACAGAGCACTAGAGGCTTGACACTGGAGGACCCACATCAGGGTTTTAAATAATTGATTAGCACTTTTTTCTTGGGACAATACTAGCTGTACAGAAAGCATTTATATAGGATTTCTAGAAGTGTTATGTTTGTTAAACACAGTGAGGCAAGTGCTGTGCCTTTTCACAATGTTTTAGAACTTTTATGAGCAAAACGTTAATCAATTTTTAGAGTTAAATAAAACCCTGCACATACAAGGGTAAACTGGAGAAAAACCACACACTGGGGTAAAACTGGAGAAAACCCACTCACTGGGGTAAAACTGGAGAAAACCCACTCACTGGGGTAAAAGTTTCTTCAGGCATTAGCCACATGCACCGACAGAAAAAAACAGGTGCGCTTCAGAACCTGGAGTGGTAAACTGGTCACTCCAGATGGGGTGTCTTCTGCCTTCTGTTTCCAAGTTCATACTTGGCCATCCCTCAGGTAAATACACCTCATATTATCCAAAATGTACTGATGATGCTTTCTAGAAATGTATTTCACATTTAACATCCTCACAGGACACCACAAGGGTGTCAGGAACAAAGGTCCCGCTCACGTGGCAGTCACAGACAGGACTCCACTGTGGAACAGCCATCTTTTAACTGTTTTAGGTGACAGGGTCTCTTTGTCAGAGAATTCACCTAAGAAAATGCAGGTACTCCTGGGCAGTCTCAAACAAAAGTACTCACAAAAGTTGTCACACAAGGCAGCTTCACAGTGTCCTGGTAGGATCAGGGGATTGCCCCTAACATCCTAGCAGCCTGCTCCATCCCTCCTGGGATGAAACACGGGGAAATTCCTGGAGACGGTTTCCACCACTTAGACAAAGCTGGAAAATTGCTGTACTTCACTAGGGCGAGAAGGAAAAACGGGAACACTGCAGTTCTCTAACAGCTGCTGCCGGAACTGCAACTGCACTCTGCAGTCTCCAGCCAACAACTAACTACAGAATTCTAAATTCCCCACTCACAGCAGCTGGCTGTGTGGCTTATGCTGCTGTGAGAGTTCTAAAGTGACATCACCTCTCCAGCTACCAGCTGAGATCAGAAGCAGAGGGGGACAGAGTGAAATCCATTTACTGGCAAATCACTAACTGCCTACCACTAATTCTAATGGGATTCTTGTAACACCTGAGAACAAGGGTTACACACTGTTGCTTCCAATTTTTTAATCCATACTCCTTTTCTTCTTCAATATGTGAGTGTGTGTATTGGGGGGGGGGAGGTCGGTCCACCATAATGGCTCCGTAGGCAGGAGGGAGGAGCAACAGGACCTGGAACAGCCTATGCACTACTTTCTCAGTGAACAGTGTTTTGTGATATTTTTATCCATTTTTGACTCTCATTTCCTCTTTTATTTTACCACTTCACAAAAATTGACTTAGATGGCTATTTTCTAAGTGCAATAATACCCTTCAGGGTGGGCATTATTGGGAAATACTGGACCTTCCAATGGCTAGTAGACCCTCCAACTGGCGTCGGGCGTGGCACACCCTGGGCGTTCAGTATTTCCCAATATGCTCTCTCGGGTATTATTGCTTACTTAACACATGGTGAGGAGGCGTAGTGAGGCAGGAGGCCGCAGGCCGAGTGTGTCCAGCCTCCTAGCCGTGTGTTAAAGTGTCTAACACACCCTGGAGTGGCTTATTGCACTTATGAAATGGCTACCTTAATTTTAGATGATTGTCAAAACAGGTTAATAGTAAAAAAGTTATGCTTTTGTGTTCATTTTAAATAAAATAGTTCCTCTGCATTTAGTTGTCTGTGTTTTTCTCCTCTCTGAAGGATTTTTGTCCTTGTAAGGCTTTTGTAAATGTGCATTTTTTTTTCAGGTTGTTGCATGGCAGTAACCCCCCCTGCCCCCAAGACGTTTCAGTCCGATTTCATTTTTATGTTTGCTTGCGCATGTGCAAGAAACATAGTGCCATCATCGGAGATTTGGGTGTGTCACCTCCTCCTCAATTCAGTCAGTGTGTTGGCAGCGTGGCCCTGTAAGCCAATGCATGCTGGAGCTGTCTATGACAAGCTCCAAATGCAGTGGCATACAGTTCAAAGGGAGCTACGCTTGGTGAGCAGCGATAAGATATCACCTGCTCATGCGCAGCTCCACACACACACACCGCGCGCGCGCCCCCCGCCCCACTGCGCGCACACACTGTATAGCCGGCGGGGTGCCCAATCCCCGTCGGTTGTGCTGCCTCCCCCCACTCCCCAAAGCCTTCCAAAATGCCACGCTGGGTGCCCACCCCAGCGTGGCAATCATAGATATAGCAGCAGGGTGCCCAATCCCCATCGCTCCACTGTCCTCCACCCCCAGTACTAAGTGCCACACTGGGAGCCCACCCTAAGCGTGGCAATTGATGTTTAGGCGACGGGGTGCCCAATCCCGTCGGCTGAATGCCCCAACCGTCCTTGTGCCATGCTGGGAGCCCACCCCAGCGTGGCAAATCGTCCACGTCGTCTTTTTTTTTAACCTGTAAAAGAAAAGCGGTCCACGAGTCTCCCTGGCCCCCTCCCACAACCCGCACCCACCCACGTGCACCCTGCCTCCCACACCCCCTCACCCCATACTTACCTCCGGACCTCGGCGCACGATCTTGGTGGACGGGAACACGTCTGCACTCTTCAAAGCCGACGCGAACTGAGGAAATGCCGGTAAGCTGTATAATGGGCTAGATAGGGGTTTTCAATTTTATTGCATATCTCAGGCATTTTTGGAATTTTGCACCAAATTTTCAACATGGGGTTTTGGGACCCTTCTCATGAATGATGTCACTGTCATGGCGTTATTCGGGCCTGAAGTGACTTGGCATAACTGTTTTACAAGTGTGCGTTGCGCGAGTTCCTCATGGGCTCGTAAGTTCTGAAATTTAAATATTTTCACTCCAGATTTTCAACATTGCCATTTTACCACACCTTCTTATTAGTAGTACAGCTGTCATTTTCACATCTCACCCAAAATGTGTTTCTGTCCATGAGAGCACAATGGCGAGTCGGTGTCTAAATCAATGTACAGGACAAATTAAGAAAATCACAGTGACACTGTTCATGAGCAGAGGTCTTAAAATGGCTATGTTGAAATTTGGTGAAAAAATTCCAAAATGACTGTTTCTGACGCGTGCGCTTGCAGTTCCATGCATTCGTAAGTCGCGAATTTTCAATATTTTCACCCAGATTTTCAACATTGCCATTTTACCACACCTTCTTATGAGTAGTACAGCTGCCATTTTCACATCTCACCCAAAAGCGTATTTCCGCCCATGTGCGCACAATGGCGCAGTCGGTATCTGAGATCAATGTATGGGACAAATTAAGAAAATCACAGTGACACTGTTCATGAGCAGAGGTCTTAAAATGGCTATGTTGAAAATTTGGTGAAAAATTCCAAAAATGACTGTTTTACGAGAAGGCATGTATGAGTTCCTACGCACGTCAGAAGGTCGCGAATTTTCAATATTTTCACCCAGATTTTCAACATTGCCATTTTACCACACCTTCTTCACAGGTAGTACAGCTGCCATTTTTCACATCTCACCCAAAACGTGTTTCCGCCCATGTAGCGCACAATGGCGCAGTCGGTGTGCGAAATCAATGTACGGGATAAATTAAGAAAATCACAGTGACACTGTTCATGAGCAGAGGTCTTAAAATGGCTATGTTGAAAATTTGGTGAAAAAATTCCTAAAAATGACTGTTTTACGAGCGTGCGTTGCACAGTTCCTATGCATGCTCGTAAGTTTGCAAATTTAATATTTTCACTCCAGATTTTCAACATTGCCATTTTAATACACTTCCTTATGAGACGGTACAGCTGCAGTTTTCATATATGCGCCCCAAAATGTGTTTCGCACATGTAGCGCATAATGGTGCTGTTGGTGTGCGAAGCAATGTTTAGGACAGATTAAGAAAATCACAGTTACACTGTTCATGAGCAGAGGTCTTAAAATGGCTATGTTGAAAATTTGGTGACAAAAGTCCATAAAATGACTGTGTTACGAGTGAGCATTGCAGTTTCCACGCACCCTCGTTAGTTCATGACTTTGTAATATTTTCAGTCCAGATTTTCACCAGTGGCATTTTTCCACACTTCCTTATGAACAGTACAGCTGTCATTTTTCACAACATGGCTGAAGTGTGTTTTCACACTTGCAGAGCAGAGATGCGTGGTCGCTGTGGGAAATCATTGTTCGGCACAGATAAAGAAAATCACAGTGACACTGTTCATGATCAGAGGCACCAAAATGCCTGAGTTGACAATCTGCTGTA
Source organism: Neoceratodus forsteri (assembly GCA_016271365.2). Taxonomy (NCBI): domain Eukaryota; kingdom Metazoa; phylum Chordata; order Ceratodontiformes; family Ceratodontidae; genus Neoceratodus; species Neoceratodus forsteri. The sequence continues at coordinate 1,402,329,077 of CM057453.1, forward strand.
AAAAATTCCCAACCTAATTATATTATGGGTGTGCGTTGCACAGTTTCTATGTACACTCGTGACTTCACCATTTTTTTAATATTTTTACTACATTGCCATTTTTTACACCTCCCCATGAACAGTACAGCTGTCATTTTTTACATCCTGTTCGGAATGTTTTTGCACCTGTGGTGCTAAATGCTGAGTCACTGTGCATAAGCAGCTTTCGGCTAACAAACTGATATTCCCCCTGTTCATGAGGTGGGGTCACAAAAAAACATGTTGAAAATTTGGAGTGAAAATACCAACGAATGCCTGAGGTATTAGGGTTTCCAACCATAACGCCCAACCCTGTAGAGAATGACAGGCATCAGTGGTGTGACTTGGGATTCTTGCCTGTGATGCTCATACCATTCCACACCCTGCAGTCAGTGAGAGGCATCGAGGTATGCCTTGGGCTCTTCGGCCCCAAACTTCACCCCATTCTCGTATATCGCACCCATCTCACCATATTTCCTAATGAAATGGGGTGCGCATAAGGGCCAAAGACCCTAAGGAACACCGTGAGGGTGGGGTGTGGTGAAATGGCGTGGCCGTTATGCCTGATGACCCAAACGCACACCCCAATGCCTGTCACTCTCTGCAGGATGGTGGTGGGGTAGGCTTCAGTTCAATACTTCACTGCCATTCCTATCACGCAGCTCTGTAACTTCTACACTACCACTACCACTGCCAATGCCAGCAAGCAAACATTTGGCATTGACAAATGCTTGTTTATTATGAGTAAATATAAAATGAGCAGACTGGAACAGGTAAGGGAGGAGAGCAGTGAGTGGCCGCTAGACTGGCCGTTGAGGCATAAAGCGAGTGAGCAGAAGAGTGAGCACAACTGGCATAGCGAAGTGAGCGGGTTTTGATATGAAAGAGGATGATGTTTATTTTTGTATGCATTTAAAACAGAACTATACAAAAATAAAAGCATTCCACACTACTGTAAGGGGATGAATGTATCGAGCGTACATTAGGTCGGCCGCTTACAAGATCGAGCACAGTTGGCAGCAAGTAGTGGCACAATCAAGATGGCTGATTTTTTTCTCAGTGTTCTCTGTGGGCACTTCTTTAAGATCAGTGCCTAGCAGGAATAGCCTGATCTTGTTTGTAAGTGTTAGAAACTTTAACACACTGCTGATACCCAATGAGATGGCTTGAAATTCACAAGCGTTTCATAACTGCATTTATCAGTGCATGACAGGGGACAACAGATCCTGCCATGGTGCACTAATCATGGTTATGGTGCCATATGGGGTAACAGTCATGGTATTGGTGTACATATTGTTATTGTCTGGTTACATCCTTGCTTAAGGTTGTGCACGGGCTGTTTTTTGATATTTGTGTCACTGGTATTAGTATCTGTATTTGCTTGCATAGTGTTTCCAAAATATCTTATTTTACATTTCAGGCTTGTTTCTGTTGTTAATGATGACACAAGACCAAGGACTTGAAAGATGTCAATAATATGCATTTGTGTAATGAACAGTAGTAGTAACAGATGTTTCACATCGGCCTAAACCAAGGTCTAATACTACTTTATATGGTCTAGCACAAACACAAATATTTAAGTGATATTTGTGTTTGTAAAAAGCGCAATATTTGTTCACAGCCCTAGTAGAAATGTATGGGGATTTGCATGTGTGCATAATTTCCAGAAAATTTTATGGGGCTGCACTGCAGTATTTCTGGATATGTCCAGGATTCTGTGAAATACAGGGTAGCAGTTCCTTGTGCGTGCGTGTGTATGTGTGTATGTAAGCTATAACCCACAACCGGCCATGGGTATACTAGGCATTAATGCATGCCTCAGGTGTGTTGTGAGGCACGAGGGCACAGCCCGAGCCTCAGGTGCGTTGAGAGGCATGAGGGCACAGCCCGAGTGACCTCCAACTACCTGAGGCATGCATTAATGCCTAGTATACCCACGGACGGTCGTGAGATATTGCACTTATAAAATGGCAGTTTTTCTGAGTGAAAAAAACGATAAACGCTGTATTAAATCTTTTAAAAACATCTTTCTTTTTACTGTGTCCATCTGGTGTAAAAAGTAGTTATGTCAGGTAACTCTATACGTAATGTGTTTTTTCGGTCACACACGGAAGTGGAAGACAACATTCATTAGTAACTAACTGTAAACTGCACAGACTCACCTATTCCAGGCAGTTAACTTTACCGTCTTGTCTTACTATTTTAGAAGTCTTTTCCCCCCCTTCTGCAAAAAAAAGGTCACACACACACCAATGTCACGGAGGCGATCACTGTCTATGGCACTGAGCAGCAAGGGGCAGATGAGCATCTCCCTGACCTGTCTGGTGGGCAGCTGAGCTTCACGGGAAGGATGATGGGCTAGACTGAAGCAGAGAAGGTGCTCTGGGGAGGGAAAGGGAAGTGTGTCTCGCTGTCATAACCTTGCACATTTAGAACGTGCTGTTTTGTTGGTCATGTTTTGCTGGAATCCTCGTGGTCTCTCTCTTTTTATCTGCTTGCGTCATATGACTTGGGGGGAGGGGGCTGGTGGTGCCTGACTGTTTCAGGTTTAATTTGACACCATTACAGTCACAACCTTGTCATGAGCGCTAACTAAAAAGGTAGGTGGGGTTGGAAGCATGCAAAACACATTTGTTTAGAAAAGGCAGGAACGCATAAAATCGAGATCCAAGCAAAAGCCACACTAGTACCATGCTGTATGGACTAGTCTAGTGTCCCTCCTATCCGCTCTGTCCAATAAAAGACTGCCACGCTACCAGCTTGGGACACCACGAAACGCACGGGTGCTGGAACTCTCCGTTCAGTGGAGAAAAGTTGCAGTTCTGTCTGTCTGTGGCAAAAATCATTTGTGGATCAGACCCTTAGTTACTCTGTACAGTTTTGCCCGTTTTTGATACAGGAAATGGGCAATTTTTCACAAATGCTAAATAATGTAAGCCCATGTTCAGCTCACTGTTGGTAATTAATATTTTGAATATGGCACCCAATCTGTTTTCTTCCCCCTCCGGAATGTTAGCATAAGCGGTGTAACTCGCATTGATTTTAGTACAGTGCAAAAAGAGGAATGGCATGGCCACTATGTGTATCTATGGCATTAATCAATGGGCATGTAGACCCATTGAACCAATCGGGTATCCCGTTTTAGGCAACTAATTTTATAAGGATCTGTAGTTGTGGTGTATGGGTGGGGGCACAGCTATGCTAGGGGTGGCAAGGGATAAAGCAGTAACGTATGAGAGGGTGTGGACTGTGCTCTTATAACCCACTGTGGGCGTGTTCACTTTGAGGCCTCCGCACCCCTGTAAGTGGGTTATAAGAGCACAACCTTTGAGTATGCTACTGTGCTTATGCAATGAGACATTGGCTAGTGAAGAGAAAAAGTTACGGCAGGTATGTTTAAGTATGAATGAAGTCTTTATGTATTATAGTAGGACGTAGTCGGCATCAAGAGGAAGTAGGTTATCTAAAAACAAAACACAATTAATGTTACTTGCCACTGTGATGTACTGCTTTAGCAATAATCCATGACTTGAGTGTGGGTTATGATGGGATTTACCTATGCTTGGTGTGGTGCGTCACGATTTGAGACCACTGACCAAGTGACTTGACCACACCAGAAGTGGATAAATCCCACCATAACCCATGCCCTGGCATGGATCATTGTGATTATATAATGTACAGTATTCATTTAAAAAGTAAACAAAATAATTTTATAAGGTTATAAATGAGTTTTTGAGTTTTTTTAAATATTGTTTCTCCATGTAAACAAACAAAAAAAAATAGTCCCCTAATGCAATCGAGTCAGGAGAGTGATACTTTGTCATTGAGTACTGCTGCTAAATTAGCCTCCCTCACCCCCTTCCAGAATTAGTATGTCCTTTGTCTTTTTGTATTTGTTGTTTGACAAAACCTGAGATGGACAGAGCAACGTTCATCCAGCAAAGAGTGAGCGGCACGGTGAAAGGAGCTACTAGCAGACATTGTAGCGATGAAGAGTGGAGCAATGGGAGCTGCAGTCATGTGGTTTAGGAGTTTACATCTGACTACGGAACAGTTTTCAGACTTTATAGCATCGTGGTTTCAGGAGTATTTTTGGCTGTTTTTATTTTCTGTATTCTTGGCCAATATTGTTGGCAACTCTGTTCAGAAAAAGACAGTGTTTGGGTCAGTTGTAGATGTAAATAGGTGTCAATCAGGGTTTTAACCTGAGTTTTAGGCCTGACAGGTCAGCGTTTTTAAGTGGTTGGTTTTAGCGAGGGGAAAAAATGTCATTATTGTTTTACAAAAAATTGGGTAATGGGTGTATTTATATTATTCGTTGTGCTGCTGCCGTCCCGATTGGCACTTTTTATGTGGGTTGTAGAATTTACCCACGCTCGAAAGTATCAGTCAGCCAATAAGAATCACAGATTCTTAGACCCCTTTGTATGATTAAGCAATAATACACAACAGGTTGTGGTATATCATGGGATAGAGTCACGCCTTGCATGCATTAAGTGGTGTGAGGCCGCAGATTGAGTGCCTCTTGCACAAGAGAAGTAATGATATCCTATGATATACCTCACTCTGGAGTGTATTATTGCTATTAAGAACCGAATTCATGCCAGCCCGGTGGTCCTGAGGGTTGAGGCGCTAGATGCCACATCTCGTGCCTCGCTGGTGACCTGGGTTTGGGAACGGACCTGGGCCGTCGGGGGTCGGCAGGGGAGGGAGAGGATTGAGCATCAGGAGGACCACCTCCCTCCTGAGGTGGGTTGTAGGAGTTCCTGCTCTGTAGCAGCCTCTGTTGGAGACTGGAGGAGGCACAAGAGCAGGGACATCAAGGGGCAGGATCACGCAGACTCCAGCAGCAGAGGAGTGGTGGAGCCGCAAGAGAGTCATTGAATGCTATGTTCTGAGGGGAAACACTGCAAAGAAAATCCTGGAGGACCTAGGGAGGCGATGGTGACCCCTGAGTGCCAGCGCCCACATCCCGACGGACCACTGTCCCAACGGCTCTCCCGAGCCCCTCGACCTACCACGGGACCGTCCCTCTAATTCCAGATAGGTCGCCAGGTAGGTGAGGCGGACCCTCCCCTGGGGGGGGGGAACTGGAGGGGCTGGATGGGTCTGTAGGCCTGGGAAGGGGGTGCTTAGACATTGTACTCCCGGGGGACAGGGTTTCAGACTGGGAGTAGAGGCCGAGGCTGTGTGGGCACACCCGAGAGATGCCGTGGTCCTCCAGTGCTAGAAACAGAGTTAAAAAACAAAAAAAGAACTGAATTCTTAGATTCATATTTGTATTAATAAACAGAAAATACCAAAAAAAAAAAAAAACTTTTTAAAATGTTTTAGTATTGAATATTTAATGTGTAGAAACAGAATTTGATGGCAGATAAGGACCGCTTGGTCCATCTAGTCTTCCCATTTCTTACTACCTACACTATTGCTGTAGACTGTACTCGATCTACAGTAGTTTTCCCCCTCCTTTCCTTTTCACTGTGATTCCCTTGTGCTTATCCCATGCATCCTTGAACTCCACTACTGTTTTTGCTCCCACCACCTCCCTGGAAGGCTGTTCCAGGAATCAATACTTTGTGTCAAGAAGTACTTCCTAGCCATCCCAGTGGTGCTGAGGTTGAGGCTGGGCGCCACACCTGGCATACAGTAACTCGGGTTCAGGAATGAACTCGGGTCGCTGGGGTCAGCAGGGAGGGAGGGGATTGAGCATCCGGAGGACTGCTTTCCTGTCCGGCTTGGGTATGGGGCTCACACCGCCACTAGCGGCCCCGATGGAGATCGGGGCCCTGCACAGCCGTGCCACTAGTAGGGTGCGGAGCAGCTGAAGGCGCCTGCACGTAGTACTTGGACGTCATTGCACGTCTGCACTCCAAACGAGCAACAACAAGAAAAATCCCGGTGGAACCAGGAGGTGAAAGAGACCCGGGGCTGATTCCCACATCCTGCTGCTGGACCAGCCCTTCGCTGGATCTTCCAGTCCCCACCCTGCCCAGTACTTGTCTCTCAATTTCTAGAAAGGCCGCCAGGTAGGTGAGGCGGGCCTCCTGGGGTTGATCTGGGGTGGCTGGATGAGTCTGTGGGTCTGGGAGGGAGACCAGTAGGAGCGGTCGCTTCAAGTTGGGAGTAGAGGCAGAGGTCACCACCACAGCATAAAGATAACTGAAAAAAAAAAAGTACTTCCTCACACTTGTCCAGAATCTACCCCACTACAGCTTCATAGCATGTCCCCTTGTTCTTGAACACCTTTTATTTTGAGAAATACTTCCTCCTGTACCTTTTTTATCACTGTGAGGTATTTTATTTTTGTTTTCTCCCGATCCTGACCCCTACCTTGGATGCGGCGTGCGCATGTGGCATACACACACTGCGTCTCAAGGTGCCCTCCCTTTGTGTCACCCCCGCCGCCTATGCTAACCACCGGACTTCCACCCGATGGCAGTGGGACTACCGGGGGGACCACCCGCAGTAGAGGAGAGCTGCCTTCCAGCTGCTAAATCCTGCTCTGAACCTCCCTGACCCCACCCCATGCTGGCACCCTGAGGACCCGAGTCCGTTCCCAAACCCGGGTCGTCGGGGTAGTGTGAGGTAAGGCATCCAGCGCCTCAGCCTTCCACCCCACCGGGCCGGCTACTGTGAGGTATTTGAAGGTCTCTATCATATCCTTCCTCTCCCTTCTCTGTTCCAGGGTGTACATATTGAGGTTCTTTATTCTCTTTTCTCCTCGTAGGGCTTTTGATGCAGACCCTGCACTTTTTAGCCGCCCTTTTCTGGACTGCCTCCACTCTGTCTGTGTCCTGGAGATTTGGGGCTTGATTTTCCGTATGTCATGCAGGACTTGCATCAAGCCCTGCGTCACATCTATTTCTGGGTCCCTGTGCTCCAAACTCCTTTGACACAACTGCACCCGATTTTAGTACATCAGGTGCAGTTGCAACAGTTTCCTCAGTTTACGGTGGCTTGCACCAAAGATGTGGCATAAGCCCGTGCAAAGGGTCTCCCAAGTGGTATAAGTTGGAGCAGGGAAAAGCTGGTCTAACTTGCGGTATTTGGCGCTCGGGATTGAATATCCCGATCACAGACCAGGTTAGGTACCTTGGAATTTTCCTCCCTAAAAACATGAGTAACTTATACAGGGTTAACTGTGGGAGAGTTGGCCCGGTGGCGCTGAGGGTTCAGGTGCTGGACAACACACGGGCGACTCGGATTCGGCAGCGAGCTCGGGCCATCAGGGGTTGGCGGGGAAGGAGAGGATTAAGCGGTTGGATGACCTGCTCTCCTCTCCTGGGGATGGGTACTGGGATTCCTGCCTGGTGGCAGCTCCAGGCAGTGGCTGAGGCGCTTCACCCAGAGGAGGGGACAGTCAGTGGAGTCTGGTGTCAGCAGGCACTTGCGGGAGGGGGTGGGAGCCTCCCATCCACACGCTGGCGCAATTGCACATCCGCAGAACAGGGGGAGGAACAAAAAAAGCAGAAAATGGCCCTATCCCTAGTAGGCGTAGGTGGGTCCAGGGATGCCACAACCAACGCTGGGTCCTTCGTGCCTGCTTCTGGTACCCCGCTAAGCCTGGCTGCAACATCAGATTCTAGATAGAGCGCCAGTAGTAGTCGGTGGTCCCACCCCGGTGGGCTCAAAGCTAGATGGTCATGTGGTCTGGTTGATGGTGGGGAAGGGCACACTGGAGCGGCAATGGAGGACATCAGGCGGGCGGAAGAAAGCCAAACTGAGCGTCCACAGTGGAGAGAGTCTGGATGACGATGAGTAGGATGATAAATAGAATTGGAAAAAAAAAAAGGTTAACTACGGTAAATTGAAAACAGAGGTTTGCACAGACATAAAAAGATGGGCTCTTCCTCCCTTAAAAGAGAATTTACAGGGAACTCTAATTACAGGATTGGAACACAGTTCGCGGCTCCAGTACCCCGAGCCCCCTGCCGTCACATTATACATTTAATAGTTTCAGTATCTTATCACTTGCAAATTCCTGGAATTGTATGGGTGCAGCTGGCATTTTCTAATAGGGGTACTGGCTGCTGGGAGATCACGCTGCAAATATCACGATATGCTGACGCTGCTTTCCCTTCCTCTATTGAGCCCATATGTACTGAAATGGTAGTCTACTATGCCTCAGCACTATTTTTACAAAATTGTTTAAATGCCATGTGTGTGCCAGGCATACAAATGGCATTTAGGTTAATTTTGTAAAACTAGCATTGGGCATGGTTGATATCAAGGCATAAAAGAAGTGGGTTCGCATCGCAATTTGCAACACAAGATCGGTAAAAAGCGAGTCAAATCTGACAATGATTAGCAGTCATTGCTAATCATTGCCAATTGGTCCTGGGTCCTGTGAAAGTACCTTATTGGACACTGTCACTTAAATTATTTTTTTTGTCCTGGTATCCATTTTTTGCCCTCCTCCTCCTCCGCGCCCCGCCCCATGAACCTTGAGCTGTTCCCTGATTGGTCCACTGATGCTCTTGCTCCCCCACCCAGTCTCTTTGCAGGAGAAACATGACTGAGTCCTTTTGCAGCGCACCCAGAAGAAGAAACAGGTGTTGGGAGGTTGAGCAGGAGTCCAAAGGTGAGTTTTCTTTATTTTATTTCACTTTTTTCTTTTTTTATCGTTGTGCCGTCGTCCGGTTAACTAATTGTGTCTTTTTGTTTTGTAGGTGGTTGGAGACGAGCTGGAGCCGGGATTAGTGGTGGTCGCACCGAGGAGGAGCCGGAGGGAGAAGGCCTGGCCGAGACCACGAGAGGTCACGGGGGTGACCTGGATGGAGCAGAGAGCAGGCGGCTGCATCGCGGGGCGATGCACAGTCGGACAGGCAGAGCAGGAGTGCAGCAGAATCAAGGAGCTCAGCAGCAAAATAAAGGAAAACCTTTTCATTTGGTCGGGGAGCTGGAGGAGGGAAGAGGGGCACACGGACTTCAGGGCACAGATGAGGGGAAGCGGCATAATGGCAATTAATGGGCAAGGCCTAGAGGCGGACTGTGGGTGGTGGGAGAACAAGGGCATGAAAGGGTCGCCCTGCCTTGAACTTTAAGTCTGTGCCCTGGTTGCAGTGAATTTGGGATCAAACAATGAACAATTGCTGTCAGAACAGAATAAAGACTATAAGCAGGATTTACAAACGTTTTATTTCAAAGTTTCCTCCGCAACTCGGACCAGAATCTCCCAGCTGCGGTGAGTTACGATTCACAGCAGTTGCGGAGGGATTCTGACTGCTTTCAGCAGCCGTAGCCAATCCCACAGCTGCGGCCGTCGGCTCTGACAACACCACCGCGGGCGGCCATAGATTGTGGAGCGGTCGTAATCCGGCTCCACGCTTATTTCCGCGCTTTGGGTAATCTGCGGATCCGCAAGTCTCTACCCGACTCTGCCCGCAGTTACCCGCTAGCTGTGGGTATTTCTCTGAGTTTTGTGAATCCTGCCCTATGTGTCCTGCTTTGCAGAGATTATGGGGAACCAGAACTTAATGTGCCCTGCTACTGTGTTGTGTGCCCTGCATCTTTGCAGTGAACATTTGGGAACAGATAAGACTTAAGTAAGCAGCCCTGCCTGCTGAGATCTCGGTAACCAAAAGTAATGTGCCCTGCTAGTAAAGTTGTGTTCCCTGCGCTTGACTTTGCAGTGAATTTGGGAACAGAAAAAGAGACTAAGTAAAATATGCCTGCTTTGCAGAAATTGGGGGAGCCAGATTTATTTAATGTGACTGCTTAATGTGCCCTTTATCTGCAGTGAACATTATTTGGGAACAGAATAAGACTAAGTTAATGTGCCCTGCTTTTGCAGAGATCTGTGTGCTCTGCTAGTTGTGTGCCCACATGCAGTGAACAATAAGTATTGTGCCCTGCTTTGCAGAGATTAGGGGGAACCAGAACTTATTTAATGTGCCCTGCTTATGTGCCCTGTTTCGTCTGCAGTGAACATTTGGGAACAGAATAAGATTAAGTTAATGTGCCCTGCTTTTGCAGAGATGATCTGCACTCTGCCCAATATTTATTGTGCCCTGTTATGTTGCATGCCCTGCATCTGCAGTGAACATCTAAGAGACTCAGGAGTTAGGTTCCCAGTTTTATGCCGGGGCAGGGGTTCATTGTTTAATGTGTCACGACTCATGATGGATCACACTCACTAATTCACGGTCACAGATATTCGCGGTCTGCTTTGGCAGACATCCTATCTCGCTCTTGAATGTATGTGTGCTGTTGCACAATTGCTGTATTTCTCTGAAATGGCTAAATAAAACAGTATCAGTCTCAGAAATTTGTGTAGATGTGTATTTTATTAATGTAGCGCAAGATAAGTAAATTTTATGGGGTTTGAGCAAAAATATAAATTTTTGGTAATTGCTAATCAACTTGACCAGTTGCTAATAATTTTTTACTTTGATTAGCGAAGGCCGCTAATTAAATCTCAACACTAATTTATGCCTTGGATATGGAGATTATTCAATCTCCGTACATATGGGCATAGTACAAGAAGGGGCAAAGCCGCATCAGCGCATCGCAGTATCTGTAGCGTGATCTCCTGGAGGCCAGCATCCCCTATTAGAAAATGCCAGCTGCACCCATACAATTCCAGGAATTTACAAGTGATCAGGTACTGAAATTATTAAATGTATAATGTGACTGCAGCGGGGATCGGGGTACTGGAGCCCCAAACTGTATTCTGATCCTGTAATTAGGGTTCCCCGTAGTTCTCCTTTAACATTTAGTAATAGAATAGAAGCCATCAAAATGAATGTGCCTCCTTGTTTTTTTTTTCCTTTTTCAGAACCTACCCCTGTCTTTTCCTAATAAGAATTGGCAGGAACTTACAGGGGTTTTGAGGAGGTTTGTTTGGGAAAATCATACCCCTGGAAAAACTTGGGCATTATTGATGCAGTACAAGAAAACTGGGGATGGGACTGCCTAATTTGAAGGAATATTGTACAGTTGCCCAGTTTGTCAATATAATAGACATTTTAAATTGTATGAAGGAGTCTGTCTGGAAGGACATGGAGAAGGGCACAGATAAGATTTGTCATCTGGAAAGCTTTGCATGGGAGATAAAGTCATCTCCTGACTTCAGAGATTTTAATGAATAGGTGGACCAAACATAACTTTCAGCAGTGGCTACAAGTCAAACTCTGGTCAGAGTTGATATGATTGTGCAGAGCTTTTAAGAGCAGCAAGAGTGTTGAAAAGAATATGTGATGCTCTCGTTGCACCAGAGTCAGCCGTAAGTAATACTGCAGCGATTACAGTACTGCACATGCGTGATACTCGCACATGTGCAATTTGCCTCAGAGTTAGCGGTGCGCAACATGGTGGTGCTGACATAACTACGTATGCACAATAGTCATGCATGCGCAGTTTAAGTCAGTGCCATCATGTTGCCTACGGTGACCATCACTTCTGCAGTTGCGGAAAGGAAAAGTAGTACACGGAAAAAGGGTATGTTTAAGAGGCCCATGGAGGGAAGGACTGCATAAACAGAATCACTGGAAACTATGCTGGATTGCTATAACAGCACATCAGACAGTGGTCCAGTTACATGCTTCCACAGTTCTCTTATACGAATCAGATGATGGCATAACATCCATGGCGCTTGGTCCCGTAGCATAAAAATCAGACTCAGGAGGAGTCTATTAAACTGGAGATCTGGGGCAGGATTTATAAAGCCAGAAATTCTGCAGCTGCGGGAAAAAGGCCTGCAGCAGTGCGGAAATGCAGTTGCATGATATTCATAAAGAAATTTTGAGCAAGTGCGGAATTTCATAAAATCCCCGCAGCTGCAGAAATAGCTTAGGCGGCACAGCAACAGTGAACTTAATTAGCTGGAACAGCAGACTTTAACGGGACTGCCATAGAATGAAGCTGAAAGCACCCCTAAAGAGACCAGCAACCAGTCCCTCAACTGGGACCACTGCAGCACCACAGGTACCAGCAATACCATGGCACCACAGTGGCGGTCCTCCCCCCCTCCCTGGGGTGTTCCTGTTGCCTGCAGGGGTAGCACTCACTGCAGGCTGGCCAGGCTGTACTGCCCGTGGGGCTCCGTCATGAGCTGCACTGTGTCTGGTGGTTGTTGCCTGTTGCCATATCATGGCAATGTGTGCTTTTGTTGCTGTTACAGCAGCCACTGTTATACTATCTGGAATGCTATTACCTGTGCCTCACCTCCACCTTAATTGATTCTAATTGCTGGGGCACTACTGCAGTTTGCTGAGGGAGAGTTACACCTCATTCTACTGTGTGTAACATTTTTTCCGCAAATGCGGAAAAAAACTGGTTGTGAATAGCCTTTCGGGGATGTGCCTTACTTATCTCACAATTTTTTTCTCAGGGACTCAGCAGCTGCACTTTTTTCACAGTCCTTAGTGTTGTTTTCAGAGCTGCGGAGGGTTTTGTGAATAGCACTCAGTGCAAATTCCCTTTGTTTCCATAGCTACGGCAGTTTTGGGACTTAGGAAGGTTTTGCACCTTCAGAAAAACTTTGTGAATCCAGCCCTAGTCTGGGACTTGCTCGTCATCACAGTAGTAATTTCTGGTAAATGTGCCTTAAGCAGATTGATCTCAGTGATGGTAGACTTTTTCTGGTTTTCCCCTGGTTGTATTAGGTGGCCCCCACCCTTTTCCTTCAAGTGAGGAACATGATTATAGGTTTGCATTAGATGTACAGTGGCAGCCATAGAGCATAATTTGTTAAACAGTAATCAACGTGTGTAGAAACTCGTTTGTTTTTTTTTTGAATGTGTGCTTTCTTAATGTTGTCAATACCACTCCACCCATTTGTACTCTGCCCTGGATTTCTTTGCCCCAAGTGCATTATTTTGCAATTTTGTGTTCAGGACAAAAAGGCCTTTCGAACGAGGGTAGTCACTAATCTAAATTCTTTATAATTTTTTATGTTTCCTTGCGCGTGCGCAAGAAACATCTTGCGGCAGAACGATATTTCAGAGGTGTGTCAGGGACGAGTCCAGTGCACAACAATCTACAGTGGACTCGTCCCTGACAGACCAGTGATCATGCAGCCAGACTATGACATAGAAACATAACATAGAAACATAGAATTTGATGGCAGATAAGGATCATTTGGCCCACCTAGTCTGCCCATTTCCCTACCTAATGGATAAGCTCCAGATCCTAGTTAACCAACAGCCAACTTTCTCCTACCCCCACCACTAGAATTGGCTTATGTCTGTCCCATGCATTCTTGAATTCCCCCATTGTTTTTGACTCCACTGCCTCCTCAGGAAGGCTGTTCCATGTATCCACAACCCTCTCTGTGAAAAAAATACTTCATCACATTACCTCTGAGCCGTCTCTCTGTCTTCAAATTGTGCCCCCTTGTTCTTGTACATCTCTTTTTCTGAAAGATGCTACCCTCTTGGACCTTGTTGATTCCCTTGAGGTACTTGAAAGTTTCTATCATGGCTCCCTCCCTCCTCTCCTCAAGGGTATACATATTAAGCTCCTTTACTCTCTCTTCATATGTCTTCTGGTGCAGACCCCACCATTTGATCCCTCCTCTGGACAGCCTCCATTCTGTCTATGCCCTTGCTGAGATGGGGTCTCCAGAACTGCACGCAGTACTCCAGATGGGGTCTCACCAACTGTCTGTACAGAGGGATAACAACTTCCTGTTTTCCACTGGTGATGCCTCTCCCTGTGCATTCCAGTATCCCGGCAGCCCTTTTTACTGCCTTCTCACATTGCTTGCCCTCCTTAAGGTCATCTGATATGACTACCCCCAGGTCCCTTTCCATTTTTGTTGTTGTTAGTATCTCACCCCCCATTGTGTACTCTTCCACTGGGTCTTTGTTTCCCAGGTGCATTACTTTGCACTTCTTTGTGTTGAATCTAAGCTGCCATACATTTGACCATTCTTCCAACCTTGCCAGGTCCCTTTGCATCCTTTCCACCCCACCTTCAGTATTGACCCTGTTGCAGATCTTTGTATCGTCTGCAAAGAGACATACTTTTCCTTCCAGTTCCTCTGCAATGTCAATTATAAAGACATTAAAGAGGACCGGTCCCAGTACTGAACCCTGCGGTACCCCACTTGTAACCCCCCCTTTTTCAGAGTGAACTCCATTTACCATTACCCTCTGCGTCCTATTGTCCAGCCAGTTTTTTACCCAGGCTACCACTTTGGGACTCACTCCAAGGCTGCTAACTTGTATATTAATCTTTTGTGTGGGACTGTGTCAAATGCCTTGCTAAAGTCTAGGTAGGCCATGTCCACAGACCCTCCCTGGTCTATTACTTTGGTCACCCAGTCAAAGAGATCTGTTAGGTTCGTCTGACATGACCTTCCTGCTGTGAATCCATTCTGCCTGGGGTCCTGTGCCCCACTGGTCTTTAGGAACTCAACAGTTCTTTCTTTCAGAAGTGATTCCATCATTTTCCCTACCACTGAGGTCAAACTAACAGGCCTGTAATTTCCTGCCTCTGTCTTGCTCCCACTTTTGTGAAGGGGAATCGTATCCGCCCTCCTCCAGTCCTCAGGTACCACACCTTCCTCTCATGATTTGTTAAAAAGGATAGTCAGTGGTGTCTTTAGTTCTACCCTTAGTTCTTTTAGAATCCTTGGGTGAATCTTGTCAGGCCCCATTGCTGTTTCCACCTTCAGTTTTAAAAGTTCTTTCAGAACCCTTTCTTCTGTGAATGGACTGGTATCGACCTCCTATCCAGAGTGCTTCTATTATTTGATTTAGGTACCTCTCCCTCCTCTTCTTTTGTGACTACTTAGCAGAAGTATACGTTCCATATCCCTGCTTTTCAGTGTCCCCTCTGCCCACCCTCCCTTCCGTTTATTAAGCCTCACTATCCTTCCTTGGTCTTTTTTGCTTTCTAATGTATGTATAAAAGGTTTTATCCCCTTCTTAACTGAGTTGGCTATCTTTTTTACTTAGTTTGGGCCTTTGCTATTCTGACTGCCTTCCCTGCTTCCTTCTGCTTCAACTGGTACAGTTCTCTGTCTTGCTTCTTCTGTGTTTTCTTATATTTTCTGAATGCTACCTTTTTCTCTGTAACCTTCCCCACCGCTCTTTTGAGAACCATAGTGTTTTTTCCTTCGTTTTGCTTTGTTGATTTGCTTCACACAAAGGCTTGTTGATCTATGATGGCTGTTTTGATTTTTCCCTATTGTTCCTCCACCTCTCCTTCTTGCCTGCTTACTAGTACTTTTCTGAGGCACTCTCCCATTTTCCCAAAGTCAGCCCTCTTAAAGTTCAGTACTCTTGCTTGTGTATGGCTTGAATTTATGGCTGTGTTTATTGTGAATAACACTGTTTGGTAGTCACTTGTTCTCAGATGGCTACCCACTTCTAAAGCGGAGATCCTTTCTCCATCCCCATTTGACAGTACCAGGTCTAAGACTGCTCCCTCGAGTGGGTTCCTCCACTAGCTGTCTGAGGCAATGCCTCCTGTAGGGCATCCGAGAATAACTCTGCTCTCTTGGATGTAACTAGTCACAGTTTCACAGCTGGAAGCCATTCTCTAGTTGAAAGAAATGAAGCCCCAATGAGAGTGTTTCATTCCTCTCATTTACATAATGCTACCCTGATGTCTGTGGAGTATTGTAACCTTCCCCATCCCGCATACCAAATGTCACTCCGCCCACCTCCCCACCCAACCAGTGACCCCGATGATCATGCTTAACATGTTCCCCCCACTGGCAGCAACCCAAAAGATTTGTTTAATGATGGTCAGCGTCTGTTGATCCCTTAGTGCAGAGCGCCTCCAAACTCTTCAGTGTTCAGTAACAGTAAGGGCATGAATGAATGGTGATGTGTTTGCCTATAGTAAAACCTGATTGGCCGAGTCTCAGCCAACCATGTTTTCCTGCAAACAAATATCTGTCACCATTCATTCATGCCCTTACTGATCTTACTTTTTGTCTCCCCACCCACCCCGCAGATCTCCGGGTACCCATCCATACACTGCATCCCCCACTCTCTGTGCCATAAGCAGTAAACATTCATAGCAGTAAAAGACAAATAAATATTTATTCTTCCACTGACAGACGTCGGCTTTGAACTTGTTTGTGCCTTTGTGTGAATGACAGTGCATTTTCTTGTCCCTGAGCTCCTCTCTCTCCAGTGCTGCATGTGTGCCACAGTGCCCAGCTTGAACATTGCTCTCTGTGATGGTACCCACTGACCCACCTTGCGGATCTCCTAGTGCTGCTTCAGTGTGTCCCCCAACCCGCTGCACAATACAAGGAGTGAGAGTGCTGAGAAGTGAGACAGCATTGCCTGCAGAGCAGTAGCTTAACCCGGGGTGGCGGGGAGAGAGAGACACGGGCTGCAGAGACAGAGACCGAGAAGAAGAGGCAGCAGCCCCCCCCCCACAAAGAGAGAGTGCAGGATTGAAAGAGGTTGTGAGTGGCACCAGTGTCAGGGACAGAGTGGGGAGAGAGACCCCAAACAGTGACAGCAACATGCTGAGATGTGGTCAGTAAGTGGATTGAGAATGATCACCAGGTGACTGACTGACTGTCACTATTGCAGCACCACCTTGGCAGTGTGAAATTGGGGGCAGTGCAATGCAGGGATCGACAAATTAAAAATTTACATGCTAGTCCAGAACAACTGGCCTAGCCAAAAATGGTAGTCCCAGTGTTAGGAAACCTGTGTGGCGAAGCGCAGGGGTTAGTGGTGGCAGACGGTTTAGATTGGGTAAGTTGTTTTGCTTACATGTGTACGTAATTTTTAATAAGCAAAATGTATGTTTAGCTAGTTCTAAATGTATTGAACAAGCACTTTAGATGAAAAGCACTTTCCTGCAAAAGCACTTATATGTAACCTTGTGAATATTTATTAAATAAAATAGGTTACGGTGCAATTAAATCTTTTGTGCATATGTGAATTATTTGGGCTACATAATACCCTACCCTCAATTTGCTCACCAAAATATTCTGTTGTTTTGATGCCAGTGTTGCGAGTGGTAGTCCATGGTCGGTAGACTATAGTTTAAGGAACATTTTAAAATAATTACGTAGCAACAAAGTATATGGTCTGGGGGTTTGTATTATTTATATTATGTAGATGTAGGCAGTTGGAAAACAGAAAAAATGATGTATTTGTAAATTGTTCTGTTAAATTAATACAGGTTAAAGTCAGAGTCATATTTATTTTCTTCTCCTCTCCTCCACCTGCTCATCGAGCACGGAAGTGCGTTTCTTTTTTTGTGATGCTAATAAAACGTATTTCATTAGTCACTGTGTTGTGTTTTTTTTTTACAGCTGCAGTGGGCAGAGCCTGCAGACGTTTTGCATGTACAAATGGAGTGATGTCATGTTTTCTGTCCGTGGAATTTACTGAAGGTGTAAATAGTCTTCTCCACCTTACCCTCCTCCAAGAGATGTTTTCTGCCCTCAAATACATTTTCATGTTAGTCAATGGTTGTAGGGCACTATTTTCTTTCTTAAATGGGAGGTACAAGAACTGGAACCTGAGTAGTGCGAGGCAGCATTAGTTTTTTGGGGGGGAGTAAAATCCCCCCCCCACCTCCACCTGAGAAGCTCCTAAAGATCCACCCTCACCTTTCTTTTGGTTCGTGTGAGAGGGGCATGAGGTGGATATATCATGTTGGAACAACTGATTATCAGAGCTGCCTGGGGAAGTAATTAAGGAGTGCCTGAAAGTGCATCTAGGCATATCCCCCCCCCCCCATACACACACATAGACACGATTTTTTTGTTTAGTTCTTAGCATGTCAGTATTTGGCTCTAATAATATGCGCAAGTTGGGCATAAAAATAAAATAGAAAAAAAAAAGGATCAAGCAGGTGCTTTTTCCTTTGTCAGATACACGAGACAGAAGGTCACAAATCCTGTATGATAAGTTCATTATATGTATGTTTTCCATGTAAAACAGATATTTTGTTAATGTCATGTCTATAGCATCGTTTGTAGCCAGTAAACTTTTATTTATGTAGGTACTGTAAATGACAGGTTTTAATTCAGAAATCCAGTCTTGATAAATTTGTTTTTTAGCAGTTCTATAAGATTTATGTCTTTCTGATGTAAGAGTGCATAGCACAGAAACGAAAGGGTTTCTGTAATTGCTTGTTGTTTACATGAGAGGTGGGCGTGACAGTGGCATGCAGGAGTGAAGTCTAAATTGTTTCTTGGCCATTCTGGGATCTGAAGTTTAACAGTAATGTGTGAAGAGAATAAAGTCTTGCTTTTTGTGCATTTGAATAGGTTTAGTGCCTTGAAGTTAAAAGATATAAATATATACATAGTGTCATGAGCACCTGAAAAGGAAGGAGATACTACTGAAATAAATGATATTCTGATGATTTATGTGTGAGATTTTAAGTGTAGTTCTGCCTAGGTCACAGACGCATAAGCTATAAAAAGTACGTTTAAGGATGGATGTAGTACTCAAAGCTTGTAGTACCAAAATAAAGCAAGAAAAATAATATATTGTGTTTTTTTTCTTTCAGTTGTTTAACTAGGAGTGTCACACTAAGATGAAAGCTTGTTTACAGGGGCAACCTGGGAGCACATGAAAGTTAAGTGACTTACTCAGGGTCACTCAGTATGCAAGTGGGGGCTGTGGAATTCAAACCCAGATCTCCAGATTTTGCAGCTCAGAACCTTAAACCACTGTGCTATACTGGTCTCCCTAGTTATGGCAGTCATTATGTTTTATGGCTCATGGCGTTGGTGTAGTAAGCAGCAATACATTGTATAGCTGTTGTAAAGCGTCAATAAGTAGGTCATGCAGTAGATGTGCTGAGCAATTACTGAAGCAAGAGATGTATTTAGGATAGTACAGTATTCTGATAAATGTGTGACATTTGCATCTCAGTTTCAAGGAGATCTTTATGGGGTGTTAATGTACAATATAAAGTAGTTATAGTTTTCAAGTTGTCTGAGTAATTGCTTTGTACTACCACTATTACTAAATTTAAATTATTTTATGAAGAAAATTAAGTTTATATAACTGTCTGTAAATGTATTAAAACATTTACTTGTCCTTATAATGTAATGCATTAAATGCTGTTTATAGGTTAAGAAGTCACATAATAGCAATAGAGAGGAAAACAATGGGATGCATAGGAATTTGAAAAAAGTATACAGTAGCAGGAGCACTGTCATGACTTCACCAATTTTTTATACTTTCACTCCAGATTTTCAACATTACCATTTTTTTATACCTCTTCATAAACAGTACAGTTGTCATTTTTTACATCCTGTTCAAAATGTGTTTTTTGCATTTGTAGTGTCATAGTCGCTGTGCAAAATCACCATTCGGCTAATGAACTGATAGTGTCACTGTTCATGCGGTGGGGTCACAAAAAGCCCATGCTGAAAACTTGGAGTGAAAATACCAAGAAACGCCCAGGGCATTAGAGTTTCTGACCATAACACCCTGACCTGTAGGGCCTGACAGGCATCGAGGTGTGACTTGGGATTGTCAACAATAATGCTTGCGCCATTCCACCCCCATCCCCACCCTGCAGCCAGTGACAGGTATCGAGGTGTGCCTTTGACCTCTTCAGCCCCAGAGTTCACTCCATTCTCTTATACTGCACCCATTTCAACGTATTTCCTTATGGAATGGGGTGAGTGTAAAGTTTGAACACCCCATGGCACACCTCGACACTTGTCTGTGTCTGTAGAGTAGGGTGGTGGAAGCCGCATAATTATTGGCAGTGACAAAAGGCACACCCCAGTGCCTGTCCGTGTCTGTGGGTTGGGGTGGGGTTGGTGTCACTTCATTCTGTATGTCTATGTAATCGTCTGTCTTTCTATCAATTGCATGTATTGCTATTTTACCTATTTCTAAAACAAACCTGCATATCACATTTGCCTGCACTATAAGCACATACTTATGAAACTGTGCATAGTTGTACTCCACTTCTGCATAGACCTCATACTTTCCTAATATTCCCACTATCACAAGCATAACTGCCTTGCCCTTATCAAAAGCGACCCCGTCTGAAAGTTACTATCACATTTTCTCTATAAACAGTCCATCATTACACCTGACTTCCTGACATCAACACATTGCTTAAATATAACTTACATCACCTCATGGACAAAAACCCTGTTTCTCTAAAAAAAACTGTGTAAATAATCCCAAGGCCGAACATATGCCAGCCATTACTTTTTCATGTACTGCTACCTTCTGTACCATCATGGGGATTTGCATATGTTTCCCATGATGCTTTGCAGTATTGGGGTATGTGCAATTGTGTTTTCTTTAACATTTTGCTCTCTGGCCAGTATCATCCGGGATAAAACATACATAAGTGGCATTTGCTGTGGGGTTCTTTTGTAAACCTATATTGATTCCTATTCCTTCCATTAAAATGTACACCTCCATATGTTTTCTTAATAATGTGTATGCCTTCCTTAGAACAGAAACTAAAACAAATCTTACTACTTACAAATCATTGTGTTGGTTCCCCATACCTCTTGAACAATCCCACACAACTTCACTAACTTCATTATGCAGCTGTGGTGAATCCAACCAGATTTTGTTTCACTGGTGGTAGGCTGCAGTGGGAGGGACAGATGGACACTAATAAAAATAATGCTTAATTTACAGATGCAGGCTGCTTAGACTAAGCAAGGTAGGCAGGGAGGAACAGGAAGGCAGTGGAATAGGATTATGATGGGAAAAAATAGCAATGTGTAGAAAGATTTACAGAACAGTGTGGCTTTGATGCTTACGTTTTTATTTCTACTTTTTTTAAAACTTTTTTTACACTGCACTTTTAGTTTGTCCCATGCCAGCCACACCCTCACCCGACATGCCGGACAGACAGTTCCCTTCCTACCACTCCACAGACTACAACACACTTTTTTATTTTTATTTCCTTAGGCAGCTTTTGCCTTGACATCACTTCTGTTTTTTTACACTTTGCCTAACGTTTCCCAGGGCAACACAAAGCCCAAGCCTCACTCTCTTCCTCCTTTGGAGCCATTTTATTTAGCTCAAGTGCTACTGTGCTGCATGTAGTTTCTTTGTAGCCAGCACATAAATCATGGTGGCCCAATAGTTACAGGTTACCTTTTGCCCTTCTACTCTGACTAGTACCGCTCCTTATTTATTTATTTTTTACTTTATTTCAGACTGAACTTTTTTATTTGCCACTATGCTGCATGCAGCTATTTTGCAGCTAGCACATAAACCATCGTGACCAAGCAGTACACATTATCTTTTGCTCCTCTATTCTTCAGTACCCGATCCTGCAGCCCAACACACTTTTCTGTTACTTTTTTTTTTCAGGTCTTTATTTCTTTCTTTTTTGTTCCTTTTTTTTGGGGGGGGGGGTTAAATTTCGATCATGCTGTAAGCTGGCAGGCATGCAGATCTGATCTCGCTGATGAGTGCATTCCTCTCCAAGCTCACCACTGTCAGGCAGTCACACTCCCTTTTGGTTGTCTTTTTTTTTTTCAAATACGTTTTCAATGTGTTGTATTCAGTGACATTTAGATGCAGAACTCTCCCCACAAACAACCATCAGCCACAACAGTGTTGCACCATTCCTCACGGTCTGTTAGGACACAGACAGCTACTTCATTTCCCTTAGGTCAGTGTGCGAGACACGAGTGGGCCTTCAGTCAGCCTTTGACCCCCCAAATCACTGCCATGGCCAGTAGGTTTTCTTACCGTAGCTTCTGACTGTTCTGCTTCTCTCTGCCGCTCCGGTGACTCTCTGGCTCCTCCTCAATTCCTGGCTGCTGTCTCTCTCTCTCCATTCCATGCTTGCTCTCCATACTCGGTGATGCGCCTGCCTCATTTCTAGGCTCCTCATGTGACTCAGCTCCCTGGCGCTCCAGTCAGTCACTCAACCACCAGAACAGTCAGACTCGGATATCAGAAGCCAGCACCCTAGTGGAGGTTCTAAGAAATGCAATAAAAGAGGTTTTGTTTTCTTTTTTAAGCACTACTTGTCCATGGACAATTAGCTCTACGCAAAATGCTTGTCCCTGACTGCAGAGTGATGGCCCGGGATGTCGGGCTATTGGATTTGTCGAACCCTGGTACAGTGTAGTGACTGTAACCCCGATGACGGCGGCTCCCAGACCTGCACCTGAACAAATGTGCATTTTAAGGTGGCCCATCCCCAGCAGTGTCAACTCCCTCCACTGCCCTCCACTTTCACCCCTGAGATAAACACAGCAACAGCGAGAGCTGTTTCCAGTCTGGCATATAGTGCAGGTCCAATACGTTCCAGTCAGACATGGTTTGTATTAAATGAAGTGCCTGTTTAGAGACCATATCTGTCAAGACAAAATGCAAACAGCGAGACAAAGGAGCGTCCAGCCCTAGCTTTTCCACTTCAGAGCCACACACACACCGTGTCAGACTAGTGAACCCGACAAGAAAAAGTTTTTTTTTTTTTTTTGAGTTTGGGGGGTGGTTTGATGTGATTACAATCCACAACAGTTCAGATACATGCAATGCTTACACTTAGAGGCACTCCAGACCTTCCAGCTCAGCCAGTCCCACTGCCTGCGCCAGCACACACATGAACACCAACCGCAACCCCTCCCACTTCCTTTGCAAGCAGCGAGGATCCATCTCTCTAAAGCGGCCAGTCCTGTACAAGTAGCAGAGTTCGGGGTCCGGGGCTTCAGTCGGACCTGCTGCTATAATGGAGCTTGAGCCTGCCTGAATACAACAGGACAGCTAAACTGAGTCCCCTTAATTCCTGCAGAAAGAGAGCTGCTATATAGATGATTGCTACAGCCACTTGGGCACCTCCGGGGATTTAAAACAAGAGCTGGACTGTGGCAGGCAGTCTGCCATCCACCTCCTCCTCCTCCTCCTACACTGACTGCTTGCAGCACTTGCCCAGCTCCTTCTCCATTACCGGTGCCCACCAAAGGTCAGTAGTGTCGGTGGGTGGCCCCCATTGGAGTGGTCAAGTGAGCTCCTTGACTTGTTACTAGCCCCCACAACTGATACTCTCTTTTGACTTCCTTCTGTGTCTGGTTGCATTTGACGGTTTCTAAATGCCCAATGAACTTTTTTCTAGTGTTTACTTAGATACAGAATATTAAATATATCAAAATAAAATATAGTTGCTTTGAAGAAGATAGAAGCCTTTATTATAACTTGGCTTCAATGTATGGTTGGAGAACGCCGAAATCTCATCTTGATTGTTTTACTTTCTCATTGCTATTTTGTATTTTTAGGTTAAATCAAATATAATAAAATATATATATTTTTTTTGAGAAGATTAAAGCTTTTATTATGGCCCTTTTTGGTTTGATCCATGCACACTGAAGCGTTAAAGCTGTGAGATCACCATGATTTTGGCAGCTTTGCACGTTCCTCTGATCTAAAATATGTATCACAATGGTTATATAACTGTAGGTCTATATTCATAACAAATGCACCTTTTGTCACTATCTTTTCACAAATGTTGTAATTCATTATAATTACACACTAAGAAGAATGGTCTTAATGAGTTCATCTGAGGTTTCATAATATGATCTTTTGCAGTTTTAATGACCTCCCAATCCTGGAGTCATCAATATGTTTTATCTAAACATTTCTTTGCTCAGTCCATCAATAGTCCAATGAGATTTAGAATAAAATAACTTTAGAACAAAACTGTATAAACTTTGGGTTTGATTTTGCACAAATATTAACTTTCTCTGAACTAAAAATGCATAGGAGATTAGTTGTACATATTTTTGTATTTCTCCACACTTTTACTTAGGAAATTTGTAAAAAAAAAAAATATGAAAAAATAACACTCAATAGTCCAATAAGATTTAGAATAAAATAATTTCAGAACAAAACTGTATAAACTTTGGGTTTGATTTTGCGCAAATATTAACTTCTGTCCGAGTTGAAAACGCATGGATTAGTTGTACATATGTTACCACCCAGTCCCCTGGGGTTACTAGAATCCCACTAGTAGTAGTCTATAGGCAGGTAAAAAGCAGTTGGTAAGGAGCTCGTTAAGGGGCTTCTTACATAATGACATCATTGTTTACTCTACTAGCCTGAGTGAAGATGATTATGTCATTTAGAACTTCCGCAGCTGCATAACCATTTTGAGTCAGCTGCTTGGGGAAGTTTAGAATGTTCAGTTAGTCTAAGTTTAGAAGTCAGAGTGGCAGGAGGTCTGCCAGTTGGGGCTCTCACAAGGAGCCCTATGTTTCTCACCCTAGTTTGGATTAAATCTACAGTTGCCAGTGAAGTGGTGGAGACCTTTTGCGGCAGGAATCCTTGATTTCAGTCCAGGGGGAGTGAGAGCTACTGCCAGATCAGTGGATCCAAATGGCAATCCCCTGAATGTCCTAGAGTGTGTACAGCTGCCTTTGAGAAGGACGTGTGAGAATTTCTGACAAGCCACCATGGAAAAAGAGTGCTTTCTGGGTGGTTTCCATACCTAAAGGAAGGAGCAGCAAATAAGTGAGTACAGATGCAGAAACTGTTCTCATTAGGAAGTTGGCTGATGTGTGTGTGTGCCCAAGATAAGGCTAGATCACACCTGTCAGGATCTCTCATACACTTCAGTGTCAGATTTAAAGTTGAGGTCTTTAGCAATTCAGTGAGGATTGAAGGCTTCTTTTGGTGTAACCCTGAAGGAATGGCAGAGACTGTTCCAGTTGGGGCAAAGGTGGGAGGAACGCCATCTGGGGTCTACAAGGCAGGGCTAAGTGGTTCGGGCGCCTATGTCCCCTGGTAGAGCCAGTGCCCAGGATGAAACTTAAATATGTGGCTTGGGTCACAAGTTTACACTGTGAAATGTGTTTTGGAAATGGTTCAAGAATGTGGTTCAGGCCATGAGCATCCAATTTGGGAAATGGAAATCCAAGCTGCTGCTGCATGGATATTCAGATCATTGCTTTATGTGTGGAGTTATGGGGCCCCTCAGCAGTTAGGTCTAGCATACACCTAGCATACTCTCACCTGGACCTGGTTGTAATTGCAAAGGTTCATTTTGGTAATTGTACCCTCACTCCCTTTTCCTCTAGATAATGAGCCTGGTATACACACTAAAGCTAGAGGTGGTACCAATCTGAGTATTTCTGCCAAAAGTAAATGGTATGCCGTATGTGGGGGGTGCCAACTTGCCAAAAGTGGCGTGGGGGTTACACATACTTTTGTATTTCTCCACACTTTTACTTTGGAAATTTGTAAAAAAAAAGGAAAATGATACTTGACCTTTTGCACGGGTCTTGACCTCCCGTAAAAGGAATGGCTTAAAACTTATTTGGGAGTCATTCAAGAGTTATCCCAAGCTGGTCAAGGTTTAGTAAACTATACATTTAATGCATTTTAATAATAGAAGTTACCAAAGAGAACATAAAAGAACAATCAGTGCTGCAGCATGGATGCCTAAATGTTTCGGAGACAGACTTGTTTGTGCACCAGGTCTTCCTTCTGTGTGTGAGCATTGTTTTTGTCTCTGTCTTGCTTCTTCCCCATATCTGGTCGGCGTCAGCTTCACATATAGATCTGATATGATATTACTGACTAATAATTACTAAAATTAATCTGCTGCTTCTGTCTTGAAAAGATATAACATGATCCCATCCAAAAAAGATTCAGTGTGACCCCAATAAGCAGGTTGTTTTGTTTTAAGTTGTTTTTATTTTCCTCATGTAAAGCACTAAAGAATTTCATTAAAGTGCTAGTAGGTACATTGCTCTTGTAACTAGAATAACGGTCAGGATCTGCTGTTAACAGGCAGCACTCTGCATGTCTCATCATCATCATCGTCACATTATTTGACCAATGGTAAGGCAGAATCGCAGGCAGCTTCTTCACGGATAGAAACATAGGAAATGCCCTCCTCCCCTCTCCCTCCCTCCTGAAACAGACCCTAAAACCTGCCCCTCCCCCTTAGCCAGCTCTTCCTTTCTTTGCTTCCAGAGCCAGCACCCTCGATCACTGTCAGTCCGTTCTGGCTTTGTGTACAAGAGGCATAGTGTGAACCTCAGCAGAGTTGATTGAACACTATTTACATAGCCATTCTAAAGAGAAAAAGAAAACATTTTTTACATTATTCTTTTTGGCTTTCTAAATAGAGGGATACTAGTTAGAAATCAAGTTAGCTTATTTCTGTGGAAGGTAAATGCAGGAACCAATCAAACAAGGGGCAATTGTGCAGCTAGCAGAAAAAAGGGGGATACAGAAACACTTGGAAACAACATCATTTATAAAAAATATGATTTTGCTCAGTCTTAGATAATCAGTGGGGTTACTTGTGCATAGTTTTGTATTTCTCCTCACTTTTACTCTGGAAATTTGTAAAAAATAAATAAATAAATAAATAAAATGACTACCTTTTGCACAGGTCTTGACCTTCTGTAAAAGGAATGGCTTAAAACTTATTTGGAGTCATTCAAGAATTATCCCAAGCGGTCAAGGTTTAGTAAACTATACATTTAATACGTTTAATAATAGAAGTTACCAAAGGATATAATAAAAGAAAAATCAGTGCTGCAGCATAGATGCCTAAAGGTTTCAGAGACGGCCTTGTTTGTGCACCGTGGGTGGGATATTCAGACTGCTCCAGGCTGTGTCGCAAGCCTGGGCGCAGCGCAACTTGGATGCACAGGGGCGTGGACAGGGTGATATTCAACGGAGCTGCGCCATGGCACAGCATCGTTGAATATCGTATCTTGGCCACCCACAGTGCGTATGGCGCAGTGGCAGTGCGCCACTGCAAGTGGCCAGAGTGGAGCAGGGGGATGCGCTAGCGCAAGTGCCGTTGCGATAGGCGCAACCACCACAATATTCAAAAGTGCACATGCAAATGGGGCCATAATGTATGCAAAGGCGCAAATGGGGCCATTTGCCATCGTAAACCCATTGCATGCAGGTCGCCCGATCCCTGGTGATTTGCGCCTGCCGCCCTGCCAGGCTGCAGCCGTCGGGGACCGATGCCTCCTGCACAAGCGGCAACACGCTCCGACGCCCGATCGCGGACATATGTAGTAAAATATATAGTCCTATATCCCTGGTGGTCCAGTGGACCACTCGCAGCTCGATCGCGGGCATATGTAGTAAAATATATAGTCCTTTATCCCTGGTGGTCCAGTGGACCGCTCGCAGCCCGATCGTGGGCATATGTAGTAAAATATATAGTCCTATATCCCTGGTGGTCCAGCGGACCGCTCACAGCGATCATGGGCATATGTAGTAATATATATAGTCCTATATCCCTGGTGGTCCAGTGGACCGCTCGTAGCCTGATGCGGGTGTCAGTAATAAATAATTACACACCAATCCAACCCTGGTGGTCCAGCAGTACCCCCTCCACCCCGCCCACTGAGCGCACCGCCCGCTCCCCGGTCAGCAGTGGCGGCAGCTCCACCCACTTGCCGCCCGCTGACTGACTCTATGCGATAGGGGCTGTCGTCCATTGGTCCACAGTGTGAGCCAGTGGGCGTGCAGCCTATACCGTACTACACAGTCAGATATGTGATTTGTGCCAGACTCAGTCCTCCTTTGAATATCGTGCCAGGGCGCATCAGTGGGTTGCGTATGGCGCAACTGTGTTGCGCCATGCGCAACCCTTCTGAATATCCTGCCCCAGGTCTTCCTTCTGTGTGTGAGCATTGTTTTCTTCTCATTCTTGCTTCTTCCCTATCTGGTCAGCGTCAGCTTCACATGATAGATCCCATACGATATTGCTGACTAATAATTACTGAAATTAATCTGCTGCTTTTTTCCTGACAAGATTTAACTTGATCCCATCTTGAAAATATCTAATGTGACCACAATGAGCAGATCATTTTGTTTCAAGCTGGGGTTTTTTTTGTTCATTTTAAACACTAAAGAATTCCATTGGAAGTTCTAGTAGGTACATTGCTGTTGTAACTAGAATAACAGTCAGGATCTGCTGTTAAATTAGGCATGACAAGGGATAAAGTGGTCTGGTCTAGTATTTCACTTAACTGGCGTGGCTTGTAAACATGAGGCTTTTTAGACGTGCAATAGGAGTTATGCCAAACAAATGTAAATATTTCAAAAAGTATAGAAGTTACACTTAAACAACCGTATGAAGGTTGTTCAGGACAAAAAGACCTTTTAAATGAGCCTATTTATTAAGCTGCACTAATTGTATGTTTGCCCATCTTATTACCTGAAGTAATGTAACTATCTTTAAAAGTGTACGAGTTACACATAAACAGCCAACATGAAAGTTGTTCAGGACAAAAAGACCTTTCCAATGAGCCTATTCATTAAGCTGCACTAATTTATGTTTTTCAAACTGTGGCCATCTGATTACCTGAATTTTTTTCATTTTTCTTCACAATTTTCACCTTTTGGATGGCTATATTTAAAAAAACTATAACAAATTCAGATTAGTGACAATCTTCTTCTGAAAGGTCGCTTTGTCCTGAACTGCTTTCATGTGGTTGTGTATTGGTAGCTTGTATACTTTCAGAGAGTATTTACATTTGTTTGACATGACTCCTACTGTGTTCACTCAGTGAGAGAAAAAATGAGGTTGTTTGGAAGACCATAATTTACAAAATATAAAAATTCGGATTAGTGACTACTTACGTGAAAGGTCTTTGTCCCTGAACAATTTTACGATGGTTGCCGAATTTTCAATATTTTCACCCAGATTTTCAACATTGCCATTTTACCACACCTTCTTATGAGTAGTACAGCTGTCATTTTTCACATCTCACCCAAAATGTGTATTCTGTCCATGTAGCGACAATGGCGCAGTCGGTGATGCGAAATCAATGTATCGGACAAATTAAGAAAATCACAGTGACACTGTTCATGAGCAGAGGTCTTAAAATGGCTATGTTGAAAATGTGGTGAAAAATCTTAAAAAATAACTGTTTTACGAAAGGCATGCTATGAAGTTCCTACGCACGTCAGAAGGTCGCGAATTTTCAATATTTTCATCCAGATTTTCAACATTGCCATTTTACCACACCTTCTTACGAGTAGTACAGCTGCCATTTTTCACATCTCACCCAAAACGTGTTTCCGCCCATGTAGCGCACAATGGCGCAGTCGGTGTGCGAAATCAATGTATGGGATAAATTAAAAGAAAATCACAGTGACACTGTTCATGGGCAGAGGTCTTAAAATGGCTATGTTGAAAATTTGGTGAAAAAATTCCTAAAAATGACAGTTTTACAAGCGTGCGTTGCACAGTTCCTATGCATGCTCGTAAGTTTGCAAATTAATATTTTCACTCCAGATTTTCAACATTGCCATTTTATTACACTTCCTTATGAACGGTACAGCTGCAGTTTTCATATGTCGCCCAAAATGTGTTTTCGCACATGTAGCGCACAATGGTGCTGTTGGTGTGCGAAAGCAATGTTTAGGACAGATTAAGAAAATCACAGTTACACTGTTCATGAGCAGAGGTCTTAAAATGGCTATGTTGAAAATTTGGTGACAGAAGTCCATAAAATGACTGTGTTACGAGTGAGCATTGCGCAGTTTCCACGCACCCTCGTTAGTTCATGACTTTGTAATATTTTCAGTCCAGATTTTCACCAGTGGCATTTTTCCACACTTCCTTATGAACAGTACAGCTGTCATTTTTCACAACATGGCTGAAGTGTGTTTTCACACTTGCAGAGCAGAGATGCGTGGTCGCTGTGGGAAATCATTGTTCGGCACAGATAAAGAAAATCACAGTGACACTGTTCATGATCAGAGGCACCAAAATGCCTGAGTTGACAATCTGCTGTAAAAAATCCCCAACCTAATTATATTATGGGTGTGCGTTGCACAGTTTCTATGTACACTCGTGACTTCACCATTTTTTTAATATTTTTACTACATTGCCATTTTTTACACCTCCCCATGAACAGTACAGCTGTCATTTTTTACATCCTGTTCGGAATGTTTTTGCACCTGTGGTGCTAAATGCTGTAGTCACTGTGCATAAGCAGCTTTCGGCTAACAAACTGATATTCCCCCTGTTCATGAGGTGGGGTCACAAAAAAAACATGTTGAAAATTTGGAGTGAAAATACCAACGAATGCCTGAGGTATTAGGGTTTCCAACCATAACGCCCAACCCTGTAGAGAATGACAGGCATCAGTGGTGTGACTTGGGATTCTTGCCTGTGATGCTCATACCATTCCACACCCTGCAGTCAGTGAGAGGCATCGAGGTATGCCTTGGGCTCTTCGGCCCCAAACTTCACCCCATTCTCGTATATCGCACCCATCTCACCATATTTCCTAATGAAATGGGGTGCGCATAAGGGCCAAAGACCCTAAGGAACACCGTGAGGGTGGGGTGTGGTGAAATGGCGTGGCCGTTATGCCTGATGACCCAAACGCACACCCCAATGCCTGTCACTCTCTGCAGGATGGTGGTGGGTAGGCTTCAGTCAATACTTCACTGCCATTCCTATCACGCAGCTCTGTAACTTCTACACTACCACTACCACTGCCAATGCCAGCAAGCAAACATTTGGCATTGACAAATGCTTGTTTATTATGAGTAAATATAAAATGAGCAGACTGGAACAGGTAAGGGAGGAGAGCAGTGAGTGGCCGCTAGACTGGCCGTTGAGGCATAAAGCGAGTGAGCAGAAGAGTGAGCACAACTGGCATAGCGAGTGAGCGGGCTTTGGATACAGCATGGCATGCTTTTTATTTTTTGTATGCATTTAAAACAGAACGCATACAAAAAATAAAAAGCATTCCACACTACTGTAAGGGATGAATGTATCGAGCGTACATTAGGTCGGCCGTTTACAAGATCGAGCACAGTTGGCAGCAAGTAGTGGCACAATCAAGATGGCTGATTTTTTTCTCTCAGTGTTCTCTGTGGGCACTTCTTTAAGATCAGTGCCTAGCAGGAATAGCCTGATCTTGTTTGTAAGTGTTAGAAACTTTAACACACTGCTGATACCCAATGAGATGGCTTGAAATTCACAAGCCGTTTCATAACTGCATTTATCAGTGCATGACAGGGGACAACAGATCCTGCCATGGGTGCACTAATCATGGTTATGGTGCCATATGGGGTAACAGTCATGGTATTGGTGTACATATTGTTATTGTCTGGTTACATCCTTGCTTAAGGTTGTGCACGGGCTGTTTTTTGATATTTGTGTCACTGGTATTAGTATCTGTATTTGCTTGCATAGTGTTTCCAAAATATCTTATTTTACATTTCAGGCTTGTTTCTGTTGTTAATGATGACACAAGACCAAGGACTTGAAAGATGTCAATAATATGCATTTGTGTAATGAACAGTAGTAGTAACAGATGTTTCACATCGCCTAAACCAAGGTCTAATACTACTTTATATGAGTCTAGCACAAACACAAATATTTAAGTGATATTTGTGTTTGTAAAAGCAATATTTGTTCACAGCCCTAGTAGAAATGTATGGGGATTTGCATGTGCATAATTTCCAGAAAATTTTATGGGGCTGCACTGCAGTATTTCTGGATATGTCCAGGATTCTGTGAAATACAGGGTAGCAGTTCCTTGTGCGTGCGTGTGTATGTGTGTATGTAAGCTATAACCCACAACCGGCCATGGGTATACTAGGCATTAATGCATGCCTCAGGTGCGTTGTGAGGCACGAGGGCACAGCCCGAGCCTCAGGTGCGTTGAGAGGCATGAGGGCACAGCCCGAGTGACCTCCAACTACCTGAGGCATGCATTAATGCCTAGTATACCCACGGACGGTCGAGATATTGCACTTATAAAATGGCACTTTTTCTGAGTGAAAAAAACGATAAACGCTGTATTAAATCTTTTAAAAACATCTTTCTTTTTACTGTGTCCATCTGGTGTAAAAAGTAGTTATGTCAGGTAACTCTATACGTAATGTGTTTTTTCGGTCACACACGGAAGTGGAAGACAACATTCATTAGTAACTAACTGTAAACTGCACAGACTCACCTATTCCAGGCAGTTAACTTTACCGTCTTGTCTTACTATTTTAGAAGTCTTTTCCCCCCCTTCTGCAAAAAAAAGGTCACACACACACCAATGTCACGGAGGCGATCACTGTCTATGGCACTGAGCAGCAAGGGGCAGATGAGCATCTCCCTGACCTGTCTGGTGGGCAGCTGAGCTTCACGGGAAGGATGATGGGCTGGACTGAAGCAGAGAAGGTGCTCTGGGAGGAAAGGGAGTGTCTCGCTTGTCATAACCTTGCACATTTAGAACGTGTTGTTTTGTTGGTCATGTTTTGCTGGAATCCTCGGTGGTCTCTCTCTTTATCTGCTTGCGTCATATGACTTGGGGAGGGGCTGGTGGTGCCTGACTGTTTCAGGTTTAATTTGACACCATTACAGTCACAACCTTGTCATGAGCGCTAACTAAAAGGTAGGTGGGGTTGGAAGCATGCAAACACATTTGTTTAGAAAAGGCAGGAACGCATAAAATCGAGATCCAAGCAAAAGCCACACTAGTACCATGCTGTATGGACTAGTCTAGTGTCCCTCCCTATCCGCTTCTGTCCAATAAAAGACTGCCACGCTACCAGCTTGGGACACCACGAAACGCACGGGTGCTGGAACTCTCCGTTCAGTGGAGAAAAGTTGCAGTTCTGTCTGTCTGTGGCAAAAATCATTTGTGGATCAGACCCTTAGTTACTCTGTACAGTTTTGCCCGTTTTTGATACAGGAAATGGGCAATTTTTCACAAATGCTAAATAATGTAAGCCCATGTTCAGCTCACTGTTGGTAATTAATATTTTGAATATGGCACCCAATCTGTTTTCTTCCCCCTCCGGAATGTTAGCATAAGCGGTGTAACTCGCATTGATTTTAGTACAGTGCAAAAAGAGGAATGGCATGGCCACTATGTGTATCTATGGCATTAATCAATGGGCATGTAGACCCATTGAACCAATCGGTATCCCGCTTTAGGCAACTAATTTTATAAGGATCTGTAGTTGTGGTGTATGGGTGGGGCACAGCTATGCTAGGGTGGCAAGGATAAAGCAGTAACGTATGAGAGGGTGGACTGTGCTCTTATAACCCACTGTGGGCGTGTTCACTTTGAGGCCTCCCGCACTCTGTAAGTGGGTTATAAGAGCACAACCTTTGAGTATGCTACTGTGCTTATGCAATGAGACATTGGCTAGTGAAGAGAAAAAGTTACGGCAGGTATGTTTAAGTATGAATGAAGTCTTTATGTATTATAGTAGGACGTAGTCGGCATCAAGAGGAAGTAGGTTATCTAAAAACAAAACACAATTAATGTTACTTGCCACTGTGATGTACTGCTTAAGCAATAATCCATGACTTGAGTGTGGGTTATGATGGGATTTACCTATGCTTGGTGTGGTGCGTCACGATTTGAGACCACTGACCAAGTGACTTGACCACACCAGAAGTGGATAAATCCCACCATAACCCATGCCCTGGCATGGATCATTGTGATTATATAATGTACAGTATTCATTTAAAAAAGTAAACAAAATAATTTTACAAGGTTATAAATGAGTTTTTTGAGTTTTTTTAAATATTGTTTCTCCATGTAAACAAACAAAAAAAAATAGTCCCCTAATGCAATCGAGTCAGGAGAGTGATACTTTGTCATTGAGTACTGCTGCTAAATTAGCCTCCCTCACCCCCTTCCAGAATTAGTATGTCCTTTGTCTTTTTGTATTTGTTGTTTGACAAAACCTGAGATGGACAGAGCAACGTTCATCCAGCAAAGAGTGAGCGGCACGGTGAAAGGAGCTACTAGCAGACATTGTAGCGATGAAGAGTGGAGCAATGGGAGCTGCAGTCATGTGGTTTAGGAGTTTACATCTGACTACGGAACAGTTTTCAGACTTTATAGCATCGTGGTTTCAGGAGTATTTTTTGGCTGTTTTTTATTTTCTGTATTCTTGGCCAATATTGTTGGCAACTCTGTTCAGAAAAAGACAGTGTTTGGGTCAGTTGTAGATGTAAATAGGTGTCAATCAGGGTTTTAACCTGAGTTTTAGGCCTGACAGGTCAGCGTTTTTAAGTGGTTGGTTTTAGCGAGGGGAAAAAATGTCATTATTGTTTTACAAAAAATTGGGTAATGGGTGTATTTATATTATTCGACATGCTGCTGCCGTCGATTTGGCACTTTTTATGTGGGTTGTAGAATTTGCCGCTCGAAGTATCAAGTCAGCCAATAAGAATCCTGATTCTTAGACCCCTTGTATTATTACAATAACACAACAGGTTGTGGTATATCATGGGATAGAGTCACGCCTTGCATGCATTAAGTGGTGTGAGGCCAAGATTGAGTGCCTCTTGCACAAGAGAAGTAATGATATCCTATGATATACCTCACTCTGGAGTGTATTATTGCTATTAAGAACTCGATTCATGCCAGCCCGGTGGTCCTGAGGGTTGAGGCGCTAGATGCCACATCTCGTGCCTCGCTGGTGACCTGGGTTTGGGAACGGACCTGGGCCGTCGGGGGTCGGCAGGGGAGGGAGAGGATTGAGCATCAGGAGGACTACTCTCCTCTCCTGAGGTGGGTTGTAGGGAGTTCCCGGCTCTGTAGCAGCCTCTGTTGGAGACTGGAGGAGGCACAAGAGCAGGGACATCGAAGGGGGCAGGACGACGGCAGACTCCAGCAGCAGAGGAGTGGTGGAGCCGCGCAGGAGTCATTGAATGCTATGTTCTGAGGGGGAAACACTGCAAAGAAAATCCCTGGAGGACCTAGGGAGGCGATGGTGACCCCGAGTGCCAGCGCCCACATCCCGACGGACCACTGTCCCAACGGCTCTCCCGAGCCCCTCGACCTACCACGGGACCGTCCCTCTAATTCCAGATAGGTCGCCAGGTAGGTGAGGCGGACCCTCCCCTGGGGGGGGGGAACTGGAGGGGCTGGATGGGTCTGTAGGCCTGGGAAGGGGGTGCTTAGACATTGTACTCCCGGGGGACAGGGTTTCAGACTGGGAAGAGGCCGAGGCTGTGTGGGCACACCCGAGAGATGCCGTGGTCCTCCAGTGCTAGAAACAGAGTTAAAAAACAAAAAAGAACTGAATTCTTAGATTCATATTTGTATTAATAAACAGAAAATACCAAAAAAAAAAAACTTTTAAAATGTTTTAGTATTGAATATTTAATGTGTAGAAACAGAATTTGATGGCAGATAAGGACCGCTTGGTCCATCTAGTCTTCCCATTTCTTACTACCTACACTATTGCTGTAGACTGTACTCGATCTACAGTAGTTTTTCCCCCTCCCTTTTCCTTTTCACTGTGATTCCCTTGTGCTTATCCCATGCATCCTTGAACTCCACTACTGTTTTTGCTCCCACCACCTCCCTGGAAGGCTGTTCCAGGAATCCAATACTCTTTGTGTCAAGAAGTACTTCCTAGCCATCCCAGTGGTGCTGAGGGTTGAGGCGCTGGACGCCACACCTCGCGCCACACCGGTAACCCGGGTTCAGGAATGAACTCGGGTCGTTGGGGGTCAGCAGGGGAGGGAGGGGATTGAGCATCCGGAGGACTGCTTTCCCTGTCCGGCTTGGGTACTGGGGCTCACACCGCTCACTAGCGGCCCCCGATGGAGATCGGGGGCCCTGCACAAGCGGTGCCACTAGTAGGGTGCGGAGCAGCTGAAGGCGTCTGCACGTAGTACTTGGACGTCATTGCACGTCTGCACTCCAAACGAGCAACAACAAGAAAAAATCCCGGGTGGAACCAGGGAGGTGAAAGAGACCCCGGGGGCTGATTCCCACATCCTGCTGCTGGACCAGCCCTTCGCTGGATCTTCCAGTCCCCCACCCTGCCCAGTACTTGTCTCTCTAATTTCTAGAAAG
This sequence comes from Neoceratodus forsteri, assembly GCA_016271365.2. Classification (NCBI taxonomy): domain Eukaryota; kingdom Metazoa; phylum Chordata; order Ceratodontiformes; family Ceratodontidae; genus Neoceratodus; species Neoceratodus forsteri. Next base: position 1,402,364,799 of record CM057453.1, read on the forward strand.
GCCGCCAGGTAGGTGAGGCGGGCCCTCCCCCGGGGGGTTGATCTGGGGTGGCTGGATGAGTCTGTGGGTCTGGGAGGGAGACCAGTAGGAGCGTCGTTTCAAGTTGGGAGTAGAGGCAGAGGTCACCACCACAGCATAAAGATAACTGAAAAAAAAAAAGTACTTCCTCACACTTGTCCAGAATCTACCCCACTACAGCTTCATAGCATGTCCCCTTGTTCTTGAACACCTTTTATTTTGAGAAATACTTCCCTCCTGTACCTTTTTTATCACTGTGAGGTATTTTATTTTTTTGTTTTCTCCCCGATCCTGACCCCCTACCTTGGATGCGCGTGCGCATGTGGAGGCATACACACACTGCGTCTCAAGGTGCCCTCCCTTTGTGTCACCCCCGCCGCCTATGCTAACCACCGGACTTCCACCCGATGGCAGTGGGACTACGGGGGCGGCGACCACCCGCAGTAGAGGAGAGCTGCCTTCCAGCTGCTAAATCCTGCTCTGAACCTCCCTGACCCCCCCCATGCTCAGCACCCTGAGGACCCGAGTCCGTTCTCAAACCCGGTCGTCGGGGTAGTGTGAGGTAGGCATCCAGCGCCTAGCCTTCCACCCCACCGGTCAGCTACTGTGAGGTATTTGAAGGTCTCTATCATATCCTTCCTCTCTCTCTGTTCCAGGGTGACATATTGAGGTTCTTTATTCTCTTTCTCCTCGTAGGGCTTTGATGCAGACCCCTGCACTTTTAGCCGCCTTTTTCTGGACTGCCTCCACTCTGTCTGTGTCCTGGAGATTTGGGGCTTGATTTTCAGTATGTCATGCAGGACTTGCATCAAGCCCTCATGGCACATCTATTTCTGGGTCCCTGTGCTCCAAACTCTTGACACAACTGCACCCGATTTTAGTACATCAGGTGCAGTTGCAACAGTTTCTCAGTTTACGGTGGCTTGCACCAAAGATGTGGCATAAGCCCGTGCAAAGGGTCTCCCAAGTGGTATAAGTTGGAGCAGGAAAGCTGGTCTAACTTGCGGTATTTGGCGCCGGGATTGAATATCCCGATCACAGACCAGGTTAGGTACCTTGGAATTTTCCTCCCTAAAAACATGAGTAACTTATACAGGGTTAACTGTGGGAGAGTTGGCCCGGTGGCGCTGAGGGTTCAGGTGCTGGACAACACACGGGCGACTCGGATTCGGCAGCGAGCTCGGGCCATCAGGGGTTGGCGGGGAAGGAGAGGATTAAGCGGTTGGATGACCTGCTCTCCTCTCCTGGGGATGGGTACTGGGGATTCCCTGCCTGGTGGCAGCTCCAGGCAGTGGCTGAGAGGCGCTTCACCCAGAGGAGGGGACAGTCAGTGGAGTCTGGTGTCAGCAGGCACTTGCGGGAGGGGGTGGGAGCATCCCATCCACACGCTGGCGCAATTGCACATCCGCAGAACAGGGGGAGGAACAAAAAAAGCAGAAAATGGCCCTATCCCTAGTAGGCGAGGTGGGTCCAGGGATGCCACAACCAACGCTGGGTCCTTGCGGCTCGCTTCTGGTACCCCGCTAAGCCTGGCTGCAACATCAGATTCTAGATAGAGCGCCAGTAGTAGTCGGTGGTCCCACCCCGGTGGGCTCAAAGCTAGATGGTCATGTGGTCTGGTTGATGGTGGGGAAGGGCACACTGGAGCGGCAATGGAGGACATCAGGCGGGCGGAAGAAAGCCAAACTGAGCGTCCACAGTGGAGAGAGTCTGGATGACGATGAGTAGGATGATAAATAGAATTGGAAAAAAAAAAAAGGTTAACTACGGTAAATTGAAAACAGAGGTTTGCACAGACATAAAAAGATGGGCTCTTCCTCCCTTAAAAGAGAATTTACAGGGAACTCTAATTACAGGATTGAACACAGTTCGCGGCTCCAGTACCCCGAGCCCCCTGCCGTCACATTATACATTTAATAGTTTCAGTATCTTATCACTTGCAAATTCCTGGAATTGTATGGGTGCAGCTGGCATTTTCTAATAGGGGTACTGGCTGCTGGGAGATCACGCTGCAAATATCACGATATGCTGACGCGGCTTTCCCCTTCCTCTATTGAGCCCATATGTACTGAAATGGTATCTACTATGCCCAGCACTATTTTTACAAAATTAGTTTAAATGCCATGTGTGTGCCAGGCATACAAATGGCATTTAGGTTAATTTTGTAAAACTAGCATTGGGCATGGTTGATATCAAGGCATAAAAGAAGTGGGTTCGCATCGCAATTTGCAACACAAGATCGGTAAAAAGCGAGTCTAATCTGACAATGATTAGCAGTCATTGCTAATCATTGCCAATTGGTCCTGGGTCCTGTGAAAGTACCTTATTGGACACTGTCACTTAAATTATTTTTTTTGTCCTGGTATCCATTTTTGCCTCCTCCTCCGCCGCCCGCCCCATGAACCTTGAGCTGTTCCCCGATTGGTCCACTGATGCTCTTGCTCCCACCCAGTCTCTTTGCAGGAGAAACATGACTGAGTCCTTTTGCAGCGCACCCAGAAGAAGAAACAGGTGTTGGGAGGTTGAGCAGGAGTCCAAAGGTGAGTTTTTTATTTTATTTCACTTTTTTCTTTTTATCGATAGCCGTCCGGTTAACTAATTGTGTCTTTTGTTTTGTAGGTGGTTGGAGACGAGCTGGAGCCGGGATTAGTGGTGGTCGCACCGAGGAGGAGCCGGAGGGAGAAGGCCTGGCCGAGACCACGAGAGGTCACGGGGGTGACCTGGATGGAGCAGAGAGCAGGCGGCTGCATCGAGGGGCGATGCACAGTCGGACAGGCAGAGCAGGAGTGCAGCAGAATCAAGGAGCTCAGCAGCAAAATAAAGGAAAACCTTTTCATTTGGTCGGGGAGCTGGAGGAGGGAAGAGGGGCACACGGACTTCAGGGCACAGATGAGGGGAAGCGCATAATGGCAATTAATGGGCAAGGCCTAGAGGCGGACTGTGGGTGGTGGGAGAACAAGGGCATGAAAGGGTCGCCCTGCCTTGAACTTTAAGTCTGTGCCCTGGTTGCAGTGAATTTGGGATCAAACAATGAACAATTGCTGTCAGAACAGAATAAAGACTATAAGCAGGATTTACAAACGTTTTATTTCAAAGTTTCCTCCGCAACTGCGGACCAGAATCTCCCGCAGCTGCGGTGGTTACGATTCACAGCAGTTGCGGAGGGAGTTACGGCTGCTTTCAGCAGCCGTAGCCCAATCCACAGCTGCGGCCGTCGGCTCTGGCAACACCACCGCGGGCGGCCATAGATTGTGGAGCGGTCGTAATCCGGCTCCACCTTGGTGAATACCCGGCGCTTTGGGTAACCTGCGGATCCGCAAGTCTCACCCGACTTGCGCCGCAGTTACCCGCAGCTGTGGGTATTTCTCTGAGTTTTGTGAATCCTGCCCTATGTGTCCTGCTTTGCAGAGATTATGGGGAACCAGAACTTAATGTGCCCTGCTACTGTGTTGTGTGCCCTGCATCTTTGCAGTGAACATTTGGGAACAGATAAGACTTAAGTAAGCAGCCCTGCCTGCTGAGATCTCGGTAACCAAAAGTAATGTGCCCTGTTAGTAAAGTTGTGTTCCCTCGCGCTTGACTTTTGCAGTGAATTTGGGAACAGAAAAGAGACTAAGTAAAATATGCCTGCTTTGCAGAAATTGGGGAGCCAGATTTATTTAATGTGACTGCTTAATGTGCCTTTATCTGCAGTGAACATTATTTGGGAACAGAATAAGACTAGTTAATGTGCCCTGCTTTTGCAGAGATCTGTGTGCTCTGCTAGTTGTGTGCCCACATGCAGTGAACAATAAGTATTGTGCCCTGCTTTGCAGAGATTAGGGGAACCAGAACTTATTTAATGTGCCCTGCTTATGTGCCCTGTTTCGTCTGCAGTGAACATTTGGGAACAGAATAAGATTAAGTTAATGTGCCCTGCTTTTGCAGAGATGATCTGCACTCTGCCCAATATTTATTGTGCCCTGTTATGTTGCATGCCCTGCATCTGCAGTGAACATCTAAGAGACTCAGGGAGTTAGGTTCCCAGTTTTTATGCCGGGGCAGGGGTTCATTGTTTAATGTGTCACGACTCATGATGGATCACACTCACTAATTCACGGTCACAGATATTCGCGGTCTGCTTTGGCAGACATCCTATCTCGGCTCTTGAATGTATGTGTGCTGTTGCACAATTGCTGTATTTCTCTGGAAATGGCTAAATAAAACAGTATCAGTCTCAGAAATTTGTGTAGATGTGTATTTTATTAATGTAGCGCAAGATAAGTAAATTTTATGGGGTTTTGAGCAAAAATATAAATTTTTGGTAATTGCTAATCAGCTTCGGCCAGTTGCTAATAATTTTTTACTTTGATTAGCGAAGGCCGCTAATTAAGTCTCCAACACTAATTTATGCCTTGGATATGGAGATTATTCAATCTCCGTACATATGGGCATAGTACAAGAAGGGGCAAAGCCGCATCAGCGCATCGCAGTATCTGTAGCGTGATCTCCTGGAGGCCAGCATCCCCTATTAGAAAATGCCAGCTGCACCCATACAATTCCAGGAATTTACAAGTGATCAGGTACTGAAATTATTAAATGTATAATGTGACTGCAGCGGGATCGGGTACTGGAGCCCCAAACTGTATTCTGATCCTGTAATTAGGGTTCCCCGTAGTTCTCCTTTAACATTTAGTAATAGAATAGAAGCCATCAAAATGAATGTGCCTCCTTGTTTTTTTTTTCCTTTTTCAGAACCTACCCCTGTCTTTTCCTAATAAGAATTGGCAGGAACTTACAGGGGTTTTGAGGAGGTTTGTTTGGGAAAATCATACCCCTGGAAAAACTTGGGCATTATTGATGCAGTACAAGAAAACTGGGGATGCGGACTGCCTAATTTGAAGGAATATTGTACAGTTGCCCAGTTTGTCAATATAATAGACATTTTAAATTGTATGAAGGAGTCTGTCTGGAAGGACATGGAGAAGGGCACATATAAGATTTGTCATCTGGAAAGCTTTGCATGGGAGATAAAGTCATCTCCTGACTTCAGAGATTTTAATGAATAGGTGGACCAAACATAACTTTCAGCAGTGGCTACAAGTCAAACTCTGGTCAGAGTTGATATGATTGTGCAGAGCTTTTAAGAGCAGCAAGAGTGTTGAAAAGAATATGTGATGCTCTCGTTGCACCAGAGTCAGCCGTAAGTAATACTGCAGCGATTACAGTACTGCACATGCGTGATACTCGCACATGTGCAATTTGCCTCAGAGTTAGCGGTGCGCAACATGGTGGTGCTGACATAACTACGTATGCACAATAGTCATGCATGCGCAGTTTAAGTCAGTGCCATCATGTTGCACACGGTGGCCATCACTTCTGCAGTTGCGGAAAGGAAAAGTAGTACACCGGAAAAAGGGTATGTTTAAGAGGCCCATGGAGGGGAAGGACTGCATAAACAGAATCACTGGAAACTATGCTGGATTGCTATAACAGCACATCAGACAGTGGTCCAGTTACATGCTTCCACAGTTCTCTTATACGAATCAGATGATGGCATAACATCCATGGCGCTTGGTCCACGTAGCCATAAAAATCAGACTCAGGAGGAGTCTATTAAACTGGAGATCTGGGGCAGGATTTATAAAGCCAGAAATTCTGCAGCTGCGGGAAAAAGGCCTGCAGCAGTGCGGAAATGCAGTTGCATGATATTCATAAAGAAATTTTGAGCAAGTGCGGAATTTCAAAAATCCCGCAGCTGCAGAAATAGCTTAGGCGGCACAGCAACAGTGAACTTAATTAGCTGGAACAGCAGACTTTAACGGACTGCCATAGAATGAAGCTGAAAGCACCCCTAAAGAGACCAGCAACCAGTCCTCAACTGGGACCACTGCAGCACCACAGGTACCAGCAATACCATGGCACCACAGTGGCGGTCCTCCCCCCTCACTGGGGTGTTCCTGTTGCCTGCAGGGGTAGCACTCACTGCAGGCTGGCCAGGCTGTACTGCCCGTGGGGCTCCGTCATGAGCTGCACTGTGTCTGGTGGTTGTTGCCTGTTGCCATATCATGGCAATGTGTGCTTTTGTTGCTGTTACAGCAGCCACTGTTATACTATCTGGAATGCTATTACCTGTGCCTCACCTCCACCTTAATTGATTCTAATTGCTGGGGCACTACTGCAGTTTGCTGAGGGAGAGTTACACCTCATTCTACTGTGTGTAACATTTTTTCCGCAAATGCGGAAAAAAACTGGTTGTGAATAGCCTTTCAGGGGATGTGCCTTACTTATCTCACACCTTTTTTTTCTCAGGGACTTCCGCAGCTGCACTTTTTTTCACAGTCCTTAGTGTTGTTTTCCGCAGCTGCGGAGGGTTTTGTGAATAGCACTCAGTGCAAATTCCCCTTTGTTTCCATAGCTACGGCAGTTTTGGGGACTTAGAGAAGGTTTTGCACCTTCAGAAAAACTTTGTGAATCCAGCCCCTAGTCTGGGACTTGCTCGTCATCACAGTAGTAATTTCTGGTAAATGTGCCTTAAGCAGATTGATCTCAGTGATGGTAGACTTTTTCTGGTTTTCCCCCTGGTTGTATTAGGTGGCCCCCCAACCCCTTTTCGCTTCAAGTGAGGAACATGATTATAGGTTTGCATTAGATGTACAGTGGCAGCCATAGAGCATAATATTGTTAAACAGTAATCAACCGTGTGTAGAAACTCGTTTTGTTTTTTTTGAATGTGTGCTTTCTTAATGTTGTCAATACCACTCCACCCATTTGTACTCTGCCCCTGGATTTCTTTGCCCCAAGTGCATTATTTTGCAATTTTGTGTTCAGGACAAAAAGGCCTTTCGAACGAGGGTAGTCACTAATCTAAATTCTTTATAATTTTTTATGTTTCCTTGCGCGTGCGCAAGAAACATCTTATGCAGAACGATATTTCAGAGGTGTGTCAGGACGAGTCCAGTGCACAACAATCTACAGTGGACCGTCCCCTGACAGACCAGTGATCATGCAGCCAGACTATGACATAGAAACATAACATAGAAACATAGAATTTGATGGCAGATAAGGATCATTTGGCCCACCTAGTCTGCCCATTTCCCTACCTAATGGATAAGCTCCAGATCCTAGTTAACCAACAGCCAACTTTCTCCTACCCCCACCACTAGAATTGGCTTATGTCTGTCCCATGCATTCTTGAATTCCCCCATTGTTTTTGACTCCACTGCCTCCTCAGGAAGGCTGTTCCATGTATCCACAACCCTCTCTGTGAAAAAAATACTTCATCACATTACCTCTGAGCCGTCTCCCCTCTGTCTTCAAATTGTGCCCCCTTGTTCTTGTACATCTCTTTTTCTGAAAGATGCTACCCTCTTGGACCTTGTTGATTCCCTTGAGGTACTTGAAAGTTTCTATCATGGCTCCCTCTCCCTCCTCTCCTCGAGGGTATACATATTAAGCTCCTTTACTCTCTCTTCATATGTCTTCTGGTGCAGACCCTGCACCATTTTAGTTGCCCTCCTCTGGACAGCCTCCATTCTGTCTATGCCCTTGCTGAGATGGGGTCTCCAGAACTGCACGCAGTACTCCAGATGGGGTCTCACCAACTGTCTGTACAGAGGGATAACAACTTCCTGTTTTCCACTGGTGATGCCTCTCCCTGTGCATTCCAGTATCCCGGCAGCCCTTTTTACTGCCTTCTCACATTGCTTGCCCTCCTTAAGGTCATCTGATATGACTACCCCCAGGTCCCTTTCCATTTTTGTTGTTGTTAGTATCTCACCCCCATTGTGTACTCTTCCACTGGGTCTTTGTTTCCCAGGTGCATTACTTTGCACTTTTGTGTTGAATCTAAGCTGCCATACATTTGACCATTCTTCCAACCTGCCAGGTCCCTTTGCATCCTTTCCACCCCACCTTCAGTATTGACCCTGTTGCAGATCTTTGTATCGCCTGCAAAGAGACATACTTTCCTTCCAGTTCCTCTGCAATGTCAATTATAAAGACATTAAAGAGGACCGGTCCCAGTACTGAACCCTCGCGGTACCCCACTTGTAACCCCCTTTTCAGAGTGAACTCCATTTACCATTACCCTCTCATGCCCTATTGTCCAGCCAGTTTTTACCCAGGCTACCACTTTGGGACTCACTCCAAGGCTGCTAACTTGTATATTAATCTTTGTGTGGGACTGTGTCAAATGCCTTGCTAAAGTCTAGGTAGGCTATGTCCACAGACCCTCCCTGGTCTATTACTTTGGTCACCCAGTCAAAGAGATCTGTTAGGTCTGTCCTGACATGACCTTCCTGCTGTGAATCCATTCTGCCTGGGGTCCTGTGCCCCACTGGTCTTTAGGAACTCAACAGTTCTTTCTTTCAGAAGTGATTCCATCATTTTCCTACCACTGAGGTCAAACTAACAGGCCTGTAATTTCCTGCCTCTGTCTTGCTCCCACTTTTGTGAAGGGGAATCGTATCCGCCCTCCTCCAGTCCTCAGGTACCACACCTTCCTCTCATGATTTGTTAAAAAGGATAGTCAGTGGTGTCTTTAGTTCTACCCTTAGTTCTTTTAGAATCCTTGGGTGAATCTTGTCAGGCCCCATTGCTGTTTCCACCTTCAGTTTTAAAAGTTCTTTCAGAACCCTTTCTTCTGTGAATGGACTGGTATCGACCTCCCTATCCAGAGTGCTTCTATTATTTGATTTAGGTACCTCTCCCTCCTCTTCTTTTGTGACTACTTAGCAGAAGTATACGTTCCATATCCCTGCTTTTTCAGTGTCCCCCTCTGCCCACCCTCCCTTCCGTTTATTAAGCCTCACTATCCCTTCCTTGGTCTTTTTTTGCTTTCTAATGTATGTATAAAAGGTTTTATCCCCCTTCTTAACTGAGTTGGCTATCTTTTTTACTTAGTTTGGGCCTTTGCTATTCTGACTGCCTTCCCTGCTTCCTTCTGCTTCAACTGGTACAGTTCTCTGTCTTGCTTCTTCTGTGTTTTCTTATATTTTCTGAATGCTACCTTTTTCTCTGTAACCTTCCCCACCGCCTCTTTTGAGAACCATAGTGTTTTTTTCCTTCGTTTTGCTTTGTTGATTTGCTTCACACAAAGGCTTGTTGCGTCTATGATGGCTGTTTTGATTTTTCCCTATTGTTCCTCCACCTCTCCTTCTTGCCTGCTTACTAGTACTTTTCTGAGGCACTCTCCCATTTTCCCAAAGTCAGCCCTCTTAAAGTTCAGTACTCTTGCTTGTGTATGGCTTGAATTTATGGCTGTGTTTATTGTGAATAACACTGTTTGGTAGTCACTTGTTCTCAGATGGCTACCCACTTCTAAAGCGGAGATCCTTTCTCCATCCCCATTTGACAGTACCAGGTCTAAGACTGCTCCCTCCCGAGTGGGTTCCTCCACTAGCTGTCTGAGGCATGCCTCCTGTAGGGCATCGAGAATAACTCTGCTCTTGGATGTAACTAGTCACAGTTTCACAGCTGGAAGCCATTCTCTAGTTGAAAGAAATGAAGCGCTCCAATGAGAGTGTTTCATTCCTCTCATTTACATAATGCTACCCTGATGTCTGTGGAGTATTGTAACCTTCCCCCACTCCCGCATACCAAATGTCACTCCGCCCACCTCCCCCCACCCAACCAGTGACCCCGATGATCATGCTTAACATGTTCCCCCCACTGGCAGCAACCCAAAAGATTTGTTTAATGATGGTCAGCGCCTGTTGATCCCTTAGTGCAGAGCCCTCAAACTCTTCAGTGTTCAGTAAAGTAGGGCATGAATGAATGGTGATGTGTTTGCCTATAGTAAAACCTGATTGGCCGAGTCTCAGCCAACCATGTTTTCCTGCAAACAAATATCTGTCACCATTCATTCATGCCCTTACTGATCTTACTGTTTGTCTCCCCACCCACCCCGCAGATCTCCGGGTACCCATCCATACACTGCATCCCCCACTCTCTGTGCCATAAGCAGTAAACATTCATAGCAGTAAAAGACAAATAAATATTTATTCTTCCACTGACAGACGCCGGCTTTGAACTTGTTTGTGCCTTGTGTGAATGACAGTGCATTTTCTTGTCCCTGAGCTCCCTCTCTCCAGTGCTGCATGTGTGCCACAGTGCCCAGCTTGAACATTGCTCTCTGTGATGGTACCCACTGACCCACCTTGCGGATCTCCTAGTGCTGCTTCAGTGTGTCCCCACCCGCTGCACAATACAAGGAGTGAGAGTGCTGAGAAGTGAGACAGCATTGCCTGCAGAGCAGTAGCTTAACCCGGGTGGCGGGAGAGAGAGACACGGGCTGCAGAGACAGAGACCGGGAAGAAGAGGCAGCAGCCCCCACAAAGAGAGAGTGCAGGATTGAAAGAGGTTGTGAGTGGCACCAGTGTCAGGGACAGAGTGGGAGAGAGACCCAAACAGTGACAGCAACATGCTGAGATGTGGTCAGTAAGTGGATTGAGAATGATCACCAGGTGACTGACTGACTGTCACTATTGCAGCACCACCTTGGCAGTGTGAAATTGGGGGCAGTGCAATGAGGATCGACAAATTAAAAATTTACATGCTAGTCCAGAACAACTGGCCTAGCCAAAAATGGTAGTCCCAGTGTTAGGAAACCTGTGTGGCTAAGCTTAGGGTTAGTGGTGGCAGACGGTTTAGATTGGGTAAGTTGTTTTGCTTACATGTGTACGTAATTTTAATAAGCAAAATGTATGTTTAGCTAGTTCTAAATGTATTGAACAAGCACTTTAGATGAAAAGCACTTTCCTGCAAAAGCACTATATGTAACCTTGTGAATATTATTAATTAAAATAGGTTACGGTGCAATTAAATCTTTGTGCATATGTGAATTATTTGGGCTATATAATACCCTACCCTCAATTTGCTCACCAAAATATTCTGTTGTTTTGATGCCAGTGTTGCGAGTGGTAGTCCATGGTCGGTAGACTATAGTCTAAGGAACATTTTAAAATAATTACGTAGCAACAAAGTATATGGTCTGGGGGTTTGTATTATTTATATTATGTAGATGTAGGCAGTTGGAAAACAGAAAAAATGATGTATTTGTAAATTGTTCTGTTAAATTAATACAGGTTAAAGTCAGAGTCATATTTATTTTCTTCTCCTCTCCTCCACCTGCTCATCGAGCACGGAAGTCGCTTTTTTGTGATGCTAATAAACGTATTTCATTAGTCACTGTGTTTGTGTTTTTTTTACAGCTGCAGTGGGCAGAGCCTGCAGACGTTTTGCATGTACAAATGGAGTGATGTCATGTTTTCTGTCCGTGGAATTTACTGAAGGTGTAAATAGTCTTTCCACCTTACCCTCCTCCAAGAGATGTTTTCTGCCCTCAAATACATTTTCATGTTAGTCAATGGTTGTAGGGCACTATTTTCTTCTTAAATGGGAGGTACAAGAACTGGAACCTGAGTAGCGAGGCAGCATTAGTTTTTGGGGAGTAAAATCCCCCACCTCCACCTGAGAAGCTCCTAAAGATCCACCCTCACCTTTCTTTTGGTTCGTGTGAGGGGCATGAGGTGGATATATCATGTTGGAACAACTGATTATCAGAGCTGCCTGGGGAAGTAATTAAGGAGTGCCTGAAAGTGCATCTAGGCATATCCCCCATACACACACATAGACACGATTTTTTGTTTAGTTCTTAGCATGTCAGTATTTGGCTCTAATAATATGCTAAGTTGGGCATAAAAATAAAATAGAAAAAAAAAAGGATCAAGCAGGTGCTTTTTCCTTTGTCAGATACACGCAGACAGAAGGTCACAAATCCTGTATGATAAGTTCATTATATGTATGTTTTCCATGTAAAACAGATATTTTGTTAATGTCATGTCTATAGCATCGTTTGTAGCCAGTAAACTTTTATTTATGTAGGTACTGTAAATGACAGGTTTTAATTCAGAAATCCAGTCTTGATAAATTTGTTTTTTAGCAGTTCTATAAGATTTATGTCTTTCTGATGTAAGAGTGCATAGCACAGAAACGAAAGGGTTTCTGTAATTGCTTGTTGTTTACATGAGAGGTGGGCGTGACAGTGGCATGCAGGAGTGAAGTCTAAATTGTTTCTTGGCCATTCTGGGATCTGAAGTTTAACAGTAATGTGAAGAGAATAAAGTCTTGCTTTTTGTGCATTTGAATAGGTTTAGTGCCTTGAAGTTAAAAGATATAAATGTATACATAGTGTCATGAGCACCTGAAAAGGAAGGAGATACTACTGAAATAAATGATATTCTGATGATTTATGTGTGAGATTTTAAGTGTAGTTCTGCCTAGGTCACAGACGCATAAGCTATAAAAAGTACGTTTAAGGATGGATGTAGTACTCAAAGCTTGTAGTACCAAAATAAAGCAAGAAAAATAATATATTGTGTTTTTTTTCTTTCAGTTGTTTAACTAGGAGTGTCACACTAAGATGAAAGCTTGTTTACAGGGGCAACCTGGGAGCACATGAAAGTTAAGTGACTTACTCAGGGTCACTCAGTATGCAAGTGGGGGCTGTGGAATTCAAACCCAGATCTCCAGATTTGCAGCTCAGAACCTTAAACCACTGTGCTATACTGTCTCCCTAGTTATGGCAGTCGTATGTTTTATGGCTCATGACGTTGGTGTAGTAAGCAGCAATACATTGTATAGCTGTTGTAAAGCGTCAATAAGTAGGTCATGCAGTAGATGTGCTGAGCAATTACTGAAGCAAGAGATGTATTTAGGATAGTACAGTATTCCTGATAAATGTGTGACATTTGCATCTCAGTTTCAAGGAGATCTTTATGGGGTGTTAATGTACAATATAAAGTAGTTATAGTTTTCAAGTTGTCTGAGTAATTGCTTTGTACTACCACTATTACTAAATTTAAATTATTTTATGAAGAAAATTAAGTTTATGTAACTGTCTGTAAATGTATTAAAAACATTTACTTGTCCTTATAATGTAATGCATTAAATGCTGTTTATAGGTTAAGAAGTCACATAATAGCAATAGAGAGGAAAACAATGGGATGCATAGGAATTTGAAAAAAGTATACAGTAGCAGGAGCACTGTCATGACTTCACCAATTTTTTATACTTTCACTCCAGATTTTCAACATTACCATTTTTTTATACCTCTTCATAAACAGTACAGTTGTCATTTTTTACATCCTGTTCAAAATGTGTTTTTTGCATTTGTAGTGTCATAGTCGCTGTGCAAAATCACCATTCGGCTAATGAACTGATAGTGTCACTGTTCATGCGGTGGGGTCACAAAAAGCCCATGCTGAAAACTTGGAGTGAAAATACCAAGAAACGCCCAGGGCATTAGAGTTTCTGACCATAACACCCTGACCTGTAGGGCCTGACAGGCATCGAGGTGTGACTTGGGATTGTCAACAATAATGCTTGCGCCATTCCACCCCCATCCCCACCCTGCAGCCAGTGACAGGTATCGAGGTGTGCCTTTGACCTCTTCAGCCCCAGAGTTCACTCCATTCTCTTATACTGCACCCATTTCAACGTATTTCCTTATGGAATGGGGTGAGTGTAAAGTTTGAACACCCCATGGCACACCTCGACACTTGTCTGTGTCTGTAGAGTAGGGTGAGGTGAAATGGCATAAGCGTTATTGGCAGTGACCCAAAGGCACACCCCAGTGCCTGTCCGTGTCTGTGGGTTGGGGGTGGGGTTGGTGTCACTTCATTCTGTATGTCTATGTAATCGTCTGTCTTTCTATCAATTGCATGTATTGCTATTTTTACCTATTTCTAAAACAAACCTGCATATCACATTTGCCTGCACTATAAGCACATACTTATGAAACTGTGCATATTTGTACTCCACTTCTGCATAGACCTCATACTTTCCTAATATTCCCACTATCACAAGCATAACCTTGCCCTTATCAAAAGCTAATTCGCCTGAAAGTTACTATCACATTTTCTCTATAAACAGTCCATCATTACACCTGACTTCCTGACATCAACACATTGCTTAAATATAACTTACATCACCTCATGGACAAAAACCCTGTTTCTCTAAAAAAAACTGTGTAAATAATCCCAAGGCCGAACATATGCCAGCCATTACTTTTTCATGTACTGCTACCTTCTGTACCATCATGGGGATTTGCATATGTTTCCCATGATGCTTTGCAGTATTGGGGTATGTGCAATTGTGTTTTCTTTAACATTTTGCTCTCTGGCCAGTATCATCCGGGATAAAACATACATAAGTGGCATTTGCTGTGGGGTTCTTTTGTAAACCTATATTGATTCCTATTCCTTCCATTAAAATGTACACCTCCATATGTTTTCTTAATAATGTGTATGCCTTCCTTAGAACAGAAACTAAAACAAATCTTACTACTTACAAATCATTGTGTTGGTTCCCCATACCTCTTGAACAATCCCACACAACTTCACTAACTTCATTATGCAGCTGTGGTGAATCCAACCAGATTTTGTTTCACTGGTGGTAGGCTGCAGTGGGAGGGGACAGATGGACACTAATAAAAAATAATGCTTAATTTACAGATGCAGGCTGCTTAGACTAAGCAAGGTAGGCAGGGAGGAACAGGAAGGCAGTGGAATAGGATTATGATGGGAAAAAATAGCAATGTGTAGAAAGATTTACAGAACAGTGTGGCTTTGATGCTTACGTTTTTATTTCTACTTTTTTTAAAACTTTTTTTACACTGCACTTTTAGTTTGTCCCATGCCAGCCACACCCTCACCCGACATGCCGGACAGACAGTTCCCTTCCTACCACTCCACAGACTACAACACACTTTTTATTTTTATTTCCTTAGGCAGCTTTTGCCTTGACATCACTTCTGTTTTTTTACACTTTGCCTAACGTTTCCCAGGGCAACACAAAGCCCAAGCCTCACTCTCTTCCTCCTTTGGAGCCATTTTATTTAGCTCAAGTGCTACTGTGCTGCATGTAGTTTCTTTGTAGCCAGCACATAAATCATGGTGGCCCAATAGTTACAGGTTACCTTTTGCCCCTTCTACTCTGACTAGTACCCGCTCCTTATTTATTTATTTTTTTACTTTATTTCCAGACTGAACTTTTTTATTTGCCACTATGCTGCATGCAGCTATTTTGCAGCTAGCACATAAACCATCGTGACCAAGCAGTAACACATTATCTTTTGCTCCTCTATTCTTCAGTACCCGATCCTGCAGCCCAACACACTTTTCTGTTACTTTTTTTTTTCAGGTCTTTATTTCTTTCTTTTTTGTTCCTTTTTTTTGGGGGTTAAATTTGATCATGCTGGCTGGCAGGCATGCAGATCTGATCTCGCTGATGAGTGCATTCTCTCCAAGCTCACCACTGTCAGGCAGTCACACCTTTGGTTGTCTTTTTTTTTTCAAATACGTTTTCAATGTGTTGTATTCAGTGACATTTAGATGCAGAACTCTCCCCACAAACAACCATCAGCCATAACAGTGTTGCACCATTCCTCACGGTCTGTTAGGACACAGACAGCTACTTCATTTTCCTTAGGTCAGTTGCGAGACACGAGTGGGCCTTCAGTCAGCCTTTGACCCCCAAATCACTGCCATGGCCAGTAGGTTTTCTTACCGTAGCTTCTGACTGTTCTGCTTCTCTCTCGCCCGGTGACTCTCTGGCTCCTCCTCAATTCCTGGCTGCTGTCTCTCTCTCTCCATTCCATGCTTGCTCTCCATACTCGGTGATGCGCCTGCCTCATTTCTAGGCTCCTCATGTGACTCAGCTCCTGGCGCTCCAGTCAGTCACTCAACCACCAGAACAGTCAGACTCGATATCAGAAGCCAGCACCCTAGTGGAGGTTCTAAGAAATGCAATAAAAGAGGTTTTGTTTTCTTTTTAGCACTACTTGTCCATGGACAATTAGCTCTACGCAAAATGCTTGTCCCTGACTGCAGAGTGATGGCCCGGGATGTCGGGCTATTGGATTTGTCGAACCCTGGTACAGTGTAGTGACTGTAACCCCGATGACCGGCGGCTCCCAGACCTGCACCTGAACAAATGTGCATTTTAATGAGTGGCCCATCCCCCAGCAGTGTCAACTCCCTCCACTGCCCTCCACTTTCACCCCCTGAGATAAACACAGCAACAGCGAGAGCTGTTTCCAGTGCCGCATATATGTGCAGGTCCAATACGTTCCAGTCAGACATGGTTTGTATTAAATGAAGTGCCTGTTTAGAGACCATATCTGTCAAGACAAAATGCAAACAGCGAGACAAAGGAGCGTCCAGCCCTAGCTTTTCCACTTCAGAGCCACACACACACACGTGTCAGACTAGTGAACCCGACAAGAAAAAGTTTTTTTTTTTTTTGTTTTTTTGAGTTTGGGGGGTGGTTTGATGTGATTACAATCCACAACAGTTCAGATACATGCAATGCTTACACTTAGAGGCACTCCAGACCTTCCAGCTCAGCTAGTCCCACTGCCTGCGCCCAGCACACACATGAACACCAACCGCAACCCTCCCACTTCTTTGCAAGCAGCGAGGATCCATCTCTAAAGCGGCCAGTCCTGTACAAGTAGCAGAGTTCGGGGTCCGGGGCTTCAGTCGGACCTGCTGCTATAATGGAGCTTGAGCCTGCCTGAATACAACAGGACAGCTAAACTGAGTCCCCTTAATTCCTGCAGAAAGAGAGCTGCTATATAGATGATTGCTACAGCCACTTGGGCACCTCCGGGGATTTAAAACAAGAGCTGGACTGTGGCAGGCAGTCTGCCATCCACCTCCTCCTCCTCCTCCTACACTGACTGCTTGCAGCACTTGCCCAGCTCCTTCTCCATTACCGGTGCCCACCAAAGGTCAGTAGTGTCGGTGGGTGGCCCCCATTGGAGTGGTCAAGTGAGCTCCTTGACTTGTTACTAGCCCCCACAACTGATACTCTCTTTTGACTTCCTTCTGTGTCTGGTTGCATTTGACGGTTTCTAAATGCCCAATGAACTTTTTTCTAGTGTTTACTTAGATACAGAATATTAAATATATCAAAATAAAATATAGTTGCTTTGAAGAAGATAGAAGCCTTTATTATAACTTGGCTTCAATGTATGGTTGGAGAACGCCGAAATCTCATCTTGATTGTTTTACTTTCTCATTGCTATTTTGTATTTTTAGGTTAAATCAAATATAATAAAATATATATATTTTTTTTGAGAAGATTAAAGCTTTTATTATGGCCCTTTTTGGTTTGATCCATGCACACTGAAGCGTTAAAGCTGTGAGATCACCATGATTTTGGCAGCTTTGCACCGTTCCTCTGATCCTAAAATATGTATCACAATGGTTATATAACTGTAGGTCTATATTCATAACAAATGCACCTTTTTGTCACTATCTTTTCACAAATGTTGTAATTCATTATAATTACACACTAAGAAGAATGGTCTTAATGAGTTCATCTGAGGTTTCATAATATGATCTTTTGCAGTTTTAATGACCTCCCAATCCTGGAGTCATCAATATGTTTTATCTAAACGTTTCTTTGCTCAGTCCATCAATAGTCCAATGAGATTTAGAATAAAATAACTTTAGAACAAAACTGTATAAACTTTGGGTTTGATTTTGCACAAATATTAACTTTCTCTGAACTAAAAATGCATAGGAGATTAGTTGTACATATTTTTGTATTTCTCCACACTTTTACTTAGGAAATTTGTAAAAAAAAAAAATATGAAAAAATAACACTCAATAGTCCAATAAGATTTAGAATAAAATAATTTCAGAACAAAACTGTATAAACTTTGGGTTTGATTTTGCTAAATATTAACTTCTGTCCGAGTTGAAAACGCATGGATTAGTTGTACATATGTTACCACCCAGTCCCCTGGGGTTACTAGAATCCCACTAGTAGTAGTCTATAGGCAGGTAAAAAGCAGTTGGTAAGGAGCTCGTTAAGGGGCTTCTTACATAATGACATCATTGTTTACTCTACTAGCCTGAGTGAAGATGATTATGTCATTTAGAACTTCCGCAGCTGCATAACCATTTTTGAGTCAGCTGCTTGGGGGAAGTTTAGAATGTTCTGTTAGTCTAAGTTTAGAAGTCAGAGTGGCAGGAGGTCTGCCAGTTGGGGCTCTCTCACAAGGAGCCCTATGTTTCTCACCCTAGTTTGGATTAAATCTACAGTTGCCAGTGAAGTGGTGGAGACCTTTTGCGGCAGGAATCCTTGATTTCAGTCCAGGGGGAGTGAGAGCTACTGCCAGATCAGTGGATCCAAATGGCAATCCCCTGAATGTCCTAGAGTGTGTACAGCTGCCTTTGAGAAGGACGTGTGAGAATTTCTGACAAGCCACCATGGAAAAGAGTGCTTTCTGGGTGGTTTCCATACCTAAAGGAAGGAGCAGCAAATAAGTGAGTACAGATGCAGAAACTGTTCTCATTAGGAAGTTGGCTGATGTGTGTGTGTGCCCAAGATAAGGCTAGATCACACCTGTCAGGATCTCTCATACACTTCAGTGTCAGATTTAAAGTTGAGGTCTTTAGCAATTCAGTGAGGATTGAAGGCTTCTTTTGGTGTAACCCTGAAGGAATGGCAGAGACTGTTCAGTTGGGGCAAAGGGTGGGAGGAACGCCATCTGGGGTCTACAAGGCAGGGCTAAGTGGTTCGGGCGCCTATGTCCCCTGGTAGAGGCCAGTGCCCAGGATGAAACTTAAATATGTGGCTTGGGTCACAAGTTTACACTGTGAAATGTGTTTTGGAAATGGTTCAAGAATGTGGTTCAGGCCATGAGCATCCAATTTGGGAAATGGAAATCCAAGCTGCTGCTGCATTGGATATTCAGATCATTGCTTTATGTGTGGAGTTATCGGGGGCCCCCTCAGCAGTTAGGTCTAGCATACACCTAGCATACTCTCACCTGGACCTGGTTGTAATTGCAAAGGTTCATTTTGGTAATTGTACCCTCACTCCCTTTTCCTCTAGATAATGAGCCTGGTATACACACTAAAGCTAGAGGTGGTACCAATCTGAGTATTTCTGCCAAAAGTAAATGGTATGCCGTATGTGGGGGGTGCCAACTTGCCAAAAGTGGCGTGGGGGTTACACATACTTTTGTATTTCTCCACACTTTTACTTTGGAAATTTGTAAAAAAAAAGGAAAATGATACTTGACCTTTTGCACGGGTCTTGACCTCCCGTAAAAGGAATGGCTTAAAACTTATTTGGGAGTCATTCAAGAGTTATCCCAAGCTGGTCAAGGTTTAGTAAACTATACATTTAATGCATTTTAATAATAGAAGTTACCAAAGAGAACATAAAAGAACAATCAGTGCTGCAGCATGGATGCCTAAATGTTTCGGAGACAGACTTGTTTGTGCACCAGGTCTTCCTTCTGTGTGTGAGCATTGTTTTTGTCTCTGTCTTGCTTCTTCCCCATATCTGGTCGGCGTCAGCTTCACATATAGATCTGATATGATATTACTGACTAATAATTACTAAAATTAATCTGCTGCTTCTGTCTTGAAAAGATATAACATGATCCCATCAAAAAGATTCAGTGTGACCCCAATAAGCAGGTTGTTTTGTTTTAAGTTGTTTTTATTTTCCTCATGTAAAGCACTAAAGAATTTCATTAAAGTGCTAGTAGGTACATTGCTCTTGTAACTAGAATAACGGTCAGGATCTGCTGTTAACAGGCAGCACTCTGCATGTCTCATCATCATCATCGTCACATTATTTGACCAATGGTAAGGCAGAATCGCAGGCAGCTTCTTCACGGATAGAAACATAGGAAATGCCCTCCTCCCCTCTCCCTCCCTCCTGAAACAGACCCTAAAACCTGCCCCTCCCCCTTAGCCAGCTCTTCCTTTCTTTGCTTCCAGAGCCAGCACCCTCGATCACTGTCAGTCCGTTCTGGCTTTGTGTACAAGAGGCATAGTGTGAACCTCAGCAGAGTTGATTGAACACTATTTACATAGCCATTCTAAAGAGAAAGAAAACATTTTTACATTATTCTTTTGGCTTTCTAAATAGAGGGATACTAGTTAGAAATCAAGTTAGCTTATTTCTGTGGAAGGTAAATGCAGGAACCAATCAAAACAAGGGAATTGTGCAGCTAGAAAGGGGATACAGAAACACTTGGAAACAACATCATTTATAAAAATATGATTTTGCTCAGTCTTAGATAATCAGTGGGGTTACTTGTGCATAGTTTTGTATTTCTCCTCACTTTTACTCTGGAAATTTGTAAAAAATAAATAAATAAATAAATAAAATGACTACCTTTTGCACAGGTCTTGACCTTCTGTAAAAGGAATGGCTTAAAACTTATTTGGGAGTCATTCAAGAATTATCCCAAGCCGGTCAAGGTTTAGTAAACTATACATTTAATACGTTTTAATAATAGAAGTTACCAAAGAGGATATAATAAAAGAAAAATCAGTGCTGCAGCATAGATGCCTAAAGGTTTCAGAGACGGCCTTGTTTGTGCACCGTGGGTGGGATATTCAGACTGCTCCAGGCTGTGTTAGCCTGAAGCAGCGCAACTTGGATGCACAGGGGCGTGGACAGGTGATATTCAGCGGACTGCGCCATGGCACAGCATCGTTGAATATCGTATCTTGGCCACCCACAGTGCGTATGGCGCAGTGGCAGTGCGCCACTGCAAGTGGCCAGAGTGGAGCAGGGGGATGCGCTAGCGCAAGTGCCGTTGCGATAGGCGCAACCACCACAATATTCAAAAGTGCACATGCAAATGGGGCCATAATGTATGCAAGGCGCAAATGGGGCCATTTGCATGTCATTAGGACCCATTTGCATGCAGGTGCGCCGATCCCTGGTGATTTGCGCCTGCCGCCCTGCCAGGCTGCAGCCGTCGGGGACCGATGCCTCCTGCACAAGCGGCAACACGCTCCGACGCCCGATCGCGGACATATGTAGTAAAATATATAGTCCTATATCCCTGGTGGTCCAGTGGACCACTCGCAGTTCGATCGCGGGCATATGTAGTAAAATATATAGTCCTTTATCCCTGGTGGTCCAGTGGACCGCTCGCAGCCCGATCGTGGGCATATGTAGTAAAATATATAGTCCTATATCCCTGGTGGTCCAGCGGACCGCTCACAGCCTGATCATGGGCATATGTAGTAATATATATAGTCCTATATCCCTGGTGGTCCAGTGGACCGCTCGTAGCTTGATGCGGGTGTCAGTAATAAATAATTACACACCAATCCAACCCTGGTGGTCCAGCAGTACCCCCTCCCACCCGCCCACTGAGCCGCACCGCCCGCTCCCCGGTCAGCAGTGGGCAGCTCCCACCCACTTGCCGCCCTGCTGACTGACTCTGTACTGATGAGGGCTGTCGTCCATTGGTCCACAGTGTGAGCCAGTGGGCGTGCAGCCTGTACCGTACTACACAGTCAGATATGTGATTTGTGCCAGACTCAGTCCTCCTTTGAATGTCGTGCCAGGGGCGCGTCAGTGGGTTGCGTATGGGCGCCCAGCTTTGTTGCGCCATGCGCAACCCTTCTGAATATCCTGCCCCAGGTCTTCCTTCTGTGTGTGAGCATTGTTTTCTTCTCATTCTTGCTTCTTCCCCCTATCTGGTCAGCGTCAGCTTCACATGTAGATCCCATACGATATTGCTGACTAATAATTACTGAAATTAATCTGCTGCTTTTTTCCTGACAAGATTTAACTTGATCCCATCTTGAAAATATCTAATGTGACCACAATGAGCAGATCATTTTGTTTCAAGCTGGGGTTTTTTTTGTTCATTTTAAACACTAAAGAATTCCATTGGAAGTTCTAGTAGGTACATTGCTGTTGTAACTAGAATAACAGTCAGGATCTGCTGTTAAATTAGGCATGACAAGGGATAAAGTGGTCTGGTCTAGTATTTCACTTAACTGGCGTGGCTTGTAAACATGAGGCTTTTTAGACGTGCAATAGGAGTTATGCCAAACAAATGTAAATATTTCAAAAAGTATAGAAGTTACACTTAAACAACCGTATGAAGGTTGTTCAGGACAAAAAGACCTTTTAAATGAGCCTATTTATTAAGCTGCACTAATTGTATGTTTGCCCATCTTATTACCTGAAGTAATGTAACTATCTTTAAAGTGTACGAGTATACATAAACAGCCAACATGAAAGTTGTTCAGGACAAAAAGACCTTTCCAATGAGCCTATTCATTAAGCTGCACTAATTTATGTTTTTCAAACTGTGGCCATCTGATTACCTGAATTTTTTTCATTTTTCTTCACAATTTTCACCTTTTGGATGGCTATATTTAAAAAAACTATAACAAATTCAGATTAGTGACAATCTTCTTCTGAAAGGTCGTTTTGTCCTGAACTGCTTTCATGTGGTTGTGTATTGGTAGCTTGTATACTTTCAGAGGTATTTACATTTGTTTGACATGACTCCTACTGTGTTCACTCAGTGAGAGAAAAAAATGAGGTTGTTTGGAAGACCATAATTTACAAAATATAAAAAATTCGGATTAGTGACTACTTGCACGTGAAAGGTCTTTTTGTCCTGAACAATTTTTACGATGGTTGCTTTTGTGCACTTTGAATAGTTTTAAAGATGTTTAGATTTGTTTGTAATGTGTGCACATTTGCTCTCCAGAGAAAAGCAGCTTGGAGTTCTATGTCCAACATTCTAAACAGAAAGAAGGGAGTATTTCTTTCATTGCCATAGTGATTTGTAGTTATGGAAGGATACACTGAAAAGTCCAAAAATGTGTTCCACTATATGCCATTGTTCTAGTTAAAGCAAGATGGCTGTAGGCTCTGCCCACAGCCATAAAAACGAGTGCATATTACAAATGCACAATCCCAGCGGATACCTTTATGGCAGCATAGTGGATTCATGCCAGCACCCATAGATGTCACTTCCAAAAGGTGGGCCAGACTAGGCTTACAAAATACTAACATACTAAAATGTCAGCAGAGTAGGCCTAATGGTCTTTCATGTCTGCTCGTTTGATCAGCCCCAAACCTGGGAGCTGACCTTGCTGACCCCCCCATCCCATCGGGATTTTCCATTCCCAGTCCAAGATATTCCCCTTGTATTGTACTTTGCCAGCACAACCCTTCCCCATACCTGTCCCAACCCCGTTTGAACCCCTCCACCATCTCTGCCTCCACTAGGTCGCTGGGCAGCATGTTCCATGGTTCAACCACCCTCTCAGTGAAGTAGCACCTCTTTCTCCCCCCCCCGAGTCACCCCTCCAGCTTCCACCCTTGCCCTCTAGTTGCCCCCCTTCCTTTGGAGCATCCCCAACTGAGCCTCCCCTATTTATCTTCTTCATGTACTTTTTTCAGGCAGAACGTTTCAGTCTTTTCAACAAACTCAATTAGAATTTCATCTTTCCCATGGGGATCACTACAGATTTCTTTCAGGTGAGATTCTTTATTAATAGTCCTGAAATTTTGGCAGAACAGCATTCTCTAGTCAGCAAAATTGTTTCCCAGTAAGATAATGCCAAACATTTAATCTCAGAATTATACTTAGAAATTGATTCAGATGGTCATAGCCAGACGGGGCGGAATGTGTACAAAACCAGTGGGAGGGTAAACTGAATCATTCGTTGATGCAGAAGGAATGGGGGCAGATCTGGCAGGCAACGCATAAAACGACAGCTTCAAGGAGTTGGAGAGAATTTTAAGTGAAAATTGCTTATTATACAATGGCTTGAAAAATCCTGTCCTCTTGATTGGCTGACTGGCACAAGTTACCCATTGTAAATCCTGGCATGACCAATGGGTAAAAGTGCCAGCCAGCCGCATCTGCAAGCCCCAGTCTGTGAAATTCATCCGAGACCACGAACTTTAAACTGAAAAAAATGCCGTATTGAATCCCCGCTAAAGCGCTGTGTCCCACAAGTCAAGCCACAACACACAAAAGGAGGTACAGTAAGTCCCCACAACACTGACAAAAGTGACAATTTGCTACAATAACCCCCCCGAACAAGCAGCCAGAGCCAAACAGCATTTTACAAATCATTCCCTGCAACTGCTTCCATGCGGCTCACCTGTGAAACTTTTTTCAGTCTGGTTCTACTCCATTGCCACATTCCCTAAACCATAAACTGCTTGCCCCATTGACAACTCCCTTTGAGGAAACGAAAAGTTGTTTGATAATCCCATTCATGACAACTTATTCTTTCCAGTACTTTGCACTGAAATTCGTATGGAGCCACACAACGTAAAAGGAAGACATGGTTACATCACACTTTATCATAGTGTGACAGAAACAGCTACTTCTTAACTCCTTGGCTCTCTCTTGAAAAAAAAAACAAGTCACGACTCCCAGACTCTGATAAAAAAAAAAGAACAAACATGACAGCAATTTACTGGAAGTGCTGCAGCATTAGGAGCTCAGCTGCATTACGATCTCTGCATCATTTTACTGTGTGTCTTTAGGAGCTTGGCTGTGTGTGTGTGTGTGTGTGTGTGTGTGCTTAGATGCATTAGCAGCTCTGATTCGTGCTCGCTTGTTAAGAAAAAAAAAATCAGAACTTCTCAAACTTTACTGTGTTTGAGTAGAGCTGCTGTGTGTCTCTCCGGGGAGCTGCATTAGGAGCTGGGCAGGGCAACACGTAGCAACCCAGGACTATATTTTCTCGTGCTGTAATAAATGAAATAAAATAATTTAAAATGATAAACTTTTTTTTTCTTTGTTTTGTATTTTCACAGACATAAAAGTCGTCATTGTATTATCACAATATACTACTCCAGGGTGCGGGTTATGCTGGAATTTATCTACTTCTGGTGTGGTTTATTCACTCGGCCAGCGGCCCCGTGACTGAACCACACCATGCATGGGTAAATCCTGACGTCACCCACGCCCTCAGATGGTACACTGCTTGAGTAGATACTGCCTCACACATGATAGGATCAAACACCTAGGCACAAGTTCAGCTGATCCCTGCTGGAGAGGCTGTGGGGAACATGGAACCCCACTCCATACTTCCCGGATCTGTAATGCCTTACAAGGACTTTGAAAGGAGATTCAGACATGGATCAGTAAAATATTGCAGCTCACAGAGGAGCTCAGTAGCTCCCACTTGATCTGTGGCCTCTATCCTCTGGGATTATCAGGTCCAGCCAATAAATATTTATTTAATATAGTACTAGTGCAGCATTAAAGGCCATCACTCAAGAGATGGCTGGTGGCGTCTCCTCCATCTAGGGAACATTGGTTAAAAAATTGTAAACAAATCAAATTAATGGAGCGGATTACTGCTCGCCTTACTCTTAGAGTGGACCACTTTAATACATGATGGCTCTAGAGGTGTGCAAAAGTTGCCATTTCTGCCTTAACGGAACTTTCACGAAAATTTGGCAACTTTCACAGAAGTTTCCGAACTTCCGCATCTGGCAGATCGGAAAACTTCCGAATGTTTAGGGCGAATATTTGCCCTGTTCTACTGGCCCCCAACATGTTAAATAACCCCCCCCCCCGGTTGCTGCCTGATTAAATAAAAAAAGACCTTGAGGTGGCCAGGCAGTGTGACAAGGCAGTCAGGAGGGCTAGTGGGATGCTGGGCACATAGGGTCCCTCCTTCAACCCGATCACCTGCCCGAGTCCAGACTGCATTCATGTTTGTAGTAACCCCCCTTCCCATTACTATCCCCCATGTTAAGTAAAATATCCCTGATGGTCTAGTGGTTATGAATCCCCTCCATCCCCAGTCCCCATATGTATATATGTACTGTAAATAGAACCCTCCCTATCCTCGATTCCCATATGTACTGTAAATAGAATTTCTTTTTTTTTTAACTTATTCCCAATCCTCAGTTCCATCACCCAAGTGACATTCCAAATCCTCCCTAGTGGTCTAGTCAAGTTGTGGACCCCCTTGGGCCCACCCCAGCAGATACTGTCCCATCCAAAGTACAAGCTGGCTCATTCATTGATAGCTCAATGGGCTGCGACCATGGAGGCGGAGGGAGCTGTGCGGTAGCCGCCCATTTCGGGATGGGGGCGGGTGTGACAGTACCTGCTGGGGGTGAGGGGGGCCACTACTTAACTAGACCACCAGGGAGGATTTGGGATTTTTTTTTCTTTTATCTCCTGGCTTCCTCTGGTGGCCCCCTTCGGTCCGCCTCCCCCGCCCCGTCACCCGGTTCCCCCAGGACTTACCTTCACCGTAGTTCTCTGCCACCAGACCTGCGGTTGTGCCCAGCCACCGGTTTGGCACCTGTGAGGAGTTGGTCTCTCATCCTGCCGTATGGAGGGTTTTTCCTCTACTTTTCTCCCCAGGCCCACAGACATGCAGTGGTGCAGTGTCCAAGCTCAACCTCTGCAGAGACAGCTCCAGTGCCCTGTACGTGGGATCCCCCCCCCCATGTTTGCGGCATGCTAGTGCTACCACCCAGCTACCACTGGGCGGCAGACAAGCAGCACGCCGTGGCATCCCCCCTCCTTAAAGAAAGAGTTGTCCTGGGACGCTCCATCCTTCCTCTCCCCGCTGGCCCCTGAGCAACCCGAGTCCATTCCCGACCCCGGGTCACCTGGTGTGCGGGGTGTGGCATCCAGCGCCTCAGAGCCACCGGACCGGCCGTGGATTTGGAATTTCGCTTGGGTGATGGAACTGAGGGTCAAGAATAGGTAAAAAAAAAGAGTTCTATTTATAGTATATATGGGGACTCGGGGATGGGGGGGGTTCATTACCACTAGACCACCAGGGATATTTTACGAAATATGGGGGAGATGGGAGGGGAGGTTACTACAAATAGGAATATAGTCTGGACTCTGGCGGGTGATCAGGTGGGGGAAGGACCACTAGCCACCAGTTTCTTTTTTTTTAAATAAACCTTGGGCGGGCCACTACGGATTGGGTGATCAGGTGGGAGGGACCACTAGCTACCAGGGTTTTTGGTTTTTCAAGCACACGTTTGATTGTGATTTTTTTTTTAGGATTTTTATCGTGCACTGGGGCATGCGGAATTTCCGCGTAACTGAACTTTCGTGGAACTGAAAGTCTGACTTTCGCTTTAATTCCTCCAGTGAAAGCTTTTTTCGCCCATCTCTAGATGGCTTCCTTTTGCATTTAAGATTGCGGACTTAGAAGGTGCACCGGTTGTGGAACAACTGCTTTGTGACTGATTTGGATCTGGTCAGTTTGATTAAGATGGATGATACCCTTTAATTTTGCCTTGCTTCCAATTTCATATGTTTAATAGTTTACCAATTCTGGTTGGTTTTCAGACCAGTAGGGAACAACCTTCATTAATTCTGCCATTAGAGACTACATGTTAAAGTCACGTAAGAAAATCCTGATTGCCAGTCGGTAGAATGCTGAAAGCTCTGTGTGCCAAATGATCAGGCATCAGGGGCTTTCAACATTCTCGGGGCTTTGAAATACGAGCCCATGGTCTCCAGAACTTGACACAATACTTTAGATGGGGTCGTACCAGCGATCTATACAGAGGTAACACCCTCTCTCTCTCTCTTTCTGCTGATGATACCCCTCCCTATGCACCCCAGCATCCCACTAACCCTCCCGACTGCCTTGTCGCACTGCCTGGCCACCTCAAGGTCATCCCATATGATTCCTCCCAGGTCTGTTTCCTGCTTGCTGGTCGTCACTACCACGACACCTGTTTTGTACTCTGCTCCTGGGATTTTGTGCCCTAAGTGCATTATTTTGCACTTCATCGCATTGAAACCTGGCTGCATACTCTTGACCACTCCTAGTTTTCTCAAGTCTCTGCTCATCCTTTTCACCTCCCCCCACCGAGTGTCCACCCTGTTGCAGATTTTGACGTTGTCCACAAAAAGGCAAACCTTCCCTTCCAGCTTCTCTGCAGTGTTACTTATAAAGACTGTAGGAATGTGTATAAAGAACAAGAGGGCTGTCACACAGCCTCATTACTGCCGCCTGTGGATGCACGGGTGCAGAGCAGGACTCGGGGTGTGGGGAGGGGAGGACACCATTGATCACTTGGCTGAGACTGCACCGACACGTCCACAGCCTGGACTTTAGTCCTTTGTGTTGGCATCCTCGGGTGGGTTTTGGAAACCAAAAAAAGCAGCAGAAAAATAAAAAAAAAACAAGCCCCCATTGCCACGCAGCATGATCCCTGACAAGCTCGAGGGGGTATGGAGCACAGATGGTCAGTACTACCACCACCGAGCCCTGCTAGCAGTGGGAGATAAGAATGTGCTATTAAAAACAAGCTCTGGCAGAGCCACTACGACTGTGAATGCATTAACTAGATAAGGGTGTTTCATGGGCTTAAACATAAACATTTATTTGTTTATTTAAAACATATCAAATTTAAAAACCTTTGGGTCAGAGATTCATTTACAAAGGCATCTCGTCGAAACTAATACGAAGACAGTACAGTTAACAAGTCCAAAAACAATGGCTCGGAGAGCAGACAGTTATAACAGTCATTCACTGGAGATACATAGGTAGCAGTAGATAAACGGATTACACAATTTAGGCACACAGACAGCACATCAAGAAGACCAACGCAGTTCAAACAATATACAATAGCTAAAGCAAATAGACATCAGGAGTCAAAGAGAAGCCCAGAGTGTTCACATGAAGGCTGTTGCACACACTAACTGAATCAAAGTATAGTACATTGAGAAAGGGCATATTTAAGCAATAAGGCACGACGGGGTGTGTGTTATCATGTAATAACATCACTCCTGGGGTGGGTTGAAGCATGAGGTGAAGCTGAGTATTTATTTATTTGCACGTATTTATTTGATCCACTGGATCAGCAATATTTTCACAAGCTGTGCCCAGTGCAGATTTTACAGCATTGGTCCTGGTCTGGTGATCTGGGTTTTACCCATACCACACTGCATATGGCTTAATGATATACTGTACAGATGGCTGCAAAGTCTAACCCCTTGAAGGTTGAAGTTTCAGAAAACCATTATGCTACAAATATCAAGACTCTCTCCCTTGCCCCCCAAGTCACAATTAATCCTCTACCAAAGTCATGCTTAAATACTGGTGCCTCTACATCCACGCCGCTAAGCTTTTAATGCCAACATGCTTCTTCTGCTGCTGTGTGAGTTAAACTCTTTATTTAAAAACATTTTGTTGAGAAATTTTTGCTTTAGTATATCCATGGTCAGGAAAAATGAATTTGTAAAAGAAACCTAAATCCCCATTTATCAGTTCATTGAATCACAATACAGCACGTTATGAATTTTTCAGATTCTATGTACGTCATACCCTACCTACTTACCACATATAAACTCAACAATATTAAAAAAATAATTCTAGGCACTTTTTTTTTTTTTTTTACCAGGAGAGACACACTAAGCTGAAAGCTTGTTTACAGGTGTGACCTGGGAGCACAAGGAAGTTAAGTGATTTGCACAGGGTCACACAGTATGCATGTGGGAGCTGTGGGAGTCAAACCCAGGTCTCCAGGTTTGTAGCTCAGAGCCTTAAACCACTGCCTACTTAACTATTTACAACACGGCTATTTAGTAGCTGTTATCTTACAGAAACCCCAGTTAGCTAGCTCTTCCCAGGAATGGGAAGGGAAGAAGCCTGAGAGGGCGGGGGGGCAGCAAGGTCAGCTCCCAGGGTGGGGACTGACCAAAGGAGTAAACACAAAAGCCCGCTAGGCCTATTCTGCTCGCATTTTTGTGTGTTAGTATGCTTACTACACCAGCACCGTGAACCATAAAACAGATGACTGCCATAACTAGGGAGGCAGTGTAGCACAGTGGTTTAAGGCTTTTCTCTGCAAATCTGAAGATCTTGGTTCGAATCCCACAGCCCCCACAGAAATGTGGAGTATCTTTTTAAGAAAGTATAAAATACTGTGAAATAATTTTCAAGCAGTGCACATGCTAAATCGTACTGCCACATTCAAAACATTATGCCCTGCCTACTTACCACATATAAACTCAGCTATATTAAAAAAATAATTCTAGGTACTTTTTATGTTTGTTTACACGCATGTGCAAGAAACATAGTGCCACCATACGAGAATTCATAGGTGTGCCTCCCTACTTCCAATGCCCTGCTGCCTTTTGCAGGCGTGGCCCCACTGCGCCAGTGAATGCAAGAGCTGTCTATGACAGCGTTTGCAAATGCAGCGGCGTACAATTGAAAGAAAGGCACTGCAGCGTGTAGGCAGTTTGCATACTGACGTTCTCAGTATGCAAAGTGCCTACACATCAGCACTGCAGTGCAAGAGCTGTCATAGATGGCTCCTCTCCCACCCCACAAATAGGTAACGCACTGGGAGCCCACCCCAGCGTGCTCACGCAGTCCCCCCCACAGTATGGCCGACTGGGGTGCCTAATCCCCCATCGGCTGCGCTACGCTGTGCCCCCTAAACAGAGTTTTAGGTGCCACGCTGGGACCCCACCCCAGCGTGGCAACAATCTGTAAGGGCCACGTTGGGAGCCCACCCCAGCGTGGCAACAATCTGTAAGGCCGACAGGGGTCCCCATGCCCAATCCCCTCATTGGCTCCACTGCCCCCCCCAAATAGCCTTCGGAGTGCCACTCTGGGAGCCCACCCCAGCGTGGCAAATGTCAGTCTGCTGCCCCCAACACACTTCCAGGTACCACGCTGCCCACCCCAGCGTGGCAAAAATCTCTATGGCCGACGGGGATGCCCAATCTCCTGTCAGCTCCGCTGGCACCCCCCCAAAAAAAACCTTCTAGCTGCCACACTAGGAGCCCATCCCAGCGTGGCAAACGTCCTGCGTCGTCTTCCTAAAAGGAAAAGACCTAGAAAGAAAAAAAACAGTCCTTTGCTGACTGTCTTGAGTCTGACCCCCACCAGACGCGCCCTGCTCTCCCACCCCCCACCTCATACTTACCTTCGGAGTCCGGCGCGATGATCTTCGGTGGACCGGGAACACGTCTGCACTCTTCAAAGCCGACTGCGAACTGAGAAAATGCTGGTAAGCTGTATAATGGGTTAAATAGGGTTTTTTCAACTTTGATGCGTATCTTGGGCATTTTTGGGAATTTTTTCACCAAATTTTCAACGTTGGGTGTTTGGAACCCCACCTCAAGAATTCTTGCAATGTCATTTTGTTATTTGGTCCCGAAAGGTGATTTCGTGGTCACTGCGCGAAATCACCTTTCGGGACCGATGTATGAAACAACAGTGTCACAGTTCATGAGGTACTCCCCCAAAAACCCTATGTTGAAAATTTGGGGAAAAAATTCCCAAAAGTGACTGTTTTATGAGCGTGCGTTGAGCAGTTCCTACGCACGCTCGTAAGTTCATGAATTTTTAATATTTGCACTCCAGATTTTCAATATTGCCATTTTACGACACCTCCTTGTGAGCAGAACAGCTGTCATTTTTCATATCTCGCCCAAAATGTGTTTCCGCGCATGTAGCACACAATGGCGCAGTCGGTGAGCGAAATCAATGTTTGGGACAGATTAAGAAAATCACAGTGACACTGTTCATGAGCAGAGATCTTAAAATGGCTATGTGGAAAGTTTGGCAAAACAGTTCCCAAAATGACTGTTTTACGAGCGTGCTTTGCTCAGTTCCTACGCACGCTCATAAGTCTGCCAATTTTTAAGATTTGCACTCCAGATTTTCAACATTGCCATTTTACCACACCTCCTTATGAGCAGTACAGCTGTCATTTTTCACATCTCCCCCAAAGTATGTTTCCGCGCATGTAGTACACAATGGTGCAGCCGGTGTGCTAAATTAATGTTTGGGACAGATTAAGAAAATCACAGTGACACTGTTCATGAGCAGAGGTCTTAAAATGGCTGTGTTGAAAAGTTGGTGACAAAAGTCCATAAAATGACTGTGTTACGAGCGACCATTGCGCTGTTTCCACACACCCTTGTAAGTTCATGAATTTGTAATATTTTCAGTCCAGATTTTCACCACTGGCATTTTTCTACACTTCCTTATGAATGGTACAGCTGTAATTTTTCACAACATGGCTGAAATGTGTTTTCACACTTTCTGTGCAGAAATGCGTGGTCGCTGTGGGAAATCAGTGTTCGGAACAGATTAAGAAAATGACAGTGACACTGTTCATGATTGGAGGTCCGAAAATGCCTGTGTAGACAATCTGCAGTAAAAAAATCCCCAAAGTAATTACATTAAGGGTGTGCGTTACGCAGTTTCTACGCACGCTCGTGACTTCACCAGTTTTTTTACTATTTTCCCTGCAGATTTTCAACATTGCCATTTTTACACCTCCCTATGAACAGTACAGCTGTCATTTTTCACATCCTGTTCGAAACGTGTTTTCGCACCTATGGTGCCAAATGCCGTAGTCACTGTGCAAAATCTGTTTTCGGCTAACAAACTGATATTACCACTGTTCATAAGGTGGGGGTCACAGAAAACTCATGTTGAAAATTTGGAGTGAAAATACCAATGAACGCCTGAGGCGTTAGGGTTTTTCGATCATAACGCCCACCCTGTACAGATTGACAGGCATCATGGGTGTGACTTGGGATTGTCACCTGTAATGCTTATACCATTCCACCCCCACCCACACCCTGCAGCCAGTGAGAGGCATCGAGGTGTGCCTTGGACTCTTCGGCTCCAAAGTTCACCCCATTCTCCTATACTGCACCCATCTCACCATATTTCCTGATGGAATGGGGTGAGCGTAAGGGCCAAAGACCCCAAGACACACCGTAACACTTGTCCGTGTCTGCGGGGTAGGGTGTGGTGAAATGGCATGGCCGTTATGCCTGACGACCCAAAGGCACACCCCCCCCAATGCCAATGCCAGCAAGCAAACATTCGGCATTGACAAATGCCTTTTTTTTTTTACCAGGCGAGACACACTAAGCTGAAAGCTTGTTTACAGGTGTGATCTGGGCATACCTCTCAACTGTCCCTGATTTTCAGGGATGTCCCTAGTTTTGCCTCAGAAATTTCTTTTGTCCCTCCTAAATTTAGCATTTTTGTCACCGAAGAGTAGGGATTTGGATCACAAAATAATGCCAGCCATTGGTGTTACAGCCTAGTTCTCATTAAGAAAATGCTATTCACACTAAGAAGCATGTTGCACACAGCTTCTGGAACTAATATTACTATTTTTTTAGATGTGTCCCTGATTTTGGTCATTTGTCTCTGATTATTTTAAACCTTGTCCCTGATTTGTGATGAAGGAGGTTGAGAGGTATGGACCTGGGAGCACAAGGAAGTTAAGAGATTTGCGTAGGGTCACACAGTATGCAGGTGGGGGCTGTGGGAGTCAGACCCAGGTCTCCAGGTTTGTAGCTCAGAGCCTTAAACCACTGCGTACTTAACCATTTACAACACAGCTATTTAGTAGCTGTTGTCTTATAGAAACTCCAGTTAGCTAGCTCACAGACATGCCTGTGCAGAGGAGAACAGTACAGAACAGAACAGAACAAAAGATATTTAACCTTTTACAACATGGTTACGTTTATATATAATTAGGGTTTGCGGTTTTAGATGTTTATGAATCAGGAAAAAAAGGTGTTTATTTTTCAGCTTTTCTCACTCCCTTTTCTAGTAGCAAAATTCTGTGTATTTCGGTGCAAATAAAAAAAGCTAGACAACTTCAGTATATATCAATGTTTTTTTTTTTTTTAAAAGCACTGTGTGCACTGATGTTTATGTTGAATAAATATCCAAAATAATTAAAATTGCACATAACCCCATTATTAGCATATACTGTATCAACTTTAAATGCTGAATTTGTTATAGTAAATCATGCAGTGCATTTTTAGTGCTTGTTTTGACATTTTCCCTCTCTCTTTCCTGGCAGTAAATGCCCTTATCTCTGAAAAGGCCCTCTCTACATTGGCACTTGAGACAGGCAGTGCAAGAATTGACAGAACACATTCACTCAGTTCTGGCCACTGCTTCATTTTACCCCTCCAAAATGTGTGCACTTCTAATTCGCTGTTAGCTGGCAATGGTTCTGCAAAGTACTCATCAAACTGTACACATAATAATTCAGCAGCATGTTTGTTAAAAGTATCAAAAATAAATACATAATTTTCAAAGTTAGAAGAGAATTTGTTTTTTCTAAATGGGTCAAACACTTGAACAGAGTACCAGAGAGAGGATTCATTTAATTCAAATCTCATTGTTGGATTTGGGATATTTCTAGCCATTACAGCCTGCCATTTGTCATACATAGCTGTGTAAAAATTTTAAAGCTCTCTTCCAGTACTTGCTGGCTTTCCAGTGGCAGACACCCAAGAAGTGCACTTGCAGCCGGTCCATACTCAGAGCTGCCTCCATCAGCTTTGCTCTCTAACAGAATTTTAATGCTCACTCCAACTATGTTGAATACTTGATGGACTTGTGTGTGTTCAGACTCAAGTTTTTTCATTACATCAATCAGAGATCTCATATTCTCTGTAAGAAAGTTTAAAATGCAATACAAAGCAATTTAAAATCCATCGAAGAATGGGCAGTTTTAAACAAAATGACACTCAACTCAGACAAGTGTCATGTTGTATGTACACTTTGGTAAGAATAACCCTAGGCAGACCTATTTTCTGAACAGTGTTGCCCTTCATGTGTCACCATTAGAACGAGATCTCGGGGTAATCGTTAATAATAAATTATCATCTAGTGATCACTGCAGGATGATAGCCAGGAAATCTAATGCCTTGCTCACTCGGATTGAACGTTCGTTTGTGTCTATGACACAGGAATGCATAATCCCCTTGTATAGGGCTTATGTCAGGCCCCATTTGGACTATGGATCCCCCTGCTTGAGTCCCTATCTGGCGCAGGACGTTGACAGGGTTGAGAGGGTGCAGAGAAGAGCCACAAAAATGGTCCCTTATTTATCCAGACTCGACTACGAGGAAAGATTAAGAGTTACAGGGTTACACTCACTACGCACAAGACGTACCAGAGGTGACCTTCTCCTATTGTACAAAATCCGGAATTCTCAAGAGTTAATGCACCACTGTGGCTTACATTTCTCCACCAGTTGGACTTCACCTCGGTATCATAACAACCAGATATTTGTATCTAAAGCTAAAACAACAAAAAGGTTAAACTACTTTACAGTAAGAACCCCCAAATTGTGGAATCTCCTCCCACAATACTTAGTAGACAGTAGCTCCAATACAGTCTTCAAAAAAGGGCTGGATTGCTGGCTCGAGTTTAACAACTACAAGGTATAATTATCCCACCAATGTGGTGGGGGACAATCTCGATGGGCAATAGCCTTCTTTTGTCCTTTGAAACCAAGTAAACCAAGTAAAGTGTTATTTTTGATGTTCGTGTCTACATGCTTTCTGATTTCATCACATTTCTTCCCTTCAGCATCTGCACTTAATAAAAAGATTGTAAATGGTCTCTACGTGGCAAGCAAGCGTTCTACAGCCTCTATCACATAATACCAACGACTGTGTGTAATGCTGGGTATCACCTTTTGTTTCACCCCTAGGCGTGAGCACACTGCAGCGTACTTTCTCTTAAGCTCTTGTGCATATTTAAATAGTGCTCCAGAGTGCAAAATAAAGTCAACTACCTTTTTTATGATGTTGGATGATGCTATTGCCGCCTTCAGTACACCATCCAGCAGGTGACATGGATCTCGAACAGGGAATGCCTTGAACTGTGGGTGAGCTCTCCGTAAATCATCACACAGTTTTTTCATATAGCTGGCACTGTCACTGCATATGCATACAACATCCTCCCAGGTCTTCCCATACAGTATATATCAAGCACCTTTTGTGTTAGTGCAGCAGTTGACACTGCATTGCAACACTCAGTTGCCTCTAGGTCTGCCATAACAGTACGCCGACCCCAACCTTTAATCTGTCAGCAAAAGTAAAACATAACAGCAACAGCTGGGTCACCATACATCTCTGCTTCATCAATTGTTACAAATCTGTGTGCCATTTAGCATATCAAGAATGTGCTCTATGTCTGCATCGAATACGTCTGGTAGATACTTATAATACATTTGGCCAGATTTAGGCATAGTTCGTGCAGCAGGTGCCCGCTTTCAAAAGATCACCAAGAGGACCATCCATTTGATGCAGGCTGACACCCGACTGTATCATTGCTCTGGCAAACTCATGAGCGATGTCCCGCTCATCCTCTCTTTTTCGCTTAAAACAAGTGATGGTTTCAGTAAGAGAAATCTGGCTTAGGCAATGATCCTCATTCTCTAGTGGCTGCTTCTGCTTAATGTGAGTTTTAGATAGGACATGCCCAGCGAGCCGACTCGCAGTTTTATCGGGCACAAGCGGCACTGTAACTCTGCAGAACTTGCATATTAGGGTTCTCTTGCCGTGGAGAAGCTCGACAATAAAATCTTTGTGTTCTGCTGCATACTGCTCTGCCGTTTTAGATGTTCTTGGCATTTTGAATCCGAAAACGATTGCATGCACAAGGGGCAAGTGAACGTGTAATGCTAAATGCCAAACTACAAAACTCAGCTAAATAAGGGTATTGACAACGTGCAGTTAGTTTAAGTCAATAAGATCTAATTGATCTCATTCAGATTTAATTAATTGGTGCTTGATGGCAGCTAGAGTTAAACAGAGAGATGATGATTGTAAATGGTAATTGAGAGACGTTTTATTTCATTTATGTTGTCGCTTAACTTAACTACGAGCACTTCAGATCCCCTAATCTAAATAATTGCCTTTATTTGTTAACCTTGACCTTTATTCAAGTAAATAAATTCTCTTGTAACAGTACTGAAAACTAAACCCTTGTAGCTCAGAGCCTTAAACCACTGCCTACTTAACCATTTACAACACGGCTATTTAGTAGCTGTTGTCTTACAGAAACCCCAGTTAGCTAGGTCACAGACATGCCTGTGCAGTGGAGAACAGCACAGAACAGAACAGAAGATATTTAACCATTTACAACACAGTTACACTTATATATAATAAATATTTCTCAAACTTGAAAGAAAAAAATGCACTTTATCATCAAAGTCTGTGTTTACCAAGTACTGTGCCCATGTTTAAAATAATTTGAACCCCCTCAAAAGAAATGTGCCCTGACATGAAACTGCACGTTTAACTGTAAAGACAATTAAAAAATGTATTTCTAAATGTATCACTAACACCAATGCTTCATGATTAAAACAATTTCAACCCCCCACGTGACATATTGCATTCTGGGAAGATTGCCTTAGCAAGATGCTATAAAAAACCGGAAAAACAGGTTTAATGGAGTGAAAGCTGACATCCTATTTCTAGTGTCCATGAGAAAAGAAAAAATATTTAAGATTTTTTTTATGTCAGCTCTGATCAGAATAGCTTTTAAAATCACATTTGATTGAATTAGACCAAATCTAACTAAAGGTAGAATGTATTTGTTAACCTTGACCTTTATTCAAGTAAATAAATTATCTTGTAACAGTACTGAAAACTAAAACTAAAAACCCTACTGTAAATTAGAATGTGTGTCTATGTCTCCATCTGAGGCCCCAGGTGGCTCTGATAATCATTTGTTCCAAAGGATTTTTAAGTCAGTTTGAAGGCATTAAATATCTTCTGTTCTGTTCTGCACTGTTCTCCACTGCACAAGGCATGTCTGTGTCCCAAACTAATGTATCTTGTTACAGCATGCTAGAGCTATCTCATGCCCCTCCCACATGAATCACAAAAAAGTTTGGAGTGGAGGTGGAGGTGGATCTTACTCAAAAAAAAAAACCTAATGCTGCCTCCCACTACTCAGGTTCCAGTTCTTGTACCACCCCTTTAAGAAAGAAAATAGTACCCTGCAACCATTGACTAACATGAAAGCATATTTATTTGAGGGCGGAAAACATTGTTTGGAGGAGGGTAAGGCGGAGGAGACTATTTACACCTTCAGTCAGTTCCACGGACAGAAAACATGACATCACTCCTTTTGTGCATGCAATACTCCTGCAGGCTCCGCCCACAGTCATAAAAAACAGCAGGTGGTGTGGCGCTGTTGTATAGTAGTGTATATGTGAACTGATATTTGTTTTTATTTATTTAGATTTCGAGTGATGTTATAAAAAAAAATATTTGTAGAGGCACCTTTCGGGGATGAGTAGATCTCCGCAAAGAGAAAGGTATTTTGTT
Source organism: Neoceratodus forsteri (assembly GCA_016271365.2). Lineage (NCBI taxonomy): Eukaryota > Metazoa > Chordata > Ceratodontiformes > Ceratodontidae > Neoceratodus > Neoceratodus forsteri. The sequence continues at coordinate 1,402,402,744 of CM057453.1, forward strand.
ATTTGTGTCTTGCTCTGCTAGCTGTTTGGTCCTGTGCCAGGGAGCAGCATCCAGTGCATGGCGTGGCAGATCAGTGTCTTTCAGAATTTCTGCCATTTATACTATTTAGAACTGTTTGTGGTAAGTTGTAAATCACTTTCATTGATGCAGGTTTTATGTTAGCCTGAAAAGAGCTGAAGTTTCCCAGTGTGGTCAGCATTTTTTCTCTGATGGTTTAAGCGGGGTAAAGGGGAGTAGTTTTTGCAGTTTGAGTCAGCTGAAGATAGTGGTGTTTGACCTGAGCAGGTGGGAGAGCTGCTAATGTTGCAGTCTGTGAGAGGAGCGGGCAGGGTGGTAGGTTTAGAGTGGCAGCTGGCAGGGGTTGCAGTGTGTGATACAGGTTTTTTCAGCCCGTGGGAGAGAGATTTTAAATTCTTGCTCTTGGAATTCAGGTTGACAGGGTAGTCATATGGGATTGGCATTGATTTCCAATGTAGACATCTGTGGGCAAAGTCAGGGCAGACTACTGTATAGTAAACTGGTAGTTGCCAGGTTCTTTTTTTATTTATTTATTATTTTTACATGTAATTGTTGTGAGATTTCGTCACGGCTGAGAGGAGCTTTCAGCCAATCAGGTAGCTGGACTTTCAGCAAGCAGTTCATAATAAACATTATGAACCGTGGATCGTAAATGCAGCAGTCTGATTGGCCGACAGCTCTTTAAAGCCGTGATGATATCAGGTTACATCATCATGGCTTTAAAAAAGCTCCAGCAACCAGCCTCTTCACTCACAAAATTTCCTCTGTTAGCAGCATTCCCCAGATCCCTCACTAGCTTCACAAAATTCTGCCCACACAGAACATGTCCTCCTATATATTGCAACCAACCACAGATGTAAAAGAAACCAAAAATAAAAACCCGAAATCAATCTTTTAGCAAGGGGAGGGGCAGCTGCACAAAAGTTGCGGTCGGTCGGGGGGAATTAGCTCAAATGGTAGAGCGCTCGCTTAGCATGCGAGAGGTAACAGGATCGATGCCTGTATTCTCCAAATAATCTTCATCCTTAATTTGTACTCTATCTGAATTATAACATTGTATTGTGCAAATGAGAAAGAGCAACACTTGATGTAGAGAAACAGTTTTTACTGAAGGAGAGATTGGTGGAACATCTGGTTGTCAATGGACTACAGGACCCAAGGCAGCATGGTTTCACCAGGGGGAGGTCATGTCAGACCAACCTCGTTGAATTTTTTGACTGGGTGACTAGGGAGGTGGATCAGGGGAGGGCAGTGGACATGGCCTATCTGGACTTCAGCAAGGCCTTTGACACTGTGCCACATAGAAGACTATTACGCAAACTGGGGAATATGGTGTGGGCAGGACAGTAGTGTGGTGGTAGGTAACTGGCTGGGTGGCAGGACACAGAGGGTGGTGGTAAATGGCTGTCATCCACAGAGGGAAGAGTGACCAGGGGGTACCACAGGATCAGTGCTGGGACCGTCCTATTCAACATCTTCATCAGTGACATTGCACAGGACCTAGAAGGCAGAATTTTACTGTTCGCTGATGACACAAAGCTCTGTAACAGAGTAGACACACCAGAGGGTGTAGACAGAATGAGAAGGGACCTGCAGAAACTTGAAGAATGGTCAGGGGTTTGGCAGTTGAAATTCAATGCAAAGAAGTGCAAGATAATGCATATGGGGCACAAAAACCCTGGCACAATATATCAGTTGGGGGGTGAGGATATAGCATGCACCAAGCAGGAAAGGGATCTTGGGGTTATCATCTCTGATGACCCAAGGTAGGGAAACAGTGTGACAAGGCAGCAGGTAAAGCAAATAGGATGCTGGGATGTATAGGCAGGGCATCACCAGCAGGAAAAGGGAGGTCATAATTCCTCTATACAAGACACTAGTGAAGCCCCACCTGGAGTACAGTGTACAGTTCTGGAGACCATACCTACATAAGGACACAGACAAGGTAGAGAAGGTTCAGAGGAGGGCAACAAAGATGGTGCATGGATTGCATCACAAGTCCTATGAAGACAGGTTGAAGGAACTGAACATGTATTCCCTGGAGGAGTGGAGGGAGAGAGGGGATATGATAGAGACATACAAGTATCTCACAGGGAGGAACAGGGTGCAGGAATACACTATTTTTAAGCGAAAGAGATGTTCCAAGACTAGAGGGCATGGGATGAAGTTAGAGGGAGGACAATCCAGAGGAAACATGAGGAAGAATTTCTTCACAGAACGGGTGGTGGACAAGTGGAACACCCTGCCAGAGGAAGTGGTGGGGGCTGAAACAATCACGGGATGTAAGAATGCATGGGATAGACATAAAGGAATTCTGGAGGTCAGGGGTAAGGGGCAACAGACTTCTAGGAAAACATAAACTGAACTTACAAGCTCAAATGGGCAGACTGGGTGGGCCATAGGCCCTTATCTGCCGACACTATGTATCTATGTATAACTTCTCACTCTGTTTCAATAGCAGCAGCGCGCGACTGACAGTAACGGGCAAGTCTTTTTTTCCGTAGCAAATTAAAACAAAGCTGGGCTCGAATAAGACAACGACTGTAACTCCTTCGTGTGGTTCCTTTCCAGTGTACTGTCCGTTGTCTCACCCCAGCCACAACTCTCTTCTCCGTGCTGACGTGTGGCATCTGCACACCATTTGAGTGCGCGGCCTTTTACTCTTCATTTAAAAAAACAAACAAAAAAACAGGAAGCTCCACAAATCCCTTATACACCTCTCACTCCCACAAAGGAATAGAAACCTCTTTAAAATAGGCACAATTCACATCCGAATGCGATGTAGCGTGAGAGATGAGTTCACACGGACAACACAGCCCCACCTCTATCAACTACCAATATAATAGCGCCACCTACTGTCTTAAGAACTATTTTATCAAAATGTGACGCTACACCACCCAAAAACTCATTTTAAAATGTTTTAAAACCTGTTTATTTTACTTTTTTAATTTTAAAACTTTAAACCCAGTTCATAATAGCAATCAGTCACTCCAGGGTGTGGTATATCATGGGATATCGTCACTTCTCAGATGGTTGGACGCACGAGGCCGCAAGCACCCGAGGTATGATGATATCCCATGATATACCACACCCTGTAATGCCTTATTGTTTAATTATACAGTGAGGCCCGAGAATGGGCGCTATGAGTGGCTGACTGGCACTTCTGAGCTGTGGTAAATCCTAGCATTACTTGGTTTACTCGGTTTAAGACACTGGAAGGCATTTGCCCATTTGATGTGTCTCCCACTCTTAGTGGGTGACTTAATTAAATATTACTGCCCTTCCAGTTAAGTTGCTTGTCTAATTTATTCTTGAATTCTGTTGGATTCTTTGAATTAACTGTCTCATGGGGAAGTGCATTCCACTTCGTTGCTGCTCTGGTTGTAAAGTAGTTCTGTCTTGTTTGTACCACATGTTTGCATTGGTCTGTTGATGTACAGCTTAATCTGGTTCAAGGTCAGTTGGCATTCATCTGTATCCTTCTCCCTCGGGTCGTGCCTGAAAAATAGGCAGGATTTGTCTAGTGCACTTACCCGGTCAACAAAAACTAAATAAAAATAAATAAATGTAAGATTATTGTTTACTGTGACTCCCAGGTTGCTCTCTTTGGCTGATGTTTTTAGTGGTTTATTGTTGAGAAAATGGGTGTAGTTAGTGTTGTTTATGCCAAAATGAAGGACAGTACATTTATCATCAAGTATCGTATTGTTTTTGGAGAATCACTGTTCAGTATTTTGGAGGTCATAGTATAGTAATTGATATTTTTCCACAGTGTCGACCTCCCCACCCAACTTCGTGTCATCTGCAAATTTAACAAATGTACTGTGAGTGTGGTTATTAATATCACTTATGAAAATATTAAATAAAGCGGGACCTAGGACAGAGTCCTGAGGCACCCCACTTGTAACTCCTTTAGGCTCAGAAAGGTGTTCCCTTACCCTTACTCTTTATGTTCTTGAATCCTACCATCTACCCAGTTAGCAATTATCGGATTTATACCCGGGATGGACAGTTTCTCTGTGAGTTCTTTATTGGGTACTTTATCAAAGGCTTTGCCAAAGTCAAGCAGTATTACATCCACCAGTTTATTTTGATCAATACTGTGGCTTACAGAGTTATAGAAGTTAATTAGGTTGGTTGTGCAGGAATGGTTAGGAGAAGAACCATGCTGTAGGTTATCCCGCTTCTCTTGTTATATTATTCCCTGTTCGATTTTACCTTTGATCAGTCTTTCAGATACTTTATCACAAACTGTGGTGAGACTGATAGGCCTGTAATTAGAGACTTTGTTTTTGTGGATAGAGATCACAATAGATACCTTCCAGTCCTTGGGTATATTCCCCATTTCAATTGATCTAGTAAATATTCTTGTTAATGGGGTGGAGATAGAATCAACTGTTTCTAGTAGTAGTTTATGGCTGATGTTGTCAGGTCCTGCAGATGAATTTGGTTTTAATTTCTTAATTGAAGCTATTATTTCTTTCTCTGAGAAATAAATGTGTGCAGTTTGCATTGTCTATTTCCATTGACATGATACTGTTTTTTTTTAATTAAAGACTGAGCTAAAATATTCATTAAAAATTTCCGATAGTTGGTTTTCAGAAGTAATTATATCCCCATTATGCATTATGGATTCTGATTCATTGGATGCGTTTTTATTTGTGTTAATGTATGAGTAGAAGGCTTTCAGGTTATCCTTAGAATGTGCAATCTGCATTTCTGTCTTATTTTCTCTCTCCTAAGCTGGTCTCTGGGCTTCCATATAGATGGGCTGTACCTCCTGATGCAGATATGCAATCGGGAACTAAACGCTGCAGCTGGGGATATCCAGACCTCCATTTCCTGTTTCCACCAGTTACTTCCTGCCTTCCAACTAGCAGGTACTTTGCAGCAAAGCTTTATCACCACGTGGCAGGGCTGAAGACATCAGACTGTAAGTCACAAAATTTAATTCTTATTGGATTTGCTGACGATTCTCAGCACTTTAGAGCACTGAAGACATCAGACTGTAAGGCACAAAATTTAATTAGATTTGCTGAAGAATTTCTGCACTTTAGAGCACTCCTGTGTGGGCCCCAGTCTCAGCCTTGCAAGCTGCACAGACTGGCACCACTTTACTGTGGAGGGTCTTCCTGCGATTCTGGGCCCAACCCAGTGTTCATTGTAGCCTCTGAGTTCATCTACTGGTGGATTTCGTCGACGGATGCCATTTGTACGGTGATCGGACAGTATTAGCACCTCAGTGCTCTGAGAGGATTCTGTCCTTGTCAATGGCAGGGACGTTTTTCTCTTGTCGACCGCTGGCTTCCTGACTCTTTTAACTGCTTGGCAACGGTGGGCTTACAGCTCTAATTCAGCGCTTGTCGACGTTCCAGTGCTGTCTCGTCGATGAGTGCTGCATTTTACGAGGAGTGCTGTTCAGGAATAAAAGCTTCCCACGCATACTGCAGGCCTCTTCCCAGCACTAAGGGAGCAAGAAAGCACTAAGGAAGCAAGAAAATATTAACTAATCCATCAACAATTTAAATGGTTTAGCTTTTTGTCCTTAAAAGGCCAGCCGCAGTGTTCCATCGGGGCTTCAGCATTCTTCCAGACAGCCCCCGTATTATCAGGAATCATCCAGTGGGGGGGGAGTATGCAGAATCAAAGGGGATTAGAGCCATTTTCAGTCATGGCCTCAGGCAGACCTGCCGGGGGCAGAAAATGCCAGCGTTGCAAATCCCCTCTTCTAATCAACTTCGCGGGTTCACTTTGCCTCAAATGTCAGAAGGCAGCGTCTGCAAATGGAGAGGACATGACGGAGGCCTCCCTTTCCTCGGCTCAGACAGATAGCCAACAGACAGACAGGTCTGAGTGAGCAGCAGCCATCAGGTCTGAGAGAGCAGCGGCCACCAGGGAAACCCAGCAGTCAGCAGCCTCCTCTCTAGCCCCAGACCTTATGGACAAGCTAAATAGGGCCTTTGCTCTGGACCCTGCATGCTTCAACTGGCAACCTCCGGGATCACCAGATGTGAGGCCTCACAAGAAGGCAAAAACCAAAAGGACCCCATCCCTGTCCTCATCCAAAGAGGGGCAGTTGTCCTCACATCACTATGATAAAAAAAAAAATTCTGATACGGGAGCAGATCCGAGGATGATCCGCATTCCTCACGCCACAAGAGAAAGAACAGTTCTCGTTATCGGAGTAGATGTAGATGCACCCATAAGGGGAAGCGTCGTAGGGACTGTTCCCTGGATTCCTCAGACTCTAGTTCCTCTTTTCTAGAAGAGGGGAAGCTAGGGGACTCATCCTCAGTCTCTGATGACTCCCTGTCCAGAAACTTTGACCTGGAGGACCTAGACTTTTTCATCAAGAAGGTCATAGTTGAAATTCATCTCAATTCTTTCCCAGTGGCTCCAGCACAGCCAAAATGGGCCTTTCGCCTGGCATCTGCCACTAAACCGGCTACAGCCTTCCCTATTTCTCCAACCATAAAGAATTTGCTAAAAGAGGAATGGCAAGGTCCAGAACGTAACCTGTCCAGTGCCCCGGCAGATCTCTAAGCTCCTCAGGGTTGACAAGAAACAATCTGAAAAGTGGCTAGACTGTCCCAGAATCGACCCTCTGATTTCGAACCTCGCCAAGAAGACAGTCATCCCAGCCGAGGGAGGAGCATCACTCAGGGACCCAGTGGACAGGAAAATGGATGCCTCACTCAAGAAGGCCTTCCAAGCATCAGCAACGTCTTTCAAAGTGGCAACTGCCAACCTTTTTTCGGCCAGAGCCGCCCTGTCCTGGGCCTCAGTATTAACTTTTCAATTCGGTGAGGACGACCCAGAGAAGAACAAGGATATTATTCATCAGCTGCAATTAATGGATTTGGCATCGGCTTGTGCAGCAGACATATCAGAAGAGGTGGTCAGGTGCACTGCTCGGACCATGTTTTATCAAACTTCGGCTCGCCGCAACCTCTGGCTTCGGGCCTTGCAAGCAGACGCCTCTTCAAAGAGCCATTTAGTAAATGCCTCCTATGAAAATAATCTCCTGTTTGGCTCAGCTCTGAAGGAGATGGTGAAGAAACCGGGGACAGCTAAAGTGCATATGCCTCAGTCAAGAGGCAGGGACAAATCATGGTTCTCAGGCCCCAGATGCAATGAAGCTATCTGGGCCCACCCTTGAGTAGGGGCAGACTTTCAAAATTTCTCGAATGGGTCCAAACCACGTTGGACAAATGGGTCCTAGACATCATCAGCAAGGGTTACCTAAAAGAATTCAAATCCAAGCCCCCACTACCTCATGTGGTGCTCTCCCCTATCTCGGGCAGCCCATCCAAGAGACAGGTGATGTAAAAGGCAATTACGGACCTTCTTCAAGCAGGAGCTATAGAGCAAGTTCCCCCTACAGAGATCAGTCGGCAGGTCTACTCCCTATTCTTCATCGTGCCAAAACGCACAGGGGGATTCAGGCCAGTCCTAGACCTCAAATTCCTGAATCATTTTGTCTGCAGCAGATCCTTCAGGATGGAAACCTTGTCATCACTCATCAGGGAGTTGCAACAAGGGGATTTTCTGGCATCCATTGATCTGTAAGATGCCTATTTGCATATTCCCATTCAGGAACTACACAGGTAATATCTCAGGTTCAAAGTGGGGGAGCAGCACTTCTAATTCAAAACACTGCCATTCAGGCTTTTTTCAGCCCCAAGGACATTCTCCAAGGTGCTAGTAGCAGTCATAGCTCACCTTCGGAAATGAGGGATACAACTTTTCCCTTACTTGGACGATATCTTTATCAAGGACCCGAAGCTCGACCAAGTAGTACAAGCAGTGGCGGAGGTGGTCTGGTGCCTGTCAGCCCACGGTTTTTTCATCAACTGGGGAAAAAGTTCCCTAACTCCATGCCAGACCTTGAACCACCTGGGGGTAGACTTCATGACACAAGCCAACAAGGTCTTTCCCAAGGAAGCAAAATTCAGGGACCTGCTGAAGCTCATCAAGAAGTTTCACACAGCTCCTCAGCTGCTGGCTCACTCCTTCATGCAGCTAATTAGGACTCTAGTATCCCTGGCGGATTCAGTCCCTTGGGCTGTAGTCCACATGAGGCCCATTCAAGCACACTTGCTCAAGCTGTGGTCCCAGTCCAGACACAGCCAGCACCAACTAATTCCAGTTTCTCAACAGATAAAAACTTCCTTCCAGTGGTGGATTCGGAGGACAAATGTCATGAGGGGTCGGAAGTTGGGCCATCCACACTAAATCTGAATCACGACTGATGCCAGCCTCAGGGGTTGGGGGGCTCACTTGCTTTAGTTGTTATCTCAGGGCAAGTGGTCACTGTTAGAAACAAGGTGCAGCATAAACATCCTCGAGATGAGAGCAGTACTCCTAGCACTGATATACTTCGAACAGCAAGTCCTCAATCAGGACATTCTGATTATAACTGACAGTCAGACAACGATGGCATACATCAACCATCAGGGCAGAACAAGAAGCTCAAAAATGCTACAGGAGTCCCTGTTTCTTTTTCAATGGGCTGAGCACCACCTGGTAAGCATAAGGGCAGTGTACATTCCAGGCAGGAAAATGTCACAGCAGACTGGATCAGTCGCAAAAATGTTCTACCAGCCTTGGGGAATGGGAGCTGAAGGACAGTGCCTACCACATCCTAACAGAACGGTGGGGCAATCCTCTGATACATCTTTTCACCTTCTGGCAAAACTCTAAGGTAAAGCAGTTCTGCTTCCTGGTCAAGGACGAACTAGCGGTGGCACAGGACGCCTTTTCCCTAGACTGGGGTCAGTTCGGTCTCCTGTATGCCATTCCTCCAATACCGCTTCTGTCCAGAGTTCTCCACAAAGTGGCTCTGGACCAGGCAGAACTGATTCTTTTTTTTTTGTATTATCTTTTTATCTCCTCCTACGTGCTCCACTTCAGCCTCTCCTTCAGGCTCACCAATGCTTGCTCTGGTCCATCTGCCCTCTGATCCCACATAGCAGCCAACACCAGGGTAACCCTGAGTTACCCTTCTCTGGATGGGCCCCCCTCCGAGGGGGAATGCGCCAGCCCAGGGCTAGCCAGTGCTACACTTAGCCCCGGGGTGCTGCTGGGATGGAGGACGTGGCAGTACATTAATGGCACCAGAGAGCTGGGCAGCCGTCGTCCGGCTGAAAGTGGGGTGGTATTTCTGCTTTTCTGGTACGTTCCCCGATGTGCATCTGCTGTTCTCCTGGTCTCCACCAGGGACCACCACAGCGCAACGTCAACCCACTACCCACCCCAAGAGAGGAGAGCAGTCCTACGAACCCCGGTCGCTGGTGTGGGTCGAGGTCAGGCGCAAGCGCCTCAGTCCTCTACGCCACCGGGCTGGCAGAACTGATTCTAGTCTGTCCCCAATGGCCTCGTTGCCCATGGTTCCCACTTCTCATTCATCTTTTAAGGTGACCATCTCTAACCTTCCAGATCAGCCTGGACCTTCTTCATCAGGGTTCGGTATTGCACCCTAATCTCAGCAACCTCTCCCTCTCGGCCTGGAGCTTGAGCGGGAAGCTTTCAAAGAGCTAGGCTACACAATTCCTGTTATTGAAATGATGGTGAACTCACATCACCCCCTTTTCCTCTAAAGTATACTACAGAATTTGGAGGAAATTCTTGTTCTGGCTTCAATCCAAACACATACAGAACCAGCCAGTATCATTGCCTGTACTACTGCAGTTCCTTCAGAATGGATTTGACAAAGGTCTGCAGCCAGCCACCTTAAGGGTTCGTGTTTCTGCGCTGGGGGCGCTCTTGTTGGTGGATTCAGGCTAATCATTGGGTTCAGATCCCCATGTCAGGAGATTTCTAAGGGCAGCAACATTTAAACACCCTCCAATTAAGCCAATGGTACCACCTTGGAGGCTTAATCTGTTTCTCAAAGCTTTGATTAAGGCTCCTTTTGAGCGTCTGAAGGAGACATTCCTTGTGCATCTCACAATGAAGATCGCTTTTCTTTCTCATAGCTGTTACTTCAGTCAAGAGAATCAGCGAGCTAGGAGCCTTGTCCACCAAAGAGCTGTATACTGTGTTTCATCAGGACTCTGTGGTGCTCTGAACAGATCCAGGTTTGTTTATTAAAAGTTATGTCTCCTTTCCCCTTGCAACCAGGAGTTGATTTTGCCTTCATTCTGCCCACACCCAAAAAATGAAAAGGAAAGAGTATTTCACACGCTAGATCCAAGATGAGCGGTGAAAATGTATATTAAAAGAACGGATTCTATTCAAAAAACTTCCAGTTTGTTCATTCTAACTACAGGTCAAAATATGGGTAAAAAAGCTTCAAAGGACTCTATAGCCAGATGGATCTGTTCTGTCATGACCACTGCTTATGATCAGGCTGGAGTAACCTTGCCTGGGCCAATGAGAGCCCATTCTGCCCGGGCTATGGCTTCCTCATGGGCGGACTTCAGAGAATCATCTCCAGCAAACCTGTGCAGGGCAGCCACATGGTCATCCATTCACATGTTCACAAAATTTTACAAACTGGATGTGACAACCTCGGCGGAGGCGTCCTTTGGCCGCTGAGTTCTTCAGGCAGTAGTGGACCCTAAAGGGCATATATATTTTTCCCACCCGGGATATCTGGGGATGTACTGCTTTTGTATATCCCATCTGTATGGAAGCCCGAAGACCAGCTTAGGAGAGAGAAAACAAAATTTAAATACCTGTAAATTTTCTTTCTCCGATGGCTGGTCTCTGGCTTCTGCTTCCCTCCCAAAATGTACAAAGTTGGCCAATCGGCCGTGCATGGCTTAATTTTCTTGTTTTTGTTTCCAAGTTCAGATAGTATTGCCATATTTGGACTGCTTTCGGAAGAACTGGTGGAAACAGGAAATGGGGGGCTGGATATCCCCAGCTGCAGAGCTTAGTTCCTGCCTGCATATCTGCATCAAGAGGTCCAGCCCATCTGTATGGAAGCCTGGAGACCACCCGTCGGAGTGTAAGATTCTTGCAGGATTTGGACTTATGACTCTGGGATCCCAGTACTGAGAATAGTATAAATGCCACTCAACACAATGAGTTCTTGTTTCCTCACCTGTAGGAGGTTTATTTCAGCATATAGGAATTAGCATTACAGGCACTATAATAAAAAATATAGCTGGCAATAGTTTACAAGATAATAGAGCATGGATATTACCCGTTCTCTTGGAAGCTGACGGCAGGTTCTTAGGATGTCAGGATTTGCAGCTCAGCTCTGGCTAATTCAGCTAGTTTATGTACATTTTACACTCTGCCTGATAGCTGCTTCCAGAGAAGGTATGCAGATATTCAAATGAGATTGACTGAATAGTGGTAAGAATTAATGAATGGCCTATTGGAAGGTATGCAGATAATTAATGAATAGGGCTAATGAATAGCCCATTGAACATACAAATAGCTACTAAATAGCTTATTGAAGACTTGCAAATTTAGTATGTTCTTTCCATCACGTGCTCAACATCAGGTCAGAATAATGTCAGTTCAGAATAATATCAGTTTCAACTAGCTCCTGATCACAAGGCTTGTACTTTTTATGAACCTTACTGTGAACCTTTCATACACTCACTTTGGCCATCAAGCATTGAAACACAGTGCATAATACAGCAGTACCTTATAGGACAAAGAAAATTTACAGGTATTTGAATTTTGTTTTTTCCATCCTAATAAGTTTGTTAAGTTCATGTTTGTATTTGCCATACAATTGGGCGGTATTGCATTTTTTTCAGATTTAAATGCACCTTCTTTTTTTTGTCTATTTGTTTTAATACACTTTTAGTCAACCATGTTGCTATCTTACCCTTATTATTTTTAACTGTCTTGATTGGTACATATTTTTCACCCACTTCGTCAGTCGTAGATTTTAGTTTGGACCAACATGATTCCGTAGTACATTCTGCCATCTCTTTTTTCCAGGTCTTGTTTTTATGTATTTCCTTATCTTTGAAAATCAGCCCGTTATAATAGTATCTAATTTTTTTCTGGTATCCTGTTTTTGCGCCCTGGAGCCTACCAGCGGTATACCCGTTGCTTGACAGCTTTAAGCGACAGCAATACGCTTCGACACCTGCAGTGTCGACCGGGTTGCTGGAGTGATGCCAGAGTCATCGACTCGGAATTTGGTCACTCTCCTGCAAGATCTCGTCCTCTAGAGTTGGAATCCTGAAGTCCAGAGGGTGCGGGTGGGGGCACAGCCCCTCCGCATGAACACCGATAGTGTGTCAGTGCATTTTCCAATCAGGGACTGGAGTCGGCAGCATCAGGGATGTCGGCGACCATGTGTTGCTATAGGGAAGGTAGCCGACGTTCCTTTCGCTGCGGCAACATGCAACTGAGCCTGGCAGGTGGCTATGGCTTTCCCTCGGAGGGACTCATCCTCTGGCCCCATGCGGCCCCGCTCAGCCAACCCCAGTAGTTCCCTCATGGCTTGCCCTCCGTGGCGGGACCAGGGAGGAGAGTGCCATCTTTCTCTCCCCCCCAGGAACATAGATCTAGAAGCTAGGGGTTGCACAGGGACACGGGACTATCATGGAGTCCATCAGCTTCCCTTTTTCTCTTTCTCCGTCCCCTCCCCAACCGATCTCAGAGGCGTCAATCGTCCCTCCCTCCCTCCCTGTACTGCCCTCTGAGCGATAATGAGTGGGGACGACAGGATCCCCCCTCCGAGAGGAGGAGAGCAGTCCTCTGGACGCTCGATCCTCTCTCACCCCTACCCCCCTTCCTCGTGGCCTGGGCTCATTCCTGAAACCCAGGTTTGCACAGCAGGTGACCAGTACTTCAACCTCTAGCGCCCACTGAGCCGCCATATAAACTTTTTATGGTACTTAATTGAGGTATTAGTTGTTAGGTCAAACATCACAGCATTATAGTCACTGCCATTAATGGGCAGATAATTTTAGGTTCCGTTATTACTGATTTTAGGATTGTTACTAAATCCAGGATATTTTTACCCCTAGTTGGTGATGCCACAAATTGTTTTGGGTCAAGTGATACCATGTTATTCAGAAAGCTCATATCATGGACTTCCGATGATATCATGGAACGACTAGCAGCTTAGTTTGAAGGCTCTCCAAATCCGACTACCAAAATTCCTCTAAAAAAATTCAAATTTAAAACAAAAATGCCTAGAACGTCCAGAGGAACACAACAGGAGAGAAATAAACCAAGGTAGCAGTCCGGAGGACGCTTGCAGATGGCAGATGACTGCAGATTCCTGGATAAGTCCGCGAGCAGATCGCCCTTCCCAGCTAGCTCCCGCATATGACACTGATGGGGAATCGGAGAAGCTTTTCCGCAGCTGATTCGAAACCTTGCTGTAGGAAATATAACAATCCAGGCAGGAAAACAAGAAGGACGTCCAGAAAATACAACAACTCAACAGTTTTGAGAGCCGACTAGGAGAGATCGAGGAGCGAGTCGCTGTGTCAGAGGACGGTGCGGTCCATCTCACCCGATTAGTGCAGAGTATATTGGTCCATACGGGGGAGCTCCATCTGAAGTGTCTGGACCTTGAGGGATGGTCTCCCAAAAGGCCTAGAGATTTTGCCAATGCCCCAATTTCTGGAGAATGTCCTTAAGGATGTTCTGGAGCTCCCTGCAACCTACAACCCCCATATAGAACGGGCCCACCGCTCTCTCCTAATGAAACCCACAGACCCTGCAGCTCGACCCAAATCAGTCGTCTTTAAGCTCAGCTCATTCAGCACTAAAGAGAACTTGTTACGCCGGGTCTGGACCAAAAAAGAGATCACATACCTTACCCATAGGCTCTTTCTTGACCATGACTACCCACAATAAGTCCAAAATCAGAAATTAAGGTACATGCCAATGTCACAAACCCACTCAACAAGTCAGTCCCTCTGCTCCCACAGTCCCAGCCTCCGAGCGCAGTATTGTGAACAGGTAACAGAACAGGGTAACCCTCCTGTCTGCTTGTGGGTCCAAACCATCTTTAGTCTCAAGTTTTGGGAGGATTCAAACTTTGACCCTTATGCTAGCGTACCCAAATGTACAGGCTCAGATAATCTACTCTTCGGGGATGCCAGATATCTTTCGCCTAAGGGCACCTAACCAGGTATCCAAAATGAACCCTTAAAACTCTGTAAAAGACCTTAGGTATATTCTTACCTTTTCCCAGTTTGGTAACACCATTAAGCTTATAAACAGTTTTGTCTGTCTTAACCCCCCCATACCTCAGATGCAAAAGAAAGAACTTTGAACACACACCCAGGCAGTCTTTTTAAATATAGATTTACTTAAAAATGGATAAAAATATGTAAAATGTGAACACAGAACCATATATCACAAAGCATACAATCATAGCCCTGGCAGAGGCATACCAGCAACTCCACCAAATTGAGCAGAAAAAGCCATCGGTTAAACCGAAACCTAGCTGAAGGTATGCTTAGAGACTTTTGCTATTTTCTCTTTCCCGGAGGACTGTAACAACTGCTCCTTGCCCTAAAATGGTCCCTGTATGAACATGCTAACTAACAGCCTTTAACGATGTACCCAACACCTAAATACGGGTGCAACAGTGTACGGAGACTGTGGGGGCAGAGAGCTCGGCTAGGCCTCTTTGTAGGGGAGCTCTTATAAACAGAGCCTCATATACCTTCTCCCCTTATCCAGAACTGTTTCACCCCTCCCCCATGGTTCACCGAGACCTGCACTATAGAACTCTGCAACTTTTGGAGTACAAACAACTCTGTATTTACAAAGGTCATAATGGCTTAGAACTTAATGCACTAAAAACAGGTTTTGGACATGTCAGTTTTAGGAGGGGAGAATGGAACACCAAAGTAGATTACTTTCATTTCACTTCCCTCTCCTCCTTCAGATTATCATTTTTTCTGTTTTAAAATATTGTTCTTATTAGTCTAATTCTTATGGAATTTCCTGCTACAGTTTTAAGGAAGCACTGCTTACATATGTACAATAAGCATTAATTATTTTCTCTTACAGTTACAGATAAATATTAGTCGGTGAGAGAGCTTAGAACGGAATTTCTTAGTGTTCCAGCCCACACCTGCGATGGCTTTTACTTTTGGGAGCTGAATTTCAGCCAAGCTCCAGAAGAGGTCTCCTAGAAATGGGAGTGCAACAATCCCTCTTCACTCTCCCCCAAGCAGGAAGGACAAAGAGGCCCGTTGTTAGTCTTGGCCTCCTACCTAGGAAGCAGAAGAAGTGTTCTTTGTTATGGTACAAGTTAGCCATGTTGGCAGATTTAACTCTTTTACTTTTTTGGGGCTACAGTTTTCTTTACGCATGAAAGTACAATCAAATCATTTTGTTGGGCAGAGGGAGTACTGTTATTGCACCCACAGAGCCAAGTTTAAAATCCCTTATCACGTCCAGGTCTTAACCACACTGTATGTTATATAAATATGGCTCTCACATATATAATCTGCATATATAATGTGCATGGATTCTCGAATCCAGTTAAACGGAGTAAGATTCTTTCTTCCATATGTAGATCAAATAGAGAAATACTCCTATTACAAGAAACCCACCTCTCGATGGCCGAGCACAAAAAGTTTGAACGTATGGGCTTTTCCCAAGTCATAGCCTTATCCTATAAGGAGGGGCGACGAAGGGGCACAGTAGTACTTATTCCACACAAAATTACCTTTGAGCTTAGAGACCGGGCGGCAGGCGGGGAGGGTAGAGTCTCAATGGTAAAGGGCATGGTTAATGGCCAAATGATAACCTTGGCCTCTGTCTACTTTCCCCCGGGGACAGAACTATCTTTCTGTCACTCTTTCTTTTTGCAGCTAGCCCAGTGGGTGGAGGGACAGGTAATTTGTGGAGGAAATCTAAATGTGACTCTCCCAAAGACAGGGACCATGAATGATATAGCAACAGGCAGGATAAAAAAGACAGCCAGGGAACTGGATAAATTGCTTAAAGAGCTGAGTTATAAGGTTACCTGAAAGTGTCTCAATGGAAACATTCACAAACATACCTTTTACTCACAAGCCCACTCCTCATACTCGTGCCTAGACTACTTATTAACCACCCGAGAACATCTGGGAATGACTGTCAGAACATGGTTAGGGGACTTTGTATTGTCGGACCATGCACCTATCTTTTTAAGTATTCAACTGAAGGGTAACGGAAAAACACGTTCTGGAGGTCAAATCTATCTTTATTAAACGATAAAGAAATTAATGAACAAATCATGGATACAATTCAACAAGCCTGGTCCGACAATGATAACCCTGTCACAAACCTAGCCATACCATGAAGGCTATTGTTAGAGAGAAATTGATACAGATATCCTCTCACAAGAAAAAACTTCGAGAGGTGCACAGAGTCTCTCTTTCACAGCAGATTAGGAACCTGGAAGACCAACAGAGTATCAAGCTCTATAGAAAATGGGCAGTGGAATTGGGCAGGCTTAAAAAGGAGATGAATGACCTGTTAGATTATCATATTGAGCGGAAACTAAGATTTTTAAGACAAAAATACTATGATGGAGGTTCGAGGTACCTTAGGCTACTGGCTGGGAGGTTAAGAGGGCAGAAAGCTAAAGCCTCTGTTACAAAGGTAACGGATCCCTTATCCAGCAAGATACACACTGACATGTCAGGAATCGCAGAAGTCTTTTTTAAATACTATACCCAGCTTTACTCGACTCCCTAACAAATCCCTGCGCAGGAGATAGCGGCCTTTCTGACTGATCTGGGCCTTCCTGTCCTCACGAAACAGCAGGAATCCATTTTGACCTCTCCGATCTCCGTAAGAGTCATCGAGATGGTGATAGACCGCTTGAAAACAGGCAAGTGTCCGAGTTTGGACGGGCTCCCAAGAGAGTTCTATAAAACCTGTAAGAAGATGGTCCCCCTCTGTTAACACCGCCTGTTTTCATATATCATGTCAGACTCTGGGACAATTCCCGCATTTTGGACTTATGCAGTAGTGTTGGTGATCCCGAAACCAGGCAAGGACCACACTTTGTGCCCCTCTTATAGACTTATATCTGTTTTGAACACGGACTAAAAAGTCCTCTCCTTTATTTTAGCCAACCAGATTAAACAACTAGCCCTCGGATTAATCCATATGGATCAGTGTGGCTTCATACCAGGCAGACAAGCCCAAGATAACATTCGTAGAATGATCTATTTAATAGATTCTGTACAGAACCAAAATCACCCTATTCTCCTATTAAGTCTAGACGCCGAAAAGGCTTTTGACAAAGTCTCCTGGCCCTTCCTATGTGGGGTCCTTGCCTCTTTTGGGTTTACCACATGGTTCATAGAACTAGTATTTCAATTTTATAGTTCTCCCAAAGACTACATCCAAACCAACTGCCATATTTCCCAGCATTTCCCTCTGTTCAGAGGCAATCGGCAGGAGTGCCCCCTTCCCCCCTCCTTTCTGCTTTTTAAATAGAACCCCTGGCCCAATATATTCAATAAGCACATGATATATGAGGTGTCCCCCTGGCAAATATTGAGCACAAACTCGCTCTCATTGCAGATGAAATACTAATTGACACGTCTGACCCAGACTCCTCCCTCCCTCCCTCCTAGCCCTGTTTAAAAGACTAACACACTTCTCAAAACTATCTGGGTATACTATCAATACTCATAAAACTGAAACTTTGCCCTTTAAGTATGTACCCTCCCCGGAGATTCGATCCACATGTAATATGAAATGGGATCTAAACATCCATTAAGTATCTAGGAATCAAAATCCCAAGGGATTTATCTCAGTTCTTTGAAGCTAACTACTCCCCACTAATAGCCACGCTTAAAGCAGACATGAGACGCTGGAACATTCTTCCCCTCTCCTTTTATGCATGTAACCTGTCCCTGAAGATGGATGTTCTTCCCCGTCTTCGATACCTTTTCCAGTGTATACCGCGCTATATGACAGTTAAAGAGTTGTTATCATGGCAAAAACTGATAAACCACTTTCTCTGAAACTACAAGAGACCTCGCATCAAACAGCAGCATCTGTTCCTACCTAAATCTCTAGGGGGCATTGCCCTGCCATCACTCCCCCATTACTGGATTGCTTCTCAGATGAGGTTGCCCTTCTGTGGGGCAACAGAAAATACAAGGCTGCTTGGAAAACAGTAGACCTTTCCAGGCAACTCCCCTTTCCCCTCCCGGCCTGCCTCTTCACTCCCCATCTGAATCAGTAGGCAGTGCAGCTGTTACACCAGGTTAGTGCTGTAGTTCTAGAGGGCTGGAGGAGAGGCACGCAAAACAAATTGCTCCACCCTCATGTCTGGAGAGTCAGATGGTTTACAGCCAGCCTGCAGTTCTCCCCCCCTCAACATGACCTATGGTATTCCCAGCAAGCAACACAAGGATTTGTTGCCCCATGGTAGCTTCTCCTGGGAAATACAGTGATCTCATTCGAGGAATCCCAGACAACTTTTGGCTGGAAAAATAGGGACAGGCTTCGTCATTACCAAATGAGAGACTTCATAAATAAACAGTTAAGAATAGGGAATAACAAAACTTAAATACTAATAGACTGCTCCCCATATATTAAAATTTGAAGCTTGGAGAATAGTGAGAAAGCCATCTCCACCATTTATAAATCACAGATAGACTTAATGTCCCATAATGCAGACCAAATAAAAACTAGCTGGGAGAGAGATTTGGGCCAGGGACTGGGAGGGGGAGACTGGCTACGCGTGTGGAGGGGGACTTGGGCAACCACCTCCTCACTGACTTGGAAGGAATTTGTGTGGAAGGTGAGGGCGAGGTTCTTTTTGGTCCCATCTTTATTGGTCAAGAGGACTCCGGGCACCTCCTCTGCATGTTGGAGAGGATGCAACACACAGGTTGCTTCCCAGGTGCACATTTTTCATGGGTGCTCCAGACTCCATCATTTCTGGTCTTCCATCTCTCACCATATATCAGCTATGTTTGGTATTTCCCAACCCCTCACAACCCACCTTCTGCTATTCGGGATTCCACCTCAGGAAGTTCAAGGTAGGGACTCCATGTATCTGTGGGCGATATGTCTGTGTGCAGCTTACAGAGTGCTAACAAGAAAGTGGCTGCAGGAGGATCTACCTTCTGTAGAGGACTGGAAAAAACTTATACTTCAGATCCGGTCAGATTAGCAGTTATCATTCTCTCTGCAGAATAAAATGGATTCCTTCATTCACAAATGGACCAGATGGGATCTTTACCAACAGGAGATATAAATATAAATAGAGGAGCAAGATAATTTCCACACACCCCACACCCCTTTGTCTGCTGCTCCACCTCTGTTCCCTATGTGTTATTCTATTAATTCTATAAGAACAGTGTGTATAGTAAGTTATTCTTCTGCCCAGAATCAACTTTAAACCTAAGAAAACTATTGTAGTTTCATTTTATGCTAGCCCAAATGTAGTTTTGTTGTCTTTTTTAATTTCTAAGTTGTATTCAGATTTTAAATGAAAATCATCCCATGTAAATGTACGTGTAATTAATTGGCAATAATTCCTTTTAGAAAATTCACAAGACAGGTATCAATTGTTCATTTATGTGTAATGTTTATCTTGAAATAAAGTTAAGTATAAAAAAAAAGAAAGCTCATATCATGGGCAGTTGTACCAGTAAGTGAGTCCCAAGAGATTCCCAGGAAATGAAAGTCCCCTAATGTAATTGGGTCTCCTAACTCTGATGCTGCAGCTATTTCCTTAACTAAATTTTCAGTATATTCTCTAGAAGCATTTGATGGCCTGTAGCAGTTGCCCATGATTAGTTTGTTGCTGTTTTTTTGCTCCCCCTGACTGGCCACTCCTTCGGGTTCCCCAGGGCACCCCGCTGGCTCCCCCCACCTACCGACCCCACATTGCAGCCCCCCCCCAGGTAACCTTACATATCCCTTCATCAAACGGGTACCCCCTTTGAGGGAGAAGGCACCAGTAGGGCTGTGCCAGCACATCCAAATTGGCCCGGGTGCTGCTGGGATTGATCCGGGCTGCCCAGGGCTTCGTGTCAGACTCAGTGGGGAACCGCTGACCGTCATCCCGCCAGCCAGGGAGCCATTTTTCCTGGTTTTCTCCCCTCAGGAGCATGACATGCCAGGATGTCTAGGCGTGGACCGACGTCTGTAATGCTCCCTCAGCAACGCCACGATGTGTTGCCGTACCCCTGGCCTCCGCCAGAGGTCATCACACACTGGGTCACGTTCCCCTCCCTCCCAGGAGATGGCGAGCAGTTGTGGGATGCTCAAGCCATTTCCCCCCGGCCAGCCCTCTGACACCTGGGCTTGTTCCCGTATCCGGTGCTTTGCAAGCGGAAATCCAACTACTGTGAGTAGTTTGCGGTTGTTTTTTATGTGTATTTGAATCCAAATAGTCTCAGTTTGGTAAAGATTTGGTTCAGTACTGAGCTGTTGACAAATTATGTTCTTGACATATATATACAGATACCGCCTCCTTTTTTACCTTTCCTGTTGTTATGGAAAAGGTTGAATCCGGCTATCTATTTGAACCAGTCATTGTTACTATCCCACCAGGTTTCAGATACTGCTACTATGTCTATATCATTCTGGTGGATTAATATTTCTAGTTCCGATAATTTGGCCATATTCAGACTCCTTACACTGGAGAATGGCACCTTGCATTTTGTATCATCTTTAATGTTGTTGTTTGCCGCCATACGTTTTGGGTAGGATTAATTTCCCCTATTCCCTAAGGTTGTTAGTTTAAGTGTTTCACAATGAAAACTTTTATAGTTTTACCCAACATCTGGTTTCCGTTTTTTTTTTTTATTCCTATTTATACCTGGTGCACTTGGCGATTTGCGTCCTGGCATCCGACTCCATCCGGCCGCCGTCTGTCCCGACTCAGCCCCCATTGAAGATCCCACTGTGTGCCCCCGTGGATTGCCCCCAAGAGCAGGGTGGCGGAGAGCTCCCCTATACTCCCCACTAAGTCCAGATCCACTTCCAGTGGTGCTCAGAGGCAGGCGATCAGAGCGGCCATCAAGCCCTGTCAGATGCGCCATTTTCTAGTTTTACTCTAAGGGTGTGGACGTGCAGTGACATCAGGAATGTGTCGACGTCCGCCGCACTCCATCGCTATTTGTCACCACTCTAGTGGTGCCCCGGTCGTCATCAGGGGTCGCCACAGAGCGGAGGTTCCCTGGATCCTACCCCGGGATAGGAGAGCAGTCCTCCGGACGCTCAATCCTATCCCTCCTTACCAGCCCTGATGGTCGGACCTGCATCCAGGCCAGATGCATCCAGCGTGGGCGCGGTGTGGCATCCAGCGCCTCAACCTTCCGAGTGCCACCAGGCGGCCCTAGTTTCCATTTTTACTCAAATGCAGACCGTCCCAGCTATAGTAGCTGAAGTTGTTTTCGAAGGTTTCCCAATCTTTTAGTCTCTCAATGTTATTTATCAGTGTCCACTTTCTTGTCCACTCATTCACCTGCTTTATTTTTTTTTTATTAGTATGAAATTCATATCTTGGTGCTGGCAGAATTTCTGATAGACCTCGCCTCCTAGCGCCTTTATTTTTCCACAGATCATGATGTTATCTTGCTTGGTTTTTTTATTTGTTTTGTTTGCTATTTGTACCAGTGTGTATATTTACTAGTGGATCGATTCCTGCATCACTTAGTATGTTTGGTAGCATATTCTGAATATCAGCAATTTGGGCCCCTCTGAAGGAACTGCAGGTTCTTTTTGCCTTGTCATCCCCACAAATTATCCTGTCTAGATATGTAACCATGGAATCTCCCAGTAAGTACACCTGTTTTGTTTATTTATTTATTTATTTAGTTAAACATCAGTTTAGTTTTTGTGGTTCTGGATTATTTTTAATGTTAATGTTTATAGGGCCTTCATTGCCATTGTTTGTATCTGGTGTTAGGACAGCATTTACTAATGTTCCCTCTGAGGTGTTTTTATGTTATTGGTCCCTTCAGTTTATATTTCCACCTCCACTATTCTCTCTGTTTCCATAGGTACACATTCTGGTAGTATTTGTGTTGGGGTTTGTTTAGGAATAGTCTGTGTGGAAGTACTGGGCATATTTTCCTTCTCTTGTGGTTCTAAATGACATGTAGTAGTTTTAGATAGGGTGGTTAGGGTATTGTTGTCAAGGGCACTATACTTGTTAGTCAATGGTAGAACGAAATCCATTGCTCTCCTACCCTTTTTGGTTTTTTGTTTAGTGTCTACTATTGCCCAGACATTGGTTTCTGCTGTTTCTACAACTATATCATCTTATTTATCCTCTCTGTCCTTTTTTTTTTTGTTTCTACCAATTGTTGCTTGTTTGTACTCGGGACTGCCTTAGTCTGCATATCCATGTGCAGGCTGAAAGTTGCTCCTGCATGGTTTGCTGAAGTATTTATACGTTCTTTATTACCCAGTGGTGTGCCATTGTGTATTGCCTTGAGATGACTGGCCATATCTATTTTGATTCTATTCTACATCTTAGTTTAGTGTGAAACAGTTTTATCAGACTTTCTAGTTCCCTTAGTCATATTTTTTACATAGATACTCTTCAGTGTTGAATAGAGTTTGATCAGCCAGTACATGGAACATCCCCTACGCTGGAGTTCAATGTCTCCATCAAACGTTTTAATAATACTGACCATTGTAAAGACCCCTGATGTTTAGTTATTTGAAATTATCGAGTAATGGATATAACTGGTTGCCCTATGAAAAGTAACGAGTTTGTGCTAGGTATCCAACTAACAGGTTAGTCCCAGTGTAACAGTTTGAAATATCTACACACTATTCACCCACTGATGGGTTCCTCACAATAGGCTATATTATGGTGTCAATACTAATACCACTGCAAAAGGTGCCAGTCAGCCACATCACAAAACTAAAAGTAGATCGCTACGGTCTCTCTGGCATTCCAATTTAGAATAACCACAAAAAAAACTGTATTGTTCTATTGATAAAACGCCGACCACCTGCAGCTCGCTTGCATCCCCTCCCCCCGGAATCCAGCTTACACAACCTAGAAGCCCTCAAAACTAGTAACTTTCCAAAAACCCAGTCTCCTCATCCAAAAAAGAATAGTTTATTATAAAACACTGTTGCCGACCACTGTTTTTGTGACCGCTCACACTCACCTCACTTCCTGCTTCTGTCTTCCACTAGTGCTTTCACACACTGCCCAGACACACTCTCTAGATGGTCACCTGCTTCCACACTCTGATCAAAAAACAGCAATACGCATTTTGAAACAAAAACGTAAAATCAGTTGAAGATCAGCTCCTGACTGAGCCTTCACTAGAGCAACTACCAGTATCTACACTTTCTCTTTCAAACAGCTTAAGCGGGACAGCAGCTGTTCACAACATGCTCCAAGACTTTGCAGATAAGGTTGCCAGCATCAGGTCTGGCATCGGTCCAACCTCTCCTATGAGGGATTGCAGTAGTCGACAGGAAGTGTCATGCACTCAGTCTATCTGGCCAGATTTCTGCCGGCCGGATTTCACGGACATTGTGAAGATCGTCCAAACATTGCGCCCAACCAGTTGTAGTTTGGATCCGGGCCCTACACCCCTTTTAGTGGAATACGTAGATGTTGTCTGCCCGATCCTTGATGAAGTTGTCTGGAATTCCTTGGAGAGCGGGGGTCTTTCCTGATCCCCTCAAGGAGGTGGTCGTTCGACCACTCCTTAAGAAATCCTCCTTGGATCCAGACTGTCTAGCCGACTACCTGCCTATCTCTAACCTGCCATTGTTGGTAAGGTTATTGAAAAGGTGGTTGCGTTGCAACTGGATGATCATCTTACACCTCACAATGTCTATGATACTCTCCAGTATGGTTTTAGGAAGAAGCATAGCATGGAGACTGCTCTTGTCCGGGTACTGAATGATCTCCTAATGGCTAGAGATTGAAAGGCATGTACCATTCTGGTCCTTCTCGATCTCTCTGCTGCATTTGACACTGTAGACCATGGGGTGCTGTTGGAGCGCCTGCAGCTCTTTTGTGAGCTGTCTGGTACAGTCCTTAAATGGTTCCATTCATACCTTATGAGCAGGTTTCAGAGAGTTGCCACTGGAATTTATTCCTCTGGTGCTCACTCCCTGCTTTATGGGGTGCCACAGGGCTCCATTCTGGTCCCCATGTTGTTTGCAGTGTACATGCTGCCATTGGGAGATATCATCAGGTGATACAGTCTGAGTTTTCACTGCTATGCAGCTGATACTCGGCTGTATATGTCTTTTCTGCCCGGAGAGAATGATACAGTCTCCGTGCTAAATAATTTCCTTACCGAGATCAGAACCTGTATGAGCTCCAGCTGGCCGAGACTGAATTCAGACAAGACTGAAGTGCTGGTAGTGGACCCAGGTCGTCTGGGGGCAGGTTTGGGGGCTGGACAACCATCAGGCTTGTTACTTGGTGATATATCGCTCACTAACTCAGACCGGGTGCATAACCTGGGTGTTATTTTTGATGATGGTTTGACTCTAAAATCTTAGGTGTCAGCTGTCATCAAATCCTCTTTCTACCATCTGAGGAATATCGCCCAGGTGAAACACCTGGTTCCCCAAGATGATCTTCCAACATTGGTCCATGCCTTTGTCACTACCCGTCTTGATTACTGCAGTTCCCTCTACCTAGGGCTACCAGGGGTTGATATCTGCCGTTTGCAGCTGGTGAAGAATGTGGCGGCCAGGTTTTTGACTAGGACTTCTAGGACCAGTCATATTACATCTGTGCTTAGCGAGCTGCACTGGCTGCCTGTTCAGTGGCGGATCACCTTTAAGGTTGGCTTGCTAACCTTTAAAGTCCTACATGATCAGGGACCCGGTTACCTGCAAGATCTCCTGGTACCCTACTTTCTCCTCTGTCCTCTGCGATCCGCCAACAAGGGATTGCTGGAGATTCCCAGGATACGATTGAAGACATCTGGTTCTCGTGCCTTGTCTTTTTCAGCTCCAATCCTGTGGAATTCTCTACCTCATCAGTTAAGGGATTGCCCAACCATTGGGAGATTAAAACTGAATTAAAAACGTATGTATTTGATTTAACCTTCCCTAAATATGGATGATTTGTTTCTGTCGTTCCTGTTTTGAATTTTATTTATATTTGATGTACTTGGTTTTATGTACAGTGCCTTGATTTTAAAAGGCGCTATAAAAATAAAGATGATTTCATTTCATTACAGCTTGCAGCGTGCTTCCTGCTAACTGATCGAAACACAGTAAAACAGTTAAAAAACAAACATTAAACACCTCACTGTTAAACAGCAACCATAGACAGTCCAGCATGTGTCGTGTGTGTGTGTGTGTGTGTGTGTGTGTGTGTGCTTCTACAACCCTGATCTACCTAGCAACATGGCATTACTTAACATAGGAAGGAAAGATATTTCAATTAAAATCAACCAAATAAAAAAGTTTATGGAATAGTAGTGTGACAGAAATGGGAAGGAGGGAGTTAATGGCTTGGATTTTTAGCTGGGATTTTTCTAGCCGTCTGAAAAAAAAACCACACACTGGGATTCCACTGCCCAGCAGCATCTAGATAAGGTGTCATCCTGGTTGTAAATCTTAGAGTGACCAAGAGGGAGGAGGGCACGTATACACATACACACGCACTCACACAGAGTTTGAAAGGATTGGACCACTCAAATATAAACTGGATGTTGAATTGATCTAACTGGATATCTATTGGGCTGTTTAAACTGATAGGAACAATTAAACAGATACAGTGCTCCCGCGCTATAACGAATGAATTTGGAGCTGTAGCAGCCATTTGTTATAGCCTGCTATTCGTTACAGTGAGTAACACTACATTTGCCACTGAAACTCACGAGCCCTTACTAAATACAGCAGTGCGCTATAAAATGTGCTTCAAGCAACCTTTATTTTATTCATTTAGCAAAAGAGCAAACACTTAATAGACTTAATTAAAGAAAAAAAAATAAAATGTACTGTGGACCCAATACAGTAAAGTAATTTCATTTCCAAAGGTCCATAATTTTGGTCTGAACCAGTGCTGTCCGACAGAGACCGTGGGTATACGAGAGGAACCTGGTATAGTTGCTGTAGCTTCAGGGAATCAGCCTCCTCCTGACACTCCATCCAGGATAAACATGTTTGCAGTCCTTTGATTGCTTCGGTCACACTTGGGGTTTCTTCTTCAGCCACCCCCCCCCTTCAGCACTTTCACTACCATCCAGTGTGTAATTTGAGACCACGGCTACAATAGCGAAATCATTAAGCTACACAGAATAACCGGATCGCTATATTTTGAAGACACTGCAGTGAAAGGTCAACTCATGGGCACTATAACTATGTAAGTGGCTTTTTATCTGTTTATCTAATGTCATTTTCAACCAGTACCCTTTGCAAACTGTGTGAGAGGCCGTTTGGCACCATGCAATTCTGCTTAAAGTTGAACCAGCCTAACATTCTCTGGTGATTTGCATATGCAGCCCATGATGCTTTGCATTGTGTGGGCATGTGTGATTTTGTATTTTCTTGAAACTTGGCTTCCCAGCCAAATGCCCTTTGGGGTAACCCTTGCCTCAGTGTTTGCGCACAGAGGTTCTTTGTCTGATACTTAACTGCCTACTTAAATACAATTACAGTACAGTGTTGTAGGCAGTTACGTGAAGACATTTTTGATTTACCGTGTTACAGTAAAGTACGTACTTAGCGGCCAGCTGAATCCATGTTCTGTGTCAGGGAGCCAAACTATCCATTCGCTATAACCGTGCATTCACTATGATGAGGTTCGTTATAGCGAGGAAGCACTGTACATGGTAAATGGTTGGTGTATTCAAAGGGAAGGGGACAAGAATTACCTATTAAAAGGGAGACTTTAAAAAGTGCATAAAGACAGTTACAGTTGTTCTGCTGGATTTCTATCCAAGAGGTTTTAAGCTTTGAGCCTACTCGTCCAACTATGGCCGTGGGAGCTGACAGATAGAATAGGGATTCATTTTCTCTCTTAGGGGTAGTAGAGGGTAGGAAGAATAGCATATCTTGGCTAATAGCATTTTTCTTTTTGTTGTTTGTTATTTAAAAACATGTGTTTACTTTTCCTGTAACAGTGTTCTTCTCTTGTGGTAGACATATATATCCAGTAAAATAACTTTTGATCTGCTGTTAAGTAAAAAGCTATTTATTTACTCCACAGTTGTGGCTATGATTTAAATTATTTCTAAGGTATTTTATGGTTCCCACTGGCTGAGGCAAAACTCTGTTTAGCATCCACCACCTGAGAGAGACACTACCAGGCTTTGATCTGTGCAGTTGCATGTTTGACCTCCCAGCTCTGTGCAAGTGGGAAATTAGGTTGCTGGTGGACTCCAGCTGTTGGCAGCAGATAGTCAAAGACAGACACCTTTCTGAAAGCTGTTTCAGCCCAGAAAGTGAGAGGTGGCTATCACAAGTAAATTTACCATTTTTAGTAATTTTTTAAACCTTTAATTACATCTCATTGTGTAATCGCAGTAATCCACTCCACGATGTGACCTTGTTAGTTAAGTAATGGCCATGATTAGTTCCGAATGGCAATCAAAGTACCAAAATTTAACTTTAAAAAACTGGCCCATTCAAGTACATGGAGCGTGCCACGCCCCCTCCCGCACTCTCGAAATAGTGATGTCACAAAACGTGCTAGCACAGGGGCAAATTGGGGGCAAATCGCAGTCTGCAGCTGTACCCGGAAGTGAAGGGATCAGCGCGGCTAGGCTCCATGGAGGCAAATTATGATCCATTCTCTTCCGAAGTAGGGGCTTCTATAAAGGAAAATATATGACGCATTTGACTTTGGGCCAGGTGACTGTTTGTCTTGCTTCTAGGGGGTGATTTTGAAATAGAATGAGAAAGTTGCTCTTTAACGGGAGGCAGAGCTTCTTTGTACCAGCATTTTTGATTTATATGCTCAGAGATATCATGTTGCCACCTTTCTAAAATCAGTCTTGAGTCCTGATTTGCCAAGTACTGGAGGACTCTGTAAAAATTACCTATGACATGCCCCCGTTACCCTCCCCCCGTAGAGCTGACATTAACATGTGACATACCATATTTATAGGGTTTGGAAGTTTAGCTTTGTCTATACCTTGTTTGTGCAAGGAAGCCCACACCTGGAGATATCTAAAATGTTCTGTAGTGTTAGTGAGACCATATGAAGACTGGAACTCTTCAAAGGGCCGAACCTCATTTGCGTCTAAGAATTGAAAAATATAGCCAAGGCCTTTCTGTCACCACGTACAGAACGTATGATGAGTATTTGTAGGGGGAAGACTGAAGTTGTATGCCAGGCTGCAACATAAAAACCCCATAAGTTGAAAGCGGGAAGAACCACTAGCACTTTTAATACTTAATAGTCCAGCCCTGGAACATAAACCAGAAGCAGGTCTCTTTAAGTTGTTACTTTTATTAGTCACTTCAACAAAAAATGTGCTTACACATTTATGGATGAAAATCCCAATCCCAAAATCATAAATGTGGTATACTGTAACAAGACAGGTTTATAAATTAGAATGTCACAGCCATCTGTACTAATACAGAAGGTCCTTTCGATGACGTGTGGCGCCATTGGATTTTGCTTTATATGGAGGTGGATTGTGCTTTCATGCCATAACTGGCACACCTGACATTGGACTTTGAGCCCCACTCTTCTTCTCCGTACATCAACTCAACCTAAATGGACAAATAAAAGACTATTAATGTATGAACTGTTAATTTTACTGTAGAAACTGACTATGCTGTACTACATCTATTTCTGTACCGTATTAACTCTGTATCCCACTGTACTGTTTTATCTCTCTGAAAATTAACAAAGTTTGAATTATAAAAAAAGAAAGTGGGAAGAACCCTCTGGTCACTTCCAGAATTTCAGAGTACATGCAGTGGCTGAGAGACAGTGTCTAAGGTCGGGGGCACAGCAAGAGGGGAGGAAGAAAGGCATTTGGAGATGTCATATAAATCATTTAAATGGAATTCTAGTTGCTTCCACAACAAAGTATTCCTGGGGAAAGCCAGTAGTATGTATATGTATGTATATATATATATATATATATATATATGTATACTTATATATATATATACGTATTTATATATATATGTATATATGTGTATATATATATATATATGTACACACACATATATATGTATTTATTTAGATCTGGGATTACAAATACCTTTGAGCCAAGACTCTTTTACAAAGGTTCCACGTTGGTTTAAATGACAGTAGAAGACATGACGATATGAAAACAATACAATTCGAAGAACAATGCGAGTTGAAGTAAGCAATAAGACACGACAGGGTGTGCATGGAACATATTTTACCGCACGGCCAGGGGCGTAATAAGGCACGAGGCCTTGGCCGAGTGCCTTTAGCCCCTGGCGTGCGGTAAAATATGTTCCATGCACACACCTGGAGTGTCTTATTGCGCTTATAAAATGGGGCCTCTTGCTTTACAACTTTTTTTCAGTTAGAAAAATTGTTTTTACATGTGGAAAACAGTATTTGTTTATGTAGAGTTAAGATAAAATAGTCCTTCCGCCTACCACATAATGACATCATTGTGATGTAATTATGTCTGTGCTGGACAAAGTGATGCAAGCACACTTCAAACAAGTACTGTTTTGTTTTTTGCTTTGTTTATTAACATGTAGTGTCTGGAGTTTTAATATTAAGGAGCTCTTTGAAAGTAGAGAACTAGAGAGAGAGAGACAACTGTTTTTCCCCAGAAGTAGCAGCTAGCGGTATATACACACACACACACACTGGTGTTACTAAGGAAGAAAGTGTACTTTTGCACGGAGGAAAACGATAAATAGAGCTGCACCAAGTTTACATGGCCAGCCACAAGTCCTGGCGGTATTTGTAAACTGTAGAGTCTACAGATGGCGCACACATGCCGATCTCTACTTGCCTCTCCACAGCCAAGCGCCACTCTTGAAAGCCTGAAACTGCACATTTTTTCGGTTCGCTAGACAGCACACATCACAGCCTGCTCAAATAGCCTAGGCCGAGTAAGTTGCAACTCAGGTTACCGCTGGTTGGCGAGACCATGTGACAAATGTAAAGTCAGTAGATTTTTTAAACTGTTATCAGGGTGTGATTTTAGCCTGTGAAGCATGAGGCAGAGGCACCAGAGTTTCCGATCGGTTGGCGAGCGCTTGATGAGCTGCGTTAGATGAGTGTGTGTGTGTGTGTGTGTGTGTGTGTGTGTGTAAAATAAATAAATAATTAAAAAAGGCAGCATTTGCATAAGGAACATTTGAACGGCTTATTGATTTGTTTTCTTTTTTTTCACACTACGTCTCGCTTTTTGTTACAATAATCTGTAGCTTTTTGTCCTGCTTGGCAAATGTAAAGATGGCAGACAGTAAAAATGCCAACGTTCCATGGCTTATGGATATTGGCCTTTTTACTGCCAGCCCTTTTTTTTACCCATGCATGGAACATATTTCATGCATGGGTAACTAGCCAATCACATTGTTGGATTTAGTCTACCCATTTTATAAATGGAGAACAAACCAGGTTACAGTCATTTCCAGGCATATAGGTACATACATACATATACCGTGGTATGAGGAGCCATAGGAAGAGGAAGGAATACAGAATTAAGAAGCTAGGACGGGACAACAAAATCATTAGCAGCCGGCAGCATTAAGTGACAAAAAAGTGCTACAAGGAATGTGGAGGGAAGGGGGGGAGTGTTAGAGGAGTTAAGTAGGGGGGGGAATAAGTGGTAAATTAAGAGGAGCCGATTAAGGTTGATAATCACAGGAGCTGGAGGCAGAGAGGAGGAGTTGGAGGTTAGATTTGAAAGGGCCTAGCTTAGGCAGTGAGGAGAGGTCGTAGCTGAGGCCATTTAACCAACTGGGAGCTCTGTGAGTGAAGGATCTTTGCCCCTGGGTGGTACAGCGACATGGGATGTGCAGATGCTGAGATTCGGAGACCCTGGTTGGGCGCTGATTCTGTGCCATACGGAGGAGGGTTTGGACACCTGTGGGGGCTAGGCTCAGTATTATTTTTTTTGGCCATTAAGCAGGTCTGGTACTTGATACGGCTTGCCAGTTGGAGCCATCCGGTTTGGGTGTACAGGTCGCAGGTGTGGGTGAGACGGTGGGATCCAGTGATCAGCCTACAGGCTTTGTTTAAAGTCAAGGATACGCGCCAAAGGGCAGTGGCAGAAGCCGAGCCATAGATGATCAGGCCATAGTCGATTAGTGAGACCACCGAGCTCTGAACTGCGATCCTTAGGGCATCTGTGGTAAAGCATTACCTATGCTGGTAAAGAAGGCCAATGCATGCATTTGCTGCTTTTGAGACATTGTCAGTGTGGGTGGCGTATGATAAATTACTGTCAATGGTGACTCCAAGGTATTTGAATGATTGAACCTGTTCGAGGGCTACACTCAGGCAATTAGTGATTAGGAGGGGTTGAGTCCTGTGCTTGTTGTGAGAGCTGCAGAAAAGCATAGACTTGTTTTTTTTTTATAGTTGAGGACTAATTTATGCTTGCAAAACCAGTTTTCAATTGCAGAGAAACCAAGCTTTAGATTGTTTTGAAGGAGGAGGGGGTCCTTGTGGGTGGTGTAAATGACGGCATTGTCGGCATAGAGAAGGATATGTTTTTTTGTTTTTTTTTTCAACTACTATTTGTAGTCCTCCAGCCTGGAACTCTCTCAGGCCACTGCATTCACCAGCTTGCTCAACTGCCCGCTGTGTTCCGCTGCCATCTTCAAGTTTGTTACAGTTCTCCAGGTTGGGGGAGGACAACCCAGGGAGACCGTGGGGGGCAGTGGCGGGGAACCTGCGTTGGGTGTGTGGCAGTGGCACTAGCAGGGCCGTCGCCTATCCAGGGCTGGAGGGGTATTTCTTGTGGTTAACCTGAGATCCCCCCCTCCTCCCTGCATGGTGCACGTCTGACGCCAAGGCGCATGGCAACCCTGCCTGCATCAGCCACGCTCTTACGTGCAGCCCAGCGGCTCGATGGTGTCTCCAGTCTCCACTGGGGGTCGCCAGAGCACCGGGCATCCCTAACCCTCCCACCCGGAGAGTAGAGCTGCCCAGTGGGCGCTCAGTCTGTCTCCCTCCCCTGCCGACCCCTGACTCCTGAGCTTGCTCCCAAACTTTGGTCGTTGGCCTGGCGTGAGGTGTGGCGTCCAGCGCCTCAACCCTCAGTGCCACCGGGCCGGCGAGAAGGTTATGTTGAGGAGAAGATTTTGGGAGACTATTCAGGAAGAGGCTGAAAAGGAGTGGCCCGAGAATGGAACCTTGGGGGGGACTCCTGAGCGAACGGGTCTATCTGTGGAGTGGACATCAGCAATCTTCACACCTTGAGAGCAGTTTTCCAGGTAGCTCTCGAACCAGGAAGAGGATTCATGGGAGAGTCCAGCAATTTGCAACTGTGTGATTAATAGGCGATGGTGGACGCTATCAATAGCCTTGGACAGGTCTATGAAGACCGCCCCAGTGAGGAGACTATCATCCAGAGAGTTGTGAATGGCACCAGTGAATTCGAGGAGGGCAGATGTAGTGCTGTGACCTTTTCTGAATCCATGCTGTTGGGTGCATAAGATGTTGTATTTGTCCAGGTATTCCGAGACTTGGTCAGCTACAATACGGTCGAGGGCCTTGGAGAGAGGGGGGTAGTATGGATATAGGTCAGTAGTTCGCATGTAGAGCCCTGTCCCCACTCTTGTGGACAGGTGTGATAGTGGCGGATATCCATCAGTCGGGAAACTGAGCAAAGGAGAGGGAGAGGTTGAAGATCATAGATAGAGGTGATAGGACTACATCGAGAGTAAGGGACAGCAGCTTAAGGTCAAGTGAATCCCCATTTGTCCTGGATCCGCCTTACTGATATAATTGCGGGCTTCAGGCATCCTGACTGCTTTGGAGTAGAACAGGGGGTGGTTAGCAGGAAGGAGGGGGGTGGTGGTGGAGAATGATGGCGGAGTATCATCATCGAAGAAGTCCGGTGGGAGAACACTACTGAGGTCTGAGAACACGGTATTGAAAGTATTAGCAGTAGAGACTGGGTCGAGGATTATGTCCCCATCTACGTTCAACATGGTAGGAGAGGTTTGAGATGACTTCCCTGTGACTTCTTTGAGATTGCTCCAGAAGGATTTCTCCTTACCCCATGTGTTAGTGAGTACTTCGTTGTAATATATACTTTTCGTCTTGCGGATGGATTTTATACATCCGTTACGAGCTTGTTTATAGTTGAGTACGTCGGCTTGGTTACTTGTTGCCCGAGCACGATGCCAGAGATGGTCCTGGGCTTTTATTTGTGCTAGGAGTTCTGCAGAGCGCCATGGGTTTATATATATATATATATATATATATATATATATATATATGTATATCATATAGATATATACAGTATATAGGGATATGACATGGTCTGACTGAAGATATCATATTTATCTTCACAAGGGCCATTGACCGCGAGTGATGATAAATATGATATCTTCAGTCAGGCCATGTCATGTTCTGTTTATACAACATGGCCCAGATATTCAAAAGGGTTGCACCATGCGCAATAGGGTTGCTCCAGCGCAAGTCCGAAAATGCGCCATTCTGCGATATTCAGCGGGAGGCAGATGCTCCCCCCAAATCACGCTGAGCAATAGCACAATGATAATGAATATATGCGCAACTGAAGGGGGAGGAACCATGCATAAATGGCGCAGTGTGATATTCAACAACATGCGCCATGTGCAATAGGGGAGCAAGTGGAAGTTGTGCGATAGCAGAAATGAGCCAAAATAAAAAGGAACAAGGAAGAGGCGCAAGAATGCTGCAGGGAAGGCACATGAGGCTGAACCATAGCTGCAAAAAGAGGGCAGGAGGGACACACAGGGCAGGCCAGGGAAAGGGCACCCTGAACAGAGAGGCACAGGGAAGGTGTGGGGAGACACAGCCAGTGCAGAAGGGAGAAGTGCCACACAGCACAGAGGCCACCACATTTAGGTGTTCCCAGTGCAGGGGAAGTCGCAGCCAGGACAGCAGGGGGAACACAGAAACAGCTGCCGGGGGTAGGGGGTGAACACAAGCCAGGGACATGGCCAGTGCCACCATCCAGATGGAGGCAGTAATGAGGGGAGTGAGAAGACGGGCAGCAGGGGGGCGCGGCCGTGGAAGGGCCCATTGGCGGTATGCCCCTAACAGGCGGTACTGAGCCTGCACCAGCTTTGAGCTGTCCAACGATACTGAGATCGTGGGCCAGTACCGCCTGAATCGGGCAATTCTGAGGCGGCTCTGTGAGCTGTGCAGTGATGTGATGCAGGCACCCACACGATGAAGCCATGCTGTGTTAGTGGAGACTAAAGTGACAGCTTGCATGCGTGCTCGCCACGGGTACCTTCGAGACCAACAGGGGACACCAGGCATACCCATCGCACATCATGCCAATCACAGTTCTCAGCCCACCGCCGCACATGCCGCGGAGCAACCAACACACTGGAAGCACAGTAAACTACAGGATTACAGGGTATGCGTATACCTGGCGCTGGGGGCGATAGACTGCACCGTGGCCATCTGCCACCACCTGGCCCCGAGGGGGCCGCATATGTCGGAGGGCTATGCCAGCATCAGCTGCCAGGTGGTGTGTGCGATGCCAGGGGGCGCATAATCAATGTCTGTGCCACGCACCCTGGGGGAGCACACAATGCCTTCATCTGGCACCAGTCGGCACTGTGCCACAGATTCGAGAGTGCGGACATCGCCACTGGCCACTTGGTGAGTATGCAAACCACATGGACAGACTTAGGGCTTGGGAGGGGCATGGTCAGAGGTCACATGGGTAGTGGCCTACATGGCCAGGGGCAGGCGACGCTGATCACCAAACTAACCTCCACCCTCTACACACAGGTGACAGTGGATACCCACTCCGTCCCTGGCTGCTCCACCATACCGGCGGCCCACGACCCCATCACAGCAACGCTACAAGGAGGCACATGCCACCACACGTAATGTCATTGAGCGGGTGTTCGGTATGCTGAAGGCACATTTCCGTTGCCTGGACACCTCCGACGGTGCCCTACAGTACAGCCCCTCAAAGGCCTCCGGGCTATTACTGGCCTGTTGCATCCTGCACAACATGGCCAACGAATGTGGGATAGCCGTACAGGTCAAAGAGGGGGACAGTGATTGGTACGATGAGGACACCGGTGACATTCGTGATTGGCAGCCCCCCTTGGGCGACGGGACCCCCGACTGCTCCGGCTGGCACAGCTGCACTGGGACACCATCACGGAGGAGCACCTCACCCAACCCAGGTAAGTCATGGGGCCATGTCCAACCACCAGTGGCAAAGGCACAACCCACAAACACGCATGGACACACACCAGGGGTGCATGCCATCAAGGGAAGTGTCCGGGCATGGAACCACACACACCGCCAGGGATGGGCGAGGTCTAACATGGCACGCAGTCAGACATACACACACATGCAGCGCACACACACACATACACAACTCACCAGACATGCACAAAGGGTAGGAGGCATGCTGACCCAGAACGCCATCCCTAGCCACACACATGTCCACAGACCACCACGCCCACTGCCCGTCATTGTGCATGTGTCAGAAACTGGGCACCATTGCGCAGTGGCATACAGCGCAATGCAGTCATCAGCATGCACACGCAACTGCGGACAGCAGCCGGGAGGTTGTGCAGATGGACTGTGTGTGTGCGCGCAGGGCCGGGTACCCACCCGTGCATTGCCCGCTGAATGACACAATGCACACAGGGCATCATCAGACAGTAGCCGTGCTGGGAGACAGGTCGGTCATACGCCACAGTGCCACGGCCACCACGGATGCGTGGGCGGCCCCGCTGAGACCCGCCAGCAGTGACAGGCTGACCACTGGCCTCATGGGGGTATGCGGTCCTCAGGGGTTCCACTGCGTGAACGCGACTGTGCTCGCGCAGGGGTCTGCAGCACACCGAACATGCCTGTGCCAGGCATGCTGGGGATGCCCACAGCTGAACCCGGTGTCGACAAGGATGGTGTTGCACGACGCCAGGAATGAGGGATGGACAGTGCACTGCGTGGTGTCTGCGACGCATGGGCAAATAACTGTGTGCCCATTGTGGCCATGACAGCAGTGAATGCCCGTGTCTGCCTGTCAGTGGCAGCGGTTACATCCTCCCACAACTGGTCCATCCCTGCCAGGAGCAGAGTGGTGTCTGTGCTGCGACGCTCCTCTGCCTGGCGCAGAGCCACACTCAGTGCATCCACCGCTGTCACAAGCTGCATCTACTGATTGACTGATGCTTGCAGTATGCGGGTGTGCTCATCCAAGAGGTCATCTGCCTGATCGGCCTGCTGTCCCTCATGGTGTTCATGGCCCTGATGCTCATCACCCCTTGAGGGTGGGCGCTGCATACCAGGGCCAGGCCTGGGCATGTTCACAGGCGGTGCACTGACACCGGCCCCTGACACTGTATCCCCATGCCCATTGGCTGACTGCTGATGCTGCCCCTCTGGCTGCCGCACCCCAGGGCTCAATGGTGCCGCCGCAGTGGCCGCAACAGTCCCACTATCCTGTACACGCACCAGTGCTGCCCCACCGGTGTTGACAGGCGCAGGCTGGGACTGTGATGACACGCAGGCCTCCACTGCGGCACCACCCACAGCCATGGCCGTGATGTAACCTGCTGTATGGCCATCCTGTGGCACACACATGTCACTGCCCATGACATTAGCGACATCATCATCGGTGACGGATCCGGCACCAGCCTGAGTCTCAGCATGCTGGCATCCATGGACGCTGGCACGCTGGGACACGGGCAGGGCCTCCTCTGCACCTGCTCCACCAACATCAGTGTGGATGTCCAGGCGGGTCCACTGTCGCCCTGACCCGCGTATTCCTGTGGAGGTGGATGGGCCCTGCTCCATCTACATGCGAACAGCCTCAGTGGAGAAGCCCACTACTGCTGACCCATGCAGACGCTCAGGAGCTGTAAGGGAAAACAAAGTCGCGTTACTGTATGTGACCTACTCTGTCTCCCCCCCCCCCCCCAATAGACAGACCATGACCTACCATGCAGTGACGGGCTACCACCCATCTGGAATCCACCACCTGGAACACTCTCAATGGCGCAACACTGCATGCTGCCAGCAACCCGCTCCTCCTGTGGGGTTAGGCGTAGCACCTCTGGCTGTCCCTCACCTATCGGAGACCGTGCTGCCCTGATGGCTGCCACCTTCTCCTTAATCCTCCGCCTGTCTGTGCCCATCTTCTTCTTGCACTCCTGCACGGAGTGCAGATGGCTGCCATGCAGGTTTACAGCATGCGCCACCTCCTCCCATGCAGCAGCCCGGACCTGTGGTGTTCCCTGGCATCTACTGAGAGCGGCTCCTGGTCTAGGTAGGCCTCGAACAGGGCATCTGTCTCGGCCTTAGTGAAATTTGGCCTCCTCTTCCTCCCACGACTCTGTTCCTCTTCCTCCACAACACGCTCGGTCATGATTCAGCCTGTGAGAATGACAGGTGTTACCTATGACTGTGCAGTCCCATGCATGTCCCAAAATCCACAGTCCACACTCCCAAACAGCATGCAACTCACCGCAATAGACTGCAGTAACCGACTATGGCCAATGCAGCCCAATGTCGCACTTTTATAGCGCAACCCATGCAAATGAGACGAGGTGCATCTTTAAGTGGACGCAAATGCAGTGACTGTGCCAATGAATGGCAGATTTGCATATGCCGGCTGAATATCGTGCTGTTGCGCTTTACACAATTGTGTTGAACGTGCTGAGCCAAGTGCGCAGTTCTGTGACATGCACAGTACACACCTAATTGCACGTGCCCGGGTTGATGACGCAGGTGCCTGCCGCGCTGCTGATGTGTTGTGCACGGGAGGCAATGCAGGGCATGGCCACCATTGTGCCAGTGGCGCTACAGCGCTGTTCACCTATATGGCACTGGGGTGTCGTAGGCGCATTGGGGCAACAGCGCGGTAGGCCGCTACAGGAGGTGGCACACAGATACCCAATCGCGCTACACACATTGGGTTCTAATCGCGCTGTGGCTGTCCGTGCGCCAGAGACCCTTGACCCTGTGCCCGACCTTTCCCCCCTAGGCACCATGCGTCAGACATGGGTGCACCACTATCGCGCTGTTCGGTGACAGCGCATAGGGAATGGCAGCGCTGTACTGCGCAGTGTCTGCATGTGGCAGGACCACGCTGCAGAGCGCCATTTTGACTGAACTGAGCAGCAGAGATGGCACGGAGGCGTGCTGTGCAGTGGAGCCAGGTGGAGCTGGCAAACCTTGTTGCCATTGTGGAGCCACATGTTGGGTCTTTATTTGGGGAGGCACCCCGGGACAGGGACAGGAGTCAGGTGTGGCAGGAGGTGGCCGACGCCCTGAAGGAGGCCACCGGTATGGGCGGACGGCAGAGCAGTGCCGCCACCGTTATGGGGATCTGAGGTGGAGGGACCCGGACCTGCTTGCCCACCTGCGGGCACATGCCAGGAGGGGAACGGTGCCACGGCCAGGTAGGTGCAACATCCATACACCTTTATCGCCCATCCGGGTATCACGGTTGCATGTGTCCGGCACATCGTGGGCGCCCGGTGTTGCCGTGGTGGTGTTATCGGGTGTGGGTGGTGGGTCTGGCTGCGTGGGATTGCACACACATGGGGGTGGGGGGGAAATTACTACAGGATTGTACTGATGTTCCTCTCTCCATGTTTTGCTCCTTAGGGTCCGCAGAACGCCAGCAGGCCATAGACTGGAGGCGTCGCCTGGAGGAGCAGCAAGCCAGGAGGGGTAATGGTGGTCAGCGGCGCATGGACCACCCTGATGATGGTGAGTGCCTCACATCCATGATTACTACTGCATGCTGTATAAGTGGGCGGGCAGCGGGGCATGGCTACCATCCATTGACACCACTGCCATGCATGCAACTTGTTACAGTCAGCACTGTCCAGTGGCACTGCATGTCTGGGAGTGTGTCAGTGGTGGTCCATGCGTGCACCGGGCACATGGCTGTGGCACTGCCTTCACACCGCATAGCCAAGTCACTGTACGGCCATGGTGGTGCTGTGCAGGACATGGGCGGTGGGTGTGTGCAGTGATCCACATGGCTGTGGCTGCCTGGGTAGGCAGGTCTTGTGGACACGGTCACTGTGGGTGGTCGCACACCATCACAGGGGCGTGGCACATGGCTGTATGCCATGCACAATGGGTGGGCTGCAGGGGGTTGGACAGTCACACTTATTGACTCTGCTCCCTCGTCCTAGGTGGATGGCGATTCCAGGCGCTGGAACGGAATGTGAGGGAGCTGCTCCAGGTGGCGAGGGCCACACTCGAGCTTTTGGAGCGCATCCACCGCCATGGGGTGAGGAGGAGGAGGAGCGGCAGACATAGGCGCCACGTGGAGGAGAACCGGGGCACACACTGAACACCCCATGCCCCTACTACCACCTTCCTCCCTTTGACCCACCCTCACACTCCTTCTTCCCTCTCCCATATGTTCACCCCTGCCCCTTACCCGCCCCCACCTGTTATGTGGCCCTTCCCACCTCTTGTAAATAGTTGTAAATAGTTTTTTGTTACTTCTTTAAAATATATGCATTTTGTTATGACAACTGTGGTGGTCTCTGATTTGCAGCGGGCTACAGGTGCTCAGCTGCAGTGGTGTGCATGGCGTCAGGGTGGTCACGCTACGGCGTGTGTGTGTGTGTGTGTGTGCAGAGGTGAACGCCTATGGTGTGGGCAGGGGATCAGTCACTGTCTGTGGTTTGTGTGTTGTACTCTGTGCACTGGATGCCTGTGTGCAGTGGTCCATGGGGCCTGCTCTGTGTGCATGGCACCCCTGTCAGACTGTCCATGGCCTGTGCAGCTGACACCCTTGCATGTCTGTGATTTGCACGGTCTGCTGGCATGTCAGTGGTGGCTGTTGTGGCCAGTGCTGGGACGGGATGTGTCCTTGGGAGGGTGTGCAGGGTGCTGTACCGCTGGAGGTGGGGTCCGGGGCATGCCGTGTCGCATGTGGGGTACCTTGCGTGCTGACGCATGGTCGGTATCTCAGCTGTACCTCGGGGGGGACGTGCAGAGCGGCACTGTGTATGCATCTGTTGCATCACTGTCTGCTGCCGCCCGCTGCAGGGAGTCCATGGTGGGGCTGCCTTGCATGGCTCCATGGTGCACAGGGTTGCATTGTCACAATGGGGGTGGTGGCATGCATGGGGTGTCCTGCACTGTTGGGTGCTACTCCTGGGCAGGGTGTATGGGAATCATGGCGCAGGGTGTGCTCTGCATTGGTGGGATGGTGTGGTACGGGGTGGTCGGCCATCCTTGTGTGCCGGTCACAGCTTGCCAAGGGGTGTGATGGGGCACCATGGCCCGGCTGTGAGTTGGTTGCTGGTATCCATGGGCCAGTGGTTATTTCAGCTCTCCCTTAGTTGTGCAGTGCATGGGGTGTGGGGGGACGATGTCTGTTCTGCTGTGTGTTCCTCTGCCCATCTGTGGCATGGGTGGTAGGCCCCTGCATCCCTGGTTGTGCTGTTGCATTGCTGTCCTGCTGCTGGGGGCATCCCTGGTTGCGCTATGGCGTATCTGGACTGCTCAGCTGCACGTCCCGTGTTGCGCTGTGGTGCATCAGATATGCTCGGCTTCACCTCCCTAGTTGCGCTATGGCGCAGGTGGTGCGATATTCAGTCGTCGGCCATAGGCGCATCTTGGCCTGCGCAGTTTTTGAATATTGCGCTTCTTGCATATGGGCGCAGTGGACTTGCTTGCTGTTGAGCACTTTTTGGGCGCAGTTTGAATATCTGGGCCCATGTTTTTGGGTGACATGAAGCAGAACCTCCGAAAGAGTACGTTACATATTCCTAACCAAAGATAACATTATAGATCCCCCAAAAGTATGAGATGACGCATGTTATTTAAATAAATTGTTGACAACACGAAATTTCCCACACTGAGTAGTATAAGAGATGACACGTTATTTATATCTGGTTGATTCTGCCCTTATTTGTAAATGGTAATTTAAAAAATGATGTTTGATTTTGTTAGTCTGCCATTTGGCAGATGTATGTAACCAGACTTTCACTTTCTGCTAAAAATA
This sequence comes from Neoceratodus forsteri, assembly GCA_016271365.2. Classification (NCBI taxonomy): domain Eukaryota; kingdom Metazoa; phylum Chordata; order Ceratodontiformes; family Ceratodontidae; genus Neoceratodus; species Neoceratodus forsteri. The sequence continues at coordinate 1,402,443,753 of CM057453.1, forward strand.
TATTGGGTAGTTCTTGGCATTTTAAAGTTATATGGTTAATCTTGCCATTATATTTAAATAAAGTAGTAGTATGAAAACGTATCTGATTGATCCTGCCACTCTTTAAGTGCAACAGTAGTACTAAGTGTTTTCACTTCATGCCCGAAATGTAGCGTTGCCAAGCGGTATGAAGATTGACACCGGACTTGCTGGTACTGGCAGACCTTTAGAGTAAGTCAGTCTGTGTCCAAAAATGAAGAAAATTGTGCATATTTGCACACTTTAACTTTCTTTTTTTAAAAGAACTCCTGACTGTAGAATGAGAACAGCGAGTGAGTCACCGGCTGCAGAAGGAAGCACGAGTGTGTGTTTCTATAGCAACACACGCTCGCGCTTCCTTCTGTTCTTCTGAAGTCAGTGACTCACTCGCTGTTCTCATTCCACAGTCGGGAGTTCTTTTCAAAAGAAAGTTAAGGTGTGCAAATATGCACAATTTTTTTCATTTTCTGACACAGACTGAGTTACTCTAAAGGTCTGCCAGGACGTCCAGTGCCAGTCTTCATACCACTCGACTACGCTACGTTTTGGGCAGAAAGTGAAAGCACATTGTACTACTGTTGCTCTTAAAGAGTGACAGGATCAACCAGATAAGTTTTAAAACTATTACTTTATTTAAATATGATGGTAGGATCAACCAGATGTCAAAGAAGTGTGTGTGGGTGGTGGGGAGAGGAGAACAGATGCAGGTACTTGACAGCTATGCAGGACAGGAAGTGAAATAGTTTCACATTGTTAAGAATGACGTATGGGAACATAGAGATATCACCATGACGTATAAGAACATGAAGATATCAGTGATATCTTCACTGCCAGCTTGAGATACTAGTTTTTATCCCTACATTTATTCCAAAACACGTTGCATAACATATATATATATATATATATATATATATATATATATACCTATGTACATAAACACACACATATGTTATGTGTATATAATAACTGGTCAGCAATTTCTCTCAGTGTACTGACCAGGTTGATATTTTCCATAACAACCGGCTGGTTGTTATGACATTCATAACCATGCCAGTCAAACTATGCTGCTGCCTCATTGGCCAACATTCTGTATGTGGGTGGGGCCAAACTGTCTCACAAACTGTTGGAGAAAAATTGCTGGCCTGTTATTATAAAAAATAAAAGATGGAGAGGGTGTTTCATATGAGAATTTAATGCACACCCTCGTTGTGGGATGCTTTGATAAACCCCTCGGGCTTCACCCTCGGGGTTTATGTAGCATTCCACAACTTGCATGTGCATTAAATTCTCATATCAAACCCTTCCCCATCCATTATTCTTTATATATACTGTATGTGTATATATATATATATATATATATATGTACATGTGTGTGTGTATATATATATATATATATATATATATATCATAAAAAAGGGATACATGATGGGCAGGAGTGGGATATGGATAATATTCTCACTCCTGCAGAGTGAGAATGCACAGCTCTCTCTGCAGGACTAAGAATATTTTCCATATCCCACGATCTGCACATCATGTGTGCGAATCATACCATGGGGGTGAGAGCTTTAGTAACATTTTTTCTGTTTCTGTGTGTTTTCTGCTCATTGTGTGTGTGTGTGTGTGTGTGTGTGTGTGTTCTGAATGGGCTGGGAGTCAGAAACACAATGGGACACAGGTGAATGTGTTTTGCAAAGCTAATTGAGTAAGCTGCAGCTTCAGTGAGAGAGAAACTGTTTTCTGAAGCAATTTCATTTAAAGAATGCAAGGTGTAGTGAATATATCCTCACTCTGGTGACATCAGCAGAGTGTGGATGAATGGCATTTGTAACATGGGAATTAATCAGAGGCGAAACAGAGAGAAGCAATTGGTTGAAAAGCACCGGCTGATCAACATGCAGTGGGTATTAATCCCACAGTAATGCCTACTGCTGCTATTTCTCTGTGAGCCACAGCATGTAAAAGGGGCCGACAGTAACCACCTCTCATGTACTACACATTTCAAACCATCAACAAATGTGCTGTGGAGTTCCCCACACAAACATATGGTCCCACCCACCGACGGCCATTGTAGCTTGTACACGGATAGTGTAAGGCACAAATGGAAAATGTCATCTGTACGTTCTCCATCTGTGGAGTGAAAGGGATGAGTTGCAGTACATGCTGCAGTGAAAGACACAGCAGTCAACCCGTTTCGGCTGCAGCATTTCACTATCCACGGCGCAGTTTCTGCTACTATGCGGGAGAGAGAGCTGCAGGTGAAGAGAAATGACCAAAGGGGCAGAACAAAGCGAGACAAAATGTGTCTGGGTAGAGAAGTCAGATAAGCAAGAGACACACATATTTCACAAGTTGCAGGCTGAAATGTTGAGAAGTCCATAGTAGTACCACGGCAGAGCTGTTGAAAGTTTATTTATTTATTTGAATAATCGGATTTACAACCTTTAAGCCAGAGGCTTGTTTACAAAGGTGCCTCATCACAGAGAGGACATACAGTGAAGCATATTTACAGTGTTCAGTACAGTGAGTGACATAAAATAACACAGTTGCTTTCATACAATGAGCAAATTGAAACATTTCAAGTAACAGCATTTAGCACATACAGGTACTAACAGAAGGGCAGGATGCCAGGGGGAGTTTTGGGGGAGTGAAGTGGAGGTGAAAAGTAGACAAGGAAACTCACCGAGCAACAGTGATGAAAGCACTGCAAATTGTCAAGCGGCGAGCGCATAACAGTATGCAAATGAGATACATAGCCATGTCAGTTGAAGTAGCAGACAGTGACTAAATCACAAAATGGATCTAAATTGTAGAGTTTTATACATGTGGATATTTAAAAAAATGTAAGGGTCACAGTAATCATCGTCTGTACTGTATATAAGGAAGGTGTTAGTGTAAAAAAAAAAAACACCACTGTATGAATAAATATGGTTGTGAAGAAAAACAGAAGTAGTAGACATTTCTTATTAAAAAGTATATATTGCAACGGAATAAAAGTGTGTGTATGTGTAATATATGATGGGTAACAATGTGGCAAAACTCGTCAGCATATTGCCCATGTTACAAGAGCATTAATCTACTCCAGAGTCGGGCTCTACTAGGGGATTAATGCCTGGTTGGTCGGTTGGACACCTCTGCACCCCCAGCCAGGCATTAATCCTAGTAGAGCCCTCCTATGTCGTGGATTAATGCTGACTTATCCTCACTCTGCTGATGTCATCAGGATTTAGCCTCACTCAAGTGGAGATAACACAGGATATTCTGCTGAGAAAGCTCTCCCCCCAGTGGTATAAAAATATATATATATATATATATGTGTGTGTGTATATATATATATATATATATATATATTTATTTATTAAATTTTGGTGACCGGGTAGGCCCACTGAGCCCCGAAGGCCCTTTTTCAGGGGCGACCCGGGATAACAACACAAGTTAAGAATGAACAAGGACATAAGGAACATTTGAGGCATTGTGAGTTACAGCATGAGGTGGTTACAGTGAAGAAAAATAGTGGATACAGGCATGGTTACATGCACGGTAAAAGAAAAGCAGTGGATGCAGGCATGGTTATCATCATGACGTGTAAGCAATTGGTAGTACTATATATCATTTTAACTTTGCTTTTATTTTTCATAAAGAAACAAGATGTACAACATATGATAAACTCCATACAGATACATTGAATGGTTCTTGGTTAACAAAATCAACCTTGAAGTATGCTTATTGGTTTTAGCAGATATTACAACATATAGCCCATGCTCACACAGATGCTCTTACCCTTGTTGGGTTGAGCTTACCTTGTACTTAATGTCCTGATGCTCTGTTAAGGCCATAGGCAGCCCTGTTGTGGAGGCAGATTGTCTTTCTGCTTTCCTTTAACTATTAGGACTGCCATCTAGACTTTATTTAAAGTATTCTGAAGAGCATTAAAGATAAAGTATAGACAGGATAGGATAGGCAGATAGGCAGTATAGCACAGTGGTTTAAGGCTCTGAGCTGCAAATCTGGAGACCTGGGTTTGAATCCCACAGCCCCAGTGGCATACTGTGTGACCCTGAGCAAGTCACTTAACTTCCTTGTACTCCTAGGTCACACCTGTAAACAAGCTTTCAGGTTAGTGTGTCTCTCCTGATTAACAAAAAAAAAAGCAAAGAGAGGAAAAGTAAGGGCAGTGAAATCGGTAGGTAGAGCGTGGAGAGATCGAGAGAGAACTACCCTAGCTAGTTTGGGTGGAAGGTGTTCTACCTATGGCACAAAGTCTGAATAATTATCTAATTGGTGTGTCTCCAACATATCTCAAAGCGGGGGAGTTTATCCAAGAGCCAATAGTATATTGTGCGAAAGTGAGATGCCTACGTATACAACCGCAGATCAGGTAGATCCAGGCCACTCTTTTTCCTAGGCAGTTGTAAAATTGTGAATCTAATCCTTGGGGGTTTCCCAGTCCTAATAAACCAAGCAATTAGTTTGTTCCGTGATCTAAAGTAATATGAGACAGGAAATATTGGTAAAGCTTGCACAAAATATAAGAGGTGTGGCAGAACATTTATTCGTATGGTATCTGTCCTGGCAGACAAATTCAGTGCTAGCTGTGACCATTGGTCTAAATGTGAGGAGAGTTGGGTGGTAATAGGTTCCAACTGTTCCAAATTAAGCAGCTCTAGATGCCTTGAATTTTGCTGAAGAATCACACCTAAATATTTTACAGCTAATTTATTCCATTGCAGTGCAGATGTCTTTGCTGGGTGTGTCTGGCAGTTCTTAACTAGGTCAAATGGGCCACAGCCTAAATCCAGTGAATGTGAGATCCCTCTCACTTTGCAGTGCCACTGATTCCATCTCCAGCTGTAGTGGAGGTGAGGGTTCCACAAATACACAAGCCCCAACCCCAGCCCCTTAACATATATCTATGTCTGTACATCCCTGCAGTAGCTGCAGAATTGAAGCTACTGCAGCAAGCATGTAGCTGTTGAAATGGAGATGGCAAGATGGATGGTTTCCTGGAAGCTAATAGTGTTGGCAGCTTGTCTTATCTGTGAGGTTCCAAGGTGTGAAGAAGACTATTTGGTGAGAAGGAAAATGTAAACAGGTAGACTACTGGTACTGAGCGGTTAATGGGCATATAAACTTAAAACTTCTCAGCCGAAAGGGGCTGCTTGGCAAACCCAGTGTGCCCAGATGGTCCGTGCTTAGTCTGCTTCTGCAGATCCTTACTAGTCTCTGGCAGCCATCCCTCCTTCCTGCCTATTTACTACTATTCCCTCGTCTCTATCTCATGGATGCTTGAAGCCCCTTACTGTTTCAATTCGCCTCTATCACTTCTGCTGCCTGTCTGTTCCAGGCATCCACCACTGTTTCAGTGAAGTGGTAATTCCTCACATCCCTCTTAAACTTACCCCTCCAGCTCCATCGCATGCCCTCTGGTTCTGGTGCTCTTTCTCAGTTGAAGAGACTTCCCTCCTACACCCTAATCACCCTCATGAGGCACTTTTAGGTCTCTATCATGTCCCCCCTCGGTGTCCTCGCTTCCAGGGTGTACATGTTGAGATTCCTCAGTATCTCTTTATAGGGCTTTTGATTCAACCCCTCCACCATTTTAGTTGCCCTCCTCAGGACTGCCTCTACCCTGTCTGTCCTTTCTAAGGTACAGCCTCCAGAACTGGACACGGTACCTGGAAATCAATCTGGTCTTACCAGATTTTAAATAAACAATACTTCAGCTAGGATCTCACAAGCAAGCGATACAGTGGCAACAGCACCTTCCTCCTCCTACTGGAGATACCTCTCCCTTTGCATCACAGCATCCCACTGGTCCTACCCGCTGCTTAGTCACATTGCCCTGCTACTTTGAGGTCATTGAATATGATAACCCTGTAGTAATCACACAGACGCCAATGTGGAGTGATCTGGTAAGTTTACTGTATAAAACACACACTTGAAAGAACTGCAGAAAACGCGGGCTTCTGCCCGCCAAGCAAGGGTTTATATATAGATGTTAGCACATGCACAGTAGTAAAGCATACACAAATCAGGTATGCCAGTTAACTTCCTTACATCTCCCTTCTCTATTGAACTCCCCCCAAAAGTAAAATATTTAAAGTTCTATGTAGCTCAAAGTTTTTGTGAGTCTATATAGTCACGATGCCAGGCGGGCCTTCAGGTCTCCCGTCCATTGACACGGTTGATTCTCGGTCTGGAGCTGGTGCCTGTCAGTTGGTCGTGACTACTCAAGGGTGGGGCCAACTCCACAGGCTCACTTTGTGACTGCCCCGGCGTCACTGGTGGAGGGACCTCCATTGCAGGCACCTCGGGGGTCTCATCGTTCTCCATACTGTTGTCCTGCTCACTTCCCTCTTCCTCTCCTCGGATGTGTGAGTTTTGTGGGCCACAGCAGCAGCGCAGCTCAGGGGTTAACAAAAGGTCTCTCCTGTTTCTGCGATACAGTTTACTTTTTGCTTGGACAACATAGGAACGTGACTCTTCAGTATGGCGTTCTACAACTGCAGGGGTCCAGGTATTTTCAGGTGTTCTCAGGTAAACAGGCTGTCCCGGCTGTAAGGCTGGGAGTGGTCGGGTGTGCAAATTGTAATAAGATTATTGTTTTTCTTGAGCCCTTTGCAGTGTAACTTGCACCTCAACTTCTGGTACTTTTGGTTTAAGTAGCTCAGATCTGGCAGGCATTAAAGTTCTGGTTCTGTGGCCCATGAGCAGCTGTGCCTGGAGATCCTAGCCCCTCCAGTGGGGTATTCCTCAATTCCAAAAGCACTAAGTAAGGGTCTTGACGGCCCACTTGTGCTTTCTTTAACAGTCTGCTGTTTGAATGGCCCGTTCCATCATGCCATTACTCTGGGTATCTTGGTGAATACATTACATGTTTAAACTCATACCTTCTTTGAAAGTCTGTGAATTCAGTGCAGGCAAATTGCAGGCCATTATCTATTACAAGTAATTCTGGAATACCATGTCTTGCACATTGTGATCTAATATGGTTAATCACCGTTTCGCTTGCTGTAGTTTGCAACTTGGATATCTCAATGTATTTGGAGGAGTAATCAACCGTTGCCAGATAACTATACCTTTTAAATTCAAATAATTCAGCCCTAACCTTTTGCCAAGGTCTGTCTGGTATCTCATGTGGCTGCATTGGTTCTCTAGATTGTGCTTTCCTGAACTGATGGCAAATGCCACACTTGGCCACCATGTCACTACTCTGACTGTTCATCCCTGGCCAGAATAAAAGCTCTCTGGCCCCGCGCTTGCATTTTTCAGTGCCCAAGTGGCTGCTGTGTAATCTGGTTAACATGTCTGATCTCAGTGACGTGGGGACTGTTAGTCTCTTTCACTTCAGCAAAAGTCCATTTTCTTTTGAGATTTCATCTCTGAACTGCCAGTACTGCCTTATCTTGGGGTGCGCTGGTATTTTCTCCTGTGCCACCCATTCAGAGCAATGTATCTCAGCGTGACCAGTGCTGAATCATCATCCGTCTCTTGCTGAAACAATTTCAGTTTTTCATCACTGATTGGCATGTAGTCCACCGTGTGAACCTCATATTTGTCTATTTCAGTTTCTGGCACATAATTTTCTCCCACAGCTCTACTCAGGCATCAGTTATTTGAAGTTCTTTACCTGCTTTGTACTGTACTTGCAAATCATACCTTTGCAGTTTTAGCATCATGCCTTGAATTCTTCTCGGTGGGGCTGTGGCCAGTGTTTTTTTTTAAAAGGCTTTCTAGGGGCTTGTGGGCCGATTCAGCATGGAGCCGGGGTCTGTCATAAATATATTGGTGGAACTTTGAACAACCAAACACAACAGCTAGTGTTTTCTTTTCAATTTGTGCATAATTTCTCTCAGCTTTATTAAGTGATCTGGAAGCAAAAGCAACAGGCTTGACTTCCTGTAGCAGACAGGCACCCAGCCCTTCAGAGGAACAGATAATTCAACAGGTTTCCTTAGATCATAGTAGGAATGCACTGGGGGTTAGTAACGACTGTTTTCAGTTCTTGAAAGGCCTGTTAGTGGTGCCAGGCTTATGGCTTGATGGCGTTCAGCTCATTACCTCAGACTGGATGTGTAACCACCTAGGTGTTATTTTTGATGACGGCTTGACCCTGAAATCTCAGGTGTCAGCTGTTGTCAAATCCTCATTTTACCATCTGAGGAATATTGCCCAGGTGAAACACCTGGTTCCTCCAGATGACCTGCCAACATTGGTCCACGCCTTCATCACCACCTGCTTTGACTACTGCAATGCCCTCTACCTAGGGCTTCCTGGGATTGATATCTGCCACTTGCAGCTAGTGCAGAACGCGGCGGCCAGGCTTTTGACTGGTTGATCTAGGGTCAGTCACATTATGCCTGTGCTGCGCGCAGGGCCGGTTTTAGGATTTCGGGGGCCTCCAGCAAACTTCATGATAGGGCCACCCCCCAACCAGTTATCTTTTTACACGTTGCTCATATTTTATGGCATTAAAATACTAATGCGTACTTAGGTGTTAATCACATGTGGAAGCCTAGAAACAATCCCTTCACATTTAACACTAGTCTAGAAATACATTTATAATAATGTATAATATAACTGCAAAAAAATTATCCTCCAGCTCTAGCTGTTACTAATTTTTCTAGCTCTGCTGCTCTCTACCTATGCAGTCTGATCTCCTCTCGACATACACTAGTATACTATATATAACTGCCCATAATTTGGACTGAAATAGATGTTTGTTTCGAATAGCCTCTGAGTGACAACAGATACACATGATGACGCGGTCAGTTACTGACTGTGTCATCGTGGGTATGTTGTCAGAGGCAGGCTACTCTAAACAAACATTTATTTCAGTCCAAATTATGGTCCAGACCATCTCATGATCTCATCTCCCAGCCCATCTTTGTTATTCATTACCTACCTAAAAGAAGCGAAGGCAGGCAAGGCACTGGTCTCTGAGTGGGTGTAATCCTGCAGGCAAGGCACTTGTCTCTGAGTGGTGTAATCCTGCAGGCAAGGCACTGGTCTCTGAGTGGTGTAATCCACCAGGCAAGGCACTGGTCTCTGAGTGGTGTAATCCTGCAGGCAAGGCACTGGTCTCTGAGTGGGTGTAATCCTGCAGGCAAGGCACTGGTCTCTGAGTGGGTGTAATCCTGCAGGCAAGGCACTGGTCTCTGAGTGGTGTAATCCTGCAGGCAAGGCACTGGTCTCTGAGTGGGTGTAATCCTGCAGGCAAGGCACTGGTCTCTGAGTGGTGTAATCCTGCAGGCAAGGCACTGGTCTCTGAGTGGGTGTAATCCTGCAGGCAAGGCACTGGTCTCTGAGTGGGTGTAATCCTGCAGGCAAGGCACTGGTCTCTGAGTGGGTGTAATCCTGCTCCTCTGGCTCTCTCCTCCACTCTGTGCACTGCACTGGTTTGGCAGTGTTCACTGAATTTGTGGCTGCTGGCTGCTGAGCTCTTTCTGTAATAAAATAAATGAATTACAGTTGTTCTCAGCAAGCAGCACTAGCAGGTCGGGAAGATCTGTCTGGCTGCTGGCTGCTGAGCTCTTTCTGTAATAAAATAAATGAATTACCGTTGTTCTCAGCAAGCAGCACTAGCAGCAGCAGCAGCAGGTCGGGAAGGTCTAGCTGGCTGCTGGCTGCAGCGGGCAGTAGTTCTCTCTCTTTCACACTGGCTGGCTGGATAGCAGCTGCAATAGCAAATTTCTCTCCAGTGCTCTGGAACTGTTCCTCGGCTGAATGATTCCAAGAGCGCCGGAGGGACAATTTTTATGCTGCAGCTGAGCCTGTGGACCTGAGGGGGACAGAAATTTTCAAGATCCGAGTGGGAGGAGGTGCGATAATAGGGACAGACTGAGTGGAGCCCTGTGATTGGTTCCACTACAGCACCTCCTGATGTCAGCACGTATTTTACTGTACACCACAACTGGGGGATGTGGGGAAACAAAGAAACATGTTGGAGGAGATGGCGTGGTCACTGGTCCTGGACCGCGTGGTTTGGCATTCACCGTTTGGGGAAATGGGATAGTCAGATGCAAGTTTGCATTTGCAATAACACAGCAATGAAACTGTGTTGCCAACCAATCACTTCGGGAGGGGGACAAACAATGAAAGTGCCAGAAATCAGCCACTGGGCCCCAGACATCACATGGTGACGGTGACAGAAAATTCAGGGAGCCGGGAGGACAAGGAGGATTAATTAAAGCCAAGGTATGCTGCTGGCTTGCTCAGCTGTGTTGATTGGGGCAGAGGAAAATGTATTAACTATGATGCTGACTGTGGTGGGGTCATCCGGTGGGGAGTGGGACTGAAGCAAGGTGGCATGCTGTGTGCTGATGCTGGCTGTGCTGGGGCCCCCTGCCAGACTCGCTACATTTTGGGGGCCTCCCGCAGCCACGGGGTTGACAGGTGCCTAACGCTGGCCTGGGCTGCGCGAACTGCACTGGCTGCCTGTTCAGTGGTGGATCACCTTTAAGGTTGGCATGCTGACCTTTAAAGCCCTACACAAACGGGGACCTGGCTACCTGCAAGATCTCCTGACTCCCTGCTGCCCCCTCCATCCTCTCTGATCTGCCGACGAGGGATTGCTAGAGATTCCCAGGGTCCATTTAAAAAACATCTGGTGCCCGTGCTTTCTCTTTTGCGGCCCCTACCATGTGGAATTCTCTGCCTCATCAGTTAAGAGAATGCCTGACCATCGAAAGATTTAAATCTGAGCTCAAAACATATCTTTTTAATTTAACCTTCTCAGACAAATTTTATGTTAACTGATTGGCGAGGGTGGTGTATTATAAATAACATGGAAGCGATAAATTTGGGTACAACACAGCAACCAGGTGTGATCTTTATTTAAAACAAAAAAAAAAACGAGAAAAAATAAATAAAGTAACTCACTTTTACAGAATCAAACAAACATGAAAATAGCACAGCTTAGCATGACATAATCTATCAGCTAATATAGCTCTGTGCCTGTTCTCTAACAGAGACTTTGTTTTTCTATGGGGAGAACCACACAGGTCCTCTCCCAACCACTGTCTGATTTACCCTTGTCAGGCTAGTCTTTTTATACATCCAAGACTCCTCCTATAAACTTAGACTCCTCCCATCAATTAAGTCTTTTATTCGGTATGTACAATATAAATATTATACTGTAGACATCCGAGTACATTTTTCCAACATCCTAACATAATAATCTGTAACATATGTTTCAAAGAGAGTAAATCTCTTGTCTATAACATTTTATTTCCTAATTAGTCAAAAGAGGGTGGGTGGCATTATATTCTACGCCTCCTATGTGAAGGAAGGAGGAGTCTGCAAAACAATATATTATGTGGCTAACAACGGCCGCTCACTCCCTAAAGGGATTCAATAAGGACGCTTTGCTTCTCAACATCCACGCTTATCCAATTCAGCAGTTCAGGTAGGCAGACCTCAGACTCTCCGGTTGCACATTATTCTTGAACTGCCAACTGGCCTGAAGCGTGGAGAGTCTTCCTCAATAAAGAGAAACTCAGCGCTTCGGCATACAAATAGCTTCGCTAACCGTTTCAGCATAAAATAAAAAAAGTAAATGAATCCTCCCTTTTATTCTCCTGAGCAGTGGTATATTCCTGAAAACTTGCAAAGCTTCTTTCTCTTGAGCGGGCAGTCCGTAAGTGCCAAAAAAAAAAAAAAAAAACCGAGTTAATAACAGCGCAAAGCAAACAGGGTTTTTCACAGCCAGAATATGGCACGGGGAATACAATAATAAAAGACTCCATGTTTCCAGGCTCCCAGAGATAATTCCGGCTTTGGAAAGGATAGAAAGAAATTCGCAGTTACGAGTGGCCAACACGTAACAGTGGGAAACAGAAAACTTAGAAGATGAGAATATGATTAGGAGTGCTGTTGCGCAACAGACTATGAAACTATAGAAGGACAAAAAGAAAAAGTAGCCAGATATCTCGGGGCACGTTCCATGAAAGCCTTGAAAAGATAAATGGGAGGGGGGTCTCACTACCACACTGACGTATTTATTGCTTAGTGTAATTTTATATTTGTATGTTATATTTTAATTGTACAGCGCCTTGGTTTTGGAAAGGCGCTATATAAATAAAGATTTACTTACTCCTCCCAGTGCTGTGCTATTTCTTTCTCTGGTAGCTCTCTCAATCAGTTATTTACAGTTGATAGGTTTGGAATAAACTTTACCAGGTAGTTTACCATGCCCATAAATCTGTAAGCCAGTCTTGTTTTGGGGAACAGGCATTTGGGTGATTGCTTTAATCTTCTCGGGGTCTGCCAACAACTCGTTGTCACTTAACTTGTGTCCAATATATTGGACCTCTGACATTTTGATTTTGGATTTCTTTAGATTTAGAGACAAATGCTTATCTCTGGCTCTTTGTAGAACATGCCGTAACCTTTCACTGTGCTCTTGTACATTAGCTCCCCATATTAGGATGTTATTCATAATGACCTCTGTGCCCTCGAGCCCTTCAAAAGTGTGTGAAATTTTCTTTTGGATTATTTCTGGTGCTGAGCAAATCCCAAAGGAGAGACAGTTGAACTTGTACCTCCCAAAAGGTGTATTAAAAGTCGCTAGATCAGAGCTAGGCCCATCCAGTTTAATCTGCCAGAAGGCATGCCCAGCTTTTAACACTGTGAATATTTTGGCCCCTGCTAGCTTGGCTGCAACATCTTTAGCTGTTTTCATTGGGTAATGCTCCCTTTTAATTGCTCTGTTAAGATTTCTGGGATCCATGCAAATTCGTACTTTGGTTTTTCTACAGCCACCATTGAGTTGACCCAGCTCATGGGTTTCTCCACCTTCTCAATAACCCCCAGTCTTTCCATGTTCTCTAGCTCAGTTTTCACTTTATCTTGTAATGCGAAAGGTATTTTCCTGGGGGGTGGTGGGTGGATCACAGGGCTAACTGTTTTATCTATTTTAATGTGGTATTCACCTTCTAAGCATCCCAATTTATCAACTATATCAGCAAATTCAGCCAGTATTTCTTCTGTGGTTTCCCCTGCACTTCCATTTGCATCTACTGAAAATAGCTTCTTTATAAGCTTCATTTCCTAGCAATTAGACAGGCCCAAAACTGGGGTCACATTTACATTAACCACGTGAAATGGCAGCAGGTAATACTTTTGCTTAAAACATGTTAACAACATCACTTTGCCTTTTACATCCAGTTTATGCTCGGAATAGGAAACCAATCTAGCTGATGACCTTCGAATAGCTTCACCCGACAGTGTCTTATTCTGAAAAGGCATCACTGTCTAATTTGAATGTCAGCATTTTCCCATTTACACTCAGATTTACTTTCCAATCAGTCTTTGGCTTATAGGTGGTCACAGTTTCAATGGTGAAAGTACTTTAATTCTCCTGTGCATCTTCTCTAACAACATGCATCTCACTGCGTTTGCCCACATGACATACCCTAGCAGAGTGATTTTTCCTGTGGCATAATCTATAAAACTGCCCATATGCTGGGCATTTATTTATCTCATGCTCACGACCACACTTTTTACATTTGACTTTATTGACTCAAGGTGCGCAACTCCCCTTGCTCACACTGGCACTTGCTTTGACTCTTTCTTCCTGGGCAACTGCTGCTTGCACTAAGCTTTCATCCTGAGCATTCCCACTTAAGCATTTTATTTGCATTTCACTCTGTTCAGCGGCCTTGCACATATCTATGGCATCATCTAATGTTAAGTCCGCTTTTCTCAACAGTCTGCATCTCACATGCTCACTCTGTATGCTGCATACAATTCTATGTCTGATCAATGATTCAGTTAAATCTCCAAATTCACAAAATTTAGTCTTTAGCCTCAGTTTAGTTACATATGAATCAATGGACTCACCCAGATTCTGGTTCCTCTTGTTGAACAAATGTCTTTCATAAGTCACATTCTTTCTTGGGTTACAGTACTTCTCAAATTGTCTCATAATTTTATTCAACTTCTTCTTCTCTTCCCCGTTTTCCCAAACGAGAGTATTGAATACCTCTAATGCATCAGGGCCTGCCACTGTAAAACACAAGGTTCATGGCTAGTGGTCCCTGGTAATCCAATAAAGCCACCTGATACCAAATGTTGTTTTAAATCAGTTGCAATTTATTAATACCAAATAAGCCCTAACAATTTTACCTCTAACATGATCAAATCTAAACAGCTGATGGCTTTTTACCACCAGGGCTACAGGTACAGAAAAGTGGAGTGAACCGCTCCCTTTTCTGGGTGTTTTAGCATCTATAGCAGCCGTTGCTATTCCTCTAAAAACACACTGGCCATGACATTTAGGTCCTGTATTTATATCCCAAAAATGCATGGTGGAAATTCCCAAAGCCTACCACAGCACATTTCAGCCTAGACACTAGGTCATCTGATACATCCTGAGGTCTGGGTTCAAAAACTAGAGTAGCCATGAGATACCTCGGTCACAAGACACATTTGACACTTTGCCGAGACATGTGGTCATTCTTAGATGGAAAAACAAGTCATCAGGGGATTCTACATTCATCAAAAATAACTCGCTTTAGGATACAGAAAACATATGAGGGGACTTCACGTTCACTTTAAATAACTCGCTGACTAGACAGTGGCCAAAACAAGGACATAACCATTTCCTGTTAACTCTCTGTTACACATTCTTTTTAAACACAAGAAATCATAAAATGTGGAACTGTATCTAAGCTGTAGTGGTTTGAAGCAGCTGAACCTTATCTTTGGGTATGACCTTGAATTGAAGGAAGGTTTTGTACAAAATATCTGTGCTGAGCAAAGCAAAAGCTAATTTTCTTTAAAACATTTATTTTTTTAAAACACGGTTTATGCTCTTCACTTATTTTCTACAGTTATTTAAAGGGCCCCAACACCTTTTGAACCTGGGCATCTACACATACATCAATTTGCACAGTGGTATCGTTATTTGCATGGTTTCAACAATTACTCTCCAAACACCTCTGCACTTACAAGGCACATCAATCTACATGTTGGTATCATGTAGTCATCTACTAGCCACCTTCACCTTTTACTAGCTCTTTGCAGCCTCTACACTAGCCATTTTATACCTTTCTATCTCCTCAACATTTTGGTTAGCCAATTACATATTGTTGATAAAAGTTTGGTCACTGGTCACTAAAACCTTGGCCACTGGCCACTTTCAGCACCACGTGCAGGAAGGTTATAGCCTGTATTTTCTGGGATTTTTCAGCTAGTCCACTGGCAACTGAGAAAATGTCAAATTGCTGCTAAAATCTTCTCCAGTTTTTAGATGCATTTCCATGTAAATTGAGAATGGTGGGAGGCTGCAGGCGGCCCATTCTGACACCATGTAATAATCACGCAGACACCAATGTGGAGTGAGCTGGTAAGTTTACTGTATGAAACACACACTTGAAATAACTGCAGAAAATGCGGGTTTCTGCCTGTCAAGCAAGGGTTTATATATACATGTTAGCGCATGCGCATTAGTAAAGCACACGTAAATCGTGTATGCTAATTAACTTCCTTACAAACCCCAAGGCCCCTTTCCTGCTTAGTGACTGTCAGTAGCTCCCCACCCCATCTTATAGTCAGCTCCTGAGTCCTGTGCCCTAGGTGCATCATTTTGCACTTTCTGGCATTGAACTTCAAATGCCATGCTGTTGACCACTCCTCCACTTTTCCAATGTCCCTATACATTCTCTCCACCCCTTCCTGGGTGTCCATGCTATTATAGATTTTATCATCATCTGCAAAAAAGCATACCTTCCCTTTTAGTTCATAGAGATGACTTATGGGATTTAAAAAAAAAAAATGAATACGGAACAGGCAAGCACATTGTGACGGGCAAAACGTTTGTTGTCTAACAACAACTAGTAAATGCTGGTATTATAGTGTTGTATCATGGCAGTAGTGTTCGCTGAAAAGGCTGGATGGTAATCAAAAAAGGTACCATTATACTAGATACAGAGAGATCCATGACCTGATAAAGATAAGAGACTAGTTCTTTTTGTCTGTTCGTTTAGATGCTAAAAGCCACTATGCATTTGGAGACTGTAAGTAATTTTTATGTTGCTTGCACGCATGTGCCAGAAACATAGTGCCATCATCGGAGATTTCGGAGGTGTGTCACCTCCTCCTCCAATTCAGTCCAGTGTGCTGGCAGGCGCTGCCCTGTAAGCCAATGCATTTTGGGCTATCTGACATGCTCCAAAATGCGATGTATCTGATTGAAAGGGGAACTACGCTTCAGTGAGCACCCGATAAGATATCGGCTGCTCATGCGCGCTCCCCCACAGACCTGCGCATAGGCGATGCGGCGCCCTTGCGCAGTGTATAGCCCGGCCAGGCGCCCAATCCCGTCAGCTGAGCTCGTCCCCCAGTAGTAGGTGCCACGCTGGGAGCCCACCCCAGAGTGGCAAGCAGTCACTGAGCCGACAGGGGTGCCCAATCCCCGTCAGCTGAATACCCCGTCTTGTGCCACACTGAGAGCCCACCCAGCGTGGCAAGCGTCCAATAGTCATTTTTTTTTTTACACCTGTAAACGAAACGGTCCGCGGCGCTCTCCCAACCCCTCCCACAACCCGCACCCACCCCTGCACTCCAGCCTCCCCACCCCCCTCTCACCCCATACTTACCTCCGGACCTCAGCGACGATCTTCGGTGGACCGGGAACACGTCTGCACTCTTCAAAGCCGACCGCGAACTGAGGAAATGCCGGTAAGCTGTATAATGGGCTAGATAGGGGGGTTTCAACTTTGTTGCATATCTCAGGCATTTTTGGGAATTTTTGCAGCAAATTTTCAACATGGGGTTTTTGGGACCCCTTCTCATGAATGATGTCACTGTCATGGCGTTATTCGGGCCCGAAGGGTGATTTCGTGCAGTGACTGCGAAATCATCCTTTCCCAGGCTCGACTGACATCATTCAGCGTCGCTGTAAATGAGCTCAAAAAAATGACTGTTTCTGGCGTCGTTGCGCGGTTCACGCGGGCTCGTAAGTTGCGAAATTTCAATATTTCCTCCAGATTTTTCAACATTGCTGTTTTACCACACCTTCTTATAGGTAGTACAGTTGTCCATTTTCATCTCACCAAAATGTGTTTCCGCCTGTAGCGCAGAATGGCGCGATCGGTGTGCGAAATCAATGTACGAGACAAATTAAGAAAATCACAGTGACACTGTTCATGAGCAGAGGTCTTAAAATGGCTATGTTGAAAATTTGGTGAAAAAATTCCTTAAAATGACTGTTTTACGAGCGTGCGTTGCGTAGTTCCTACGCACGCTCGTAAGGTCGCGAATTTTCAATATTTTCACTCCAGATTTCCAACATAGCCATTTTATCACACCTTCTTATGAGTAGTACAGCTGCCATTTTTCACATCTCACCCAAAACGTGTTTCTGCCCATGTAGCACACAATGGCGCAGTCGGTGTGCGAGATCAATGTACGGGACAAATTAAGAAAATCACAGTGGCACTTTTCATGAGCTGAGGTGTTAAAATGGCTATGTTGAAAATTTGGTGAAAAAATTCCAAAAAATTACTGTTTTACGAGCATGCGTTGTACAGTTCCTATGCACGCTCGTAAGTTCACGAATTTTCAATATTTTCACTCCAGATTTCCAACATTGCCATTTTGCCACATTCTTATAAATAGTACAGCTGTCATTTTTCACATCTCACCCAAAGCGTGTTTCCGCCCATGTAAAGCTGTCTCATGATCGATTATCTTGAGAAATCAATGTCAGGGATAAATTAAGAAAATCACAATGACACTATTCATGAGCAAGGTCTTAAAATGACATATGTTGAAAATTTGGTGAAAAATTCAAAAATGACTGTTTCACAGTGTGCGTTGTACAGTTCCTACGCGCTTGTAAGTTCGTGAATTTTCAATATTTTCACCCAGATTTTCAACATTGCCATTTTACCACACCTTCTTATGAGTAGTACAGCTGTCATTTTACATCTCACCCAAAATGTGTTTCCATCCATGTAGCAGAATGGGCGCAGTCGATTATCTTGAAATCAATGTCACGGGACAAATTAAGAAAATCACAGTGACACTGTTCATGAGCAGAGGTCTTAAAATGGCTATGTTGAAAATTGTGAAAAATTCTAAAATGACTGTTTCTGGCGTGCGTTGCGAGTTCTCACATGCGCTCATAAGGTCGCCAATTTTCAATATTTTCACTCCAGATTTCCAACATTGCCATTTTATCACACCTTCTTATGAGTAGTACAGCTGCCATTTTCCATCTCACCCAAAGCGTGTTTCTGCCCATATAGCACACAATGGCGCGGTGGTTGTGCAAGATCAATGTCACGGGACAAATTAAGAAAATCACAGTGGCACTTTTCATGAGCTGAGGTGTTAAAATGGCTATGTTGAAAATTTGGTGAAAAAATTCCAAAAAATTACTGTTTTACGAGCATGCGTTGTACAGTTCCTATGCACGCTCGTAAGTTCGCGAATTTTCAATATTTTCACTCCAGATTTCCAACATTGCCATTTTGCCACACCTTCTTATAAGTAGTACAGCTGTCATTTTTCACATCTCACCCAAAACGTGTTTCCGCCCATGTAGCGCACAATGCGCAGTCGGTGTGCGAAATCAATGTACGGGATAAATTAAGAAAATCACAATGACACTATTCATGAGCAAAGGTCTTAAAATGACTATGTTGAAAATTTGGTGAAAAAATTCCAAAAAATGACTGTTTCTGACGTCGTTGTACAGTTCCTACACAGCTAAATAAGTTGGAATTTTCAATATTTTCCTCCAGATTTTCAACATTGCCATTTTACCACACCTTCTTATGAGCAGTATAGCTGTCATTTTCCATCTCACCCAAAACGTGTTTCTGCCCATGTAGCGCACAATGGCGGAGTCGGTGTGTGAAATCAATGTACGGGACAAATTAAGAAAATCACAGTGACACTGTTCATGAGCAGAGGTCTTAAAATGGCTATGTTGAAAATTTGGTGAAAAAATT
Organism: Neoceratodus forsteri; assembly: GCA_016271365.2. Taxonomy (NCBI): domain Eukaryota; kingdom Metazoa; phylum Chordata; order Ceratodontiformes; family Ceratodontidae; genus Neoceratodus; species Neoceratodus forsteri. The sequence goes on from CM057453.1 coordinate 1,402,462,730, forward strand.
CCCTTCAGATGTTCTGCAATATTACTAATGGAGACATTGAACAGAACTGGCCCCAGGACCGATCCCTGCAGCACCCCACTGGTCGCCCCCTCTCCCTAGACTGCATACCATTTACCACCACTCTCTGCCTCCTGTCTGTTAGCCAGTTTCTAACCCAGTTTACCACCCTTTCCCCCATGTCCAGCCTACCCAGCTAGTTTATCAGCCTCCTATATGGGATGGTGTCAAAGGCTTTGCTGAAATCAAGGTAAGTGTTGTCCGCTGCCCCACCCTGATTCACTTCCTTTGTCACCCAGTCAAATAAATCAACCAGATTTATCTGACATGATGTCCCCACTGTGAATCCATGTTGTCTATGGTCCTGGGTTCCGATGGCATCTAGATGCCCCACTATCCTTTCTTTAAGCAATGTCTCCATGATCTTCCCCACTACTGAGGTGAGGCTGAATGGCCTATTGTTCCCTACCTCCTTCCTGCTGCCGGACTTGTGTAGAGGGACCACATGTGCCCTCCTCCAATTCACTGATGTTGAATGACTCAGTGAACATGGCTGCCAGAGGTACTGCTATCTCCCTTCGCAGTTCTGTTAATATCCTTGGCAGTATGCCATCTGGTTCCATCACTTTGCTCTACCTTCAGTTTAGTGAGCTCCGCAGGACTTTTTTTTGTCCACCTCTTCACCCCCTTGGCAACTGCTGTACTGCTGTGGCCCTTGCCCCTCCCACTCTTCTGTGAATACTGAACGGAAAGACACAGTGGATGTCTTGGGAGGAAGGCATGAAACTGTCACTTCCAAATACCTGAACAGCACATACAAGCAAGCAAGCAACATTCGGCATTAACAAATGCTTGTTTAGGAGGGAGTCACACTAGGTTTTTGCAAGAGATTATCCTGTTTATATAGAATCATGGGACTAGACTAAGAGGTAAACGGGGTTCACGTTTTCCCCTCCAAAATGCCCTTTCTGGGGTGAGCAGGTATCAAATGAGTGGGACAGACTTAAGAAGAAAAAGGGGTCTGTCAGAGATGTAAGATTACCTGGGAGCACAAGTGCCGCTGAAAACATTGGAGTTGGCAGAGGACTGAGATGCAGTGGATTGGATGCTGGTAGGGAAGGATTTTGTGAAGGCCTTCGGAGATAAGCAGCCAAATCTTTCAAGGGCACAGGAAGGGGTTGCGGATGAGACAGAACAGTTGGTGCCGAGGAAGCAGCTGGTTGGGGAGGGCTGGGAGGAATTGAATTAGGAGAGGGAGACCTGAGTAAGGCTTGGACAGGAGGGAGCTGTTGTTTAATTGAGGAGGCCTTTGCTTCTAGGCAGACCATATTTGCTTTAACCTGGAATACAGGGGCTTTCACTTTATTCATGGGAGAAGAAGCTGGCATGGGGACAACTCTGTGAGTGGTGGGCAGTGGATTAGCATTGATGGCAGCTGAATGTAAGTCAAAAATATTTATGTTTGGATAAAGCAGAAAATTGGATATTCATCTTTTTTTTTTTGCTCCCCCCAACTCCAGGCCGGCCTCTCCTTCAGGCCTTCCTATGCCCCTCGCTGCCACACTGCCTTGATGCAGCCACCCATCGCCCCATATTGCATCCCCCCAGGTAACCCGGATGTAACCCTTCGCCGGGTGGGTCCATCTCCTCCAAGGGGGAAGGCACTGGTGGGGCAACCAGCGTAATTCTTGGCCTGGGTGCTGCTGGGGTTGTCCGTGCACTGCTCAAGGTCTCGCGGGAGCGGGAAAGCGTCATCCGGTTGGCCACGAGGCTCTTTTCCTGTTTGCTCCCCAGTGGCGTGTCGTGCCACTAACGTCAGGCGTACGCCAACGTTCACCACACCTCATTAGTTAGTGGGACCTCACGTGTTGCCGTGCCCCCAGCCTCCGCCAGGGTTCAGCAAGCACCGGGTCGCTTCCCTGCCCTCCCCCCCAAGAGAAGGTGAGCAGTCATCCGACGCTCGAGCTCTCTCTTCCCGGCCAGCCCTCCAACACCTGGGGGATATTCATCTTTTTCAAGGGCATGGCAGTTGTCCAGTTCTTGTATTGCAGGGTACTTTAAATTTAAAAGAAGCCTTTCTAGTCAGTCAGGTAGAGACAGGAGACACAACAGCCACCATGTCAGACTTCATCTTATCGAGCTCGCTTGCCGAAGCAGACTTTGTGGTGCTAAGGAGAAAGAAGGAATGACTAGATTTGATGTAAAATGCGTACTAGCCAAACCCAAGTAATTGCTAAGGGTGAATGACCTTTGGCATCCTAGGGAGCTGGCCTTTTGGGGAAGGATCCGATTGGTTCTGTAGCGTGATGCTACATGTACTATGGGTGTGGGACCCTGGAGTGACTATGGGTACTGATGGTGTTACTGATCCCCAAGGTTAATGTTTTTGTTTTGCACACTCTCTTTCTGCTCTGGGGACCAGGGCATCTCTCAGGACTGCCCTTTCAGCCACTACCTCTACTCCCAGCCTGAAACCCCCATTGCACCGGGAGACACAATGCTGAGCACCCTCTCCAGACTTCACAGACTCATCCAACCTCCCCCTTCCTGATCACCCCCAGGGGAGGGCCCGCCTCACCTACCTGGCGGCCTATCTGTAATTAGAGGGATGGTTCATGCCCAGATCTGGGGGCTTGGGAGAGCTGGTGAAAGGCAGGTCTGGTGTTGGATGTGGGCCTGGGCTCCTGGGGCCTCCGTCGCCTCCCTAAGTCCGCCAGGGATTTTTCCTTGTGTTTTTCCCTGCGGGACGTAGCGTGTAACGACTCCTTGCACGGCTTTCCCACCACGCCTCTGCCACTGGAGTCTGCCATCGTCCCCTCCCCATGACGTCCAGTGCACTTGTGCTGCTTCCAGTCTCCACTGGAGGCCGTGACAGTGCCGGGAACACCCCGCAACCCACCTCTGGACACTCAGTCCTCTCCCACCAATGCTGACCACCGGCAGCCAAGGTCTGTTCCCGAACCCAGGTCGCCGGTGTGGTGTGAGGTGTGGTGTCCAGCACCTCAACCCTCAGCATCACCGAGCTGGCCCCTAAGGTTAATGTTGAGAGCGTAAAAATGTCAGGCAACACTTTACTGAGTAAATGAACAGAAGAAAGAATGAATGAAGCAGTCATTGGGTTAGTAAACCGCTAGTAGTCGAGGTGCAGGACAGGCTGCATGAGTTATGCAAAACTGAGTCACCACTCAAGTGTTGTCTAGGATGTGTACTGGATAAAGCCCAGATAGAATGTTGTGTAGGTATGAAGTACAGTCAGCTTATGCAATAATAGTGGAACTGCTGTATAAAGGGATGCAGGGTTGCTGGCGACAGGTGAGACCGGGAAGCTGAAGTCCGGCATTGGTGTGGTAGAGAGCAAGTAGTAGTGTGGCAGGAGCTCAAACCACAGATCAGGAGAATCGGAATGGAGCAGCAGTGTACCTGGGAAGCTGAGCAAAACTGAGACAGTTGCAAGAACCTTCAGCCAGGAGCAGCAGGCGTGGTGAAGGAGGTGTGATGGTGCCCAGCAGGAAGAAGCTGGCTGACGGCAGAGGACCTGATGACGAGGCTGGAGGGCACAGTGAGTTGTACTTGAACAGGAGAAGATGAATGCCGGGATACAGGGGAACAGGAATATACCTGATTCACTTCAGGGCTGCATGGCTGGCCAAAGCTGGTAAAGCCAGCAGTTGCACAGATTGAGGGGTCAGTCGGCAAGCAACAAACCAAGCAGGGGAAATCATGCCAAAAAGAAAAACACAGACACAGCGAGCAGCAGTGGAGGAAGCAACTAACAATGTGGACAAAGCTTAGGGTGAGGTGGGAGGTGGTGGACTCCTTGAGATTAACTAGGCTGGCCAGGTGGAGAAGCCAATCAGTTGAGCCCCTGAACCTCGTCCAGCCTACATCATTTCAGTGTATCATTTATTTATTTTATCTGACAAAGGTGCTAGCAAAGTGGCTAATCAGTAGTATTAGAACTTAGCGCTCCTGAACAAGTCACTTCTGCCTTATAAGGGCCTGAATTGAATCAATTTAAAACCTTTTTTTTTATTTTGGTACACCAATTCATTGGGATTCTTTAGTTTCCAGATTTTAGACTGAAGTGTGTGCAGATATGGCTACCAGCATCAAGGCAACATCCAATGAGCCAAGTACCGCCTGCATTACCTACATTGTATCTGCGGCCCAAATACAAACATACGAAATTGCCAGCAGAAAAATGCCCACAGGTCTATCAAGTCTGCCTGATTGTGCAGCTCTTGGTTTCATATCACTACAGCTGCCCACCCCCACCCAAACGCCTCCCTTCCTCCTCTTACCCAGTCCCCCCCCCTTGTGTTCTTGTCTGTACTAACCCTGCCCTTAGCTTGATCCCAACCCTGCTTAAAGCTATTCACTATCCTTTGAGCGATTAACTCCTCTGGCAGTGCGTTCCAGTCCACCACCACTCTTTCAGTGAAGTAGTGCCTCCTCTTCTCCCTCCTAAACCTTCCCCTTCCAACTTCAGACTGTGCCCCTAGTGACCCTCCCTCCCTTAGCGGACACCTCCCTCCTGACTTTGTTTATGCCTTTCAGGTACTTAAAGGTCTCTATCATGTCCTCTTTCCCTTCTCTCTTCCAGCAAGTACATGTTGAGCTCCTTCAACCTTCCTCGTACTGCAACTCCCCTAGTCCCATGATCATTTCTGTAGCCCTATACTGCACCCCCTTCAGTAATCTCCCATCCATTTTGAGGTAAAGGCCAGTACTGTACACAGTACTCTCAAGAGTGGCCTTACCAGTGATCTTGGATAACCTCCCCTATCTAGAAGTGATCCCTCTGGCAATGCACCCCAGCATCCTATTTGCCCTTGCTGCTGCCCTCCTACACTGTGCTGATACCTTCATGTCCCCTGTAACTATTACCCCAGGTCCCTTTCCTCCTCTGAAGCTGTGACCTGCACTCCCCAGCCAGTAGCTGTTCCTGGGATTTATGGCTCCAAGTGCATGACCTTGCACTTCTTACATTGAACTCCAACTGCCACTCCCTAGACCAGTGTTCGAGTTTAACTAGATCCTTCCTAGTCCTTGGAAGGAATCCAGTCATCGTAGTAAATTAATGGCTATATTTTGACACTCCAGTCATTGGAGGGAACTGTTGGCAATGATTTGCTAATCCAACCATACAATGTATCTGCACCCAGATGGGCCTTCTACTTCTGGAAGAGAGCTAGGCAATGGAGCAAACTGTTGACAATAGTTTGCTGGTTCAGCCATGGGGAGGCTATTGGAGATGGTTTGACACTCCAACAAACTATTGACAGTGATTTGAGGGAACAGAGTAATGCTGATGAACAACCTGCTGACAATCATTCGGAAGAATTCATGAATGCTGAGGAATTAATGACAAAGAAATATATTAGTTGCCGTATTACTCCTTGTAAGAACAGATCCAGAAACAAATGGTTTGATACCTTTTAATAGACCAACATAGATGTTACAAAAAGAAAACGGTGTCTAAGCTTTCGGACCAACCAAGTCCTTCCTCAGAGACTTAAAGGAATTAATGAGGGACTTTATAGCTATTACATGCAGTAGTGCACAGAGTGGAGAATGAAGAGAGTTTAAAACTCAAAATTCAAGATACAGATTTTGAGCTACAAATGAACTGTGCTTTGCTTTCTTTTTGTATGTAGGCAAAAATTGATGACACATCCTATGCACTATTAAGTAAAATTATTTCTCTTTCTATGCTAGCAAATTATGTTATGTTATAGCCATTTATATCTATGAAATGCATGTTTTGCTTTTTATGCTAGTAGAGTGCTGTCTGATAAGATAGAAGAAGGCAACTCACAAAAGCGGGGGACTTTAAGGTCATAGCATCCAGTGTATCTGAAAAGCACAGACCATGAGCCAAATCCAGAATTCGTGGTTTGTTTGTGACATATAAAGCACTCTCTGCACTTAGTGCACTAACCGTGCTGAGCAGAAAACACCCCAGCTTATTTTTTTCCTATATTAGTTACCTTGATGATACAGAGGTAGGAATCTTTCTACAGATGTTCAGCTTGGCTTAAGAGGACCGGCTGCAAAGAGGAAAGAATTCTAGGACCTCATGTAAACTGAGAACTGGTTTTGGCCTGATGGTGGTAAGAATTTACATGTTTATCCTGGCTAGAGGAACAGGATAGGTTTTTGTTTTTTTTTGGTCAACTCTCTTTATGCTTCTCCTTCACTGGCCCTTAGGTCTCTGAGTGTGGTCTCTTGGACGGCCAGTTCCCACACTGCCTGAGATCCTCTCAGGCCAGGTCTCCATCTCCGGATCTCTTCCTCCACAGCTACCGACCCCTGCCCTGGCTCTGAACCCTCCGAGGTGGGACCATCTACTCTACTGGCACACTATCTAGCATCCAGTAGGGATGATCAGAGCGTGGAGGAGAACTGGAGACCAGCTGGGAGTGACCCGGCGTTGAGCATGGGGGCTGTCCACTGTACCCACCGTCGCCTACCTGGGTGCCAGGGCTTTTCCGTGTTCTGGTGTTCCCAGTGGTGTAGACGTGCAGTGACATCCAGCGTGTGACTGGCGTGCTCCCACACCCATGCGAAGGACGTCCACCAACACCCCCTACCTACTGTACATGCTGCCGCAAGTTGCGATGCTCTCGGCCTCCACCACTAGAACTGTGTCATGCATCACACACCCTCCCTAGGAGAGGAGAGCCGTCCTATAGATGCTCGATCCTGCTCCTCCCCTGCCGACCCTCGACTACTCGAGTCTGTTCCTGAACCCGGGTGTGGCCGAGGTGTGGCATCAATATCTCAACCTTCAGTGCCACCGGCTGGCCCAACAGGATAGGGGTTGCTTGGTATAAAATTTATTTTTCTGTATTTTATTTTTGCGTCTGTAAGTAAGGGAATGCACTTCCATTCCGTGTCGTGATTATATTTGCTTGTTAATTCATTCTGCATTAATTGCTGTCAGTAAAAGTTACTTTAATAAAATTCATTGCTTAGACATGCATGTGACTACTCATTTGGGAGTTTTTGAGAATAGAGTAATTGATTGTCAAACAAAAGACAGAGGTGTTTATGACTACTGCTATATTGGCCACCTGGATACTTTGAAATTAACTATAGGGGCATATAAACATGTATTAGCCTGCATAGACCTTAATTGTCCTGTTCCAATTCATAAAATTATAGGATGGTGTAAGCTAGACTCAGAGCCTGATGCCGCTGGGGCATGCAAGATATACAGTTGCCTTAGGCATGGCAACACCGGAATTGGCTGTGTGGTGATTGGAATATTTGCATATATAGGCCAGGACCGTTGTCCTTCTCCATATTCACATAGGCATGAGCACAAGGGCATTTTGATGAGTATGATGTGTACTCACACAAAGGTAAAATACTGTTAATCAGCAAGGAGGATAAAGACATTATAGAAGTTGGAGAAACGATAGGCTTAGAATATCACGAACTGCCAGCCCTCTGTGTAGCCACTCCGGTGCGATTATACCCCTAACATAAATCAGTTAATGGCTATGTCTGCTTCTCACGAAGGTCATGAAAGCCAGGAAACTGACTCTCATGTACACGGAGTAAGCTTGGAGAGCCATGCCCAGGAAATGGCACCAAACTTGGGCAAAACACTCCGCTATGTGTTTTTTTTATCATCTGGAATCCCCCCCCCCCCATCTGTCCCAATGCCTGTCTCCCTCAGGAGCACATCACAACTCCCGGTGCCTCCCTCACATTCCCGCCTCCATCCTGCTTCTAGATAACCCTCAGGTGGGGTCAGGGTTGCAGCATATACTCCTGATAGCAGTGGGCCTAAGGCGGTGGAGGCGCAGAGTCCTGATGTACCAGAATCCTCCTTCTACAGGCAGTGGGAGCCATTTTCCTTTGTGCTTTTTGCTTCTCCCACTTTGATGCTAGCCCCATGACACTAAGCGCACACGCACTCCCACAGAGTGAGAGCTTCATGACATCCCCACTCCCTTAAGGTGTGCTCAGTTCTGTAAAGTCACCTGTGGTCAACCAGGTGGTGCTATAGTGGTAGCATGACTGGATGTCTCTCCTTGAAGAGGGAGAGTGTCCTATTTCAGCTGTCTGGGATGCCCAGTCTCTCTTCCCCCTGCTAACCCCCAAGGGCCAAGGTCCGCTCCCTAGTTCTAGTTGCCCTTATAACCCCTGACAGCCAAGGGCCGCTCCTGAGTTCTGGTCGCCCTGTTAACCCCTGATGGCCAAGGTCCATTCCTGAGTTCTAATCGTCGCTGGGGTCGTGGGTGGTAGCACTACCACTGTGCCAGAGGGCTGGCTACCTGCCACGGTGCCAGCAAGGATGCAACACAGTACCTTTCAGTATTACTGCAGAGTGGTGCACTATGCTGCAGGGAACAGTGCAGTTAAGTGGCAATTAAGCCCTTTGGTCATACAGTGTTTTGTGACATTTTATTTACTGCAAGGTACTGTGTTATATCCTGGCTGGCACCACTATGTGCAATTTTATATTTCAATTGGAATGGAAAACATCAGTTTAGTATTAGAAGCCAAGTCGATGCACCAGCATCTTCCAGCAGCTGGGAGTGAGCAGTCTGGCATGTATGTTTTCCCATTGAGATTTTGTCCTTGTGTGAATGCTTTGCTGTGGGACTCTAGGTATTTACTTAGTGTTCCTTCCATGTCCCCTGGAAAGTATTTTGCACAACTGCTCTACTAAATACTCTTAGTTGTTGTATACCTAACCTGCAAGGCCTGGTGAACCACCAGTATATTTCTTTACTCCCCTTGGGGCATTGCCTTTTTTTTTTTTTAACTTGTTGTTTTTTCTCCTCTCCCAGCTGTCGGAGCCCTGCACCATCAGGAGGTGCCTATGGTGTCTGCCCCACTTCTCCTACCTGAACCTACGGGTGAACCCTCATGGAGTTGTGGCTATACCCCCCAGGCGGATACAAGGTGGGGCCCTTCACTCTGAGGTCCTTCTTGTCTTGTCAGGTACCCAATGGCAGGACAGGCAGGTGGGAATTACGGGGTCCACACTGGGTGCTCAGTCTCCCCGGCGCTCTTAAGAGCCGATTTGTCCCCTTGTTCTAGGGGGTGTGATGTGCGCCCAGATGTCAAGGCGCAACCGCCAAAGTCCGTCATGCCCCAACCTTTCGATCGTGGCTTTGACTCTTGCTATGCCTCTGGCCACCAACAGAGGTCAGCCAAACGCTGGGCCTCAACCCCCCCTCCCTCCCTGGAGAAGGTGAGCGGTGCTCTGGATGCTCAAGCCTCCTTCTGGCCAGCCCTCCATCTTTCCGGGCTCGTTCCCGAACCTAGGTTGACAGCGTCACGAGCAGTAGTGCTACTGCTGTGCCGGTGGGCCGGCCTCCCTTGGGGCATTCCTTGCAACATCTCTGCTAATTCTTTGGTCCTTTCCCTCGGTCTGGACTGACATCAAGGTAGGATTGGGGAGTTTTATTAGTCAGAGTTTGTTTAATGATTGGGCCTGCTGCATGAGTCCCATGCCATTTTCATGGTTCATTTAGAGGGTAGAAATTAGCATCAACAAACTTGAAAGCACCAAGATACAAATACTGCAGCTCAAGACTGTGTGCTTCAATGGCAGGATCCTTCTGCCTCGCTTGTGACCAGTAACACCCAGGAGACAGACAATAGGCTTTAGTGGAGGCTTCAGGGTCAGAGAAAGCCACAAAAGCAAATGATAGCTAACAGAGCAGAAAAAATGAACTCCTTAGGGGGACTTCCATTAGGGAACCCCCACCCTTATCTCCTGCTCATGGGTGGGATAACCAGTCCGAAACTGTAGGGCAACTTGGCCTGGGCCTAGGCTGGCACAGGCTCCTCTGCAGCCCGTCTTAAGCAGCAGTCATCTCCGACTCATGTCATACAAAGTCAAGGATCCAGGAGGAAAGGAAAGCCTTCAGGAATTGCCCTCCTCTTGCAGACGGTGCTCTCTTCGAATAACTTCCCTTTTCCTGCCTGTCATCCAGATGATAGAGGCCATAGTCATTCTCTCTCCTAAAGCTGGTCTCCGGGCTCATCACTTCTGGGAGGTCCTTCCTGGAACCATGTGACAGGCAGGAGGTAGGCTGATCTTTGCAGGGAAGGAGGCAAACTCCCACCCACTTACTCTGGACACCAGTTTACTTTCTGCTTGTCTGGTGGCAGGAGCTTTGCAGGACTCCTGTCACAGAAGTGATAGACCAGGAAACCGGAGCAGAACTGTGAGTTTTTTTCACTTTTTTTCTTCATTGCCAGATTGGAATTCGGATTTTGGAGTGCTTCGTATCGCTAATCCAGGGACCCCCATCTCAGCCTTGCAAGCTGGACAGACGGGCTTCCTTGCTCCTCCCATCTCCCGCACCTTCCCGCCAGAGCCTATCTCCAAATTAGGCAGGGGGCTTCCCCGCTGCACTTCCCTGAGAAGTCGGAAGCACGCCTCGCTCCACAACGCCAGCGTCGATGAGCAGAAGGAGGAAAGTTAGCTCATCGACGGGCACTTGAGGCTTTCTTTCGACGACAGCCCTGATTAAGCAGGCCGTTGATGCATCTGCCGCTCGGAGAGCCGTTTGACTCCCAGGCTGTCCGACGTCACAGATCTGGTGCACGAACATAGCGCTGTAGCAGCAGTTAATTCAGGGGCATCCAGGAGCAGGCAGTTCCCTCATCTGGTCAGTGATAGCAGCAGATCCAAGGGGTGAAAGGCAAACATTCAAGAGATTGCCCCAATTTATCATCGAGATTGCTGCCATCTGCCTAATTTTGGGGGTGGGGGTTCAACTGCCCCACAATCACAGCATTTAAAGGATCAAGCTTCGACTAAGCCTAGGAGGCCACGTGTTTCCCCCTTTTTCAATTAGGGGGTCAAGCATCCCCCCCTTTTCAAGTTGTGTCCCGGGGGTTATGGCTTCCACCAAGGACAGGCCCCCCAGGGGCCAGAAATGCCACAAATGCAGAACACCCATGCTGGCCACATTTGCAGGGTCGCTGTGTGTAAAATGCAACAGCGCAGCCTCGCCTGCTCGGGAGGAGGTGGACGAGGCTTCCGCCTCAGAATCTCTAGATCCGCCAGGGGCTTGGGCAAGTCCCCAGCCCTAGAGGGACATCGCTACTTGGCCGGGACTCTAGCTCCAGATCTGATTGACAAATTGAATCGAGCCTTTGCCATCAACCCCTCATGTTTCGATGTCCTTCAGCAGCCAAGGAATCTAGGTCCATAGGAAGGCCACTCGTGGCGCACTCCTTCCCCATCATTGGACAGGATCCCCCTCCTCACGACATGACAGGAGGAGGAAGAGACATAGGCCCAGATCCAGGAGTTCTTCCAGACACAGGGACACAGCCCATGGGAAGCACAAGCGGGACAGGTTCCCCTCAGGGTCTGACTGTACCTCCTTAGAAGAAGGAGAACTCCCCAACTCGGATTCCGACTCAGAGGCCTCACCAGCCAGAAACTTTGATCTAGAAGATCTGGACTTTTTTATTAAAAGGGTGTCCGGAGAGATCCATCTCAGCTTCCCCACTTCTCCAGAACCCAAGTGGGCGAAGCCGGCATTTCGGTTAGTGTCAGCCTTGAAGCCTGTAACAGCCTTCCCTATACCTCTGGCTATAGAGGACCTTTTAAAAGAATAACGGCAGGGACCAGAACATTCCTTCCCGGCCCCTCGTCGCCTAACCAAACTCCTAAAGTTCGACAAGAAGCCTGCGGAGAAATGGCTAGACTGTCCCAAGATAGACCCTCTTATATCAAACCTCACGAAAGAGACGGTCATTCCAGCAGAAGGCGGGGCATCCTTGTGAGACCCCATGGACAGGAAAGTGGACACCCCTCTAAAGAAGGCCTTTCACTCCACTGCAACCTCCCTTAAAGCAGCTACAGCTAACCTGTACTCCGCCAGAGCCGCGTTGTCCTGGGCCACTGATCTGGCATTCCAGCTCACTGATGAGCCAGACAAGTATCAGCCCATCTTGCAGCAGTTACAGCTCATGGTTCTAGCATTGGCATACTCGGCTGATGTATCAGAAGAGGCAGTCAGATGTGCAGCTCGGGCTGTATTCTACCAGACCTCTGCCCAACGCAACTTATAGCTTTGGGCTTAGCAAGCGGATGCCTCCTCGAAAATGCACTTGGTCAACGCCCCTTATAAATGAGACCTTCTGTTCAGCTCAGCACTAAAGGAGGCTGTCAAGGAGTCCGGTGAAAGTGCAAATGCCACAAGCCCGAGGAAGAAATAGGCCCTGGAATTCAGGTTTAAGACAGAATTTTAGGGCCCAAGGATATTCAGGGACAGAAAAAGGCGACTCTGGCAGACACTCCTGGTTCAGCTCGCGTAACCAATGCGGTTTCAGGCGGCAGAGGAGGTGCCGGGATGTCGACGGCAGTTCAAAAAAATCACAGTGAGGACTCACGGACCCATCCTAGTGTTGGGGGCAGACTTTCCAACTTTCTCGAGGAGTGGGTCCACACCACCACAGACAAGTGGGTATTGGACATAATCTGCAAGGGTTACTTTATAGAGTTCGATTCTTGGCCCCCTCTGCCCCACATAGTGCCCTCACCAATCTCAGGCAATCCTGTAAAGTGAGTGGCAACCCGGCAAGCCATTACGGATCTCATTCAGTCAGCAGCGATAGAACAAGTCCCCACAGTGGAAAGGAACAGAGGGGTGTACTCACTATTCTTCATAGTACCAAAACACTCAGGGGGCTTCTGGCCAGTGTTAGATCTCAAATTTCTAAATGGCTATGCTCGTCACAGAACCTTCAAGATGGAGACCCTGTCCTCCATCATCCGAGAAGTCCATCAGGGGACTTTTTAGCCTCAGTAAATTTGCAAGACGCCTATCTACACATTTCCATCAGGAAGGCTCCTCGTCAATTTCTGAGATTCAAGGTAGAAGGTCACCACTATCAGTTCAAGACGCTGCCCTTCGGCCTATCCACAGCCCCCAGAGTTTTTTCCAAAGTCCTGGTGACCGTGGTTGCCCGACTCCGTATGCAAGGGATCCAGCTCTTCCCATACCTGGACGACATTCTGATCAAAGCCCCACGCTACGATCAAGCAGTATGAGCAGTGACAGAGGTCACACGGTGCCTCTCCTCCCTGAGGTTCGTGGTCAACCAGCGGAAGGGTTCTCTTCTTCCATCCCAGTCTCTCTCCCATCTAGGGGTGAACTTCAACACAGCCCACAGTAAAGTTTTTCCCACAGAAACAAAATTCAGAGAACTGAGGGCCCTCATCATCAAATTCCAGACAGCCCACTTTGTGCTGGCCCGCTCTTTTATGCAACTCATAGGGACGATGGTCTCCCTGGCAGACTCGGTCCCCTAGGCACTGATCCACATGCGACCTCTCCAGTCTGCTCTCCTCCAGCAATGGTTCCAATCCAGGGGCTCATTGGATCAGAGGATTCAAATATCTCACAAGGTGAAGGAATCCCTAACATGGTGGACTCAGCAGGACAAAATCATGAAGGGCCTCAGTCTGGGGTACTCTCACCAGATCAGAGTGACCACCGATGCTAGTCTCTGGGGCTGGGGAGCACATTCAGATCAGCTCTCAGCACAGGGCAAGTGGTTTCGGGCGGAATCCCTCTACAGCATCAACGTACTGGAGATGCGGGCAGTCTGCCTAGCATTACAGTAGTTCAGTCCGCAACTCTCCAACCAGGGCGTCCTCATCCTCACGGACAATCGGACAACAATGGCATACATCATCCTCCAGGGTGGCACAAAAGAGCTCCTGGATGCTACAGGAGACTCTTCTCCTCTTCCATCTGTGGAAGCCAACCTGACAAGTCTATGGGCGGCATACATTCCAGGCCAAGAAACGTCACTGCAGATTGGCTAGTCGAAAGGACATTCTACCAGGAGAATGGGAGCTCAAGACCAGCACCTTCCAACTCACCACAGGCGGTGGGGCTACCCTGAGGTAGATCTTTTCACCTGCCGAAAATTGCAAAGTTCCACGCTTTTGCTCCTTCAGCAGGGACAACTCTGCCATGGCGCAGGACGCATTCTCCCTCAACTGGGGTCAGTTCAATCTCCTGTACGCCTTCCCACCAATTCCGATCGTATCAAGGGTGCTGCACAAGATTGCCCAAGACCAAGCAGAGGTGGTTCTGGTCTGCCCGCATTGGTCCCATAGACCGTGGTTTCCACGATTAGTCCAAATGGCTCTTCAATCTCCCCTAATGTTTCAAGCGAGCCAAGACCTTCTACATCAGGGACCGGTGCAGCACCCAAATCCTCACAATCTGTCCCTCTCGGCGTGGAGATTGAGCAGGAAACTCTCAGGGAGTTAGGTTTCTCGGAGCCCGTTATAGAAACATTGATTCAGTCCAGACGAGCCTCCTCCTTTGGGGTCTATTACAGGATTTGGAGAAAATTCCTCTTCTGGTTATGAGACTCCTCCTTATCGGATGATTTGGTGTCTCCCTACTATACTTCAGTTCCTTCAGGAGGGTTTCGACAAGGGCCTCCAACTGGCTACCTTACAAGTCCAGGTGTCTGCTTTGGGGGCGCTACTTTTAGCGGACTCGAGCGACCCCTTGGGGGCGCTTCCACATGTTCAAAGATTTCTGAGGGCAGCAACCTTGAAACGTTCGCCAATAAAACCAGTGGTACCTCCCTGGAGGCTTAACCTGGTTCTCAAGGCTCTCACCAAACCACCGTTTGAACCCTTAAAGGAGGCATCCTTACTTCATCTCACTATGAAGGCCGTCTTTCTCATTGCAATCACCTCAGCCAGACGCATCAGTGAGATAGGAGCACTATCATCCAAGGAACCTCATACGATTATTCATCCAGATTCTGTAGTCATGTGGACGGATCCAGCATTCTTACCTAAAGTGTTGTCTCACTGTCACTGTAACCAAGTCTTGAACATTCCCTCTCTCTGTCCTCACCCCAAAAATGGTAGAAGCGAGAATTCCACACGCCTGACCCTCGGAGAGCCCTCAAACTTTACATCAAGCAATCGGACTCAATCCGCAAGACTTCAAGCCTATTCGTCCTTACCTCAGGCCCAAATGCGGGTAAGAAGACGTCAAAGGACTCCATTGCTAGGTGGATTCATTCCACCATAATCTTGGCCTACCAGAAGGCTGGAATTGGTCTGCCGGGTCCAGTACGAGCTCACTCAACTCAAGCAAAGGCCGCGTCATAGGCAGACTTCAGAGAAGCTTCCCCGGCAGACTTATGTCGAGCGGCTACATGGTCATCCATCCACACATTTGCAAAGTTTTACAAATTGGATGTCACAGCCTCGGCAGAGGCGTCATTTGGCTGCAGGGTTCTCCAGGCTGTGGTTTACCCTAGAGGTTTAAGAACTTTATTCCCACCCAGGAGCGGGATGTTCTGCTTTAGTATATCCCAGAAGTGATGAGCCGGAGACCAGCTTTAGGAGAGAAATAGAAATTTAAATACCTGTAAATTTTCTTTCTCCGACTGCTGGTCTCGAGGCTCCATCCTCCAGATTGCTGAAAGTCAGCCTCGGGCATAAGTTACACTGACCTTTTTTCTGTTTGTTCCAAGTTTTGAGTTTCCTCAGAAAACAAAGGCTATAGAAGTACTGATGTCCAGAGGAAGTGGGTGGGGTTTACCTCCTTCCCTGCAAAGGTCAGCCTACCTCCTGCCTGTCACATGGTTCAGGAAAGACCTCCCAAGTGATGAGCCGGAGACCAGCAGTCGGAGAAAGAAAATTTACAGATATTTAAATTTCTATTTTAGAGGTACACTTGTCAGTCTAGTGTCCTAACGTAATGGGCTGTATTCATCCGACTTTTTGCCACAGTGGTCCACTGTTACTTCAGATAAGTAGGAAATAGAAGTGGTGGGTGCGAGGTTATCTCTGTAATTTGAGATTTTACCCCCTTGTTGGTCAAGGGTCCTGTTAGAGAACATGATTTTCACTGCAGTCTTTTCCCCACACTACAGAGTGGCATTCATCAGCTCCTTGAGCTGCATGTAATAAAAGCCCATGCCAGAAAATTGTGCATAGCAGGGGGCTGTAGCATGGTACTTTCCGATATTTAAATGGATGGGGATGGGCAGTGCATTCTTGACCTACCAGTTCTGAATGAGTTCATTCGTAGGCAGAAGTTTTACATGGTAACATTGCACCAAATAATTCCATGCTAGGAACCAGGAGCTTGGTCTTGCTTCAGAGAACTCCAGGATGCTTGCTTCCACATCCCCATGTGTCCATCAGAGACTGTTTTTGGTTTTATGGAACTCTGTATGAGTTCAAAGCCATGCCATTTGGCCTGTTTTAAACACTCTGGGTGTTCAACAAGTGCCTGTCAGTTGTGGCAGCCTTTCTCAGGTGCAGAAGCATCAAGTCTCTTTATACTTTGACAACTGGATCATCATGGAGAACTCATTGCAGGACGTGGAACTGTCCAGGGACCTACCATCCAGGACCTCAACCTGAGTATCAGTCTGGTCAAGTCCAAGCTCATCCCAAAGCAGGTGATTCTGTTTTATATTAGCTGGACCTACTTCAAGCCAGAGCTCATCTTTCCTGGACAGGGAGGAGGACCGGTATTCTTCTTTGCGTGGTAATTTCAGATTAGGTACTTGAGCCTGGCCAATTTCTTCTGGCTTTAGGGTTTCATGGCCTCTACTGCTGCTGTGGTACGTTAGGCCTGAGGGAGCAGGCAGCCCATTCAGTGGGACCTGGGTGTCAGTGGTTCCAATCCCATGCAGTCATGAACAAACCAATCTAGGTGACCTAGCTGATGCTGAATGCCATCTGTTGGTTGCTGTCCCCTGGGAACTTCCAGGAGGGAAACTGCATCTGTTCTACCAATTCCTACAGACAGGGCAGCTTTACCATATCTATACATTTTCTGCATCTGACTGCTGGTCATAGGGCGTCAGTTCTACTGATCTTCCCTTTTAGGCATCTGTATCGGCAGGAAGTAGAATGATTTACCCATTGGCTGTGACAACACCAGTTGTAGGTCCCACGGAGGATGTGGATCACACACCAAAGAGGATGAGTGGTCCTGCCTTTAAAGAAATGGCTGACCACTTTGTCTTATGCAACAGAGGTCATACCAGCCTTGGCACGGTACACAGGCGTGGCGGCCAGGTGCCCCTGAAGGAATGTGGCTTGTAACCATGCCTGAGACAGGGGACCAGAAATAGTTAAGAATGTGTGACATGGAACAGGATAGGGGCAACAGTCCATGCTCCTTGCACCAACATAAGAACCTTGACCACTTGTAAGTGTACATCTTGAGAGCTGACTCCTTCGGAGAAGTTTCCAGCACTCAGAAAACATCCTCAGAAAGCCCAGGGGCCTGGAACTCCAGGCACTCAGGAACCTCAGATTCAGATGCCTGATTGTCCCTTTGGACCTTTGTTAGCAGGATGGTATCCTGTTCGTCTGGGTGGAGCCCTCGGTCACTCTAATGGCAGACGCATCGCTGGTGGCTGGGTTGAACATCTGCTGGACCGTGGAGCGCATGGGTTCTTCACTGAGTGAGACTCGGCTTAACATTAACCTGCTGGAACTCCACGCAGTTCATCTAGTGCTGGCAGAGTTCACTCCACTGGTCCAAGGTTGAATAGTCCAGGTTAGTTAACATGGACAAGAAGACCACCATGTTCTACCTGACCAAAAGGACAGCATACACTCCTTTCCCTTCTGTGTCAGGAGGCATTGTAGACACGGTCTTTTGCTCGCTATCTGCATGCGGACCTGGTAGAGGTCCATGTCATGGGAGAAAAACAGCTGGCAAATGCTCTTCGTTGTGTGGGAGAGGTGTCACATGAGTGGTGGCCATACTCATGGGTGGTGTTCCAGGTGTTCTCAGAATGGGGAACACCGTTATTGGATCTGATTCCTGGTAAAACAGGAACCTGAGATTGTTTTTGCATTCTTCAGCAAGACACTTTGCAGGGGGCCCATTCTCAAGCTCTTTGGCTCAGGAGCTTCTGTATGCCTTCCCTTCGTGTCCTCTGGTTTACAAGGTACTCTGCAAGATGTGGAGAGGACAGGGTGTTTCTGAACCTGATTGCGTCACACTGGCCATGCCATTCTGGTATCACAAATCTCCTCAGTCTCAGCAGCAGACCATCCCAGCGTCATCCTTTTCTGCCGGACATGCTGGTGAGCTCTGAGAGGACAATCTGGCATTCGGATTTGTGGTTCCTTAGTGCCTGAAGTTTCAGGCCCTTGAGTTTTCTGAGGAAGTTTTCTTTATTAACTTAACGTTATAGTTTATTGAATTTCTTGTAAAATATTACAATAAAAATCAACAGCCAGACATAGGTATTTGATACATGGTACAGACCACTCAGCATTTATTACTGTAAGGAGTTTAGATGCCTGTGTAAGCTGTTACAACATGTGGGGGCTGCCAGGATTGAATTAAACCAGAGAAAAATAGGGGCACGAGACAGGGGTGTCCGCTCTCCCCACTACTTTTTGCTTTGGCGATTGAACCCCTGGCAATAGCCATCAGGCAGAACTTTCATATCAGGGGAGTTGGGGGAAAGGGAGAACGACAACACAAATTGTCACTATATGCGGATGACATGATCTTATATTTAAGAGAGCTAGAGCACTTATCCCACCCCTTTGGAACTCATTACGGGTTTGCTAGTTTCTCGAGTACAGGATAAACCTGGACAAGTCAGAAATCTTGTACCTGGGGGGGATGGCACCTAGGAGGGATAAGTGGAGCTTGAAAGAGGTTCACGCCTCCTTTAAATATTTGGGGCTAAATGTTGGGAGGAACATATCAGACGTTTATTGTCTGAACTATACCCCCTTGATTAAAACCCTGTTGGCTGAAATGAGAAGATGGAGAGCATTGCCACTGTCTTGGATAGGACAAATGAATTTGATTAAAATGAATATCTTGCCAAGGATCCTCTACTTGCTCCAGATGCTTCCAATGGGCCTTAACGAGAGAGAAATTAAGAAGTTGGAGGGGTTTCTCTGAATTCTTATGGCAGAGTAAAGAGCCAGTATTAGTTTGGGCAGATTAAAGGCAAGCTTGGGGGGCAAGCTTCCTGACCTGAGGAATTACCTGGCTGCACAAACGAGATTCATAAAGACTGGGTTGCTAGACCTGAGGCTGCTAGCTGGATAAACCTGGAAGAAATGGAGGTCCAGGGTGGGCTCCCAGCCTACCTCGGTAAGGGGGGACAGAAGGCATATATCTCTCAGGGCCGACCCAATCCGCTGGTGCTGATGGTGCTTGACAGCGGATACAAATCAAGAGCGCCCTTGGCGGAAAGGAGGAAGAGACACTACTCTTGCCAATTTCAGGGAATCCTTTTTTAGGCCAGGACTAGAGGACCCAGGGTTTGAGGAATGGGGAATAAGGGGAGTGCAGTGTTTAGGAGACCTTTTCAGGGGGAAGGATATATGCTCTTTTTAGGAGCTTAGAGTGACTTGGGGGATGCTGAACAACCACTTGTTTCGGTTATTCCAGGCCAGGGACTATTGTAAACAGATAAGGAAGCAAGGGAACCAAGTAGTACCACTAGAGCAGGCAGAGGCCCTGATCTGAAAAGCTAGGAGGGATCCTAAGTGCATCGTCGGGGTTATGGTTCATATTATACGAGGTAGTATCCGAGACCTGACACACAATACAAGGAGGTTGTGGTAAAGGGATTTGGGAATACCAATCTCGGATTATAACTGGGCTCTTCTTTTGGATTCACATATGGGCCTCCTCTTCTCCAACAAATATGAGGAATCAGCTTATAAATTTATACAGAGGCTCTACTGCCCCCCGATGGTACTTCATCGGTATCAGCCGGAGATGTCTGAGATATGTAGTAAATGTAAGGAACATAGAGGTACATACTTCCACTGTTTCTACAGCTTACTTCTTCCACCCTCAACCCCTGGAATTGCCTTATGTCTGTCCCATGCATTCTTGAATTCCACCACTGTTTTTGACTCCACAACCTCCTCAGGAAGGCTGTTCCATGCATCCACAACCTTCTCCATGAAAAAATACTTCCTCACCAGATTCCTCACCCCAATTGGCCTACTGTTTGTCATGGATATGGGGGGGAGGGAGAGGAATGGTCCCCGCAGGGGAAATGGGTCAGAGTGCTACTCCTACAGGCCAGGCAGGCCATATTGAATACTTGGGTTTCGGCAGAGAATCCTACCATTGGGCAATGGCGCTCTTTGATTATAGGGGCTTTGTCAATGGAGAGGAGATCATGCTAGATGAAGGATAAATTAGACACTTTTCTTACCCTACAAAGCCCTTTTCTAGCAACATTGACCTTGGAGGAAGCAATGGTTATACAGGTCGGGAGCTGAGGCCCAGGTAGAGGGATCATTATTCCAAATAAGGAGAATATTAAGAGACATATAAATATCTGAACAAATGAAAAAATATATAAATAGAATGAAGAAACAATGAATTTTGTGATATATGTGTACCTTTGTAAATAGTTAATAGAGTTATAGTTGGATGTAGTATGTCTGTCCTGACAATGTCTGTAAATGTTTTATACATAAAATCTTAACAAAATTTTAATCAAAACAAAAACAGAAACAGAAAAAAAATGTTGCAGTGCTAAAGATGTAGAAATCTGTCTAACATTTACATATCACTATGGTAAGTTTCTGTCATGAGCAGAGATATTAAATATAAATTAAATGACATGGTGCACCCTGTATCATGGGTTAAGCATCCACAGTACAACCTAAACTGTTTTGTCAAAATTGCAACATAACATTTCAACGGAAGTCCTGACATTTAACTTATTAGAGCTATTTGCACACTACTGTCTCACTTAGATCAGTCTGGTGAAACTGTAATATAGCCTTAAAGAGAAAACTAACAGCACTAGAACTTGAAAGGCAGAAAGCCTGCCTAACTGTAACATAAAAAGCGTTCATTAATAAAAGCAAATATAGCAAAATATTTTTCTTTTGTAATCTCTGCTTATCTCCGGCCCCTCCTGATTCCCTCAGGCTTGCAAGCTACCCCACAAACCCCACTCCGGTCACGATCATCCACCCCCACAGAGCTCTGGCTTCGCCACCCAGGCGGGGTCGCAGTGGGCGAGGTCCCCTAAACTTACACATGTTGTTGGGTCAGTACTGCAATCCAGAGAACAATGGAGGCCCGGGGAGCTTCTGTGGGCCATCATCCTGGAGGTGCTGGGGCCATTTTTCCCCCCTCTACCCTAGAGGCATCGCACACAAGGACGGCAAGGCGATTCTGTCCACTATATAAATCCTGTTCTTACTTTGAGAGAGGCTCAGGCAGCAGGCCAACACCGGTAGGACTTAGTCGCCAGGCGCCAGGACCACATGAAAACTTTCTAGCTAGCAGTCTGCCATGGGGGACCACCCATCGCCGACTTCGACCTGTGATGTCGGCCTACCCTATAAAGGTGGGTGGTCCCCTACACCTTTCTCAGTTCTTTCCTGCTGTTGACCTGTGCACACTGAACCATCGTGGATGCTGCAGCTACAATTGACCACCATTTCCCATGCTTGCCACGCTTTTTTGTTTTCTTTATTTTCTGCAGTATTAACATCAGTTTTTCGGTGTTATCGTCATCGGGTTTATGTCTTCTCCACCTGCCTTGTCTTCTGACCACTCCACAAAGTGTGCCTGCGGCAAACAAATTCCTGAAAAAGATGGTCACTCTGCTTGTATCCTGTGCCTAGGCCCCAGCCACGGCACCAAAGCCTGTTAGATTTGCCAGAAGTTCAGTCAGGCCACTCAGACCCTGTCCATGCGATGCATGCATCTGGACGTTAGCGTGGTAGTGACATCTCCTCCCTCCCACTGTCTTTCCATCCACACTGCCACCTGTAGTCACCCAGGTGGCAGTATTGCGGCAGAAGACGGCACCCTCCCACTCTGGAGGAGGGGAGCATCCTCTGGGACACTCGATCCTTCTCCCCCCGGCCAGCCCCTGATGACATAAGCTTGTTCCCAAACCTGGGTTGCGGGTGTTGAGGGCGATAGTGCTACCGCTGTGCTGCTGGGCCGGCCCAAATATAGCAATTTGATTCAACATTAGGCTTGTTGGTGAAATAATAGGATCATTGTGTAATTTGAATAATATAAGTGTGAGTTCCAGCAGTCAGATGTCAGCAAACAGTCACAACGATCAGATGGTTACCATACCACAGTGGAAAATCCCAACGCCCATTTTCGTGCTGCTGAACCAGAAGGTGCCACACTTGGGGGAAGAGGGAAGAAGGAGCTGAGCAATCTATATATATTTTTTTTAATAAAAGTTTATTAAGTGTTTTTAACAAGCAACAGACAAGTACAACGCTCACCATCTTTACATTTCAGAGGTGGGGTAGAACAATGCCATCTGTTAAAGAACAAATGGTTAGTGAGGATGTATATCTTAAAGAATGAAGATTTGGGGCCTTTAGATGCTACTGTAATCATTTTGCTTGCTTTTATTTGTTTTTTTAATTACCTTTTCATCATTGTATTTGTATTTTGCCAACTTCTAGTAAAGAAAGAATCCAGTGGAATTCATGAATGATGATGTCAGAAAACTTTAACTGGCAAGGTTGGCAGTGCATTGTATTGGGAAACTGTAAACCAGTTTTCAGATTTTTATACAGAAATAACACTTTCTGCCACTCAGATATTATATATTTAATAGAAATATGTGATTTGTTTTTATAATCTTTGATCTTTTGTTATAATTTAACAGATTACATTTTTTTCATAATCAGATTATACACGAGGAGAAGGAAAAAAGAAGCCAATTACAGTTTTAAAAATTGTGAAATCATACAGAGCGTACCACAATGGTGCAAACATAAAAAGCAAATTTATGCAACATCGTGGTCACAAGCCATATAAAGTCCTGTCATGGTGGTCAGAATTGGCCTAGGGTCCGTGGGGGTCCTTTCAGACCTCATCCCCTCATCAGATTCTCATGATGGATGCCTTGGGTCTGGGTTGATGGATGCCTTGGGTCTGGGTTGATGGATGCCTTGGGTCTGGGCTGATGGATGCCTTGGGTCTGGGTTGATGGATGCCTTGGGTCTGGGTTGATGGATGCCTTGGGTCTGGGTTGATGGATGCCTTGGGTCTGAGCTGATGGATGCCTTGGGTCTGGGCTGATGGATGCCTTGGGTCTGGGCTGGGAGCTCATTTGGATGCTCACCAGACTCAGGGCACTTGGACAGAAGTGGAACAGGGTCAACACATCAACGTTCTGGAGATGCAAGTGGTTCTGTGTGCTCTGCAGGCCTTCCAGTCTCATTGCCTCCCTGGTCCGCTGTTGGTACAGATGGACAACATGTGTGGTGTATTACATGATCAAACAGCGGGACTACTCTTAACCCCTGTTTTGGGAGGCGATGAGAGTTTGGTACTGGGTCATCAAGCACAGTCAGATGCTTTGGCCGTCCATGTTCCAGGTGTCCAAAACATCCTGGTGGACAACCTCATTCGCTCCCAGTCAAGAGGCTCCTGGCGGGAGCTTCTGACCCCGGTGGTGGAAGATCTCTTCGACAGATGAGGTTGACCAGAGTTGGACCATTTGCTTCTCCACTCAATGCAAAACTGCGCTTTCCTGCTCACTTGATCCCAAGCATGGAGTTTTCTGGCAAGACGCATTGTCCCTCTCCTGGAAGGGGAGGTTCTAGGGACGTGGATATGATGTTCTATCCACACTTTCTGTCAGTGTCCTTTCCCTTTAAGATGTCCTGGAAAGTCTTCAAGCTGTCTTCTCCCACCCAACTGGGTGGTAACTCCCTCGGCTCTGCCCCATGATGCCAGATCTTCCTTTCCACCCGAAGAAGCAGGTTCCCTCCGTACTGCTCCTGCATTGAGTAGGCGCTTAAATTCTTTGGAATTACTTCCAAACCAACTCTTATGTGTTTTTGTCTTCAGCTCGATCTTTGATCATGACCGCGATGGACGATAAGTCTACTTCTGGGTTCCGCCAGTGCCGTTGCGGGCAGAAGATGCCCGGGACTGATCCACATACCACGTGTGTCTACTGCCTGGGGCACGACCACAATCCCCAGGCTTGTGACTTTTGCCGCTCGTTTCACCCGACTGTTCTGAAGGATTGTCTCGCCTGCTTGAAACTTGGCCGCCTGGCACAACGGAACCGCGGTCAAATCCAAGGATGCTCATTGGATGGTCTCCGGCTACAGGGTCCACTAAGCAGCTTGCGTCCTTCAAGAGGAGATGCCACAGACACGGCCCATTCCTCCTCGCTTCTGCCTTCGTGCTGCTTCAGCTGGGTTCGACCTTTATGAGCTCCTTCAAAGAATGATGCAGTCTCTATCGACCTTCGGTTGGGGACCCATTGGCAAATCTAAATCTAAAAAAGTCTAAGAAAGAAAGACCTCGTCACCAATTGTAGGATTGGGAGTGCTGTCGGTTGAGGGCTTCTGATTCCCATGCTTCTCCGGTTTGACTTCAGTGAATCCTTGTCATAAGTCACTGGCTCACAGGTAACCCCATTGGGCCCACTGGCGCGGACGCTGGTCAAAGTCTGAGCCGAGATTTTTCCTCGCTGAGTGACCAGTTGTCGACCGAAGAGGCCGACAGTTCCTTGTCTAGGACCCGGTCCTGATGCAGACCATTGGAGGGATGGATCAGTCCGCTGACTCGCCACCGCTGGTCCCTGACCCTGACCAGGAGGAGCCTCTACAATTGCCGACTCCAAGCCATGCCGCTGCTCCCCTTGGTGGCCAAGGTCAAGGTCTTGGTCTTGGTCTTCTCGGAGGTTGAGCCGGTCCCGCCATTATCAGCAATCCCGCTTTCGGCACCATGGGAAGCAGTGCCATAACTTTTTTTCGTCCTCGGGTGAGGAGAGGCTTTGCGCAACTTGTATTGACGCTATGAGGACTTGATGTGGCAACAGTTGGTGTTGATCAGCGCCTAAACCTGAATTCTCGGTTTCTTTTTTTTTTAAACTTTGTTTATTATTTTATAAATCAAACATAGAATTACATTCCTGCATTTAATTTTACATATGTATATTCACACCGAGAGGGTCACTCCTCTTAATATAACCAGTATATCCATTAAATGTTTAAAGATGCATCATATCGGGACAACCAATAGTGTACTTTACAAATTATATTCAGTTAGCTGTAAGTCCATGAGCTGCATGGTTCAAAACCGAGAGAGGTACAAAATTTGTAAAGTCCAGTGTCTAACCCACTAAAAGTGGGTGAGAATTCCACCATGCAGTATTGAAGAATGTACACCTAAAAGTGCATTCAATAAATATAAGGCAGAAAAGCAATCCGCTACCACTTCTAAATTAGTTCGCAAAAGATTAACTAGAACCCACTTCAACCCATAACCAAACTAGGTGCTTATACACTGCGAAACCGGGTATCGATACATAGATTATATAATCAATGTTGAAAGGCCAGTTGGGTGAAAAATGCCCCATTGCCCATGATATCCCTATATCTTATTTATGTAACAGCATGTAAGCAAGCAGCAATGGGTAGAAGTTTTAACTGAGCATACCTTGAGGAGATCAGCTGCTCCCCACCACCACACCTCAGAGGTACATAACTTTAATAATAAAAGTTCAAGAAATGTCATTGGAAGAACGGTCCTCTTCACCCTGATCTTGGGATTGGGTTGGGACGTTGCACTGACACCATTTCTGAGCTTCTTCCGGATCGAAAAAATAAAAATTTTACCACGGTGCACAATCCGAATCGCGAGCTGGGAAGGCCATAGTATGAGATACCACCCTCTCACTTAGCAGGGCTCGAACTCCATTAAACCTATTTCATTTTTGCTGGGTGGCATAAGAAAGATCTGGATACATTTGTATTTGCTAACCATTGTACAGCAACGATTTCTTCCTCCGTGTGAGTACCAGGAGATAGTTCCTCGAGCCGACACCATCTGTTACAATAACTACTGTGCGGGGCTTCAGGGTTGTCGAACATCCTCTGGGAGTGACCCGTAAGCCTTCTGAAATTTCTGTACTGTTTGAGATGTTTCTTCCCCAACTGTAGTACTAGCCAGTCCTGGAGGAACATCATTAGGTGGTCTGATTCACAGCCTCCCAGCAGCCCCAAAAGTCTCAAATTATAGGCCCTTGCTTGATTTTCAAGCATCTCGATTCTAGCCCTGAGATGGGTGTTCTCTTTTATAGCAGATGAGATGGCTCCCATAGCCGCATCTGCTGTTTTGGAGGCCTCTGTCAATGCTACTGTGGCCAGTTCCACTGAGGTTTCTGCTGTTGCCACCTGGTTGGTTAGGGAGTCTAATTTAGTCGAGAGGTCGGACACAGATGAAAGGAGCCAGTTGAATTGGCTCCTAGAGTTTGCAGTTTCCTCTCTTGCTCCCTCCTCATGCTCTGGGTCGCGGCCTTGCGCTGCCCTCGTGTTAGGAGCTCCGTGAGCTGTTTTCAGTTTTGCGCCCTCTCCTGATGCCTTGTCCTTCCAAGGGTTGCCCATGTTACTTAGCACAATGTTAAGCCGGGTTTCCCACAAAGCGTTTAGTTACTTTTGCTCAATCACCTTGTTTTAAGATTAATAACGTTGTGCAGCGTGTCTGTCAATCTGCCCCGCCATCTTACTCGGGCTCCATAAGCGCCCCAGCCCCGATTTCTGTGCCGCCATCTCCTGTCTGTCGTCCGAATGGCCAACACAGTCTCCGCCGACGGAACCGATTAAAACGATCCCGACTCGGCCTATTCTGGCTTCTCTGCCGATCGTGGTGGAACCGCCCCCTAAACAGCTGATGGCCGGTGCTCCGACTAATGAGTTTCAGCCAGCCAAGGGGTTTTGCCATCAGCTGTCGGTCACCATCACCCTTGACCGTCGACAGAGGGTCAGTGGGGACTCTGGCGGTAGACCGCTCTTTGACAACTCTGAGTCCGAGGGTTCCTCCCTGCACTCCCGTCCAGTTGATGTGGAGTCCGTGGGGTCTCTCTCGATAGATGAAGGTCCAGCCTCTTTCATGGACCTTCTTCGTCTGATCTCTGAGTCGATGGTTATGAAGATGGAGCCCATCCAGAAACAGGCTTGTTACCCGCTGACCGAGATCCTTGACCGGGAGACTCTCCAGAGGCTTTCCTGGTGGCAGAACCATTCTTGGCCCTGCCCTGGAGCTCTGACAATGCCCACTTCCTGCCTGCACCTTCAGCCCAGATGGCCCTGAAGTATGCAGTACCTACGGATCCCTTTCAAGATTCACAGAGTACTCCTTGGCTGAGGGGTTGGTGGCCAACTGTGTTCCGGTGCTCCGGTAACGCGGGGGATGTTGACAAGCTGCCTGATAAGGAGTCCAAGAAGTTGGACCATGTGGCTAAGAAGGTGCATGCTGCCTCCTCACTTAGGCTCCACCAGGCAAGCTTGGCCCTCCTCATGGCCCACTTCTCCCATGCCCTGCTGGGTACCTTAGATGGGGTGCTTCCTCATCTGCCTACGGACCTTCAGACCATGGTCAAACAGGCCCGAGACCAGGGCCTGGCTGTAGTAAGCAACAGCTCAGACTGCCATGGACATTGGGGACTCCTGTGCCGCTTAGTGGCCATGCACCGCAGGAGCTTGGCTGAGGATCTCGACCTTCATGGCGGACACTCAGCACAAGCTGGCAGATGTCCCTTTCCTGGGCACTGACCTGTTCGGGCCCTGGGGTCAAGGGTCACCTCACACACATTGAGAAGTTGAATGCCACCTTGGACTCCCGTGACATCTGCCCAGAAGGACGCCAAATGCTCCAAACAGTATCAGAAATGGATGCTCTTTTGGTCCACCTCCACTCCTGCGGCTAAGCCAGTCCAGCAACCACCTGGCCAGCAGGCTCAGGCTTAGCGACCTCAGCCCAAGTCAGTGGCCTTGGTTGTCCATAAGCCAGGAGGGAGAGGCTCTGGTGGCCCCTCAGCTTGGTCCTCCTCCAAGCCTGCCTAGTGACGGGATGAAGGGTGCCTCCCTCATACCCATCATGCCTCCCCTGAGTCCTCCTGTGGGGGGGCCGACTCCACCACTTCCTTTCTGCCTGGCTCACTGTCACCATGGACAGGTGGGTCCTCGAGGTGGTGGGTCGGGGTCTGCCTCTGGAATTCGAGCAGTACCCTCCTTGCCGAGCCCGCCCCCCACAGGAGGACTTGATATCCGCAGACATTCTGTCAGCTCTCAGAGACAACATAGCCCAGCTCCTCCGCAAGGAGGTCGTGGTTCCTGTCGCGGATCCTTCGGAATATCCAGGGTTTGTCTCCATGTACTTCCTGGTGCCAAGATGGATGGGGGGCTGGTGCCCCATTCTAGATCTGCATGACCTGAACAAGTTTCTCAAGTTGCGCACCTTCAGTATGATATCTACCAGGGTGAGCAAATACTAGATCTAGTGACTCACAGTGACCTATTAGTGATTAATAATGTGTCTGTTCAAACCCCAGCTGGAAATAGTGACCATGATTCTGTTCTTTTTTCTTTAGTAACCAGCCATATTTATAGCTTTAGTACTACTAAGACATGTCTTTATGAAGTAGTAGACTTTGACTTAATAAATTCAAAACTGGTTTCCATAAACTGGGATGATATTTTTTCTACAAAAACAATAGAGGAGGCCTGGGAGTTTTTACACCAGACCATTATCTCATTGAGGGATAAATATGTTCCATTCAGAAATAAAAATAGTGGTCGAAAACATAGCCCTAAATGGTTTGACAAGACTATACACAGACTTCTAAAACAAAAAAGCAAAAAATATTCAAATTATTTAAAATCCCGTACACCGGAAAACTGGGCTTCGTATGTTAAAACTCAAAAAAACAAAGTAAAACAAAGATTAAAAAGCTAAATCAAAATGGGAGCATAATCTAGCAAGGACTGCAAATAAAACAAACAGTAAGCATGTCTATTCATATATAAACTCATTAAAAAAATCTATATGTCAGATTGGACCTCTTCTAATAAATAACAAACTGGTATATGAACCTAAAGAAATGGGCAATACTCTCAACACCAAATTTTGTGAAATTTTTGATCAGTCTAAATCTACCAATTTGGGGGTCACCCATAATGAGGACGAATTTATAAATCTTTCTGACAAATCTATACACAAAAAATGATTATCCCTCAAAGGTAAGATGTGCCCTGGCCCTAATGATATTGCAGGCCATCTCCTATACTTACTTGCAGATGGTCTCACTCACCCACTAAAACTACTATTTGAAGGGTGTCTCAGTAACAATTTTGTGCCCTCAGCATGGAAATCAGCATATGTTATACTGATACACAAAAAGGGATCCAAAAACAATTGGGAGAATTATAGGCCTATCAGCCTCACCTCATCTATTTGTAAGTTACAAACATATGAAATTTGCCAACAGATAAAGGCCTAGAGGTCTATCAAGTCTACTCGAATGTGCAGCTAGCACCCCTTATTCTGCAGCTGCCCCTCACTTCCACCCTTCCTCTTCATTGACCCTCCCCCTTGTCCTGTCCCATCCCTTTTGAAGCAGTCCATTGTTCTACTGGATACCACTTCTGCAGGTAACGCATTCCACCCAGCCACCACCCTCTCTGTAAAAGTGTCTCCTCATCTCCCTCCTGAACCTTCCTCCCTCCAGTCTCATATCATGGCCCCTGGTGTCCCTCCCCTTCCTTTCTTTGAACAGCCCCTCTGTACCTGTTTTGTTTATTCCTTTCATGAACTTAAAGGTTTCAGTCATGTCCCCCCGTCCCTCCTCTCCTTCAGCGAGTACATGTTCGACTCCCTCAGCCTCCTCTGGGTGTCAGCGTGGCTCAGTTGGTAGCACATCCGCCTCTGGACCAGAAGGTCGTGGGTTCTCGTCCCACACCGAGGATTGGACTTGCACCTAAAATCGCTGGCATCTGAATGCAGTATGGGGTGCTGTACTGCTGGGGTGTGCCACCGGATGAGACGTTAAACTGAGGTCCCTTCTACCCATCCTGGTGTTGTCCTGGTGGGTGTCCAGGTGGAAGTAAAAGAACCCAGGGCACTCTTCTGCAAGAGTAGGGAACATTCCGGTGTCCTGGCCAACATTCCCTTCCATAAACTGGTTCATGCAATTATCCAGGCTGTGTGTGGGTGATGATGTGCGATATGGCCGCCACCACACATTCAGTCACTTCACTACCAGTCTAGCATTGCTTGTAAAGTGCTTTGGATGTATGAAAAGCGCTATATAAATACTGATTCTTCTTCTTCTTCTCATATGATAAGTCCCCCAGCCCCTTGATCATCTTTGTCGCCCTGCGCTGCACCCCCTCCAGTAACTTAAAGAGCTTGTGTACTGCTTGGAATTAATAGTAATTTTCAGATGCAGTCAGCTATCACTTCTTATATCTCAAGTATTTTTTCTTTTTTGTTTGTTAATTAGAAGATTTTCCACCTGGCAGTACTGGGGTGATGTGTGGAGCAGCACTCTGTCTCAAGGGAAAAAAAAGTCAGTTCTGTTCCTCCTACTACATTGTCAGAAATGCGACCAAACATCTTGAGGCACCACAATCCTTGCATTCTGAGCAGTGACGCTCATAAGCTACCAATCAAAACCCAGGAAATTGTGACATCACTAGTAACCAGGGAGAGCCAGCCCCTGCTGCTTCATGTGAAAGTGAAACCTGGCAGTGAAAAATAATTCTCATTGA
The DNA here is from genome assembly GCA_016271365.2 of Neoceratodus forsteri. Classification (NCBI taxonomy): domain Eukaryota; kingdom Metazoa; phylum Chordata; order Ceratodontiformes; family Ceratodontidae; genus Neoceratodus; species Neoceratodus forsteri. Next base: position 1,402,493,286 of record CM057453.1, read on the forward strand.
TTACTAGTGATGTCATAGTCAGTGTGGTCTCAGTGTTGATGTAGTGGGAGGAACAGAACTGATTTTTCCCCCCCTCCAGACAGAGTGCTGTTCCACACATCACCCCAGTACTGCCAGGTGGAAAATATTTTAATTGGCAAACAAAAGAAAAAAAAATGCTTGAGATATAAGACATGATAGTTGACTACATCTGAAAGTTACAATTAATTGAAGGCAGTTTCCAGGCAGTACACTAGCTCTTTAATGTCTCTCTTCAGATACGGGCACCAGTACTGCACGTAGTACCTTCAGGTGCGGTCTAACTAATGACCTATACAGTGGCAGAATCACCTCCTCCTCGAGGATATACCCCTTGCAATATAACCCAGCATTTTGTTGGCCTTGCAGCTGCCTTCCTACATTGTGCCGAGTTGTTCATTGACCCTGTAATGAGCACCCCAGATCCTTTTCCTCCTCTGTCTGGGCTAGCTGCACTCCCCCCAGCTGGTAACTCCTCCTTGGGTTCTTCATCCCAAAATGCAGCACTTTGCACTTTTTGGCATTAAAGCCCAGTTGCCAGGTGTCTGACCAGGTTTCAAGCTTTGCCAGATCATCCTGCAACCCCTGCCATCCCCCTAGGTCATCCACCACTGCTCCTACCTTGGTATCGTCAGCAAACGGACTGATCTTGCTCTTGATGTCCAATGATATGTCTGCAGTGAATATCCTGAACAACACTAGTCCCAACACCGAGCCCTGTGGAACACTGCTCGTCACTACCCTTGGGTGTAAGAGCTCACCACCCACCACCACCCTCTGTTGCCTTCCCTGAAGCCAGTTCCCTACTCATCTCACCAGCTTTGCACCTGCCCCTGTGCCTTCTAACTTACTTCCCAGCCTTCCATGCGGCACTGAGTCGAATGCCTTACTGTAGTCCAGATACAGGACATCCACTGCATGGCCCCTGTCCAGTTGCCTAGTTACCCAGTCATAGAACTCCACCAGGTTGGTTTGGCAGGATCTGCCCCATATGAAGACTTGCTGTCTGCTGTCCTGTAGTTCTTTGGTCTCTAGGAGGACCATCAGCCTCTCCTTCAGGATAGTCTTCATTAGCTTACCCACGATGGATGTGAGACTCGTTGGTCTGTAGTTTCCCGGTTCATCCTTGGGGCCACTCTTGTGGAGGGGCACCACATGAGCCATCCTCCAATCCTGAGGTGCACACCCCGAATGTAGTGAGGCATTAAATAGGTCTGCCAAAGGTCCTGCAGGGACCTCTGCCCTCTCCTTCAGTACCCTGGGGTGGATGCCATCTGGGCCTGGCGCCGTGTTCACCCTCAGTGCCTTCAAACCCTCCCAAACTCTGCCCTCCATGATTTCCCCATCACCCCCTTCCCCACTGTTTCTGCCATTCCTTCCCTCCTTGGGTGTCACCCCCCTCTTCTCCTTAGTAAATACGGAGCAGAAGTACTCATTTAGTGCTTCTGCCTTATCGCACCCTGCTTCCACCCAACTCCCCTCTTTCCTAATCCTTACTATGTGGTCCTTACAGCTCCTTTTCTCCCTGATGTACCTAAAGAAGTCCTTCTCCCCCTTCTTAATGTCTTGTGTCAGTCTGAGTTCTGTAGATGCCTTGGCTCCCCTAACTGCCCTTGTCACCTGCTTCGATTCCGTCAAGTTCTCCTCCCTGTCTCCCCCCCCCTCCCTGTTTTCTTGTACCTCCTAAAGGCAGCGCTTTTCCTCCTTACCTTTTCCATGACCTCCTTGCTCAACCAGCTCGGTTTCTTAGCCCTAGCCTTCTTGCTCTGGGCCTTGCAGCAGGTTTAGTTGCCTCCACATCCCCAGCTTTATGAGCTCCCACCTCTGGTTAGTGTCCATACTAGATTGAATTCTGGCCAGGTACCCTTTTACCACTTCCCCCATCCTCCCAAAGTTGGCCCTTCTGAAGTCCAGCACTCTTGTGCCAGATTCCACTCCTTCCTTGCCCATATCCAGTGTGAGCCATATTGAGTGGTGGTCACTCCCTGACAGTGGTTTCTCCACTGTAAGTTCTCTCACAATGTTGTTGGAAAGCACTATTAAGAATATAATTAGCCAAGTTCTAGATATAATAGAAGTTTGTTGGGGGGGACCAGAAAAAAATCTTCTTAGGCTTTGTTGCAGTCAGTGTTCTTTTTATTTCACAATACCCTAACGTTTCGCACAAACGGTGCTTTTTCAAAGGGCTTTTCTTGTTCTGAAAATCATAATACCATTGTTATTTTGACATGGTTTTCTCTTTTAATCTATATTCAATCATAAAGTTATTATAATTTGGTTACATTTACCATTGTGTTAATTACCTTGAATGCGCGATACTATAGTGTTTTTTTTTGCAAGTTTGACCACGTTGTGGCAAATCTGTAAATTAACGTTTTTCTTATAATCTTGGTTGTACTGTACAATATTAATTAATTCTATAAAAAATGTTTATCATAGCTTATTTATGTTTCTTTTATTCTACGAACCTTGATAACCTTACTGCTATTACTTGCTGCTCGGTTAGAGCCTGCTCCACTAGATATACCGGCCTTGATGATATTGTAGGCCATCTCCTATACTTACTTGCAGATCGTCTCACTCACCCACTAAAACTACTATTTGAAGGGTGTCTCAAAAGCATGGAAATGAGCACACGTTATACTGATACACAAAAAGGGACCCAAAAAAATTGGGAGAATTACAGGCCTATCAGCCTCCCCTCATCTATTTGTAAGTTGTTGGAAAGCACTATTAAGGATATAATTAGCCAAGTTCAAAATATAATAGACCCAGAACAACATGGGTTTAAAAAGGGGAGGTGTTGCCTTACCAGCCTTGTGTGTTTTTATGAAGAAGTCAGTTCTCAACTGGATAATCGTACACCATATGACTTATATTTATCGACTTCAGTAAGGCTTTCGATAGTATGCCTCATAACGCTTTTGTTACCAAATTACATAAAACAAGCATTAATAAAAACATCATAAACTGGATTGAAAACTGGTTTAGCAACAGATTGCAGAGAGTACTAACAGGGCAACTATTAGAAGTAGGTATGGTTGGTAGTGGTGTCCCCCAAGGTTCTGTACTGGGCCCCTGTTTATTTCAAGTGTTTTATTTCTGACCCAACTATCAACTGTCTACCATCCACAATCAAATACATGATGATGTAAAAATAGGAGGCCCTTGTTGTACAAGTGAACAATCCCAAATTATCCAAAATTATGTTAATAAAATATCATAATAGGTGACCGATTGGGGCATGAAAATAAACAATAGCAAGTGTAAAGTCATGCGCCTAGGTCACCTGAATCCATTAACAGAATACTCCATTGGTGGTTACAATCTGAGCACGACCACAGATGAAAGAAATCTGGGGGTATATATATCTGAAGATCTAGGCCACTCAAAACTGGTACATGAAGCTATTAACAGAGCCAACCGTGTAATCTGGTCCATAAAAAGAAACATCAGATCAAGGGATAAAAATGTGATGATGCCACTTTATAGGGCTTACGCAAGACCTCACCTAGAATATGCCTCCCAACTTTGGTCCCCCTATAAAAAAACTGAAATAACACTACTAGAAAGGGTCCAGAGAAAGTATACAAAATTCTCATATGAAAACAGAATCCAACTACTTAATCTAATGCCTTTGGCAACTTGTCACCTTAGGGGAGATCTTATTTTTATGTTTGTTCTCGTACAGGACCCTTATCTACTGTCTGAGTTGGGATTTGAATTTAAAAACAACACACACAACACCAGAGGACATCTGCTTCAGCTCACTAGGAAAAGATTTAATGATGTAGCTCATAAATATTTCTTTACTCAAAGAATTATAAATCCCTGGAATACACTCCCAATTGAAGTAATTGTGAGCAGGACAAAAGCTGAATTCAAATGTTGTCTCGACAGCCTTATTCTATCAGGGTTTAATTTTAGCTACTATAATTAACTTCACATGTGCAATTATGGGCTCAAAAAGCATCCTAGCACCTTTTCATCCTTAGTATGATCCTTAGTAACTCTGTCTCAGATCATACCATCTCTAGAGCAAAACATGTGGTTTTGCTCCCTGGATCTTCAGGATGTGTTCTTTCACATCCCGATCTGTCCGTCTCACTGAAGTTTCCTCTGCTTTAATGCCGAGGGAACCCTCTATGAGTTCCAGGCCATGCCATTCGGCCTGTCCTCGACCCCCAGGGTCTTCACCAACTGCATTGCAGTGGTGGCAGCTTTCCTGAGGCGCCGAGGGGTCCGGGTTTACCCCTACCTGGACGACTGGCTGATAGCAGGTCTCTCCCGGCAGGAGGTGGAGCGGTCCAGGGACCTGGCCCTCCAGACCTGCATCGAACTTGGCTTCCTGGTCAAGGGGGCCAAGTCAGAACTCGTACCTTTGCAGGTGATCAACTTCATCAGGGTGGAGCTCTACTTTTGCAGAGCCAGAGCCCAGCTCCCGGTGGACAGGGAGGAGGTTCTTTCCTCCTGTGCCCGATCATTTCGAGTTAGGCAGTTGCACCTTGCCCGGGACTTCCTGTGCTTGCTGGGCTACATGGCGACCTGCACCAGCATGGTCTGGTGGGCCTGCTGGAGAATGCGCTCCCTACAGTGGGAGCTGGCTAGCCAGTGGTCTCAGCGCAAGGGTCACTTCAACCAGCTGGTCACTGTGACCCAGCAAATGTGGGACGCCATCCAGTGGTGGTTAGTCCTAGCACATCTGCAGAAAGGGATCCTATTTGTCCACCCAGAGCTGAAGGTCATCCTGATGCCTCTCTCATGGGCTGGGGTGCCCACCTGGGAGAACACAGAGTCCATGGGCTCTGGACCCCTGAGGAGTCCTGATGCCATATCAACCTGCCGGAGCTCTGGGCAGTTAGGCTGGCACTGTCTGCATTCACTCCGCACCTTCGAGATCAGGTGGTCCAAGTCCAGCCGGACAACACCACGACCATGTACTGCCTCAACAAACAAGGAGGGACGCAATCCCTGCCCTTGTGCAGGGAAGCTCTTTGTGTCTGGGCCCTCGTGTGCAGCCTGGAGGCGGATCTCCTAGCCCTCCATGTGGCAGGAGCCTCCAGTCAGCTGGTGGATGCCCTCAGCTGGGTGGGCAAGGCATCTCACAAGTGGTCTCTCCACCGAGAGGTAGTTCACACTCTGTTCTCCTAGTGGGGCACCCCTCAGGTGGACCTGTTCGCCTCCAGGGAGAACATAAAGCTGAGGCTGTTTTGTGCCTGCCCTCCTCAGCAGGGATCGCTGCAGGGGGATGCCTTCTCGAGGCCCTGGACCGCTGGCCTCTTCTATGCCTTCCCTCCGATTCCCTTGATCCACAAGGTGCTCCTCAAGGCCAGGAGGGAAAAGGCACAGGTGATCATAGTGGCTCCGGACTGGCCACACCAGTTCTAGTACTCCGATTTCCTCAGCCTCAGCATCAGGCTCCCGAGGCGTCTTCCCCTACGCCCAGATCTGTTTTGCATCAGTCAGGGGAAGATACTGCACCCGGACCTTCAATCCCTGCACCCTGACGGCTTGGTTTCTGAGTGGCTAGCGTTCCAGGCCTCAAGTCTCTCCAAAGATGTGTTCACCATTGTGCAGGCATCTCAGAAGGAGTAGACCAGGAAGTGCTATGTTTTCAAATGGAAGAGATTCTCCCTTTGGTGTCAGGGCAAGGGGTTGGACCCTTTGTCCTGTCCAGTGGCTAGCATCCTTAATTACATTTGGTCCTCTCTCAGTCAGGCCTTCGGTCGATGACCGTTAAGTTGCACCTGGCAGCCATCTCTGCTTACTGGGCGTGGGCCGGTCAGCAGTCGATGGCACAGGAGAAGGTGGTCTGGTGCTTCTTCAAGGGTCTTGACCACATTTCCCCTCTGGTGTGTGAACCACCACTACCATGGGACTTGTTGCTGGTTTTGGCAAAGTTCATGGGCAAGCCAATCGAACCATTGCACAGGTGTGATATCTCTCTCACCTGTTGTGGAAGACTGCCTTCTTGGTGGCTGTCATGTCAGCCAGAAGGATCAGTGAGCTCCTGGCACTTTCAGTGGAGTCTCCTTACCTGGCCTTCCGCAGGGGGAAAAGGTTGTCCTGCGCCCAACCCAAAGTTCCTCCCGAAGGTTGTGTCGGAGTTTCAGCTTAACCAGGTGATTAATCTCCTGGTGTACTTCACCAATCACACCTCGGAGGCCGAGCACAGGCTCCATACTCTGGAGCTGAGGCGAGCGCTCGCTTATTACAATGCGTGCACGGCAGGAGTTCGTGGAGAGGTTTACCAGCTGTTTGTCACCTACGCTGAAGCCACACCTGGCAGACCTGCAGCCAAGTGGACCTTTGGCAGGTGGATCATATCCTGCATTGATCTCTGCTATAGGGTAATGGGTAGGGAGCCTCCCGGAGGGCTAAAGGCTCATTTCACCCCGCCATACCACTGAGTCGGTGGCTGCTTCCAGGAACGTCCCTGTCCAGGAAATCTGTAGGGCTGCGACCTGGACGTCAGCACACACCTTCATTTCCCATTACCACATTGACCTAGAGTCACACCGGGATGCTGGTTTTGAGGCCTCAGTTCTCCAATCTCTGTTCCCTAACTAGGGGGTGTGCGCCTTGCCTCCCTCCCTCCTCCAAGAGAACTGCTTGGAGTCTGCCAGAAAGTGATGATAGAACATCATATCCATGTCCCTAGAAACACAGGTTACTCACCTGTAACAGTAGTTCTAGGAGTGGTATATGATGATCTTACTTCGAGGGGGAGCTCTTGCAGCAGGTAATACCATTAGGACTAAGGCCGCCAGGCATTAGAACCCCAAGGCCACCAGGCATTAGGACCCCATGGAAGAAACTTCTAGCTAGCAGTCTGTGGCAGGGGATCGCCCCCGATGTCGACTGCGTGCCGACGTCAGACGTGGTATAAAGGGGGTGGTCCCCTGGCACCACCTCCGTTCTTTTCCCGCTGTCGACCTGCTAACATCAGATCCACTGATGCCACTGTTGTAGTCGACTGCCATTTTTTTGTACCTTGTGCTTTTTTCTTACAGTTTGTTCTTTGCCTTTGAAATTTTTCATCAAGAAAGTGCAGTCTTCATTGACACAGTGGCAAACATCAAAGTGTGAATGCGGGACACAGATCTTATCGAAGAACAGCCACTCTGCCTGCCTGATCTGCCTAGGCCCAGACCACTGGCCTGATGACTGCCCGTACTGCCAAAAGTTTAATAATAAAACTTGGATTCGCCACGCCAATACTCTCAAGGCCTATCTACTGGTGAAACAAGTGGCCGCCATGCAGAAGGCCCCGTCCGGACATAGTTCATCCTCCTCAGCCAAGGAGTCTCCCCCCAAGGAGAAAAGATCGGGAAGGAAACAATGTCACCGGGCGAAGGAGGGAGCCTGGTCGGAATCCCGCCCAAAGTCCCCTCACAGGACTTCTGCTATCTCCACCTCCGACGGGAGGTCGGAGTCGGTCCCCTCAGGTACCACAGCAGTTTCGAGGGTCACTTGCAAGAAGACAATCACCTCTTCGCATTCAAAAGGTAGGGAGTCTTCATCCCAGGGGCATTCATCTGCCCAAGTTCCCTTGGTTCACCGACCCCACAAACCTTTGCATGGGTCGACCCAGGAGGGACAGGTGTCAGCTTTGGGCAAACCCGCAGAACCCGGTGCCTGTAAGCACTCTGGTTCGTCCGAGAGACACAAAAAGTCGGATGATTCCACCAGACTCCAGGAGGTCGTCTGGTACCGGACGCCTCCTCCACCAGAAGAAAGGGTGACAGCCTCCGAAGAAAGGCAGACTGCTGGCCACTCCTACTCTGCATCGGAGATGAATCAGGTGCTGCTGGCCAAAGAGCATCCGTCGGCCCCAGCAACCAAGGCCTCAAAGGCAGGGGCACAGGACGCCCAGCTGCCACCTTCAAAGGAGCCGGACGCCAGACCACAAGGGGGTTCGGTTTCGACAGACAAGGCTCCGTCAGGTCGATGCCAGAGACAGCTACAGAGAAGGTGCCCGAGGACCAGATACCAGCACTTGAAGGTCCACAAGGTCCGACACCTGGCCCCACTGGCATCCCAAACCCGATGCCTCCAACCCCAGTTGTTCCACTGGCTGAGGTGGGAGTGCTCTTTAACGCCTGGTGGAACACCATAAAAGGGGATCTTCCCCCAAAACCCAGGGACTCATCCCTGGCTCGGCCACCGCCCAAGGACCAGTCACCTCAGCGGCACCTCCCGCCAATAGAACATCTGACGCCAGGTGAAGAAGACAGGTGGATACCTGGGTCGGGCGCTAGGAAAAGGTACCTGTCATGCATCCTGTCCATGGGCGGACACTCGCCATCGACTTCAGGAGATTCATCATCCAGCTACTCCTCAGAGGTTGAGTTGTGTATCCCATGTCCAGATCCAAGAAAAGACTCACTGAGGTCAACTCTAGATGACCCGTCCTTCTTGGACATCATGAGGCACATACAAGCGCTGTACCAGTGGGACACCGAAGAATTGGTCCCTAAAAGGTGCCATTTGGCAAAATTTCTGGGGGCCACTGACCCTAATCTCTTGGTCATTTCCCCATTAGGAGAGCCATTTTAGGATGTCACCAGGTCAACTTGGAAACATCCGGCCACCACGACCACAGTACCTTGGAAAGCAGACACTCTATAAAATGCCTAAAGGGGAGCCTTTCTTGGGCAAACATCCGAAAGCCGACTCAATGGTACTGACCGCTGCTTATGGCAGGGCACAGCAATCACGACACGAGTGTCCAGCCTCCAGACCTAGAGTCCAAAAAGCTGGACCAAATTCGACTGTAAAGTATACTCATTGACAACCTGTACAGTCAGGTCCTTAAACTTCCTTGCCCACATGGTAACATATCAGAAGTCTCTGTGGGCAAAGGCAATGGATCTGGCCATGGCCCAGCCAGATTCAGAGGATAAGGCAGAACTCCTCGCCGTCATTCAGTCTGGTATAGACATAGACAAGCACTTCCTAAGGAGCTCTTACAACTCTGCAGACACAGCCGCAAAGGCAGCAGCCACTGGTATTTGTATGCGGAGGGACGCCTGGCTGAGAGTTTATGGTTTCTGCCAGGATTTACAAGATGCCATTTTGGACGCTCCCTTTCAGGGACCAGTCCAATTTGGCCAGGAGACTGAGAAGCTTATAACAGGACTGCAAGATTCTGGCAAAGCAGTATCTGAAGTCCACAGAATGAACAGGTCAGAGCCACAGGCCACCCAACGCCGTCTCTTTCAAAAAAATCAGGGACAGCAGGGAAGATGCCAGACACAGCATAAAGGAGGCTTTAAAAGAAGAGGAGCCCCTGTTCTTTCAGGTGCCCAGGGCCCCAAAAATCCCATGCACCCAGATCTCCCTTGTATACCCCCTCCACAACAGCATGACTCCCTACCGGCCCCTCTCCACTGAAGGAAATGCCGGGGGAGGCGGTAGGAAGGAGATTCTCCCTTTACCAATCTGGATGGTCCAATATCACGTTAGATCAATGGGTCCTCCAAATAGTGGAGAGAGGATACTGTGGCAGTAAAACCCTAGTATTGTGGTCATGGGGACTCTCGAGACATCTCCCTCTCTTACTATCCCCTAATTTCCAAACAAACTCTGCTGCAGTAGTCTTCTTTCCTTATCTTTCTTTTCCTCTTTCCCCTATAATAGGGTGGCCTCCTATTATAGCTCTTTACTGTGCTTTCCCCCTCTGTATTTCTCTTTATGCTACGAGATCCTATTTCGTCAAAAGGGGGGGTAATGCCATTAATTTTCCAGAATGAATGGTATTCTAAATAAGCACCTTTTTCCCCATGTTTGTAAACCATTATTGAAAATTAACTTAAATCCAGTTGTTAGTTAGGATTTATTTAGGTGCTATACATGCTTGTTTGTCTTCCGAAGGAGAAGGAAGGTTCGCGCTGTAATGTTAATGTGGAAAAGCGCCAGCCGCTATAATTTGTAAGCGCTGAAAATTCCTCCTCTGTTAAGTAGTAGGAGCTGCGCTTTATTTTTATTTTTTCCCCCTCCTTATTCACAATAATCTAAGACTACCTTCCCCCTGGCAGTATCAGCCTCTCGGTGCCCAAGTTTCAGTCAGAGAGCGAGAGAAATTAAGGAAGTTTTCCTTGTTAGGTTCACCTAAACTTAGCCGAGGAAAGGAGCACTGCGAGCATTGGCAGACAGGAAAGGATAGCCGCTTAGAGTCGGCGGGTGTTTGGCTGTAATTTAGTTGCTCCCTTCAGTCCCTATACATAGAAACATAGAATGTGACGGCAGATAAGGACCGCTTGGCCCACCTAGTCTGCCCATTTTCCTACCTAACAGATAAGCTGCAGATCCTAGTTAATCAACAGCTTACTTCCTCCTACCCCCCAACTAGGACTGCCTTATGTCTGTCCCATGCATTCTTGAATTCCCCCACTGTTCTTGACTCCATGACCTCCTCAGGGAGGCTGTTCCATGCACCCACAACCCTCTCCATGAAAAAATACTTCCTCACATTACCTCTGAATCTGTCCCCCCTCTATCTTCAAATTGTGCCCCCTTGTTCTTGCACATCTTTTTTTCTGAAAGATGCTACCCTCTTGGACTTTGTTGATTCCCTTGAGGTACTTGAAAGTTTCTATCATGTCCCCTCTTTCCTTCTTTCCTCAAGGGTATACATATTAAGCTCCTTTAGTCTTTCTTCGTATGTCTTCTGGTGCAGACCCTGCACCATTTTGGTTGCCCTCCTCTGGACAACCTCCACTCTGTCTATGTCTTTGCGGAGATGGGGTCTCCAGAACTGTACACAGTACTCCAGATGTGGTCTTACCAGCTGTCTGTACAGAGGGACAATAACTTCTTGTTTTCTACTGGTGATGCCTTTCCCTATGCATACCAATATCCCCCTAGCCCTCCTTACTGCCTTCTCAGCGCAGTGTCAGCGTGGCTCAGTTGGTAGCACATCCGCCTCTGGACCAGAAGGTCGTGGGTTCTCGTCCCACACTGGGATTGGACTTGCACCTAAAAATCGCTGGCATCCGAGTGCAGTATTGGGGGGTACTGTACTGCTGGGGTATGCCGTCCTTTGGATGAGACATTAAACCGAGGTCCCTTCTACCCATCCTGGTGGGTGTCCAGGTGGAAGTAAAAGAACCCAGGGCACTCTTCGCAAAGAGTAGGGAACATTCCCGGTGTTCTGGCCAACATTCCCCTTCCCATAAACCGGTTCATGCAATTATCCAGGCTGTGTGTGGGTGATGATGTGCGATGTGGCCGCCACCACACATTCAGTCACTTCACTACCAGTCTAGTATTGCTTGTAAAGCGCTTTGGATGTATGAAAAGCGCTATATAAATGCTGATTCTTCTTCTTCTCACATTGCTGGCCTACCTTTAGGTCATCTGATATGACTACTCCCAGGTCCGTTTCCATTTTTGTTGTTGTCAGTATCTCGCTCTCCATTATGTACTCTTCCTCTGGGTTTTTTGTTTCCAAGGTGCATTACTTTGCACTTCTTTGCATTGAATCTAAGCTGCCGTACATTTGACCATTCCTCCAACCTTGCCAAGTCCCTTTTCATCATTTCCACCCCACCTTGTGTGTCGACCCTGTTGCAGAGCTTTGTGTCATTTGCAAAGAGACATACTTTTCCTTCCAGTCCTTCTGCAGTGTCACTTACAAAGACATTAAAAAGGACCGGCCCCAGTACTGAAACCTGCGGTACCCCACTAGTAGCCCCCCTTTCTTCACTGTAGACTCCATTTACTATTACCCGCTGTTTCCTGTTGTCAAGCCAGTGTTTTACCCAGGCTATCACCCTGGGACTCAGTCCCAGACTGGCTAATTTGTTTATTAGTCTTTTGTGTGGGACTGTGTCAGATGCCTTGCTAAAGTCTAGCTAGGCCATGGCCACAGCCCGTCCCTGGTCTACTACTTTGGTCACCTAGTCAAAGAAATCAATTAGATTTGTCTGACATGACCTTCCTGCTGTGAATCCATGCTGCCTTGGGTCCTGTGCCCCACTGGTCTCTAGGTACTCAACAGTTCTTTCCTTCAGAAGTGATTCCATCATTTTCCCTACCACTGAGGTCAAACTGATAGGTCTGTAGTTTCCTGCCTCTGTCTTGCTCCCACTTTTGTGAAAGGGAATCACATCTGCCCTCTTTCAGTCCTCAGGTACCACACCATCCTCCCATAATTTATTAAAAAGGGTAGTCAGTGGTGTTTACTAGTTCTTCCCTTAGTTCTTTTAGGATTCTGGGGTGAATCCCATCAGGTCCCATTGCTTTATCCACCTTCAATTTTAGGAGTTCTTTCAGAACCCTTTTTTTTGTGAAAGGACTAATATCAACCCCCTATCCAGAGGGCTTCTGTTGACTGGATTAGGTGTCTCCCCCTGCTCTTCCTTTGTGAATACTGAGCAGAAGTATTCGTTCAGTGTCTCTTGCTTTTCACTGTCGCTCTGCCCAACCACCTTCCTCTTTATTCAGCCTCAGTATCCCTGCCTTAGTCTTTCTTTTGCTCCCTAATGTACCTATAAAAGGTTTTATCCCCCTTCTCAACCGAGTTGGCTATCTTTTCCTTGGTTTGGGCCTTTGCTATTCTGACTGCCTTCCCCACTTCCTTCTGCTTTAACTGGTGCAGGTCTCTGTCCTGCTTCTTCTTTGTTTCCTTATACTTCCTGAATGCTATCTTTTTCTCCCTAACCCTCCCCGCCACTTCTTTTGAGAACCATAGTGTTTTTTTCTTTCGTTTTGATTTATTTGCTTCACACAAAGGCTAGTTGCCTCTGTGATGGCGGTTTTGATGTTTCCCCATTGTTGCTCCACCTCACCTTCTTGCCTGTTTGCTAGTGCTTTTCTGAGGCACTCTCCCATTTTGACAAAATCAGCCCTCCTGAAGTCCAGTACCTTCACATTTGTATGGCTTGACTCTACAGCTACGTTTATCATGAACCACGCAGTTTGGTGGTCGCTTGTTCCCAGATGGCTACCCACTCCTTGATCTGAGATCCTCTCTCTGTCCCCATTTGAGAGGACCAGGTCTAAGATTACTCTCTCCCGAGTGGGTTCCAAAACTAGCTCGAGAATGGCCCTGCTCTTGGATGTGGCTGCAGCAAAGGTGCTCCAGTTAACATGTGGCATATTCAGGTTCCCCATCAGCAATATCTCCCCTTTCTCTGCCATCCTAAGGATGCCTTCTGTCACTTCCTTGTCCATTTCCTCCCCCTGAGACGGGAGTCTGTATACAACTCCTGTGTGGATTGTGGTTCCATTTCCAGTCTCCAGGGTGACCCACAATGCCTCCTGTCCTCCCTGTTTACCCTGGACAGAGCAATGGGGCTTGATGGGATTCATCCCAGAATCCTAAAAGAACTGAGGGTAGAACTAGTAAACACCACTGACTACCCTTTTTAATAAATTATGGGAGGGTGGTGTGGTACCTGAGGACTGGAGGAGGGCAGATGTTGTTCTGCATCACAAAAGTGGGAGTAGGGCAGAAGCATGAAACTGTAGACCTGCTAGTTTAACCTCAGTGATAGGGAAAATGATGGAATCACTTCTGAAGGAAAGAATTATTGAGTACCTAGAGGCCAAAGCGGCACAGGACCCAAGGAAGCATGGATTCACAGCAGGAAGGTCATGTCTGACGAATCTAATAGATTTCTTTGACTGGGTGACCAAAGTAGTAGATCAGGGAGGGCTGTGGAAATGGCCTCGTAAACTTTAGCAAGGCATTTGACACAGTCCCACACAAAGATTAATATACAAGCTAGCCAGCCTGGGAGTGGGTCCCAAGATGGTAGCCTGGGTAAGGTTGGCTGGAGAACAGGACATAGAGGGTAATAGTAAGCGGAGTCCACTCTGAAGAAAGGGGGGTTACTAGTGGGGTACCGCAGAGTTCAGTACTAGGACCGGTCCTCTTCAGTGTTTTTATAAGCGACATTGCAGAGGGACTGGAAGGAAAAGTATGTCTCTGCAGACTACACAAAGATGTGCAACAGAGTTGATACACAAGGTGGGGTGGAAAGGATGAGCAGGGACTTGGCAAGGTTGGAGGAATGGTCAAATGTATGGCAGCTTAGATTCATTGCTAAGAAGTGCAAGGTAATGCACCTGGGAAACAAAAACCCAGGGGAAGAGTACACAATGGGGGTGAGATACTGACAACAACAAAAATGGAAAGGGACCTGGAGGTAGTCATATCAGATTAATTAAAGGTGGGCAAACAATGTGAGAGGGCAGTAAGGAGGGCTGGGGGATACTGGGATGCATAGGGAAAGGCATCAGCAGTGGAAAACAGGAAGTTGTTATCCCTCTGTACAGACAGTTGGTGAGACCCCATCTGGAGTACTGCGTGCAGTTCTGGAGACCCAATCTCCACAATGACATAAAAAATGGAGGCAGTCCAGAGGAGGGAACTAAAATGGTGCAGGGTCTGCACCAGAAGACATGTAAGAGAGGCTTAAGGAGCTTAATATGTATAGTCTCGGGGAAAAAGGGGCGGGGGGACATGATAGAAACTTTCAAGTACCTCAAGGAATCAACAAAGTCCAAGAAGGTAGCATCTTTCAGAAAAGAGGTGTGCAAGAACAAGGGGCACAATTTGAAGATAGAAGGGGATGGCTCGGAGGTAATGTAAGGAAGTATTTTTCAACAGAGAGTGTTCTGGATGCATGGAACGGCCTTCCGGAGGAGGCTGTGGAGTCAAAAACAGTGGTGGAATTCAAGAATGTATGGGACAGTCATAAGGTAATTCTAGGGGGTGGGGGTAGGAAGAAGTAGGCTGTTGGTTAACTAGGATCTGCAGCTTATCCATTAGGTAGGGAAATGGGCAGACTGGGTTGGCCAAGCGGTCCTTATCTGCCATCAAATTCTATGTTTCTATGTCAGTTCTGTTGCTTTGATCCCTTCCCTTCCCTTTTATAGAGAGCTACTCATCCTCCTCTTCTACCCTCCCTGTCCCTCCTATAGATTGTGTACCCTGGTATGTTGATATCCCAGTCATGGTTCTCTGTGTACCATGTTTCTGTGACTGCCATGATATCCAGGCATCCCTCTTCCATCAAGGCCACCATTTCGGGGAGCTTTTTACCTAGACTACGGGCGTTGGTACTCATTACCCTCCATTTTTTTATGGCCTTATTTCTTTTTGCCCCATGTCTGTCCTTACTGCCTTTGTCTTTTTCTCCATTTACCCCTGCCCTTCTTCCTATCGACTGCCCAATCTTGCTGTTTACCTCACTAACTAACCTGATTTTTTGGGGGGGAGCTAGGATTTGCCTTTTCCTTTTCAGTGCCCCCCCGACTAGTTTAGATGCTTGCCAATGAAGCATTTAAACCTATCACCTAGGGTCCTGGTTCCCCTCCTGGACAAATGCAGACCATCGTGCCAGTATAGGCCTGCATCCGTCCAGGTGGAGCCCCAGGCTTCTAAGTAATTGGCAGTTTCTGATATCATGTTAGCAACATTTTTGATATTCTTTTTTACTAGCAGTGTGAAAAGCAAAGGTGAAAACCCACTTTTTTACTGCACAGATATTCGTTGTCTATTTTTTAGAAGTAAAAACCTGTTCTTTGTCAAAATTAAATCCAGTTTATACTCGTACAGTGAAAAATATCATCACTTTTATATATCTGTTTCAGATTTGATGCTTTGTCCATGCATGTTGGGTACAGTTCTCCCAAAGGGGGAAACCAGTCCCTTGCAGCCTTCCTGTTTTCCTAGTAGGATAACAGTGCTGATATATGCCTAGCCATCAAAGGTATGTTGTCATGGTTTTCAGTATCTGGTATACCCTCCAGTACTTTGTGGTAGATTTTCTACGTACACATAAAAAAAAAAGGAAAAACAAGCATTTGTCAATGCGAATGTTTGCTTGCAGGTATTTGCAGTGGTGTTTGGCACTTGGACATGGCTTAAAATATCAGTGACGAAGTAAAATGAGGGACACAGTTTAACAATTGGTTCTATCCCCTGAAGCAGGCAGCATAAGAGTATTGGTGTAAAATACTTTGTCTGCAGAAGAGCAAGTCTGTAACTCTGTTTGACAATATTGTGAGCATACAGTATACCCACTGTTCAGTCACAGAAACACAAATTTTAGGAAGGACTGGAACATTGTGAGGCAAAATCAGGGACATCCATAAAATCAGGGAAAGCTGAGCGGTATGGTCCCTCTTACCTCTCTGTGTTCCCCCCACTGTCTGCCTGTGTCTCTCTCGCTCTCTCCCACTCCCTGTTTTGTCTTTCTCCCCCTCTGCCTCTTTCTCCCACTCTGTCTCTCTCTCTCTCAACCCCCTCTGTCTCTCTCTCTCTCTTCTCCCCCCTCTGTCTCTCTCTCTCTCTATCTTCTCCCCCTCTGTCTCTCTTGGCAAACAAGCATTTGTCAATGCCGAATGTTGGCTTGCTGGCATTGGCATTGGTAGTGCAGGAGTTAGAGAGGTGCATAATAGTACTGGCAGTGAAGTACTGAACTGACGCCGACCCTGTCCCCACCCTGCAGAGAGTGACAGGCATTGGGGTGTGCCTTTGGGTCGTCGGCCATAATGCTCACGCCATTTCACCTCACCCTACCCCCCCAGACACCGAGAAGTGTCGCAGTGTGCCTTGGGGTCTTCAGACCTAACACCCACCCCACTCCATAAGGAAATATGCTGAGATGGGTCCAGCATAGGAGAATGGGGTGAACTTGGGGTCCGAAGAGTCCAAGGCACACCTCGATGCCTGTCACTGGCTGCAGGGTGGGTGCAGGGGTGGAATGGCGCGAGCATTATAGCTAACAATTCCAAGTCACATCCCTGACGCCTGTTAGTCTCTACAGGGTGGGGTGTGTGTTGGTGTTTTCACTCCAGATTTTCAACATGGGCAGTTTGTGACCCCACCTCATGAACAGTGGCACTATGAGTTTGTTAGGCGAAAGGTGATTTTGTACAGCGACAGTGCCATTTGGCGTCACAGGTGCAAAAACACATTTCAGGCAGGATGTGAAAAGTGATAATCTGCACTGTTAATGAGGAGGTGTAAAAAATGGCATTGTTGGAAATGTAGAGTGAAGATGTGAAAAATTGGTGAAGTTCTGACGTGCGTGAAGACATGGGCTGCACGCCATGCTACAATTAATTTGGGGATTTTTAACCAAATTTTAAACATACTCATTTTGGGAACTCCGTTCATGAACAGTGTCACTTTGTGATTTTATTGCTGTGACCCGAACATTGATTTCCCCTGGCCGACCCGGCGTATTTAATAGCCACGTAATGCTGAAACACACTGGGCAGGATGTGAAAATTACAACTGTACTGTTCATAAGGGTTGCACAGAAATTACAATGTTGAAAATCTGAGTGAAACTGTGAAAATTGATGAAGTCACGGCGTCGCGAGAAACTGCA
Source organism: Neoceratodus forsteri (assembly GCA_016271365.2). NCBI lineage: Eukaryota > Metazoa > Chordata > Ceratodontiformes > Ceratodontidae > Neoceratodus > Neoceratodus forsteri. Next base: position 1,402,510,657 of record CM057453.1, read on the forward strand.
CAATGCACACCCGTAACACAATTATTTGGGGGATTTCCCACAGCGACCGCGCCATTGTGCGCCACATGTGCGAAAACACATGGGCAGGATGTGAAAAATTAGGTGGTAGAAGACTTGGTTTGCTGGCCAAGGCACCTAGCTTCACCTGAGCTCTTTCCTTCTAAGACTGCTTGAAAGGCAGAGTAGAGAAACTTACCAGAGCAAGGGAAAAGGATTAAGACTTAGTTTGGCTAAGCAGATTTACTGTGTGGTGGTGTTTTTATTTTTTACTCACAGGAATTGCTACTGTTTGTTGCTAACATTTCATTGCTTTATTTTTTCTCTGATTCAAATTGTTGTTGCTGGTATACCTTTTTCTGCATTATTACAAGGTGTGCCTACAGGTGTGTGCTAACAGGTTACTCCTGTAATCTTCTGATTCAAATTGTCTTTTGCAAGGTATATCTTCTGTTACTGCTTTATTTTTCTCTGGAGCAAAGTGTTTCTTACAGCGTATATCTTCTCTGAAATTATTACAGGTGGTGCTTTACAGTTTTTATCTAACATTAGGATAAGCTTTCAGGGTTACTGCATTTGTTGTTGACTGATTGTTTCTGCTCTTACCTCCTTGTTATTTTGTCCAGTGGTTCTTCTTTTTAGGCAGGGAAGGGCCCAGCCACCCACCCCATCCCCAACCACCCCACACTACACTCATTTTATAGGGTACCACAGTTGTGACATTTCCTGTGGCAGAGCAGGAAGAGGCGGATCAGTGGGGCCTCCACAAAGGTGATCTCATTTACAGGGGCACTAGTAATTTAACTTGTTATAACAAGTTAAACAAAGCACAATTAAACCATTACTTGCATTTTTTTCCTTTTTTTTCTTCTAATTACTCTGACTAGGTTACAAACCCAGCAACTTATTTGGAAAGGATTTCATTAACTGCAGGTACTGTGGAACAATTTTCAGAAGGACAGTCTTACAGGATTTAGGACACTGTCCTACATGCTGGGCCTTTGGAGATCTTAGGGCTCAGGTCCGGGCAGCATGGGCAGAGATTGCATGCCTCAGATTTCATATTGAAGAGGAAATACATTATAAGAACCACCCGCCGTTTCCCCAGCATCCAACAGAAAAACCTCGACCGCAGAGGGTAGTTGGTCCAGGAGGTTGGCAGGTGGTTAGGAGGAGCAAATCAGGTGCCCCATCACTCTCTGCTCTCCAACACATTACCTCCAAAAACCATATAAACACTACAAACAGGTATCTGCCTCTATCTCTGAAATCAAATAAAGGGCAGAAGACACTGCAGAACAGGACACTGCGCACAGGAGCTAACACAACAAAACTCACCCAAATCAGGAACCAAAACAAAACAAGCACAAAGGAAATCCAAAAACTTCTGATCATAGGAGACTCCATGATCTGGGGAGTTGATACCCATCTCCAGCCAGGGTGATGGTCAGTGTCTCCCAGGTACATCAGCATGGAGAGACACTGACCGCATTACTAAATTGTTCACAAAGCAGGAGAAAACATTGATGTCCTAGTACACATAGGGACTAATGATCTCGCCAGCCGGTCAGTTGTGGAGACCAAGGAACACCTGACTAGGGCTGGGTGACAAACTATCATCTATTTCGTCGGCATCTCCTTCTCTGAGATCCTGCCAGTCTGGGAGAGGAGCAGATGGACGGAAGGTCAGAGAAGGGAGATAGGGGAGCTAAACACGTGGCTCAGGACTGGTGCCAGGAAAAGGACACAGATTTGTAGGGAACTGGCAACAGTTCTGGGAGCGAAGTTCTTTAAATTTGATGGACTGCATCTGACTAAAGAGGGAGTCAGTGCATTGGGGCAGAAGTTTGACATCTTTGCAGAATATTTAAACTAGCAAATGGGGAGAGGGGTGCAGCACCCCATACGTCGAATGGGAAGAACACCCCTCCCCCCTCAGCTAGTGGTCAAACAGGAATTCAGCATGTTTGCCGTTCATTTGCATCACCAGGTAAGAAAAAAGGTTTGTCTCCCCATACGATGCACAGGGGTAATGCCAAACTTCACCCAACAACTAACACACAAAAATCTGGCCAATGGAAAATCATGTACACAAATGCTCACAGCCTGGAAATAAGATCCCAGACCTGCAGGCAATAATGTCAGAGGCTAAACTGGACATAGTAGCAATTAGTGAGACATGGTTTATCAGTAACCACACTTGGGAGACTTCAGTACCTGGCTATGTATTGTTCAGAAGAGACCGGGTGCAAAAGGGGGAGGTGGCCCTGTATGTTAATGAAAATATCAAAGCTACAGAAATTCAGAATACACATAAGGAGCCAGAAGAACTGTGGGTCACCCTGGAAACAGGAAATGGGACAGCCATAAGAACTGGGGTTGTCTACAGGCCCCCAGACCAGAGGAAGACATAGACACATTACTGTTAGAAGATATACAAAACATGACAGCTAAAGGGAGGTTCTGATAATGGGAGACTTCAACATGCCGGATACAGATTGGTCAATACCAGCAGGAACATCTGCCAGAACTAGACTCAGTGGATTCCCTGCAGGGGGAGGGCCTCAAACAACTGGTACAGCAACCCACAAGAGACAGGGCTATCCTAGATCTAGTACTGACTAACAAAGAAGGGATCACAGATCTCCAGGTAGAAGGTCACCTGGGAGCCAGTGACCATCACATGGTATGGTTCAATTTGGCTACTACATCTAAATCATCCCATTCCAAGGCAAAAATATGGGACTTCAGAGGAGCTGACTTTGATAAGATGGTCAACAGAGTTAAGCTAGCCCTAGCAAAAGAAACACAGGTGAGGGGTACAGGCAAAGTGGGCAAGCATTAAGGATGCAATACTTGAAGCAACATCCCATTGTGTTAGACAGAAAAGGAAGTGCAAAGAAGAAGGAAACCACTTTGGTTCTCAAATACAGTAGCAGAAAAGGTCAGAGCCAAAGGCTGGCCTTCAGGAAATATAAGGGAACACAGCGGGATGAAGATGAGGAGGCATACCAAACTGCCCTAAGGGAAGCAGGTAAGGCAGTAAGGCAGGCAAACTCCCAAACTGAGAAACACTAGCACGAACAGTAAAGAAGGTGACAAGACTTTCTATAGATACATTAGTGAAGGAGAAAGTCCAGAGTGGGTATTGCTAAGCTTAATGGAGAAAAGGGAGCATGTGAGGAGGAGGACCCTGTAAAGGCATCTATCCTAAATAGATACTTTTGCTCAGTATTTACTGAAGAGAGCGTGAGGGCAGGGCCCACAGCTCAGCATCATGGACACAGTGGGGAGGAGGTGAGCACTACTCCTTCACAAAAGGGTCCTACAAGAGCTTGCTAAGCTCAGGGTGGATAAGGCAATGGGACCTGATGGCATACATCCCAGGGTACTTAAGGAGCTAAAGGAGGAACTAGCAGAGCCAGTAGCAGAATTGTTTAGTGAGTCTCTGAGCACAGGAGGGTCCCAGAAGACTGGAGAAGGGCTCATGTGATCCCGCTCCACAAGAGTGGTAGCAGGAGGAGGCGGGGAACTACAGACCAGTCAGTCTTACCTCAGTAGTGGGCAAGATTATGGAGCACTCCTTAAGGAAAGGATAGTGCAACACCTGGAATCCATAGGGGCACAGGATCCAAGACAGCATGGGTTTACAAAAGGAAGGTCCTGTCAAACTAATCTCATAGATTTCTTTGACTGGGTAACCAGAGTGGTGGACCAAGGGGGAGCAGTTGATGTCGCCTACCTTGACTTCAGCAAAGCTTTTGACACTGTTCCACATAGAAGATTGATAAATAAGCTGGGTAGGCTCGGGGTGGGTCAGAAGTTGGTCAACTGGGTGGCAAACTGGTTGACAGGCAGAAAACAGAGAGTGGTGGTAAATGGTATACAGTCAGAAGAGATGCAAGTCACAAGTGGGTACCTCAGGGATCAGTCCTGGGGCCAGTCCTCTTCAACATCTTCATTAGTGACCTTGCAGATGGACTAGAGGGTAAGGCTTGTCTGTTTGCAGATGACACCAAGATCTGCAACAGAGTAGATGATCCAGATGGGGTGGACAGAATGAGAAGAGATCTGGATAAACTAACAGAATGGTCAGAAGAGTGGCAACTGGGATTTACTGCAAAGAAGTGCAAAATCATGCACATAGGGAAGAAAACCTGAAGCCACCTATAGGCTGGGAGGAGTTGCTAGCAGTCACAAAGGAAGAAAGAGACTTGGGCATCATCATCACTGATGACCTAAAATCATCAAGCAGACCTCTAAAGCAGTAGGTAAGGCTAGGGGTGTTAGGGTGTATTAGTAGAGGTATCCTCAAGTCGTGAAGAGCGGTATTAATCCCTCTGTACAAGACACTGGTTAGGCCCCATCTGAGTACTCAAGTGCAGTATTGGAGGCCACACCTTCACAAGGACATTAACCAAATTGAGGCAGTCCAGAGAAGGGCAACCAAAATGGTGCAGGGACTGCATCAGAAGACATATGAGGACAGATTAATGGAGCTCAATATGTATACCCTTGAGCAAAGGAGGGAGAGAGGTGATATGATCGAGGCATTCAAACACCTTAAGGGCATAAACAAAGGTGAAAGAGTCTAACGTTTAAATATAAGAAAAATAGCAGGACAAGAGGACACAGCATGAGATTAGAGGGGGGCCGATTAAGGGGGAATGTGAGGAAATTCTTTTTCACAGAAAGGGTGGTGGATGCATGGAATGGCTTACCACAAGAAGTGGTGGCTATGAATACAGTGCAGGGCTTCAAACAGGCATGGGATAGGCATAAGGGAGCAATACAAATGACTATGAATAGATAGGCCACTGACAGAGCAAAGGCCGATGGCACATTTATAAGGTAGAAAAAGAAATGGGCAGACTGGATGGGCCTTGCGGTCCTTATCTGCTGTCAACTTCTATGTTTCTATGTATTATTTTAACCAAATTTTCAACATAGGCATTTTGAGACCTCCGATAATGAACAGTGTCACTGTGATTTTGTTAATGTGTCCTGAACATTGATTTTGCACAGCGACCATGCCGCTGTGCGCCACATGTGCGAAAACACATTTCGGGCAGGATGTGAAAAATGACAGCTATACTTTTCATAAGAAGGTGTGAAAAAATGGTAGTGTTGAAAATCTGGAGTGAAAATATTAAAAATTGTCGAGTTACGCAGTGTGTGTTGAAACTGCATAGCACGCACGTAACACGATTTTGGAGTTTTCCACAAATTTGCAAGATAGGCTTTTTGGGACCCCACCTCATGAACAGTGACACTGTCATTTCATTCACTGGTCCCAAAAGGTGTTTCCAGACAGTGACCGCGAAACTTACTTTCGGGACCGAGTACCCAGATGACAGTGTTCAGGAATTCATGAGGTGGGGTCCCAGTTACCTAAGTTGAAAATTTGGAGGCAATATTCAAAATATGGCTGAGATATCCACCTAAGTTGAACCCCACCATTTATGCCTTTATACAGCTTACTGGCATGTCTTCAGTTCGCGGTTGGCTTTGAAGAGTGCAGATGTTTCCCTCCACAGAAGATCGTGGCGCGCCGACCTCCGGAGGTAAGTATGGGGTGAGGTGGGTGCGCAGAGGGTGGGTGCGGGTTGGGGAGGGGAGGCACCATGGACAACGAGGGACCGCTTTGTTCCAGGTAAAAAAAAAAAAACACCGGATCTCGAGGGACCACAACCCACCAACCCACCATCTTGCATGCTATCACCAACTCTATAGGAACATACAAGTCTGCCAGCAGAAACATGGAAAAAATACAAATCCACCAAAATACCATCAAGAAAAGGATGAAAAATGCCCTTGGTGTGTAATAACAAATCTGAAGCATTTTAGACTGCTAGGCAATTTAAAAGGTGTAGTGGCAGCAACAGACATGTTTTGTGCTGAAAAAAAAAAAAAAAGCGATACAGATAATAGGACCGTGTGCAATTGCACCGTGAACTATCTTCACCTACAATCTGCACATGGATAGAAAAATTAAGATCTTACTTCGAGAGGGCTCTTGCAGTAGGTAATTACATATAGGACTGACGTGACGGGCGGCGGGACCTGGAAAAAATTTCTAGCTAACGGTCAGCGAGAGAGGACCTTCACGTCAGGTGACCAGCGTCGGGAGACACTGGTATAAAGGCGGTCCCTGACATCCACCTTCCAGTTCTTTTCCACCATTAGCTCGTGCAGCTCGTGGAAAAGTTTGTTGCTTCGTCAGCCTCCCTTCGTTGGTTTTACCATATAATTCTGATTTTTCGACATTGATCAGGTCATCGTCTTGTGTCGTCCCTACCCCTCAGAGCACAATCGTGCGACACAAATGCGGCGTGGCACTCCCGCTGGGCGGCCATTCCCTGTGCCTGTTCTGTCTGAGCCCTGATCACCCGGTCGAGAAGTGCCAGCACTGCCTCGGCTTCAGTGCGGCTACCCGGAAAAGGCGGCAGCAATCCATGGAAGCCCACATCTTGAAGAAAAAGATGAGTTCGATGGAGAAGGAGCTCAAAAAACTGAGTTAGGCGTCCACTTCCCCCGAAGGCCATCAGAAGAAGAAAGACAAGGAGAGGCACCGGGACAAGGGCTCCTCCACTGCATCTCCCTCGGGAGTCGCCGGGACTCAGATAACGTCCCTTCCGGGGCACCGCTCCTCGACGGCCACCTCGGAGGTTTCCGAGGGGGCATCAGCCCGCCCATCTGCCTCAAGCTCGGGCCTTTCGGGCACCTCTGGGCAATTGGAGGCCTCCGCCCTGGTTGACCGTAGCTGCGCCTACTGGCGCAGGTGACTCCGTAAGCCGGACGCCGGGCCTCCGACGTCCGCTGCCGGAGAAAGCCGTGGCATGACGCAGACCCTTCGGGCGGGCGCGCGGCTCTCTCCCCACCAGACCACACCGATCCTTCCTCTCGGTCTGCCTCTGGCGAAGGCTCCCATAAGTCGGACACGGCTCCTCCGGCACCTGTTGGGAGCTCTCTGTAAAACTGCACGTCGATCCATTCGACGTCCGGTCGGTGAAAGAACCAAAGACAGACCTACCCACATCCGTCGTCACCGGTTCTCCGCAGCCTTCGCCACCATCCAGGGACCCCGAGTCCCCCCAGCCTGACCCCGGGGATTTTTCCCCTCCATCCCCGGGCGACGCTGGGGTTCCTCCTCCATTGGACCATCCTCCTCTAGGTGCGCCGGATCTGACGTCGGCTCACCGGACACTGGCTTTGATGCCAGCACCTCCGGCCGCCGGTACCTCCGGCGCGGGGCCTCGACGCTAGTTTACCGACTTGACGACATCCCGCTTCAGATGTCGCCCCACGCCGGGCCCTCAACCTGGATCCGCCCGTGAGGCCGCTGGCTGGACCATCTGCTCCGGCAGCTCCTCCGGCTCCCGGATACCCTCCGTCCTCTCCGACGCCAGCGTATCCGGAACCACAGTATCCAGCGCCACAGTACCCAACGCCGGTCTTTCCGACGCCGCAGAACCCGACGCCACAATACCCGACGCCGGGTTTCCCGCCACTGGGTTTTGGATACTCTCCGTATGGGTATAACCCATATCCTTATCCCCCCCACCGCCCCCACAGCCGCCGGTGGATTTGCCGGAGACTCTGGTCTCCTGGTGGGCTGAGGCCAAGGCTCAGCTCACCAGGGAGGTGGAGAGCCGCCTACCGACAATGGTGCCATCTCAGGTTCCCGTACGTCCACGGCGGCACACTCCCTCACCACCTCCAGACTCCAGGACTCTCCCATCTGGGTCCAGAGAGGGGCAGGATACGCTTCCTCGGATGCTTCCCAAGGTGTCCGTTCCTCACCCGGGTCGGGAAAGGGAGTCTTTTTCCCTCCTCGTCTTCACCCTCGGACTCCTTGGATTCCTCCGACGGTTGCTCCAAAAGGGACGACGAGCCATGCTCTCCATCGAAGCCCAGGCCAAGGACTCCTCCAAAGGCTCCTCCTGAAGATCCTTCTTTTACGGAGTTGCTATGAAAAACCCAGGAGGTTCATCAGTGGCACTCTTTGGAACCAGGCCCTCAGTGGTTGAAACTCGCCGAGCATCTGGATCTGCCCGTGACAGCTCCTACTTTGGTGCCACCCTGGATAGAGCCTCACACCGACCTTGTTACCACTATCTGGAAGCAGCCATCGGCTCTAGCTCCACTTCCGCGGAAGTCGAATAGGCTATACCAGGCTCCCAAGGGTGTTGATTTTTTAGATTCTCACCCTCGTACTGACTCGGTCGTGATTAACGCCGCTCACGGCCGGTCGGCAAACCCAAAACATCTCAGCTCGTCGCCACCTGACAAAGAATCCCGCCTACTGGACCGGTATGGAAAGAAGATCTTCGCTTCCTCCATGCTGGGGATTAGGGCCCTGAACTATGTCGGTCATGTGGGGGACTACCAGAAGGCCATTCTTACTCAGGTGGAAAACCAAACTGAACTCCTTGCGGACTCTCAGGTCAAGCAGGAGTTGGCTGATCTTGTCTGCTCTGCATGTTCGGCCAGTCGACACATGCTTCATGTGACCTACGATGCAGTGGACACTGCTGGACGGAGCTCAGCTTTCGCCGTAGGCCTACATCGTCATGCTTGGCTCCATGTGTCAGGGTTGGTCCCGGAAGTGCAGTCTGCTATCCAGGAAGCGCCCTTCCGGGGGTCGGTGCTTTTCAGTGGCGATGTCAAGGACATCATCACCGATTTGCAGGAGAAGGGGATGGCACTGAAGTCCATTGACTCAATGACACGCCCACCAGCCGTGGCGCTTGCGTCCCTTCGCCCAGGCCGAGGTTGGCCCAAGAAACCCCAGGAAGGCGGGCCACAAAGCGTCGAGCCCCACAGCTACTAAGCCCCCCCCGCCCAAAAAAGCAGCGGGTGCTTCAGCTGCAGCTGTGCCCCACACCACCTGACTCCTCTCCTCTCCCACAGCCTCCAGACTCCCCGGAAGAACCGGTCGGAGGGAGGTTTTCCCTCCACCTTCCGGGATGGGAGAGGATAACATCAGATTCGTGGGTGTTCCAGCTGATCGCAGAAGGACACTCGATAGAGTTTCTACAGAAACCACCTCACCACGCCCCCACAAAGTTGTCATATTCACGGGAACATCTTCTCTTCGTCCAGGAGGAGATTTCAGCTCTGCTACTGAAAGAAGCAATAGAACCCGTCCCCCTTCATCTTCAAGGGACAGGTTACTATTCCTGTTTCTTCCTGGTCCCAAAGAAGACAGGAGATCTCAGACCTATTCTAGGTCTCAGTTCCCTGAATCTTTTTGTGGAATACAAAAGGTTCAGAATGCTCTCCTTGCAGAGCTTTCTGCCCCTCCTCCGGTCGGGTCAATGGCTATGTGCCCTGGATATGCAGGATGCTTACCTGCACATTTCCATTCGCCCGTCTCATCGCAAATATCTTCGTTTTGTGTTTCAGGGGGGACCACTACCAGTTCAAGGCACTTCTGTTTGGCCTATCCTCAGCGCCCCGAGTATTTAGCAAATGCCTAGCAGTGGTGGCGGCCTACCTGCGTACCCGGGGGGTGCAGGTTTTCCCGTACCTGGACGATTGGCTCCTGGCGGCCTCGTCCAGGGAGGAACTCCTGCACTGTCTCACCCTTACCTAGCAGGTTTTTGCCTGACTGGGTATTACCATCAACCATTCCAAGTCTCACTTGATCCCATCTCAGAGACTACAATTTATCCGGGTGATTCTAGACACGACTATTGGCAGGGCCTTCCTGCCACCGGACCGGACATCCACCCTCCAGACTCAAATAAGTCTGTTGTCCGGCCGCAGACGGGTCAGTGCAAGGTCGGTCCTTCACCTTCTCGAGCTCATGGCGGCTGCTATCCCGACAGTTCCTCGCGCTCGGCTTCACATGAGAGTCTCTCAGTGGCCTCTCCACTCCCAATGGGATCAGTTAGTGGATGACTTAGATCACCCAGTTCTAGTCTCCTCGCCGATGCTCCGAGACTTGCAATGGTGGATGGTTCGAGAGAACCTGTTTCAGGGAGTTCTTTTCTTTCGTCTCCCCCTCCCAGTCTCTAACCACAGATGCCTCGGCGAAGGTTGGGGAGCCCATCTAGGTCCCCATCGGACCCAGGGCTCTTGGTTCAAGCTCGAACAGACACTCCACATCAATGTGCTAGAGCTTCGGGCAGTGTTGTACGCTCTCCAAGCCCTTCACCCATACATCCTTCCTGGCCACCTAGCTGTTCAGACGGACAACATGTGCATGGTTTGGTACATCAACAAACAAGGGGACTCGGTCCTACCCTCTTTGCAGGGAAGCAATGAGGGTTTGGGATTGGGCAACACAACATGACCTTCACCTCACGGCAATTCATGTTCTGGGAGTCGACAACACCTTGGCAGACAAGCTAAGTCACTCGTCTGCTCTGGCTCACGAGTGGGAACTGGACCAAGGGGTCCTAGACAGTATCTTCCGACTCTGGGGAACACCACAGGTCGACCTGTTTGCATCCCCTCTAAACGCAAAGCTTCCCATCTTCAGCTCGCTTGTTCCAGAGCGCGGCGCTTTCTGGAGAGATGCTGTCTTTCTAGACTGGAAGGACAGATTCGTCTATGCCTTTCCCCCAATTCCACTTATCCCACGAGTCTTACAGAAACTAGCTTCAGAAGGAGCACGAATGATTCTGATTGCTCTTTTCTGGCCCAGTCAAGTTTGGTTCTCTCTTCTACAACAATACTCAGAGGATCATCCTCTTCCTCGTCCTCTATCATGAGGTTTGCTGACCCAGGATCAGGGGACCCTGGTCCATCCAGGCCTCAAATCTCTTCAGCTGCATGCATGGCTCCTGCAGACTTAGCTCAATCCCGTTTTGAGGTTTCTCCCCAAGTGGCGGAGATTTTGGTGGAGGCTAGAAAACCCTCCACTAGATCTACCTACGCCATGAAGTGGAAAAGGTTCACTATCTGGGCTGCTTCTAAGCACATGGAACCCTTTTCCTGCTCAGTGGGGCTTCTGCTGGAGTACCTATACCATCTTTTTGACCTGGGTCTCAGTCATTCTTCTCTGAAAGTCCATATGGCGGCCATCTCGGCCTGTCATGTCCCCTTTGCAGACAAGACTTTTGCTCAACTGGAGGTCTCTAAGACCTTTCTCAGAGGGGTCCTCCATCTGAGACCTCCTATACGTATTCCTGCTCCCCCTTGGGACTTGAACTTTGTTCTTGAGAAACTTACTCTGCCTCCTTTTGAACCGGCAGCTTCAGCAGACTTGCCCTTTCATGGAAGACTCTCTTCCTGGTGGCCATTACTTCCGCTCGGAGAATTTCCGAGCTCCAGGCCCTGATGTGTAAAATTCCATACTTGATTTTTCACAAGGAACGTGTTGCTCTGCGCACTAACCCTAAGTTTCTCCCTAAGGTAGTAGCGGAGTCTTCTCTAAACCAGTCCATAGAGTTACCCACCTTTTTTACGCAGTACTCTAATCAGGGGGTATTTACTCCATACTATGGATGTCCACCGGATTCTGAGATACTACACTAACAGAACAAAAGATCTCAGGGAGACCGATCAATTGTTTGTCTCTTTTGCACCCAAAAGAGAAGGCAATGCTGTTTCTAAGCAATGCCTATCTAAATGGTTGGCTCATTGCTTCACTTTCTGTTATGACAAGTACAACAAGACCCTGCTAGGTCAAGTAAGAGGCCACTCCACCAGAGGAGTAGCTGCCTCCGCGGCTTGTTTCAAGAATGTGTCAGCGGCAGATATCTGTGCTGCCGCCACCTGGACCTCTGTCCATACCTTTACAAAATACTACAGTTTGGATATTGCCTCTCGCCGTAGAGCAGGCTTCGGGCTGGCTGTCCTGCAAGGCCTCTTATCTTAAAGCTTGCACAGCTAGAGCTTCTACTTGGAGTAGATTTCCTCCTCCCGGTGCTTCTCCTTGTTCCAGACTGCTTGGGATTCAGTCCTATATGTAATTACCTACTGCAAGAGCCCTCTCGAAGTAAGATAGTACAGTTACATAAGAACTTACCGTAACAGTAGATCTTCGAGGAGGCTCTTGCAGTAGGTAATACCTTCCCGCCCTCCATCCGCCTAAGCTTTTTCAGCTCCTTTTCCATTAAGGGAAATATCCGCTCCTCTCTTGTCCGGCCTCTTCTGGCCTGTGGTGGGAAAGAACTGGAAGGCGGGCATCAGGGACCGCCCCTTTATACCGACGTCTCCCGACGCCGGTCACCTGACTTGGGGGCGGTCCCTCGCCAGGGACTGCTAGCTAGAAATTTTTCTGTGGGATCCTGCCGCCTGCCGACATCAGTCCTATATGTAATTACCTACTGCAAGAGCCTCTCTTCAAGATCTACTGTTACGGTAAGTTCTTACGTAACTGTACTTTGCTTTGAGCAATGGGACAGTCATGATCAAGGAACGAAGAAGGCAAGTCTCTCTGACAGTATCACAGAACTTTTGAAAGCTAATCCACATAGAGGACTGTCGCTTGTCTGGGCTAGTTGCCGCTGCTGGTTGGCTGCCTGGTTGACAGGGGAAGCCGTCAAGAAAGAACGAGGCCGCTGCAGTTGGCGAGATGGGGACTCTGGAGTAAGAGGAGAAGACAGTATTACTGTATAAACTAAAATGTTGCACAGCGTGATGTTTCCTTTAGGCAAATTGAAACTGGACAGTCTGGTTATATTGTTTCTGCTGCTTAGCAGTTGTGCTGTCTGTGAAGAAATGACACCGAACAGCACTCTCGAAAGCTGGCAACAAGTAAGACACTTTTGTACAGAAAGAGCAGGTCTTCACTTCAGCATGTTTAGCTATTAAAATTTACCACAGAATACATTTTTTATTGAAGTGATTTGCAAGGAAAGGCAGGTCGGGAGGCGTGTCATTGTGCCGCTGCATGACGAGCTTGTCTCTGAGTGCAGCAGCACTTTTCTTACAAGTTGTGTCCACTTTACATAATGTGTGTGTCAATGCTAGCATGCTGGCTAATTGGTGAAAGAGGAACGCACCTACTAAAGCCTGCCTTGCATTCGCCAACACAGACACACCTCCGAAATGTGCTACTAGCACAAGACGTTCCTTGCGTAAGCCAACACAAAAAGGGGTGATGACTAAAGGCAACAACTGTGTGCAAGTCTGTGAGAACAGAGGGGTGTGACTATCACTGCAGGACTGCCTTCTGAGGTTTAGTGTGGGGGTGTGTGGGGGATGGGGCATCGAAGGGGGCCTATGGTCCTTATAAGGTTGCTGTTTATATTCAATCCCAATTTCCATCTAAGAGTAACCTATAAACTGACTAATGTAATAGAAGGGATTGGGGGGTCCCATCGGGACACAGTCAGGGTCCTTATCTGGCACATAGTGAGTCCATGAGGCCTAAATAGAGTCAAAGATGTGCTGATGCTGATTCCTTCCGAAAGTGATTCTTTCCATGGCACATGGATCCAGAACCTGCCAGTCTGAAACTATAAGAATGTGTGAGGGGTAAGCCGATTCCTTTTTAACACTTTTTTTCTTTGTTTTTTTGCTGTTAAATGTTTTAATCGAAAAAAGCTTCGAACATACATTTATAACTACACACAATTTGCAAACTAATGTTTACAGTTGATTTTACTTCGAGAGGGCTCTTGCAGTAGGTACTAACCATTAGGACTAAGCCGCCAGGTGGTAGGACCACACGGAAAACTTTAGTTAGCAGTGTCTGGTGGGGGCCTGCAACCCGACGTCACATGACCAACGTCAGCATGGCGCTATATAGTGAGCAGTCCCCGGCCCTGCCCTCCAGTTCCAGTATGGATGATAAGTGTATTTAAATAACTAGAGTCAACCTCCCAAGCTCACGCTGTTCCCATTTCCCCAAAAAGAAAGATCCTATACTTGGTAGACACCTCCCCCCATGTCCAGCACATCTGAACTCACAAGTGATCCCAAAGAAGACCAAAACATGAATACCACCAGTTCACATAGCCTTCTGTATTCATACATCAATAGTACCCTGTTCAATGACCTCCAATAAGGGCCTCCAAATTCTATCAAAAACAGCTGCTTGCCCCATTGAAGTGAGCTGGTACCTTTCTATCTTCATGCATAACATAAGGTTATTGAGCCACTGGGTGACAGTGGGTGGATTTTTACTGACCCAATTTTGGGCTATGGTTTTCCTGGCATTCACAAGGGCGATGTGCCAGAGTCTGATCTTCCATGGATGTTTCTCAGGTTTAGATTCTGCGCCCAAGATAAATTCTAAAGGAGATGCTGGCAGAGTCATTTTCAGTATCCTTTCCATCAAGTCATGGATACCATACCAGTATGTGGAGACTTGGGGCACAGTAAGACCATGTGGACAAAGTCACCTATTTCTGCCTGACACCTTGGGCATGTCAGGTTCCTGCTACTATCAAATTTGTGGAGTTTAGTAGGCAGGAGATGAGCCCGTGTAGGAAAAAGTATTGAAATCTGCGCAGTTTGTTGGATCTGGAGCATTGGTGGACATGATTTACAGCTGTTTTCCATGTTGCATCATCTGTAGTGATAGATCCCTTTCCCAATCTGCTCTGGTCTTTACAGAAGTGGGTTGTAATGCACCCAAGACTAGCCTGTAAAGAGGTGTTAAAATGGGCATGTGAGGCTGTGGTCTACCAAGGATTTCCTCTACTGGGGAAGTGGTAGGAGACTCAGCCTTTAAAAGCTGTCTCAGCTGTAAGTATGTAAAATAAATTGCTTACTTTTACACCATACCGCTGCTGGAGGTCAGAGAAAGGCTCCCATAATAAAGATCACCAGTCTTACACTAATGCCCATTTTACCCCATCACAGCAGTACCTGATGCAAGAACACTTTATAGCTTCTTGGGCTGTAAAACTCGTGTGTAAGGCTGCATTGGCTGAGAGTCCTCAGGAGTGACCTATGCAGTGGTGAGCCCCCCTCCAAATTCTGAGTAATTGATGTGTGAATGGGTTAGGTAATTTAGTGGAGTTGGATGAGCGGAGTGCTGGGGAAAGAAGGCCCCGCAGCAGCCCACCTGATATTGACTCTTCCTCTGATCTGAGCCAAGCAGGTATATGATACCTACTCTGAGTTTGCAGGAAAGACAGCTGTGCGGCCCAGTAGTAATATTTAAAGCACGGCAGTGATAAACCGCCGACTCTCAAAGGAAGCTGCAGAATAGACCTTTTAATTCTTGCTGCTATAAATAGGCAACACGCTCCCAGCATCAGTTGGACAGCCAGCTGCTGTGGAGGGATGTGCCGCTGGCTGTCCAGTCCCGCGGCACAGACTGGCAGGTAGCAGTTTGGGGGGGGTGTCAGTGCCGCGGGTGGGTGGTAGTCCACCGGCCACCAGTGGTAATGCTGGGGTACTGGGTCAGGGATATGTGTACCAGGGCACCACTGTTTGCCGGGGGGGGGGGTATTACTTTGATGTACTTGCATGGTGGTAACTGTGACTCGTTACAGGGATAGGGCATACGCGTGTTTGGGGGTGGGATTATGTATTGCTCACATGGGGTTGGGGCTTTCTTGTGTCGGGGGTGCATATGTTTATATGGGGTCTGGGCTTTCACGTGTTGGGGGATGCATACGCTCATATGGGGTCGGGGCTTCCATGTGATGGGAGGGTGCTTATGCTCATACAGGGACGGGGCTTACATGTATGGGGGTGTTGCTTGTGCCACATCGGGGACAGGGTATGGCTGTGCTAGTCCGTGTGCCTGCATTTGCTGTTCTCGCACACTTGGACCCGTGCCTGCATACGTATGTGATTCACTGTGGGTCTCCGGCCAGGCATCTGATCGGATGCCCACCTGAGTCCACCACTCTGCCCTGGCTGCCCTGCGCGCCAGGGGGCAAAGCCACGGAGAGGTGCCCTGCGGGTGTGTGCGGTAGTGAATACCACGCACCCTGCGCCTGTCCAGGGCTGCAGAGCTACGCGGGTGGGATACACACCTCTGGCGAGTATTTCCTACCCGTTCGTGCATAGGCACCATTGTCCCCTACTCTGTACTCCCACAATGCTTGGAACATATACCCCCACTCTTTGCGGTCGATGGCTTTTTCTGTATCCAAGCTGATTACCGCAGCCCCGCTTCTGCCGTTTTGTCTAGCCTACCTCCACACTACATTCAGTATATTCCTCACATTGTGCTTCCCCTGTCTGCCTTTTACAAAGTCTGTCTGATCCTCATAATGTGGAATAGGATTCCTTGAAGTCTGCTACTATTTTGTAGACAGACGTTAGGAGTGAGATAGGGCTATACGAAGAGCAGAGCTGCAGATCTTTCCCTGGTTTAGGGAGAACTACAGTGGTAGTGTACTGCATAGAGGGGGCAGAACACCTACATCCAAACTTTCTTTAATCATGTTCACTAGAGGTCCCTCTATCTCGTTATGAAAATATTTTAAAAAATCAATAGGAAAGCTGTCCGGGCCTGGTGCCTTCCCCCGCTTTGAGTTGTCTGATGGCTGCCCTGACCTCCTGAACCTCGATTGGTGTGTTTCACAAATCCTTGACTTCATCACCAATTCTGGGGAGGGCTGCCTTGTCCAATAATTCCCTTGTCTGATTCTCTGTGGGGGAGGCCTCTGCTGTATGGGGCACCTCATAGTATTTTCTGAAAGAATCGCCTATCTCCATGTCTGTAACTACCTCTGCTCCTGACTCATCCCTGATTTTTGGAACATTTTTAGCCCCTGCCCTACTTTTAAGCTGCCAGGCTAGGCATTTCCCACTGGAGTCTCCCTCGAAATAGTTGCCAGCATGTGTCACAATAGCCGGACCCGCTCAATTCTGGTACTATGTGCTGAATTAAGCTCACACTTTAGTTGTTGGAGAATCTGTTAACGCTCAGCACTTGGAAGTAACATATGAGCTTTTTCTACCTATTATTTTTGCTTCGAGATCAGCCAGCTTTTGTCACTGACACACTTTAGATGGACAACATCAGAAATTATGGCTCCCCTTAGGACTGCCTTCATGGCATCCCAACTTCTTGAGGTGGAGACACGGGTTATTTTCTAGATACTCATTTATTTGTTCTCTAATGAATGTTTGGAAGTCTGCCTTTTAAAGCAAGATGGGGTCTAACCTCCAACCCTGGAATCCCCTGAATGATCCCATCCCTGTCAAGATGAGGCTAACAGGAGATGAGTTATGACTATTGGGCCATGAGTAACTGATTCCACACTTGCCAAAATTTCCTGTGAGGCCATTACAAGATCCAGTCGAGAGTAACTCTTTGGCAGAATGGGAGTAGTGGGTATAATCCCTGCCTTCTGAATTTAATTGTCTCCTCATGTCAATCAGTCTGTTGTCCTGCATCAACTGGCATAGTGCTTCCACCCTCTTGGTCTTCGCTTCCACCACTCTGGACAACCTATCTAACACAGTGTCAAGGACGCAGCTAAAGTCTCTGCACAATGTCCAAGGTCCTTCCTTGCGTGACATCTCCGTTGGGAGTATCATCCATCCAAGCCATCCAATCCCCCCTTCAGAGCGATCTCACAGCGGTCACAGCATGGTTCCATGACAACTGCCTAAAACTGAATATAAAAAAAAATTGCCATGACCTTCAGATCTAAGCAAAAACTCGGCAGGCTTCCCACCCTTCCAGTCTTCTTCTCTGCAGCCAACACCCCTCTAGACAATGTCCCCAACTACAAGTACCTAGGAATCTGGTTCAGTCCCTTCCTCGACTTCTCCTCCCACTTTAGTGCTCTTCACTCCAAGCTGCACCCTAAACTAGGGTTACTATACTGCCACAAGGCCAGTTTCTCCCTCCCAGTAAGACGTGATCTCTTAGTTAAATGGATCCTCCCGGCTTTTAACTACACAGACATAGTTGCCCCAGTCACCTCCCTTGCCAAACTTCATGTCCTGTTTCCTGCCTTCTGTAGGTTCGCCTCCAACTCTTCCTCTTTAACTCACCACTGTGACCTATACTCCTCCCTTTCCGTCCAATCCCTCGCTCCAAGACGCTTCTCACACTGTTCCACCTTCATTGCTAAATACTGGTTTGGAACCATTCCGCATTACCTTGCCTCCCTCCTTAATCCAGATAACCCCTCACCCTACAACTCGCGGTCAAATTACACCTGCACTTTTTCCCTCCCACATGTACACACATCAGCCGGCAAACTTTCCTTCTCCTATAGACTTCCTTCCCTCTGGAATAGTGTTCCCCTCCAAATTCGTCTTTCTCCCTCCTTCCTTGTCCTCAAGCGCCTACTCGAGCCATCTCCTACTACTTCCTGTATCTGTTCTCCTTCCTAGTACTAACTTACTTCAGTTTCAGTTTCATTGTTCCCCTCTCCTTTTGCTGCAACTCATTGTATGTTACCATGTAAATATTGTTCGTATGTATTAGATAGCGTTCTATTGTAAAAAGCAATCTTTATTATTATGTATAATTTCTACATTTTGTTACAACTCTGTTGTCAATGCTGCATTTTCTTTTGCCCTCTATACCCCCTTCCCCAGGTTGCACCTGGAAACAAGCTTCTGTCATGGTGCCTTTCCCAGTTACCAACTTTTAAATTAAATAAAATAAGTAAATAAATTACTTAATTAAAAAATTAAGGTGAATCATAATTTGGTCCATAAATAGATCCGATCTCAATCTTTTCCCCCGAATTTAGTTGAACTTGCAGTAGCACATGATGCCCTTCAGTTTGATCCAAACAAGCCCGGGTTTCCATTTCAGGAAAATTTGGTCTTATCCATATTGCCACCCCCTTCGCCTTGGAGGTAAAATATGAGCCAAACCATTGTCCTCCCGGTTTTTAGTCATATGTTCACCTTCCTTAGCTATCATACGTCTCTCTTGGAGACATAGGACATCTGTGCTGAGTCCTCTAACCTTCCTCAAAATTTGTTTTACATGTGACATGAGCTGTCAGGCCTTTCGCATTCCACGAGCATATTTTAAACCTTCCACCATTGTCCTTATTATATGAGATACCCTTATAAACCTCAGTGTATTGATGTATGTTGAAGCTTAAATTATTTATAAACAAAACACAGTACAAACCTGTACAAAGATATTACCCAGAACATTTTTTATGCCCATGCCCCCCCCCACTTCCAACAATAACAGTAACATATAACACGAAATCAGCTCAGAAACATGACTGTACTTTCTTTGATACCCGTCTGCATCCCCACCCCGCCTCCTAACTGTAGCTTCAACCTTAGGAGGTAACCCCCATAATAAATCAGTTAAGCCTATGACTATTTCATATATGATACACTACATGTGGCAACTGCAACTGGTGCTTCTTTCAATAAAAATGATAATTAAACAGAGCAAAAGCTTATATCACATGTAATTTTATAGATGCGACTTGATTCTTTGAGAGTATGCCCCCCCCCACATTCGCAGGAGGCATCCTCTCAACTTGAGTTTAGCTCCACACATGAACTCTCCAATAAGCTGTTTTAAAGAGGACCTTCACCAGTCCTTTTGACTTTTATGCATAAATTACCCCTTTTTGCATTGATTCTGGAATTGTATTTCATTACTGTCTGCCGCAGTTAGTTTTTGCGTTCTGAGCTGCTAAAACTGCAGGGTGCACCAGGGCTTCTATAGCGAGCCTGGTGTTTCTGTGGACCTTGGCTTGTACTGTTGACATCACTGTAGGGCATTGTCAGTTTTACAAAACAAAACAAAAAAAACATTGACAAGGCATTTGGATTTTGGCATAATGCATTACTAACAGGGTGTCTTGGGGGGGGGGGGGAA
This sequence comes from Neoceratodus forsteri, assembly GCA_016271365.2. Lineage (NCBI taxonomy): Eukaryota > Metazoa > Chordata > Ceratodontiformes > Ceratodontidae > Neoceratodus > Neoceratodus forsteri. The sequence goes on from CM057453.1 coordinate 1,402,530,338, forward strand.
CACAGTATGTATACTGAGTACTGGTAGATTTCCCTTGCAGCGTTGTTGCAACTGCATGGTACTGCACAGTGTGAGTCACTCCCCTATCCTACAGTGATGTCACCAGGAGCTAGCAGCTGAACAGCAAAGGCAAGTGCAGCAGGGCTCAAAAACAGATCCAAATTATGGAAGGTAGAGTAAACCTTGGCCAGAAATAACAAATGCACACACCTTTTCAGGTCTAGTACTGCATATAATGACTACAAACTGTAACTTTTTAGACTGTCACTGAAGTTCCTCTTTAAATCGGCACTTGAAAGATCTGGGTCACCGGGCAATACCCCTGTAATTCGATTGTAGTATAGGATAGGGCTTCGCATCTTGGACTGCTAAGGGACAGCTAGCCAGTATGCAAATGTCAGTAGTCATTGGCCGGTTAGTGTGCATTAGTACCTTGCTAAACACCGATAGTCTAATAAAACATCCTTCCAGAGATAAACCGTCCACCATTTGTAAGTACCTACTGTATACAGGACAATACCTCACATACAAAGATTGCCCTTTAAAATCCATAAATTCCCCAATTTCCACTAGTCATCCTCGCTACTATAGTATTATAGCATCCTTGTAAATCACTAGACACATTGGCCCAGATATTCAAAGGGACTGCACATGGTGCAGAGGTTGCGCCATGTACAACCCCAATATCACCGGCACAATATTCAAAAGCGGGCAATTTACGCTGCACAAATTCAAATGTGCCGGAGCACATTGACAATGTATCTTGCGCAAATGCAGAAAGCGTGCCCATGCATATACAGCACATCCCGATATTCAGCCTGGGATATGCGGGCGCATATGCTAGCTATCCCTGATGTGCACACCCATATGGGACGCAATGTTGAGCCCGTAACAAGGAGAAACAAAGCCTGGCCACCCACAGGTGGGCGGCTGTATTGCAAGGCACAACACACCAGCTGCCAGCCATGGGTGGCCACACGCCCAGCAGGAACACCAGCCACAGGCACCAGAACACTCCCTTGTGGGCTAGTGTACCCCCGCATGCCCGATCGTGGGCTGTATGTCAAATAAGAAGTACCCTGGTGGTCCAGTGTTTCCCCCTCTCCTCCGGTATGCCCGATCACGGGCATCTGTATGCAAACATAGCACCCGGTTTGCGAGTTCCCCTTCCCCCATTCTGTGCAATCACGAACGGTATTATCCCAAAGCCCGAATCCTGTAGGTGCATATTCCCTCCCCCCCAAACCGGTCCACCTGATCGTGGGCATGCGATATATAGAGTACACCTGGTGACCCAGTGGACCCTCCTCCCCATCTACCCACGGAGGACCCAGCCACCCAGCTCCACCCCGCTATCGGGCGGGTGGCAGCACCCCATCAGAGGCAACACATGATACAGAGTAGCATGCTGTGGCGTCATTGGTCTGACAGTGAGTACACGGGCTTGCATACTCAGAAGTACACAGGCACAACATGTGACTGACAATATTTGTGCCTGTGTGGTACAATATGGTCTGTAAGCCCTAGTCCACACTGAGGACTAATAGGCATACAGCACATACTGTACGCCGTCATTCATGGGGGTCAAAGGGTATGCTGGCAGGGTGCTGCGCCACCGATGAAGGGGGAGTTGGATGGCTGGGTCCTCCATGGGTGGGTGGGGAGGGGTCACTGGGCCACCAGGTGTACTCTGTATATCGCATGCCCGCGATCAGGCGGACTGGGGAATATGTACCTACAGGATTCGGCTTGGGATATTAAGCTATTAAGTTAGTCGAGCAGTGTCATTTATTAATCTGTACATGACCATTCTTTAGCTTAATATCGGAAGAAAAATCAAGCCCCATTCATTTCAATGGGGTGCACCCCTGTGCTCTCCCTGGGCCGCATGTCATTATGTGCTGGAGCACGGGGGCGTGTCAGAAGCACTGAGGCGCCAGAAATTGAGCGAGCCAGCTGGGTCTACCTAAAAGTTACGAAGCATACCACTAATGTATGGTATTTTATTTTTTAACAACAAATCCTGACTAGAATAACTGTATATGAGGGCGGCTACCACAATATGTGAGTAGCTCCCCTACATCGGAAACTTCCTTTAACAAACCTACCTTGAAGGAGATGCACCACCTCACAGGCAGCCAGTGCAGCGTCTGCAGAACTGGAGAGATATGCTTGGAGCAAGAAACTTTGGCAGTCAGTCTAGCCACTACATTCTAAACTAGTTGCAAGCAGTGTATCAAACCTCCAGATAGCCCAAGATCAAGAGCATTACAATAGTCTAGCCTAGATGTCAAGAAGGCGTGCCCCAGGAACTTCAGATCTTACTTCGAGTGAGAGCTCTTGCAGCAGGTAATAGCTGTAAGGACTGAGGCACCAGGACCCCACGGAAACCTTCTAGCTAGTGGTCTTCAGCGGGGGGACTGCCCCTGACGTTGGCTCCACTCTGACGTCGGCCAGCGGTATAAAGGGGGCAGTCCCCAGCCCACCGCAGTTCTTTTCCCGCCATCGACCTGTCTGCATCGGCTCCTCGAACGCCTTCTCGCAATAGTTCAACAGCTTTCGCGCCTTCAGCGTTTTTTCTTCTTTTTTAACTAAAAAGTCTTTGAATTTCATTCATTTCTGCATGTCTTCATCTCTGGTCCCCACGCAACAAAGAAAATCCAAATGCGCCTGCGGCAAGCAGCTGCCATCGAAGGACAGTCCCCGAGGCCTGCCTTCTTTGCCTAGGCCCAAACCACGCCACTGTGGCCTGCGAGCATTGCAAACGCTTTAACTTCCGGACTCAGATCCACCGCCAGAAGGCCTTTAAGACTTACCTCCTTGAGCAGCAGTTTGCCGCCATGCAGACATGGCCAGCGGGGAAGAGTCCTTCTTTTTCTTTGGTCTCTGCCTCCTCCTTGAAGCCACACAAGGAGAAGCGGAAGGACTCGGGGAAACACAAGTCTAAGAACTGGGAAAAGTCCCTGGGATGCTGCTGTTTCTGGTCCCCGCTCCACAAGAAGTCTTCGTCCAGCTCCTTATCCCATGGGGGATCGGACCATTCCTCCCGGTCTGCCCACGTCTCCTCCGGGCAGCTGGCAGCAAAGCCTCCCACCATTGCGCGGAGGCAAGTTGGGGTCAGGGGCTTCAGTCTCTACTCTGACACCCATCAAGGTGAAGGCCACACCAGTAGGGTCACCCTCTACCTTAGGGGCTGGAACCGATCACAAGCAGGACGCTGACGCTTTGGCTCCTGCCCACTCGGTTCCAACGACGGCCTCATCCAAGGCCTTGGACAAGACTCTCCATCGTCATGGGCAGGCATCAGGCTCGCACAAGCACCTGGCACCCCTGCTCCATACTCCGCTGCCTTCGCCTAAGGCCTCGACCAAGCTGACAGCTGCATCCTCCCTGGACTCCATCAAGCAGCCGCCTGCTAAGGGGGACACCTTCCCAGATGTCAGATTGGGCTTCGTCCGCCTCCTTGCCTGCCCGTTCCCTACCACCAGTTGAGGTAGTCTCCTTGCCCTCCAGTGGAGGCTCCCAGATGATTAATCTTATGCCAGATGGGGTGGTCTCCTCACCCTCCAACAGAGACTCCTGGCTAATTAATCTTAGGCCAGACAGGACTTCTAACCGCTCTGTCTCACCTCTGGCTCTGCTGCCACCTCAGACGCTGGACCCCTGGAGACCAGGTGCTCCACTGCTGGGCAAGCCGACGCCAGCTCCTCAGTCACCAGCCAGCCCATCTGGTCCACAGTTCTCTAAGAATCGGATCCAGGAACTCTTCTCCTTCTGGTGGAACCAGGTCAAAGGAAACTTACTCATCCACAAGGAGCCCGTGAACGTGGAGCGTGAGCCATAGCCGGACCGTGACCAGAACCGGGAGCCTAAACAACCATCTCCTGCTCCAAAGGACATTATCCCAAGCCTGGATGACTGACATGGTAGACCCCTATGCAGAGGGCGGCATCACAGCAAGTACTCCCACTCATCCAACCATCACCGTCGCTGGTCTCACAGCTGACGTCAGTCCTACAGCAGGCATCGGTCCCATAGCAGACATCACTCTTGCTCTTCGTCCTCCTCGGTGGACACCAGCCACAGTTCTTCATCCTCGGGCTTGGACCATTCTGAACTTAGGGGTAGCCCTTCCTCCCCGGATAATAAGGACACCCCCAGGTCGCCTCCTGATGACCTGACATTCATGGACGTCATGAGGCACATCCAGGCCTCTTAACAGATGGGAAACCAAGGACCTGGATCCAGAGAGGTGGAGGATGGCAAAGTACCTGAGACAGAAGGAGCCCAAACTTCTAGTGGTGCCTCCTTTGGTAGACACCTTCAGGACCTCACAAGGTTAACCTGGAAGCATCCATCCACCACCTCCGCCATCTCAAAGAAGTTGGACAGGCTGTATAGAGCCCCTAGGGAAGAGCCTTTCCTGGTGGAACACCCTACGGTGGACTGTATGGTGATTACGGCTGCTCACGATAGATCGAAGAAGCCTAAACATCTGAGTACTCAGCTTCCCGACCAAGAGTCCAGATACATCGACCAGATGGGCAAAAAGGTTTACTCTTCCGCCACTTGCTCCATCAGGTCCCTTAACTTTCTCACACTTACGTTTCAATACCAAAATGCCCTGTGGGACAAAAGTATGGAGATAGCTCAGTCCCTTCCAGACTCTGCACAGAAACTGAGCTCCTGGACCTCCTCAAATTGGGGTTGGATGTAGGCACCCATGTTCTGCATGCCTCATACCACACTGTGGATATGGCGGCCAGAACGTCAGCTTCGAGCGTCTGCCTCAGGTGCCATGCCTGGCTTAGAGTCTCAGGATTCTCCTAGGATCTGCAGTCAGACATCTTGGACCTCCCCTTCAAGGGCTCAGTCTTCTTTCGAGACGAGACAGAGAAACTGACCACCTGTCTCCAAGACTCCAGGAAGTCCATTTAGTCCGTCCAGAAAACGTATAAGGTGGACTAATGACCCTTTATGAAACGTCCATTTTGGAAGCCCTCAGGTCAGCAGCCCCGAAACCAGCCTCAGCTGAGGGGAGGCTACAAAAGAAAAGCCACCTCCCAGACTCCTGGAAGCTCTGCCTCTCGAGCCCCAAAGTCCTCCCAGGCCCCTCTGCCCACTTCCGGAGCAATACGATGACTCCTTGCCAACCCCCAGCGGAGTCAGTGGGGGAAGTTATAGGGGGGTTGCTTCTCCCTCTGTCTCGAGGGTTGGAGCAAAATAATGACAGACCTCTGGGTTCTACAGCTCATAGAGAGGTCATACTCTGGAGTTCGAACAAGTGCCTCCAGAAACTCCACCAGTGTCCTCCCACTATCCTCGTTCTCATGTGCCCCTGATCGAAGGAGAGAAATTCAGGCCCTCCTACAAAAGCGGGCTACGGAGCCAGTTCCACCAGCTCAAAGGGGTAATGGATTTTATTGTCACTTTTTCCTAGTTCCCAAAAAGACAAGGGACCTTCAACCCATCCCAGATCTCAGTTCCCTGAACAAATTCATCAAGTACAAGAGGTTCATGATGGTCACGCTGCCAGGCCTGATCCCCCTCCTGCACCAGGGGGACTGGCTCTGCTCTCTAGATATGCAGGACACATACCTGCACATCTTAGTGTTCCAGCCTCACAGGAGGTTCCTGCGCTTTCTCTTCCAGGGCTGACATTACCAGTTTCAAGCCTTGCCATTCGGCCTTTCCTCCACTTGCAGAGTCTTCGCCAAGTGCCTAGCGGTGGTGGCTGCGGCTGTACGTCGATGGGGCCACTACATCTTTCCCTACTTAGATGACTGGCTCCTGGCAGCTCCCAGGAGGGAACAGCTGGTTCACACTCTCAAATACACCTTTACACTCTTCCGAGAGTTGGGGATCACCCATAATATACCAAAATCATCTCCATGGTCCAGCCAGAGACTCCAGTTCATAGGGGCGGTCCTGAACACAGTACAGGGCATGACCTTCCTCCCCACAGACAGGGTGGATCGCCTTCAGGATCAGGCCTGATTGGCATCCTCTGCTCCTCCTGTCACGGCCTGAGTCTGTTTGAGAGTCCTCGGTCACATGGCGGCAGCCATCCCTACAGTTCCCATGGCTCGCCTCCCTATGAGGGTCCCTCAGTGGATGCTCAGGGTGCAATGGGACTAGAGGTCCGACCTAGATCAGCCAATCTTGGTCTCAGACCCAGTCCGCACTTAATCTATCGGCGAGGGTCTGCTTCCGACAGGAGCCCCCGAGACGAGTTCTGACCACAGACATCTCGGGTCTCCATTGGGGTGCTCACCTGGAGACTAGGCAGACCTAAGGGATCTGGTCACTAGACGAGTAGTCGTTCCACATCAACATTCTGGAGATTCGAGCAGTCCTGAATGCCCTGCAGGCATTTCAGGCAAACTTACGTCCGGGCCCTCTTCACATTCAGATGGACAACATGTCCGTCACCTTTTACATCAGCAAGCAGGGAGGGACTCACTCCTACCCCCTCTGCAGGGAGGCAATGAGGGTCTGGTATTGGGCACTAGAACACCGCCTCAGGCGCACTGCTGTTCTCGTTCCAGGTGTCCAAAACATCTTGGCCGACAGCCTAAGCAGGTCTCTGTCCAAGGCTTATGAGTGGGAGCTCCTTCAGTTTGTAGCAGACCAGCGATACATCAGATGGGGCTGGACAGAGTTGGACCTTTTTGCATCCCCACTCAACGCCAAACTGCCCAGTTTCTGCTCGCTAGATCCAGGGCCTGGAGTTTTCTGGTGAGACACACTATCCCTCTGTTGGACAGGGAGGTTCCTCTATGCCTTCCCTCCTTTTCCCATTCTTCAGAGGATGCTTCTGAAGTTACAGGTGGAGGGAGCAGAGATAATTCTCATAGCCCCCTTTTGGACTCTACAGATTTGGTTCCCACTACTTCAGCAGCTGGCAGTGGAACCTCTAATTCCTCTGCCTCTGAGCTCGCACTTGCTCTCCCAGGGTCAGGGCACCTTGGTCCACCCAGACCTCAAGTGCCTGCATCTTCACGTATGGCTCCTGCAGACCTAGCTATGGGCTAGATATAGGGTTTCTCTCAAGGTAGCGGATGTCCTAGTGGCGGCCAGATAACCCTGTACTAGATCCACCTATGCCATGATGTGGAAAGGTTTTCCCTGTGGGCTACAGCACGTCATCTTACTCCCTTTCAGTGCCCTCCAGACTCCATGCTTGAGTATCTCCTCTCTCTTTCTGAGCAGGGCCTGAGCTACTCCTCCATCAAGGTGCACCTTTCCACCGTTTTCGCGTACTGCACCAGTGGAGGTAAGACTCTCACTCAACTGTTCGTGTCCCATACGTTTTGCAAGGCATTTTGCATCTAAAGGAGAGCGAGTTGGGGGGCCAGCCGAGGGTGGCAGCTGCTGTGTTGCACCCTGCAATGCAGCAGCTCACCTGTGGGTGGCCCTCGACTTAAGCCTTTTTTGGCTCAAGCTTGTGCGGGCGAGTTGGGGTTGATGCACAACTCTGGCTAGCCCGACTGAATATCGGGTTGCGCAGGTTGTGCATGGATCCTCCCCCTCCTGTTGAGCATGCATTAATTTGCATTGCTCTCTTGCTCAACCTGGTGCCAGTGGCGTAACTGCCTCCTGCCGAATATCGCAGAATGGCGCATTTTGGACTTACGCATGGCGCAACCCTTTTGAATATCTGGGCCACTACATCTTACAGTGCTTCACTGGGACTTAGTTGTTTTTAATCAGTCTATCTTTCAGGGGTAGGACAAGTAAAAAACTTAGCGGGCAAGTAATTTTTGTACTACAACTTGCCCTGGGGCAAGTACTAAAAAAATTGATTTGCACACCTCTGTCGGAGGGGTAAGAGAAACATCTCCCATGGTTTGGAATAGCCAGAATATATTTCCATTAAGGGGCAAACCATTCAGGGATGAGACCAGTCGGGCTCAGGGCCCAGTGCAAGGCAAGGTAGGGGGGTTAACAACCATATGTAGCAGTTCAGGGATCCAGGCAGTTGCCAGAGAAGGTAAAGAGCACCATATAGCTGGCAAATCAATAAGCCAGGAATCAATTAACAGCCCAACCCAATGTAGTAAAGATGTAAGCAAATGAGGCAAGGGAATGCGGTGCTTCTCCCATGACCCAGCCCCCCAACCCCCACTGCAGAAGGAGGACCCCCATCCCGGCAACTCCCAACCTAACCAATCCAACATGAGACACCTCGGCCATAACAGAAGGCAGCTCAGGTTAATTCTGTGGCGAGTGAAGACCAGACTTTGCAAAACTTATGGGACCAAAAAGGTTGTGGTTCTGCTGTGCAGGTGGCTTTAGCTTTGTTGCCTGTGGCCATTGTGTAGTTTGCGGCTTCTGAAGACCCTTGCCCCTCATGGAGGGGATGTCTATTAGGGGCCAAAGCCCTACCACTCGGGATTTCAAAGTGGCAATTAGTGCTGGTCGTTAGAATCTGCAAACAGAGGCAGTATCCTGGGTGGGTGGGGCAGCCTCGTGCATAATAGACTATAGGTAGGAGAGGATCTGTTTGCTGTAGGATCCAGCTGTAGAGGCGGCCTGCAAAAAGCCACAGAAAACCGAATGCACAAAACCTGTAGTCTCCAAATACAAGTAATAGTGGCTAAACCTGTCGCACACCAGAGAGGTCAGGGCCCAGGTACTCTACCAGTATAGGCCCCTTCCCCCCCAAGATACAGGAGCCGGCCACGAGAGAGCACCACAAATCTCCCTCATGCCCCCCGACAGAATAACACAAGGAGGTGGGAGGGGAGAGAGTGAACCCAAACTGCCCACAGCCCCCTCAATGCGGGATTTCCCAAGGCTGATATGAATACAGTTAAGGTAAGCCCAACCCCATATCGGCCACTGACAACAGGGGAAACACAGCAAGAGGCAAGCAGCATGTCAGTTGTTTAGAAGGGGGCTCTCCTGGTAGGACTTTGGCAAATTAATCATAGGTAAGTCGCTGGGTCTCCCCCCACCCCATGAACTGCAACAGGTCTCAATGTTATACAGAGGCTATGTAATTCAGACAGTACTGAGGAAAAAGGCAGACAACAGCCCCCCTTCCCACCGATCCCCCTGGCAGTAAAACAAAGCCCAATGAAGGTGTGGGGCAAGTAACAGCATTTAAATCCCCTCAACCGGAGCTGAAGATACCTGTAAAGAAAAAGTCAGCGAACAGTTAATTCTGGAGCCGAACGCTGGAAGTTCTGTAGCATTTCTTTAATGTCCTGCGTAGTAGAGAGCCCTTGTTGTTTCTGAGTCTGCTTGTCTTTAGCCAGCTCCCAAGTGGAATCTCAGAGGGCCTGTCCATCTGCAGGGAGAGATGCTCCGCAAGGAGAAGGAATGTATGTGCCGTTAGACCAGAGTACTCATATGGCATCCTCTCGTGTGGAAAAGCTTTGTGGCCCTCGAGAAACATAGTGGTATGGCATCTGAAATTTCAGCTGCTGGGCCCAGAGGACACGGAGAATGGGGGCGCAGGCTCTGCGATAAGTCGCCACTGTTGGAGACTAGTCATTGTCCAGGTGAAAGTGTGTGTTTTTATACTGCAGTGATTTTTTAATTTATTTATTTAGTTTTTGTTGACCGGTAAGTGCACTAGACAGATCCTGCCTATTTTCAGGCACGACCGGAGGGAGTGGGGATACAGATGAATGCCAACTGACCTTGAACCAGATTAAGCTGTTGGTGGTATTTATAGTGAATGAGGGAAATTTGGCCAGGACACCGGGGAAATTCCCCTACTCTCCTGGGAGGGGGGACCCTTGTCATCTTGGTTTCTGACCAAGATGGTGGCTGCTGAGGTGGTGGAGGAGCTCATGGATGCTTCAGAGGCAGCTGGACTAGTCTCTTCCCCTGCTTCTCTTCCTTTAGAGACTGTGTCTTCTACAGATTTGCCCACTGAAAAAGATATTATATCTTTGCCTATTACAGATTTTGTCCCCATGGAAGTTTCTCCTGCTACATCTGTTTTGAATCCTGTTCTGAATGAAGGTTCTAAGGCCACTACTATTGTTTCAGAAGTCTCTCCAGAGATTCGCTCTATTGCACTACAGCTGCGAGCTGAAGAGGAGCGTTATGCGCTCCGATGTCAGGAACTGCAAAATGCTTTACTTTTGGCACAGAAGACTGCTGCTGTTACTACAGAACCTTGCAATTTGCCAAGTAATAAGGACTTACCTGTTGTGCTGCATTCTGCAGTAGCTGAGAATCCTGCTGCTGTTTCTGTGGGTTACCCTCATTCTGAACCTTTGCATGTGCTTCAGTCTCCAGCTGGTGAGTTGCTACACCCTTTGTCAGAGTTCGAAGGAACACCAGGACTGGATTCAAGATTAGGACTCTCAAATAAAGACCGTTCCCTCCCTGCTTCTCCAGTTCAGTCTTCTGAAGACATCTCGGCTACGCTTTTAGCGGCTGGTTGGATACGCTCCGCTTCAGGTCCCTGGGTCTTTGGTCCCACTCCGATAGCTGCTTCACCTGCTTCATCTCGGACAGTGGACATGCCTGTTACTCTTCCCATTCCTGCTCCTTCTCCGCAGCTTCCTTCTGCCTGTTCTAAACCTGGAACTCAATCACCCTTACACCTCTCCGCAGAACTTCAACTTTCTAGCAATCCTGTTCTTGTTTTGAACCCTCCTGATCTTCCACAGCCAGTCTCACCTGTTCCTTCCACTTCAAATGCCCCGATGAAACCCCCTGATGCACCACTGAATTTACCAAGGAACACTATTCAGAAACCATATGCTTCACTTTTTCATCAACCCATTTACCCAGCTAAACATCATAATGCTGTAAGACTTTTATATAAAGGGGGTTTATTTGAGTTTCCTGATAGAAGGTTTGTAGCTAAAACTCTATTGAAGGGCTCCATGAAATTCTTTGCTAATGAAATCTACACCCTTATTCATGTGTCTGGGGAATCCACATTTGATGTCAGTTTTAAGTTAAATTCAGGGTTGCTGAGGTTTTGGGCTCAATTTAAGGCTTTAAAGAGCTCTCCTTTATGAGCTCCTTTTGAAGCTATTCCCCTTACTAGGCCTGAATATAAAACTGTTACCATTCTATTTCGAAACGAAGGGGTTAGTGTCTCTGACTTGACTTACTGGTTGAAGCAAAGGTGTTCTGTTTTAGGTTCCCTGGAGGCTATTTTCGATGATGAGCATATATAGACTGGGGGGTGGAAGGTACGTGTAATGCTTCATGTTACAGATACTGGTCTTAATCATCTTCCAAATTGTTTTTTTTTTGGGCCGAGATCGAGGTGTCCTGTTCTGTGCAGGTCAACCGAAGGCATGCTATAAATGTGGCTCCTGTACTCACTTGAGCAGCCTGTGTGATCAGGTCAAATGTAACCTTTGCCAGGAATTGGGACACACCAGTGGCAATTGTCTCAATGAACCCAAGTGCAATCTCTGTGACTCAGTGGGTCATACGTATCAGAGTTATATCTGGGCTGCTCACAATCAGTCAGACTCTGCTGATGCGGAGGAACAGAGGTTGCCGATAGCAGTGGCTCAAAGAACTCAGCTCCCCCCCCCCAGGCCACCTGAGATTCCTGTGGTACCCCAACCCCCTTTAGAAGTTCCTGCCGAACAGCATTGATGCACCACGGGACCCCCCAGTTACCCTTTCCTGGTGTTGTCCAGCCCCGCCACAGAACAGATTTTGGAAGAATCCTCCTCCATGGGTATGCCCCCAGGTTAGTAAACGGTCCCCTAAGAGATCCCAGAGGGCTGAACAACCTGCCCCCGAAGTATCAAAAACTTCAGAGCTTCCTTTAAGTAACAAGTATGAGGCCTTGCAACCCTCTGATCTCTTTGACGCAGACTGAGAGTTTTCCTCCCTGTGGTCTTCCCAGGTGGATCTCCATTCAGATGTGGAAACCCATGCTCCTCCTGTTGTTACTCACTGTAGATCTCAGAGAACTAGGAGAAAACCCCCTTGAGTATACCCTTTGAATTGTTTTGTGTTTTTTTCTTCTCCTTTTGAATGTCCTCCCTATTCTTAGGTTCTCTGAATGTGAGCAGTATTAAGAGTCATAAAAAGAAATGTGTAGCTTTATCCTTTTTTCAGTCTAGTTCCCTCCAGGTTATCTTTTTATAGGATACTAGGCTGCACACGGTTGCAGAATTGGGACAAGCTACAAAGCAGTGGTATGCTGGGCCTTCTTACTGGTCTTTTGGGCCGGATACCTGCTCTGGGGTAGGGATTTTGTTTAAGTCTAGTTTACAAATGCATCTTATCAAATTGATTGACTTGATTCCAGGACATGTTTTGATACTTGATACTAAAATTGCTAACCTTTATTACAGATTTATTAATGTTTACGCACCACAAACCTAGGCTGATAGGGTTACTCTATTTCAAGCCATTTAACCTTATTTATTGTCTTCTCAGGCAATCATTCTGGGGGGAAATTTTAATTGTGGCCTTGATAAACGTGACAGTGGTGCTCGATCTGCTACAAAAAATATTTATTGTGATATGTCTGCTTTGAAGCAAATTGTTTCCACGTTTCATTTGAAGGATGCTTATTTCACTGCTCATCATACTGTTCATCCAACATTTCAGAAGGGATCCTTGGCTGCACGAATAGATTTTTTTTTTTTATTTCCACATTTTTACCTGTTTCTTCCATAAAGGTTGTAGAAATAGAATTTTCAGACCATAAATTATTGCATCTTTGTTTGGGGTCCACTGTTACATTTTCTCAGAGTCCTGGGTATTGGAAGTTTAATTCCTCCCATCTATCCCGAGTCATTCTAATACAAAATTTTAAATATTTTGTGTCACAAAAAAAATGTTCTGTTTTTGATCTGTTTGACTCTCCTGCCTTCTGGTGGACAGATGTCAAACTGGATTTGAGAAAGCTGTTGCAATCAAACAGTAAACAGTTTCATTACACTGTTTATTTTCAGTATCTTCATCAACGTAAACAGTTGCAAAACTGCAGTCCTTGGGGCTTGGAACCAAGCAAAATGACTGCTAAACCCTAGAGCTCTAAGAAACCAGAGAGATTATTAACTTTAGGAATTATCTATTAGGAACCAATAAGAGAAAAAATTGGTTTTCCTAACACCGGGAATTGCCTACAATAAGATGGGAAATCCTCGTAAGGATCAAATGCATGGATCGGGAGCTAAAAGCAAAACAACCTCTACTGCTTCCACCACGCGCTCAGCTCAAAACCGTGGAGAAGAAGCAGTTGAGTCTAGGGAAGAAACTCTGCAAACACTTGGTCTGAAGATAGAGAGACTCATCTCCACAGTAGCAGGGTTAGCAGAGAGATTCGACAGCTTAACAAATCGAGTGGTAGCTCTAGAAACCAACTTGGATGCAGTACAGACATCTGCTGTGGAATCAACTCGCAGAGCTGATGCAGCAGTGGGGGCTGCTTCGTCGATGGCAAAGGAAATAAATCATTTTAAGTCCAGACTTGAAACTTTGGAAAATCAGGTTCGGGCAGCGAACATTCGCTTAATCGGGATACCAGAAGATGCTGAAGGAGATCATTTGTTATTTTTTCTCCAAGACTGGCTCGCACAACAACTAGGAGAAGAAATTATCACAAAAATTCAAAATGCCCAAAAAGCCTATCGAATCACTCCGAGAGGGCGACCGATGAACCCAGAGGCCCCACGTACTGTGGTCTTGGTCACTGATGGCATAGGTACTCGGGATTACTTATTGGCGCTATCTAGACAGAAGGGACCTCTTCTCTGTGAGGGTCAAACAGTGCAGATGTTTCCAGATATAAGTTACGCAATGCACCAAAAAAGAAAGAACTTCGCGGGGGTGCGTGCTGCGCTCCGAGAGGCCAAAATATATCATGGTATGATATTTCCTGCTCGACTGAGAATTGTGCAAGATGGCAAGATATATATTTTTTCCTATCCGAAGGAGGCCCTAAAGTGGAGTCAGAAACATGTGCAGCATGATCGCAGCAGACGTGGACCAGAGGTGGATTCATCGGAAGGGGAGGAAGAAGATACCTGAATGGTATAGACACTCTCAAATTTGAAATACTGAACTTTAGGGACGGAGTTTGTCCTGCTGATTCACCCTTGCAACTAATGTTGTTTTCCGGTTTAAATTCTGGACAGTAGTATACGATGCCTTTTTGTGTGACGAATAAGAGCCCTTAATTCTCCCTTAATTAAAATGTCTAAGGCGTTTCTAAATGTTTTGACATGGTTATTGGGGCAGTTCCTGTAGATGATAAATAATCGTCTAGTGGAGTTATAGCTACTATAGTGGAGGAAATTATTAATACTGTGAGCTCTACTTTATTATAAATGTAACAGAATTTGTTAAAAGTTATTATAAAACTGGTTTAGCAGCATATAATAATAATATGGGAAAGCACTGAATGGTGCATAACTAAGAAATAACATGAGATATTAAGGTTGTACCTATTGATTAGGTGACCTGTTATGGGGGAACCATTTTGTTATTTGGGAGGTGTCTAATTAATCTCATGTAGCTCATGGGCCTAATATCAGCTCAAGTGGAATATTTTTGGATTGATAAATGTCCTTAGCTTCCCCTCCATGGATGTATCAAAAAGAACAGGATGAGAAGATTGTGTATAATAAGAGGGGTGGCGACCTCATCGATTGTAAATTGAAATGTAATGTCCTGATCTTGTATTCATCTGTATGATGTTCTATATAAATCAATAAACATAAAGTAAAAAAAAAAAAAACTGCAGCCCTTGTCCAGGACTACTACTCTTGATTTTAAGGAACAAATTAATTTACTTCAGTCGGACATGCAAGCCTTTCATTTAAAACAGGCAGAAACTTTAAAGACACATCAAAGTTTTGGGATGAAGGGGAAGGCAGCAGTGCTGTGCCCTTATTTACATTGCTCAAATACTGTTAAACGTAAGGTGATGGACTGTCTCACAGACTCGGATGGGTGTGTGTATAATGATAGGCAGAACATCATCCGTATAGTGACTCAACATGTTTCTTCTCTTTTTTCTCGTCATTCTAGCTCTGCTATTGATTTTGATACATTATTGTCTCCTTTTTGTGTCCCTGTTTGTCCTGCCTTCCTAATGACAGAACTAACAGCTGATATTTCAGCTGCAGAAGTGGAACATGCAATACAGTCCTTGCCCAATAATAAAGTTCCAGGGTTGGATGGGTTCACTTCAGAGCTGTATAAGCTTTTTGGGCCATTGCTGTCCGAGGAATTGGCTGTAGTTTTCACCTTTTTGTTGAACACAGCTTCAGTTCCTTTGGACATTGCTCGAGGTCCCTTAGTCTTTTTCTACAAAAAAGGTGATAAAACTGATTTAACAAATTGGAGACCGATTGGTCTAAATACCGATTTCAAAATTATTGCCAAAATTCTACACACTAGACTGTTGCAGGCGGCTATCCATCTTATTTCCCCCACTCGGACCTGTTCTATACCTGAGAGGAAGATGAGTAATCATCTTCTCCTTTTACGTGAACTTACTGAATGAGACAACACTGAGGGATTGCCGGGGTTCTTGCTATTGTTGGATCAGAAGCAAGCTTTTGACGCTATTGGACATGACTATGGACAGTGCTCTCAAAGCATGGTATACCAGACTCATTCATTTTTTGGTTAAAATCTCTTTATGCCGTAGCTACAGTATCCCCACTTATTAATGGTTGGGTGGGCCCCCTGATTCCTGTGAAACATGGGGTTAGACAAGGTTGCCCTTGTAGTACCCTCCTTTATGTTTTTAGTATTGACCCACTCCTGCAGGCTTTGAACGCCGCACCTTCACTGACTCACATCCGGGTGGACACTTATCCTGTCCCTTATATTGTTTTAGCTTATGCGGATGATCTTACTATGTAGTAGGCGACTCAATCTCTGCTTCTCAGGCAATTACTATTTATCAATCTTTTGGTTCCTTATCAGGTGCTTCCCTCAATATGTCCAAATGTGTAGGATGCCAGTTTGGCAGACCTCAATTCCCCCCTTACTTCAGTTGCAGGGATTTCCTTGTCCCAAGCACCTATCACCATTTTAGGTGTCCAATTTGGATGCCAAGATTTAGACGTTTAAATTGGACTTCTAAACTTTCCCAAGCTCAACAGATGGTTAAACAATGGGACTCTTGGCATATGGGTATGCTGAAATGCGTTTTCCTTGTTAAAACGTTTCTTTTGCCACTTTTTATACATATTTGCTGGTTGTTTCCACCTCCTCGTTCTTTGGAAGTTTCTTTGCTTAATGTGTTTTTTCAGGCAGTGTGGGGCAGCAGATTAAATCCTTTAAAGAGAAATATTTTGTAGTTACCAAAATCTCAGGGTGGCCTGAGTATGGTTAACCCTGTGGTGTTTTTCTATGTGTTCTATATAGTTGTCATTCTTCGCCCTGTTTTGACTCACGTCAACAGGGCTTGGATCCCTTTATATGTCTTGACTTGTAGTCCTTGGCTGTCACAATGGGAAAAGGCCTCCCTTCGGGTGCTTCGTTACTCTAGTGTCTGTCCTTCGTACATTAGAAATGTTTTTGTCAAACTTAAGAATTGGAAATTAACAGCTGTTATGGTACAAGGCCAACACAGGAAATTTTTGTAAAAGCAAATCATTTCTACTACATTCAGAGAGCTGATTTCTTTTCCTTCCTGTCCTCCCACTGTGACACCAGCTTTACTTCAGTTTTTAAATAACCTCAGAATCCCTGAGAAAATGTGGGACTTTCATTGGCTCAGTTGTCATAATCGTATAAATGTTAAAGAACACCAGAAGCATAAACAGCTTTCTGAAAGGTATTATTCTAGGGCGTTATGTGTCAATCAACTGAAAACAACATATCATTAATTTTGTTTCCTGCTCTTATAATATATAATACATTTTTGGTCCATTTTGGCAACTACTTGGAAAATGTCCCCTTTTTGCACTATATCATTAGAAGTTTTGCTGTATGGTTCTTTTGATTCCTCCTGGCAGGCTTGGGATACCTCCATATTGCAAGTTATCCTTACAGTAGTTAAGTGGTATATTTGGAACTCTCGCTGCTGGTTTACCCTGCAACAAAAATCAATAACACTTTCCGACCTGGTTGAAAAAATTACTTGGGATATTAAACTACTCTTTCGCCATGACGTGAAAAATCGTCCTGCTACCTGGATTTTTCAGACATGGCGAAATCTTCCGTGGGTAATGGACTCCGATGTTCCTATTGCTTGATTTTTTTTCATGATATGTTCTGTTGTTAAATTTCATTGGTACTTTTGAGTTTGTATGATGCAATACTTTTCTGTACTTTTGTTTGCTAATTCTGAACATGTTGGATGGGGATTTGTTTCTTTTCATTAAGATTTTGTATGTTGTAATACGTTTCTATATTTTTGTTTGCAATTCTTAAATAAAAAAAATTCCCCTACTCTTTTTTTGGGGGGGGGGGGTCTGTTGGGCGATTATATATTTTTTTGTTTTGATTTTGACATTCTTGTGTAACCCCTAGATGGCGCTATCCCAGGGGCTACTACCCCTGCCTGATTTGCCACTAACAGGTTGAGGGGCCTGGATCCAATGGCGGGTGCCTCCACCCAGAGGTCAGGGTTTGCAATAGTTAAACTAACTTGGTCACAGCCCTCTGGGACACTGCAACCCCCTTCTTCCCACTAGTGGCCCACACAATATATCAGAATTACCTTCACAGTATACACTTACCCCCAGGTCTGGTTCCGCACTGGGACCTCCTGTGAAATGAGATACAGTGCAACAATCACAGTACAGTACTTTAACATAGACAAATACCTCAGGCAGTATAACTTTGCTGAAACAAGCAGCTCTGATTTATTTAGGGGATATAACAAGGACAGGGGAAATCAGGTTAATTAGCTTATCACTCTAATAATCTACCTATGGCTCTGTGCACAGGCCTATCCCTATCAGTTACTGTCCCTGGACCCAAGCCCTAGTGGCTAGTCCAAACTGTGGCAGCTGGTAGGGGCCTTTCACACAGAGAAAAGGAGAATTAAACAGTCAGCAGTACAGTAATTCCATTTGGATTTAATGTGGCAATTCAACAGGGAGCGACCCTGAATTAGTACTCACGACCTCCAAATAAGATAGGGTCCTTCAATGTCAGCAGGGCTCACTTGAGGTACACAAACCTCTTCACACATCCATATAAAAGAAAGCACTATACCAGGCAGGCTGCATCTGTATCCCGATCGCAATTACTGCACAATACCCGGGAGAACACACAGCAGATTCAGTTCCTGACGGACCGAGTGCAATTTTCAGCAATTCCTCCAGTCTTCTACAGGGTGAGCCTGGTTTCTACTCTTCAGAGATCCTTTGATTCTTTTCACAGGACGGATTAAGTCCTAACAAGCTGTTACACAAGCTGCAGACCGGAACTCTGGGCCTTACACGCGTTTTTTGACTAAAACTGCACACTGAAAAAGCACAGGGCTCCTTCCTTCTTCACTGCCAAAGCTCAACTGAAACTCCAACCGACAAAACCGGGCACTTCCTTTGAGTTCCTCCCAGTTCTTGACTGGATTGGCTGTCACTCACAATAGACTGCTGCTGTTGGTCCAAAAAGGCACTGAAGTCTAAACTACATCTCCCAGAGTCACTGCCCATACAATCCTCTTGTGGCTGGCTCAGATTATGAGTCCAAGTTCTGATTTGTCCAAGGCACCATTTTAGAGCTGGCTTACCCACACTGATTGGTCCAGTTCAGCAGTTCAAAACTAGAATGGGGAACTAGCAGACACAGTTCTGACTGCAAAGAAAGCAGGTTAGACAAACTGTAATTTCATTATTACTCTAAATAATTTCTGGCAAACAGTTACATCTTTCAGATAGGTTCCCTTTGCACTCTAGTGACTGCAAAAATGAAGTGAATTGGCAGCAGCTCGAGTGGTACTCAGAAAACACAGTCCCCATACAAACTAATTATGTCTGCAAGCAGACAGCTCTTAAGAGACAGTACCAGAGGCTCTAAAAACACTCACTGATAAATGGCTTAAATGCCAAACACCATTCAGGCTTGGAGCATTCAAGCAAGCTCCTGGAAGTCTTTTGGGAACCCCCATTTGCAGGGGGGTTACACTTGTATACCGAAATATTTCTTTCTGGTTTTGGTTTTCTTTTCGTTATAATTGTGTATGCTGTAATACTTTTCTGTAATTTTTTTTTTTTAATCTTGAATAAAAAATTCCCCTACTCTTTTAGTGGGGGGGGGGGGTATGTTGGGTGGGGATGTTTTTGCTATGAATTTGACATTCTTGTCTGCTGAACATTTTTTTCCTCTGGTTTTTGTTTCTTTTTATTATGGTTTAGTATGCTGTAATACATTTCTGTATTTTTTTGTTTGAAAATCTTGAGTAAAAAATTCCCTTACTCTCCTGTGGGGGAACCCTTGTCATCTTGGTTTCTGACCAGGCTGGCGGCCACTGAGGTGGTGGAGGAGCTTATGGATGCTTCTGAGGCAGGTGGACTGGTCTCTTCCCCTGCTTCTCCTCGTTCAGAGACCGTGTTTTCTACTGCTTTGCCTACAGAAAAGGATGCTGCATCTTCGATTGTTACAGACTTCGTCCCACTGAATATTTCTCCTGCTAAACTTGTTCTGAGTTCTGACCTGGATAGTAGTTCTATGATTCCTACTGCTGATTCTGCTGCCTCCCCTGAGATCCGCTCCTTAGCGCTATAACTTCGAGCTGAAGAGGAGCATTTCGTGCTCCGTCGTATGGAACTACCCAGTGCTTTGATTTTAGCTCAAGAGACTGCCTCGGCTGCTCGGGAATCTTTCAATTTACATGGTAGTAAGGACTCACTCATTTTGCAGATTCAGCAGTTGTTGAGAACCCTGCTGTTGTTCCTATGGGTTTCCCCTCGTTCTGGACCTTCTCCTGTGATTCAGCCTTCTGCTGGTGAGTCATTACGCTCTTTGTCGGTGTCTACGGAAGCACCGGGAATGGATTCCGTGAATGGACTATCTGGCAAAGAACGCTCTCTCGCTGCTTCTCCAGTTCATTCTTCTGCAGACGTCTCGGTCACGCTTCTTGTGGTTGGATGGATACGCTCAGCTTCAGGACAATGGGTCTCCTGTCCCACTCAGATTGTCACTTCGCCTATTTCCTCGTGGACTGTGGACCAGCCTGCTGCCCTTCCTATACTTTCTCCTTCTCCACAGCTTCCATCTGACTGTTCTCTGTCTGGAACTCAGTCTCCCTTACATCTCCCCTCAGAGTTTCAGCTTTCCAGCAACCCTGTTCTTGTTTTGGATGCCCCGGGCCCTGATCTTCCACAGCCAGCTTCTCCTGTCCCTTCCACTTCAGTTGCCCAGATGAAACCCCCTGAAGCACCGCTGAGCTTGTCAAGGAACACACAGCTCAGAGACCGTACGCTTCTTTTTTCCATCAGCCCATATATCCAGCTAAGCGTCACAACGCTGTTAGACTTTTATATAAAGGGGGTATGTCTGAGTTTCCAGATAGGAGGTTTGTAGCTAATTCTCTATTGAAGGGCTCCCTTAAATTTTTCGCTAATGAAATCTACGATCTTATTCATGTGTCTGGGAATCCACTTTTGATGTAAGTTTTAAGCTGAATTCGGGGTTACAGAGATTTTGGGCTCAATTTAATGATTTGAAAGATACTCCTTTATGGGCCCCTTTTGAGGCTATTTCCCGTACTAAGCCAAGTATAAAACTATTACCATTCTCTTTCAAAATGAGGGGGTTAGCGTCTCTGACTTGACTTATTGGTTGAATCAACGGTGTTCGGTTTTGGGTTCCCCAGAGGCAATATTTGACGATAAGCATATTTGGACTCGGGGGTGGAAGGTGCAGGTAATGCTTCATGTTACAGATACTGGTCTTAGTCACCTTCCTAATTGTTTTTTTTTTGGGGTCGAGATCGCGGTTTTTTGTTCTACGCTGGTCAACCGAAAGCGTGCTACAAGTGTGGCTCCTGTACTCACTTAAGCAGCCTGTGTGACCAGGTAAAATGTAACCTTTGTCAGGAATTGGGACACACTAGTGGCAGTTGTCTCAATGAATCAAAATGCAACCTATGTGACTCCGTGGGTCATACGTATCAGAGTTCCACCTGGGCTGCTCACAATCAGTCAGCCTCTGCTGACACGGAGGAACAGAGGTTGCTGATAGCTGTGGCTCAGAGAACTACGTTCTTCCCCAACCCCCAGGCCACCAGAAGTTCCTGTTGTACCCTCCCTTTTAGTAATCCCTGCCGCAGCAGCTTTGAAGGCGCTACTGGACCCTCCCCCAGCCACCCATTGATGGTGTTGTTCAGCCCCCATCTACAGAGATGATTTCAGAGAATCCTCCTCTGTGGGTATACCCCAGTTAGCAAACAGTCCTCTAGAGATCCCAGAGGATGAACAACCTGTCCCCAAGGTATCTAAGACTTCAGAGCTTCCTTTACGTAATAAGTATGAGGCCTTACAGCCCTCTGACCTTTCTGATGCTGACTCGGAGAGTTCTTCCCTGTGGTCTTCCCAGGTAGATCTCCATTCAGACGCAGAAACTCATCCTCCTCCTGTTGTTACACATCGTAGATCTCAGAGGTCAAGGAGAAAAAAACCTTGAGTGTTCTCTCCGCCATTTTTCTCATCTCCTTGAATGTCCTCCCTACTCTTGGGTTCACTGAATGTGAACAGCATTAAGAGTCATAGAAAGAAGTGTTTAACACTGTCTTTTTTCCTGTCTAGTTCCTTGCAGATTATCTTTTTACAAGATACTAGACTGCTCACTATTGCAGAATTGGGGCAAGCTACAAAACAATGGTATGTTGGACCTTCCTACTGGTCCATCGGACCAGATGCCTGCTCAGGAGTAGGGATTTTTAGATCCAGTTTGCAAGTGCATCCTATTAAATTGATTGACTTGATTCCAGAGCGTGTTTTGATACTTGACACTAAAATTGCTAACTTTTATTACAGATTTATCAATGTTTATGCACCACAAACCAAGGCTGACAGAGTTTCTCAATTTCAAGCCATCCAACCTTATTTACTGTCTTCTCAGGCAATATTTCTTGGGGGGGGGGTGGAATTTTAATTGTGGACTTGATAAACATGACAGGGGTGCTCAATCTACTACAAATAAGATTTATTGTGATATGTCTACCTTGAAAATGTTATTTCCATGTCTCACCTGAAGAGTGCTTATTTGTCTACTCATCGTACTGTTCATCCGACATTTCAGAAGGGTCACTTAGCTACTAGAATAGATTTTTTCTTTATTTCCTTATTTTTACCTGTTTCCTCTATAAAAGTTATAGAAATAGAATTTTCAGAACACAAATTACTGCACCTCTGTTTGGGGTCCACTGTAACATTTCTCAGGGTCCTGGTTACTGGAAATGTAATTCCTCCCTTGTGTTCCAGACTTCTTTAATACAGAATATCCAGTATTTTATGGCTTATAAATGTTCTGTTTTTGATCTGTTTGACTCTCCTGCCCTCTGGTGGACAGACGTCAGACTGGATTTGAGAAAGCTGTTGCAATCACATAGTAAGCAGTTTCATTACACTGTTTATTTCCAGTACCTTCATCAACGTAAGCAGTTGCAAAAACTACAGTCCTTGTCCAGGACTACAACTCATGATTTTAAGGAACAAATTCATTTACTACAGAAAGACATGCAAGCTTTTCATTTGAGACAGTCAGAAAGTTTAACGACACATCAAAGTTTTGGGATAAAAGGGAAGGCTGCAGTGCTCTACTCTTATTTACATTGTTCTAATACTGTTAAACATAAGGTGATGGACTGTCTTAAAGACTTAGATGGGTGTGTCTGTACAGACAGACAGAACATCTTTCGGATAGTCAGTGACTCAGCATGTTTCTTCTCTTTTTCTCCCTTCATTCTTGTTCCACTATTGATTTTGATACATTGTTGCCACCTTCTCATGTCCCTGTTTGTCCTCCTTTCCTAATGACTGAACTAACTGCTGATATTTCTGCTGCAGAAGTGGAACAGGCAATACGGTCCTTGCCTACTAATAAAGTTCCGGGATTGGATGGGTTTACTTCTGAGCTGTATAAACTTATTGGCCCACAGCTGTCCAAGGAATTGGCTGCGGTTTTCACCTTTCTGTTGAACACGGCTTCAGTTCCTTTGGACATGGCTCGAGGTCTATTGGTTTTCTTCTACAAAAAGGGTGATAAAACTGACTTAACTAATTGGAGACCTATCAGTCTTCTGAATACTGATTTCAAAATTATTGCCAAAATTCTACATACCAGATTGTTGCAAGCAGCTATCCATCTTATTTCCCCCACTCAAACCTGCTCTATCCCTGAGAGGAAGATGAGTGATCATCTTCTCCTTCTCCGTGAACTTATTGAAAGGGACAGCGCTGAAGGCTTGTCAAGGTTCTTGCTGTCATTGGATCAGAAGCAAGCCTTTAATGCCATAGGGCATACCTACCTATGGACAGTGTTTGCGAAGTATGGTATACAGGAACTCTTCATTTTTTGGTTGAAGTCTATTTATACCGTGGCTACAGTATCCCCTCTTATTAATGGTTGGGTGGGCCCTCTGATTTCGGTGAAACGTGGGGTTAGACAAGGTTGCCCTCTTAGTCCCCTCCTTTATGTTTTTAGCATAGACCCACTTCTTGCGGGCTTTGAACTCTGCACCTTCACTGACTCACATCCAAGTGGACACCTATACTGTTCCTTATATTGCTTTAGCTTATGCAGATGATCTTACTATATTAGTTGGTGATGCAGCCTCTGCTTCACAGGCTATGACTATCTTTCAGTTCCTTATCTCCATTTTGGCAAACTCATTCCTTGACCTAATGAGTATTAACAATATGAGGCAATTAGTAAAATCTCCTACTAGAGGAAATAATACTCTTGATCTGATATTTTCCAATATTGAAAATGCAGAAGAAAAGGTCACTATCGATCAACCACTAGTAAATAGTGACCATAACATGGTCTGTACAACTATGAATTTATTTTATTCGACCGCAACCTCTGGCTGCACAGCTGTAAAAGACTTCATAAATATTTGCAAACTATAAAAAAATTTAAGAACATTTATCAGAATGGAACTGGGTCAATGACCTTATAGACAAAGATATTAATTTAGTTTACAACAAATTTATGCTAAAAATAAACTCATGCATTAAGCTTTGGGTCCCTAGTAGAAAGAAATATGTTAAAATTAAAAGAGCCCCCTTATGGTGGAATCACAAAATAAAGAAAATTTTAGCTAAGAAACATCGTTCATACAAGAAATATAAAAAATAAAAACAAGCGAAAGTTGGAATAGGTATAAGCTAATATCAAATAAAAGTAAAAATATGATCATAAAAGAAAAAAACATTTAGAATTAAGATTAGCTACTAACATTAAAGATAATAAAAAAACCTTTTATAACTATATTGGTTCTTTAAAAAAAAAATAGTCCGAAGACAGGACCATTACAGTCATCTCAGCAGCTAATTACTAACGAAATGGAAATAGCAAATAAAATGAACGACTATTTTATAAATATTTTTCAAAAAAAGACGATAGATTCAGTAATAGAACAAACTAAAACTACATACTTTTTTTTATATAACAGAAAGTGAAGTTATGGAAGCTATTAATATATTAAAAAATAGTGGTTCCCCAGGACCTGATGGTATCCCCCCATTGTTTATTATTAACTTAAAAGAACAACTAGTGGGACCACTAACCTTATTATTTAATTTATCAGTCCTCACAGAAAAAACGGCTACAAACTGGAATAAAGCCATTGTTATTCCTATCTTTAAAAACGGTAATAGACACCTCAAACAAAATTATAGACCAATTAGTCTAACTGACGTTATGTGCAAACTACTAGAAAGGGTACTCAAGGGTAGAATTACTAATTATTTAAATGAAAACAATATATTTGATATTCATCAGCATGGATTTCTTAATAACAGATCATGTCAAACTAATTTATTGTATTTTTTGGAACCAGTAAAGTAATGCCTTGGACAAGGGATTTTCGGTGGACATAATATTTCTGGACTTCTCCAAAGCATTTGATTCAGTCTCACACCAAATATTAATATCGGAATTAGTTAAACTGAAACTAGACTCCAAAATCATAGGATGGATTCAAGCCTGGTTACTTAACAGATCTCAACAAGTATCTGTTAAGGGTTACTTATCTAACCCAGGCCTGGTTACAAGTGGTGTCCCCCAGGGTTCTGTGCTAGGCCCAACCTTATTCAACATCCTAATATCTTCAGTGTGCCCCCTTAACAATTCCTGTTGGTTAGTAAAATTTGCTGACGACTGTGAAATGGGATGTATTATAAAAGATCAAAATGACATCAACGAAATGCAAAAAAATGTAAATCATTTGGTTGACTGGTCCACAAATAAAAGCCTTTTATTTAATGAGACCAAATGTAAGGTAATACATCTGGGAAAGCACAACCCTTGTTATCCGATAAGATTAATGAGACTTACTTAGAACAAACTATACATGAAAAAGATTTAGGAGTTATAATTTCTAACGACTTTAGTTTCAACACACATACAACTTCAGCTGTTAAAAAAGGGAATAGAATTCTAAACTGTATTCTCAGAAATATTAAAAGCAGGTATTCTAAAGTCTTATTGCCAGTATATACTAGTTTAGTAAGACCCCACCTAGAATATTGTAGTTCTGTAGTATCACCTTACTTAATTAAAAATAAAAAACTTATAGAAAATATTCAAAGAAAAACAACTAAGAAAATAAATAGACTATATAATTTAGATTATGAAAGTAGATTAAAAGCCACAAATCTCTATTCTATGGACTACAGGCGCCTCCGTGGAGATTTATGTCTAACTTATAAAGCTTTCCATAACGATATAATTTTTGAAACTATTGGCTTAGAAAGGAATAAAAGTAAGAAAACTACTAGATCTCATTCATTAAAACTTAAAGGAACCTCCAACAACACTGTAAAAAGAAACAACTGGTTCTCACAGAGGATTGTCAACAATTGGAATAACTTACCATACTAAGTGGTTAATAGTGAAACTATATCATCATTTAAAAATAATATCGATAAATATAAAGGTGAACTAAAATTTAGCTTCCACCCATAAAAGGGTGGCGTGTTCTCAAAAGGTAGAAATACCTACTGAACATGTATTGAACTATGAAACTTCCCTCAATATGTTAAAATGTGTGGGGCGACAATTTGGCAGGCCTCAATTCCCCCTTACTTCTGTTGCAGGAATTACATTGTCCCGGGCACCTATTACTATCTTGGGTGTACATTTTGGTTACCAAGACTTAGACGGTTTAAATTGGACTTCTAAACTTTCCCAAGCTCAACAGATCGTTAAGCAATGGAACTTATGGCATATGGGTAGCTGAAACGTGTTTATCTTGTTAAAACATTTATTTTGCCACTCTTTATACATATTTGTTGGTTGTCCCCACGTTCCTTGGAAGTTTCCTTGCTTAGTATATTTTTCAGCAGTCAACACAGGAAATTTTGTATAAGCAAATCCTTTCTACTAAGTTCAGGGCTGATTTCTTTCCCGTTCCTGTCCTCCCACTCTGACACCAGCTCTGCTTGTATTTCTAAATAACCCCAGAATCCCTGAGAAAATGTGGGACATCCATTGGCTCAGTTGCCACAATCGATTAAATGTTAAGGAACACCAGAATTATAAACAGCTTTCTGAAAGGTATTGCTCTAGGCCTTTGTGTATTAATCAACTGGAAACAACATATGATTTATTTTTTTCCTGTTCTTATATATTTAATTTTTGGTCTATTTTGGCAACCACGTGGAGTATGTCTCCTTTTTGCACTGTCTTTGGACATTTTACTGTACAGTTCTTTTGATTCCTCTTGGCAGGCTTGGGATGCCTCCACATTGCAGGTCATTCTAACAGTTGTAAAGTGGTACGTCTGAAACTCTCGCTGTTGGTTTACCCTGCAACAAAAGTCTGTACCGCTTCCCGACCTAGTGGAAAAAATGACTTGGGGAAATTAAACTGCTCTATCACCAAGACATGAAAGTTCATCCTGCTACCTGGATTTTTTAGGCATGGCGGAATCTTCTGTGGGTTACGGACTCAGATGTTCCCATTACTTGATTTCTTTCATGGTCTGTTGTCCAGTTGCTTTATTTCATATCTATCACTGTCTTTACCTGTATGGCGGAAGGCATTTTTGTACTGTTGGGCATTATGTTTGACTCTACAGTGCGAACTGCTGTTTTCTTTCTAATCTTTGTGTTTTCTGACTTTGTAACCTGTTATACTTTTCAGACCTTGTATTTTTATGATTTTGACATTCTTGTATGCTGAACTATGTTATCTGTTTTCTGTTTCTTTTCCTGATGATTTTGTATACTGTAATACATATCTGTATTTTTCTTGTTTGAAAATCTTGAAATTCAGATTCCCTACTCTTTAATGGGGGGGGGTCTGTTGGTGAGGATGTTTTGTTGTGATTTTACATTCTTGTATGCTGAAGTATTTTTTTCAGGTTTTTGTTTCTTTTTATTATGATTTTGTATGCTGCAATACTTTTCTGTTTTTTTTTTGTTTGAAATTCTTGCATAAAAAAAATTCCCCTACTCTTTTAGTAGGGAGGGGGAGGGGGAGTTTGTTGGGTGATGATGTTTTTTGTTTTCCTTTTGACATGCTTGTATTTTTCTTTCTGTTTTTCTTTTTTTTATGAGTTTGTATACTGTAATACTTTTCTGTAATTGTTTGTTTAAAAATCTTGAATAAAGAATTCCCCTACTCTTTTCGATAAGTGCCATGGGATCTTTAACATCCACCTGAACTACCGCCAATCCAGGCAGATGGGACCTTGGTTTAACGTCTCATCCAAAAGACAGCACCTCAGAAGTGCAGCACCCCTCTCATGCTACACTACAGTGTCAGTACTGGGATTTAACCCAAGTGCCAGATGTGGGAACTGAACCCACAGCCCTCTGATCTCCCGGCCTCAGAGGCGAGTCTGCTACCTACTGAGCCACTGACACTGACAATTTTAAGACGCCAGGCACAGAGGAGGACTTGCCACTTCGCGGAGACACTAAGGAATTTAAAAACAATAGAGCGTAGCTGCTCCTCGTGGCTCTGCGGCTTGGGAGTGAGCATTCTGTGGGCCCTTAAGATATCCATCGGGAAATCGGGGTCAAGCTGGAGGTCTCAGAGCATTCTGTATATGAAGACCCAATTGGCACAGCTGTTCTCGTCTTCAGGAATTCCATAAATTCTAATGTTATTCTTGCGCAAACAATTTTCTAAATCATTGCATTTAGCCTGGAGGTCTCTATGCTTCTTCAGTAGATGTACAACAACACGTTCTCGCCGGTCTGTGCGAGAGTTCAGTTTTCTATTATGGACTTCTAAATTGGCAATTTTATGTTCTATTTTAGCAAGTTCAGCTGTCATTTCTGACCGGAAGGTGCGACCTCTGTCCTAAAATCTTAAAACTCCGTCAGCATGGTAGCATTACTAGGCTAGGCTGGAGAAATCAGGGCCTCTGCCATTTCAGTGGGTAGAGCTGAGATGGGTGGCTTGCTTGTGGTGTATCCGAGGGCATCTGACGCCGGTATTACTTGCGATTTCTTTTTCCTACCTCCCATCAGAAGTGAAGGCTCCTTGTGAGTAGTTGTGGCCATTTTGGTATGAAAAACGATAAATTTAGGAGCTGTTTTTGGAAGAGGATTAGAAGCGCTCCTAAGTTAGTGCTGCATCTCTTAGGCTGACGTCACCAGAAGTTCCCATGATTTTGCACTTTTTCGCATTGAAACCCAACTGCCATGCCCCTGACCACTCCTCAAGTTTTCTCAGGTCTCTGCACATTCTCTTCACCACCTCTGGAGTGTCCACCATATTGCAAATTCTGGTGTCCTCTGCAAAGAGGCAGACCTTCACTTCCAGCTCATCTGCACCGTCACTTACAAATGTGCCGGGTCATAATGTCGTACGCTTAATAGCATACAGCATTATGCGTGAACCTCG
This sequence comes from Neoceratodus forsteri, assembly GCA_016271365.2. Taxonomy (NCBI): domain Eukaryota; kingdom Metazoa; phylum Chordata; order Ceratodontiformes; family Ceratodontidae; genus Neoceratodus; species Neoceratodus forsteri. Next base: position 1,402,559,285 of record CM057453.1, read on the forward strand.
GACTTGTGCGCTCTCCGTGTTGGACCCCTTGGAGTTAGAATCCTAAGTGGGGAGGGTCTAGGGGGCGCAGCCCCCTGCAACAGGGTGTGGGAGACAGAGCCCCCCACAGATCAAACTAAATAAATAAATCGCACAACACGATTAAGTCGCACGGCATTCTACTTGTGCAACATTTTGACCCTGTGCCACTTACAAAGACATTAAAAGGACCGGTGAGAAGACAGCTGACGTAATGAAGGTTAAGGAATCTAGCTTACCCCTATGTCACGCCGCGACCCAGGGTTTGGGAGTGACCTCAGGTCGTTGGTGGGCCAGCCGGGGGGGGGGGTAGGAGCAGGATTGAGATGCCTATTGGCAGCTCTCCTCTCCTGGGGTGGATGCTGTCCTTCCCATAGTCCTGTCACCACCAGGTGGAGGTCCAATGGTGGCGCAGATGGGGATGGGAGCGGCTAGTAGGGTGGGGTGGGATGCTCTGCATTGCTCAGTGTGTGCGTGCCTTCACACGTGTACATCAGCACCCTGGATGCATGCGAGCAGGGGACGGGAAGAAAAATGGGGAAAAAACTAGAAAAATGTAAGTTAAATAAAAATAAAAAGGACTGGTCCCAGTACTGAGCCCTGAGGCACCTCTCTGGTCACCCTCCCTTCAGGGTTCAGTAGTGGGACCAGTCCACTTTAATGTCTTTATAAGTGACATTGCAAAGGACTTCCAGTGACGTCATGCTCTGAGGAGCAGTGCGAATCTCTAGCTCCGTCTCCACCAAGGCCTTCAATATCTGAATTAATAACAAAAGACCTCAATCCTACTTAATTTGAGGAGGACTGGCTTCAGAATGCCTAAGGGAAAAAAAAAAACGTCCTTCAGAAACTGCAAGTAAAGGGAGCAGAGATGGATGGAGGTAGCTCTGATAGCGACAGTTCGCAATTTTCTGAAAGAAGCGAGCGTTTGAGAGGAGACAGCTTAAAAATACCCCAACTTACCAGACAAGTGGACATTGTGCTACAGGAGCTGAGGGACTTCAGAAAAGAAACATGCTTCACACTAACAGCTGTCTGAACTGACCTAGGGAAAATGGAAAAACGTCTCGAGTGCGTGGAGGAGCAAGCCACGGTCACCGACTCTCGAGTCCACTCTGCAGAGCGAGCTACTGTCCAAATGCACCAAACCCTGAGCGACCTACAAGAGAGGGCTGAGGATGCTGAGGCTAGAAGCAGATGAAATAACCTGCGGATTAATGGATTCCCTGAAGGCGTTGAGAACAAAGACCCGATTGATTTCTTGCAGCAGTTTTTCAGATCAAAATTAGACCTACCAGATTCCTGCATGCTTGAGATGGACCGAGTGCACCGTACTTTAGGCCCACAATCCAGCAACAGGCCACGAGCTATGCTGGTGAGCTTCTTGCGCTATCAAGAGAAGGAGTTAGTGCTGCATAAATCGTGGCAACAAGGAGATTTGACCTATTCAGGCCATAGGATTTACGTTGATAATGATTACCCCATCGCGATCGCAGCAAGTTGCAGAGCCTATGCACTGATCCTTAAAAAACTGAAGGAAGCGAAAATTAGATTCAGGACCCCCTAACCCTCGAGATTGGTGGTTCTCTTCGAGGAAGGCCCTAAGACATATGAAACAGCAGAAGAAGTAGCTGCAGATCTTTCCAAAAATGGCATGGAAGTAACACTCCTACGAAAACAACCAGCTGTCTAGAGACAGAGAGTTTGGAACAAAGCCCCTCAGAGGGAACAGCGTCGCAGGGAGGGAGCCCTGGCGATCCAGCAGATCATTGAGGGAATCAAACAGCAAGCTAGATCTCCAGCTAAGGATACTGAACCTAAGGAAACAGGGACTAAATAACTGACTGGTTATCTTTTTCTTCTTTAATCTTTAGACAACCCCACTGGGTCGCGTGGTTGCCACGACTGGTGGGGAATCCCCTTCCGGCTGACTTTTGTTCCTCCTCAGGTTGCTCAGCTGGACCTATATTACTCTGGGTTGAAGCTCTTTGTAGAGCCCCCAAGTACGACCAAGTTAGGTTCCACAGTGTTTAGAACCTGCTATACCATCTAGGTTGTTGGCAGCCCCCATATCTTTGGTGTGGGATTGGCGGGGTGGAGGGCCCTGGATGCTGGGAGGGCAGGAGGGGTCAATGGGTTGGTTGTTTTGCCACCATGGGGGATGCAGAAGTGGAGATTAGGGGAAACCCTCTAGCTTTTGTGATCCCTGCACATGTTGGGCCCCGTTGGCGGAGGCTGCCACCCTCCTCATGTTGATGTTGCAACCAAATTGCTTTACTTTTAAACTGAAGATAGCACTGAAATCTTGTTTGATGAGCCACTTAGCATCCTTATTATTAACGGCGTAGGGATGAGTTTAGCCCAGTGTTGCTCCTGTGGTTGGGCCCTGCCACCGGCTGTCTCGGTGGGGCTAGTGCCACAGGGGGGACAGATCGACTAGGGATATGGAAATGAGAATGGTGAAGATAATTCAGAAGCCAGGGAAAATTCAAATTAAAGCCAGTCCTGGCATGACTCTCCTGGTTACTCTTCCCTACTCTAATTACTTCATATCCCTGAAAGTATTGAAGAGGTCTGACTAGTTCAACACTCGGCCTTGGTGAAATAAGGGCCTTGACCACCTACCCTTACCCCCCACCCACCCACACAAAGAAGCTTGACGTCTAGTCTGTCAGTAGATAGACACTGCAACATTGTGGCATTTTTGGAAACTGAGGGCTTAGTTGCCACCAATTCCATGGAAGCCAATAGAAGTTTGGTAGTCCTTGTCCAGTTGGCATGGAACTGCAATAAGAGAGTGTTTTGGTTGAAGTTAATAGTTTGCTATACCCAGTGTGAAGGAAATGTTCCTCACTACCCATTAAACAGGCAGTCACACTTTCCACAATGAGAGAAGGAGCTCAGAAAAATTTCATTAGAGAGGATGGTCAGGATTGGCCTGTTTCATTCATGCTAACAAATTATTATGCCTGATGACCAAAATACCTCTCCAGATTTTTTCTTTGAATGTTAGTGGACTAGGCAGTCCTGTGAAAAGGGCTAGAATGATAACTAGGTTCAAGAAGGCACAAGGTGGAATAATATATATACAGGAGACACATATGAATACTCACGAGCATAAGAAACTAGCTGGGGGGTTCACACAGGTGTTTTCCTCTGCTTATACAAAAGGGCGAAAAAGGGGGGTCGCCGTATTAATTTCCGCCCACACCCCCTTCCAAATTACCAATGAATGGGCAGACCCAGAAGGACGTCTGGTAATAGTACAGGGTCTCCTACAGGATGAAGAAATTACTTTGGCCAATGCTTATTTTCCACCGGGATCTACTTTGCAAACAGTTAGGTTCTTATTAAACAAAGTAGTCCAACTGACCAAGGGCACTCTTATATTGCCCAGTGATTTTAATATTCCCCCTAACCCCAACTTAGATACCACTAAAGGAGTAAGAGGTAAATAACCAGCTCCACATAAATCTTTCAGACGATTTGTGCAAGAGATGGGTTGGATTGATATATGGCGTACCCTCCATCCCAGGGAAAGAGGATACTCTTTTTATTCTGCAGTCCATGGATCTTATTCCAGATTGGATTACTGTTATACACAAAAAGAAAACTTAGAGATTATAGTTGAGGCTACAGTGGGAGATATAGTGGGAACAGACCTTGCCCTGGTGATCACAAAATGGGAGCTGGGCATTGAAAAACGGAACACGGTCTGGAGGTTTAATCCATTTTACCTTAAAAAAAACCTTTTTGAAGAATTTATAGAGGAAAAAATCAAGAGATCCTCCAGGATAATTCAGACCTGAAGGTTCCCCCTCAATCTTATGGGATACCATGAAAGTGGTACTTCGTGGCCACTTAATTAAATGCACGACAATGCTGAAAAAGCAGCGTAGTGAAAAACAAACTCACTTGGAGCAGTCGCGTAACTTTTTCCAAATGGCACACCAGCAGGAGGATGACTCCGTATTGTCTCAACTTCAGAGGACTAGACAGGAGCTAGATGCCCTGGTGGTCCAAAACACTGAGATTGCCCTAGCCTGTACCAGGCAAAGGTACGATGAAATAGGTCCTAGAGCAACACAGTTACTAGCATATAGACTGCGCAAACAGAAACGCCTTTCCACAATAGCCATAATCACGGACCCAAACACTGGATCTCGATATTTGAAAACCAACCAAATCACCCAGGCCTTTTGTGATTAATATAAAAAAATTATATTTTCCAGATCATCCTTCAGAACCTAGGTATATTAATGCTTTTCTTGCACCCTCGGCCCTCCCACAGTTAACCAAGGATCAGCAGGAATCTCTGGTTTCCCCGATCTCCAACACTGAATTAATGGTGTCCATTTCCCGATCTAAAACTATGAAGGCACCCGGCCCTGATAGGTATGGGGCTGAATTTTACAAAAAATTTAGTTCACAAGACTGTCCCACTCCTCCCCCAGGTTTATAATGGAATACTACAGGGACAGATGGATCCCCCATCTAGTTGGTCATATGCGGTAATGTCCCTGATCCCTAAACCAGGCAAGGATTCTCAGCAGTGCTCTTCTTATCGTCCAATCTCAGTTTTGAATATGGACTATACATTCTTTATATCCATTATGGCCAGACGACTGGCTGCAGTATTACCAACCATAATTAACATAGATCAAACTGGATTTGTAAGTGCTAGATCTACCACGGATAATATAAGAAGAGCACTGCACCTAGTTCATGAAATGCAATCACAGATAGCCCCCTCAGTCCTTCTCATCCTCGATGCTGAGAAGGCTTTTGACAGGGTTTCGTGGCCATTTTTATATTCCACCATGACAAGGATGAGTTTTCCTTTATCCTTTATTTCCCTGATTAAGAATATGTACTCCCACCCTCATGCATGTGTGTAATGCCCCAAAGTTGGAGCATTCCAGAGAAATAAAATTAGATAAATAAATTAAGGGTCCACAGGTGCTCAGGGTACCTGCTGCAGGTGTAGGCAGCAGGGTACTGTGTTAAGGGGCCCCTGGGAATAAAAGATACACCTCCTTGTAAAGGGGAAACACTGTAAATAATAGAAAAGTGCCCTGTGCACTTACAGCTTGGTCAAAAGTCAGAATTTAAAAGCAATAGATGTCATAATGGCCTGGATGGAATGTTGTGCTGAGTGGCTCATGCACAGCATTCCACTCAACCAATCTAGAACAGGCAGGTTTAAGTTTCAAAACAATTCTACAGTTAGTCAGTTGTTGCTGGACTGTGGAGTAAAGAGGATCACAGAGTGCAACAGGACTTGGTCTTACCTGGGGTTGTGAAGCCAGTCCTGTTGACTCCGTGGTGAGTCCCTCCTCCAGTCCACTGAAGACTTCCTGCTCTGCTCCAGTTCGGTGGTCGGTGGTGCCATCAGGGGCACCACGAAGGCAGCAGCTCATTTCCCCGTTTTGGGCTGAAAAAGCCTTCGTTTTGTTATTTTAGCCCCAGTAATTTACAGTTTAATTTCGGTCCCATGACGAAAGCGCCGCATCGCTGAGTTTCCCATTTGGCGTCGGAGGCCCCGAGTCGTCCCCAGCTGCCTGCCGGTTTTCCTCCTCTGCCAGCATCCCTCCCGCCTCCCTGCAGCACAGCAAGCCCCAGAAGACCGCAGAGCGGTGAGTCGGTGGCAGCACACATAGTGCTGACCGCCTGTTTAGAAAGGAGGCTGTTGTTGTTGTAAAAAGCGCAGTAGGCGCTTAGAGGAGGCGGCCGAGCGCCGCAGGGGCATCGGATCGCTAGGACCCTTGATTTTAATATCTAGCAGGAGGCTGGGCTAGCGACGCCCATGGAGAGGGGCCAGGGTATCAAGGCCAAGCAAAGGCCTATTGAATATGCATTAGGGGTGGGATTTAAGGCGGGGTTTCAGCAACTAAATGACAGCAGGTTCAGGGAGCCTGCAAATTTAAAGGGGCAATACATTTAAAAGGGCAAGTCAGGCCCAGTGTAAAGAGGGGCACCAGGCCCAGCATTTAGAGGGGCACCAGGCCCAATGTGAAGTGGGGCACCAGGCCAAAGTAAAGAGGGGCATCAGGCCCATTATAAAGTGGGGCATCAGGCCCAGCATAAAGTGGGGCACTAGGCCCAGTATTAAGTGGGGTACCAGGCCCAATGCAACGTGGGGCACCAGGCCCAAGCTAATGTAGGGCGTCAGGCCTGAGGTAAAGGTAGGGCGTTAGGCCCGAGGTAAAGCCTGGTACTAAAGGGAGGCTCCGGCCTAGCGTAATAGGGCCAGCCAGCCTAGTGGTACTAAAGGGAGGCCCCGGCCTAGCGTAATAGGGCAAGCCAGCCTAGTGGTACAAAAGGGAGGCCCCGGCCTAGCGGAATAGGGCAAGCCAGCCTAGTGGTACTAAAGGGAGACCCCGACCTCGCGGAATAGGACAAACCAGCCTAGTGGTACTATAGGATTCCTTAGCCACGACGTCCAGAAAGAGATCCTATTCAGGAAGACCCTACATTTAGAAACGGGTACATTTGAGAGTGTTCGATTTGCCTATACTGTGAAACTACTGTGATTACTGTACTGCTTATGCTGAACTATTGCCCTAAGTACCTGAACTATTGCTCTAAGTACCTGAACTATTGTCCTAAGTACCTGAACTATTGTTCTAAGTACTTGAACTATTGTCCTAAGTACCTGAACTATTGCCCTAAGTACCTGAACTATTGTCCTAAGTACCTGAACTATTGGTCTAAGTACCTGAACTATTGCTCTAAGCACCTGGACATTGGCCCTCATCAGTAATAATTACCCATGAAGGTATAATTTGCCCTCCTCCAGCAAATTATTGTATCATTCCACAGTTCTTTGGGCATTGTTCCGTTATATGTTTACTACTGTATGAAGACAGTCTCAATCTTCTACCACACTACAGTCTAATAGTGTGGTCTGTAACACCACGTACGCAGAATCAGTCTCTACTCAGAGGAAGACGTCCTCTCAGCATTCTTCACTCCTGGGAGATCATCCATCAGCTCATCACATCCGTTTGTGTCATCCGCCGAAGTCGAGTCCGTCGCCAGTCATACAAGTCATACCCGCTGTTTTCTTGTTTTCACAGCTTGAAAGTACGTCCGCCGAAACGCATCATGACAGCCGTGCCAGTGTCGTTCTGTATGGTTCCTGTTCCAGATGCCCTGGAGTTGGTCGCCCTCTACAGAAGAGTGAGCTCATCCTGGAGAACCTAGTCTGCGCCCCACCTGGTCGTTCACCGAAAGTCGAGTCCGTTGAAGCCCAGTCCGGGACACGTCCGCCATTTCTTTGTTTTGTGTTAGTTCCTGATACTAGGATTGCAGAGTCAACCATCATCTCTTCAGATTCTTATGGTTACTGGTCCTGTCAGAGTTCCTTCCGAGTTCAGCTGGCCCTTGGAATGCCGCAGCATCAGTCAGGTCATGGTAGTCCTCCATTGGATTCATCGCCACGCAGGTCTTGATCTATCTTCATCCTTGGCAACCCTGGAAGTGGGTTTTGGCCGAGGAACCCTTTGTTTTCAGTGTGTTATTTCAGGAACCAGTTGCTCTGGTTCTACATTCCGGTAGCCTTGGAGAGAGTGGGCTTTTGCCGAAGAATATACGGTCTGTTTACCAAACCTCTCACCACCCCAGTGGCCTTATCTAGGTCCTTGCTTGGGATTGAGATTAGGGTTCTACAGTTCTGTTTTACTTCCCTTGTAGCTACCAACGAAGAACGACGGTGTACAAGAAGACGCCAGATCTCTGGACTCTTGTGATATCTGGACTCTTATGGAAATGTGTGATGATAATTACCCTAATACAGTGCTGAGTAGCTTATGTCACCTGATTCTCATTTAGAGTATTGAAGTATAGAATAGTGTCAGAATAAGAGTGGCATAGGCCTAAAGTTTATTCTTATGGTAATAACCTTAGTAGTGGTAGATAAAAGTATTTTCCTGTTTATTGCCCTATTGTTCTCGGGCAACCCCTCCTCCTTCTTGTGACTGTGTCTGTCTACCCTTGGTACAAAATAAACGCCCTGCGGGCATCGAAACACTAAGTTGACTCCTGCCTCTCCTTGTCTGGATAACGGTTGTCCTATCCACATAATTCGGACCTTGGTGCCTCGCTCATCTCTTTTCACCACCTTAGAGTAGAGCACTTCACAGAGCACCTCCTGCTCATCACATCTCGAGCAGCACATGTGTAAAAGTTTCAGGACTTCATTTCCCATATTTTCCCCTTTTCAGAGGTACAAGGCAGGGCTGCCCTATGTCACCCGGCCTGTTCAACATTTTTATTGAACCATTGGCACAAGCCATTAGAAGTCCCCCCCCCCCCCCGATAGAGGGGATACAGGCAGGAGGGTCGGAGCATCGCATTGCCTTGTATGCAGACGATGTGCTGCTTTTTCTCTCTAACCCGGAGACGTCGATCCCAAACGTGTTTAACATACTGGAGCAATTTGGAGCGTGCTCGGGATATAAATTGAATACTAACAAAACTGAGGCATTAGCTTTTAACTTTCTCCCTCCTTCATCTTTTGTATAAACCTACCTTTTCCGTTGGGACTTGTCCAAGCTAAAATACATAGGTATTTATCTTACACATAAGGCGAGGGATATAGGGGTGGTTAATTACACCCAGTTCTGTACTCAGCTCCAATCAAACCTGGAGAGATGGAAAGTACTTCTGCTGAATCTTCACCAGAGAATTGAGGTCATTAGGATGGTAATTTTATCTAGAGCCTTATATGTGTTTCAGAATATTCCCATTTATATTCCAGCCAAGACCTGTATTTGGAATAAATAAATTAGTAGATTTATTTGGGCGGGAAAACACCCCCAAATTAAATTTCTCACCTTGACCCTCCCTAGGAAGCTAGGAGGACTAGCCCTGCCCGACCTTAAAAACTACCAGTGGGCAGTACACATAGCTTTCATTTTGAAACTACTGATGAGGGGCAACCACACACATTGGTATGCAGTTGAAGAGGGCCTTGTGTCAACCCGAAGCCTAATTGGTTCCACTATGTGTTATTCCTCCCCCCCCCCCCCCTTGGAGCAGGATCCTAATAACCCCTGGATTTCCCATCAATTGAAAACCTGGAGGGTAATTAGAAGGCATCTTGCCCTCACCCCACACCTATGGAGGTTAACCCCGATAGCTATGCTTGAGGGGTTTCCCCCAGCCAGGTTAGATCATACATTTGCTTTCTGGGAGATTATGGGACTTTTTAATATCGCACATTTTCTCTCAGCTGGAGAATTTAGATCTTTTGAAGACATGTGCCAGTCGTATGGGCTGAGAAGACAGGATTTCTTTCGGTTTTTGTAGGTGTGACACTTTTATTACGCAATTCCGGTGGAGCTGCGCTGCAGAGAGACTACCCGGTGGTCCTCCTTCAACGGGGAATCATTGATGGGGATCTTCCCCATGCGATCTCGGCCATTAGTGGGGCACTGGTGGAAACCAGGGGCCTGGACACTGCTGAGATAAACACAAAATGGGGTCAGGAATGTGGATCGGTCCTCTCCACGCAACAATGGGATAAATGTTGCCTATCAATATCACGGCTTACCTACTCACATAGCTGGTGATTGTTTGCATGGCAGGTTCTGATTAGATACTTTTGAACACCAACCATAACAGCACACTTTATATCTGCAGGTCTCAGGAAGTGCTGGCGGCAATGTGGGGAATCCGTGGCACATCATTCCCATATATTTTGGCAGTGTCCCAAATTACAGCCTTTTAAGAATTCTTTACAAAGCGAATTGACGGAGCTGTTTAATACACCAATTAATTTAACGATAGATTTGTTTATCTTACATAATTACCCACGTGGAATGGCAGATTTAGGTGTGAGATACCTGCTGGGAATTGTCCTAGTGGCAGCTAAGAAAGCCCTAACTCGATGCTGGCTGACCCCTAGGATTCCCACGATGGGTAAATGGAGGGAGTTAGTGACTAACATATACAGATCAGAAAAAATTTCATATTATCTAAATGATAAGCCAGACCTGTGCAATATGAAATAATCCAGATGGATTTTCTACATAAGTACGAAAGACCCTTCCTTTATTCCATAAACGTCACTTTAAATAAATAGGGGAATTAGTTTTTTTTTCTTTTTTGTTTTATTTAGAGAGGGAAAATCAGTTAAGGAGGGAAGATGGGGAATATCCGGAGGGAGGGGTGGATTGGAGTTTCTGGAATCAGGGAATATAGATGATAATAAACCTTTCTAGGGACATGGATATGTTGTTCATCCACACTCATTGGCAGGTATCCTTGCCGCTTTAAATCTTGCCGGAAGGTCTTCAAGCTTGCTCCTCCCACCCACCCGGGTGGTATAACTCTCGGCTCCGCCCCATGACGCCAGATCTTCCTTACCGCTTGGAAGCTCAGGTTCCTCTTAGCGCTCTCGTTTCACGACTGGTTCCTATTTCTCCGTTTGCGGATTTAAAAATAATATTTTGCAAAGACTTGATCTTGATCCCTCGCAGCTGCGATGGACAATCGACTCCAGTTCGGAGATGCCCATGCGGGCAGAAGATGTCTCGAGCGGATCCACACCACGTGTGTCTACTTAGCGCTTGAGCCGACCCGCGGGCTTGCGACCTGTGGCTCATCTTTCTCAGCCTCGTCCTCGAAGACCCGTGCTGCCCGATTGCAACTGGGCCGTCCGAGCGTTCCCTCAGTGAAGTCAAGGAGGCCCGGTTGGCGGTGTCCGGCTGGCGGGCTCGGCCGGATCAGCTCGAGCGGATGGTCGCCCTCGAAGAGGAGGCGGCGCGGGCCGTATCTTCCTCGGCCGCGGCATTTATCCCGCTCTCTCTGGGTTCTTCCTACACGGCTTCCTTTAAGGAGCTTTGTCTGTCCCTCTCCACTAAAGGAGAAGGGCCTCGTCTGCTGGACCTTTTCTCGGTCCAAAAGAGGGACAAGGTAAGTCCCTCCGTCGGCGCTCTTGGGGGCGGAAAGGTCCCTCTCCCGGGCCGTCGGCCCGTCGGCCGATCGGCACGCTCGGCTTGCCACTGGCCTCACGGTGTCCCGTCAGGTCAGTTGACCGAGACTCCCACTGATGAAGTCAAGATTTTCTCGACCCATTGAATGAGCTGTCGCCTTTAGCAGCGAGATTCCCCTCTCCCGGTTCCCCGGGAGGAGTTGAGGATCCCGTGGGCTCGCCTGTGCCTCGGTTCCGAGCCCTCGGATGGACCTTCCGAGCGAAGGGTGCGGTTCCGCCGACACCTCCCGCACCGACCCGGAAATTCCGGGACTCTCGGTCTCGGTCTCGGACCCTCTTAGCGGTGATCCACCCGTTCCCACCCGTCATAAGCGGTCTCCGGTCTCGGCACGCGGTAAGCGCGTCGCCGCGCATCCTCGTCCTCTCTCCTCGGATGAGGAAGCGGCGTAAGTACGTCGGCAGTGCGAGGACCTTATGTTGCAACAGCTCCTCCTGGCGGGAATAAGCCGACTCCGGCGCCTTCCCGGCCATTAAGTGGCTGTCACGGGCAGCCGACACAACCCCTCGACTTGTCCGAGCCTACACCCAGGCGGTTGTTCGGCCAAAACCAACTGCTCCACGATTCGGTGGAACCTCCGCCTCCACAGCCACCAATTGGGGCTCCGACCAAGAGATTCTCGGTGGCTAAGGGTTTACCCCATCGGCTGTCAGTTACCCTCACTCCCGACCGACCTCGGCAGGTGAAGGGTGGCTCAGGCCAGAGGCAGCTCTTTGAGGACTCTTCCGAGTCCGAGCGATTCCTCCTTCTTCTCCAGCGACTGGACTTGGAGTCTTCAGGAAGGTCAGCCAATGGGCGATAGCCCGTCGTCCTTCCTAGGACTGCTTCGGCTCATCTCGGAGTCTACCGGGATGGAGCTCGAACCCGTTCCAAGCAGGCCAGGTATCCCCTCACGGAGATTCTGGACCGAGGTCTCCCGACGGAGGCCTTTCCGGTGGCGAGGCCATAGTGGGTCGGCACTGGAACTTTGGCAGCGCCCTGCTCTCCCTGCCTTCGGCCAGGATGGCCAGGAAGTATCGGTCCCTACGGTTCCTTGTCGGTTTTGAACACCCTCTGCTGAGGGTTGGTTACCGACAAGCGTTTTCCGCCCGGCTGCGCCAGGGATGTGGACAAACCTCGACAAGGTCAAGAAATTGGACTATGTCGAGCGAAAAAGTCTATGCTGCGTCCTCTCTCGGCCCGTCAGGCAATTCTGACCGTCCTCATCATCACATTTTTCTCATGCCCTGTTGGGCTCCTGGATGAGGTCATCCCTCATCTTCCGCCGATCTGCAGACTACGGTTAAGCAGTGCGGGACAGGAGCAGGGCAGTGGCCAAACAGCAGCTCCAGACTGCTTTGGATGTAGGGGACTCATGTGCCAGATCGGTGGCGGCCGCAGTGGCTATGCGTCGGCGGGCTTGGCTGAGGATATCCACCTTTACTTCGGATACCCAGCACAAGTTGGCGGATGTTCCCTTTTTGGGGACTGACCTCTTCGGCCCTGGGGTGGAAGGTCACCTGCAGAGGATCGAGAAGTCCAATGCCACCTTGGACTCGGTCTCTTCCGCTCAGAAGGACAAAGGCCGCAAACCACAGCCTAAGCCCTTTCGTCCTTCTGTGCCCCAGCGCGCCCGGCCAACAGACGTCAGGGCCAGCAGGCTCGGCCTTGGCATCCCAAACCCAAACGCGGCTTCCTCTAACAGAGCAGGAGGAAAGGGCAGGAGGTCCCTCGGCAGCCTCCTCCAAGCCTGCCCAGTGGCAGGCTGAGGGGTGTCGCCCCCATCCCAGTCTGCCACCCCTAGGTCCCCATGAGGAGGCAGCTCCGCACTTCCGTTCCGCCTGGTCGCTGTTACCACCGGACAGGTGGGTCTTGGAGGTGGTGGGAAGAGGCCTGCCTCTGGAATTGAGCAGGCACCACCCTTCAGGCCGTGCCCCTCGAGCTCCAGGATCCCCAGCCTCACTGGCGGCTCGTCGAGCCGACATCGCTCTCCTCCTCCAGAAGGAGGTGGTAAGAAGGTGGTGGACCCTCCTTCAGACCCAGGGTTTGTGTCCAGGTACTTCCTGGTTCGAAGCAGACAGGGGCTGGCGCCCATTCTCGACCTACGACCTAAACAAGTTCCTAAGGTCTCGAACCTTCAGGATGGTCACTCTGGCTCAGATAATACCATCCTTGGAGCAGGCGTGTGGTTCTGCTCTCTGGACTTGCAGGGCCGCGTTTTTCACGTCCCTATCCGTCCGTCTCACCAGAGATTCCTTAAGCTTCGGCGGAAGGATCCTCTTCGAGTTCCAAGCCATGCCCTTGGCTTGTCTCCAGCTCCCAGGGTCTTCACCAAATGCATGGCAGTGGTGACAGCATTCCCCTCGGCGCCGAGGGGTCCGGTGTACCCTTACCTGGACGACTGGCTGATAGCAGCTCCTCAGGAAGGGCGGAGTGGTCCAGAGATCTGGCCCTCAGGTCTGCTCTCAACTGGGCCTCCTTATCCACGAGGCCAAGTCGGAACTCGAGGCGAAGCAGGTGATTCTATTCATCGGGCGCAGCTCCGACTCTCTTCGAGCCAGAGCGCGGCTCCGGCCCGGACAGGGCGAGGTTCTTTCCTCCTTTGCCCGATCATTTCTGGTTGAGCAATGCGCCCTCCCGGGACTTCCTCGCCTCCTGGGTCTCATGGCGGCCTGCACCAGCGTGGTCCGTTGGGCCCGCTGGAACATCGTCCCTTCAGTGGGGACTGGCCAGCCAGTGGTCTGCGCTGCGATCCCTTGGACCAGCTTGTGTCGGTGACACAGGGATGTGGGCAGCTCTCCAGTGGTGGACCGTTCCAGATCATTTGCAGGGGCATCCCGTTAAATCCGCCCAGGCCGGCGGTCTCTCTATCGACCGATGCCTCTCTGATGGGTTGGGGTGCCCATCTGGGGAACACCGGGCTCATGGCCTCTGGTCCCGAGTCGATGCCACATCAACCTGCTGGAGCTCCGGCGGTCCGCCTAGCTCTCACCGCCTTTGCTCCGTTCCTCCGGGGTCAAGTGGTCCGAGTCAGGCGGACAATACCACGACCATGTACTATCTAAACCGCCAGGGGCGGGGCGCTCCATGCTTCTATGCAAGAAGCTCTCCGCATTTGGTCACTCGCTGCGCAGCCTGGGCGGATCTCCTAGCCATTCACGTGGCGGGGCCTCCAACACCCTGGCTGATGCCCTGAGCGGATAGGGCTGCATCCCACGGTGGTCTCTCCTGCGGAGGTAGTACAGCATCTGTTCTCCTTTGGGGCACACCTCAGGTGGACCTGTTTGCCTCCATGGAGGCAGCTGAGCTGAGTCTGTTCCATGCCCGCCCCCTCAGCAGGGCTCGCTGCAGGGGATGCCTTCTCGAGGCAATGGACCCCGGGCCTCTTTTCGCCTTTCCCCATTTCCCTTGATCCACAAGGTGCTTCTCAAGGCGAGGAGGGACAAGGCGCAGGTGATTCTGATAGCCCCAGACTGGCCTCGCCAGTTCTGGTACCCAGATCTCCTCAGTCTCAGCTCCAGGACTCATGGCAGCTTCCAGCTCGCCGGACCTGCTCTCAGTCAATCAGGGAAGGTGTTCCATCCGGACCTTCAATCCCTGCACCTGACGGCCTGGTTCCTGGCGGCTAGAGTTCCAGGCCTTGGGTCTTTCGACGAGGTCCTCAATGTAGTTGAGGCGTCCCGTAAGTCGACCAGAAAATGCTATGCCTTCAAATGGAAAGGTTTTCCATTTGGTGTCAGAAGCAAGGGCTTGGACCCTTCCTCCTGTTCCTTGGCAAGCATCTTGGACTATTTATGGTCCCTTTCTAGTCAAGGGCTTGGTCGGCTGACCCTAAGGGTGCACCTGGCAGCCATCTCTGCTTGCGAGGCGCGGGCGGGGAAGCAGTCGATGGCGCAGGAGAAGGTGGTCTGGCGCTTTTCAAAGGCCTGATCCATTTCCCCTCAGTGCGGGAACCCCCACCTCGTGGGATCTACTGCTGGTACTGGCAAAGCTCATGGGCAAGCCATTCGAACCTATGCAGGTGTGCTCTCTCTCACCTGTCGTGGAGACCGCCTTCTTGGTGGCTATCACGTCAGCCAGAAGGATGGGAGAGCTCAGGCGCTTTCCATCGAGTCTCCTTACCTGGTCTTCCACAGGGACAAGGTTGTCCTGCGCCCCACCGAAATTCCTTCCGAAGGTGGTGTCGGAGTTTCACCTTAACCAGGTGTTGACTCTGCCGGTGTTCTACCCCAATCACACCTCGGAGGCCGAATATAGGCTCCATACTCTGGACCCTAGAGGCACAAGCTTACTATAAGGGCCGCGGCTGAAAGTCGGGGAGAGGTTCGCCAGCTGTTTGTCACTACGCTGAAGCCGCATCTGGCAGACCTGCAGCCAAGCGGACGATAAGCAGGTGGGTAACCTCCTGCATAGATCTCTGCTATAAGTTGGCGGGCATGGGCCTCCCAGAGGATAAGAGCTCATTCTACCCGCCATACTGCTGCAACGTGGCTGCTTCCAGGGGCGTCCCTATCCAGGAAATCTGCAGGGCTGCTACCTGGAAGTCAGCAAACACCTTCATTACCCACTACCACATCGACCTTGAGTCACGCCGGGATGCTGGTTTTGGGGCCTCGGTTCTCCAGTCTCTCTTTCCCAAGTAAGTATTGGGGGTGTGCGTCTTGCCTCCCTCCTCCCGGAGAACTGCTAGGAGTCTGCCAATGAGTGTGGATGAACAACATATCCATGTCCTAAATACAGGTTACTCACCTGTAACAGGAGTTCTAGGAATGGTATGTTGTTCATCCCACGACTTACTCCCGGCTGACGCTGCCCTGAGCTTCCAGCGGGCCAGATCTGGCGTCATGGGGCGGAGCCGAGAGTTATACCACCCGGGTGGGTGGGAGGAGCAAGCTTGAAGACCTTCCGGCAAGATTTAAAGCGGCAAGGATACCTGCCAATGAGTGTGGATGAACAACATATACCATTCCTAGAACTCCTGTTACAGGTGAGTAACCTGTATTTATGTGCACCTTAATGAAAATTGTGCAGACATTGACACTATGGACTTTTTGAGATTACGTGTACTCTCATTATAATACTGCACCAGAAACTTTTCATGATGGACTGCCATGCTACTTGATTATAGTTGTCTGCTGTTATAGGAACTTTGATATATAGCTCGTATCTCCTTTTTGCCATTCTTCATGATTTTGTTGAAATGATCTGTGACAATTACTCCTGTACCCCCCCCCCTTTTAATGTTAAAATCTGAATAAAAATTTTATTAAAAAATAAGTGACATTGCAGATGAGCTGGATGGGATGGTCTGCCTTTTTATGGAAGACACCAAAATCTAAAATAGGGTGGACACTCCAGATGCTTCCTCCATTGTTTTCCACATATTGAAAATAGATTTTAAAGGATTAAGCCAAGTCCTATTACATCTAGTTTCCACTTGTCTGTAGTAATTTTCTTTGATTCTTGGAGGTCATAAGACAGGTGCCTCCTACTGGCAACGGGTTAGTGGCAACATGAGAAAAATTATTGGGTTGGGCTTTGCTTGGAGGAGGAGTTAAGACGGATGTTTGCCTTATTTCTCTTCTACCTGTGCCCCGTGTGAACTTGATAGTCATGGTCAGGCTGAGTGACTGGGGACACAGGTGATGGCAGAGGCGCCCCCCCACCAAAAAGCGGAGCTGCTCAGAGACTGGTGTTGAAAACATGAAGACACAGCCAGTTGCTGCAGTCTTCTTCCTTCTAGTCCTTCCCCCTACAGCCAGCTTATCTGTGTGCTTTGCCTGCTATTTCCCCTTCCCAGTCTGGCTCAATGGCACCTGTCAGTGACCGGGGCATGATGTGTGATGTCAGAGTCGTGGCATCACCCACTTGAAATATGGAGCAACTCAGAAACTGGTGATAAAAGCACAGAGACACGGACATTTGCTAGAGTCTGCTTCCATCTAGCCCCTCCTCTACGCCAGCTTACCTCTGTGCTTTGCCTGCTGTTCACTTCCCCCTTCGTGGTCTGGCTGAGTGGCAGCAGCTGGTGACTGGGGACGTGGAGAGTGACATCAGAGATGGTGGTGGGACTTCCCCCATTTGAAAAATGGAACCTCTTAGAGGCTAGTGCTGAAAGCATGAAGACACAGACTTTTGCTGCAGGCTTCTTCCATCTAGCACCTCCACATAGAACCAGCTGATCTCCATGCAGATGTAACCCCTAGATGGCGCTATCCCAGGGGCTACTACCCCTGCCTGATTTGCCACTAACAGGTTGAGGGGCCTGGATCCAATGGCGGGTGCCTCCACCCAGAGGTCAGGGTTTGCAATAGTTAAACTAACTTGGTCACAGCCCTCTGGGACACTGCAACCCCCCTTTCTTCCCACTAGTGGCCCACACAATATATCAGAATTACCTTCACAGTATACACTTACCCCCAGGTCTGGTTCCGGCACTGGGACCTCCTGTGAAATGAGATACAGTGCAACAATCACAGTACAGTACTTTAACATAGACAAATACCTCAGGCAGTATAACTTTGCTGAAACAAGCAGCTCTGATTTATTTGGGGATATAACAAGGACAGGAAATCAGGTTAATTAGCTTATCACTCTAATAATCTACCTATGGCTCTGTGCACAGGCCTATCCCTATCTGTTACTGTCCCTGGGTACCCAAGCCCTAGTGGCTAGTCCAAACCGTGGCAGCTGGTAGGGGCCCTTTCACACAGAGAAAATGAGAATTAAACAGTCAGCAGTACAGTAATTCCATTTGGATTTAATGTGGCAATTCAACAGGGAGCGACCCTGAATTAGTACTCACGACCTCCAAATAAGATAGGGTCCTTCAATGTCAGCAGGGCTCACCTGAGGTACACAAACCTCTTCCACATCCATATAAAAGCACTTTACCAGGCAGGCTGCATCTGTATCCCATCGCAATTACTGCACAATACCCGGAGAACACACAGCAGATTCAGTTCCTGACAGACCGAGTGCAATTTTTCAGCAATTCCTCCAGTCTTCTAAAGAGTGAGCCTGGTTTCTACTCTTCAGAGATCCTTTGATTCTTTTCACAGGACGGATTCAGTCCTAACAAGCTGTTACACAAGCTGCAGACCGAACTCTGGGCCTTACACACGTTTTTGACTAAAACTGCACACTGAAAAGCACAGGGCTCCTTCCTTCTTCACTGCCAAAGCTCAACTGAAACTCCAACCGACAAAACCGGGCACTTCCTTTGAGTTCCTCCAGTTCTTGACTGGATTGGCTGTCACTCACAATAGACTGCTGCTGTTGGTCCAAAAGGCACTGAAGTCTAAACTACATCTCCCAGAGTCACTGCCCATACAATCCTCTTGTGGCTGGCTCAGATTATGAGTCCAAGTTCTGATTGGTCCAAGGCACCATTTTAGAGCTAGCTTACCCCACACTGATTGGTCCAGTTCAGCAGTTCAAAACTAGAATGGGGAACTAGCAGACACAGTTCTGACTGCAAAGAAAGCAGGTTAGACAAACTGTAATTTCATTATTACTCTAAATAATTTCTGGCAAACAGTTACATCTTTCAGATAGGTTCCTTTGCACTCCTAGTGACTGCAAAATGAAGTGAATCGGCAGCAGCTGGTACTCAATCAAAGAAACACACAGTCCCCCATACAACTAATTATGTCTGCAAGCAGACAGCTCTTAAAGAGACAGTACCAGAGGTTCTAAAAACACTCACTGATAAATGGCTTAAACGCCAAACACCATTCAGGCTTGGAGCATTCAAGCAAGCTCCTGGAAGTCTTTTGGGAACCCCCATTTGCAGGGGGGTTACACAGATAAACCATAAACCATACAATGTCTCTCCTTGTGCTTCTTTTTGCCAGACATTGAGGGCAATGGTAAATCAGAATACCTTTTATGTTTCTTGCCATCATGTGCATCAGCCCCTCCCCACACACACAGACTGGGCCCTTTGCTCAGAACTGAATAGAATATGGATTGGCAATTTCAAATATCTGATTATTTGTTTTAAAGAGACAAGCATTTGTCAGTGCCGAACATTTGATGCTTGTTAAACAGTTTTTTTTTGTTTTTAATGTTTTGACCCTCACTTTTGAAGAGATTTGTTTAAGGATTCGCCTTATAGTCATGACATGTATCATTTATAGTATATTGGCCGAAATGTCATTTCTCACCAGAGGTGTGAAAACGCATCTCATCCAGGATTTTAAAAATTACACATGTCGTGTATGAGGTGATGTGGAAAAATTGCTATGTTGAAAGTTTGGAGTCAAAATATTGAAAATTAGCGAAGTTATGAGTGAACTCTGAAATAGCGTAACATTCAATCATAACCTGGGCATTTTACCGCATTTGTACATCAAATTTTCAGCATAGCCTTATTACCCCACCCAATGAACCTGGTAGGTGAAGATTTTTGAATCCTCGCCAAAATGTCATTCTGCACAATCGAAACATCATTCTGTGCCAGAGGTACGAAAACACATTTTGAGCAGGATTTGGAAAATAACAGCTATCACATTCATGAGGTGCTATGAAGAAATGGCTATGTTGAAAGTTTAGGGTCAAAATATTGAAAATGACTAAAGTTACAACCCTGCGTTCATACATTTTCAACATAGGCTCATAGCTTTGTTGTTTTTTTTTTTTTTACGTTTTTGCCCACAATTTTTAACATAGCCTTCTTATGACCCCACCTCCTGAACAGGTGCAGAGAAAAGTTTCAGTTCTTGCCAAAAAGGTGATTTCACACAGTGACTGCAAAATCACCTTTCAGGATGTGAAAACACATTTTGGCCAGGATTTAAAAAATGACAGCTGTCACATTCATGAGGTGCTGTGAAGAAATGGCTATGTTGAAAATCTGGAGTCAAAATATTGAAAATTACCAAAGTTCAGTGTTGGGTAAGTTACTTTTTCTATTACTTTCTATTACTTTTGAATACTTGTTCCAGAAAGCTCTGTGCAGTCACTAGCAAGGATGGAGAAGTACTGGAAGATGTAATACACCTTACAATTACATTTACTTATGTCTTTTTATACAAAAGAAGTACGTAACTATAACTGATTACATTTATTTGAAAGTAACTAGTAACTAACCTATTACTTTCAAAAAATTTAATCTTAAAAAATATTCATTATTTTTGCCTTTGTTTTTGTATTAAAAGAAATAAGTAAGGTGTATTACTTTTTCTAATACTTCTCCATCCTTGCTAGTGACTGCACAGAGCTTCCTGGAACAAGTTTCTAAACGTAATAGAAAGTAATAGAAAAAGTAACTTACCCAACACTGCCAAAGTTACAAGCTTGCGTTCGCAAATTTCAATGTAGGCTCATACCTTTGTTGTTTTTTTAATATTTTTAAGCCAAATTTTCCAAATTGCCTTCTTATGGCCCCACCTCATGAACAGTGGTGTAGAAAATGTTCATCTCCTTCCTGAAATCTGATTTCGTGCAGCAACTGTGAAATCACCTTTTGGGTCAGATTTGTCTAACTTCGCTCACGATGTTCATGAGGTGGAGTCCCAAAAAAGCATGCTGAAAATTTGGGGCAAAAATATTCAAAAATAGGCAAGTTATGCCACTAAGTTCAAAACCCCATTGAAATACATTGAACTGTATACCTGATCTCCTCAGTTCGTGGTCCGGAGTTGAAGAGTGATGTTTCAGCGGTCCAGAGAGTATTACAGCGTTGGACCCTGGTGGGAGGGTAAGTAAAGGCTTGGGATGGGTGCTGAATGGGAGGGTCAGATGGGAGGAATAATGGTGCAACAGACATTGATGGATGTTTTTCTTTTTTTTACAGGTTTACAAAATAAAAAAAAGATGACAAGGGACAGTTTTCTCTATTACAGGCAGCGACACTGGGGGATTGGGCACCTTCCAGTGTCACTGTTATATTTGGCAGCACCGGAGGTGGGCTGTCTGGTTTTGCATTACTAAAAGGGGCAGGGTAGGGTGGGGAGTGGCAGCTGGCACGGGGGATTGGGCACCCCTGTGCCATAATGTAGGTTGGATTTGGGGGGGGACAGTTACGCAGGGGCTGGGACTGGACATCGATGGACGTTTTCCTTTTTTACAGGTTTAAAATACATAAATAAAAAGACGAGGGACGGTTTTCTCTATTACAGGTAGTGCCACTGGGGGAGTGGGCACCCCACAGTGTCACTGTTTTATTTGGCAGCACCAAGGGTGGGCTTTCCGGTGCTGCATAACTAGAACAGGTAGGGTGGTGGTAACAGCTGGCGGGGGGGATTGGGCAACCCCTGTCCCATTATAATAGCGTGATTTGGGCTGGGGGGAGGGTCAGTTACGGCGGCAGCTGTAGCAGACATCAATGGACAGTTTTCTTTTTTACAGGTTGACAGGCTTCTGATGTGGAAAGCCACTCAGCTGTTTGCTAAGCAGCTTCATGTAAATCAAAGGACTGAAGCCATCTCGTATTAGAGCGGCTCGGTCCTTTGAAGTACAAGAAATTTCCTCCCAGCAAACAGCAAGTGATGTCACAGCCACACTGCTGGTCATTGGTGTAGACTACCAAGCCCTTGCTATTTTAAACTGCAATGGGCTCGGCAGTGACCCCACCCGAAATTCCTTTTCACTCCTGACAAAACGTTTGGTGCTCAGGCAAATCAAATGCAGAAACTGCAGTTATGATCTGTTGCATCCATACAACAGCAAGATTCAAAAAGATACATTGCAGCTGGCCCGGTGGCGTGGAGGGTTGAGGCATCCTGCCTTACCTTCTGCCATGCCGGCCACCAGTGTTTGCGGTACGAAGGGGTCGCAGGAGGTCGGCCGGGGTGGAGAAGGATCAAGCATCCCAGGAAGGGGAGTGATCAGTTGTCGGTGCATGCCTGGCCCCTAGCGGAGGTGCGGGGCTGGCACACCAACGCTGCTGACAAGGGGTTAGAGGCAGGGCAGAGGCCTGATGGGACATGCACAGGAGCGTGCGTGGTACCGTTACTGTCATCATTGCACGCTCCGCCCCTGAGGAAGAAAATGGGTGGAAAAAGACGCTCCCGGCTGGATGATGGAGGGAGCTCTCAGGTCCTGCTCCTGAATAGCCACTGTACCCACCAGAACCGGATCCGGTCTTTGGTGGAGCTTGGGGTACCCCTGCCAGGGGAGGGGGCCAAGCCCTGGGGGTAGACGGTCGGCATCAGCTGGTGGGCATCAGGGGATGGGACTGGGGCTCCCTCCTGATCGAGGGCCATGGAGCAAGGGGGGGATAAAATGATAAAAAAAATAAAAATAAGGATACATTACAGTAGAAGACCATGTAAGACACTTGTTACATCAGTGGGGGTTGTATCACTATACGTGACATGCAAAAGAAATAGTTATAGTATATAAAAAAAAAAAAGGCATCACATAGCCTGGACTTAGTAAGACAAGAGGCTAAAGTTTATTTTCCCAAAGTCCCCTAAAGGCATAAAATAGTCAGGAATAATACAAAATGTACCGCAGAAATGGTGAATACCCACAATCTCTAAATCCACCCTAACCTGTAGAAAAATATTCATAGAAAAATTAAGATCTGCTAATACCAGGTCCTACCAGATTAATAAACCTTTGCAGCATATTATAAAAAATATGCAGCTTTACAGTCTTTGCAGTACAAAAGTACATCAAAGTAATATCCATCGTACTGTGTATGAGAAAGAATGAACGTATACTAATATAAACAGCAAGGCTACAGTACTGGTGCTGTAAAGGGCCGGAAGTGATCAGCAATGAGAGTGGCTATGAGAACGATGCCATATTGAAGACAATGTGTACCTGTCTCACCTCAAAGAATTGTAAAATATGGTATTTATTTAAGACAGTATTAAGCACCACCGCACCCCATAACACACTCAGTCCCTCACCCACCCCCTACCTCACAGAAAAGCAGAAAACACCAAAACACAATGCCCGATTAATCCTCCTGATACAGTACCTCTTAGGTTACAAAGTCCTTCATAACTGTAGGCACCAAATTACCAGCCTCTGCTGGTTCACTGAAAATATGCACCTTCAAACCCCTGGAATCCCTCACTTAAGTTCAACAAGTGCAGTCATTCTCATGGAGTGAGCAGCCCCGGAGCATTAGAGTTTTATGCAAATCATGGAATTTAGAATGAAATTCAAACTCTGGACCACCGGCACAGCGGTAGCGCTACTGCTCACAACACCGACGACCTGGGTTCGGAAACAAATCCAGGGTATCAGAGGGCCAGCCATGGGGGTGGAAGATTGAGCATTATTAGGACTGCTTTCCTCCTCCTTGGGGGGCAGGGTGGGCAGAGCCTGATGCTTGCCTGGCCCTTAGCAGAAGCTGGGGGAAAGGCAGTCCAGGCCAGAAGATTGGGAGGTGTGACAGACGTCAGTACACGTGGCATGTGCCATGATGTCCTTGCATGTCACGCCTCCCAGGGGAACAAGAAAAACAAAGTGCTGGGTGGAAGGATACTGGCAGGTGCCTGCAGGCCTGCATCTAACTAGCTGGACCTGCCAGCCCAAACTAGATCTTGTCCGAGGTGGGGACTGAGGAACCCCGCCGACCCCACCGGGCCGGGGGGGGGGGCAAGCCCTGTGGGAAGACGGCTGGCAGTAAGTCCCAGCAGAGGTACAGTAGTGGCCAAAAATATTGGCGCCCTTGCACTTTTTCAAATAACTCACAATTCCTCTAAACATAAGTTGAAATTAACAACAGTATGGTATTTGGTCTCCACAATTCTTTTTCTCTGTTAATATTACAGAACCTTTGTTTTTGATTCAGAATTTAATATATCCTTTTAAATCAGAAAATGAAAAGAAATGGCATTGACAAAATTATTGACACCCTAGACTTAATATTTGGTAGCACAGCCTTTGGTCAAAATAACTGCAATCAACCGCTTCCTGTAGCCATGGATGAGCTTCCTGCACCTCTCTACTGGCAGTTTGGCCCACTCTTCTTGTGCAAACCGCTCCAGTTCTCCCAGATTTGAAGGTGCCTTCTCCCAACTGCTGTTTCAGATCTCTCACAGGTTTTCAATGGGATTTAGATCTGGACTCATTGCTGGCCACTTCAGAACAGTCCAGCGTCTTGTCTTGAACCATTCCTGGGTGCTTTTTGAAGTGTGTTTGGGGTCATTGTCCTGCTGGAAGACCCATAACTTTCGACGGAGACCCAGCTTTGACACTGGGTTCAACACTGCACTCCAAAATGGCTTGGTAATCTCCAGATTTCATGATGCCATGCACACGTTCAAGGCACCCAGTGCCAGAGGCAGCACAGCAACCCCAAAACATCATTGAATCTCCTCCACGTTTGACTGTAGGGAAGGTGTTCTTTTGTTTGAAGGCTTCATTTTGTTTTCTGTAAACACAGAGATGATGTGCTTTACCAAAAAGCTCTAATTTGGTCTCATCTGTCCACAGGACATTCTCCCAGAAGGATTTTGGCTTGTACAGGTGTGTTTTGGCAAACCCCAGTCGGGCTTTCTTATGTCTCTCTCTCAGCAGTGGGGTCCTCCTGGGCCTCCTACCATATGACCCCCTTTCTTTGAGTTGGCGACGGATGGTGCGAGTTGAAACTGTCATACCTTGTGTCTGAAGGTCAGCTTGACTCTGTTTGGCAGTTGATCGAGGTGCTTTCTCCACCATTTGAACAATCCTGTGCTGCAATCTTCTATCAGGTTTTCTCTTGCGGCCACGTCCAGGGAGGTTGGCTACAGTGCCATGGGCCTTAAACATCCTGATAACATTACGTACGGTGGAAACAGGAACATCAAGGTCTCTGGAGATTAATTTGTAGCCTTGAGATTGTCCATGCTTGGCTACAATCTTCTGTCTGACCTCCTCAGACAATTCTCTGGCTGTCTTTCTTTTCTCCATGCTCATTGCGGTACACACAGTGACACAAAGCAGGAGAATGAGTCATTTTCTCTATTCAAACTGGCTGAATGAGTGATTTTTATATTGCAGGCACCTGCAACTCACCACAGGTGAGTTCAGTTCCAAAGTGAAGGAGAATCACCTGCTTGAAATCTAATTATTTCTAACTACTTCTAAAAGGTGCCAATAATTTTGTCTGGGCCATTTAAGGATTTCTATGTGGAATAAGCTAAGACTTAGTAAATTTTTCTGATTTTTGTGTTTTATTCCCCCTGCAAACCAAAGAAATACATATGTGGATACCAAAATATTTTTTAATTTCAACAATTTTCTGGAAGGAATGGTGCATTATTAGAAAAAACTGCAAGGGCGCCAATATTTTTGGCCACGACTGTAGGGGTGATGGGGCTGGGATGCCTGCCCGAAGGAGGGCCATCCGGGAGAGTAGGAAAAATGGAAACAAAAAATAAAAAAAATAAATCTCTGCAGTGTGATCACGCTCACCACTGCACTTTAATATTAGATTTATTCCTCTGCCTGAAGAGAGCGGTCTTCCCAAAGTCTTCTCTGCACTTTTGACTGGTTTAAGGTTTATTTTAATATTTTGGTATCCTAGTTATTTTATTCCATACTCTGCATTAGTTAGGATGTTGTTACTGTTTTTTTTTTTGTGAATTTCACTACTTTTCTCCGTTCCTGATCTGTTCCCAGAAACCGGAGAAAGTCATTTTCGGCTTGTCTCCTGCCTTTAGAGAATCACTATGTAATTGTTACATTTTATTTAAAAAAAAAAACTTGTTTTTTGTATACCGCTCCGCAGTTTTACTTCAAATAATTCTCTGTTCCATGTTCTGGGAACTGAGACATACCTTTTGCTATTTTCTCATTAAGAACCTCTGTTGAGGTAAATTGTGGATTGACTTTTTGAGGACTAGAACTGCAGTCAGTGTTTGGCATGACTGACAGACCTAAAAAGAAGGCAGCACCTACAGGGTTTAACATTTTTGTGATCTGTTTTCAGCTCCTGGCAAAGGCACACTGCCATGAACTTTGTTTAACTCATTGCCTCCACAGGCTCACTCTGAGATTACACCACTTGTCTCCTGAATCTCCTGTATACTTTTAACAATGAATCCTGGGCCTTTCTAAGCAAATCAAGCCATAGTCAGCATGTCGCAAACAAATGCTAATAGCTCAATAACCGTACATGCTAGACACAAAGTATGAGTGGCAGAGTTATTCAGCACAAAATTGCCTTTCCAATGGTGGTATGCATGTAATAATAAGTAATTTTGTTTTTTTCTATGCTGGTCGAAACCAGAGAAAAAAAATATTTTTTCACTAAAAAAAAGGCAACATAAGCCATTTTTTATTGGAAAATATGTCAAATATCAACGCCAAATAAAGCATACAGACATTAGATGGTGTTTTACTATTATGTTTGTTAAAAAAAAAGATATGTTTTTACTATGAAACATAATTTTACCCCATTTAGTCAAGGTGCTTTGGTGAGATTTGAGGGATGAATCTCAACTACACACACCATATCGTAAACAAATGCATATAACTCCAGAAGTATACATGACACACACGAAGTATCGGCATGAAAGTTGATCAGCACAAAATTGCCTTTCCAACGTTGCTATACGATCAATTGTAATTAATACTTTTTTTTTATACCTGCTGAAGTGTCAAAAAAGTGCATTTTATTCAAGCTGCATAGGTGATTCTTGATGGAAAAAACGTCAGCCATACACACCGTTCCATAAACAAATGCGAATAGCTCCTAAAGTATACATGATACACACAAAGTATCAGCATGAAAGTTGATCAGCACAAAATTGCCTTCCAACGGTGCTATCAATGCAATCAATTGTAATCAATACTTTTTTTTTTATACCCGCTGAAGTGGAAAAAAAGTGCATTTTATTCAAGCTGCTTAGGTGACTCTTGACAGACAATTGTCAGACACACACGCACACACACACTCGCGCACACACTGTCACGCAGACTCTCTGGCGGCACACTCTTGCTTGGCAAGACACACACACACCACCACAAACAAATGTGCATAACTTTTAATTTATATCGAAGACAAAGTATCAGCAGGTTACTTCTTCAGCACAAATAACCTTGCTAACGGGTCCAAGTATTCAGCTATAATCAATATTTTTTTGTACTACCTGAAAGACAACAAATTCAGTTTTCTGAAACTAAAAGCAGTTATTATACAATAGGAGTGAGCAGAAAAAGTATTCTCACTGCAGTATGAAAACTCCAGATGTCACAATGTCTCCAGATAGCTCCACATATCACACTGTAATTCTCCATATATTACTGATTACTGCAGACAACCAAAACCCAGCACAAAACAGTCCTGTTGTATAAAAGCACTGTAATGGCCAAGTGTATGATACAGGCTAGATCTGAACTCTTGGCAAGTGAACTCAGGCAACTCACGCAACCATCATTCGTGGCATCGCTACGCTCCATCATTCATTCATGATATTCCACCAGCTCTCTTGCCAATCATTCAGATATATTCTGCATCACACCCCTAGCCATCGTGTACCCCTTTAGTCCTTTGGTACAAAAGATCAATCTTTCATGTCTTTCTTTCACACTAACATATGCAATGACATTCAACACAGGGTAGTCCCAAATATCAAAAGGTGCACAGCGGCACACTCTTTCATACACCTACATATAAGAATGAGCATAAGGGCATGACATCATAACACATACAAGCATGTGCACGGCAAGCACCCGTGGTATTCGGCACAATGCCCACAAGTCGCAACACGGAAAACAGAATGTCAACAAATGTCATAAATGCCCACAAAATTATTACAGTCACCACAATTACATTTTTATTACTTTTTCAGATGGCGTCCCATGATGATGTCACTGCACTGAAGTGATTTCAACATCCTTACCTGGTGTCGTTCCAACCCCTCCTCTGTTGTCTGTCATCTTTCTGTAAATAAAGTAGTTCCATTCTCTCGTCTGTGTCATCCTTCTGTAAATAAAGTAGTTCCATCCTCTCCACTGTTGTCTGTGGCATTTTTATAAAAGGAAAAAGAAAACAAACGGTCCTACCTCCTACCCTGCTGTCTTTGGCGTCCTGTGATGAGAAAATAAAAAATTAGTTCCAACCGATTGTCTGTAGTCTGGGTCAGATATTTGCCTTTACAAAGTCCTCCAGTTGTGCTCCTGTAGTCCTCCGTGGCAAATTTGTCGTCTTCTGTGGTCCTCTGCTGTTCACTCGTTGTGTTCCTGTCAACTACCACCTTCACATAGTTGTGTGACCACCACCTCTGCATGTCTCTTCACTCCATGCGCTGCAGCAGCTGTTGCTGAAGGTGATACTCCATCTTGCATGTCTTCATATTTTCTTCCATTCTCCTTTCTTCCCCGGGTAGGGTAGGACTTTGCTTCAACCAAACAGTTGACGCCATGCACAATGTACAGTGCAAAGGACAGCGCAAAACACAGAACAGCCAACGTGGCAGCCAAATGAAAATAAATACTGAGCTAAAACCTCCACTCCACATAAACTATACTGAAAGAGGTACTGGAGACAAAAACAGGCACACTGGCATAGTCACTTGTCACTCTTTATTTCTGAAGTTTTTTTGTATTCCTTTTGATCCTTTGAGTCATAACAATTCTCAGTCTGCCAACCGATGCATCAACCCCTATGGCACCACACCACCACATCATCGTTGCGATTGCTCAATGAAAACAATGTCAGTACACTAAGAGATGATGTGGTAGGTGGCCATTACAGATATGTCCCCAGTCAGGCAGAGAGCTGCTATGCTCATCACACATAATGGCCGGTGACAGCAGTTCCGGACTGACCAAAAGGAAAAGAAACTACCTCGTTATAACAAGGTGATGGCTGACTCTAAGTAATGCAAGTTTCAGCCCTCCATCAGCACTTTCAGTTGGCCCCACTGGTCTGGTAGGTGAAATAAGCCTCACACTGTCATCCGCTGTGTGAAGCCACGCTCGCAATTCTTTCTGAACACCCCCACTCTTCTCTCACCAACTGGGAACTCCAAAGTAACGTTTCTGTCACTTTTCCCCTTTACTTTCACTCACCAGACCTCTTTTAGCTCAGTATTTTGCATTTTCATTTGGCGTAGACCATTCAATGACTGGCATGTCACTGCATTACGTCTGAAACACCAATGGGCCTAATCTACTTTCACCAACAACGCACGGAAATCCGCTTCCCGCCTATGACACTGCATCTGTGTGACTTTCTTTTGTGCATTTCACAAAGTTTATTCCACAAATAAGTGCCAATACCTATATCAGCAACTTTCAGATTACACATGCTGTGTTTTCACGGCCACCTCCATTCCTACAAACCATTTTATCTGATTTCTCGCTTCCACCATGGTGTCCATCAAGTCAAGTGCTCTTTCTCCTCCGCCGTTTCCCTGTCCTGCTCCACTATGCACCTGCCACCACCTCTGTGCGCATCTCCACTCCATCCATGGCAGCTGCTGTAGCCGTAGGTGATTGGAATCATGGTCTATTTGGTGTCTTCTGGTTTCCATCCTCCCCGGGCAGGACTTTGCTTCAACCAAATATTCAGCGCCATGCACAAAGAAAGAAGAAACAGCATTTATATAGCGCTTTTCATACACAGTGTATCCCAAAGCGCTTTACACGCAGTGTTAGACTGGTAGTGAAGTGACTGAATGTGTGGTGGTGGCCATGTCGCACATTACCCATCCACAGCCTGGACAATTGCATGAACCAGTTTTATGGGAAGGGAAAGTTGGCCATGACACCGGGAATGTTCCCTGCTCTTTGTGAAGAGTGCTCTGGGTTCTTTTACTTCCACCTGGACACCCACCAGGATGGGTAGAAGGGACCTCAGTTTAACGTCTCATCTGAAGGACGGCACACCTCAGCAGTACAGCACCCCACCCAATACTGCACTCGAAGAATGATTGATCTTACTTCGAGAGGGCTCTTGCAGTAGGTAATTACATATAGGACTGATGCCGGCAGGCGGCAGGACCCACAAAAATTTCTGGCTAGCGGTCCTGGCAGGGACTGCCCCCGTCAGGTGACCGGTGTCAGGAGGCGTCGGTACAAAGGGCGGTCCCGGATGCCCTTCTTCCTCTTATTTCCCGCCGTTAGCTCGTGCAGCCCCTCGCGAAAAAGTTTGTGCTTCGTCAGCCCTACCTTTGTCAGTTTTTTACTGCAAAAAATCTTTATTTTTCGAACTAACGTCAGTACCAGCGTCAGTGTATGTCATCCCCTACACCCTCCAAGCACAAGAATAAGTCGATTCCGCGGTAACTACCACACACAAGGACAGCCACTCACAACGCATGATTCGCCTCAGAGCCCGATCACCCGGTCGAGAAGTGCCAGCACTGCCTCAGTTTTAACACGGCTACCCGGAAAAGGTGGCAGCAATCCCTGGAAGCCCATATTCTAAAGAAGAAAATGAGTTCTATGGAGAAGGAGCTCAAAAAACTGAGGCAGGCATCCACTTCCCCCGAAGGACATCGGAGGAAGAAGGAGAAGGAGAGGCACTGGGACAAGGGCTCCTCCACTGCTTCTCCTTTGGGAGTCGCTGGGATGCAGGTAACATTCCCTCCGGGAGATCGCACCTCGGCAGCCGCCTCAGAGGTTTCCGAGGGGGCGTCGGCCCACCCATCTGGCTCACGCTCGGGCCTTGCGGGCGCCTCCAGGCAGTTGGAGGCTCCGCCTCTGGTTCGGCCGCAGGCTCGGCCGCCTTCCACTGTGGCGACTCCGGTAAGCGGACGTCGGCTCCTCTGACGTCCGCCTGGAGAAGGCTGGTAAGACGTCCAACCCTCCGGGAAACGACTGCCCCTTCCCACGGACCAGGCGATGCTCTTCTCGGCCTGCCTCCAGTAGCCAGCTCTGTAAGTGAGGACGTCAGCTCCTCCAGCGCCCGCCAAGAGCTCGCCACTAAGCTTCATAGCAGCCACATCCGGCGTCCGGCCAGTAAGAAGGAACGACAACGGACCCCCCAGCAACTTCCATCATAGCCGGTTCCCCGCAGCCTTCACTGCCATCTGGGAACCAGAGTCTCCTGAAGCCGGACCTGGAACTTTTCCCCTCTGTCCCCCGGCGAAGCGGTATCTTTTGCCTCCGTCAGTCAGCCTCCTCCACCTGCAGCGCTGGACCTGATGTCGGCTCCCGGACTCCGGCTCGGCGCGGCCCCTCGACGTCAGTACCTCTGGCGCCAGGGCCTCCGCCCCTCGGCTGGCATTCGGCCTTACCGACTCTGGGAGATGTGCCGCTCCCGCCAGGGCCTCCGCCCTCGGGCTCACCACTTTGGACCCGCCCGTGCAGGGCCTCCGGCCCCGGGCGTGCTGCTCCGGCAGCCCTCCCGGCTTGCTGGTATCCTCCGTCCCTGATTCGACACCGGTGTGCCGGGACGCGGTACCCGACACAGGCTTCCCGGCGTTGCAGTACTCGTGCCACAATACCCACGCTGGGCTACCCGCAGCGGGGTTTGGATACACTCCATACAGTTAGCAACCCATCACTTATCCCCCACCTCCTTCTCCTCCACCGCCCTCGTGGCCGGTGGACCTGTGAGAGACTCTGGCCTCCTGAGTAGGCTGAGGCCAAGGGCTCAGCTCACCAAGAGACGAGAGAGCCATAGCCCTCGGGAGTAGTGCCATCCCAGGTTCAGAGTCACGTCCAGGCACATTCCCTCACCACCTCCGGACTCAGGGTTCTTCCGCCTGGATCCAGAGGTGGACTTCACGCTTCGGGGACTTCCCAAGGGGTCCGTTCCTCCCCCGGGTCAGGAAAGGGAGTCTTTCTCTTTTTCATCCTCCTCTTCACCCTCGGACTCCCTGGACTCTTCCGACAGTTGATCCGAGAGAGACAACGAGCCTCGCTCTCCATCGAAGCCCAGGCCAAGGACTCCTCCGAAGTCTCCTCCGGAGGATCCTTCTTTTATGGAGTTGCTTAGGAAAATCCAGAAGGTTCATCAGTGGCACTCCCTGGAACCAGATCCTCAGCGTCTGAAACTCGCTGAACATCTGGATCTGCCTGTGACAGCTCCTACCTTGGTGCCACCCTGGATAGAGCCTCACGCCGACCTTGTTACCACAATATGGAAGCAGCCATCGGCCTTAGCCCCACTTCCTAGGAAGTCGAACCGGCTATATCAGGCTCCAGAGGGTGTTGATTTCCTGGCTTCTCACCCTCGTGCTGACTTGGTCGTGATTAGCGCCGCCCATGGCCGGTCGGCGAACCCCAAACACCTTAGCTCGTCACCTCCTGATAAGGAATCACGCCTTCTGGACCAGTATGGGAGGAAGATTTACACTTCCTCCACACTGGGATCAGGGCCCTGAACTATGTCAGCCATAGGAGGACTACAGAAAGCCATCCTGACTCAGGTGGAAGCCAAACTGGACTCCTTGCCTGACTCCCAAGTCAAAATGGAGTTGGCTGACCTCGGTCCGCTTCTGCCGTTCAGCCAGTTGACATACTGCCTGTGCGACATACGATGCAGTGGACACTGCTGGCGGACCTCAGCTTCGCTGTAGGCTTACACGGCATCATGCCTGCTCCGTGTGTCAGGTTTGGTCCGAGGTGCAACTCTGCTATCCAGGAAGCACCCTTCCAGGGGTCGGTCTTTGGGGTGATGTCAAGACATCATCACCGATTTGCAAGAAGAAGGGGATGGCTCTGAAGTCAGTTGATTCCGTATGCGTCCCCATCAGCAATAGCGCCGTCCGCTGCATGAGACGGAATCGCCAAAGGCGAAACCCCAGGAAGGCGGGCCACAAACGCAGCGGGCCCCGCGGCTGCCAAGCCCGCCTAAAAGCGGGTGCTTCAGCCTGGTGGCTGCTCACACCACCTGACTCCTTTCCTCTCCCACTGCCTCCGGACTCCGGAGGAACGAGTAGGAAGGGAGGTTTTCCTCCATCTTCTGGGATGGGAGAGGATAACCACAGATTCGTGGGTGCTCCAGCTCATAGCAGAGGACACTCCCATAG
Organism: Neoceratodus forsteri; assembly: GCA_016271365.2. Lineage (NCBI taxonomy): Eukaryota > Metazoa > Chordata > Ceratodontiformes > Ceratodontidae > Neoceratodus > Neoceratodus forsteri. The sequence goes on from CM057453.1 coordinate 1,402,592,154, forward strand.
AGTTTCTTCGAAACCACCCTACCCCTCTAAATTTGTCATATTCATGAGGACATCTTCTCTTTGGTCGGGAGGAAATCTAGAGCTCTTCTGCTGGAAGCAAGATGGAGAGCCTGTCCCCTTCATCTACAAGGGATGGGTTACTATTCCCATTTCTTCCTGGTCCCAAAGAAGACGGAGATCTCAGACTAATTTTGGATCTCAGTTCCCTGAATCTTTATTAGAGTAAAAAGGTTCAGGATGCTCTCTTTGCAGAGCCTTCTGCCCCTCCTCCGGCAGGGTCAATGGCTTTGTGCTCTGGATATGCAGGATGCTTATCTGCACATTCCCTTTTGCCCATCTCATCGCAAATACCTTCGTTTTGCGTTCCAGGGGGACCACTACCAGTTCAAGGCACTCCCGTTTGGTCTATCCTTGGCCCCGCGAGTATTTACCAAATGCCTGGCAGTGGTGGCCCACCTGCATACCAAGGGAGTGCAGGTTTTCCCGTACCTGGACGACTGGCTCCTGGCGGCCTCATCCAGGGAGAAACTCCTGTGTTTCCTCTCCCTTACCCAGCAGGTTTTTGCCTGCCTGGGTATTACCATCAACCATTCCAAGTCTCATCTGGACCCATCCCAGAGGCTACAGTTTATCGGGGCGATCCTCGATACGACCATGGGCAAGCCTTCCTGCCTCGGACAGGAGGACGCCCTTCAGACAAAATAAGTCTGTTGTCCGACCACAGGATGGTCTCTGCGAGTCGGTCCTTCGCCTTCTTGGGCCCACCGGACAGTCAGTCGGCGGGCGGCGGGCGGCAGGCGGGTGGGTGATGTCGCTCACCGCCGCGGGGAGCGGGTGAGGGGCTCGTGGTGGGTGGGGGACACTAGACACCAGGGAGATGTTTGGGGGTTCTGTTGTGACATTCTGCCCGCGATCGGGCTTTACGGTCCACTGACCACCAGGGAGTTATTCGGTTGGGGGAGGGTTACATTCTGCCCGCGATCGGGCACTGGGGGTTAGGACAGGTTCTGCCCACGACCGGCACTGGGGTTTATACAGGTTCTGCCCACGATCGGGCTGTGGGTGATGTTGGGGGCGGTTATGTATGTGTTCTGCCCGCGATCGGGCTGTGGAGGTGTGGGGGGTATAATCTGTGATGCCCGCGATCGGGCTGTGGGAGTGTGTGGGGGCATGTAATCGTGATGCCCGCGATCGGGCTGTGGGAGGTGTGGGGGGCATAGTAGTGATGCCCGCGATCGGGCTGTGGAGGTGGGGGTATGTAACTGTGATGCCCGCGATTGTTGCAGTGTGAGGCCGGTCCCCGACGGCTGCTGCCTGGCAGGGTGGCCAGGAGCAAGTCCTCGGGATCGGCGCACCTACATGCAAATGGCATGCAAATGGGGCCATAAAGAGATGCAAATGGCCCCCGCGCTTGCATAAATTATGGCCCCATTTGCATGTCACCTTTGAATATCGGAATTTGGCGATGGCGCAATGGTACTTGGCGCCACCGCAAGTTGAATGCTCAATCCTGCACCCTATGGTATGCTAGTTCCACTGTTACGCGCAAGGCAAGTTGGGAAATAAGGACATTCAAAGGAGTTGCTCAACAGCGCAACTCCTTTGAATATCACCCCGGCCACACCCCTGCGCAACTATTTTGAGCAGCGCAGGGGCTTGCGCCTCAGACTGGCGCAGTTTGAATATCTGGGCCAGTGTGTATTCTTTTCAACCACGGAGCGCGGTTTGAAATGGAACACAAATGCACTGCGAGAGCTTAAACAGGGCCAGCCCAGAACCACAACATCATACTTTGCTAAAATTACTGTTACAGAAAAATTGATAGAAAAAAAAAACTAAAAAAAAAAAAAAATGAAACCCTGACACCCCAGATTTGCCATACAGACATATAGTAGCTCAGTATTAATTTTTCAATTTGTAATCTCCAACACAGTTTAATTACACTGCAGTACTCACACAGACCAATGTTAGAGGAACTACCAGAGAACCCGTTTATGAAGCAGATAGTGCTATATGTATACTCTGCGGAGTTATGCATTTTATGATGTAGTACAGCATGTAATTTATATAATTTATAAGATGTTTTGTTTCACATTTTCAACTTTAAGATGTTGAATAAATAAAAATGTATTTAAATTATTTGTCTCAGTTGATAAAGTTTGAGTAAGCATATATAGTTTAAGCTACAAACTTACGAAACATTTTTTCCTACCGTTATCTAAAACCAGTAAATAAAACAGACATTTGCTCACAAGTCAAACACTTGTAAATTCTGTACTGGTCCCATTTAACAAAAATGTGGTAACTGTGTTAGTTCGGTCACAAAATAAAGATCCATTCCTTCATCCACCCACTTGCTCTAGCAAGGAAGTCACTGCTACATCTAAGCATGATTAGCTGTGTGCATATTTAATAAAACATACATGCAGAAGCAAAAAATACAGTTCAGCATTTGCCAACAGAGGAGCTTTCCCAGTGAGCTTACAATACATCTTTGCAGTATACAGTTACGGGGTTATGGATCAGGCTTAATGCTGGCCCAAAGCTGAATGACCACAGTAGGGCAGTCTCACATGCAAAGCACTCAATGCACAAAAGACAGAGCTCAACTTACAAGTTCCAACTTCTTGTTTAAAGACTAAAATTTCAATTTATGCACTCACGCTCCGGCTCTACACAACAAAGTAAAATCAAACACATTACACACTACCTTGCCTCCAGGTCCTATCCCACATCCACTGGCATATCATGTTACAGACATATTTTCTGCCCATGCCGACTACTGTCCCGATCCCGAGTCAGTGCACAACAACCTCCCAAAAACCACCACGCACCAGTGACTACTCTGTGGGCAAATAATGTTAAGTATTCAGAGAAGGGTGGGGGGAATGATAGGTAAGGTTGAGGACAAAACCAAAAAGACTGTAGCATAGCGGGGAGCAGGAACAGTCAGACAATCTAGTATAAGCACAGTAACAACACTCTGAACCACCAGTTCAGTTTGCTTTGATTGATGATCTGATCACAATCCAATCGTCGAGTGAGTTGAGGATGGTTTCTCTTCTGACTTTTGTCCTCAGAGTCCAACTCCATGCCTTGGCTCTGCGATGATGGCACCACAGCAATCTGCTCCTTCCCGCCTCGTGACGTCCTCCTCCTGGAGTCTGTGGCCAGTAAAAACTCACCACCACCCCACTGTTGCTCTTCGGTGAAACCAATCAGAACGACAGAAAGATGTGCAAATAGATGGTGGTGGTGGGGGGGGGGAGAACATATGCAGAAAAACCAAAAACAGTCAAAAAAGGATGGGGGGTGGTTCAACATCACCAAATATATGTAATACAGCGCAGCATGAAAAAAGCTGAAAAAAATCACTTGTCCTCGGGCTGACACTGGCAGATCAAAGGATCTGCCCGACAGAGATTTGAAGTCAGCCTTGGCCGTCAGGCAATGGAATTTGCACACCCCTGCCCTCCGACATACTTTCCTGCTTTTAGAGTGAAGGGGGATTTGCTACCAGCTAGAGTGTCTCTGCCTTTCTTTCCTCTTAGGCTTAATGTCGATGAAGAGGATAAGTAAAAGGTAACTTCATCCTTTCCTGTACCCTCTTCTGTAGCACTTTAATTGCTATGGGGGCCCACAGTACCACTGTGAATTCCCCACCCTCAGGAGTGTCAACCAACTCCCCACATAGGAAAGTTATCTGTTCTCTCCCTCCCTCCCTTTGAAGCTCTGCTGAGTGAAATTCTTTCCCTCGCTCTCGGTGCTACGGCCTGGGATGCCTCGGTGAGCAGGTCCCTCGCCCGACACTTGTTCAGCCAGTTATTTTGTTTGCCCTGTTGGCATCTGGTTCTACAATGTTGTTGTACAATATTATTGTGATTTGCTAATGAGAATGAGCTTTCCACCATCTTCTATACTTCTGTTCCTTTGTCTGCTTACTATCTCACTTTTCTCTTCTTGTTCCTCTTCTATTTCTGAGACAGAGAGACTCAACTCATGTCAACACCACCAGCCATCCTCCTTGCCTTCATGGCTAAGTCCTCTATGGTTATCTCATTTAATATTAATGGAATTCATAGTCCAGTAAAAAGATATCGCTTGCTGCAACAGCTTAAAAGGGATAAACCAGATGTTGTACTCTTCCAGGAGACCCAGCTCCCTCAGTCAGAGCACGCCAAGCTCACCTCTTTGGGACACCAAATGCTCTTGGCCTCCTCTCACAGTTCTGGTCGAAGATGCAGAGTAGTGATTTTAATCTCTAGGGGTGTTCCTTTTGTCACAAATCCATGCCTGGGGTCAGGTCCTCTGCTACCACAGTGCCTAACCTTTAAGCATGATTCGTGAACATGGGACAAACAGGGACACCCTCCTGTTTGTTTTGGGTCCAACCAAACTACAGGTCTCAAGTCCTGGGGTCAATTATGAAACTTTTTTAGCTAGCACACCCAGGTAACAGGTCCAGATATCACACTCTCTTTGGGTTAAGCAGCACAATATATTTAACCCCTGCGGGTATACAACCAACCTGGTTCACAACCCCCTTCCGACTCAACTGAGACGCTGGTATTTTTCTTACCTTGCTGGATCTTTACACAGATCCTTGTTAGCATGGCTGAATATGGAGACATACTAAGCACTTTAACAGTTATGTCAGAATTATCAATACTGTTCCACCATTCACAACTCAAAATGAGAAAATGCCTCAGGCAGGTTTAAAGAAAAAAAAATTTACTAAAACCAAAAATAGTAAATAAATATAGTACATCGAACAGAACATATACACATAATGATTACAGTCAGAAAGAAATGGAAAATTACAAAACAAAATGCCTTGTAACTGAATTTAACTAGTTCTAACTCAGTTTTCAGTTGGCAAATGATTTGAGCTGTTATCTATATTGGCAGAAGTGTCCCTTAGACGTCCAGAACAAAAAGTGTGTCAGTCCTTTCAGCAGACTTCACCAATATCAAAGATAAAGTCCCACCCTCCTTGTAATGTCACAGCACATGAGGTCACTCTTAGCCCTGTAATTAATCTGTAACATGACCAATGCATAACCAAATTCCTCAGCTTACTACCTGTTTGAAAACTGCAAAGATAGCAATATTTTAATGATAAACAAGGCAGTTTATTTCCTCATCAGAGCATAGTTTATAACAGCATCCCCCCTTTGATCTTCAGCAAACCATCTTGATGAGCTATTTCACATAGCTGGTTAAAACTTGACATAGCTCTGCCAAAAGAACAGCTTCCCCTTTGGTAGTCATAAAATGCAGCATTCACAGCAGCATTCAGTGATCAAAGACTTGGTTTTCCGAGAACAGGGCTTTTATAACAGTCACAGGAAGTTTTGCAGCTATGTGTTAGTTTTACTAGAGCCAGCTGTTCCAGCAAGCAAGGGCCTTTGGGTCAAACCCCTTTAAACAACCATGTTTTTCCCATGGGTCGTTTGCCCTTGCCATGTTTCATAAGCAGAAATTCAAAACCATATATCTATAACAAAATTATATACAAATAGCTGGCAGATGGTGATTCCTGTTACACCTTTCACCCTGCAAAACCAGATTATCGACTCAGAGGGACACTATATTATTGTGACAGGCCATGCAACTCTCCCATTACCTTAGTCTCCCTGTACTTACCCCCGGGCTCCACAAAAGTCACAGCTCAACAGTTCTTCAATAAATTATTACTGGCCCTACAGGGCCAGTTAATCCCGGGGAGTGACTTAAATGTCACATTATCACCTTTCCTGGATACTTCTGGTCCTGCAGTTCATTGTACCACACTCCTTCAGAAGTACCTCTGGCACATCCTCGCTCATCTAGGATTTATAGATCTCTGGAGACATTTTTTCCCAACGGGTAGGGAGTTCACTCATTATGCCACTCAGACGGGCACCTCGTCCTGTCTTGACTATATTTTTACCATGGTAGAGCACTTAGATTTGACCCACGATCTTAGACATGGTGCATCACTACTATCAGATCACTCCCCAGTGTATGTCAAATTCAGCTTGAGTAAACCTCTTTGGACTGGCCACTGGCAGCTAAATCTAATACTCCTCCATGATCCAAAATTCAAACAACTGGTCAAAGACACTATTTCCCTGAGTCCAGAGTGACAATGACACCACTTCAACTACGCCCACCATACTGTGGGACACTATCAATGTGGTTCTTCGGGGAGAAATTATCTCCTATTCAACATAGGAAAAAAGGCAAGGGAGTCTCGCCTCCAAGAACTCCAGACCACCCTACAAACCTTTCAGTGTTTTTTGCACCAGGGGATCGCTCTGTAATTTCACAAATGAACCTTACTAAACAAGAGCTTCAAAAATTATTACACCAAAAGGCTGAAAAACAGCTTTTACATTTCAAACACCGTCACTATGAGGAGGGACCTAGAGAAGCACATCATGTAGCCTGTAAACGTCGACCATTTCATGGTCAGGCTTGCGTTTCTCAACTCTACGATCCGGACACCGGTTGTTTGTTAACTCGCCCAGTAGATATTTAGGCAACCCTGGCTAAATACTACCAGCAGCTTTACAAGACTGATGCCCCGCCCTCCTCTGATCAAGTCAAGGCATACCTTTAAAATCTTCCACTACCTAAGCTGTCGGAATCACAAGTGCAGGGTTTGCTAGCCCCCATAACCACACCTGAAATTGAAACTATCCTCTGTGACTCTAAAACCCAAAAGGCTCCCAGCACACATGGCTACCTTGTCGAATTCTATAAAATGTTCAGAGAGACACTTACCCCACTATTGATCTTGGCTTATCGAGAGGTTCAACAGGGTGAACCTCCTCCCCCTTTTTGGAAATATGTGGTCATCTCTGTGATTTTAAAACCCCAGAAGGACCCCATCATCCCACTTCATGCAGACCTATTTCCATGCTCAACTGTGACTACAAAACTTACATGTCTAACATGGCCTGTTGAGTTGAGCCTCTCCTCCCTCATTTAACAGATCCTGACCAAGTTGGTTTTATCAGACAGGGGCAGGTGCATGACAGCATCAGACGCAGCCTTCTACTGACAGATTAGACTATCACTCATCAAATCCCTCTTGCACTATTACGTCTAGATGCTGAAAAAGCATCTGACAGGGTGGCCTGGCCATATCTCTGGGACACCGTCCCATTTTGGAATTTCTGACGAGTTCGAAAGTATGCCACAAACCATCTGTGACTCCTCTCAAGCTTACCTTAAATTAGATGGCTTCCTATCACAACTTTTCCCATTATCCAGAGGCACCCAACAGGGCTGCCCACTGTCTCTGCTTCTTTTCACCCTATACGTATAGCCATTGACAGCCACCATTTGTAACAGTCCTGTAGTGGAGGGGATCCCTCTGGGGGCCAGACAAAGAACAATTACATACCTACTGTAACAGCAGAACTTCGAGAGACTCTCATCAGGCCACACCTATGGAACTATAGCCACTAGGCTCTAGGACCACATGGAAACTTTTTGCTAGCAGTCTACTCGGGGCTGCCCACAACAACGTAAAATGCTGACATCTCACTATACATATATGTGAGCAGCCCCACTCCCTCCTCAGTTCCCCGCTGGAAAGAGACCATACTTGCAAGGCCTCCCTCTAGGGAACCAAGGAAAGAGTAGAAGCTACCTGGAGAGGCTGGAGCAACAGGCATTCTGTCCTGGAGAGACATGAGCAAAGGAGCTCTGAGTCTAAGGGGGATGGAGGGTGGGTTGGCATGGCCTGATGAAAGAGATTCTCTTGAAGATCTACTGTTATGCTAAGTACGTAACTGTTCTATCTTCTTCGCGGATATCTCTTTCATCAGGTCACACCTATGGAACGAGTCCAAAGCAGTACTGACAGAGACAGTCTGGGTGGCTGGAGGCTTGAGGCCTAAGAAAGAAATGCCTTGACGCACAGCCAGGCTAAAACCTGTCCTTCTTCTAGAGGCAATGTCCAGACTGTACTGCTTTGTGAAATTGTAGACTGTACTTCAAGTTGCAGCAGCACAGATTTCTGCAGCTGAAACAAGCAACAGACGTGGCCATGCCTCTGGCTAAATAACCACATGCAACCCAAGGAAATTCCTTACTGTACTTCCTGTAACAGAAAGTAATACACCTGGCCAACCACTTGGACAAGCACGGTTTAGAAACTGGAATGCCCTCTTTCCCAGGGTGAAAGAAACAAAAAGCTAGGAGGACTTCCTGCATCCTTCATACTGTGAACATAATACCCGAGTATTCTATGTACATCTAATGTATGCAGCAATGCTTCCCTTGGAGTGGCATGCGCAGGAAAATAAATTGGCAGGTGGACTGTTTGATTTAGAGTAAACTCAGACACCACCTTTTGTCAAAACTTAGAGTTCATATGCAAAGACACCCTGTCTTTGTGGAATCAAATAAGGAGGCTCACACATAATCCTTTGAGCATAAGTAATGACACCTAAAAATAATGCTTTCCACAACAGAAAGCATAGATAGCAATTTGCAGCTAACTCAAAAGGAGCCAAAGTAAGCTTCTCTAACACAAAATTCAAGTCTCATGCCAGGACTGGCTTGCGGAAGGGAGGCTTTAAGTACAGAATGCCTCGTAAAAATGAATGGGTCCCATGCAGCTGGGCCACAGTATGGCCATCAATAGGCACATGGAAAGCTGATATAGCAGCCAAGTGCACTTTGACAGAGAAGTATAGCAGTCCTGCATCTGACAAGGAGAACAAATACTCCAGAATCTGATTCACTGGACAAGTGAAGGGATCCAGGTGGTGGGAAGTGGCCCACAAAGCAAAATGCTTCCACTTCATGGAGTAAGCAGCCCTGGTAAAGGGCTTCCTGGCAGCCACCAGGATGTCAGCCACCTCTGGAGACACTCCAAATCTCACAGTGGCTATGTCTTCAGGAGCCAGGCATGGAGATGGAGCAACCTGAGGTCCGAACAGACTAGGGTTCCCTGTTCCTGTGACAGCAAGCCCTTGCACAGGGGGCAGGGGTACTGATGGTGCCACTGCTAACTGCTGCAGCAAGGGAAACCATATCTGACGAGGCCAGAAGGAAGCCATAAGAATCAGAGTGACTCTCTTTGTTTGGAGCTTGATTAGCACCCTCTGAATTAAAGGAAAGGGAGGAAAGGTGTAAAGGAACCTCCCTTTCTAACAGAGGGACAACGTGTCTCATCAGAAAACAACAGGCCCTGGATCAAATGAGCAGAAAAGCGGCAGTTCTGCATTGAGTGGGGACGCACAAATGACATCAGCAGCGACCACTTATGCAGTCTGGACTGTGACCAGCTTAGCCTGTCTGCCAGGATGTTTTGGGTGTCTGGAACATAGATGGCTGACAGTTCCAGACTGTGTTCTAGAGCCCAGTACCAAACTCTCGTCGCCTCCTTGCACAAGGGGTAAGAACGAGTCCCCCCTGGTTGTTTATGTAGTATATCACATTGACGTTGTCCGTCTGCACTAGCAGAGGTCCCAGGGACAGATGGGTCTGGAAGACTTGCAAAGCATACAAAATGGTCCTCCTCTCTAGGATGTTTATGTGGAGGGAGGTCTCCACATTGGTCCATGTTCCTTGTGTCTGATAAGGGCCCAAATGCCCCCCCAGCCCAGCCTCAAAGCGTCTGTGGTGAGGATCTGTTGAGGGGAGGGAATGAGGAAGGGAACCCCTTTTAGTAAGTTGCTGGGTTCCATCCACCACTGTAGCACCTTGCAGACAGAAGTTACTAGAACTTACTGTTCCAGATCATTGGTGCGCGGATCCAACTGGACCCTCAAAGTTCACTGGGAGATCCTCATGTGCAGCCGTACCAGAGGTAGAGTGACAATGGCTGCTGCCATCAGGCCCAACAATTTCAAGAATACCCTGGCTGTGACATACCTGTTCTGAGAAATCAGCTGGGCCTGAGCTATGAGGTGTTCTGTCCTGTCCTGGAGCAGGAAGACTAAGCCTTGGACTATGTCCAGTATTGCCCCTATGTACTGCAGATGCTGACAAGGGGTCACAACGGATTTGGGCAGACTGACAGTGATCCCCAGGGCATTGAACAGCTGCCTGATATGTGCCTGGGTCCAAGACAGTTGCTCCTGGGACTCAGCTTTGTGCAACCAATCATCTAGATAAGGGAAGACATACAGTTCCTCTCACTTGAGAGCTGCTGCCATAACTGCCAAGCATTTGGTAAATACCCGTGGTGCCGATGACAAGCCAAAGGGCAATGCCCTGAACTGGTAGTGCTCCCCCTGGAACAGAAACCCGAGGTACCTCCTGTAAGGGGGGTGGGGGGCACATCTTGATATGCAGGTAAGCATCCTGCATGTCCAGGGAGCATATCCAGTTCCTTTTCAGGAGTGGCAGCAAGACTTGCAGAGTGATCATTCGGAACTTCTTGTACTGAATGCAGACGTTTAGATTTCAGACCTAGAATGGGTTTCAAGTCCCCTGTGGATTTTGGGATGAGAAAGAAGTGAGAGTAGAACCCCATGTTCCTCTTTCTGCCAGGGAACTGGTTCTATGGCCCCTTCTGTAACAATGTGTGTATTTCCTCTAGTAGCACTGGTATGTGATCTGGAGGATAAGTTGAGGGAACAGTTGGCAGATCTAGAGGTAACTCCAGAAGTTCTACAGCATGGCCCTGTTTTATTAACTGCAGGACCCAAGCATTTGTAGTGAGTTCCCTACACTGCTCTAGGTGGAAGGAAAAACAGCCCCCCTAGCTCCACCTCCTGATTCAGTACTTTGGGGGGGGGGGTCCAAGAAGGAGTCATGTGGAAGCAGTTCCAGCGGCTAGGGCTGCACCTCTAGGGGCTTTGGAATGGGCACCTGTGGTGGAAGCTGTATCTGGCAAGGCTGACACTGCCCTGCTTTTACTCTGTTGTCTGGCCCCTGACCTGGGGTTCAATCAATCAATCATCTTTATTTTACCAGGTGAAACATCACTGAGACAGACTCATTTGCAAGGTGGACCTGGGTAGGTCATAACAAAAACACATAAACTAAACTTTGCTATAATACAATGAAACAATAGTCTGTGTACAGCAAGTACGAGCTAGGCATAAATATAGGGTTTGTGAGAGGCCCTACAATCAATCAATCAAACTTTATTTAACCAGGCAGTTATATCATTGAGCAAGCTCATTTTCAAGATGGTCCTGGACACAGAGGACACTTTTGCGTACAGTAGACAACACTTCATACAAAAGTAGACATCAGTACAGACAGTTACAACATACAAACTCAGTATATTGTAACCTCAGAGCCCTACTTCTGGGTTGTGTGTGGTAGAGGGAATGGATGGACCGTCCTCCCAAAGGCTTGTAGGTCATTGAGGATATCCTGCATATCTGCCCCAAAGAGCCTGTATCCTCTAAATGGGGCATTCAAAATGGATTGCTGAACATCAGTAGCAAATCCTGATACCCTTAGCAAAGAATGCTTTCTTAGGCAGATGCCAGCCACAGCTGCTCTGCCTGAGGCATCTGAAATATCATAGGTAGACCTCAAGGGGTGCTTACCTACATAAGCCCCAGTCTGAAGGGCCGCGAGCATCTCCTGCTTCTGAACACCCTCTGGGAGGGACTGAGCTGCTGCTCTGGTCTTTTTCCAGAGGGTAGTCTGCTACTTTATCATATGAGCCTGATAATTTGCTATCCTTAGGCCCAATGTGGCAAAGACAAAGGTTCTCTTTCCCATGAGATCCAGTTTTCTCGACTCGTTATCTGGGGGGAGAGAATTGAGATGCTTAGGCACTTTAGACTTATCACGGGCAGCCTGCATTACCACTGAATCAGCCTCAGATTGGCCTGCAAAAAAAAGACCTTCCTGAGGAGGCCTGGTATAGCTTGTCTGCCTTTCTGGGCATGGTAGGGATCAAGCTGGGTCTATGCCAGGCGACCAGGGTGGCATCCTCCATTGCTGCCAATAGAGGAGGAATGATAAGAAGTGGAGAATCTGGGATCTCCAGAAACTCCACTAAATTCCTCCTATTGATATCCATCTCCTCAGCATCAAACCCCATAGCAGCTTGTAGCTGCTTCATCACTGAGAGGAAGGAGGGGAACCTCGGAGTATGCGTTATGGAGTCCTCACTCCTGGTAGAAATGGTGAAGCCAGACGTCTCAGATGGGCTCCCAGCCATATCTTCCTCCTCCTCCTCTGGAGGAATAAGGTCAGAACTGTACGCTTGTTCCTTGCCAACGGGCTCTGAAGGCATCAGAGAGGGGAGCAAAGGTATTGATGACCTGGGGTGTGCAGGGTGTGCTGGCCTAGCAGGCGTCAATGGGAGGACTGGCCTCTGTGGTCCCGTCGTCACTGTGCATGGTGTACGAGGAGGAGGTAGAAGGCACTGTATTATCTCTGCAAAGGTTTGCTTAACCTTCCATCCTCTCTTTATTCTGCTCCTCTGTTCATCATGCAGGTCAGCACTTATCTATGTTACCCATTATATGATTTGTATATTTGCTACTGCACCTTCTGTTGTTATAAAGCCTGTCATTCAATGTGCCATCTAATGCTGATTGTATCTCCTACCTGTTTATTATTGTTGCTGCACTTTCTGTTGTAACATCAGTCATTCAGTTTATCTTCCAGTTGTTGACTGTATCTCCTACCCAATATTTTATTGTATTTGTCTTTGGCTTATTGTATTACTGTCTGTCCCCATCCCCTCTCCCCAAGACGCATCTGGAAAAGAGCATTCACTGCTCAGTATGCCTTTCCTGGTGAAACCTTTAAATAAATAAGGACAAGAGCACCGTCTGAACGTCGATGGTGGCCTGCACTGTTGTGGTGCCTCTTTGCATAGACAGGGGTGGCTGCAGCCCCGATGTTGACAGGCCCTGGCCGGCCAAGGTAGGCCCAGCACAGCTCACGTCTAGCCGACCTTGAGGGTTCAGAGGTCTGGGTGGCAGGGCTTGCTGCATCGACGAGGGTGACAATAACATTGATGGGTTTTCACTGGCCATGGGGGTTCCGATGGAACACACTGCCAGAGCCGGCCTTCAAGGTGCCGATGCCTGGGTGGCAGAAAGCATCGACATTGAAGCTGTCGATGGCTCTGCAGCAGTTGACGCTGAAGGAAGCAGCGACCAAGAGTGCACCTGGGGGGTTCTGTCTTTATTCCATTCCCTCTCCTGGTGACTGTGCTTTCCTGAAGACTTGCCCTGGGCCTTGGAGGACTGTGAGCCCGAGGAATGGGCCGGCAACAGGGCTGAGCTAGATCCCAGGAGTTCTCTCGCTCCATTCTGGCTACCTTTTGCTCAAGAAGAAAGGTTTTCAGGGCCTTTTGACAGTGTCACCTTGTAGCCTGGTTAAACTTCAGGCAAATCTCACAGGCCTTAACGTTGTGGCCCAGTCCATGACAGCAAACACAGACATTGTGCTCATCGCTGGAGCAGATTTTTCTACCACACTCACAGTAATGGAAGAGTTTAGTGGCGTCTTTCATCCTCTACATACACAATGATGGCAATCACTTTAAAAATAAAGTGATAGCTACTAGGGTGAGAAAAAAATAAAAGTTTGAAAAGTTGGCGGTCAACTGTAATGACGTCTCTGTGGCAAGTATGGTCGACAGTGGGAAAACAAAATGAGGAGAGAGTGGGGCTGCCTATGTCTACGTACAGTGGGATGTTGACATCTGATGCCATCATAGGTAGCCCCCAGTAGACTGCTAGAAAAAAAATTTTGTGTGGTCCTAGTGCCTGGCAGATATAGTTCCATAGGTGTGGCCTGATGAATGACATATCCTCGAAGAAGATTATAAAGTTTCACTTTTTGCAGACAATGTGTTGCCCACTTTAATCTCACCAGAGGACTCTATCCCGACAGTTTGGGATAGCTCCATGACTTTGGCGTGTTAGCAGGCTATAAATTAAACACCCTTAAGACAGAAGTGCTTCTCTATAATTATTCCCCCGTTATACAGTTAAAAAGTACAATTACGCCCGGCCCGGTGGCGCTGAAGGTTGAGGCGCTGGACGCCACGCCTCACGCTACGCCGGCGGCCCGGGTTCAGGAGCGAACTCGACCGGAAATTGGCGGGAGGAGGGGTTGGCGTCCCAATGGATGCTCTCCTCCCTCAGGGTGGTGACCAAGAACGCTTATGTTTCTGCATCCTTTCCAGCCGTGAGCACCGCAGAAGGAAGGGATGGAGGTGGCTTCGGCTGTCGGAGCGGTGGGGGGACGCCACGCAGATGAGGGCTGGCGTGCATCAGCATCGCCGCTACTCGGGACGTAAGTCCCAAGTGCAGGCGTCCCAGGGATGTAGGGCAGGGGAGAAACCTGAAAAACACCTCCGGCTGCCCTAGATGAAGTCCGGTCCTAAGTTCACCCGACCACCCAGGACAGACCCCAATGTGCCAGGGAGAGGAGGGGGCACTTAGGGCAGATCCCAAGGTAGGTAGCGGGGGACATGAGCAGATGGAAGGAGGGGGCATCGGGGGTAGGAAAGGAGGATAAAGACGAAAATAAAAAAAATAAAAAAAAAAGTACAATTACGTAAGAACTTACCGTAACAGTAGATCTTCAAGAAGAGCTCCTGCAGCTGGCTACACCATAAGGACTTATGACGCCAGGGACTAGGACTCCACGGAAAACTTCTAGCCAGCAGTACCCAGCTAGGGCCCACCCCTTACATCAGTCTGCCCACCGATGTCACCCTCTGTATAAAGGGGGTGGTCCCCAGCCCCACCTCAGTTCACCCACCGGAGACTCGGAGGTTACTTAGCAGGAGAGATCTGAGGCACGTGCTGAAACAAATCCTATAAGGAGAAACTTAATAGGGGGATGGAGGGAGGGAAAATAGCTCTTGCTGTAGGAGCTCTTCTCGAAGATCTAGTGTTACGGTAAGTTCTTGCATAACTGTATTATCTTACTTTGAGTATGAGCTCCTGCAGCAGGCTCCACCATAAGGACTGAGTCCCAAGCAGTGTCCCGAAGGGAAGAAAAAAGGGAGGCAGGGGTAAAGACTTCTGAATTATTTAATTAATCATTTAAGAAATTAGGCCTTGGAGCACAGCGAGGCCAAACCCTGCTCTCTTTCTGGAAGCAATATCCAGGGTGTAATGCTTAACAAAAGTATGCACAGAGTTCTATGTCACGGCAGCGCATGTCTGCTGTTGAATTATTTTACATGGCTACAAAGGACGCAGCCATCCCCCTTGTCGAATGTCCCTTAACCGGTCCCGGTAAGGGTTTTTCATACTTATTGTACATGACGGTAATGCAATTTGTCAACCATTTGGACATGGTTTGCCTTGCAACTGGTTTCCCCAGAACCCTGGGGGCACAGGATACAAGCAACTGATCCGATAGCCAATCAATTTTGTACAGCTCAAACAGTAACAGAGGATCCTGTGCATATCTAAAGTGTGAAGGAGGGCCTCCCCCCGATTCAAATACTCTGGACAGTAAACTGGAAGGGAGATGTCTGGATTCAAAGTTAACTCAGACACCACCTTCGGAAGAAACTTAGGATTAGTGCACAGAGACACCCTGTCCCTGTGAAAAATTAAATGAGGTTCTTTACACATCAAAGCTTGTAGCTCGGAAACCCTCCATGCTGAAGTGATGGCAACAAAAAATAACGTTTTCCAAGACAGAAAACGTAGGTCGCAATCCACGGCCGGTTCAAAGGGAGGTAATGTCAATTTCTCTAGAACAAAAAGGAGGTCCCATGGGGGAACAGGATCCCTAATGGGAAGCTTCATATGAAGCATGCCCCGAAGGAATGTACAAGCAAGGCCCAGTTGAGCAAGATTCCTACCCTCCACAGGTGCGTGATAAGCAGAAATGGCACAGAGATGCACCTTTATGGAAGAGTACCTCAGCCCCGCATCTGAAAGCAGTAAGAGATATTCCAGGACTGACTTCACTGAGCAAGACAGTGGGTCCAGGGAATGTGCAGCTGCCCAGATACAGAAACGTTTCCATTTCATAGCATACTATGGCCCTTGTAGAAGGTTTTCTTGCTTCTACTAGGACTTCGGCCACCCTTTGTGAAACTCCATGCCTGGAAATGGCTAAGTCTGCAGGAACCATGCATGAAGGTATAGGGACCGAAGGTCCGGTTGGACTAAAGTACCCACGTCTTGAGATAAGAAAATGGGTAAAATTGGTAGCCGAAATGGAGGTTCCACTGCTAACTGCTGTAAAAGAGGGAACCATATCTGACGCAGGCAGAAAGGCGCTACCAGGATCATTGTGGCACGATCCGTCTGTAGTTTGAGTAACACCCTCTGTAGAAGGGAAAAGGGAGGGAAGGCATAAAGGAGCCTCCCTGTCCAGCAGAGGGACAATGCATCTCGCTGGAAAACACCATGCCTGGGATCTAGTGAGCAGAAATTGGGCAGTTTTGTATTGCACGGGGATGCGAAGAGGTCCAGCTCTGGACATACCCATCTTTCGAAGAGGTCGTCCACCACTTCTTGAAGCAGCTCCCACTCGTGGTTTCTGGATCACGAGTGTCTGAGGTCATCTGACAGGATGTTTTGGACTCCTGGAACATGAACCACTGTCAGTGTGAGACCGTGTTCTAGGGCTCAGTACCACACACTCATGACTTCTCTGCATAGAGGGTAGGAGTGCATCCCCCCTGCTTGTTGATATAAAAGACCACCAACATATTGTCAGTCTAGAGAAGCCAGGGACCCTGGGAAAGGTGAGTTTGAAAGGCCTGCATGGCATACAGAATCGCTCTCATCTCTAAAATGTTGATAAGCAGGGACACTTCTATGTCTGACCATGTGCCCTGAGTACGGTGATTCTGAAAATGAGCTCTCCATCCTAGACCCGATGCAGCCATGGTGAGCATCTGGCTCGGTGAGTCTGTTTGGAACAGAACTCCTGAATTCAATCTGGGTGAAGTCAGCTGCCATGACAGTGTTTGCTGGACAGCCCTAGATACCCTTACTGGGTGTTCGAGATCTTCAGGATGTCTGGTCCCATTGCACCCTTAAGTTCCATTGAAAAACTCTCATATGTAAGCGCGCCAGCGGTACTGTGGGTATGGCCGCAGCCATATGCCCTAGGAGCTGTAACATGGTTCTTGCTGCGACTAGATTGGTTGAAGCTACTCTGGAGGCCTGTTTTCTCAGTCGAGTGGTCCTGTTGGGTGGGAGAAAGGCTCTTCTCCTGCTGTGTATCCAGGATGGCCCCTATGTACTGCAGACATTGACAGGGCTAATGACAGGACTTTGGGAGACTTATTGTTATTCCCAGCTGTTGGAACATATGAAATGTGTTCGAGAGGGTGTGGATTAACTGCGACCTGGTCGGGGCAGTTAGAAGCCAATCATCTAGGTAAGAGTAGACGAAATGACTCTGTCTGTGAAGAGCAGCTCCCACTACTGCTAGGCATTTGGTAAACACCTGCGGAGCCAAGGAAAGACCGAAAGGCAAAGCCAGGAATTGGTAATGGTTCCTTTGAAAGGCAAACCGAAGATACCTCTTGTGAGCTAGAAACACCAGTATGTGCAAGTATTCGTCTTGCATGTCTAGAGAGCATAGCCAGACCCCTTGGCGCAGCATAGGTATTGGTCCTGGTAAGGTTACCATTCTGAACCTTTTGTATTCTATGTACTGGTTCAGGTGACTCAGGTCTAATATGGGTCTTAAGTCCCCCGTCTTCTTGGGGACCAGGAAGAAATGGGAGTAATACCTGGTTCCTAGGTGGAAGGTGGGAACAGGCTCTATCGTTCTTTTTGAGAGCAAGGTCTGGATTTCTTCCCTGATGAGGGCTATGTGGGTGGGACGATATCAAGAGGGGGCTGGAGGTTTGTCCGGAGGAAGTTCGTTAAATTCAAGCATATAACCCTTCTCGATAATGTCCTGCACCCATAAATCTGTTGTTTTACTGGCCCACCTGTTTAGGTAGAGGGAGAACTGATACCCTACTGCTTCCGCCATCGACTCCGCCGGTGGGGGGGTGGGGGCTGGCAGGAAGTCATGTGTGTGCCCTGGGATGGGCAGGGAAGGCTGGGAGGATTTTGGATTCCTAGGTCCGCTGTTCCCTGCTGGTTGGGAAGGAGCCTTTCTCTTGCAAGGGCCCTGGGGCTGTTGGTTTCTCTGTTGGTCGGTACCCTGGTGCCAAAAGGGTTTGCGCTTAGGTTGCTGAGGGTCCGACCGCTACATGTGGTGAACGAGCTGGACCGCTGTGCCCGAGTATTGCAGTTCCATTATCATCTTTTGCACCTCCTCTCCGAAGAGGACAGACCCATGGAATGGGGCATTAAGGATAGAATCCTGGAGGTCCTGCTGAAAGTCGGATACTCTCAGCCAGAAGTGGCGATGGAGACATACCCCAGTGGCTGCTGCTCTGGCTGCTGTGTCCGCCGAGTCATAGGATACCCTCAATAAGTGTTTTCCTATGTCCACGCCAGACTGAAGTACGTCCAAAACCTCAGCGCATGATGGGTTATCTATCTGCTTTTGGGCCAACTCAATGGCTTTCTTCCACAAAGATTTTTGATATAGCACCATGTAGGCCAAACAATTTAGGGACCGAATGGAGCACGTGGAAGAAGCATAGATTCTACTACCAAACTGGTCTAATTTCTAAAGATTCCTTGTCTGGGGGCTGGGAGCTCATATGTTTAGGCTGCTTTGTCCTGCCATGAGCTGTGGTCAGGACGATGGAGTCTGCCCTTGGATTTTCTCCCAAAAAGGGCTCTGACTTGGGAGGCTTGTACAGTCTGTCTGCCTTCTCAAGAACAGCTGAAAAGGAGGAAGGGTGATCCCATGCCAGCCTGGTTAGGTCCTGAAACGGAGGGACCAGCTGGGGGAATGACCAAGGGTCTCGGGTCACTCATTCCTAAAATGGTATGAAGCCTTTTCCTCTCTGGGTCCAATTCCTCAGTATCCCACTGATTTAGGAATTTGATGTGGCGCATCACATCCATAAATGTCGGGTCATCTGGAGGGGGACCTGGATGAACTTCGGGGACCCTCTGGCTCAGGAGAGTAACCTCTATAAGAGGAGACTGAGGAGTGAGGGCGGCTTCTGGAGGAGGTAGATGAGGCTGACCTTGAGCGTTTATGCCCACGCCGGCGTCTGCTCCTGTCGTCTGAGGAAGATGATCTAGAGGAGGAGTGGTGGCATCTGCACCTATTCCTGGTATGCTCAGAGTCAGATTTTCTTGGAGTTGGGCTCCTGGGCATGAGCGGAGACTGTGGCCAGGAGTCTGGGACTGGGGATTTGTCAGGGACTGGTGTAGGGGGTTGTGGAGGAGGGAGGTCATCCTTTTTTAATAAATCTCCCTTTACTATGTTCCACCACGAAGTAAAGAGTTTCCCAACGTCCGCCAGGGGGACCATCGACATTTGCAATGGTGGCGCACCACTGCGGGCCGCTGGAGTATCAGTAGGGTTGCTTGGTCCCGGAGTCTCATCATGTGGTACATGAGGACTCAGTGGAGTAGCATGGTCTGTCGTCTGGTCACCTGTCATCGGGTACTGAAGTGTTTTCATCTGGTGTCTTATCGACAGGTGGCCTGTCATCAGGCTACTGAATAGTCCGAGCTGACATCGGCTTCTGAGGTGGTGGCTCCACAGACGTCCAACTGGTAGTGGTCATTGCGGACGTCTTGGTACTTGACACCTTACCCTGGGGTGTCTGCTGCTGGTCCTTCGGTTTGTCGGTAGACTGTTCATCCGGGACGTGCGTCAGAGTCTTAGCTCTATCTGCCAACGACTTGTCCCTGGGAGAGCATTCCCTAGAACAAGAATGCTCCCAGTGTCTGTGTCTGTAGCCTGAGGTCGATGTCGAGCTGGAGGACGAAGATGCCTGAACCTTATCGATTGAAGTCCCTGTCTTATGCCCCAAAGACTGTTGGAAGGGCCTAAGGTTGGGAGATGGACCCGAGGGTCCTTGCCCCGGAGAGCTGCCGCCCACTGAGAGGACAAGGGCGGGAGCCTTCATCAATGGCAGGCCGGAGGAAGTTAGGCCTGATGGAGAGGCTGAGTCCGCACTCTCTCCAGAGCGCGAACTAGAGTGCTTCTCTCTGCGAGGAGACTTGGATCTGGACTCCAACCTACTGTGCTCCTTGTCCCGCTGTTGGTGTTCCCTCCTTGGTGTTTCTGCTTATGGGAAGTCGGCGACTGGGAGGCTGAGGAGCTGATCTTCGATGGACGTTGAAGAGCAGCGAGCTGCTGCCTCATGATGTAGTCCTGGAAAGTCTTGCAGCGGCGGGTTCGGGTACGTTGACTGTATTTGCCGCAGTCCAGGCAGGCTTTAACGTCGTGATCAGGCCCCAAACAGAAGAGGCACCAAGAATGACTGTCTTTGGCAGGAATTTGCTACCTGTACGGACACTCTGATTTCTGTCACGAAGTTGAAGAAGACAAGATGACATAAACTAAGCGTAATATTAAAACTTTATGAAAAATAAGAAAAAGAAACAGGTACTTTTGACTGAAGAAAATGGTGGTCGACAGATACGACACGGCGTCCGAGGAGCCGAAGCGCACGGGTCTCTGGCGGGAAAAGAACTGAGGTGGGGTTGGGGAATGCCCCCTTTATACAGAGGGTGACGTTGGTGGGCGGACCGACGTAAGGAGCGGGCCCCGGCTGGGTACTGCTGGCTAGAAGTTTTCCGTGGAGTCCTACTGCTTGGCAGCATAGTCCTTATGGTGTAGCTTGCTGCAGGAGCTCATACTCAAAGTAAGATCATAAAATTCCCATTTAAATGGCAGAAATTGGCCATTCATTATTTCGGCATTAAAATCACTCAATATCTGACACATCTGGAATTACTTAATTATGAGCCCTTGACCCAGCAAGTTATTGTTGACCTCTCCTGCTGGACACACCTCATTTTAGGATTTTTTTAACCACACAGAGATCATACGTCAAAATATCCATCTATGGATTTTATATTTTCTCCAGACCCTCCCCCTTATGCATGGTAACAGTTATGTTAGGGCTTGGGACAAAATAATTTCCCGCTTTATTTGGCAGGGCAAGCTTCACCGGATCCATTACTCCATCTTGCAGCTTCCTTCGGATAAGGGAGGAGTCAATCTACACAACTTAGGTTGGTATGCATTGGCATCCCACTTTAGGATAATTTATCTTTGGCTCGTTCCCTCCTGCCACTCTTACTGGAAGCAGATTGAACACACACTACATGACACCCATAATCATGCCCGCTCTTTGGAAATCCATTCGCCTGTCTCCCCTTTAGTAAGTATAATCAATTAATGGCGGTAACCTACCGTCAATAGATGTTCACTCGAAAACACTATCTTACTTACACTGATCGGCTCTACCTTCAGGCTATAGCACATGATCTGGCCTTCATCCCCAACAGACTCGACAACACTCCACTGAGATGGCTCAGTTATGAAATTAGACATGTATAACTCATAAGCCCTACGGGGTTCTTACTCTCTGTAACTCTACAAGCAACCTTTCACCTCCTGAATTCAGCCTTCCATAAATACTTGCAACTTTGTTCTTACCTCCACACTCAGGAAGCAGCCATGACTCGAACCGCTGAAAAACCTTCCCCGCTTCTCCACCATCTAAAATCATATCTATTAGGAGACACTTGGGACCACCTCATCAGCCACTTATACAAGGCAGCACAAGTCTCCTCTCCTGCTTCTACTATCTTCATCAATGGAATTCGAAGCTGGACACCACTCATTCTATAGATGTCTGGCACAAGTATACCACTCAAGGCAATGTCTGCTTCCAACTAGCAGGAATTTTCTTGGAAATGCCAGCTCTGCTATTTGCACGCCCCAGCTGTAAATAGCCAAATATGTGGGCCTAAATCCTGGATATTGCTGTCGTGAGTGTGGACATCTTCAGGCGGATCAAACCTATGTGCTTTGGGTTTGCTCATTTCTGCAAACCTACTGGCAAGAAGTAATACAGGAAATTGAGGACATATTTGACTGCCCCAGTGTACTTACCCCATCATTTATACTTGCTGCTATTCCACCAGACCGCTGCACACTGAGTAAGTCCTCCCTAAAATTAGTCCTTCTAGTGATCTTGGTCGTTAAAATAGCCATCACCAGACTTTAACACACTGAAAAAATTACCACTCAAACTAACTGGCAGGAAATCACACTCAAACTCTATACCCTGGAATGGATGTCAGTCCAGACCATAACTCGCATCCCCTCTTTTAAAATTAAATGCTCAAATGGGTTGTATACCAGCTAGATAATTACTCAGACTTTGTCCTGTAAGGCCGAGCCTCTCCTCTCCTCTCCCCTGCTCTCACTGCTTCTCCCTTTTCTTTTTTGTGGCTCTATTTCCTCCCTTTGTGCTCCATTACTTCTGCTCTATTTGACAAAACTTTCTGTCTATACTATCATCTATCTCCACATGTGATCAGGTTTACATTATGATGACTACCCACAATTTACTGAATGCTGTTTTATTTTCTCCAACTGTGCTATATAACTCCCAGGATTATATGCTGATTAGCTTTCTGAAGATATTCTTAGCTTTATTTCTGAAATCCCATTTAGCCCTTTTACGTTGGTTCATTATTTTCCATAGCTTGGAGTATACCGTTCAGATTCTACGTCTAGGATTTTTATTTCTACTTTGTGTTATTTTTCTTAGTACTGTGCATTCGTGAAATATCTCTGTATTGTATATCTGGTATTGCTTGTGGGATAATGTCTTATAATACACTACTGCTTTACGATATACCTAATAAAATTCTAAATATAAAAAAAAAGTGCAAAATCATGCACTTGGGGCAAATAAACCCAGAGGCAGAAAACACAATGGGAGAAGAGGTATTGACAGTCACCAAAAAGGACAGGAGGCTAGCGTAATCATATCTGATGACCTCTAGGTGGCAAGGTAGTGTAACTAGGCAGTTGGTAGGGCCAGTGGGATGTTGGGATGCATAGGGATGTGTATCATCAGAAGGAGGGAGGCGGTGTTGCCGCAGTATAGATCTCTGGTGAGACCCCACCTGGAGTACTGTGTCCAGTTCTAGAGATGACATCTCAGGAAGGACACAGACAGTGTGGAGACTGCCCAGAGGAGGGCAACTAAAATGGTGCAGGGTCTGCATCAGATGCCCTAAGAGGAAACTGAAGGATCTCAATACGTACATCTTGGAAGAGAGGAGGGACATGATACAGATCTATAAATATTTCACAGGGGTAAATAAGGCACTGGAGGGGAATATTTTTCAGAGTAAAAGATGCATGAGAACAAGGGGACATGCAATGAAGCTAGCAGGGGGTATACTGAAGAAAGATGTGAAGTATTTCTTCACTGAAAGAGTGTTGGATGCCTGGAACAGTCTTCAAGCGGAGGTGGTGTGGGTAAAAACAGTGGTGGGTTTCAGAATGCATGGGACAGGAATGAGAGAATTTTAGTGGAAAGAATGGGGGAGGAAGAGAGATGGACATCAAGTAGGGTCTGTGGTGACAGTATTGGCACAGAAAAAAATTAGCAGACTGGGTGGCCCAAGCGGTCCTTACCTGCTGTTAAATTCTATGTTTTTCTGTTTCAGTTTGTAAAATTTTCAAGGTTCACCCAGCTCACAGCCTTTCTAGCACAACAGCAGTGTGGAAAATACTTTTGGAACCTGAACTTGAAAAAGTTGCTGCAACTAAATGCAGTAGAAAGAATACCAATTTCCCTGCTAGGAAAATGCCTTCTTTCCAGCAACTTTCTCACTTTCAAGAGAAACAGGAAATGGTGACCCATTTTGGACCGGAGATTCCTGAACAGGCACCTGCAAAAATAAAAGTTCAGAATGGTAATACTGCAGTCAGGTATGACATAGCTACAAAAAGGGGACTGGCTAGTGTCACTGCATCTGAAATATACCTACGTTCATATAAGACCAAGACACAGTTCAGGACAGGTCTTTTACAATACCCGTTTTCAGCAGTGCCTTTAGGCCTGACCTTAGTATCCAGACTGTTCACAAAATGCCTGTCAGTGGTGGCAGCACACCTGTGCACAGGGTTTAGTTGTGTTTTCCTATTTGGACAACTGTCTAATATGTGGAAAACAATGGAGGAAGCACAGATATACAGACTCTGATGGCAGAAGGAGACCTAAGGTCCATCTAGTCTGCCCTTACTAAAATAACCTCACCCCCGTTACTCATCTTTTGGTATATTTGTCCCTTTGCCCTGTCCTAGCCATGAACTCTCACTCAGCTTGAGGTGGCTATCCTGAATAAAGTTAGGCATAGAATGTTTTGACTCATATATGTGCTCTGGGAGGTTAAACCTGTGAATGGCTGCTGCCCCCCCCACACACACACACACTTCTGCTGGTAGAGGATCTACCATTCTCTGTAAAGTGTAACTTCCTCAATTTTTTATTAAATTAACCACCTACCAGTATCCAGTTATGATCTCTAGTGACTGCATCCTTATTTCTTACAAATACATCCTCACTGTTTACCTTTCTCATGCCCCTAAGAAACGTACATATTTCAGTCATAACCTTCCCCCTCGTCTGATCTCAACTGAACACATATTCAGGTCCTCCAACCGCTCCTCATAGGATTAACCCTGTTGCCCCTGTATCATCTTGGTGACCCTACGCTGAGCAAATTCCAGTCTCTTACTATCCCTCCTCAGAAGAGGGCTCCAGAACTGGGCACAATACTCCAGATATGGTCCCACAAGAGGTGTGTATTTTTAGGTGTTTCTGGAACTCCTGCACCCCCTCCTCATAATCTACCATTCCACACAGCTTTGTGTCATCCACAAACAGTCCAATTTCCCTTGTATACCCACTCCAGTATCACTAATGTACATATTAAACATGACAGATCCCAGGACTGATCCCTGTGGTACTCCGCTTGTTACCACTCTATCCTGATCTAGCCCCATTTACAACTACTCTCGATCACATTTCTTTTAACCAGTCTCCAACCCACTTAACTAAACCCTGATCAATGCTCAAACCCTTCATTTTCTTCGGCAGCCTCCTGTGAGGTACTGAATCGAAGGCTTTAGTGAAGTCAAAGTAAAGTAGATTTCCTTCCTGCCTCTTAAACATTGCCTTGGTGACCCAACTGAAAAAATTTTACCAGGTTAGCCTGACATGACCTCCCTGTCACAAAGCCATGCTGTTTTTAATCCCGAGTCTGTATTCCTCCAGATAGGCCGCCAAACTTTCCTTCAGTATAGTTTTCATTAGCTTACCTACTATGGAATTAAGGCTGACAGGCCTATAGTTCTTCCCTGTACCCCTCTCTTATGAAGAGGCACTATGTCAGTAGACCTCTAGCCTGCTGGCACCACTCCTGATTGCAGTGAGTTACTGAACATACTGATTCAGGGCACATCCAATACTATAGCTAAAACCCTACACACTCTAGCATGCAGACCATCCAGGCCCGGTGTTCTGCCTACTCTGAGAGTGTCTAGTCCTTTTTATGTTGCTTGCGCAAGAAATGTGTTGCTACAGAGAACAGCATTTCAGAGATGTGTCACTGACTAGCACAATGCAGAGCAATCTACATTGCGCTCGTCCCTGACAGACCAATGATCATGCAAGCTAACTATGACACTAGTTCACAGTTTATGGGCGGAAACGTTGTGTAGTTGAAATGAATGAACTGCTCCAATGAGAGCAGTTCATCTGTTTCATTTGCATAACGCTGCCCCCTCCCCTCTGTTGCACACATACGTATTGTCGGCGCGTGCTCCGAGATGCTAGCACTGTTACAGATCCCACTCCCCCTCCCAGCCTCATCTCATCAATGCCGTTCTGCATTTGAGGCAGGGCAAACTGGTAGCTGAAACAATAATTCCTTTTAAGGTCCCGTAGCCCCGATTGTGAGACCGCCCCCGCAGAAGGTGTCCGCTCCCTGTGCTGCAGTGTGTAGGCTCCCACTCTGTATGAAGGGCAGTAATACTTAAACCCCCCGCTGATCATGTCCGATCCAAGAGTTTCTCCCTCTGTGCTGTGTTTGGTGGCTGGCTAAGTTGCGATCACAGACCGGCTTCACAAGGAGGGAGAGAGAGAGAGAGAGAAAGAGCCGGGCACAGGGAGACAGACAGCAGCAGCAGCAAGCACTGAAATACTTCGGATTGGGCTCTCACAATATATATTTTCATTTTCAATTTTTCTTTTAAACATACACACACAGCTTTATTATGTCAGCAGCGCCTTCCAATTCCTCTCACCAGCAGCACTGGATGAGATGCGCCAGTGCCAGCTTCCAGACCAGCGCTGCCGCCGCAGCTCCCCCCAACAGCCGGCTGCTGCAGCCCATGCGAGCCATGATCCCCTACCTACTCCTGCAGGGGGCAACCAGCAGCACAGTCTGACACGCTGCCCACAATCCACCTTGGTGGGCAGCAATACGGGTCTGATGGCGTTGGCCTGCTGTCCGAGCCCAATCCCAGGGAGCAGCAGTGGATGCAGTGGTGGTGGACTTGGTGGCAGGGGGCTCGGGAAACAGAAGCAGTCCCCGCCAGACAGCAGGAGCTCACCTGAGAGATGGAGCAGTCCCAGCTCGCCCTTGTGCAGAGGTAAGACAGAGGTGGTAGCAAAGATAGATTTGGGGAAGGGGGAGTGTAACCTCTGAAAAATTAGCATCCGTCACCTTCACACACTGGGAAATAAGGGAATACAATTATCCCACCAAATAACAGAATCGGGTTACATCCGTACCTCTTCTTTGCCTAGGGGAAACAAATTACAATTGCATTCACTGTTGGGGAAGTTAAGTTCCGTCTGTGTGCAGCGTGTGGTGCTCTCTGTTATATCTGGATTGCAAAATGTGCATTTTAGTTATGTCTGATAGCAAATTAGGAAAGAATCTTGTTGCACCAGCAAATATTTCTTTCTAATGTTTATGTGAGCACACCTAAAGCTTCTATGAACCCAGTCTGCTTGCCCCAGTCCTTACCCCTCCTTCAGTTTGAGATGTGTGCACAGACATAGCTGCTTGACAGCTTTACCTTGCACAGGAGTTCGTCAGAGTAACTTGCATGTCAGGCATGTTAATACAGAGATACATAGCAGCAGGACCCTGTTTCCTGTCATGCGTGAGTGACTGTGACCCTGATTCAGCATTAGTACTGGCTTAATGTTAGTTAAGAGCCTCACAAGGAATTGATCCTAAACCTCTTCTGCTTTGGGCACCCCTGCGGTCTGTCACCTAATGCTGGCTGCTGACAACCTGCAGGAGTTTTCATAAATTGACAGCTGCTGCATTGGGTTTTATATGCACCTGTCTGTGGTTAATTTGTTAATTATTGCCTCTGCACCATCGGTGCCAAACACCTACACAGCAAATACAAGCAAGCAACATTCGGCATTACAAATGTTTATTTTACTCTGTCTACTGAAATATGTATTCCACGAAATCCAAACTGTTAAATGCAAGCTGTACAAATTGGGGTTCTTTGTGAATTTATATAAATGCCACCCAGAATCTTCCAAACTTCAAGAGTTCATAGGCGCAGAACTAAACACAGTGCAAGGGAGGTCATATCTGCCGCATCAGAGGACAGAAGCCCTTAGTCAGGGAGTAAATTCACTACAGGCACGCCATAAGAAGTTTGTTCAGGAATTCCTACCGTTGCTAGGTCACATGGCCTGGACCACTGCAGTGGTATTTTGGGCAAGGTTGAAAATGAGGGATATCAAGTACCACCTAACAAGGTACTGGTACCAAAAAAGTGTACCTCTGGGGAAACTAGTACCAGTCACTCAGTCTCTGGTATAGGCCCTCACCAACAAGGGTTATCTGGAGGATAAAACAGCACACTCAGTCTGGAACATGCAGAAGTACCAGGAGCACATAAACCTGATACGACTCAGGGCAGTGCCTCGGTCCATGAAGTCTTTTTCCTCCTTGCTACAGAACCGAACAGTTCTAATAAAGACAGACAACACAACCAAAATGTATTACAAAAACAAACAGGGGGTACCAAATCCTCAAAACACTATATAGAGGCTTAGAAGGTATGGATCCTAGCATACTGTCCGAGTACAAGTATTTCTGCAGTACATTTAGCAAGCAAGGACACTGCACTAGCAGATTCAATGAGCAGAATGGGTCTGGTGACCCCAAATGGGCCCTGAAGCAGCAAATGCTCTACTCAGTGTTTCAGAGATGGGGAGTTCCAGAGGTGGATCTGTTTGCCTTTTGGGAGAACTGACTGCTCCCCCACTTTTGTGACAGGCCTCCCTCACTGGAGACATTCCCATGGGATACTCTATCCCTTCCCTGGAGGGGAAAATTTTTCTACATGTTTTCACCATTCCCACTGATCCAAAGAGTCATGTTGAAATTGAGAAGTGTCAGCAACAATGATCCTGACAGTACCATCAGACTGGGCCAGGCAGGCCTGTTACTCCCTGCCGCTGACAATGTCACAGTGAACTCCTGGCTGCTGTCATCAGTAATGTTTTTTATGGCCGGCTCGGTGGCGCTGAGGGCTGAGACGCTGGATGCCTTACCTCGCGCTACGCCAGCGACCCGTGTTTGGGAATGAGCATGGACCGTTGGGGTTTGGAGAAGGACTGAGTGTCCGAAGTACTGCTCTCCTTCTCCGGGTCGGTGTTCAGCTGGCCCCTAGTGGAGACTGGGGGGCAGTGCGCCGACACTGCAAAAAGAGGGGCGTGAGGGGGCACATGACAGGAAGAATGTGTGCAGATGCATACACGCTCCTTCCACTGGCATCACTGCACGCCCCTCCCCACAAGGAAGAACCACAGAAGAAAAATATCTCTCTCAGCAGCATGAAGGCTTCCCCGATGGCACCGCCACGGTCGGGAGGATGCTAGCTCCCTCCTGGGTCCACCCTCCAAGGTCTCTGCCGTAGTGGGGTAAGTACCCGCTGCAATGCAGCCAGAGGGGATGTGATGGGGGAGGTTAAGCTATGTCCGTGACCGGGGTGACAGCCGTGAGGATTAGCTGGATTGGGGGGAGGGGGAGACCAAAGGCACAACCCCCCCCGAGGAAGTAAATAACTAAACTAAAAAAAAAAAAAAAGTAATGGTTTTATGTCTCCCTATTTTCATTTAGAAAGAGGAAGAAGACAGTGATGCCCTCTTTTCCTTTGCTTTTCAATCTAGCTCTGGACCCCTCAGTCAAGAACATTTAAAAAAATCTCTGAAATTTAAGGAACAAAAATTGAAAGTTAAAATGCACTTGTATACTTTATGCTGATAATTTATTAGCAATTACTAATTTGGTCGCATATACAAAGTCTATACTTAAAACAATTGAAGAATATGGCAATTTTTCAGGATTTAAAACAAATAGGGATAAAACCCTATACATATCTCTTAATGGGAGAATTCTGATAATAGAAATAGGAATTAAATGAGCAGGAGATTCAGTAGAATATATGAGAATCAAATTATTTAAAGATTGTGAAAAGTCAGGGACCATGAATTTATTAGATCTAAGTAATAAAACAGGAAAAGAAAGATGTAACAATCTCCATTTAGCCTTATGGAGCATTACTGAAATGTTAAATTGAATGTCCTACCCAGAGCAATGCATGTTTTTGGTATGATCTCTAAAAGCATGCCAATATCTTGGTTTATATCACTGCAGAGCAGAGTCTGATTAATAAGGGATATGCTGGGTGGACCTGTGTGATATATGATTTAAGTGCTTTTTGACCTTGGGTAACCTCATGAGTGGCGTAAGCCATGAGTGAGGTGTCCAAGACTAACAGCACGAGTGTACGTAAATCATAGATCACACAAGATCATTCCTTGTTGAGGAGAAGGCCGCCTACACACATGTATTCTGGGCTTGCCCAAGCCTTCGGGATTACAGGGGTTCCATAACACAGCACCTACCAACTCTGTTTGATATTTCCACCCACTAGGTTGAGATGTTAAATACCTCTGGTCCATCCCAGTGGTTGCAACAGCAAAATCTATCACTAAGAGATGGCTACAAGAGACCCCCTCCTACGGTTGGGGATTGGGTGTCGGTCATACATCAGATCCAAACCATGGAACGCACTACCTTTGCTGTTCAACATAAATTGCCTCTTTACATTAACAGATGGACGAGGTGGGAACTGCAGCAAAATCAAATCTTTGTTCCAATGCATTAATTTTTGGTATTTTTGGTTCTTTCAATGATTTATCATATCCCTATAGAAAGTGAATTTATGTATGTGTATATGTGTGTGTGTATATATATATATATATATATATATATATATATATATACAGTATATCTATCGCCATACTCTGCCCTATTTATTCATTTATTTAATTAGCTTTTATTTTTCTTGCCTAGGAGCTTCACTATGAACATTATCTGGCTATTATTGATTATCTGAATCTATATCGACTGTCTGGACTACATCAATTAACCAGGTTTTGTTGTTTCTGTTTTATCCCCCCGTTTAATCTTAAACCTCTTTAAAACTAATATTGCTATTTATCAGATGATTCTCATGGTTGTATGTTTATTTTACAACAAATTCAATTATGTGTATTATTCACATGCTTCACAGAACATGTTTTTGTTTAATATTAAAATTGTGTGAATTCATTTTTATAGACAATTGTTATGATTCAATAAATAAATATAAAAAAACACAAGGTCCTCCCCGCATATTCTATTTATGCAATAGGGAAGGTGGTGATTTTAGTATAAGGAGAATGTTTGTTAAAATAAAGAAAATTAAGAAAATGATGTGACTTTTTTGGTGATTAGTGTTACTGCGCCATATATGCAGTGTGGTTGCTACAGCCACCACTATAGATATGCCATCACATCACATTTGCATTGTGATGTTCCAGCCCACTGGATGATGGCAGGGCTGAAATTTTTTTTTTTTGTCAAACAAAATGGCAGACATCCTTGGCGAGCAACAGTATTTAGAGGTGCTGTTTCATTGAGTGTTTTTGTTTTTGGTTTTTGACTGCCCAGTTTTAAAAAAAAACAGACACAATGTGGCATCTACGTTGCGGTTGGTGACTGGGACCAGGAGAGACATTGTTTGTGAGCGGCACATGGAGGGATGGAAGGAGGGAAGGGGCGAGAGAGAGAGAGCGAGAGAGAGAGAGGATGATTGCGGTCATTCATATTTTTTATTTTTCCAACAGTTCTTTTTACCACACAGTGAGAGTTTATTTGAGTGCAGGGAGGAGGCGGTATTTTGTGGAGCAAGCAGGAGTTATAGTGCATGGTGTCATTTCACTGAGTGTGCGGGAGGCAGTGTGCAAGCAGGACCGACTGCAGCGTGGCAATGACAGAAACAAGTATAGAGTTACTGCTCTTAAAAAAAAAAAGAGGCAAAAAGACACAACTAAAAATGCTGAGTAAAATGAACTGCTGAATATTTGGAATGGCTAAATGGGGTGGTTTGGTAGTATATTGAAACAGTTCTTTCTGTGCGGTTTCATGATATGTATGCGTGGCCAGTTGTATACAAGAGATGGGGGAACTAGATGGAAAAAGTGCCGACTGGGGGCAGAATGTGTGACGTAGTAACTGTGTACATACAACCATGGACAGAAGCTGGATTCTATAACAAGCAGAATTACAACAGTAGAGCAGACAATGGAAGTGGTGAAGCTCAACACAGCAGATGCAAATAAAACTGAAGATTGAGCAATAACAGTAGCAGATACCTTGGTAAAAGAAAACGCGCACCTGAGGATTCGACTAGAAAATAACAAGAATCTCCTGCCTGTCTGAAATATCAGAATCGTAGGCATCTCAGAGGCTGTGGAAGGGGATTAATACCATTGATTTTATGGAACAGTGGCTTCACTCTGAATTGCACCTCACGGAGCCTCAATTTGAAAAAGCTTACCGCATTACCCTTTGCCAAGCAGTGTCTCGAAATGAGTATCCCAGGTCCATTCTGGTTAGTTTCCTATCTGTCAGAGACAAAGAGTTTTCATAGCTGCAAAACAATCTAATGTAACTATGGACAGACAAAAAACACAGGTTACTCACCTGTAACAGTAGTTCTAGGAGTGGTATATGTTGTTCATCCACACTTTCTGGCAGACTGCCTTCCCCTTTAAGAGGTGCCGGAACGTCTTCAAGCAGGTTCCTCCCACCCACCCGGGTGGTATAACCCATGTCTCCCCCCATGACACCAGAGATCTACCCGCTGGAAGCAGAGGAAAAAGGCCGGCCAGGGAGGTCGGGTGGGTCAGTGTGAAAGAACAACATATATCACTCCTAGAACTACTGTTACAGGTCAGTAACCTGAGTTTCTAGGGATGTGGATATATTGTTCTATCCACACTTTCTGGCAGACTCCTAGCAGTTCTACGGGAGGGGGGAGGCAAGGCGCACACCCCCTACTTAGGGAACAGAGATTGGAGAACTGAGGCCCCAAAACCAGCATCCCGGCATGACGGTAAGTCAATATGGTAATGGGAAATGAAGGTGTGTGCTGACTTCCAGGTAGCAGCCCTGCAGATTTCCTGGATAGGGACATCCCTAGAAGCAGCCACCAACGCAGCGGTATGGCGGGTGGAATGAGCCCTTAGCCCTACGGGAGGTTCCCTACCCACCAACCTATAGCAGAGATCAATGCAGGAAGTGATCCACCTGCCAATCAGCCACTTGGCTGCAGGTCTGCCAGGAGCGGCTTCAGCATAGGTGACAAACAGCTGGTGAACCTCTCCCCAAACTTCCGCCATACAGTCTTTGTAGTAGGCGGGTGCTCGTCTCAGGTCCAAAGTATGGCACCTGTACTTGGCCTCCGAGGTGTGATTGGGGTAAAACACCAGCAGAGTCAACACCTGATTAAGGTGAAACTCTGGCACCACCTTCGGAAGGAATTTCAGGTGGGGGCACAGGACAACCTTGTCCCTGTGGAAGACCAGATAAGGAGACTCCACCGAGAGCGCCTGCAGCTCCACAATCCTTCTGGCTGATGTAATGGCCACCAAGAAGGCGGTCTTCAATGACAGTTGGGAGATACTGCACCTCTGCATCGGTTCAAATGGCTTGCCCATGAGCTTTGCCAAAACCAGCAGTAGATCCCATGGAGTTGGAGGTTTACGCACTGGAGAGGATATGTGATCTAGGCCCTTGAAAAAGCGCCAGACCACCTTCTCCTGCGCCGACTGCTGACTGACCCGCACCCGGTAAGCAGAGATGGCTGCCAGGTGCACCTTGATGGTCGTCGACCGAAGTCCCTGCTGGGAGACTGACCACAGGCAGTACAAAATGCTAGCCACTGGACGGGACGAGGGGTCCAACCCTTTGCCCTGACACCAAATGGAAAATCTTTTCCATTTGAAGGCACAGCATTTTCTAGTTGATTCCTTACGGGATGCCTCAACAACCATGAGGACCTCGTCAGAGAGACCCAAAGCCTGGAACTCTTGCTGCTCAGGAACCAGGCTGTCAGGTGCAGGGACTGAAGGTCCGGATGGAGTATCTTCCCCTGATCAATGAAGAACAGGTCCAGGCATGCTGGAAGACGCCTTGGGAGCCTGTTGCTGAGGCTGAGGAGATCTGGATACCAGAACTGGCGTGGCCATTCTGGGGCTACCAGGATCACCTGTGCCTTGTCCTTCTTGACCTTGAGGAGCACCTTGTGGATCAAGAGAAGTGGAGGGAAGGCACAGAAGAGGCCTGGGGCCCATGGCTTTGAGAAGGCATTCCCCCTGCAGTGAGCCCTGCTGAGGGTGGCAGGCATGGAACAGCCTCAGCTTCTCGTTCTCCCTGGAGGGGAACAGCTCCACCTGAGGGGTGCCCCAGTGGGAGAACAGATCTTGTACTACCTCTGGATGGAGGAACCACTTGTGAGATGCCTCGCCCATCCGGCTGAGAGCATCTGCCAGCTGATTTGAAACTCCTGCCACATGAATGGCTAGGAGATCTGCCCCAGGCTGAGCATGAGGGTCCAAGTGCAGAGAGTGTCCTTGCACAGGGGCAAGGAGTGCGTCCGGCCCTGTCTGTTGAGATAGTACATGGTCATGGTATTGTCCATCTGTACCTGGATCACTTGACCCCGAATGAACGGAGCGAATGCGGTCAGGACTAGCCAGACCGTTCAGAGCTCCAGCAGGTTGATGTGACATCGGGACTGCTGAGGGGACCAGAACCCGTGGGCTCTGTGCTCCCCAGATGGGCAGTGCAACCCATCAGAGAGGCGTCAGTCGTCAGGATGACCATCAGCTTGGGGCGGACAAACGGGATGCCTTCCTGCAGATGAACTGGGATGAGCCACCACTGGAGGCCGTCTTGCATCCTCTGAGTCATGGTGACCAGCTGATCAAGGTGACCTGAGCGCTGAGACCACTGGCTGGCCAGTTCGTATTGGAGGGAACACATATGCCAGCGGGCCCATCGGACCACGCTGGTGCAGGCTGCCACGTAGCCAGAAGGCACAGTAAGTCCCGGGCAGGGCGCAATTGCCCAACCAGAAATTATTGGACAAAGGAGAGAACCTGTGCCCTGTCCGCTGCTAGCCGGGCTCTGGCTCGGCAAGAGTTGAGCTCTGCCCCAATGAAATGAATCACCTGCAAGGGCACAAGTTCCAACTTGGCCTCGTTGATCAGGAGGCCAAGCTCAAAGCAAGTCTGGAGGGCCAGCTCCCTGGACTGCTCCACCTTCTGCCTGGAGGGACCTGCTATAAGCCAGTCGTCCAGGTAGGGATAAACCAGGTCCGCTCTGCACCTCAGGAAAGCTGCCATCACTGCAATGCATTTAGTGAAGACCCTGGGGGACGATGAGAGGCCAAAGGGCATGGCCTGGAACTCGTAGAGTGTTCCTTCGGCTCGGAAGTGGAGGAACCATCAGTGGGATGGATGGATCAGGATGTGAAAGAATGCATCTTGAAGATCCAGGGAGCAAAACCACATGCCTTGCTCCGGGGATGGTATGATCTGAGCCAGAGTTACCATCCAGAAGGTGCGAGATCTGAGAGACCTTTTCAGGTCGTGCAGATCGAGAATGGGGCACCAGCCCCCCATCCATTTTGGTACCAGGAAATACCTGGAAACAAACCCTGGGTTTGTTGGAGGTTCTGCAACTCTGCACACGACCTCCTTGCGGAGGAGCTGAGCGATGTCGTCTCGAAGAGCCAACTGAGTGACAGCAGACACCAGATCCTCCCATGGGACACAGGCTTAGCTTGGGGGGACCTGCTCGAATTCCAGAGGCAGTCCCTGGCTGATCACTTGCAGCACCCATCTGTCCGTAGTGATAACGGAGCAGGGGGAAAGGAAGTGGTGGTGCCAGTCCCCCACAGGAGGACTCAGGGTTGTGTGATGGGATTGAGGGTGGCACCCCCCCCAACCTGTCACTGAGCAGGCTTGGAGGAGGGGGATCCGGCTGAGGGGCCACTAGGTCCCTTCCCTCCAGGCTTTCTGACCAATGAGGCCACCGACTTGACCCTCAGTCACCAGGTTTTTAGCCTGTTGGCCCTGCTGCTGCTGGGCTGGTTTAGCCAAAGGAGTGGAAGACCGAAAGGGCTTATGCTTTTGGTGCTTGGGGCCCTTGTCCTTCTGGGCGGATGTCACAGAGTCTGGGGTGGCACTGGACTTTTCAATGCGCTGGATGTGGCCCTTCACACTGGGCCCAAACAGGTCGAAGCCCAAAAAGGGGACATCTGCCAGTTTGTGTTGAGTGTCCGCTGTAAAGGTCGAGATCCTCAACCAAGCCCTACGGCACATGGCTTCGCCACTGCCCTCCCCTGGTCCTAGACCTGCTTGACCGTGGTCTGGAGGCCCGCCGGGAGCTAAGGAATCACCTTGTCCAGGGAGCCCAAAAGGGCATGGGAGAAGTGTGCCATCAGCATGGCCGAGCTAGCCTGATGAAGGCTGAGCGAAGAGGCAGCGTAGACTTTTTTAGCCAAATGGTTCAATTTCTTGGACTCTTTATCCGGCAGTCTGTCAATGTCTCCTGTATTGCCCGAGTGCCAGAAAATGGAGTCAGACACTAATCCCTCAGCCGAGGGATGCTCCGAAAACCCTCAAGAGGCAGCCAGTACGGACCACATACTTGTAGGCCATCCGGGCTGATGGTGCAGGGCAAGAGGCGGGATGCTGCCAAAGGTCCAGGGCTGGGCCGACAATGACCTCGGACACAGGGAAAGCCTCCGTAGGAGAGTCCCCTTTGTCCAGAATCTCTGTGAGGGGATAACGAGCCCATTTCTGGACCGGCTCAAGCTCCATCCCCGTAGATTCGGAGATGAGCCGAAGAATGCCCATGAACGAGGTAAGTCCCTGGTCCATGTAAAGCCCCCCGAGGACTCCACGTCAATGCGACGTGAGTGCAGCGAGGAGTCTTTGGACTCTGAGGAGTCTGTGTAAAGCAGGAGTCCACCTGAGTCATTCTCGACCCTCCTTGGGTGGTCGGGGAGTGAGGGTGACCGACAGCCGATAGGGCAGCCCTTTTGCCAGCTGAGACTCCTTGGTCAGAGCCCTGGACTTTGGCTATACAGGTGGCAGCTCTACTACGATCAGCAGAGCAGCCTGCTTCAGCCGAGCCAGCTGGGCCTGCACCGGCACCTCCAAGGGGTGACGGTGGCGGAAGCCAACGTCGGCCGTTTGGGCTACAGCCACTTGATGGCTGGGGTAGAAACCAGGGTCGGTTTCAGACCGGACGATACTAGCTGCTGCCACATCAGATCTTCATAGCGCCGATGCAGTTTGCGCCGGAGCCTCTCCTCGGCTGAGGAGGATGAAGAGGAGTAACGGCGTTGCCACCTTCCATGATGTCGGGAACGAGATCACCAGTGACGGCGAGATCTGTCTGACTCAGAGGAAGAAGACCAAGACCTCGATCTCGACCGTCGGTGGGGCTGATGGGGAACATCGGAAGGAGACGGGTAGCCCCGCAGCTCTTCCAGGTCAGGGTCTTGGGTCAGCAGGTTCGACCCAGCAGGCTGAGCTGACCCGTCGGAGGACACCAGAAGTACTGGAGTCTGAAAAAGAGAGTCATCGGCCTCTTCTGATGACAAACTGTGGATTGGTTCGAGAAAAATCTCGACCGCATCGACAGGCATCTCAGCCAACTGGTTTGACAGGGGCTCCATGAAACCAGTGCCTTCATATGCGATTTTGACCGAAGTCGAAACTGGAGTCTCCTGAGAATGGGACCGCTCCCAATCCCATAAGCGTCAACGTTGAATCTTTTCTTTTTTTGACTTCTTCTTATGACAGCGCGAAACATGCAACCCAGACGGGCCCTCTGCTTTGGTGGAGAGGGACTGGCACAGCTCTTTGAAGGAGGCAGAGTAAGTGCAGCCCAACTGGAGCAGAACAAAAGCCAAAGCCGAAGAGGAACTAGCTGCCTCCTCCTCGAAGTTCTTAAGCTGTTCAAGCTGCTCAATGGACCAGGCAGCCGTGGAGACCACCCAACAGGCATCCTTAGACTTGACCAGCAGATAATGCTACTCCAGTCGCCCCAGCTGGAGTCGGGCAGTATGGTCATCCAGATCCGACGGGTGAAAGGACCGACAGATATTGCAGGCCTGCGGATTGTGGTCATGTCCTAAGCAGTACACGCACATGGCGTGAAGGTCGGTGCGCGACATCTTCTACCCACAGGGGCACCGCCGAAACCAGGGGAGAGTCTTTTCTTCCATCGTGGAAGTGAGAGAAGCAATCAAAGATGAAACTCTGATGAGTTTTAAGGTAAGTTTTGGAAGCAAATCTGAAGATTCAAGTGCCAGGGCCTACCACACGCGGGAGCACTAAGGAGGGAACCTGTATCTTCCAGCGGAAAGGAAGATCTGGCGTCATGAGGCAGAGCCGAGGGTTATACCACCCAGGTGGGTGGGAGGAGCCAGCCTGAAGACAATCCGGCACCTCTTAAAGGGGAAGGCGATTTGCTAGAAAGTGTGGATAGAACAACATATCCACATCCCTAGAAATTCTCTTCTTAAAAAGACTAGTCATATGATATCTGGCAGAGGCATAAGGCTTTTGACGGACTTAAAAAAGAATTAGACTGAAACAAATACCTTTGCCTTACTGCCTCCTACTCATCTACATCTTACAATCCAAAGCAAAGCTTATTCCTTTTCAGACACTAAAGAAGTGCTTAAACTACTGGAGCAGATGGAGCAAACGAGGGACACCAGGTAAGCAGAGGGCATCAGGGGTGAAGAGTAGAGGGGTGAAAATCCCAGAGCAGAGAACACTTAAAATGGACATATTGCGACACTTAAAGGTTGCACATTGTCTTAAAGTTGCCAGTTTTACCCCATTATCTTCTGGTCGAGAGGGCTATATTAGTGATATACCATATTTATGCTTAAATATTTAATTAAAGGGTTTCTGGGTCACAGGATTTGCAGGGTGAGTAAAATGATGTTAATTACGTGAAAATCAACAGAAATGTTTTGCAAAAATGACAGTTTGTTATACAAGTATACTGTATTTAAATTGTTTAAGATAAGATGTTTTGGCAGGAAGAACGCGTTTTTTATGCCCTCCTCCATGACCCGGTTAATATACTTGCTGTTTGAGTTAGTTAGGACGCAGTGGAAAAATCTAAGTTTTGTAACGAGCACTATGGACCCTCAATCTTGATCTTTATGCTTAATATCACAATCCGACAGTAACAACAACGAAGCTCCTCTTTTTTGGCTCACCTTCAAAATGTTGTTGTTTGGGTATTTTGGCATGTTTATTTTAATACCAATTTCTGCAGTTTTATCTAGCCACCTACGTTCATGCAGAGGCTTTGTGTTTCAACACTGAAACAGGAGAGATACCAAAGTTATGTGGGTATTCTAAAGGTAAATAATGTAACGGGTTACACATCATCCTCTTAAAGAATTATGAACTCTACTGTGACAGGGTTGAATATGGCCCTGTCCCAGTTGCTACGGAGAAGGAGTTTAAATGCAAGGATCTGTTCTATTCTCTCCTTTTCTGTCTTTTCTCCGTCTGGTTGCACAATCAGATTTTCTCATGAGACCTAGACTTCATCACCCCGATGGTCTTGCAATTCTCTGCCTCTCACTCTCTCTCTACCTTCACTTGCTGTTCTGTCTTTTCTTCCTCTTGCATATCTGCTGGTATGAAAAATATATGTGAATCATTTTGTGGAAATGTAATCGATACTGGGAACCCTTTGTCTAAAACTATATATATTTATACTGTTGAAATGACTGCAAAGCTAAAACTGTATATAGTTATACTGTTGAAATGATTGCAAAGCTATTTGAAACTCCAGGGATTAACCTGAGATGCAATGTTTAAGCCTTTTGCAGAGATGTAAACAAGAGGTCAGTTCTGGGTCACAATGTTTTTTTTTGCTGCACCTGCTGAAAACTGACAAGAACACTGTGTCAGAAGCATGATGTTTTCTTAACCAGCTCCAGCAAAGACTTGTAAAAAAGAGCTGCAATGTTTTGCAAGAGACAGAGACAGAATGAGATTTGAAACTGAGAAGAAAAACGACTCTGCTTTCTGTGTTTGTATTGCCATTGTAAATAGTTATTCTGAACAATTTTTTAAATTTTACTATAACTGGTTTCCCTTTTTTCCCACAGGGAAACCGTGGCGTAATTTGCCGTAATGAAGGAGTGTTCATTACGGCAAACACGCCTACGGTTTCCCTGACTGTCTCGCATGCTGCCGATTGATTTTCTCATCTCCCAACAGTCCACTTTTGTTTTCTCACCCAACCACCATCTAAACAGATAGCAACTGCCACTGGGAGTTGTCGGTAAGTTCTCAAAATATGTGTGCCTCCTAAAATAACTTTTAGCGAGCCCAAAAAGAAACAAAACATCAACGAAAAGGCGATCAGCCTGCGCTTGTAACCTAAGCGGACTGTGGTCGCACAGCAAATCCCTTTTATTTTATATAATTGCTGGAGGAGAAAAAGGGAACTAGCAATTATAGAATAGTATCGGTCGGTAGGTTCGAAGTTTACACACACCCTCGGGGTTCCCTCTGATATGTGTAAACTTCTCATTATACACACCGACCCATACTTTATTCTATATGTTATTAATAATAAAACATTTGTTGCAAATTTCACTACTCCTAGTTTTCCTATGCTTCCTGACCTGTGCCTCGACGACATCCACCCAATGCTTTTGATGGCATTCTAGCCTGTGTTTAATATTATAATGAATATGTAAAACTACCATGTTAAACTCTCACCATTGCATCAAATGTAGGGAATGCTCTTGCACACCTTCTATAATAAGATGATGCTATCAATTATGTGTATATTTCCTACAAGCTATTTTTTGTAATTATTTTTTTATAAATAACGAATAAAAATAATTTACAAAAAAAAAAAATTAAATGGTTTCAAATAAACAAAGTAAACACATATAAGCCTGAATGACATGCCTTGTTTCGTTTTACATTCCTGTTTTTTTATCTTTATGCACTCATTTGATGATATATGGTGTAACTCCCCCCCTGCAAATGGGGGTTACCGAAAAGTCTTCCTTGAGCTTGCCTAAATGCTCACTGCCAGGCTGGTGTCCTGCATTTTAGCAGTTTAAATGTATTGCCAGAGAGTGCCTGTATAGCCTCTGTGTACTGTCTCTTTAAGAGCTGCCTGGACTGCAGTCATAATTAATCTGAGAGGGAGCTCTGTTAGAAGATGTACTTGTTTGCTGATCATTTGTTAGAATAGTAATAATATTGCAGTTTGCTCTAACCTGCCTTCTTTGCAGCATGGACAGTACTGTTTGTTTCCATCATCTCGGTGCTGGACGCAGAATGGGCCAATCAGTACATTTGGGACCCTAAAATGGAGCCTGCCTACAGGGGCTTGGTGGGGCCAAAACTTGTAGGAATTGTAGTTTTGGGCTTTTGGCGTATAAAATAACCTGGAGGGGGAGCCCTTGTTGTGACTGACAGACAGATCAGCCAACCGAACCTTTTGGATCTTGGGGAAAGTCCCACACTGCTTGCAGTTTCAGTTAGAGCTGAGTTGGGAAGTGAAGAAGTAACAGCTCAAGATAGTTCGAGCAGCAATCCATAGTGGATTTGCGCGGGAGAACTGTGGAAAGGCCTGAGTTTGGCCTGCATGCCTGCGTACTGTTCCTGAGAGGGAACTTGTGCTTTTTTCGAACTGAATCCGAATTTTGGAGAGCAAATTAAGCCACTGAATTGTGACCAGGCTTTAACCTGAAGAAAACCGAAGGTTTGCTGAATGCGATCGGCCTGTCAGGACTTCCAGCTACCTCCGTACTCCCGGATTGTGCAGAGACTCTGTAATTGCGACCGGAGAGCCATTTGCCTGGTACAGTGGAATTTCCTTACTTGTGAATGTACTGTGTGCTTATAGTGGGTCGTAATTTGGTTCCCTGCTGTGTGTCTGAACTGTGTTTTGCTTGCTGGATGCTGTATCCAGCTCCATGGACTGAATCTATATCCATTTCCATTTGCCTGGGCCCTGCTACACTGGCCCAGCCAGAATACCTGCTATGCAGAGAAAGTCATTGACGAGAGACCGGCCAGGGGATCAACCCCCATGCTCAACGCCTTGAACAGGAACGACGCCTCGGTGATTCGTGTGGGCCCTGCTTCTCTGGGCACCCCAGCTCAACAGTCTGCAGTCTCGATTTTGTCCTGCCTGTGTCCAGTATTGGGTATCGTGAGTAAACATCAGGGTAGCTCCCTGCAACAACAGCTAAATCAAAAAGTGTTGTCATCTGATTGTCTTGTTGACTTTTCTTTCACGAACTGAGCCCTACTGCTCCAGATTACAAACAGTGTGTGTTGTGCAGGTTGCTTTCTTCCATCACAGGGCAGCTGCAACATTCATGGCTAGCCCACCATTTTCCTACCTGGGTACCCAGAGTGTGTGACTGTGTAGGGACTCTGAACTGCATGCATAACTGTCTGATTAATACAGCTTTTAAGCAAATTAACCTGATTACGCCCCTCCCTTGTTCAAGTCCCCTGAATAAATCAGATTTAATTTTGTTTGCATTTAACCTGACTGTGGTTCCAGTGTGTGCCAAGAGTACTGTACTGTTGTTATTGCTGTGCTTTACCTTGTCTTACAGGGGGTCCCCCGGGTCAAGCTAGAGGAACCAGCCCTGGTGGTAAGTGCAAACAGTGTGGGTAATTGCCTGGTGAATAAGGGTCATTGTGAAAGTAATTATTGTATATTGTTCAGGCCACTAGAAGGGAAAGAAGGGGGTTACAGTGTCCCGGAGAGCTGTGCCCAGGTTAGCTTGACCACTAACAACCCTGACCTCCGGGTGGAGGCACCCGTTGCATTACCCAGGCCCCTTAACCTGCTACTAGTCAAGCAGGCAGGGGCAGTAGCCCTTGGGATAGCGCCACCTAAGGGTTACAATTTTATCTGCTGAATTGTTAAATACACTTCATACTTTTACTACTTACACGTAGTAGTTGAAGCCAGTTTTGGAAGTAAGTGCAAGGTATACTCTTTTGTACCTGTGGTTGTTTTTTTACCTTACACACTACAGTCACTTGGGGTGACCCTTTTTTATGTTCGTCCTGTGTGCATGTGCAAGCGAACATCTTGATGTGAGTGTGTCTTTTGAGGGGTGTGACACTGTCAGTCCAATGCAGAGTGGTCTGGCAGGGGCGTGTCAGTGCCACACCAATCATCAGCCAGGCTGATCATGACAAGAGTTTTGACTTGCTGGCCGGAAACAGTCATGTACTTGAAAAGAAAAGGCTGACCCAATCATGGGTCAGCGCTTCCCTTTGATATACACTGCTCAGCAAGCTGAAAATTTCAAACATCCAACTGGGGCCCTGCATCAGCTGAGCAGTCTGTGAAGCAGATCTAGGCGCCATATCCAATCTGCATCTGTTTCACTGTAGTGTAAAAGAAGACTGACGTATCTCTTTGAAATTGAATGAGCTGAATGTTTACCCCTTCCACTACCTGACACTTCCAGACAAGCTCATTATCACATTTTCCTCCACCCCTCTCCTCTCAAGCTATCCTCCAGTCTGTTTCACTCAGTCACAAAAGGAAGTTTGTAAAGCCCTAGCCTGAGTTAAACTGCAGAATTTATCACAAGGTTGAGAAAAAAAGATCTCACTAGTATAGAGCCACAGCTGGAACACTTAACAGTTTTGCTAAGTGTCTAAATTGTAGTAAATTATGTTGCTTGCTAGCCAAGTTGTCTTTGATATCACGTGTGGACTGAGGTACCCCCACAAACTAGCACTGTGTGGTGCTCTGATGCATATCAAAACAATTCCATAGCTGAGGACGAGAGAGCGAGTGTGAGTGAGTGTGTGTGTGTGAAATCAGGTATGCGGTTCAATGTACTTCAGTGGGGTTTTGTAGTGGCATAACTTGGCCATTTTGAATATTTTTGCCCCAGATTTTCAACATGCCTTTTTTGGACACCACCTCTGAACAACTATAGTGAAATCAGGCAAATCTGTCCCAAAAGGTGATTTTTGCGGTCACTGGGTGAATTGACCTTTTAGGCAGCAGTTGAACATTTTCTCTGCCCTTGTTCATGAGGCAGGGTCATAAGAAGGCTATGTTGACAATTTGGCACAAAAATATTAAAAAACAACAAAGTTATGAACCTACGATAAAATTTGCGAATGCAGCCTCATAACTTTGGTAATTTCCAATATTTTGACCCCAAATATTCAACATAGTTATTTCTTCACAGCACCTCGTAAAGGTGACAGATGTCATTTTTCAAATCCTAGCCAAGATGTGTTTTTGTGTCCTGAAAGGTGATTTCGCATTCACTGCACAAAATCACTTTTCAAGCAGGAGTTGAACATTTTCTCTGCACTTGTTCATGAGATGGGGTCATAAGAAGGATACGTTAAAAATTTGGAGCAAAAATATTAAAAACAACAAAGTTATGAGCCTACACTGAAATTTACGAATGCAGGCTCATAACTTAGGTAATTTTCAATATTCTGACCCCAAATTTTCAACACAGCCATTTCTTCACAGCACCTGATGCATGTGATTGCTGTCATTTTTCAAGTCCTGGCCAAAATGTGCTTTTGCAGCCCAGAAGGTGATTTCATAGTCCCTACACAAAATCACCTTTCACGCAGGAGTTGACAATTTTCTCTGCACTTGTTCATGAGGTGAGTCATAAGAAGGCTATGTTGAAAATTTGGGGCAAAAATATTTAAAAAACCCACAAAGTTATGAGCCTACATTGACATTTATGATGCAGGCTTGTAACTTTGGTAATTTTCAATATTTTGGCCACAAATGTTCAACACAGCCATTTGTTCACAGCACCTCATGAATGTGACAGCTGTCATTTCTCAAATCCTGGCCAAAATGTGTTTTTGCACTTATGGCACAAAATCACATTTCGGGCAGGATTTGAAAATGTTCGCCAACCTTGTTCATGAGCTGGGCTCATAAGAAGGTTATGGGGGGTCATAAGAAGGCTATGTTGAAAATTTGGGGTAAAAATATGAGAAAACAACAAAGTTATGAGCCTACTGTACGTTGCAATTTTTCAATGCATGCTCATAACTGTGGTAATTTCCAGTATTTTGACCCCAACTTTTATACATAGCCATTCTGACACCATGTCATGAATGTGACAGCTGTCATTTCTCAAATACTACCCAAAATGTGTTTTAACTCTTGCAGCACAGAATGACGTCTCAACCATTGTTTTATACATAACACATGTCATGCTCAGAAGGAATGGTCATAAAAAGATTATGTTGAAAATTTGTGGTACAAATGTGAAAAACCAACTAAGTTATGAGAAAATTAATTGTTCCAACATTTACTCATAGCTTTATTTTTTGCAGATTTTGGCCCCTAATGTTCAGCGTACTCCTTGTGTTACCCCACCTACTGAACATGGCAGGTGTCATTTTTTTCAAATCACCTCCGAAACTTGTTGCCACAGTTGCACAGTGAAATCACCTTTCTGATGGGATTTTAAAAATTTCACCTGTCTTGATCATAAAGTCTGGTCATAGAAAGATTTTGGATATTTGATGTCAAAATGTGGGAGCCCACATAAAAGCAGATACTGCCTCTCAGCTGCCCTAACCTGGGTAATTTAACAATGTGTCAAACAAAGCAGGACACCACTGAAAATGAGATATTGTATCTCATCTGCTATATCCTGGGTAAATATATAGTAAAAAATGTGTACAA
Source organism: Neoceratodus forsteri (assembly GCA_016271365.2). Taxonomy (NCBI): domain Eukaryota; kingdom Metazoa; phylum Chordata; order Ceratodontiformes; family Ceratodontidae; genus Neoceratodus; species Neoceratodus forsteri. The sequence continues at coordinate 1,402,637,147 of CM057453.1, forward strand.
GCAAGATCTGGTAAATATTTGCAAGTCAAAGGTTCAGCGTGTATGTACAGAGGCAAGTACGGAGACAGGATTGCAGCTGCAACACACATTATGAACATATTTTATATTTTTAGGCTTTGTGGGTCCTTATTTGTAAATCATTGTTAAAGATTAATACTCTGGGAATGAGTGAGAACTGGAACACGAGCATCTCTTCTACCAGGACTGCTCAGAGATATTATTTAAGCTTCAACATAAGCCACAAACTGCACCACAAAGCATCTATTACCCCAGGCCTTCTATACCAGACACAAACATCCAGCATTGACAAATGCTTGTCTTTTTTCATTACTATAAGTTAACGGGACAAAAAACAAGGAGATCTATAGACACCCAGCATTTATTTTTGTTTCATAACAATCCGAACTTAACAGATAGCACAATGGTTTCAAATAAACAAAGTAAACACATATAAGCTTGAATGACTTGTCTTGGAATTAGATATACAGTATTGGGAGGATCTCATATCAGCGTAAATTCCTTACTATTTGCTAACCCTAATATGAAAATAAACTATATTATTACTGACTCTATTAAACAACTCTCGCAAATGTAACTTTTGAAAATGAAACTAAATAAATCTACTATGTACAGCAACTACTCTGGGGTAACCCCAAACATAATAAATAGATGGAACAGCGGTTAAGAAAGATAACTGGGCTTCCAAGGAACCAAGTTCCATAGCTGATATTGGTACATAGGCAAAATTTGGAAATGTCCAGGATTTAAAAGTAGAATATGGCATAGAAAAGGAGGCTGGTCAATTTCACTAGTTGCATAACAGAGCAGCACTACACATATTCTCTAGAGGAGACATATTTTCCACAGTTAATGATAATGCAACTTCTGTTCTGGCCGTAATAAAACTTCCTTCCAGAGATCTTTTTTATTGAATCAACTAGAGTGAGTGCTTCAGAAACAATGGCATGGTGGTCTAAGGTATTAGGAACAGATACTAGCATGCTGAATTGCAAAGAAATAAGGAATTTCTCCTAAAAAGGCATTTAGAGCTGTTAACTACAAACAAATCCAACATAAAACAATTCACAGTTTGTACTAATTACTGAAACATATGCACTGAATGGGACTAAAACAGGATGACAGACAAGTGTCCAAAATGTATGTGGAATCCAGGATCACCTGCTGTACGGTGCATATCTTTTGGGAGACTCATTTCGTTATTTGAATTCTGATGACCAGTTAGGCCCACTGAAACAGCATGTCCCTTTTTCAGGTCATTACATTCAAAAAATTTTGAAATCAAATTAAACTTTACCTACTGTAGAAAGACTCACATCAATAACTGGGCAATTTAATACAAGAACATGTGTAACAAGCAATTGTTTTGATATTTTATTTATTTAGAAACTGGTAACCGGGAGAGGCACACTGAGCCAAGGCTTGTTTCCAGGTGTGACTCGAGGGGGACAGGGAAGAGGAGAAAAATATAGTACAGTAAAGTAGGGTATACTGAAACTATACAATATAAGTAACTCATTATTACAAGTATCAGGTAATACACTCAGCAGCACTGGAGTATGGTGCAACAAGGGGTAGCAATGTGAAAACAGGTAATCGTAACAAGGGTGTATAATTGTAGGCGGTCATAATTAGATGTATACAGGAGTAGGTACAGATGAAGAAGAGCTCTGTACACGACCGGTAGCAAAGCAATTACATTTTCAGGAAGTTAGCCTTGGTTTTGGGGTGGGAGTAGAGGGATTCATGTAGGGGTTTGAGAGGTGAGAGGAGGAAGGGGACCAGTGGCCAAAAAGGGGATAGGAGGGGGAGTAGGATGTGTAGGGTAGGGGGAGGGAGAGAGAATACGAAGGGAAAGCTAGGTCAGGTGGAGGAGGACAGGAGCAAGCAGAAGAAAAGGACTGGGAAAGACTGCGTTTTAGACAGTACAGAGATAGAGATAGCTGAGAGGGGGTTGGAAGAGAGTTCCAGAATGAGGGGAGATGGAAAGAGAAGGCTGCCTGCCCTGTGCGGAAGGGAGAAGGTATGAGGGTCTCTGGAGCAGCGCTGATAAGAGGAGGAAGATGAGGGGGAGAGGAGATCAGGGAGGTAATTAGGGTGATCAAATATTCATTACCTTTAACTTCGGTAAGTAACAAGAAAAAAAAAAGTGTTAAATTATGGGTTGAAAACAGAGTACCCACACTGAATGAATGGAAACAAGATTTCGTTTAGGCTTTAAAAAACTGAAAAATTAGCAAGAGGTTTCAAACAAGACATGACCAGCTTTGACAGGACTGAAAATCTTTTTGTTTTGTCTAGTTTCAAAAAAATGGGTACAAATGATTTCTTGATTATAATGGTACGGCTATCCTTCGGAATATTAAACAGGTGAATCAAGGAAATAATACGACTTTCCTTCCAAAACATCTCTTTTGTTGAAAGGTGTATTTTCACTTAAGTCTACGTCTTCAGATCTATTCTTTTAATCTCTCTGATTTATTTCTCTCATCCTTTGTCTGGTACGGGAATGGTATTCACCTACAAAGAAGATAAGGTAGTGTTTTATTTGCTTAATAACATTTTACAGAGACAAACCATGTAACAGAGAACTATTTTAGTTCTGCCCTGAGACAGGCTCTCCTTACTTTGCCCCAGGGCAAAGTGACTCACACTGATCTTAAAATGCTTAGTTTGGGAGCATGGTTCTTGAAACATTTGAGTACTCTAACCTAAATCTGTCTAACCGGGTGTGTAAAGTTATAAAGGTTGCTAGGAAGCCTGCAACCAGGAAAACATATAAATGGAAAAGATTCACCATTTTTTGTAATTCCCACCAACTCTCAGCCATGACATGTCGGTAGTTTCAAACAACCTGGTCCATTTGCAGCCTCAAGGCCTGATGCCTTTCACTTTACATGAAGGAATTCTAACAGACTTACTGTAATTTCTTTTTCTGTTACCTCCAAAGTTGTCAATGGAAATCTTTGCAGGGGGAGGTGGTTGTTTCTCAGGGGTGGGACATTTTGTTTTCCACTGTGAGTGTTGAATGGGCTCTGTCAGCCCCAGCAGTCTAAAGCACAGGAGCACCCTCTGCTGCTCAATAGTGGTTCTGTGATGTGGCAGCAACACTCTCAGCACAGTGGCAGAGCTGCTTCTCTAATCAGCCTGGTCTAGAATGGTCTCAGCAGCACCATGGGATTCAAGAGGTCCATCTCATTGAGGAGGTGCAAAACATGTAAGAGAACAATGAGACAGTCGCCATCTGGTTCATTTTGTCCTTTCTGCACTACACAGGTGAATGTACATTTCTCTGTCCCCAAGCCCGAGAGATCTGGTTGATGTGGGCAGGGCACGTCGGGAGCAAACAAAATCAGTAGCAAAGTAAAGTTACATAGGCCTCTACTGAAAATTCTTATTGAGCTATTCCAGGCGGACGAGCCAGTGATTCCAACAAAAACTCCAATGATGAAGTCTGTGCAAGGGGTCCTTTGCAGGCTTCCTCAGAGGTGCCAGAACAGAAGGATGTGTTAAATAAGGAAAAAGAGGACAAAGACCCAGATGGGTGTGAACCCAAATCCAAGAAACAAAGCAAGCAAGGGAGGATGGTTCAAGTCCAGATGGACCTACCAAACTGTCGGATGAAGGTGAGATATCCTCGGAGGAAGACAAATGGTCAGGCCAGCTGTAGGCAGCATCCATCCCATTCCTTTTTGATCCTCAGTTTACCTTGTATCTGGCCTCTGAGACTTGCAGAGAACTGGACTCCCATGACATCAAATCTGTGACCCCCTCCAAGTGAAACCAGTCCTGTTAACAATGGTCAGTGTGTTAAAACATTTTCCCAAGCTTTCAGCATTGTGACTAGCTCATTAACAAGGAATGGTCAGAGACAGGAAATAAAAGGTCCTTCAGCAAAAGTAGAGTGAGATGCTATTCTTTTCAGGAGGATATGCTGAAAAGACAGGAGTGTCCTTGAGCATGGATGCATCAGTGGCCAACATGGTTAAGCACAACTTGATCTCTCTAGAGCGATGTTCGGATCTATCTGAGGCTGATAAGAAGACAGACGATGCTTGAAGCAGGGGTTTCATGGCAGTGGGTTCTAATGTCTACAGCTCTATACAGATGGGTGCTGCCCCTCTCTGAGGGAATACCAGAGGGTTCTTTGGTGGCTAAATTGCTATTTCTCATTGATATGGTAATATCCTTTTTAGGAGACACAGCACTGGACAACCTTCAGCTTGAGTGATAGATGATCTGTCACCTGTGTCTCAACTATGAAAGGGGTAGGGCTTCAGCACCGGCTGCAAGCCATGCTTCAAAGTCTTATTCATTGGGAATGCCCTTTTCAGGCAACTTGCTGTTCTGTCCTAAGACAGAAGCAGTTCTGAACAAGGTTAAGGATAAGAAGGGTCTGCAGCCAGCATCCAAGGGGCAACAAAGACACTCTGTCTTTTCAGGGCGAGGGTTCGGTCAATCCAGGTCTCACAAGGGCAGTTGTTGTTCCTTCCACTGATACAGGAACAACCAAGGAAGAGGCTCCTTTGCAAGTTTCTGTTATAATCAGAACCGAGGCTCATTCTCTCATAGATGTTCAGGAGGAGCGGTCAAGAAGAGTGGATTCACAGCATAAGAATCCACAGTTCCCTAAGAGGTGCTTTGCAAGTTTCTGTTATAATCAAAACTGAGGCTCATTCTCTTATAGATGTTTAGGAGGAGCTGGCAAGAAGTGTGGATTCTCAGCATAAGAATCTGCAGGTCCCTCTTTCACCTGGGCTTTCAAAGTGCACATACAGCTCTTTGTAAAAAGATAGGCCCAGACTATGACAGACCCGTGTGTTTTGGAAAATGTATCTCTAGGCTATGCAACAGAATATTCTACTGTGCCCTTAAGAGTGCAATTTTTCAAATCTCCCCAAACAAAAGATCCAATGAGGAGAAAAAGGGTGGAACAAACCTTAGGCCACCTGCTCCAGATAGGGGTGACTGTTTGAGTCCCCCCCGAGAGGGAACAGGGAAGGGGGCTCTACTCAATTTACTTAGTAGTCCAAAAGAAATTGTGGGGATTGGGACTGATACTGGATCTCCAGCACTTGAACATGTTTGTCAAAAAGAGGAAATTCAAGATGGCATCCCTCAGATTTATTATGAGAAGCCCAACCCAGGACTATCTCACATTCACAGACCTCTCAGATACTTATTTCTACATTGTGATACACAGAGCCCACCAGAGGTTCATAGGATTTGCTGTTCAGAATCAGCATTTTTAATGTCAGTCTCTCCCCTTCAGTCTGGCTTCAGCAGCAAGGGTTTTTCAAAGGTGCCAAGTGGCTGTGGTCTTGATCAGATGGAAGGGCCACCATGTCTATCCCTACCTAGATGATCTCCTCATCAAGAGCAGGCAGCAAGGTTTTCAGTAGCCAGGACCCTCAGAAGACTGGAGCAACGTGGATGGACAATAAACAAGAAGAGTTTGTTGACCCCTTCTCAGGGACTAGAACACCTGGAGGCCTGTTTCTAGATAGATCAACAAAGTATTGTTCAATCAGCATCTAAGATTTTGCTCCCCTATAGATAAAATAATGAAAATGGATAATTTGCATATCAGAGCACTAAAAGACACAGCTTTCTCCACAAACACAGAAGGCATGTATGGACAGAGATCATCAACTTATCCTGCCTGTTGCAGATTACGGTTGTACGGTTTATCGATTTGCCAATAAAAAAGATCTCCACAAAATTGAGGTCACCTATTATAGACTGGCCAGATTTTCTCTTTGTGGTACAGAAACTGACCATTGCAATATGTTTTGAGATTAGTGTGGCTCTCCCCTTAAAGGAGACATGAAAAAATCTGTTTGTCAACTCTATTTTCCATTAAGAAAAATGAAAATCCAAAACATCTAACTGGTAACCTAAAGCAATCTCAACACCAGCATGGTTTGAGATTTGTGCACCAAAACTAATCAACCCCTAAATGAAATGACTTTCCAATTCAGAGCATTAAATTTGTGAAATAATGTTCCTATCGAACATCTCTTCTTGAAATGGCCACAAGTGTTTTTGGTTCTGCAATGTACTACAAGTTAAATATTAGATGCCAGTGCAACAGATGCATAAAATAATGCTACCCTGACTACTCACAGAATTGTATGCCATTTACTTCTGTTCGTGTAGCATGGGTTCTCTTCTGACTGTAATCTAGCTCCCTGCACTTTATATTATGTATTGTATTTGTTATATCCTTATGCATTTGTGACAGGGTAGAACAGGGCCCTGTCCCAGCTGTTATGCATCTCTCCTTTCTTATCTCTTGTCTGTCTGGTTGCGCAACCCAATTTTCCTGTGGGACCTAGGAACTGATCAGCCCAACAGTCTCACAATTATTTGCCTCTTACTATCTCTCAGTCTTCCCTTGCTGTTTGTCTTTTTCCCCTTAGATCTGCTGATATAAAAATATATGCAAATCATTATGTGGAAATGTAACTGATATTGGGATCCCTTTGTTTAGACATTATATAGTGTTGATTTTTGAAATATATATTATTATAATTTGAGATGATTGTAAAAAGCTATTAGAAATTCAAGGGGTTATCTGAGTGCAATTGTTAAGCCTTTTGCAGAAGAGGTGTGGAAAAGGGGCCTCAGCTCAGTCACGCTGTGTTCTAGCAGCACCTGCCTGATACTTACAAGGACTTTTTAGAAAAAACAGGATGCTTGTTAAGAAGGGGAATTGTTGCAAGGACTTATGAGACAGAGCTGCAGTTGCTTGCAGAGACAGACATACAGAGACTGAAGAAAAACTCTGATGAATCTGCTGTTTATTCTTCCTTTGCAAATAGTTATTATGAACAAGTTTATTTTTTTATGTTACTGCTAGTGTAAATAAATATTTTTTGCAAATTTTACAACTGCTCCTGGTTTTTCGTATGCTTCCTGACCTGTGCCTCGATGACAGATGGTGTCAGCCTAAGTTGGATTTACGCTGTGCATACTCTAAGCCAGGAGTCTTGTGCGAGGGTACTGGATCTAGTACCAGGGAAGAAAGGTATGAATTCTGCAGCAGGAAGTCCAGAAGTGGTTACCAGGAGAATGGCAGCCAAACTAGCAGAGATAGAAATCCAAGCTGAGATTGTACAGCCAGCAGAAGTTATGGAAAAAGAACAGGCAGTAACAGAACCTGAAAGCCTGATAGACTTTTTCAAATGGTGGGCTATCCAACAAAAAGAGATGGAGAAGCAGAGGAGAGAAGAGATGCAGTGACAGGAGTAGCAGATGAGAGGAGAGATGCAGCGACAGGAACAATGATGGCTGGATGCCTTGCAAGCTATCAAAGGCAGAGGATTTGGCACACATCCAGACGAGCAACAAAACACAAGCAACTTAAAATGTATTTATTTACTATTTATTTATTGAAAATGTTTCACCAGGAGAGGTACACTGAGCAAAACGATGCTTGTCTCACGGTGCGACCTAGGGAAAAGTCATTAAACTTACAAAGTTGTGTCCCTCGGATGATATCGAGGCATACTTGACAACTTTTGAAAGAGTTGCCACAGCCTGCCAATGGCCAAAGCAGCAATGGACAATCAGACTGGTACCCTACCTGATAGGGAAAGCCCAACTTGCCTACAGCAATATGGACACTGCATAGTCAGAAAACTATGACCTGGTGAAAAGTGAAATCCTGAAAAGGTAAGACATCTCAGGAGAGACCTACAGGCAGAGATTTTGATCTCTGAAGTACAACTCAGTCGACAATCCTTGAGAAACCTTCACCTGACTCACAGAACTTCTGATAAAATGGCTCCAACCAGAGGGCAAAACAGTCTCACGGATCATCGACATATTTGCCATGGAGCAATTCATTAACATCCTGCCTACAGATGTGCATCTTTGGGTAAAGGAACATCGACCAGAAAGTGGGGAAAAGGCTGTTTTTTAGGCTGAGGACTACCACATGGCCAGACAAACGCTGTAGCCAAGCACCGGTAAGACACTCTTTTTCCCATTTAAACTCCAAGTATGATCAGAACTATGGTGGGGGTAACAAATCTGTGCCCAAAGACGTTATTTGCTAGAACTGTAATAACCCAGGTCATATAGCAAGAAACTGCCATAAGAAGAGTGACACTGGAGCAGATTTGTCCTTAGCAAACTGGGGCAAGTACTTAATAGATGTGAAGGTGGGGTATAAGACTGTAAAGGGACTCACTGATTCGGGAAGCAAACAGACCCTAATGCATGTTGAAGTGCTTGGAAAACACTGTGCAAAAGGACCATTTACTGGTGTCATCTGCATCCACGGAGAACTTGATACTATCCCACCACCCAAGTGACCATTAAGGGTGTGTTGCAACAAATGAAAGTGCGGGTAGTACCTAAGTTACCTATACCTGTGATTATTGGAAATGACTTTTCAGGATTTTCTGAGTTAAAGAAGTAAATCCTGATCTTTCAACAGCTGTGGTGACAAGAGCTCAGGCAAAGAAAATTTCAGGTGGTGGGGACTTTTTTCCTTTCAGTGATTTTGATTCGGACTTGTTTGAGCACAGCTCCGAGATCCAGAAATCCAGGAAAGAAAAACGATGCCTGAAGAAACTGTGGCAACAAATGACTGATGGACATAAGGTGTTATATGAAAATGCTGAAACTAAATTGATTACTGATCGTGATTTTCTTTCAGAACAAGCTAACAATGTTTCTCTCCAGAGTTATTGTAAGCAGCTCGGGGTGAAACCAAAACTGGGTGGACCAATGTCTAAAAAATGTAGCAGATTACTGTACAGAGTTTGGGTTAAACCTCAGACACAGGAAAAGACAGAACAACTGGTTATACCACAAAAGTATAGAACAGAGTTGTTAATAGTACATGAGAGTTCTATGACTGGTCACTCAGGGAGGGATCGCACCCTTGCCAGATTGTTGTACAGATTTTACTGGCTGGAGTTCATGAAGATGTTGCTACCTATTGTAATTCCTGTGCTGAGTGTCAGAAAGTAGCCCCAGTCACTAGAAAAGGCAAGGTACTCCGATGCCTCTACCCTTGATAGATGTGCCTTTTGAGAGCACTGCAATGGATGTGGTTGGTCTTTTAGACAAAAGTAAAAAGGGTAATAGATTTATCCTGGTAATATGCGACTATGCTACTCGATACCCAGAAGCAGTTCCAATGCGTACTGTCACAGCTTCAAAAGTGGCAAGAGAGCTTGCAAAATTTGTCAGCAGAGTGGGCGTACCTAAAGAAATTATTACTGATCAGGGTAGTAATTTTGGTGCTGACTGTCATAAGAACCTCCCCCTATCACCTTTAGACAGACGGTCTTGTTCAGTGTTTTAACCAAACCCTAAAACACATGTTAAAAAGGTTTGTGAAAGGGGAAAGGAAAGACTGGGACCGATACTTGTCTTGCCTACTTTTTGCTTACAGAGAAGTGCCACAGGCATCAACAGGGTTTTCACCATTTGAAATGCTGTATGGTAGACAACCAAGAGGGCCACTGGATGTGATAAAAGAAACGTGGGAAGATAACCCCACTTAGAAACAATCTATAACGTCTTATATATGTGCCCTAAGAAAGAAGTTGGCAAAATATGTTGAAATTGCCCACGGTAATCAGGAAGAGGCCCAAAACCAGCAGAAGGTATATTACGACCATGTGGTAAAAAAAACAGAAATTTTCGAACCAGGTGAAAAGGTTTTGCTACTGTTACCCACAACAGAAAATAAACTGTTAATGAAGTGGCAAGGGCTTTATAGAGTGCTTAGACGTACTGGCACCGTTAACTACGAGATTTGAGACCCTGACAGGAAAAATCCTACTAAGATATACCATGTTAACCTCCTCAAGAAATGGGTTGAAAATATGCCCAAAACTACTTTTCTAGTTTTACCAGAAACTGATAAAGAACATATTGATGTTGCTTATGGTAGACTGGAACAAACTGTAAATGCTGATGCTGTAAAGGTGAACATTTCCTTAACCTAAGAACAAACTGCAGCCATTTGCAATGTGTAAAGATGTTTAATATTACTTTTACTACTGTACCAGGCCAAGCAAAAGGGGTCGAACACGTAACAGTGACAAGGAATGCTCGCCCTATTAGGCAAAAGACATACAGGTTACCAGAGCGGTTAAGAGCTGACGTGGTTAAGGAAATACAAAAAATGAAAGAATTGGGTATCATACAGGAGTCGAGGAGTGCTTGGTCATCTCCAATGGTAACTGTAAACAAAAAAGAAGGGGGTGTTAGAATCTGCCTTGATTTTAGGAAACTTAATCAAGTGTCAGAATTTGACAGTTATCCTATGCCCAGAATAGATGATTGGGTGGACAGAGTGGGGAGTGCAAAGTATATCAGTACCCTCAATCTCACCAAGGTTTACTGGCAAATCCCTTTAGCTAAAGAATCCAGCGACAAAACTGCATTTGCCACTCCTGTTGGATTCTATCAGTTCACCACCATGCCATTTGGTTTACATGGTGCGCCAGCTACATTCCAGCGTTACATGGATGTAATTTTATCACCTCACACTGGCTATTGTGCTGCATACTAGGATGATGTCGTGGTGTACAGTCCAGACTGGAAAAGCCATTTGGAATACCTACAAGCAGTTATCCAAGCTATCAAAAATGCAGGTCTGCCTATTAATCCTACCAAATGTGCATTGGGGATGTAGGAAACCAGATATCTGGGCTATGTGTTGGGAAATGGAGAAGTTAAGCCAGAGGTTTCTAAAATAGAAGCTGAAGCTAATAGCCCTGTCCCTAAAACCAAGAAACATGTCAGGTTATTTTTAGGGCTAGCTGGTTTTTATCGGAAATTTGTTCCCAACTTTGCTGAGTTAGCTACCCCCCTCACTGAACTCACAAGGAAACAGTTCCCAAATAATGTGAAATGGACCCCAGAGTGTAATGAAGCTTTTCAAACTACTTGTTTTTGCTGTCTACTATGTTTGAACCTGTACTGGAATGTTTGCCTGTACTGAGTATTGTCAGCCCTGTTTGAACCTGTAACTGGAATGTTTGCCTGTATAGAGCATTGTTTGCCCTGTTTGAACCTGTACTGGAATGTTTGCCTGTATTGAGTATTGTCAGCTCTGTTTGAACCTGTACTGGAATGTTTGCCTGTATTGTTGTACTGTACCCTCCCGGGTCGTGCCTGAAAATAGTCATTGCAATGGCTAGTGCACTTACCTGGTAAACAAAAACTAAATAAAGGCTGCATTACGTTCAGCCTATTTTAAGAAGCCCAGACTTTGAGAAACCATTCTTGTTACAAACAGATGCATCAGAGGTAGGCCTAGGTGCAGTCCTGAGTCAAAATATAGATGGGGAAGACTTCCAGTGATGTCACCGCTGGCATGGTTGCCTGATTCCTGAGCACCCAGTACCAGGTGATATAATATTCTGTAATCGGCTACTATTTCGCAAGCACGTTAAGTTAAAACTACACCAAGGAGTTGCGATATCCTTCTGAATGCCTGGCCATAAAAATTAGAATCCTAAAGACCATGGGAGCCAAAAAATTTATCTCCGATGTTCACGGCATAGAGAAAGGAGCCCCGTGACCTCGATTACCTCCCAGTGTACTCTGGCTTCAGGGGGAGAGGAGGACAAGGACCATGGATCTCAAGCTGGATTCATGCTTGGTCATGCGGACTCCACGGCAATAATGAAAATGCTCTATCACATCCACAATAATGTATCCGGTATAAGAAGGGACCTGAAAAAGCTAGAGCAGAGAACATCCACTGTGGAAAGTCAGATGGAGACCATCCAAACTGAACATATGGCTTTCAGACGTTCCCTTTTATATTTATACCGCAAGGAAAGATAACTTACTTCTAGAGCTGAAGACGCCAAAGTCCGATCCAGACAGATCAACATTTGGGTTTTTGGCGTCCCTGAAGGGGCAGAACAGGATGACACTGCTAGCTTTATGGCCTGCTGGTTGCAAAAAGAGCTTGCCTTGACAAAGGATTTGGAGCTGGGAATCGAGAGAGCACACAGAGCTATGGAGGACAGGCCGGCGCAGGGTGCTCCACCACAATCTATCATTATAAAATTCCTAAGCTATCCAGCTAAAGAAAAAGTGTTGCGCCTGGCCTGGGCCAAAAGACATTTAAACCTTGATGGCAAGAAAGTCCATATAGATCAAGACTATTCTCCTGCGCTCCTAGCTCGAAGAAAAAGAGTGTTGCAAGTAGTAAAGCAGCTAAGGGAGAAAGGACTAAAAGCCCAAATTCGATACCCAGCTCACGTGTGGATCCTGTACAAAGACACCATGCGTGAATTTGAATGCCTGACTGTAGCTGCTCCATACCCGAAATGTCTCTCCATAACTCTGCCAGATTTCAAAGAACAGATGTTTGAAACTGTACAGAAGATCCACTGTGGATGACTTTTGAACCATTACTTCCCAAGGGCAAATGTATGACTGGTGAGATTGCCACCCTACATGCAGAACTCTCCAAATGGCTGAAGAAATCTGGACTATTTTACTACGTGGGACTTGACGACCAGGCTACAGTACAGATAAGACACCTCTCCCCCTATTAAGTTTACTTTTCCCTAAATAAACAGTCTTAAGATATTGAATAATGTTCGATGCTGCTCAAGCTGTCCAACAAAGTAGCTGTATTTTAACTTATACATTTTGAATGCTGGTAAATTTGGGAAAGTTTTACTATAAAAAGTACAGATGTAATTTTCTGTTGGGGCTTCGGGTGTGTGTGTGTGCTCAATTAAAAGAAATATTAGCTGGATTTCATAAAATCAAATGTTTATGACCAAGGCAAACTGCACCAAGCCACATTTGTGAGGTAGAAATAACTGGGCTTCCTTGAAAGGGCTTACTTATAGAGAGGTTTGGTCAGTTTTATTTTGTATTGTTTATACATTGTAATCATAGTTGGATGATATAGAGGGTGCGGGGCAAGGTTAGTTTAGTACCCTATGGGGGCGCCAGGAGTTAGGCTTTGATCCGTTTTCTGCTGGGTTTGGTCAGATCCTCTTTCGGGGCTTCTAAAAAGAGGGAAAGTTTCCCCCTAAGGGCCACATTTGCCCTGCATCTCTTAATGAATCATCAGGGGGCTGGGATGAGGAACCCGGAGGTCACTCCCTGAAGGAAGACAGGTAGGGGTAACCCACCTATACTCTTTATATCCTGTTATCAGAGTGCTCATTTGGGGCTCACAACGACTAATTAGGCACTTCATGGCACCTAGGGAGATCAGTTGATCACCCATATGAGAATGGTGAGATACCAGTTATCACTCTCTTTGTATCTAGTTTTGTCAGTTTCAAGACAATGGTTAAATGTTTATTGTATGTTATTAATTTGTGGTTTTTATTTTCTTTCTTCTGTTTGCTGGAATGTCTTGGATGATGCATTACTAGGACTGTTGGTCAGTGCCATGGATAGGGGGATCTGGGGGACGACTTGTGTGGGGGGCTGGAAGTACATGGTAGGATTTAGCATATTTCTGGTAAATTTATAGATGCGCTTACAGTAGGTTCATGGAATGTGAATGGAATTAACGGAGTAGTTAAGAGGGCCAAAATATTACACGAACTACAGAGGGTTAAATGTGACATGGCACGTTTACAGGAAACAAAACTTTCTTCTACAGAACATTCTAAACTACGTCGGATGTGGGTAGGCGAGGTTTATGCAGATACTTATCCTAGCTCCAGAAAAGCTGGGGTGGCGATATTGATCTGCAAACGGTTAACAGCTCAAATAACCAGTCTTCACTGCGAGGGCTCGGGAAGGCTGGTAATAGTGTCTGGGACATTTAGGGGCTGAACTATACATGAGTTATCTATCTATGCACCAACTTCTCCAACTGGAGAATTTTTTTGGAGGATTTTTCATTTCCTCTCCACATTAACGGAGGGTCAGGCCCACTGTTTGGGGGACTGGATTTGTATGGAAGATGCTGGCTTGGACAGGAACTTGGCCCATGGAAAGGGGCAGGGAGCTTGCTCGAGGTTGCTTAATACGTTGGGGTCTGAGGGAGGACTGGTTGATCCATGGCGGTTACAAAACCTACAGGGAAAGAATACACGTTCTAATCGCCTGCCACGGGTTCTTACTCTAGATTAGACAGGATATACACCCAAAGGAAGTGGGCGTATGTAGTAGATGATAGTACAATAAACTCTATATCTTTATCAGACCACGCTATGCTAGTGGCCCAGTTGAAATGGGGTTTGGGTTCCTCCAGAGGTAACTGGTGATTTAATGTCAGTCTTCTACATGACAAAAGAATTTATGAGGTCCACAAAAGAGATCATCAAAAATTATTTAGCCGAAAACCTGGGGAAGGGAACTTTTCTTAAATATGGATGAGACTGTACAAAGGCCATTATAAGGGGTCATGCTATTTCCTACGCATCTTATAACCAGAAAATGCACCGGGCAGTGGTTGATAAAGCAGAGGAGGCTCTGTGGCAGGTCGAATGTGAACACAAGAAATCAAGCGACAAATCACTTCTACCTAAACTAAAGCAAGCCAGGGAAAACATAAATAACTTATGAACAAGGAAAGCGGAGAACATTCTTAGGTTTACTCAACACAGGTACTACAAAGCTGGGGACAAGGCGGGGCAGCTTCTTGCCCTACGGCTCTAAAAGCAAGAGACCGACAAGTATATCACCACACTTACATGAGAAGAGGGGACTAGGGAGACGGTTTTGTCTCCTTTGGACATAGCAGAAGAATTTTGTGGTTACTACGAAGGATTATATACCCAAGAGAGATCTGCGGATCATCAAACTAGAATTATTTATTTTTTGGGGAAAATAAATCTTCCACGTCTTATGAGGGAGAAATACAGGTTACTCACCTGTAACAGGAGTTCTAGGAATGATATATGTTGTTCATCCACACTTATTGGCAGGTTCCTTGCCGCTTTAAATCTTGCTGGAAGGTCTTCAAGCTGGCTCCTCCCACCCACTCGGGTGGTAAAACTCTCGGCTCCGCCCCATGATGCCAGGTCTAGCCCGCTGGAAGCCAGGTTGTGCGTCGAAGCCGGGGAGGTCAGGTGGGTCATCTGGATGAACAACATATACCATTCCTAGAACTCCTGTTACAGGTGAGTAACCTGTATTTCTAGGGACATGGATATGTTGTTCAATCCACACTTATTGGCAGACTCCTAGCAGTTCTCCGGGAGGAGGGAGGCAAGACACACACCCCCTACTTAGGGAATAGAGACTGGAGAACCAAGGCCCCAAAATCAGCATCCCGGCGTGACTCAAGGTCAATGTGGGAGTGGGTAATAAAGGTATGTGCCGACTTCCAGGTAGCAGCCCTGCAGATATCCTGGATAGGGACATCCCTAGAAGCAGCTACCGATGCAGCGGTATGGCGGGTAGAATGAGCTCTTATCCCACTGGGAGGCTCCATGCCCGCCAACCTACAGCAGAGCTCTATGCAGGAGGTGACCCACCTGCTTACCGTCCGCTTGGCTGCAGGTCTGCCAGGTGCGGCTTCAGCGTAGGTGACAAACAGCTGGTGAACCTCTCCCCGAACTTCAGCCGTCCGCTCCTCATAATAAGCGAGCACTCGTCTAGGGTCCAAAGTATGGAGCCTATATTTGGCCTCCGAGGTGTGACTGGGGTAGAACACCGCAGAGTGAACACCTGGTTAAGGTGAAACCCAAACCACCCTCGGAAGAAATTTCGGTGGGGCGCATGACAACCTTGTCCCTGAAGACCAGATAAGGAGACTCAATGGAAAGCGCCTGGAGCTCTCCCATCCTTCTGGCTGACGTGATAGCCACCAAGAAGGCGGTCTTCCACGACAGGTGAATATCGCACCTGTGCACCGTTCGAATGGCTTGCCCATGAGCTTGGCCAATACCAGCAGTAGATCCTACGGAGGTGGAGGTTCTCGCACCGAGGGGAAATGTGGTCAAGGCCTTGAAAATCGCCCAACCACCTTCTCCCAGGCACCGACTGCTTCCCGGCCCGCCACTGCACGCAGGAGATGGCTGCCAGGTGCATCTTAAGGGTCGTCGACCGAAGCCCTTGCTGAGAAAGGGACCACAGGTAGTCCAGAATGCTTGCCAAGGAACAGGAGGAAGGGTCCAGGCCCTTGCCCTGACACCAAATGGAGAATCTCTTCCATTTGAAGGCATAGCATTTTCTGGTCGACTCCTTATGGGATGCCTCAACGATGTTGAGGACCTCGTCGGAAAGACCCAAGGCCTGGAACTCTAGCCACTCAGAAACCAGGCTGTCAGGTGCAGGGATTGAAGGTCTGGATGGAATACCTTCCCCTGGTTGACTGAGATCAGGTCCGGGTCAGCTGGAAGCCGCCTCAGGAGCCTGGAGATGAGGCTGAGGAGATCTGGATACCAGAACTGGCGGGGCCAGTCTGGGGCTACCAGAATCACCTGCGCCTTGTCCCTCCTCACCTTGAGAAGTGCCTTGTGGATCAAGGGAAATGGGGGAAAGGCGTAGAAGAGGCCCGGGGTCCATGGCCTCGAGAAGGCATCCCCCTGCAGCAAGCCCTGCTGAGGGGGGTGGGCATGGAACAGTCTCAACTTCGCATTCTCCTTGGAGGCAAACAGGTCCACCTGAGGCATGCCCCAGTGGGAGAAGAGATCTTGTACTACCTCCGGCAGGAGAGACCACTCATGAGACGCAGCCCCTATCCGGCTTAGGGCTTCGGCCAGGGTGTTGGAGGCTCCTGCCCTGTTAATGGCTATGAGTTCCGCCTCCAGGCTGCGCACGAGGGACCATATGCAGAGAGCTTCCTTGCATAACAGCATGGAGCGCGTCCCACCCTGGTGGTTCAGATAGTACATGGTCGTGGTATTGTCCGTCTGGACCTGAACCACTTGACCCTGTAGAAATGGAGCGAAGGTGGTGAGAACTAGGCAGACCGCTCGGAGTTCCAGCAGGCTGATATGGCATCGGGACTCCCGAGGGGACCAGAGGCCATGCGCTCTGTGCTCCCCCAGATGGGCACCCCAACCCATCAGAGAGACTGCCGGCTTGGGGCGGACGAACGGGATGCCCTCCTGCAGATGTGCCGGAACGGTCCACCACTGGAGAGCGTTCCACATCTCCTGGGTCACTGTCACAGGCTGGTCCAACGGATCGCAGCGTTATGACCACTGGCTGGCCAGTCCCCATTGAAGGGAATGCATGTACCAACGGGCCCAGCAGACCACACTGGTGCAGGCTACCATGAGGCCCAGGAGGCGCAGGAAGTCCCGGGCAGGGCGAGATTGCCCAACCAGAAATGATCGGGCAAAGGAGGAAAGAACCTTGGCCCTGTCCACCAGGAGCCGAGCTCTGGCTCGAAGAGAGTCGAGCTCTGCCCCGAGGAAGGGTATCATCTGCTTCGGCACGAGTTCCGACTCTGGCCTCATTGATGAGGAGGCCAATCTGGAGAGCAAACCTGGAGGGCCAGATCTCTGGACCGCTTCCACCTCCGCTCTGGAGGGGCTGCAATCAGCCAGTCGTCCAGGTAGGGGTACATCCGGACCCTTCGGCGCCGCAGGAATGCTGTCACCACTGCCATGCATTTGGTGAAGACCCTGGGAGCTAGAGAGAGGCTGAAGGGCATGGCCCGGAACTCGTAAAGGGAGGAATCTTTGATGAGACGGACGGATCGGGACGTGAAAGAACGCGTCCTGGAGGTCCAGGGAACAGAACCACACGCCTTGTTCCAAGGATGGTATTATCTGAGCCGGAGTGACCATCCCGAAGGTCCGAGACCTTAGGAACTTGTTCAGGTCGTGCAGGTCGAGAATGGGGCGCCAGCCCCCCATCCATTTTGGGACCAGGAAATACCTGGACACAAACCCCGGGTCTGGAGGAGGATCTGCCACCTTCCTGATCACCTCTTTTTCGAGGAGCAGGGCAATATCGGCTCGGCAGGCTGACAGCGAGACTATGGACCCCGTGGCCCCCCGAGAGGCGACGGCTCAAAAGGGTGGAGCCTACTTGAACTCCAGAGGCAGGCCTTTTCCTACCACCTCCAACACCCAGCGGTCCATGGTGATAGAGGACCAGGCGGAAAGGAAGTGGCGGAGCCGTCCCCCCACGGGGGGGGGGAACACAGGGGGGACTGACGAGTCGGGGGGGCGGCACCCCTCAACCTATCACTGGACAGGCTTGGAGGAGGAACCGGCCGAGGGACCTCCTGGGCCTTTACCTCCTTGCTTCCTGTTGGAGGAAGCCGCCGGCTTGGGTTTGGGACGCTAAGCGCGAGCCTGCTGGCCCTGTTGCTGGTGCTGTTGGGCTGGTTGCTGCAGGGGCCGAAGGACGAAAGGACTTATGCTGTTGCTGACGGTGGCCTTTGTCCCTCTGGGCGGAGGTGACCGAGTCCAGAGTGGCATTGGACTTTTCGATCCGCTGGAGGTGTCCTTCCACTCCAGGGCCGAACAGGTCAGTCCCCAAGAAGGGACGTCCGCCAACTTGTGCTGGGTATCCGCCGTGAAGGTGGATATCCTCAGCCACGCCCTGCGGCACATGGCCACTGTGGCCGCTACTGACCTGGCACAGAAATCACCTATGTCCAGAGCAGTCTGAAGCTGCTGCTTCGCCACCGCCCTACCCTGGTCCCGCACCTGACGGACCTTGGTCTGCAGGTCTGTCGGGAGATGAGGGACAACCTCATCCAGGGAGCCCAAGAGGGCGTGGGAGAAGTGTGCCATCAGCATGGCCGAGCTGGCCTGTCGGAGGTCGAAGGAGGACGCAGCGTACACCTTGCGCACGGCAAAGTCCAGCTTTTTGGACTCTTTGTTGGGGGGCTTATCCACGTCCCTAGCGTTACCGGAATGCCGGAAGACACTGTCGGTGACTAACCCCTCGGCAGAGGGGTGCTCCAAGAAACCGGGCAAAGAGCCGGTATGGACCGCATACTTCCTGGCCGAGGGCGCAGGACAGGAAGCAGGCTGCTGCCAGAGCTCCAAGGCTGGGCCGACAATGGCCTTAGCCACCAGAAAGGCCTCCGTGGGGGAATCCCTTCGGTCCAGAATCTCCGTCAGGGGATACTTGGCCCATTTCGACATGGGCTCGAGCCGCATCCCGGTGGACTCCGAGATGAGTCGAAGCAGACCCTAGAAGGACGATGGGCTCTCGTCCAATGACTGGCCCCCGGAGGACTCCAGGTCGATCTGCCTGGAGAACAGGGAGGAGTCGTCGTCAGATTCCGAAGAGTCTGCGAAGAGCTGCCTCGGCCCTGAGCCATTCTCTACCTGCCGAGGACGGTCGGGAGTGAGGGTGACCGACAACTTGTGGGGCAGGCCGTGACCTGACCGAGAATCCTTGGTCGGTGCCCCAGACTTCTGTTGTGGAGGCAGAGATTCCACCACAATCGGTGGAGCAGCCGGTTTTGGCCGAGCAACCGGCCCTGGAACGGGCAGCTCGACTGGGGCGAGTGGTTGCTTCGGTCGTTCGGGCGACAGCCACTTGATGGCTGGGGTCTGAACCGGAGTCAGTTTAGACCCGGACAACAGTAACTGCTGCCACATAAGCTCCTCGTCGCACTGATGTAATTTACGCCAAAGCCTCCCCTCATCTGAGGAAGAGGACGAGGAGGAACGGTATCGCCGCTTACTTCGGTACTGAGACCGAGACTGCCAATGTTGGCGGGAACGGCTTGACTGAGATGAAGACCGAGACTGAGAACCTCGGGGGGACCAATGGTGGGTCTGGGAAGGGCCGGGGGACACCCGCTCTTCCCTCGGCTCGGGCACTTTAACCGGGGACTGTGGCCTTGAAGGCGCAGGCAGATCCTCCGACGGATCGAGAAAAATCTCGACTGCGTCGACAGGAGTCTCGGCAGACTGGCCTGACGGGGACACCGTTAAGCCAGCGGCCTGAGCCGCAACTTCGACCGAAGTCGACGGTCGGCTGTCTGAGGCAGGAGACCTCTACCGCTCCCACGAACGCCGACGGTGGGACTTCACCCCTTCTCGACCTTCTTCTTGGGCTGAGAAGAATGTCCCAATGGCCCCTCTCCCTTCGTGGAAAGGGACTGACAAAGCTCCTTCAACGAAGCCGTGTATGAGGAACTCAGAGAGAGCGGGATAAATGCCGCGGCGGAAGAGGAGGAAGATGCGGCCTGGGCCGCCTCCTCCTCAAGGGCGATCATCTGCTCGAGCTGCTCAGCCAAGCCAGCCACCGCAGACACCGCCCAACGAGCCTCTTTTGATTTTACCAGCGGAAAACGCTTCTCAGGGTGCCTGAGCTGCAATCAGGCAGCACGATCATCCAGGATGTTGGCCGAGAAAGAACGGCACAACTCGCAAGCCTGCGGGTCGTGATCTAGGCCTAGGCAGTAGACGCACATGGAGTGTGGATCCGTCCTGGACATTTTCTGCCCGCAAGAGCACCTCCGAAACCTGGGAATAGATTTGTCCATTGCAACCACGAGGGAAGATGAAGACCGAAGTTTAGAAAACTTCAAAACTAGTTTCGGACGACCCGAAGAGTTAGGATCCAGTCTAAAACGCAGAGCGCTAAGGAGGGAACCTGAGCTTTCAAGCAGTAAGGAAGATCTGTCGTCATGGGGCGGAGCCGAGAGTTTTACTACCTGGGTGGGTGGAAGGAGCCAGCATGAAGACCTTCCGGCAAGATTTAAAGTGGCAAGGAACCTGCCAATAAGTGTGGATTGAACAACATATCCATGTCCCTAGAAACAGGAGTTTCTCAAAGCCTCCTTTTCAGAAGAAAACATTCATTCTATTATTAAATCCTTCAAGGGGAGTAAGGCACCAGGACCGGATGGGATTCTGGCCGAATTCTATCAGGTGTTCTCCAGGGAGCTGGTGCCTCTCTTCACAGAAGTCTGTCATGCAGCCCACCAAACAAATCAGATGCCAGATTCATGGAATAAAGCACTGGAGACAGTTTTGCCGAAGCCCGGAAAGAACCCCTTGCAGTGCTGCAGCTACCATCCCATTTCATTATTAAATCAGGATGCAAAGGTTTTTGCGAAGGCCCTAAGTTCTAGGATGCAAAAAGTTATTACAGAGCTGGTTCACCCTGATCAGACGGGTTTCATCCTGGGCTGACATATTCATGACAATGTGCGGCTTCTTTTGACGGTGTTAAGACTTGATGAGAAATCTTCCATCTAAGTCAGTTTACAGTAATGTTGATTGACGCGGAGAAAGTGTTTGGTTGTTTAGACTGGCAATTTTTAGAAACAACTTTGAGCTCTTTTGGATTCGGCCCTAAATTCATAGCTTGGATAAATAATCTTTATGGTTCCCACACAGCTCAGGTGAAGGTAAATGGTGTGATTTCGACCCATACATATTCACAGAGGTACTCGACAAGGCTGCCCTGTCCCCCAACCTTTTGTTTGTCCTTAGTAGTGAGCCTTTGGTAGCATTCATTCGGCAATCACCGGATTACAAAGGTATCAAACTGGAGGACGAGGAGCTGCGTATTTCCTTATATGCAGATAACACCCTATTATACTTATCAGAACCAGTCCGGACGGTCCCTAAGGTGTTAGAGCAGTTTAACATTTTTGGGACCATATCAGGGTACAAAGTCAATATGTCCAAAACAGAGATGCTACAGATAGGCCCCTACAAGGGTCCACTGACCACGAATGTGGAGGGGGATAGGGTGGGCTGCAAATGGTTTTAGATACCTGGGAGCTTAAATTCCAAAAGATATTAACCAGTTATACCAGACTAACCATCTTAAACTTCTTGGTGAGGCTCAGCCGGATTGTAGGAGATGGAGAGAATTACCACTATCCTTATTTGGTAAAACTGAAACGATCTGAACGAACTTGCTCCCACCCTTTTTATACCTATTCTCAGTTGTCCCAATTAAGCTCCCAGTGACATTCTGGAAAATCTTAAGATCCATACTGACAAAATTTATTGGGGGGGCAGAAAACCCCAAATTAGGTGGCCAATCCTGACAACATCCAAGAAGACGGGTGGCCTGGCCTTGCCTAATTTTAAATTGTATTATTGGGCAGCCCAGATTCAATGTAACATTCCTCATTTGAGACCGACTGCCCCCCCCCCAATGAGTAACCTTAGAGAAACAAACTTTGGGAGCAGCTTATATTAGAGAGATGATTTTCATGGACAGAAATAATTTCAGATTGCTGCATACGGGGAAAAGGTGGGCGTCCTTACTTAAGCAGTCCTGGGGGGAGATCTGCCAAAAGTACAACTTGAAATTGGCCATTGCTTATGACACCCCAATCCAAGCCTGTCTTGATTTTCTCCTTTTAAACTGGGGGTTAGGCTGTGGGAGAGACAGGTCTGAAAACTACTGGTCAATTTGTTCAAGGGGGACTGCTTATGTCTTTCCCTCAACTGTGTCAGGAATTCCAAATCTTAAGGGGAGAGCTATACAGTTATTTACAATTAAGGCAGTATTTATTGGAGGCCTCTAGAAATGCCCAGCTAGAATCAGATCCCCACCCACTCAAAAATGTATTACTGGGCATATCAAGAATGGCTGATACTAGAGGTAGAATTACAAAGATAGTTCAATTACTTTCAGAACTGGAACAAGCTTCAGGGCAGCACACTTGTGATAAATGGCACTCGGAGATGGGAGATGGGAATGGTTATCCAGGAGCAAGACTGGGTCAGGATATGGGAGGGGGTGTTTCTGACCACAGCATCTCCATCGTGGAGGGATTTTTGATGGCGGGTAGTATCAAGGTACTTTCATACCCCAGTCCTAACTAAACATTTTGGGGATAATCATAACAGTTGAGTGCTGGAGGGATGTGGTGGGAGTGGTACGACCACCCACATTTTTTGGTCCTGTCCAGGATTAGATATTTATTGGAAGGAGATGACAACAGAAATTTAATTGGTACTGGAGATAATAATTCTTGAACAACTGCAAATTTTAGTATTGGGATTGCCCCTCCACCCCCACCCCATTGATCACTACAAAAGTAAAAATACCAATTTTATATCTTGATAGCAGTGACTTTGAAGGCCATTACCCATCTTCGGTTGACTGTCAAGAAACTTTCCATTACCACTTCGTCAGGGATTTGTCAAAAAATTAAGAAAATGGAATGATGGCAGCCAAATTAAGGCTGAAAAAGGACAAATTCATAAGCAATTGGCTCCCTTTCTTTCATTATTTGGCCCTCAAACTAAATAAAAACGTGCTGGAGATTCTACCGGAACAAGGATAGAAAACATAACATGCAATGTGGGTTCAGCGCTCTCCTATTCATCTCATTCTAGAGGTATGGCACTGTATTTTAGTATTGATAAAGCATTTAAGAAACTAATTAGTAGAGTCCATATAGCTTCATAGAATAGAATTAAATTTCTATGTTCTTACCCCCATTTTCTTCGGGCTGAGAAATATATACATTTTTTTTAATGTAAGAAAAACTTGTTTGTATCTTTACTTCTGTTTTATGTTGTTCATTAATAGTATGTCCATGTTAACGTGGTTCCATGTTCTTATTGAAAATGACAATAAAATGTTATTTCAAAAAAATATACAGATGGGAAAGAAAATCCTGTTCTGTACATAAGTAGGAAATTGCACGACAGAGAGAAAAGGTACTCCACCATTGAAAAGGAATGTTTAGCAGCAAAGTAGGCCATGAAGTCCCTTAAGTTGTATTTGCTAGGGTTGACTTTGTATTTATGACAGATCACAATCCTCTCTGCTGGCTTAACCAAATGAAAGATAACAATTCCAGAATCACAAGGTGGTACCTGGCACTACAGCCATTCAAATTCAATGTGATACACAAATCTGGTAAAGAGAATAGCAATCCTGATTTTCTGTCAAGATATGAATCAGGAATTGAGGGTTTTGAAGGATGAAAAACAAATGTATGGGTTTGAACTTTACTGTCTGCTGTACTGTTACAGAAAAAATGGATAATGCACATGTGCTTAATTTCTGAAAGTTAGCAACAAATGTTAGTACAGAATTAATAGAAAGTTTTGGAAACCTGTTTAATAAAACAGGTTCCCTCTTAAGGATGGGGTGTATGTGACAGTGTAGAATAGGACCCTGTCCCAATTGTTATGGAAAGTGTTTAAATGCAAGGATCTCTCCTTTTCTGTCTCTTGTCTGTCTCGTTGCACAACAAATGTTCCTGTGGGATCTACGACTCGATCACCCGACAGTCTCGCAATTATTTGCCTCTTGCTGTCTCTCAGTCTTCCCTTGCTGTTTGTCTTTTTCTCCCATACATATCTGCTGATATAAAAATATATCCAAATCATGTGGAAATGTCATTGATATTGGGATCCCTTTGCTTAGAAATTATATACAGTTAATTTTTGAAATATATATAATTATAGTTTGAGATGATTGCAAAAAGCTATTAGAAATTCAAGGGGTTACCTGAGTGCAATTTTTAAGCCTTTTGCAGAAGAACTGTGGAAAAGGGGTCTCAGCTCAGGCACACCGTCTTCTAGCAGCACCTGCCTGATGCTTACAAGGACATTTAAGAAAAAACAGGATGTTTGTTAAGAAGGGGGGGTTGTTGCAAGGACTTATAAGACAGAGCTGCAACTGCTTGCAGAGATGGACACACAGAGATTGAATGAAAACTCTGATGAATCTGCTGTTTATTCTTCCTTTGTAAATAGTTATTTTGACCAAATTTTTTTTTTATGTTACTCCTCGTGTAAATGTTAGTAGAGAATTAATAGAAAGTTTTGGAAACCTGTTTAATAAAACAGGTTCCCTCTTCAGGAGGGGGTGTATGTGACAGGGTAGAATATGACCCTGTCCTAATTGTTATGGAAAGTGTTTAAATGCAAGGATCTCTCCTTTTCTGTCTCTTGTCTGTCTCGTTTCACAACAAATGTTCCTGTGTGATCTAGGACTTGATCACCCGAAAGTCTCGCAATTATTTGCCTCTTGCTGTCTCTCTGTCTTCCCTTGCTGTTTGTCTTTTTCTCCCTTACATATCTGCTGATATAAAAATATATGCAAATCATGTGGAAGTGTAACTGATATTGGGATCCCTTTCCTTAGAAATTATATAGAGTTAATTTTTGAAATATATATAATTATAGTTTGAGATGACTGCAAAAAGCTATTAGAAATTCAAGGGGTTACCTGAGTGCAATTTTTAAGCCTTTTACAGAAAAGCTGTGGAAAAGGGACCTCAGCTCAGGCACACTGTGTTCTAGCAGCACCTGCCTGATACTTTCAAGGACATTTAAGAAAAAACAGGATGCTTGTTAAGAAGGGGGATTGTTGCAAGGACTTATAAGACACAGCTGCAACTGCTTGCAGAGATGGACACACAGAGATTGAATGAAAACTCTGATGAATCTGCTGTTTATTCTTCCTTTGTAAATAGTTATTTTGAACAAGTTTATTTTTTATGTTTCTGCTAGTGTAAATAAATATTTTATGCGAATTTTACAACTGCTCCTGGTTTTTCCTATGCTTCCTGACCTGTGCCACGATGACAGTATTTTTATATGATGACTTTGTAGCTTAACCTTGTATACTAAAACAGGTCCGCCTTGAAAATAGAATGTTTTCTTGTGCCAATGGTGATGTTTACCTGTGTAAAAATAAACTTTTTCTACTATGACTACTACTACTAGAGTCCTCCTATCCCAATCCAGATCAAAGACCCTCCATCAGGAAGTCCAATACTACCGCAGGTCCTGGACAGTGGTTTTGGTGCACAGGTGTTTACCCTGGGCCTAATGACAGCGGCAATACAGCTAGTCCCTAGACACAGCCACACATGAGACTGCTCCAGTCTCACCTTCTAGCATCTTGTTCTCCAGTGTCTGAGCAGTATCAGGCACCAGTTTGGCTACCTCCATCTCTTCAGAAATCCCTGATATGGTGGGAATAGACAGAACATTTGAAGAAGGGATCTCCTCTGTTCTCTCCTCAAGACAAAGTCTTAACAGTGGATGCAAACCTGCAGATCTGGGCTGCTGTCTGTATCAGTCTGTAGTCTAGAAGAGCAGGGCTGCAGATCAAGGTTCTGGAAATGATGTCAGAGTTCCTGCCCCTTCTTCACACCAAAGAAGAGGTCAGATTTCAAGCAGTGAAGGTATAGTCAGATAGCACGATAATGATCACATACACAGACAATCAAGGAGGTGCAAAAAAGCAGAAGCATGCTCCTAGATGCCAAACAAGTGCTTCAGTGGGCAGAGGAAAATCTTCTGTCTGTGACAGCCTTACACCTGCTGGGGGTTCTAAATATTCAGGTGGACCGAGGAGTCCTTACTCCAGAAGATATTCCGCATTTTTGAACCACCAGTTTGGGACACCCTCAGAAAGATCTCACTGCGTTCAGAAAAACTGCTCAGATTCTATAGTTATTTTTGAAGCCCACAGGTGAAGACGGTGAACCCCCATTACACACATCTGACTAATCTCAAGGGTCCTGCAAAATATTAGACAGTCAAAAGATAACAGTAGATCTTTGAGAGAATCTCTTTCATCAGGCCATACCTATGAAAAATACAGTTACGTAAGAACGTACCATAACAGCAGATCTTCGAGAGGAGCTCTTGCAGCAGGTAACATGTATAGGACTATGCCACTAGGCACTAGGACCCAACAGAAAAACTTCTAGCTAGCAGTCCAAGGTGGGGGACTGCCCCCTGACATCAGTGCCACCCCGATGTCCCGCGTGGTATAAAGAAGGTGGTCCCCCAGCACCACCTCAGTTCACCCGCTAGAGACCTGGTTGAGATACAGGATGGGGAACTGAGAAGGATCTCCCATCCCCCAAAGAGAAGGACAGTTACATAACTCTAGGGGAAAGTGGGCGGTAAAACCACCTGCCGCAAGAGCTCCTCTCGAAGATCTACTGTTATGGTAAGTTCTTAAGTAACTATAATATCTTACTTCGAGAGGGAGCTCTTGCAGCGGGTAACACATATAGGACTGAGTCCCAAGCAGTATAAGAGACCCAGGTCAGAAGGGTGGCCGACTACTAGAAATAGTGCCTTTGGCACTCCTTAGGAGAGTAGCCCCTAGAGGATGGCAAGGCTGAACTCTGCTCTCCTTCTGGAAGCAATGTCCAGACTGTAGTGCTTAATGAAGGTGTGGGCCAAATTCCAAGTAGCAGCTGCACAAAGATCTGCTGCAGACACATTTTTGAGGGATGCAAAGGAGGTTGCGACACCTTTTGTGGAATGACTCTTGACCGGACCCAACAAGGGTTTGTTGTACTTTTGATAACAGAAGGTAATGCAGTTGACCAATTATTTGGCCAAAGTCTGCTTGGTCACTGGAGCCCCTAACATCCTTTGGGTGAAGGAGACAAACAACTGGTCTGTCTTTCTTGACAAACAGGTATGATCTGTACAGTAAAAGAGAATTCTATGTACATCCAGAGTATGTAACAAGGTCTCCCCTTGGTTTGAATACTCTGCGTAGTAAACTGGTAGTTGAAAGTCCTGATGTAAAGTGAATTCAGACACAATCTTTGGAAGGAACTTAGGATTTGTACACAGGGCAACTCTGTCCCTCTGGAAAATAAGGTAAGGCTCTTTACACATCAAAACCTGTAGCTCGGCAATCCTTCAAGAGGAAGTAATGGCAACTAAAAATAACGTTTCCAAGAGAGGAAGCGAAGCTCGCAGCTTGTGGATGGTTCAAAGGGAGGCAACATAAGTTTCTCTAACATAAAAAGGAGGTCCCATGGAGGGACAGGATCCCTCCTGGGAGGCTTGATGTGCAAGATACCCTGTAGGAAGGTCTTGCACAAATCCACTTGTGCCAAAGCTTTCCCATCCATTGGAGCATGGTAAGCTGACAGCGCAGAAAGGTGCACCTAAATGGAAGAGTAACTGAGTCCCCTGTCTGATAGGGAAAGAAGGTACTCTATCACAGATTCCACCGGACCGTGGAAAGGGTCCAAGGAACTGGGGGATGCCCATAAGCAGAAACATTTCCATTTCATCGCTTATGTCACTCTAGTCAAGGGTTTTCTTGCTGCCACAAGAACTTCTGCCACTCTGGAGGATACTCCAAATCTGTCCCTGATCAAGTCTGCAGAAGCCATGCATGCAGATGCAGAGACCGAAGATTCGGATGTACTAGGATTCCCTGCTCCTGGGAGAGCAAGCGAGTGGACACGGACAATGGGACTAGCAGTTATGATGCAAATTGATGGAGCAATAGAAACTAGATCTAATGAGGCCAAAAGGGCACTATGAGAATCACATGTGTGCTCTCTCTGCATGCAGTTTGAGTAGTACTCCCTGGAGGCTCGGAAAGGAAGGGAAGATGTACAGGGACCTCACTGTCCAAGAGAAGGAAAATGTGTCACGCCAGAAAATACCAGGTCCCGGATCTAGCGAGCAGAAACTGGGCAGTTTGGCATTGTGTGGGGATGCAAAGAGGTCCAGTTCTGGCTGACCACACTTTTGAAGAGGTTGCCTACATCTTGCAGTAGCTCCCATTCATGACTCTGAGATTGAGAGTGGTGGAGACTGTCTGCAAGGACACTGTGAATCCCTGGAATGTGAACTGCTGTTATTTCCACGTTGTGATCCATTGCCCACTGCCAAACTCGCATGGCTTCTCTGCACAGGAGGTAGGAATGAATGCCTCCTTGCTTGTTGAAATAAAAGACAACTGGAGTGTTGTGTAGCTGGACTAAAAAAAGACCTGGCATGAGCATGGACTGGAAGACGTACAGGGCATACAGAACTGCCCTCATCTCCAGCACATTGATGTGGAGATTGCATTCCACAGAGGTCTAGGTGCCCCTTGTTTAGTGGGATGTCAGATGTGCCCCCAGCCCATCTCCATAGCATCTGTAGTTAGGATCTGCTGAGGACTGGGTGACTGAAAGGGAACCCCAATGTCCAGATGAGAAAGGGTGAGCCACTATTCCAGAGTGCAAAGTACCGCTTTAGAGAGCATGACTGGTTGATCTACAGCATCCATGCATTGGTCCCGTTGAACCCTGAGGTTCCACTGTAGAACCCTCATATGCAAGCGGGCAAGGGGAACCATGGCGATGACTGCGGCCATGTGGCCTAAGAGCTGCAGCACCAGTCTGACAAGGATCGGACTCATGGAGCTGACCCTCCGAGTGATTGCCCTTAACCTATCTGCTTGATCTGAGGGGAGAAAGGTTCTTCCCTGGACAGTGGACAAGACCGCCCCTGTAAACTTCAGCCTTTATGTACGACAGGGGAACAACTCGGGAAGGTTCAGAGTGACCCCCAACTCCTGGAACAGACTGAAGGTCTCCTCTACTGAATGGTGCAGCTGGTCTGCTGTAGATGCTGTTAGAAGCCAGTCATCCAGGTAGGGGTAAACATAGTGACCCTTCCTCCTGAGGGCTGCTGCCACAACTGCCAGGCATTTGGTAAAGACTCTCGGTGCCGAGGACAGGCCGAATGACAGTACTCTGAACTGAAAGTGTTCTCCCAGGACGATGAATTAGAGATACTTCCTGTGGTATGGCCGGATCTTTATGTGCATGTAGGCGTCCTGCATGTACAGAGAGCAGAGCCAATCCCCTTGGTGATTCATTGGCAGTAGACCTGGCAAAGTCACCATCCTGAACCTTTTGTATTCGATAAAGCTGTTCAGTTGGCTCAGATCCAAGATGGGACCAAGGTCCCCTGTTTTCTTTGGTTCAAGGAAAAAATGGGAGTAGTATCCTCTTCCTTTGTGAGTCTGAAGGTACCATCTGAATTGCTCTTTTGTCCAAAAGAGTTTGGATGTCTGCTTTTATGAGCACCGCATGGGATGGGGAGCAGTGGGTGGGGTTAGGTGGGTTGTGCGGTGGGATCTATGTGATCTCCAGGGCATACCCTTTTCCTATTAGCTGGAGTACCCAGTGATCCGTGGTAATATTGGACCATCCGTTGAGGTAGAGGGAGAATCTGCCCCGTCTCCCTCTGAGCCTCTGCCAGAGGTAGGGGATCAGGCAGGGAGTCATGCTGAGGCGGCGGGGGTAGGCAGGGGAGCTATGGCATTCTTTGCACTTTTGGGCCCCTGGGTGCCGGAAGATAGGGGAGGGCCCCTGCACTTGAAACCCCCTTTGGGTTGGTGATGCCTTCCCTGTTGGCCTTATTTGCTATGATGGGGCGGCACCTGGTACTTGCTGGTTCCAATTTGTATATCCTGTGGACGCTGGAAACGCCTTACCAAAGTCCTGTAGCCCTGTGATCACTTTTTCGGTTTCTGGACCAAAGAGAACTGACCCTTGAAAGGACGCATCCAGGATTATGTCTTAAAGGTTCTGCTGGAATCCTGAGACCCGTAGCCAGGCATGGCGCCTCATACAAACCCCTGTGGCAGCTGCCCTGGCGGCTATATCCGCCGAGTCGTATGAACTCCTTAGGACGTGTTTTCCCATGTCAATGCCGGACTGAAGGACAGCCATAAGTTCAAACTTGCTGTCTGAATCAGGCTGAGCTTTGACTAGGTCCAAGGCCTTGTTCCACAAGGATTTTTAGTACATTACCATATGTGCCAAAAAATTAAGTGACCTTACAGTACAGGTGGCCGAGGAGTACACTTTGTGGCCCATCTGGTCCAGTTTCTTGGATTCTGGGTCCGGAGGTTGGGAACTCATGTGCATAGGCTGCTGCGCCCTGCCACAGGAGGCTGTCAGAACCATGGAGTCTGCTTTTGGTTGCTCACTCAGGCAAAGCTCCCCTTTTGGTGCCCTGTAGAGGTGGTCTGCCTTCCTAGGGACTGCTGAAGTAGTGAAAGGATGCTTCCAGGCCAACTTAGTGACATCCTGGTAAGGCTCAACTAGTGAAGGGATGACCAAGGGAGTTTGGGGTCATTCTCCCCCAGGAGCTTTGCCAGGAGTAGGCATTCAGGGTCAAGTTCCTCTGAATCCCATTGGTTAAGGTACTGGATGTGCCGCATCACATCCAACAAGCATTTGTCAATACCAAATGTTTGCTTGCTGACATTGGCATTGGTAATGTAGGAGTTACAGAGTTGCATAATAGGAATGGCAGTGAAGTATTGAACTGAAGCCAACCCCACCACCACCCTGCAGAGACTGACAGGCGTTGGGGTGTGCCTTTGGGTTGCCAGGCATAACGGCCACACCATTTCACCACACCCCACCCTGCAGATACTGACAAGTGTCACAGTGTGCCTTGGGATCTTTGGCCCTTATGCGCACCCCATTCCATCAGGAAATACGGGGAGATGGGTGTGGTATAGGAGAATGCGGTGAACTTTGGAGCCGAAGAGTCCAAGGCACACCTCGATGCCTCTCACTGGCTGCAGGGTGTGTAACGGTATAAGCAATACAGGCGAGAATCCCAGATCACACCCCTGATGCCTGTCATTCTCTACAGGGTGGGGCGTTATGGTCAGAAACCCTAACGCCTCAGGCATTCGTTGGTATTTTCACTCCAAATTTTCAACATGGTTTTTTGTGACCCCCACCTCATGAACAGTGGCAATATAAGTTTGTTAGCGGAAAGCTGCTTTCGCACAGTGACTACGGCATTTAGCACCACAGGTGCAAAAACACATTCCGAACAGGATGTGAAAAATGACAGCTGTACTGTTCATGGGGTGGTGTAAAAAATGCCAATGTTGAAAATCTGCAGTGAAAATTAAAAAAAAACTGGTGAAGTCACGAGCGTGCGTAGAAACTGTGCAATGCACAACCCATAATGTAATTAGTTTGGGGATTTTTTACAGCAGATTGTCAACACAGGCATTTTGGGGCCTCCAATCTTGAACAGTGTCACTGTGATTTTCTTTATCTGTCCCGAACAATGATTTCCCACAGCGACCAAGCATTTCTGCGCTGAAAGTGTGAAAACACATTTTGGCCATGTTGTGAAAAATGACAGCTGTACTGTTCATAAGGAAGTGTGGAAAAATGCCACTGGTGAAAATCTGTACTGAAAATATTACAAATTCATGAACTTACGAGGGTGCGTGGAAACTGTGCAATGCTCACTCATAACACAGTTATTTTATGGACTTTTGTCACCAAATTTTCAACACAGCCATTTTAAGACCTCTGCTCATAAACAGTGTCACTGTGATTTTCTTAATCTGTCCCAAACATTGCTGTTGCACACCGACTGCACCATTGTGCGCTACATGTGCAGAAACACATTTTGGGCGAGATGTGAAAATGGCAGCTGCAATGCTCATAAGGAAGTGTAATAAAATGGCAATGCTGCAAATGTAGGAGGCAGTATTTTTTTTTTTTTGTGGGACACCTACCACCAAGTATCCACCCTGGTCACGGCCCCTGGTCTTTCCCTCATTGCCGGCCGTGATCCCCCGGTCACCCCGGCTTCCCCCCAGAGGGTGGGGCCGCGGAGCTGGCGCCCCATTTACCAGCCCACGGATCCTTTTTTAACTAGTTGGGGGATCCGGCGACATAGGTCAGGGAAGCCCGGGGACGGCTTCATAGAGGTGGAGGTTCCCTACTTTTCTTGTATATTATGGCCCACTGGAGAGCCGGACGTGCAATGACGTCAGCGCACTTTGACGGGCAGACGTCTGCCGGCTCTCCCTGTCAGATGCGCCATACTGTCAGACACCCAGCCTCTGCTGGGTGTCACTGCTCAGCGCCGCATGTGCCCACCGACCCGAAGGAAGGAGGCTGTCGTGGGACACTCGATCCTTCCTTCCTCCTGCCAGCCCCTGGCGGCCCGAGTCTGTTCCCGAACCTGGGTCGCCGGCGTGGTGCAAGGTGTGGCGTCCAGTGCCTCAACCCTCAGCGCCACCGGGCCGGCACATGTAGGAGGCAGTATGGCGCAGTGGTTTAAGGCTCTGAGCTGCAAATCTGGAGACCTGGGTTTGAATCCCACAGCCCCCACTTGCATACTGTGTGACCCTGAAGAAGTCACTAAACTTCCTTGTGCTCCCAGGTTGCACCTGCAAACAAGCTTTCAGCTTAGTGTGTCTCACCTGG
Organism: Neoceratodus forsteri; assembly: GCA_016271365.2. Classification (NCBI taxonomy): domain Eukaryota; kingdom Metazoa; phylum Chordata; order Ceratodontiformes; family Ceratodontidae; genus Neoceratodus; species Neoceratodus forsteri. The sequence continues at coordinate 1,402,670,013 of CM057453.1, forward strand.
TAAAATAATTGGTAAAAAAAAAAAAAAAAAATCTGGCGTGCAAATATTAAAAAACTGCGAGCATGTGTAGGAACTGTGCAATGTGCGCTCCTAAAACAGTCATTTTGGGGAATTTTTCACCAAATTTTCAACATAACCATTTAAAGACCTCTGCTCATGAACAGTGTCACTGTGATTTTCTTAATCTGTCCCAAACATAGATTGCGCACACCAACTGCGCCATTGTGCACTACATACAGGGAAACACATTTTGGGCGACGTGAAAAATGACAGCTGTACTGCTCATAAGGAGGTATGGTAAAATGGCAATGTTGAAAATTTGGAGTGCAAATATTAAACATTTGCGAACTTACGAGCGTGCGTAAGAACTGCAAAACGCACACCTGTAAAACAGTCAATTTTAGGAATTTTTTCACCAATTTTACAACATAGCCATTTTAAGACCTCTGCTCATGAACAGTGTCACTGTGATTTTCTTAATGTGTCCTATACATTGATTTCGCACACCGACTGCGCCATTGTGCGCTACATGCACGGAAACACATTTTGGGCGAGATATGAAAAATGACAGCTATACTGCTCATAAGGAGATGTGGTAAAATGGCAATGTTGAAAATACAGAGTGCATATAATAAAAATTTGCTAACTTACGAGCGTGCGTAGGAACTGCGCAACACACGCTCGTAAAACAGTCATTTTTAGGAATTTTTTCACCAAATTTGCAACATAGGCTTTTTGAGAGCCCACCTTATGAACACTGGCACTGTCGTTTCGTTAATCGGTCCCAAAAGGTGATTTTGCGCAGTGACTGCGAAATCACCCTTCGGGCCAGATTAACGCCATGACAGTTCAAGAATTCATGAGGAGGGGTCCCAAAAACCCCATGTTGAAAATTTGGTGCCAAAATTCCAAAAAATGCCTGAGATATGCATTAAAGTTGAAAAAAACTATTTATTGCATTATACAGCTTTTATACAGCATTTCCTGAGTTCGCGGTCGGCTTTGAAGAGTGCAGACATGTTCCTTGTTCACCGAAGAGCGTCGCGCCGGCCTCCGGAAGTAAGTATGGGGTGAGGGGGGTGTGGGGAGTCAGGGTGCGCAGTTGCTGGGCGCAGGTGGGCAGGGAGACCGACGAGGGAATTTTGTTTACAGGTTTGTTTTTGTTTTTCTTGGATGGATGACGCCGGACTTGTGCCACACTGGGGTGCGCTCCCAGCATGGCAGCTGGAAGGATGTTTGGGGGGGGGCCTGGAGCCGATAGGGAATTGGGCACCCCCGTCAGCCTTACAGACTTGTGCCACACTGGGGTGGGCCCCCAGCATGGCACCTGGAAAGCTTTTTTTGGGGGGGGGCATGGAGACGACGGGAGATTGGGCACCCTTGTCGGCCATACAGTATGTGCGTGGGGGAGCGCATGAGCATGCAATATGCGTGCGTGTGTGTGTGGGGGGGAGCACTGCTCACTGATACGAAGTTCTCCCTTTCAACTGTACAGCACTGCATTTTCAACTGCTGTCATAGACAGCTGCAGCATTCATTGGAAAACTGCGGCCGTGCTTGCAAACACACTGACTGAATTCGAAAACGGCTGCCACACCTCCGAAAACTCGGATGATGGCATTATGTTTCTTGCACATGCATGCAAGCAAACATAAAAATGAAGGGTCGTCTGGGGGAGACCGGGGAGAGTCCCTCTTGCGATCAGGAAATGGTAGAGGCAACTCATCCTTGGAGGAGGAGTAGTAGGAGTCCCCTGCATCCTCGTTAGAGGACGAAAGTGGACATCTCGTGGACATACCCAGGTCTGGTCTGCACAGCTCACCAAGCCTTAGTCTTTTGTTTCATGTTCCCGCCTCTCATTCTCTCTCGGTCTGTCTCTCAGCACAGCTGCTGGCCCCTTTCAGTAATTCACTCTATTTTAGCTCCCACAAGCAGAGGAGAACAGCCTGTGGAACCAGCATTCAAAGGTACAGAGACTAGAAAAGGCAGCTTGCAGTTCTCTGAAGCAGCCTGGTTTGCTGGGGTGTCGTCATATATACACATATACAAATATACAGGACAATGGAAAAAGAGAAACCTAAATTCATTTGGTCTTTCCTATGTGTTCAGTAATAACTTAGTATAGGAAATGCTGAGGTTATTCTGTCTGGATAAAAAATGTAAGTGATAAAAGCTTCCTTAAGAAGCATACTGCATAAGCTTCATCTTCTGTGCTCACAGGACTGATTTAGTACTGTAGCTTGACAGTTCTTTTTTTAAAACTCAGGGGTCGCGTTAAGGGTGTGCTCTGTGCTCAGAGCACAGATTGCATTTTGAGGAGCACATTTTCAAAGCCCTTTCCACTTGTATCTGTGCTCCTACTGTAAACTAGGAGCACGGCGGGTGAAAGGCATCGCAACTGGTTCCTGGTTCATTTTGGTTTTTTTTAGAATGGAGCGGAAACGTTTTTTCTAAGTATGGAATGCAAAAATAAGAGTCATTTGCATTTTTCTAATTAGTACCGAATACAAAATGAAGAGGGACGTGTGCATTTTTGCAGCGGGAGTTTTATAGAAACTGACTGGCTTTCTTCCATGTCAATCAAACTAGTGTGGGTTGGGCAAACTGTTCATTGGCTGTAAACTCCCAGTACTACTCAAGTGAGCGCGGCAAGCATGAGGGAAAACAGAGCACGGAGAGAGAAGAGAAGGTGCAGTGAATGTTCACTGATCTGATCCAGCCAGCATTCTATATTTTGTTCCAGTTTCAACAACGAACAGGTTGATTTTCCTAGTAAAGGCTTTACCTCATATGTGTGTAAAAAAAAAAAAAATCTGTTTTTTAAGTTGTGGAAGTCGCAATTTTGGTTTATGTTGCAACTGTGAGCATGTTTGTGTAATCTCAATAACTTTTATGCTGCTGAGTGCCGCTCCGTTGTTGTGCTGAAGTTGAGATTTGACCTGTACTCTGAAATATGAATTTGGATCAGAAAGAAAGTGGTCTTGCTATATTTTATAATAATTTTGAAATTGCACTGCAGAGGTATTGAAACCGGGGGGGGGGATTGCTCATTCTCCAGTCATTCTCATCATCTCCGGTTCTGGTCTGCAGTTAAAAAAAAAAAAAGCAATTGGTGGAGGCTTTTATTTATTTTGTGTTTATGTGGTGCCCTAGCAGCTAGCTTGTTAATCTGAATATGCTCACATCATGGCGGGCGCTGATGCAACTTTTTATGCTGCTGCTTCATTACTTGATGTGACCTCCTCCACTGTGACATTTGACGTGACAGTGACATCGGAATGAAATCGGGCTTGCTATAATGTTCCTTTGCAATGCAAAATAGTAAGCGGGGGGTTTAGTCACCTGTTCTCCATTCCTACTCCTCATTCCCTGTTCTGAACAGCTGGAAAAAAAGCATTGTTTTTTTTACTTTTTTAACCCTTCTACTGTGTATGTAAAGCTTATGCTTGGTAATCTTGTGTTAAACTTGAGGCCTGTCTGGCAGTGGCGGTCTGGCTCGGGAGGATCGGTGCCTGGGACTGGGTGGGTCGCTAATTACACCCTGGCCTGTCCTATGTAGTACTCCATTTTTGTTATTTATGTGCCACACCTACTAATCGGGAGCTCTCTTTAAGGCTCCTAACCTCTGCCATCTTGTTGCCTGCCTGCAAGTGGGCCTAGCAATGGATATTAGCACCCAATGTAATTTTTGGCAGTGCAGCATCGAGAACATGCAGCATGATCAAGTAGTAGTAACTTGAGTCGTTGGGTCATGAGCAGTTTGGTTGGTCAGTGTGGCGGTGCAAGAACAGGCAGCATGGAGCTAGTGGTGGCAAGCAGTTTGCGGACATGGCATGGGTCTGGGACATCACTTACTATGATTTCTTTCCACCACATGTGCAGCAAGGCAGCAAAGTACCAAGTGTAGATTGAGAAGAGGCTGGTGGCAGTCTGAACGGCCCATTAGGGGTCGGTGCAGCAGACTGTACAGCACACAGGAGATGATGACCCCCCATGTAAGTGTCATTACTGGCACTGGTTATCTTATATTTGTATTTGGTAATGGTAGGGAGTCAGGATTTGTGATTATGCCCCATTTCAATTTCTGTTCTTGGCGCTGGTCAGATGAGACAGGGGACCTCAGTACTTGCAGTGAGGAAGGGGGGATGTGGTGCTTTACTCCATTCCATTTGATCGGACCCCTCATGGATATAAACTGATTGCACAGTACCTTACACAAATTTATTTTGTGAGCTGTTGACTGTCATTTTCTGCATCTGACTTGACTTGTGTCAAGTTGATGTGGTGGTGGCATGACACGCTGGTTGTTTTTAATCTCTGACTGCTGAAAGATGGAACAATCTGTCATGAGTTTGCTGGTGATGTGATTTGCTTCAGATCTCCCCTTCCCCCACCTACTCTGCACTGCACTGCAGCCACAGTTGTGCCCTCAAAGTATTTTTATTTCTCTGTAAATCCCAAACATTTAACCTCTGCCTTTCCCCTAAAAGGTCATTGGTCATGAACTAATAATGTGGCTGCACAGAAAGGTAGAGCAGACTGTTGTGAGACTGAGATTGAGAATGTGTCTGTACATGGCTGACATTCCTATTTTAGTACAGTATTTAATTGAGAAATTGCTAGTTTCTGTCAGTAGAAGGCTTTTACAAGGGGGAGTAGGGGAGGCTAGTTTTTTAAGTGTACCTTCTCTTTCCAAACAGGAAAGCTGTGTCATGAGCACTGTTCTTCTGCATTGCAGATAATGAGTTTTTCCAGAGGTCAAAATTAAGTTTTGCACTCACTAGCCAGCAGGGCTATTGACAAGGAAAAATAACTAGCCCTCCCTACCATCTTTTCCTCTGGCCCAGCTGGGTGTACCAATACTTACTGAAATGTTACCTTCTCTAGTACAAGCCTATAGGCCAGGGTTAGCAAAGGGAAAATCTTACTAGCCCAATACCAAATCTACCAGCATTTGGCAAGTGGGACGATGTCAATTTCGATCCCTGCTTTTCTTGTCTGTACAGAGGAGAGGACTCTGTCTCAATCCCAGTCTGTTCCTAAATGTAAAGTAAAAACTGGTCCTTTTTTTTTTTTTTTGGTGGCCTCACTGACCACTTCACTGCCAGACAGCCCCATCCCAAGCATGCAGTGCAGTTGGTGCCAGGGTGGGAAAGTCCCTGACACAACAGTGGCAGTTCTCACTACACTAAGTGCTTTTGTTTGAATATGGCTGGGTTCTGAGGATGTAGCACAAACTTTACACTGTGCTGATATAGCCCCGCCCATAAGACAGCCCACGCAGGTCCTGAAAGGTGATATATAAGTAGGACTCACTGGGATCTAAATGGGATAGCATCATGACTGCACCAGTTCTCCTGTGGGCCATTATTATTTATAGTCCCAGGTTTAATAGTTTGATATGAGATTGTGCCTTCATGGGTAGGTGACAGGCGTGGATGTCTGGCTGGATGTAGGGCACTCTTAAACACGGTAAAACAATTTTAATTCACTTACCTTAAAAAAAAAAAAAAACTTTCAAGTGAGTAGGAGCACAGATTCACCAGGCAGCAGCACATATTTTTGGCCCTTATTTTGCCAATGTGTGCTCCTAAATTTCGAAGGAGCATACTGTGACAAAACCTTAACGCCATCCCTGTTAAAACTGTATTTTTATTTCAAGTTTTTAACTTATAAGGCATCACAGTGCATGTTTACATGAGTACAGTTGCAAGTGAGATACATTACAACCAATAAAATCAGTAGCTGATGACTTCACATCAAACAAAGATCATGGACAAATATAGACTGAAGCCATGATATAGAGATAATATATGATATCCATTCTCTTATATAAATGTAAAGGTCATAAATATATCAAATCAATAAAAGGCATCTTAAGACAGGTGTTTAAGCTTATTTGTACATTCTATCTTGAATCCTAGGGGTAAACAAGGGGGGAGGCCCGGGAGCCACTCAATCCAATAGAAAGATAAGCAAGTTTGGGCTTCACTCATCTGGGTAAAGAAGAGTCTCAGAGCGGAAGATTAGGGATCAGAGGGGTGCCCTGACCACACCGCCCACATAACCATATTCATCCCTCCCCAATCAAGACATTTAAGGTATCTGGTCAGTCCTGAATTGAGCAACGTAAAGAAACCAAACGTTCCAACGATTCATTAATTCGGGGACTTTATTTTGAATTCTGGCTGTCATATGTTCTAATTTATAGATATCATATACTGTGTCTTCCCAAGCTGAGGTGGAAGGGGGTTCCGGACGGAGCCACAGTCTAGTAATACTTTTCTTAGCTGCCCCCAATAAAATGTTAAAAAGATAAATTTAGTGTAGGTCTCTGAAACAGCGGGGGTAATGGAGGAGGAGTCCCACTGCCGGAGAGAAATCACCCAGCGCGAGGAAGAAATGTGTGACCTTACTGCCTACGGAGGACCAGTACGTTGTCAGTACCGGACAGTACCATAAAATATGTGTGTGTGGCCACCTCACAACCACACTTCCTCCGGCAAGAAGAGTCTCCCCCAGGTAGGTATTTTGCAGTGATCTGGGGTGTGTGAAAATACCTAGACACCTTCCAGGAATATTCTCTCCAGGTATAACAGCTGGAAGTTTTGTGTTGTCTCCGCCATATCTGGAGCCAATCATCTTGAGTCAATTCAATCTGAAGTTCAGCTCCCCGATGAAATTGCACCAAGTCCATGATATGTGTTGGTGCTCCTTGTAGAGCCTTATAAAGGCGAGAAACCAAGTGGCTCCGGTCTCCACCCCCCTCTCTAACTGAAGTAGTAAGGGGCATAGTGGGGGGATAGTTTGGGTATTAACCTCTAGTCCAATTTTTGAGTTTAAGAAGTGGCGGATTTGTAAATATCTATAGAAGTCTCTCCTGCTTAAAGAGAATTCCTGTTTAAGTTGGTTGAATGATTTGAACACTGCATTATCAAAAAACTGGTATGTGTGTCGTAAACCCCTATGGGTCCAGGACTGGAAGGTGGTATCCAGTCGTGCCAGTGTCCAATATGGGTCCTCTGCCGGGATACCCAACCAGGAGGACAAAACCCCCACTTGAGGGCGTGCAGAAACTTCATCCAGGAATGGAGCAGCTCTTTGGTAAATCTGGACCCCCCGTAACTGGGCTATATCGTTAGGCTAAAACACTCGGAAATAATGAAAGGGGCTAGTTGCCATAGTCTGTTCCACTATCAGACAGGGCGGGGCATGGGTTTGAGGTAAAAATCAAGTAGTTATATGGGTGAGCAGCGAGGCTATCCAGTAATGGAATATATTAGGGAGAGATAATCTTCCTCTATCTTTAGGGCATTGAAGCTTGCCTAACGCGAGTCTTAGTCATTGGTTCACCCATAAAAAATGGCTAGTGGAGCTGTCCCACTTCCGAATGTCTTTCACTAAAAGGGCCAAGGGGCTATTTTGCATTAGATATAGGATCTTTGGAAGGGAGTTCATCTGGACAGATTGAACTCTAGCCATCAGCGAGAGGGGAAAAGGGGTCCATCTCAGTAGGTTCAAGTTTATTTGGGAAAAAGTAGAGGAATAATTTAAAGTGTATAAATCTGATAGATTTGATGGGATTTTAACTCAAAGGTAGGTTATGTATGATGGGTCCCACCTGTAGGGATATTTCCGGATAAGATCTTTGGGGAGAGGGGGCTGTATAAGCAACACTTCTGATTTATTTGAGTTTACAGTGTAACCTGTAAGGGTTTCTATTTCTTTCAGAAGGGAAGTTAAGGTCTGTAGTGATTTTTTGGGACGGGTAATATAAAGAAGGAGGTCATGATATGCTATTTTATGGTAAGAAGACTCAGAGACTCTGTATCCGTGAAGACTGGTGGTTTGTCGAAGTAATTGGGCTATATCTTCAATGAAAAGGGCAAACAGATATGGAGAGAGGGGACAGCCCTGACGAGTGCCTCCATGTAAGGGGAAGTGGTTGGAGTGTGAACCATTTAGTTTCACTGCCGCCTCTGGGTCTGTATATATTCCTCTAATAGCATCTGTGAAGGAAACAGAAAATTTGAATTTTTGTAGGACCGCCTGGAGAAATTCCCAAGAGACCATATCGTAAGCCTTTTGTGCATCAAGACTTAATATCAGGAGAGGGGATTTTGTGGACTGGGCATGATCTATAACGTATAAGGTTCTTTTGATGTTGTCTGTCATCTGCCTACCTTTGATAAATCCTGACTGATCTGAGTGTATTACAGAGGGGAGAATATGGTCGAGCCTGTGAGCTAAAATACTTGTATAAATCTTATAGCATTGGTTGAGTACCGAAATAAGATGTTATGAGTCACATAGATGTGAAGGTTTTTGGATTTCAAGATCACTGAAATTGTTCTTTGCCTCCATGAGACAGGGAAGGAGGAAGTTGTGTGGGCGGTTTGTAAAGCCTGCGGAAGGGAGTCCACAACAGGTTCCAAGTGCCTTTATAGAATTCCGCCCCTAAACCATCTGGGCCTGGGGATTTCCCATTTTTAAGACCTTGGATTGTATTCTGGAGCTCCAGTTCAGTAATTGGGGCAGCTATCTCTGTCTGCTGAGAGAGTGGGAAGATGAAGCTGAGAAAGGAAGGAAGATATTTTGTGCGGGCCAGGGTCCGTTGGGAGAAGAATAAAGAGTTGGATAGCACTTCCTAAAGGCATCTAGTATATGTGATGTCGAGTATCAAAACTGTCCAGTGATGGGGTCCTTAATTTTGGAAATGGTACACTGTTGTATTTGATTTCTACGATGGTAGGCTAAAAGTTTAGAAGCCCTAGCTCCTCCCTCATAGTAGCGTTGCCTCAGCCAGGCCAGAACTTGTTCAGTTTTAGCTGTCAATAACTGCTGAATCTTAACCTGTGTTTGGGTTATTAAGGGGAGAAGATCTATGTCTGCTTGCATATGAGCCTCCTGGAGGAATCTAAGTTTTTCTTGTAGAGCTATCAAATTAGGCTCGGCCTGTTTTTTCTTGTGGGAAGTATAAGCTATAATATGGCCTCTGAGTACCACTTTAATTGTGTCCCAGACAGTCTGGGAAGATGTCTGAGGGGAAACAGTATCCTCTATAATCTCTGGGATTCGTTTTTCCAACATGTCTCGCAATTCTTTGTCTCTAAGTAAAGACGGGTTAAAACGCCATTGTGTTTTTGTCTTATCCTCCTGGATAATAAGTTCTAATGTTATAGGCGCATGATCAGACAGACAGATGTTTAGAATATCCGCTGATCGAACCATGTCAATATGTTCCTTGCCTAAACAGAAATAGTCCAATCTGGAATAGTGTCTAAAGGTACTGTAATAATAGGTAAATTTCCGATGTGAAGGATGAAATTGTTTCCATGCATCCACTAAGCCCACATCATGAGGTAGACATCTGAGATGCTTTTCTCCAGAGGACTGAGGGGAAGGTCGTGTTGCTGATGAGTCAAGCGAAGGGTTAAGTAAACAATTAAGGTCCTCTCCCACAATTAGAATTCCTTGCTACCTAGTCAGAATAGCATCTATTAAGTGCTGTATGGTAGAAGCATCAGAGCCTGGTGGAATATAGAAGCTACATACTGTTAGAACCTGTTAATTTAATTTAACTACCACCAGTGCCAACCTACCCTCTTCATCAGAATACTGCTCAAGGAGTTGTAATCGAGATCGTCTGGAGATCAAAATCACTGAACCCCTTCTCCTGCCCCTATGGTAGGAGGATTCAATTATGAGTGTAAAACCAAATTTTTAAGTGCCCGGAGTGTACAATCCCTCTTAATGGGGCCAGCCAACCCATTTACATTGTGAGATATAATTTTAAAGATAATTGTAAAGAGATTCTGCATGTTTAATTATAACATAAACTTTTTGTGACCTCCTGGCCCCCCACAAGGAGAAAAGATCCCCTAATAAAGCTACAGCTTTGTTGTCCTGTCCTGTACAACAAATGATATCTATGCAATTTGCAATGTTCAAATGCTCTGTGATCCGAAAGGAAATATATACAGAAAAAAAAAAAAAAAAAGAAAGGGAACCATTTGAGAGAGAGCTATATAATACCTATTATGCCAACTGGGCATAGTTAAATAACTATATACTATGTAAGGAAAAACAGTAACTATGTACAAGCCCCTACTATGGGGAGTATCTGTGACTTCCATCAATACATACTCAAAGAGAGCATGCATTTGCGACTGGTCGTTCGACTGTCCAAGGGTGGGCGCTCCCTTTCACCAAAATGGAATGGAGTCCTGGGGGAAACTCCTGCCCCTAACTCTGGGAAGGGGAAGGGTTTTAAGATAGGGAAAACCAATATCAGAAATAACAAGAAAGGAAAAGATAATGGTGAAGGTGTGGAATATGGAGGGAAGAAAAGGTGCATTTCCGTCATGGCTTAAGTCTCAAGTTGTATAAGAGACTTGGGTCCACCCCCCTGTGGGTAAGGAATAGTAAAGGGGGGAGGAAGATAAGAATGAATAATTCCGCTCTGAATTATATATTCTTATATCAGTCCTGGGAAGAGAGTAATGAAAGACCAAAAGCCCCGTGAGATCACAGGGTGAGAGGGATCAAAGGTAGTGCTAAATGTTCGGGTGTATTACCCCCGAGTACATACTCCTGAGGCCCCATTCAAATAAACAACACTCAGCTCTGAAATATATTCTAGTCCTTAGTATGTAAACATTCCAGGTCCAGGATAACTAAAGTCCATCTGCCCCATCCAAGAGACAAAGAGAGAGGTGTTCTCAATTAAAAGAGAGCCACGATTAAATGACCATTTGAGTAACTTGAATAGCGTTAGGGCACCCTCCAGTCTTGGTCATGGATCCTATGTGGTCATATAGACTAAACATGCGTGTAACGCTATCCTAGGCCTACAGATCACAAAGCACTACAGAGTGGTCATCCCTTCAGATCTTAGTTTGTGGGGGAAGACAACAATGAAGTGCATCTGAGAGACAGAAGAGGAACAAGAAGGCCTAAGTGGACCGCTCCACGGGCCCGTGCCTCAGACAGTGTGGGGGGGGGATCCCCAGGGAGAGGAGAGCTCGCCTGGGAACTAGGCCTGGAATCCCCGCCAAACCACAGGCCGCTCAATCCCATTTAAGGGTTGTAAGGATCAGAGATCAGAGAGCGATGGAGGAAGCTCAACCCTGAGCCTAATACATCATCAAAACCTTTCGTATTGGGGTTCGGCACAGACAGGGCTAAAACCCACCCGGTCAGAAAGTAACTGGTCCTTATATTATAGGGACCCCCTTCTTAGTTCACTCATGGATTCTCAAAGCTTAGATATCTTCTGCTGCCGCCGGACCACACCAGGCCAAGAAGACTCATTGACTGCGCCCTACTTAGCGGGCTAATGCAGCGAGGCCAGTTGAATTTGTAATAGTGTGGTCCCAGACTTTAGTGAGCATCCAGGTCCGGGCGGGCTAAGTGACCGCTCAGGACCCACTAGCCTCAAACCATGTCCGGGGACCACTGTAAGCCCCTAATTAATGGGGACAGAATTAGTCAATCCAGCATCTTCCTGGCCATTTCAGAGGGGAAATAAGAGTAAACTGAGACCATATTCTCACACTCAGTATAGCCCGGCAGCAGATCAAATTCGTATACACTCCATCGCGAGGAACATTTGAAAAGGCCGGGTGGGGCTGGTCCACCGCTCGTTTCCCCCGCTTCCATAAGACGAAGAGAAGGCCCAACGGGATCTCCTTATCCCCACCCCAACTTGATGCGACAGCCGCGAATATGGTCAGTCTTCCACCCGATTCCCCAGGGACCCCCCCCGAAAACTGCTCTAAATATTATTTAGCTGCTCAGGTAAAGCAAACTGAAAACAGGAAGTCCCTACACAGCCAGCAGGCCGAACTCCCATGAGCTATCCCGAACCCTCCCCATCCCCCCATACTACTCACTGCGAATGAAAAGGCCTGGTAAACGTCAGCTGGTCTGCCTGGAAAACTGTGCCAACACCTTTTTAATGAACTCAATAGTTGCTTGTTGATCTGGTGGTCATCTGGAGCATGTCACCCTAGAGAGGTCTTTATCTTCCAATGTTCTCCGAGGTAGGCAGATCAAGGCTGACAATGTGTAACCCCATTTTTTAAGGTCCATACAAGCGTCCTCTGCGGTATCATGAGACTGCTGACCCGATGGAAACTGGATCACTAATCTACTGGGGTATGGGGTTCTGAATTTAAGGGAAAGTTTCCCCCTAAGGGTCACATTTGCCCTGCACCTCTTAATGAATCATCAGGGGGCTGGGATGAAGAACCTGGAAGTCACTCCCCTGAAGGAAGAGAGGTAGGGGTAACCCACCTATACCCTTTATACCCTGTTATCAGAGTGCTCCTTTGGGGCTCACAACGACTAATTAGGCACTTCACGGCACCTAGGGAGATCAGTTGATCACCCATATGAGAATGGTGAGATACCAGTTATTACTCTCTTTGTATCTAGTTTTGTCAGCTTCAAGACAATGGTTAAATGTTTATTGTATGTTATTAATTTGTGGTTTTTATTTTCTTTCTTCTGTTTGCTGGAATGTCTTGGATGATGCATTACTAGGACTCTTGGTCAGTGCCATGGATAGGGGGATCTGGGGGATGAATTGTGTGGGGGACTGGAAGTACATGGTAGGATTTAGCATATTTCTGGTAAATTTATAGATGCGCTTACAGTAGGTTCATGGAATGTGAATGGAATTAACGGAGTAGTTAAGAGGGCCAAAATATTACACGAACTACAGAGGGTTAAATGTGACATGGCACGTTTACAGGAAACAAAACTTTCTTCTACAGAACATTCTAAACTACGTCGGATGTGGGTGGGTGGGGTTTATGCAGATACTTATCCTAGCTCCAGAAAAGCTGGGGTGGCGATATTGATCTGCAAAGGGTTACCAGTTCAAATAACCAATGTTTACTTCGAGGGCTCGGGAAGGCTGGTAATAGTGTCTGAGACATTTAGGGGATGAACTATACATGTGTTATATATCTATGCACCTACTCCTCCAACTGGAGAATTTTTTTGGAGGATTTTTCACTTGCTCTCCACGTTAATGGAGGGTCAGGTCCACTGTTTGGTGGACTGGATTTGTGTGGGAGATGCTGGCTTGGACAGGAACTTGGCCCATGGAAAGGGGCAGGGAGCTTGCTCGAGGTTGCTTAATACATTGAGGTCTGAGGGAGGACTGGTTGATTCATGGTGGTTACAAAACCCTACAGGCAGAGAATACACGTTCTATTTGCCTGCCACAGGTTCTTACTCTAGATTAGACAGGATATACACCCAAAGGCAGTGGGCGTATGTAGTAGATGATAGTACAATAAACTCTATATCTTTATCAGACCACGTTATACTAGTGGCCCAGCTGAAATGGGGTTTGGGTTCCTCCAGAGGTAATTAGTGATTTAATGTCAGTCTTCTACATGACAAAGAATTTATGAGGTCCACAAAAGAGATCATCAAAAATTTTTTAGCTGAAAACCTGGGGAAGGGAACTTTTCATAAATATGGATGAGACTGTATGAAGGCCATTATAAGGGGTCTTGCTATCTCCTACGCATCTTATAAGCAGAAAACGCACCGGGCAATGATTGATAAGGCAGAGGAGGCTCTGTGGCAGGTCGAATCTGAACACAAGAAATCAAGCGACAAATCACTTCTACCTAAACCAAAGCAAGCCAGGGAAAACATAAATAACTTATTAACAAGGAAAGCGGAGAACATTCTTAGGTTTACTCAACAAAGTTACTACAAAGCTGGGGACAGAGTGGGCCAGCTTCTTGCCCTATGGCTCTAAAAGCAAGAGACCAATAAGTACATCGCCACACTTACATGAGAAGAGGGGACTAGGGAAACAGTTTTGTCTCCTTTGGACATAGCGGAAGAATTTCGTAGTTACTACGAAGGGTTATATACCCAAGAGAGATCTGCGGATCATCAAACTAGAATTACTGATTTTTTTGGGAAAATAAAACTTCCACATCTTATGAGAGAGAAACAGGAGTTTCTCAAAGCCTCCTTTTCAGAAGAATACATTCATTCTATTAAATCCTTCAAGGGGAGTAAGGCACCAGGACTGCATGGGATTCTGGCCGAATTCTATCAGATGTTCTCCAGGGAGCTTGTGCCTCTCTTCACAGAAGTCTGTCATGCAGGCCACCAAACAAATCAGATGCCAGATTCATGGAATAAAGCACTGGTGACAATTTTGCCGAAGCCTAGAAAGAACCCCTTGCAGTGCTCCAGCTACCATCCCATTTCATTATTAAATCAGGATGCAAAGGTTTTTGCGAAGTCCCTAAGTTCTAGGGTGCAAAACGTCATTACAGAGCTGGTTCACCCTGATCAGACGGGTTTCATCCTGGGCCGACATATTCATGACAATGTGCGGCTTCTTTTGACGGTGTTAAGACTTAGCGAGAAATCGTCCATCTAACTCCGTTTACAGTAATGTTGATTGACGCGGAGAAAGTGTTTGATCGTTTAGACTGGCAATTTTTAGAAACAACTTTGAGCTCTTTTGGATTCGGCCCTAAATTCATAGCTTGGATAAATAATCTTTATGGTTCCCACACGGCTCAGGTGAAGGTAAATGGTGTGATTCTGACCCCATACATATTCACAGAGGTACTCGACAAGGCTGTCCTGTCCCCCCCTTTTATTTGCCCTTAGTAGTGAGCCTTTGGTGGCGTTCATTCGGCAATTACCGGATTACAAAGGTATCAAACTAGAGGACGAGGAGCTGCGTATTTCCTTATATGCAGATAACACCCTATTATACTTATCAGAACCGGTCCGGACGGTCCCTAAGCAGTTATAACAGTTTAACATTTTTGGGACCATATCAGGGTACAAAGTCAATATGTCCAAAACAGAGATGCTACAGATAGGCCCCTACAAGGGTCCACTGCCCACGAATGTGGAGGAGGATAGGGTGGGCTGCAAATGGTTTTAGATACCTGGGAGCTTAGATTCCAAAAGATATTAACCAGTTATACCAGACTAACCATCTTAAACTTCTTGGTGAGGCTCAGCCGGATTGTAGGAGATGGAGAGAATTACCACTATCCTTATTTGGTAAAACTGAAACGATCTGAACGAACTTGCTCCCACGCTTTTCATACATATTCTCAGTTGTCCCAATTAAGCTCCCAGTGACATTCTGGAAAACCTTAAGATCCATACTGACAAAATATATTTTGGGGGGGGGGCAGAAAAACCCAAATTAGGGGCCAATCCTGACAGCATCCAAGAAGACGGTGGCCTGGCCTTGCCTAATTTTGAATTGTATTATTGGGCAACCCAGATTCAATATATCATTCCTCATTTGAGACTGCCCCCCATGAGTAACCTTACAGAAACAAACTTTGGGAGTAGCTTATATTAGAGAGAAGATTTTCATGGACAGAAATTATTTCAGATTTCTGCATACGGGAAAAGGTGGCGTCCTTACTTAAGCAGTCCTGGGGAGATCTGCCAAAAGTACAACTTGAAAGTGGCCATTGCTCATGACACCCCAATCCAAGCCTGTCTTGATTTTCTCTCTTTTAACTGGGGGGTTAAGCTGAGGGAGAGCACAGGTCTGAAAACTACTGGTCAATTTTTTCAAGGTGGACGGCTTAAATCTTTCCCGCAACTGTGTCAGGAATTCCAAATCTTAAGGGAAGATCTAGACAAATATTTACAATTAAGGCTGTATTTATTGGAGGCCTCTAGAAATGCCCAGCTAGAATCAGATCTCAACCCACTCAAAAATGTATTACTGGGCATATCAATAATGGCTGATACTAGAGGTAGAATTACAAAATAGTTCAATTACTTTCAGAACTGGAACAAGCTTCAGGGCAGCACACTTGTGATAAATGGCACTCGGAGATGGGAGATGGGAATGGTTATCTAGGAGCAAGACTGGGTCAGGATATGAGAGGGAGTGTTTCTGACCACAGCATCTCCATCATAGGGATTTTTGATGGCGGGTAGTATCAAGGTACTTTCATTCCCCAGTCCTAACAAAACATTTTGGGGATAATCATACAGATGAGTACTGGAGGGGATGTGGTGGGAGTGGTACGACCACCCACATTTTTTGGTCCTGTCCAGGATTAGATACTTACTGGAAGGAGATGACAAAAGAAATTTAATTGGTACTGGGGATAATAATTCCAGAAGAATTCAAATTTTAGTATTGGGATTGCCCCCTCCACTCCCCACAAAATGAGCAATACAAAAGTAAAAAAATACCTATTTTATATCTTGATAGCAGTGGCTTTGAAGGCCATTACCCATCTTCGGTTGACTCTCAAGAAACTTTCCAT
Source organism: Neoceratodus forsteri (assembly GCA_016271365.2). NCBI lineage: Eukaryota > Metazoa > Chordata > Ceratodontiformes > Ceratodontidae > Neoceratodus > Neoceratodus forsteri. The sequence continues at coordinate 1,402,686,314 of CM057453.1, forward strand.
TACCACTTGGTCAGGGATTTGTCAAAAAATTATGGAAATGGAAATGATGACAGCCAAATTAAGGCTTAAAAAGGACAAATTCATAAGCAATTGACTCCTTTTCTTTCATTATTTGGCCCTCAAACTAAATAAAAACATGCTGGAGATTCTACCAGAACAAGGATAGAAAACATAAAATAGAATGTGGGTTCAGCACTCTCTTATCCATCTCATTCTAGAGGTATGGCACTGTATTTTAGTATTGATAAAGCACTTAAGAAACTAATCAGTACAGTCCATATGGCTTCACAGAATATAATTAAATTTCTATGTTTTGACCCCCATTTTCTGGGGGCTGAAAAATTTATTCATTTTTTTTAATGTAAGAAAAACTTGTTTGTATCTTAACTTTTGTTTTATGTTGTTCATTAATAGTATGTCCATGTTAACATGGTTCAATGTTCTTATTGAAAATGACAATAAATGTTATTTCAAAAAAATATACAGATGGGAAAGAAAATCCTATTCTGTACATAAGTAGGAAATTGCATGCCAGAGAGAAAAGGTACTCCACCATTGAAAAGGAATGTTTAGCAGCAAAGTGGGCCAAGGAGTCCCTTAAGTTGTATTTGCTAGGGCTGACTTTGTATTTATAACAGATCACAATCCTCTCTGTTGGCTTAACCAAATGAAAGATAAAAATTCCAGAATCACAAGGTGGTACCTGGCACTACAGCCATTCAAATTCAATGTGATACACAAATCTGGTAAAGAGAATATCAATCCTGATTTTCTATCAAAATACGGATCAGGAATTGAGGGATCTGAAGGTTGAAAAACAAATGTATGGGTTTGAACTTTACTGTCTGCTGTACTGTTACAGAAAAAATGGATAATGCACATGTGCTTAATTTCTGAAAGTTAGCAACAAATGTTAGTACAGAATTAATAGAAAGTTATGGAAACCTGTTTAATAAAACAGGTTCCCTCTTAAGGATGGGGTGTATGTGACAGGGTAGAATAGGACCCTGTCCTAATTGTTATGGAAAGTGTTTAAATGCAAGGATCTCTCCTCTTCTGTCTCTTGTCTATCTCGTTGCACAACAAATGTTCCTGTGGGATCAAGGAATCGATCACCCGACAGTCTCGTAAGTATTTGCCTCTTGCTGTCTCTCAGTCTTCCCTTGCTGTTTGTCTTTTTCTCCCTTACATATCTGCTGATATAAAAATATATGCAAATCATGTGGAAATGTAACTATTGGGATCCCTTTGTTTAGAAATCATATAGAGTTAATTTTTGAAATATATATAATTATAGTTTGAGATTATTGCAAAAAGCTATTAGAAATTCAAGGGGTTACCTGAGTGCAATTTTTAAGCCTTTTGCAGAAGAGCTGTGAAAAGAGGCCTCAGTTCAGGCACACTGTGTTCTAGCAGCACCTGCCTGATAGTTAAAAGGACATTTAAGAAAAAACAGGATGCTTGTTAAGAAGGGGGGTTGTTGCAAGAACTTATAAGGCAGAGCTGCAACTGCTTGCAGAGATGGACACAGAGATTGAATGAAAACTCTGATGAATCTGCTGTTTATTCTTCCTTTGTAAATAGTTATTTTGAACAAGTTTATTTTTTTATGTTACTGCTAGTGTAAATAAATATTTTTTGCGAATTTTACAACTGCTCCTGGTTTTTCCTATGCTTCCTGACCTATGCCACGATGACAGTATTTTTATACGATGACTTTGTAGCTTAACCTTGTATACTAAAACAGGTCTGCCTTGAAAATAGAATGTTTTCTTGTGCCTATGGTGATGTTTACCTGTGAAAAAATAAAACTTTTACTAATATGACTACTACTACTAGAGTCCTCCTATCCCAATCCAGATCAAAGACCCTCCATCAGGAAGTCCAGTACTACCTCAGGTGCTGGACAGTGGTTTTGGCACACAGGTGTTTACCCTGGACCTAATGACAGCAGCAATACAGTTAGTACCCTAGACACAGCCACACATGAGACCGCTCCAGTCTCACCTTCTAGCATCTTGTTCTCCAGTGTCTGAGCAGTATTAGGCACCAGTTTGGCTACCTCCATCTCTTCAGAAATCCCTGATATGGTGGGAACAGACAGAAAATTTGAGGAAGGGATCTCCTCTGTTCTCTCCTCAAGACAAAGTCATAACAATGGATGCAAACCTGCAGATCTGGGCTGCTGTCTGGATCAGTCTGTAGTCCAGAAGAGCAGGGCTGCAGATCAAGGTTCTGGAAATGATGTCAGAGTTCCTGCCCCTTCTTCACACCCAAGAACAGGTCAGATTTCAAGCAGTGAAGGTACAGTCAGATAGCACGATAATGATCACATACACAGACAATCAAAGAGGTGCAAAAAAGCAGAAGCATGCTCCTAGATGCCAAACAAGTGCTTCAGTGGGCAGAAGAAAATCTTCTGTCTCTGACAGCCTTACACCTACTGGGGATTCTAAATATTCAGGTGGACCTAGGAGTCTTTACTCCAGAAGATCTTCCACATTTTTGAGCCACCAGTTTGGGACTCCTCAGAAAGATCTCACTGCGTTCAGAAAGACGGCTCAGATTCTCAGATTCTTCAGTTGTTTATAAAGCCCACAGGTGAAGACGGTGAACCTCCTATTACAAATATGGGACTTCAAAAGAGCATATCTATGCCTGCTAATTCCACTAATCTCAAGGGTCCTGCAAAATCAGTGTCAGTGGCTCAGTAGATAGCACACTCGCCTCTGAGGCCAGGAGATCAGAGGGCTGTGGGTTCAGTTCCCACATCTGGCACTTGGGTTAATATCCCAGTACTGACACTGTAGTGCAGCATGAGAGGGGTGCTGCACTTCTGAGGTGCCGTCTTTCGGATGAGACGTTAAACCGAGGTCCCATCTGCCTGGATTGGTGGTAGTTCAGGTGGATGTTAAAGATCCCATGGCACTTATCGAAAAGAGTAGGGGAATTTCCCTGGTGTCCTGGCCAAATTTCCCTCATTCACTAAAAATACCACCAACAGCTTAATCTGGTTCAAGGTCAGCTGGCATTCATCTGTATCCCCCTCCCCGGGTCGTGTTTGAAAATAGGCAGGATTTGTCTAGTGCACTTACCCGGTCAACAAAAGCTAAATAAATAATAATAATAAATAAAATATCAGACAGTCAAAAGATAACAGTAGATCTTTAAGAGAATCTCTTTCATCAGGCCATACCTATGAAAAGTACAGTTACGTAAGAACTTACCGTAACAGCAGATCTTCGAGAGGAGCTCTTGCAGCAGGTAACACGTATAGGACTATGCCACTAGGCACTAGGACTCAACAGAAAAATTTCTAGCTAGCAGTCCAAGGCGAGGGACCGCCCCTGACATCGGCGCCACCCCGATGTCCCGCGTGGTATTAAGGAGGTGGTCCCGCAGCACCACCTCAATTCACCTGCTGGACACCTGGTTGAGATACAGGATGGGGAACTGAGAAGGATCTCCCATCCCCCAAAGAGGACAGCTACATAACTCCAGGGGAAGGTGGGAGGGAAAACCACCTGCTGCAAGAGCTCCTCTCGAAGATCTACTGTTGCGGTCAGTTCTTACGTAACTATAATATCTTACTTCGAGAGGAAGCTCTTGCAGCGGGTAACACATATAGGACTGAGTCCCAAACAGTACAAGAGACCCAGGTCAGAAGGGTGGCCGACTACTAGAAACAGTGCCTTTGGCACTCCTTAGGACAGTAGCCCCTAGAGGATGGCAAGGCTGAACTCTGCTCTCCTTCTGGAAGCAATGTCCAGACTGTAGTGCTTAATGAAGGTGTGGGCCAAACTCCAAGTAGCAGCTGCACAAAGATCTGCTGCAGACACATTTTTGTGGGATGCAAAGGAGGTTGCGACAACTTTTGTGGAATGACTCTTGACCAGACCCAGCAAGGGTTTGTCGTACTCTTGATAACAGAAGGTAATGCAGTTGACCAATTATTTGGCCAAAGTCTGCTTGGTCACTGGAGCCCCTAACATCCTTTGGGCGAAGGAGACAAACAACTGGTCTGTCTTTCTTGATGAACGGGTATGATCTGTATAGTAAAAGAGAATTCTATGTACATCCAGAGTATGTAACAAGGTCTCCCCTTGGTTTGAATACTCTGGGTAGAAAACAGGTAGTTGAAAGTCCTGATGTAAAATAAATTCGGACACAATCTTTGGAAGTAACTTAGGATTTGTACACAGGGCAACTCTGTCCCTGTGGAAAATAAGGTAAGGTTTTTTACACATCAGAGCCTGTAGCTCGGCAATCCTTCAAATGGAAGTAATGGCAACTAAAAATAACGTTTCCAAGAGAGGAAGCATAGCTTGCAGCTTGTAGCTGGTTCAGAGGGAGGCAATGTAAGCTTCTCTAACATAAAAAGGAGGTCCCATGGAGGGACGGGATCCCTCCTGGCAAGCTTGATGTGCAAGATACCCTGTAGGAAGGTCTTGCACAAATCCACTTGTGCCAAAGCTTTCCCATCCATTGGAGCATGGTAAGCTGACAGCGCAGAAAGGTGCACCTAAATGGAAGAGTAACTGAGTCCCCTGTCTGACAGGGAAAGAAGGTACTCTAGCACAGATTCCACCGGACAGTGGAAAGGGTCCAAGAAACTGGGGGATGCCCATAAGCAGAAACATTTCCATTTCATGGCAAATGTCGCTCTAGTCAAGGGTTTTCTTGCTGCCACAAGAACCTCTGCCACTCTGGAGGATACTCCAAATCTGTCCCTTATCAGGTCTGCAGAAGCCATGCATGCAGATGCAGAGACCGAAGATTCGGATGTACTAGGATTCCCTGCTCCTGGGAGAGCAAGCGAGTGGACAGGGGACAATGGAACTGGCGGTTCAGATGCCAATTGATGGAGCAACAGAAACCAGATCTAATGAGGCCAAAAGGGCACTATGAGAATCACATGTGTGCTCTCTGCCTGCAGTTTGAGTAGTACTCTCTGGAGGAGCGGAAAGGGAGGGAAGACGTACAGGGACCTCACTGTACAAGAGAAGGAAAATGTGTCACGCCAGAAAATACCAGGCCCTAGATCTAGCAAGCAGAAATTGGGCAGTTTGGCATTGTGTGGGGATGCAAAGAGGTCCAGTTCTGGCTGACCCCACTTTTTGAAGAGGTTGTCTACATCTTGCAGTAGCTCCCATTCATTATTCTGAGATCGAGAGTGGTGGAGACTATCTGCAAGGACACTGTGAATCCCTGGAATGTGAACTGCTGTTATTTACAGGTTGTGATCCATTGCCCACTGCCAAACTCGCATGGCTTCTCTGCAGAGGGGGTAGGAATGAATGCCCCCTTGCTTGTTGAAATAGAAGACAACTGGAGTGTTGTCTGACTGGACTAAAAAAAGACCTGGCATGAGCATGGACTGGAATGCCTACAGGGCATACAGGACTGCCCTCATCTCCAGCACATTGATGTGGAGATTGCATTCCACGGAGGTCCAGGGGCCCCTTGTTTAGTGGGATGTCCGATGTGCCCCCCAGCCCATCCCCAAAGCATCTGTAGTTAGGATCTGCTGAGGACTGCGTGACTGAAAGGGAACCCCAATGTCCAGATGAGAACGGGTGAGTCACTATTCCAGAGTGCAAAGTACCGCTTTGGAGAGCATGACTGGTTGTTCTACAGCATCCATGCGTTGATCCCGTTGAACCCTGAGGTTCCACTGTAGAACCCTCATATGCGAGCGGGCAAGGGGAACCATGACGATGGCTGCAGCCACGTGGCCTAACAGCTGCAGCACCACCCTGACCAGGATCGGATTCATGGAGCTGACCCTCCGAGCGATTGCCCTTAACCTATCTGCTTGCTCTAAGGGGAGAAAGGTTCTTCCCTGATCAGTGGACAAGACCGCCTCTGTAAACTTCAGCCTTTGTGTACGACAGGGGAACAACTTGGGAAGGTTCAGAGTGCCCCCGACTCCTGGAACAGACTGAAGGTCTCCTCTATTGAATGGTGCAGCTGGTCTGCTGTAGATGCTGTTAGAAGCCAGTCATCCAGGTAGGGGTAAACATAGTGACCCTTCCTCCTGAGGGCTGCTGCCACAACTGCCAGGCATTTAGTAAAGACTCTCGGTGCCGAGGACAGGCCGAATGACAGTACTCTGAACTGAAAGTGTTCTCCCAGGAAGATGAATTAGAGATACTTCCTGTGGTACGGCAGGATCTTTATGTGCATGTAACCGTCCTGCATGTCCAGAGAGCAGAGCCATTCCCCTTGGTGATTCATTGGCAGTAGACCTGGCAAAGTCACCATCCTGAACCTTTTGTATTCGATAAAGCTGTTCAGTTGGCTCAGATCCAAGACGGGACCAAGGTCCCCTGTTTTCTTTGGTATCCTCTTCCTTTGTGAGTCTGAAGGTACCATCTGAATCGCTCTTTTGTCCAAAAGAGCTTGGATTTCTGCTTTTATGAGCACCGCATGGGATGCGGAGCAGTGGGTGGGGTTGGGTGGGTTGTGGCGGTGGGATCTGTGTGACTCCAGGACGTACCCTTTTCCTATTAGCTGGAGTACCCACTGATCCGTGGTAATATTGGACCATCCATTGAGGTAGAGGGAGAATCTGCCCCGTCTCCCCCCGAACCTCTGCTGGAGGTAGGGGGCAGGCATGGAGTCATGCTGAGGCAGAGGGGGTAGGCAGGGGAGCAATGGCATTCTTTGCACTTTTGGGCCCCTGGGTGCCGGAAGGCAGGGGAGGGCCCCTGCGCTTGAAACCCCCTTTGGGTTGCTGACGCCTTCCCTGTTGGCCTTATTTACTATGATGGGGTGGCATCTGGTACTTGCTGGTTCCAATTTGTATATCCTGTGGACGCTGGAAACGTCTTACCAAAGTCCTGTAGCCCTGAGATCACTTTTTCGGTTTCTGGACCAAAGAGAACTGACCCTTGAAAGGATGCATCCAGGATTATGTCTTAAAGGTCCTGCCGGAATCCTGAGACCCGTAGCCAGGCATGGCGCCTCATACAAACCCCTGTGGCAGCTGCCCTGACGGCTGTATCCGCCGAGTCGTATGAACTCCTTAGGACGTGTTTTCCCATGTCAATGCCGGACTGAATGACAGCCATAACTTCAAACTTGCTGTCTGAATCAGGCTGAACTTTGGCTAGGTCCAAGGCCTTGTTCCACAAGGATTTTTAGTACACTACCATATGTGTCAAAAAATTAAGTGACCTTACAGTACAGGTGGCCGAGAAGTACACTTTGCAGCCCATCTGGTCCAGTTTCTTGGATTCTGGGTCCGGAGGTTGGGAACTCATGTGCATAGGCTGCTGTGCCCTGCCATAGGCGGCTGTCAGAACCATGGAGTCTGCTTTTGGTTGCTCACTCAGGCAGAGCTCCCCTTTTGATGCCCTGTAGGGATGGTCTGCCTTCCTAGGGACTGCTGAAGTAGTGGAAGGATGCTTCCAGGCCAACTTAGTGACATCCTGGTAAGGCTCAACTAGAGAAGGGATGACCAAGGGGGTTTGGGGTCATTCTCCCCAAGGAACTTTGCCAGGAGTAGGCACTCAGGGTCATGTTCCTCTGTATCCCACTGGTTAAGGTATTGGATGTACTGCATCACATCCAACAAGCATTTGTCAATACCAAATGTTTGCTTGCTGACATTGGCATTGGTAGTGTAGGAGTACAGAGCTGCATAATAGGAACGACAGTGAAGTATTGAACTGAAGCCAACCCCACCACCACCCTGCAGAAACTGACAGGCACTGGGGTGTGCCTTTGGGTCGTCAGGCATAATGGCCACGCTAATTTCACCACATCCTACCCTGCAGCCACTGACAAGTGTCACAGTGTGCCTTGGGTTCTTTGACCCTTATGCGCACCCCATTCCATCATGAAATACGGTGAGATGGGTGCGGTATAGGAGAATGGGGTGAACTTTGGGGCCGAAAATTCCAAGGCACACCTCGATGCCTCTCAGTGGCTGCAGAGTGTGTAATGGTATGAGCATTACAGGCGAGAATCCCAAATCACACCCTTGATGCCTGTCATTCTCTACAGGGTGGGGCGTCATGGTCGGAAACCCTAACGCCTCAGGCATTCGTTGGTATTTTTCACTCCAAATTTTCAACCTGGTTTTTTCTGACCCCCACCTCATGAACAATGGCAATATCAGTTTGTTAGCGGAAAGCTGCTTTTTCACAGCGACTATGGCATTTAGCACCATAGGTGTAAAAACACATTCCAAACAGGATGTGAAAAATTACAGCTGTACTGTTCATGGGGAGGTGTAAAAAATGCCAATTTTGAAAATCTGCAGTGAAAATATTAAAATAACTGGTGAAGTCACGAGCGTGCGTAGAAACTGTGCAACGCACAACCCATAACGTAATACTGTAAGTCTGGGGATTTTTTACAGCAGATTGTCAACACAGGCATTTTGGGACCTCCAATCTTGAACAGTGTCACTGTGATTTTCTTTATCTGTCCCAAACAATGATTTCCCACAGCGACCATGCATTTCTGCACTGAAAGTGTGAAAACACATTTCGGCCATGTTGGGAAAAATGACAGCTGTACTGTTCATAAGGAAGTGAGAAAAAATGCCACTGGTGAAAATCTGGACTGAAAATATTACAAATTCATGAACATACGAGGGTGCGTGGAAACTGCGCAATGCTCACTCGTAACAGTCATTTAAGGACTTTTGTCACCAAATTTTCAACATAGCCATTTTAAGACCTCTGCTCATGAACAGTGTCACTGTGATTTTCTTAATCTGTCCCAAACATTGCTTACTACCGACTGCACCACTGTCTTCATATGCGGGAAACACATTTTAGGCGAGGTGAAAAATAGCAGCTGTACTGCTCATAAGGAAGTGTAATAAAATGGCAATGTTGAAAATCTGGCGTGCAAATATTAAAAACTGCAAACTTGCGGCGTGCGTAGGAACTGCGTAGCGTGCTCTAAACAGTCATTTTGGGAAGTTTTCACCAAATTTTCAACATAGCCATTTTAAGACCTCTGCTCATGAACAGTGTCACTATGATTTTCTTAATCTGTCCCAAACACTGATTACGCACACCACCGACACCATTGTGCGCTACATGCAGGGAAACACATTTTGGGCGACATATGAAAAATGACAGCTGTACTGCTCATAAGGAGGTATGGTAAAATGGCAATGTTGAAAATCTGGAGTGCAAATATTAAAAATTTGCGAACTTACGAGCGTGCGTAAGAACTGCTCAACGCACGCTCATAAAACAGTAATTTTTAGTAATTTTTTCATCAATTTTACAACATAGCCATTTTAAGACCTCTGCTCATGAACAGTGTCACTGTGATTTTCTTAATGTGTCCTATACATTGATTTCACACATTGACTGCGCCATTGTGCGCTACATGTGTGGAAACACATTTTGGGCGAGATGTGAAAAATGACAGCTGTACTGCTCATAACGAGGTATGGTAGAATGGCAATGTTGAAAATCCAGAGTGCAAATATTAAAAATTTGCTAACTTACAAGCGTGCGTATGAACTGTGCAACGCATGCTCGTAAAACAGTCATTTTTAGGAATTTTTCACCAAATTTGCTACATAGGCTTTTTGAGAACCCACCTTATGAACACTGGCACTGTCATTTCACTAATCGGTACCGAAAGGTGATTTTGCACAGTGACTGCGAAATCACCCTTCGGTCCCGATTAACGCCATGACAGTTCAAGAATTCATGAGAGGGGGTCCCAAAAACCCCATGTGTAAATTTGGTGCCAAAATTCAAAAAAATACCTGAGATATGCATTAAAGTTGAAAAAAAAACTATTTATTGCATTATACAACTTTTATACAGCATTTGCGGAGTTCGCGGTCAGCTTTGAAGAGTGCAGACGTGTTCCTTGTCCACCGAAGAGCGTCGCGCCGGCCTCCAGAGGTAAGTATGGGGTGAGGGGTGTGGGAGGCAGGGTGCGCAGTGGGTGGGTGCGGGTGGGCAGGGAGACTGATGAGGGAACATATTTTTGTTTACAGGTTTGTTTTGTTTTCTTGGACAGGCGCGCAGGACTTGTGCCACACTGAGGTGGGCTCCCAGCGTGGCAGCTGGAAGGATGTTTGGGGGCCCTGGATCCGATGGGGAACTGGATACCCCGTCGGTCATCTGGACTTGTGCCACACTGGGTGGGCTCCCAGCATGGCACCTGGAAAGCTTTTTGGGGGGGCATGGAGCCGGCGGGGATTGGGCACCCTGCCAGCTCATACAGGACCTCGTGGGGGCGCATGAGCACGCAATATGCGTGCGTGTGTGTGGAGGGGGAGAGCGCTGCTCACTGATGCGGGGCTCTCCCTTTCAACTGTAGAGCACTGCATTTTCAACTGCTGTCATAGACAGCTGCAGCATTCATTGGAGAACTGTGTCGCACTTGCAAACACACTGACTGAATTCGAAGACGGCTGCCACACCTCCAAAAACTCGGATGATGGCACTATGTTTCTTGCACATGCATGCAAGCAAACATAAAAATGAAGGATCGTTTGGGGGAGATCTGGAAGAGTCCCTCTTGCAATCAGGAAAGGGTAGAGGCAACTCATCCTCGGAGGAGGAGTAGGAGGAGTCCCCTGCATCCTTGTTAGAGGATGAAAGTGGACATCCCTTGGACATCCCCAGGTCTGGTCTGCACAGCTCACCAAGCCTTAGTCTTTTGTTTCACGTTCCGCCTCTCATTCTCTCTCTGTCCGTCTCTCAACACAGCTGCTGGCCCCTTTCAGTAATCCGCTCCATTTTAGCTCCCACAAGCAGAGGAGAACAGCCTATGGAACCAGCATTCAAAGGTACAGAGACTAGAAAAGGCAGCTTGCAGTTCTCTGAAGCAGCCTGGTTTGCTGGGGTGTCGACATATATACACATATACAAATATACAGGACAACGGAAAAAGAGAAACCTAAATTCATTTGGTCTTTCCTATGTTTTCAGTAATAACTTAGTATAGGAAATGCTGAGGTTATTCTGTCTGGAAAAAAAAATGTAAGTGAGAAAAGCTTCCTTAAGAAGTATACTGCATAAGCTTCATCTTCTGTGCTCACAGGACTGACTCAGTACTGTAGCTTGACAGTTCCTTTTTTAAAACTGTATTTTTATTTCAAGTTTTAACTTATAAGGCATCACAGTGCACGTTTACATGAGTACAGTTGTAAGTGAGATACATTACAACCAATAAAATCAGTAGCTGATCACTTCACATCAAACAAAGATCATGGACAAATATAGACTTAAGCCATGATATAGATATAATATATGATATCCATTTTTTTATATAAATGTAAAGGTCATAAATATATCAAATCAATAAAAGGCATCTTAAAACAGGTGTTTAAGCTTATTTGTACATTCTATCTTGAATCCTAGGGGTAAACAAGGGGGGAGGCCTGGGAGCCACTCAATCCAACAGAAAGATAAGCAAGTCTGGGCTTCACTCATCTGGGTAAAGAAGAGTCTCAGAGCAGAAGATTAGGGATCAGAGGGGTGCCCTGACCCCACCGCCCACATAACCATATTCATCCCTCCCCAATCAAGACATTTAAGGTATCTGGTCAGTCCTGAATTGAGCAATGTAAAGAAACCAAACGTTCCAACAATTCATTAATTCGGGGACTTTATTTTGAATTCTGGCTGTCATATGTTCTAATTTATAGATATCATATACCGTGTCTTCCCAAGCTGAGATGGAAGGGGGGTCCGGACGGAGCCACAGTCTAGTAATACTTTTCTTAGCTGCCCCCAATAAAATGTTAAGAAGATACATTTGGTGTAGGTCTCTGAAACAGCGGGGGTAATGGAGGAGGAGTCCCACTGCCGGAGAGAAATCACCCAGCGCCGGGAAGAAATGTGTGACCTTACTGCCTATGGAGGACCAGTACGTTGTCAGTACCGGACAGTACCATAAAATATGTGTATGCGTGGCCACCTCACAACCACACTTCCTCCAGCAAGAAGAGTCTCCCCCAGGCAGGTATTCTGCAGTGATCTGGGGTGTGTGAAAATACCTAGACACCTTCCAGGAATATTCTCTCCAGGTACAACAGCCGGAAGTTTTGTGTTATCTCCACCATATCTGGAACCCATCCTCCTGAGTCAATTCAATCTGAAGTTCAGCTCCCCGATGAAATTGCACCAAGTCCATGATATGTGTTGGTGCTCCTTGTAGAGCCTTATAAAGGCGAGAAACCAAGTGGCTCCGGTCCCCACTCCCCTCTCTAACGGAAGCAGTAAGGGGCATAGTGGGGGGATAGTTTGGGTATTAACCTCTAGTCCAATTTTTGAGTTTAAGAAGTGGCGGATTTGTAAATATCTACAGAAGTCTTTCCTGCTTAAAGAGAATTCCTGTTTAAGTTGGTCGAATGATTTGAACACCGCATTATCAAAAAACTGGTATGTGTGTTGTAAACCCCTACGGGTCCAGGACTGGAAGGTGTATCCAGTCGTGCCAGTGTCCAATATGGGTCCTCTGCCGGGATACCCAACCAGGAGGACAAACCCCCACTTGAGGGACGTGCCAGAAACTTCATCCAGGAATGGAGCAGCTCTTTGGTAAATCTGGACCCCCGTAACTGGGCTATATTGTTAGTCAAACACTCGGGAATAATGTAAGGGGCTAGTTGCCATAGTCTGTTCCACTATCAGACAGGGTGCGGCATGGGTTTGAGGTAAAAGTCAAATAGTTATGTGGGTGAGCAGCGAGGCTATCCAGTAAAGGAATATATTAGGGAGAGATAATCTTCCTCTATTTTTAGGGAACTGAAGCTTGCTTAATGCGAGTCTTGGTCGTTGGTTCACCCATAAAAAACGGCTACTGGAGCTGTCCCACTTCCGAATATCTTTCACTAAAAGGGGCAGGGGGCTATTTTGCATTAGGTATAGGATCTCTGGAAGGGAATTCATCTGGATAGATTGAACTCTAGCCATCAGCGAGAGGGGAAAAGGGGTCCATCTCAGTAGGTTCAAGTTTATTTGGGAAAAAGTAGAGGAATAATTTAAAGTGTATAAATCTGATAGATTTGATGGGATTTTAACTCCAAGGTAGGTTATGTATGATGTGTCCCACCTGTAGGGATATTTCCGGATAAGATCTTGGGGAGAGGGGGCTGTATAAGCAACACTTCTGATTTATTTGAGTTTACAGTGTAACCTGTAAGGGTTTCTATTTCTTTCAGAAGGGAAGTTAAGGTTTGTAGTGATTTTTCGGGACGGGTAATATAAATAAGGAGGTCATAATATGCTATTTTATGGTAAGAAGACTCAGAGACTCTGTATCCGTGAAGATTGGTGGTTTGTCGAAGTAATTGGGCTATGTCTTCAACGAAAAGGGCGAACAGATATGGAGAGAGGGGACAGCCCTGACGAGTGCCTCTATGTAAGGGGAAGTGGTTGGAGTGTGAACCATTTAGTTTCATTACTGCCTCTGGGTCTGTATATATTCCTCTAATAGCATCTGTGAAAGAAACATGAAATTTAAATTTTTGTAGGGCCACCTGGAGAAATTCCGAAGAAACCATATCGAAAGCCTTTTGTGCGTCAAGACTTAATATCAGGAGAGGGGATTTTGTGGACTGGGCATGATCTATAACGTATAAGGTTCTTTTGATGTTGTCCGTCATCTGCCTACCTTTCGTAAATCCTGACTGATCCGAGTGTATTACTGAGGGGAGAATATGGTCGAGCCTATGAGCTAAAATACTTGTATAAATCTTATAGCCTTGGTTGAGTACCGAAATAGGATGATATGAGTCGCATAGATGTGAAGGTTTTTGGGTTTCAAGATCACTGAAACTGTTGCTTGCCTCCATGAGACAGGGAAGGAGGAAGTTGTGTGGGCAGTTTGTAAAGCCTGCAGAAGGGGAGTCCGCAACAGGTTCCAAGTGCCTTTATAGAATTCTGCCCCTAAATCATCTGGGCCTGGGGATTTCCCATTTTTAAGACCTTGGATTGTATTCTGGAGCTCCAGTTCAGTAATTGGGGCAGCTATCTCTGTCTGCTGAGAGAGTGGGAAGATGAAGCTGAGAAAGAAAGGAAGATATTTTGTGCGAGCCAGGGTCCGTTGGGAGAAGAATAAAGGGTTGGATAGTACTTCCTAAAGGCATCTAGTATATGTGATGTCGAGTATCAAAACTGTCCAGTAGTGGGGTCCTTAATTTGGGAAACGGTACACTGTTGTATTTGATTTCTAAGATGGTAGGCTAAAAGTTTAGAAGCCCTAGCTCCTCCCTCATAGTAGCGTTGCCTCAGCCAGGCCAGAGCCTGTTCAGTTTTAGCTGTCAATAACTGCTGACTGTTAACCTGTGTTTGGGTTATTAAGGGGAGAAGATCTATGTCTGCTTGCATATGAGCCTCCTGGAGGAATCTAAGTTTTTCTTGTAGGGCTATCAAATTAGACTCTGCCTGTTTTTTCTTATGGGAAGTATAAGCTATAATGTGGCCTCTGAGTACCACTTTAATTGTGTCCCAGATAGTCTGGGAAGAGGTCTGAGGGGAAACATTATCCTCTATAATCTCTGGGATACGTTTTTCCAACATGTCTCGTAATTCTTTGTCTCTAAGTAAAGACGGGTTAAAACGCCATTGTGTTTTTGTCCTATCCTTCTGGATATTAAGTTTTAATGTTATAGGGGCATGATCGGACAGACAGATGTTTAGAATATCCGCTGACCAAATCATGTCAATATGTTCCTTGCCTAAACAGAAATAGTCCAATCTGGAATAGTGTCTAAAGGTACTGTAATAATAGGTAAATTTCCGATGTGAAGGATGAAATTGTCTCCGTGCATCCACCAAGCCCACATCATGAAGTAGACATCTGAGATGCTTTTGTCCAGAGGACTGTGGGGAAGGTCGTGGTGCTGATGAGTCAAGCAAAGGGTTAAGTAGACAATTAAGGTCCCCTCCCACAATTAGAATTCCTTGCTGCCGAGTCAGAATAGCATCTATTAAGTGCTGTATGGTAGAAGCATCAGAGCCTGGTGGAATATAGAGGCTACATATTGTTAGAACCTGTTGATTTAATTTAACTACCGCCAGTGCCAACCTACCCTCTTCATCATAATACAGATCAAGGAGTTGTAATCGAGATCATCTGGGGATCAAAATCACTGAACCCCTTCTCCTGCCCCTATGGTAGGAGGATTCAATTATGTGTGTAAAACCAAATTTGAGCAACTTTTGGTGTTCGAGAGAGGAGAGATGGGTCTCATGTAGTAAAAGGATGCCTAAATTTAATTTTTTAATTGTCCGGAGTGTACGATCCCTCTTAATGGGGCCAGCCAACCCATTTACAGTATGAGATATAATTTTAAAGAGATTCTGCATGTTTAATTATAACATAAACTTTTTGTGACCTCCTGGCCCCCCCTCAAGGAGAAAAGACCCCCTAATAAAGCTACAGCTCTGTTGTCCTGTCTTGTACAACAAATGATATCTATGCAATTTGCAATGTTCAAATGCTCTGTGATCCAAAAAGAAATATATTCAGAGAAAGAAAAACAAAAGTAAGGGAACCATTTGAGAGAGAGCTATATAATACCTATTATTCCAAATGGGCATAGTTAAATAAGTATATACTATGTAAGGAAAAACGGTAACTATGTACAAGCCCCTACTATGGGGAGTATATGTGACTTCCATCAATACGTACTCAAAGGAAGCATGCATTTGCGACTGGTCATTCGACTGTCCAAGGGTAGGCTCCCTTTCACCAAAATGGTATGGAGCCCTGGGGGAAACTCCTGCCCCTAACTATGGGAAGGGGGAGGGTTTTAAGATAGGGAAAACCAATATCAGGAATAACAAGAAAGGAAAAGGTAATGGTGAAGCTGTGGAATATGGAGGGGAGAAAAGATGCATTTCCATCATGGCTTAAGTCTCAAGTTGTATAAGAGACTTGGGTCCACCCCCCTATGGGTAAGGAATAGTAAAGGGGGGAGGAAGATAAGAATGAATAATTCTGCTCTGAATTATATATTCTTAGATCAGTTCCGGGAAGAGTAATGAAAGACCAAAGAGCCCCCCCCCCCCGTGAGATCACAGGGGTGGGAGGGATCAAAAGTAGTGCTTAATGTTCGGACGCATTACCCCCGAGAACATACTCCCAAGGCCCCATTCAAATAAACAACAGTCAGCTCTGAAATATATTCTACTCCTTAGTATGTAAACATTCCAGGTCCAGGATAACTAAACTCCGTCCGCTCCATCCAAGAGACACAGAGAGAGGTGTTCTCAATTAAAAGAGAGCCACAATTAAATGACCGTTTGAGTAACTTGAATAGCTTTAGGGCACCCTCCAGTCTTGGTCATGGATTCTACGTGGTCATATAGACTAAACCTGGGTGTAACGCTATCCTAGGCCTAAGAAGCTTAACCCTGGGGCTAATACATCATCAAAACCTCTCGTATTGGGGTTCGGCGCAGACGGGGCTAATACCCACCCGGTCAGAAAGTATGTGGTCCTTATATTATAGGACCCCCTTCTTAGTTCACTCGTGGATTCTCAAAGCTTAGATATCTTCTGCTGCCACCAGGCCACACCAGGCCAAGAAGACTCATTGACTGCACCCTACTTAGCGGGCTAATGCAGCGAGGCCAGTTGAATTTGTAATAGTGTGGTCCCAGACTTTAGTGAGCATCCACGTCCGGGCGGGCTAAGTGACCACTCACGACCCACTAGCCTCAAACCATGTCCGGGGACCACTGTAAGCCCCTAATTAACGGGGACAGAATTAGTCAATCTAGCATCTTCCTGACCATTTCAGAGGAAAATAAGAGTAAACTGAGCCCATATTCTCCCACCCAGTATAGCCTGGCAGCAGATCAAATTCATATATACTCCATCTCGGGGAACATTTGAAAAGGCTGGGTGGGGCCGGTCCACCACTCGTTTCCCCTCCACAAGAAGAGAAGGCCTAATGGGATCTCCTTATCCCCGCCCCCACCCCAACTTGATGACAGCTGCGAATATGGTCAGTCTTCCACCGATTCCCCAGGGACCCCCCCCCAAAAAAAGTGTTCTAAATATTATTTAGCTGCTTAGGTAAAGCAAACTGAAAAACAGGGAAGTCCCCTACAGAGCCAGTCAAGGCCTGAACTCCCGCAGAGCTATCCCCAGAACCCCTCCCCATCCTCCGCTATACTACTCACTGCGAACGAAAAGGCCTGGTGAACTTCAGCTGGTCTGCCTGGGAAACTGTGCCAACATCTTTTTAATCAAATCAGTAGAGGAGGGAGAAAAAAGGGATGTATGCCCACCTTCTTTGCATTGTGATGGGGCCAGAGCATAGTCGTTATCCACAAAAATGTGGGTGTCTCCATAATAGATACAAGGTTTAGCCCAGGCCTGCTTTAAAATGGACTCTTTTGTTTGGAATCTGAGAAATCTTATAATTATTGATCTGGGTCGGGCAGAAGCTTGGGTAGGCTTTGGGCCCAAAGCTCTGTGTAATCTCTCAACCTCAAAAATGAAATCTGAATCCAACCTGAGGGCCTCCCATAGAAGGGTTTCTGTAAAAGCTAATAAGTCTGAACCTTCCTTATTCTCAGGAACCCCATACAAGCGGATATTTTTGCGGCGGCTGCGGTTTTCGGCATCCTCCTGGCGCTCAACCGTGAGCTGGCATAAATGGGCAACTTGATTGAGGGTATCCTGCAGCTGGGAGGTGATTAAGGCCTGTTCTTGCGCCTGTTGGTCTAAGGAGGACACTGTGGAATGTAACTCCATAAGTTCCCTTTGAAAAATTTCTTGGGTTCGTTTAAATGACTGGAAGTCTGATTTAAACTCCTTGGGCCAGATATTCAAAAGGGTTGCTCCATGCTCAACAGGGTTGCGCATGCTCAAGTCCTACATTGCGCCATTCTGCGATATTCAGCAGGAGGCAGTTGCGCCACTAAAAACAGGCTGAGCAACAGCGCAATGCAAATGAATGCATGCTCAACAGGAGGGGGAGGAACCATGCATAAACTGCACAGCCCAATATTCAGCCGGGCTGTGCAGAGTTGTGCAGGCCAACCCCAAACTTGAGCCTGCAGGACCTTGAGCCAAAAAAACAAGTAGAGGGCCACCCACAGGTGAGCTGCTATTGCAGGCGCAACGCAGCAGCTGCCACCTGTGGCTGGCCTCAACTCAGTCCCCTGTGCCCCACCAGCCCGATCGCAGGCATAGTGTACCCCCCACCAGGCCATCGCGGGGCATCATTGTGGCTCGCCTCTCCCGTTCACATCCCTGGTGGTCCAGTGGATCGAAATGCCCGATCACGGGCAGTAAGTAAAGTGACCCCTGAACATCTCCCTGGTGGTCCAGTGGACGAATGCCCGATCGCGGGCAGATTGTGAAATGAACCCCCAACACGTTCTTAGTGCCCGATCGCGGGCAGAATTTGAAATGAACCCCAAACACTTTCCTAGTGCCCATCTCCATGCAGAATGTAAAGAACTCTCTTAGCCTTTCAGTGATCGTCCGATCCACGCAGAATGTAAATGATCTTTCTCGCTTCAAACATTCTTCTGCGGTTGCGTCTTCTTCACCACGGTAGTTCATCATTCGCCCGGCAGCATCCCACCTAATTTGATGATTGATCGTTCGGTTGAATGCCTATTGGCAGAGCAAGAACCAATGGCGCAATCTATTAACAGACATGACAGTCCAGATTTTGTGAATGTCAGCAAATCTGATCATCATACGGTATGGCTGCACGCATTGGTTCTTGCTCTGCACCAGTGGGGCAGTCCTACCGGCAGTCAGTCGGGCGGGCGGTGGGATGCCGGGGAGCGGGTGTGGGGCTCGTGGGTGGTGGGTGGGGGGACACTAGCCACCAGGGAGATGTTTGGGCGGGGGTGTTTATTTACATTCTGCCCGCGATCGGGCATTACGGTCCACTGGACCACCAGGAGATGTTGGGGGAGGGTTCTTTATATGCTGCCCTGATCGGGCATTAGGAGATGTTTAAGTGGGGGTTCATTTTACATTCTGCCCGCGATCGGGCATTACCGCTCCACTGACCACCAGGGAGATGTACAGGAGGAGTGTGGGGCCACATTGCTGCCCGTTATCGGGCTGCAGGGGCGCGCTTCGTCCGTGATAGCTGCTGCCTGGCAGGCGGCCAGGCGCAAGTCCTCGGGATCGGCGCACCTACATGCTAATGGCATGCAAATGGGGCCATAATCAGATGCAAATGGCCCCCTGCGCCTTGCATGAATTATGGCCCCATTTGCATGTCACCTTTTGAATATCGTGATTTTGCGATGGCGCAATGGTACTAGCCACCGCAGGATTGAATGCTCCACTCTGACAACGGTGGCGCCAAGGTCTCACTGCGCCATGCTGATGGCTGCAATGGCTGGGGTGATATTCAAAGGAGTTGCTCAATAGCGCAACTCCTTTGAATATCGCTTGGCCACACCCCTGCGCAACTATTTTCTGCAGCGCAAGGGCTTGCGCCTCAGAATGGCGCAGTTTGAATATCCAGCCCCTTGAGTTCCTGTAGTATTTTATCTAGTTTGGTATCCATGTTGGCAGGTTGTTTTGTTTTGGATTTGTTTCTTCTGTGAGGCCTAGTCTGGGATGTCTGGAGGGAGAGTGTGAAGGCTCCTAAATCAGTCATGTCTCTGTCGGAATTTTCTGTATCTGGGCGAATTGCGGCACATCTGTTGGATCTCCACGTAGTTTGCAAGTAGCCATGTAATGTTCTGAATTCTTCCGGTGAAATTGCTGGCGTTGTGGCTAATTTGATAGCTGGACAGAGGGGAGCGGACCGAGAGTTTGAGAGCTATGCTGCCATATACCCGGAAGCTGCACCGTAAGTCCCTGTAGCTTGACAGTTCTACACAAGTTGCCTCGTTTAACAGGGCAGAGAGAACTCAGCACTATGTTGCTCAGCTGCATCAAGTAGTTGATGAAAACAGTGTTCTAGACCACAGTTGCCATAATTTGATGGGGTTAATGCTGATTTAAACTAAAGAGATCAAATTCACCATGATACAGTTAAAGGAGTACTATAGTCAGAACCTGCAAAAACCCCAAAACAGTCGACCATGTCCTCTAGGCGCCAGAGACCCCCAGTTGTTATCTCCTGATGGGTGGTCTCAGAGGCCTCTGGGCCAAGCGTTCCCTGGGCAGAACCGGAGACGGTACTTCTCTACAGCTAGGGGACTGCTCCCGTGGCCTGGGCAGCAGATCCCCTTTATGGTGTTCCACCATGAATTGAATAATGCACTTACCTCTCCCAATGGGACGACACGCTGTGCTGGCGGCGGCCCCCTGTGGTGTGTCTGGTCCGTCGGTTCACCATCAGGCACCGGGACCAGGTGGCACTGTGCCTCCTTGGGTAGTGTCCCCTGCAGGTTGGATTTCCGGCTCCTTGGGAGAAGGCAGGGACGATGGGTTCAAACCTCTTTCGAGAGGCCCGGACTTCTGGTCCTCAGACGTGTGGTTTGTCGCCTGGTCCAACGTCTGGTCCGTTGGAGTAGATGTCCGTTTAGGAGGGGGTGTCTGGTCTGGTTCTGATGCAGAATCAGAGGGCCCTGAGGTCTGGCATCCTTCTGAAGCGGTCGCCACCCTGTCATGGGGTGACAGATGCTTCTGATGGCGCTCTGATCCCTGGCATCTGGTAGAGTTGCCCGACCCCCTTCGACCTGTCAGATGACTCTACTGTCTTACAGGCGGTTGACCTTGACTTGCTGCTCAAAGAAGACGCCTGTCCATCTGACTTTGACCCTGGTGACGGCTTGTGGGGCCTTAAAGCCAGGGACACAGGGGTGGATGAACGCCCATGTCCAGATGACTCCCTGTCCTGTGACTGGGAAAAGGCAGGAGTTTTCTTCACAGTAACCCCGGAAAGCGTCTAAGTGCCTGGGGAACAGATTCCGACCTCCCGCTGAAGGCAGAGGATGTAGAGGTCTTGTGGGGGGACCTAGGGCGGGATTCTGACCTGGCTCGATCCTTGTCCCTATGATGGTGTTTCCCACCCAATTTCTTCTCTCTGGGGGAGGATTCATTGGCTGATGAAAAAGACCTGTGTCTCGAATGGGTCCCCTGCATGGCGGCCACTTGCTGTTCCAGGAGGTAGGCTTTCAATGTCTTGAGTCAGCAGATTTGAGTCTTTATGTTGAATATTTGGCAATGCGGACAGTCGTCCGGATTGTGGTCCGGGCCTAAGCAGATATGGCAGGCCGAGTGGCCATCTCTTGATGGGATCTGCTTGCCCCACGCACACTTAAGACTTCCGCTGCTGTGAAGATGTTAAAGACATGCACAAAAATCAGAAAATTGCGAGGTGAAAAACGTGAATGAACGGTAACTGTACGAAGCATGAAAATGGCAGTTGACTGCGAAAGAAGTGTCTGTGGAGCCGATACTAGGGGTCGACGGCAGGAAAAGAACTGAAGTGTTGCTGGGGGACTGCCTTCTTTATACCACATGGGACATCAGGGTGAGGTCGTCGGGGGAGGTCTCCCACCTTGGACTGCTAGCTAAAACTTTTTCAGTGGGGTTCTAGTGCCTGGCGGCATAGTCCTATATGTGTTACCTGCTGCAAGAGCTCACTCTCTAAGTAAGATCTATAGCTGCCAGGCACTAGGACCACATGGAAACGTTTTTGCAAGCAGTCCACTAGGGGTCACTTATGACGACGTCAGACGTCGATGTCCGCTGTATATAAATATGAGCTGCCCCTCTCCCTCCTCACTTCCCCGACGGAGACCATACTCAAAGGGCCTCCCTCTAGGGAACCAAGGAGAGAGCTGAAGGTTCCAGCTGCCAGGTGAGACTGGAACAGCAATTCCATCCTGGAGAGAGAGAGAGACAGTAGCAAAGAAGCTCTGAGTCTAAGGGGATGAGAGTGGGGCAGCATGGCCTGATGAAAGAGATTCTCTAAAAGATCTGTTATGTTAAGTACGTAACTTTTCTGTCATTTTCGAGGATATCTCTTTCATCAGGACACGCCTATAGAACAAGTCCCAAATAGTACTGACAGAGAAACAGGGTAGCTAGAGACCTAAGAAAAGAGGCCTTGAAGCCCGGCCAGGCCGAAGCCTGCTCCTCCTCGAAAGGCAATGTCCAGACTGTAGTGTTTTGTGAAAGTGCAGACAATACTCCAAGTTGCGGCAGCTGACATATTTCTGAAATGAGCAACGGAAGTGGCCATGCCTCTGGCTGAATGGCCATGAACAGCCCCAGGAAGTTCCTTACTGTACTTCCAATAACAAAAAGTAATACAGTTGGCCAACCATCTGGATAGGCACCGTTTAGAAACCAGTATGCCCTCTTCCCAAGGGGCAAGGAAACAAAAAGCTGTGAGGGCTTCCTGTAGTCCTTTGTATGGAGAAAATAATATCCGAGTATTTTATGTACATCTAAGGTAAGGAGCAATGCTTACCCTGGATTGGCATGCTCAGGAAAATAAACTGGCAGGTGGATGATTTGATCTTCTTTTTTTTCCCCTGCCTTCTCCAGGCCCCAGCCCTACCACTCCTTCGGGCTGCATGTAGCTCCCTTTGCCCGCCATCTCACCTCCACTGCCTCCCCTCCGTCAGCCACGGTCCCATGCGATCCCCATATCCTGGGGGGTCCGGCACTAACCCTACCAGAAGGGCCCTTCCCCTGGAGGAGAACACGGGTATACGGTGCCCCTGGGGTGGGTCCACATGGGAGATGGAGGAGGAGGTGCGCTCTGGGGACCAGCGTGGCGGAAGTAAAGTCGTCCGTCATCCGGCCGAGATGGAGTAATTTTCCAGTTTTCTCCCAGAGAGTGTGACATGCCACCCAATGTCAAGGCCATAGCCAATGTTCATCACGCTCTCTCTATGGTGAAGCCCAGTGTAGTGCTATGCCTCCAGCCTCCGCAAGGGTCTAGCACACGTCACGGCTCAGACCCTCCCCAGGAGACGGCGAGCAGTCGTGGGACACTCGAGCCTTATCTCCCTGGCCCTCCGACTCCCAGGTTTGTTCCCAAATCCGGGTCATAGGTGTCGCAGGCGGAAATCCAACCGCTGCGCCGGCAGATGGTTTGATTTAAGGTAAACTCAGACACCACCTTTGGTAAAACCTTAGGGTTTGTACGCGGAAAATCAAATAAGGAGGCTTGCACATTAGAATCTGTCACTCTGAAATCCTTCAAGCAGAAGTAATGGCAACTAAAAATAATGTTTTCAACGACAGAAAGGAGCCAAAAGTACAATTACGTAAGAAATTACCATAACAGTAGATCTTCGAGAGAAGCCCTTGCAGCAGGCCACACTGGTAGGACTATGCCGCCAGACACTAGGACCATATGGAAAACTTCTAGCTAGCAGTCTACCATGGGGGATTGCCCCCAGCCGACGTCAGTCATCTGATGTCAGCACAGGCTATCTAGGAGGGCAGTCCCCCACACCTACCTCAGTTCTCTCGCCAGAGACTCTGCACAGCCAGCTGATGGAGAACCGAATAGGTTATCCTGAGAGCCAAATAAGCTAAAGCATTAGAAAAAGAGAAGCAGAGAAAAGGAGGGAAAGCAGGGCCTGCTGCAAGAGCCTCTCTCTAAGATCTACTGTTATGATAAGTTCTTATGTAACTGAACTATCTTACTTCAAGGAAGGCTCTTGCAGCAGGCCACACTGGTAGGACTGAATCCCAAGCAGTACCGGTATCACCAAGTGGAAATCACTGGGAGGAGGACCCAGACAGCAGTCCAGAATTAACGAAAGAAGGCCCTGAAGGACTGCCAGGCCAAAGCTGGCTCTACACCTAGACGCAATGTCCAGACTGTAATGCTTAGTGAAAGTGTGGACAGAACTCCAGGTGGTAGCTGCACAGATTTCAGCAGCAGACAGGTTTCAGAAGCAAGCTGTAGAGGCAGCCATACCCCTTGTAGAATGGTCCTTGGCCACCCCCGGAAGGGGATTGTTTTACTTGCAGTAGCAAAAAACAAGGCAATTTGCCAACCACTTAGACAAACACTGTTTGGAAACAGGAGCGCCCTCTCTCGGGGACAAATGAAACAAACAACTGGTCAGTTTTCTTCAAAGACTTGGTGCTCTTAGTATAATACCGCAACATTCTGTGAACATCCAAAGTATGGAGCAAGGTCGCCCCCCAACTGGAATACTCAGGAAAATAAACTGGAAGATGAATGGATTGATTTGAAGTAAACTCAGACACCACCTTGGGTGAAAACTTAGGATTAGTATGCAGAAACACCCTGTTTTTGCAAAAAAACAAATAAGGCTCTTTACACATCACAGCCTGCAGCTCACAAATCCTTCGAGTTGAAGTAACAGCAACTAAAAAGAGTGCTTTCCATGACAGAAAGTGCAGCTCGCAACTCGCAGCTGGTTCAAAGGGAGGTAAAGCGAGTTTCTCCAACATAAAATTAAGGACCCATGGGGGAACTGGGTCCCTAATGGGAGGTTTCAAATGCAGAATGCCCCTCAGAAATGTGCGGGATACCTCAAGCTGGGTAACAGCTTTGTCCGCAACAAGTGCAAGGAAGCAATGAGGATCATCTCCACTCCCTCCAGCTGAAGCTTGAGCAGAACATTCTGTGACGGGGGAAGGGAGGGAATACGTACAGAAACTCCCCTTCCAAGAGAGGGACAATGCATCTCGCTAGAAAACTTCAAGCCAAAGGCATAGTTTTTATTTTTTTTAATTCTTTGGTAACTGTGTAAGCCCCACTAGGTACAGGTGCCTGTTTTCAGGAGCGACCTGGGAACACTGGAGGAGTTAAGTGACTTGCTCAGAGTCACACAGTATGCAAGTGGAGGTTGTGGGAATCACACCCAGGTCTGTTTGTTGGATGTACAAAGCTCATTCATAGCTTGTTACTCTAACTTCTAGGCTATACTGCCAGCCCATTACATCTATTCTTAGGCCCAAAGAGGCAAAAACATAGATCATTTTGCCCATCACATCTAGTCTCCTGGATTCCTTGTCAGAGAACTGAGATGTTTTGGTGCATTTGATCTGTCGTGGGCAGCACTGATCATCACAGTCAACTTCAGGTTGTCCTGCAAAGAAAGTCCCACTTGAGAGGGACATATATATTTTATCTGCCTTTCTAGGTATGGCAGGAATTACACTGGGCCTATGTCAGGCAGCAAAGGTGTCATCCTCCAGGTCAGGAAGGAGGTGGAATTATAATGGGGAGGCAGGTAGCCTCAAGAGAGCTACCCATTGGGTGGGGTCAGGTCACTCCAAGAAGTCTATCAGGTTCTTCTTGGTTGTGTCTTGCTGCTCCAAATCAAACCCCATGGCAGCCTGAAGTTGCTGCATCATGGTTATAAAAGAGGGGTCCTCAGGAGGAGACTTAGGGGTGTAAACCACAGAGTCCTTGCTGCAGGTGTAAACTGTGGAACTACTCCTCTCATTAGGACTTTCCACGTAATCCTCGGCCTCCTCCTCCTCATCCTGTGCCATAAAGTCAGGATTATATTCTATGTCGTTGTCCGTCTGGTTGACGGGATGAGGAGCACACTCGTGACACCATCGGCGCTTGAGAGGATACAATCTTGGTAGGCACTGGCACGGGGGGGTTGAATAGTGGACTCTGGTTGAATAGTGGACTCTGCTGATGGACCCCCAGGTGTATGAGGGGAAGGGAAAAGCTGTTTGAGCATGTCCATAAAGGAAGACAAGATGGTGTGTACGTCAGTGCCAGTGTATTCGACGGGAGCACTGGAAAAGGCAAAGTACCGTGCCTCAACAACAACACACCAGTTGTACTAGGCCTGGTGATGCTGTGGCCTGCTCTGACCTGGACGCTATACCGCCGAAGCGGTCAACAGCACAGAGGTGGTTGTCACCACATGGTGGGGCAACTGAGAGCAAACCGGGAAGGTTTTTTCTTTCTCCTGGTGCTTGTGTTTATGTGACCTGGACGTTTTATCACGTGATTTTGAGGATTTGGATCTCAAGGAGTGCACCAGCAACATGGCAAAGCTCTTTTACTGGAGCTCCCTCTCCATTTGGGCTACCTTCTTCTTTAACTAATGCTTTTCTAGGGTGCCCCCTTCTGCATCGCTGGATGGCTGTGTTGAATACCTTGCAGATCTGGCATGCCTGCACACTGTGGTCTGGGCCTAGGAAGCACACACAGATGTCGTGCGTGTCTCCAGAACATATTTTCTTACCACACTTGCAATAGCAGAACAGCTTTGATGGCTCTTTAGTCAACATACACGCTGTCAAAGATCACTTGAAAAAGTGATAACATGACTACGGTGAGAAATAAGTTTAGAAACTGGCAACTGTAACAGCGTAGTTTCTGTGCACGGTCCGACATGAGTGATCAGTGGCAGGAAAAAAACTGAGGAGGGAAAGGGACGCCAA
The DNA here is from genome assembly GCA_016271365.2 of Neoceratodus forsteri. Lineage (NCBI taxonomy): Eukaryota > Metazoa > Chordata > Ceratodontiformes > Ceratodontidae > Neoceratodus > Neoceratodus forsteri. Next base: position 1,402,712,606 of record CM057453.1, read on the forward strand.
CTTTTATATGGGAGAGCTGACGTCTGACATCGTTGTGGCCAGCCCCTGGTGGACTGCTTGCAAAATGTTTCAGTGTGGTCCCAGTGCCTGGCAGTTTATAGTTCCGTAGATGTGGCCTGATGAAAGAGATATCCTCAAAGAAGATCTACTGTTATGGTGAGTACGTAACTGTTCTACCTTAAAGAATATCTCCTCCATTAGGCCACACCTTTGGAACAATTCCCAGGCAGTCCCAAATACAACTGGGAGGATGGTAGAGTCTGGAAACATTTTTTTTTATATATACATATATATATTCTTTCAAGACAGCACACCAAGCCTGAATCCAGTACGTCTGTGACAGACTATGTCCAGACTGCAATGTTTAGTGAAGGTGTGAACAGTGCTCCATGTGGCTGCAGCACAAATGTCAGCAGCAGAAACATTTCTGAAACAAGCAACAGAATTGGTCATACCCCTTGTGGAGTGACCATGCACTGCACCATGAAGCTCCTTACTGTGCTTCCTGTAACAGAACACAATACAATGTGCCAACCATTTGGACAGGCACTGTTAAGGCACAGGTGCTCCCTCTTTCCCAGAGGCAAATTAAACAAAAAGCTGAGAAACTTTCTATAGTCCGTGGTGCAAGTAACACAGTGTCTTAGTATTCTGTGTACATCTAAAGCATAGAGCAGTGCCTCACCCTGATTGGCATACTCAGGATAATGAACAGGAAGGTGTATCATTTGATTCAGTGTACATTCAGATATCAACTTTGGTAGAAACTTAGGAATTGTACTCGTGAGTCTGTCTTTGTGGAAAATCAAAAAAGGAAGCTTAATCAGAGTCTGAAGGTCTGAAATCCTTTAAGCAGAAGTGATTGCAATTAAAAATAACATTTTCCTTGATAGAAAATGTAAGCCACAACTCGCGGCTAGCTCAAAAGGAGTCAGTGCCAGTTTCTTAATCACAAAATTCAAATCTCAAGGTGGGACTGGACAGCGGATAGGAGGTTTCATATGAAGAACACCTCTCAGAAAAGTAGGGGACACTTCTTTTTTTGAACTTGTATTTTATTGTTTTATATAAAACAATTACATACAAGCTACTTATGCCAGAAAACATATTAATGAGCATCATCATACATTTAACGTAACAGGATTACATTATCTAAGCATTCTTGTTTACAGATATGGGGGTATTCCTTTTTTGTTTTATTGTCCAAGATAAAGTCCGAAGAAAATAAGCTACACCCCATAAGACCTTTGAGTGGTCTAAGCAAGAAGAAATAAATTATTCCGAACATTTAGGAACAACAACCAGTGCTACTATGACCCTCATCCAATCACGTATTTCCTCCATATTAATAGCTTTCAGTGAATTGCTATATCTGAACAAACAAACAAACTACTGGGGAAAACAAATTAGAGTAAATCCGAGAACATTTGCACCAACAGACCGAAGTCTTAACATTAGAACTAGTATAGGATAATACAGAGCACTGCCCATAATGATTATTAGTTTATTTAAACGTACTAAAATATAGTGCTCCTATGTACTAAGAAATAGTTAGGCAGGAGAGTACGACAGGTACAAATATTGGGTTGCCATACCCAAAACAGTGTTAAGACAAACACATCATCTGCATTATTGGAGCAAGCAAAAGATTTGTCTCTTAACCACCTTCTAAGAAAACTTTAAAGGTAACTGAATGCAACCTCAAAAAGTTCAGGTCTCTTCATCCAATTCAGATGATTCCTGTCGCCGGGCTCGATCAAATTCTTCAGCAAGGGCCTCAGCTTTTTTTCCAGCTTCCCCGGGATTGGTGTATTGATAGGTTCGGCCTCCATAATGGTCCGCAGATGGGCAGGCATCAAGAGCGAGTGTGTAACCCCCAGGCTATGCAGTTTGGCCCGCACACCATCGAACTACTTCCGTCTCGCCCTGGTGGCAAATGAAAGATCTAGAAAGATGTGCACAGTAGATCCATGGAAATGCAGCCTTTTAGCATCCTGAGCTGCTTGAAGAATTACATCTCGTAGTGCAGGGTTTGAAGTAACCACAAAGATGGTCCGGGACAAGTTGCTGTTGGTCGTCGCTGATCAAGGCGAAATCCGGTAAGCCTTGTTAAAACTTTTCGAGGATAGGCTTTCTTCTAAATTTAAAGCTGTAGGCAGCCATTCCTGAATAAAATACAATAAGTTGTCACCTCTACATTTTCCGCAGTCCCACAATGCGTTTATCGGAGGCTTCTGAGTTCTCTAAGGCCTCCAAATGATATTTAAGTTGTGCATTTTCTTGTACCAGCTGGCCGGAAGACGCCAATGCCTTTGTTGCCATAGATTCTGCTGTGGTTGCTGTTTTAGAAACTGTGTTGATTTTGGCATCCTGCTCTGCAAATTTTGTAAGGACTGATTCCATTTTGGCATCAATGGCCTGCATAGATCTTTGTAGGGCTCACCATGGCAGTTCAGGCTCCGACATGGATTTTGCTGCAGCCTCAGCCGATGATGTCTCTATAGGCTGAGCTTTTGCACTTGGTGCAGGTCCTTTGTTATTACGGCCCATTATCGAAAAATATATCAAAATAATCCTCTGAATCTCAGGAATGCTAATCCAGCCATAAAAGCTTTTTTTTCCACACTAAATCGCTGTTTTGGTAGTTTAATCATGGTTGATCAGAAAGCTCCCACCAAAAGCATCCAGTCTGTGAGTGTGCTCCACAGCGCCCCCATGGGACATTTCTAATTGAGCAATTGTATGACCATCAATAGGGGCATGGAAAGCTGATATAGCGACCAAATGCACTCTAAGTGAGGGATACTGTAAGCTAGAATCTGACGAGGATAACAAGTATTCCAACACAGCTTTTATAGGACATGTAAATGAGTCTAAATTTCTGGAAGCAGCCTACAAAGTGAACCACTTCCACTTCAAGGAATAAGTATGTCTAGTAGATCACTTTCTGGATGCAACCAGTACATCAACAACTTTAGGGGATACACCAAAACATGCAATGGCTAGATCTACAGGGGCCATACATGCAGATGTAGGAACTTCAGGTCCAGATGAACCAGGGACCCCTTTTTCTGTAACAACTGACCCCAGCACAGAGGTCGGAGCACAGGAGGCTCCGCAGCCATCTGTTGGAGAAGTAAAAATCATATCTGGCGAGGCTATAATGGAGTAATGCGAATGACAGCAGCACCCTCCATCCACAGCTTGAGCAGCACCCTCTGTATTAGAGGAACTGGGGGAAATGCACACAGGAATTTCCTCTTCCAAGAGACAGACAGAACGTCTTGCCAAAAAACTCCAGGCCCTGGAGCGAGTGAGCAGAAACGCGGCAGTTTTGCACTGTGTAAAGATGCAAAAAGGTCCAGCTGTGGACAACCCCATCTTATGAAGACATCATTTACCATGGAGGTCAGCAGTTCCCATTTATGAATCCTGGACAGTGACCTGCTCAGCATGTCTGCCAAGACATTTTGGAGACCTGGGAGATGCACAGCTAACAACTGTAGGGCATGGGACTAAGCCCAGTACCATACTCTCGTTACTTCCCTGCATCCAGGACAGGAATGAGTGCCCCCTTGTTTGCTGATGTAATGCATCACACTGATGTCCATCTGGATTAACAGAGGACCGGACCACAAATACTCCAGAAATGCCCGGAGGCTGCACAAGGCAGCTGTCATTTATAGGACATTTATATGTAACTTGGCCTCCACCTCAGTCCATGACCACTGTGTCTGTTGAGGGCAAGAAGAGCATCCCAGCTGGAGCCCAAGGCATCTCTGGTGAGGCTCTTTACCAGAGCTGGTACAAGGAATGAACCGCTCTTAACAGGTTTCTGTGCTTCATCCACCATAGCAATGCTCTGTGAAGTGGGAACATGAAAAGAACCATTTGGTCTATGTCATCAAGATGTAGGTCAGGAAGCACAGGAAAACCAGGAGCAATTATAGAACTCACAAGTGACGTTTTATTATTATCACTATCAGTAAACTAAAAATTGTTCAGTTTATTGACAAAGGCAGTACAGAGAGAGAAAACAAAGTCCTTCATCTGATGGTTTCTTTTTAATTCCAAATCTCAGTCTCTTGTCTCTCACTCTAGCAAAAGTATTGCTGCTCTTTTTAGAAGTCTTTTCCTGGGAACTCGATAAGAGAACACCCTGTTTCTCAGAAAATGTATCAAAGTTCTTGTTAGTTTCTTTGCAGAACAGGTCTACAAGTAGAACAGTGTCCCAAGCTGGCCTTCTGCTGACAGCTCTGCAAAAGAGTTTGCAAACAAGCCTGAGAGGAGCTCAAACTGCATCTCAGGTTAACCCCCTGAATTCCAAATAGCTTTCTGCAATCATTTCAACAGTATAACTACTGTATAATGCCTTATAACCGCGTAACTTATTCAGTGCAGCTAAGGCAGCTTGAAAAGTTAATGCAAATGTGTATTAGCGCATACACGGTACCTGGAACTCCAGCTGTCACCAGTATCAGTGATTCATTAGTCTACAAAAAGCCTCTTTTGCAGTAGATCGTATTAGCGCGTGTAGACTAATGAAAGACTGCTGATCGTACTTCTGAAAGAATGTCTCTTCTTCAATGGCTAAATAAGAAACCCTCTGTGAAGTGGGATGTTTGTGGAGAGCCGCTGAATGCGGAAAGTTTAAGTCAAGCTGCGGCAGTCCCAGTGCAAGTAGTAGAGTGTGTCCTGACTGAACTGGAAGGTCCTCCGCCTATGATGTGCCATATGGAGTATGCCAGGTACTGTGGCGCAGTGAGATATGAAATCGTAAAGTATGCAGTTCAGAATGCGGTCATGAATGTTGTTTATTTTATAACAGCAAGTACAGCGCTACCATTAACAAGAGCACAGTTCGTAGGTTCAAAAAAGACTGTATGGCAGAACTGCATAAAACACCTGACCCAATCAAACTTACCCCAGAACTGACTACAAAGCCCAGGGGAAGACCTACTTTTCTTCTAGAAGATGTGGAGAAGCTGCGCAATGTCATAAAAGTCTGCGGTCGGAGGGGGCCATAGTAAATGCCAGGGTTGCCTCAGTGATTGCAAATGGCATTGTTAAACTGCACAACCCTGATCTCCTTTGTGAAAATGGAGGGACACTGGCATTCAGTCGCCAGTGGTCATGGAAGGTGTTTAAGCCAGATGGGGTACTCCAAGAGAAGAACTACCAAAGCTAGATGCAAAACACCCTCTTGATTTCCCCAACTCAAGGCGAAATTCCTCAGCACAGTGGCTGCTGCCTGTAGCAAGGAGCTAATCCCCACAGCCCTCATCATAAACCTTGATAAGAATGATGTCCCGCTAGTCCCCTGCAGTCAGTGAACGATGGAGACTACCAGAGCCAAGCAGATAGAGGTTTCAGGATTGGGGGAATAAATGGCAAGTTTCAGTTGTTCTTGCCGTTTCAATGACTGGTGATCTACTACCACCACAGGTTATCTATAAAGGCAAAACTGAAAACTGTCACCCTGTCTATAAGTTCCAGGATAGGTGTCTTATTAGCCACTCGGATAATCACTGGGCTAACAATGATACTGTACATACAGGATAAAGTATGGGTCAGGGTGTTTAACGAGAAGTTTACACTCACCTGAGCGGTTAGATGCTACATAAACCCTGAGAGCGAACCCCGAGGATGTGTGTAAACTTTTAGAGTTTATACTCACTGACCCATATTTTATTCTACATAATTGCTGGGTTCCATTTTTTCACCTCAGCAATTGTATAAAATAAATACTTGCTGTGCGGCCACAGTCCGGTAAAGCTAGTGTGGGGCCGCAGTAGCCTTTTTTTTACCTTGTGAGCAGCCACCAACTGAAGTCACTGTGCCGTGGTAGATTTATTTTTTTATTACTTATGGCCGAGTCCAGAGTGGCAGTTTAGTGTCCAGTTCGATGAGTGACGAGCAGCCAGAAAGGAAGGAAAGAACTGCGGTAGGTGCATGTGTAGTGTGAGGGAAACCTTGCACATGTTTGATGTAATAAACACTCCTTTATTACAGCAAATTACACAATGGTTTCCCTATGGATACGGAGACCCAAATGAATACAGTAAATCAGTAAATCAACACGGACACAGACACATCACTTGCCTAAGTTGAACACAGTAAGTGTAGTCATCTAAAGTCATCCAAATAATCCACTTTCAAAGAAAGAAAGTTTACCACGCTATGCTACTACATGTAGTTCACTATACATGCACACACACACACTATCGCTAGTGATGCACAAACACAGCGACTCGTTGTTGCTGCTGACTTCTGACTCTCCTTCTCTGCATCTCAGCACCCCAAACTCACTAGGAATCTCTACAACAAAACAAGTAAGGGTAACAAGGGAAATGGCATGAAGGGAAGTGTGGCGGTAGAGGAATGACAGCTGCAGTATTTGGTGCCCATGGTGGAGGTCAATGCGAGTAACAGAAAATGATTTTTCACTAAAAACAATTATTAGCTGCCAATGTAATTCCACGGTACTGTATACATTTAACCAGCTGACATAGCAAACTTATTCTGTCAGCGAACACAAGGGGTTATACAGTATATACATTTCAAACCAGGGGATCCCAGTTTCACATAAAGATTCCCATATATTTTTATAACCGCAGATACGCAAGGGGAAAGAAAAGTCAGAAAAAGCAAGTAAAGGCAGAGAGATAGCGAGAGGTGGAGAATCTCAAGACCATCAGAGTGATCAGTTCTTAGGTCTCATGAGAACATCTGGTTGTGCAAGAGACAGACAAGGAGAGGACAGAACAGAACAGATCCTTGTATTAAACTCTTTTTGCATAACAAACAGGACAGGGCCTTATTCAACCCTGTCACAGTCCACATCGACCATCGGCTGATCCAACTGGACTGAGTGTTCGCTATGGGATTCTCATATGGAGGCAGGCCACACTAAAAATATCACCAACAGCTTAATCTGGTTCAAGGTCAGTTGGCTTTCATCTGTATCCCCCCCTCCCCCTGGTTGTGCCTGAAAATAGGCAGGATTTGTCTAGTGCACTTACCCGGTCAACAAGTCAACAAAAACTAAATGATAAATAAATAAACATACAATGGCTGTAGCCATGAGACCCAGAAGATGAAACACTGTTCTTGCAGAGATATAGTGACTCCTGTATAAAAACTGCTTGGGCAATCAGATTTTCTGCTTTGCCCTGTGGCAGGAAAGCAAATCCTTTCTCCATGTCCAAGACTGCCCCTATATACTGCAGTATTTTGCTGGGAGTCAACACAGACTTCGGCACATTTACTGTGAACCCCCCCCCCCCCAAACTCTTGGAACAAGTGCCTCATCTGAAACGGGGTATACATGTTGGCCTTCAACAGTATGTCGTCTAGATAGGGGAACATACAGTATACAGGCTTTTCCTGTGAAGGGCTGCTGCCACTACTGCCAAGTATTTGGTAGAGACCCGTGGTGCAGATAACGAGCCAAAGGGCAATATTCTGAACTGGTAATGTTCCCCCTCCAGCAAAAAGTGGAGGTACTGCCGGAGCTTGCAGGGATACTGTCGTCGAGGCACAGGTCAGGAAGCACAGGAAAAACCAGGGGTAGTAGAATTCGCAAAAAGTGTTTATTAGTACTAGCAGTAACATAACAAGCATTTGTCAATGCCGAATGTTGTCTCGCTGGCATTGGTAGTGCAGGAGTTAGAGACGCATAATAGGAATGGCAGTGAAGTATTGAACTGACGCCAACCCCACCCCCACCCTGCAGAGACTGACAGGCATTGGGGTGTGCTTTTGGATCATCAGCTATAACACTCATGCCACTTAACCTCACCCTACCCTGTAGAAACTGACAAGTGTTGTGGTGTGCTTTGGGGTCCTTGGGCCTTATACTTACCCCATTCCATAAGGAAGTACACTGAGATAGGTGTAGTATAGGAGAATGGGGTGTACTTTAAGGCCGAAGACTCCAAGGCACACCTCGATGCCTGTGACTGGCCGCAGGGTGGTGGTGGAATGGTGTGAGCATTACAGCAATGATCCCAAGTCACACCCCTGATGCCTGTCAAGTCTCTATAGGGTGGGGTGTTACAGTTGGAAACCCTAACGACGTAGGCATTTGTTGGTATTTTCACTCCAAATTTTCAACATGGTCTTTTTGTGACCCCACCTCATAAAGAGCGGCACTATCAGTTTGTTAGCGGAAAGGTGGTTTTGCAGAGCGACTATGTCATTTGGTGATGCAGGCACGTAAACACATTTTGGGCAGGGTGTGAAAAATGACAACTGTATTGTTCATGAGGAGGGGTAAAAAAAGGCAACATTGAAAATCTGGAGTGTAAATATGCAAAATTGATGAAGTCATGAGCAGGCATAGAAACTGCGCAACACACGTCCGTAACTCAATTATTTGGGGGATTTTTTTTTAAACTACATTTTCAACATAGGCATTTTGGGACCTCCCGTCATGAACAGTGGCACTGTGATTTTGTTAATGTGTCCTAAAAGTTGATTTCCCACAGTGACCACGCCATTGTGCGCCACTAGTGAGAAAACACATTTTGGGCAAGATGTGAAAAATGACAGCTGTACTGTTCATAAGGAGGTGTGAAAAAATGCCAGTGTTGAAAATCTGGCATGAAAATATTGCAAATTTGCGAAGTTACAAGGTTGCGTGGAAACTGTGCAACGCATGCTTGTAACACAGTCATTTTATGGACTTCCATCACCAAATTTTCAACATAGGCATTGTAGGACCTCTGCTCATGAACAGTGACACTGTAATTTTCTTAATCTGTCCCTAAAGGCGCTCTTCCACAGCGACCGTGCTATTCTGCACCGGAAGTGCGAAAACACATTTCGGCCAGGATATGTAAAACGACGGCTGTACTGTTCATAAGGAAATGTGACAAAATGCAAATGTTGGAAATCTGGAGTGAAAATATTACAAATTCATGAAGTTATGAGCGTGCATGGAAACTGCGCAATGCACGCTCATAAGACAGTCATTTTTTGGATTTTTTTCACCAAGTTTGCAACATAGGGTTTCTGAGAGCCCACCTCATGAACAGTGGCACTGTTGTTTCATTAATCGATCCCGAAAGGTGATTTCTCATTTTGCACAGTGACTGCAAAATCACCTTTCGGGACTGAATAACGCCATGACAGTGGCTGAATTCATGAGGAGGGGTCCCAATAACCCCATGTTGAAACTCTGGTGCAAAAATTCCCAAAAATGCCCGGGACATGCACCAAAGTTGAAAACCCCCTATTTATGCCATTACACAGCTTACCGGCATTTCTTTAGTTCGCGGTTGGCTTTGAAGAGTGCAACGTGTTCCCGGTCCACGGAAAATCGTCACACTGGACTCCGGAGGTAAGTATGGGGGGAGGGATGTGGGGAGGCAGAGTGCAGCAGAGGGTGGGCACAGGTTTGGGGAGGGGGCAGGAAAGACCACGAGGGACCGTTTTCTTCTTTTACAGGTAAAAAAAAAAAAAAAAGGACGAAGAGGGTCGATTTCATTTTTTTGCAGGTGTTTGGTACAGCGGAGCGGGCTCCCAGTGTACCACCTGCATAATGGGGAGGGGGACCACAGCCGGAGGGGACTGGGCCTGTCGGCACAGAAGCAGTGAGGGGCCTGAATGATGCCAAGGGTATTGGGCACCCCTCGGCACACATCGGAAGCTGGGGACATTATGCCGACGGGGAGTGGGCTCCCCATCGGCAAACTAAACTAGGCAGGGGGGACTGAAGCCGACAGGGATTGGGCCCCCCGTCGGCAAATAAAGACTGTTGGGGAGGGGGCGCATGATGCCAAGGGGGACTGGGCACCCCCTCTGCACACACCTGGAATGGGAGTGGGGGCATCATGCCAACAGGGAGTGGGCTCCCCCGTCGGCAAATGAAATGGTGGCGTCAGTCAGTGCTGCCATGTTTAACGAAGTGCTTCACCAGGAAGGAACGTCGGGAGGCGTGTTATTGTGCCGCTGCGTGACGAGCTTGGCTCTCATTGCAGTGGCGCTTTTCTTAGATCTGGTGGCCACTTTACGTGTGCAGGTGTCAGTGCCTGCAGCTGGCTTGATGAGGAATAAGGCGCACCTGCGTCGCGTGCTGCATTCTGCCACAGCGACCGCACCTCCAAATCTGCTTCTACTGCAATATGTTGGCTGGCGCGATAAGCGCGAGCCAACATAAAAAGAATACAATTGTTCAGAATAACTACTTACAAAGGCAGAATAAACAGAGAAGATCCATCTGAGTTTTCCTTCAATCTCTGTGTGTCTGTGTCTCTCTTTTCCAAAAAATTGCAGCTCTGTTTTTATGTCTTTGCAACCCCCCTCCCCCCCCAAAAACAAGCATCCTGTTTTTTTCTAAAATGTTCTTGTAAGTTTCAGGCAGGTGCAGCAAGAACACAATGTTCCAGAACTGAGGCCCCTTCTCCGCAGCTTCTGAAAAAGGGCTTAAAACTGCTCTCAGGCTAACCCCTTGAGTTCCCAATAGCTTTCGCAATCATCTCAAATTATAATTATATACATTTCAACAGTAACACTATATAATTTCTAAACAAACGGATCCCAATATCAGTTACATTTCCACACGATGATTTGCATATATTTTTATACCAGCAGATATGCAAGGGAGGAAAAGACAGAAACAGCAAGGGAAGAGTGAGAGGCAAAGAACTGCAAGACCATCGAGGTGATCAAGTCCTAGATCTCTCAAGAAAATTTGGCTGCGCAACCAGACAGACAAGAGACAGGAAAGGAAAGAACAGAATAGATCCCTGCATACAAACTCTCCATAACTGGGACAGGGTCCTATTCAACCATCACACAGCCCCCCCCCCCAAGAGGAAAAGTACAGTTACGTAAGAACTTACCGTAACAGTAGATCTTCAAGAACAGCTCTTGCAGCAGGTTACACCACTAGGACTGAAGCTGTCAGGCGTCAGGACCCCACGGAAATTTTCTAGCTAGCAGTCTTCAGCGGGGACCACCTCCGACGTCGGTCCCGCCCCCGACGTCAGGCGTAGTACATAAGGAGGCGGTCCCCCCACAATCCTCAGTTCTCCCGCCGGAGACTCCCGGCCGCTGGATGACATCAGAAGAGGAGACAGAGGATCCACCACCAGATGGCCAAGACTATAAATCGGAATGTCCCATCCCGTAAGATGGGTGTTTGGCTATGACCTACCTCCAAAAGAAGGAGGACGGTGGGCGGGAAGGTACCTGCTGCAAGAGCTGTTCTCGAAGATCTACTGTTACGGTAAGTTTATTTATTTATTTTATTTACTTATTTGTACATCAGCTTACAAACCTTTGAGCCATGGGCTCATTTACAAAGGTACCTCATCACAAAAAATTACAAACACAGTACAACCAGTATGTTACAACAATGTGGTTTACAACTAATTAATTCAACAGGTATGTTTCAACAATGTGGTATACAATAAATTAATAAAGTCAAGCTGTCGTCTATTAGTTATAGAAATTTTAGGTTAGTTCTTACGTAACTGTACTATCTTACTTCGAGATACCACTCTTGCAGCAGGTTACACCATTAGGACTGATTTCCAAGCAATAGTGGCAACCATGCACCACTGGGAGAAGGAAAGGTAGAAGTCTCAATACCTCTCGAGCCTAAGACAGAAGTCCCTGAAGGACAGCTAGGCCGTACCCTGCTCTTCGCCTCGATGCAATGTCCAGATTGTAATGCCTGATAAAGGTATGCACAGAGCTCCAAGTAGCTGCAGCGCAGACAGCTGAGGTGGAGACGTTCTTTAACGCTGCAAAAGAAGTGGCCACCCCTCTCGTGGAATGACCCTTAACTGCGCCCAGTAAGGGTTTATTGCGCTTATCATAACAGAAAGTGATGCACTGGATGAGCCACCTTGAGAGAGACTGTTTGAAACAGGAGCTCCTTTCATTCTGAAAGCAAAGGAGACAAAAAGTTGGTCTGCCTTTCGAAACTGTTTGGTTCTGGTCAGATAATATCTGAGGCACCGATGCACATCGAGAGTGTGCAGAAGGGCTTCTCCTCGATTAGTGTACATTGGGAAATACACTGGTAGATCAATATCCTGGTTAAGCGTGAGAGCTGAAACCACCTTAGGCAAAAACTTTGGGTTTGTCCTCAGGGATACCCTGTCCTGGTGAAAAACCAAATAAGGCTCTTTGCACAATAGAGCATGCAATTCCGAGATCCTTCTGTCAAGCAACAACTAAAATAACATTTTCCATGATAGAAAACATAGCTCGCAATCCTCGGCTGGTTCAAAAGGTGGCAGCGTAAGCTGCACCAGGACGAAGGGTAAGTCTCAAGGAGGAACTGGATCCTTGATGGGCGGCCTAAGGTGGAGGACTCCCCTTAGCAAGGCACAAGTAGTGTCCAACTGGGCCACCGTCCGATGGCCTACAGGGGCATGGTAGGCAGAAATTGCACAAAGGTGCACTTTAATCAAGGAGTAAGCCAGTCCGGAATGAAAAAGGGAAAGCAGGTAGTCCAGAACCAGCTTTTCGGGACAGTCTAACACGAGAAAAACGGCGGCAGGCCACAAACAGAATCTACACCATTTCATGGGCGATCGTTGCATGGGTTGCCGGTTTTCTGGCGGCAGAGAGCACCTCCACCACTTCTTGCGAGACCCCGTATCGCATCATAGCTAAGTCTCTAGAAGCCAAGCGTGCAGGTTCAATGAACGTAAGTCTGGATGAACCAATGAACCCGCCTCCTGGGACAACAGATGGGAGCTGATTGGCAAAGGAACTGGAGGTTCCTGGGATAGCTGATGTAGAAGAGGGAACCAAATTTGTCTGGGCCAGAAAGGCACGATCAAAATGAGCTTTGCCTGCTCCCTGCGAAGTTTTAAGAGAACTCTCTGGATCAATGGGAAAGGAGGGAAGGCATAGAGGGATCTGCCCGCCCAGGAGAGGGACAACACGTCTCGCCAGAAGACACCAGGCCCTGGATCTAGCGAGCAAAAATTGGGCAGTTTTGCGTTGGATGGGGACGCGAAAAGGTCTAACTCTGGAGTGCCCCATCTGTGAAACAGATCCTCTGCCACCTCCTGTAGAAGTTCCCACTCGTGGACTCTGGCCTAAGAGTGACTCTGACTGTCTGTGACGGTGTTGTCCACTCCCGGGACGTATACTGCAATTAAGTTTGCGCCGTGCTGCAATACCCACTCCCACACTCTCATGGCCTCCCTGCAAAGCGGGTAGGAGTGACTGCCTCCTTGTTTGTTGAGGTAATACATCACCGCAGTATTGTCTGTTTGTAAAAGGAGTGTACCCGGTGGAATCTCCGACTGGAGGGCTTGCAGAGCGTAAAGTACTGCCCTCATTTCCAAAATGTTGATGTGGAGATGAGATTCCTGGGCTGTCCAAAGGCCCTGAGACCGTACACTGTCCAGGTGTGCTCCCCACCCGAGCCCTGGGGCATCCGTGGAGAGAGTCACAGTCGGAGACGGCGCTGTGAAGGGAACCCCCACAGAGAGGTTCCCTGGATCTAGCCACCATTGCCAATCCTGAATCGCGGCATTCGTGATTCGAATTGGCTGCTGCAGATGGTCTTGCCTTTGGTCCCACTGCACCCTTAGCATCCAATGGGTTACCCGCATGTGGAGCCATGCCATCGGGACTGCTGCAATGGCCGCAGCTATGTGTCCGAGCAGGCGAAGGACCAGTCTGGCCGGGATGGTCTTCTTCACCGACAGGTCCCTGATGAGGGATCTGATGTGTTCCGCTCTGTCTGAGGGAAGAAACGCTTTCCCTCTGATGGTGTCCAGAACTGCTCATATAAACTGCAGTTTCTGGGACAGCACCAGGAGTGACTTCTGGTAGTTGATGAGGATACCCAGTGATTGAAAAAGGGACTGGGTGCCGTGAATGGCTGTCATCAGTGCCTCCCTGGAGGGTGCCATGAGAAGCCAGTCCAGGTATGGGAACATGTAGTGGCCTTGTCTCCTCAGAGACGCCGCTACGACCGCCATGCACTTCGTAAAAATGTGAGGTGCAGATGACAGCCTGAAGGGAAGAGCTCGGAACTGATAATGGCGACTCTGAAACTCGAAGCGCAGGAACCTCCTGTGCGCTTGAGCAATTGGAATGTGCAGGTAGGCGTCCTGCATGTCCAAAGACGCCAGAAAGGCGTCTCGCTTCAACATGGGAATTAGGCCCAGAAGGGTCACCATGCGGAAGCGTTTGTAAGCGACCGACAAGTTGAGGTCGCTGAGGTCCAGTATTGGACGGAGGTCCCCTGTTTTCTTTGGAAAGTACAGTTATGTAAGAACTTACCGTAACAGTAGATCTTCGAGAACAGCTCTTGCAGCAGGTTACACCATTAGAACTGAAGCCGGCAGGCGTCAGGACCCCTCGGAAAAATTCTAGCTAGCTATCTTCTCTTGGGGACCCTCGTCGTCGGTCCATCTCCGCGCTCAGGCGTGGTACAAAAGGGGTGGTCCCGCAGATTCCCCAGTTCTCCCGCCGGAGACTTCCGGCCGCAGGCTGACATCGAAATGGGAGACCGAGGATTCGCCATCAGAAGACAGAAAGATATAAATCCCTGCTCAGAGAGACTGAGCCATGCCTCCTCCAAGGGGGAAGGTACCTGCTGCAAGAGCTGTTCTCGAAGATCTACTGTTACGGTAAGTTCTTACGTAACTGTACTATCTTACTTCAAGATACAGCTCTTGCAGCAGGTTACACCATTAGGACTGATTCCCAAGCAGTAACGCTGCCAGAAATTCCAGGAGGAGGAAAATAGGAAGTACATTCCAGGTCCTGAACCTAGGACAGGAGACCCTGTAGCACCGCAAGGCTGAAACCAGCCCTTCGCCGAGAGGCGATGTCCAGGCTATAATGCCTGATAAAGGTATGCACAGAGCTCCAAGTGGCTGCAGCACAAATAGCAGAGGTGGAGATGTTTCTGAGTGCCGCGAAGGATGTGACCACACCCCTAGTAGAATGACCCCGGACCAAGCCCGGGAGGGCCTTTTGTTTTATATCATAACAGTAGGAAATACACTGGACAAGCCAGCGAGACAGAGACTGTTTGGATACTGATTGGCCCATCATTCTCTCAGAGAAGGAAACGAAAAGCTGTTCAGAACTACTGGAGGGTTTAGTTCTGTCGAGGTAATACCTCAGGCTGTGGTGAACATCCAGGGTGTGGAGCAAAGCCTCTCCTCTATTGGAATAACTCGGGAAGTAGACCGGGAGGTCAATGTCCTGGTTTAGAGAGAGTGAGGAGACCACCTTAGGTAAAAACTTAGGATTCGTCCTCAGGGATACTCTGTCCCGGTGGAAAACTAAATGAGGCTCTTTGTACATAAGAGCGTGAAGCTCAGAAATTCTTCTGGCTGAAGTAACAGCAACTAAAAATAACGTTTTCTACGACAGAAAACGTAGCTCGCAATCTGCGGCAGGTTCAGAAGGAGGGAGCGTGAGCTGTTCCAGGACAAAGAGCAGATCCCATGGAGGCACAGGGTCCCTAATGGGAGGCCTGAGGTGTAACACTCCCCTAAGAAATTCCCGAGAGGCGTCCAATTGAGCTACTGTACGATGTCCCACGGGGAGGTGATAGGCAGAAATGGCACAGAGGTGCACCTTAATAGAGGAGTAGGCTAGGCCTGAATGAAAAAGGGAGAGGAGGTAATCCAAAATTACTCCCACAGGACAACCTAAAGGGGAAAGATCACGAGCTCGTGACCATAAACAAAAGCGGTGCCATTTCATGGCGTGACAACAGATGCGCTGCTTTCTGGCTGCAGAAAGAACCTCTGCAACCTCTTGCGAGACCCCGTGACGCAAGATGGCTATGTCTCTAGGAGCCAAGCATGCAGGTTCAGAGAGCGTAGGTCCGGATGGACTAATGAACCTTTCTCCTGAGACAGGAGGTGGGAGCTGAGCGGCAAAGGGAGCGGGGGTTCCCGAGATAGTTGCACCAACAAAGGGAACCAGATCTGTCTGGGCCAGAACGGGGCCACCAGGATCATGAGTGCGTGCTCCCCTGCGCAGTTTGAGAAGAACTCTCTGGATCAACGGGAAGGGAGGGAAAGCGTAGAGGAATCTGTTCGCCCAGGAGAGGGATAACGCGTCTCGCCAGAAAACACCAGGCCCTGGATCTAGCGAGCAAAAATTGGGCAGTTTTGCGTTGGATGGGGATGCGAACAAGTCTAGTTCTGGAATTCCCCATCGAAGAAACAGATCCTCTGCTACCTCTTGAAGAAGTTCCCACTCGTGGACTCTGGCCTGGGATCGACTCAGGCCGTCTGCAATTGTGTTGTCCACCCCGGGAACATGCACAGTGATCAGATTTGCGCCGTGTCCGATTACCCAATCCCACACCCTCATGGCCTCCCTGCAAAGGGGGTAAGAGTGTGCGCCTCCTTGTTTGTTGAGGTAATACATCACCGCCGTGTTGTCTGTCTGAAGCAGGAGAGTACACGGGTGGGATTACTGACTGAAAGGCCTGCAGGGCATAGAGAACCGCCCTCATCTCTAGGACATTGATATGGAGATGAGCTTCCAATGGGGTCCACGTACCCTGGGACTTTACCCCGTCCAGGTGTGCCCCCCACCCGAGACCTGAGGCGTCCGTAGTGAGGGTTACCTCCGGGGACGGCGCTACAAACGGGATGCCCTGGGAGAGCGACCCGGGGACTAGCCACCACTGCCAGTCTCGGATGACTGAGTTCGTGATCCTGACCGGATGCTGCAAGTGGTCTTGCCTTTGGTCCCATTGTACCTTGAGCATCCACTGGGTTACCCGCATGTGGAGCCTTGCGAAAGGGACAGTAGGAATGGCCGCAGCCATGTGTCCGAGCAAGCGAAGGACCGACCTGGCAGGTACGATCTTGTTCGACGACAAATCCCTTATGAGGGATCTGATGTGCTCCGCTCTGTCGTCCGGAAGAAAAGCTCTTCCCTGAACAGTGTCCAGGACTGCTCTATAACTGCAGTTTCTGCGGACGGCACCAGGAGAGACTTCTCATAATTTATGAGAATGCCCAGAGATTGGAACAAGTCCTGGGTGCTCTGAACCCTGATAACAACGCTCTCTGGAGGCGGCCATGAGAAGCCAGTCGTCGAGTGCGGGAACACATAATGGCCCTGTCTCCTTAGAGATGCTGCCACGATCGCCATGCACTTGGTAAAGACCCTGAGTGCGGATGACAATCCAGCGGAAGAGCTCGGAACTGAAAGTGGTGGTCGAGAAACTCGAAGCGCAGGAACCTCTGGTGCGCGTGAGCTATGGGGATATACAGGTATGCGTCCTGCATGTCTAGAGACGCTAAAAAGGCGTCTTGTTTCAGCATGGGAATAAGGCACGGAAGAGTCACCATGCGGAATCTTTTGTAGGCGACCGACACATTGAGGTCGCTGAGGTCCAGAATCGGACTGGAGGTCCCCTGATTTCTTGGGAACCAGGAAGAAGTGGGAATAATATCCTTGTCCTCTCTGGTTCTCGGGACGTACTCTATCGCTCCTTTTCTTAGGAGGCAGTACCTCTTGCCAGATCAAATTTTGTGCTGACCCGGATACCGGGAGAGCAAAGGAGGCCTCGAGGGTGGCTTTTCTGCGAATTCTATAAAGTGACCTAGGCTGACCAACTGCAGAACCCGCCTGTCGGTGGTAATGGCCTGCCATCCCAGCAAGAAGTTCGCAATGCAACCCCCGACCATGATTTCCCGTTGATCCTGAGGGGCGGGGGCCGGAAAGGAGTCAGGCTGTGGCGGCAGATGGGCCCGCTGGCTGGGTCGGCCTAGGGGAACGCTGACCTCGGCTGGCGGGCTGTTTTCCCTGGGTTCTACGGAAACCGGAGCCCCTCTGATGTGTAGCGGAGCGGGGCTGCTGCCTCTGTGTCCGCCCACGAAAACGGCTTTGGTTCCTACGAAAGGAACCAAGCTTGGGTCGGTACATGGCTTGAACCGACCTTACCGCCTTCCCGGCCTCTTGAAGTTTGGTAATGATCTTCTCGGAAGGATTACCAAATAAAACTTCTCCCTCGAACGGAGCGTCCATAATGTTTTTCTGGACATCCGGGGTAAAGCCGGAGACACGTAACCAGGAGTGTCTCCGGAGGCATACGCCAGAAGCTGCTGCTCGGGCCGATGAGTCCGCAGGAGTCATGACGCTGCTCGAGCACTTGGGTCCCCACGTCTGAACCCGCACGGAGGAGCTGGAGCATCTCCTCTGCTCACCTTCGGGCAGCTTTCAGCCGCCCAGACCCTGTTCCCACAAAGCGCTCTGGAATTGAACCATGTGGGTCAGGTAGTTCATGATCTGACGGCGCAGGTAGCGAAGCGATGTGCTGCCTTGCCAAGTGCGTCCAACTGTTTGGACTCTGGGTCCGTGGTAGAGTGTTCAATGTTGCAGCCTCTGTGACCAGTCATGTGAGGCTGTGATGACCAGGAGAGTCGGCCTGAGGCTGCTGTGTCAGGTACTGGTCGTCCTTAGGAGTTCTTGTAGATTCGATCAGCTTTCTTCTCGCACCACCGGAGCTAATGTGGACGCTTTCCACGCTGCCTTGGTGACGCCCACGAAAGTGTTCACCAAGGGTGGTACCACCACAGGCTTTGGGTCCTTCTGCCAAGATATTTGGCAAGGCGTAACCTCGGGTCTAGTTTCTGCATCCCATCCCATGTTCTCCTGGATATGTCGATAATATCCGTGGAACGAAGGGTCATCCGGAGGAGATGTCGGTGTTTCACGTGGGTCTGGAGAAGGATGGGGAGGGAGATGGGATATAGAGGAAAAGCAGACTGATCCCGTGTCCTGCCGACGGCGACGCCAGTGTCTCCTGGATCTCTTGGGGCTGGGTGATCCAGAAGAGGATTTGACGGAGGTCTCTGCTTGATCTTTCCTTGGGAGAGGATCCAGGCTCCCGGGGAGGTGGTGGCCCGTCAATGCCGGCTACGGCGCAAGTGGCTGTACCGGAGGAGGAGGGGGGAGGAGGAGGAGCGGTGCTATATCCTTTTAATGGTGTCCCACCAGTAAGTGAAGAGATCCTTCACTTCCGCTTATAGAAAGTCCCGACGACGCCCAGGTGCCGGTGGGTGGTCGCTGGCTCCACAGGGCCTCGGTGCGGCGGAGGGCCCTGGGAGTTTCGGCGAGGCCGGGTCGCCTGGCCTGGTCCTCGGCTGCGCAGTCCTCCTCAGTCAACGCCTCCTGACCGACCGCCGGTCGGAGGCGTGGGAGCCCTTCTCCGGCGGAACGGGCGCCGTCCCCAACCGTGTCCGTGGGATGGTTTGTCCGCTGACGGCCGTCCGGCCGATGATGGCTCCAGGGAGGAATGACGTACGGCCGACGACGGTCGGGCCGGCGTCAGGTCCACAGGTCTCTTCAACGGTGTGAGCTCCAAAGTTTTGCGAGGAGGCACAGAAGATGACCAGACGTCGGGAGCCAAAGGGCGGGAACCCGACTTATGATGATGGTGGTGGCGCTCCCCGGACTTCGCCAAGGCCTTGGAAGAGGAAGACGACGACGGCCTGACGGACTTGGCCTGAGAAGAAGAAGGCTTTCTTACCACAGCCGGGGAGGCTGAGCTGGCCCTGGAAGGAGAGTGGTCGGACCGAGAACCGAGCTGCGGATCTGGCTCTGGACGGGGACCTGAAGGCCTTCTCCTTCTTTCTCCGCGTGGTTGTGGATTTGGACAAAGATTCTCTTGGAGGACATGGTCTTCAGTTTTTCCTCCAACAGAAAAGCTTGTAGGGCCTTCTGACGCCGGATCCTGGTTCGTTGAAGCCCTGGCAAAACGAACAGGCCCGAGTATCGTGTCTGGGCCCAGGCACTCAACACAGGCCGTTGGGGTCCTTGAAGGATCTGTTTCGCAAGCACACTTGGAGGGATGACTGAGGTCGGAGAGGACATCAGCAACAATCTTGTTGGAAGAAAAAGAATTTCCGGAGGAAAGCTTTGAACCACGCGTCGCTAGGACTGGAACCGAAGGGTCGAGACATGCAAGTCGACGCGGGAAAGAACTTGGAATCTGGCGGGACTGCCCCTTTTGTACCACGCCTGACGTCGGAGGCGGGACTGACGTCGGGGGCGGTCCCCGCTGAAGATAGCTAGCTAGAATTTTTCCGTTGTGTCCTGACGCCTGCTGGCTTCAGTTCTAATGGTGTAACCTGCTGCAAGAGCTGTATCTCGAAGTAAGATCCAGTGTAACCCCCTTGTTACCTGGGGTTACTAGAATCCCAGTAAGACCTAGTGGTAGGCTTGTGAAACTCCAGTTAAATGGGTTTCACACTGTCTCACTCTGTTCTCAGTCACAGCTGAGACTTGAGAGATGACATCACCATAGAACTGTCACAGCTGCATAAGCCACATTGGAATCTGCAGCATAGGGAGTGAGTTAGAACTTTGGGAGTTTTCAAAGTCAGTTGTCTGTTTACCTCCAAGCAGGAAGGAGGTCTCCTGTTTGTCTTAAAGCAGGAAGGAAGTGTTTTCTGTTTACCTCCTTGGGCAAAAGTTAGAGTCCAGTTTAAAGTAGTGGAGACCGCTGTCCAGGTCTCAGTGCCCCCTTTCTTCCGGGGGAGAAGTCTCTGCAGGATTCCAGGGCAATCCTCACTTCCACTACAGAAGAAAGCTGCTTTTTACAGTTTCTCTTCAGATAACAGTGAAAAGAAGTGGTACTTTGCCTGTGGGGCACCTGCAATCGTAAAGGGTGATGTAGTGCTTCATTTGAGAGGACAAACAATATGTTTCTTCAGTTTGGAAAATATGAAGAAAGTTGGATGTGAACTATTATTTGGGAGGCCTATTGTACTAGGACAAACAAATGAGTAGTTTAAAGTTTAAAGTCTGAAAGGATTTCAAGTACTGTTGTAGAGGGGTGCTTCAGGTCATCCACTCATTAATCTACATTTCAAAGTTTAAGTTTCTGTTTGTCCAGAGAATGGCGGGTATGGGCTGTGGAGCTGGAGGTGGGAACACTCCATCTTTAGTAACCTGTCCACCTCTTACGGATTTCTTCTGTGATTGCGTACTTGCCTTATGCGCCTGGCCAGTGATGAGGTAGGTACCCAGACGGGTGACGAATTGAAAATCTCTCAAGGAGTCGAGACTTAAGTGATGTGGGGAGCCACAGGATGGGAAAATATTTCCTTGTTTGATGGGAGTCCAAGGAAGTAAGAAAACACATCTCTCTAAGAGTCAGAGACTCTAAGTGGTGTGGGGAGCCACGGTTTGGGAAATATACCCTTGTTTGATGGGAGTCACTCCAAGTAAAGTTGGGTTCATTCTTCAAATGGACTGTCAGTCAAGTGGCCGGCAGGGGAGCCAGGCCAGTCTGGCTGTGTATCCAAAGCGCATGCAAGTCCGGCTGAGTGCCTGGTGGGTCCAGAGCCAGACAACAGTAGAAATGGGTTCATTCTTCAAGTGGACTGCCTTGTAGTCTCTGATCTGCATATACAGTGAACGTAGCCCTTTGGGGGACCATCTATGCTTTGTTATGTTCAGCTAGTTTTGAATAAAGCCACACTGAAAAATCCCAATCCTGGTTCTGGACATTACAGTTATTGCTTCCTGTATTTGGATTTACTTGGGTGCCCTGTGCAGTGGCAAACCCTAGGTCCCTTGTGCCAGGTAACCTCACTCCTCCCGAATCCCAGGTCCCCACCAGGCTCTGCTAACGCCACCAGCATGCCACCTGTTGTTTTAGTAAAAGGGGGTGAGGGTTACAAAAATGGAGGCACCGCTTTGATTTGTTCGGAAGGAAGGTGCTTGGGCAAGGTGGCTACGCTTTTGGCTATCTGTTGGTCGTGGCCATAAAGTTGAAGCAATTTCCAGTGTGTTGCTGTGTGTTATGAATCTTGTGCTGCTGTTTAAAAAATGCCAACTGTTTTACCAGGAGCTGTAAAGCCAAAGAGTGTGCCCTTGTCCTGCATCATCAAAATTGTTTACAAGCGTTTTTTGTAGCTTTAAAATGAATTTCTGTGAAGAAAAGTGTGGAAAACTAGGTAGCAACAGAGAAATTATGCCCTGGACGCTTGAAATGCTTTTAAAGTAAATTCTGTGAAGGAAAGTATGGAAAACTAGGGGTAGCAACAGAGAAATTATGCCCTAGATGTTTGAAATGCTTTTAAAATGAATTTCTGTGAAGGAAAGTGTGGAAGACTAGGGGTAGCAACAGAGAAATTATGCCCTGGACGTTGAAAATGCTTTCTGTGCAAAGCTAGAGACTGCAGAGTTAATGGCAATGTTACATGGTTGAAATGGGCTCCTGCCGTGGAGTCAGTTGAGGGAAAAAAAAAAAAGTGCATTTAGCAGTTTAAATTTGACTGCTCGACGATCACTGTGAGGAGAGGAGCCCTGTGAGGAAGAAGACCTATTTGCATGGCGCGTGGTTGGTCAGTTTCTGCTATTGGTCCCGCCTCAGCCAGCTCTTCTGAGACTGACATTCGAGAGGGAGACAGAGAGTAGTGCGTGTACTGGCAGTGGAGGAGCGTCGCGAAGGATTCAAAGCGCTGTAAACATTCAAAAAGTGACTTTTAAGTTTAAAATCGGGCTCAACCCGCAAACCAATCGTGAAAATAGCGAATTTGGTGGTTAAAACGACGATCGCGGAGACTGCCCGCCCGTTTGTGTTCAGAGGCCTTCAAAATCTGGCTGCAGGCTATTTACTCTATCGCAAGTGTGCTACAATAACAGTGAGTTAAACAATTAAAAAACTGCCCAATCAGTGATTTTCAGTAATGCCATATAAAATGTGTGTGCAGCAGTATAGTCGCTTTGCAATTAACGACTGTGATGTCTTGCCAGCAAGTGCAAGTCTGTAAAGCCATTGAATGTGTGCATGGAAGTGAAAATAGCCTCAGTTTAAAGTCTGCAGCCAGAGAGAGACTGTGGGTTGTAAAAAAGTTCAACACTAGTAGAAGCAGGCAATCCTCAGCTGGAAACCTGAAGTTTTTAAGGACTGTAAATAAAATGAATGTTACCAGCATGTGAAAGTCCAAGGAAAATCCTAATGTGTGAAAAGTCAGATCTGTTGCAAGCGCAGTTTGGAGTAAAGCACAACAGCTGGTGTAAATCGGCGCAGTGGCTGGATCCAGAGTCTAAAATGTTGATGCACAGGAAAAGGCCAGGCCATTACAGGATGGGGTAGTAAGTAAACACAGCAGCAGAGGAGCCATTTTGAAGCTACAGAGTGTGTTCATTAAAGTGGGACTTTCAGTTACAGAACTTTTGTTTATTTTTTCTGCAGTTATGGCCTCAGGACTACCTCGCTACTTGATCATGCCCGGTTCAGTACTCAGCAGTAAATAGACTGAGATATTGAAAAGTGAGTTGATGGAGGGCAGCACTCCTGATGTGGCAATTCTAATTATTCAGTGCGTGTATGCCAGATATGCTTGAGTGGGAAGGATGTCTTCATGATTCCTCACTGTGCTGGATGCTTCAAAAATATGGCTTGTATAAAGCGCCTCCATTCGCTTATTTCCACATGGACAAAAATTCAGGAATCTGCAGTTGGCAGTATTGCTGTTATTGGGCAGAGCCTGTGGAGGAAGGTCCTCTGAGGAGTGTGGTACAAAGCTAGAGGGTGCAGATAGATCTGAATCAATTAAAGTTTTGGCTGATCTCAGAAAGAAAGTCAGATAGCATCAGACCCTGGGTGTTTAGCCCAAGTCTCGAGGTGAAGATGATGCGGGAGGCCTTGAATGGGAGGCTCACCTCCTTTCCTAGTGATGAATGGATAGTCTCAGGTGAGAACGACTGCTCACTCCTGGCCAGATCTCGTGAAGAGGAAGATGAGGGGAACCTATGTGGCCTTTAGGAGAGTGGAACAGGTACACAGCCTCAAGATCTTGCCTGAGGAATGTATTGAAGGTTGTGAGCACGTCCTAGCTTTACAAGAAGAAGTAGTCAGGATCCATTTTAATTTTGAGGATGCGGGTTGGTGTCCAGGACTGGCCACCCCAAGCCAGGCCAGCGGTCTCAGATTGACCAAAGCAAGTAAAGAGGAGAGACTGTTTAGAAAGGCAGCAACGGTATGACCTTTCCTACCTTTCCTCGGAGAGTCTGGGAGGAGATTGAGGACTGCAGGAAATCCTGATCTGGGATGAAGCAATGAACATGTGCATCCTGGGTAACTACATGAAGAATAGACTGTTCCACGGCAAGTATACACAGGGAAGAGGAGTACACTGTTTATGGACAGAGGAGAATAGTGACGGAGAGGGATTGAAGTCTCCCACTGTGTGAGTTATGTTCTCCCAGACGGGTAATACTCTGCGCTCTGACCCCTGCACTATTGGCCCAGCAAGGACCTCCAGCAATTGCCTGTGCAAAATGGAGAGCCAGAGTGGTAGTCAATGCTGCCATATCTAGACCGTGAAGTGCCCTTACTGATCCACCAACATGAATAACCAAGGTCTCAGGTGCCCACATTCATCGGTCTGTGTACTGTCTTGTTCAGCAACCATCTACTGGCGCACTAATGACTTCAGATCCAGAGAGGACACCAGCCCAGCTGTTTCGTTCATTGCCTGGTAATCGATGACGCCAGACCAGCTGTGTTTTCTTTTTGTTCCTGTTCAAGGTTCTTCCATTGATGACATCAGCCCAGCTGTTTCAGATGTGCCCTGTGGTTCCCTAGAAGATGTCCGCTCAGTTGTATCAGAAGAAATGCTGCTAGAGTCTTCGTGACAAGGTTGTGCAGTTCGATACAAATGTCTTGTAAGTCCAAACACTTTTTCTATCTTATGACACTGTGCATACCCCTACACTACAGACTTCAAAAATGTGTGAACTGTCCCAGAAGACCTCTCTTCGACTTTGGCTTTAGAACTATGCTCACGGGCTCTGGTCCAGAGAGACTTTACTGACTAGCCTTTCGGCTTGTGGCTTAGTTGGGACTTTACTGTACCATCTCTCTAAGTGTATTGTAATGATGCCATTATTGTACTTATTAAATACTGTTTTTCTACTTTTTCTAAAAAAAATATTTTGGGATTGTTCAATGTTTTGAAGTAGTGGTTGTTTTAGGTAGACTGTGTTAGATTAGGAGTGATTGTTTTTGCCTTTTACAGGTGTTCCTGGGAAGACAGAAGAGAAGACAATAGTGAGGCTCATTGGAGTTCGTCAGTGCTTTTATAAAATTTAAAGTACTGTGTTGTTATTGCTATGGTTTTACTGTTAACCCTTCTTCCACAGGTGTGGTTGTGTAGGAGGCAGATTTGGTATTTTAATGGTGTAGTTGCGGTTGCCCAAGGTCGGACCCGGGTTTTTTTTTTTTTTTGGGATGTTATGTTAGAGGAGATAGGTTTTCCTAGAGGGTTAGGGGGATAGATATGTCCGAGTGGCCTTAGGGACTGGTACGATCATCAGGCTGTGCCTGACGGTTCTACCAGAGCTACTAGGTGTCCATAGTAAGGACAGAGGGTGCTGATGTCAGCCAGGGCCCTAGGCCCTAGTGTTGCCTGCCTGTGCTTGCATGATGGTAGGTGGCCTGATCACCTCTCCCAGGTAGCGCATAGGGGGGATGGCTTGCTGTCAGTATAATGACTGGGGACAGCCATTTTCCTGGTCATACAGTGTAACTCCCTTGTTACCCGGGGTTACTTAGAATCCCAGTAAGACCTAGTGGTAGGCAGGAAGGCAGCTTGTGAACCCAGTTAAATGGGTTTCACACGTCCACTCTGTTCTCAGTCACAGCTGAGACTTGAGATGACATCACCATAGAACTGTCGAGCTGCATGCTGGTATTGGAATCTGCAGCACAGAGTGAGCTTGAACTTTGGGAGTTTCTTAAAGCTGTTGTCTGTTTCCTCCACAGGAAGGAGGTCTCGTTTGTCTTAAAGAGGAAGGAAGAAGTGTTTTCGTTTATCCCTTGGGCAAAAGTTAGAGTCCAGTTTGAAGTGGTGGAGACCGCTGTCCAGGTCTCAGTGCCCCTCCCTCCGGGGGAGTAGTCCATTCAGAATTCCAGGGCAATCTCACTCCACTACAGAAGAAAGCTGCTTTTTACAGTTTTGTCAGATAACATGAAAGAAGGGTATCGCTGTGGGGCACCTGCAACTAAAGGGGAGTGTGGCCTATTTGAGGGCAACAATATGTTTCTTCAGTTGGAAATATGAAGAAAGCTGATGAACTACTATTTGGAGGCCTAGTACTAGGGACAAGCAAATGAGTAGTAAAGTTAAAGCCTGAAAGGATTTTACTGTTGTAGAGGGGTGCTTCAGTCATCCATCGCTTAATCTACATTTCAAAGTTTAAGTTTCTGTTTGTTCAGAGAAATGTACGGCTGGTGAGCTGAGGTGAAACCCCCATCTTTAGTAACCAGGTCCACCTCATTGATTTCTTCTTGATTGCTACTGCCTCATGCTCCTGACCAGTGATGAGTAGGTACCTAGACGTGGCTAAATTGAATTTTAAGAGTCAGACTCCATGGTGGGGGCGCTAATGGGAAATATACTCCTGTTTGATGGGAGCACTCCAAGTAAAGTTGGGTTTATTCTTCAAATGGACTGTGAGTAAGTGGCCGGCAGGAGCCGGGCCAGTTGGCTGTATCCAAAGCGCATGCAAGTCCGGGCTGAGTGCCTGGTGGGTCCAGAGCCAGACAACAGTAGAAATTATTTTCAAGTGGATCGCTTGTAGTCTCTGGATCTGTATACAGTGAACGTGAGTCTTGGGGACTATCATGTTTGTTATGTCAGCTAGTTTTGAATAGCCACACTGAAAATCCTAATCCTGGTTCTGGACATTACAGTTTGCTTCTGTATTTGGATTTACTTGGTGCCTGTGCAGGTAGCCAAACCTAGGTCCCTTGGCTGGGTAACTCATCCTCCCCGAACCCAGGTGCCCACTGTATGTTGCCACCAACAGCATGCCACCGGTCATTTAGTAAATAGGCAGGGATGAGGGTACACCAGGGTTAGTGAGAATATCTCAGTCCTCTCTGGTTCTCTGAACGTGTTTCAAGGCTTCTTCTCCAGAAGCAAACACTTCTGCTGTATGAGCAGGGCGTGCCCCCGAGTAGGAAAGCAGGGAGTCTTGTAGGTGGGCGTCTCAAATCTATATAGTGGCCTTTTGACTAGTTGCAGCCCCCTGTCGGGGGTGAGCAGCCAGCCTGCAGGTGGCGGCGGCGACCCCGACCTTCATTTCGCTGATCTGAGGAGGCGGGGCCGGAAGGAGCTGCTGTGCAGTTCATCCAGGCTGGGCCGACTTTGTAATTCGTTGGCTCTGCCTGGGATGACTTGGCCTGGGCTGGGAAAGTGCCTCTGCTGTTGCTCAGAACGTGGCTGTTGCTTTGTATCCGTCGCCAAGCGCTCTGTTTCTACGAAGGAGCCGAGACCTGTACATGGCCTGTACAGATTGACTGCCTTCCTGAGTCCTGAAGTTTGGTGATCACCTTCTGAGGATACCAACAGGACCTCCATAAGGATGCTAAGATGTTCTTCTGGACGTCTGGAAACTGGAGACAGAGCCAGGAGTTCCTGAGAGGCGCCTGAGGCTGCAGCCTGGCTGAAGAGTCCAGAATCATATGTGCTCTGAGCACCTGGTCCTCACATTCAACTTGTGCGGAGGAGGTTCAAGAGCCTCCTTGGTCGCCATCGGGTATCTTCACCAGGTCTTGTCCCTGTTCACAGTGCTTTGAACGAACCATGGGTGAGGTATTTAGTGACTTGATGGCGCAAGTCCAGGCTGCGTGGGCGGCCACCTGGGACATCCAATTGTTGATTCCAGGTCCAGTGTGTGTGCTCAAATGCTGAGGTCTTGAGACCGTCATGGGAGGCGGTGATGACCAGGAGTCAGCCAGAGGATGGTTGGCCAGATACTGGTCCTCCTAGGGCCTTGGGTAGGCGGTCAGCCTTCTTCGGCACTGCCGGAGTAGAATGCGGATGCTCCACGAGCTCAGACGCTGCAGTGTCCACCAAGGTGGCACCACAGGCTTTGGGTCTTCTGCCTAAGGTAGCGGGCAGCATGCTGTCTCTTGGGGTCGAGCTCTTCAGCATCCCACCCCATATTCTCCTGATGCCTCGATCTCCGGGAAGAGGGATCATCCGGAGGAGACTTGTGGGGTTAGGGTCCGGAGAGGAATGCTGATGGGAGAAGGAGATCTGGAGCACCCGAGGTGCCGATCTAGAATCCTCCCAGACGGTGTACCAGCTGCCTGGCCCTTCGGGCTGGGTGACCCTGAAGTGGATCTAAAGGAGGTCTTCCTGTTGGAGGATCTGCCCGGAGGAGGTGGTGTCTGCCTCCTTGGGCTGGTGATCGTCCTACTGGGCCCTTGGGTGGAGGAGGGTCGAGGCAGTGAAGGAGTGGGTGAGGCAGCCGAGTAGAGGAGGTGGCACTACATCTTTCTGATGGCGTTCCACCAGAAGGTAAAGAGCCCTTTACCTCTGTCGTCTGGCCCGACGACGGGTCGGCACCAGTGGCCTGTCCCTGGGTCAGGCCGGTTCCTGGGGTCTCTGCCCGGAAGGTTCCTGGGAGCCCAACATCTGCGCCCGCCTGGTCCTCGCTGAGTGTTATCCTCCGATGAGACCACCGACATCAGCTGGCTACTGTGGCGGCTCTCTGGGTAGCAGATGCCGTCTCCTGGCGACATCTCGGGCGAATGCCTGGCCTTGTGGTGTTCGCTGTCGCCAGCCCTGGGAGCGCCGTGATGCTTGTAGCGTTGTGGGCCGGCGTGGGGTCTGGCTTCCGCCATGGGACGCCAGCATCCTTGGTCTTATGAGAAACCGGGTCCACCTGCCGGAGGGCTGGAACCGACCTGGCGCCGAGTCCCAGCAGTGGAGGAAGATTTGGCGCCCCAGACTTAGACAAGGCCTTAGATGGAGGGACGGGTTGGACGCTCAGCTTGAGGTGCTGCAGAGAGGAGGAGCCGCTGAGATCTGACCTGAACCGGGAGGTTGAGATTGAGCCCTGAGGAGAGTGGTCTGACTGCCAGCCAGAGCTTGGGAGTCCGAGGCCCTCTGCTGACCTGGTCTTTCTTCTCCTAGTGTTTGTGGGTTCTCCCACTACTTTCGAAGGAAGGTTCCTTTCATGACTTCAGTTTCTTCTAAGAGAAACACTTAAGGGCCTTCTGGAGGCAGATCCTGTGTAACTGTTGTTGCCCTGGCAGAAGGAGTAGGCCTTGGTGCGTGTTCCGTGGCCTAGGCAGGCTGCAGGCCGAGTGAGGATCCTTGAAGGGATCTGTTTGTCAGAAAGTACCATTGGTGACCTTCCAGAGAAGTGTTTGAGAGGACATCAGATGAATCCAAATTGTGAAGAAAGATGAGAACGTCGAGTTCTAAGTTGGTCGCATGCTAGAAAGGACTGAGAGGCCGATGTTTGTAATGTCGACGGCGTGGAAAAGAACTGGGGATTGGGGACCCTCCTTATTTACTACGCCTCACGTTGGGCGGGACTGACATCGGAGGTGGTCCCTCTGAAGACTGCTAGCTAGAAATTTCCGTGTGCTTTGGACTTGCTTCAGTAGTCCTAATGGTGTAACCTGCTGCAAGAGCTGTATCTCAAAGTAAGATCCTGTTTTATCAAACAGGTTTCCAAAACTTTTTATTAATTCTCTACTAGCATTAGCTTCTAACTTTCTGAAATTACGCACATGTGCCATATCCTTTTTTTCTATAACAGGACAGCGAACAGTAAAGTTCAAACTCATACATTTGCTTTTCAACCTTCAGATCCCTCAATTCCTGATCCATATCTTAACAGAAAATCAGCATTGCTATTCTTTTTATCAGATTTGTGTATCACCTGGAATTTAAAGGGCTGTAGGTCCAGGTACCACCTTGTGATTCTGGAATTTTTATCTTTCATTTGGTTAAGCCAACAGAGAGGATTGTGATCTGTTATAAGTACAAAGTCAGTTCCTAGCAAATAAAACTTAAGGAACTTCCATGGTCCACTTTGCTGCTAAACACTCCTTTTTAATGGTGGAGTATCTTTTCTCTCTGTCATGCAACTTCCTACTTATGTACAGAATAGGATGTTCCGTCCCATCTATATTTTGACTCAGGACTTCACCTAAACCTACCTCCGATGCATCTGTTTGCAACAAAAATGGTTTCTCAAAATCTGGGCTTCTTAAAACAGGGTCTGAACATAATGCATCCTTAATGGCTTGAAAAGCTTCATAACACTCTTGGGGTCCATTTCACATTATCTGGGTACCATTTTTTCGTGAGTTCGGTGAAGGGAATAGCTAACTTGGCAAAGTTTGGAACACATCTCTGATAATAACCAGCCAGCCCTAAAAATGACCTGACATGTTTCTTTGCTTTAGGGACAGGGCTGTTAGCTACAGCTTTTATTTGAGAAATGTCTGGCTTAACTTCTCCATTTCCCAACACATAGCCCAAATATCTGTTTTCCTGCAAGCCCAATGCACATTTGGTAGGATTAATAGTCAGACCTGGATTTTTCCTAGCGTGGATAACTGCTCATAGGTGTTCCAGGTGGCTTTTCCAGTCTGGAATGCACACCACAACATTATCCAGGTACGCAGCACAATAACCAGTGTGAGGTGAAAAATTACATCCATGTACCACTGGAATGTAGCTGGCACACCATGTAAACCAAATGGCATGGTGGTGAACTGACAGAATCCAACAGGAGTGGCAAATTAAGTTCTGCGGTAGAGTCTTTAGCTAATGGGATTTGCTAGTAACCCTTGGTGAAATCGAGGGTACTGATATACTTTGCACTTCCCAGTCTGTCCACCAAATCATCTATTCTGGGAATAGGATAACTGTCAAATTCTGACACTTGATTAAGTTTCCTAAAATCAAGGCAGATTTTAACACTCCCTTCTTTTTTTGTTTACAATTACCACTGGAGATGACCAAGCACTTCTCGACGCTTCTATGATACCCAATTCTTTCATTTTTTGTATTTCCTTAATCATGTCAGCTCTTAACCGGTCTGGTAACCTGTATGTCATTTGCCTAATAGGGCGAGCATTCCTTGTCACTATTATGTGCTTGACCCCTTTTGCTTGGCCTGGTACTGTGGTAAAAGTACTGTTAAATGTCTTTAGCAAGTTACGAATTTCTGTGGTTTGTTCTTATGTTACGGAAACATTCACCTTTACAGCATCAGCAGTTATAGTTTGTTCCAGTCTATCATAAGTTACATCAATATCTTCTTTATCAGTTTCTGGTAAAACTAGCAAAGCAGCTTTTGGCATTTTTTCTAACACATTTCTTGAGGAGGTTAGCATGGTATATCTTAGGATGTTTCCTGTCTGGGGTCTCAGTCTCATAGTTAACGGTGCCAGTATGTCTAAGCACTCTGTAAGGCCTTTGCCACTTCATTAACAGTTTATTTTCTGGTGTGGGTAATAGTAGCAAAACCTTTTCACCTGGCTCAAAAACTTTTTCTTTTACCCCATGGTCATAACATACCTTCTGTTGGTTTTGGGCCTCTTCCTCATTACTATGGGCAATTTCAACATATTTTGCCAACTTATTTCTTAGGGAACACATATAAGAAAGTAGGTAAGACAAGTATTGGTCCCAATCTTTCCCTTCCCCTTTTACAAACCTTGTTAACATGCGTTTTAGGGTTTGGTTAAAATGCTCAACAAGACCACCTGTCTGAGGGTGATAGGGGGAGGTTCTTATGGCAGTGATACCTAGTAGTCTATACAACTCCTTAAGTAATGCCGTTTGACATGAATGAAGTTTGACGTCTTTGCAGAATATTTAAATTATCAATGGGAGAGGGGTGCAGCACCCCATACGCCGATCGGGGCGATCACCCTCCCCTCAGCTAGTGGTCAAACAGGATTCAGCATGTTTGCAGTTCTATTTGCATCACCAGGTAAGAAAAAAGGTTTATCTCCCACACGACGACAGGGGTAATGCCAAACCTCACCCAACAACTAACACACCAAAATCTGGCCAATGGAAAATCATGCACAATGCTCACAGCCTGGGAAATAAGATCCCAGACCTGCAGGCAATAAATGTCAGAGGCTAAACTGGACATAGTAGCAATTAGTGAGACGTGGTTTACCAGTAACTAACACTTGGGAGACTTCAGTACCTGGCTATGTATTGTTCAGAAGAGACCGAGGTGCAAAAAGGGGGGAGGAGGGTCTCAGTGTGTCAATGAAAATATCAAAGCTACAGAAATTGTAGAATATATAAGGAGCCAGAAGAACTGTGGGTCACCCTGGAAACAGGAAATGGGGACAGCCATAAGAACTGGGGTTGTCTACAGGCCCCCAGACCAGGGGGAGGACAGACACATTACTGTTAGAAGATATACAAAACATGACAGCTAAAGGGAGGTTCTGATAATGGAGACTTCAACATGCCGGATACAGATTGTCAATACCAGCAGGAACATCTGCCAGAACTAGACACATAGTGGATTCCCTGCAGGGAGGGCCTCAAACAACTGGTACAGCAAACCCACGAGAGACAGGGCTATCCTAGATCTAGTACTGACTAACAAGGAAGGATCTGAGATCTCCAGGTAGAAGGTCACCTGAGGCCAGTGACCATCACATGGTATGGTTCAATTTGGCTACTACATCTAAATCATCCCATTCCAAGGCAAAAATATGGACTCTCTGAGGAGCTGACTTTGATAAGATGGCCAACAGAATTAAGCTAGCCCTGGCAAAAAGAAACACAGCTGAGGGGGTACATGGCAAAGTGGGCAAGTATTATGATGCAATACTTGAAGCAATATCCCATTGTGTTAGACAGAAAAGGAAGTGCAAAAGAAGAAGGAAACCACTTTGGTTCTCAAATACAGTAGCAAAAGGTCAGAGCCAAAAGGCTGGCCTCATGAAATATAAGGGAACACAGCGGGATGAAGATAGGGAGGCATACTCAAACTGCCCCTAAGGGAAGCAGGGAAGGCAGTAAGCCAGGCAAAGTCCCAAACTGAGGAAAACTAGCACGAACAGTAAAAGAAGGTGACAAGACTTTCTATAGATAAATTAGTGAAAGGAGAAAGTCCAGAGGGGGCATTGTTGCTTTAATGGAGAAAAGGGAGCATGTGAGGAGGAGGACCCCTGTAAAGGCATCTATCCTAAATAGATACTTTTGCTCAGTATTTACTGAAGAGAAGCTAGGCATGGCCCACAGCTCAGCATCATGGACAGCAGGGAGGAGGTGAGCACTACTCCCTTCACAAAAGAAAGGGATCCTAACAAGAGCCATAAGCCTCAGGTGGATAAGGCAATGGGACCTGATGGCATACATCCCAGGGTACTTAAGGAGCTAAAGGTGGAACTAGCAGAGCCATTAGCAGAACTGTTTAGTGTCCCAGAAGACTGGAGAAGGGCTCATGTGATCCCGCTCCACAAGAGTGGTAGCAGGGAGGAGGCGGGGAACTACAGACCAGTCAGTCTTACCTCAGTAGTGGGGAAGATTATGGAGGCATTCCTTAAGGAAAGGATAGTGCAACGCCTGGAATCCATAGGGCACAGGATCCAAGACAGCATGGGTTTACAAAGGAAGGTCCTGTCAAACTAATCTCATAGATTTCTTTGACTGGAACCAGAGTGGTGGACCAAGGGGAGTAGTTGATGTCCTTACCTTGACTTCAGCAAAGCTTTTGACACTGTTCCACAGAAGACTGATAAATAAGCTGGGTAGGCTCGGTGGTCAGAAGTTGGTCAACTGGGTGGCAAACTGCTGACGGGCAGAAAACAGAGTGGTGGTAAATGGTATACAGCAGAAGAGATGCAAGTCACAAGTAGGGCAAATTTGGGATCAGTCCTGGGCCAGTCCTCTTCAACATCTTCATTAGTGACCTTGCAGATGGACTAGAGGGTAGGTTTGTCTGTTTGCAGATGACACCAAGATCTGCAAAAGAGTAGATGATCCAGATGGGGTGGGCAGAATGAGAAGAGATCTGATAAACTAGCAAAATGGTCAGAAGAGTGGCAACTGGGATTTAATGCAAAGAAGTGCAAAATCATGCACATAGGGAAGAGAAACCCTGAAGCCACCTATAGGCTGGGAGGGGAGTTGCTAGCAGTCACAAAGGAAGAAAGAGACTTGGGCATCATCATCATCACTGATGACCTGAAATCATCCAAGCAGACCTCTAAAGCAGTAGGTAAGGCTAGGGGGGTGTTAGGGTGTATTAGTAGGGGTATCACAAGTCGTAAGAGGGAGGTAATAATCCCTCTTTACAAGACACTGGTTAGGCCCCATCTGGAGTACTGCGCAGTATTGGAGGCCACACCTTCACAAGGACATTAACCAAATTGAGGCAGTCCAGAGAAGGGCAACCAAAATGGTGCAGGGACTGCATCAGAAGACATATGAGGACAGATTAACAGAGCTCAATATGTATACCCTTGAGCAAAGGAGGAGAGAGGTGATATGATCGAGAGCATTCAAACACCTTAAGGGCATTAACAAGGTGAAAGAGTCTAACATGTTTAAATATAAGAAAAATAGCAGGACAAGAGGACACAGCATGAGATTAGAGGTAGTCGATTAAGGGGGAATGAGGAAATTCTTTTCACAGAAAGGGTGGTGGATGCTGGAATGGCTTACACAAGAAGTGGTGGCTATACAGTGCAGGGCTTCAAACAGGCATGGGATAGGCATAAGGAGCAATACAAATGACTATGAATAGACAGGCCACTGACAGAGCAAAAGGCGATGCTTTACATTTATATGTAGAAAAGAAATGGGCAGACTGGATGGGCCTTAGTGTCCTTATCTGCTGTCAACTCTATGTTCTAGTACTAGTAGTGCTCTCATAATATAGCACCAAAATTACTACCCTGATCAGTAATAATCTCTTTGGTATGCCCACCCTGCTGAACATTTTGGCAAGCTCTGATGCAACTTTTGGGGCTGTGACAGTACGCATAGGAACAGCCTCTGGGTATCGAGTGGCATAGTCACATACTACCAAAATGAATCCATTATCCTTTTTACTTTTGTCTAAGGGACCAATCACATCCATTGCCATTCTCTCAAAAGCACATCTATCAAGGGTCAGGGCACCAGGGGCACCTTGTCTTTTTTTAGTCACTGGGGCTACTTTCTGACACTCAGCACAGGAACTGCAATAGGTAGCAACATCTTCATGAATTCCAGGCCAGTAAAATCTGTACAGCAGTCTGGCAAGAGTGCAGTCCCTCCCTGAATGACCAGCCAAAGGACTATCATGTGCTACCTGTAACAACTCTGTTCTATATTTTTGTGGTATAACCGATTGTTCTGCCTGTTCCTGTGTCTGAGGTTTAACCCAAACTCTATATGGTAAGCCATTACAATTTTTAAACACTGGTCCACCCTGTTTTGGTTTCACCCCAGCTGATTAAAATAACCTTGGAGAGAAACATTGTTAGCTTGTTCTGAAAGAAAATCACAATCAATGATCAGTTTAGTTTCAGCATTTTCATGTTAATCCTTTACATCCATCAGTCTTTTGTTGCCACTGTTTCTTTAGGTGCTGTCTTTCTTTCCTTGAGATCCGGATCTTGGAGCTGTGCTCAAACAAGTCCGTATCAAAGTCATTGAAAGGAAAAGTGTCCCCACCGTTTTGAGATTTTCTTTGCCTGAGCTCTTGTTACCACTGCTGCTGAAACTGCAGGGTTCAATTCCTCTGAGATTAACTCAGTAAATCCTGGACAGTCATTTCCAGTAATCACGGGTACAGGTAACTTAGGTACTATCCCCTCTTTCATTTGGTGTGACACACCCTTAATGGTCAGAGTCACTTGGGTGGTGGGGTAGTATCAAGTGTCCCCGTGGATGTAGATGACGCCAGTACCTGGTAATTTTGCACAGTGTTTTCCCAACACCTCAACATGCACTAGGGAATGTCTGCTTCCCGAATCAATAAGTCCCTTTACAGTCTTATCTCCTACCTTCACATCTGTTAAGTACTTGCTCCAATTTGCCAAGGACAAATCTGCTCCTGTGTCACTCATTTTACGGCAGTTTCTTGCAATATGACCTGGCTTATTACAGTTATAGCAAATAATGTCTTTGGGCAGATTTTTTATACCCCCACCAAACTTCTTATCAGACTTGGAATTTAAATGGGAAAAATAGTGTCTTACCGGTGCTTAGCTGTTACCTCGCCGCTGTAGCATTTGTCTGGCCATTTGGTAGTCTTCGGCCAAAGAAAAGTACAGTTACATAAAAACTTACCGTAACAGTAGATTTTCGAGAGGAGCTCTTGCAGCAGACTATTACAATCAGGACTACGCCGCAGGCACTAGGACCTTCTGGTGAAAATTCTGCCAGCAATACACAGCAGGGACAGCCCCCGACGCCGGCCCAACCCCAACGTCGGTCAGGGTACAAGAGGGGGCAGACCCACCTCCACCTCAGTTCTCCCGCCACGACCCAGAAGAAGGCCTGACAAGAGAAGGAGACGAAGCCTACCATGAAGAGAATTGGAGAAGAAAAACGAAAATGGATCTGCACACCTCATGGGGGAAGGTGGTGGAAGAAGCGCCTGCTGCAAGAGCTCCTCTCGAAGATCTACTATTACGGTAAGTTTTTACGTAACTGTACTATCTTACTCCGAGTGGGAGCTCTTACAGCAGGCTATTACAATCAGGACTGAGTCCCAAGCTGTCCCACAACAAGGAGGTAGACGACCCCGGGGGGTGGAATATGCTGACCCCAGAGGCCTTAGGACAAAAGCCCTTGTAATACGGCTAGGCTGAAGCCAGCTCGGCATCTGGAGACGATATCCAAGCTGTAATGCTTGACAAAGGTATGCACCGAGTTCCAGGTTGCGGCCGTACAAATGTCCTGTATGGTGACATTTGGCAGAGCGTCGAAAGAAGCTGACACTCCTCTGGTGGAGTGACCCCTAACTGGGCCCGGCAGGGGTTTATTGTGATGCCTGTAGCAAAAAGAGACACAGCGAACTATCAATTTAGAGATAGTTTGCTTGGACACCGGTTGACCCAAGCAATGTGGTGCAAAAGCCATGAAGAGCTGCTCCGATTTACGGTGCTGAACCGTCCTTTTGAGGTAATACCTCAAAGTCCTGTGGACATCCAATGTGTGGAGGAGAGCCTCCCCTCTATTGGAAGAGGAAGGAAAATAAACAGGAAGGTCAACCGACTGGTTGAGGTTCAATTCTGAGACCACTTTCGGAAGAAACTTAGGATTTGTTCTGAGGGAAACCCTTTCCCTGTGGTAAACTAAATAAGGCTCTTTACACATCAGAGCCTGAAGCTCGGAAACTCTTTGAGCTGAAGTAAAAGCAACCAAAAAACAAACCTTCCAAGAAAGGTAACGCAGCTCACAATCCGCTGCCGGTTCAAAAGGAGGGAGGGTGAGTTTCTCCAACACAAAAAGGAGGTCCCAGGGTGGGACAGGGTCCCGAATGGGAGGTCTCATATGTAGAATTCCCCTAAGAAAGGTACGGGCTACATCTAGTTGTGCTAATGCTCTATCTCCCATGAGAGCATGTTAGGCGGAGACTGCCCACATGTGCACCTTGATAGAGGAGTAATTCAGACCCTTATCATACAAGGAGAGGGGATACTGTAAAGCTGAGTTCACAGGGCAGGTGACAGGATCCAAACGCTGCGGCAATGCCTAAAGACAGAAACACTTCCACTTCATAGCGTAGGCGGAGCGAGTAGAGGGCTTTCTTGCCGACACTAGGACCGCTGCCACTTACGGGGAAACCCCGTATCTATGTTGGGCTACGTCTGAAGGAGCCAAGCATGTAGGTGTAAGGATCGAAGATCTGGATGGACCAGCGACTCTTGGTCCTGGGACAGTAACTGCAAGCATATGGGCAGCGGAATTGGAGGTTCCGTTGATAACCGCTGCAGTAGTGGGAACCAAATCTGCCAAGGCCATTTGGGGGCCACTAGGATCATTTGGGCCCCTTCTGCCAGTAACTTGTGCAGCACTCTCTGAATGAGAGGGAAGGGCAGAAAGGCATAGAGAAACCTCCCTGCCCAGCAAAGGGATAACGCATCTGGCCAGAAAACTCCAGGCGTGTGCTCTCGCGAGTAGAACATTGGCAGTTTGGCATTGCGTGGTGATGCAAAGAGGTCCAGCTCTGGAAGACCCCACCTGTCAAAGACCTGGTCCGCCACGGACTGTAGCAGCTCCCACTCGTGCGCTCTGGAACATGACCTGCTGAGGCTGTCGGCCAGATCGTTTAAGACGCCTGGAATGTGCACTGCGGAAAGCAGGATGTCCCGCTCCAGCACCCAGTACCAGACTCTCACCGCCTCCCTGCAAAGAGGATACGAA
This sequence comes from Neoceratodus forsteri, assembly GCA_016271365.2. Taxonomy (NCBI): domain Eukaryota; kingdom Metazoa; phylum Chordata; order Ceratodontiformes; family Ceratodontidae; genus Neoceratodus; species Neoceratodus forsteri. Next base: position 1,402,750,741 of record CM057453.1, read on the forward strand.
TGAGTGCCCCCTTGCTTGTTGATGTAAAAGACGACCGCCATGTTGTCTGTCTGAACTAGAAGAGAGCCTAGGACCAAGTCCTCTTGAAAAGCCTGGAGGGCGTAGAGGACCGCTCGCATTTCCAGCACATTGATGTGGAGGGATTGCTCCTCGGGTGACCAAACCCCTTGCGTTTGACGTGCACCCAGGTGCGCCCCCCACCCCAGGTCCGAGGCATCTGTTGTCAGAGTTTGACCGGGTGGCTCCGGACAAAAGCTGACCCCTTTCTCCAGATTGCTGGGGTCCATCCACCAAAGCAGAGTTCTCCTGACTGGCTCCGAGATCTTGACTGGGGAGTCTAGATCGTTGTGGCTTTGGTCCCACTGCACCCTGAGCATCCGTTGCGGGACTCTCATGTGGAGGCGGGCCAAGGGAGTGACAGGAATGGCCGCCACCATGTGCCCCAGTAAACTGAGGAAGTTCTGAGCCAGAACTCATGGAGTTATGGAGATCCATTCTGCCATCTCTCACAAGCGAACTCCCCTGTCCTGTGGGAGGAAGGCCATGTCCTGGACGGAATCCAGGATCGCTCCTATGAAGGCGAGCTTTGGGCTGGGCTCCGGGGATAATTTTCGTAAGTTCAGGGTGATCCCCAGCTCTCGGAACAGAGTATAAGTGTCTTCGAGCGCTCGTAAGAGGCCTACTCCTGACGGGGCCGTAAGCAGCCAATCGTCTAGGTAGGGGAACACCTAGTGTCCCATACGCCTTACAGCCGCAGCCACCACTGCTAGGCATTTGGTGAAGACTGGTGAAGCGGAAGAGAGACTGAACGGAAGCACTCGAAACTGAAAGTGCTCCCCTTGGAAGTGGAACCTCAGAAACTTCCTGTGGGGAGGATAGACCCCGATATGCATATATGCATCCTGCATGTCGAGAGAACATAGCCAGTCCCCTTGGTGCAACAAGGGAAGGAGTCCTTGAAGAGTCACCATCCTGAACCTTTTGTACTCGATAAAGAGGTTTAGAGGACTGAGGTCCAGAATGGGATGTAGGTCCTGGGTCTTTTTTGGGACCAGAAAGAAGTGGGAATAGAACCCCTGCCCTTGCTGATGCAAGGGAACCCTCTCTATTGTTCTCTTCTGCAGGAGAATCTGTATCTCTCCTTCTATTAGTGGGATGTGAGAAGGAGGATAACGGGAGAGCTTTGGCGGAGTATGCGGTGGAAACTCTGTGAACTCTAGCGTGCCTCCTCTCCGTATGATATCCAAGACCCACTGGTCTGCGGTGATAGACTTCCACCCTTCGAAATGAAGGAAGAAGCGGCCCCCACCGGCTCCCCTGGATCTTCCCACGGAAGAGTGGGGTCGGAAGGGAGTCATTGGACGGAGCCGGGAGTGGGGAGAGAGGCCTGGGAGGACTTGGGCCCACGGGCAGGAGGTCCACCAGAATACTGGTTTCTGGATCTCCTGCGAAAGCCTCCTCTCTGCCCTGTTGGTTGCCACAGGCTGGACCTTGACTGCATGAGGACTTACAAAAAGGCCGTCTACGGTGCTGTCATCGCTGGTCACCACGGTATATCTGGTGGACCGACCAGATCGACTTGCCTGACTCCTGGAGACGGGAGAGCAAAGCATCTGTCTCCTGCCCAAACAGCACGGTACCCTGGAAGGGCAGATCCTTGATACCGGCCTGCAGATCCTGGTGAAAGCCTGAGACTCTCAACCAGGCATGGCGCCGGAGGCACACCCCGGAAGCGGCTGCCCTGGCTGCTGTGTCTGCAGTGTCATACGAGGCCCTCAGTACATGGGAGCCTACGTCTGAGCCCGACTGGAGGAGGGCCAGGAGCTCTGCCTTTTGGTCACAGTCTGGCATGGTATTTGCCAGCTCTAGTCCCCTTTCCCACATCGCATTCTGGTATTGTACCATATGCGTTAGGAAATTGAGGGAACGGATGGAACAGGTGGAGGCAGCATATACTTTCTTGCCCACCTGGTCCAGGTAGCGGGACTCCGGGTCAGGAGGCTGGCAGCTGAGGTGCTTCAGTTGCCGAGACTTGTCATGGGCAGCCGTGATCACCGAAGAATCGGCCTGAGGGTGTTCCGCTAGAAAGGGTTCTGCCCTCGGGGGCCTTATACAGCCTGTCTGACTTTTTTGGAACTGCCGGGATTGAGGCTGGATGTATCCAGGTGGTTCTGGTAAGGTCCTGGAATGTATCGACTAAAGGAGGGATAACCAGAGGCTCTGGCTCCTTTTGCCTCAGGTACTTAGCCAATCTCCGGCGTTCTGGATCCAGGTCCTCCGTGTCCCACTCGTTGGAGGCCTGGATGTGCCTCATGACATCCATAAAAGTAGGCTCGTCCGGAGGCGAGCGAGGCTGGTCCTTCTCTTCTGGGGAGCGCTTGAGGCTGAGAGAGGAAGAAGAGGTCGATGTTGGGGAGGAGGATCGACTATTCGACTTGGAGTAGTCTGACCCCGTCCTATGACTCTGCCTTCGCTGACGTCGGTAGCTAGGGGACCGATGTCGGTCCGAAGACCGACTCTGGTCCCTTGACCGGCGACGGAGCAATGACCGACGTCAGTCAGAGGACCAACGTCGGGAGCGTTCTCACCTGGAGCGAGAAAGGCTCCTGGAGCATGACCTAGACCGACGTCAGTCACCCGAGTCCCAGGAGCGACGTCGGTGGTCCTGAGACCTTGTACGGGAACCAGCCCTGGAGGGAGGTGAAGGCTGGCGCTCCAGTGACTTCCTCAGGGAAGACTCACCTCCCGGCTGTGGTTTTCCCACAGGGTCCAGTATCGGTGTCTGGGCTGGTGACGGGGAGGACCGCTTGTGGACCTGCCCCCACCAAAAGGAGAAAAGATCCTTGAGCTCATCCTTGGTGAATATTTCAGCCGCTCGTTTTGGGAAGGAAGTCTATAGAACATTGGGGCGTGAAGGAGAGCTCTACTGAGGGCCCGGGGGGAGGAGGACTTGGGCGACGGGGTCGTCGGTTCCTCCGCGACCGACCCCGCGTCCTTCGTACCTTCGACCGGTGTCAGTGTAGGGACCGATGACGGAGTGACGCCGGGGCATGCTGGAGAGTCCTTAGTCTCCGGAGGCACGCCTTTAGCAGGCGGCGGCGGTGCCTTAGCAGGTGGGGCAGAAGCAGGCACCTCTAAGGGCTTAGCAATGACCCTTAGCGAGGTCACCTTTGGCTTGGCCGGCTTCTCCCCCGACGGGCTGGCCTTAACCTGAGAAGTCTTCGGAGGATCTCCAGAACCTGAGGGACGGGCCTTTTTGGGAGATGGCCGTGAGCGCGACCGGTGACGGGACCGACTACGGTCCTTGCTGTGGCACTTTTTCTCCTTCCGCTTCCCCTCCGAGGAGTGCAGATCCATCTTCTGCTCCAGCAGGTAGGCCTTAAGGGCCTTCAGGCGGAGGATGCGGGTCCGGCTGGTAAAGGCCTGGCAATCTGCGCAGTTGGTGGTGTCGTGGTCCGGGCCTAGACAAAAAACGTACGGCCGATGGCCGTCCTTCGCTGGGATCTGCCTCTCACAGTCACACTTGTTTAAGGGTTCAGAAGATGTCGACGCCCGAGAAGACATCGAACTCGGCTGGGAAAAACGGCTGACGTCGGTACTCAGAAAACAGAGCTGAGAGCGAGGAAAACAACGCTCTGAAGGCGGAGAAAACAACCGACGGGCAGCAGAACTGACGTCAGGTACCAGAGAATGAGAAAACCCGTCGAAAATTGAAGAAAATTGAAGAAATAGTTTGATTGTAGATCAAATCTTTAGCTGCAACTGCAAGCAGAAGCTGTTTCTTCGACTTCACATGCAGGACATAGAAACATAGAATTTGACGGCAGATAAGGACCGCTTGGCCCACCCAGTCTGCCCATTTCCCTACCTACTGGATAAGCTGCAGATCCTAGTTAACCAGCAGCCTACTTCTTCCTACCCCCACCCCCCAGAATTGCCTTGTGACTATCCTATGCATGCTTGAATTCCACCACTGATTTTGACTCCACAACCTCCTCCGGAAGGCCATTCCATGCATCCACAACCCTCTCTGTGAAAAAATACTTCCTTATATTACCTCTGAGCCGCCCCCGCTCTATCTTCAAATTGTGCCCTCTTGTTCTTGCACACCTCTTTTTTTGAAAGATGCTACCCTCTTGGACTTTGTTGATTCCCTTGAGGTACTTGAAAGTTTCTGTCATGTCCCCCCTCTCCCTCCCGCGGAGGGAAAGAACTGAGGTGGAGCTGGGTCCGCCCCCTCTTGTACCCTGACCGACGTTGGGGTGGGGCTGGCGTCGGAGTGGTCCCTGCTGTGTATTGCTGGCAGAATTTTCACTGGAGGGTCCTAGTGCCTGTGGCATAGTCCTGACTGTAATAGCCCGCTGCAAGAGCTCCCACTTGAAGTAAGATCAGCCTTTTCCCCACTTTCTGGTCGGTGTTTCTTGACCAAAAGCTGCCCATCTGTAGGCAGGATGTTGATGATTTGCTCCATTGTAAATGTGTCGATGATCCGTTGGACTGTTTTGCCCTCTGGTTGGAGCCATTTTATCAGGAGTTCTCTCATTCGGGTGAAGGATCCTCGAGGATTGTCAACTGAGTTGTACTTCAGAGATAGAAATTTCTGCCTGTACATCTCTCCTGAGATGTCATACTGTTTCAGGATTTCGCTTTTCACCAGATCATAGTTTTCTGACTGTGCAGTGTCTATATTGCTGTAGGCAAGTTGGGCTTTCCCAGACAGGTAAGAGTACCAGTCTGATTATCCATTGCTGCTTTGGCCATTGGCAGGCTGTGGCAACTCTTTCAAAAGTTGTCAGGTATGCCTCGATATAATCTGAGGGACACAACTTTGTAAGTTTAATGGCTTTTAAGCTGCTCGTGTTTTGTTGCTTGTCTGACTCTGTGCCAGATCCTCTGCCTTTGATAGCTTGCAAGGCATCCAGCCACTGCTGCTCCTGTTGCCACATCTCTTCTCTCATCCGCTGTTCCTGTCACTGCATCTCTTCTCTCCTGCTCCTGTCACTGCATCTCTTCTCTCCCCTGTGCTTTTAAACGCTGAATTTCTTGTTTTCTTTGCTGCATCATCACCAGTAGAAAACAAGAAGTTATTATCCCTCTGTACAGACAGCTGGTGAGACCCCATCTGTAGTACTGCGTGCAGTTCTGGAGACCCAATCTCCGCAAAGACATAGACAGGATGGAAGCTGTCCAGAGGAGGGCAACTAAAATGGTGCAGGGTCTGCACCGGAAGACATATGAAGAGAGACTTAAGGAGCTTAATATGTATAGCCTCGAGGAAAGGAGGGAGAAGGGGGACATGATAGAAACTTTCAAGTACCTCAAGGGAATCAACAAAGTCCAAGAGGGTAGCATCTTTCAAAAAAAGAGGTGTGCAAGAACAAGGGGCACAATTTGAAGATGGGGGTGGCTCAGAGGTAATTTAAGGAAGTATTTTTTCACAGGGAGGGTTGTGGATGCATGGAACGGCCTTCTGGAGGAGGTTGTGGAGTCAAAAACAGTGGTAGAATTCAAGCATGCATGGGACAGTCATAAGGCCATTCTGGGGGGGGGTAGGAAGAAATAGGCTGCTGGTTAACTAGGATCTGCAGCTTATCCATTAGGTAGGGAAATGGGCAGACTGGGTGGGCCAAGCGGTCCTTATCTGCGGTCAAATTCTATGTTTCTATGCATCTCCTCACTTCTCTGTTTCTCCATCTCTTTTTGTTGTATAGCCCACCATTTGAAAAAGGCAGTCAGGCTTTCAGGTTCTGCCACTGCCTGTTCTTTTTCTGTAACTTGTGCTGGTTGTACAATCTCAGCTTGGACTTCTGTCTCTGCTAGTTTGGTTGCCATTCTCCTGGTAACCACTCAGGGACTTGCTGCTGCAAAATCCATACCTTTCTCTATGCTTCTCGTACTAGGTCCAGTACCCACGCACAAAACTCCTGGCTTAGAGTATGCATGGCGTAAATCCCACTTAGGCTGACACCATTTGTCGTCAAGGCACAAGTCTGGAAGCATATGAAAAACCAAGAGCAGTTGTAGAATTCACAAAAAGTGTTTATTAGTATTATCAGTAACACAAAAAGAATACAATTGTTCAGAATAACTATTTACAAAGGCAGAATAAACAGAGACGATCCAGCCGAGTTTTCCTTCAATCTTTATGTGTCTGTGTCTCTCTTGCAAGAAATTGCAGCCCTGCTTTTCTAAGTCTTTGCAATCCCCCCTCCTTAACAAGCATCCTGTTTTTTTCTAAAATGTTCTTGTAAATTTCAGGCAGGTGCAGCAAGAACACAATATCCCAGAACTGAGGCCCCTTCTCCACAGCTTCTGAAAAAGGGCTTAAAAACTGCTCTCAGGGTAACCCCTTGAGTTCCCAATAGTTTTGTGCAATCATCTCAGATTATAATTATATACATTTCAACAGTAACACTATATCATTTCTAAACACAGGGATCTCAGTATCAGTTACATTTCCACATAATGATTTGCATATATTTCTATACCAGCAGATATGCAAGGGAGGAAAAGCCAGAAACAGCAAGGGAAGACTGAGAGACAGTGAGAGCCAAAGAACTGCAAGACCGTTGAGGTAATCCAGTCCTAGATCTCACGAGAAAATTTGGTTACGTAACCAGACAGACAAGACACAGAACAGGAAAGAACAGAACAGATCCCTGCATTCAAACTCTCCATAACAACTGCGACAGGGTCCTATTCAACCCTATCACAGATACTATTTGAAACTTCTTGTATTCGAGTCACAATTTGAGGTCCCGCGGATCCAACACAGGATGCAGATCTCCTGTGCACTTTGGGATCAGAAAGTATGTGGAGTAGAACCCCTTGTTTCTCTGTTTAGGAGGAACTGGTTCTATAGCATGATTTTTGGAATGATGACTGAACATGGAGGATAACAGGAAGGAGGCAGCGGATGCTCTGGAGGGGTTTCTAGAAGCTCCAGAGCATGCCCTTTTCAATTATCTCCAGGACCCACTCGTCTGTTGTAATCTCCTGCTACAGTTTCAGATGCAGGAACAGTCTGCCCCCCCCCCCACAACCACTGCTGGAGGTAGCAGTGGAGGTGAGGGTGCATCCATAACACAGTCAAGCAAAACCAGTGGGGGCAGTGCCACCAGTACTGACTGTGTCCTTCTGGGGGAAAAGTCTTGACAGGGGCAATTACCTTACCTCAGCCTTGCTGATGGCAGGCATTGCCACCACTGGTAGCAGGCTTACAAAACAATCCCCTCCCACGACCCCTGGTAGGAGAGGGATACAGGGACTTGATAGACATTAGGAGTTATTCTGGGAGGTCCGAAGGCCTCTCAGGGCCTCTTCAACATCATAACCAAACAGTTCTATTCCTCTAAAAGGGGCATTCAAAACTGCTTACAGCACATCATTGGCAAAGCCAGCCACTCTGAGCCAAGAATATCTTCTCAAACAAATGTCAGAAGCGGCAGCGCTGACAGAAGCATCAGAGACACCATGAGCTGAGTGGAGCAAACGTTTGCCAACCTCAGCACCAAAAGTTAAAGTTTTAAGTAACTAATTCTTGACTGAGCCATCAAGCAAAGCCTTGACTGCAGTTTTTTGCAGCTTTCACAGGCTGTTCTGATATTTTATCATATGGGCCTGGTAGTTTACAATCCTAATGCCCAGAGAGGCAGAGGCAAAAATATGCTTGCTCATCACACCCAGCCTCCTAGATTCTTTATCAGGAGGCCAAGTACTCCTGTGTTTAGGTGTCCTGGACCTACCATGAGCAGCCATGATGACTGCAGAGTCTGTTTCTGGCTGGTTGGCATAATAAGGCTTAGCAGATAAAGCAGGATACTCCTTATTAGCCTTTCAGGGAACTGCAGGCAGTAAGTCTGGTCTGTGCAATGTTGCAAAGCTAGCATTCTCTAATGCAGGATACATAGCAGGAACTATAATGGAGAATGTGCAAGATACCTCCAAAAATTCCATCAAATTTTGTTTTGTGGAGTCTTCCTCTTTCACAGCAAAGCCTATGGAAGTCTGCATTTACTGCATCATGGCTTGAAAAACAGGATCCTCAGGAGGAAACCTTGGGGGTATAAACCGCCGAGTCCTCACTGCAGGATGAAAAGGCAGAACTAGAATGAGGTTTTGCATCATGTTGTTCTCCCTCATATTCCTCCTCCTCCTCTAAATCGTCCTCTAAAACCATGAGGTCAGGATTATACGCAACTTCATTGTTGAAGTCTCTGTCGATGAAGGGAGCCGCAGAATGCACCGATGACAACAGAGGCAGCTGAGGAGGAGGAATCTGTGGCTTCTTAGTAGAAGCCATCAACAAAAGCTGAATACCACAAGGCCCTGTTGGTGGAATAACTGTCTGTATTACAAGTCCAGGCAGAATGCATCTGATCATCTCAGAGAATGACACTAGCACAGCCTGAGAGTCATGGGCGCCCCTGTAAAGGATCAGGGACTACTTGTGTCGAGAAGATGTGGCCCATCAGCAATGGCTTCTTACTGTCCACAGTAAGTATGGCAGTGCCTAAGCCAAGCCCCGACCAACCTTGGTGTCTCACCGACGGTTGGGGGAGCTACTGTCAATGCTGCTGGAGAAGGTGATAATACATGATATTTACCTGATCACCAGGACCTCGCTGGCGAAACAGACCTTTCTTTTTCTCCATGTTTACGACTGTGGCTGGATGACGAAGAGGGCTGTGATGACGACTTTTCTTGTCCCAATCCTTCGACTTCGGCGGCTGCTTCTCGGCAGACAGTGGGGGGTGACACAGAGTTTGGACCTTGTTCCTTCTCCATGGTTTTTAGAGTTTGAGAATAATGGAGTTTATCGCCTTGTAGCCTGGTTAAAACTCTGGCATATCTCGCAAGCCCTCATGTTGTTAGACAGGCCCAAACAGCACAAACAGACCTCGAATGTGACTTTTTTGTAAATTTTACCTCCGTATTTACAGTACTGAAATAAAAGCTCTTACGACTTCTGCAGCATGCAGAGATGACAAAATCAACTAAAAAATAAAGAATAAACAGTAATGACTAGGTTGATAGAGTTTCCTTCAGCAGGTCCGATGAGGATAACAGAGGGCGGGAAAAGAACTCAGGATGATGGGGCCACTCTCGTTTACTTAGACACAGATGTAGAATATCACGGGTTGGGGGGAGCCCAGGCTAGCAAACATTTCTCTGTGGTCCTAGCGCTGACGGTTATAATTCAAAACTGCAACCTAATGAAGGAGTTATCCTTGAAGATCAGCAAATGTTGCTATAGGACACTTCCCACTTATTCAGGGCTGCATTGGAGGCATGGAAATAAATACTATGCCCGCACTGTAGGCACTGAAGGAGGGTGCCCTGAACAACTGCAAGCCTGGCCTTGGGTATGAGAACGCGTTTTGCGTGGTAAGGTAGGCCATACTTGGAGTTGACAGCTTTACAGATCTGGGAAATATGTAGAGAGAAGTTCAGTCCTAAGTCCACGGTGACCCCAAGGTATTTAAAGTCCATCACTGCAGTAAGAGGAGACCCATCCTTCCATAGGATGGTGAGAGGAGTTAAGCAGGACTGAATTCTGACCCGAAAGCCAAGTAGTATGGCTTGGGTCTACGAGCTTGAATAACTTCTTCCTGATGAACTATGACTGAATCAAGAAGAAATCCTCTTGTAGCTTAGGTGCTGGACTGAAGTGATGGAGGAAGGACTAGTATACAGAACAGTATCATCTGCATACATGAGTGAGGAACAGCAAGACAGAACTCAAGGAAGGTCATTAACAAAAACTGAGAAGAGCAGGAGACTAATTATATACCCCTGGGGACACCTGCACTTACTGGGGTACAGGAAGAGACAGCATTATTGAAGCGGACAAACTGCTGTCTCCCAGAAAGACAGCTCTCAATCCAGGAGCCTGCATGGCGGGAGAGGCCAAGGGCAAGTCATTTGAAATGAGGCAGTGTGTGATCAACAGTGTAAAAAGCCTTGAAGGGGTCAATAAAAATGGCTCCAGTGAGGGAGGAGGCATCCATGGTACATTTAATGTTGTTGGTCAGACGTATCAGAGCTGTAAAGGTGCTATGTCCCTTCCTAAACCAGGGATAGAAATTAACTTTTTTCGATACCTGCACCAAGGTGCATGTGCCGGCAAAAGTTACATGCACCATGGTCAGGTTACTTGCACCGGTGGTCATAATGATAAAAACTGAAAAAAGATAACTGATTCAGGAATCGTTGCATATGAAAATGAATGTAATACTATTCTACAACATATCAGTGTCTTCATCACTTTCCCAGGCCTTTTCATCTTTTCTGGCACCATAAGGTGCTGTTTGAGGTCTCCTTGTTCTCATTCCTGCTGACCACCACCTAGCTATGGCATTATCTGGCGAGTATGTGGACACTGTGTCACTGCTCAAACTAATTGCCATTAAAGCGGACACAGTTTCTGGTCTCAAGTTTGCCCTCCAGTCATGTTTTATCCGTGACATTAACGAGAAACCCCTTTCACATTCTGCAGTAGAAGATGGAATGAGAAGAAATATTTTCAGCAGTGAAAGAATGTCCTTAAAGTCCTCCCTTTCTTCAGAAAGAACTCTAGCCCACATAGCAGTGGAATCTAAAGGTGGATGGTAAGCTGCATTTAGGGTCTGGACATATGCTTTCAGTTCTGACCACTGCAAGACTGCTGAAACAGCATTGTACCCCTTTGGTTCCAGAATGTCACTGTAGTGAGAAAATAATGACTTAACTTCTGTGTCTCCATACTCGGCCAGGGAATCAGAGTTAGGCCAGTTAGACAGGTTGAAAATTCCCATTTCCGTAATGACATGGTCATTAACAAATTCAGAGAAACGATTCTCCATTTGATTTAGGGTGGTGGCCAGCACTTTCTTCACAATAGCCACAATGCTGCTCTTCGCAGTGTTTGCATCCTCGTTAGGATCTGATCTACTACGTCTTGCTGAACAAGAAGAACCAAGCTCCACACCTTTGTAATGCAGCTTACCATCCACGAGATTGATTCCTGTGTCAAGGCAATCAATAGTCTCTGAACCTCTGAGAGACTTCAGTTTTGTCATGAGAGAAAGAACTTTAGCTTGCACTGAGTCTACTGTTAAGTTATTTTGCTGGAATGTCAGTGTTAGTCTGGACATGACTGCTATATAGAATTCTAGGAAATTGATGAAGAACAATATCTTCGGTGATTTTATCTGCTTCAGGATTGCAGTGGCCTTTTCTCTTTTATCCCCTGTGCCATTTACTGACACATCATCCAGGTGTGTAACAATTGCTGGACAATTTGTCTGCAACACTTTCACAGCACGCTGGTGATGTGGCAGCCACCTTGTTCCTCCAGTATTTACAGGACGCAGTACCCGGATGCCCAGTGCTCTCCTGCAGCCTGCAAGCCAGTCCAGTTTAAAGCAGAGTGCTTATAGAAGCTATGCAGTAAGGAAAGCAAATCTTCCACTGCAGAGTACAGGGTGTGCCCTTAATCACATATTTAGTGACCAACTCAAGTCTGTGTGCACAGCAGTGCACAACTTTTAAAAGTTTAGCCTCCTCTTCAGTCTTGTGGCTACTCCAGTTTTACTGCCCATCATGACTGATGCCCCATCAAAGCAGCAAGCCACTAATTTATTTTTCCAGTCTTGTATTTGGAGATCATTTTCCATTGTATGTTTTAAAGTTAATGTTATACTTTCTGCATCAGCCTTGTCTAGAGGTTTAAGTGCCACAAATTTAGTGACAGGGATGCCCTTTTCCAAGATGCGGACATACACTACCTCCTCTTCAGTAATACTTTTGTCTGTTGAGCCATCTGACAGAATGGAAAAGAAATCTTGAGACTTCACCAATGATATTAAATTTTCCATTTTATCTCTGTAAATATATTCTGTGAATTTTGCTTGTTTGTCGTTACAGTAGGTTTCACTGACTGACACCCCATTCGCTCGTAATAAATTTATTTCATCTTTTAGATCAGTAAATGGTCGTGCTTTTTTACCAAGAAAAAAGTTGTTCTAAAAAGAACTCTCATTTGCTCAAATTCTTTTTCTTCCATTTTTTGGACAATCTTTATTAATGGCTGCTCTGCAGGGGTTATACTGTGGGCAAAAAATGCTTTTCTGGATGCTTCATGTAAATCTGATGACTCATGAAATTCGACGTTTGCTTTTCTAAAAGATGAACACCCATCCCTGAATGAATTATTTTTCCCTGATTTATCAAATAGTTCACACCATTCACATTTCATGATGTTCAGTTCACTATCGTATTTAAGCCATTTACGGTTCTGTTTCCAAGAGTCCACAAATTTATAAGTTTTTTCTTTTATATGCGCTCTCACCACCATGTGGTGCAGTAGGAGGCAGAGAAGGTTGAGGAGGAGGCACTGAGCTTGAGCTGCTCTGCTGGACTTGGGCACAGTCAGACTGGGAATCAGAAATGGGGCCAGGAGGCGGAATCTGACAAGAATGCAGGACTGATACGCATGCTGCATACTCATCATCAGGGGAGTTAGATTCCATTACTGACACATTCACATTGGAAGTACTAGTACTGGGAATGCCTGCTGTTGCACTACTGGCATCAAGAATCAGAGAGACTTCAAACTGGCCACTGCCACCACTGCCAGACTGAGATACACAAGACTCGGACTGTATCTGGTTCTGTGCATCAGCTACAGCAGGAACAGCTGCTACAGCAGTAGCAACTGCAGGCATTTCACCGCTTGCTTTGCTGAACTTGTAGTGAAAAAGAGTATTAACTGCTTTGGGTAAAAGTTTCTTGGGCGGCATGGTCGTTTAATGCAGTGAGCTTGCCTTTGTCTTCTTATGTAACACAAATGTCAATAAAAAGTTCTCTGCTATGAGACAAAAAAGTGTCTGTGTATTTTTTAATATCACTTATTTACTAAATAGATGGATCCCTCGGAGCAGGCAGGTGAGCGAGGGCGTTCAAATAAGTTACATTCAGTATTAACCTAAGATTAACTCAGGAAATTAGGTTAAATTACTTAGGTCCAGGCCAAGCCAAGAATAAGTTTAGTCTGCAAGGGCAAGGCAGCTGCTGAAGTAGCGAACCACCAGTTAGATTTATTTATCCCACCAAACTGGTGGTGGTAACTGTCTGTACTACTCCACAACTAGAGACAGAGAAGAAGAAAAAGAGAGAGAGATTTCGGTTTAGTAACTTTTACTTGTCTGAGAGAGTCTGTGTATTTACACACTCACAGCAGGATAGTAGGAGGGAGGGCTGTCTGACTGCCTGACTGGGGCGTGTCTTCATGGCTACACACTCTATTTAGACTACTAAGCAGTAGAATCGGTGGTTAGTTGGGGCATTTTTTCCTTAAATTTTATCAAATGACACACAGACAAAAGTATTACTGAAGAAGAGGCCTAGCCACCAGTGTACTAGCAACTAGCTGTTAATGTATACAAATCCAGATAAATGGGAAGCAAAGCTCTCGAGTCTCACACCCCACACAGTTGCACACACAAATGGGCAGACTAGGTAGGTGAACCAGGCAGCCAACCAGATCAAACGTAGCCATAGCCACAGGCAGTGATTTTTATTTGCTGTCAAAATTCAGATTTTTTTTTTTTTTTTTTTAATATATGGGCAATGGGCATCACATTCACAGGTGACAGGTCACTCACAGGCAGGCATTATACTTGCCACAGCAGTGGAGGCTGAGCTGACAGACATTTACTGTGTGACTGACTCTCTGAAATGTAACTGGCTTCACACGCAGTGTACACACACAGAAAAAATATATAGTGTGTGTTGAGTAGACTAGGTAAATAAGCAGCCAGGTAGTCCTTATCTGCTGTCCAAATCTGTTTCTATATAGTATATATATATTTGTAACTACTTTTACTCAGCATGCAGAGATTTATTTTACTCTCTGATTATGACAGAGTAGACACTGGACGGATGGATGATATCATTCACACAACATTGGTCACAGTCACACTGACACACTCACATACAAATATAGGTTATTTAGCTGGCTCAGGGCAAGGCTGGCACATGCAAGTTCCCCCAGAATTAAAAAAAAGAAAGCAGTTGTCTGAAAGACCAGACCAATTATTTTTTTTTCACACAAAAATAAATGAGCGAGGACTAGGGTAATTCAGAACATCAAATTGTGAAGCGATGGAAACCCACAGTACTAGCTTATTGCTAGCTCAACAGGCAGGCGAGACTGTTAAAGTCCTTTACACTTTCTTTATATTAGATCAACAAAAATAAACAGCAAGCAACTGCCCTTTGCTTGGGCAGAGGCTGCACTAGCCTAGCCTGCAGCAAATCTGTCACTGGCAGCCTTTGCTTAAAAGGTTTATTTAGAGCACAAGCTCACACTGGTATTTGATTTTTTTAATGATTTCCAAGCCCCCCTCCCCACTTATTTAGACACAGGGCAGCACAAGGATCAAAAAAAATGTGGCACAGTTGTGGTAAAAAAAACACAAATTTCTCTACAAAGTTAACTTCTCCTTAGTTTCCTTACACTGAAAAAAAAATAAAGCAGCAGCTCTTTTTTTTATAGTACTGGTTCCATGCTAAACACCAAAACAGGACTGAAGAAATCTACTCACTTGGATTGCTGGAGTTTCTTTTGCTATTACTTTTCAGATTTACAAATTTTTTTTTTTTTCAAATTGCTGCCTGGTGTTAACAACCTCTCTCCCTGCCTAGATACTGCAGTCTGCAGTGCTAAATATAAGAAAACAAGACTGCAAAGACCAAAATCCCCTTGCTTCGGGGTGGGGTGAACCCCCAATTTATTTCAGCTATTAACTTCCCGATTTATACCTTTTTTTCCATACTAATGCCACTTTAAACTGTTTTCCTGCCTAGATAATGCTAATATGTCAAAGTTCTGTATAAGAACAACAAAGATTCACGATGATCACGAGCTTCCCCCTTACGACTGTTCTCACTGAAACACTCCACAAAACTGCGTAGTTAACTGATGCAGTGCATGCCTATGTGAATCTTATTGTACCACGAGGGTGACTGGAAGAGACTCACGTGGTACAAAGGTTAATGATTGTTGTATGCCAGTCAGTCATGTAACTCAGGAGGAGGACCCATCTCCGTCTGAGTGCTGTCTCTGTGATGAGACCATCCCCACCCACCCCATGCCCAGAACTCCACCCTGACTGGCATAATTAAAAGAAAATACCCGTGGTCCCACCTCTGAGCCCCAAGTTCCACCCCTTCTGTTCTGCAATGCCACACCCCAACCAATCACTGCTGCAGCAAAGGGATTAATAATTCTGGTGCCAGCCTACTTTCACTACAGCTCTTCTCACTCCAACTCCTCCAGATTGCCGGCGCCGCCGCGTCCCGCCTCCTTGGACACTCCTCCTCACTCGGGCGTTCACGCTCCGATGCCGCCGCGCTTGTGCTGTAGCCTGTGCCCACTCCCGAGTCCCGATGCTGCTCTCCCCACGAGTGCTTCCCAATGGCGTGCGTGCGCGCCGCATGACGTGACTTAAAAAAAAAAAAAAGTATTAGCTTGCTGTTTCAGCACTGCGCCCCTTGTGGCACCTCATGGTAATGCAGCCAAAGCCATTTGAATCTGCCACAAGCTACATGCACTATGGTGCAAGCCAGGAAAAAACCTACATGCACCAGCCTGTTTTTACTTGCACTGGGAACAGGCTGGGTATGCTAATTTCGACCCCTGTCCTAAACCCATGCTGGCAAGGTGAAAGAGCGCTCTGTGAATGGAGAAATGTGACAACTGGGGGGCCACAACTCTTCCAAGCAGTTTACTGTGGGAAGTAAAGCAACTGGTCAGTCGTTATTCAACAGCTTTGGGTCTCCTTTTTTCATTAACTTGTATAGTATTGAAGGGGGGGGGTACAATAAGAGTTTTCCTTTCCAAATGAAAACTGAAGGCATCTTGTATAAGAGGATTATGGAGCAATATCTAGACAGTATAGCATTGTTCCTGAAAACAAACAGATTCAATTATGGGCTATACCAGGTGTTAATAATCCTGGTAGACTATTCCCATGGAACAACTGGGTTATGCCTTAGCCAATCTACTTGACTGTTCAGATTACCCTGTGGGTAAGAGGCAGATAGAGATATGGCTTGCAACTCAGACTAAGCAAGGATCTTCAACACTTTTCTCAGGAGAGAAGAGCTCCTGGTACCTTCTTCCCCCTGTGAACTACGTGAACTGGCCAGGCTCTCAGACAAGGCATGAATGAAGTACAGAAGTGCAAGAAAAACTAGTATTATTTCCAACATACTGATGTGAAGTCAGCTCTTCAACCAAGACCAGTTGCACTGTATGGTTTTGGAGTCCATGTGTGCCCCATCCCTGCAGGCTGGTGTCTGTGGAGATCTGGATTGGCGGTAGCATACCCAGCTGTACTCCTCTCAGATTGTTCCTCTTCCTCCACTACTTCAGAGGCTGTAATACTCATTCTGGAGGTGAGACAGTGTTTGGTTGGGACTCCTCATTGCTTGTTTCCAACTGTACAAAAGGAAGGACTGGAGAGATCAGACGTGGGTTCTTGCCCATGGCAACACTTCTATGCAAACCACCACCTTACCCAGTATATCCATTACTATAACAAAATTAGTATCCTGGGTTGAACTTTGAGAATAGCAACTGCAATCTCTTGAACGTGTCTTCCAGTAGTCTGACTCTTCTCTGTCAAATGAGTGAGGTTCTACAAGGGGACAAAGGAACACTTGTTGAAATTTATTACCCAACCAAAGTCCTCTAGGAACTAATGGCTTGCCGGGTGGTCTGATTAAGCATCTGCAGGAGAAGCCGCTTTGATCGGGTGGTCATCTAGGCAGAGATATATGAAAATCTCCTTTTCTCTGAACCTGGTAAATAAGACCACAACCTTGGTAAATACTCTTGTGACTTAAGACGGGTCACGTTGAAAAGCTCTGTATTGACAGGGGTCAATCAGTAACCCGGGGAAATGTTCAGTGGCTATTGCAGATCAGAATGGAAATATGCATATCCCAGATATTAAACAAGCAGAAAGAGTCTCCAGATGAAACTTTTTGGAATGGTTCAGATGTTTGAAATTGAAAACCTGTCTTTTTGGGGATGTAAAGCACATCAACCACACCTCCCTGACTCTGTTTTGATGGGGAACTGGTTCAACAGCTCAGATGTCCAGTAGTTGCCAAATGGTTTTGTAAACCACCTTCTCTCATCTGGTCTTATGGTCCTTGCCAGGCTTTTCTTAGGTTGGGGGGCGACAACGAGTTCAAATTCTATGGCGTGTCCAGAAGTGAAAGTTACCAAAGTAACATGTTTTCTTCTAAAGGATTAGGACGACCTGTATAATATGGTGCCCCAGAACTTTGAAACCTTCTCAAAGATGCAAACTACTGAGGATCCATTAGCGACGGTGTCAGAGACTACCAATACTACAGTTCCTCGTATAATAATGATCATACTGACTTTTATTTTGATTTCTGATAGAAACAGGATCCTACAACTTGCTCGAAATAAAAAGCAGATGTTTTATGACAATAAGAGGATACACCTGTACCCAGATGTCAGATTTACAATACAGGGAGAGAAGAAAAAGACTTCTGGCAATGCAGTCAGAATTTAGAGAAACTGGAGTGGCTGCTTTAGTATTTTTCCCTTCGGTTCTCGTGAACTTTCAATCAGAACTGTATTACTCTGATGATTTGGACAAGGCAAAGCTGTTTTTCCAACAAAAATGTGCGTCTTCCCCCTCAGCTTAATTCTAAAGATGAGCAGGAGGAGGTGAATATAACAGAACACTTGCCAGTTAACCCTGTGGAGGCTTAACTGAAACGTTCTGTTCTTTTTATATAACTTTACACTGGGCTTATAAAACAGGACATTTCTTTCTCAAAAGTGAATTAATGCCGGGCCGGTGGCACTGAAGGTTGAGGCGCTGGATGCCACACCTTGCACCACACCAGCGACCCAGGGTTGAGAGCAATCTCGGGTGCTGGAGGGTCGGCTGTGGGAAGAAAGAAGATAGAGCATCCCAGGGACTGCTCTCCTCCTCTAGGGGAGGTTGGAAGGATTACTGTGGATGCACTGGCTCATGGCAGTGGGGTCGATGTATGCGCGGTCAGCTGTGGGTCAGGTGTGGGCGATGCGGGCGGGCGGACCCGCATGGAAGCATCCTTGGTGTCACTGCATGCCTGTGCCATGGGAAGGGGACCGTCGTGTCAGATGCACTCAAGTTAGCTCCCCTGGTGTCCGCCCCCTGGCCTTCCGTAGAGAGGGGGGTAAGTACCCACCGTGATGTGGTTAAGAGGGGTAGGACATAGGGGTCAGAGCTCTGGCTGCAGCTGGGGTGGGGCCGAGGAGATAGCTGGATGGGGGGGCAAGGAATGACAATGCATACTGGCAGTGCTAACTCAGCAGAGCTGCTCCTCAGCTCTCACACACTCTCTCTCTCTCTCTCTCTCTCCCCCCTTGCTAGTTCCCTCTACAGAACCACATACTATAAAAAATAAAATATTGGTGACCATTCTCATCTCGCCTTCTGTTTCCATCTCAGGGTTCAGATAACAGCATGGACCACTCGAGTTTCGCTCTCGAGGCCCATATGCTGTCATCTCAACCCCTCGATGGAAACACAGACTTGCTGTGTATGGTCACCCATACATTATTCCTTATATTATAATAGAGAGTTACTCTTTATGTGTTATAAACTTAACCCTTAGGCTGCCAACAGAATTAGAATGTATAGGAATTTTGGACTGATATATCAGTCCACGGCCATGCAAGGGTTAATATAGGCTGTAAAAGAACTGGAGCATGTGAATGTTTAAACTGGTTGTTTTTACTCCTGCTGAATCCAATTCGAAGATGAATGCTGTGGTTATTTTTCTTTCTTACCCCCACAAAGAAGAAATATCTTCATACTTAATTATGATTTCCTTTCCTGTCAACTACTTCATCAATTGGTAGTTAGTACATATGGGTAATGTGGATCCCTACAAGGGGAAATGGCACAGCCCAAAGCTGCAAACCAGCACAGCATCCTGGGCACATGAACATTCCAGACAGCAGCAACTCTCCAGTCACATTTGTCTTTGCAGTGCCCTTAATTACATAAGAGTAAACCCATGTGGATTATACTGCTCGTCTTGTAATAAGCCAATATATAAAAATTGTTTGCATACTCATACTTATTTCTTAAAAAGAAGATGCAGTAAGCGATTCCCTACCTCCTCTGGTGAGTGGGACTGGAAAGAAGTTCATCTTCTGCTTCTCTCTCTTGTGCTGAAGCGTCTTTAAACTTCTAAACTGGCTAGAATGAATCTAGTCAAAGGAATAAACAGACTCTAGCCAGAGCCGATATGGCTGTGGGGAGCTTGAAGAAGCTCCAAGTAACAAGTTCCATGAGCGCCGCTGAATGCCATCCTACATACACTGTGCAAAGAAACCTTCAGCATTGATAAAGGATTGTTTTTTTATCTTTGCACAGCTTCCAGCAGTCTAACTGAAATGAAGACATAATCTCTGATTGTACACTGCAGTCACTAAACATTTTACTATAATTCATCTTGCTCCATGCTGTATATTGGAATGTAATCCAGTCTACCCGTTGCTGACCAGGGAAATTCTAAGTTGGAAGAGCATCTCTGACAGATGGCGATGTTCGCAGACAGGGGTGCCAGAAGATTGAAATAGATGGGGGTGCTGAAAATTGGAAGGGCAATTGTTAGGGTATAAAGGTAATTTTTTTACAAACCATGTTTCGATACACACCATAATACAACCGTATAAGATACTGTCAACCACAGAGATTAAGTATTGCCAGTGGTAGCTATTCTAATGTCTTAAGCCATTAATTGCAAATACTGTATAGTTATAAAATCTGCTTTTAGTATGTGAGATAGTTAGAAATATACTGATTAAGAATGCAATGCATATTTTGCTAAAGAATAAAACTGATGTTGATTAACAAATACTGCTGCTTTAAGTGAACAAACCCCTAACATCATTTCACAGAAAAAATATGCAGAAATGGAAGCACCAGATTTTAAAAGTGTGAAATTATTACCATTCATTTGTTATTCAGACTTCATAACATAAGCATTACACCACTGAAAACAGGGTGGTGCATCTCAACTGGACAATCTATCTGTCTGTCTGTACACAGACACACACATTTAGCAAATATGAGCCATACTTTGAACTTTTACACTGAGGTGTGAAATGGTCATGATGCCCCTAGTCCAGTAACGCATAAAGACTTAGTGAAAATTAATACAGTAGGCCATCCTAAATCTTACCAGCAATCACACAACATGACATTGCTGAAGGGGCATGTTTATATCATTGTAGTACTTTTGTTATAATAAATGTGACATCTTTTAGATTCAGATAGACTGTATTTTTCTTACTAGGAGGCAGTATAGAGTAGTGGTTAAGAGCACTGATCTACAAAGCTAGAGACCTGAGTTTGAATCCCATCAGTTCCCACTTGCATACTGTGTGACTCTGAGCAAGTCACATAACTTCCTTGTGCTTCCAGGTCACACCCGGAAACAAGATCTGGATTAGTGTGCCTTTCCTGGTTAAACAAGCCCCCCCCACCCTTTTACTGTACACCGGCTTGCTAAATGAAGTTGTGGCTATAAATAAGAGCGCTTGCTTGGACATTCAGGACTTAATGTAGTGTAATAGTATATTGAAGAAACAAAAAATTTTGCAAGAGAAATGCTGCATGTAGTGGATACATGTCTGAACCAAAACAGAAAATGAATATTGTCTATACAAGTAGGCAGTATAGTGTTGTGGTTAAGAGCACCGAACTGCAAACCTGGAGAGTTGGGTTTGAATCCCATCAGCCTCCACTTGCATACTGTGTGACCCTGGGCAAATTATTTAACCTCCCTGTGCTCCCAGGTGACACCTGGAAACACGCTCTGGCTTAGTGTGCCTTTCCTGGTTAAACAATTTCCCTTTTCCTTTCCATATATCTGTAGGGGTTACATCAGGAAGCTGGTATGCATAAGAAAGATGGCAAATAAAGTGATATTGGAGGCAGCAACATTTGAATGAAAATAAGTGCATCTGATTGTGTATAACATTAAGTGCTTCAAATATTGTTCTGTTTATCATTCATGCTAAAAACATATTAAAGTGATTACAAGGTCTTATAAAGGTGATGATTTTCCTGTTTTACAAAGGCATTTTTTTACACCTATATCAAAATCAAACCATCACTGGATCTCATTTTCAGTACCAACCACATGGCTTAATACAGCAAAAATCATGGTGGAGGTAACAGAAAAACACCCTTTCAATATGTGTATTTATTTACTAATACACCATTCATGGTTGCATTTGTTGGGTTTTGATTCATTTAGCTTTAGAAAAACATGTTGCTGCAGGGGAAATCTTTATTTAAAAAGAAACACAATGTGCTGGACTGCTTTGAAGGCTATTAAGAAGAACTAGCAACTGACTGATTAATTACGGTCATAAAACTCTCAGCCAGCCAACTTCAAAGGTATAACTCAGGATCTGCTGTTAAATTAGGCATGACAAGATATAAACCATATGTTGGTCTCAGCGTAGTAATTTCGCAAAGCAGGGTGTCTGAAATGCAATAGAAGTTAAGCAGAAAGAAGGGAGTATTTCTTTAAAGGAAAACTACACCCACATATCATTTAAATTTTGTTTCCATGTCAACAGACAACTCGTTTCCTGTAGCTGTTAGGGCTATATGTGCTAGCCTTGGTTTGTTTTCACTGCTTATGGTAGCCCCTGTGATTGCCCTGGGGGTCTCCATATCATGGTTGTTGAAATCTCATTGTCCAGGAGAAAACTGCATTAGCATATGAGAACATGATGTCAGAGCAACCATTTATATCATGTGTCTCTATGCTAAAAGAACAACTACCCTGAAAAAAACTCTCCAGAAACTCATAAATTGAATGGAGTTTAAAGGGAAAAAAAATGCATTATATCTCAGATAGTTTGCAAAGCTCACTGAAGGTAAATTTGGTATTTCACACCTTCTTGCAGCTTGCTTGTTTGAAGACTAATTAAGCAGACAGGCATACTGTGGAGTTTAAAGGGTGATTATGCATCATGTTCTCATATGCTAATACAGCTCCCAGGGACAATGAGATTTCAACAACCACGAAATGGAGCCTCTCAAGAAAGTAACAGGGCCTAGTATGAACTGTGAAAACTGACTCAAGCAGATGCATACATCTTTAACAGCTACATGAAAAGAGTTGTCTGTTGAAATGGAAACAAATAACATTTAGAAGATATGAGGGTGTAGTTTTCCTTTAACTGCCATAGAGATTTGCAGAATGGAAGGATACACTGAAAACTCCTAAAAGGTGCGTTCCACAGAAACACTTTTTTTCAAGGGAAAGCAGGATGGCTGTAGGCTCCGCCCACGGCCATAAAAAAGGTAACACTGGAAAAGAACTGCAAATAGTGTAAGCACTAAGCCGGAACAGAGAAGCACCTTGCTGTTCAGAAATCTGAAACCTGTCAACCTGTGTGCCAGTAAACAAATATTTGGAAGCGCAACTCTTCATTCTCTCTTTCTTTTTTATATACTGTATAAACATCAGCAGGTAAATCATAGAAGGATGTCCAAACAATTTACAATCAAAGGTTACTCAGAACACAATGGACATCCTAGTTCTGGCATACTGGACAATATTCTCCATCAGGAGTCAGGCTCCTGGGAGAGGTCCCATTGGCAATGCTGGAGCTAACGGAAAAGGAAATTAAGAAATGTTTTCTTTCTGTAGCGCACCACACTGTCAGTGGGTAGTGCACATGGTTTCTAACAAGCAGTACCTACTGTGCAACCGGGTGGTGGAGAATATTGTCCTGTACGCAGACTGCAAAAAGGGAAAAGTAATTTACCTGCTAAC
This sequence comes from Neoceratodus forsteri, assembly GCA_016271365.2. NCBI lineage: Eukaryota > Metazoa > Chordata > Ceratodontiformes > Ceratodontidae > Neoceratodus > Neoceratodus forsteri. The sequence goes on from CM057453.1 coordinate 1,402,773,628, forward strand.
CACCACCTGCAAAACTCTGTGACCAAAAGCCACATCGGCAGAGCTTTGAATATCCAACCTGCAGTGCTTAGTGAATATGCGGATGGAGAATTACGTTGCTGCTTTGCACAATTCTAAGACAGATGCCTCACCTCTCTCTGACTAGGAGGTGGCCATAGCTCTGATGGAATGAGCCCTGATGAGAGCTGGAGCCCTCTTCACTGCAACATAAGCTTTGGCAATGCACACCTTCACCTACCTTGCCAGGGTGGCCTTGGAGGCTTTTTGTCCTTTTTTGACTCCTCCGAAAAGTACAAACAAGCTATCTGATTTTCTGAACTCTGCAGTTCGTCAAAGATATGTCCTAACTGCGCTGCACAAATCTAACTTATACAACTCTTTCTCTCTTGGATGAGTTGGCTGCAGACAGAAGGACATAAGACAGAGCTCTTGATTCACATGAAAGGATGTAGAAACTTTCAGAATCAACAATGGAACCATTCACAGAACCACCTGACCTTGTGAATGATAAGGTAAGGTTCTTTGTGGGACAAAGCCTGGAGCTTGCCAATCCTTCTGGTTGAGCACACAGCAACTAAAAAACACACTGTGTAGGACAGAACGTCTAGCGGTACTGACAAAAGAGGTTTGAAGGGTTCTTTACAAAGAGCATTCAAAATCAGATTCAGATCCCATGGAGGGATATGGGATTGGAACAGGGGCCGGCTTCTGCTGACAGCTCATGGCAATCGGATAACCTCCTGGTTAGTCCTTAAAGACAAGCCCAAAGAGGCTCAAAGTGCCGAGACCTGACCTCTCAAATTGCTCAAGGCCAAACATTTGTCCACTTTCGCCTGCAAAAAATCTAAAATCTGCAGAACCATGGCTTTAGAAGGTCATTTATTTTTTTCCCTGGCCCAAGACAAAAAGTGGTCCATAACTGAACAAAGCTGCAAATACAGAATTCTTTCTGGCAGCCATCAGGGTATCCACTACCTTTCTAGATAAACCTTGTTTCAGAAGTCTCCTCCTCTCAGGAGCCAGGCTGCGAGCTGCACTGCCTCTGGGTCTGGATGCAGAATCGGCCCTTTGGAGAGAAGGTCCCTCCAAACTAGGAGATGAAACGGAAAGTGCTGAGCCAGATTCACTAGGTCAGAGAGCCATGGCCTTCTGGGCCATTCTGGAGTGATCAGGAGAAAAACTGACCTTGGAGAGAAGCGGCAGAGGAAGAAGGCATACACTCTGTAAAAATTCCGCATTAGTGGTAGAGTGTCTACTGCCTCTGCCTGTGAACACTGGTACCGGCTGAAGAACTGTTGCACTTGAGCATTCTAGCTGAAGGTGAACAGGTCGATCTGAGGATGACCGAACCTTCTACACAGGTCAAACACCCCCGGATTCAGCATCCACTCCCCTGAGTAGACATTCTCGCAGCTCAGCCAACTGGCCTGAATGTTCAACTCCCCTGCCAAGTGAACCGCCAAAGGAGACAGAAGGTTCTCCTCAGCCCACAGCAGCAGACCAACTGCTTCTCTTAGCATCTCTCACTGCTCTTTGTGCCTCCTTGCTTGTTTATGTACGCCACTGTGACAGCGTTGCCTGACCTTATTTTCATGGATTTTGTCTGCACCAGATTGCGAAAATGAAGGAGAGCGAAGCATACAGCCCTCACCTCCAGGATGCTGATGTGCAGGTGCTGCTCCTGTACAGACCAAGACTCCTGAATAGGAAGATGGTCTAGACCTGCACCTCAGCCTGACAAGCTGACATCAGTTGTCAGGATCAACTCTGAGGGGTATTCCAAGGGGGACCCCTTGCTTAGGTTCTCTAAATCTAAACTCATGCACCAATTTAGTGACTGTCGAAGGGGTGGAGAAATTGGGATCATGGCCCGACAGTCCACAGAGGTCGGGTCCCAGGCTGCCAGCAACTTGGTCTGAAGGGGTTGCATGTGTAAGCGAGCCCTTGGAATCAGTTCCATTGTTGCTGTCATGAGACCAGAATCTGAACTAGACTGTGAGCTGAAGCTGACCACTGGCTCCTCAACCACTGAAACTGTTATATTAAGGTCTCTTTCCTGGCTACTGAGAAGAAGATCTTCCCCTTGTTTGTCCTGAACACTGCTCCCAGGTGCTATAGGGTCTGAGATGAGTTGAGAGAGCTTTTCTGCCAACTGACTACCCAACCGTGGGACTCCAAAACCTCCAAGGTCCTGGTCACAGATTCTCTCACCAGTGAGGCAGAAGGCGCTTAAATGAGTAAGTCGCCCAGATAAGGATAGAAATGGTGTCCCTCCTGCCAAGGTTGTGCTACGAGGACTATGAGCACCTTCGAGAACACTCTGGGGGCTGTTGCCAGCCCAAAAGGAAGTGCCCTGTACTGGAAGTGCTGCTACAGAACCGTGAACCTGAGGAACATCTGATGGGACTGGTAAATGGGAATGTGGAGATATGCATCCCTCAAATCTATGGATGCTAAATAATCTCCTGGCTGGACAGCCCGGATGACTGATCATAAGAACTCCATCTTGAAGGACGCAAAACGAATAAACTTGCTTTGGGTGTTTCAGGTCCAGAATAGGTCTGAAACACCCGATTTTTTGGGAACCACAAAATAAATCGAGTAGAATCCCTGGTCTTGTTTGTTAGGAGGCACTGGAACAATCACCTCGATCTGTCTGAGGTGATCTAATGTTTGAGACACTCCTTGTCTCTTCACTGGGTCCTTTGGTACTGGGCACGGTAGGAAATGTCCCTTTGAGGGAATAGTCATAAACTCTATTGCACAGCCTAATGCGAGAATCTCCAGGACCCAAGCATCTGACATCTCAGCCCATCCTGTCTGCAGTCTTCAACCAAGGGACGAGGGGCAGAGATGGGCCAGCATATCCTCATTGTGATATGCCACCTCTTTGCCCTGGACCCCCAGTGCATTTTTGGTATAGACTCCTCTGCCACTATTGCTCTTGAATCCGTAGTATGCTCCTCTGCTCCTCTGGTTTTCAATGTTCCAAAAGAGATGAAAACACCCTTGATACTGCCTCTGTCAACTGCCTCCTCGACCTTTTGAAGCTGAGTTGGCCTTTTGCTGTTCTGAAACCGGGAAGATATCCCAGCTTGGCATTTGACACCTGGTCTGCAACCCAATGCCGCAGCCATACACAACGCATAGCGGACACAATGTGATAAGTGGTGCAAGCTGACATCTGTAAGTTCTCCATACCAGCTGTAAGTTACTTGTCTTCTCAGAATCCGGAGTAACAAAACTACCTAGCACCATAACCCATATGTTTAGTGTTCTGGTAACAATAAAGGATGCATAGGAGGTGTGGAGGTGTGCTCTTTTGGAGGCGAAGGCTATTCTGCATGAAGCATCCACTCACTTATTGAGCATAAGTACCAGAGCCAGAGATCCCTCAACTGGAACAGTCGTGTACCTTACAGAATTATGTAGAGCCTTATCTGCCAGAGATACAGGTTACTCACCTGTAACAGGAGTTCTAGGAATGGTATATGTTGTTCATGCACACTGTCTGGCAGATTCCTTGCCACTTTAAATCTTGCCGGAAGGTCTTCAAGCTGGCTCCTCCCACCCACCGGGTGGTAAAACTGTGAAGCTCCGCCCCATGGCATAGATCTAGCCACTGGAAGCCAGGTTGTGCATCGAAGCCAGGAAGGTTGTAGTCGTGTGGATGAACAACATATACCATTCCTAGAACTCCTGTTACAGGTGAGTAACCTGTATTTCTAGGGACATGGATATGTTGTTCATCCACACTGTCTGGCAGACTCCTAGCAGTTCTCCAGGAGGAGGGAGGCAAGGCGCATACCCCCTACTTAGGGAATAAAGACTGGAGAACCGAGGCCCCAAAACCAGCATCCCGCCATGACTCAAGGTCGATGTGGTAGTGAGTAAAGGTATGTGCTGACTTCCAGGTAGCAGCCCTGCAGATTTCCTGGACAGGGACATCCCTGGAAGCAGCCACCGATGCAGCGGTATGGCGGGTAGAATGAGCTCTTATCTCTCTGGGAGGCTCCATGCCCGCCAACCTATAGCAGAGATCTATGCAGGTGACCCACCTGCCTATCGTCCACTTGGCTGCAGGTCTGCCAGATGCGGCTTCAGCGTAGGTGACAAACAGCTGGCGAACCTTTCCCCGAACTTCAGTCATCCGCTCCTTGTAATAAGCGAGCGCTCTTCTAGGGTCCAAAGTATGGAGCCTATTTTCGGGCCTCCGAGGTGTGATTGGGGTAGAACACTGGCAGAGTCAACACCTGGTTAAGGTGAAACTCCAACACCACCTTCGGAAGGAATTTCGGGTGGGGGCGCAGGACAACCTTGTCCCTGTGGAAGACCAGATAAGGAGACTCTATGGAAAGCACCTGGAGCTCTCCCATCCTTCTGGCTGACGTGATAGCCACCAAGAAGGCGGTCTTCCACTACAGGTGAGCGATGTCACACCTGTGCATCGGTTCGAATGGCTTGCCCATGAGCTTAGCCAATACCAGCAGTAGATCCCATGGAGGTGGAGGTTCTCGCACCGGAGGGGATATGTGATCAAGGCCTTTGAAAAAGCGCCCGACCACCTTCTCCTATGCCACCGACTGCTTCCCGGCCCGCACCCGGTAAGCAGAGATGGCTGCCAGGTGCACCTTAAGGGTCGTCGACCGAAGTCCTAGCTGAGGAAGGGACCACAGGTATTCCAGTATGCTTGCCAAGGAACAGGAGGAAGGGTCCAGGCCCTTGCCCTGACACCAAATGGAGAATCTCTTCCATTTGAAGGTGTAGCATTTTCTGGTCGACTCCTTATGGGACAACTCAACGACATTGAGGACCTCGTCAGAAAGATCCAAGGCCTGGAACTCTAGCCACTCAGAAACCAGGCCGTCAGGTGCAAGGACTGAAGGTCCGGATGGAATACCTTCCCCTGATTGACTAAGATCAGGTCCGGGCAGGCTGGAAGCCGCCTCGGAAGCCTGGAGCTGAGACTGAGGAGATCTGGATACCAGAACTAACGGGGCCAGTCTGGGGCTACCAGAATCACCTGCGCCTTGTCCCTCTTTGCCTTGAGAAGCACCTTGTGGATCAAGGGAAATGGGGGAAAGGCGTAGAAGAGGCCCGGGGTCCACGGCCTCGAGAAGGCATCCACCTGCAGCAAGCCCTGCTGAGGGGGGGTGAGCATGAAACAGTCTCAGCTTCGCATTCTCCCTGGAGGCAAACAGGTCCGCCTGAGGCATGCCCCAGTGGGAGAAGAGATCTTGTACTACCTCCGGCAGGAGAGACCACTGTGAGATGCAGCCCTATCCGGCTTAGGGCATCGGCCAGGGTGATGGAGGCTCCTGCCATGTGAATGGCGAGGAGATCCACCTCCAAGCTGCGCACGAGAGACCAAATGCGGAGAGCTTCCCTGCACAAAGGCATGGAGCACGTCCCGCCCTGGCGGTTTAGGTAGTACATGGTCGCGGTATTGTCCGTCTGGACCCGAACCACTTGACCCCGTAGAAACGGAGCGAAGGCGGTGAGGGCTAGATGAACTGCTTGAAGCTCCAGCAGGTTGATGTGGCATCGGACTCCTGAGGGGACCAGAGGCCGTGCGCTCTGTGCTCCCCCAGATGGGCACCCCAACCCATCAGAGAGGCATCGGTCGATAGAGAGACCATCGGCTCGGGCGGAGAAACGGATGCCCTCCTGCAGATGCCGGAGCGGTCCACCACTGGAGGCTTCCACATCCCTGGGTCACTGTCACTAGCTGATCCAGTGGATCAGTGCGTGTGACCACTGGCTGGCCAGTCCCCTACTGAAGGGGACGCATGTACCAGCGGGCCCAACGGATCACGCTGGTGCAGGCCGCCATGAGGCCCAGGAGATGCAGGAAGTCCCGGGCAGGGCGTGATTGCCCAAACTGAAATGATTGGGCAAAGGAGGAAAGAACCTCGGCCCTGTCCACTGGGAGTCGTGCTCTGGCTCAAAGAGAGTTGAGCTCTGCCCCGATGAAATGTATCACCTGCTTTGGCACAAGTTCCGACTTGGCCTCGTTGATGAGGAGGCCAATCTGAGAGCAAACCTGGAGGGCCAGATCTCTGGACCACTCCACCTCCGCTCTGAAGGGGCTGCAATCAGCCAGTCGTCCAGGTAGGGGTACACCCCGGACCCTGGCGCCGAGGAATGCTGTCACCACTGCCATGCATTTGGTGAAGACCCTGGGAGCTGGGGAGGCCGAAGGGCATGGCCGGAACTCGTCGAGGATCCCTCCGCTCTGAAGCGGAGAATCTCTGTGTGTGGCGGACAGTTGGGACATGAAAGAACGCGTCCTGAAGGTCCAGGGAACAGAACCACATGCCTGCTTCCAGGATGGGATAATCTGAGCCAGAGTGACCATCCTGAAGGTCCGAGACCTTAGGAACCTGTTCAGGTCATGCAGGTCGAGAATGGGGTGCCAGCCCCCCCGTCCGTTTTGGGACCAGGAAATACCTGGACACAAACCCCGGGTATGGAGGGGGATCCGACACCTTCCTGATCACCTCTTTTTCGAGGAGCAGGGCAATATCTGCTTGGCGGGCAGACAGTGAGGCTGCGGACCCCGTGGCCCCAATGGCTCAAAAGGGTGGAGCCTGCTCGAACTCCAGAGGTAGGCCCTTTCCTACCACCTCCAACACTCAGCAGTCCGTGGTGATAGCGGACCAGGCGGAAAGGAAGTGGCGGAGCCGTCCCCCCGGGGGAACCAAGGGGAGGGGAGTGACAAGGCTGGGGGTGACACCCCTCAACCTGGAGGAGGGACCGGGCCGAGGGACCTCCTGGGTTTTTACCTCCCTGCTTCCTACTAGAGGAAGCCACGGGTTTGGGTTTGGGATGCCAAGCGCAAGACTGCTGGCCCTGGTGCTGATGCTGGTGCTGTTGGGCCGGACGTGCCGCAGGCGCAGAAGGGTGAAAGGACTCGTTGCTGTCGGCGGCCTTTGTCCTTCTGGGCAGAGGTGACAGAGTCCAGAGTGGCATTGGACTTCTCGATCCGCTGGCGGTGACCTTCCACTCCAGGGCCAAAGAGGTCGGTCCCCAAGAAGGGGACGTCTGCCAATTTGTGCTGGGTATCCGCCGTGAAGGTGGATATCCTCAGCCATGCTCTGCGGCGCATGGCCACCACGGCCGCAACCGATCTGGCACAGAAGTCTCTTATGTCCAGAGCTGTTTGGAGCTGCTTCTTCGCCACCGCCCTACCCTGGTCCCGAACCTGCCGGACCGTGGTCTGCAGGTTGGCCGGGAGATGAGGGATCACCTCATTCAGGGAGCCCATGAGGGCGTGGGAGAAGTGTGCCATCAGCACAGCCGAGCTGGCCTGACGGAGGCCAAGGGAGGACGCAGCGTACCCCTTGCACCCGGCATAGTCTAGCTTTTGGACTCCTTGTCGGGGGGCTTATCCACATCCCTAGCTCCCCGGATTGCCGGCACGCTGTCGGTGACCAACCCCTCTGCAGAGGGGTGTTCCGAAAACCCATGCAAATAGTCGGTAGGGACCACATACTCCCTGGCCATCCTGGCCGAGGGCGCAAGACAGGAAGCAGGCTGCTGCCAAAGCTCCAAGGCTGGGCCTATGATGGCCTCAGCCACCGGAAAGGCCTCCGTGGGTGATTCCCCTCGGTCCAGTATCTCCGTCAGGGGATACTTGGCCCGTTTGGACGTGGGCTCGAGCTGCATCCCGGTGAACTCCGAGATGAGCCGAAACAAACCCATGAAGGACGATGGGCTTTTGTCCAGTGACTGGTCCCCGGAGGACTCCAGGTCAACTGGGCTGGAGAACAGGGATGAGTCGTCGTCGGACTCCGAGGAGTCCGCGAAGAGCTGGCTAGGGCCTGAGCCACCCTGCTGAGGACGGTCGGGAGTGAGGGTGACTGACAACCTGTGGGGCAGGCCTTGACCCGACCGAGAGTCCTTGGTCGGCGCCCCCGATTTCAGTTGTGGAGGCGGAGGTTCCACCACAATCGGTGGGGCAGCAGGTTTCGGCCGAACAACTGGCCCAGGCTTGCGTATCTGGACTGCAGCAAGGGGTTGTTTCAGCCGCTCGGGTGACAGCCACTTGATGGCCGGGGAAGGCGTCGGCATCAGCTTGCTCCCAGACAAAAGTAACTGCTGCCACATCAGGTCCTCGTAGCATCGACGCAATTTGTGCCGAAGCCTCTCCTCTTCCGAGGAGGAAGCCGAGGATGAGCGGCGGCGCCGCTTACCTCAGTGCCGAGACCAAGACCGCCGATGTTGGCGGGATCGGCTGGACCGAGAAGAGGTCCGACACCGAGATTCTCGGCGTTTCCAAGGACGGGCCTGGGAAGGAGCAGGGGACACCTGCTCTTCCCTCGGCTCGGACACCTTAACCGGGGACTGCTGCACCAGGGGTGCTGACAGATCCTCGGTCTCCACTGGGGGAACCAGCGAAGAAGGGGTGTCGGCTTCACCAGTTGACAGCCCGTCTGACGGGTCGGGAAAAATCTCAACCGCGTCGATGGGCGTCTCGGCCGGCTGCTCTGACGGGATGCCGTGAAGCCAGCGGTCTTAGCCGCAACCTCGACCAACGTCGACAGTCGGCTGTCCGGGGAAGGGGACCTCTCCCACTCCCACAAACGCCAACGATGGGACTTACCCTTAGAATCCTTCTTTTTGGACCGAGAGCAATGTCCTGAGGCCCCTCTCCCTTCGTGGAAAGGGACTGGTAAAGCTGCCTAAATGAAGCTGAATACGAGGTACCCAAAGAGAGCGGGATAAATGCCACGACCGAGGAGGAGGAAGATGCGGCCTGGGCCGCCTCCTCCTCAAGAGCGATCAGCTGCTCGAGCTGCTCAGCTGAGCCAGCCACCGCGGTAACCGCCCAACGGGCCTCCTTCGACTTTACTGGCAGGTGGCGCTTCTCGGGGTGCCCTAGCTTTAACCAGGCAGCGCGGTCCTCCAGGACGTTGGCCAAGAACAAACAGCATGACTCGTAGGCTCATGGGTCGTGGTTTCAGGCCGAGGCAGTAGACGCCAGGTGGAGTAATGGTCCGTCTCTGACATCTTCTGCCCACAAGGGCACCGCCGAAAAACCGAGTCGATTTGTCCATCGTGCCATGAGGGAAAAGGAAGACCAAGTCTTGAAAATTTTAAATGAGTTTCGGACGAACCGAAGAATTAGGATCCAGTCTATCACGAGAGCGTTATGAGGGAACCTGAGCTTCCAAGCGGTAAGGAAGATCAGGCGTCATGGGGCAGAGCCCAGAGTTTTACCACCCGGGTGGGTGGGAGGAGCTAGCTTGAAGACCTTCCGGCAAGATTTAAAGCAGCAAGGAACCTGCCAGACAGCGTGGATGAACAACATATCCATGCCCCTAGAAGTGGAGTTTCCCACTTGCATGTATTTTCTTTCAAAAAGGGAAAACACCATACCTTGGGTTTTAGCAGATATTTTCTCTGGTCCGCACCTACCCATTCCTGTTCAATAATTTAGTTACAGTATATAACATTTGGAAAACACTTTGGAGAGGAGGAGGGCATGGACAGGATTGGATTCACATCCAAGGTCTCCATGATTTGCTCCTCCTTCAACTGTAATGTCCTAAAAGCTTCTGTTATAAGACAGCACAAAGATCTTGCATCAAATGATGGGGGGGGGGGTTGGAATCCTCCATTTAGGCTCCATCCACTCCCCTTCCTCCTCCTCATCAGTGGGGTTATTCTCATCATCAGGTAACACTTTTGGGTCAGGATTTTCCCCAAGATCCCAGTTATCCTCCTCCTGACTCTCTGCATGGTCAAGGTCAGGGTCTACCTGCAGATCTCGGTTAGCAGACTTCTCCTGTTCTGGCGCACCTGGATGTGCCCTTGTGGGACCCCCCCCCCAAAGGTCCCGGCTTGGGTTTGGGTGTGTCGAAAGGGATGTCCTGTGGAACATCAAGGCTTAAAAGCTGCCCTAAAAGCAACAACAAAGATTTTCACAATTCTGCTTTGTCACTGCCAGCCAGTACACCAGATGCACTTCCCCCCAGCTCGGGCTTCTGGCTAGGGGAAAAGTACAGTTACATAAGAACTTACCGTAACAGCAGACCTGCAAGGGGTCTCTTGCAGCAGGCCCCACCTATGGAGCTGCCACTGTCAGGCACCAGGTCCACCCAGAAACTCTTCTAGCCAGCAGTCTATCTGGGGGCTGCCCACACCAATGTCACCCTTTGACATCAGCCAACCCTATAAGAGTGGGTGGCCCCCGCTCTCTCTCCTCAGTTCTCCCTCCAGAGACCAGAGCAAAATGTCTCCTGCTAAGAGATCAAGGAGGTACCGAAGGCTCCCACCAACACGAAAACAGAAAGGAATCCACAGAGCAACAGAAAGGTATATCAGCACTAGGGGGAAGAAGGAAGGGACAGCATGGCCTGCTGCAAGATATCCCCTCGCAGATCTACTGTTATGATCATTTCTGATACAACTGTACTATCTGACGCCAGGGTATCTCTTGCAGCAGGCCACACTTATGGAACGAGTTCCAAGCAGTTCCAATATCAGAATAGCCAGTCTGGGTGGGTGGAACCAAGAGCCTAAGAAAGCAGGCCCTGCAGAACAGCTAGGCCGAAATTGGCTCTGCACCTAGAGGTAATGTCCAGACTGCAGTGCTTGGTAAAAGTGTGGACAGAACTCCAAGTGGTCACTGCACAAATCTCTACAGCGGAAACCTTCCTGAATCAAGTAGCAGAAGCCGACATAGCCCTGGTAGAATGGCCTGTGATAGCTCCAAGAAGTTTCTTGCCGTACTTTCTGTAACAGAATGTAATACAGTTGGCCAACCACTTGGACAAACACTGCCTAGAAACTGGGGTGCCCTCTTTTCCAGAGATGAAAGAAACAAATAACTGTTTGAACTTCCTGCAGTCCTTTATACTGTGGCCTGGATATTCAAAGGGGTTGCTGGCGCAACAGGAATGTGCCCCGGCACGATATTCAAAGGGGCAGGCTGTGCGGTGCAACCCCCAATGCGCTGGGGCACATTGGTAATGTATGCGGCGCAGATGCAGGGGGCATTCCCATGCACATGCGGCACATCCCGATATTCAGCCCAGGATGTGCGCGATATGCTGGCTAAAATCCCTATATACCGGTGACACGAGGTGCAAATTTGAATGAAATATAACGGCTCAAATGCCGGCCACCCACAGGCAGTGGCTGTAGTGCATGGCACAACACAACAGCCGCTGGCCGTGGGTGGCCACCCGGCCAGCAGGTACACTGTCCACAAGCACCCTGCCCTGGGAGCATTGTGCCCCTCAGCCCCTTTGCCCGATCACGGGCATATGTACATGTATGATCCCTGGTGGTCCAGTGGTACCCCCTCCCCACAGAGGTCCCCTGCCACCCAGCACCCCCCCGTCATCAGCGGGCGGCAGCACCCTGCCCGCATGCCGCCTGGCCACCCGCCCGCCGAATGACAGCGTACAGTACAATCTGCATGGACCAATTAGTGTGCAGACCATACTGTACTACACAGGTCCGATATGTGAATGAACACGTTCATTTACAAAAATAAAACAGATTTGGGTAGGAAGCGAGTTCCACAGTTTTGGGAGATGGTATGAGAAAGCAGACTGGCCAATTGAGGTGGACCTCCGGGGTACTGCCAGGGTTCTGTGGTCATGGGAGCGGAGAGTCAGGAGGGAGGGGGAATGAGAGAAAGGAAGGAGGTAAGATAAGGAGGGAGAGTACCAAGCCAGTAGGTGGAAACAAATTTTGCACTGTGATGCAGCCGCCTGTTAGCTAGAGATGGGAAAGACAAAGCACGGTAGAGGTAATAGTGATGGGTTAGCAGAGGCGCATCCAGGGCAAAGTGGCAGAATGAGTTGAAAAGGGTATCCAATCTGGCTAAGGAGGAGGCGGGAGCAGAGCAATAGACAACATCACAGTTGTCAACGATCAGGAGAAAGTACAGTTATGTAAGAACTTACCATAACAGTATATCTTCAAGAGAGGCTCTTGCAGTAGGTAATTACATATAGGACTGACGTCGGTGGGTGGCAGGACCCCACGGAAAAATTTCTAGCTAGCAGTCTCTGGCGAGGGACCGCCCCCACATCAGGTGACTGGCATCAGGAGCCGTCGGTATAAAGGAGCGGTCCCTCACGTCCGCCTTCCAGTTCTTTCCCGCCATAGGCCAAAAGAGGCCGGACAAGAGAGAAGCGGATATTTCCCTCACTGGAAAAGGAGCTGAAAAGTTTAGGGGATGGAGGCGGGGAGGTATTACCTGCTGCAAGAGCCTCTCTCAAGATCTCGGTTCGGTAAGTTCTGCGTAACTGTACTATCTTACCTGAAAGGGCTCTTGCAGTAGGTAATTATATATAGGACTGAGTCCAAGCAGTCTGGAACAAGAAGAAGCACATGGGAGGAGGAAAGCTACTCAAATTAGATCCTCTAGCTGTGAAGGTCTTAAGAAAGGAGGCCTTGCAGAACAGCAAGCCCGAAGCCTGCTCTACGGCGAGAGGCAATATCCAAACTGTAATGTTTTGTAAAGGTATGGATGGAAATCCAAGTGGCGGCAGCACAGATGTCTGCCGCTGACACATTCTTGAAACAAGCCGCTGAGGCAGCAACTCCTCTGGTGGGGTGGCCTCTTACTTGACTCGGAAGGGTCTTGTTGTACTTGTCATAACAGAAAGTGATGCAATGAGCCAACCATTTGATAGGCATTGCTTAGAAACAGCATTGCCTTCTCTTTGGGTGCAGAAGAGACAAACAGTTGATCAGTCTTTCTGAGATCCTTTGTCCTGTTAGTGTAGTATCTCAGAATCCGTGAACACCCATAGTATGTACAAATACTCCCTTGATCGAGTACTGAGAAAGCGGGTAACTCTATGGACTGGTTCAAAGTAGATTCCGCTACCACCTTGGGAGAAACTTAGGATTGAGTGCAGAGCCACACGTTCCTTGTGAAAAATCAAGTATGGAATTTTACACATCAGGGCCTGGAGCTCGGAAATCCTCCGAGCAGAAGTAATGGCCATGAGGAAGAGCGTCTTCCATGAAAGGAACTTCAAGTCTGCGGAAGCTGCCGGTTCAAAAGGAGGCAGAGTAAGTTTCTCAAGAACAAAGTTCAAATCCCAAGGAGGGCGGTAACTCAGATAGGGGGTCTCAGGTGAAGAAACCCTCTGAGGAAAGTCTTAGAGACTTCCAGTTGAGCGAACGTTCTGTCTGCAAAGGGAACATGATAGGCCGAAATGGCCGCCATGCGGACTTTCAGAGATGAGTGACTAAGACCCAGCTCAAAGAGATGGTGCAGGTATTCCAGAAGTCGCCCAACAGAGCAGGAGAAAGGCTTGACGTCTTTCGAAGCAGCCAAGATTGTGAACCTTTTCCACTTCATGGCATAGAGGGTTTCCTAGCCTCCACCAGAATCTCTGCCACCTGGGGAGAAACTCCAAAGCGGGCTTGAGCTATGTCTGCAGGAGCCATGCATGTAGCTGAAGGGACTTGAGACCTGGATGGACCAGGGTCCCCTGATCCTGGGTCAGCAAACAGCGTGACAGAGGAAGAGGAAGAGGAAGAGGTGGTTCCTCTCAGAATTGCTGCAGAAAAGAGAACCAAACTTGCCTGGGCCAAAAAGGAACGATCAGAATCATTCATGCTCCTTCTGAACCTAGTTTCTGCAAGACCCGCGGGATCAGAAGAATTAGGGGAAAGGCATAGACGAATCTGTCCTTCCAATCTAGAGACAGAGCAACTCTCCAAAAACGAGCGAGCAGAAGTCAGGAAGCTTTGCGTTTTGAGGGGAACAGAACAGGTCGACCTGTGGTGTTCCCCAACGCAGGAAGATATCGTCTAGGACCCCTTGATCCAGTTCCCACTCATAAGCCAGAGCAGAGGAGCGATTCAGCTCGTCTGCCAAGGTGTTCTTGACTCCCAGAACATGAATTGCCGTAAGGTGACGGTCGTGTTGTGCTGCCCAATCCCAAACTCTCATTGCTTCCCTGAAAAGAGAGTAGGACCGAGTCCCTCCCTGTTTGTTGATGTACCATACCACACACATATTGTCCGTCTGGACAGCTAGGTGGTCTGGAAGGAGATACAGATGAAGGGCTTGGAGAGCATAAAGTACTGCCCGAAGCTCGAGCACATTGATGTGAAGTGTTTGTTCAAGCTTGGGCCAAGAGCCCTGGGTCCGATGAGGACCGAGATGGGCTCCCCAACCTTTGCTCGAGGCGTCTGTGGTCAGAGTCTGGGAGGGGGGAGGAAGGAAGAATGGAACTCCCTGAAGAAGGTTCTCCTGAACCATCCACCACTGCAAGTCTCGAACCATGGGAGAGGAGACTAGGACCAACTGATCCAAGTCATCCACCAACTGATCCCATTGGGAGCAAAGCATCCACTGAGAAACCCTCATGTGGAGCCGAGTGCGTGGGACTGTCAGGATAGCAGCCGCCATAAGCCCGAGGAGGAGAAGAACCGACCTGGCACTGACCCGCCTGTGGCCGGACAACAGGCTTACCTGAGTCTGAAGAGCGGCCACCCTGTCCGGTGGCAGGAAGGCCCTGCCCAGGGTCGTGTCCAGTATCGCCTCGATAAACTGGAGTCTCTGGGATGGGATCAGGTGAGACTTGGCATGGTTAATGGTAATACCCAGGCAGGCAAAAACCTGCTGGATGAGGGAGAGGCAGTGCAGAAGTTCCTTCCTGGATGAGGCCACCAGGAGCCAGTCGTCCAGGTACGGGAAAACCTGTACTCCTGGGTACGCAGGTAGGCCGCCACCACCGCAAGGCATTTGGTAAATACTCAGGGAGCCAAGGAGAGGCCAAATGGAAGTGCCTTGAACTGGTAGTGGTCCCCCTGGAAAGCAAAACTGAGATATTTGTGGTGAGACGGGCAGATGGATATGTGCAGGTAAGCATCCTGCATATCCAGAGCGCACAGCCACTGGCCCGAGCGGAGGAGGGGCAGAAGGCTCTGCAGTGAGAGCATTCTGAACCTCTTGTACTCCACAAATAGGTTCAGGGAACCGAGATCAAGAATAGGTCTTACATCTCCTGTCTTCTTCGGAACCAGGAAGAAGTGGGAATAGTAACCCGTTCCCTGTAGAGGAAGGGGGACAGATTCTATCACCTCTTTCAGCAACAGTGCTGAAATCTCTTCCTGGACCAGAAGAAGATGTTCCTGAGAATACGACAACCTTGTGTGTGTGTGTGTGTGTGTGTGGGGTGACGAGGTGGTTTCTGTAGAAACTCTATTGAGTGTCCTTCTGCGATTAGCTGGAGCACCCAAGAATCTGATGTTATCCTCTACCAGCCTGGAAGGTGGAGGGGAAAACCTCCCCCCTACTGGTTCCTCCGGGAAGCCCTGAGGCTGTGGGAGAGGGAAGGAGTCAGGTGGTGTGGGGCAGTGCCGCAGCTGAAGCACCCGTTGATTTTTTTGGGGGAGGGGGCTTGGCAGCTGTGGGAGCTCAGCATTTAGTGGCCCGCTTTCCCGGAGGTTTCGCCTTTGGCCGATTCCGTCTGTGAAAGGGACGGTGCTGCGATTGATGGAGATGATACATAGAGTCAACGAACTTTAGTGCCATCCCCTTCTCCTGCAGATCAGTGATGATGTCCTTGACATTGCCACCGAAGAGCACTGAACACCGGAAGGGCGCTTCCTGTATAGCGGACTGCACTTCCGGGACCAACCCTGACACACGAAGCAAGCATGACATCGTAAGCCTACGATGAAAGCTGAGCTCCGTCCAGCAGTGTCCACTGCATCGTAAGTCGCACGAAGCATGTGTTGACTGACCGAACTTGCAGAGCGGACGAGGTCAGCCAGTTCCTGCTTGACTTGTGAGTCTGACAGGGAGTCCAATTTGGTCTCCACCTCAGTAAGAATTGCCTTCTGGTAATCCCCCATGTGACCGACATAGTTCAGGGCACTGATCCCCAGCGTGGAAGAAGCGAAAATCTTCTTGCCATACTGGTCCAGAAGGCGAGATTCTTTATCAGGTGGCGACGAGCTAAGATGTTTCAGGTAAGCTGTCTGGCCGTGAGCAGCACTAATCACGACCGAGTCAGCTCGAGGGTGAGAATCTAAATAGTCAACACCCTCGGGAGCCTGATATAGCCTATTCGACTTCTGGGGAAGAGGGACTAATGCCGACGGCTGTTTCCAAATGGTGATAATGAGGTCGGCATGAGGCTCGATCCAAGGTGGCACCAAGGTGGAAGCTGTCACAGGCAGATACAGATGTTCAGCGAGTTTCACCCGCTGTGGATCTGGCTCCAAGAATTGCCACTTATGTACTGCCTGGATTTTGCGTAGCAACTCCATGAAAGAAGGATCCTCCGGAGGGGACTTCGGAGGAGTCCCTGGCCTGGGCTTTGACGGACAGTGTGGCTCGTCGTCCTGCTCGGAGCAGCCGTCGGAGTCCGAGGTGTCCGAGGAAGAAGAGGAAGATGGTGAAGATGAAGACTCCCTCTCCCATCTAGGGGGAGGAATGGACCCCTTGGGAAGCCCTCGGGGAAGCGTGCCCCGCCCCTCTCTGGACCCAGAGGGTTTAGCCCTGGTGTCCGGAGGTGGTGAGGGAGTTTGTCGTTGTGGATGTATGGGAACCGCTACCGGCACCGTTGTCGGAAAACGACTCTCCACCTCTCTGGTGAGCTGAGCCTTGGCCTCAGCCCACCAGGAGGCCAGAGTCTCCTGCAAATCCACCAGCGGCTGGTGGGGCAGTGGAGGAGGAGGAGGTGGGAGATATGGGTATGGGTTATACCCATAAGGCGAGTATCCATAACCTGACGGCAGGAAGCCCGGCGTCGGGTATTATGGCGCCGGGTACTGCAGCGTCGGATAGGCCAGCGTCGGGTACTGAGGCATCGGATACTGTGGTCCCGGGTACGACGGCGTCGGATATGACAGGGTCGGGTACCTGGGAGCCGGGGGGGCTGCCAGAGCAGACGGCCCAGCCGGAGGCCCCACGGGCAGATCTGGAGCAGAAGACCAGGAGGGCCCAGTGTTGGGGCAGCATCCAGGAGCGGGATGTCGCCCGGAGTCGGCAATACCAGCGTCGGAGCCAGCAGCCAAGCTGCCGGCGCCGGAGCCGGCGTCTAGGGAACCGACGTCAGATCGGTCGGACCAGCAGGTGGACAGTCTGACGGAGGCGGAACAGGGACCTCAGCATCACCCGGGGATAGAAGGGGGAAATTCTTGGGGTCGGGCTGAGGAGACTCAGGATCCCCGGAGGGCAGCGAAGGCTGCGGGGAGCCGGGGACGACGGACATGGGAGGGTCTGGCGTCGGCTCTTCCGCTGTGTGGACATCGGGCGAACCGACGTGTGGCTTAGCAGCGAGATCCGGGCGGGCACCGGAGGGGCTGGCGTCCGACTTAACAGACGCATCGCCGGAGGCAGGCCGCAATGGAGGGGTGGCCTGGTCTGGAGGAATAGGGGCCGCGTGCCACCCCGAAGAGTCGGGCGAGTTACCGACCTTCTCCGTGCGGACGTCGGAGGAGCCAACGTCCAGCTTATCGGAGCTGCTCGCACCAGTACGCTGCAAAACCATGGCTTTACCAGGAGCGGAGGCCTAAAGCCTGGAGGCACCGAGGCCTGCGCGAAGCCAGACGGGTAGGCAGGATGCCGCCTTAGAAGCTTCTAAGGCACTGTCAGGATGGCCCCCCGGGGACATTACTTTTTAACACGCGACTCCCGAGGAAGTCACGGTGGGAGAGGAGCCCTTGTCCTGGTGCTTTTATCCTTTTTCTGCGATGGCCTTCAGGGGAAGTTGATGCCTGCTGAAGCTTTTTCAATTCTTTCTCCATGGAGCTCATTTTCTTTTTCAAAATGTGGGCTTCCAGGGACTGCTGCCGCCTTCTCCGGGTGGCCGCATTAAAACTAAGGCAGTGCTGACACTTCTCTACTGGATGGTTGGGGCCTAGGCAAAAAAGGCACAGAGAATGGCCGTCCATGTGCAGGAGTTGGGCGCCGCACGAGTCGCACTTGTTTTTATGCTCGGAGGGTGTAGGGGACGACATACACTGATGAATACCTGACGTTGATAGGAAAAAATCAAAAATACTCTGTAAAAATACCAACGAAAGAGCCTGACAAGCAAGGAACTTTACCATGAGGCGCTGGCATGAGCTAACGGCGGGAAAGAACTGGAAGGCGGGCGTGAGGGACTGCCCCTTTATACCAACACCTCCTGGCGCCGGTCACCTGACGTGGGGGCGGTATCTCGCCAGAGACTGTTAGCTAGAAATTTTTCCGTGGGGTCCTGCCACCTGCTGTTGTCAGTCCTATATGTAATTACCTATTGCAAGAGCCCTCTCGAAGTAAGATTCATCTTTTGGACCAGTTCGCGCTTTGCCGGGAGCAAGAGGCAGGCGCAATTTCTATATAAGGCACTGAGTTTAGGGCGTAGTTTTTTCAGTAAGGCTTCAATACGGTCCGAAAAGGTGAGATGCTGATCCAGCCAGACTCCCAGATATCTGAAGGAAATAGAGGTCTCAACAGTTGTCCCACCGAGGGTAGAGAAAGAGGGCAAGGATGGGGATTCTAGCCAGTCTCTGTCTAGTGCCGAAAGTCATGGACACTTGTCTTCTTAGTGTTTATGAATAGTTGATGAGATTGAAACCAGCTCTGGACATTACTTGAAGTCCAGCTGGTGCCGGGAGACAACATCTGAGGGAGATGACCCCATGGAGAAAAAGGCCGTATCGTCAGCATACATGTGAATGGAAGACGTGGTGCAGACAGTAGGTCATTCAGAAAAATGGAGAAAAGGATAGGACCCAATATTGATCCCTGCGGGACACCCATGCAGATAGGAAGCGGAAGGGAGATGATATCAGAGATTTTTACCAATTGTGCGTAGCCATTTAAGTATGCACTACACCATTTTGTAGCGTGGTCGGTTAGACCGGCGGAAGACAGAGAGCAGAGTAGAAGGGCATGGGGAAACCGTGTCAAATACTTTTGCAAGCTCAATAAAGATAGCAGAAGTAATATGACCACGAACCATACCAGACAGGATCGAGTCCATGACCCAAAGCAGTGAAGTTGTAGTAGAGTGGTGTTTGCAGAACCCAGATTGATAATGGGTGAAAAAGTTAGTATCGGAGAGATAAGATGACAACTGGGCTAGGGTTAGGTGTTCTTGCAGTTTGGCTAGCGTTGGGAGGAGTGAGGGGGGCCGGTAGTTCCCAGGGGAGGAGGTATCACCGCTCTTAGGGAGTGGGAGGATGGTGTACATGTGCTGGTAATCCAGCCATCCCGTCCCTGGAGACTCCTGCTGCCCCCTCGGCTGCACAGAGAGGCAAAGTGAGAAAGCTCTGTCCTGGTGCATGCCATTGTTTGATGTTCAGGCTGCATTTGAAATTTGAAAACATGGTAGTGTGATTATGAGACTCTGGGGAAAATGTGTGAGCCTGCTTTACTAGATCACCCTTGCCTAAAATGAATTCATTTGTAGTATTTTTGCTGCACTGTAAAATGTATTCATTAGAGGTACAACCAAGCAGGCTCACATGATTTTCCCCCAGACTCAGGATCAGGGCACAACCATGTTTTCAAAGTTCAAATCCAGGCTGTACATCAAACAATGGCATGCATCAGGATAGAGTTTCATGTAGTTATAATAGTTCACAAAGTGCCTACCCTCAGTGTTCAGAGTCACAAAAGTCTTGCTGCTGCTTGCCTTTTTACTGCAGTGCTGCTGCATCATTCAAAGTTACATGTGCCTGCCCTGTGAAGACAAGTAGTCTGACCCATCACCACTGCCTTGTTTCCACACATATGCCAGCCAAATAAATAAGGCAGAGAGGACAGGTCAGGAGACTTGACTCAAATATAGTTGCAGTGTGTGTGTTAAGAGACCCAATATTAAAATATGTGGGCAGAGAGAGACGATGGCAAAAGCTTAGCACTATAGTAGCCCAGCGGGTGCGCTGGCAAAACAAGCATGGTGACAGAAATAATATTTACAATAATAATAACATAGAGAATAATGGATGGGTAGCCAGTTATAATGAGGATTTTACACACCCCGAGGGGTGGGACGCCACATAAACTCCAAGAGCGAAGCTCGAGGGGTTTATTAAGGCATCCCACCCCGAGGGTGTGTGTAAAATCCGAGTTTTAACTGGCTACCCACGTTTTATGTTGTATAATTTCTGGTTTCTATTTTTTGCCTGTGCAACTTACAGTTTTACTTAGAAAAGAGAATGTCGTTATAACCAGCTGGTTATAACGACAGAATTATAACCAGCTTTTCCTATGTTAAAAAATAGAAACCAGTTATTATAATTAAATAATTATAGTGCCCAGGACGTCGTCCTTCAGTCTGAATATTGGGCCCCTCAGATTGTGCTGTTCTGGAAGCTTTTGAGAACCCCCCTCCCCCCCCCAAAAAAGAGACAATAGACATGTTTTCTTTTTAATCTTTATTTAATAGAGTCTTTATTTACTGGCTGCAGCGGATCAGGGCATCTCTCAGAGGTGCCCACTCAGCCATCGCCACCCTCTACTCGCCACCGAGACCCACCTCCTCCGGGAACTAGACTGCTGAGTGCCCCTGCCTCCTAAGGACCTTCCAGACCCCTCGGATCACCCCCTGGTGGAGGGCCCACCCTACCTACCTGGTGACCTGTCTGAAGCTAGAGGGTCGATCCTGAAAGTGTAGGCTCAGGAGGACTGGCAAAGGGATGGGAAAAATCAAAAAGACTGAGGCACAACTCTGTTGTCAAATATGTTTATTTTGTTTGTTTTCACAAAGATATTTCATCATATTTCTGCATTCTAGCTTTAAATTCATAAAAGCCCATAAGAATCCATTGTGTAACCCCCCTGCAAATGGGGGTTCCCAAAAGACTTCCAGGAGCTTGCTTGAATGCTCCAAGCCTGAATGGTGTTTGGCATTTAAGCCATTTATCAGTGAGTGTTTTTAGAGCCTCTGGTACTGTCTCTTTAAGAGCTGTCTGCTTGCAGACATAATTAGTTTGTATGGGGGACTGTGTGCTTCTCTGAGTACCACTCGAGCTGCTGCCAATTCACTCTATTTTGCAGTCACTAGGGTGCAAAGGAACCTATCTGAAAGATGTAACTGTTTGCCAGAAATTATTTAGAGTAATAATGAAATTACAGTTTGTCTAACCTGCTTTCTTTGCAGTCAGAACTGTCTGCCTAGTTCCCCATTCTAGTTTTGAACTGCTGAACTGGACCAATCAGTGTGGGTAAGCTAGCTCAAAATGATGCCTTGGACGAATCAGAACTTGGACTCATAATCTGAGCCAGCCACAAGAGGATTGTATGGGCAGTGACTCTGGGAGATGTAGTTTAGACTTCAGTGCCTTTTTGACCAACAGCAGCAGTCTATTGTGAGTGACAGCCAATCCAGTCAAGAACTGGGAGGAACAATGTCCACGGACGCAGTGGACTGCATGGTGGATTGCTTGGGACCTCTGAGAATTGCATACCTGCTGCTTTTGCCACTTTTCTGCAATAGACATTGGTGCACTGCCTCAGCTGGACAATGACAGTATTCATGGCTCAATCCCGCGATCCCATGATCAAAGCAGCTTTAGAAGCCCTCTATGCAGGAAAAGATGTGTCCAAATTACGCTCCACTGATTTGAGAACTGCACTGTTATACAAAGAAGGTCCTAAGTTGAAACTGATCAATAAACTGTTATACAGAGAAACAGTAGACAGAGGGGACAAGTAGACAAACAACAACTAGTGCTGCCCACTGCCTTTGAGACTCAGTATTGAGGTCCTTGCACAACCACATGGGGCACCTTGGTATAGACAGAACACTTGACTTGGTGAGATCCAGATTCTATTGGCCTAAGATGGGGGCTGATGTGGAGCAACACATTCGAACTTGTAGTGCATGCTTACAGAGGAAAGCTTTGCCCCAGAGGGCTGCCCCTTGTTAACATAACCACCAGTGCACCCATGGAGCTGGTCTGTATTGATTTTCTAAGTTTGAGTCAGATCAAAGAAATATCAGTAATGTGCTGGTGGTCACTGACCATTTCACGAGATATGCCCAAGCTTTCCCCACCAAAGACCAGAAAGCATCCAGTGTAGCCAAAGTACTAGAAAACTTTTGTTCACTATGGGCTCACAAAGAATCCATTCTGATCAAGGGAGAGACTTTGAGAGTCGTCTGATCAAAGAGATGCTTTCTCTGTGGGGAGTGCGAAAGTCCAGAACCACTCCTTACCACCCCCAGGGGGACCCACAGCCTGAACGTTTCAACCGCACTTTGCTAGATATGCTAGGCACCCTGCACCCAAAGGACAAGCCTAGATGGAGCCAACAAATTAGCACCCTGGTACATGCTTATAACTGCACCAAAAGTGATGCCACTGGATTCTCCCCCTACCGCCTGATGTTTGGAAGAGAAGCTCGACTACCAGTAGATGTGTGTTTTGGGGTCTCTCCTGATGGGGTTCAAGCTGACAACTATTTACAGTATGTGCAAAAGTTAAAGGCCCAGCTAACTCATGCGTACTAACTGGCTCAAACCATGGCTGCCAAAAGAAATCTGCCAACAAAGAAAGGTATGATAAAAGGTGAAAGCACAGGAACTCCAGGAGGGAGATCGGGTATTGCTAAGAAATCTGGGACTGCATGGCAAGCACAAGATTGCTGACAGATGGCACCATCTCCCTCATATTGTAGTGGGCAAACTAGATGATCTGCCAGTGTACAAAGTAAGGCCTGAGAATAATTCAAAAGATGTAAAAACAATGCATAGAAATCATTTACTGCCCATTGGACAAATCTTAATTGAGTCTGAGCCCCTAGAAGATGCCCCCTCTGGACCAGTGACTAGAGCTGCTGCTAAGAAAAGATCAAGAAAGTCTGCACCTACAGAAGCAAGTTAAAGTGTTCCCTCCACAAGTCCCAGTTGAGCATGACTGTCAGTCCATATCGGAAGAAAGTGAGAGTGACTTTGAATACTATCCTTCTTACTAACTGAGTCAATTGTTTCGGGCAATCCCTAGTCAATACTGAGACAAAGCTGGGCCTTCTGGACTGTCTAAGCCCCAGCTTCATCCCTGGAGCCAATGCTCCCAGAAAGTGAAGTGCAAAGCATCAGATCAGATGAAATGGAATCATTGTGCATGGTTGAACTGTTTGAGCTTTCAGGGAGGAAAATGATAGATTGGGGCAGACTGGTGATACACCCGAACAAGAAGAGTATTTTGAGTGCCCTGACAGTCCACTGCCAGTGTCAAAGCTCTCCATGCGAGCCAAATGTTGTGGACTCAGAAACTGTAACTCCTGGAGCTGAAAGTGCCCCAGGTTCTAGCCTCTCTACCCCCATGGAGACTCCCTGACAAGTGAGGACAATGCTGAAAATGAGGCTCAGAGTGCAGAGACTATAACAGTTCCCCTAGAAAGACTGGTCGAGCTGTAAAGCCTGTGGTGCACCTCAGTTATGATTCACTTGGGAGGCCTGTGGACTTGCCTCAATGTTGTCCATAAGGAGTGTATGTGTCCCGAGCTCATTGCCCAAACTGAGCATCAGTGCTAACTCCAAGTTACTTGTGTTGCTCCTTATATATGGTGCCCTTGCCCCATCCAGCCCCAAGGTAACTGATAGGGAAGGGCCCCTCTCTTCAGGTTTCATGTACAAGAGGTAATAACTTGAGTTATGGTACAATGTGTATGTAATACTGTGTAAAGAGTGACGTACTGCAATGTTTCAGAAATGTGTTCTTGGTAAAATGATATATTGACTGATGATTACATGTGCGAGCCTAATGCAAATGTATATGGTTGCAGTTGAAACTTATGGGGGTACTTGCTTGACGCGGACGTCAAGCTTTTCCCAGGCCAGGAAGGGTGTAACCCCCCTGCAAATGGGGGTTCCCAAAAGACTTCCAGGAGCTTGCTTGAATGCTCCAAGCCTGAATGGTGTTTGGCGTTTAAGCCATTTATCAGTGAGTGTTTTTAGAACCTCTGGTACTGTCTCTTTAAGAGCTGTCTGCTTGCAGACATAATTAGTTTGTATGGGGGACTGTGTGCTTCTCTGAGTACCACTCGAGCTGCTGCCAATTCACTTCATTTTGCAGTCACTAGGAGTGCAAAGGGAACCTATCTGAAAGATGTAACTGTTTGCCAGAAATTATTTAGAGTAATAATGAAATTACAGTTTGTCTAACCTGCTTTCTTTGCAGTCAGAACTGTGTCTATGTTCCCCATTCTAGTTTTGAACTGCTGAACTGGACCAATCAGTGTGGGGTAAGCTAGCTCTAAAATGATGCCTTGGACGAATCAGAACTTGGACTCATAATCTGAGCCAGCCACAAGAGGATTGTATGGGCAGTGACTCTGGGAGATGTAGTTTAGACTTCAGTGCCTTTTGGACCAACAGCAGCAGTCTATTGAGAGGACAGCCAATCCAGTCAAGAACTGGGAAGAACTCAAAGGAAGTGCCGGTTTTTCAGTTGGAGTGTCAGTTGAGCTTTGGCAGTGAAGAAGGAAGGAGCCTGTGCTTTTTCAGTGTGCAGTTTTAGTCAAAAACGTGTATAAGGCCCAGAGTTCCGTCTGCAGCTTGTGTAACAGCTTGTTAGGACTGAATCCGTCCGTGAAAAGAATCAAAGGATCTCTGAAGAGTAGAAACCAGGCTCACCCTGTAGAAGACTGGAAGAATTGCTGAAAATTGCACTCGGTCTGTCAGGAACTGAATCTGCTGTGTGTTCTCCGGGTATTGTGCAGTAATTGCGATCGGGATACAGATGCAGCCTGCCTGGTATAGTACTTTCTTTTATATGGATGTGTGAAGAGGTTTGTGTACCTCAAGTGAGCCCTGCTGACATTGAAGGACCCTATCTTATTTGGAGGTCGTGAGTACTAATTCAGGGTTGCTCCCTGTTGAATTGCCACATTAAATCCAAATGGAATTACTGTACTGCTGACTGTTTAATTCTCCTTTTCTCTGTGTGAAAGGGCCCTACCAGCTGCCACGGTTTGGACTAGCCACTAGGGCTTGGGTACCCTAGGGACAGTAACTGATAGGGATAGGCCTGTGCACAGAGCCATAGGTAGATTATTAGAGTGATAAGCTAATTAACCTGATTTCCCTGTCCTTGTTATATCCCCCTAAATAAATCAGAGCTGCTTGTTTCAGCAAAGTTATACTGCCTGAGGTATTTGTCTATGTTAAAGTACTGTACTGTGATTGTTGCACTGTATCTCATTTTCACAGGAGGTCCCAGTGCGGAACCAGACCTGGGGGTAAGTGTATACTGTGAAGGTAATTCTGATATATTGTGTGGGCCACTAGTGGGAAGAAAGGGGGGTTGCAGTGTCCCAGAGGGCTGTGACCAAGTTAGTTTAACTATTGCAAACCCTGACCTCTGGGTGGAGGCACCCGCCATTGGATCCAGGCCCCTCAACCTGTTAGTGGCAAATCAGGCAGGGGTAGTAGCCCCTGGGATAGCGCCATCTAGGGGTTACAATTGAATTTTGGCAGAATACCAGATTTCAAGGCAGGATAACAAAAGTCTTCATCTGGTATTCCGCCAAAAATACCGCTTTTTTTTTTCTTAAATTCTACCCCGAAAATAGTTATTGGTTAGCACTAAATCCGCCAGTTTTGTGATGAAAATAGAATGTGGGACTACACTGGTGCCTCTGGTATCTAGTATCTTCTGAAGTGACTCCAAACCCTTATCATGCGGAATGTTGTTATATAAATTTTTCATGTCACACATTACCGGGATTGTTTTCTCACTAATTTGGATATCTTTTATTCTGTTAAGTATTTCTTTTGTGTCGTAGATAAATGATTTTACTTTTGATGTGCAGGGACTCAGGAAAAAGTCCACAAACTTGGACAAGGGTTCTGTGACTGACTTTATTACACTTACAGTTGGTCGACCCTGTGGGGTCTCCTTATTCTTGTGTACTTTCGGTAAAAGGTATATGGTGGGTTTTACTGGGTTTTCTACTATTAGGAAATTCTTCTCTTTTTCTGTAATCCATTTTCTCTCATTTTTATTTATTTATTAGGTCTAGGATTACAATACCTTTGAGCCAGGGGTCTTTTACAAAGGTTCCATGTCAGGTTACAATTCAAAACATAAGACATGTAAGTCAGATTACAAATTCAATACAAAGGACAAGGTTACAAAAGTGTAAGCTAAACAGAGTTACAAAGCATATGAGAAACAAAACAAGGTTTGGATGCTAGGTTACAAGGAGATGGCAGAGGAGGTGCAGAGAGGATAGAGGACAAGAGAGAGGAAGAGTAGAGGGGTTGGAGAGCTATAGAGGAGGAGCGCAGCCAGAGGCATTGTCATAGACATAAAATGGTGAAGTGCGTGCTAAGGGGTAACCAAGTGCTAATAAGAGAGAGAACTGCATAAGGTCATTCTTTAATCTTTATTTTTATACTTTCTGCTGGCTCCTCCTTCAGTTTTTGTAAACTTTAACACCTGTTTGTTGTCTCTCCATTTTTGATACATATAGATCTTTGCCCCACAGTACGATTGCTCTTCCTTTATCTGCCTTTTTATGACGGTATCTGGCATATTTTTGATTTCTTCTAGGGCTTTTCTTTCTTTTCTAGTTAGGTTGCCAATTTTTATCAGGTCCTCAAATCTTTTCAAAACTTTTTTGACAACCCTATCCACCAGCTTACTGAAAGTATTTATTGCTGCATTCCCTATCATATTTGGCACAAATTTTGATTTAGAGCGAAACAGGTTTTTTTCTCTTGTACATTCATTATCTACGTCTTCCTCACTTTCACTGATGTTACATCTGACTATGGTTATGGTAGGAACTGTGCCTTGCAATTCTTCCTGTTTTGAAAAAAATGATTTTAAGTGTAGCTGACGATAGGTTTTAAATAAATCAATTTTGACTCTGAATGCATTCGTTTTTTGTTTAGGAACGAATTAAAGTCTCTTTTTTCAAGACCTTTTCTTGTATGTGGCTTAAAGCATTATCAGTAAGATTAATTAAGTCCATCTCTTGTTTCGTGTTGATCTCCAGGGGCCCTCTTCTCCTCAGTATGCCCCATAATTTATTCTGCACCCTACTCCTCTCCTTCTTGCTTCTCTTGCCCCCCCCCCGGTCCTTCTCCTCGTCCTCCACCTCTGCTGTTCTTTTCCTGTGGGTCCTCCTGAAAATCCTGTTCATGCCTGTTATTTCTTTGTCCACTATTTGTAGAATCTACGTCACTTTCATTAGATGTGTCGAAATTACCTACATCAAACTTTTTCCAACTTTTGCTTTGGAATCTATGTCTCTTTCCTTGCCAATTACAGATCATGCCTTCTCTATAATCTCGTGCATGCTTTTCTTTTTTGCATTCAGCTAGTTCTTCTCTGAATTTTTTCATATTATTTTCTATTTTTTTTTTTTTTTTCTATGATTTCATTTTCTTCTGCTTTTGGTACCCACTACCACACTCTAATGGCCTCCCGGCAAAGGGGGTATAAGTGAGTTCTGCCCTGCTTGCTGATGTAGTATACTACACTCAAATTGTCCGAATGCACCAGCAGCTGACCCGGAACAAGATGCTCCTGAAAAGCCTGCATGGTGTAGAGCACCGCTCTCATCTCCAGGACACTAATATGCAGAGAGGCTTCCCACTGAGATCAGGAGCTTGGATTTGGAAGGGACCCAGGTGTGCTCCCCAGCACAGACCTGATGCATTTCTGGTTAGGATCTGATGCAGGGAAGATATATGGAATGGAACACCTTGAAGTAGATTCAAGAGGTTAATCCACCAATGCAGTATCTTGCGTACTGGGGTAGAGACCAGGAATGGATGGTCCAACTCGTCCATGTGCTGATCCCACTGCACCCCGAGGGTCCACTGGAAGGTACGCATATGAAGCCTGGCTAGCAGAACAGTGGGTATGGCAAC
Organism: Neoceratodus forsteri; assembly: GCA_016271365.2. Classification (NCBI taxonomy): domain Eukaryota; kingdom Metazoa; phylum Chordata; order Ceratodontiformes; family Ceratodontidae; genus Neoceratodus; species Neoceratodus forsteri. The sequence continues at coordinate 1,402,801,446 of CM057453.1, forward strand.
TGCCATTAGACCCAACAATCTGAGGTACACTCCCGCAGGAATGTACTGACTCTGAGCGACTTCCTGAGCTTGGGCTATGAGGCATTCTGCCCTGTTTTGGGACAGGAAAGCCTTCCCTTGCGCTGAGTCCAGAGTTTCCCCTCTATATTGCAGCCTTTGGGACGGTACTAGAACCAACTTGTGCAGGTTGACGGTAATGCCCAGGGACTGGAACAGCTGGAGAGTGTGCTCCAGAGTCAGAAAAAGCTGTTCCCTGGATGGGGCCTTTAGGAGACAATCGTCCAGGTGAGGGGAAGACATACAGTTCCTCTCTTTCGGTGACTCCTGCGACCACTGCCAAGCACTTGTTAAAGACTTGTGGCACAGAGGATAAGCCAAAGGGCAGCACTTTGAACTGATAATGCTCACCCTGAAAGGCAAAGCGGAGAAACTTCCTGTGTGGAATAAAAACCGAGATGTGCAGGTAGGCACCATGTATGTCCAGTGAACAGAGCCAGTCCCCGGCCTTGAGAAGGGGCATTAGGCCTGGCAAAGTTATCATCCGGAATTTTTTATAATGGACAAAGAGATTGAGGTCCTTTAGATCTAAGATGGACCACAGATCTCCGGTCGTTATGGGGACCAGGGAAAAACCTGGAATAAAACCCCTGGTTTCTCTGGCACCTGGGCACTGCTTCAATGGTCTTCTTGCGCAGAAGAGACTGTACTTCCTCCCGGAGAACAGACAAGTAAGCTGGGAGGTAACTGAAGGCTACTCTATGAGCTCCAAGGTGTGACCCTTTTCTATGATCTGCAGAATCCATGTATCTGAAGTTCTCCATTGGTTCAGATGGAGGGAGAACCAACCTCCGACAACCACCTCCTGGGTCTGGACCAGAGGAGGGAGGTCTGGCAAGGAGTCAAGCATAGGCAAAGCCAGCTGCAGAGGCTGGTCTCTCACTTCTGGGGCTCTTGGTCGCCGCTCCAGCACCGGAAGGGGTGGACAAGGGAGCCTGGGCTGTACGCTTTCCCAGGGTATGGGGAGCTGTTCCAGGCCTACTGTTCTGTTTACAAAAAGGAGGCCACCCTCTGCCACTTGGTTGGGTCTGGTAGAGGGAATGGATCGATTTGATGGCCGTGCCCAAGGCCTGCAGATCATTTATGAAGTCCTGGACATCAGGGCTGAACAGCTTAGGGCCACTGAAAGGGGCATTAAGAACTTTGTGCTGCATATCAGCTGCAAATCCCAAAACTCTGAGGCAGGAGTGCCTACGGAGGCACATGCCTGTGGCAGCTGCTCTGGAAATGGTATCAGCCATATCATACAAAGCTCTGAGGAGATGTTTGCTAACACCCTCATCCACCTGGAAACACTGAAGCAATTCCTGCTTCTGTGTGCCATCAGGAAGGACCTGGCCCGCAGCCTTGCCCTTGTTCCAGTTGGCATTTTGGTAATTTTTTTATTATACTTTATACTCTTGCTCCCCCGGCGGGCCCCTTTCAACCAACCCCCCTAGTCCTGTAACCCGGCTCCTCTGGGACTTACCTTGCACCACAGGACTTGCGGCATGCACCCAGCCACTAGTGCAGAGCCTGTGAGGGGTCAGTCCTCATCGTGCCGCCAGGGGTGATTTTCCACATTTTCTCCCCCTTACCCCCGGATCCCTGGCCATTCACAAATGCACATGTGTGTGGAGGCACACATGCACACTGGCACCGGAGACGGCCCTGATCTGCCCACTCGGCCTAGTGCCTAGCCCTCCCTCCCATGCTCAACACTACCATCAGCCTCCACTCGATGGTAGCCAAGAGCCGGAGAGGCTACCACTCCTACCCAAGAGAGGAGAGCTGCCTGGTGGCTGCTCCATCCACTCCCAACCCTCCCCCCCAGCGTCCCGTGCTAGTTCCCAAACACGGGTTTCCGGCGTGGTGAGATGTAAGGCATCCAGCACCTCAGCCCTCTGCACCACTGGGCCGGATGGCATTTTGGTATTTAACCATGTGTGACAGATAGTTTGCTATCCTCAAGCCTAAGGTAAAGGAGGCATAAACCCTTTTCCCCCATAGTTTGAACCTATGAGATTCCTTGTCTAGGGGAAGGGAACTAAAGTGTTTGGGCACCTTAGATCTGTCATGAGCTGACATAATGACTACTAAGTCAGTTTCTGCCCTTGTTGCATAATAGGGGAGAACTCTGAGGGGCGTGATAAAGTTTGTCCGCCCTATGTGGCACAGCTGGCACTATGTCTGGTCTGTGCCAGGCTACCGTGGCTGCACTGGAGGAATGATCTTTGGTGGAGATTCTGGAATCTCCAGAAAATTCACCTAATCTTTCCTGGTGGCATCCTCTTCCTCAGCGTGGAAGCCCATGGTTAAGGACAGCTGCTTCATCACATTAAAAAATGTGAGGTTCTAAGGAGGGGACCTGGGAGTGTGCTTCACAGAGTCCTCACTGACAGAAGCAGCTGTGGACCTGTTAGAAAGCACGAGTTCCTCCTCTTCTTCCTCCACATCATCAGGAAGAATGAGGTCAGGGTGATACTCCTCCTCAATGTCAACCTCTTCAATTTCTGGGTCTGGCATTGGGTTCTCCACCAGCAGCCCACCGGGAGTGTCCTGGAATTGACGAACAAGCGTCAATGACGAAGTTTGGCGAAGAAGGCCTATTCAAGGCACCCAGTTGCTGAACAAGCACATTAGTGAATTTGATCAGGACTTCATTCAGGCTGACGGTGGACATCGACAGAGGGGGGGTTTGATGGCACAGGTGTCAATTACCCACCTGCTGTGTCCCGGGAAACCAATAATCCTGTAGCCGTGGTGGGAGAAGGGGCAGGCCTGGACAGGAGGCGATGACCCTGTTGTCGATGACGGAGGGGCCGATGACCCAGAGGTTGACAGCCGGGCGCCCTGTGAATTGGACGGAAGTGTTGTTGGTATGGGTCTGGTGGGCACAGAGACCTGGACAGCAGTTCTCATCGGAGCGGCCGCAGCCGATGAAGGTCCCCCAGAAGAAAGAGAGGCTGATGGGAAGTAAGATCGACACCGGGGGGAACGGTCGCGATCTTGGTCTTTTTTGTGACCCCCCCAGGACTTGTCTAGGGCCTTGGATACCTGGGAGCTCAAAGATTTGGTCAGCGACTAGGAGGCCAGGGCCACAGAGGACCCCTGCTTGGTGCTGGCTACCTGTTGATCCATCAGGAATTTTTTAAGAGCAGTTTTGCGTTGCCGAAGGGTTGTTTGATTGAACTTCTGGCAGAACTCACAATCAGAAACTTCATGGTCAGGCTCAAGACAGCAGACACAAGCAGAATGTTCGTCTGTAGAGGCAATCTTCTTTCTGCAGCAGCAGCGATGAAAAAGAGAGGTAGATGGATTAACTCTTAACATCAACAAAAGAAGAAATCTCTTGAAAAAGAGATTTTTTTACAAAGTAAGTGAAAAAGATGTAGGCTGAAAAAAGGCGTGAATACTATGACGGAGCTTCCGCGGAGACCCAAGCAAGCGAGTCGACAGCAGGAAAGAACTGAGAAGGAAGTGGGGCAGCTCACGCCTAAATAGGGTTGATGACATCGACAGATGTCAGTGGCGTGGCGGACCCAGTTGTGCTGCTGAAAATCTTCCATGTGGATTCCCCTTCACCAACGGGAAAGGTTCCTATGGTGTTACCTGATAACTGAGATACCCCGGAAGAAGACTATAACCTACTAATGGGTAACTAACCAAATTAAAATACTGGATGTGTTAGGTCTTCAGGCAGACAGTTTCCTGTCATGAACTACCTGCCCAGAGGCAAAAGACCTATCTTTTCTATAACTCTTAAAAGGAGCCTTGTTTGATATCTGACTTTCTTGTTCTTTAAATGCAATCATACTGTGGTTTATTTGTTTTAAAATACAAATGAGCAAGAAATTGGTAAAACTAACTGCTGTTACTACTGCTGTAATCTCGTTTTCTTTCCATTAATTGATATTATTAGTTCCTCTGATGAATTTAATTTGGTATCGCCTGTACTTTCTAATATATAGTGGTACTTTATTACACTATTTAGTATTACAATACAATAAAAATAGACAATATAGTTTTTAACAAGATACAGTCAAAACCCACTCATGTTTAAAACTGTCAAAACTGACGTGTGTGTGTGTGTGTGTGTGTGTGTGTGTGTGTGTGTTGGGGTGGGGGGGGGCAGTTTCCCTGTAATGTTCCATAGGAGCAAGAGACTTACAGCTAGGGCACAGCTTTTAAACATGTTAGATGTTTGTTAGAGGCAGTGTGGTCTAGTGCCTAGAGTACAGTCTTAAGAATCAGGACACTCTGGTTCAAATCCCACCAGAACCACTTACACACTTTGTGACTAAGCAAGTCACTTAACCTCTTACCCATGCTTCTGTCCACCCAACTGCAACACAGAAGTGGGGCACCACAGAAAACACAATACTGCATCTCAGCTGGGCTATCCTGGGTAAATAAACTGTATAAAGAAGATGTAGTTCTGCAGTTTGAGCTGGAGGGCTACTTTTTCATTCACATTTGGCGACTACAAGAAACCGGACAATTTAATGACTAGAAGATTCCAGACAATTTAATGAGTCATGTTGGGTGGCATTTCATCCTTTTACAACTGACAGATGTAGATGATATACTGTATATACATATTTTTTTTATTTTCCTCTTTTTGGCGCCTCCCACCGCCGGACTTCTGCCCGGTCACGGACCCTTCAGCTGTGGTTCAATTAGCCGCCCACCTGGTACCCCCTGGCTTGCCCCTCAAGGTGGGGTCACAGCACCCGGCCCCTCTGAAGGGTGCTGTGAATGACAGGATAAGGCGGAAGTCGGCCTGGGAGCCAACAGCAGCCAGGGGGCGGACGTCATTAAGGCAGTGGGTAGGTGAGCTTTTCCTCCCCGTAGGTGGTAGCGTGCACTAATGCCAGTGTCCACCCTCCCCCCCGAAGCCTTGCTGGTGCCAGTCATTGCGGTGCCCCCAGACTCTGCAGGGGTTCCTCGAGCACCGGTCACACATCGCGCCCTCCCCCGGAGGAGAGCAGTCCGTGGGACGCTAACATACTAAAATGCCAGCAGAATAGGCCTAACGGTCTTTCGTGTCTGCTCGTTGCTTGGTCAGCCCCCACCCTGGGTGCTGACTCGTCCCCTCGCTTCTCTGGCTTCTCCTTCCCAGTTCCGGATATTCTTGCTGCATTGGATTTTGCTTCCAGAACCCTTCCCCTGTACCTGTCCCACCCCCTCTTGAACCCCTCCACTGTCTCTGCCTCCACCAGCCCCTAGGCAGAGCATTCCATGGCTCCACCGCCCTCTCAGTGAAGTAGCACCTCCTCCTTTCTCCCCTGAATCTTCCCCCCTCCAGCTTCCACCCATGCCCTCTAGTGGCCCCCTCCTCCTTCCTTCGAAGCACCCTGACTGTTCCTCCCCTATTTACCCTCTTCGTGTACCTGAAGACCTCTATCATGTCCCCCCGGTCCCTTCTGTCTTCCAATGTGTACATATTTAGCTCTTCGATAGCTCAATCCTTCTTCCCCGGCCAGCCCTCCGATGACCCAGGTCCGTTCCCAAACCTGGGTCACCGGCGTCACAAGTGGAAATCCAACCGCTGCACCGATGGGCTGGCTAGATGATATATTTCTAACATCTACTTTCTTTTTACATTCATCAACAGCAAGAAGACCACTATGCTTTCCAAGACTAATTATTATTTTTTATTTTGGCTGTAACAAAATAAAAAAGGTAGACTTGTTTGTCTGTAACCCACAAATCAGATCTTTGAAATTCTAGCCTCAAGACTTCTGGGCTGATAGTATAGTACCGAGTTTAGAATAACAAGCTGTGAATGATCTTGGTACATCCAGCAGACCTGGGTTCGCTTCTCACAACCTCCACTTGCATGCTGCGTGACCCTGAGCAAGACACTTAACCTCTCTAGTGCTCCAGGGTTGCCTCTGGTAACAGGTTTGTGCCTAGTGGGCCTTACCTGATTACCAAAGAATAATAAAAAAAAAAGTTCAGAATACAAATAATGAAGTGTGGTAGCTGAGCAAGTCCAGATCAAGATGCAAGAAAGAAGTTGTTGGTGAAATATTTTACTGGAGAAACAAAATATTCTTTAAAGAAAAAGACGAGATTTCAAGAATTATGCTCTCACCTTCAAGCCAGTGGACAGAGCAAAATCTTATCCCAGATATACAGTCCAGGTGTTAATTCAGTACATGTTGATTAACAGGTTTAAATATTAAAGATAGAGTTAAAAGATATCAGTTATATCAGTGAGGAAGAGAGTGTTTCTCCTTATTCAAATGCCTGCCTTTTACAAGGAGGCCTGCTATTGTGTGCAGTTAAGAAAAGTTATCACCAGTAACGTCTTCAAATTAATAGTAAATTGTGAAATAAACTAGCCTTACCTTTTTTCTTTTGCATTTAGAAGGACTGTAATTTCCATCCACTTTCAAAGTGGGTCTAACTGCAACCTCACCAAATGACCTTTTCCTAGGTGACTGAGCATGAATGCTGATGACTGGAAAGTCTACAACCCAAGTTTCACAGGAACCTGATTTCAATTTATCTTTGCCATTCTCACCAGTCTGTAACCTTTCGCTTCCCTTCAACAGTAAGTATTTCTCTCTGTTTTCCTGCATCTGATATATAAGGAATGAAAGGGTTGATGTTTTGTTTTCTGCAGCTAGCCGCTTCATATCCTTGATGGTGCTCATAACCTTCATGATGTGGGCCATCTTACCTAAATCTTTGTTTGATGCCAAAACTAAGTTTTCAAGCAGCATAGAAAACTGGTTGTAATTGTGTTCAAGCTCAGCCTCTGTGCAGCCATAGTTTAAAGATGCAGTATAAGGTGTGACACTTATATAGACTGGTGGTGACACATTAGAGTCATCAAATTCTTCGAATAATTTTCTAACTTCCAAAAGTTCCGTCAGTTCCCGTGACAGGAGATGACCAGCATAAGTGAAGTTAATTGTTTCTTTGTATTCGTGAATTATTTCCATCTCTAACTTGACCTCAGAGATTGCAGAATCCAATGCTTCATATGGTCCAACCTCTGACTTGCCCCTCAAAAGTGTAAAGAAGGGTGCATCTTTTGGATCACGAACCAATTCAGAAAGAAGTGACAAATCAAACCACAGCATACCCCTGAACCTGGGCTTGTTACATTTTTGAGCAACTGCATTTTCCAAAAACTGAACTGTCTCAAACATCATGATTAGTTCTATGTATGTCTCAACAGCTTCGGGCTTTAGAAGAGTGGGATGAACTTTGTAGGTTTTGGCAGCATCCAACACATTTTCTGTTGTAATCAGAACATTATCTATGTCCACTTCCTGTAAAATCTGAAAGTACTGTTTCTGGGTCTTCAATTGTTTCTTACACTCCAGTAGGAGAATCTCTAATGTATCTAGGTCTGCATACCGCACCTGATCCAGGATTTCTCCAACATACTGAAAATCAAAATCTGAATGGAATGGATTATTTAACCCATTTAGAGACTGTTCTACTGTGTTGTCATTTACTGATGAACACCAGTCTCTTGTTTGAGGCTCAAGAGGGCACTCGGAGCTACAGTTTAAACCAAACTCCTTTGAACGAAGCTCTACATTTTGAGCCATGGTCTCTGCTTCAGCCATTCTCTCATACAGTTCAAAAAGCAAATTAAGAGCATCTTGGTTTATCCTTGCAGCTAAGTCTTCTCTGTTTTCAGGGTGAGCAGAGTCTGGATTTAACCTTGCACAACCAACCTGTTTTTTTATCTTTTTGCTTTTCTCTTTCCACACTGCTGCCTTGGCAGCATCAAACAGTAAATGTTCTAAGCCAAACCATGCTACTTCTATTTTCAGTGACTGGCATTCATTTAAGAAATTTATTTTTGCATAAATAAAATCAAGCAAGATCCACAAATGTTCCCGTTTTCCTGCATCACACTGCACTCCTGGATGCCTGTATTCTGCCATCAAGTCTGAAATGCTGTTTCTAAGGGATGTCAGATCTTCTAAGCTGTCCCCGAAGTTCACTGCACATGTCAGTGGTACAGAAAGAGAAAAACTGCTCATGTCATCGTAATTTTGCAGCACAGCGCTAGACTCCTCAATCTCTCTTTTGTTTTTCAGGTAGGTGTAGTATGACTTGCTCTTGCAGTTTTCTTTTGAAGACCTCAACAACTGTGCATGGTAGTTTTTTAGCTCACTCAAAGTTTTATATTTTAAGCTTCCTTGAAATGCAGGGTAGAGCTGTGACTGTTGTTGGTAACCTGACTGCCCAGTTAGTAATTCACTGTACAGTGTCTGGTCATACCACAGCAAGCTTCTATAGGTTGGTTCAACTTTTAGAAAGCTAATTTTGTTTTCCACAAACTGTATTGCCTCCATCATCATCTGAAGTTCCACAAATGAATCCAATGCATGTAGTTTTAACTGAACAGCACTTAAGTCAGCGTGTAGGTTATTTTTAACTAGAAGCTTTCTTGAAACCAATACCTCCTGAAGTGAGCAGCCCTGTTGTTGTTCAAAAGCCTCAATAAATACAGGCAGAATTTTTCTACAGAGTTTGTTTTGCTGCTCTAAAATTTCAAGGGATGATGTTGCATCTGCTGTTTTTAAAATACTAGATATTTCTGTCACAGAAATAGAAGGATGCTGTTCTGTTTCCATGTCAGAAACCAAGCCCTTGCTGTCAGCACCAGTCACTTGGCAATTCTTTTGATCTACTGTCGATTTACTTTGGACTCCAGTATTTTGTAATGCAGTGTTATGGGATACAGATGGCTCTTTTATTTTGTTTACAGGAACTTCTTTTGTAGGTCTTACAGCAGTATTTTTTTGTTTGTTTTCCTTTTGTAATTTAGTGTCACAGTTTGCCTGTTGAAAATGATTATCAGTGACTGTGTTTCCTGATTTTCCTTTTTGGACTGAATCTAAAGTAGCATCATTCCTGGATAATGCTACTTTGCAAGCTGTGGCTGTCTTTGAAATGCTGTGTTTTGAAATGGGGGTCTCTTTTTCAACAATTTTCTTGTGTATTTCCACATTATGTGTCATTTTTACAGCAGGTTGCTGTGCGCTTTCAGTTCCTGATAATGACTTAGCAGAAATGTTCTTTACATGGCCTGTTTTCACAGTTGCATTTTCTTTCTCATAATTCAAGTGCCCAGTCTGCCATCTAATTAGAATCTGGAGATCTTTCAATGAATCTGGTTTAGTCTTTTCTGCAGAAACCAGAGTAGCGTTTGTGGATGCTTTGGAGGAAATACTGCTCTTTACTGAAGTCGTTTCTAAAGTAATAGCTTCTTTTTCAATATCTGAAGAAACACGAGGTTCTTTAAATGTTGCTTCAGCACTGCTAGCTTTTGACTCTGGATCTATATCTCTGATAATTCCTCTGGACTTGAAAACCACAGAAGGTAGTTCTGCTTCTTGAGGGCTGGCGTTGGTGTGAAATGTAAAGACTTGATCATTTCTAGTTGCATTTAAAACAGTAGTATTAGAACTAATTACATTTTCGTCAGGTATTGCCACACTCTCCTTGCTAGTGTTGCTATTCACATCTTGCCTAGGTTCACTAATATGGCATAATGGTGAAACATGAGATCCGAAATTTGAAACTATAGCACTGTCTTCGACATGCATTTCTTGGTCAGTGGGAGGAATCACATTGTGTTGCCACTCATCTTCTTCTGTTTTACAATTAAATGAAATTTGAAGTTGTTTTTTGTTAGCTTCTGGAGATCTTACACTGGCAGAGGTTATTTCATTATTATGGAATATCTTAAGACAATCCAGCGTACTGTCTTCCAGGCTCGTATGCCCTTCAAGGAACACATTTAAATTACTGGTAGTTGTTTCATTAATTTTATCTGCTGATCCATGTTTTTCATCTTCTGTGTAGTAGGTTGTTACACTTTGCCTTTCAGACATAGATGTTTCCAAACTAGTCAACTTGTTAGTCCCCATATTGGAGCATATTGATACACCCAGTGCAGATGTAGTTACTTTTTTATTCCTGTGTGAGGTTTTCATAACTTTGTTTTCAGAACAAGAGGCTATAACAGAGGACGTTTCATTATCAGATTTTTCCAGAGCATCCAGCTTGCTGGATTCCAAATACGAACAACTGAATCGGTCACTCCCCCCCAGTTCTGATGTTTTCTCATTTGGGGCTCGTGGCTTATCCCTGTTACTATCTATTACCAGTTCTGTAGCTGAACTTAGGTTACATGTCTTTAAACTAAATTCCAAACTATCATGAGAGTCTTTAAGAGCACTAGGTAGAACATCTGCTATAGGTTTGCCCTTCATCTCTGATTCCAAACCAATCTCATCCCGAATATAAGATCTTTCGCACCTGCCTGGTAAAGGAGCTTCTAATTCTTCTGGATCTTTGCTGGTACTTTTACTGGGTAAGGACAGAGAATCAGGGCTAAGTTTGATGGTATCAGCATCCTTTCCAGTATTAAGACCTAGGCTGCCATCTTTTTCACTAGCCTGCTTTTGGTTACACGACAGCAATTTAGTTGCAGCAACTGTGGAGGAGCTACAGATGGTGGTATCTACTAAATGTTGACCTATACCGGTAACATTGTCCTCCAGATTTTGCAGTTTTTCACCGCTTGATATTTTGGACACACTCACATTTGACAATTCTTCAAACTGCAAGACACTTCTGTATACTGCTGATGTTAAAGAACAAATGTTATTGTTCTCTGTATTCAAAACTTCAGTAATTCCTACAGCTTCAGAAGAACATTTAGGACTATGATTTTCAGGATCAGTATTTCTGTGCCTGCAAGATAAAGGATCATTAGTGTATGGAAGCACTTCAGGCTCCACTTCTGATGTTCCTGGTAGCATCAGACTGCAATACTCAGCTTGCGTTCTTGATTCTACACAGGTTATTTTTTGCAGCACATGGCTGACTGGTCCTATCTCACTGCAGTCATTCACCATTTCTTGACTCTGTTCCTGGCAAACCACAGTGCTTTCTGATACTTTATCCGCATCTCCTTTCAGAACATTTTCCATCTTTGGCACAAGGTTGGCTGATACTTTACAACTACTTGCAAATCCACTACACAAACCATTTTCTTGATTGTCATGCATTTTCTTTTCCACACTCAACATTACATGCCTTGATAAAGTGTTGCTGATATAATTGCTAAATCTTCCTGACAATGTGGCACACAGGGGCTCGAGACTGTATTGTGACATACATTTATTTCTTAATGTAATCGTCAAGCCACTAACAACTGTCCTATTGCAAGATATGTCTTTATCTTTCAAGCTGCAATCATAATACTTATTTTCTTCAGCAGAGTAACGTTTTTTAACACCTGTCATGGTAAGGCTTTCTGACTGTTCTTCTATTTTCCTCTGGTTAGACTTAGAAAACAATTCCTCCCATTCTATTCGACTGTTTAACAACCAACAGGGTGAGCCAACATCTCCTGGAAGTGAATCTTCAGGATGCTCTGCTTTAATTAGTGTTGTGTCAGATTCCTCACATAAACTGTCAATGGAAGAAATCTCAATTTCTCTCTCAATCCATGCATTTTGTGATGCTAATGCTTCATATTCTTTCTCTTCTTTCACAGTGTTTGGAATACAGTTTTCAAGTTCAGCTTCACTGCATTTTATGTATTCTTGGCTCTCAAAACTTGCCTCCATTTTTATTGTCGGTTGCTCACTCTTTCTTCTTTCTGCAATATTCTCCCCAGCTGAATCCATTTCAAAATGCTCGGTTTTTTTAATGGTATTTTGCTGCTCTTGTTTCTCACAATTTGTGTCAACATCTGTTGCCTCCATCTCAAATGACAGAATGGTTTGATCTTCATTGCAAGAATCTGCAGGTGTAACTGCAGCATAAGCAGATTCTTCAATGCCAATATGCATGTGTGTTAGTTCCTCGCCTATTTCATCAGCTGAAGAAACTTGTTTTTCTTCTGTATTTTCCATTTCAGATAATTCAGGTTCATTGGGCTCATGTTTTGTATTAGAATCAAAACATAAGACATGCTGTTCTACAACCGAGACCTGATCAGTGAAACAATCTTCCACGGCATTAGCAGCACAACTCACCCCTTTATTAGTTCCTGAATTAGTCATAGCCTGTTCATCAACAGATCTGCTGGTCACGGAAGGCTCTTCATTTAATGAGACAGAAGCCTTTACATCTTCTTTAGCACACTCTGTGCTTTGACCTGTCAATACTTCATTTTCAATACTGACAACAGGGGGTCTTGTTGAATCATGCTTTCTTTCTTTTGGATCTTCCATAGGAATACTGCTTGACAAAATTTCATCACTCTTTACATGCATTTCTGAGGAAACGCTCTCAATAACTGACTGTATATTGCATGCAACTGTCGGTTCTTTGGAATGTACATATTCAGTACCTTTCGTATTAGGTATGACTGTAGTATTAGATGTAGAGACAGAATTAGAAGGTGATACAGAAGACAGTGGAAGGGTAGTGGGTGCAGACACATTCCGCTGATTGCAAGAAACAGCATCACTGATTGCCAGGCGTGACGTCCTTTGTTTACTGAGCCCCAGAAGATGTTCATACTTTTTATAGTACCTGTCATACTTTTTCAGTCTATAGTAAAGCTGTGTTCTGTCTGATTTAGATATATTATCCAGAGATTCAATTTTTGCTCGTCTCTCCTCATCAGACAATATCAGAAAAGATGAATATTTTTTAAGCTTTTCTCTTAGCTGGCTTTTATGAATTTTCAGGTCTTCCAAGAATGGGTCCTCTGGGTTAGTTTGGGATCTGTTTTTCATAATCATATTTTCTACTTTACTAGATTCCACAGATTTATAAACGCTCAAGTAACTCGATGATGGAGGTTCAGCAGTGGAAGAGAGCTGAGCTGCCTCTTTGCTATTAGTAAGCTGTTCTAACACAAGTGTGCTATTGCTGGAGTGTTCTTTATCATCATGTAGTGTTGCTGTTACCTCTTTGCACTGTGCTTGTTTTTGCAGGTGGGCTTCCTGTGAAAATGAATCTACAGTATGTTTCTTTCCGTTAAGACACAACACATCAGGTTCCTTTATAGCATAACGTTCTGAAGACATAGAGGACTGAAAACTAAATTCCTCTGTTTTCTTCACTGCATCAAGATCTGGAGTCCAATCAAGTGACTGCCTGATCTGATGCAGGAATGACTGTGTGCTTTGATTACCTACAGTCCCCTCTCGTCTTAGTAGCCTGGGGTCTTTGATTAATCTTGACGTGATTACAGTGCTTTTACACTCCTCAGAGGAACTGTGAACAGAAGAAACTGTAGTGATCTTGTTGATATATTGGTCTTTGGTAACACCTGGATTCAAGAGTGTGAAATTCACAGTTTGGTCATTAGGAGGTTTGTCACCATCACTAGCAGCAGACAGAAGGGGTATTTCTACTGTGCCACTTTCCTGCTGAGTTGATGAAGATGCCTGTTTCTCAGTCTCATTTTGCTGCTGCTGCTGCTGCTGTGTGGCATGATCTTGTGAAAAAACTCCATCCCTGTATTGTAGATCTCCAGGGACAGCAGACTGGAACTGTACAGCACCCAATAACTGAACAAGAGCATTCATGGTGAACGAATTCTGTTGGTACTGTGTAAAGTAGGTTAAGTTTAACTGTGCATTTCCTTCTGCATTCTGTAGTCTTGGATCTTGGCTGACATAGTGAGGGTGTGCAGTACATGGACAGCTTCCAGGAGATCTAGAAACAGGTGCTAACATATGGTTTTCTTGTTTGTTAAAATGATGATAGATGACTGTAGCATCTTTGCCTTTACCAATCCTTTTGGCTACAGTGCAGTTTTTTAATGCGTCTACTCTCCCTGTGTAAATCAGAAAAGAAAAATAAAAAAAATTAATATGGCAACAAAAGAAAGGCATTTTTTGGTAAACTTTAGAAACCGAACAATCAGCTACGGTACTCAATTCTATTTTCCTTTTGTTAAATATAGTCTAAAAAAATGGCATTTTCATAAAACATTTCTTGTATTTACATTCCATAAGCAGAGACTATTTATTGTAATGGTAGGTTTACTGCTGGTATTAAAGTCACATCAACAATATGGCAGCTCCACAGAGCAAGCTCAGTGCCTCAGAAAGGATTATTTACTGAATCCTCCTACCAACAAACCACATGTCTTTAACTCTTCACCCTCTAGACCTCCAAATTTAAATGCTAAAACCAAAAGTAGAAAAACAAGACTCACCAGGGAAGGCTGGGTGGGTGTGAACTGAATAACAGTTTCAATGTGCTTACTCAACTTGGTATGATACATGCTTATGCGACTTCGATACATTGTAGCTGTTCACCTCTCTATCTGTGGGATATACCACCCTATAGGGGTACAACATTGAGGAACCCCAGAGGAGGGTTCCACCACTATAGGTGCCACAGGAATGATTCCCTTGGCTAAAGGTAGCTTTTGAAGAAGCCCATGGGAAGAGAGACGTGCTGCTGGAGGAGGAGGAGGAGAGGAGGATGGTGGGGCAACAAAAAAAAAAGATCCCAGATTAGCCAGGAGGAGCGGCCTTGAAAGGCCTGGTGGGGAAGTGGTTTGCTGCTCCGCCCACTGAACTACAAGCGTAGTCTATACAATTCAATGTGCTTACACAACTTGGTATGATATATGTTTATGCGACTTAGATACATTGTGGCGGTTTGCCTCTCTGTCCGTGGGATATACCACCCTATAGGGGTACAACAGTGAGGAATCCCAGAGGAGGGCTCAGCCCCTATAGGTGCTGCGGGAATGATTCTCTTGGCTAAAGGTAGCTTAGGAAGAAGCTCAAAAAGGTTATCCCAAAGGGGAACTCAAGCATCGAAGGAGGCGAGGAGTCAGAATGATACCGAGGACAAGAACGAAGGTCAACAGGTGGAGACTGGAGAGGAACAGGAGACAATGAAGAAGAATTAGGCCATTGGAAACTGACACGAGGCAGGAGGGCTGGACTTTCTAAGAAGAGAGGAAACAGCTGGGGCCACCATCCGACTCCATCCAACAGGAGAACCTAATAACGGAACCTATGAAAGCCCTAACCCTATCTAAATACTATGACCATTGGCACGGAGGAGAGGAAAAAACCCTCTGAGGAGGAAACCTCTGGCAATCCAAGGCCTAGGTCACCTTCCCTCCAGGCTGAAGGATGTTTTGGATAGTGAATGCTCAGCTACTGCAATTTAGTGTCTAGATCAAGGGAAGAGGAAAAGATTCCAATTTAGAGATAGCTATCGCTCTGTCCTTCTAACAGGAATGCTGTTGAGGGTTGTGAGCGACATCTCTGCAACTAGACACCTAAAAGCAAAGGAAGAGAGAAATGACCGCAGAGGCACTCAGCCAACCTACACAAGCCTATGAAACAGATCAGGTGAACCAGAGGCAGTCAGATGGAGAATAGAGGGTGCCTCTGAACCCACTTGGGAGGCTAAAGGGGCCCTGCAGATGAGAGTCCCACCCCTTGCAGCTGGAAGTCATAAATTCTACATCTAGAGGAGTCACCGAAATGAGGGACGACTGAAGGTCCACCCGGAGCGAAGACACTCTCACTACAGGCCAGGGAGAAGGACCCGGCTCCAAGCTTCGCATGCTCTAGATGCGGACTTCTGGGGTGCAAAGTGAGACTGTCCGCTATAGGCTAGCCCCAAGCCATGGAGCAACGGACACAGAAGGCATGTCTCCAAGTGGAGAGCAGGTAGAATCGAGTTAGCAAGAGACCCATATGAGGAGTGTGCTTGGATAGTCGATGTGAACGAGTAGATCTACAGAGAGGTCAGATTGCGCGAAGGAGACCACGATTTAGGTTCTGAGGAGGCAGGTCAAAGTGGTGACCATGGGAGTGCATGCCAACTGGGTCCATTGATAAGCCAAATTAGAAGTGGATTGATTGCATGAGAGTGAGAGATGAGAATGGCCGGGCGCAGCTGACAGTGAAGGTATGAAGTACCAGGAGTAAGCACTGGGAATGATGGCAGGTAGGATATAGGAAGGATGAGGTTCGAGAACGAATGGAGGTTGACAAGGAATAGAGGAAGATATGAATCTAGTAGTCTGAAATGTAGGACTAAGGTAAGGGAATGAGACGAATATGTACGGTGAAGACAGGATAGGGAAATACCCCCAAATGAAAGTATGAGACGAGGAAGGAGAAGAAGTGAGGGTTGAGGTAATGGTAGAAGTGTGACAGCCAAAGGCTGGAAAGGCACGGCATACAGGAAGCACCACAGTCGGCAGAGAAAGGAAGGAGGAGGAGCCATGACTAGGCGGAAGAGGCAGGTAATGCGAGGGAGGGGAAGACAGGGGCATCAGTACGAACGGGAGATGGTAGAAAGACGGCTGCCTGGAGCCACGGTGCCCACCATGACTCAGCAGTGCCCTGCTGTGGTAACAACAGAAAAGTCACAAACTGGGCATGGAGACGCCAAATGGTAAATCAAAATTTTGAGATAAATGAAAGTGAGGTAACGCCGGTGTTGTACCTTGGCCGGCAGTGCAGTGAGGGGTCCGAACAGAGGACCAAGATGGCAAGAATACAAATGCTGTGAAGGGCACAGTCCAAGCCAGGGCCAGACAAGATAAGTATTTGAAAGGGTGATAAATAGGAGCAAAAATGAATGAGCACCCGTGGGGACATAGGAAAGTGCAGCAGTCTGTGGAGGTGCGAGGGGGCTATGCACTCCTGTGAAAAGGTGAAGCTTTGATGAACACGTCAGCTCCTCACAGAGTGGCAATGCAGTGAGCCAGGTGGAGAGGAGCAGATAAGAGACAGGGGCTGCTGAAGCAGAGCACCCAAGTCAAAATCGCAAGTGAAAACTGAGTGGTGTAGCTCGCTCCAGGATGTGGCAGAAATCAAAATACCCCTGAGTGAGAGCCGCAAAAACAAACGCTGGCGGCTGAAAATCCTAAAGGATGTGAGGGGAAAGAGCGATTGCTCAAATGAGAGAGAGGAGACACAGAAATACGGGGATACAAACGGGGTAGAAAGCCCCAAATGAACGAGGAAACGGAAGGAGGGACAACAGGGAAGTGAGCCAGAATATGAGGAGAACAACGGAAGACGAGGGGGAAGATGAACATCGGCAGAACACTGGGGACAGAGAGGCAACGAGCAGGAGGTAGGAGTGGACGGGGGAGAGAAGCCATGGGGAAGCATGGAAAATGGGGGGGGGAGATAGGTGGAAGGCCAGAGAAGTGAAGACAACAAAGGCAAGGGACAAGCAGCAGAAAACGCCACCGAACAAGTAGGAGACTGAGAGGAAACCCACCGACAGGAGAGCAGCCAGAGGTGACCGCAGGAACATCAGAGATACGCCATGAGAACAAAGAGCGAAGGGGCAACGCCTCCAGCTGCCCCTTGAAAGAAAACAATCCTAGATTAGCCAGGAAGAGTGGCCTTTAAAGGGAGAGTGGTTTGTTGCTCCACCCACTGAACTACAGGCGTAGCCTATGCAAAAAAATGTTACTTGACCAGTAACTCTTGATCTTCTAGAGTATCTCTTCTACAAAGTCACACTCCTTGGTCTTAGCTGGAGGCACCAGGAACCCACACAAACTCAAACATTTTGGATCTGGCAGTACTGATTGACATCCCCTTGTCTAAACAGTGCTGTAGAAATCCCAAGACAATTGGACAGAGGTGGCTAATAGTCTGAACCCAAAGGGGAGCTCCATGTGTGGAACCTCCCAGACTTAACTGTAGGTCTTGTTCATAGAGTTCTTCCTGAAGTATATCAGGGTCGGGTGTGGATCAGGCCTTGTGAATATCCAGCCCTCATGTTATCTTCTGTGCTCAGACGTCAAGTCAACAGATGAAACTTCTGAGGATCCGGGTGCAAGACTGGATCCTGATGAAGAAGGTTTAGCCTCAGCAGAACTGGGTCCCTTAGAGCTATATGTATCAGTTCTGGCTACCACACTCTTCCGGGCCACTGCATCAATGAGTATCAAGGTTGACAGCTCCCTTTGTAACTACTGTAGTGCCTTTGGGATCATTGGCCATGGCAGAAAGGTATACAGCAGAGTGTCCGACCACGGCAGGGTCAGTCTATTCCCAGTAACTTTCTCAAAATCTACTAAATTATCCTGAAGTCTTTTGCTTTTGCCCTGGTGACAGTTAGGTCTAGGAGTGTGGAGTGCCCCATCTCTGACCTACTATGCTGAAGACAGAAAAGTTGCAAAAGAACTTACCGTAACAATAGATCTTTGAGAGAATCTCTTTCATTAGGCTACACCTTTGGAACTATACCCGCATCAGCACTAGGACCACATGGAAACTTTTGCAAACAGTCAGTCAAGAGCCGGTCATGACAACGTCACATGTCAGCGTCCATATAAACATGGGTGGCCCCTCCTTTCATAGTTTCCCACTGGAGATCATGCTCGGAGGACCTCCCTCTAGAGAACCAGGACACAGCCCAACACTCCACATACCAGGTGAGCTAGAGTGCTGGAAAAGACAGCAATGGGGACAACAGTACAAAGATACTTTGTTGCAACCCCAAGGGGGGGGGGGCGGCACGGGCCTGATGAAAGGGATTTTCTCAAAGATAGAACAGTTACATACTCACCGTAACAGTAGATCTTACAGAGAATCTCCTTCAAGCACATTATGCAAGCAGTCCACTAGGGGCCCCTTACTTCCTCAATCCAATGCCAAATATCATGCTCAGAGGGCCTTCCTCTAGGGAACCAGGAGAGAGCGAATGGTTCCAGCTCCCAGGTGAGGCTGGAAACATCAGGTAGACCATCCTGGAAAAAAAGCCAGGAGTTACACAACTCTATGTCTGAGGGGGACAGAGGATGGTACAGCATGGCCTGATGAAAGAGATTCTCTCGAAAATCTACTGTTACAGTGAGTACATAGTTGTTCTAGCTTCTTCGAGGATATTTCTTTTATCAGGCCACACTTATGGACGAGTACCAAGCAGTACTGACAGAGAAACAGTCTGGGTGGCTGGAGCCTACAGGCCTAAGAAAGTAGGCCCTGAAGTACAGCCAAGCCAATGCCAGTCCTTTTTCTTGAGGCAATGCCCAAACTAGTGTTTACTGAGGGTGTGGACAGTACTCCAGGTGGCAGCTGTACATGTTTCAGCAGCAGAGACATTTCTGAAGCAGACAACAGAAGTGGCCATGCCTCTTTTTGAATTGCCACGAACTCCAGGAAGTTCCTTACTGCACTTCCTGTAACAGAAAGTAATACAGTTAGCCTACCATCTGGACAGGCACTGTTTAGAAAAGGGTGCGTCCTCTTTCCCAGGGTTGAACAAAGGGAAAAAAGCTGTGCGCCCTTTCTGCACTCCTTGGTACTGTGGGCCGGATATTCAAAAGGGTTGCAATAATGCTAATAAGGTTCGCGCGCAAGAAGTCAGAAAACGCGCCATTCTGTGATATTCAGCAGGAGGCAGTTCGCCACTGAAAACATACTGAGCAACAGCGCAATGATAATGAAGGCATGTGCAACCGAAGGGGTGGAACCATGCATAAAGTGCGCCAATGCGATGTTCAAAAGACTTACTGTGCGCAACAAGTAAGGCAGAGCGGAAGTTGCGCCATAGCGAATGGAGCCAAAATAAAAAGGGAGCAAGGAAGAGGCGCAAGAACGCCTACAGGGAAGCCACAAGGGAGGAGAGAGACAGAGAAAGAGGGAGAAAGAGGGCAGGCCAGGAAACAAAAACACGGAATAGGGGCAAGGGAAGGGTGTGGGCCAACACATTGCAGGAGGCCAGTAGTGTACCCGTGCAGTGAGGTAGCAGTCAGGACAGCGGGGAGAACAAAGCAACAACAGCTGGGGGGGGGGAACACAAGCCAGGGACATGGACAGTGACACCTTCCACATGGAAGCTGTAATGAGGGGAGTGAGAAGGCATGCTGCAGGGGGACGTGGCCGTGGAAGGGCCCATCGATGGTATGCCCCCAACAGGCAGTACCGAGCCCGCACCAGCTTTGAGCTGTACACAGATGTCGAGATTGTGAGCCGGTACCGCCTGAACAGGGCAATACTGAGGCGGCTCTGTGAGCTGTGCAGTGATGTGATGCAGGCACCCACACGACGGAGTCATGCTCTATCAGTGGAGACAAAGGTAACAGCCTGCATGTGCTTGCTCACCACGGGTACCTTCCAGAGACCAACAGGGGACACCACAGGCATAACACAGTCGGCCACATCACGCATCCTCACCCAATTCCTCAGTGCACTGCTGTCACATGCCGTGGAGTACATCCATTTCCCCAGCACCGCGGCGTGAGCACAGCAAACATACAGGAGTTCCACAGGGTAGCACGTATGCCTGGCATGCTAGGGCAATAGACTGCACCCATGTGGTCATTCCTCGCCACCTGGCCCGATGGGGCCACCTACATGAATCGGAAGGGATGCCAGTGTCAACTGCCAGGTGGTGTGTGATGCCAGTGGTGCATCATCAATGTCTGTGCCACGCACCCTGGGGAGCACATGATTCCTTCCATCTGGTACCAGTCGGCACTGTGCCATCAATTGAGAGTGGGGACATCCCCACAGGTCATCTAGTGGGTGAGTATGCATGTAGAACTGACAAATCGTGGGCAGGGGGGTTAAGCCAGAGGTGCCATGGGTGTGCACACAGGGTTTGGGGCAGTCTGAGCCTGAACAAGACACTAACCTCCACTATCTCCACACAGGTGACAGTGGATACCCACTTCGTCCCTGGCTGCTCACACCCTACTGGCAGCCCGCAACCCCATCACAGCAACGCTTCAATGAGGCACATGCCATCACACGCAACATCATTGAGCGGATGTTTGGGATGCTGAAGGCGCGTTTCCATTGCCTGGACACCTCTGGCAGTGCCCTACAGTATAGCCCCTCAAAGGCCTGTGGGATATTCCTGGCCTGTTGTATCCTGCACAACATGGCCAAAGACTGTGGGATAGCCGTACAGGTCCAAGAGGGGGACAGCGATGGGGACGATGGTGATGATGGTGACACCAGTGACGATGGGGATGGGCAGCCCCCCCTTGGCCGACGGGACCCCCGACTGATCCGGCTGGCCCAGCTGCACCGGGACACCATCACAGAGGAGCACTTCAGCCAACACAGGTAAGTCATGGGGCCATGTGCAACCACCAGTGGCTAGGGCACAACCCACATACACACATGGAAACACACCAGGGGTGCATGCTGGCAAGGGATGTGGCAGGGCACAGAAAACACACATACAACCAGGAGGGGTGAACAGTAACACGCCACATGGACGGACACACACACGCACTACAATAGGCACAAAAGTGCAGAGGGTCATGTGCAAAACAGAGCTGGAACACAAACGCTAGCAACACACATGTCCACAGGCCACCACATCCACTGACTGGTTCATGTGCGTGTGTCAGATGCTGAGCACCATCACACTTGGTGTACAGCGCAATGCAGGCATCATCATGCACATGTACCTGTGAACAGCAGTCGGGAGGGTGTACAGGTGGACCGTGTGTCTGCGTGTAGGGCTGGGCACCCACCGGTGCACTGCCCACCAAAACACACAATGCACACAGGGCAGCACCAGACAGTGCCCGCACTAGGAGACAGGGCAGTCTTGCGGCACAGTGCCACGTCTGCTTCGGATGCGTGGACGGCCCCGCCGAGACCCAGCGGCACTGGCAGGCTGACCACGCGCCTCATGGGGTGGCACCGATGGTCCACCAGGGGTTCCACTGCGCGAACGCGACCGTGCCTGCACAGGGGTCTGCAGCACACCGAACATACCTGCACCAGGAGTGCTCGGGATGCCCACAGCTGAACCTAGCGTCGACAGGGCGGGTGTTGCACGACGCTGGGAACAGGGAGTAGATAGAAAACTGCGCGGTGTGAGTGACACATGGGCACCTGACTGTGTGCCCATTGTGGCCATAACAGCGACCAACGCCTGTGTTTGCCTGTCAATGGCAGCGGTCACATCCTTCCGCAAATGGTCAATCAGTGACAGGGTCCTATCCGTGTCCCTGCTGTGTCGCTCCTCGACCCGCTCCAGAGCCACACACAGTGCCTCCACGGACGTTGCAAGCCACATCTGCTGCTGTACTGATGCCTGCAGTAGGCGGGTGTGCTCATCAAAGAGGTTGTCTGCTACCTCGGCAACCTATCCCTCAGGGTATGGAAGGGCCTGATGTTCAGCACCCCTTGAGGGTGGGCGCCGCTCACCAGGACCAGGTATGGGCAAGTCCACAGGCGATGCACAGATGCCACAGCTGAACCCTGAACCCCCAGTCCCGGTGGGTGACTGCTGCTGCTGCGCCTCCGCCTACTGTGCCCAAGGGATCGGTTGTTCTGCCGCTGTGGCCGCAACAGTGCCACTGACCTGACCAGCCACCGGTGCTGCCCCACCGGTGCTGACAGGCACAGCCTGGGACTGTGCTGACATGCTGGCACACACGTCGGAACCAGGCAGGTCCATGGGCGTGAGCTGGCCTGCTGTGTGTCCATTCCATGACACACACGTCACTGCCCATAATGGTCGTTGCATCATCAATGGTGCAGGTCTGTGCCACAGCCACAGCGTGCTGGCATCCTTGGATGCCAGACCGCTGAGACACAGGAAGGGCCTCCCCCACACCTGTCTCAACGACATCAGTGTTGGCAGCCAGGCGGACCCACTGTTGCAATGCTCGCTGGCTACCTGCAGAGGTGGATGGTCCCTCCTCCAATTCCAGATGACTGTCCGCAGTGGACAGGCCCTTCACCGCTGGCCCCTGCAAATGTGCAGGATCTGTAACAGAAAGTAAGGACACGTTAGTGCATGTGATCTACCCTCCCTTCCCTGACAGATCATGACGTACCATGCAGTGATGGGCTACCACCTGTCTGGAAGCCACCTCCTGGGACGCCCTCAATGGCACTGCGCTGCATGCTTGTAGCGAGCCTGTCCTCTGCCGGAGTCAGCTGCACCACCTCTGGCTGGCCCCTGCCTGTTGCAGCACGTGCCGCCCTGATGGCAGCCACCTTCTCCTTCACCCTCCTCCTGTTGGTACCCATCTTCTTCTTACACTCCTGCACAGAGCGCTGGTGGCTGCCGTGCAGGTTGATGGCACATGCCACCCCCTCCCATGCAGCAGCACGGGCCCGAGGGGTGCCCCGCCGTCCACTGAGCAGTGGCTCCTGATCGATGTAGGCCTCAAAGAGTGCCTCCGTCTCGGTGAAATTGGGCCTCCTCTTACGCCCACCATCGTTGTCCTCCTCACCCAGTCCTCGCTCGGTCATTATTCAGCCTGTATGGGTGACAGTGGTTACCTGTGACTGTGCAGTACAAAGCAAGACCCTGATACCACAGTCCAGAACACCACACAGCATGCAACTCACCAATAAACTGCAGTAACCGAATATGGCCACTGCAGAACAGTGTCGCAATTTTATAGCCCAATCCATGCAAATTAGGTGTGGAGCAACTTTAATGAGATGCAAATCGCGCTGCTGCGCCATTGCAAGGCTGATCAGATGATTTGCATATGACGGCTGAATATCGCGCTTTTGCGCTTTGCACAATTGTGTTGAATGTGCTGAGCCAATGGCGCAGTTCTGTGGCCTGCGTAGTACACAGCACTGCGCATGCCCAGGTAGCTTACGCAGGCGTCTGCTGCGCTGATGACATGCTGTGCGCGGTAGGCAATTCAGGGCATGCCACCATTGTGCCAGTGGTGCTATGGCGAGGGTCACTACATGGCTGTGGCACAACCTGCGTAATAGTTCAGCTATTGGCGATGGCACACAGGCAACCAATCGCACTGAGGCGCATAGACGTCCGACGGCGCTGTGCGTGGCCTTGCGCCAGAGACCCATGACCTGTGCCCGACCTTTGCCCCCCTAGGTGCTATCGTCTGGCATGGCTGCACCTCTATCGCGCTGTTCGGTGACAGCGCGATAGAGAATGGCAGCGCTGTACTGACAGCATGATAGGGAATGGCGGCGATGTACCGTGCAGCACTTCCACATGGGGTTGCCGTGCTGCAGAGTGCCATATTGCCTACTATAGCATTAGAGATGGCACGCAGGAGAGCCCCTCAGTGGAGTGCTCTTGAGCTGGCCAACCCTGTGGCCATTGTGGAGCCACACTATGGCCCACAGTTTGGTGAGGTGCCACTGGACAGGGCCAGGACCCAGGTCTGGCAAGAGGTGGCCACTAAACTGTAGGTGGCCACTGGCTGCAGGAGAATGGCCGAACAGTGCAGGCACCGGTATGGGGACCTTAGGCGGAGGGCGGGGCTCTGCGATCTGGAGTCACGGCGTGCCAGGAGGCGTGGTGCCTCATCCAGGTGGGTGATCACGTCTACACACTTGTATGGTCCATATGGGTAACACTGTCTTATGTGTTCAGCACATAGGGGAGGGATAGTCTAGAGCTGGCTGTGGCGGTGTTTAAAGGGTATGGGATGGGTGGATCAGGCTGGGTGCGTGGGCACACACATTGGGGCAGGGGGACTATGCTTTGGGTTTGTACTGATGTGTTTCTCTCCTTTTGTCTCCCACAGGCGTGGCCGAGCGGAGGAGGATTTTGGAGCGGCAGCAGAGGGCGGAGGACGCTGCGCGGGGGCATGTTGAGGACCAACCTCTCGCCGCCATCAACATCCCGATGAGGGTGAGTGCCATGACACCATGATTGCTATTGCATGCTGTGTGACAGGGTGGGTAGCAGGGCATGGCCACCATCCATGGACACCACTGCCATGCATCGACATGTGAGCAATCAGCACTGTCCAGTGGCACTGCATGTCTGGGAGTGTGTCAATGGTGGTCCATGCGTGCACTGGGCACATGGCTGTGGCACTGCCTGCACATCGCATAGCCACGTTACTGTACGGCCTTGGTTGTGCTGTGCTGGAGATGGGCGGTGGGTGTGTGCAGTGGTACACATGGTTGTTGCTGCCTGGTTGGGCATGTCTTGTGGTCATGGTCACTGTGGGTGGGCGCACACCATCACAGGAGCGTGGCACATGGCTGTATGCCATGCATAATGGGTGGGCTGCAGGGGGATGGACAGTCACACCCATTGACTCTGATCCCTTGTCCTAGGTGTGCGGATACTCCTGCGAATTCAGCAGTCCATCCAGGATCTTCTGCGAGTGGCGCAAGAGTCCCTCGCCATTCTGAGGGATCTTCAGCAGCATGGGGTGAGGAGGAAGAGGCGACTCAGGCAACAGCCCCAGGCAGCAGAAGACCAGGCTGGCCGCTAGTGACTGCAGACAACCTCCCCCCTTTGACCAACCCTCACACCCTGCCTTCCCTCTCCCATATGTTCACCCCTGCCCCTTACCCCCCCACCTTGTTCCTGTCCCTCCACCCCATGTTTGTACATAATTGTAAATAGTTGTTGTTGTTACATTTTTGAATACAGATATTTTGATATGAATACTGTGGTGGTCTCTGATTTGCAGCTGGCTATAGGTGCTCAGTTGCAGTGGTGTGCATGGCATCTGGGGTGGTTCAGTCATGGGTATGTGTGTGTGTGCGTGGGGAAGTGTCTCTGGTGTGGGAGTGGCTATCAGTCGGTATCTGTGGTGTGTGTGTTGTTCTCTGTGCACTGCATTACTGTGTGCAGTGGTCCATGGTGCCTGCTCTGTGTCCATTGTGCCCCTGTCAACCCGTCCTTGGCCTGTGCAGCTGACATCCTTGCATGTCTGTGGCCTGCGAGGTCTGCTGCCTTGTCAGTGGTGGCTGTCCCTGCAGGTCATCCACTGTGACCGTCACAATGCTGGGTTGCCTCCTGTCAATGGTGTGGTGCATGTTTGCCTCGGGTGACACTGTGGCCTCCGCAGTTGCTGTCTCACCTCCATGCTGTGGCTTGTGTGTGTTGCAAGGGCTGTGCACCACTGTCTGTGACTTGTGCTCCAGGCATATGCTGGTGGTGTACAGGGCCACAGTTCATGCACAGGGTGGGTGTCACCCCTGTGCCATGGAGGACTGCAGGCTGTGTGTGCACAGTTTTCATGGGCCCACACTGGGGGCTTGGTTGCCACATTACTGCGTCCCTGTGTTCGTGTCCCCGTGGGTATGGGTGTGTGTTTGCCCCTGCACATGTTGCATCCGGTGTGCTGCATGCTTCCACGCACCACTGTGGATGTCTGTGCTGGCTGCTGTGGCTCGTGGTGGGTCAGGCTGTGACACTTGTCTACTGTGCAGGTTGCTGTATCAATGGCAGTGGTGTCAGGGACACGTCCTTTCCCATGTGGGGTACCTCTTGTGCCAACACATGTTCGGTCTCTCAGATGTGCCTCAGGGGGATTGTGTGTGTTGGCACTGTGTCTGCCGTTGCTGCATTGCCGTGTGCTGCCACCCACTGCTGGGTTCTCATGGTGGGTCTGGTTTGTATGGTTCTGTGGTACACGAGGTTGCAGTGTGGCAGTGGGGGTGGTGGTATGCATGGTGATTCCCGCAGTGGTGGTCACTGCTCATGGGGGGTGTCTTGGGGTCACGGTGCAGGGTGTGCTGTGCACGGGGAGGACTGCTGTGCCATGGGGTGGTCCACCCTCCTTGTGTGGCAGTCTCAGCTTGCCGGTGGGTGTGATGGGGCACCATGGCCCAGCTGTGCTTTGATTGCTTGTCCCCATGGGCCGGTGGATATTCCAGCCCTCCACCAGTTGTGCTGTGCTTGGGGTGTGGGGGTGCATTGTCAGTTCTGCAGTGTGTTCCTGTGCCCATCTGTGGCATGGGTGGTGGGCCCCTACCTACCTCCTGGTTGTGCAGTTACATTGCTCTGCTGCTGGGGGCTCCTGCTTGCGCTATAAGGCGCCTCTGGGCTGCTCAGCTGGGCAGCCCTTGTTGCACTCATAGTGCATCGTATCTGCTCAGCTTCCCTTCCCAGTTGCGCTATGAGCAAACTATGCGATATTCAGACGTTGGCTGTTGGCGCAATTTGGCTTGCTCCTTTTTTGAATATCGTGTCTATTGCGCATGGGTGCAATGGACTTGTGCTTGCTCCTGCTATTACGCACTTTTTGGGCGTAGTTTGAATATCCAGCCCTCTGTGTATAGTATCTCAGAATTCTATGCACATCTAAAGTATGGAGCAATGCTTCCCCTGGATTGGCACGCTCTTGATGATACACTGGCAGGTGGATTGGTTTGATTTAAAATAAACTCAGACACCACCTTTGGTAGAAACTTAGGCTTAGTACGCAGAGACACCCTGTCTTTATGGAAAATCAAATAAGGACACTCTCTCATTAGAACGTGCAGCTTTGAAATCCTTTGAGTAGAAGTGATAACTAAAATTAACACTTTCCAAGAGAGAAAATGTAAGCCACAGCTCACAGCTGGTTTAAAAGGAGCCAAAGTCAGTTTTTCCAAACAAAAATTCAGATCTCAAGCCGGAAATGGATTTCCAACAGGAGGCTTTATAAGTAAAATGCCTCTCAAAAATGTACAAACTACCTCTAATTGAGCAACCATACGGCCATCCACAGACACGTGGAAGGCTGATACAGCTGCCAAGTGCACCTTGACTGAAGAACACTGCATCTGATATGGATAGCAAGTATTCTAAAACCCGACAGACCGGGTAGCAAATGGATCCAAGTTATGTGAAGGGGCCCACAAAGCAAGCCGCTTCCATTTTACATAAGAGGTATGTTTGGTGGATGGTTTTCCGGCAGCCACCAGAACATCAGCCACTTTCTGTGACACACCAAAGCAAGCTATGGCTATATCTTCAGAAGCCATGCCTGCAGATGTAGGAACTTCAGGTTTGAAGGATGAGGGATCCCCGTTCCTGTCACAGCAGACCTTTGCACAAGGGCAGAGGTACTACTGGTGGTTTCACTGTCAGATGCTGCAGCAGGGAAACCATATCTGTCAAGGCCATAGGGGAGCAGCCAGTATTAGAGTTGCCCTCTTCATCTTCAGCTTGAGTACTACTCTCTGAATTAATGGAAAGGGAGGGAAAGATACTGAAACATCTCCTTCCAGGAGAGGAACAATGCGTCTCACAAGAAAACTCCAGGCCCCAGAACTAGCAGCAAAAGCACAGCAGTTTTGCATTTTGTGGGGATGCAAAAAGGTCCAACTCTGGATGACCCCATCTTGCGAATAGGTCATAGACCACTGAGGTCAACCGTTCCCACTCATGCCCCCTGGACTGTGACCTGCTTAGCTTGTCTACCAAGATGTTTTTGAAGCCTGGAACATCCACTGCTGACAGTTCTAGATTGTGTAACAGAGCCCAATACCACACTCTCACTGTAGGAATGAGTCCCCCCATGTTTGTTAATGTAGTGCATCACACTGTCGTTGTCCATCTATATTGACAGAGGATCTGGGAACAAGTGTTTGTGAAATGCCTGGAGCCCGTACAGGACTGCTCTCATTTTCAGGACACTTATATGCAAAGTGCAGTCCATCTGGTTCCACAGGCCTTGTGTCTGAAGAGGCCCCAGGTGAGCTCCCCACCCGGATCCCGAGGCGTCCGTAGTAAGGATCTGATATGGGGTAGGTATCAGGAATGGGACACCCTTTAACAGACTGTTCCATTCCATCCACAATTTCAGTGCTCTACATAAGGGAGACGTTACTAAGACCATCTGGTCCAAGTTGGCTGTGAATTGGTCCCACTGGACTCAGAGTCCACTATGGTATCTGCATGTGATATCTGGACAGTGGCACTGTGACAATGGCTTCCACCTTCGGGCCCAGAAAAGTTCTTGCTGGATCATACTGGCTGTCATATACTGAGTACTTGTGCAATCAGTCATTGTGCTCTGTCCAGCGGCAGAACCGTAGAGCCCAGTGCTATATCCAGTACTACCCCTATGTTATGCATGCATTGGCAAGGTGTCAGTATAGACTTTGGCATGCTCTCACCCCCCCCCCACCCGGGCATTGAACATCTGTCTGGTACAAGCTAAGGTCTGCAGCGGTTGGTGCCTGGAGTGGCCTTTTCATTGCCAGTCATCCAGGTAAGGAAGGACACACAGGCCTTCCCCGTGAAGGGCTGCTACCACTACTGCCTAGCACTTGGCAAGACCCGTGGTGCAGAAGATAAGCCAAAGGGCAGACTCTGAACTGGTAATGCTCCCCCTCAATCATGAACCTCAAATATTTCCTGTGAGGTTTCCTGATTCTGATATGGAGATAGGCATTCTTTATGTCCAGGGAGCATATCCAATCCCCTGTTTGCAGCAGGGGAGGAGGATCCTGCAGGGAGACAATCCGAAGCTTCTTGTATTTCTTGAGGAAACTGAGGTCCCTGAGATGTAGAACAAACCTCAGATCTTCTGTCCACTTGGGACCCAGAAAGTATATGGAATAAAACCCTTTGTGCCTCTGTTCAGGAGGCACAGGTTCCATGGCTTATCTTTGAAGTAAGGTCTGTACTTCCTCTTGCAACACAGACATGTGTCCTGGTGGATATGTTGTTACAACTGGTGGATGATCTGGAAGATTGTCCAGAAGCTCCAGAGCATGACCTTCTCTGTAATCTCCCTACCTATTCAACTGAGGTAACTGCCCCTCACTGGTTAAGATGGAGGGACAGTCGACCCCCCTACAACCACCACTGGAAGTAATGGTGGTTGGGAGGTATATGGGGAGTCATGCTGAGCTGGGGGGGCCAGAGCCACTGGCTCCACCACTTCTTTGTGCTTTTGTATTGGCACCTGGGGGTATGAAGGGGGACTAGCATGGTCCCTGCACCTCTGTCTCTATCTCTACCCTACTGTCTATAGGCCTGACTGTTGCTTCTGAAAGTAAGAATGATGAAAGTCACCGTTGCCCTTACCCTTCTACCTTGTGTATGGTACAGGGATTTTACTGACCACAGGATCTTGCTAGATAACTGAAGGTTTTTAAGCTTCTTCAACATCATGGCCAGATGGTTTCCGTTCTCTAAAGAGGGTACTTAGAACTGTTTACTGGACATCAGTGGCAAATCCCGTTACCTTCAGCCAGGAGTAACATCTTAGACAGATGCCAGAAGCCACAGCCCTGGAAGAGGCATCAGATATATCATATACTGTGTGGATCAAGTGTTTACCCACATCAACACCAGCAGATAGAGTTTTGATGAAAGTACGGTCATGCAAGAACTTACTGTAACAGTAGACCTTTTGAGAGGAGCTCTTGCAGCAGGCAACACTGGTAGGACTTAGCCGCCAGGTGCCAGAACCACACAGAAACCTTCTAGCCAGTGGTCTACCATGGGGGACCACCCACTGCCAACGTTATCCTGACATCGGCCTATTCTATAAAGGTGGACAGTCCCCCATACTCTCCTCAGTTTTCCTGCCAGAGACCCACAGCGGGCAGTGAATGAAGAACCGTGGAGGTTCCTGAGAGCCAAAACAGGGAAAAAAGAAAGTAGTGTGAATGGAAAAAAGGAAAAGCAGAGACAGAACAGGGAGGGAGGGATGGAGGGAGGAAAAATTAGGGACTGTTGCAAGAGCTTCTCTCGAAGATGTACTGTTACGGTAAGTTCTTAAGTAACTATACTATTTTACTTCGAGGAAGACTCTTGCAGCAGGCTAGCACTGGTAGGGCTGAGTTCCAGCATGACCAGGAAAACAGCACCGGGAGGAGGACAGACAGCAGCCAATAGCTCAGGAGAGAAGGCCCTGCAGAATAACGAGGCCAAAATTGGCCCTGCGCCGAAAGGCAGTGTCCAGACTGTAATGCTTGGTGAAGGTGTGGACAAAATTCCAGGTGGCAGCTGCACAGATGTCTGCAGCAAACACACTTCTGAAACAAGCCATGGAGGCAGCCATACTCCTGGTGGAATGGCCCTTAAGTACTCTCAGAAGGTCCTTGTTGTACTTACGGCAGCAATAAACAACACAATTAGCTAACCACTTAGACAAACACTGTTTGGAAACTAGAGCGCCCTCTCTCTTGCGGGCGAATGAAACAAACAACTGACCAGACTTCCTTGAAGTCTTGATCCAGTGCATACAGTAGCACAAGATTCTATGTGCATCCAAAGTATGGAGCAAAGCCTCCCCCAGATTAGAATGCTTAGGATAATAAACTGATGGATTAGTTCAAAGTAAACTCAGACAGCACCTTGGGAAGAAACATAGCATTGGTACGCAAAGACACCCTGTCTTTGTGGAAAACTAAATAAGGCTCTTTACATATGAGAGCCCGAAGCTTGGAAATCCTTTGAGCAAAAGTAACCACAACTAAAGAGTGCTTTCCACGACAGAAAGCGTAGCTCGCGGCCAGTTCAAAAGGAGGTATTGTGAGTTTCTCCAACATAAAATTGATATCCTATATAGGGACCAGGTCCCAAATGGGAGGTTTCAGATGCAAAATGCCCCACAGAAAAGTGCTGGACACCTCAAGCTGAGCCACAGCCCAGCCCTGCCCTTGATAGGCACATGGTATGTAGGGCTGGAAGAATGCCAAACATGCACCCTGAGTGAGGAGTACCCCAAACCTGAGTCTGAGAGGGAGAGAAGGTACTCCAGCACCTAATTCACTGGACAGGTGAAGGGATCCAGTTGGCGTGAAGTACCACACAGTGTACCAAGTCAAGATAGTGTGGACTAAACCACGCATACAATATCGTGCATGGAATACAGCACACAGCTATACAGCGACAGGGGGGTTTGTAGCATACGGTAAGAACCACTGCCCCTGTCACTGTACACTTACACAGTAGACCGTCAAAGACGCTGCTGGGGCAGTGGCTGGCTGAGCCACTCCTGTGGTGTAGTGGCTAGGGTACCTACCTCCGGTGGCATTGGGGACCTGGGGCTGCGGATCGCTTCTCCCCAGGTCCCACTGCAGTGCGGCGCTTTTTAAAAGAAATTTAAAATGAGTTTCCACCTGCTTCAGGATTCCCTTTCCCCAAGTCCATGACCCCCAGAGTTGATTATTTACAAATCTGGGTGGGGGGGCAAAGCCCCCTGCAGAAACAAAGAAAATCCTGCAATGTGCACTGTATTTGTAGCGGTCGACGTACTGTGCTGACGGTATTTTGCCGCAAGCTATTTTGCGTGTGGCATTGTTGCTGTGCACGTTTTTTTCTTTTAACTTTATGACCCTGTGCCGCCCAAAGGATGAAACACTTCCATTTCATAGTTTAAGTGACCCTGGTGGAGGGCTTTCTAGCAGCGACCAAGACATCTGCAGCCCTAGAGGACACCCCAAAGTGGGCAACAGCTACATCCACAGGAGCCACACATGGAGATGCAGAGACTTTAGATCCAGATGGACCAGCGTGCCCTGGACCTGGAGAGCAAACTGGTGCACAGGGGCAAGGGTATTGGAGGTTCCATCACCAACTGTTGCAGCAAGGGGAACCAAATCTGACGCAGGCAGAAGGGGGCCATGAGTATCATCTCCACCCTTTCCAACTGGAGTTTGTGCAGCACCCTCTGCATAAGCGGGAAGGTGTACAGAAACCTCCCCTTCCAGGAGAGGGACAATGCGTCTCACCAGAAAACTTTAGGCCCGGGAATCAAGTGAGCAAAAAAGTGGCAGTTCTGCGTTTAGTGGGGACACAAAAAGGTCCAACTCTGGACACCCCCATCTGGCAAAGAGGTCTTCGACCACCAGGGTCCGAAGCTCCCACTCATAAGCCCTTGACTGGGAGCGGCTGAAACTGTCCACCAGGATGTTTTGGTTGCCTGAAACATGGATGACTGAGAGCTCCAGACCATGCTCGATGGCCCAATACCAAACTCTCATCGCCTTCCGACACATGGAGTTAGAGTGAGTACCTCCTTGTTGATGTAATACACCACGCACATGTTGTCTGTCTGCACCAACAGCAGACCAGCTAGGAGATAGAGTCTGGAAGTCCTGCAGAGTGCAAAGAACCACTCGCATCTCCAGAACATTGATGTGGAGACCCTGTTCCACTGCTGTCCAAGTGCCCGGAGTTTGGTGGGCATCCAAATGAGCTCACCATCCCAGACCCAAGGCATCCGTTGTGAGAATCTGACGAGGGGCCAAGATTTGAAAGGACCCCCACAGTAGGTTTGTCGGCTCTAGCCACCATGACAGGACTCTTTTGACTGGATCGGAGACCATGATCATCTGGTCCAGGTCGTCCATGCGTTGGTCCCGCTGGACTCCCAATGTCCACTGAGGTCCCCCACATGTGCAGGTGGGTGAGGGGAAATCATGGCAATGGCTACTGCGTTATGGCCCAGGAGACACAGGAAAACCCTGGCGGGGACCTGGTGACTGGAGGAAACCAGGTGGGCATGGGCCATCAGGTGCTCCGCTCTGTCCATGGGCAAGAAGGCCATGCCCTGGGCGTTATCCAGAACTGCTCCTATGTACTGAAGGTGCTGGCAAGGAGATAGGCAGGACTTCAACTGACTGATGGTATTACCCAAGGCCTGAAACAGATGAAACGTGTACTCCAGGATCTGGACCAGATAGTTCCTGGAGGGTACTACTAACAGCCAATTGTCCAGGTAGGGGAACATGTAGAAGCCTTGCCTCAAGGCAGCCACTACCCTTGCCAGGCATCTGGTAAAGACCCAGGGGACTGAGGAGAGGCCATATGGGAGGGCCCGGAATTGAAAATGGGCTCCCTGAAACTGGAAGTAAAGGAAGTGTCAATGGGAAGGAAAAATCTTGATATGCAGGTACATATCTTGCATGTCCAGAGAACAGAGCCAATCCCCTCAGTGCAGAAGGGGCAACAATCCAATCCCAGAAGGATGACCATCCTGAAGTGTTTGTACTCTATGTACAAGTTCAGATGACTTAGATCCAGGATGGGTCGGAGATCCCCATTCTTTCTGGGAATGAGGAAGAAGTGGGTATAGAACCCTCTGCCCCAGTGAACCAGTGGGACGGGCTCTATGGATCTTTTTTGCAGAGGGGCCGGAATTTCCCTCCAGATGAGAGGCAGAAGAGCTGGAGGGGTAAGAGGATTTTCTGGGGGCTACTGTAGGAGCTCTACAGTATGGCCGTGTTCTATGATCTGTAGCACCCAGTTATCTGAGGTTATGTCCCTCCACTCATCGAGGTGAAGGGAGACCAACCCTCAACAGCCTCCCCAGAATCCTTCCTTGGAGGGGAGGGTTGGCTAAGGAGTCAGGAGGTAAGAGAGGGCACCAGAAGGGTGGCCACGAGTGCTCGAGGGCTCTGGTGGCAGCTGCAGAGGGGTCTGACATTGCGTTGCATCTGCCCTGACCTTTGACAAGTGGCCACTCTTGTTTGCGGGAGCAGCAAAATGGAGGTCATTTACCAGTCTTAGGTTTTGTAAGGTACAGCAAGTGAATGGACCAAAGGGAACAGCCCGACTCCTGGAGGAAGGAAATTAGATCTTGAACATCCCCTCCAAACAGAATGGAGTCCTGAAAGGGAGCGTGCAAAATGTTGGATTGAACATCTGAGACAAAAGTCAATCAGACACATCTGCCCAGATCCTCCCCATTCGCATCATCTTAGGAGCCCATGGAAAAGCCATCACTATTGCTGCAGTATACATCCCACCAAAAGAACAATTAAAAGGCCTCAATGCCACCCTGGTCTTTGCACGTACACAACCCCTGGGCTCTGAGCTAATCTTACTTGGCGACTTGAACATTAACTGGCTCGTCCTGATACAGGGAACTACAAGGATGCCCTCGCCTCTGTAAATCTCACGCAACTGGTCACCACCCAAACTCGCTACAACTACAAAACAGGCACCGCCTCTCTCCTGGACTGGGTCCTAACCAGCTACCCCTGCCCGGAACTCCAATATCTCCATTCTCCCTGATTCTCTTAGTGGCCACTCCCCTGTCATCTGTGAATGGTCCAACAAATTCTACAAACCACCACCATCCATCACCACCAGCAGAAAACTGAAAACTGAAACTACTAAAATGTCTCCTCAAGCAACAAGACTGGTCTCCCATTTACAATGCAACTGATGTGAACTCAGCCCTCGATTTCTTCATCTACACCTTCAATGCAGCCTGTGACTCGTACGCCCCCTTAAAAAACCGTAAAGTTAAAACCCTCTCCAATCCTTGGCTATCCGCCGATCTGATCACACAACTAAAACCAAAAGGGATCGCCTCTGGCTCCTGGCACAAGTGTCCAGCATGCAGACCAACATTCTGAACTACAAACGTTCCCGTAATGCCTATACCTGATCAATCCGGCTTCACAAAAGCACCCACTACAAAGAAGTGCTCACCAACACATGAGGAAATGGGAAAGCATTCTGGAAAAATATTAATGAAATCTCTGGAAAACAGTCAAAAACCACCTCTACTATGCTACTCACGAATGGGTCTATTACCCTCAATCCTGCCACCATTGCCAATACCTTCAACACGGCCTTCACAGACCTCAGTAACATTTTCCCCCTGACTTCTTCAATGATGATTACTCCCCCTCTCAGCCTACCACGACCACCACACCCACACCTGCCCACCCGCCCTTCTACTTCAAAGCCATCAAATTGCATGAAGCTTGGAAATACATCACAAATGCTATCACTAAATCAAGACACAGTAGGGATACTCTTGATCTAAAGCTGCTGTACCTCACCCTTGATGAAGTGATTAGTCCTCTTACCAAGATCTTCAATCTCTCCCTCAGCCAGTTCCCAGACAAATGGAAATCTGCCACCATAACTCCAGTCCATAAATCAAGTGACCTGACCAACCCTGGTAACTACTGACCAATCTCCATTCTGCCGCCGCTACCCAAGGCCATCAAGCGCATAGTTACTGACCAGCTCACTGATTACCTGGATAAACACAATATCCTATGCTCACAACAACATGGCTTCAGGAAAGGACACAGCACCACAACAGCACTCTTGGAATTCACCAGAGCCATCCACAGCGCACTGGATTATGGACATCTAACCAGGTCAGTCTTTATAGACCTAACCAAGGCCTTTGATACCATTCACCACCGCCTACTCCTTGAACAACTCACAAACGCAGGGCTCTCCCCTGACTCCTCTGCCTGGTTCGAAAGTTACCTGGAGAACAGATGGCAAAGAGTGAAAATTGTAGGTGTCCTCTCTGAAGCACGACCTGTCCGCTCTGGAGTCCCCCAGGGTTGCATTCTGGGGCCCCTTCTTTTTAGTCTGTTTTTAAATAACCTCCCCCAGTCATGCCCGGAACATCTCATTCTCTATGCTGATGATGCCATTATCCTTGCCATTCACAAGGACCCACTATCCCTACAGAACAAACTCCAACTCGGCTTTACCTCCGTGGAGAACTGGTTCAGCAAATACAAACTCATCCTTAACTACAAAAAAAGCAAATCCATGCTCTTCTGTAACTCTCACAATAGGAACAGGCAACATGCACTAACCATTACAAACCACCTTGGAGTAACCATTGAAGAGGTTCACTCCTTTAAATACCTGGGGATCACTCTGGACAAAAACCTGGCCTATGGAGCCCACATTGACTAAGTAGCCAAGGAGGCTAACCTGCGTCTAGGCCTCTTCTACAGATATAGGGCGCACCTTACCCCTGAAGCTCTAAGGATCACTGTCCAAAGCTCTGTAGTCTCTGTTATCAATTATGGCCTTATTATTTATGGCTCTGCCACCTCAACAGCCCTCAGGTGCATCTCAACTGCCCTACACAAAGCCTGTCATCTTCTAACTGGTGCCCACTGCCTAACCCACAACTGTGACATCTACGCCCAAACTGGTTGGCTACAACTATCAAACCGTATAAAATACTAAACCTGCATCATGGCCAAGAAGATAACCTTGGGTCTTGCCCCACCGGGCTTCCTAGCCCTCCTCAGTACATATAGTAACCCCCACCACACAAGGGGATCTGATTTTCAACTCCTGCTGACCCCACGCTGCAGAACATCTATGGGTCAATGATCATTTGCCTTCAGAGCACCAAACTGGTTAAATAATCTCAACAATGAAATCTCCTCCGTCACTGTGCTTGGCACTTTCAAATCCAAGCTCCACCACTCGCTCTCTGCATCCAGTACCTGTGACTGCCACACCTAACCAGCAACCCGTGCTACTCTCTCAATACTGTCTAACCACCCAACCTAGCACTTTACCACCCCCTGTCCCTGACTTCCTTCTCCCCTCGTCCCCCCACCCCCATCTCTTCCCCTTACCACCCCCTCAGCACTTCTCTATGTTTCCTTGACAATGCCCCAGGCAGCTCATATTCCCCGTGTCCTACCCTTGTCTTGTAATGTTGTAGCATCCCCCCCTTTTTGCCCTATACCTGTGTTTACCGATGACTCTTTCCAGTGTTCACCTCCCTCTACTTGTGTATCTGCTGTTTTAACTTGCATAACCATATATGATGTAGCAATCCCGCCCATTTTCACCCTTGACCAATGTATACCAATACTGTTTGCCTCTTCCCCTATTCGTTGATGTATCAACATTATCCTGTGTATTCGAACTTCAGATTGCTATATCTCTGTATTATCTTGCACTGCCTCAATTTGTTGTACTGTTTTCAAACTGACGTGGAACCAGGCCGGCCCAGTGGCGCTGAGGGCTGAGGAGCTGGACGCATTGCCTCACGTCACGCCCGTGACCCGTGTTCGGGAACGGACATGGGGCGCCAGGGGTAACAGGAGGAGAAGGATTGAGCGTCCCCAGGACTGCTTTCCTTCTCTGGGGAGGGGGGAATCGCAGTGCTTGGTGATTGCCTGCCAACTAGCGGAGGCTGGGAGGTGGCACGCCAGCACTGAATCTGTGGGCGAGAGTCTGCGGCAGGCGCTTGGCGAGGATGCTCAAGGGAGCGTACGCACCGATGCCGCTGGTGCCATTGCACGCTGAGACCTCGGAGGAAGGAAAGAGGGAAAATGGGAGTCCTCTTAGAGGATGACGATGGTCCCTTCTGCAACGGCCCAGGAAGGCACCTCCCTGAACACTTAATCCGGTCTGGTGGGTCGAGTCGCTTCCCGCCCCCTGCCACGAAGGGAAAGTCGTGGGCTATAGGGGAGGGGGTCTCAAACTCGGTGCCGGGCTTGGAGGAGACGTCAGAAGGGACGCAGAGAATTCTAGCAGGAGAAAAATAGATAACTGCAAAAAACTGACATGGAACCTTTGTAAAAGAGCCTTTGGCTCAAAGGTATTTGTAATCCTAGAAAAAAATAAAATAAAATAAAAAAAATATAAATAAAACCGACACCCAGAGCCAGGAACAGTGCCACAGGCAGACACCATCGGCTGCCCCCCTGCCCGAGGCGTCCACAGCATCATAGGTAGCCAGAACATGGTTGTCTTTGTCGGAGCCCACCATGAGAAGCTGGGAGAGCTGTGTTTTGAAAGTATCATCAGGCAAAGCCTGAACTAGCTTCCTGGCCTGATCCCATAGGACATTCTGATATTGGACCATGTGGGCCAAGTAGTTAATGGCCCGGATATACAAGGTAGTGGACTTGAAGACACGCCTACCCAGGTGTTTCAGCTGTCTGGATTCCCTGTCCAAGGGAAGAGCACTAAGGTGCCTGGGCTTCTTTATGCAGTCATGGGTCTTCAGAATTTTAGGATGACCTCTTTGAGTGGCCTGACTGAACTTTTGGCAAATCTGTTAGGCTCAGGTGTTATGGCTGGGGCCTAGACACGGGATGCATGCAGAGTGGCCGTCTTTTTCAGGAATTTGTCTGCCGCAGGCACACCTTGCGGAGTGGTCAGAAGATGAGGCAGGTGGAGAAGACATAAACTTGACGACGGTAACACCCAAAATCCGATGCTTATACTGGCAGAAAAACGAAAAAGCGTGGCAAACGTGACACCTGGCGGTCGACTGTAGCTGTGGCATCCGCTAAGGTCTTACATGTGGAGGTCAATGACAGAAAAGAACTGAGGAGGGCGTGGGGGATCACCCGCCTTTATAGGATAGGCAGATGTCAGAGGATGACGTCGACAGTTGGTGTTCCCCTGTGGCAGACTGCAAGCTAGAAAGTTTTCGTGTGGTCCAGTCACCAGGTGTCTAAATCCTATTGGTGCTGGCCTGCTGCAAGGGCCTCCCTCGAAGTAAGATCTCTTGTTTTGCAGTACCCTCAGGTAAGGCTTGTGCAGCAGCATTCCTCCATACAGTACTGTGATATTTTAACATGTGGGCCTGGTAATTGACAATACATAGGCCCAGAGAGGCAGATGCATACAGTAGGTATGTTTGCCCAATACATTCAATCTCCTGGATTCCTTGTCAGGAGGGAGGGAGGGAACTCAGGTGTCTAGGTGCCCTGGATCTGTTATGGGAAGCTGTGATCACCACTGAAACAGTCTTAGGCTGGTTAGCATAATAAAACTTGTCAAACGGAGCAGAGTACGTCTTATCAGCCTTTCTGGAAACAGCTGATATGGTGTTTCGCCTATACCAGGCTGCGTAAGTAGCATCCTCCAATGCTACATACAGGGGAGGAATAATAGCAGAAGGAGATTCTGGCATTTCCAGAAACTCCAGAAGATTCCTTTTAGTGGAATCCTGTTCCTCTAACATAAACCCCAAGGCAGCTTGCATTTGCTGCATCACGGCATAAAAAGAGGGATCCTCTGGAGATGGCCGTGGGGCATTCACCACAGAGTTCTCACTGCAGGAGGATATTGTTGAGCTCCTGCCATGCACATACTGGCTGTCCTCAGCACAGTCTTTCTCTTCTTTCTCCTCCATTATGAGGTTTATTTATTTTTATTTAGTTTTTGTTGACCGGGTAAGTGCACTAGACAAATCCTGCCTATTTTCAGGCACAACCCGGGGGAGGGGGAGGGGGAGGTTAGGACTGTATTCACATTTACAGTCATATCTCTCATCAATAGGAATGAAGGACTGCGTTGGCAACATCAGCTGGGGCTGAGGTGGTCTATTCTGCAGTATATTACATTGCAACATCGACAGGGTAGTTGAAGAGGTAATACCCACTGATGGGGCCACTATATGTGGAGGCAGGCCTGGCAATAGATGCTGTATCTCATTTGAAAAAGATTGGAGCACTGTCTGTGCATCAACACCACTTGGAGCAGTGATTGTGACTGCATTAGTCAATGGCAGAGGTTGAATCTCTAGCGACGATGTACTGGCCGTATTAGGCCTGGTAGTGCCTTCTCCAAGCCCTGACACTGGTGTCTGGTCAACAGTAGGTGGTCGACGCTGCCAGAGCAGATGATGCCAAAGTTTGGGACGTACCTGCAGTCTGCAGAGGCAACCTGGACCTTGCCAGGGAAGCCTTTTTCTTATCTCAGTGTTTGTGGCTCCTTGAGGAGGATCTGTCTTGGGACTTCAACAACCGCAATTCAGTCAACAGGGTGAGCGACACAGACTTGTCCAGTAGCTGCTGTTCCATTGTGGCTAACGTCTTTTTAAGGAGGAATTTTTCTGCTGCTATTTTTCTGCGTCGTCTAGTAGAGGAGTTAAATCTTAGGAGATCTCACGGGCTTTTACATTGTGAGAGAGGTCTAGGCAGTAGCTACACACTTTGTGCGCACTGTCTTTGTGGATATTCTCTCTGCAGTCGCAATGACGAAAAAGTGTAGACGTTTCTTTTGGCAGCATGTGTAACCCCTAGATGGCGCTATCCCAGGGGCTACTACCCCTGCCTGATTTGCCACTAACAGGTTGAGGGGCCTGGATCCAATGGCGGGTGCCTCCACCCAGAGGTCAGGGTTTGCAATAGTTAAACTTACTTGGTCACAGCCCTTGGGACACTGCAAACCCTTTCTTCCCACTAGTGGCCCACACAATATATCAGAATTACCTTCACAGTATACACTTACCCCCAGGGCTGGTTCAGGCACTGGGACCTCCTTAAAATAAGATACAGTGCAACAATCACAGTACAATACTTTAACATAGACAAATACCTCAGGCAGTATAACTTTGCTGAAACAAGCAGCTCGGATTTATTTAGGGGAATATAACAAGGACAGGGAAATCAGGTTAATTAGCTTATCACTTTACTCATCTACCTATGGCTCTGTGCACAGGCCATCCCTACCAGTTACTGTCCCTGGGTACCCAAGCCCTAGTGCTGAGTCCAAACCGTGGCAGCTGGTAGGGCCCTTCCCACAGAGAAAAGAAAATTAGTTTAAACAGTCAGCAGTACAGTGATTCCATTTGGATTCAATGTGGCAATTCAACAGGAGCGACCCTGAATTAGTACTCACGACCTCCAAACAAGATAGGGTCCTTCAATGTCAGCAGGGCTACTCTTGAGCTCCACGAGACTCCTCACACATTTATATGGCAAACTGCAACAGGCAAAAGTCCTTTAATGGCAGCAGGATTCACTTGAGCTAACCAAGCCTCCTCACACATTTATATGGTGAACAGTAACAGGCAAAAGTCCTTAATGGCAGCAGGATTCACTTGAGGTACACAAGCCTCTTACACATTTATATGGTAAAACAGAAAGTACTATACCAGGCAGGCTGCTTCTCTATCCCGATCGCAATTACTGCACAATACCGGAGAACACACAGCAGATTCAGTTCCTGACAGACCGAGTGCAATTCAGCAATTTCTCCAGTCTTCTACAGGGTGAGCCTGGTTTCTACTCTTCAGATATCCTTGATTCTCTTCACAGGACGGATTCAGTCCTAACAAGCAGTTACACAAGCTGCAGACCGGAACTCTGGGCCTTACACACGCTTCAACTAAAACTGCACACTGAAAAGCACAGGGCTCCTTCCTTCTTCACTGCCAGAGCTCAACTGAAACTCCAACAGACAAAACCGGCACTTCCTTTGAGTTCTCTCCCAGTTCTTGACTGGATTGGCTGTCACCACAATAGACTGCTCCTGTTGGTCCAAAAAAGCCAAGTCTAAACCACATCTCCCAGAGTCACTGCCCACAATCCTCTTGTGGCTGGCTCAGATTATGAGTCCAAGTTCTGATTCGTCCAAGGCACCATTTTAGAGCTAGCTTACCCCACACTGATTGGTCCAGTTCAGCAGTTCAAAACCAGAATGGGGAACTAGGCAGACACAGTTCTGACTGCAAAGAAAGCAGGTTAGACAAACTGTAATTTCATTATTACTCTAAATGATTTCTGGCAAACAGTTACATCTTTCAGATAGGTTCCTTTGCACTCCTAGTGACTGCAAAAATGGAGTGAATTGGCAGCAGCTCGAGTGGTACTCAATCAAAGAAACACACAGTCCCCCATACAAACTAATTATGTCTGCAAGCAGACAGCTCTTAAAGAGACAGTACCAGAGGTTCTAAAAACACTCACTGATAAATGGCTTAAACGCCAAACGCCATTCAGGCTTGGAGCATTCAAGCAAGCTCCTGGAAGTCTTTTGGGAACCCCCATTTGCAGGGGGGTGACACATGCATACTGCCAAAAATCAATAAAATGGTGATTACTATTTTTATATATGAAAAAAAGAAAATGGCAGCTTTTTGCAGCGGCATTTCCAATGCCAAATCTGACAAGTCTGATCGACGGCAGGAAAAGAACTGAAGAGAGGTGGGGCCACCCATGTTTATGTAAATGCTGACAAATGAAGTCATTGTGGGTGGTCCCTTGCTTGCAAAGTTTCCGTGTGGTCATAGCGCTGATGCGGGTGTAGTTCTAAAGGTGTGGCCAGATGAAAGAGATATCCTTGAAGAGGATCTTTTTTACCTAAGAGGTTAGCAGCATAACCTAATATGAACATGTGCACCTAATTTAAGGGCATATGATAGCCCTGGTGGCCTGTATAAAAAGGGGCACCAACCACACTAACACAATGTCTCCACAGCCCAAACCAAGTGTAAACAGGCGAAGATCAACACAATACTGGAGTGAGTCCGGGGGACGGTGGGCAGGCATGTGAATCAATGCCAAAGATATTCTTAGAAGATCAAGAATACAGTAACTACTTAAAGAGTTAGTGTACTGCCTAAAACTAATATTAGATATTAAAAGCAACCAACCATTACCTTTTATATCTAAGGAACTTTTTATTTTCCCTTTGTTTAATTAGAAGACTGTTTACCTGGTGTTAGTAGGTATGAGATGTGGAACAGCACTCTGCCTGGCTGCTGACATAGCTAGCTCTACTGCCTTCCACTACATCATCAGCACTGTGACCTCACTGACAGTGACATCACTGCCGCTTAGGAACAGCCATTCAGTAACTGCCAGGTCATTCACCAGTGATGTCACTGTCAGTGAGATCACAATGCTTATGAAGTAGTGGGGGGTGACAGAGATGGATATGTCAGCTGCGAGGCTAAGAGCTGTTTCACACATCCAGCACAATATTATCACATAGAAGGTTTTTTTGGGGGGGGGGACTTTATTTACCCCTCCTCACTCCGACCCCCAGACTCTCTCTGATCGGGCCACTTAACTCACCTCCATCCCACCCGCCTGAAGGCTCAGTCCTATCGCTCAGCTGGCCCCGCTCAGATCCACCTCTCCTGGTGCCCGTTCCCCTGGATTTAAGCCCCCTGGGGCAGGACTGCCACTCTCCTCTGGCAACCTATCTGGAGTCTGCATGGGCATCTAGAAGTGGAGGAGCACTGAAGGAAGCCGATGCACTCAGCGCTGGGCATGGAGGGTGGTCCCTTTGTCTACCAGGGATCGGGGATTTTCCTTGTTACTGTTCCCCTGAGCTTGAGAAGTGCAATGACATCCTGCATGCAGTGTATGCGCTCCCACACGCACACTCTTAAGATGTCGGTCGCAGCTCACCCTCTACTTGTGAGTTGCTAGGGGACCCCCAGAACAGCGGCCTGCCAACCCCCCACCCCCAGGAAAGGAGAGCACCCTGGGAAAGGAAAGCAGTCCTCTGGACACTCCATCCTTTCCCATCCCTGCCGACCCCCGACATCCCGGGCTCGTTCCCAAACCTGGGTCGCCGGCATGGCACGAGGTGTGGCATCCAGCACCTCAATCCTCAGTGCCACCGGGCCAACATAGAAGACTTTCTAACGAACAAAAGAAAAAAGACAAATACTTGAGAAATAGAAAGTTACAACTGACTACTTCTTATAATTTGTATTATTTTCCTGTCTGCCTGTTTTGGCTCCAGTAGCTCCTTAATATCTTCCAAGAATCAATTTTCGCCACTGATTTCCACTAATGGAGCAGAGTGCCAAGCTCAGAAGAACTCTCACAGACTAGGGTGGCTGGAGTTGAAGGCTTACTCAGGATAGTAATCCATTCAAGGACTTTTCTGCCAATGGTGGCGTGCTGCCTAGCATGGGCATCCAGGGCATGGTGCTTAGTAAAACTGTGAACTGTGCTCCAAGTTGCAGCTCTGAAAATTTCTCTAATAGACACAGAGCATATTTCATCTAGGGACATGGCGACAGCTC
The DNA here is from genome assembly GCA_016271365.2 of Neoceratodus forsteri. Classification (NCBI taxonomy): domain Eukaryota; kingdom Metazoa; phylum Chordata; order Ceratodontiformes; family Ceratodontidae; genus Neoceratodus; species Neoceratodus forsteri. Next base: position 1,402,845,622 of record CM057453.1, read on the forward strand.
TGGTGGAGTGGGCGTGTATGCTGTCCTGTAACATAACCTGAGCCATGGCATACCAGTGGTGGAGGCAAGTCACAATCCAGGCAGAAAAGCACTTTGTTAACAGGCTGTCCATTCTGATGAGGATTGAAGGAGATAAAGAGCTGAATGGACTGCCTGAAGTCCTTGGTTCTATCCAGATAAAACCTAAGGACCCTCTTAACATCCAGTTGCTAGCCTTGCTTGTACAGCAGAAAGCAGCTAACTAAAAGAAGCTACATTTTCTTATTAATTTAACACTTATATCTCAGCAGAAGTCAGTGTCTGTTGCGATTAAGCAAGACAAATACTTTATTAGAAGTAGAAAGGGTCTTATTTATGGTTAAAAAAAAGAAAGTCAGTGTGTGTTCTGTGCTGTGAAGGGTACTGTATCAACTTACTTTACTAAACCAGAAGGAGGAGAGGGAGAGAGCTTAATTGGGGGTGTGGCTTAGACACTATAAAAGCAGGTGACTCAAATTACAACTTCCTGTTGCTAGCCTTGCTTGTAGAGCAGAAAGCAGCTAACTAAAAGAAGCTACATTTTCTTATTAATTTAACACTTATATCTCAGCAGGAGTCAGTGTCTGTTGACATTAAGCAAGACAGATACTTTATTAGAAGTAGAAGGGGTCTTATTTAGGGTTAAAAAAAAAAAAAGGAAAGCCAGTGTGTGTGTTCTGTGCTGTGAAGGGTACTGTATCAACTTACTATGCTAAACCAGTAGGAGGAGAGAGAGCTTAATTGGGAGTGTGGCTTAAACACTATAAAAGCAGGTGACTCAAATTGCAACTTCCTGTTGCTAGCCTTTTTTCTTACTAATTGCCCTCCATCCCACCCTAAGCCAGCTCTACTTTTATAGCCACTGGATTTGACTGTCAACAGGAACTTCCGGTTTGGCAGTAGGAAGGGAAGGATCACAGAGAAACATTGGTTTTGTCAACCCTAAAGGAAAAAAGCATCTCACTCTCCCCCCCAGCTGGTGGTGGTCTGACACTGAGCAAAGAAGAAGGAGGCTACTGAAGAATATAGGAAGTTGCTGTCTCAGAATAGGAAGGGTGAGAGTTGTAAGGAGGGGAGAGAGTAAGCATGCAGAGAAACAGGAGAGGGGACACAAAATATAAAACATGATAGGAGTGGTGCAGTGCAATGGTTGTGGGGCAGCAGTGTTCCAGGAGACATTCTGGAGGCCGCGATGCTGCCCTATTTGCAGGTACCTCTCTGGTCTGAGGGAGGAGGTTGCCCATCTCCAGGCTGACCTGGCTAGGATTCGTGAAACCTCCTCCCCCACCCAGGGACCAACAGGGCCAATGCCACTACCTCAGAGGTTGCCAAGAAAGAGGAGAGGTTGGACCAGGGTGGGCTCAGGGAGGGAGAGGGTGGTGGAACAGAGTTGCATCCCTCCAGCTATACCTCCCCACAATTCATTCACTCTTCTGGTGGATAGTGGTTCCTCTATGGAGGCACCTGCAGTGGAGACCAAGGAGGATGCTGGGAATCTTCACACAGGAGACCCACAGGAGGGTGGCATTGGACCCCACAGGGGAAGGAAACAACTCCTGGTGGGGGACTCAATCATTAGGGGGGTAGAAATGGGGGAGGAAGGGGAGAGGGAGGCAAGGTGCCTGCCTGGCGCAACGGCTTGGAGGGACAGGAAGCAAATCCTCAGGATCGTGGGAGCAGCTGCACGAGGGAGGGAGCTGGATGTCATTCTCCACCTAGGGACAAATGACCTGGCTAGGATTGGGATCAGAGCAGTGCAAGAGGAGTTTGTAGAGTTGAGGAGGGACCTTAGACAAGTAGCGCATACGGTAACCTTCTCAGAGGTGCTGCCTGTCCATGGCAAGGGTGATGCTAGGGTACTCCTCACCAGGGAATTCAATAAATGGCTGAAAAACTGGTGTGGAGCTCAGGGTTTTGGCTTCATTGGGGACTGGGGAGCCACTTGGAGGGATGCAGACCTATACTGGTGCAATGGTCTGCATCTGTCCAGGGGGGGAACCAGGATCCTAGGTGAGAGGTTTAAATGCTTCATTGGCAAGCATTTAAACTAGCCAAGGGAGGAGGCACTGAAAAGGAGAGGGGAAATCCCAGCCTCCCCCCACAAAACACGGTAATTAGTGAGGTAAACATCAAGGTAGAGAAGTCATTAGGGAGAAGGACAGAGGTAAATGTAAGAAAAGGCAAAGGCAGTAAGGACAGGAATGGGGTTAAAAGGGGTAAGGCCATCAGAAAGTGGAGGGTGATGAGTACCAATGCCCATAGTCTGTGTAACACGCTCCCTGAACTAATGGCCTTGATGGAAGAGGGTTGCTTGGATATTGTGGCAGTCACAGAAACATGGTACACAGAGAACCATGACTGGGATGTCAACATACCAGGATATACAATCTACAGGAGGGGCAGGGAGGGTAAAAGAGGAAGAAGAGTAGCTCTCTATGTAAAGGAAGAGATCAAAGCAACAGAACTAAAGAGTAAACAGGGATCAGATGAGGCACTCTGGGTCACCCTGGAGACAGGAAATGGCACCACAATCCGCATGGGGGTTGCATACAGACCCCCATCTCAGGGGGAGGGAATGGACAAGAAAATGATAGAAGGCTTCCTTAGAATGGCAGAAAAAGGGGAGATATTGTTGATGGGGGACCTGACTATGCCAGATGTTAACTGGAGCACCTTTGCTGCAGGCACATCCAAGAGCATGGTCATTCTTGATGCCCTACAGGGGGCATGCCTCAGACAGCTAGTATTGGAACCCACTCGGGAGGGAGCAATCTTAGACCTGGTACTCTCAAATGGGGATGGAGAAAGAATCTCAGATTTAGAAGTGGGTAGCAATCTGGGAACAAACAACCACCGAACAGTGTGGTTCACGATAAACACAGCCATACAATCAAGCCATACAAAAGCAAGAGTACTGGACTTCAGGAGGGCTGACTTTGGGAAAATGAGAGAGTGCCTCAGAAAAGCACTAGCAAACAGGCAAGAAAGAGGGGTGGAGGAACAATGGGGAGTAATCGAAACAGCCATCACAGAGGCAACAAGCCTTTGTGTAAAGCAAATCAACAAAACACAACAAAGGAAAAGAACGCTATGGTTCTCAAAAGAGGTGGCAGGGAAGGTTAAGCAGAAAAGGACAGCATTCAGAAAATATAAGGAAACACAGAAGGAGCAGGACAGAGAACTTTATCAGTTAAAGCAGAAAGAGGCTGGGAAGGCAGTCAGAATAGCAAAGGCCCAAACCGAGGAAAGGATAGCCAACTCTGTTAAGAAGGGGGATAAGACCTTTTATAGGTACATTAGGGAGCAAAGAAAGACCAAAAGGAGGGATACTGAGGCTTAATAAAGGGGAGGGAATATGGGTAGAGGGTGACAGTGAAAAAGCAGGAATACTGAACGAATATTTCTGCTCAGTATTCACAAAGGAAGAGGAGGCGGAGGTACCTAAACCAAACAAGAGAAACACTCTGAAGACGGGGGTCGATACCAGTCCATTTACAGAAGGAAGGGTTCTGAAAGAACTAATAAAATTGAAGGTGGACAAAGCAATGGAGCCTGATGGAATTCACCCAAGAATTCTAAAGGAACTAAGGGTAGAACTAGTGACACTGCTGACTACTCTCTTTAACAAATCATGGGAGGATGGGATTGTACCTGAGGACTGGAGGACGGCGGATGTGATTCCTCTTCACAAAAGTGGGAGCAGGACAGAGGCAGGAAACTACAGACCAGTTAGTTTGACCTCAGTGGTAGGGAAAATGATGGAATCACTTCTGAAGGAAAGAATTGTTGAGTACCTAGAGGCCAGTGGGGCACAGGACCCAAGGCAGCATGGATTCACGATGGGAAGGTCATGTCAGACGAATCTAATAGATTTCTTTGACTGGGTGACCAAAGTAGTAGACCAGGGAGGGGCTGTGGACATGGCCTACCTAGATTTTAGCAAGGCATCTGATACAGTCCCACACAAAAGATTAATACACAAGTTAGCCAGCCTTGGAGTGGGTCCCAGGGTGGTAGCCTGGATAAAAAACTGGCTAGACAACAGGAGGCAAAGGGTAGTAGTAAATGGAGTCCACAGTGAAGAACGGAGTGTTACTAGTGGGGTACCGTAGGGTTCAGTACTAGGACCGGTCCTTTTTAATGTCTTTATAAATGACATTGCAGAGGAACTGGAAGGAAAAGGATGTCTCTTTGCAGACAACACAAAGATCTGCAACAGGGTTGATACACTAGATGGAGTGGAAAAGATAAGAAGGGACTTGGCAAGGTTGGAGGTTGGTCAGATGTATGGCAGCTCAGATTCAATGCAAAGAAGTGCAAGGTAATGCACCTGGGAAACAAAAACCCAGGGGAAGAGTACACAATGGGGGGTGAGATACTGACAACAGTAAAAATGGAAAGGGACCTGGGGGTAATTATATCAGATGACCTAAAGGTGGGCAAGCAATTTGAGAAGGCAGTAAGGAAGGCTGGGGGGATACTAGGATGCATAGGGAGAGGCATCAATAGTAGAAAATAGGAAGTTGTTATCCCTCTGTACAGACAGTTGGTGAGACCCCATCTGCAGTACTGTGTGCAGTTCTGGAGACCCCATCTCCACCAAAACATAGAGTGGAGACTGTCCAGAGGAGGGCAACCAAAATGGTGCAGGGTCTGCACCAGAAGACATACGAAGAAAGACAAAAGGAGCTTAATATGTATACCATTGAGGAAAGAAGGGAGAGAGGGGACATGATAGAAACTTTCAAGTACCTCAAGGGAATCAACAAAGTCCAAGAGGGTAGCATCTTTCAGAAAAAGAGATGTGCAAGAACAAGGGGGCACAATTTGAAGATAGAGGGGGGACAGCTCAGAGGTAATGTGAGGAAGTATTTTTTCACAGAGAGGGTTGTGGATGCATGGAACAGCCTCTCTGAGGAGGTCGTGGAGTCAAGAACAGTGGGGGAATTCAAGAATGCATGGGACAGATATGAGACAGTCCTAGTGGGGGGTAGGAGGAAGTAAGCTGTTGGTTAACTAGGATCTGCAGCTTATCTGTTAGGTAGGAAAATGGGCAGACTAGGTGGGCCAAGCGATCCTTATCTGCCATCACATTCTATGTTTCTATGTTTCTACTCTATCCCTCATTCTGGAAGATGGCAAACTAATTAGAAAAGACTAAGGCCTGGTTAAGATGGAACTCTGATACAACTTTCAGTAGAAGCTTGGGGTGTGCACGAAAAACTACCTTGTCTTTACTGAAAGCAGAATACAGAGGTTCTGTGACCAAAAAGAACAGTTAAGTAAGAACTTACCCAACAGTAGATCTTCGAGGGGCTCTCAGTCATCAGGTCACACCACAGAAACTTCACCGTCGGTGAACTAGGATCCACACAAAAGATTTACAGCAGTACAAATAGGGCTGCCCACGCCATCGACGTCCCTGAACATCATCAACCCTATAAAGGCGTGAGCGGCCCTACTCCCTCCACAGTTCTTTCCCCCAGAGACAAAGGGAGCAAAGCCTGTGCCATGGGGGACTGAGGAGAGAGAGAGAATTGCCCAGGCCTAAATAAAAGGCTGGATACATCAGACAGCCAGTTCCAGGAAAGAATCCCAAGAAGGGGGATGGTGGGAGGAAAGACAGACCTGATGACTGAAATCCCCTCAAAGATCTACTGTTATGGTAAGTTCTTACGTAACTGTTCTGTCTTCTTCAGGGGTATCTCAGTCATCAGGTCACACCGTAGGAACGAGTCCCAAGCAGTTACAGGTGCAAACAGACAGGCTGGGTGAAAGGCCAACCAAAAACTTAAGACTGGAGGCCCTGCAGCACAGCCCTGCCAAATCCTGCACAGGCTCTTGAGGCAATGTCCAGACTGTAGTGCTTAGTGAAAGTATGGAAAGTACTCCAGGTGGCAGCCACACAGATGTCAGCAGCTGAGACCCCTCGGAAACAAGCCACAGAGGTAGCCATGCCCCTTGTGGAATGAGTTTTAACTGCTCCAGGCAATTCTTTGCTGTATTTGTTGTAGCAGAGCAATGCTTAGAGACTGAAATGCCCTCTCTACCTGGTGCGAAGGAAATGAACAACTGCTTCATCTTTCTACATTCCTCGTTGCGAAGTAGGTAGTACTTCAAAGTTCTGCGCACATCTAACGTGTGGAGCAATGCCTCCCCTGGATTGGCACATGCTGGAAAATAAACAGGCAGGTGGACAGACTGGTTGAGGTAAACTCAGAAACCACCTTAGGGAGAAACTTAGGATTTGTGTGCAGACACCCTGTCTTTGTGAAAAATCAAATAAGGTTCCTTGCACCAGAGGGCCTTTACCTCTGAAATTCCTCAAGCAGGAGCAATGGCAACTAAAAATAATGCTTCCCAAGAGAGGCGGCGTAGCTCGCAAGTTGCGGCTGGCTCAAAAGGAGACAGGGTCAGCTTCAAAACAAAATTTAAATCCCAGTCCAGGACAGGAGAACACATTGGGGGTTTCAGATGCAGGATGCCCCTTAAAAAGGTACAGGAGACATCTAGCTGAGTTACTGCACGGTCACCTACGGGCTCATGAAAGGTCAAAATAGCCAAAAGTTGCACCTTGAGGGAGGAGTACCGAAGACCTGAGTCGGTCAGAGAGATCAGGTAGTCCAGGACCTGGCACACCAGACAGGTGAAAGGGTCCAGATTATGACTGGCAGCCCAGATGGCAAACCACTTTCATTTCATGGCATACGTGGCTCGAGTGGAAGGCTTCCTAGCGGCCACATGGACAACTGCCATGCTGTTGCAGACTTCAAACCTGGCAATGGTTATGTCCTCAGGAGCCAGACATGCAGAAGGAGGGACCTAAGGTACAAAGCCCATCCAGTCCCCCCCCCCCGGTGGGCAGCAAACCCACCCTCATACCTCCTCGGCTGCCTGCTGAATGACAACTTATAGTGACAGCTGCAAGCCCATTGGATCAACACTGTGGACCAATGGGCTTGCAGTGCATGCTGTAATACTCTATTTACAAATATATGTGAATGACTTCATTCACATATTTGTGAATGAGAGATAGAGTGTGACTGCAAGCCCACTGGTTCACAGTGTGGTCCAATGGCTTGCAGCTGCTACTGTAACTGTCATTCAGGGCAGCCGCGGAGGTATGAGGGTGGGTTTGCTGCCCACCGATGACCGGGAGGGGGCTGGGGTCCTGTGGTGGGGGGGTGCCACTGGATCACCAGGGAAGTGGTCTAGTTAACATTCGGGCAATCGGGTTACCAGCAGGGTGAGCGGTACCACTAGACTACAAGGGAAATCTGATTCAGGTTTATGAGCCATCGGAGGTACGGGTTGGGGATCCCTGACCACTAGGGCTATTTTATTTAATGACAGACGACGATCGGAGGTACGGGCAAGGGGGAACCACTGGACCACCAGTGCTGTTTTATTTAATGAAAGACGGTGATCGGAGGTACGAGCAGAGAGTGGGAAACCACTGGACCACCAGGGCTATTTTATTTAATGTAAGACGATGAACAGAGGTACGGGCAGGGGGGGGGGTACCACTGGACCCACCAGGGCCATATATAAGTGTCACAACGGCCAATAGGTGGTACGGGATGGGAAGGGCGTACTACTCCAGTCCCTGGTACAGAAACCGCATGCTGTGCAGGGCGCCAGGTGCATTTCACTGGCCAGCCCTGCACAACACATGCAAATGAGGCCATAATGACATGCAAATGGCCCCATTTGCGCTCTGCATGTATTATGATCCCATCTGCATACTGGTGTCTGAATATCAGGAATTTGCGCACAGCGTACCTTAGATGCGCTGGCACAGTTCCCATTCCTGGTATTCAGACCTGTCTGAGGGGCTGCACTGGTGAGCATCACTGCCCTACTCTGGGTTAGAGACCAAGCCTGGAAGTCGGCCAAAATCTCAGGCTCACCAATTCATCGTCAAAAGTATTGTGCCCTACGCAATGCCTGCACAAGTCAAATCCGCAAGGCTAAAGCCAATTACTTCAAAGACTCCTTCCACACTAATTTAAGTCAGCCAACTAAATTTTGGAAGGTGGTCAACGCCCTGTTCTCCCCCGCCTTCGCAGCTCCCCACCCCGTCATTCAATGCAAATGGCTCCACGCTCACAGACCCTTTCATGGTGGCCTCTCACTTCAACTCCTTCTTTACAGAATGCATCTCGTCACTGTTATCCAATCTCACTCCTGACATGCAAACACCCTACTCACAACCTGCAATCCCCCCCGCAACCAAGGGCCTACAGCTCGCCCCGCTTCACCTTCTGTCCAATTTCCCCCGATGAAGTGTACAAAGCCCTGATTGTCCTTAATCCCTCAAAGGGCAAATGTCCCACTGGCCTGGACTCTAAGCTGATATACCTGTCGGCTCCAGCCATAGCCGCCCCCCCCCCCACCGGCTTCACTATATAACCTTTTGTTCTCTCTAGCCGCTATCCCCACAGAGTGGAAGCACGTCACTGTCATCCCCCTTCCCAAAGGTGGCGACCCCTCTTCTCCCAGGAATTACCACCTGATCTTCCTCCTTCCTTTACTGGCTAAAATCCAAGAACACCTTGCTCTTTCTCAAATCTCCGCATATCTTGATTCCTCTTCTTTTTTCACACCTTTATCACCTCTGCCATATCTGTTGACCTGGCTAAAGCATTCAACACTGTATCCCACTCCCTTCTCCTAACCAAGCTCACATTTGCAGGGCTCTCAAGTGTGGCCTCCAGCTGGTTTTGTTCATACTTAATAGGCAGATCCCAGTCTGTCCGAATTGGTAGCAACACCTCTGCTCCCCTCCCTGTTACCTCTAGTGTACCCCAAGACTCAGTCTTTGGCCCGCTCATCTTCTCCATCTTCCTCAATGACCTGCCCTCTGCCTGCCCGCACACCTCTATTCGCATGTATGCGGATGACACAGTACTGTACACATCTGGTCCCTCATCCTTTGACGTGGCAACCAGACTCTAGCTAGACTTTGACAAAGTTCAGCGCTGGTTTCGCTCAAATATACAGGTTACTCACCTGTAACAGGAGTTCTAGGAGTGGTATATGTTGTTCATCCACACTTATTGGCAGGTTCCTTGCCGCTTTAAGTCTTGCCAGAAGGTCTTCAAGCTGGCTCCTCCCACCCACCCGGGTGGTAAAACTCTTGGCTCCACCCCATGACGCCAGATCTAGCCCGCTGGAAGCCAGGTTGCTCGTCGAAGCCGGGGAGGTCGGTGGGTTGTGTGGATGAACATATACCACTCCTAGAACTCCTGTTACAGGTGAGTAACCTGTATTTCTAAGGACGTGGATATGTTGTTCAACCCACACTTACTGGCAGACTTCTAGCAGTTCTCCAGGAGGAGGGAGGCAAGGCGGGCACACCTACTTAGGGAATAAGGACTGGAGAACCGAGGTCCTAAAACCAGCATCCCAGCATGACTCAAGGTCGATGCGGTAGTGGGTAATGAAGGTGTGTGCTGCATTCCAGGTAGCAGCCCTAAAGATTTCCTGGATAGGGATGTCCCTGGAAGCAGCCACCGAAACAGCGGTATGGCGGGTACAATGAGCTCTTATCCCTTTGGGAGGCTCCATGCCCGCCAACCTATAGCAGAGATCGATGCAGGAGGTGACCCACCTGCCTATCGTCTGCTTGGCTGCAGGTCTGCCAGGTGCGGCTTCAGCGTAGGTGACAAACAGCTGGCGAACCTCTCCCCAAACTTCAGCCGTCTGCTCCTTATAATAAGACAGCGCTCTTCTAGGGTCCAGATTATGGAACCTATATTCGGCCTCCGAAGTGTGACTGGGGTAGAACACCAGCAGAATCAACACCTGGTTAAGGTGAAACTCCAACACCACCTTCGGAAGGAATTTCGGGTGGGGACGCAGGACAACCTTGTCCCTGTGGAAGACCAGATAAGGATACTCGATGGAAAGCCCCTGGAGCTCACCCATCCTTCTGGCTGACATAAAAGCCACCAAGAAGGTGGTCTTCCACGACAGGTGGGAGATCTCGCACCTGTGCATCGGTTCAAATGGCTCACCCATGAGCTTAGCCAATACCAGCAGTAGATCCCCACGGAGATGGAGGTTCTCGCACCGGAGGGGATATGTGATCAAAGCCTTTGAAAAAGTGCCTGACCACCTTCTCCTGCACCACCGACTGCTTGCCAGCCCGTGCCCGGTAAGGCGAGATGGCTGCCAGGTGCCCCTTAAGAGTCGTCGACCGAAGCCCTAGCTGAGAAAGGGACCAGAGGTAGTCCAGAATGCTAGCCAAAGAACAGGTGGAAGGGTCCAACCCCTTGCCCTGACACCAAATGGAGAATCTCTTCCATTTGAAGGCATAGCATTTTCTGGTCGACTCCCTTACGGGATGCTTCAATATAGTTGAGTACCTCATCAGAAAGACCCAAGGCCTGGAACTCTAGCTGCTCAGGAACCAGGGCGTGAAGTGCAGGGATTGAAGGTCCAGATGGAGTACCTTTCCCTTGTTGACTGAGATCAGGTCCGGGTGGGCTGGAAGCGGCCTCGGGAGCCTGGAGCTGAGGCTGAGGAGATCTGGATACCAGAACTTGCGGGGCCAGTCTGGGGCTATCAGAATCACCTGCACCTGGTCACTCTTCACCTTGAGAAGCACCTTGTGGATCAAGGGGAATGGAGGGAAGGCGTAGAAGAGGCCCGGGGTCCACAGCCTCGACAAGGCATACCCCTGCAGCAAGCCCTGCTGAGGGGGGCGGGCGTGAAGCAGCCTCAGCTTCGCATTCTCCCTGGAGGTGAATAGGTCCACCTGAGGGGTGCCCCAGTGGGAGAACAGATCTTGTACTATCTCTGGCAGGAGAGATCACTCGTGAGATGCAGCACCTATCCGGCTTAGGGCATCCGCCAGACTGTTGGAGGCTCCTGCACATGGATGGCTAGGAGATCCGCCTCCAGGCTGATCATGAGAGACCAAGTGTGGAGAGCCTCCTTGCGCAGGGGCAAGGAGTGTGTCCCGCCCTGCTGGTTGAGGTAGTACATGGTCGTGGTGTTGTCCGTCTGGACCTGGACCACTTGACCCCGTACAAACAGAGCGAAGGCGGAGAGGGCTAGTCAGATCGCTCGAAGCTCCAGCAGGTTGATGTGGCATCGAGACTCCTGAGGGGACCAGAAGCCATGGGCTCTGAGCTCCCCCAGATGGGCATCCCAACCCAGAGAGGCGTCGGTTGTCAGAGTGACCGTCGGCTCAGGGTGGACAAACGGGATACCCTCTGCAGATGAGCTGGAACGAGCCCCCACTGGAGGCCATTCCAAAACTCCTGGGTCACGGTCGCTGGCTGGTCCAGAGGACTGAAGCGCTGTGACCATTGGCGGGCCAGCCCCCATTGCAGGGGACGCATATGCCAGCGGGCCCAATGGACCACGCTGGTGCAGGCCGCCATGAGGCTGAGAAGGTGCAGGAAGTCCTGGGCAGGGCGCAATTGCCCAACCAGAAATGACTGGGCAAAGGAGGAAAAGACCTCGGCCCTGTCCGCCAGGAGCCGTGCTCTGGCTCGAAGAGAGTCGAGCTGTGCCCCGATGAACTGAATCACCTGCGATGGCACGAGCTCTGACTTGGCCTCGTTGATGAGGAGGCCAACCTGAGAGCAGACCTGGAGGGCCAGATCCCTGGACCGCTCCACCTCCAACTTGGAGGGGACTATAATCAGCCAGTCATCCAGGTAAGGGTACACCCGGACCCCTCAGCGCCGCAGAAATGCTGTCACCGCTGCCATGCATTTGATAAAGACCCTGGGAGCTGGAGAGAGGCCGAAGAGCATGGCCCGGAACTCGTAAAGGGATCCCTCTGCCTTGAAGCGGAGGAATCGTGGTGAGACGGATGGATTGGGACGTGAAAGAACGTGTCCTGAAGGTCCAGAGAACAGAACCACACACCTCATTCGAAGGATGGAATGATCTGAGCCAGAGTGACCATCCTGAAGGTGTGAGACCTTAGGAACTTGTTCAGGTTGTGTAGGTCGAGAATGGGGTGCCAGCCCCCCATCTGTTTTGGAACCAGGAAGACCTGGATACAAACCCTGGGTCTGGAGAGGGGGTCTGCCACCTCCCTGATCACCTCATTCTGGAGAAGCAAGGCAATGTCAGCTCGACAAGTCGACAGACAGGCTGCGGAACCCATAGCCCCCCGTGGGGCGACGGCTCGATAGGAGGGGGACTGCTCAAATTCCAGAAGCAGACCCCTGCCTACCACTTCCAACATCCAGCGTTCCATGGTGATATCGGACCAGGCGGAACGGTAGTGGTGGAGCCGTCCCCCCACAGGGAGAACCCGGGGAGGAGTGATGAGGTTGGGGGCGACACCTCTCAACCTGTCACTGGGCAGGCTTGGAGGAAGGGCCGGCTGAGGAGCCACCTGGGCCTTTTCCTCCCGGCTTCCTACTGGAGGAAACAGCAGGCTTGGCTTTGGGGTACCAAGTACGAGCCTGCTGGCCCTGATGCTGGTGTTGCTGGGCCAGACATGCCGCAGGGGCGGAAGGACGAAAGGGCTTACGCTGCTGCTGGCAGCCTTTGTCCTTCTAGGCAGACATGACCGAGTCCAAGGTGGCGTTGGACTTCTCGATCCATTGGAGATGACCCTCTACCCCAGGTCCGAACAAGTCGGTACCCAGGAAGGGGATGTCTGCCAGCTTGTGCTGGGTATCAGCCGTAAAGGTGGAGAGCCGCAGTCAAGCTCTGCGGCGCATGGCCACTGCGGCCACTACTGACCAGGCACACGAATCAGTGATGTCCAACGAAGTTTGGAGCTGCTGTTTAGCTACGGCCCTTCCCTGATCCCGCACCTGCTTGGCCGTCGTTTGAAGGTCAGCTGAGAGATGATGAATCACCTCATCCAGGGAGCCCAAAAGGGCATGGGAAAAGTGTGCCATAAGAATGGCCGAGCTAGCCTGATGAAGGCCTAGGGAGGAAGCAGCATATACCTTCCGCCCTGAGTAGTCCAATTTCTTCAACTCCTTATCGAGCAGTTTGTCCACATCCCAAGCGTTCCCGGAACGCTGGAAAACGCTGTCAGTCACTAACCCTCCGCAGAGGGGTGTTCTGAGAAACTGGAGAGTGAACCTGTAGGGCCTGCATACTTTCAAGCCATCCTGGCCGAAGGTTCGAGACAAGATGCTGGCTGCTGCCATAGCTTCAGGGCCGGGCCAACAATGGCTTCAGGCACTGGAAAGGTCTCCGTAGGGGAATCCCCTCGGTCCAGTATCTCCGTGAGGGGATACTTGGCCCATTTTGAAATGGGTTCGAGCTTCATCCCAGTAGACTCTGAGATGAGTCGAAGCATTCTTAAAAATGAGGATGGGCTCTTGTCCACCGACTGACCCCCTGTAGGCTCCAGGTCAAGCAGCCTGGAGAACAAGGAGGAGTCGTCGTCAGACTTTGAGGAGTCTGCGAACAGCTGCCAAGCGCCTGAGCCACCCTCCACGTGCCGAGGTCGATCGGGAGTGAGGGTGACCAACAACCTATGGGGTAAACCCTGACCTGACCGAGACTCCTTGGTCGGGGACCCAGTCTTCGGTTGTGGAGGCGGAGGTTCCACCACAACAGGTGGAGCAGCCGGTTTCGGCTCCTCGACTATGAGGGGTTGTTTCGGCCGCTCAGGTGACAGCCACTTAATGGCCGGAGAAAGCGATGGAGTTGGCTTATTCCCGGACAATAAGAGCTGCTGCCCCATTAAATCCTCATAGCGCTGACGCAACTTGTGCCGGAGCCTATACTCCAAAGAGGACGATGAGGATGAGCAGCACCGGCGCTTTCCATGGTGCCGAGACCGAGACCGCCGGTGGGACCAGCTGGACATGGAAGAGGTCCAAGACCGAGACCTTCGGGGATTCTGAGGGTGGGTCAGAGAGGGGACAGGGGAAACCCACTCCTCCCTTGGTTCAGGGCCTTCTACGGGGACTGTGGCACAGGCAAGTCCCCAGTTTCCACCGGGGGAACCGGTGAAGTAGGGCTGTTGGCATCACCAGTTGACAAACCATCCGACGGGTCGAGAAAAATCTCGACTGCATCGACGGGTGTCTCGGCCGGCTGACCTAACGGGGACACCATGAAGCCAGCGGCCCTAGCCGCAACCTTGACTGAAGTTGAAAATCGACCATCCGGTGAAGGGGATCTCTCCCACTCCCACGAACATTGATGGTGGGACTTACCTTTGGAGTACTTCTTTTTGGACCGACTGGAATGTCCCGATGGTCCTTCTCCCTTGGTGGAGAGGGATTGGCAAAGCTCCTTAAAAGAAGCTGTATATGAAGAGCACAAGGAAAGCGGGATAAATGCCGTGACTGAGGAAGACGATGCGGCCTGGGCCGCCTCCTCCTCGAGGGCAATCATCTGCTCCAACTTATCTAGCCCACCGCCGTGGACACCGCCCAACGGGCCTCCTTCGACTTGACCGGTGGATATCGTTTTTCAGGGTGCCCCAAAAGTAGTCGAGCAGCACGGTCCTCCAAGACCGAAGCCGAAAAGGATTTGCACAACTCGCAAGCCTGTGAATCGTGGCCGAGTCCTAGGCAGTAAACGCACATGGAGGGCGGGTCGGTCCAGGACATCTTCTGCCCACAGAGGCACTGACAAAATCCGGGAGTCGGTTTATCCATCGCAGCTGCGAGGGAAAAGGAAGACCGAAGACTTGTAAATTTGAGAATAAGTTTCGGATTAACCAAAGAGTGTGGATCCAGGCCTAAAACGCAGAGCGCTAAGGAGGGAACTTGAGCTTCCAAGCGGTAAAGAAGATCTGGCGTCATGGGGCGGAGCCGAGAGTTTTACCACCTGGGTGGGTGGGAGGAGCCAGCTTGAAGACCTTCCAGCAAGATTTAAAGCAGCAAGGAACCTGCCAATAAGTGTGGATTGAACAACATATCCACGTCCCTAGAACAGCTCTTTTTCAACGTCAAGAAAACCGCCTTCATGACCTTCGGCACAAGGCACAGACTTTCAAGGTTCATCTCCACCCCCTCCTTCCACACCCTGGATGGGACTACTCTTGAGTCTTGCACTACATGCAGATATCTTGGGGTCTATCTTGACCAGCATCTGGACTTCTCTGTGCATATTAGTGTCATCCACAAAAAGCTGTACCCTAAGTTGGGAGCTTTGTACCGCAATCGTGGCTGCATCCCTCTGCCAGCTCGCGAAGCAATTGTGCAAAAGATGATTCTCCTGTGTTTTGACTACGGTGACGTAGTTTACAGAGCTGCCTCAAAGTCCACCCTAAACAGACTGGACTCCCTCTTCCACTCCTTCTGCCATTTTGCCCTCGACCATCCCCCCTCCACTCACCACTGTGTCCTATAACAGACTCTCGAACTCCCCTCGCTTCAAGACAGGCGCCTCTCACACTGTGCTAGCATCACAGGTAAATATTGGGCACGGTCCATCCCTCCTTATCTCACCTCAGTACTTTCAGCCTCTATCCCCCACCCCGGTATGCTCAGAAACAATGACTCATGTCTCCCTATCCGTCCCACGCATTATCTCATCGGCAGGCCAGTCAGCATTCACATATCGCATGCCCAAATTGTGGAATTCTCTCACCCTGGCTATCTAGCAGAACCCCCCCCCAACTCTCTTCTCAAAGCCCATTTCTCCTCCACCTGCTCCTGTACCCACATCAGCTCTAGGTGCTGACAGCCCCTAATGGCCTTCATGCAATTTCATTGTATCTTTTATTATATCAGAACCACTTTCCACTGTCACTTGCCTAGAACAATTATTTAAGGACTGTAGCACTTAGTCCATGTTGTATCAGGATGCTGGTGTAAGAATGGACAATACCCGATATGCATTGTACTGCTCTTACTCCATGTGTGTTCTATGATGTTGACTGTAAATCATTAAGCATGTTCTCCTTCCCCCTGCCACCAGGTCAAATCTGGAATTGAGCAGTTATCTGCTCAACATGCCTTCCTGGCAAAACCTTTTAAATATTTGCATTTGCACAGCGCGCATTATTTGATACGTTCAGAAAAGATGCGCCATGGCACATCTCTTTTGAATATATCCCTTAGTTGCTCCAGTGCAACTCAGTTGTGCAGAGCAACTCAGTTGAGCAGTGCAACCACTTGCACCATTGCCAGGTGCAGTTCGGAATATCGGGCCCATGGAGTCTGGCCAGTGGAACAGTAGGAATGGCAGCTGCCATTAGACCCAACAGTCTCAGGTAACCATGGCTGAAACAAAATGGCTGTGGGCCACCTCCTGAGCCTGGGCTATAAGGCACACCACCCTGTTCTGAGGCAGGAAAGCCTTCCTCTGCATTGAGTCTAGAACAGCCCCTATGTATCGCAGTCTCTGGGATGGCACCAGAACTGACTTGGGCAGACTGACCGCAATGCTCAAGGAGAGGAACAGCTGGAGAGGTCTCTCCAGAGACCGTAGGAGCTGCTCCCTGGATGGGGCCTTTAGGAGCCAATCGTCCAGGTAAGGAAAAAAACATACAGTCCCCTCTCTTCTGAAGGCTGTAGCTACTGCTGCTAAGTACCTGGTACAAGTGACCCCAGGTAACTATCGACCTATCTCCATCCTCCCTCCACTGTCTAAGCCCCTTGAAAAAGTAGTTGCCACCCAGCTTGCCGAATACCTGGCCACATACAATATCCTGTGCCCTGAACAGCATGGCTTTCGTGCAGGTCACTGCACCACAACTGCGCTATTTGAATTCTCCAACTTCCTGCACTCTGCTTTTGATGCCGAAAGTCCTGCCGGTGCCGTGTCTATTGACCTCTCCAAGGCCTCTAACACTGCTTGCTATCCCCTCCTGCTTGACTCCCTCAGATGCCTTGGTTTCTCCCCCGGCCCCCCTGCATGATTCACCAGCTTCCTCTCTGCCAGAACTCAAGTGTGTAAAAATCAACAGCACCCTATCTGACACATGACCTGTCTGCTCTGGGGTTCCCCAGGGCTCC
This sequence comes from Neoceratodus forsteri, assembly GCA_016271365.2. Taxonomy (NCBI): domain Eukaryota; kingdom Metazoa; phylum Chordata; order Ceratodontiformes; family Ceratodontidae; genus Neoceratodus; species Neoceratodus forsteri. The sequence goes on from CM057453.1 coordinate 1,402,862,550, forward strand.
ATTTTAGGCCCTCTCCTCTTCAGTCTCTACCTCAACTCCCTCCCCTCAGCCTGCCCAAGTAAGATCCTCCTCTACGTGGATGACGCTGTGTTCTTCACCTCTGACCCTAACCCCAACACACTCCAGGCCACCCTCCAAGAAGCTTTTGATAGAGCTGAGCATTGGTTCATATCACGAAGGCTAGTCCTGAACCTAAAAAAGACCAAAGTTATGCTCTTCTCGCATCGCCAAAGCAAAGCCAGTGGTGCCCCTGTCGTGATACTGCCTAGCACACTAAACCCCATTGATCAGGTTTCCTCCTACAAGTATCTGCGCATTACCTTTGATTCGGCACTCTCCTTTCATTCCCATATCAATGCCCTTTCTGCTACCACCAATGTCAGGATTGGACTGTTATACGCCATAGGGACTGCCTACCACAAGAGGCCCTTAGATTGGCAATCACCTCCTCTGTCTTGTCACTAATCGACTATGGGCAGCCCATCTATGCTGTAGCCGACAACACTGCATTTGCAAGAATCCAGCTCTCTATAAACAAGGCCTGTAAGCTAATGCTGTAGCCTCTAGGCACACCCATACATACCTGCTGTACTCCACCAACTTGCTCAACATTGAAGAAAGAATCCGCTTCCAAACCTGCCTTCTTATTAAAAAGCGCTACTCTGTCTCCCGTGGGGGTCGCCACCTCTCTGCAGTGTGCCTCCCCCCCTCAGTCTCCACCCGCAGCACTGTCAAAACCTCCCTTATTGTCCCCAGGGTAAGGACCTCTATGGCCCAGAGATCCTTTTGCTATCGAGCTCCCTCCTGGTTCAGTTCTCTCCCAGACAACATAGCTGACTCCACTAAGCTTGGTCCTTTCAAGGTCTCCCTCAGAAGCCATCTGACAAGCACTCACTGCTGCAACTGCACATAATCCCCCACCTGCCTCTTACTCTCATCCCTAGGCTGGGTTTGCCCTGTCTACTTTTGCTGTATATGCCTGGGGTCTCATGCAACATCTGCTGATTAATGTAATAAAATATCTCTGGTTGCTACCTGATGTGGTACTCGTGTACTTATATTGTGACTACTGTGATCTACCTATTACCAAGCTTGTACCACCAGTGAATTCCTGTAACACTGGTTGCTTTTTTAATCTAAGCATTATGTACTGTACTGTTTTGTTTGCTGTGATGTATTACTCTCTTGACAAGGTGCTTTGTAAATGAGTCTTTGACTCAAAGGTCTGTAAACTGATGATCGAACAAATAAATAAATAAAGACCCGTGGCGCAGAGGACAAGCAAAAGGGCAGCACCTTGAACTGATAATGCTCACCTTGAAACAGAAAACAGAGATATCTCCTGTGAGGAGGGAAGACTGAGATGTGCAGGTAGGTGTCCTGCATGTCCAGTGAACATAGCCAATCACCAGTCTTGAGAAGGGCATCAGGCCTGGCGAAGTTACCATCTGGAACTTTCAGTACTGGATATACAGATTGAGGTCCCCGAGATCCAAAATGGGCCTAAGATCTCCAGTCTTTTTGGGGACCAGGAAAAACCTGGAATAGAACCCCTTGTTTCTCTGGTGCATGGGTACTGGCTCGATGGCCTGCTTGTGCAGAAGCGACTGTACCTCCTCCCGGAGAACAGACAAGAGGGAAAGTGAAGGGAAGGGAAGGGGAAGGGTTTCTGGAGGCTGCTCAAGGAACTCCAGTGTGTGACCTCTTTCTATGATTCACAGAATCCAGGCATCCGAAGTTATGGTTCTCCATTGATTTAGATGGAGGAAGAACTGATCTCTGACCACCTCCTCTTGGTCGGGGACCGAAAGAGGGGGGGTCTGGCAAGGAGTCAAGCAGAGGCAGATCCAGATGCTGGGGCTGGTCCATCATTTATTGGATACTTGGTTGCAGGTCCTGCATTGGAGGGGCAGGCAAGGCAGTGGAGGCTCTTCATTTGCCTTTGGGCTGAGAGGCTGCACTGGGTCTACCGGACACCTTGCAAAAAGGAGGGCATTGTCTACCCTTAGGCTGTGTATGGTAGAGGGAGTGGACAGACTTTATAGCCCTACTGGATGCCTGCAAACCATTAATGATGTCCTGGACATTAGGCCTAAAGAGCTTAGTGCCATTAAAAGGGGCATTAAGCACCTTCTGCTGAACATCAACAGCAAAGCCAGAGACCCTCAGCCAGGAGTGCCTACACAGGCAAATGCCAGTGGCAGCGGCCCTGGCAGTAGTGTCCAAGATATCATAGAGGGCCCAGAAGAGGTGCTTGCTAACATCCTCAGCAGACTACAAACACTTGAGAACCTCCTGCTTCTGGGTACCATATGGGAGGGCTCTTAGCGGCAGCTTTGCCCTTCTTCCAGATGGAGTTTTGGTACTTCACCATATGAGACCAGTAACTGGCAATCCGCAATCCAAGGGCAGAGGAGGCATAAATCCCTCTTGCCCCATGGTCAATTCTGCAAGACACTTTTGTTAGATGGAAGAGCGTCAAGGTGCTTAGGCACCTTAGACCTGTCATGGGCTGCCTGCCTTAATAACAACTGAATCGGTTTCTGGCTGGGCAGCATAGTAAGCAAACCCTTGGGGGACACGGTAAAGCTAGTCTGCCCTGCGGGGTATAGCTGGCACCATGTCTGGCCTGTGCCAGGCTGCAGTAGCAGCATTCCTTAAGGCAGGCAAAATAGGAGGAATAATTTTTGGGGGAGATTCCAGGATCTCCAGAATGTCCACTAGATCCTTTCTGGTGATATCCTCTTTCTCGGTGTGAAAACCCATGGCTGAGGACAACTGTTTCATCATATTGAAAAATCTGGAGTCCTCATGAGGAGACTGGGGGGTGTGCTTAACAGAATCCTCATTAACGGAGGAGGACGTGGACCTGTCAGAGGTAAGAACCTCCTCTTTGTCATCAGGAAGAATGAGGTAAGGGTGAAACTCTTCTTCGACGTCTACCTCTTCTAAGTCTAGGTCTGATGCCGGAGGCACCAATGCCAGCTTGCAGGGAGCTTCCTGTGGCTGACGAGGAGGCATCAATGATGAAGCTGATGTCGACAGCACCAGTGATGTGGGCCTATAAGCACCCAACTGATGAATGATCACCAAGGTAAACCTGGTAAGGATTTCATTAAGGTCAATGACCGTGGAAGGCTGCGTCAATGGCTGGGAAGGGGGGGGATGACGGCGCCTGGACAGACAACCCACTTGACAGACCCTACGATCCCGAAGAGCCTGTAGACTGGGTAGAAGAGGGGTCAGGCCTCGATGGGAAGGTCGTGGATGGCCTGCTGCCCTGTGAATCAGGCAGGTGCACTGTCGGTATGGGTCTGGAGGGCACAGAGATCTGGACAGTGACTTTATGCATTGGTGCAGATGCAGCGGATGAGGAACCCCCAGATGAAGGAGGAGAGGCAGTCAGGGAATGGGACCGCTGCCGGGGGGAGTGAGCACTTTCTTGTTCCTTTTTGTGACTCTTCCCCCCGAGGACTTGTTTTGGGCATTGGAGGCCAGGGGGGAGTGAGCACTTTCTTGTTCCTTTTTGTGACTCTTCCCACCAAGGACTTGTTTTGGGCATTGGAGGCCAGGGAGCTTGATGACCCTGGCAGCGATTGTGAGGCTAACACCCGGGCAGACCACCTGCAAGCAGGGCTGCTTTGCCTTTATAGGGTTGATGACATCAACAGATGTTGACGGCTTTGGCAGCCTCAGTTGTACTGCTGAAAATCTTCCATGTGGATCCTGCTTCACCGATGGCAAATTTTCTACGGTGTGACCCGATGACTGAGATACCCCCAAATAAAATCATGGATTTCAGGTACTCTGCATGCAGAGGTGATAGTCACCAGAAATGCTGCTTTCTGAGTTAAGAACTTTAAAGGGGAACTATCATCTACAGGATTTCTTAATGTCTGAAATCCCTTAGAAAGCTAATTTGAGTGAGCCATTGTGTTTATCTTTGAGTATTTGCAGTCCAGAGTTATTCATATGTAAATGAACCTGTAATTAAGGGCTGAAGCCAGCCATCTGTTTTAGGCTCCTGACAGGAAATGATGTCACTGAGGGTCTAGGCTCTCCTCTGACTATAGGTTAAATAAGAAAGTGTCTGTTTTATTAAGTGTGTTTTAAGGTGTAATTACAACACTTTCTACATTTATAATAAGTGATTTGTATGTGCATTGGAACTAGTGAGTTATCACCTTTACATGTCAAACTGTTAGCAAAAATAATCCATCTTCAGGATTACTTTAACCTCTAGGCTATACTGCCAGCTGATCATCAAAAACTACACATCTCAAGGCTGGCTCTCTTTTGCTCTCTTGGGGCCCCATATCAGGATATCTAACCCTGGCTGTGTTCATGTCAGTACACATTACTGGGGCTGCCACAGCACCAACTTCTGTCTTTTTCCATTCCTTCTCTTACAGCCTTTTCTATTACAATCTTGGGTGCAAACTAGATGCAGATGTGGCTCCGTACCTACTGGCCTAGCATCATGGGCCCAGCCTTGAAATGTGTAGTTTTTGATTATTAGCTGGCAGTACAGCCTTGAGAGCTGTGAACAAGTTTCGTTCGTCCAGCAGAATGGGTTTTGATTCCAACATGCTCTACTTGTATACTGCTTAACCAGAGCAAGTCATTTAACTTCCCTGTGCCCCCAAACGCACCCGGGAGCACGCTATAGCTCAGTGTGCCTTTCCTGAACAAAGAAAGAAAAAACAATCTGAGAATGTGTTATGATTCTGAAAATATTATGCTCTTTCTATCCAGATTTGACGTGAAAAGAAAAAATAGGACACAATTACTTGTTTATTAATTGCAAAAACACACAGATGGATAAAACTGTTAAGACATGCATAACCTGAAATGCATTATTAAAATATAGAATGATATATGGGTGGGTGATCAGAAATTTGCACCTAAAGGCTACTGGGAAGTCCAGAAACAGGGCTCACAGCCTTGGACAGGGCCCTGTGCAAGGGATGCGGAGATGATGGCTCCACCTGAATGGGTAGGGAAGCAGGCATCGGCTGGGCCAGGGAGACCAGCATAGGCGGCAGAATTGGCAAGCACCGGAGTCTGCTGTGGAACACAGCCATTTGCCAAGAATCTACTGCTGCCACATGAGGTCCTTGTACCGGCACCACAATTTTCAACTGAGCCATTCCTCGCCAGAAGATGAGGAAAAGGTGGATGAAGAGCGCTGATGGTGCCTCTTAGCCAAGGGTTGAGGGCGTAACTGATGAGAACGTCGGGAGTCCTGAGACCTCAACCGAGAACTCAGCTGTGACCTCCTCTGTGATCTTGATTGAAGATGTGTCGGTCAACGGGGAGGAGGCGTGGGGGAAGGTGTAGGACGCTGGGGAACCCCCAACAGCACAATCTCTCGAGAGCAGGCAGCTGGTTCTGCTTGCTGAGCTGGCCCCTCTTGTGAGAGGGCCATAAGGACCAGAGTCCTGGAAAGAGAATCTTTCCCACCGTCCTCCGACAATGGGTTTACTGGGTCGAGAAAGATCTTGACCCACATCTCAGCTGGAAAGCCCGAAGAGGACACCATGGGGCCAGCGTCTGGATCTGAGCAGAAGTGTTGGCTCCACAGCCATCAAGACAGCAGAAGTGCAGGAACGGAAAGAGCGAGCCTGCTCTCAATCCCATGACCTACGGGGGGACTTCTTGGACTTAAAGAGTCCCACAAAGATTTGGACCCATGGGAAGGGCTCTCCCCAAGAAGAGGTAGTCCCAGAATGCCCCCGTAAATGAGGAACCCAAGCCCGCCAGGACTAGGACAGACGAAGTAGTGCCCAAAGTGGCCTGGGCCGCAGCCTCCTCAAAGGCAGCAAGCTGCACAGTCATACCGGCCATCACAGAGATAGGTCCATGGGCATCCTTGGACTTAACGGGCAGGTCCTGCTGGTTCGGGCAACCCAAGAGGAGGCAGGTGTAATGGTCCTCCAATGTGGAGGGCTGAAGGAGCCCGCACAAGCTGCAGGCCTGCGGGTCGTGCTGGGCCTCAAGATAGTAAAGGCACACGAAGTGTGGATCGGTGCGTGACATTTTCTGGTTACATGCTGAACACAATTTGAAGCCAGGACCCGATTTGAATTGCTCGTGTTCCATGGAGGATGAAGAAATGTTGAAATTGCAAAGAAAGAAACTACACCTTGGTTGGGTACGGTAGAGGGGGTGTACTGACTTCAGTGTCCTACTTGAGGCCTGGAGATTGGAGAGGATATCCTGTACATCTGAGCCAAATAACTTGTATCCTCTAAAGGGGGCACTGAGAATTGACTGTTGTTCATCATTAGCAAAGCCTGCCACCCTGAGCCCGGAGTACCTCCTTAGTCATATTCCTGAGGCAGCCACCCTGGCTGAAGCATTAGATATATCACATCCATACACAGGTGTTTTCCTACATCAGCCCTAGCTGTGAGGGCTTTGAGAAGCTCCTGTTTAGATGTACCTTCTGGCAAGGCTTGAGCAGCTGCTTTATCCTTTCTCCAGAGTGTATTCTGGTATTTAACCATATGGGCTTGGTAGTTTGCAATTCTGATGCCCAGGGCGGCTGGGGCATAATTTCTCTTACCCAGTACATCCAACCTCCTGGACTCCTTATCAGGAGGAAGTGAGCCAAGGTGTTTTGGTGCCTTGATCTGCCATGGGCAGCACTGATTACTACAGAGTCTGCCTCAGGTTGACCAGCACAACAAAGTTTCCCTGAGGGAACCATATAAATCTTATCTACCTTTCTTGGTGTGGCAGGAATTACATTCGACCTATGCCCGCCAGCAAAGGTGGCATCCTCCAGGGCATGGAGGAGGGGTGGCTTTACTATAGGGGAAGCACCAGGCAACTCCAAGAAATCTATCAGGCTTTTCTTGGTAGTATCCTGTTTCTCCAAATCAAACCCCATGGCAGCCTCTAATTGCTGCATCATGGTACTAAAAGATGGACCCTCTTGGTGGGGGGGCCTTGGGGTGTAAACTGAGTCCTCATTGCAAGTAGAAACAGTGAAAACAGTCCTTTCGTAAGGAGTCTCCACACAGTCTTCAGCCTCCTCCTCATCATCCTACATCATGAGATCAGGATTGTACTCGTAAGTTATCGTCAGTCTGGTCGAAGGGTCAGAGGGAGCGTGCTGGTGAGGCCATCAGCGATCGAGGAGGTGTGCAAGACACAGCCCTAGGATGTATCATTGTGGGGGTTAGAATCACAGACCCCAGATGGATTTTCTGGTACAGGAGGAGGAGGAGGAGGAGGAGGAGGTAAAAGGTGTCTAACAGTGTCTGTGAAGGAGAGAGGACTGCCTAGAGGTTGGCGCCCGTGTGGTTGAGGGGTACACCAGTGGAAGTCAACAGAGGAGTCAAGGTCCTCAATGTCGGCCGTGACAGCATGCTTGAGTACTAGAGCCTGGTGGTCCCTGTGCCTTGCCTGACCTAGAAGTTAGGTCGATGGTGGGCGTGGTAGGCAGCACTGCCGCTGGAACAGTAGGCGGCACTGTAGAGGTTGTATCTGTGTGAAGGGATGACCTGGAGTGCACCAGGGAGGTTTTCTCCTTCTCACTTTCCTTCTCCCAGTACCAAGGGTTGTGTGTCCTGGATAATTTCTCTGAGGATTTTGACGACCTGGACAAGGAGGACCGAGCCGGCGACGCGGTGGAACACATTCATTGGAGCTCCTTTTCCATTTGGGCCACCTGCTGTTTTAAAAGGTGTAAGAAACAAAGGATATATGGCACACAGGAGCAGGATGCAAAAAGTTTTGATGTATTATGGCACACTTGCCAAATTTATGCAAACCCGTCCCAAAATACAGCAAATATATGACGACAGACCATTTGTCTGTCCGAATATTTACTGTATTTTGGGACGGGTTTGCATAAATTTGGCAAGTGTGCCATAATAAATACTTTTTGCATCCTGTTCCTGTGTGCCATATATCCTTCGTTTCTTAGATTAATTGGGTCTGGCTGACCTATGATATGAGCACCGGTCTCTTACATTCTTGCTTGCACACTTCACCAGAGGATTAATTGTTTTAAAAGGTGCCTTTTTCACGTTGCCAAGTGACTGTGTTGAACCCTTTGCAAATCGGACAAGCCTACACGTTATGGTCGGAGACGAGGCAACAAACACAGATGTCATGCGAATTACTGGTGTAAATCTTTTCACTGCATTCACAATAATGGAACAGTTTTGACGGTTCCTTAGATGACATACACGCTGTCAAAAATGACTTTTAAAAGTGATTACTTAATTATGGTGGGAAAATAAAAAAAGCGGCACATAAAGCAGCATTGTTTATGTGCAAAGACCCAGACTTGCACTTAGTAAGCTTCAATGCCCCAAGGACAGGGGAGGACTAGCCCTTCCTTGTAGCCTTAATTATTGGTTAGCCGCCCTGCTTACACATATAACTACATGGCTTTTACCCCAAGCCCAGGTCCCACCCTGGCTCATAGTGGAGGGGACTATGGCTGACTGCCCCTTAAATTACTCTTGAGTGTTTCAGTCCCACAATATAGCCCAGATGCGAAGTGGATTCAGATTCACCAGAGGGCTGCTTCAGTCCTGGGTGAAATATCTAGCCCGACTGACTAATAAATTTCTGTCGACCTGGATGGGTATTCCGGCTGAAGACCCAACCTGGGCTCCAGCATGATTTGATGTTACCTTTCAGAACTGGCCTCGGCGAGGCCTACAACACTCATACCAATTCTTCGACAATGCCGTCTTTAAGTCATTTGATCAACTTAAACAGGAATTCTCCTTAAACAAGAGTGATCTCTTCGGGTTTCTGCAAATCCGTCACTTCTTAGATATGAAAATTGGTCTAGATGCTACCACCCAGATTATCCCCCCTCTATGCTTCAGCTGGTAGGGGGCGGAGACCGTAACCACTTAGACTCCCGATTCTATAAGGCCGTATATGGGGCACCAACACAGACTATGGACCTGGTACAATTCCACTGGGAGGCCGAGCTTCAAGTTGAACTATCCCAGGAGGAATGGCTTTGGATCTGGCGGAGGCAACATAAAACCTCCAGTTCATACACCTGGAGAGAATTCTTCTGGAAGGTGGTGTCCAGATTTTTTCACCCCTCCCCCAAAATCACTGCCAAACACTTAGCTGGATGGGAATCCTCTTGTTGGAGACAACGTGGTTGTGAGGTGGCTACGGAGATGCACATTCTATGGTCATGTTCAGTACTGGTAACGTACTGGTCTCCGATAAAGAATAGAATATTAGACCTCTTCCCAGGCCTGGGCATCATTTCCCCGGCTATAGTGATTCTCCTTCCCTACCCCCATCACTTTAAGGATCCACACAAAGTACACCTTCTCAACATCTTACTCGGAGCAGCCAAGAAATGTATTATTAGGCTATGGCTCCGCCCAGAGCCCCCTACCATTTCAGCCCAAGAAGATAAAGTAGATGATATCTATAAACTTGAACATATGATGGCCAGATTACAAAATAAAGTCCCTGAACTAATGAATTGCTGAAATGTTTGGTTTCTTAGCATTTCCCAATTCAAAGCTGATCAGCCACCTTAGTGGCAGGACGCCTGGTAGGGTACACATCTTTGACCATATAGTAAGGTTCGGGCCAGCCCTCTGTCCCCCTTCCCGGGGACTTCCCTCTGATTGGATGGGTCAGGACCCTGCTTGATTAACCTTCTGATAGGGAAGGCGGCCTCTCGGGTTCCCCACGCTCCCCCCCCCCAAGAAAGGAACTGCAGATTTGGCTTAATTATTTGCATCAGGTAGACAATAGCATGATTGTCATAATCTTGCACTTAGAACCTGGGCAGAGGATTTGGTTATTCTATGTTTTTCCTTGTTTAATTCTGCACTAGACTATCAACTCTCTCTTATGCATTTGTGTTTGCTGAAGCTTTTATTGTATGCAATTCAATGTATATTATGCTGATTTCCTGTAAACCTGCTCTATGGTACCATTTAAGTTAAAACCTGAAATAAAAAAAACAGTTTAAAAAAAAAAAGCATTGCTTACATGCACAGTCCAAAGTGAATGGTTGACAGTGGGAAAAGAACTGAGATGGGAAGGGGCCGCCCACGTTTATGCAGTTGCTGATGTATGACATTGTTTTGAGTTGCTCCCAGTGGACTGTTTGCAAACATTTCGGTGTGGTCCTAGTGCCTAGTGACTCTAATTCCATAGGCGTGGCATGATGAAAGAGATGACCTTGAAGATCTGAAAGTCATTTACGTAAAAAAGGCTAAACTGACACAGAAATAACAAACTCTAAGTTTAAACCATAAACGCTGAAGAACTGAATGCTGTTGTCATAGAGACATGAAGTTCTGACTCCTGGCGGGCGAGTGGTGTCGTCACAGATGCGCACTCTGTGATGGGAAAAAACAGAACTGAGGCAGATGGAGGTTGGTGCTGTGTATGCCAGCAGGCATGTGCATCAACATGTGACGGCGCACACATGGTGCCTATCAAGTCACCAGCCCTCTGAAAAATTCTGGCTTCTGCTGGGTCCCAGCACCTCCGGCTCAGACCCACTAATGGGAATCAATGGTGAAGACTGATTCTTGGAAACCCATAGATATAACATATATTGAATAGAACACAGATATAAATGATACTCAGAAAAACTATGTGTTCTTACCAAGTGACCTAGGGAATCCAGTAGAGGAAGACTTCAGTATGGTGGGATTAGCCATTCTCTCATGACCAAGGTATCTCACTGTTATTATCGCATATGGCAGGCATTGTCTGGGCTTATCCACTGGTCCAGAATCCATGCTGTATTCATACAGATACACCTATAAATACACAAAATTCAATTTAAATTTGAGTGTTTTTTTTAAAGAAATGAACAACAGTTGTTTACAAAGAAATGAAACTTCTGTTTCAGCAACATGGTGGTTTTTAAAATGTATCCAGCAAACCAACCTGTGACAGAAAAATATTTGTCAGCACCATCCAGGTACACCACAAGAATAGGTTACTAACTGCTAACTGTAGTTCTGCAACGAATATTCAGTTCACATCCATATTAAGGCAGTCTTCCACTGAGCATGCTCAGTCACCCAAAAACATTTTTAAGCTTGAGTTTTTTTACTCCACCCCCAACCTCCACTCTCAGATATGCACACTGGAAATGGGTACCTAAAGCAAGCCTTGCCAAGGAACGCTGGGTGGGTTATGTGGATGTAAACTTTGTATTAGTATTAGTGTAAGCCTCCTCTCTTTGAGAGAGGCTTACGCTCCCTTTAGGGACCCCCTTCCATTAATTTCATCCCCTCAGGGTTTAGGGATTTATTGGTGCTCTGAGGGACATAATTCCTGCTGCCTGCCATGAGCTGGCAGCAGAGAGAAGAGTTTCCAGGGTTATAAATAGGGAGAAACAGGAAGTTGTAGAGGGGGCTGGCAGGGAGAGTGGAAGGAGAGGCAGGCAAGGCAGGAACGCGGTGGTCTGTGTTCGAGCTTGTTAAGCGGGGGAACCCCCCCAAGTGAGTAGTCAGAGTTGGTGGTTGCTGCGACATGGCATCAGCAAGGGAACGGGTGCTCTGTAGGGAGGGTGACCAGATAGCCTGGTAGAGTCGTTGGGAGTTGGGTTTCCGGGGTGGGTTTGGTAGAAGCCCGGTAGTAGAGAGATGATAGGGCCTTAGGAAGGTCCCCAGGTTTTCCCGTTGTAGGTGTTGACCTAGGCTGCTAGGGCTGTGGGAGTTGTGGCAGAGCTCCCACAGGGGAGAGGCCAGTGGCAGTGGTCCCCTCCTGTACCCAGTGTTGCAGGGTGGCTCAGGTGGTTTAGGGAGTACAGGAGAGCTTCCACCTGGTAAGGGGCCTGCTTCGAGGGGCAGGACCTGGCACGCCGACTACTCAAGGGTTGAGTGGGCCGGCAGGTCTTCGGACAGGCCTTGGAGGATTGCTCCTGGCCAGATGCTTATAGCAAGCTCAGGAGATGGAAGTTGGGATGCAGTCAAGGCTCGGGGGGCACACCCATTTGGCGTCAGGAGGGGCACTCACGGAACAGGACGCCAAGGATACCAGCGGAGGATCTTTGAACTGCTCGGGGGCCCTGGGTTGTGGCAGGGCCTGGGATCATCGCATGGCAGGGCGGCTCAAAGCTGCAGAGTGGGCAGTGGGCTGCAGCCTGGGTACGCTGTGGGTCTGCTATGCTCGTGTCTAGGGTAGGCCATGGGGCCTCCATTTATGAGCAGGCCTTTAGGCCCATCTTGGCTGCAGCTCCAATGTAGGAAAGGGATATGGAGGGCTGCACAAAGGGAAGCATTTACAGGTGAATCAAGGCTCCCAGGGTCATTCAGGGACTGGTCGGAGGGGAAAAAAATTCCTGGAATCCCTGAAGGATTTAGTGTTTGGATCCAGGGACCACGTGGGAGAAGCTGCTCGCTTCTCCACACGGATTGAAGGCATGGCCTGACCAGGGAAAACTAACAGCAAAAGTTAGGGTGGCTTTCCAGCACCAGAAAGACATGGAGCCTGTGCTTCCTTGAAGAGAAGTTCCAGTTCAGGTAAAACACCTGTGTTCCAAGGGAAGAAAAGTATAGATTTGTAGTAACTGATCTTCCTCTTTCTTTGGATTTGCCAACAATTGTAGCATATGTAAAAAGTTCTAGACCCATGGAGCTGATATGCATTTTAATGTACAAAGGTGCTCCCTGTGATCATTTGGGCACAGGTGTAAATAAAGTGCTCGTTTAGGAAAGAAACAATGAGTGGTGATTTTGTGTGGAACAATAGGGGTAAATAAAATATAAAACCTCAGTTTTTAATCAGTCCATGAGTTTGCATTTCCAGGAGGCCACTGGTTCCAGAAGCTTGCACCTGCTGGGGGTTCGGGGCCAAGGGGAGCTATGGCTGCAGTTCATCGTTGCAGTGCCTGGTTCCAAAGGAGGGTGGGTCCTGGGGTGTTTCCTGCAATATTTGGAGTGGAGACCTGGGATTACAGGAGTTAAGAAGCCACTGAGAGGTAAGATGAGCTATTCTCTTGCCTTTCAAGCTGGGCAGTGTTTCGGAAGTGTGTCTATGCTGTGGCCCCCCCTCCCCCGGTTCATCAGTGATTACAATCATCTCCTAGACATTCGGGAAGGGGGTGGCTACTCTAGAATTATATGTTTACTGGTAAGCAATCTAGTCTTCTAACTACCTAGATTCAGTTTACCACCCACACAAGTCCTAGCAATCCTCTGGAGAAGGGGTAAGAAGCACACTCCAAGTTTTAGGTGAACAGAGACTAAAGGACTGAGTACCCAAAAGAAGCATCCTGGCAACAGTACCTCAATGCTGAAAGGGGATACGAACCTGTACATATTAAAGCATGCAGCAGCCCTACAAATCTCTGCAGTGGGGATGCACCCAGCAGCACCAGCAGCAGTATGTCTGGTGGAGTAAGCCATTACAGGGAACAGTCAGCAGTAACAGCCTCACTCCCAAGTCCTGATTTGCGCTTTTTATGCGATAACATTTTTCTTTAATTCACCATTTACTGCAGTGTTGTAGACTGTATCAGGTCGACATCCAAGCTGACGTCTGCTGTAACCAGAAATACCAGAATCCCCTGCAGCTGACATCAGAGCAGTCCTGCAGCAGTGGGAGATTCAATTGCCTGCAGTGCATGTAAGAGGTTTCATAAGCTCTCTGTTGTTTTCTGGTTCCGCAGCCCTTCTGGGGCTAAGTACAGTGACATACAACTGTACTTTGCAGTGGGAGAACAGCAAAACAGTCAAAAGTCTGATCTAAGCTTATAAAACCTCTAACATGCACTGCAAGCTATTACACAGAAACATAGACTTTGATGACAGATAAGGACCACTTGGCCCACCTAGTCTGCCCTCTTTTCCCTACCTACCGCAGACCCTACTTGATCGCCAGCTCCACCCCCCGCCTTACTATTAAGGTTTCCTTGTGCCTTATAATACAGGAGTTCACAAATAAGAAGCCATTCGTCAAGTCAAATGATAAAATCTTTAATAAACTTCATAGCTTAGGTAGGTTTTCAAGTTTTACCATATTTGTATTGCTGTGGCTATAACACCAGAATGCTGAAACACCTCTGTTGTAGTAGTGTATGTATTGTGACACTTGGACAGCTGGTTCTGATTACACTATGATTTTTGCAATATGAAATATGTAGTGGGATTGTCTGTCAGGAGAAAATACTGTCTTGCTGAAATGACACATCAAACCCACCCCCACGTATAATTTCAAAGGACAGGACGTAGGTTAAACTAGAGATATCTGGAATGAAATTAACTTGTCAGTTGCTTTGAAATCAGTAGCTAAACTATGCATTTTATAATGCCCTCAGGAAAATCCTTTTTATTGCACTTGGTGTCAAGAGGAAGGGGCATATAAATTTGTTTGGGTGTCTCCTCAAGAAAAGTCCTTTGATGACACTTGGTGTCATAAGGAATTGGCATATGCCAGTGTTCCACAATGCATGAAAATATAGAGCGGTGGTAAGGGGAGGAGCCAAAGGTGGTGGGGTCACCAGGGGTGGAGCTACCGTTGGGCGGAGTCAGTCAGGGTGCAATAAATGCATAAGAAACAAGAAATAAGAGTAATATGATGATCTGGAGGCCTCTATAGTGTGCAGTAGCAAAAGAAAAGTGTGATAAAACATACTGGAGAACCTCTGCATTCTAGTTGCAGGCCAGGCAACAGTTTGTGAGAGTCTTGACATTTTGGTGAGGCCATACTACAACTCTTTACTAGTGCCTGCAATGCCCAAGATCTAATCTTCGGTTTCGCAGTCCTGCCCAATGAGCTGCAGCTTCCAAATAAGGGAAACTGTCAACATCAGGGCCCTCAATTGAGATAAGCATTAGTGCATTTAACACACTGGCACTTAATCTATTTCGTTCCTGCATTTTTATTCGATTCAGTGCAGAAAACCCCCTCTCACAATCTGCAGTTGACATGGGTATTATCATTGCCAGTTCTGCCAAAGTAGATATGTTTGGATACAGGTCTATATACTTAGTAGTTAGAGTGTGCAGCACATCAGAAATAGTCCTAAAGGCCATCTTTTCCGTGAACATGAGACTATGCAAAGAAGCCCATTCCAGGGCAGAAGCATCTACATCCACAACAGTAGCATACTGACCAAGAATAATCTCAAGGCTATCACTACCATACCCTTCCAACTCTTCAATATCACCTTCCTGTATCATGCTGGGGTCAAAGATACTGAATGCATCCAAAAGTTCTGTGCTTGGAAACCTTTGCTCAATTTGAGCAATTATGGCCGTAATAAACTTGTCATGCACAGAGGTTCTGAAATGATTTAACTGTGGTTCGCTAAATGGCAAGTTCAGGCCATTATCATTCAGGAGCACTAGTTCAGGCGAAATGGAGAAGTACTGACCAGGTACCAGTAGGCATGCCCTAAGAATCTCTACAGTGGAATGTAAATGTCTCTTTATATCAGTAAAATTCAGAGCTGATGTTTGAAAGCATTTAAATAAGATGCTAAGGTGTGGAAGTATGTCACACATCATGCATAAAATAGAGAAAAACTCCCAGTTTTCCACCATTTTTACTAGGCCCACAGCTTGGGGATCATGCCTTTCAGAGGCTTCTCTATGCAAGGACGTAACAACAGATGGGAAAATCTTCCTTAGTGTGTCACATGCTGCATCATGGGACAACCACCTAACTGCTTTTGCCTGTTTAGGCTTTAAAACAGGGTCTTCCATTGCCTGCTGAATTTCTTCCAGGGCAGCCATGCGAACAGCAGAGTTTTCATAATATCTGTATTAGGGTTGTCAGAACCCTCTGAAGTTCTGGGTTCTAGTTCTAGTCTAGAACTTTTGAAAAAGTTCTAGGGTTCTAATCTTTTTTAGAACTTTTTAGAACTCGAACCCTATTTTTTTATTGTGCTGCCAGTAACGAAGATAGTAATAAAATACATGTAAAGGAAAACTGTTCAGTATAAGGGGAGAGAATTATCATGTGTGACATTGATAGGAATACAACTAGGTTTATCTATGGTTTCTTCTGTTTGCAAAGCCAGCAACTTAATATGTAACAGGCCCACCCACCCACCCATATGTTAAAAGTTTTCCTGCTGCAGCTGCATCATAGTTCCTTAGTGAAAGAAAGAGGCACACTAGCCATTTATGTACTCAGTTATATATACTCATCATCATGAACTATGAGAAAAATAACTGATATTACCTAATTTCAGCTATTTGCTGTTTTCTGTTTTAAATGAGTAAATCAAAAGTTGCTATGTTTAAAAGAAAGCTTTTATAACAAAGTCAAGCCAAGTACTACAGCAGCAGCATGTGGAACTGTTGCAAAACATATTGGCCTGGATATTCAAAAGGGTTGCGCCATGCGCAACAGGGTTGTGCGTGTGCAACTCCAAAATTGCGCCATTCTGCGATATTGAGAAGGGGCCAGTTGCGCCACCGAAAACACGCTGAGCCACAGCGCAATGGAAATGAAGGCATGCGCAACCGAAGGGGGCGGGTCCATGCATAAAGTGCGCAATGCGATATTTGAACACTTGCGCACTGCGCAAGAGTGGCTCAGCCGGAGGATGCGCTGTACCGGATGTGAGCCAAAATAAAACGGCTCAAGGGAGCGGCGCAAGAACTCGAGCAGGCCGCAAACCGGGGGAGAGAGACAGAGACAGGAGCAGGAAGGACAGAGAGAGACAGTGGGTCCTGGAGGACAGAGAGGCCGGTGGGGTGCCTGGCAGTGGAAGCAGCAGTGGGGGCAGTGGGGTAACACAGGAACAGCAGCTGGGGAGGCAGAGCCAGGAGGTGGACAGTGTCAGCTTCCACATGGAAGCTGTAATGAGGGGGGTGAGACAGCATGCTGCAGGGGACGTGGCCGTGGAGGGCCCGCCACGTATGCCCCGACAGGCGGTATCGCGCCCGCATCAGCTTCGGGCTGTACACAAATGTCGAGATTGTGGCCCGCACCGCCTGAACAGGGCAATACTGAGACGGCTCAGTGAGCTGTGCAGTGATGTGATGCAGGCACCCTCACGACGGAGTCATGCTCTGTCCGGTGGAGACCAAGGTGACAGCCTGCATGTGCCTGCTCGCCACGGGCACCTTCCAGAGGGCCGACAGGGGACACCACAGGCATCACGCAGTCGGCCACGTCACGCATCCTCACCCAATTCCTCAGCGCACTGCTGCCTCATGTCTGCGGGTACATCCATTTCCCCAGCACCGGGCAGAAGCGTACAGCAAACATGCAGGAGTTCCACAGGGTAGCACAAATGCCTGGCGTGCTTAGGTGCCATAGACTGCACCCATATGGCCATTCGCATGCCACCTGGCCCGACGGGCAAGCATATCGGAACCGAAAGGGCTTTTGAGTGTCAACTGCCAGGTGGTGTGATGCCACTGGGCGACTATCAATGTCTGTGCCACACACCCTGGCGGAGCACATGATGCCTTCATATGGCACCACTGCACTGTGCCATCGATTCGAGAGTGGGAACATCCCCACGGGTCATCTAGTGGGTGAGTACACATGTATGGAATGCAAACTCTGTGCAAGGGTGGAATGACACAGGTGCCATGGTAGTGGCACACAGGATATGGGCAACATGGACCTGACCTAACACTGATCTCCACTATCTCCACACAGGTGACTGTGGATACCCACTCCGCCCCTGGCTGCTCACACTACCGGCCCCGTCGCCCCAGCGCAGCACGGTTTCAATGAGGCACATGCTGCAACGGAACATCATAGAGCGGGTGTTCGGGATGCTCAAGGCACGCCTGATGCCTGGACACCTCCGGCGGAGCCCTACAGTACAGCCCCAAAAGGCCTGTGGGATATTCCTGGCCTGTTGCATCCTGCACAACATGGCCAAAGACCATGGGATAGCCGTACAGGTCCAAAGAGGGGACAGCGATGGGACGCCAGTGGCGCCGGTGATATGGGTGATGAGCAGCCCCTAGGACGGAGGGACCCCCGACTGACCCGGCAGGCCCAGCTGCACCGGGACACCATTGCAGAAGAGCACTACGCCCAACACAGGTAAGTCAAGGGGACATGTGCAGGCAACACTGTCTATGCGCAAACCACAGGCACACAGGGGAACACACCGTGCATGAAGGTCAGGGGAGTTGAAGGGTCTAGGCATACCAACACATCATCAGAGAGGGGTGAGCACTCATAATGGACACACACACACACACCAGGCAGCATACAGGGGCAGCACACACTGCGAAATGACACTGCCATCACACAGCACCACCAACCACCCCACCACCTGGACTGTCCACGACATGTCAGGACCTGGGCAACCTTGCACCTTGGTGTACAGTGCAATGCAGGCATCATCATCCACACGCACCTGTGGACAGCAGTTGGGAGTGTGCAGGTGGTCCGTGTCAGTTTGGTGAGCAGAGCACCCAGCAGTGCACTGCCCACCATGACACACATTGCACACAGGGCAGCACCAGACAGGGCCTGCATTGGGAGACAGCTCAGTCAGGTTCCCACGCGGCCTGCGGATGCGTGGGCCGCCGTGTGCAGCACTGGCAGGCTGCGCAGGGGGCCTTCCCCGGGTGGCACTAGTGCACCACCAGGGGTCCCAGTGCGCGACACACCTTGCTCAGACAGGGGTCTGCATCCGCCAAACAAACTTGCACCAGGGGTGCTGGATGCCACAGCAGAACCCGGCGTCGACAGGCCTGGTGCCGTATTTACCGAATCGGGAGTGGAGGCGCACTGTGTGGGTGTGTGGACAGGTCACCAGACAGTGTGGTCAATGCGGTCGCCACAGAGACCACTGCCTGGGTCAGCCTGTCGATGGCAGCGGTCACATCCGTCCGCATATGGACCATCTCGGCCGGTCCCGAGCACACCCTGCTATGCCGCCCACGGACACAGTCAGTGCCTCCACGGACCTTTGCAACCCGCCCTGCAGCTGTGTACCGACTCCTGCAGCAGGCGGTGTGCACGTCCAAAGGGTACTGTGCCCCAATGGCATCGTGACCCCAGGGTGTGGATGGTCCTGGTGCACAGCACCCTTGAGGGTGGCCGCTGTTCGCCAGGACCAGGTATGGGCTGATCAAGGGGCGGTGGACAAGTGCCACTGCCTGACGCTGTCCCCCAGGCCTGGTGTGCAACTGCTGCTGCCTCCTCCAACTGCTGAGCCCCCAGGTCCACCTGTTCCACCCTGTGCTGTCAACAGTGCCAGACACCTGCTCAGCCACCGATGCTGCCCCACCGGTGCTGACAGGCCCAGCCTGTGACTGTGCCAGCATGCTGGTACACAGGTGTGGAGCTGGACGGCCCAGGGCACGCGGTTGGCCTGCCATGTGTCCCTCGTGGGACACACACCTCTCACCGGCCATTGCAGGCCTGCCA
Organism: Neoceratodus forsteri; assembly: GCA_016271365.2. Classification (NCBI taxonomy): domain Eukaryota; kingdom Metazoa; phylum Chordata; order Ceratodontiformes; family Ceratodontidae; genus Neoceratodus; species Neoceratodus forsteri. The sequence goes on from CM057453.1 coordinate 1,402,881,879, forward strand.
TCATCAATAGTGCCGTGCGCGCCACTGCTATAGGCACAGCATGCTGGCACACCTGCATGCCAGACTGCTGTGACACAGGCTGTGCACCCCTGCAACCATATCACTGCCGGCGGAGTTGTCGGCCCAGCCGACCTGCTGCTGCAGTCGTGCAGGGTGCTGGCGGAGGTGGAAGGTCCTCCTCCCTGGTCCAGCAGGTCTGCCGTACTGTCAGCACCCACCACCACCGCCTCCTGCAGACGAACAGGATCTGAAACAGAAAGAGAGTACATGTGAGTGCATGTGAACAACAGCCCCCCCAACATCACCATGACATACCGCGCAGTGATGGGCTTCCACCTGTCTGGAATCCTCCGCCAGGAACACCCGCAATGGCACTCGGCTGCATGGCCGCCACCAGTGTCTCCTCGGTCGGGGTCAGCTGCAACACCACTGGTGGTCCCCACCAGTGGCAGCATCGCGTCACCCTGAAGGCTGCCACCTTCTCCTTCAGCCTCCCGCGTCAGTCCCCATCTTTCTGGGCACTCCTGCACGGAGCGCTGGTGGCTTCCGGCAGGTTGACGGCCAGAGCACTTCTCCCATGCAGCTGCACGCTGCTGAGGGGTGCCCTCCCGCCCACTCAAAAGCGGCTCATCCTCCAGGTAGGCCTGGAAGAGGGCCTCGGTCTCTGCTGTGGTGAAGTTCGGCCTCCTCCACGCCCGCCGTCCACACCCTCGACCTGGTTCTCAATCAGTCATGCTGATCTGTATGGGTGGAAGTGGACACCTGTCACTGTGCAGTCCACAGCATTTCCCCATGAGCATAGCTGCAGGCGGGGGGCAGCCCCTTCCTCGCCGCATGGCAGATACTGATGGAAAGGGTGCCTCTGCCCCTTTCTAAGTGCTCTCATCATGCTCAGCCCTCAACCTGTGACATCCTCAGCACCCCTGCCCATGAGCATTGTCCTGAGCATCACACAGCATGTAACTCACCTCTCAGCTGCAACAACCAAATCTGGCCACCACAACCCAGTGTCGCATTTTTATAGCGCAACACATGCAAATGAGGTGTGGCGCAACTTTAATGACATGCTAATCGTGCCACTGTGCCTTTGCATGGCTGATCGACTGATGTGCATATGTCGGCTGAATATCGCGTATTTGCGCTTAGCGCAATAGGGAAGGTCCGGCTGAGCCGATGGCGCATGTTTGTGGCTGTATGCTACACTGCATTGCGCATGCCCAGACAGGTTACGCAGGCGTCGATCGCGCTGCAGACCTGCTGAGCGATAGGCTATTCTGGCCATAGCCACCATTGTGCCAGTGGCGCTACAGCACTGGGCATCTATATGGCGCTGTGGCACTTCTGGCGCGATAGTCCACTGTGTCACTGGTGCTCTGCTTGGGCAGTCGTGCAGGATGCCCATACATCCTATGGCGCTGTGCGTAGCCTCAGGCCATTGCCGTGACCTTGTGTATGCCCTCTGACCCCTGGCGAGTGGGCATGCCATGTGTACGTGCTCATTGCGCTGTCTGGTTACAGCGCCATGTAGAGTGATGAGGCCAGCAACAGCGCGATTGGAGCCTGTGCTGGTCTATTTCGCGCAACAACTCCAGGGGTCACAGCAGCGGGCGCCATATTGCCTGCTGTAAAGTTGGGGCCATGGCTGGAGGAGGGTGGTGTCCTGGAGTGCAGTTGAGTGGCCAACCTGGTGGCCTAGTGGAGCCCCACTATGAGGCCTATATGGTGAGGCCCCCTCACCGACCTAGGACCCATGTGTGGCAGCAAGTGGCCACTGACCTGGTGGTCACTGGTCGGGCCGGTCTGCAGAGCAGTGCCGGCACCGGTACAGTGATCTCTCACCGAGGGAGCCGGAACTATTAACGCCGGCTGCGCTCCGCGCAGGCGGGCCTGGTGCCTAGGCCACGTGAGTGTACCATCTATTCACCTATATCCTCTGTAGGGGTGTGTGTGTGCCTGGGTGGCTGTGCATCGGTGTGTCAGTGTGTGCAGCTGTGCGATGGATGGTTATGGCTGTGTGGGCAGGCAGTCTTACTGGGGCAGGGGGCACTTCGCTTTTGCGTCACACTGATGTTTGTCTCACCATATGTCTCCCACAGGCCGGATGGTGAGGGCGCCGGACGAGGCTGATGTGGGCCATGCCAGGGCCCCAGTGCCACAGGCCGTCAGGCCAGAGCAGCAGCAGCATCAGCAGCAGCAACAGCAGCAGCAGCAGTGGCAGACACAGCTGCTGGAGGAGTGTGAGTATCATTACGTCATGGATGCTATTGCATGCTGGGGGGGCAGGACCACCAACCATGATGGACACAACCAAATGGGAGGTCGTAGTTCCACTAGACGAAACACTAGTGACTCCCCACACTGGAGTACAGTGTACAGTTCCGGAAAACATACCTGGTGTATGGACAGGGACTGGGTGAGAGAGCTCACAGGAGGGACATGGATGGTGCATGGATTGCATCACAAGTCCTATGCAGACAGGTTGACAGAACTGAACATGTACTCCCTGGAGGGGAGGAGGCTGTGGGGATATGATGGGGACATACAAGTATTGTACAGGGGGGAACAGAGTGCAGGAAACAATATTTGTCAGCGTAAAGGATGTTCCAGGACTAGAGGGCATGGGATGCAGTTGGAGGGGCCGTTTAAGAGAACATGCGAAAGTGTTTCTTCACATAATGGGTGGTGGATGAGTGAACACCCTGCAAGAGGATGTGGTGGGGCTGACTTGGTCACGGGATATCTGTATGTGGGTTCCGCCATGAGGGACTTCTGGAGGTCAGGGGTGAGGCGAACGGACTTATAGGACAAGAGAGTGATCGTATAGGGCCAAATGGCCAGACTGGGTGTCCCATAAGCCCCTTATCTGCCGACACTGTCTATGTATCCATGTATGTAGGCGTGACACAGGTGACCTGCATCACAGTGCAGCATCACAACACGTCTGTGTATGCATCACAGGTAGTCCAGGCATGCACTGGGCACATAGCTGTGTAACTGGCATCGCACCACGTTGCAACATCACATGACAGCCTAGTTTGTACTGTGATTGACGTGGGCAGTGTGTGTGGGCAGTGGTGCGTATAGCTGGTGCCGCCTGTTTGTGATGGCCATGTGCATGTTCACTGTGGGTGGGTGCATGCCATCAAAGGTGTGGGCATTGGGCTATGTGGCTTGCAGGTTGGGTGGTGTTCAGGGTTGTGGTCAGTCACAGCCATTGACTGTGTTCCCATTTCCTAGGCCTCGAGGTTCTCCGGGCATTGGGAGGGATGTCCGAGCATGACAGCTGCTGCAGGATGGCCCAAGCCATCCTGCAGTCCATCCACAGGCATGGCCTTCGGAGGAGGCGGGTATGGACGGGCCAACACCAGCCAGGAGACGGGCGGTTGGCAGGACCTATAAATTGTTGTTACCCTTCCCACTTCTCCCATCCCTTACCACTCCTGCCTTCCCTCTCCAAGTTTGTAATCCCTACCCTTGAACAACCCGACCTTGTACCCATGCCCCTTTGTAAATAGTTCTGGTTGATTGTTTTGTACTTTACTCTTTGAGAATACATTTATATTTTGATATGAATGCTGTGTTGATCTCTGATTTGCAGCTGGCTATGGTTGTTCAGTTGCAGTGGTGTACAAGCCATCTGGGGTGGTATGGTCCTGGGTACATATGTGTGTGTGTGTGTGTGTGTGTGTGTGTGCATGGAGAGGTATCACCAGCATGGCATTGACTTTCTGTTGGTCTTGTTGTTTGCTGCCACCCACTGCTTGGTGCACAGGGTGGGTCTGGCTTGTGCGTTCTCCGCAGCAGGGGTTGACGTGGTGCCAGGGGGATGGCGTGTTTCCTGCAGTGCCAGTCACTGCACATGGGTGGTGTCTTGGGGTCACGGTGCAGGGTGTGTGTGCATGCGGGGGCTGATTGCACTGTGGTTGTCAACCCCTGTGTGTGGCCTCTCCCCTGCCAGTGGTTGTGCTGGGTGTCATGGCTCTGCTATGCTTTGTTGGCTTGTCCCCATGGGCACGTGATCATCCGCCCCACCCCCCAGTGATGCTGTGCTAGGGTGTGCAGGTGTGGTGTGGGTTCTGCAGTGTGTTCCCTGTGCCCATGTGTGGCATGGCTGGCGGTGGGCCCCAGCCTGCCTCCCTGGATGTGCAGTTCCATTGCTCTGGGGGCTGTGTTTTTGCGCCATGGCAGTTTGAGAATGCCTTCAGCTGAGCTTCCTGGCTGCTCCCATAGCGCAGCATTTTGGCCAGCCTCTCTCCTACCTGGCTGCGCCCATGGTGCAGTATGTGCGATATTGAGGCGCTGGTTGCTTCGCGCAATTTGCTGTGCTCCATGTTTGAATATCGCACCTGCTGGCGATTCGGCGCAACGGGTTTGTGCTTGTTCTCGTTGCGCCTACTTTTGAGCGCAGTTTGAATATCTGGCCATTATGTCATAACATAGTCAGTCAAGACATTTGAATAAAAAATGCAGTCAATGTTGTTGAAAAAATGCAATATGCAATTTTCTAGGTACGTAATGCATATACCAACATTTTTATTGGCAAATTGAAGTAAAACATACAACTTTCTAAGATGATGCATTTGCAGCTGATACTCAATAAAATCTGTATTCCAGTCACATAAAGTGGTTTCCTCATCACATACTAAGGAACATTTAATAGCTGCAGCAGTTGGTGTGTGATGTTTAAGGGACAGCGCTGTCAACCCCATTATGTATTAAATTATCACTACTTGTAAAGCAAAACACTTTATGATACGTCACATTCTGTGAAAACTGCTGATGCAGATTTTCTTTTTATTTCGATTCTTTATTCTTTTTTAAAGGGGACAGGACAATTGTGTTAGGTAGCAGTTTGCAATGTATTTAATAAGAATATATATTATGTGTACAGTAGGTTCGGTCTGTCATCATTTTTTCCCTCACCATCCCCAGCTGATCACGAATCTGTAAATGAAAGAACTAAAACAACACCCACCTTTTCACCCCATCACCCATTCCACTTTTCTTCCACCACTTTACCTGTGCAGCACCATGCTACCCTTTACACCCATGCTAAAACCAACCCACATACCCTCACCCATGTACTAGCATCCATTTTCGCTTATGGCTAACATTTCTGTAATTGAAAAATAATAAACAGCTACCAATTAGAACTCATTGTTTTGTCCTCTTTAAAATTGAAAAATAGACCGTCCTCCTGTCCCAGCCCATACTGATGCACCACAAAAGTCACAGAAGGTAAATCCAAAAATATATGTTTGCACTTTAACTATAAATAATATGATACAGAAAGGATTAGCGTGACAGTGTCCCTTTATGCCAAATTTGGGCCTGTTCCCACTGATGTTAAAATTGCCACTGTATATAAAACTTGTTGACTTTGGTTTTAGACCCTAGCTACAAAGCAGTTTGCGCATGAAATGGTGAAAGTTTTTGGGGTATATAGTCCAAGGTAGTAGATCGAAAAGGAGAGAGGCGACAGCCAAAGTCATCACGGTCTAAAGTTTCCTTTTGGTGCAGAGAGTCCAGTCCCACACAGTATTTACAGCCACCACCATCTGAGTTGTCATCACCATCAACATCCACAACATCAATCACTTCAGGATCAGTTTGTATACTCTTGTAGGGATACGAAAATCTTGATTTATTAACTTTAATAAAAGTTAGCGTGTGTACATTTTCTGGCAGCAACCTATTTTCCTGGTGTCTGTCACAATATTGCCAGCTGTACTAAACATGCGTTCTGAAGAGACACTTGTTGCAGGACAACCAAGATATTTACAGGCTTCATCATACAGCTCTGTCAAATTGACTTTTTTGATCTCCAGTATTCAAAGGGCATTGCATCAATAGGAATAGGCAGTTCTTGCAGGTAACTGTCTACCATGATGGACAGAGACCGCTCAGAAGAGGAATCACAGAAGCTGGTATGGCAGCAATTTGGGAAAGGTTTTGCCACAGATTTAGCTTGCTACTAAGGGTTGAAGAAGTGGCAGTTGTGCAACAACTACTGTTAATGTTTGGTGACTTTTCCAGTTCTGTATCCCTTTGTGAAGATGAACCTGCATGTTGTGGTGATGACAACCTGAGGGTACTGTGCGTGTCTGTGTTTGACTCCTGTGAGTGCTGCAGCTCATCTAGCAACACACATTTGTACTGCTCTATATTGTATCTGTTTTGGAAGATGTATAGCCTTGAACCTGGGATCTAAGAGAGTTGCAAGGATGTAGTGTCTTGATTTGCATCATTGCAACTAATTTGTCATTGGTTTTGAAGCACAAAAGCTCATTCTCTTTCTGAGATTCCCATGATACAGGCGACATGCTGTCTGCGCTTCAGATCTGTCTTTTCTATTTGTAGATTTAGAACACTAAGATGATGTGAAATAGAGCATTATGTGTGGGATAACCTGACTCACAGATCGCGCCATCAGGAAGACATGTTCCTTGTAGCTGTCTCGAAGGAGCTTTGGGATACAGCACACTGTCTCCATTAATTTCCACTCGGCTGACGCATAATACCATCTCCAATAATGTAACTGGAGCAGTACTCATGTACAAAGCTTGCTTTTGCTCAAGAGGCGCTGCAGCATATAAAGCGTTGAGTTCCAACGAGTGGAAACATTTTGAATCAGCTTTTGCTGGGGCAGCTTGTGTTTTGCAGTTGGGACAATGTCCATTATAGCCTTGGTTGAATGTGAAAAGTGAGTCACAATTTTTTGCAAACAGCAATCATACCATCCACTTGTGTTTCATTGCTGAGAAATCCCGTGACAATTAAATTGTAAGCAATATGCAAAGCAAGAAGCATGCAGAAATCCTCCATCCTGTACTGCTTTTTAAGATGTTGGCTCCATTGTCACTTACTATGAAGCCACATTTTAGACCGTGAGAATAAACCCATTCGTCAAGGAGGTCGTTTAGTTCCTTCAAGATGTTTTCAGCAGTATGCTTGCCTAAACTTCTTTATATGCAGCAGCGCCATCTTTTTGGGGTGTCTTTCTTTTTGAAGAAGCACAAGAAAACATGACCCAATGAGCCGGTAATGGACATGTAATCTATGTTTTGAGTGCTGGTCCACATATCTGTTTGTGACATGAATAACCCCACCCTCCAGCAGTTTTAAGTGCAAAGCATCACTGTTGCTTTTTAAAGCCGATAAATGTTTGCTATTTCAACATAGGAAAAAGTACTTGATGAGGAACATTTGTGAGGCTCTGCTAATGTCACGAGACTCCCTAAAATCCTCATGATCTACCAAGAGTATGGGAGAAGGGCTCAGCTAACAGTTCACCAATTCGGTGATTAAGATGAAGGAGATCTTTGGATGATTTCTAGTAAAGGTATTCTTCCTTTCAAATGCCTGGAGACAGTGTTGGCTGTTTTACAACATGTCCCTGCTGGTTTATTATACACCGTGCTTCGATGGGCAGATGGACGCGGAGATGGTGGACTAGGACTTATACATTCAATTTACCCATCACTGGATGGCACAACTTCAGTACTAATGGATGCTGGCATTGGTGGTAACAGTGATCCTACCAAGGGCTGGCAGTGGTTCTGCCCGCATTAAGTTCGACAATTCAGTATCCATTTCAGATTCCCTGAGCCAGCCTTCTAGCGTGTGGGGCTGGAAGATGGAGGACATGGGTTTTGGATGATCAGCAAAACTAGAATGCTTTTTCAGATGGCGTCTATGAGCTGTATTGCCAAGGCATGACACAACTTTACCACGGCTTACACTCTGTTTGCATGGGAACAAATTGCTCTGCATGGATCAGTTTTACTGACAGAGAAATAATTCCACACCTCAGATGTGACAGATTTTTGTTTGAGTGCTAGGAAGATATCTAAAGACTGTTTGTGTCTTTTCACTTGTCCTAACAGAACCTGGGACATGTTCCTTGTGGTGCTAGAAGAGTGGGCAGAAGACTCTGATGGATTTTCATTGCTGGCCAACACAGAGTGGTGGATTCAATGGATATGTCCTTTTCATTGCCAACAGTGCTTGATGTATTTGCTAGATTGCACTACCTGATTCATTGTCAGCAGACTTGCTCATTTCACTTTGTAGAAGTAATGATTAGATGGCGAGACACAGCAGTGTTGGACTGAGACAAAGAGCTACTGTCTGGAGTCAGAGAGGGACTCACTGTCACTTGCATTATTGCTGCTAGTCACAGGGATCTTAACAGCATGAATGGCATACCTTATGGTGCCTCTCCGTGTGACCCCAGCAGCTGTACAGGTTTTCTTAAAAGGTCCCCCTTTACCACACTTCACTGTTGCTCTTTTGCTGTTTGTTGAATTTTTATCACGTGAAATATTTTGCTTATTTCTGCTAGCACCAGGATTACCACCTACCACCAATATTCTGCTCCACCACCAGCACTAGGATAAAGCCATCTATGTTGGTGTCAGTTACAACAGAACAGAACCAGTATACTGCAGAGAATACACCCACACAATTCCTGTGTAAAGAAAGCAAGCGTGATCTATGATCACTGGCTGCAACTCAAAATTTTATTTTGGCTAGGTGACACTGTGATGCAGTGAACTGAAAGTAATTGAAGAATATGACGGTTTGCAACTAAAGGATCCCAGGTTCAAGGCTTACAGAATGAGTTGGGCTGCTGGGCATAGGCATACGCATAGCAGTGAAGGGCACACAGCAGTAGGGGTGATGGACTGACCACAAGAGATGGAGTTACACACACAAACCGAGGGAAAGAGATTTTCTGTCTCTCCTCCCAACAGGGAAATATATTTCTGGGCTTCTGTCATGCATTTAAGGATAATGCCACCACCACGACAACTGGCCACTGGGCCTCTCTTTGGTAACACACACTGGGTAGGGTACAGTGCAGTCAACAGGCACACAGCAGATGGGCTGACCACAGGAGGCGGTGCACACTCACACACACATATGTAACCCAGGGAAAGAGATTTTTCTGTCTCTCTTCCCCAGCAGGCAAATATATTTCTAGGCTTCTGTCATGTATTTAAGGATAATGCCACCACAACTGGACCAGGGTGACTGGCTGACCACAGAAGATGGAGTCACACACACACAACCCAAGGAAAGAGATTTTTCTGCCTCTCCTCTCAACACTAAACTTTTTATTTATAGGCTAGATTGGAGTCACATGCACAACACACAAGTAGGGAATACTGTGTCAAAAAACCCAAAAAACAGGAATTTTTTTAGGGTGGAAGAGAAGAATATTCAGCACAGTACAGTCCTTAGACAGAATCCTGTCCTCCTGACAATTTTTTTTTTACTTTGTTTTGTGGAGTAGGGTTTAATTCTTTTCTCCTGTTTATTGACTTTAAAGTAGTAAATAAGCGCCATCAAATTCAAATGTTTCGTTCATCTTCACACATTAATTTAAAGTTAAACTTAATTTCCCCCTCAAGTAAATCTGAATGTTTATTTTCTTCACCCCTCCCCAGCCAGGGTGATCGCTCCCTCCCAAGTGTGTCACGAGTCCATGAACCGAGAGAGATGAACTGCTGATTGAATTTAAGGTTGAAAATGAGAATCAGAATTCTCAGTTTCTCACAAATATTCAGCAACTAGCTCATAATTTCCTCTCTGCTTGCGTCCTGAGGCCATCACCACTATTCCTTCCAGCTAGCTTTCCTCTGTCCCACTCCCCTACCTCTTCACCCCATCCACCCTTTAGCTTTTTATTTATTTTGTACTTTTCCCTAATAAATCAATCAACTATTGTGAAAAATGTGACATTTGACGATTCCATCTGTTTATTTCACTTCATGTGAAAGACTGTAAATAGCAATTAGCATTAGCAGAAATCTAGCAGAGCCAGCGGCCCAGAGCATAGTAGCACAAGCTGCGCCTGCAACTCCTTTATGGGACTTAAATGAATGGAGCTGCAGCCATGCGGTTGCCCAACGATTACCACCACCTGACCGTAGAGCATATGGTCAGGTGGTGGCAACTGACTGAGGGATCAACAACACGGAGGCGGGTTCGACTCTCACTGAATGGCAGTCCACAGCACCATTCAGCACCCCCCACCCCAACAAATATAGAAACATTAACATAGTCAATATATTCTAGCAGTATGTACAGGTTTGTGACACTGAGAACCTTACGATGCTCTTGACCGTCTTCACTTAAACATTCTTTTTCTACCATATTATTAGCTGAGTCTTCCCAGCATTCTTTCAAGTACTTCAGTCACTGTGAGAAAATTGAATGTAAACATAACACAGGTCCTGTGTTTCCGTCTGCTCTGCCTGGATTCCCCAAGGTGGGTCACCTCCTGCATAGATCTCTGCTATAAGTTGGCGGGCATGGAGCCTCCCAGAGGATAAGAGCTCATTCTACCGCCATACTGCTGTCGGTGGCTGCTTCCAGGGACGTCCCTATCCAGGAAATCTGCAGGGCTGCTACCTGGAAGTCAGCACACACCTTCATTACCCATTACCACATCGACCGTGAGTCACGCCAGGATGCTGGTTTGGGGCCTCGGTTCTCCAGTCTCTGTTCCCTAAGTAGAGTTGTGGCCTTGCCTCCCTCCTCCGGAGAACTGCTAGAGTCTGCCAGACAGTGTGGATGAACAACATATCCATGTCCCTAGAAATACAGGTTACTCACCTGTAACAGGAGTTCTAGGAATGATATATGTTGTTCATCCTACATTCCCGACCTCCCGGCTTGACGCACAACCTGAGCTTCCAGCGGGCCAGATCTGGCGTCATGGGGCGGAGCCGAGAGTTTACCACCGGTGGGTGGGAGGAGCCAGCTGAAGACCTTCCGGAAGATTTAAAGCGGCAAGGATACCTGCCAGACAGTGTGGATGAACAACATATACCATTCCTAGAACTCCTGTTACAGGTGAGTAACCTGTATTTTTTTGCCTCTTAACCTTTCCAGCCACCTCTTTTGAGAACCATTGGGTCTCTTTTTTTTTTTTTTTTTCCTCTTTCCTTTCCTTACCTTTCTGACACATAGGTTTGTTGCTTTCACAATCCTCTTTTATTTTTGCCGCCTGCCCTTCCCCCCCCAAACCAGGGCTTCAAAGAAGCATTCACACAGTTTTTCAAAATCTGCCCTCCTGAAGTCCAGGACCCTTGCTTTTATATGGTTCGATTCTGCCATAGTGCATATATTGAACCACACTGTACGGTGATCACTGGTTCCCAGGTGGCCACCCACTGTGATGTCTGCAACACTGTCCTCGTTGGTGAGTACAAGGTCAAATATTGACCCCTCACAAATGGGGTATTTTACTAGTTGCCTGAGGAAGACCCTTTGCAGGGAGTCCAGGATGTCCTGCTCTTAGCTGAAGCTGTGGCTGGGATGTTCCAGTCTACATCTGGTAGATTAAAATCCCCTACCAGCAGCACTTCCCCATTATCTGCCATCTCTTGGGTGGCTTCCACCAGAACCATGTCTAACTTCTCCCCCTGCACTGGAGGTCTGTAGATTACTCTGGTGCGAATTATGACTCCCTTCCCTGTTTCTAGGGTGACCCACAGTACCTCCGCCCCTGCCTGTGTTCCCTGTATCTCTGTTGCCTTTGTTATTCCTCACATAAAGGGCCACTCTTCCCTCTTTCTTTCCCATCTTGTCTTTCCTAAACAGAGTATAACCTGGAATGACAATATCCCAGTCATGGTTTTCATTGCACGACTTGGCAATGGCAAAGATGCCTAGGTCAGCCTGTGCCATAATGGCCTCTAGGCTCAGGATTTTATTTCCCAGACTTCAAGCATTTGCAGACATGACCCTCCAGGCTCTGCTACCACCTGGCCCGTCATCTCCCCTTTCTCCCCCTTGCCTGCTCGCTTACTCCCTATGCTTTCATTCCCATCTCCATCATCGCTACCCTTTTGTTCTTGTTATTTTGTACCCTTGTGGATTTCCCTCCTTTATTGACTACTTCAGCTTCAGGGGCAGTTTGACTTCCTGCTTCCTTCCGCCACCCCCCCTCAACTAGTTTATATGTTCGCTAATATAACATTTAAACCGCTCGCTGAGGACCATGGTTCCTCTCCTGGATGGATGCAGGCTATCTCCCCTGCATAGGCCTTTATCCCTCCAGTTGGGACCCCAGTCCCGAATGAAGCTGAACCCCTCCCCTCCGCACCTCTCCTTCAGCCATTGGTTGAAGCTTCTGGTATTGAGTACAAAGTAATGAGAAAGGAATCGGTTTTCTAAAGCAGTTTGAGTTTCATCACTTGTTATTTTTTGAAGATTTACTGTTCATGCCTCTTTGTCTCCAATGTGGCCCTCTTCTGGCTGCTGCTCCCATCCCATACCCAGCCTTCTACAGCACTTGTTCCTTCCAACTCTCTGCTCCCTGGCTTCCCTCCCCCAAAGTGGGGTGTACCTGGATGGCCCTATCCAGGCAGGGTGTTGTCCTCCTTCATGAAGATCTGCAGGATGGACCACCTCATTCAGATACCTTGGGGTTTGGTTAGACCAGCACCTCAACTTTTCTGGCCATGTTGACATCATTCTGAAAAAACTCGCATCAAGCTTGGTGCCTTTTATATAGGAACCGTGGTTGCATCCCTCCACAGGCGTAAACTTGTCCAGAAGATGATATTCCCTATTTTTGACTACTGTGACTTAGTCTATGGTGTCGCTTCCAAGTCCTCTCTGACCAGGACACACTCTTTAACTCCTTCTGCCGCTTTGCTCTTGGCGCTCCCTCCTGGACTCATCATTGTGATCTCTGTCATGCCCTGTCCTTTCCCCCGCTTGCTAACAGGTGCCTCTCCCATTGTGCCACTCACCTCTAAATATTGACTGGGTGAACTCCATCTTACCTCACCACATCTCTCAACCCCCACCCCCCACTCCCTCAGATCTACAGACACTTTCGTATTCTGGGGGTCCCCCACTGCTCCACACTCATCAGACAGTCTGGCTTTTCCTGTTGTTTCCCTAAAGTCTGGAACTCCCTCCCCCCTCAAATACGCCGCTCCTCCTCCTACTCCCTTGGTTCTGCCTTACACAACTACTTCTCCTGTAGCTGTTCCTGCTTTAATCCACCTTAACTTCTTCCTATAGTTCTGCTCCAGTGCACTCACCCCAAATCTCTCTTTCCTCTAAATTTTATCACCATTGCCTCTACCCCTTTGCCCCTCCACTGCATACCCCCTTCTGTTACCTACCCTCTTCCTGCTTACCTCCCTCCTGTTCTCCCTACCTATTAACTTCTCTTCCTTACCTCTGTCTTAGCCACTTTCCATCCCTGGCAGGGTTCTCAGCATTATGAAAGGGTCGGTTCTTGGCATTCCTTACACCTCCCTTCCCCTCCTCTTCTTTCCCTCTTCTACACCTCCATCTCCACCCTCCTCCACTGCACTCCCCTTTACTAAACTGTTAGCCCTAAACCTATATTGCATTTGTATTCTATTTGCACTTCTGTTGTACCGAAGCTTATTGTACTGTCTGTGTTTTTTATACATCAGCTCACCTTAGCCCAAATAATACAACTGTTCTATTCCATTTAATGTACTGCCTTCTAGCTACTCCCTATGCTTACTTTCCCTTTGAAAGTCATTGTATAATCATACTGTCTACATGTTTTGGAGTAGTATGCTATTCCAAATGTGAGTTTGGTAATACTGTATCAATCTCTGTAGACTATTCTCATGTACCCATACCCCCAGGTACTATGAGACAAGCAACTTGTTGTTCAGCATGCCCTCCTGGTGAAACATTTCAATAAATAAATAAATAATGGATGGATAGTCAGCTGGCCAGGGCCCAAGGTGCTCTGTCATCTTGCAGCACATCCAGCATTGTTCCTGTGCTTGGGTTGGTCTCAGTCCCTGAGGTTGCCAGCGCACAAAAGGATCCATGCCCATGTTAATTTGTGGCGATATGGATCCCGACCAGCATCTTCCCCTTCCACAGCATGCCTATGCAGCACTGCCATCCATGGTTACCCAGGTGGCAGTATTGAGACTTGGTAGCAACCTCCTCGCCCTAGAGAGGCAGTGTCTTCTGGGATGTTCATTTTTCTCTGCCTGATCAGCCCCATATGGTCTGGACTTGTTCTTAAACCTGGATGTCTGGTGCTGCAGTGGTAGTGCTATCGTTCTGCTGTTAGGCCAAGATTTCAATGTTCTTTAAGAGCTGGGTCCCTTTTAGAACTGGGCTCAGAGCAGCAGCTTTGTTAATGGCCATTTCCTTGTTACTGAGGACTAAGAACAGTTTGATACCTTTTGGCTCACGTGAGGCTTGCCTGAGAATCGGGAACCAAAATCCTCTAGAGTATTGTTTGACCTGAAGTCTTGTCAGGCCCACTCATCAAAACAACGTCGCAGACAACAGTGACTCAGAAGACTTAGAAACTCAATTTTAGAGATGTGTAAAGGTGTACAAAATTTCAAGTCGAATGATTTTGTAGCATATAGAGAGATACTACTATGTCGTAAGCAACAACAAAAAAAGGAAGCATAATGTCCGTGTTGTTCACGTTGTCACTGGGAATGACAAATAGAACCATGGAATCTGATGGAAACAAAGGACTGCTTAGCCCACCTAGTTTGCCTAGATGTTCCTGCCTGTTCCGTCTCTGCAGAGCCTGTCTGGTCTTCTCAACCCTCCCCTCTTTGCCTCATAGCTGATCTACCCAATTAATTCTGATGCAAGACAAATGCTTTCCTAAACGTTTGGTTAGTATTAGGTAGTGCCACAAATAAGTGGTTTTTCAAACAACATAAAATATTGGTTAAAACAAGACTGAAAGAGCTTAATATGTATACCCTCGAGGAAAGAAGGGAGGAGAGGGGGAGATGATAGAAACATTCAAGTACCTCAAGGAAATCAACAAAGTCCAAGACGGGAGCATCTTTGCTGAAACAATCACGGGATTTAAGAATGCATGGGATAGACATAAAGGAATTCTGGAGGTCAGGGGTAAGGGGCAACAGACTTCTAGGAAAACATAAACTGAACTTACAAGCTCAAGTGGGCAGACTGGGTGGGCCACAGGCCCTTATCTGCCGACACTGTCTATGTATCTATGTATAAACAAAGGAAAATGGCTTGGGTTGTATATAAATCTTGTCCTGTTGATAGTTCATTGTCCAGTATTGTCTGCTTAGGAATAAAGTTAAATATTTGATTAGATCAGCAAAAGATGAATTCTTTAAGAAACCACTAGATTTAAATTGATCTGACGCTCTGCATTTCTGGGACAATATACATTCTTTCACTGATGGTAAAGAGAAAAGTTTGATCAAAACTTTAATTGAAAATGGCAAAGAGCTAACAGATCCTCTTGAAACTGCAAATTCTTTGAATTTTAAATTTAATGACCTTTCCTGTTATGACTCTTTATTATCAGCTGCTGGTCTTTCCAAACCATCTGAAAATATTTCACTTGTTGACCAGACAGTTTTTTAGGCGGCTGTTTTTTTTATGTGCCCCCTGCACCCTGGCCAATCTCTCTTTCAGGCCTGTCATGGACCTGCTCACCTGGCTACTTCCGACCCCACCGCCCCACATCACAGCCAGCCCAAGTAACCACGATGTATCCCTTCATCAGGAGGGTCCCTTACCTTCGTAGGGGATAAGCCTTCCAGCCATGCCAGTGATCCTGGGTGCTGCTGAGGTGGCAGATGGAGGTCCGGGAGCTCAGCGATGAGGGTCTGGGGAGGTTGTCACCCGATCGGCCAGGGCGCCATTTCCACTTTTCTCCCTGGGGAGTGGCATGCCACAGATGTCTAGGCGTATGCTGACATCCGCTACTCCCTAGTCATCTGCGACCTGACATCCTCCTGTGCTCCTGGACTCCGCCAGGGGCCAGCAGGTGCCGGGCCGCATCCCCACCCTCCCCTCAGAGAAGGCGAGCTGTCACTGGATGCTCCATCCTTCTCCCTCGGCTGGCCCTCCAGTGACCCAGGTCATTCCCAGACCTGGGTCGCTGGCGTCATAGACAGAAATCCAACCGCGACACCGATGGGATGGCTCTTTAGGCTGGTTACTAAAATGAAAGTTGCTAGTTTGATTTTCTCGCTCTCTGACAAGCAAATGATTGTGGTGATATCTTGAATGGTCACTTTCTAAAGCTTGTTGCCCCTTTTATTGTTCCTCTTTTATGTTACATTTTTAATTTGTCTTTAATTACGCAGCAGTTTCCTACTAGCTGGAAATGTGGTAGGGTTGTACCTGTAACAAATAAAATCTTGTGCTGTTGCGGTTGAAGAGTTTCGGCCTATTTTACTTTTCAAACTTCATGAAAAAATTGTAGCTGAGCAAGTAAATTGCTATTTGGAGAAGCATGATATTTTATGTTCACGACAGCATGGATTTTGAAAGGGTTATGGCACTGAGACTGCCTTGTCAGATTCACACATGTGGTCCTTAATGGTATGGACTCTGGGTATTTGACTGGGGCAGTGTTTGTGGGCCTGACCAAGGCACTCAATCTTTGCCAGAAGTTGCAAACCCTTGGTTTCTCTATAAATGTAGTCTCATGGGTGCAAACTTCTTTAACCAATAGAACTCAGTATGTTGGGATGGGTTCTGCATTGTCTAACCATTGTAAAGTAAGAAGGGGATACCACAGGGTCAATTTTGGGTCCTTTAGTGTTTAGTTTGTTAATTCACTTTCTTCTGTTTTTAAATGTTGTGATTCTTTGTTATATACTGATGATCTTATGTTTTTTTTTCTACTGAGAAGGATTTAAGTACTGTAACTAGAAATTTAGTGCTTGATTTTTATCTCTGTGCTTGTTCTTGGTTTTCTAATGATCATTTAATTCTCAACTCAGCAACAACTACAAAAAAAGAAATGTGTGCTCTTTGGTACCTGTGGTCTGATTAGTAGATCCCACCTCTAAGGTTACTGGACAACGTGGGAAATCAAATTGAGCAGGTTTTCAGTTTAAGTATTTGGGGTGTTGTTGGACCCAGTTCTGTGCTTTTCTGATCATTTAAAAATGGTCTGTTGGACTATTAATCAGAAAATAGGAGTGTTTTATATAAACTGGAACATTTGTTTTCTCTTAAGACACTCAAAAAGCTATTGCTACATGGATCTCTCTTACCACATTTTGATTATGTAGCAAGTCTTTTTTTTTTTTTTTTTTTGGAGAATTAAAGAAGTCCATACAATTAGTCCGCATTTGTGAATCTGACAAAGGCAGTCCCAGTGCCATAACCCTTTTGAAATCCATGCTGTCGTGAAGATAAAATATTATGCTTCTCCAAATAGCAATTTACCTGCTCAGCTACAGTTTTTTTCCAAGAAGTTTGAAAAGTGAAATGATGGAATCACTTTTGAAAGAGAGAATTGTTTAGTACCTAGAGGTCAGCGGGGCACAGGACCCGAGACAGCATGGATTCACAGCGGGAAGATCATGTCAGATGAATCTAATAGATTTCTTTGACTGGGTGGCCAAAGTAGTAGACCAGGGAGGGACTGTGGACATGGCCTACCTAGACTTTGTAAGGCATTTGACACAGTCACACAAAGATTAATAAACAAGTTAGCCACCCTGGGAGTGGGTCCCAGGATGATGACCTGGGTAACAAATTGGCTGACCAGCAGGCCATTGAAAGGTAATAATAGTAAATGGAGTACACTCTGAAGAAAGGATGGTTACCAGTGGGGTACCACAGAGTTCAGTACTGGGACCAGTCCTCTTTAATGTCTTTATAGGAGACATTGCAGAGGGCTGGAAGGAAAAGTATGCCTATTTGCAGGCAGTACAGAAATCTGCAACAGGGTTGATGCGGCGGGGGTGGAGGATGGGAAGGATGAGAAGGGACTTGGCAAGGTTGGAGGAATGGTCAGAAATACAGTATGTTAGCTTGGATTCAGTGCAAAAAGTGCAAAGTAATGCACCTGGGAAACAAAAACCCTAGGGAAGAGTACACAGTGGGAGGGGGGGCAGTAACAACAACAAAAATGAAAAGGAACCTCGGGCTAGTCATATCGGATGACCTTAAGGTAGGCAAACAATGTGAGAAGGCAGTAAGGAGGGCTGGAGGGATACTGGGATGCACAGGGAGAGGCATCACCAGTAGAAAACAGGAAGTTGTTATTCCTCTGTACAGACAGTTGGTAAGACCCCATTTGGAGTACTGCCTGCAGTTCTGGAGACCCCATCTTTGTAAGGACATAGACAGGATGGAGGCGGTCCAGAGGAGGGCAGCTAAAATGGTGCAGGGTCTGCAACAGAAGCCATATGAGGAGAGACTGAAAGAGCTTAATATGTATACCCTCGAGGAAAGGAGGGAGGGGAACATGATAGAAATATTCAAGTACCTCAAGAAATCAACAAAGTCCAAGGCAGGAGCATCTTTGAGAGAAGAGATATGCAAGAACAAGGGCATAGTTTGAAGATAAAGGGAGGGAATGGCTCAGGGGCAATGTCAGAAAGTATTTTTTCATGGAGAGGGTGGTGGGGCATGGAACCACCTTCCTGAGAGGTCATGGGGTCAAAAACAGTTGGAGAATTCAAGAATGCATGGGACAGACATAAGGCAATTCTAGTGAATGGTAGGAGGAAGTAGGCTGTTGGTTAACTAGAATCTGCGGCTTATCCAATACATGGGGAATGGGCAGACTAGGTGCCATCAAAGTCTATGTTTCTATGTTTATGTTGTCTATAATAACATTTGCCATTTTGTTTTGTTGGCTCCCTTGCGTACTCATCACTGCACTTTGTATTCACATTACTGTATCTCTGTCCCTACGTATTGAGTACTCTTTTGGTTGTTTGGTTTATAAAACTGTGTTTTTGTGTGTTCCTGGAGCGTTTTCAGATTTAGTTTCTAAAAGGCTGATGTTAAGTAGTTTAAACATAGAAACATAGAATTTGACGGTAGATAAAGACCGCTTGGCCCACCTAGTCTGCCCATTTTCCTACCTAACAGATAAGCTGCAGATCCTAGTTAACCAACAGCTTACTTCCTCCTTCCTCCCGCTAGGACTGCCTTATGTCTGTCCCATGCATTCTTGAATTCCCCCACTGTTCTTGACTCCACGACCTCCTCAGGGAGGCTGTTCCATGCATCCACAACCCTCTCTGTGAAAAAATACTTCCTCACATTACCTCTGAGCCGTCCCCCCTCTATCTTCAAATTGTACCCCCTTGTTCTTGCACATCTCTTTTTCTGAAAGATGCTACCCTCTTGTACTTTGTTGATTCCCTTGAGGTACTTGAAAGTTTCTATCATGTCCCCTCTCTCCCTTCTTTCCTCAAGGGTATACATATTAAGCTTCTTTAGTCTTTCTTCGTATGTCTTCTGGTGCAGACCCTGCACCATTTTGGTTGCCCTCCTCTGGACAGCCTCCACTCTTTCTATGTCTTTGTGGAGATGGGGTCTCCAGAACTGGACACAGTACTCCAGATGGGGTCTCACCAACTGTACAGAGGGATAACAACTTCATGTTTTCTACTATTGATGCCTCTTCCTATGCATCCCAGTATCCCCCCAGCCTTCCTTACTGCCTTCTCACATTGCTTGCCCACCCTTAGGTCATCTGATATAATAACCCCCAGGTCCCTTTCCATTTTTACTGTTGTCAGTATCTCACCCCCCATTGTGTACGCTTCCCCTGGGTTTTTGTTTCCCATGTGCATTACCTTGCACTTCTTTGATTGAATCTGAGCTGCCATACATTTGACCATTCCTCCAACCTTGCCAAGTCCCTTCTCATCCTTTCCACTCCATCTTGTGTATCAACCCTGTTGCAGATCTTTGTGTCGTCTACAAGAGACATACTTTTCCTTCCAGTTCCTCAGCAATGTCCTTATAAAGACATTAAAAGGACGGTCCCAGTACTGAACCCTCGGTTCCCACTGGTAAGCCTCCTTTCTTCACTGTGTACTCCATTTACTACTACTCTTTGCGTCCTGTTATCTAGCCAATTTTTATCCAGGCTACCACCTTGGGACCCACTCCAAGGCTGGCTAACTTGTGTATTAATCTTTTGTGTGGGACTGTATCAAAGTGCCTTGCTAAAATCTAGGTAGGCCATGTCCACAGCCCCTCCCTGGTCTACTACTTTGGTCACCCAGTCAAAGAAATCTATTAGATTCGTCTGACACGACCTTCCCATTGTGAATCCATGCTGCCTTGAGTCCTGTGCCCCACTGGCCTCTAGGTACTCAACAGTTCTTTCCTTCAGAAGTGATTCCATCATTTTGCCTACCACTGAGGTCAAACTAACTGGCCTGTAGTTTCCTGCCTGTGTCAGTTTAAGGTTGGTTAGGGGGATTGTTTCGGTTGAAAAATCATTTAAATCTAAGTTTGGTGACCGTGCCTTTGCTGTTTCTGCTCCTCATTTTCGGAATGGTTTGCCTGACTCTTTACAGCTACCCTCTTTATTTTATGTCTTTAAAAATAATTTTAGGTAATATTTGTGTTTATCAGTGTATATGTAATTGAAATTGTGTGTGTTTTTTTTTGTTTTTTTGCTTTCCTTTTTTTCCCACCTTACTACCCCCTCATTCCACTCCTTCAGACCTTTTATCATCCCTGTAGATCCCTCCCACAGGATCTGCCCGTAGAGTGCCAGGCTTACTTCTTTATCCCTCCTACTTTACTCCTCCTTGGAGTGCCTGCACAACAGGGTTTGTCCTGCGGGTAGGCAATCCGAGGTGTATCGGTCGTCATCTTGGCCCGTGTGTTTTTTTTTGTGTTTGTTTTTTCTGATCTTCCTGGACATAAGTCTCCACCACTCATTCACACTATTGGGATCTGCGCCGGAGGCACTAGGACCCATCGGGAGCAAACTTTTTGCTGGAGGGTCGACACCAGAGATGGCGCCCGCGAGCCGCGAACCTGAGCGCGCGCAATGACTATCTCGGCGTCGACCCTCCAACCGCCTCAGTTCCTTTTTTCCCGCCGTCGAGTGCGCTTCAGTAACGACGTCGCTCGCCTGTCGGGAGTCAAACTTCAAACTAGCAGCATAGTTTTCAGTTTATTTTTTTGTAGTATTATCTCGATATAGTATCGCTTAAGTTTATTCTATTTTAATATACAATAAAGAAGTCTCAGCCTACTTGACGGAGTCGACCATGAGCAGGTCAGGTGACGGTAGGGAGACTTCGTATGAAAGCTGTTCAGTCAGTCGGGCTGGGTCCGGTCCGCCTCCTTCTCCCGAACGGGGGTCCGACAACGGTCAGTCCAGTGCCCGGGGGGATGGGCGGTCCCCCCGGAGGCATAAAAACAAACGGTCGCATTCTCGGCACCGTTCAGCCTCGAGCTCTTCTTCGGCCCACAGGTCTAAAAAGAGAAGGCATCACTCGAGGTCGCTCTCTGATATGTCTGCGCGTCGACGCCTGTTATCGTGGCTAGTTGCGGTCCCTCCTTCGAGTCACCAACTTCTGCTTCCGTAGCCAGCGCTTCGGCATCGGAGTCCTACCCGCCTATAGGTAGGTCTTCAGATGAGCAGTTTCATCAGTGGGCCGCTCTTATGGAGCAGTGGGCTCGGAGGTTGGTTCTGCTACCTGGCTCGGTTGCCCGCGGGCCTTCGGGCTTGTCGGGCGACCAGGTAGGGCGGTTGGACTTTCCTGGTCGCGCGGCACCTTCTTCGGTGCCGACGACTCCGCGCTTAGGTGTTCCCCCTCACATGGCTGCGGCGCAGGGGGCCACACCGATGCCCTTATCTCCTGCTATTTTCCCTTCTAACCATGTTTTTCAGGGTCCTGGGATGCTTTCGGTGCCTTTGGCGCCGTCCGCGGTGCCGTCTGGCCTTTCGGCGCCATCTGCGGCGTCGCAGGGCTTGTCGGGCCGCTGGCGTTGCGCGGGCTTGTCGGCGCTGTCCGCGGCGTCACGGAGCTTCTCGGTGCCTCGCGGCGCTGTGTGCCTTCTTGGCCGTCAGCGTCGGCTTCTCGCGCCTGTCCTCGGCGCCGCGGCTGTTCTTGGCGCGTTCTGGTCCCGTTGGCTTCCTCGGTGCCGGGAGCTCTTGAGGACCCTCTTCCTCTCAATTCTTCCTTCCTATCCTGTATTTCACTCCTTTCCTGTCCAAACAGTCCTCCCTGGACTATCAGGAGATGACGTTGAGCCTGACCCAGACCTTCGTTGGGTGATGAAGTGGACAAGCAGGATCTTCACTGCTACAGTGCCTGTGGTCGAGGACCTGTCCTTTAAGTCTCTGTTGAAGAACCTGAGCTCCACTCTTTCTCTCCAGACTACAGACATCGATCCTGGGAAGCGGTTAAGACTCCAATATCTTCATGCTTCGGAGATCCCTACGGATTTGACTCCGATTCAACCTTCCTTCGAGACGCTGTCTCAAATGGTATGGAATAATCCTGCTCTTACCCCTTCAGTGGCTAAATCCATTGATAGGAAATACTCAGCTCCCAGGGATCGTCCTTTCCTGGCATCCCAAGCCTTTGTGGATCCTATTGTAGTCCTGGCAGAGAATGACATGGTTGTTCTTCCTCAAACTACTACAGCTCAACCTATTAACAAAGAGTCTCATAAGATTGATACATTAGGTAAGAGAGTCTTTGCTCGTCACTCTAAGTATGCATATTGCCAGTTACCAGGGCTATTTTTCTCGGTATGAGTATATCTGTGGCACTCTATCAAACAAATGGTTGAAGCTCTTCCGGACTCTGACTCTAAGCCAGAGCTTCTTCTGACCATTACCAGAGGTATTGAATCTAATAACCAACAGGTCAAAGCAGCCATGGATGCTTTCGACACTGCTTCTCGTTCAGCAGCCGCTGGTATTTGTACTCGGTCCACTCCTGGCTGCGTGCTTGGCTTCACGATGATGCACAGCAGCAGGTGATGGCGTTGCCCTTGACGGCTCGTATCTTTTGGTCCTCAGGTAGAGCAAGCTCTCAGAGGCTACTCGAAGACTAGGTCAGCCATTAGCTGGCTCGACCCTCCTACCCCTCTCGAGGGCACGTCGGTAAACGTCAGTTTCATAATCGTCAGTCCTTTCGAGGCAGGGGCAGAGGAAGTTTCCATAAGAACCAACCTGCCCAACCTCAAAAGAAGACGCAACAGAAAGCGCAAGGGCCCAAAGCGCCTAGTGCTACCTTATGAGTTGCCGGCCCAAGTTCCATCTCCACTGCCCGAGGTGGACTTTTCCTCTCCGGTGGGAGGTCGTCTGATGCACTTCTACAACCAGTGGAAGTCCATAACCTCAGACAAATGGGTCCTTCGGATAATTCGTGAGGGGTATTCTCTCAATTTTCTGGAGACCCTCCGAATCATCCTCCCAAACGACAACCCAGGCTGTCAATCCTTCAGTCAGACCTTCCCGAGATCCAGGGCCTTCTGAACAACAGGGCAGTAGAACTGGTGCCTCTGCATCAGCGAAACAGGGTTCTACTCCACTACTTTCTGGTTCCAAAGAAGCCTGGGGCATGCTACCATTCTAGACCTCAGAGCTAAACAAATTTCTCCCAGGGAGAAATTAAAAATGATTTCTCTAGGAACTCTTGTTAACTTTGCTTCATCAACACGACTGGCTAGCCTTCCTGGACATGCAGGACGCTTACCAGCACATTCCTATTCACCCGAGGCATCACAAATTCCTGAGGTTTGTGGCTCTGGGTCAACACTATCAGTTCAGAGTCCTGCCCTTTGTGCTATCCTCGGCGCCGTGAGTCTTTACAAAGTGTTGTGCAGTTCTGCAGCGCATCTCAGGGCTTCGGAATCCAGTGTGTCCCTACCTGGACGACTGGCTCCTAGCAAGCCCTTCCAGACAGGGGACCCTGGAAGCCCGTTCAGATGGCCTCTCGCCTTCTTACGTCCATGGGAGTTCTGCTGAATCTAAAGCAGTCACAGTTGCAGCCGTCCCAGAGACTCCTTTTCATAGGGACTCTACTGGACACCTCTTGCGCGAAGGCTTTCCTTCCAGAGGACAGAAGGCTGGATATCCTTCAGATGGCCCGTTACATTGGGGAGAACAGATCAGTTACAGCTCTCGCAATGCAATGTATGTTAGGCCTCATGGCATCCTCAGTGTTCACTGTACCCCTAGCTTGGCTACACATGAGAACCACCCAATGGATGCTCAGTGCTCAGTGGTCCCTAACCACTCACCCACAGTCTTATCCCATCAAGGTGACAGAACCCTTACAGAGGTCTCTCACCTGGTGGTCTCAAGAGTGCAATCGCCTGGAAGGATTTCCCTTTGCTCCTCTGGATCATCAAATCTCCATCACCACAGGCGCATCGCTAACGGGATGGGAAGCTCATTGTCGCTCTCCACACTCAAGGTGTATGGACTCAACTCGAGGCCCAGCTTCACATAAATGTTCTAGAGATGAGAGCCGTTGTTTATGCGGTCCGGGCTTTGAAGGACATCCTCTGTCACAAGAACATTCTCCTTCAAACGGACAACAAAGCTGTGATGTATTACATTAACAAGCAGGGCGGTGCTCACTCTTACCCCTTATGCAGGGAAGCGATGAGGGTGTGGGAATGGTGCTTGGAACATAAATCTCTAATTCAAGCGGTCTACCTGCCAGGTGTACAAAACGACTTGCGGACTGTCTCCAGCAGAACAGAGGCAGATCCTCACGAGTGGTCTCACGACTCAACCATAGTTCAATCACTATTCGAAGAGTGGGGAACTCCAGACCTGGACCTTTTTGCATCCCCACTCAATGCAAAACTGCCTCTCTTCTGCTCCAGAAATCCAGGGCCTGGCATTTTCTGTCAGGATGCGTTCAGGCTGCGGTGGACAAAACGCTTTCTTTACGCCTTTCCGCCTCTTCCTCTAATTCAGAGAGTACTTCTCAAATTCGAGTCCCAGGGGACCAAGATGATTCTCATTGCTCCCTCTTGGCCTCGACAACTATGGTTTCCACTACTCAACAATATGTTGGCAGCCCCTCCGAGACCACTCCCCCTGCAGATGAACCTGTTGACTCAGGGTCCGGTGGTCCATCCCAACCTGAGATCGCTTCACCTTCACGCTTGGCTCCTGAAGAGGTAGAAGTGAACCGGTTCAATGTCTCTCGAAGAGTTTCAGATATTCTTCTGGCTGCTCGGAAGCCAGCTACTCGGAAAACTTACACGTCTAAGTGGAAGCGTTTTTCGCTCTGGTGTACAAGTCCTCTTGGAATCCCTTTTCCTGTCCACCAGACAAGGTTTTGGAGTACCTTTTGGACCTCTCAAATTCAGGTCTTCAGTACTCTACAGTCAAAGTTCACCTTAGTGCCATTTCAGTGTATCATGAGCCGGTTTCTTCTTTGTCTCTGGCTCAGTTACCTATGGTTAAGAGATTTCTTAAAGGAATTCTGCATACCAGACCCCCTATAAGACGTCCGGTTGCAGCCTGGGACATTAACCTTGTGCTAGACATGCTCACTCGGAAACCTTTCGAACCTCTGGCTACCTGTGAGCTAAAATTTCTCACCTGGAAGATGGCCTTCCTAGTGGCCATTACCTCAGCCCGCAGGGTCTCTGAGATACATGCCCTGGTTACGGACCCTCCGTATACTGTGTTCCATAAGGACAAAGTAGTTCTTCAGACTCATCCTAAATTTCTTCCCAAGGTTGTGTCGGAATTCCATCTAAACCAACCTTTGGTCCTTCCCTCTTACTTTGCGGACTTCCGAAATGAAGGGGAACGATCTCTTCATTCCTTGGATGTTAAGAGAGCCTTCCGTTTCTATCTAGATAGAACCAAGGATTTTCGCAAAGCCCAACAACTGTTTGTTTCCTTCAGCGAGACCCGGCTGGGTCAACCTGTCGCTATCGGATGCATCTCATCGTGGCTAGTGGCATGTCTTCGACATTGCTATTCCATGGCACAGGTTAAATTGGAAGGTAGGGCTTACGCTCACTCTACCAGAGCGGTCGCGGCATCCCTAGCGGAAATTCGCAATGTGCCGATTGCAGACATCTGCAATGCCGCCACCTGGAGCTCGGTGCATAGCCCGTTAAGCATTATGGACTGGATGTTCATGCCAGGCGACATTCCACCTTCGGCAGAACTATCCTTAATGGACTTCTGTCCTAGAAACGTGAGCTCTTGGTCTTCCTGCCGCCCTCTCGGGGGATTATTAGCTCGGTACTCTCCCAATAGTGTGAATGAGTGGTGGAGACTTATGTCCAGGAAGATGTGAAAATTACGTACCTACCGTAATTCTTGATCTTCTTGGATGAGTCTCCACCACTCATTCACACGCCCACCCTCCATCCCCCGAGCTCACCGCTGTGTTGGTCTTCACTCCCTCAAATCTTTAGGCCGTGAAGACTTCTTTGTTGACCCTTCTTACACGGGTCGCCCGGACTATCTTATGTCCGGTCTTAAGGTTAGGTTACTCTTTACGTTAGTTGCGCTGCACCTCCTTGGTAAAAAAGGTACTGAGGCGGTTGGAGGGTCGACGCCGAGATAGTCATTGCCGCGCGAGCTAGTGCTCGTGGCGCCATCTCTGGTGTCGACCCTCCAGCAAAAAGTTTGCTCCCGATGGGTCCTAGTGCCTCCGGCGCAGATCCCAATAGTGTGAATGAGTGGTGGAGACTCGTCCAGAAGATCAAGAATTACGGTAGGTACGTAATTTTCATTTTTCTCCCCTTAGTTTCTCCTTCCCCTGAGGGCGTCTGCACGTAGGACTGACATCCAGTCATATGGAGACAAATGCCGACAGAATCCTCCCCTTCCTGACTCTTGAAGAGCCGTCTGTGCACCGATGCCGATGCTTCCACTGGCACAGGCGCATTGGGTGTGCGAGACACCCCTCGATCCCACCCTTGGAGGAGGAGAGCATCCATTGGGATGCTCAGTACTCTTCCCCCTCCGATGAAATTATGTTTAACGTTACGTTTTCATCTTTGTGAATCTTTGTGTTACATTTTTGTCCGGGTTGAACCTGAAAAAGGACCCTTGGTCCAGTGCTCTAACCCGGTACACAAATAACTATTAAAATAAATACCCCAATGTCTATCTGATGCATTTTTGAAGCCTCCCACTGTTCTAGTCTCCACCACTTCTACTGGCAGTCTATTCTAGGCATCCACTACTCTTTCAGTGAAGAAATATGTCTTCATACAGAGTAAAGAACATAGGACCACTCACCCATGAGATGATTTTAAAAGTTAAAAGATTTATTTGTGCTGGCAGTATATCGTAGAGGTTAGAGTAACAAGCTGTGAACGAGCTTGGTACATCCAGCAGACCAGACCTTGGTTTGATTCTCACAACCTTCACTTGCATAGTGTGTGACTCTTAGCAAGTCACTTAACCGCCCAGTGCTCCCAAGTTGCCCCTGAAAACAGGCACTTGTGCCTAGTGGGCCTTACCCGGTTACCAAAGACTAAAATAAATAAAATAAATTATTTATGGAATACTTCAGAAAGAAAGACCCCCGAACCTGAGCTCCTTTTAAACTCTGAAGGAGGGGAGCCAGGCATATTGAACTATTGAAAAACTATTAAAACCTACTAAATTAGCAGTGAAACTTCAAGATAAAACTACAGCCCTAGCAATTAATTTCAAATGACAACAAAAAGTTAAAATGTGTACTTACTTATTTTTAGAAATGCCTTCTTGAGTGAGGGATATATGGAACTCAAACGTTGAGTTCAGAGCGTTTCTAAATGTCCTGAATAACTTTTTAACTTTTAAAAATAGCTTCATGGGTGAGTGGTCTCTGTTCCTATATTCTGCTGAAGTCTAACTGGCCTTTTAGGAACAGACTACCCTCTGATTTGGTTTTGATTTTTACCTAGGGAAGATCCAGAATATTCCATTGAAGAAATATTTCTTCACATCACTTTTGAACACCCCAGCTTCTGTTTGTCCTCATTTGAGAGACTCCTACCTGTACCCTGTTCACCCCTTTGAGGTAATTCTCTATCATATCCCCTGTTTTCTCCTTTCTTCCAGTGTGTGCATGTTGAGAGCCAATCATCTCTCTTCTCAGGGCTTCTTGTGCAAACTTTGCACCATTTATTGCCCTCCTTTGGTCTGCCTCTACTCTGTATAGGTTCTTTCTGAGGTGTAGTCTCCAAGACTGAACACAGTACTCTAGGTGTGGCAGTACCAGTGAGTGATACAGTGGCAACACTTCCCCTCCTGCTGGAGATGCTCCTCCCTATGAAACCTAGCCTTCACTTGCCTACCCATTGCTTTGTCATCACACTGCCCTGCCACCTTGAGATCATGAGATATGGCAACCTAAGGTCCCTTTCCTGTCTAGTGACTGTTCATACCCTCCATCATATATACTTATCGAATGGGTTTCTGTGTCCTAACTGCATTATTTTACAGTTTGGGGCATTCAGCCCTGTCTGCCATGTTTTTGACCATTCCTCGAGCTTCCTAAGATTCCGGCACATCTTTTCCCACGGCTTCCACCCTATTGCAGATTTTGGTGTCATCTGCAAAAAGGCAAACCTTCCCTTCCAGCTCTTCTGCAGTGTCCCCTATAAAGATATTGAAGAGGACTGGTTTCAGTACCAAGCCCTGTGGTACCCCACTTATCATACTCTCCTGTTTAGAATGAGTGCCATTAACCGCCATCCTCTGTTTCCTTTGCTGTAATCAGTTTCTGACCCCATTTACCACTACAGATCCTACTCCCCCTAGTCACCCTTCTATGCGGCACCCTGTCAAAGGCCTTGCTAAAGTCTTAATAGGCCAAGTCCACTGCTCTCCCTTGATCAACTTCTCTAGTTGCCCAGTCAAGGAAATCTATTTGATTTGTTTTTGCTACCCCCACCCCTATGAATCTGTGTTGTATGTGATCTACAGCCAGCTGGTTCAAGATACCCTATCTTCCTTTCTTTCAGTAGTGTTTCCATCGATTTCCTCATAACTGAAGTGAGACTGACTGGCATGTAGTTATTAACTTCTTCTACCTGCTGCGCTGTTATGTAGAGGGACAACATCAACCCTCCTCTGGAGCCACTCCTGTTTCTAGGGATTTGTTGAACAAGGCTGTCAGTAGGGCAGCTAGAACCTCCTTAAATTCTTTTCTACCCTGGGGTGAATCCCATCCAGTTCTGTAGCCTAGTCCACCTACAGGGGTACAGGTTCTTTCAGCACTCTTTCCTCTGAAAATGGACCTGCGTCCACCCCCCTACCCTACCCTTTCCCTGCTTATCCCTGGTGTTCCATCCCCTCCACCCTCCACTGTGAAGACTGAGCAGAAGTACTTATTTAAAATGTCACCTTTTTCTTGGTCTCCTTCTGCAAGTCTCTTTCTTCTGCCCTTCTAATTTTCACTATCCCTACCCTTTTTTTCCTGTTCTTAATTATGTACGCAATGAAAGTTTTATCCCCTGTAGCAACCCCTTTGCCATTCCTTCCACTGATTGCATCTTTGCTACCCTCACCACCTTGCCTACTTTTTCAAGGCTTTTCTAGGTATCCCTCCTGCCCTCCTCCCTCTGTGTTTCTTTATACCTCTTGAATACCACCCTTTTTTTCTTTTACCACCTTGCCACTTCCTTGGAATACCAGAATGGTCTTCTTTTCCTTCTGCTTTTGCTTACTTTCTTCACGCATAGATTGGTTGGTTGGTTTAGATATGCCTCCTTCTTCTCCCCACTGTGCTTGTACCTCTCCTGGCATTCTTCCACCCTTCTCTGACAGTTCTTTAGGCAGTCACCCATTTCTTTAAAATCCACACTCTTCAAGTCCAGAATCTTTGTTCTCATGTGTCTCACCTGTGCACCTGTCTATATGTGGGACCACACTGTGCGTGACCACTGCTGCCAGTGGGACTGCCACTATGACATCCTCAATGCTGTCCCTGTTTTTTGGCACCAGTTCCAGCACTGCCTTGTCCCTAGTGGGTTCTTTGACTAGCTGCCTGAGAAAAGCCTCCTGCATGGAGTCCAGTATGGCCCTGTTGCTTTCAAACCACAGTTGGAAGGCTCCAGTTCAACATCTGGCAGACTAAAGTCACCAACTAGCAACACCTCCCCTTGCTTGTCATTCTGTTCATGGCATCCCAAGTGCCCTATCCATCTCCTTGCCCTGTACTCCAGTATGTATAGTGGACTTGATGCTTGCTCTAGATTGACCCATAGTAATTCCAGCCTGTCATTTTCCTCTTTATTCCCTGCATCTCTGTGCCATGATACCCTCCATCACATATTATTTAGAAAATGGGCACATGGAATTCTGTATCGATTGGTCTAAAGTTAAATTTATGGGCAGGTATGAGACAACAGAGACCGGGAAATAATCTAGTCCCTGTCTGTCGCCTTCATTTCATTCTAAAAAATGTGCCAGTAGAATTCTGTAAAAGGCAAATGCTCCATGTTGCTTTTGAGGCTTAGTAAGCTGTAACAGTGGCTCAGTCATCACCCCGTTTAATGTCACATACTGCTTCACTTTGCTGTAATAAATAATAAAAATCGATAGAGTTTAGCAAAAATGCAGCAGGGCTAGTTGTGTGGGTGCTGGTGTTCGAGTAGCAAGGAGGATACACTGGGGCTGCAGCTCGATCATGCTCCAAGGAAAGTGCCTATGGGCTCAGGCTGTGGCCTACTCCATGTAGGTGGGAGACTGAGAAAAAGGGAGCCAGCAGCAGGTGGAGCAGGCCATGGTGGAAGTGCCACCCCGCCTGAACCGCTGCTCCAGTGGTAAAATTAATTGTTTATGCCGTAAGGGGCTTGAGAGGCAGCAGGAGCTGCTACTGAGAAACATTGACTTTGACGGCAGATAAGGACCGCTTGGCCCATCTAGTCTGCTCATTTCCCTACC
This sequence comes from Neoceratodus forsteri, assembly GCA_016271365.2. Taxonomy (NCBI): domain Eukaryota; kingdom Metazoa; phylum Chordata; order Ceratodontiformes; family Ceratodontidae; genus Neoceratodus; species Neoceratodus forsteri. The sequence goes on from CM057453.1 coordinate 1,402,912,522, forward strand.
TGCAGGATAGGCTGCAGATCCTAGTTAACCAACAGCCTATTTCTTCCTACCCCCCACAAGAATTGCCTTATGTCTGTCTAATGCATTCTTGAATTCTCCCTCAGTTTTAGACCCCACAACCTCCTCAGGAAGGCTGTTCCATACATCCACTACCCTCTCTGTGAAATAATACTTCCTCACATTGCCCCTGAACCGCCCCCCATCTTTAAATTGTGTCCCCTTGTTCTTGCATGTCTCTCTTTCTGAAAGATGCTACCCTCTTGGACTTCATGATTCCACTGAGGTACTTAAAGTTTCTGTCATGTCCCTCTCCCTTCTTTCCTCAAGGTATACATATTAAGCTCCTTTAGTCTCTCTTCATATGGCTTCTGTTGCAGACCCTGCACCATTTTGTTGCCCTCCTCTGACTGCCTCTATCCTGTCTATGTCCTTGCGGAGATGGGGTCTTCAGAACTGGACGTAGTACTCCAGATGGGTCTCACCAACTGTCTGTACAGAGGGATAACAACTTCCTGTTTTCTGCTGCTGATGCCTCTCCCTGTGCATCCCAGTATACCCCCAGCCCTCCCTACTGTCTTCTCACATTGCTTGCTAACCTTAAGGTCATCTGATATGATTACCCCCAGGTCCCTTTCCTTTTTTGTTGTTGTTACTACCTTCCCCCGTTGTGTATTCTTCCCCTGGGTTCTTGTTTCCAAGGTGCATTATTTTGCACTTCTTTGCATTGAATCCTAGCTGCCATACTTCTGACCATTCCTCCAACCTTGCCAAGTCCCTTCTCATCCTTTCCATGCCTCCTTGTGTATCAACCCTGTTGCAGATCTTTGTATCATCTGCAAAGAGGCATACTTTTCCTTCCAGTCCCTCTGCAGTGTCACTTATGAAGACATTAAAAAGGACTGGACCCAGTACTGAACCCTGCGGTACCCCACTAGTAACCCCTCTTTCTTCAGAGTGGACTCCATTTACATTCCTTCGTGTCCTGTTGTCCAGCAATGTTTTGACCCAGGCTACCACCCTGGGGCCCTCCCAGGCTGATTAATTTGACTATTAATCTTTTGTGTGGGACTGTGTCAAATGCCTTGCTAAAGTCTAGGTAGGCCATGTCCACTGCCCCTCCCTGGTCTACTACTTTGGTCACCCAGTCAAAGAAATCTATTAGATTGGCCTGACATGACCTTCCCACTGTGAACCCATGCTGCCTTTGGTCCTGTGCCCCACTGGCCTCTAGGTACTCAACTATTCTTTCCTTCAGAAGTGACCCATCACTTTCCCTACCACAGAGGTCAAACTGACAGGTCTGTAGTTCCCTGCCTCTGTCTTGGTCCCACTTTGTGAAGGGAATCACATCTGCCTTCCTCCAGTCCTCTGGTACACACCATCCTCCCATGATTTATTAAAAAGAGTAGCCAGTGGTTTCACTAGTTCCCCTTAATTCTTTTAGAATTCTGGGGTGAATTCCATCAGGCCCCATTGCTTGTCCACCTTCTGTTTTAGGAGTTCTTGCAGAACCCTTTTCTTCTGTGAAAGGACTGATCGACCTTTTATCAAGAGAGTGCTTCTGTTTATTGGATTAGGCACTTCTCCTCTTTTGTGAATACTGAGCAGAAATATTCATTCAGTATCCCTGCTTTTCACTGTCCCCTCTGCCCACCCACCGTTCATTCTATTCAACCTCACTATCCCTCCTTTGTCTTTCTCGCTCGCTGATGTTTATATAAAAGGTTTTATCTCCCTTCTTAACTTGATTGGCCATCTTTCCTCAGTTTGGGCCTTTGCTATTCTGACTTCCCTCCCTGCTTCCTTCTGCCTTAACTGGTACAGCTCTCTGTCCTGCTTCTTCTGTGTTTTCTTATACTTCGGATGCAATCTTTTCTTTCTGACTTTCACAGCCACCTCTTTTGAGAACCATAGTGGCTTTTTCTTTGTTTGATTTGTTTATTTGCTTCACACAAAGGCTTGTTGCCTCTGTGATGGCAGTTTTGATGATTCCCCATTGTTGCTTCACACCTCCTTCTAGCCTGTTTGCTAGTGCTTTTCTGAGGCACTCTCCCATCTTGCCAAAGTCAGCCCTCCTGAAGTCCAGTACCCTCACTTTTATATGGCTTGACTCTGTGGCTGAGTTTAACGTGAACCACACTGTTTGATGGTCACTTGTTCCCAGATGGCAACCCACTTCTAGATCTGAGATCCTCTCACTGCCCTCATTTGAGAGTAATGGTGTCTAAGATTGCTCCCTCATGAGTGGGTTCCAAAACTAGCTGTCTGGTGCCATCCACCTGTAGGGCATCAAGAATGGCCCTGCTCTTGGATGTGGCTGCAGCAAATGTGCTCCAGTTAACATCTGGCATATTCAGGTCTCCCATCAACAGTATCTCCCCTTTCTCTGCCATGCTAAGAATGCCTTCTATCATATCCTTGTCCATTCCTTCCCCCTGACATGGGGGTCTGTACACAACCCCTGTGCAGATTGTGGTGCTCTTCCTAGTCTCCAAGGTGACCCACAGTGCCTCCTCTCCTCCCTGTTTACTCTTTTTTTTGTTCAGTTGCTTTTATCCCTTCCTTTACATAGAGAGCTACTCCTCCCCCTCTTCTCCCCTGCCTGTCTCTCCTGTAGGTTATGTACCCTGGTATGATAACATCCCAGTCATGGTTCTCTGTGTACCATGTTTCTGTAACTGCTACGATATCCAGGCATCCCTCTGCGGTAGAGGCAATAAAAACATAATTAGGGGACTTAGATAGCGCTTTCAGTGTCCCGCTCCACTCATGTAGCCGTTATGCATTCAATTAAACTCTTTAGCAAGCAAGCATCTTCTTCTCCTGCGTAGATTATGGTGTGTGTGAAAATAAAAAATAAACCACAGTACCTCACTCTTGCTGCTCCCAGTTTCCTCTACTGTACAATCTATGCTTCCAGTACTGATTACCATGACCAAACTACAAAAGCTACAAAAAAAAGAAATAGTAATATGCAAATATTGTTAAGCCCGTGTGTGTGTGTGTGTGTGGTAAACATGACAACCAGCTCCAAAGGCACAACTACAGAGACTCGAGTGAGACAAAAGTCCATAACTCAATAAAAAACACAGCATTCTAATACAGGCGGAGGAACTATTTTATCATTTTAACATATAAATTAGCATCAAAATAATTTTCAAACATATACATGTCTTATGAGTGGCCATTTCGCGCAATAATACCCTCCAGGTTGGTGTATTGTGCTATACTGGACCTTCCAGAGGCTATAAGGCTTAAATTAGCCTGCGGCGTCTGGCCTCATTACACCCCTGGACAGTCCGGTATAGCACAGTACCGCCCACCCTGTTTGGTATTATTGCTTACATAACCCCTTTTCTTCCTCATTCTGTCTCTCCTGAACAGAGTGTTGCCCGGTATGTTCATTTTCCAATTGTGGTGCTCAGTACACCACAACTATGTTATGGTCACTAAATGTAGAATAGCCTCCCCCATGGTGACTTTCAGGTCTGGAATTTTTTAGCCAAGGCTCCTTGCATTGGTATACATCACTTTTCAACCCCGTTCTGTTCCTGACTACTTCAACTCGCACCTTCCCTTTTTTACTTTCACCATTTCTGAGCCCTTTAATTCTATGTTCTCACCTACCTGCTACATTCTCATTTTCTTCTTTCCCATCCTTGTTCCTGTCTTTTTGTGCATCTGCTCTAAGGAATTTCCTCCACTGTGGTCTTCCGTCCCTAACACTCCCTCCTGTCACTTTACCATCTGTGTTGCCATCCAGGGAAGGCAATTGTTAAAAATGAATGAAAACTAAAGTTCTGTTTCATTGCACATTAAGGCCCTGTCCACACTACGCCTTCGTAATGTTACAGAGTGCCCAAACCATTACTGCAACAGTTTGCGCTACACCTGTAATGTTACAGAAGGTATGTAGAATCGCTGTTGAAACCACATATGAGGTGGTTTCAATAACGGTTATGAAACCGGTTACGCCGTAACATTACCAAAGTGTGGACGTGGTGGTAACGTCCTGCAGGGCCCACAGCGTGAGCTTCATCCTGGGAACGGGTGTCACATAACAGTCGCCTGGCAGTTTTAGTGTGGACCGCGGTACCGTCCCATAATGGACACCGCTGTAATGTGACATTCTGCACCGCTTCCCGGTCAGAATTGATTGCATCCGCTATCAGGCTGGAGCGGTGTAGTGCGGACAGTGCCTAGTTAACAGTTTGGTAATGTCACACTTGGATCCAAAACATTTTTAAAAGGTATTCGGTCTGTCCGAAGTTGCATGGTCATTTCCTTAACAGTAATGTACCCTTTGTAATTTTAGTTGATCAGCCATTAGTTTAAACCAGATATGTACAGCTGGGTATTGCAGATTTTTCCGTTTTAACCCTTAGACTGACAACAGGATTAGACTGTATTGGAGTTCTGGACTGATAGATCAGTCCGCGGCCCTGTAAGGGTTAATTTAAATTTTGTTGCATTAATTAAACCCAACTGGATTAATTTTCCCTGGTGACTCTCAATTGCTATATGTATTGAGGCCACCCTCAATATTATAAGTGCTTTATTTTTTCTTTATGGGATATAGGTGACTTGTTCCGTTTATTTAGAATCGTTACCCAAATGCATTTCTGAGAGCCACCAAACAGCTCTGAGCCATTATCAAAGCGGCTTCTTTGTTGGCCTATGTGAACTAAGTTGATGGTGGTCTCAGTCCACAGCACAAAACTGCCAATACAATTGGTACTAATTCGCACCTTTGCTGGCAGTTTCCACATGAGAAGCCAAGGACTGAATGGGCATGGAGTCTAAACCTCTGAACCAGCCTTCCACCTATGTGGTGGTCAACATTGCAGGGTTTATTTATTTAGCTTTTGTTAACCAGGCAAGTACACTAGACAAAACAAATGCCTATTTTCAGGTATGACCCGGGAGAGTACAGGAATTATGAGCTCAATACAGAGTACAACTTGACACAGGTAAGGCAGATATACAGAGGTCAGGAGAGGTACATCATACACAGTAGTTAAACACGGTTACACAAGTGGCACAGTCAAATATAAAATAAATACAGAGACCAAGGCTGTGAGCTAAGCACTATACAAAGATATACAGTACAGGACTCCTAACAGTATCACAGTCAAGGCAAATGCCTGAACCGGAGCATGGAAATATTTACACATTTCACACAGGGCTACACCCAAGCAGGCAGGCTACCTCAGCAGTACCAATGCCAAAATTCAGGAAATGGTGGTACACTCGAGTACAGTGCAGGGGACAAAGGTGATCTTGGGGGATTGAGACAGTCACAAGCTGAGGAGAGCTTCAAGTGTTTCCACTGGGAGGTTCATAGGCATGCATGGGAGGGGGAGGAGCGGACCTGGGCAGGAAAGGAGTTCCATAATCTGGGGCACATGAAGCAAAATCTGTCCCATTTGAGTATGAGTAGCAGGAACCTCAAGGACAGCGGGGCCCAGAGACCTGAGGGAGTAGACGGAGGAGGCAGCAGGAACAAGGAGCTCTGCCAGTCCGGGGGCAGTGCCCAGAGCCTTATCCGGTGAAACAGCCCAAGACAAAATTTAAGTAGTTGGGTGAGAGAGCCAGTTGAGCTTACTATACAGATCACAATGGTGGGTGAGGCGAGGGGCAGCAAGAGCAAAATGGCAAATGTTGCTGTAGGCTACAGTCCACCTAGTAAGGTGGACTTTGGAAGTTCGAGCAAACAGAAGGAGCCCATAGCACAATGACAGTAGGAACACACCTCTGGCCAGTGCTAGGCCAGCAGCCCAAGTGAGATTATTCTTCACCCTGTAAGCCAGACCCAATTTGCAGTTAACAGCTCGTCACACATTATGGATGCGGTGTCCAAGATCAAGTGTTACCCCAAGGTATTTGACAGAGTCAGTGATAAGCACCGTCAATACCCGAGATGCACAGTGGGACAGGGGAGGCCTTTAACTTGGCCAGGGACCCAAAAAGCATGGCCCGAGTCTTTTTAAGGTTTAGGACCAGTTTATGGGACGATATCCAGGATTGGATACTTCTGAAACCGTCACTCAGTTGGTGATTAATGACCCCAATGTCCCGGGAATGAGGGAGGGTAACCAGGTCGTCAGCATATAGGATGGACCTGCAGGAGGTAGAGGAGGAGGGAAGATCATTAACAAATATGGAGAAGAGCAGAGGCTCGAGGGCTGACCCCTGGGGAACTCCTAAAGACATGGTGGTGGCGTCCAGAAGCACCTTACTATATTTAGTAAGTTGTTGCCTGCCCTGAAGGTAATTGGAGAACCAACTGAGCACAGGATGGGGACAGACCAAAGGACGTAAGTTGAGAGCAGAGAAGGACATGGTCAACTACAGTAGGTCAAAGGCCTTGGAGTGATCAATAAAGATGGGCCCCAGAGAGTCTGCTCTGGTCCATAGCAGCCCTGATCCCAGAAGTGGCAGTGACCAGGGCAGTGGATGTACTGTGTCCTTTACGAAAGCCATGCTGCAAGGGAGACAGTAGCTCATGAGACTGAATATACTCCGTAAGTTGCCCCGCCACAACTTTCTCGAGAAGCTGCTGATGGCAGTCGGACGATAGTTGTCAAGAATCCTAGAGATGCCCGGTTTGAGAACAGGGATAACTCTCGCCACCTTCCATAGGTCAGGGATAACCCCAGTGGCTAGGGACAGGTTGACAATGTGGACCACAGGAGAGGCAATAGAGGCAGCAGCAAGACAGAGGAGCTTTGGTTCCATTCCATCGTGGCCAGCACTGGAGAAGGAGAGAGACCTGATCTCTCATGTGGCATCAAATTTTAAAGTAGAATAACGGATGGGGTAGGGGCAGTTGTATGGAGGGACCTGAACAGGGCTATCACATCCATTAGAGGAGAATAGAGAGGTGAAGGCAGACAGGTCCAAGAAATGTGAGTTAAATGCATTGTGATGATTAGCGATTATTACAGCTAGCACCATCAATAAGCATATCAGGGGACTCACAATTGGAGAAGCCACTCACAATGTTCTTAATGTTTCTCCAGAAATTCCTAGGGTCCTTAGCTGAATTCTGTAGGGCAGATTTACAAAATTCACTTTTGGCAGCCCTGATCGCCTTTTTGCATTCATTTCTGAGCCTTCTGTATTGCTGAAATATGGCCTGGTCCATCGTGACCTTGAAGTTGGCCCAGCATTTGTCTCTAGTCGTCATGAGTGCAAGGAGGCTACCATGCAACCATTTGGCAGCAGTCCCCCTTATCCTCCATCTAATAAGATGGGCATGCTTATCCTGCAACACCCCAAAGATGCTGAGAAAATGACGGACTGCAGTGGGAGAGTTCTGGGCATCCATCACCGCTGACCAGTCTGTGAGCCTAAGATCCTCATGGAAAGATCCCAGGTCAAACCTGGAGAAGTCCCTGACTTGGATGATTTTATGAGGAATTTTCATGGTGGAGACCTTCCATATGCAGTCTGAGATAGTCAGGGAGGGTACCAGAAGAGCTAATCCTCTCAGGCCTATTGGACAGGACCCAGTCCAGGAGAGAGCTGATACCCCAGTGGATGACCATCTAGTGGGATCCTTAATAAGTTGGGACAGTGAGAGGCCTGCTAGCAGAGGTTCCTACTGCTTGGTGTTGCCTCCAAGCCAGTTTAAGTTAAGATCCCCTAGGATCATTAGCTCGTTAGTCCCAGTCCTCGAGCCAACCAAACCAAGGAGGGAGGATAATCCCGATACACCACCTGTAGGAGGATTGTAAGTGCAGACAATGTGTAGCTTTTTGGTGTTCCCAAGTGGCAGTACTGTATGCAGCAGCTCACAGGAAGACTGCACAGGGTGTTGGCAGGCCAGAACTGACGGGCAGTGTGGGTAAGTTTGCACTGTAATTGCCTGTGCTGTACCTGTCATGTGGCTAAGCAGAGGACTTCAGTTTCCAGTGCTGTCAGTCCAGCACTTTTCACATCCACTAAAAATTCATACACAGAAAAAACAAAAAGAATTGTTACCAAAAGGTCATCCAGTAGTGTGCATGTTACAAATACATGAGTAAGTGAGCTAAAAAGACAAGATCTCTGCACAAATGCACTGCAACAGGGGTTACACGAAAGGGCAGTGGCAACATTTCCAAGTTTCAAAGACATACAAAATCACACATACCCGATAATGCAAAGCGTCATGGTACCAAGTGGCCTCTCTCACAAACTGCAGATACTGAGGAACAGAAGACACAACACATGTTTCATCCTAGTCTGGACTCATCAGTGTGCATCATAACCCCGGGGAAATTAATTCACGGATTTGGGTCATGGGGCCCAAAATAAAAAGCAAGCTAAAAAGACACAGAAACTCCGGACTAGTTGTGTCACTGTGATCTGTTTGACTGTATACTGGGAGGGTAGAGAGAATTTAAAGTATAAAGACTATAATGTTTCTGTTACACATTTTTATTAGGAGAATCTTGGATATTTAAAATGCATATATACTTTCAGACAGGCCACTGCATACCTGGAAAATGTCTTGAAGCCACGTCAAGAGTCACAGTTTCAGAAAAAGGAAGAACACTTCTACCGGATGACAGGGGAAACATGGAAGCTAACAGAAGGACATCGACTCGGGGTAAGTGAAGGCTGGATCTTGCCACTCTGACCCTAAGGGCCCTATTCTCAGTTGCTAAGTGGGTAATAATTACAACAACCAATTAACAACACTGGTGACTTTGTACTCTGGTGTTTAAACCTTCCCTCAGTGCTAGCAAAACACCATGGTCGGGTGGGCATAGAGGACACCAAGCAAATGGTCCACAGAGCCATTAACAAAGCTTTGTAACCCTCACAAAGTCAGTTTGTAGCACCTGCTGCCTTTCAAACTAATACAGCAGGCGGGTGTATGGGTGAAACAGGCTATGAGGAGGTGGTGGGGATGGAAAGTGTTATGGGGCGAAGAAGGAGTTAGCACAGCTTGTAAAATGGGTTTTGGGAGAGTGTGCTGCTTAATGCTAGGGACTGCTGTGGGCATGGTGAGCAGGTAGGTAGGTAGGTAGGGGTGTGTGTGTGTGTGTGTGTGTGGGGGGGGGGCCACTGGATAGAGAGACTACTGAGGACATTGACAAAGCCACAGGCCGAGTAGACGGCTGTCTGTTTGAACTTGTATCCGTGAGTATGCAAGAAGACTAAGATCGTGTCCCTTCTCCGTCTCCTTTTCTCCAGCTTGAACATGTTAAGGGCCACCAGCCTCACCTCATAACTTTTGTCTTCTGTACCCCTGATCATTTTGGTGGCCTTACGTTGCATCTCTTTCGACTGTGCTAGTGTCCTTTTTGCATTGAGGAGCCCAAAACTTCATGCAGTACCCCTGGCTGAGTGTGACCAGGGTCTTGTAAAGAGGCAGAATCACTTCCTCTGCTCTGCTAGGCACCAACCTTTTGATATACACCAGCATTGTGCTGGTTTTTGTTTGTTTTGTTTCTAAACTTCTGACTTATGGCCCTGGGGCACCCCCTCCCTGCCCCATCACCAGCCTTCTCACTGACTTACCAGTTAACTATCACTTACCCAGGACCACACTTGGTAGTGGGCATCATGCCATGTTGGTCATGCATGGAGCTGCTGAGGGTGCCAGAGAGGCTGGGGTATGTGTTTCCCAGATTTTTCCCTAGGACATTGACGTGCTCATGCACATGTGTGGTGGCACGCTTGCCTCCAGGCATCTGCTGGCACTCTGCTGATTGTGCGGTCACTTGCGCTGCACTGACCTCTGCCAGGTGGCAGTCATGAGCAAGACGATACATCCCTCCACCCCAAGGGAGGAGAGATGTCCTGGGACACTCGATCTTCCTCCCACAGTCACCCCGGACGATCTGAGCTTGATTCACGAACCCAGGCCACCAGTGTCGTGATTGTGTTGCCTTTCTTATTAGCTGCAGCATGCTTACTTTGTCGCTGGTTATTATACCCAGGTCTTTTTTCTCCTCCATTGCAACAAAAGCACCACTGAGTGTTTAGATCCTGCCTTTGATTTTCCTCCCAAAGTATAGCACCTTGCATTTGGCTACATTGAATCGCCTTCTGCTGAAGTTTGTCCCTTGCTTAAAGAAGTCCACCACCCCGCTAGTTTGGTGTTAGCAGTGAGCTTAAGCAGCCCTGCTGGAGACCCCAGCTTTAGACTATTGATGAAGTTGAGCAGCAGTGGTCCCATACCTTTCTCCACTTGGAGTCGTGCCCATTGCCAACCACAGCCCTTTGCTTCCTGCCACCTAGCAGGCCACCTTTTTATTCTGTACCTTGTACATACCACATTGGTGTACTTTGCCTAGAAATTTGTCATGCTTCACCATGTTGAAAGCCGTGCTGAAGTCCAACCAGACTGCACTCACAGCCCTGCTCCTCTCCACGAGATTGCATCTACAGCCCTGCTCTGTCCACGAGACTGCATCTACAGCCCTGCTCCTGTCCACGAGACTGCATCTACAGCCCCCACCCTGTCCACGAGACTGCATCACAGCCCCACCCTGTCCACGAGACTGCATCTACAGCCCCCACCCTGTCCACGAGACTGCATCTACAGCCCCCACCCTGTCCACAAGACTGCATCTACAGCACTACTACTGTCCACAAGACTGCATCTACAGCACTACTACTGTCCACAAGACTGCATCTACAACCATGACCTTGTCCAGAAGACTGCTGCAACAGCCCTGTTGCTGCCACGAGACTGCATCTACAGTCCTGACCCTGTCCACAAGACTGCATTTACAGCCCTGCTACTGTCCACAAGACTGCATCTACAGCCCTGCCCCTGTCCACAAGACTGTATTAAGAGCCCTGTCCCTGTCCACAAGACAGCATCTAAAGCCCTGCTTCTGACCACAACACTGCATCTAAGCCCTGACCCTGTCCACAACACTGCATCTAAGGCCCTGCCACTGTCCAAAAGACTGCATCTACAGCTCTGACCCTGTCCATAAGACTGCATCTATGGCCCTGCTGCTGTTCACAAGACTGGATCAACAGCCCTGCTGCTTATCCACAAGACTGCAGCAGCAGCCCTGTTGCTGTCCACGAGACTGCATCTACAACCTTGACCCTGTCCATGAGACTGCATCTACAGCCCTGACCCTGTCCATGAGACTGCATCTACAGCCCTGGCCCTGTCCACAAGACTGCACCTACAACGTTGGTCCTGTCCACAAGACTGCATCTATAGCCCTGACCCTGTCCGCAAAAATGCACCTACAGTCATGCCATTGTCCACAAGACTGCATCTACAGCCATCTCCTTGTCCACAAGACTACATCTTCAGCCCTGCCTCTGACCACAAGACTGCATCTGCAGCCCTTACTCTCTCCACAGGACTGTATCTACAGCCCAGACCCTGTTCACAAGACTACAGCTAAAGCCCTGCCCCTGTCCACCTTCCTGGTCACCCCTTGAAGGAGGTGATATGGTTGGTTTGGCATGATTATCCCCTCTTAAAGTCATACTGAGAGAGGGCAAGAACTTTGACCTCAACCAAACCTTCCATTATTCTATCCTTGGTAATGACTTCCAGGACCTTGCCCAGCACTGGTGTCAGTCTGATTGGCCTGTAGTTGCCAGGGTCTGACTTTTTTTTTTTATATTATAGTTTATTTACCAAGGGTAGCCCAGCTGAGATGCAGCATCTCACTTAGCGGGTCCCACTTCTACACATTTCCACATCTGAGTGGACTGGAGCACTGAAAGGTTAAAGCAGCAGTGTATGATAGCAGTGAAATGTAACTCACGGTATACTTTTTACTGTGTTTATTGAATATATGAAAAGCTGATACATCAGCCCAGTCTCACTTATCAAATGTTCCAGGGACTACAGAGACATGTAATACAATATAAAGAGCACAGAATTAGCATAACCTTGACTGCTAGTATTCAGGAGGAAAGCTTCAGTGTCATTAATTTGCTTCTATATGGCGCTGCCCTACGACTGTAAGTTAATTTAGGCTGGTGTCTGCTGATTGTTCATAGTTCATGACTTAGTAAATAGATTTAACCAGACTCTACTTGGTTATCAAAACCGAACAGTTTGAGGTAAGAAACTATCAATAACTCTCATAACTAGACTTTGCTGAAATAACATCCTTTGCATCCTGTCTGAACTGTTCTAGGTCTTTTCTTTGGGCATATTAGAGTATGAGGAACATATGTGGGCTGATGTCTTGGACCCAGGCTATATACTATAGTACTCTTATAACAGTTGTTCTAACATGAGATTCTGTCTGTTTCTGTTTATAATCAAAGAAGGGAAGCCATCTCAAGTTACATTTTTTTAACCCACAGAAGTGCTGTTCTAGATTTCATTTCTCTGATTTGTTCACAAATGGTTAATGTTTCTGCAGTATTTGGTGGCTCGGGTGAGAACCCATCTTGTAATCATGGCCTTCATCCCTGCAGCAGAGAGAATGAGAAACAAGTAATTCTTGTCACCCTTGTGGGCTCCCTGTGAGGGGAGTCCTAGGACTAGGTTTTGGAATTCAGGAGGGGAGGATAGTCCCGTTATCTCCTGCACAGTGCTACAGGCCGAAGTCCAATAGTGGTTCATTTTAGGGCAGCTCCAATAAATATGGTAAGGTGACCTGGGGTCTCTCCGCACCTTCTCTATCACAATATTGGCCAGTGAGAAATGCTTTGAGATGGTAAGGGTGAGGAAGAAATGGACCTCAGTCTTCCATTTGAATTCCTGCACTGGGAGCTGAGATTTTGTGGCTGTTATTCCATATTTTATCCCATTGTCTGGAGAGAGAACTGTAGGTGCCCTTCTTACTTCTATTTGGCTTGGTACATGTCTTGTTGTTATAGAACCTACTTTTGCATTAATTTTGTACAATAGCGAGATTTGATTTGGTTTGGGGCCTATCTGGCTTACTTCCCATATACCGTGTATTGTATTATTGATAGTGGGAGCTAGCAATGCCTGCTTGACCTCTTCCTTGTCCAGATATGTTCTCAGCTGTAAGAATCTGAACAAATCTGTCTTACACAGCAAAAATTCCCATTGCAGGGTCTGGAAGTCTTTAAAGGTTGTGCCATTCCATAACTGCGATACCATACAGTCCACCTCTGCTCCAGGCTTTATTTCAAATCCCAGGAATTTCTCATTATGCTGAAACAACTGAAAATCAGCCTGCTGGTTTGAGCTACCCACAAGGACTAATTTTATGCTATATATGGAATCTTAGAATGAAGTTCAAATCTCTGTTGTGTGGTCATGCTCCACTCTGCCCAATAATGTCAAATTTATTTCTCCATGAAGAAGTCGCCCCGAAGAGCTCTTCTATTTCTTCAGTCCTTTGCTGCTTTGTTTTTCATATTTGCTTTCTATTGTCGCAGTATCTATTTAGCTTTCGAATCTTTGCATTAGTTAGGGTTGTTTTTTGTTAATTTTTCATTGTTTTTATTGCTGTTTTCTGGTTCCCGGAACCAGAGAAAGGCCTTTGAATCACCTTTTTTTTCCCCTGCTCTGGGAACCACTAACAAAAACGAAATTATAATAAAACCTTTCTTATCTTTTACCGCTTACGGTTGCTGTCTCTCCCGGTTCCTCTTTCGTGGAACTGAGACACGATTAGAGTTTTTGCTTTTTCTTTTAAGTGTTAAGCTCTGTTTAAGTGGTTCATTTTATTTGTGGAACCGAACCACAAACTAAAGTTTTTTCTGTTTGAACTGAACCAAATTTGGGTTTGTTTTGTTTGGCGGTCTGACAGACCCAAAAGAAAACGGGACCTACAGGCTTTTAAAAACTGTAAAAAAAAAAAAAAAACCTGCTTCAACCTCTTGGCTATGGCAGACTGCCACAAGTTGTGTTTGAGGTACCTGGGTCCAGATCACGATTTCTCTAATTGTGAGCTTTGCATCAAGCTGTGCCTTAAAACTATCAAAAAAAAGGCTAACAATTAGAAGACCTTATGGCTTCTCAGTCTGCCTCCATGTAACCAAAATGCTCAGATGAGTATCTTGCCCCTTAGTAAGCAGAAGGACAAGTCTGCTAAAGATAACTTGGAATCCAGGGTGTCTGAACAGGTGAACCCTAAAGCAGCAAGCAAAAAAGAGCCTTTTAGGAAATACTGGAGATGATGCCTGTAAAGAAAAAGCAAAAGGAAAAACACATGGCTGCCCATCCTCCTGAAAAAGGAATGGCGATATCGGTGGACAACAACAGAATGTCCTCAGTGAAGGACAAGACCAAGACTTGGCAGGCTTTCCAGGCCTTTCAGGCTGTGGGATCGCTCATGGCATGCCTGTCTCTCCCCGCTTTCAATACCTACTCTGGTTCCAGAGGAGGAAGGGGCTGAGTTTTTGTATGATAAAGAGGAAAGGAGGAGAACCTATCGAGCCTGACAGTCCCAGAGCAGGAATTTGGCTTCTGTCTTGATGCTCAGGATGATTTCTCCACACATTATTCCTTTGTGAGGCAAACGGTTAACACCCTCAACCTGTCTGCTCAGGAGATGGCTGACGATGAGGGTAAAGTGGAATTCTTGGATAACCCCGACCGAGAGGTTGCTTCTACCTGTTTATAAGTTCCTAAAGAAGGCACCCTGAAAGCTTATGCAAACACCTACCTCTCCTTCTACCTCTGATATTGATAAGAAGCTAGAAAAAAATACAAGGTAGACAGTGAGCTGAATATCTATATTCTCAACCTGACCATGAGGGGGTTGGTTCACGCAGCGACTGTGACGAGGCAGAAATTCCCCTGCCTTCCCAGCCTCCTGACAAGGACTTCAGGAAGCTGGAAAGCATAGGAAAGAAAGTTGATACCTTAACTTCCCTGTTTTTAAGACAGGCAGCTTACATGGCATTCATGGCCCAGTACCAGAACACACTGTAGCGCTCCATATTGGCTTTGAGCGATAAAGCATCTGGTGACTTGGCACAAGATCTAGCAGACACTTCTAAGATGGCCATGGATGTCACCAAGTACCAGTCCCACATAGCAGCGGACACGGATGACACTAACTCTAGAGTTATGGCCCATGCAGTGTCCCTGAGGAGGTTTGCTCGGCTTAGAACCACCAACGTTTCCCAGGACACTTGAATGAAGGCAATGGATTTTCTCTGTAAGGAAAATTCCCAGTTTGGTGACAGGACAGAGGCATACTTGAAAAAGGTGGAGGTATACAAAGCCACCTACGAGTGCAGTACCGAGACGGAAAAGGCCTCCACTTCCAGCAGGCCTTATGGAATGGGAGGCAGAGGTAGGGAATACTTTCCCCTTGGATTCCTTACCTATGATTTCTGCCAGCCAAGGGGTTTCTTCAGAGGCAGAGGTAGAAGGGGCTGTAAGCGTGCTGTCTCAAACCCAGCACTCATGTCCCAGCCTAAACCGAACCCCTGACAAGTTAATACAGGTCACCCACCCTTGCCACTGGGGGATGGCTGGCTTACTTCTTCTAGGAGTGGAAAACATCACCACAGACAAGTGGATCCTGGAGGTAGTGAGCTAGGCCTCACCCTGCAGTTTAAAAGATTGCAGGTTCATAAGAACTTTGCACCTTCCACCCCAACAGAGAAAATCCTGTTAGAGTTGGAGGTAAGAAAGTTGCTGCAAGCTAATGCAGCAGAATAGGTCCTCAGTCACATTGGGGAAAGAGCCTGTACTCAAGGTATTTCCTGACCCACAAGAAAATGGGAGTGGTGACCCATTTTAGAGTCTAGATATCTGAACAAACACCTGAAAAAGGAAAAGTTCAAGATGGTAACCCTGGCTTCAGTAATCCCAGCCGCTCAGCAAGGGGACTAGCTAGGTTCTTTGTACCTGAAGGATGCCTATTTCCATATTCCAGTCAGGCCCTGTCACAGAAAATACTTAAGGTTCGGGTAGGGAATGGTCACTACAGTTCACAGCAGTCTCTTTTAGACTCTTTAGCCCATGGATTGTTCACAAAGTGCCTGGTTTTGGTGGCAGCACAGCTGATAAGACAAGGGTGGTGGTCTTCCTTATCTCAGTGGCTGGCTAGTTGCAAGAAAGTCACACCAGTAGGCCAAGGCTCTCTCCTTCTCATTCAGCACACCCTGGAGGCTGGAACTTCATAATGAACATTCAAAAGTCCCAGACTGAGCCGTGTAAGTACTGGACTTGATAGGTGCAGAATTGGATGCCCTCTGACCGAGGGCCTTTCTCCCTCAGGAGAGTACAACACTGGTATGCCTGGTGAAGTCTTCAGATTAGGCCAGCCCAGACCTGCAAGGGACTTCCTCCACCTATTGGTCCACATGGCCTTGGCCACGCCAGTAATCGGCCAGGGCCAGGTTCCAAAGGAGAGACATCCAGTACCACCTAAGGGCCCATTGGTCCCACAGCAACACCCTCTGTCAAGGCTGGTGCCTGTGTCAAAGACTCTCTTAAGATCACTGGACTAATGGAAAGAAGAGGCAACCTCAGGAGGTGTGCCTTCCTTCAGCAGTCACCCACAGTAGTGCTAACTACAGATTCCTTTCCTGGGCTGGGGTGCCCATCTGGACGACCTAACAGTAAGCGGGGTGTGGTCCTCACAGGAGTCCCAGGAGCATATAAACCTGCTTGAGTTCAGAACATTGTACCTGGCTCTACAGGCTTTCACCTCCCACAACAAGGGTCAGTCCAGGTCAGGACAGACAACACCACTACCATATTTTGGATCTGTTGTTCACTAATATGGGAGATACAATTAATTCGGTAGAAATTAGTGCTCCCTTGGGAAATAGTGACCACAGTTCTGTCCTATTTAATATTGGTGGAATTCAATTGTCTAAACCCACTGGATCAACTTCAATATATAATTTTGGTAAAGCACAGTTCTATAAAATGAAAACTAAACTAAGTAGCTGGGATTGGGAAACTGACTTTGCAAACAAGCCTATTCAAATTATATGGGATTCCCTTAAAATAAAATTGATATGTATCCAATGAGTTTATTCCTGTTATTAAAATATAATAGAACTAGGGCTATAAAACGGTTTGGCTCTCATCTGCAATTAAAAACTAATTAATAAGAAAAATAGATTATATAAAAAACTAAAATATCTAAATCACCAACAATACTAGCGGAATATAAAGAATGCCATAAGTTAGTTGGGGCGAGTATTAGAAGAGCCAAAGCCCAATGTGAGGTTAGCCTCGCAGATAAGGTACAGGATAATAAAAAATCCTTTTTTTCATACATCAATAAACTGAAGAGGGCCCCTAGTAACATAGGGCCACTCACTACTGAGTCAGGACTCATTTCCTCTAACCAACATATGGCTAACATACAAAATCAATATTTTTGTTCAGTATACAATAATATAGATATAGAACCTTGTGGAATTAGTAGAGCTTCTGACCCTGGTTCAATTATTTTTTGCCCCAATACTATTTATAAACAACTGGCTAGTCTTCACATGTAAATAAATCCCTGGTCCAGATGGAATCCATCCTAGGATTCTGAAGGAGTTAAGAAGAATTGGCTGCACCAATAACATTTATTTTCCAAGTATCTATTGATACGGGATTCGCTCCTAGCGATTGGAAATTAGCTAATATTGTCCCTATCTTAAAAAAAGGCCCTAGAACATCACCTGAAAATTTTAGACCTATCAGTTTGACCTCTATACTGGGAAAAATAATGGAGGGATTAATTAAAGCTATCCTATTAGAACATCTGGAGAGACAGGATATAATAGATCACAAACAACATGGATTTACCAAAAATAGATCATGTCAGACAAATTTATTGTCTTTTTATGATAATGTTAATAGGGAGTTGGATGGGGGAAATTCCGTGGACGTGGTTTTTCTTGATTTTGCCAAGGCTTTTGATAAATTGCCCCATAAAGAATTGTTGACAGTTATGGAAGACATTAAATTGCCTAATAATATCTGCAAATGGGTTTCAAACTGGCTTTTGGATAGAAAGCAGAGAGTTGTCATCAACAGGGAATACTCTGCTTGGGCTCCTATAACTAGTGGGGTTCCCCAGGGTTCAGTGTTGGGCCCCAGTTTATTTAATATATACATCGCTTCATTAACAACTAGAAATAGCAATATTTGGATGTATAAGTTTGCAGATGACTGTAGATTGGGCTTAGTTGTTAATGATGTTCAACAAAAGCCATCTTACAACGTGCCTTGGACTTAATATATGAGTGGACTATCTTAAATAAGTTAGTATTAAATAAAGCTAAATGTAAGGTAATGCACTTTGGTAAAAACAATAATCAAGAAACATATCTATTGGATAATAACATCTTGAGGTTGTGACTGAGGAAAGGGATTTGGGGATTACAGTTACAAATGATATGAAATTTAGATCACATTGTAGAAATCAACTTAGGAAGGCTATTCAAAATTTTAACTGTATCTTCAAACACATAGCAAGCCAGGATAGAAGGGTTTTGATTCCCCTTTATGTTGCACTGGTGAGGCCCCACCTCGAGTATTGTGCCCAGGTTTGGTCACCTCATAATAGGGAAGACATTCTTTCAATTGAAGGTGTCCAGAGAAAATTAACAAAGCAAATAAAAGAACTAACAAATAAAAGTTATTATGAGAGACTAGTTAGTTTTAATCTTTATTCATTATATTATGGCAGACTAAGGGGAGATTTGTGTTTTTATATAAAATTATTAATGATGCAGTTCTAATGCGGGAAATGGGGTTCACAAATAACACTGGTAGAATTAGTTCCAGGAAGCATGCAAAACAACTTTTTCAACCGGTATGGGCTCATAATTTTCGGAAACAATGGTATAGCTGTAGAGTGGTTGGGGTTTGGAATATCTTGCTGGCTGAACTTGTTAATTGTACTACAATGACTGAATTTAAGAATGGGATTGATAATCATTTTGGTAATAGGAAATTTTTATTTTAAAATATAATGGCAAGCTTTATAAGGTAGAATATTATCTTCCAGCTTGTATTTACCTATGATGATACTACATCAACAAAGAGAGAGAGAAAAACAAGATATTCAAAGCTATGTACAGAAGCAATCAAGATCTGGAATCTGGCCTATTCCCTAGATGTGCAACTATCAGCAGTTCACCTGCCAGGTAGAGACAATGTTTTTGCAGACTTCCTGACCCAGATCAGTCAGGGACATTACAAATAGACCCTGAACAAGCCGGTATTAGCCACAATGTTCAGGAGGTGGGGTACACTATAGAAAGATCTGTTTTGCATCTTGGGAGAATCACCATCTTCCCCTGTTTTGTTGCAAGCCCCCTGCAGTGGGCTTGGTCCCATCAGACACCCTGACTCTGGATTGGACAGGGAGGTTTCTATATATCTTCGGTCCCTTCCCACTCCTGCTGAGAGTTGTTGTTGAAACTGAGGGGGCAGTCTGCAACCACGATTCTAATGGCTCCAGATTGAGCCAGGCAGGTTTAGTACTCCCTGCTGTTGTCCTTCTCCATCAGACATCTTATCTGCCTTCCCTGAGACACAATCTGCTGACTTTATCTCAGGGCAGGATAGCCTTCCCAGACCTCAGGACTCTGTGTCTCAAGATATGGTTCTTGTAGAGCTAGAGTTCTCAAGCTTTAACCGTTCTAAAAGGTTTTGGAGGTCCTTAAAGTTTGAAATCAGCAACAAGGAAAACCGATGCTTACAAGTGGAGAAGGTTATCCTTGTGATATTCCGCTAAGTAGTTCAGTCCTTTGCAAGCAGACCTGCCCACAGTCCTGGACTAACTGGTCAGTCCCTGGATCTTATACCTCCAGCCCTTCAGGTGCATCTGGCAGCAGTGTCAGCTCATGTTTCAGCAGGTAAAGTGAAAACGGTGGCTTCACACCCTATTTTTTTAGAAAGTTCTTTAAAAGGGCTTCTTTACTTGTATCTCCCTGTCAGAGACCCAGTCCCTCCATGGGATTTGAACCTGTGCATTGCTAAGCTCATGGAGACTCCTTTCAGGCCCATGGCTACTTCTGATTTAAAACATGTCATTTGGAAAACAGTTTTCCTGGTGGCCATGACTTCTGCCAAAAGGGTGTGCGAGCTGCAAGCCCTCTGCCCAGACACAAATTACATAATTGTTTACAGGGAGAGGGTAGTCTTACGGACAAACAGAAAATTCCTCCCTAAAATGGTGTCTGAATTTAACCTGAACCAGTCCATTACCCTTCCAGTGTTCTTTACAGCAAACTCCGGTTCTGGGGAGCAGAAGCTCCATAGTTTGGATGCTAAGAGAGCACTCAGCTACTACCTGGACCACACAAATTAGGTCAGGTCCTCACACTCTCAGTTGTTTGTCACATAGGGAGAAGTTGGCAAAGGTAGGCCTGCATCCAAGAGATCATTTGTTCGCTGGATTGTCTCCTTCATACAGTTGTGTTACAGCACAGCACTTCTGCCTCTGTGGCAGCTGCAAGGGACATCCCCCTTGCAGTAAATTTGTAAAGCAGCTACCTGGAAAACAGTATAAACCTTCACAAAGCACTAGTGTCTGGGTGTGCAGTCCAGAAGAGACGCTAGTTTTGGCACCGCTGTCTTGCAGAACCTTTTTCCTAAATAGGTTCTGTAGCCAGCCTCCCAAGGTACTGCCTTGTAGTCTGCAGTTGTTTAAACATAGTGACGGATTCCTGGGGTTTGAAGAAAAAAATTACTAATCGTAGTACTGTTTCTTCCAAGGGATCCCTCACTGTGCTTAACATTCCCACCCTACTTCCCCTTCTAGAACCTGAGCAAGGTTCTCCAAGAATAAGTTCTCTTTCTTTTATTTTGCTTGAGAATTACTTGTTACATTGCCTTACAATTGATAGTCGGTGATTTAGTCTGGAAAATTTTGGTCTGCCACATTTATGAACCCACAGGGACTCCAAAAGTTTTTGTACCATTCCTTTTTTTGTAGGTTTAGCAAGTTTAGTGGTCACTGCTTCCTTAGCTACAGAAATAAATCTGACGTTAGGGGGCAGAGTGGAGCATGACCACACAACAGAGATTTGAATTGCATTCTAAGATTCCATAATTAGCATAAAATTCTACTCTCCAGGGCAGATCAACCAGTAGGCTGATTGGCAGTTGTTTAAGCATAGCGATGGGTCCCTTGGAAGAAACAACATGACTACAGTGAGTCATTTTTTTTCATGTGGCATCTGGTGTGGCCAGTGGAAAGCCAGGTGTTTGTGCTTTTGGAAGAAAGCTACATTTGACTACTGGGGCCCTGAGAATAGAAATGACTTGCTGCCAAATGTTCAGTGTTGTTTTGATCCAGGGACTGCTCACCCCTTTCAGGAGGTTTGGTGTGACCAGCCACAACAGAAATTGAAGGGAGTGTCACCTGCCCCCATGTTTTCCATATCAACTTACCCCATTTCCTCATTATACTTTTTATTCTATGTTTGATTGCCTCTTATCTCCAGACTTGTATGATACTCTTCTTTCCCAATTTTGAATCTCCTTTTCTACTTTTCTTCACTTTCGAAATAATAATAAAAGGACTGCTCCTTTTAATATGGCTTGGACCAAGCTTTCATAGATATCCTCAGCTCTTTTTGCACCTGTTGTCCCTTAGGTCTGGAGCGATGTTGCTGCATTGTTCATTATAGTCACAAAATGATCTAAACAGTGGTGTCTGGGTGTTCTGATCCTTTTGCAGCCCCCCTGTTTTTCCATGTTTAAAGTGTGCATGTCAATTTGTTACTGTTATTGCCCTTGGCGGTGCCTCCTGCAGATCTGGAACCATGGAAGTGAATGTTTCCCAAGTTGTTAATTTGGGGGTTCAAATATGCAATAAAATGGGTATTCCATTTCGCAGGAGGCGGAAGTGAACTGTGGTGGGGTGAACTGCCATGTGATTGACATGTCCCATTTAAAGTGCATTCTGGTCCTTAATGTTTTTACACCAGCCATTTGGGAACTGTCGTACAAAACCAAGTGGGAAAGGACTACACCTACAAGAGCCTCTGAAAGAAAAGTAGTAAAATGACTTGAGAAGAAATGAGAATGAAAATCAAAGATCAGATGGGCCATATGATTATGCATGTGCTCATAAAGGCCCCATCCTTCAGATTTTTTTGTGGAAAATGCTGAAATAGTGAGAAAACTGGTCTGAACCATTTAAAGGGTGCCCTTTTGTTATTTTATTGTCAATTAAAATATCATACAAGTCAGAGACAAGGCAATCTAGATAAACAAGCATTTGTCAATGCCGGTGTTTGCTGGTGTCAATCCTGTTGGTGTTATGGGGTGTGTGCTGATACCAGTAAGTGACATTAAAATTTCTTCAGTGGATGTTTATTAATATAGAATGCAAAGTGAAGTGATGTTGGGCGTTAACTGTTTGTTTGTTAATATTTGTGCCTAGATTTTCCAATATGCCCTCTTATGACCCCACCTCATGAACAAGTACAGAACATTTTGTTTCGCTGAAAGGTGATTTTACAGTGATGCAATCACCTTTCAGATGTAAAAATACATTTACATAGAAACATAGGATTTGGTAGATAAGGACCAGAAGGCCCATCCAGTCTGCCCATTTCTTTTTCTACTTCTAACTGTGCATCGGCTTGCTCTGTCAGTGGCTATCTATTCATAGTCATTGTGTTGTCCCTAGCCTCCATGCCTGTTTGAAGCCCTGCACTGTATTCATAGCCACCACTTGTTGTAAGCTATTCCATGTATCCACTCTTTCTTGAAAGAATTTCACATTCCCCTAATCGCCCCCCAATCTCATGCTGTGTCCTCTTGTCCTGCTATTTTCTCTTATATTTAACCGTGTAGTCCAGCAGAAGTTGGATCCTGCTCAATTACAGCAACTGGGGCACTTTGTCTCCTATTGGTGTACCCTTCCAGCAGATACTCCGAGAGGGCAATGCGAAAAATTTAGCTGCCTATGCTTGTTCACCCTCCTGGTCTTGGATCGTTGAACATGATGCACGCTCTCTTGAAACAAAGTAAAAACATTTGCCAATGCCATGTCCCACAAAAACCAGAAAAGATATATCCACCACTTGTTAGATTTTCTGCTAATGTGATACTGGCCCCGAAGCTGGTCAGCAACATCCATGCCATTCATGTGCATGTTATACTGCTTCAGCACTTCAGGACAGGGAACAGATACTTCAGTGCCATTTCTTTGTCTCCTGGTCACAGATGTTGCTGGTAAGGTCGGGTCATGATGAGTTGAGAGAAGGAAAACAGGATTGTTGTCTTTCTAAGCTGTGGAGACGAGTGATCCATCCTGTAGCTGTTGACAGTGACCACGGTCTTTCTTCTTCATTGCTACTTTGTTAAGTTCTGCAGGCCACCCAACCCTGTTGGTACGCATTGTGCCACATGCATACAAGCCAACATTCAAAAGTTCTTTTGCCAGGTGAACCGATGTGAAAAAATTATCATAATACACATGGTGTCTTTTGCCACGCAGATCTTTAGTCAGGTCTGTCACCACCCTCTCTCCAAGGCCCACTTCCACAGTGCCAGCAACCTTTCCTGTGTAGACTTGGACGTCTGACACATAACCATTGTGTGGATCTGCAAGAACCCACACCTTTATTCTATACTGTTGTGGCTTGCTTCGCATGTACTGCTTGAATGAGAGCCGTCCTCTGAATCCTACCATGGCCTCATCGATTGGCACTTCTCGGTGTAGGTGGTACTCCATCTTGCAGGCCATCTGAACACACTCCAGGATGGGATGCACATGATGAAGTTTGTCATGATTTTCCGATCCTCTGGGTGGATTTAGTGTGCTATCGGCATGTAGATACTGCGTAATCTTCTCATAACGCTCACGGGTCATTACCTTTGAAATCGGACAACGTCCATAGAGATGGTGCTTCCCCCAGTACATACGGTAGTGTGGCACCTTCATAATAGACATGTATAGCCGTATTCCAAAAAAAAACCTTTTATGTCGCACGCCGTCACCGGAGTCCATCGGGGGGTCCACTTTATTTGCTTCTGCCTACTTACAGACACTGTACTGGTTTGTCTCCTCAGCTATCAGTTCCAGCGCAATGTGGCCAGGGGCAGATCATCTTCTTCTTCACTGAATTCACTATCTGGTGTAATCAAAGGCGTCACGCGCATCAAGTTCACCTGGATGTCGGAATCATCACAACTGCCAAAACCCTGAAAGTCCTCTGCCTCGTTGTCACTAGCACTATCAAACAAGCACAGCAGGTCGTTATTGTAGACATTCTCCATATTGTCCAGTTTGATTGCTCTGCGCTCTTTGCAATGTTTTGAGACTGTCTCGGGATGGTCTCTCTGGAGGTTATAACGATCTCGAGGTTATAATGATCTCCGGCAGTTGTAACGATCTCTGGAATGTTCACGCACAGTCTCTACAATAGAAAAATAAAGCCATATCTTTGCACTGCGAGCCACACAAACTTGCTGCATCCCACATCAGTTCCGCCTAAAATGCTCCGTTACCTGGTACAATAAAAGACAAACTGCAGGGTGTTTTGCAGTTTGGGGGGGGGGGGGAGTGGCCCCACAAGCCATGAATCCATTTTATGTAATGTTGCTGTATGTTTGAAGGTGGAGGTCAGGACACTCGCACCAGGGAATCCATTCTGTGCAATAGATTCCCTTGTGTCAGGACTCCAGGACCTCCCTCCAACTAGCAAACACACAGCGCCATCACAAGAAAAGGATTCCCAGGTGTCTGGGTTCTCCCAACCCAATGTAAAACTCCCGTCACCATGCCACAAAATGGTTTTCTGGTATATAGTGGTTCTCCACACTCTCCATTACTGGGCACAAAGACAAACCTTCACACCTCTATTGTAAACAGTTAGCCACAGGTCGGAGACCACAAGACTCCAAGGAATCCATTTTGTGTAAAGGTGCCTGGTGTTTGAAGGTGGGATGGAGGACCCTGACAGTATGGCAACCCCTGTGCATGCTGGCGCCAGATCTCGGCGGGAGGAGGGTCACCTAGACAACAGGTACTGCTCTTTGTTGGATTGTGCCGGGCATTGCGTCACCTGCCACCATCCCACAAACAGCAATGCCTGTTGTTTGGGTGCCCCCCCCCAAGACCTGACGCCAGCACACAAAATGGTTGTCATGCTGTCATGGGCCTTCAATCCAACCTTCAAACATACAACACCATCCCACAAAATGGATTCCCTGGTGGCCTGTGGTCTCCACACCCTACGGTATCCGCCAACAAATCAGACAGCATTCTCAACAGTGTTCGGTGTTCCCACCCCCATCCCCCAATGCCCTGCAACAACACAAAATGGCATTCGGTTTATATGATATCTCTTTTGTAAACAGCTAGCTGCAGGTCAGAGACCACGAGACTCCAGGGAATCCATTTTGTGTAAAGGTGCCTGGTGTTTGAAGGTGAGATGGAGGACCCTGACAGTATGGCAACCATTGTGCGTGCTGGTGCCAGATCTCGGAGGGAGGAGGGTGACCCAGACAACAGGTACTGCTCTTTGTTGGATGGCGCCAGGCCTTGCGTCACCCGCCACCATCCCACAAACAGCAGTGCCTGTTGTCTGGGTGCCCCCCTCCCTCCAAGACCTGACGCCAGCACACAAAATGGTTGCCATGCTGTCATGGGCCTTCAAACATATGACAACATCACACAAAATGGATGCCCTGGTGGTCTGTGATCTCCACACCCTACGGTATCCAGCACAAATCAGACAGCATTCTCAACGGTGTTCAGTGGTACCTCCCCCCACCCCAATGCCCAGCAGCAACACACAATGGCATTCAGTTTAATTCACATCTCTATTGTAAACAGCTAGTCACAGGTCGGAGACCACGAGACTCCAAGGAATTCATTTTGTGTAAAGGTGCCTGGTGTTTGAAGGTGGGATGGAGGACCCTGACAGCATGGCAACCATTGTGTGTGCTGGCGCCAGATCTCGGAGGGAAGAGGGTCACCCAGACAACAGGTACTGCTTTTTGTTGGATGTGCCGGGCATTGCATCACCCACCACCATCCCACAAACAGCAATGCCTGTTGTCTGGGTGCCCCCTCGAGACCTGACGCCAGCACACAAAATGGCTGTCATGCTGTCATGGGCCTTCAATCCAGCCTTCAAACATACGACACCATCACACAAAATGGATGCCCAGGTTCTCCGCCCCAACCTCAAAACACCAATCACCATCCCACACATAATGGATTTCCTGGGATCCTGTAGTTCTCCATACCCGGCAACATACAAAAAACCCTTTGCTGCTGTTCAGTAGTCCCACTCCAACCCTCCGACACCCAGCACAAACAAAAGGCAGTTTTTTCCTTTTGCACACTCCATCTCCCATGGCCCACAAAAAGCAGCACCAGAGCAGAACGGCATCGTCTTTGGTACAGTGTCCCCCAACATCAAACAGATGCATTTTGTGAGATGATGCTGGGTATTTGACTGAGGGGGGCCCGACCACAGGGAATCCATTTTGTGCAATGCTGCTGTGTGTTTGACGGTGGTGGTGAGGACACAGACACCACAGAAATCATTTTGTGTGATGGTGGCAGGCCTCAGAGGGTGTGTGGGCACACAGACACCAGAGTACGCTGTTTGGGGGGATGGTGCTGGGTATTTCAACACCTGGCACCATCCCACAAACAGCGTAATCTGGTGACAGGGGCTCCCACCTCCTTCTGATGCCCATTGCCATGACACAAAATGGATTACCTGGTGTCACATGCCTCCTTCCAACCAGCAAACACACAGCGCCATCCTACAAACTGGATTCCCAGGTGTCTGGGTTCTCCCACCCCAATGTGAAACACCCATCACCATTTCACAGAATGCTTTCCTGGTATCCAGTGGTTCTCCACACTGTACAATACCTGGCAGCTTAAAAAAAAACCTTCACTGCTGTTCAGTGGTCCCACTCCTACCCTCCCACACCAAGCACAATAAATGAAAGGAACAGTTTTTTCCTTTTGCACACTCCATCCACCAGCCCCCTAAAAGCAGTACCATAGCAAAACAGCATTGTCTTTGGTACATTCTCCCCCACCGTCAAGCATCCTCCACAAAACACTCTGTGCTGGTGGGCCGGGGCCACTGGACACCAGGGAATTCATTTTGTGAGATGATGCCGGGTGTTTGACGGTGGGGGGGGGGGCAGCGACCCCATGGAATCCATTTTGTGTAATGATGCTGTGTGTTTGACAGTGGGGGCAAGGACACTGATACTACAGAAACCATTTTGTGTGATGGTGGCAGGCCTCATAGGGTGTGGGGCCACACAGACACCAGGTACCGCTGTCTGTTGATGGTGCCGGGTGTTGGAAGATCGGGCTTGCTCACAAACAGTGTAATCTGGTGTCAGGGGCTCCCACCACCTTCTGATGCCCACTGCCATCACACAAACTGGATTACCTGGTGTCACGGGCCTCCCTCCTACCTGCAAACACACGGCGCCATCACACAAAATGGGTGTCCAGGTTCTCCCACCCCAACACATGGTGCTGTTCAGTGGTCCCACTCCCTGACCCCAACATCAAAACACCAAGCTACATACCCGGTAACATTTGCTCCAACCCTCCGACACCCAGCACAGACAAAACCTCAATCACCCAGTCCCAAATACCCACCACAAGACACTCGGGGTAGGGGGAAGATCAACTGGACATCAGGGATTGCATTTTGTAAGAAGATGTACCAACCCACAAATGGTACTAACCATTGTTCAACAACCGAAACCATGGAAAAGCATCCTCTGATGCCACTCTGCAAGACCCAATCCCATCTCACAGAAACATTCCCTGGTGTCCAGCAGTGTCCAGCATGCCCTACCCATGTCCTCCCCTCTCCCCAGATCCACAAAATATTTACACAGCTCATGGGGAAACTGCTAGAAAAAATGAGCAGCCCAGTAGCAGTCTAGGTTGAGACCCCCCACACACACACACACACCCACACATTACCTGGACTAGGTTGGCCCACACAGACGACTTCATGGTCGATCGCTCCACTGTGACGTCACTCTGCTTTTTTGGAAAAACAAGCAGCCCAGTAGCTACTCAGCCCAGTTGCAACACTGTTTGAGACACCCCCTTCTGCCAACTGGACTAGATGGTCCACACAGATGGCAACTCCAACCAGAAAGGTAAATTAAAAAAAACAAAAACAAGCAGCCCAGCATTATTTGATAAACATCCCTGCCGACACAGCGTTACCCACTGTCCGAAATCAGCTGTTTTGTGGGTAAATTGTAAATCAAAATGAGCAGCCCAGTCGCAGCCTAGTTTGAGACCCATTCCCCCAACACACACACACGCAGACATTACCTGGACTAGGTTGGCCTACACAAGACGATGACTCCATGGTCTATCGCTCCACCGTGACATCAATCTGCTTTTTTGCAAAACACCCCCTGCCGACACAGAGTTACCTCATGTCTGAAATTGTAAAAAACAAAACAAGCAGCCCAGTCGCATACTTCTTTGACAAACTTCACTCCCCCGCCACTGAAAGCAAAAACCGTTACCCCGTAAAGACTCCAAACCTCTAGCTTCAAAGCACAACGATACCTGTACTGAAAAGCTGCACGTTTGCGAGGGGTGCCGACGATCCACCAGGGTAGCCGAAAAAAAAAACAAGGATGGTTCCATAGTCGGTTGCCCGCTCCCCTAACAAGAAATATTACATTTTTCCACCAAAAACAATAGAAAAGATAAGTTGGAGAGTCGTGGTCACCAGGAAGCAGTACTTCCGGTATTTCAGAGTTCTTGGTGACATGCATAAACACAATAGCCCTAGCTACAGAGAAAATAATGATTAATAAAAAATAGAAACACAAATACCTGTGAAAACGATAAGGAATTAGGAGGAAAATATGAAGCGGACAGAAAACCCTAAAATCGCACTTGTAGGCAGCTCGACCCATCTCTACCTGCACACAGCAGCACGCAGCAGCAAAGTGAAGATGCCGACACAAAAACGGAGTTTTCTACAAATTTTCAGATGGGAAGCCTACACTTGCCAGCCAGGGAGGTGTAAGATGTGGGGCATCACCCAGAGATGGTAAATAAACAGCATCAGGATTGGCTGGCAAGTAATAGTACAATATTTTGCTGATGTCTCCAGACGTAGCAAGGCAACACAGGGACTAAACAGCTGATGTCTGTATTCGTCCACGGACACACTGGAGCACTTGATCTGCCGACTCCAGGCGGTGGCTAGGACACAGTGAGTTAAGGTAACTGGGCGCAGACCACAGTTCTGCCAATTGTGATCGCTTCATAAAGTTTTGCCTTAAAACACAAAAGAAAAGGGATAGAAAATTAGAAGATTTTATGGCGTCTCAGTCTGTCTCCACATCACCAAAGGGCTCAAAGGCGGGTCCATCCTTTCAAAGTAAACAGCAGTCCCTATCAGAAAAGAAAGATAAAGATGATTCAGAACTCAGGGTTTCTGAAAGGGGAACCTTGAATGCAGCAAAAATAAGAGCCTCAGAGTAGACACCGGCAACGGTGCCTACCAGGAAGAAACAAAAAGAAAAACATATTGCTGTCCCTCCTCCTGAAGAATGAAAGGAGCTGCCAGCAAATAAAATGCCCTCAATAGAGGGCATGACAGAGGCATGGCAGTTCCTCCAGGCATTCCAGGCTATGGGGAATTTCATGACTATACCTGTCCCCCCTTCCCTGGCTTTGGTTCCATTCCCAAAGCCTGTGCAGAAGGAGGCTGAAATTGACTGTAAAGATGAGAAGGGAGAACCCTTAGGGTCAGAAGGTTCTCCTGAGCAGGAGTTTGGATCCCCTCCTAGGCCTTCAGAAGACCACTTCCTGCTATATCTTTGTAAGGCATATGGTAAATACTCCTCCCACGAGGCTGAGGGAAATGAAGATTTTCATTTTATTTTATTTAAGCGAGGGTCTTTGGACAAATTTTGCATATTTTCAAAGTCATGGGTGGTTAAAACATAATCATATATTGAATACATAAAATACAATAATAAATTACATAATTTAGTGTTTCTGAGCAATGTACAGACTTCTTAAGCTGAGATAAATAAGATTAATTGGGTTCGCACAACTTAGGAGTTATGTACTTGTGTAATTTTGTTGATAGTCTAAAGGTATTTGAATTAATGTGTTGTTGACTGACGCAGGTGAATACTTTGGCTGTTTGCACTTTCTGTTCCACGGGGAACTACCATCCTGTCGGGAGTACTGTGAAGGCAAAGGAACCCTCTTGAGGAGGGTTCCACCCCTAGAGGTGCCCCAGGAGCAATATTCCTTGAGGCTAAAGGCACTGTGCCCTCCTAGCCTTTCTTCCCCTACCTCCCTCCCTTCCCCCCACCTTCACCTCTACCTGGTGTATATTTTTATTTTTAATTTTTTTCTTCCGTTACTTCCTCCTGCAACCTTAGATAACCTGCTTTATCTTCCTATAGACACTTCTATGTATGTAAATACCATGTAATCTGTACAATATCTGTATAATTCTATGTACATATGAACTTCTTTTTCTTCCTCTCTGTAAAGAGTATTATCTGTATTGCCTTGTAAATACCTGTGTTGACCTGTATGTACAATTGTTCATGCTCCACCCAGGTCTATCTTGCAAATGAGCTTCTGCTCAACGATGAACGCCTGGTTAAATAAAGACTTGATTGATTGATTGATTGACTTTAGCAAGGAGCCCTGAGGAGAGAGGTGTACTACTGGAGAAGGACGGGAGGATGGTGGGGCAAAGAAATAGTGCTTCAGAGTGAAGTTGGAAGGAGCTGACTTTAATAGCTCAGGCAGGGGGCGTGGTTGGTTGCTCCCACTCATGGAATTGCAGGCATAGCTTTGAATACAATGGGCTTGCACAACTTAGTGAGGAGTTATGCTTGTGCAACACTGTTGATAGTCTGGAGGTATTTGAATGAATGTGTTGTTGATTGTCATAGGTGAATGCTTTGGCCATTCGCACTCTCTTTTCCATGGGGGACTTCCACCCTGTTGGGGTACTGTGAGGGCATAGGAGCCCTCTTGAGGAGGGTGCCACTCCTAGAGGTGCCATGGGAACAGAATTCCCTTAGGCTAAAGGTACCTTAGGAAGGAGCCCCAGAAAGTACTGAGCAGCAAGTAGTGACCACAGAGTTCAAGTGAGGACAGATTGACAGCAACTAGTGATGACTAGAAACTGACAGAGATGGAACTGAGCAATAATTGACAGATATCGGCACTCATAGCAGAAGAGGCATGACTTCCATAAGGAGATAGGGAACGGCAATGGAAGGAGGGCAACTGTCCAACCCCAACTCACAGTGGAAGCCTATGTGGGTAAACTTTATACTAATATAAATGTTCTACATTATGGATCACCTGTTGCAGAGACTACCTAACTTTCATAACCTTCGGCATGGAGGAGAGGAAAAACCCCTAAGAAGGGGAAACATCTGGGGATCCAAGGCCTTGGTCGCCTTCCCTTCAGGCTTGGGATAAATTAGTGACCACTCAGCTTCTGCAATTTAGAGAACCAATTCAGGGGAAAGATTTTTAGATGAAGGGTTCTCACTCTGTCCCTCTAATGGGAAAGCCGTATGGGTGCCACGAGCCAATCTCTGCATCTAAAGGAGGTTCCCTGTGAAGTTGGCCCATCCCCCAAAGCAGGAGGAGGAGAGCAACAGCTGCTGAAAGGAATTCACCTGGCCTCCACAAGGGGAGGCCTAGAGAGGAAGCTGAACCCTTGAGGGGTAAGGCACAGGAGTTGGGCCCTTGAGGGGCCAGGACTTGGAGTTGTATGAGAGTCACCCTTGAGGGAAAGAGGAAGGGAAGGAGGTAGAGACCCAGTGAACCTTAGGTGGTTGTAGGGGGAATAGCTTTCGAAGGCGCTGCCGACGTGGTCTGCACAGCTAAAGGAGCCCTGCTAGACTTAGAGACCCTTCCTCCACCAGCTGAAGTCTTAAATGTTACATGAAAAAGTGCTACTGAGTTGATCTCTATGGCTAAAGCTTCCCCTGGAACGTAGGACATTCTCACCCAAAGGGCAGTAAGAGGAGGACCCCACCTGAGTCGAGGGACCCACCCTCAAGATGTGGACCTCAAGGAGACAGAGCAAGACCATTGGCTTAAAGGGCAGAAGCCCTAAAGCCATGCTATGATTGTGGCTGGCATGCATCTGAATGCAGGAGTAGTGGGAGGCCGATAGCAAAGCCTGACGGCTATGAGCACATGAAAGAAGTGAAACATAGGTAAGGCTGAAGGCTGATTGAGACATTGAGTGATAACTTGGACATTGAATGAGATTGAATGATACAAGCTTGGGCTGAATGATGAATGCATGCCAACCGGTTCCATAAGGGAGGTTAGTGTTAGTTGCTGATGCATTGCAAGTCAGGTAGGCTGAGGCAGTAGAAACAACAAATGAAACTGCTAGGGAAAGCAAGAGCATATGGGAACTGAAAACTTGGAATTAGTAGCTGCTGTAGTGAACAACAACAGAACCTAGAAGGGAGTGGCTGCCTGGCTAGGAATGAGGTGTAAACATTTAAGGATTGTAGTTGAACTGCTAGATTGCTAAAGGTATGGAGAAACAGCTAAATTGGAGCCTGAATAGCACAAGTCAAAAGCAAATGATGAAGGCAGGA